>CM062814.1:844409886-847029667 GCA_031772625.1 Pinus tabuliformis
ATCAAAAATAAGGGCATAAGGAAGACCAAACCTAGTAACAATAAATTGATTGATAAATTCAATAATGTTTTCAAAATTAACCCCCTTCAGGGGTATTGCTTCAACCCATTTGGTGAACTAATCCATAGCAGTCAAGATGTATTTATGTTGCTTGGAAGAGTTAGGAACAATCTCACCTATTATGTCCAGTCCCCATTGTTCAAAAGGTTTCTCAATGTTAACTGGATGCAAAGGTAAGATTGGTTTCTTTTGTATTCCTAAAGCAATTTGGAAAACTTTACATTTTCTGACATAGGCATGAGGGTCCTTAAATAGAGTTGGCCAATAGTATCCAGTATGCAGGATCTTATGACCAGTGGTATCTCCACCATAATGTCCGCCATTTGGCCAATCATGTAGCTCCTACAAGACATTTTCCACTTCATATTTAGCAAAACAGAATCATAATTCCTCTTAAACAAGACACCATTTACAAGTTGATATTGATTAGATTTAAGTCTGAGAGCTCTTTTATTTGTGTAATTGAGTTCCAATGGAGCATAACCATTTTTTAAATAAAAAATTAAATCGACATATTGAGATTCAATGTCGATGGGGCATACCTATGTGGTTTGAACATTATTACCTGAATCTTCATCAATTGAATTGTTATAAGCTCCAGTAATCAATTTGCAAAAACATTGACCCCTTACTATTTTAGCTAGTTTGATGTCTAGGTCATTTTCTTGCAGAGAAATAACCCAATTTTCCCTTTTCTCTCCTAATTCTTTACGGATAAGAAAGTGTCTAACTGTAGGGAAAGGAACAATATTTTTTTTATGTGCTTTTAGGAGGAAAGGCCTGAAATTCTTTATCGACTTAAAGATTGCAAAGGCTTGCTTATCAACTTCTGAATAATTTAGCTCATCTCCCTAAAAATTGGAACTAAAGAAGGAATTTGGAGCTTCTTGTTGCTCATTAGGTTGAGTCAAAACTGCTGCATAGGATTGTTTGGAAGAAAAAATATAAATAACGAATTGTTTGGAAAAAATTAGGGGTTGATAATGAAGGGGAATCAATGATTTTCTATTTTGTTGACTCAAATGATTTTCTTTTGATCAGTCCCCATTTGAAAATTGAGTTATTGATCATCGCCTATAAGGGAAGTACAATTTGAGAGAAGTCTAGGACAAATATTTTAACAAAATTAATATTCTCAAGGAATGATTTCATGGATTTTTTGTTATGTTGTAAGGGGATTTTAGATATTGCCTTGATTCTATCTGGAGCTATGAATATTCCTTCTTTACACACAATAACGCCTAAAAGTTTTCCTTCGTTGAGAGAAAAAAACAACCTTTTAGGATTTAAGGAGATTCCAAATTTTCTACATCTTTCAAAGATCTGTTTGAAATCATGTAAATGATTACCCCTTTTTTTAAAATAAATTGTAATTTCATCTAAATACACTACAACTATCTTATTGATCAAACCTCTGAAATAAATATCCATAGCTCTTTGGAAAGTAGCCCCAACATTAATCAGTTCGAAAGACATTTTTTGATAAGCATAGGTCCCCCACTTAGTCCTGAATGTGGTTTTCAGTCTATCATATGGATGTACAAGAATCCGATTGTAGCCTAAAAAACCATCTAAGAAAGACATTAGTTCAAAACCAACAACAGATTGTAAAATTTGTTCCATTGGAGGTAAAGGAAAGTTATATGTTTCACAAGCTTTGTTTAAATTTATAAAATATATACAAATACGAAAATATCCATTCTTTTTTCTAACTGGCACAAGGGTTGAGACCCACTAGGAATGTCCAACTAGAAAAATTATTTTAGCTTCGAGAAGCTTATTCAGTTCAGCCTTAATCTGAGCCTCCAAGTTAGGGTTAATCTTCCTAAGCTTTTGTTGAATTTGCTTAACATTTTCTAGCATAGGAATGGTGTGTTGAATGATGGATGTGTCATAGGTTTTAAGGTCATCATAATTCCATCCAAATATATCCTTGTATATTTTCAACAAATGAATGAAAGCAGATCTTTCATCTAGTGAAAGTCCAAGGCTTAAATTGATGTTCTGAGGCTTATGATCAGATCCTAAGTTAACCAATTCAAATCTCATAGTCGAACTTTGAAGCTTGAAATTAGTTATCTTTTTTAACCTATCTTTCAGATCATATAAATCTTCCAATTTCACTTCAGGTTTACGTAAAGAATTTTCCTCGGAAGATTTATTCAACTATTTTTCATGCTCATATTCATCAATAATCTGATCAGAGTAAGAACCTTCATATGGTAGAAAACTCAAGATGTCATCGTTATCACTAAACACATGCTAATTAGTAATGTTGTCTGGAATGGAGGGGTAAAAAATTAATTCGATAGAAAATCTATCAGGATTGAAATCTTCAGGTGAAATGAGTTTGGAAGAAACATTTTCTAGGAAGTCGGCACTAGCATTTTGTATTCTTGGGATAGAAGTTATGTTGAATGCAATGAAATGAGAAATAAGATCTTGGATCAAAGATTGGTAATGCTTAAGGTGACTAGAAACACAATGAATGTCGTTTATAACTTGTTTGATAACATACTCTGAGTCACCATAAACTTTAAGGTATTTGATAACAAGACTAATGGCTTTCTGTAAGCCATGTACCAATGATTCATATTCGACAACGTTATTGGTACAGTCGAATTCCAATCTGCAATCTAGCATAGCTTTTTCTCCATAAGGATTAACTAAGATGCAACTAGTTCCTACACCTTCATTATATTTAGATCCACCAAAATAAAGAGTCAAAAATAGACTATCATGCTTATTTACAATGTTTTTTACAATATTAATAGACTTAGAGGAATCTATTTGGGAAAAAAAATCAATTTGAGGTGAAATAGAGTCAACTAAAAAGGGAGATTCTTTTGCTTGAAAATTTCCAAAGAAAGATTCAAAAGAGTAACTTCCAAGAATATTGTTTGTAAATACTACTAGTTCGTTTTCTTCATCAAAATCAGTAAGTAAATATTTCGTATGTTTTTCCCTATCAACACAAATTTGATTGGGTTTTCTATTGTAGGGAAGCCACATGTGTGGCCAATCAGTTGAAAAGTAACCATGTAGTTTTTCAAACTAGTCTCTACTCAGAATAAGACCATAAAATTGAGGAATGTCTACAACTAATATATTTATTATTTCACAACCTTTGAATTGGATGCTAATCTTATTAAAACATAATTCATTTCTCCCAAAACTTTGACTTTTTTGCGATCTAATTGAACAATATGAATAATCGATTTCTATGGTGAAATATTTAATTTAAGACACACCTCATAAGGCATGAAATTTGATGATGCACCAGAATCCACTAGACGTTTATGAACATTCTTGTTAAAAATCTCAAAAGTCAATAAAAAGGGAGGAGTATGGGAATTTGATATATCTCCAATAAAAATGGAATATGATGGGTCAGTTTTATCTGAAGAGACATTAGGAGGTTTTCCTTTCCCTTTTGATGTGTTGGGAAGGGGTCCCTAGGGTTAGTTAATGATGAAAAGGTAGTCTTGGATATTACCCAAAATCCCCTTTTCTTACTAAAAATCAGCCCTTGACCTGTGGTAACAACCTACAGGCTTTATCGGAAGCGCTTAAGGCTTTAAGCCTTTTATGACCATGGACATATGAGGAATCAAAGCCACCTTTTTATCGGCACCCTTAATCACCCATCGGAAGCCACCACCCGAGCTTTAAAGCTCGCAAGCACCATATTACATGAATCGGGAATGACCCATCATAAATACATGGGAATCATATATATATATATAACCCATTTCTATACCCGCGCCCACATATATATAAAACTATATGGAAACATACAAAAACCCGTTTTTTTTTTTAAACCGCCCGGACTTCAAATTATATATATACCTTTGAAATTTTCTGCAGGTCCGATATCGGCTGTTACAACCATAAACACATGCCGCGGTCCCGATGACCCCGATGAGGTTGCGGACCCGATCTCCACTTTGCCACAGTTAATGGTTCTATCGCATCCGCCTCCGCCCAATAATATTTCATCGCGATCGGCGATCGCTCGACGCGCTATACACATATATGCGTCTGCCGATATAGATCCGGACCTGATCTAGCAATTCAACCTGATATATATTATATTGGATCCGCACTCATCGCTTAAAGGTTCCGATATGATATCGCTCCTGTTATAGACATTTTTGTGCCTTACAGCTCTAAGCATGAAATTTCCATAATCCAAGGGATCCAAAGTCCCTAAAAGTGTTGTTCCTGCCCCTAAAGGAACAAGGTCAACCAATGACAGCTTCTCCCAGAAGTTCTCCACCAGAAACTACTCAGAACTAGTCAAATCAGGATCAATTCAGATGCTCCACTAGCTGGCTACGTTGCAAAGCACCCAAATACACTGTCTAGGTGTGTTGCAACGCACTTGAATGCACTACCCAGGTGCGTTGAGCGAGAAATGACAAGTGGCAGAGTCATTCAACGAGGTGGAGAGACAATGGAAGCTTCCAGAATCTTCTCCAATGACACTTGCCTCACTAAGCTCGACCAAGGATGAGTAAGAGGCTCTCAGTCTCCAAGTGGAAGCAAGAACTGACAGAGAGAAGCCACAAGTCAAAACATAAGCCGACTCATCCTCTCTGCTTACATCTATATATGGATCCCTCATCCCAGAGATCCAGAGGCTGGAATTTGGTACTTTGCAGAGAATTGCTGTTGGTTTGAGATTGAGATTAGTACATTGGGTGATTTATGCTTTGCTGGAGGTGAGGAAGGGATTCCTTTGCTGGGAGGTAGATGCTGGATCAGGACTCACTTGGTTGTATCTCCTCTTGGACTTTCTTATCATATCAATAAAACTATTTGAGTTTCTCCTACATGCTGTGTATCAATGATGTTTTGTTATATTTGCATGTTTAGCTTAATCTGATCCTAAGCTTTTTATGAATGTAAATCTATATCTTTGTGTAGTTTCTCTCTTCTGTGATCTTGCAGGAATTTGGCGAAGCTGGGCCGGTAAGGGAGCTGGGAGCTGGGAGTTATCGAAGAGAGGAGCGATTGGATCAACAAACTAGCGCAAGACACAGGTTAGTTTACCCTTCCTCTTCGTTTACATTTCATAATGAAGAATACTCAAGTAGTTTTCCTTGTTTGTTGCTAAGGCACTGTCACACCTTAGAGTGGGATAGGGGTGTTCTGAATAGATACTTTTCCCAACAACAGAATGGCGACTCCACTGGGGATCGTATCTAGTTAGTTTATTTGTGTTTCTATTGTTGTTCTTCTCATAAACTTAGGAGTGGCGAATCAAATTGCATTTGCCATTTACAAATGCAAAGTAGAGATCTGCTACTCTAGTCCACTCACTGGGCCTGTTTATGATCTGAACAGATGATCCACAAATGCTCTAATTTCCCTTTGTGATAGCTCTTAGTCCTCCTTTAAATCATCCCTCTAATTGTACCTTACTGATAGCTTTTATCCGGCCAAAAACCATAGATTAAACTGCAAACCGTGACCCAGAACCCAGAGAAAATTCTCGTTTCTGCTTCAGCGCAGGCTCTGTGAAGAGGTTCTGCATTTAACGCAGGTCCCAAGAGGGCTACCTATGCTGCAATTCAGTTTCTCTGTACAACAGGTGCGCTGATCAGCCCTTGCCTTGTGCAGCTGAGGTTCTTTGTTTCTTTTTGTCCAGTTTGATCTCTGATTTTTGCAGCCTATTATCAGTGTGTGTACCTTTCTGAAAACCCCTTTTCTTTGCCTTAATTCTGCCTCCTTTGTACAAAAAGAGTGTAGGTGTTCTTTGTATATTTGTTACATCATTTACAGTTTTCCATTGAAAAGTAGAATAGTCATACTGTCGTCCTTAGATTTGGATCTGTCGTAAGTCTCGATTTTGATCTTAGGAGAAAGTTCCTTTGCTGTTGACAGCTGATTATACTTTTTACTTTTGCTTTGGTTTGAATTTGTCTCTTTCTAGTGTCGAAACGAGTGTTTACTTCAAAATCATAAAGTGTCGTAATCTTCTCTACCTTTTTGATTTCGAAAAAGAAGCTTGTTTGTGTTTTTTCACTTGAAAGCAAATTCAAATTTGTACATCAACTTTCTTTTTAGGCATCAATATTAAGAAAGTGAAAACAAATACATGCATTTGTGCATTTGCATATTGATAGTTTGTATGGCTTGATTTAGGAAAAGTGCATTTACAGTGTGCTCTTTGCTCTTTGAGAAAAGATTGTGTCTTTCTTTTCCCCTTGTAGCTAGGATTTTCATTGTTGAAAAGAGATAAATGCTTGCTTATCATCTTTAGATTGCGTTTAGGAATTTCATCTACATCTCGTGGTGATCCAAAAAGGCAAACTTCTAAGAAAGATCAACCTAAAATAAATTGAATGAACTTAACAACGCTTTGTAACTTAACACACAACATAGAGGTCTAGGCTAGAGACGTGTTCCGGCGTCGTAAAACTGGTGACTGTCGGCCTCACTAATGGTTGGGTGATTCCTACTGAGAGACGATAAGTGCCAGTACGGATTGTGCTCCCACGTACCGTCGAGTATATATTGGGAGACCCCTATAGGCTTAAAACCTTTTATCCATAGGAAGCCGTGTTGGCCGCCCTACTGATCGCAATGCACCGAACACAGCATTCGGGAAGATTGATTGCTGTACCGTAAAACATATTCTGCGGTTTTGTGATTGGTTTGGCACACCCTCTACCTAGATCTCCAGAGCAGTCCCTTTCGTTCCTTTTCAGACTCCTTAACGGAAAAGGTCCATCTGAGCACTTGTCACTTCAGGCTCATTAAAAATCGAAGGAGACTAGAGTCATCTTTTGTTTTTTCTCGACTCTTAAAAACTGAAAAAGCAAGTTGTGTCTAAAGCGTCTAAAATTCATTTAATTTGGAAACACATTTCCCCTTTTCTATTTTAGTTGATCGAGTAATCCGCAATCGTGGAAGAAAGTCAATTGAAACCCCGTCATTCACGGAGGCTTGCGAGTCAACCGTCTTTGTCTCCGGAATCGAAAACAGTACGGGCAAAGCGAACTCGTTTAACCGGTTCCAAATCTCCTATTAAAGTTAGAACAAGTGTTCCAACAACATCCGAGATTCTGGTTACTCCAAACATTTCTGGAAACCCTGCCTCTACAGAAGAAGTTCAACAGCCACAGAGGGACAAAGATACTGATCCTAGTCTGAGAGCAAACACTTGTGTTACTGAACCAGTTCCATCTGCAACCGGTTCGGAGAGTCTTGCTCATCAAACATCTGTCGCTGTCGATTCAACCCCTTCTTCGGCACCAGAAATATTTTACGGACCTGACGGTCTTCCCCTTCCACCTGGTTTGATTGCGATAGAGGAAATTGTAGAAGATCCGCAAGCAAGTACTCCAACACATTTTGGAGTCGGGGTCACTCTATTTCCTTCGACATCAGAGGTTAGTCTACCACCAGTGGAAGTTCCTGTAGAATCGCTAGGTAATCTTTTGGATAGACTCAAAATGTCTGAGCAACCGTCAACATCTAGGACTGTGTCGACTGACACAGAGACAACAGAACTCCCTGCCGTCACTCCGACAATGTTTTGCCGGCGTACCATCTGTCCCGAATAGCTCACAACCACTAGAAGGAGTCCATCCAGGGGCTATTTCGACAGTATGCTCCGTTCCTGTTTGTTCCTCCAGAATAATATCCGGCAACTCTTATGTTGAGACTCGCCAAATTGATCCATTTGGAGGTCAATTTGGGCAATCCAGTCCCCAAGGGCAGACAATCCCCTTGAGTTCTGGATTACCACCGTATCGGGGGCAGTATGCCCTTTCATTACCCCCTCCAGGAGGATATCCATACGGGAGTTCACAACAATATTCAGGTTATACTGGAATAACCTCAAGTGGTTGGGTACCTATGCTACCTCAACAACCAAGAGTTGTATATTCAATGCAACAATGTGTACCTATGTCGAACATCCCAACTACACCAGCTATTGTGACAGTGTCACAAGTTCAAATGCTGCCTTTTGTATGCCAACCTCAGATTTCTCAGGTTGTAATGCAACAGCCCCTTGACCCTGTGACTCAACCACAATCGCCAACTAGTGGGGCGACACAGGTCCAGACGGGTACAATTACCCCACACCTTGGTCCAACGATTAGTATAGCGCAACAGAACATGGCTTCACAACCGTGGCTGGTGCAATACCAACAACCACAATTCCAACAAGTATACCAAGGTTCTGAGCAGCAGATCTTTGCGAACAGTGGACAGCCGTACATTCAAAACGGTCAAAATTAACCACTTTACAATGGTCATGTCCACCAACCGTATCAGTCGTACCAGCATCAACTACATTATGCTGGTATGCAAAGGCCAACTGCTCAGGCAATTCCATCATATCCCGGGTATGCTTCACCTAACCTGAATCAATAGTTACCATTCGTGGCAACTTTAGAGTTACCTGATTTACACCGGTTAAAAAATGATCCAATTGCTTATGCCCCTTGGTGGCCAGCGATCCCTCATAAACTTCCATCAGATATTCCTAAATTTAATGGAAATCTGGGTGAAGATCCATCGAATCACGTGATGACATTTCATCTATGGTGTTCATCAAACACCCTAAATGATGATTCGATAAGACTTCGCCTCTTTCAGAGGACGTTAACGGGTCCAGCAGCAAAATGGTATATTGAATTGCCTAGAGCTTCGTTCAACAACTTTAATACCTTAGCCACAACCTTTTTAACCCATTTTCAATTACCGATAAGGTATGAAACGGGAACGGCGCTGCTTACCAACTTCAAACAGACAACGGCCACTCACATATCTGATCATATACATGAGTGCCGACGACGTCGTAGGATGGTAAAAACGTACGTTCCCGATCAGCTATTAGCTGAATGGTTTATCAAGTCTTTACTTCCTACCATCACGGAAGATGTGGCAAAGGGGGGAGTCGTAACGGAAGAGCAAGTTATCGCTCGTGCACAATATCTGGACTTGGTCTATACTCAGTCTGGCACGCTCTATGACAAAATACCTGATGCCCCTAGACCGAAATTCTCAATTCCTCCTCCTCCTAAATCGAACCATGACTCTCACACCGGCGATGGCGTGATTGGAAAAACAGACACGAAATCGACAAAGGCTACATCTAAGAAGGCCCGTAAGATTTCAGATCAAAATGAAAAAGATGAACTTCTTGCTTCGGATGTAAATGCCGTATCAACAGATAAGGGCAAAGAAACCAAACAACCAGGAAGCAAGAAGAAACAAGGTAAAGGGAAGAAGAAGAAACAGGATGAATCATCTCCTGAAAAACCTTCCTCAAACCCTCCTGGAAATAGGAAACCAAAAAATCCATGCTATATATGTGATGGGGATCATCGGACCGAAGAATGTCCATACAAAGCTGAGCTTAAGAAATTCTTTAAAAGTTCGAAAACCTCAGCAGTGTTAACTGATCCGTTTCCAAATCCAGGAACAAATCTGGTTGATAGTGGAAATGCTTCCCCGTCTCAAGTGCTAATGTTGTCGGTTTCAAAACAACAAAATGATGCTTTGATTTCGACAAGGAACAAAGATTACGGGAATCCACAGCTGTCGAACGGCAAGGATAAAGATCAACCAAGTAGTTCAACAACAACTTCGATAGAAGTTGTACCACCCATCATTCCTGAATTAACAATAAAACCACCAAAGGGAGTAGTACACAAGTCGACGTTTAATCCACGCGCTAGAGCGGCGCAGCATTATAACATAGTGGAAGATTTGGCCCAATCTCCATCCGCTATGTCGACTCTTGAAGTACTACAAAATTGCCCATCCCAAAGGCAAGCTTTGTTATCAGCCATTGGTGGGGTTGATCCTAAGGATTCCAATCTTGTATCCTTCGACCACAAAGGATACGATCCTCAGTTACTGTTATAGACAATTTTGTGCCTTACAGCATAGAGCATGAAATGTCAATAATCTAAGGGATCCAAAGTCCCTAAACATGTTGTTCTTACCCTTAGAGGAACAAGGTCAGCAAACCACAGCACTGCAAATCAGTTCTCCACTGAAAAACACTCAAAAACAGGTCAATTTTGGATCAAAGCAGCTACTCCAAAGGCTACCTGCGCTGCATAGCAAGTGCAACAAGGGCTACCTGCGCTGCATAGCAGGTGCAACAAAGGCTACCTGCGTTGGGCGTACTTGGACATGTGGAGGAATCTTTTTCTCAATGTGCCAGTGCCCAGGAAGCTTCCAAAAAGACACTTGATCATAAGATTCGCCTAATGATGAGTTAAGAGCTTCTAAAACTCCAAGTGGAAGACAGAAACTCCAAGTGAAGAACTGAAGAACAACTGGAGTTGAAGAGGACAACAAGTCACACATCAAGCTGACTTATCTTCACTCCAAAACTCTATATAAGGATCTCATCCCATGGAATCTGAAGGGCGGAATTCAGTGCAAAGAATCGCTGTTGGTTTGCAGTTGAGAGTATTGGGTGATTGCTTGAGGGAGGTGAAGAAGAGATTTCTCTCCATCGGGAAGGTGATGCTGGATTGGACCTCTCATGGTTGTATCACCGCCTGAACCTTACTTCCATATATTAATAAATCATTTGAGGTTCTTCTATTCGCATGTGTTTCAATGGTGAATTGTCTTACTTGCGTTTTTGATTTATGCTAATCCTTGAATCGATTATGAATGCATGCTTCTTGTAGTTTCCTCTTCTTGTCTTATTTGCAGGATCTCATGTAGCTGGACCCGTGAAAAGACTTGGAGCTGGGAGCAAGCGGCAAACAAAGGAGATTGGATCGACCATTTGCGCAAGACATCGGTAAGTGGATCTCTCCCTTTTATCTCTTGCATGTCATAAAGAAGAAACTTTAGATAGCTTTGCTTTCAGATGTTGCTAAGGAACTGTCACCCTTAGAGTGGGTTAGGGTCATTCCGAGTTGGATACTTTCCCCCACAACAGACTGGCGACTCCACTGGGGATCGTGTCTTGTTGGTAGCTTGTGTTTCTTGCTATTCATTTCTTGAACAAAGAGAGTACCGAATCGAACTGCATTCGAGTCCTTCGAATGCAAAGTAGAGGGCAGCTACTCTAGCCCAGTGCTGGGCATGTTTATGATTTGAAGAGCTGATCCACAAGGACTCTTTTAGGCTCTTTGTGATAGTGTTCATCTTCCTTTAATCATCCTCTAGTGTATACTTGACTGACAGCCTCTGATTTGGCCAAAAACCATTGATTTTTGAGCAAACTGTGAGCCGGAATCTGAGAGAGACGAGAGTTGTCTCATCAGTGCAGCTGCAACAAAGGCTACCTGCACTGCAACGCAGGTCCCGAAGGGGCTACCTGCGCTGATCCAGTTTTGCCTTGTGCAGCTGGGATTTCCCACTGTCTGTTGCCCAGTTTTCAGTATTGTTTTTGCAGCCTGTTGTCAACCTGTATACCCAGCTGAAACCACTTCTCTTTGCCTTCATTCCTCCTCAGTTGTATGAAGAAACCGTGATTGTTCTTATTGTATTTCTTGCTGTCATTCACAGTTTCCCGTAGCGAAAGTGAACTAGTCTTGCTATGACCTCTTGGATCTAGACCTGTGAGAAAGTGTCGTTGTGATTCTAAGAGCTAGTTTATTGCTGTTCATAGCTGCTTGAGCATTTGATTTCGTTATATGGTTCGAATTTCAGTATTTCTTGTGTTGAAATGAGTGAATCTTAAGGTGTTCTTTTGATTATTGGACAAAAACTTGTTTGCTTACGCTTGAAATCGAATTCGAAATTATACAACAGCTTTCTTTTTGTAATACACCAACATTAAGGAAGAAGAAAAGAAATACTTGCATTGTGCATGTGCATTTTGACAATTTGCATGTCGATTTAGGAAAAGTGCATCAGTGAGTGCTCTATGATCTGTTTGAAAAGATGATGTCTTTCTTTTCCTTCAGTAGTTAAGGTTTTCATAAGTTGAAAGAATTGAAAAAGCTTGCTTATCATTCTTAGACTGCATTTAGGAGTTGTATCATACATCACGTGGTGATCCGTAAAGGCAAACTGCTAAGCAAGATCAACCTAAAAAGAACTGAATTTATCTAACAACGCTTTGAAACATAACGAAACACAGTAGAGGTCTAGGTAGAGACGTGAACCGGCGTCGTTAAACATAGTGACTGTTGATCTCTACGAAGGTGGGTGATTCCTCCTAAGGGACGATAGCACTAATACGGACTTGTGCCCACGCGTACCGTCGCGTATATTGGGGGACCCCTATAGGAACAAAGCCTTTATCCATAGGAAGCCATGTCGGCCGCCCTACTGATCGCGATGCAGTGAACACAGCATTCACGAAGATCGACCACTCGTACCGTAAAACGTATTCTGTGGTTTCGCGAAAGGTTTGGCACACCCTTGCCTAGAACTCCAGAGTAGTTTCTTTTGGCCTTTTTCAAACTCTATAACTGAAAAAGTCCATCCGAGCATTTGTCACTTCGGGCTCGTTAATACATCGAAGGAGACTAGAGTCATCTTTAGCTTTTTCTCGACTCTTAAAAAGTGAAAAAGCAAGTTGTGTCTAAAGCGTCGTCATATAAAATTCATCTTAAACGGAACATAATTACCCCTGATTCCTGCATTGATCTTAAAGTTGAGAACATGGAACACACCAACAAAGGGATTCCACATGATGGGACCCCTAGCCCTTTCTCCTCTTGGGGAGAAGTTGGTGCGCCCCACATGGCCACATTGTCGCTTCTAGGGCTGACAATTGGCCTGCCAGTTTGGCTATTCTCAACCGCTATAGTTCAGACCACCACGGTTCCTGAATAGTCGAGTCAACAGTTAGACCAGTCTAGAGCTACCCTCCAGCCTTCCACTTCTTATACGCCTTCCTCCGATCCTTCTTCTTCGAAAGGTCAAGCCGCCAAAAGCGCGGCTCCCATAGAAAAGAAGAAGGAAAAGAAGAAGAAAGAAAAGAAGCAGAAGGAGCCAAAGGCGCCTGGGGGAAAGCAAAAGGTATCTAACGAAAACCCACACACAGCACGGACCGGGCCCAAATTTCCATGTGTCATATGTAGAGGGAACCACCTCCACCGTGATTGTCCCAGTATTCCCCGGATACTAAAGGACTGGTCCCCTCGTTTGCACAGTTCGGAAGCGTCAACCTCTGACAACCAGGTTGAATGCTTACCGTCGACCAGCGAAAGTGAAGGTTCTAGACGACGAAGGGGAATGAGATTCCCCTGCGAACTGTGTGAAGGCAATCACACCCTTCGCCGTTGTCCCTTTTTAGACGAAGCAAAGAGATTTTTGGATGATCAACCGGTTGCACCGTTGCTACTTCCTCCTGGATACCAAAAACTCGCGCCAAGTCCTTCGTTGGTCGAAAATACAGCTGCCCCGCTCATAGGGCCAGCTGAAGTGTCAGTCACTGAAAGTGAACCTACTGAATCCGGACCGGACGAAAGTCCAAAGGTCGAAACGGCAGTTGACCCGATTCTCCCTTCAGAAGTTTCATCTTCAAATACCACAGTCACTGAGGATTTATCTTCAGTTGACACCCCCACCGAAGAGAGTAAGGATGACACCGTCTAGGTTCTCTTCATCAACACCGATTCTGATGAACATCAGGGCAATGTGCCCACTCCTTTATCGCAGGAAGGAGCGTCGTCAGAATCATATCCGGCCGTATATTCGGTCCCACCACCAAGCAACCTAGTTGTGTCCTTTGATTGGAACCAACTAGGCAGACCCCGGTTACCAGCCAGTATACCATTTAGAATTATAGTCCAAATATACAAAATGGTGATGGCTGGAACTATCATTGATGAAGGGGCATCTGTGAGTATCCTGTCCTCTATTGCTTGGAAAGCACTGGGTTGCCCGGCGCTTTTGCCTGAGACAAGGCGTCTCTCGGGTTTTGACAAAGGAACCAGTCGACCATTAGGGATTCTACCTAATGTGCCTATTACACTGAAAGGGAAGGCTGTCAAGATGAATTTGATGGTCGTCCAAGGACCCTTGGATTATAACCTACTCCTTGGACGAGACTACGTATATTGCATGGAAGCAATAGTCTCCTCGCTCTTTCGAATAATGTGTTTTCCATACGAAGGAAGGATGGTCAAGCTCGTAGACCAACTTTCACTTCCGGGATCACGCATTGCAAGTAGTCACGTACCTATCCTCAATGGTCTATTTGATCAAGAAAGGTCTCTACCTCCGGTTCTTCTTCCTGATGAGTGCGAGTAATTCGGGAAATGAAGGCCGGAACCCAGGGGGCATGCATCCTGGTCTGCTTTGGAGGCAGAAAAAACCTTGGGTGTAGAGTAGAATTTCCGCGGGAGAATATGACTAGTCCGTACCCCGTCCCCTCCTTCTTCTTCGTAAAACAGAAGAGCCGAGAAGAGCTCTCATGCGGAAGAAGGGGCTGTTAGGAATGGGGTTGTTCTGGAAAAAGATTCTTTTGTTAAAGTTAAGTGTGTGGCGGAGCGTCGTCATTCACCTTTGTCTAAATAAGTAGGCTCTGCCAAAGAAGGGGATCCGTTTGCGGCAGCAAGTAGTAACCATCTTTGGATTAAAGGCAAGCCTCACCCATTAAAACAAATGTTTTAAAGGATAAGTAGGGGCAGCCTCCAAAGAAAGGGATTCAATTGCTGCAACAAATTGTAACCATCTTTGTGTAACCTAATGATAGACATCGCCGAAGAAAGTTTCTGTTTGAAAGAATTAGCAGAACAATCTTTGGGTAACCTGAAAGAGGTAAGCCTCACCTGTTGAAAACAAAGGTTTTTGACGGAAAAGTAGGGGCAGCCTTGAAATTAGACTTACACCTGGGGGCATGCAAACCTCTTGGAATGCAAGCGCGGGCGGCTTTTTAGTTTTAGGTAGGACTAACCCCTCTAACCCGTAGGATAGGCCGATACCCAGCTTGCATGAAGAGAGGATATGGAGCAAAGCGTAGGGAGATGAAGCTCCTTAAAAAATAGGAATCTTCCATGAGACCTTACTACTTTATGACTGGTAAAAACGAGCAGTTTTGGCAAAGTTCATGCTCGTTAAAAAATAAACGCAAGATCCGAGCAGTTTTAATGCGGAAATTCATGCTCGTTAAAAAATAAACATAAGCTTGTGAGCAGGCTTCCCCCAGTGTTCAAGCTCATTCAGAAAAAATGAACCTGTAAATAACCATTTGAGACCGTAAATTCATCAGCCATAAAAGCCTTGGTCATGTTTGTGCACCGTCACCTCCACTTTTCATTTGGCCGATCATTCACATCCACTTGATTGTTTACCTATTTTGAGGAACAACTGCGAAGAGTGATCCCACTTAGCCATCCTTGTAATACTGCCGTGATTGGAAAATTCCAACCTGTACCTGGAATCTGCTGCTATCCCTGTTTATCACTCGTTCCTCAAAATACGAGTCTTCTTTGAGCTCTTTTCACTGACTCGTAAAAAATGAAAAGTTTGCCGAGTTTTGGCCTTCCAGCTCGTTAAAAAGACTGGAAGAGCTATCCCTCCTCTAGATTTTAATCTTTTTGGACCTGAGGGATTATTGCACAAAAAGATCGAGCGCTTGTCTAGTTCGGCTCGATAAAGATATCAAACATTCATCCCTTCTGTATTGTTTTATACTTTTTCGGACTTAAGGGATTAGATGACGAAAAAGGACCCCTGGAGTCTACTTTATGTACCCTTTTCAGACTCTCTAAAAATGAAAAGGACCGAGTTGTTTTTGTCGCTGGGCTCGTTAAAAATATTAGATAGCGACAAACTTGTTTTTAGACAAGAACGAGTTTCCCTATCGCTAGGCTCGTTAAAACATAGCGATGGGCTTTCCCGAAGGGCAGGTTATAGATCAAGCATATGTTATCCTTCTCAAGCTTGACAAAAATAAAGAGGTACTGGTCAGAAATGACTGGGGAAAAATTGGGAAGAACCTCAAAGCTTAATGGTAGCAAGTCGCTCTTGAACATGACACTTTTGCCTCCGTAAATATCGGGTTGGGTTATTATCATTCACCGGTCCCTTCACCATGGTCTCGCCATACCATCCATACATGGGGTAATGCTACCGATCCATCACATCAGTGTTGTTATATGTTCAAGAGATGTCATTCAGAAAGTGTCAACCGGGTCCCATCCACTACCGTACATCATCTTTCATCCTTCCATGACCGCCACCCTGAATCATATTTCACAGATCGTTTTCACCATCATCACTAGCTCCGTTCCGTGTCACTGATGTGGGATTCATTAAGGCCCTCCTTTGACGGATCACTTCTTGTCGACATCAGCTCATTATCCAAGAAGTTGATCTAGGAACACCCCCTCAGTACTTTGAAGCTTGCATGCCTCAATGGCAAGTTTCTCACTCCCGGCGATAGGTATACATTAATGACCTTCGACCAGGAGACTTTGCGTGGTGTTCGATGTCAGATCCTATATTCACACCACGTGAATTGTGCTGCAGTACCTTGAGGGTCATCATCATTATCGGTGATTCCTCTCGCGCTTGTTAACAGTTTTCATTATTGATTGGTAATCAAGCAATGTCTTTCCATGTTCGACTTCAAGAAATTCTCACATGGATCGACTTGTACTAGAGTGAAGATCGGACAAGTTTGAAGACCCCGGATCTAGTTTCATCCATCCGGGCTGCGATATATATTCAGGAGATAAAAACATAGACATGTGCAGCAGATGAGCATCCTACTAAAAGGATGATAATTAAAAGCAGAGAATTATCCGTCTCTTATCAGACGATCGTCTGTTTATGTACGGCAAATGTATTTATAAAGCTGATCATGGGAAATGCCCGCATCAGCTAGATCATGAAAAGAAAGTATGAAAAGATAATGTATTGTATTGTAGTTTGTTACAGGTCACCTCCTGGCGATTGAATGAACTTCGGATCCTCCTAATAAAGCATTTCACCCGATAAACGACCTCATACTTTAGGGGGCAACTGTTATAGACATTTTTGTGCCTTACAGCATAGAGCATGAAATGTCAATAATCTAAGGGATCCAAAGTCCCTAAACATGTTGTTCTTACCCTTAGAGGAACAAGGTCAGCAAACCACAGCACTGCAAATCAGTTCTCCACTGAAAAACACTCAAAAACAGGTCAATTTTGGATCAAAGCAGCTGCTCCAAAGGCTACCTGCGCTGCATAGAAAGTGCAACAAGGGCTACCTGCACTGCATAGCAGGTGCAACAAAGGCTACCTGCATTGGGCGTACTTGGACATGTGGAAGAATCTTTTTCTCAATGTGCCAGTGCCCAGGAAGCTTCCAAAAAGACACTTGATCATAAGATTCGCCTAATGATGAGTTAAGAGCTTCTAAAACTCCAAGTGGAAGACAGAAACTCCAAGTGAAGAACTGAAGAACAACTGGAGTTGAAGAGGACAACAAGTCACACATCAAGCTGACTTATCTTCACTCCAAAACTCTATATAAGGATCTCATCCCATGGGATCTGAAGGGCGGAATTCAGTGCAAAGAATCGCTGTTGGTTTGCAGTTGAGAGTATTGGGTGATTGCTTGAGGGAGGTGAAGAAGAGATTTCTCTCCGTCGGGAAGGTGATGCTGGATTGGACCTCTCATGGTTGTATCACTGCCTGAACCTTACTTCCATATATTAATAAAGCATTTGAGGTTCTTCTATTCGCATGTGTTTCAATGGTGAATTGTCTTACTTGCGTTTTTGATTTATGCTAATCCTTGAATCGATTATGAATGCATGCTTCTTGTAGTTTCCTCTTCTTGTCTTATTTGCAGGATCTCGTGTAGCTGGGCCCGTGAAAAGACTTGGAGCTGGGAGCAAGCGGCAAACAAAGGAGATTGGATCGACCATTTGCGCAAGACATCGGTAAGTGGATCTCTCCCTTTTATCTCTTGCATGTCATAAAGAAGAAACTTTAGATAGCTTTGCTTTCAGCTGTTGCTAAGGAACTGTCACCCTTAGAGTGGGTTAGGGTCATTCCGAGTTGGATACTTTCCCCCACAACAGTTACCAGCCCAACTAGCTTTCCTTATTCAAGTGAAAGCCCTCAACAAAATTGTTCATCGAACAATTATTGATGAGGGGGCGTCTACATGTATTATGTCGATGAGTTGCTGGAAAACTTTAGGATCTCCAACCTTGTCGCTATCTTCGACGACGTTAAAAGCATTTGACGGAAGGACATATACCCCATATGGTATCCTAAATAACTTGAAAGTTGAACTAGAGGGAAAAACAGTAGAAATAGATGTTGAAGTCATTGATGGGAATCTTGATTACAACATCCTACTAGGAAGACCATGGATATATGCCATGGCGGCTGTTGTGTCGACCTATTTTAGAAAGACTGCATTTCCCTTTCAAGGAGGGATTACAATCGTCAATCAACAAAACTTCCTCCCCAATGGTTCTCAAGTTACAGGAAGCATTCCCACGATCCATGGAAGCCCCCATTCGCTTCAGGATATCGGAGTAGGCCTACTAAAATATCCTATACTAATGGGAACTTTCGCTCTTCCACCTCCAATCAATCTGGCGGAAGTAGCGTCGATAGGAACCTGCAATATGATATCTTCCACAAAGATCTCAGAAAACGATATCAACATGGATCATGCAATGGTTTTGCCCCCAATCCCAATAGAAATATTATAGCAATCAATGTTTCTAGCATGGGAGGCAAACCCGAATCAACGCTCATCAAGCGTTTGGGTAGATAGGTCTAGAGAATATGGTACCCCTTCAGATCCTTGGTCGCGAGTGCATGGAACCGACGAAGGAATTGTACAATCAATGTTGATTGAAGGGGCACCATGGAATGATTGCCACCATCGTTCCCTTCTTCCGGATTATGAAGAAGATACTCAAGATGACCTTTATCATCCTTCAGTTTTTGAATTCCTTTCAAATACTGTAAATACGGTGGATTCCGAGCGAAACTTATCCAACATTGAAGAGACTATAGCCATAAATATCTCGACTAAAACAGATGTTGTAGACAATATTTATGTTGGCAAATGTTGTTCTCCTTCAGAACTGGAAATATATATAACGCTCTTTTTCGCGAATTCAGAGATGTCTTTGCTTGGTCATACAGTGAAATTCCAGGCATCGACTCGAGTATCGTTGAACACGAAATTAAGATGTATCCAGATGTCAAACCGGTACAACAACGGCTCAGGCAGGTGCACCCCAAGAAAGCCGCTGCCATTAAGGCAGAAGTTGAAAAACTTCTCCATGCTGGTTTCATCTACCCGGTTCCTCTAACCGATTGGGTATCGAATATTGTCCCTGTTATGAAAAAACAAGGGACAATTAGAGTGTGTGTCGATTATAGGGATGTAAATCAAGCTTGTCCAAAAGACAACTACCCTACACCCTTCATCGACCAGATAATTGATGAATGCGCCGGATGCGAAATATTTTCATTCATGGATGGATTTTCCGGGTATAATCAAATAAATATCCGCCCACAGGACCAGTCAAAGACTGCATTCATTTGTCCGTGGGGCACATTCGCATATCGAAAATTACCCTTTGGTTTAAAGAACACAGGGGCGACGTTTCAGAGGGCAATGAATTATGCCTTCCATGACATCAAAAACATCGTTCAACCATACCTCGATGACCTTCCGGCTCATTCACGAAAGTGGACTGATCATCCGCAGCATTTAAGAGCGATATTTCTACGTTGCCGACACTACAAGATACGACTCATTCCACACAAATGTGTATTTTGCGTCAGTTCTGGTCGTTTACTTGGCTTTGTAGTCTCCAAGGATGGGATTCGTCTCGACCCGTGCAAGGTACAGGCAATCATAAATTTGCCTCCACCTTCAAATTTGCTTCAGATTCAGAAACGCCAAGGGAAAGCAAACTTTCTGAGGAGGTTCATTCCGAATTACGCCGAACTTGCTAAAGGTTATACACGTCTTTTGAAAAAGGAGGTATCAAAGAGATTTTAACCTGTATCTGGCTGCAGCAGATACAACCATCGCAATGGTTTTAGTACAAGAAGTCGATGGAATTGAACACCCTATATATTATTTAAGCAAAAACTTAAATGATACAGAAAGCAAATATTCTTATGTTGAAAAACTAGCGCTTGCAGCTGTTCAAGCGATACATAGATTTCGACACTATGTCCTCTTCAGGAAAACTACCATTCTGTCAGATTGCAACCCCATGACTTATATATTGTCGCGACAGTTGCTGGGGGGCAAATATTCAAAATGGATAGCAATCCTTCAAGAGTTTGATCTGGAATTCGTAAAATCCAAATCAAAGAAAGCTCTAGTTTTTGCAGAATTATTATGCGATCCCCCATCGTCGTCCAACGATGAAACATCCAAAGAATCAATCGTGGATGAGAATCTATTTCTGATATCTACAAATAATTAGTGGTATGGAGATATTATAATTTATCTCCAAACCCAAAGGTTTAGGCCTAACACCTCTCACTCTGAACAGAAACGTATACGATACCAAGCAAAAGACTACATGATCGTCGGTGATACACTTTACCGTCGTGGTATCGATACAGTTCTGAGAAGGTGCCTCACCCATGAGGAGGCCGAGAAAGCCCTGAATGAGTGTCATTCAGGAGCTTGAGGGGGGCATAAATCTGGATATGCTACAGCACAAAAAATCTTACGAGCAAGATACTTCTGGCCAACAATGTTCAAAGATTGCATAACCGCAGTCAGAAGTTGCCATGCTTGTCAAATTTTTGATAGCAAAACCAGAAGACCACCCGCACCTCTACAGCCAATAGTTGTTGTTGGGCCATTCACCAAATGGGGCATCGATTTCATGACATGTAACCCCACCTCGACCGGGGGCCATGCGTATATCATAGTCGCCGTTAACTATTTTACCAAATGGGCCGAGGCGATGCCTACATTAGATAATACTGGTGAAACAACTGCCCTTTTCTTTTTTAATCATGTAGTCGCCAGATTCGGCGTACCACAGGCTATAGTCACAGATCATGGATCGCATTTTCGCAATCACATGATGCTCGAATTAGCTACCAAACTAGGATTGTCTCACGACAGCTCTACTCCATATTATCCACAAGCCAACGGACAAGTTGAAGCGATCAACAAGGTCCTGAAGCGCATGTTGCAAAGGATGATCAGAGTTCACAAAGAAGGTGGCACCTAATCCTGTACTCAGCCTTGTGGGCTTACCGAACGTCGGTAAGGAATGCAACCGGGTTCACACCCTTCCAACTGGTATATGGCCTGGAAGCAGTCTTACCAGTCCAGTGCGAAATCTCGTCTCTTAAACTCGCAATCGATCTCCTCCCCGGAATCAGAAGAAGAGGCTCGTTTCTTGGAATTAATCCAATTGGATGAAACCCGTCATGATGCCGCTTTGGCTAACGAAGCCCATAAGAAACGAGTCAAGGTGCAGTTCGACAAAAATTTCAAACCCCGTGTCTTCTCAGAAGGTGACTTGGTCTTACTTTACGACCAAGAATCCGATAAATTGGGAGCATGTAAATTTAAGTCTTTATGGATGGGCCCCTATATTGTAAAACGTTTGTTAGCAAAAGGAGCCTACGAGTTAATGGATTATGACGGAATTCCACTGGCGCAACCCCGTAATGGGTTGTACCTCAAGCGTTACTATGCTTAAATAGTAACCAATATTCTTTTGTTGTATTTTGTTTTCGCTAAAGTGTTCGTTTTGGTCGAGTAATCCACCATTTTACATTTATTGCAGATGTCAAACCTTTTGGAGACATGTGTTGGATATGCCGACGGAGCGAGTCGTAGTTCGCGGAACCTGTCCTCCGCAGCCTGGGCCACTTTTTGATCCAAGCGGCGAGTTAGTAAGTTTCAGGGGTGTATGTATTGGTCAATCAACGAATAACATCGCTGAGTATAGCGCGTTGATAGAACTTCTCTCTGATGCCATCACCCATGGTATATGCCGACTAATTGTCAGGCTGGACTCACAACTCGTAATACTACAACTCAATGGTATATATTCCGTCTGAAACCCAGCTATTTATTGCATGTTCCTAAGGGTTAAGATTTTGGAAAGACAATTTGATTTTATTCAATACCAACATATTTCAAGAAACTTAAACACATTAACCGACTCATTAGCAAACTATGTGTTAGATAGACATTTGCAACATTTGTAAAAAGAAACACATCATCAATGTTTTACATGTGGATCATATAGCTCAACCAGAATAAAACCCCGAAAATCAAAATATATATATAGCTGTTTATGGTTTACATATAATGTTCTGTAACCAAGACAAAATCGGTCACATGACCCAAAACTCAAAATGCTAGGGGGCACCCTAGTCTAATGATGCTCGTGATAGCAAGTCACAGCCTGTGCGATCATGCGTAAGAGACGAGTCCATTGTCTAGGCACACCAGTAGTATGCCGCTGTAACTGCAAAGGTAGCTCGTCGATCCTCACATCGGGAATACCTAGAGTAAGGCTCTCAACCTGCTCCTGCATAGCTGTGAGAGTCTCGGCCACATCAAGGTCACGAAGTATAACCCTCCCGGTAGCCTATCCTGCTGGGGCAACGGCTGGCACTCTCTGGCGAACTACTGGACGAACAGGACCAACATCTGCATGTACACAAGAGTTTGATTAAAGTCTTGATAGAATAAAGCACAAGGACATTATAAATAAAAACAGTAAACAGTGATATGGTCAAAGATTTTACCAATAGCGCCCCACTGCTCGCCATCCGGCAGTACTAAATCCGGATCACCCCGGAAGTCCATGCCAGCATATGGATACTCGGCATAAGCCATCTCCTGACGATCAAACCACCTGAAGAAGGTATCAGAAAACGAAATCTGAGACTGGCCAGCATGCCTAGACATATGGTCAACCCATCTTTGCATACGTGGCTCAATAGGAGAAGGTAAGTCGAGTGCAATGTACTGCGGCTGCATCAGTGGTCAAAACAGAACCGAACCCAAAGTTCTTCAACCTCCCGTCCTTTATCTTGGTCAACTGACTTTTCATCACAAGAAGTACTGCATTGCACCAGTTGAATATTTTCGGTTGGAGGCATTCCAAGGCATGCTGCATATAGGATCTGTTGGCTACATGAAGAGACGCACTACCGGCCATCCTACCAAAAGTAAACAGGATAGACCTAATGGACCTGTCAGTGACATCACGGATGATGATCTTTCCATCCTTACTCGGCTGAGATCCTTCCCTGCAATACTGGCGGACATAATCTCTCACAGAGTCACTCCCTCGGGCCCAACCTGACAAAGAAATGGGGGCACCCCGCCTCGATAAGCCAGTCAAGAAGTAAATGTCTACTGCAGTCAAGGGGATAGATTTGCCCCTAATCTGGAAAACTTGATTGATAGGATCCCAAGCATCGAGCAAATACTGTAGTAGGTTGATCTGCTGTCTCATGCTAGAGATGCGGAAGAACTTCAGCAAACCGCAGTTCCGCAGCGCGTTCACTGTAACAGGATCATGTAGGGCAATCATGTCCTCTTCTTCATGTTCTCGTTCTCGCCATATAAGGGTCATTTTTCTCCAATATCTCTGCAAAAACAAACAAGAGAGGAGATTGGATCCTGATTTTGATGAGAAACAGGGAAAAATTCCATTAAAAACTGTGCAAAAACTTTCCTTTCTGCGCCCAACGCACCTGCACATGTGCTATGGGTGCGTTGAATGTCAAGTTACCTTCATGATGACCCACATTCAGCGCAGGTTTCGACATACCCAGGGTGCGTTGATGGCAGAACGCACTCATCAAACCCCAGGGGCTCAAAAAAGTAGAGAATGAAGCACAGAATGCAAAAAGGAAACCATGAAATGAAAGAGCTCAAGTTTAGCTCCTACCTGGTCCAGACGGCGCTGAGAATCGTCCACAGAATCTCCCGAAATCAGCTAATGAAAATCAAAGGGGAAGAGGCACCTCCAAAGCTCCAACAAGCCAAGTTCAAATGAAATGGTAAAATGAGAGGTAAAAACACTTTTTAATTGCTTTTTACGTAGTTCAAAGTAAAATATTAGCATTTTAATCTCATTTTCAAGAAAATGTTATTCATTTCTAACTAGTTTGATGAAGCAATTGAAAATGCAGTACTATCTTTGAAAAGCAAAGCTATTTATGGTAAAAATTCAAAACAAGACCATCTAATCGAGCAGTTTTAGCACATAGTTCATGCTCATTAAAAAATAAACATAAGATCGAGCAGTTTTAGCACATAGTTCATGCTCGTTAAAAAATAAACATAAGACTGAGCAAGTGTTTCAATCCGCGTTTAAGCTCGTTAAAAAATGAACTATCCTCCGGTAAATAACCACCGTGAATGTAGCATTATCAGCCATTAAAGCCTTGGTCATGTTTGCACCGTCACCTCCACTTTTCCATTGGCCGATCATTCACCTCCATTTGATTGTTTACCCATTTTGAGGAATAGCTGCGAAGAGAGATTTCACTAGCCATCCTTGTGACACTGCCATGCTTGGAAAATTCCAACCCTTACCTGGAATCAGCTGCTACCCATTTTATCACTCGTTCCTCAAAAGACAAGTCTTCTTTAAGCTCTTTTCATCTGACTCGTAAAATATGAAAGGATTGCCGAGTTTTGGCCTTCCAGCTCGTAAAAGCGACCAGAAGTGCTATCCCTCCTCTAGATTTTAATCTTTTTTGGACCTGAGGGATTATTGCACAAAAAGATCGAGCGCTTGTTTTGTTCGGCTCGTTAAAACTATCGAAAATTCATCCCTTCTGTATTGTTTTATACTTTTTCGGACTTAAGGGATTAGATGACGAAAAAGGACTTCCGGAGTTACCTTTACATTCCTTTTCGGACTCCCTAAAAAGGAAAAGGACCGAGTTATCTTTGTCGTTAAACTCGTTAAAAACATTAATAGCAACAAACTTGTCTTTAGACGAGAACGAGTTTCACTATCGCTAGGCTCGTTAAAACATAGCGATGGGTTTGCCCGAAGGGAAAATTATAGAACAAGCATATGTTATCCTCCTCAAGCTTGACAAAAATAAAGAGGTACTGGTCAGCAATGACTGCGGAAAAATTGGGAAGAAACTCAAAGAATCTTTATCGGTAGCAAGTCGCTCTTGAACATGACACTTCCACTCCGTGCCTGAGTCGGGTTGGGTTGTTTCATTCACCGGTCACATCACCATGGTCTCTCCATACCATCCACCTTTGGGGTAAATGCTACCAATCCATCATATAAGTGTCACCGATATGTTCAAGAGAAGTCATCCAGAGAAGTCACCCGTGTCCCATCCGCTACCATACATTATACTTCATTCTTTCATGACCGCCACCCTGAACCATATATCATCGGATCGTTTTCACCTCCATCAAAATCATTTGCTCTGTTCCGTGTCATTGATGTGGGATTCATCAAGGCCCTCCTTTGACGGATCTCTTCTTGTCGACATCAGCTCATTATCCAAGAAGTTGATCTAGGGACACCCCATTCAGTACTTTGAAGTTTGCATGCCTCAATGGCAAGTTTCTCACTTCCGGCGACAGGTATACATCAATGACCTTCGACCAAAATATTTTGCGTGGTGTTCGACGCCAAGTCCTTTATTCACACCACGTGAATTGTACTGCAGTACCTTGAAGGTCATTATCATTATCGGTGATTCCTCTCGCGCTTGTTAATAGTTTACATCATTGACTGGTAATCAAGCGATGTCTTTCCATGTTCGACTTCAAAACATTTCTCACATGGATCGACTTGTACTTCGAGTGAAGATCAGACGAGATTGAAGACCCCGGATCTAGTTTCATCCATCCAGGCTGCGATATATACTCAGGAAAAATAAAAACATTGACATGTACAGCATTGCAGCACAGATGATCATCCTACCAAAAGGATGGTGACTTCATAAAAATCATCAGTCTACCATCAGACGATTGTCTGTCCTGTCTACATAAAAATGAATTTATAAAGCTGAGCATGGGAATGCCCGCCTCAGCTAGATCATGAAAACATTATGAAAATAATGTATTGTATTGTATCTTATTACAGGTCTCCTCCCAGCATTGAATGAACTTCGGATCCTCCTAATAAAGCATTTCACCCGATAAACGGCCTCATACTTTAGGGGGCAACTGTTATAGACATTTTTGTGCCTTACAGCTCTAAGCATGAAATGTCCATAATCCAAGGGATCCAAAGTCCCTAAAAGTGTTGTTCCTGCCCCTAAAGGAACAAGGTCAACCAATGACAGCGTCTCCCAGAAGTTCTCCACCAGAAACTACTCAGAACTAGTCAAATCAGGATCAATTCAGATGCTCCACTAGCTGGCTACGTTGCAAAGCACCCAAATACACTGGCTAGGTGCGTTGCAACGCACTTGAATGCACTACCCAGGTGCGTTGAGCGAGAAATGACAAGTGGCAGAGTCATTCAATGAGGTGGAGAGACAATGGAAGCTTCCAGAATCTTCTTCAATGACACTTGCCTCACTGAGCTCGACCAAGGATGAGTAAGAGGCTCTCAGTCTCCAAGTGGAAGCAAGAACTGACAGAGAGAAGCCACAAGTCAAAACATAAGCTGACTCATCCTCTCTGCTTACATCTATATATGGATCCCTCATCCCAGAGATCCGAGGCTGGAATTTGGTACTTTGCAGAGAATTGTTGTTGGTTTGAGATTGAGATTAGTACATTAGGTGATTTATGCTTTGTTGGAGGTGAGGAAGGGATTCCTTTGCTGGGAGGTAGATGCTGGATCGGGACTCACTTGGTTGTATCTCCTCTTGGACTTTCTTATCATATCAATAAAACTATTTGAGTTTCTCCTACATGCTGTGTATCAATGATGTTTTGTTATATTTGCATGTTTAGCTTAATCTGATCCTAAGCTTTTTATGAATGTAAATCTATATCTTCGCGTAGTTTCTCTCTTCTGTGATCTTGCAGGAATTTGGCGAAGCTAGGCCGGTAAGGGAGCAGGGAGCTGGGAGTTATCGAAGAGAGGAGCAATTGGATCAACAAACTAGCGCAAGACACAGGTTAGTTTACCCTTCCTCTTCGTTTACATTTCATAAAGAAGAATACTCAAGTAGTTTTCCTTGTTTGTTGCTAAGGCACTGTCACACCTTAGAGTGGGATAGGGCTGTTCTGAATAGATACTTTTCCCAACAACAGCTTCGTCATCGCCGATATGCCAATGTAATGGTAATTTCGGACCCTACTTGGTCCACAATCAATCTGAATAATCTTTCAAGTCCGCCCAATACTCCGCTAAGGGTGTTCCGGCGTCAATTCACTGTTTAAATGGGCCTTTCCGTTCACGGACTCTAATTAACTTGGATTTGCCTTGAGCACAAGAATTCTTTACAATTTATTAATAACAATACAAGCAGATCGCATTGTATGGAGAACAAAAAACAATCAATATACAAAGCCTTCACGGCCGCATAAACAAAGCATTGCACAAACATTGGATTATTTCATATATAAAATACAGGGTCTCGGCCTTGCCAGATTACACTGTAATGATGACCTCTGTTTTGATACAATCCAAAATACACTTTGAGCTTTTCGCTCCACACCCAGCCTCACTCTCCCTCCTGTACACGATTATATTTTCCCCTTTTTAACTCCATAATTTCTCTAAAAAAATCTAACAATAATATTCTATTTCTAAGAGATCTAGCAGCAATCTTCTATCTCTTAGATTTCATGCACACCTAAGCTAACAAATCTTATCCCCAATCTAAATAAAACAATGCCTTATTTATTACAATAACTAACAATTTGAGAAGTCATCCTTCTCGGTAACAGTAAATGAATTTAACTGTGATTAGCCACAACATGTGGACAATCCTCCACATTGCTGGCTAATGTCGATGCTCCTGCATCAGACTCCCAGGGAAGAAAAGATTTGTCCTTCAAACCTTCAGGACTCACTCCATATTTCTGTAGTTCAGCTGTTGTCAACCAACTGGAATCTTCCACTGGCTGCTCCTTCCACTTGACTAGATATTGGAAATATGTCTACCCTCTGGTTTTCTTAGATACTCTTCGGTCTAAAATAGCTTCAACTTCTTTTTGAGATGCTTTTGGTACTTGTTCCTCCCAATCCACAGTTTGAATTTCATCACCTGTGACTTCTTTCTGCAACTCTGTTTCTGCCTCTCTGAATGGATACAAGTCTGCAATATTAAAAATGGGGGATATTCCGATCCCCTCTGGTAGCTCAATCTCATATGCATTAGCTGAAAATTTCCTTTTGACTTTACAGGGTCCTATTTTCTTCAGTTTCAGTTTATTATAAGTCCTTGTAGGAAATCTCTCCTTCCTCAAATATGCCATGACTAAATCTCCTACTTGAAATTCTTTTTCTCTCCTTTTCAGATCGGCTCTCTGTTTATATCTTTTGATGCTTTCCTGTAATTTATTTTTGACTTTTTCTTGTAGCTTTGGCATTTGTTCAGCAAAATCTTCAGCACTTGCACTTCTGGCTTCCTGTTTTCCCAAATCTCTGAGTTCATATACTCCTCTTGGATGCATCCCAAAGACAATCTGGAATGGGCTCATTCCTGTGCTCCGGTTTGGTGTGCCATTGTAATCAAATTCAGCTTGAGCTAATGATAAATACCACTGTTTGGGATTCTGATGAACCAAGGTTCGTAATATATTTCCCAAGCTTCTGTTCACAACTTCAGTTTGTCCATCGGTCTGAGGATGGTAGGCTGAACTAAAACTGAGTTTAGTTCCTAGCTTCTTCCAAAGTGTTCTCCAGAAATGCCCTACAAATTTTGTATCCCGATCTGATACAATGCTCACAGGTAAACCATGCAATCTTTCGATCTCAGAAAAGAACAAATTGGCTATGTGTGTGGCATCGCTAGTCTTCTTACAAGAAATAAAATGGGACATTTTTGAAAATCTGTCTACAACAACATATATAGAATCATTTCCTCTCTGAGTTTTTGGTAAACCCAGAACAAAGTCCATACTCACTGCATCCCATGGTCGATCTGGTATGGGCAATGTCTGATATAGACCTGTATTTTGACTCCTTCCTTTGGCATACTGACATACCCTGCATTTCTCAACAAACTTTTTGTCAGGCGGAAAGAGTCGATTGTGCGGACACAACCAACCTCCCTAGGAGCCTAAGACTCTCTAGTGACAAACAAGACAAACAAGAGCAATCCTTCTCTAAACATGCATTTACTATATAAGAAATCAAGTGTTTAGATCCTACCTATAATCCAACGTTGTTGTAGCAGTCCAGCTCCGCTGATCCGGATGAGCTCCTCCTTCACTTTGAAACCTACATACACTAACAATCAAACGATTAAATAGCACTTGATAATCTCATAGAATAAAACATATTTAACACATAGACCAAGGAGTACATGAAACAACTCATAAATAACAAGTTATTGAGAAGAATGGACTCATTTGCATTAATAGGTAACAAAAGGAACAAATACAACCTGAGCCTTGGTGTTGTGCAAGTCCCTCCCAGGGTCCATCAAGAGTTCTCCTTTACTTTGACAAAGCTCACCCACTTCCAAATAGAACAAGCAAAGATGGCAATCTCTCCTCACAAGCTTCTAAATGGGAGTCCTAATTCCTGCAGCATTTACCCTTAGAAATGTATAGCTTTTAACCTCCCCTCCTTCTGGCCCAATGCCTGTATTTATAGTGCTCAAGAGGAAGTTAATCAGGTCCACCATCAATGGGATAATCCCCTCTTTGGATGGGATAGCTCCCTCATTGATGGGATAAGTTCCTCTTTGGTAGGAGTGCATGAACCATCTGGAGGCGCTCAATACACGTCGAACAACCTTCTAGAATGCTCTAGAAATGACCACAAGTGACTTTTTAAAGATGAAAATTGTGCATTTTAACCTTTACAGGAGGACGCACCTGCCCCTTTACATACAGAGCGTCTAAAGACGCAGCTTTTGTGAACATTGGGTGCGTCCCCGCAGGTAAGGTTGAGAGAACCTGCGTCCCCAGAGATAAATACATTTATAAAAGACTTTCTCTCTTTTTGGAGTTTGACATGGACAGCAGAGGCATAAGACTTGCCTAAGAGGATAGCATGACTGTTGATTGAGCCATACTAACTGTAAATAGTCATGGTGACATTTTTTAGTGTAACAGATTGCCCCCTAAAGTGCGAAGTCTGTAATAGATTAGGGTTTTGTATTATCTAGGAAGGGTGAAGCGCTTTATCATTTCAAGGATTATCTCGTGGAGAGCCTGGTCAGAACCTGCAATTTTTAACACAAAATACATGTATAAGATTATATCATCACTGAGGTAGGCATTCCCATACTCAGATTAAAACTTTAACTAACAGACTAACTACTCTGATACAGGAATGATTTTGCAGTACATCATAATCATAGACTTTTGTAGACACAGTATGGGCGCAGCCATCTGTTTATGATGAGTCTACTTAGATAATGAATACAAAATTCCTCGCAGCCTGGATGGTGGAAACTAGATCCAGGGTCTTCATTTCTACTTCCCGAATTGGTACGATTCTAGCCATGCGAATAAATGAGTTGATGTCGAACATGGTAGAAACCACTTGATTACCAGTCGATGATGTAAACTGTTAACAAGCGTGAGAGAGACCACCAGTAATGTCAATGGTTCTCAAAGTACCCAGTACAATCCATGAGATGTGAATGCATGAGTTGATGTCGAACATTTCACGGAATCCTTCGATCGAAAGTCAATGATGTAAACTGACGTCAAAGGCGAGAAACCTGCCATTGATGCATGCAGACTTCAAGGTACTGACGATTTCTAAGTCATCTCTCTAGATAATGTGCTGATGTCGATAGAAAGCGACCCGTTGCAGGCAAGCCCGCAACACGAAATCATTGTTCAAGTTGAAGAAATGTTGCTGTAAGGACTGACTCAGGGATGGTCAAACGGATGACAAGTATTTTGCAGATGAAAGTTTTGCTTGCAGACCTCTTGAACACATAACGACACGACAGATGGCTTGGTGATGAATAACTCAAAGTTAATCCCCGGAACCCGGTTAAAGACTTTCAAAGTGGTTTGATCAACTGTGAGGTAAAGGATTTCCCAACCCAGGTGAATGAAAAGTGTCGTGTTCAAGAGTGGTAATAAAGTTTCTTTTGAGACAAAAGATAACAAACAGGTTCATTCTTCTCTCTTTTCCCCCACCATTTCTGGCAAGTACCTCTTTATTTTTAACAAGCTCGAGGAGGATAACATATGCTTGATTATAAGCTCATCCTTCGGATGAGTCCAACCTAGTTTTGATTCGAACCCTAGGAAGGAGTGGTTCGTTCCCGTTTGTAATTGAACAGGTCCTTTACTGTGAAATGTTTAACGAGTCCAGTACAGGAGAAACTCGGCGTTTTTCAATTTTAGAGAGTCTGAAAAACTTAAGAAGACTCCAAGTTGAACTTTTTCGTAGATTTGTGTCCCTCAAGCCCGAAAAAGTATAAAATAATACCTGGGGGAACCGCTTGATCTTGCAACCAAGGAGTACTTTCATAATTAGTGCCACTGACCTGAAAAGTAAAAAGCGATCAAGGACACGTCGTTTTATTTCCGTATCGAGTTTGAAACGACAAAAACCCGGCAATCTTTTCCTGATTTTACGGTCAGAAAAGAGCTATAAGGGGACCGTCTTTTAATTTCGTTTTAACGAGTGTAAAAGAAACGCTCGGCAATCTTTTCATTTTTTAGGAGTCAGAAAAGGGCTTAAAAGATGACTCTGATATTTTGGTTTGTGAAAAACGACAATTTTCCCTCTAAATCCCTTTGTCCTGCACAAAAACGACACATTACTCATACCTGTTTAAGATAGGTAAAAATACATCGAAAAACATCCTTCCATGTTGAAAAATGAACAAATTCATCCAAAAAACCTATAAAAAGACTTTTTACCATGTCATTTTTACCATTTTACTGTTGAGGTTGAAAAAAGGGCTTTTGGCAAGAAACTTCCCGTGGTCGCTGCGGAAAATCCGACCGTCAGAATCGAACGCCGTCTCTTCCAGGTATTTTACAACATCCTACTCTTCAATTTCATCCGATTAAAATTGTATTTTAGGTTTTAGTTTTGATTTTTTGGGGGTTTTGGGTTTCAAAGCGCGCTCTGCGGTGGACGCAGGTGACCTGCGTCCCCCGACTTTTTCCTGTACAGGAAAAAGGTCGGGGGACGCAGCCCACCTTCAGGCCAGCTGCGTCCCGACGCCCTGTGTTCTAAACGCGGGGTGCGTCCTCCGCAAAATGCAGAATTTGAAACCCCAAACTCCAAAATCAACCATTAAAAATTTCCCAAATTAATTCTAATCTCTGTTTCTTGGTGTGTAGGGCACTCACCATGTTGGATTGGAGAGAAAGAGAGCACGAGGACGTTGATTTAGCCGCAATTGAACATCAACCTTCCATTGATGCCCTAAAAGCATGCGGGTTATATAAATACTGGGCCATACCTGACATGAGGGCTCAGGTAAGATTCTTAGAATGGCTGGTTGAGAGATGGAACGTTCAAGAACAATGCTTTTACATCGGAGGGCACCAGCTCGAGATAGAGCCCTCTGATATATACTTTCTCACTGGCTTGCCGAATAGAGGTGAGCAACTCAATCTAGCCGGGACTAGGCCGGGTGGCCAATCCCTTGCTAGTCTCCGGGCAGATTGGTGCACACCCAATGCACACCATGCGAAAGGCGTGGAAATCAAACACATCTCTCTGCGTGAACTCAAAGTTATAGCTTTCACGGTTACCAGAATTTGCGGCGCAGCCGCTTTACATATTGCTTCCAGGTCCCAAATGCGGATGGCGATTGACTGTTACCAAGGCACCATTTTCAACTGGTGTGATGCTGTGTCGGCTAATATGAAGAGCCAACTGACTAGGGAAAAGAACGGACGACTGAAGACCTTTGGATATGGGCCTCTAGTCGTGAGCTTTGCCTTAGAGAGAGTTCCGATGCTGATCCCTCAGCAACTCACTGTTGATATCTTGGGTCCTCGGGAGCCAAAGCTGATACGATGGGTTACGGTGATGGCCCGGCATCCTGACGAGGGTGCGGCGGTTGTTCGATTCTCTGATAGTTATTTTCACTGGTTAGAGGACCAGGTTTTTTCGATCCAGGACTTTCCGTATGCCGGAGTAGATTTTCGACATGATCCGGACATGGTTCTTCCACAGGGAGAATAATGGGATGACAGAGGTACTTTATTTTTCACAAGTTTTCAAATTATGTATATTTTTGTTTTTTATATATATCGTCTCAAAACTGACTGTAATTTTTTTTTAAAATGCAGATGTTGGTCCACAGCGCCCAGCCAACCTCCGGCCTTTTGAGAGGAGACATCCAGTTGCACTGGTACCGGCCCCACAGGACGCGGCTGCAGAGTCACTAGCTGAGTTGGAGCAGGATCTAGAGCGTCTGACGGCGGATATGCCTGAGACTACCATAGATGATATTCCTATCAGACTTCAGCGCTATGTAGTCGCAGTCCCTGGACCGTTTAGGAGGTTTTTGTGTAAGGTAGCCCGTGCAGTGGTGTCGTATAGGGAGCACCACCAGTGATTGCCTAGTCACTTTTGTAGACACATATGACATTTTTGGCTTTTTGTACTTATCATTTTGCCGATCATAAGGTGTTTTTCAACCTATGATCAAAGACGATGTATATCTTTTGACACACTCCTATCTATATATATCACTATTACCGGCTTATCTTGTTTAACATATGTGATGAAATGTTTTTAAATTTACTTGCATGATTATCGTAAATGTCTGTCCAACATTCGAGAAGCAATTGCATCTGCTAATGTATTTAAAGACCTTGGAATATGCTGATATTCAATGTAATCAAATTCACGTTCCAAGAGACGCACTCTCAAAAACAACCTTAATAACACAGGATTTCTAATGGCATATACTCTATTAAGCTGTAATACAACAAGTTCAGAATCTAACCTCACTATCAAACGTCGAATTCCAAATGAAATAGATTCGGATAATAATTCAACCACTGCACTGTATTCTGCAATGTTGTTCGTTGTTTGACCGAGGCTTACCCCATGCATAGAAACTAACTCGTCAGAGGGCGAATAGATAACCCAAGCTGCGGAAGAGATATTCCGTGTACTACGACAAGCACCATCAGCAAATCCAATGTATGTTTGGAGAGGCGTCGACATCTGCAATATCAAGAGTAAAACCAAGATAAGCCAGAATAACGACGAAAAACACATTCTCTAAGCTAAGCACACTAACTAACTAACAAACATACTAGCTAGAAAGAAAACCTAACCTAACTAAAAATTCTCCATACCCACCATTTAAGCATAATACCTCTTTAGGTAAAGTCCATTTCTGGGTTTACCCAAAGAGTCCCCATCAAAATCAACCAGCTCATAAGCCCCTTTTGCTAGCTTTCGCTTTACAATGTAGGGTCCATGCCACATAGGAACGAATTTTCCAGCACCTAGCTTATCGTTAGCTTGATCATATAACAGCACTAGGTCTCCCTCTGAAAAACTTCGAGGGGTCACATTTCTATCATACTGAGCTTTCATTCGCTTTGCGTGAGTCTCGATTGCCAATGTAGCCTCACGTCGAGTCTCATCTAATTTAGCTAAGTACAATAAACATTTCTCCTCTTCGGAAGTAGCTGGAAGTAATTCGACAGCCATTTGAAGTGATGGGATTTCGCATTCAATGGGTAACACAGCTTCCAAGCCATAAATGAGCTGGAAAGGAGTGAACCCTGTTGAATTTTTCACTAAGGTTCGGTATGCCCATAGCGCTGAAAATAACATGTTGTGCCAATTCGACCGATGAACACCAATGGTTCGTCGGATCATGATAACCAGAACTTTGTTGATAGACTCAACCAAACTGTTGGCTTGCGGATAATAAGGAGTAGAGCTATCGTGGCGCAAACCAAGCTGGCTTGTAAGCTCAGTCATCATGATGTTTCGAAAATGGCTCCCATGGTCAGTAATGATTGCTTGTGGGACACCAAACCTAGTTATAATATGATTGAATACGAAAACTGCAGTTGTTTTTCCGCTTGCGTCGAATGTAGGCATCGCCTCGGCCCATTTAGTAAAATAATCAACCGCGAGGATGATATACGCATGCCCCCCGGCCGAGTGAGGGTTACAAGTAATAAAGTCGATACCCCATTTGGCGAATGGACCAACGACAATTATAGGGTGGAGAGGAGCAGGTGGTGCGCGCATCTTGCGATCAAACACTTGACAGTTGTGGCACTTCCGGACTGCAATGATACAATCTTTAAACATAGACGGCCAGAAATAGCCAGCGCGCAACACCTTCTGAGCTGTGGCATACCCAGACATATGACCGCCACATGCTCTAGAGTGACAATCATTCAAAACCTTCTCAGCCTCTTCATGAGTTAAACAACGTCGAAAAACTAAGTCTGCCCCCCGGCGATAAAGTGTATCTCCAATAATTTTGTATTGCTGGGATTGAGACCGAATTTTTCGACGTTCTGCTTTGGAAGCTTCAGGCCGAAAGGTTTGGGTTTGGAGATAGATGATTATATCTCCATACCACAGATCTACAGTACTGATAAGAAACAAAGATTCGTCCGCAATGGACTCCTCTGCCATAGTCTCTGTGTCAGCACACGGGAAATCACACATCAATTCCGCACAAACTAAGGATTTCTTAGACTTGGACTTCTCGAACTCCAAGTCGAACTCTTGCAGGATAACGATCCATTTAGAGTACTTGCCCCCTAGCAGTTGTTTTGTCAAAATATAAATCATAGGGTTGCAATCCGAAATAACTGTAGTTTTACGGAGAAGAATGTAGTGACGAAAACGCTGGACAGCTTGAACGGCTGCCAGGGCCAATTTCTCCACATGCGAATATTTCAACTCAGTGGGATTTAAGGTCCTACTAAGATAATATATCACATGTTCCGCTCCGAATTCATCTTCTTGAACTAACACCATTCCAATGGTGGAATGCGAAGCTGCGAGGTATAAGAAGTAGTCCTGGTTGTAGTTGGGAGGATGCAACAACGGTGCATGGGTCAACGCGTGTTTTAGTGCATCAAAAGATTGTTGGGCAATCTCGTCCCAAAAGAATTGTGCGTTCTATTTCAACAACCGTGTAAAACCTTTAGTGACCTCGGCGTAGTTTGGGATGAATCGGCGTAAAAAGTTCGCTTTCCCTTGCAAACTTTGGAGTTGGCGCAAACTCGAAGGAGGAGGCAATTTGATGATAGCTTCGACCTTCGAGGGATCGACGCGAATGCTGGCTCTTGAACAACAAATCCCAGCAATCGACCTGTTTCTATACAGAAAACACACTTGTGGGGATTCAACCGAATTCGATAATGCCTACACCTCATAAAGATTGCTCGTAGGTGGACAAGGTGATCAGCTCGATGTAAAGAATGAGCAGGCAAATCATCGAGGTACGGTTGCACAATGTGCTTGATGTCATGAAATGCGTAAGACATCGCCCGTTGAAAAGTGGCCCCGGCATTCTTAAGCCCAAAAGGTAATTTGCAATAAGCAAATGTCCCCCATGGACAAATGAATGCCGTTTTTGGTTGGTCGGTAGGTAGAATATTGATTTGATTATAGCCCGAAAAACCATCCATAAAGGAAAACATTTCACTTCCAGCACAATCATCAATAATTTGATCGATATAAGGCGTAGGATAGTTGTCTTTTGGACAAGCTCGATTTATATCCCTATAGTCGATACAGATTCTTATTGTTCCTTGTTTCTTGTTGACCGGAACAATATTCGATACCCAATCCGTTAACGGGATCGGATATATGAAACCTGCTGTCAACAGCTTTTCGACTTCTGCTTTAATCGCAGCCGCTTTTCGAGGGTGAATCTGACGCAACCGTTGCCGGATGGGTTTAATGTCCGGGTAGGTCTTTATTTCATGAACAACAATGGCAGGATCGATTCCTGGCATTTCCTCGTAAGACCAGGCAAACACATCGCGGAATTCTTGGAATAGGGCCTTGTAAGTTTGGATTTCATCTTCTGTACATGCGGCACCTATATGAATGTTTTCCTCAATTCCGGGCTTCACTGAAATATCAATGGGAATAGTACGAGAAATATTCCCTAAATTCAACTCTGAATCAGAATGTTTCGTTGGATCCTGAGCGTCTTTGACATATTCAGCGGTAAAGATAGATGAAAAATCATTTTCAAAAGCATCATCCTTAGGTAAAAACGAAGATCTGTGATGGAGATCTTCCCATGGTAGATCGTCTACACTTAGGATTTCGCGAAGTTGCTCGTCAGATGACACGACTTCGGGAAACGCTATCCGTTCTAAGGTTGAGGTGAAAAGTGATTCTTCACTGACCACATTCATTTGGTCGATTTCGGTTGAACTCGAGTCGGTAAAAGACATGACAGCTTCATAAGCAATTTCATATGGACTCAAAGGAATAGCATCACCGAATGAGTCTATCTCAGATTCAGATGGGACAATCCAAGGATCATCATAAATAATGTTTTCTGATGTAATCATATGAATTGTTGCAAATGAAGGATCTACACTGAGTGGAGGGAGAGGAAAAGTTCCCAGTAAACCAGAATCTTTAACTAAACCTACACCAACGTCCCTATAAGGGATTGTCGTCTTACCGACATGCTGGATACTCTCTGAAGAGGCTGGGTCAGATGAAAATTATGTCAGCTGATCAATAGTCACGATCTTACCATTATGTGGAAACTTAATTACTCTGAAGACCGATGAAATAACCGCTGTCATAGCATATGACCAACTTCGACCCAAAAGAAGGTTGTAGTCTAGAGGGGCATCAACCACCTCCACATCCAGACTAATGGTTTTACCTTCTACCCCTATAGGCAATTCCTGTAGAATACCAAACGGACGGAACCCACGGCCATCAAAGGCCTTAAGGATGGTGGGGGATTGGTTCAACGAAGGAGAACCAAGAGATCTCCAACATTGAATCGACATAATACACGTAGAGGCTCCCTCATCAATCACAGTCCAATGAATAGGCCTGTTTTTGACTATCACTGGAATTTGGAAAGCCATTTGATGGGGGAGACGCGGTGTACTACTTTCTAGATCAAAGATTATCAGGTTCGGGTCCTGAACATCAACAGCTCCGATAGCCGACAAAAGTAATTTTCGTTGTGCTGGGCATGATTGCAGCACTTCTAACGCCGACATTGCTGAGGGTGAAACAGCTAAGTCCTCAACAATGTTGTAATTCTGGGCTGCTCTCGCATGTGGATTGAAAGCAGAACTTCGAAGTACACCCTTGGCGGGCGGTTTAATTACTAAGTCCGGGTTAGATTTTTCGATCTGTAGTGGATCGGAACCAGGAGCTGAGGTTGATGGGTTAGAATGAGAAGATTCTGCTTCCTTACCATCAACAGGAGCCTTACTACCATAATCTTGCGATCGAGTCGCAATCCTCACATGAGACATCATCAAAATGGGTTCTTCACTGGCATTCGAGGAAGAACCTATCATCTTATTCTCCTGCTCCGGAAATGGATTTTTTAACACAGCAGGAGTGGGAGAACCTTTGACTATTTTCACAACCTCGGCCCGATGAGGGAAATCTCTCGTAAAATGATCCTCTTCACAAATAAGACAAGGATATCGAGGTTTGCATTTTTCTTCATTGGTTTCCGACTTTTCCGTTTTCTCCTTCGGAGCCTTGTCTGCTTTAGCCTTCTTCTTTCCTTTTTTCTTTCCACCGTTTTTTGATTTGGCCGTAGATGTCTCTACAGCGTGAATATCGGCGGTAAGTTCAGGAGAAGACTCTCCTGTCGGGGAATCAGGCAAAGTGATAATAGGAGTAGTTGAAGCCTTGGAAGACTTCTTCTTGCTCTTTGTATTCACGATACCAATCATACCATCAGCGGCATGAGATCCCGAAGGAGCAACAACAATTTGATTCGATTTTGGAAGATCCAGAATCTTCTCGTGTAACGTACCCGACTGAGTATAAACTAAGTCAAGGTATTGCGCCTGAGCAATGACTTGCTCCTCAGTAACTACTCCGGCCTTAGCTACATCTTCAGTAATCTTCAGTAATAATGATTTAACAAACCATTCAGCTAAGATTTGGTCCGGGATAAAAACTTTCACTAGCCTTCTTCGACGTCTCCACTCATGAATGTGATCAGAAATATACGTGGACGTCGATTGTTTTAGTGAAGTTAATAACTCCGTGTCGTTATCGTATCTGACTGGCAACTGAAAGTGAGTTAAGAACGAGGTAGCTAACTGGCTAAAATTGTAAAAAGAGGCTCGTGGTAACTCAATGTACCACTTGGCCGCGAGACCAATGAGTGTACGCTGGAAAAGACGTAAGCGGATCGAATCATCCAAGATAGAATTTGAAGCACACCAGAGGTGGTAAGTCATCACGTGATTGGACGGATCCTCTCCAGACTTACCTTCGAACTTGGGTATATCACTGGGCAACTTATTTGGCATTGGCGGCCAGAACTGAAGATATTGAATTGGATCGTTCGTTAGGCGCGTCAAGTCTGGTAAATCCAAAGTTGCGATAAACGGTAACTGCCGGTTAGGATCTCTAAAACTCTGGGTCACAATACCAGCCCCAGGAGGAGGATATCCAGGATAACTAGGAACAGGAGTCGCATTTGGGATATTATATCCTCCTGGAAAACCAGGATTAACCAGACCGTACTGGGGTTGTTGAGGTTGTTGATAAGTGTACCCAGGATACGGTTGATACTGGTAAACCGGCTGTTGGACAGCTTGCCCATGTTGGTACTGTCCCTGGTACGGAGGTTGAACAAATTGAGGTTGAGTAGTGACAACCGTACTTATACCAGGCTGACCTACAGGCATCTGGACCGTGGTTTGAATCGTAGATCCAGACAACGGTAAAGATGTCTGAGGAGTGGTCACAGGGACAATAGAAACTGGAGCCGTCGATACTCCAGAAGTAAGTATGGTAGATGTGGCGGTAGTTGCAGCAGCCGTTTGAGATGGAGTACTAGGTGCGATTGGCGGCTGAGTAACTACCGAAGTTACAGAAGTTTGAACATTTGACTGGACAGGTTGCGGTTGCTGGGGTGGACCAGAAACTACGGGTTGTCCAGCTTGAGGTACCGACTGTATACTTGGCTGCAACGCCTGTTGACCCTGTGATGGATCCCACACTAACATTCCAGGGTATTGACCCGTAAAAGGTTGAGGATACTGAGATCCATAACCGGATTGAGGATAGGATTGATAATTGTAAGGTGCAGTTCCTATACTTGGAACATATGACTGACCTTGAGGCGGTTGATAACCTTGACTCGAGTATTGACCTTGAGGTTGATAACCTTGAGGTAAATACTGATACTGAGGTTGACCTTGACCTTGAGGTTGGTACCCTTGAGGTTGATACCCTTGGGGTTGATACCCTTGAGGTTGATACCCTTGAGGTTGCCATCCTTGAGGTTGCCATCCTTGAGGTTGATATTGATACTGAGGTTGACCCTGGGGTACATATTGAGGCTGGGGTTGACCTTGAGGCATGTATTGCACCATAGGTGCATATTGACCTTGAGGTTTCCCCCCAGACACGATATGTGTACCTTGAGGTTGCCCCCCAGGCGTTAACTGAGGCTGCCCCCCAGGCGGTAATTGGCCACCTTGAGGTTGGGAAACGGGAACTGAACCTGACATCATGTAAATGTCTCCTACACCCAATGGTATATTACCACTGTTTCCAGCTAATAACCCATGATCAACGGGTTGAGGAGATGCCCCCGCAAAGGTACCAGAAAGTGATTGATACCCGGTGGGAACAGAAGGACCGCCGTGTAAGAAAGATTCAGGACTTTGAGTAAACACGGACGACTGACCAGACATATTTGCAGGAGTATAAATACCTCCAGGTGGAAAAGGAGTACGAGGTGTAGAAAAACCTACCCCTGAGTTGTCTAAATAATTGGTTAACGAAAGGTACCAAGTAGTACTTCTAGGAGGACTGTAAAAGATGGATTCACGCTCCCTTAGATCAATAGTAAGATGACCTTCAAGGTTAGAGACACCTATTTCTTCCTCTGGAGCAAGTTCTTCTATAGCAATCAAACCAGTAGGAAGATTTTCGGTGATAATTCTTTCTATTCTCGGTGAATCTGGAACACTAGAAGTCGGGGTAACAGGTTCAGATATTTCAGGTTCTTCGCCTGTATCACTAGTAGACGAAAAACTACCAACAAGCTCAGAAACTGTAACAGCTTCGGGATTATAACCTGTCTCTAAACTTTGGTAATCTGGATGGACTACCAAGGAAGATTCTCCTTCTTCAGGTGAACCTACTCTACTGCCACTAGGAGGAGTTACAAGGACCTTCAACCCTTCGTACTGACCCGGAATGTCTTCAGGAGATCCACCCCGCGATCTACGGAGTTTTCTTAACAAATCTGTTCCGGTAACAATCTCAGGAGACTTGCCCCGAAGTCTACGGGACTGTCTCGGTAATTCCGCCACAGCTAAAAACTTTTAACTACTACACACGAAAACAAAGTAAAATTTCAAATCAAACCACCTAAAGTCTCTAAAGAACCAAACAAATTTGAATCACACGCCTAAAGAATCTAGGGCGTCAAACCAAGCACAAACAGTAGCCTTCCAGACCGAAAGCGCTAGTTGGTGATGAAACCCAACATCGCCGGATTCAGTACAGAAGTGGCGGGTGGAACAGTTACCCCGGCAACCTGCTTAATGAATAGACTGGACCAGGTTCCTCCACTTTAACCGTCTCGAGTGAAGTGAACCCCCCAGAAAATCCAAGTGAGTCTAGCCGACGTCTGCTCCAGGTACAGTGGGATCTTCCCTCCACCGTCACCTCGGTAGAATCCTAAAGATAATGGTCACTAAGGTTACCAACCGCAACAAATGCACCTGGGGGAACAGTCTAAACTCCGACAGCACGCAAGGGCAGAGTATCAAGCTCAATCCCCTTGCCGGCTCCTTGACAATAATCCAAGGTTTACCGACAAGTGACCCCTGGCTCCTCGACAATGGTTAATCCGAGGTTTACCGTTTGTAATACGTGCATGTCTGGCGTCGTTCCCAACGAGGGGGGATTGATCCCCTCACTGGTTCGGACACGAGCTCGTGCTTCTCCTTTAAGAGGAGCTTTCCCAGAGTACAAATGAGACAATTGGATTTATTCTATCACAAGATAAGCTACTTGTTTGGTTTTTTTTCTTGGAGAGTTAATTACTCACCTACTCCAAGACACTAGCCTGATCTAAATTGGTGTTTTAGAGCCCTAGTAAATAAAAATTACTACGTCGATTTTACTTTAAGCGTTAATTTTATGGTTTTTCTTAAAGACAAAAGGTAGCGGAAGTGAAACCAATGGTGTGTAGACTCGACTCAAACCACTACAAAGATGCACCTAAGATGATTTATGCTACTTTTCCTTTTTTCAATGAAATTCTTAACTAAGAGAGTTGAGAGAATGCAAATTTTAGAGAAAACAACTTTCTTAATAAAGACAATCAAAGAAACAATTCTCTTTATCTTTTCAAGCATACAAACATGACCACTCTTTACGTGCACGAAAAACTCTTTTTCTTTCAAAACTTTTCAAAGCTACTTGAAACAAAACTTTTCAAAGGAGATGTTTTTGTATTTTCTCTTTTTAATAAAGCATATAAATCTATTGTAACGAAAATCAATCTTAAAAGCTATAAAAACTATGAAAACTTGACTCACAAGCAAATCAAAAAGGAAATTACTGTAAGCAAACCTAACAAGGCAAAAGCTCACAAAGATGATTCTAGGTTGTTTTACTTGACCAAAATCAAATCAAGGACCAGCTAATGCAGAATCAAAAGACTAGTCAAAACAAAACTCAAATCTTTTTGTTCTTTTTGTAAAATGGAATTCAAGACTTAATCAACAAGCACTTCGAAATTTGCCAAAGAGACAACTCAATGGTAAGTTTCTCACACAGGTAGACTTTATGACAGGTCTGACTTCTAAGAATGTTGACAAAACCAGAGAGATCTAAGGCTTGACAACTTCTACCGCCAAAGTCACTACAAGACCTACTCAAAAATCAAACCCTAGGGCTTAAACTTCTATGAAATCCACTAAAACACTCAATGCTATCGAAACAAGTTCAGGTGAAGATCTTTGACAAGAGACTAATGAATCTGGGTAGTAAAAACTAAGAAAAAGCAAAATCTAAGAGAAAAAATGCAAAAAATGGAATTTTCTCAAATTTTAGCAAGGGACGCAGGCAACCCGTTAGAACAGGTGCGGGCCCGCTCTGTGTACACAGTGACAGTGCGTCCAGGGACGCACTGTGCAATGCTCAGAGGGTGCGTCCTACTGGAAAATTCAAGAAAAACTAAAAGGAATCTAACTCTAAGCTAACCCACCCAAAAACAAAGTCACAGAGCCAAAAACCAGAAAAATAAACCAATTTTCTCAGAGAAAAGTTCATACAAAGGAAAAGACTTTCACATTAATGGAGTCCCCAGTGGAGTCGCCAATTTGTCAAGCGGAAAGAGTCGATTGTGCGGACACAACCAACCTCCCTAGGAGCCTAAGACTCTCTAGTGACAAACAAGACAAACAAGAGCAATCCTTCTCTAAACATGCATTTACTATATAAGAAATCAAGTGTTTAGATCCTACCTATAATCCAACGCTGTTGTAGCAGTCCAGCTCCGCTGATCCGGATGAGCTCCTCCTTCAATTTGAAACCTGCATACACTAACAATCAAACGATTAAATAGCACTTGATAATCTCATAGAATAAAACATATTTAACACATAGACCAAGGAGTACATGAAACAACTCATAAATAACAAGTTATTGAGAAGAATGGACTCATTTGCATTAATAGGTAACAAAAGGAACAAATACAACCTGAGCCTTGGTGTTGTGCAAGTCCCTCCCAGGGTCCATCAAGAGTTCTCCTTTACTTTGACAAAGCTCACCCACTTCCAAATAGAACAAGCAAAGATGGCAATCTCTCCTCACAAGCTTCTAAATGGGAGTCCTAATTCCTGCAGCATTTACCCTTAGAAATGTATAGCTTTTAACCTCCCCTCCTTCTGGCCCAATGCCTGTATTTATAGTGCTCAAGAGGAAGTTAATCAGGTCCACCATCAATGGGATAATCCCCTCTTTGGATGGGATAGCTCCCTCATTGATGGGATAAGTTCCTCTTTGGTAGGAGTGCATGAACCATCTGGAGGCGCTCAATACACGTCGAACAACCTTCTAGAATGCTCTAGAAATGACCACAAGTGACTTTTTAAAGATGAAACTTGCGCATTTTAACCTTTACAGGAGGACGCACCTGCCCCTTTACATACAGAGCGTCTAAAGACGCAGCTTTTGTGAACATTGGGTGCGTCCCCGTAGGTAAGGTTGAGAGAACCTGCGTCCCCAGAGATAAATACATTTATAAAAGACTTTCTCTCTTTTTGGAGTTTGACATGGAGAGCAGAGGCATAAGACTTGCCTAAGAGGATAGCATGACTGTTGATTGAGCCATACTAACTGTAAATAGTCATGGTGACATTTTTTAGTGTAACACTTTTTAACATCAGTTTGCATTTTGGGCCAATAATAAAAATCATTTACCTGAGCGAAAGTCTTGTCTTGTCCAAAATGACCAGACAATCCTCCACTGTGCTTTTCTTTAATGATGTTTTCTCTCATTGAACATTTAGGAATGCATAATTTGTTGCTCTTAAATAACAGGCCTCCTTGAATAAGGTAGTCCATCCATTGACTTCTGTTATGGCTCATTGGATTCTGCACTGTCGTGTAGATATCCCTAAAATCCTCATCATCATGATACATTTCTATCATCTCATCAAAACCTACAACACCCACTTTGAATTATTGCAAAAGAAAACTTACCCTGCTCAATGCATCTACCACTTTATTAGACTTACCGCTTTTGTGCTTTATTACAAAAGTGAAACTTTGTAGAAATTCTACCCACTTGGCATGCTTCTGATTTAACTTTGGCTGATTATTAATGAACTGCAAAGCATGATTATCTGAACATAAAATGAATTCCTTTGGCAGTAAGTAATGCCTCCATTTTTTTATCGCCTGCACAATTGCATAGAATTCTTTTTCATAGGAAGAATACCTCCTTTTTTCATCATTTAGTTTCACGCTAAAATATGCTATCGGTCTTTGCTCTTGACTCAACACCGCTCCAATTGCTTCCCCACTTGCATCAGTTTCCACTTGAAAGACTTTCTCGAACTCTGGCAATGCTAGAATAGGCTTTTCTGTTATTTTTCTTTTCAACAAATTAAAATTCCTATCGGCTGCTTCTGTCCATTTAAATGGCTGATTAACCTCCCTGATGGTCTCAAGGATTGGTGCACAAACTTGACTGAACCCTTTTATAAACTTCCTGTAAAAACTAGCAAGTCCATGGAAACTTCTTACCTCGAATACACTCCTGGGAGTAGGCCAGTTTCTCATTGCTTGTACCTTTTCCGGATCCATTTTTAAACCTTCTCTGGAAATCACAAACCCCAAATATACCAGCTCCTCTTTCATGAAACTACATTTCTTTAAGTTAGTTAGTAGTTTTTCCTTCTAGAGTGTTTTCAAGACTAACTTCAAATGTTCCAAATGTTCCTCTTTTCTTTTGCTGAAAAACAGAATATCATCAAGGTAAACAACAACAAATTTACCTATATATTCTTTCAGGACCTCGTTCATTAGTCTCATGAATGTGCTGGGCACATTAGTGAGCCCAAAAGGCATCACTAACCACTCATACAATCCACTATTTGTTTTGAATGCTTTCTTCCATTCATCGCCTTCTCGAATTCTAATCTGATGATACCCGCTTTTTAAATCTATCTTTGTAAAATACCTGGATCCACTTAAACAGTCCATTAAATCATCCATTCTGGGCAAAGGAAATCTATACCTGACTGTTATCTTATTGATAGCTCTGGAATCGGTGCACATGCGTCATTCTCCTCACTTTTTTGGACTAAGCACCGTTGGCACAGCACACGGACTCAGACTTTCTCGGATCAGTCCCTTGTCCATCAGCTCTTGAACCTGTCATGCAACTTCTGCATTTTCCTGAGGAGTTAATCTATAGGCGGCTTTATTAGGTAGACTTGATCCTGGTATTAAGTCGATATGGTGACTTATACTCCTAATCGGTGGTAATTCATTTGGCAATTCATCCACAATGATATCCATGTAACTATTTAACACAGATTGAATTTCTTCAGGCAAATCATTTAAATTGGTGGAGGTTAAAATTACCTTTGGCCTTCCTACAATAGCGAAATGCACCTCTTTGCTTTTATCAACCTCTTGTAGCAGTTCTGTGCCACTCATCAACATAATACTATTTTCAGGCAGCTCTTTGTCAACATCATTCTTTACTGGCAACAACGTATGTTTAACTCCATCCTTCTCTATGGTATATGTATTTCTTCTCCCATCATGAATTGCCTTCCTGTCAAATTGCCATGGTCTTCCCAATAACACATGACATACATCCATGGGCATTATGTCACATAAGATCACGTCTTTGTATGTGCGGATCTGCATTTCCACATTACACTGCTCTGTCACAATGACTTGATGACCCTTCTGTAGCCAAGATACTTTGTAAGGTGCAGGATGCGCTTTCCTTGTTAATCTGAGCTTTTCCACCATCTCTATAGACACAAGATTGTCAGTACTCCCGCTATCAATTATAACCTTACAGCACTTACCCTTTGACTTGCACGTAGTCCTGAACAAGTTCTTCCTTTGCGCATGTTCTCCAATCTCCTTTTCTGATCTTAACAAAGTTCTTCTAAGCAGCAATGCTTCACCTTCTTCCGGTGGTTCTTCTACAAGTCGAGGTGGTTCCGGCTCTGCCTCAGCCACATTTGCACCCCTCTAGCTTGCTGACTTGTTACGAGGACAGTCTCGTGACATATGTCCCCATTCTCCACAGGTATAACACCTAACATCTCTTCCTCGCCCTCTTCCTCTGGGCGCGAATCTCCCTCTACTAGATTCACCCATCTATGGTGATCTGCTGCTTGAACTCCCTGTGTCAATTTGATGTTGTGTTCCTCTAGATCGGCCAGCTCCTCTACCTCTTGCTGAGCTCTTTCCTCTGTTCCTTTGACTTTGTTTTCTTAATATCTTCTCTTCTGCCTTCAATCCTGCTTGATAGGCATCCTCAACAGTTTTCAGACTTAACAGACCAATCTCATCTTGGATCTCATACCTTAGCCCATTAACATATCTAGCTACTTTTTCCAAATCATCCTCTACATGCCCTGTTCTGATACTTAATCTGTAAAATTCTTCAGTATATTCTTTAACAGACATTCCTTTTTGCTTCAGATTTTGCATCTGCTTAAAAAGATTCAAATGATAATCTTTCGGCAAAAACTTGGCTTTCAGTTTACTTACCATTTTATCCCACTGCTTGATCTTAGATTTCCCTTTTCTCGTTCTTGATGTCTGTACCTCGTCCCACCAGATGGCTGCATGACCTTTCAATCTAGTGACTGTAAATTTTACCTTCTTGTTCTCTTCAACCTCTTCATAATTGAAGTACTGATCTATGGATCTGATCCAATCCATGAGCTCCTCGGCATTCAGACTCCCTTCATACATAGGAATCTCCATTTTAGGTTTGCCTCCAACCTTTGCCAGCATCTTCAGGATTTTGATATTTTCATTCTCTTCTTCTGCTTCCACATCTGTATCAGATTCTTCTGCAGGACTCTCAGCTCCCTCGTCAGGCGCTCTTCTTTGGGCTATCTCCATTGCCTCCATTCGTGCACGCAAACTCCGCACTTCTTCTATCAAAACTGCATTTGGTTCTGGTCTCCCTCGACCAATTCCTCTCCTTGGCGGCATCTTTACTGTAAACACTATCTCTTCTACTCTGATACCAAAAATTGATGAAAAGGTAGTCTTGGATATTACCCAAAATCCCCTTTTCTTAATAAAAATCGGCCCTTGACCTGTGGTAACAACCTACAGGCTTTATCGGAAGCGCTTAAGGCTTTAAGCCTTTTATGACCATGGACATATGAGGAATCAAAGCCACCTTTTTATCGGCGCTCTTAATCACCCATCGGAAGCCACCACCCGAGCTTTAAAGCTCGCAAGCACCATATTACATGAATCGGGAATGACCCATCATAAATACATGGGAATCATATATATATATAACCCCTTTCTATACCCACGCCCACATATATATAAAACTATATGGAAACATACAAAAACCCGTTTTTTTTTAAACCGCCCGGACTTCAAATTATATATATACCTTTGCAATTTTCGGCAGGTCTGATATCGGCTGTTACAACCATAAACACATGCCGTGGTCCCGATGACCCCGATGAGGTTGCGGACCCGATCTCCACTTTGCCACAGTTAATGGTTCTATCGCATCCGCCTCCGCCCAATAATATTTCGTCGCGATCGGCGATCGCTCGACGCGCTATACACATATATGCGTCTGCCGATATAGATCCGGACCCGATCTAGCAATTCAACCCGATATATATTATATCGGGTCCGCACTCATCGCTTAAAGGTTCCGATATGATATCGCTTCGTCATTGCCGATATGCCGATGCGATGGTAATTCCGGACCTGACTTGGTCCACAATCAATCTGAATAATCTTTCAAGTCCACCCAGTACTCCGCTAAGGGGGTTCCGGCGTCAATTCACTGTGTAAATGGGCCTTTCCGTTCACGGACTCTAATTAACTTGGATTTACCTTGAGCACAAGAATTCTTTACAATTTATTAATAACAATACAAGTAGATCGCATTTTATGGAGAACAAAAAACAATCAACATAGAAAGCCTTCACGGCCGCATAAACAAAGCATTGCACAAACACTGGATTATTTCATATATAAAATACAGGGTCTCGGCCTTGCCAGATTACACTGTAATGATGACCTCTGTTTTGATACAATCCAAAATACACTTTGAGCTTTTCGCTCCACACCCAGCCTCACTCTCCCTCCTGTACACGATTATATTTTCCCCTTTTTAACTCCATAATTTCTCTAACAAAATCTAACAATAATATTCTATTTCTAAGAGATCTAACAACAATCTTCTATCTCTTAGCTTTCATGCACACCTAAGCTAACAAATCTTATCCCCAATCTAAATAAAACAATGCCTTATTTATTACAATAACTAACAATTTGAGAAGTCATCCTTCTCGGTAACAGTAAATGAATTTAACTATGATTAGCCACAACATGTGGACAATCCTCCACATTGTTGGCTAATGTCGATGCTCCTGCATCAGTTAAGTCAAGTTTTGAGTCAATTTTGAGCAAATTTTGTAATATCTTTTTAACATATGTAAAGTCTCCACAAAATGTGGAAGCAGATCCTGAAGCTAGTAGAAGTCAAAGGGGATTTTTTCCCTTAGTTGGGTAGATGATACAGTTGTTTTGAGACCTGCCCATGGTCCATGGACCATGGTATTGTAAAGAAAATTCTATAAATAAATGAGTCATAACGAATCTAATATCGAAGAATCATTGTAAGGGAAAGGTGGTAAGGTAGGAAAGGTATGTTTCCTATACTTAGGTGAAAGGGGAAGGCTCCTATTGCCGAATGTGCGGAGACCTTGATAAGTCCGTATGCTGAGTGCGCAGGCCCCTGCAGCTAAGTTCACATGAGAAAGAAGTCTATAATTGAACGCTTATACTTAATAAAGATTGTTTTGGGCTGAAATTTGTGCATTTGTGTCTTATTATTTACTTTTGCAAAGTTTATACATCTTTTATTTGTGTTATGATTTATATGAATTAATGCTTGTTTACTGTGTGAAAGTGGTAGATGTATAATATTTTTTCATGTTACGAGTAGTTAGATTCCTTGGGGAAGATCTGAAAGTTGTTTGGATAGATTTCCAGTAGTTATCTATTCAGAAGTGTTAAAGTTACGCGAAGGTAGATCTAAGCCATAGGAAATTTAGGATACCATCACACATGCCTCTGGATGCAAAAATATTGTTCTAGCATCCCCCAATACTACTTCTGGTGAGACTATAACCTGCGCTATGTGGGTTGTTACCAAAAGGGCCAACAATTAGGGTTTTGTTCATTGGCACAGATAACACTGAACCTGGGTCAGGCCCCATCAAGCCAACAAATGGTTCTGTTGCTGGGACTGGGATCTATCTGAGGAATGTGTGATGTTGAATAAGTAGTTTCCTACTAAGAAGTAAATTGAAGAGAGGATTGATCGGAAGTTACATGCATTTGTAGCTCAGGAGAACATAAATCCACAATTATCCAAGGAGCATTAGTTGAATAGATACCTGTACACAGATGAAATCAAAGCATTTTTCTATTTCTCCCCTTGTGAATTGTATGAGTGGTTGTCTATATTAGTGGACAATTAAGGGACGTGCAGACTTGACGACCCTATTATGTGGACTCTAGAGCTGGTGAGGCACCTGAAGCTTCAGAAAACAACATCGTGTGGGTTTTTGATCACTGGATTGATTGCATATTAGGAGGATTTGTGACTGAAATTTTGATTGAGATGACCATCAGCTATAGTGAAGCAGAGCACAAGCTCTTCAAGGGACCACAAGGTAGGTACTTAAAATCTATAAAAACTTGGATTAAGATGTTTTTGTTGGAAAAGTGGGTTACGCCATTACCTTGATGTTTGTGACTATGCAAAGTAGAAAACCCTTAATAAGGAATGGAGAATCAAGCTCTGAATACAGTTAGCTGTTAGGATCCTCTTCTAGCGATGACGAAGGGACTATTTTGAGTACACTGCAAAGCGCGTTGCAGATAGTAAGTTAGGGTATCCTGAGGATACCTCACCCATATACTCCACTTCCACCTCCACCTCCACTGAATACACCTTCACCTCCACTGCATACACCTTCACCTTCACCTCCACCTCCACCTCGGCATCGCCCATTCAACATGGTGAATGCAATGAAGATGCCAATATTTAAAGGGGTAGGAAGCAAAGACCCCGAACAATTTCGGTTTGTTGCAAATGTTGTGTGGACAACACAACAAATTACTAATTATAATATAAATAAATCGTAGCTGGTCACAGCGCTGCAAGATAGGGCATTGACTTGGTATATTAAACTATGTCAAGATAAACCTGGCATGACTTTGGCAAAGACTCAACAAGCATTGAATAATGATTTTAAGAAGCCTAAGTCTTAAGCACAGTCTGTAACAAAGTTTAAGAAGATAGAACAAAAGGTAAATGAGTCTGCGTGGGACTTCGATCAAAGGTTAAAGTGCCTGATCCAGCAAGCTAACATGTCGATCATAGATTCTCAGCATAGGGATTGGTACATCGCATCCCTCCTACCACATCTAAGATTACCATTATCGTAGCAAAAGATAGGAATGCAAGAAGAGGTTGTGGAAATCACGATGAGGTTGGAAGCCTCGCCAGTATAGGATAAAAACATTGGATTACAACAAATTTAGTCACAGCTAGCAAGTCTACACATGGAGTTGCAGAGCTTGAAGATAGGGAAGGAAGCTCAGCCAGAGGTGCATGCTGAAGTCTAGTGTATAAAATGTAAAGACAAGGGACATGATAAGGACCACTTCCCTTACAATCATAATTATTTGATTTTAGGAGGTCCTGTTCTTTTGAAACCTGAGAATATTGCGGGACCGAGCGCAGGAATACCATTATGGTGTGCTATCTGCCAGATAGTTGGAAAGCATGAGATGGATAATTGTCGCCTTTTGAAAAAGTTTATACGGATGCCGCAATTTTTTTTTGTACCTTCTATAAATTGGTTGGACATGATGAGTGAAACTACCAAACTTATGAACTAATGATGGAAAGGACCCCTCCCTATAAAATGCAGGCAGAAAATTGGCCTCTAGATCAGGGCACCGATGCAGCACACGAAGGATTTCAAGGCCATGGAAGAGGAAGAGGAGGAGGGGCTAGCAGAGGTCATGGACAAATCATTTTTTATGACTATGGTGAAGAAGGTCATTTCACGTGTGACTATCAAAACCTAATGCATCCATCTTGTCAATATTGCAGACAATTTGATCATGTGATAGAAGATTGCCCAGTGTTGATAGCTAAGATGCAAGAGAAAAAGACGCAACAACCTACAGAGAACATCCAGATGATGAGGGCAAAGCTTAGCGAAGACAATCATAGTAGAAATATCGTAACATGTAGTGGTATGGACACATGAGAAGATACAAGAAAGTAGCTAGAGACCGAAGGATGGGTGCATAAGGCTGTTGAAGAGAAAGTCGGGTTTGACCTCAACCGAGCTAAGGCAACTTTTATGGAGGCCAAGAAGAATTTTACTAAAGCTTCTACATTAGGGAGTCAAGAGAAATCAACTAGAAACAATGAAGTTCAGGACATGGATCCCTCACTATTAGCCACTTTTCTGAAAACTTGTATGGAGCTGTTGAGGGATAAGAAGGCAATGGAAGGGCTCCAAGAGCTAATCGACAATTGTATGGGAAAAATTAAGATTCCTTCAGAACGTGCTGTGAGGAAACTGGGTAAACATAAGAAGCGAATAGGGCACGAGATGAGGCTCACCGCTTATATTGGACAATATGAAATGGATCAATTCATCCTGTATTTGGGTTCTGATGTGAATCTACTACCTAAACATACATGGGAGAGGATGGGGAGGCCTGCACTACATTGGTCTCCTATATATCTACACATGGCCAATCAGTAGAGGATCATTCCTTTGGGGCTCAATTATGGGGTAATAGTAGACATTGAAGGAGCAAGTGCTCTGGCTGATTTTGAAGTAATTGGAATAGTGGATGACAACAATCCTTGCCCTACACTACTAGGAATTGATTGGGCCTTTGACATGGATGCAGTAATTAATCTGAAGAAGTAAAGGATGACATTTGAGAAGAATGCACTTAGGGTTATTATGCCACTAGACCCTGCTAAGGGAGCATGCTACACTAAACTATTCCGCAACTATGTGGAGGACAATGACCTGGATCAAATATACAAGATTACTGCACATGATGAAGATTGGTTCAATCCTACTACAGATGGCTGAATTGCATAGGATAGAGATAGCTCTTGCACCTCACATTTATATGAAGAGCTCGAACACTTGCAGAATAGATTTCATGAAGTATCTATGCTATGTTGCAATATGATGACAAAATTGGTACGATGTGTATCAACAGAGGTAAGGAATATCCCGCATTATGATGGCTTAAATGATGTTAACTTATTTTTGGATGAGTTTGAAAGGGAGGTGCCCAAGGAACATCGATTCCGGGCACTGGATTTGGCACTACTCATTTTGCATGCCCGTTGTTGGTGTACACATAAGGATAGCTTCGTTGATTGGAAGGAATACATGTAGATGTTGACACTAGGGTTTGGGTACGCTAATACCCAAATGAATGAAAAATACAATGGAAAGGATGACCTGCGTGAGCACTTGGCGCGATGGAGTAAATCTTGGGGAGAAGAGCCACAACAAGAATGGGTGCATACCTTCTGTCACACCTTAGATACTATTCCAATGAGTTGGTACTTGGAAACAGAGCTAACCCATGGGACAACCGAATGGGATACCTTGAGGGAAAGTTTCTTATTAACCTTCAGCTTTGAGGATGGATTTGAGTGCATTGATGAAGCACTCTAGGAAATTAAGGCTGCTATCTTTAGAATGCATGCAGAGATGGTAGAATGGGTTCAGCCAAACTAGAGTACCCAGTTGCACCATGCACTCGAGTGCTATGATATGACTGTAGAAGAAGAAGAAGATCCACGAAAAATCAACATTCCGAAGACAAAAGGACAATGCGAATTTGAAGGTCCTAAAGCAGCGAACCCTTATCTATCAGAACCTTTGAAGACCAGGAAAGTAAACATTGGTTATGACATGCAACCTAAGTTTTCAAAGACCGATGATTATTGGGATTAATATAGAGTTGATAAAGTTACGGAGCTGCTGCATGAATGCCAGGAATTGTTTCCTTCCAAATTATCAGACCTGAAAGGAATAGTAGGGGATATGGGAGTTATGAAGATCACTTTAAATCCTGATGCGTAGCTCGTGCAATAGAGACCCTACCGCCTAAATCCTAAGTATAAGGAGAAGGTGCGCAAAGAGATATACAAAATGATGGAAGTTGGAATTATTAAGGTAGCAAAAGAATCTGATTGGGTGAGCCCTATGGTTATTCAAGAGAAGAAGCAGTAGGGTGAAATCATAATATGTGTAGACCTGAGAAAGCTCAATGATGCATGCGTTCATGACCCATTTCCAACACCATTTACAGATGAAGTTTTGGAGAATGTTGGAGGATAGGAAGCTTATTCGTTCACTGATGGGTTCTCAGGGTACCATCAAATTAAGATCGCATCGGAGGATTGCAGCAAGATGACCTTCGCAATGGAGTGGGGATGCTTCCAGTACACAATGACGCCATTCAGACTGAAAAATGTGTCCATGATATTTTCAAGGGTTGTAATTGCATCATTCAAACAATTCATCCATAAATACTTAGAAGTGTATTTTGATCACTCGATGGTGTTTGGATTGGTAAAGCACCACATTGCAAGTCTGTGCCTTATGTTGGATACTTGTCACAGATACCAAATTGCTCTAAACTTGAAGAAATGTATATTTTTCTTGCCTTATGGGATATTGTTAGGCCATGTGGTATGTAAGGAAGAAATAATTGTAGAACCTATGAAGATAGCAGTGATTGTCAATTTAGAAGATCCAAAGAATGTAAAGCAGTTGTGCGCAACATTGGGACACACCAGCCACTATAGAAAGTTTATCAAGGCTTATGCACAAATAACTACGCTAATGGAGAAATTACTGAAGAAGGATGCGACTTTCTGCTGGGATGAAGAGTGTCAGTGTAGTCTGGATGTATTAAAGGAAAAGATGGTGACTGCACCCATTTTGGTATTCCCAGACTAGAAGAAAGAATTTCATGTTCATGTGGATGCCTCTTGTATTATGTTGGGTGTGGTATTGACCCAGCCAGGCGAAGGAAAGATAGATCATCCTATAGCCTTCGCGAGCAGGAAACTATCAAAGGCCTAGAAGAACTATTCAAGTACAGAGTGTGAAGGATTGGTGATGGTCTACGCACTGTAGAAGTTTCGACATTACCTGTTAGGTGTGCATTTCAAAATGTATACAGATCACTCTACTCTTGTTGGCTACATGGGGCCTGACCCAAGTTCAACAGTGAATTTAGCCAAGCAAATCCCGGTACTATTGGCCCTTTCGGCAACAGACCGTAGAGCGCGGATTGAGGTCTCACCCAAAGTAGTATGGGAGGGTGCTGTTAGGTTCCTATACCAATAGGTTTCATTTTTCATGATTGACAGTGGAAGTGCCAAATATGTTCATCTTTGATGCTGCAAAGGTTCCATATTTTGTATAATAGATAGATGTGTAAATATTGTTGTTTATCACTTGATGGGTGGCCCAATAGTTCAATCTGGACCATGCCATGTTTAAATTGCTGTTGTAGAATAGAGAAAGAATATCTATCCAAACAACTTAAGCTTGGCAGATCAGTAGTTAGGTAGAGAAATGAAGGAGCCCAACTACTTAATCTGGGCCCTCGGAAGAGATAAGGGTAGATTTAGGTAGGAGGACAATCAAAAGAAAAGAGGATAATCAGGGTTTGCAAGTCTAAGTGCACCCATTCAAAAGGAAGAAAAAAAGCTAGGTGTATTAGGCTGGGTAGGTAGTCTGAGGTTGTAGCAGCAAGGTTTGGATCACCTTTGTATTGTCAAACAAGGTCCATCTCATCAATGACAAAAGTGTCAAAGCAGTTGTTTGGTGGCACAACTTTGGAAGAATGTCTAATTCCCCTTTCAGTCCCCCATAAATCACTCACTAACATCCCCTGAAGGACCTTGGGATCTGCCCAACAAGTCCTGCTTTCACTTCATTTTTGAAAAATACTAAGTCAAGCTTTGACTTTCTTCAATAAAAAGAAGCCACATTTCTTGTGTAAAAAATCATTTCTCCACATTCCATTCAATTTCTCTGCCTAAGTTTCATTTCATAAACTTAGCTTCATGCCCCTGCACTTTCACTTCACAAAGTCATATTAACTTCTAATCTTATTATATAGCTCCCTAACTACTTTCCTATCCCTACTTCTACAAAAAATATTAGATATCCTACCCCTTGGCACTATAGCCATAAAAACAAAGTCAAGGAAATGCTAGGTCTATTTGGGGTCTTAGCATTAGCCTTCCACGTCCTAAACCTGGGATTAATCTAACCTTTGGTTAGGTTAATAACCTCTACCTATCCCTTTACCCATAAAATCTTACCATTCTACCCCTCCGAGTTCATTTTTCAAACGTTTGGTGTTTAAATGTTTTAATTAAACATTAAACTATGTTCCCCCCGCATAAACCCATAAACCCGCATTAACCTAAAGTTTTTAACCCCCCCATGGCGTGTTATTATTTTAATACCCGGGCGGGTCCCGCTCCAAAAGCTGCACGTCGCTCCATTTCCCCCGTCCGCCATCCGATGTCCCAAGCCGCAGATCTAACGGTGGGCGGTCATTTTCATGCCCCGATCCGCCGGAGGTTAGCGTCCGGGGGATGGGCGGTTTCCCTGCCGTACCCCCGCCACGCGTCATCCTCCCGGCGTGTTCGGAGGCCCCCTCCCCAATACCGCTCAGGCCGAAAGGTGGTGCGGGAGGAAACCAGAAACCACCCTCCGCTGGATGGCGTCAGCACCACGTAACCTCCGCGTCAACCCGCCACTCCCCCGTGTCACTGCCACCTCATCTGCTCACATCCCTGCCTCGCCAGCATGTCCGCTGCCACGTCGTCGCCTGAGTCAGCTGCCACATCACCCTACCGTATCCGATACCCGCCGGATGATGTCATGCTGACGTCATCCCAAAAAAGCGCCAAAAGCGCCAAAGTCCCGAATTTTAATAAAAATAAGTTGATTCGACCATTTTAGTTCATTTTTATTGGTCAAGTTTGGAGAGCTACGCACACTGTTTTATGCCGTTTTACCTCCAGAGTTCAAATTCAAACAATTGAGCCGCTATCGCCTGTAGATTCGCCTCCATTGTTCGCCATTGTACCAGCTCAACCACCTCGGTGCCTAAAAACCGGGTATTTGCCGAATTTCACCTATTAACCCTGTTTTTCGCCATTTTCTCCAGTTCACTCACTTAATTACCTGCAAATTCCCAAATTAAAGACTCTGCCGCACCTAAATGTTGCCTAAAATTCACTGATAAACCCTAGCTCAAAAAGAACCCTATAAACCTGCGCCCATTTGCAAATTCACCATTGAAAAATCATTTTCAAGCTCGTATTCCTGGCAAGCACTCCATAATAGCTCAGCATTATCCCCTTTTGCCACATTCCACTGCAAAAACTTCAGTAATTTGGCCAAAATAATCCCCGTTCCTTCTGCAATTTTCCCTTACAGTCTTTAGTCCAGTGAATTCATCAAAGAAGAGAGAAGCCTTTCAAAACTCTGCAAATTTGCCTCTTTTATGATAGCTACAGACATTCAAAGCTATTTCCTCATTTGAACTTAGTTTGCAGCTCCTTTGCAAATTTTCCCAAGCAGTTTTCCTCAGCTGTTGTTGTTCTAAACATTATTCCAAACTCAAGCTCAGAAAGACTTTAAAAATGGCCACTCCAACAGCTCTAAACATCACTCCTATGAACCCACCCAACAAAGAGCTTGAAGCAATGCCCCTAGCTGATAAAGATTACCTCATTTAAGATTTGGTTGGGGACAGGAATCACTTGCAGACCTTTTGCCAGTTGAGAAACAACTTTTTAAACAACTGTGACATGTATGGCATATGGGAGTCTAATTTGCCTTTTTACTTCCCCCCTCTGTTAATATTTTTCCTGAGATTATCCATCTATGTGCTGAGAACTATGAGCCAACTCAGAGAGCTGTCAAGTCTTCATCTGGGAGCATACTTTTTCATATTATTTCTGACTCTATCAACCAGATGTTAAACTTCAAACAGACTCAGCTATTGTTTCCTTTCTCTATGAACTACTTGCTGGATGAAGGCTCCAAGCTCTCCAGCTCTGAGATTACAAGAATTGACAAGACATTCATGAGGGCAGACCGCCAACCTACTGAGCCACCTACATTCCTATATGTCAACTTCAATGAGGTGGGCAAGCTGCTTGTAGATATGATTTCCTCTGTGCTAGGTTTTAGAACAAGTGAGCACATTGATGAAACAGTGCTGGTTCTGATGTCTGCATACAGCCCAGGACAACCCCCTGCTGTCAGGCATAACTATGCCAAGTTGATAGCCAATAAAATGCATGACCAACTAGTGAAGCTGGATAGGGAGGGAATCTTCAAATATTCATCATATATCTATCATTTGTTCATGTATTACCAGTCTGAATGCTTCCAATACCCCATCAAAAAGTTGGATTCAAAGGATGAAAGAAGGTCTGTTATCTTTTGGTCATCAATTTTTCATGAGGTTCAAAACTCTCCATATTCCTACTGTGAGTTCATTGACCAATTTGTCTACCTGGTCTCTTGTCTCCTAATGAGAACTCCTCCTCCTAGATTATCATATGACATGCAGAAGATCTTGCAGTTGTCCAAGAATTACAAAATAGGTGATTGGTATCTCTACCAAAATCACACTGTCATTAGAATCTATGGCTGTGAGCTCTGTCCTTACAGGCTCCCAAGGTATGTACCAATGAGACTTTTTGCCTTGGAATACTATAGGCAACTCATTAATTCTGATCTCACTCATTTTCATAGTGCCAAGAAGAAAGCTCGCCTGAAATTTAGAGACCATCTAGGCCCCTTTATTATGAACAAGAAAGAGGGTTGGCAAGATGCTGACCAAATATTGGGGCAGAAGCTCAAGTTGAAAAGGAGTTTATGGTGGGTTCCTTATGACCCGGATGGCTTTATCAGTGCTAGAAGAGTTAAATATAGGCTGACAGCATATGAGCATTGTAGAGTCCCACAAATTGAACAATATGCCAACCAAGATGAGTGGCTGGCAGGGACACTAGTTGAGGAGTTTACTCAAGAAGAAATTATGGAGAAAAATGTTAAAGATTTAGAAAAAACTCTTGACTTGGATCCTTTTGACCAGGTAACTTTCAAACTGCCACAGCAAGTCAGAGAAGGTCCATCTACAGCTGCAGCTTCACAAGCTGCCCAACAACGGTCTACACCAGCAACAGGTACAGCAAAAGGAAAAGAAGTGATGGAGGCAGAGCAAGAAATAGATAAAGAACAACCTACCACCTCAAAGGAGCAAACTCAAGAACAAGCTCCTCCACAGCAAACAGACGCACTGCAAGTGCCAGCTTTACAAACTCCGCCTAATGAAGAAAGAGGTAAGAAGCGAGACCGAGAAGACTCCACACCTGCTAGTGTGTCTACACAGCAACCTGAAGCCAAGAGGCAAAGAGTTGATCCCCCAGTTGAGGAGGAAATTAGTGAAGAGGTCTTAGAAAGTCCAAGGAGAGAAAGGGAAGCAAGTCAGCAAACACCTACTAGCTCTTTCCAACAAGAGCAAGAGAGGCAGCATGGCATGGAGGTGTCCTCCTCAACACAACAGAACAAGCGGCCACCTAGTATCAAAACTGATTTCATGGAAATCAAGGCTCGAAATGAACTGTTAAGAGTATAGTTATATGATCAGTTCCTCAAGGAAACACCTGCCAAACAAAAAATATTGATGGCAGCTTATGATTTCAAAGAAGAAAAAATGATTCTTAGCCATTTCAAGCCGAAGATATAGCAGCTATAGTCAACTGCAGATTATGTGAAGACAAATTTAGAGGTCCTTGCCAAGGACATTCACCCCATGGATCAAATAGAGTTGCAAAAGCAAACAGGTGAGATGGTCTATGCCACTCTAGCAGATAAGGCCATGCTGGCCCATGAATTGAAGGAATCCTTGAAGAACACAAATACTCAGCTAGATTTGGAAAGAATGTCCTCCTCAGCCAAAGATAACATAATAAAAACATGGGAGGACATTATTGTGGACCTAGGACATGATCCCAAGGATCCTAAGGGTGTCAGAGCCCTTATGAAGAAAAAAGAAGATGATATTGCTGCCCTTAGAAAACAATTGGGGTTGCCTTCTACTATGCACCCTCAAACTGCAGAGCTGGTACAAGAAAAAGATGTTGAGGATACAATGGATCTACTGATGAGAATGAGCCAAAGAATAATTCAGATGGAGAAAGAATTGGAAATAGAAGTTCAAGGAAAGCAGGGAGAGTCAACCTCCCAGCCACCTCAAACAGTTCCAACTGATGTCCCTGTTCCTCTTAAACAAGCAGCAGTGACCCCTCTTATCATCCCAGCATCCACAACAGCTTCATCCACCACAGATGCTACAGCAGCAGCAACAACAGTAGCACCTGAATCTAGCATGAGCATGGATGAAATGATGAAAGCAGTTAAAGAGCTAGAACTTCAGGCAACAGAGGTAAAAGAGGCCAAAGAAAAGTTGGCCAAACTGGAAGTAAGCTACGATAAGTCCAAGGTGATAGTAGTTGAAAAGATAAGGGAAATTAAGGCCTTGAAGGACAAAATAAAAGCCTTGGAGAAGGAGCTAAATTCAGAAAAGACTCTAGCTGAAATAAAAAATATTTTGTGGGCCAAAATTGGCCAATCAATCACTGGACAATGGAAATCGATCCAAACTATGCATGAACAGATAGAATTAATAGGCCTAGCTCAATTTAAGAATCAAAGGGCTAGGGCAGCATTGGGAAATATGCCTGAGCAGGCTACTAAAATGATTCATTTCCTAAACACTCATACCAAAGAAGAGTTGGCAGCATTAGACATCAGCAACAGGACAGATATTGTTCTGAGAGCAAAAAAGGTGCTGACTTTAAGAAATTTTGTGCAAAGTCTAGAAAGAAAGTGTTAGGAAATGCAGGCAGAAGTAGATGATTTCAATCTAAAGCTTGCAGCATTACAAAATAGGGGATTACCTAGCTTGTTAACTAGTGCTGGAAGACTGCTGACCCGGGAACAGTATACCACCAGGATGAATAATTATATTTCAAATCAAATTACAGCATCCACAAGTGCCTCAGAGGAAACAGGACCTCCATCAGGACAGAGCCTTTATGACAAGCTGGAAAACTTATTTTACATTGAGCATGAGATCAATCACTTGTTTGAGGTCCCGCCCAATTTTTACAGATATACTGAGGCAGATGAGACATTAATAAAGAAACAAAGACATCAGCTGCCTAGAGAAGATTGGTGGCAAGCAATGCTGGAAATTTTGTCCAAGTAATCTCGGTCTTTTCCCTCTTCGTTCAGCTTCAGATTTTGGTCAACCACAGATCATCTACAGGTCAGCAGAGTTGAGTACGCAGGCACCGGACAAAGCATGAAGACAACAGGAAGAGCAAGTCAAAGCAATGGCTCAGCAAAGCATTGTGACAGCAGGCCCAAAAAACGCAAATTAAAAGTGCAGCCTCAGCCGACTCAGTTGATCCCAAAAGTCCAAATTTTCTGACAAAATGGACAGCTAGCAAGCTAATACTTACTGCAGCATTTAATTCTGCATTTACTTCCTTGGAAAAGTTGGTGATGTAATTTATTGCATGAAGACTCATCAACTAGATATTTTCTATCTCATTTTTGTATATATACCTCCCCATAGAACGTATTTGGGGTTGGTGATTTTCTCTCTAAGATCCGCGCTGTAAAATTTTCAGACTTTATAATACAAATAGCTGGTGAAGTTCATGGTCTCTGCACTGTCTGGTTGTGAAAGTGATGAACTGTGTTCTGCTACAGAATTCCTGTGTTGTTTAATGGAACAATAAGTTTTCCTAAACCATGTTTTGTCTTTCTATGTTTCCAAAATTCACATATATGTTTCATGATCTTAGCAATAGCGAAGAAGAATAGCTCAGGACTTGTTTGAATGCACCCTCTACTCAATCTCTGTTTCTAATTGTGTTTCTTCAGAATTGGTCATAAATATGAATTCTTAATTGCTCATGTTTGCACTGATTCTTTCATTATGAATGCTATTTAGGAATTCTTAGTTGCTCCTAGATAATATTCTTACACTTTCCCTCTATCAGCATAGTGAAAGATCCTTGACTGCCTTTCATTCCCTGATTTCATGCCATCGATTCCCAGATTTAAAGAATTGTTCCATAGATGCCTATCTGGCTTTGTAGCATTACATTTTTCCCAAGAAATACTTTCAGCAGTACACCAACATTGACTCCATTGCCCAATAGTCTAGACTATTCTAAGACTACATACCTGTTATACCTGGAATCATCACCCAACCAAATTTAAAACAAAACCCTGTACATCATAACTAGCCTAAAATTACTCCAAAAACAAAGCTAAAACATAAAGAGAGAGCCCTCTCTGGTTGCAGGTAAGCTAGGACCTGCAGCTAAAAGATTGGTTAGTGGTTACCTCGGCCGTATTCCCATAGGAGCCAGGGAACAACCTGAGTGATAACATCATTGGTGACTCCAGTGGGGACTCCGAATGAATTTTTGCAATCACTGTCTATTCCTTAAAGCTACAGATGAAGCCTGAATGTCATCCAGGAAGCCTTTGAAACTGTTCTTGCTTTGCATTTACAGGATTAAATAAAAGTTGCTTCAGTCAATCTTCATTCTAGTTTTAAGTTGTAAACAGTTGTTCCAAAATTTGATCAGTTTCTTTCTAATTCTAAAACATTCCCAGAAAATACGAAAAACAGGTTTAGAAGTTGGCTCCAAAGAGAAAAACTCGGTATACCAGGTCAAACCCTGACCCAGATCCTCCAACTATTTTTGACAATCCCAACTTAATCCCAAAGATCCTTAGGAAACAAGAGGAACAAGAATATTTTGCTGATTCAAGCCCTGAAATAGTTCAGCAAAACTATATTCCAACCCCTGCTAAACCCTTAATCCATCTTCACACAACTGCTGCTTCCCCTAGTTCTTCATCCACCTCTCAAAACACATTCCCTTCACCTCCATCCACTGCACATATTTCAACTCCATTCCCTGTAGTTCTAGTTGTCCCATTTATCCCTATAAATATGGCAAATAGATATGCCCCTTTATAGCTACCTGCAAATCCAGGGGCTATGCCTCAGGATTATCAAAGTAAGATCACATATTTCGATGGAACTGGCTCTTATACAGCCCAACAACACGCTAAGAAAATGCAAGACTATTTTGAGAATTATGAAATTGAGGATGATGATGTAAGAATGAAGATTTTCATCCAAAGTTTAACAGGTGAAGTAAGAACTTGGTTTAGAGCACTTGTTGCAAATTCCATAGCCAATCTGGATGCTCTTTACCATACATTTCTCAACAGATGGGAAAAGAAAAAAGATCCACTGCACATTTTATCTGAGTATGATACTATAAAAATAGGCTCACAAGAAACTGTCCTAGACTATTGTGCAAGATTCAACAATGTTTACAATGCTATTCCTCAAAACCTTAGACCTCCACCTGATTTAGCTTTGATCAAATTCCCTGATGGATTTGATTCTGACATGGTGTACCAATTGAGGGAAAGAGCCCCTCCAAGCTTAGCAGACATGCAGAATATAGCTGTTAGTGTAGAGGCAAACCTAATTGCTAAAAGAAATAGGGCAAGAGCTGAAAGAAGAACTACTTTTAAAGAAGAACCTTCAGCTTTTGAGCAAAAACTTGATGCAATCATCAAAGGTATGGACAAACTTGGGGATAGGGTAGAAACCATTGAAAGAAAGTCATCATGGGAAGGTCAACCAAGTACTGCAAGAAGCCCAAACTTTAGAAAGAATCAAAATCCAAACGTCAGGAGGCCTGGCCCTATTCAGAACATCAGACCTTCGTTTCAAGAAAACTATGCTGAAGCCTCAACATCTAGTGAACCAACGGAGGACCCTCACATCAACCTAATGGGTTTAGATAGTGAAAAACAAGTTTTTCTAACACAAGAAGATCAAGAGGCTCATAATATCGATCAATTTCAAACCAAATCAGGAGAGTCATTTGCTTTTAGAGAAGGCTATGATGTAGCAGTCTATGAGGTTCACAAACAGTATAAATTAAGAAGTAGAACCATAGATGTACTTGAACCTGCCAAGGTCAAGGATACCAAACAGCCAAAGAAAACAAAAGACAAAACTGCCCTGACAGGATCCGCTGATAAAACAGACCCAAACCCAAGAGAAGTTACTGTGGAAGATGTATTAGATGTACACCCCACAAAAAATCAGACATTTACATGTCCTCCCACAAAAGCAAATTCAAACAGTATTCCTGAAAATATTTCTAAAACAGAGGTACTTCAAAACAACATTCAAAATCAAGAGAAGATCACTGAAGACTCAGCCGAGAAAGAAAACTCTATTGGTCACAACACAAGAACTCAAATGGAGAAACCCTTCAATCTAGAAGCAGAAATTGGTAAGCTGAAAATAGCCATTCCTCTCTGTGAGTTGGCCAAACATGTAGTATATAGACAACAAATCAATAGGTCACTCCAAATACCAGACAATAGGGATGCTGTAAATGTTTTAGATGATCAACCTGAATTACTTTTTGGTCCTGAGGTTAATGGAAAAATAGCGAATGGAGGAGTTCCACCTTTTTATGTCAGTTTAAACATTCATGACAAGGTGTTACACAATGCAATGTTTGATTCAGGAGCTTCCCATAACCTAATGCCTAAATCTGTGATGGAAAAACTAGACCTAGATATCACAAGACCATACAAAGATTTGTTTTCATTTGATTCCAGCCAAGTCAGGTGTCTAGGCCTAATTAAAGATTTGTGTGTTTCCTTGGTCCAATACCCAACCAAAACAATTCTGATGGATGTGGTGGTAGCTGATACTCCACCCAAGTACAGTATGCTTTTATCAAGATCATGGGGGGGCAAACTCCAAGGATCTTTGCAACTAGACATGTCCTATGCCACTATTGCGGTCTTTGGACAACCAAAGAGATTGTACCGTGAAACAATAATGAAATATGTGGTGAGTAGTCAAGAAAAACCCCAAAACTTCCCCATCTATTCAATACATTCCGATATGGACTCATTCATTTTATATAATGCGAACATGTGTCCCAAAACTGATGTCAAACTCCTGATAACAGCACAACCAAAGGGTATGAATGAACAATCTGCTACTCAAGATCAAAAAATGGTTGATGTGATTGATGTAATAAAGGGAAATGATACATCAAAAGACATACAAGATCCAAATCTGCCCATTGAACAAACTTCTAAAACTTTTAAGAGAAGTCATAACCAAGAAATCTTATGGTACTTAGAGTTTGATGGCTCAGTAAACAAATTAGGAGCAGGGGCAGGGGTTTGGATACACAACATGCAGAATGATCATGCTAAAGGTCATGCATATAGGTTAAATTTCAGATTCACAAACAATATGGCCGAGTATGAAGCCCTTTTGTTAGGTCTCAAACTGATCAGAGGTCTAGGGGCAACCAAGGTCTCAATTTTAGGAGATTCAGATCTGATCATACAGCAGATGAAGGGAAATTTTGTCACAAATGATCCTAGGTTGAGGGCTTACAGAGGGGCAGCCATTGAAATACTTAACACCTTCTTAGAATCTCAGTTAACTAAAATTCCTAGAAAGCACAATTTACATGCATATAGCTTGGCAACCTTTGCCAGCACATGCAAGCTACCATTTGAACCCAACCACAATTTCACTGCTGAAATCAAACATAGGCCTGCTGTCCCAGATAATGTAAAAAATTGGCAGATCTTTGAAAATGACACACAAATAAATAATTTCTTGACTTTGATGGAGGAATTCTCCAGCATAAACATTGATACTAGCACTGTGGATGATCAACAACAGACAGACAGAATTGAACAAAATATTTCAGCTGAAGCAACAAATCTGATCTTGCATCCAACAATTTTTGATAAAAAAAATTTACAAGAACTGAAGCAAACAGACCTTGATGAATTAGCTGAGACAGAAGCTGAAGTAATTGAACTAAAAGACAATTTTCTGCCCACAGGCTTGACCCCGTTGGAGGATTTATTCGATTCGAATTTCAAGGAGGCCGGAAATGCAACCACTGAATGCTGAAATTGAGGACTGCAACATTGGAACCACAAAATATCCCAAAATGGTAAAACTCTCCAAAGCCTTGCCTGCTGATCAGAAATTGAAATACATTGACTTGTTTAAGGAATTCCAAGATGTGTTTACCTGGAGTTATGAGGACCTCAAGTCCTATGATACCTCAGTCATCCAACATACTATACCTTTGAAAGAGAATCAAAATCCTTTTAAATAGAAGCATAGAAGGGTGAATCCCGTCCTCCTTCCCCTGATTGAAAAAGAAGTTAGACGAATATATGAGGCAGGAATCATTGCTCCAATTAGATTCTCAGAATGGATTTCAAATCTGGTACCTACTAGAAAGAAAATGAGAGAGATAAGACTATGTGTTGACTTAAGAAATTTGAATAAAGTCTCTCTCAAAGACCATTACCCTTTACCAAAAATGGATCATATCCTACAAAGGGTAGTGGGAGCCTCTAGGATCTCATTGTTAGATGGATTCTCAGGATTCAATCAGATTTTAGTCCACCCGGATGATCAAGACAAAACTGCCTTTACAACACCTTGGGGAACCTTTAAATATGTCAAAATGCCTTTTGGACTCAAAAATGCAGGGGCCACTTTTCAAAGAGCAATGGATATAGCCTTCGCCAAAGAAATCCATGATTTCCTAGTAATCTACCTTGATGATCTCACTGCCTTTTCAAAATCAGACCAAGAACACTTAGAACATTTAAGGCAAGTGTTCCTAATTTGCAGAAAGTATGGCATATCATTGAATCCAAAGAAATCATTGTTTGGCCTAGAGGAAGGCAAGCTCCTAGGTCACATCATTTCAAAAGATGGCATTAGGATTGACCCAGACAGAATTCAAGCTATCCTTCAAGTGCCTCATCCAAGAAACATTAAAGAACTACAAGCTTTTCTAGGGAAGATTAACTTCTTGAGAAGATTCATTCCTAATTTGGCCGAGCTCATAAGACTGTTAAAAAATATGCTGAAGAAATATTCTAAAGTAAAATGGACCATGGAAGCTAAACAAGCCTTTGAGGACATCAAAAGAGCTTTGACAAATACACCAGTCCTCACGAGTCCCAGGTTTGATAGAGATTTCATCATTTTTTCCTTTGCATCTGAGCATACAATTGCTGCTGTCCTATTGCAAAAAGATGACCAAGGGTGTGAGAAGCCCATTGCCTTTTTCAGCAAAGCTCTTAGAGATGATCCCTTAAAATATCAAATCATGGAAAAGCAAGCTTATGCCCTTGTAAAGGCCATCAAGGATTTCAGAGTTTACATTTTGTACTCACATGTGATAGCTTATGTTCCAAATGTAGTGGTCAAGGACATGTTAACTCAAGAAGGAATTGAAAGAAAAAGGGGCAAATGGATTGCCAATATCTTAGAATATGACATTGAAATCAAGCCTACAAAACTGATAAAAGGACAAGGGCTAGCCAAATTAATGACTGAAACTAATTTCCAATCCCTTGACATCAATGAACTGGACAACGAAGAGGAGATGGCGACTCCACAGATCAATCAAGCCTTTTCACAATCTCCCTGGTATGCTGACATATGTTTTGTATTGTTAAACCTGCAAGCTCCTCCAGGGTTGTCCAGGACAAAAAATAGATTCTTGAAAATGAAGGCATCAAAATTCTGCATCTTAGACAGTACCTTATTTTGGAAAAATCATGAAGGTATTTTGCTTAGTTGTTTAACATTGAATGAAATTGACAAAGTTCTCAAGGAATTTCATGCAGGGGACTGTGGTGGACACTTGTACTGGAAGTCTACAGCTGATAAGATACTAAGGGCTGGGTTCTATTGGCCCTCCCTATTTGTTGATGTGAAAAAATTTGTTGTCTCATGCCACAAGTGCCAAATCTTTAAAGGCAAAAGAAAGCTATTACCTTTACCCCTCAAACCTATTTCAACTGAAAGACCATTCCAACAATGGGGTTTAGACTTCATTGGTGAAATTCATCCTTCCTCCTCTGGCCAACACAAGTGCATTTTGACTACCATAGATTACTTTACCAAATGGATAGAAGCCATCCCTTGTAGGCAAGCTAATGACTCCGTTCTCATGCAATTCTTAGAAACCAACATTTTGTCAAGGTTTTGTTGTCCAGAAAAAATTATTACAGACAATGCCGCTGCTTTCAAATCCAAAAAGATGATCAACTTTTGCCATAAATACCACATTGCCTTGGGCCATTCCACAGCTTATTACCCTCAAGGTAATGGCCTAGCTGAGTCATCCAAAAAAAGCCTCATCAACATCATCAAAAAAGTCTTGGAGGAGAACAAAAAGAATTGGCATAAAAAATTAGTGAATGCACTATGGGCAGACAGATTAACCACTAAAAGATCTATTGGTACAAGTCCATATGAACTGGTTTATGGAATGGAGGCAAGGTTCCCTTCATCTTTGGGAACCCCTGTAATCAAGTTGCTGCAAGAAATACAAGCAGAGCCTAATGATATTCAAAGAAGGATCAATCAAACTATTCACTTGCAGCAGACAAGAGAAGAAGTATATCAGAGAACCCAGGTTCTACAAGATAAACTCAAGAAGATCTTTGACAAAAGAACAAAAGCTGAAGATTTCTTCATAGGAAACAAAGTGCTGAGATGGGATTCTAGAAGAGAGGATAAAGGGAAACATGGCAAGTTTGATTTCCTATGGAAGGGACCATATGTTATTTATGTTGTACAAGGTAATAACACCTATTTTTTGAAGAGTTTGGATGGCACAAATACTAAAGAAGGCCCAGTCAATGGGCGAATGCTCAAACACTATTTTGATTCCCTTTGATCAGCATAATATGACTGTATATTGTATATAAATATTTGTATTTCCAGCATTTTCATTTACAGTGGTTATATAAGGAACCAAATGCAGCAAATTTTGAAGAAAAATCAGGGAACTACATCACCTTTTGATGAGTATATTGAGTCCACCATAAGAAATCAAGAAAAGGACTTGGGAAGTATGAAGACGATGATAAATACTCAGAGAAACTAGCAAATACAGAGGTGTAATTTTGCACAGATCAGCTCATAAGTACTGCATACAGGGTACAAAGGTTCAGTTTATTGGTCTCCAAGAGAAGGAAATTTCAGGCTACAGCAAGAATTGAAAAATAAGGAAATCTGACCTACTATTCTTGGCCTTTCACAAGGAAAGGCCATCTCCAAGTGGAGCCACTGTTAGGTTCCTATACCAATAGGTTTCATTTTTCATGATTGACAATGGAAGTGCCAAATATGTTCATCTTTGATGCTGCAAAGGTTCCATATTTTGTATAACAGATAGATGTGTAAATATTGTTGTTTATCACTTGATGGGTGGCCCAACAGTTCAATCTGGACCATGCCATGTTTAAATTGTTGTTGTAGAATAGAGAAAGAATATCTGTCCAAACAGCTTAAGCTTGGCAGATCAGTAGCTAGGTAGAGAAATGAAGGAGCCCAACTACTTAATCTGGGCCCTCGGAAGAGATAAGGGTAGATTTAGGTAGGAGGGCAGTCAAAAGAAAAGAGGATAATCAGGGTTTGCAAGTCTAAGTGCACCCATTCAAAAGGAAGAAAAAATGCTAGGTGTATTAGGCTGGGTAGGTAGTCTGAGGTTGCAGCAGCAAGGTTTGGATCACCTTTGTATTGTCAAACAAGGTCCATCTCATCAATGACAGAAGTGTCAAAGCAGTTGTTTGGTGGCAGAACTTTGGAAGCATGTCTAATTCCCCTTTCAGTCCCCCATAAATCACTCACTAACATCCCCTGAAGGACCTTGGGATCTGCCCAACAAGTCCTGCTTTCACTTCATTTTTGAAAAATACTAAGTGAAGCTTTGACTTTCTTCAATAAAAAGAAGCCACATTTCTTTTGTAAAAAATCATTTCTCCACATTCCATTCAATTTCTTTGCCTAAGTTTCATTTCGTAAACTTAACTTCATGCCCCTGCACTTTCACTTCACAAAGTCATATTAACTTCTAATCTTATTATCTAGCTCCCTAACTACTTTCCTATCCCTACTTCTACAAAAAATCATATAAAACCCAAAAATAAACCCATAAGATATAAATCATACAAAAAATCATATAAAACCCAAAAATAATATTAGATATCCTACCCCTTGGCACTATAGCCATAAAAACAAAGTCAAGGAAATGCTAGGTCTATTTGGGGCCTTAGCATTAGCCTTCTGCGTCCTAAACCTGGGATTAATCTAACCTTTGGTTAGGTTAATAACCTCTACCTATCCCTTTACCCATAAAATCTTACCATTCTACCCCTCTGAGTTCATTTTTCAAACGTTTGGTGTTTAAATGTTTAAATTAAACATTAAACTATGTTCCCCCCATGTAAACCCATAAACTCGCATTAACCTAAAGTTTTTAACCCCCCCATGGCGTGTTATTATTTTAATACCGAGGAGGGTCCCGCTCCAAAAGCTGCACATCGCTCCATTTCCCCCATCCACCGTCCGATGTCCCAAGCCGCAGATCTAACAGTGGGCAGTCATTTTCATGCCTCGATCCGCCAAAGGTTAGCGTCTGGGGGATGGGCGGTTTCCTTGCAGCACCCCCGCCACGCGTCATCCTCCCGGCGTGTTCAAAGGCCCCCTCCCCAATACCGCTCAAGCCGAAAGGTGGTGCGGGAGGAAACCAGAAACCACCCTCCGCTGGATGGCGTCAGCACCACGTAACCTCCGCGTCAACCTGCCGCTCCCCCGTGTCACTGCCACATCATCCGCTCGCATCCCTGCCTCGCCAGCATGTTTGCTGCCACATCGTCGCCCAAGTCAGCTGCCACGTCACCCTGCCATACCCGGTACCCGCCAGATGACGTCATGCTGACGTCATCCCAAAAAAGCGCCAAAGTCCCGAATTTTCATAAAAATAGGCCGATTCGACCATTTTAGTTCATTTTTATTGGTCAAGTTTGGAGAGCTACGCACGCTGTTTTATGCCATTTTACCTCCAGAGTTCAAATTCAAACAATTGAGCCACTGCCGCCTGCAGATTCGCCTCCATTGTTCGCCATTGTACCAGCTCGACCACCCTCGGTGCCTAAAAACCAGGTATTTGCCGAATTTCGCCTGTTAACCCTGTTTTTCGCCATTTTCTCCAGTTCACTCGCTTAATTACCTACAAATTCCCAAATTAAAGACTCTGCCGCACCTAAATGTTGCCTAAAATTCACTGATAAACCCCAGCTCAAAAAGAACCTTGTAAACCTGCGCCCATTTACAAATTCACCATTGAAAAATCACTTTCAAGCTCGTATTCCCGGCAAGCACTCAATAACAGCTCAGCATTACCCCCTTTTGCCAAATTCCACTGCAAGAACTTCAGTAATTTGGCCAAAATAATCCCCGTTCCTTCTGCAATTTGCCCTTACAGTCTTTAATCCAGTGAATTCATCAGAGAAGAGAGAAGCCTTTCAAAACTCTACAAATTTCCCTCTTTTATGATAGCTACAGACATTCAAGGCTATTTCCTCATTTGAACTTAGTTTGCAGCTCCTTTGCAAATTTTCCCAAGCAATTTTCCTCAACTGTTGTTGTTCCAAACATTATTCCAAACTCAAGCTCAGAAAGACTTTAAAAATGGCCACTCCAATAGCTCTAAACATCACTCCTATGAACCCACCCAACAAAGAGCTTGAAGCAATGCCCCTAGTTGATAAAGATTACCTCATTCAAGATTTGGTTGGGGACAGGAATCACTTGCAGACATTCTGCCAGTTGAGAAACAATTTTTTAAACAACTGTGACATGTATGGCATATGGGAGTCTAATTTGCCTTTTTACTTCCTCCCCTCTGTTAATATTTTTCCTGAGATTATCCATCTATGTGCTGAGAACTATGAGCCAACTCAGAGAGCTGTCAAGTCTCCATCTGGGAGCATACTTTTACATATTACTCCTGACTCTATCAACGAGATGTTAAACTTCAAATAGACTCAGCTATTGTTTCCTTTCTCTATGAACTACTTGTTGTATGAAGGCTCCAAGCTCTCCAGCTCTGAGATTGCAAGAATTGCCAAGACATTCATGAGGGCAGACCGCCAACCTCCTGAGTCACCTCCATTCCTATGTGTCAACTTCAATGAGGTGGGCAAGTTGCTTGTAGATATGATTTCCTCTGTGCTAGGTTTTAGAACAAGTGAGCACATTGATGAAACAATGCTGGTTCTGCTGTCTGCATACAACCCAGGACAACCCCCTGCTGTTAGGTATAACTATGCCAAGTTCATAGCCAATAAAATGCATGACCAACTAGTGAAGCTGGATAGGGAGGGAATCTTCAAATATTCATCATATATCTATCATTTGTTCATGTATTACCAGTCTGAATGCTTCCAATGCCCCATCAAAAAGTTGGACTCAAAGGGTGAAAGAAGGTATGTTATCTTTTGGTCATCAGTTTTTCATGAGGTTCAAAACTCTCCATATTCCTACTGTGAGTTCATTGACCAATTTGTCTACCCAGTCTCTTGTCTCCTAATGAGAACTCCTCCTCCTAGATTATCATATGACATGCAGAAGATCTTGCACCTGTCCAAGAATTACAAAATAGGTGATTGGTATCTCTACCAAAATCACACTGTCATTAGAATCTATGGTTGTGAGCTCTGTCCTTACAGGCTCCCAAGGGATGTACCAATGAGACTTTTTGCCTTGGAATACTATAGGCAACTCATTAATTCTGATCTCACTCATTTTCATAGTGCCAAGAAGAAAGCTCGCCTGAAATTTAGAGACCATCTAGGCCCCATTATTATGAACAAGAAAGAGGGTTGGCAAGATGCTGACCAAATATTGGGGCAAAAGCTCAAGTTCAAAAGGAGTTTCTGGTGGGTTCCTTATGACTCGGATGGCTTTATCAGTGCCAGAAGAGTTAAATATAGGCTGACAGCATATGAGGATTGTAGAGTCCCACAAATTGAACAATATGCCAACCAAGATGAGTGGCTGGCAGGGACACTAGTTGAGGAGTTTACTCAAGAAGAAATTATGGAGCAAAATGTTAAAGATTTAGAAAAAACTCTTGACTTGGATTCTTTTGACCAGGTAACTTTCAAACTGCCACAGCAAGTCGGAGAAGGTCCATCTACAGCTGCAGCTTCACAAGCTGCCCAACAACGGTCTACACCAGCAACAGGTACAACAAAAGGAAAAGAAGTGATGGAGGCAGAGCAAGAAATAGTTACAGAACAACCTACCACCTCAAAGGAGCAAACTCAAGAACAAGCTCCTCCATAGCAAACAGAGGCACTGCAAGTGCCAGCTTTACAAACTCCGGCTAATGAAGAAAGAGGTAAGAAGCGAGACCGAGAAGACTCCACACCTGCTAGTGGGTCTACACAGCAACCTGAAGCCAAGAGGCAAAGAGTTGATCCTCCAGTTGAGGAGGAAATTAGTGAAGAGGTCTTAGAAAGTCCAAGGAGAGAAAGGGAAGCAAGTCAGCAAACACCTACTAGCTCTTTCCAGCAAGAGCAAGAGAGGCAGCATGGCATGGAGGTGTCCTCCTCAACACACCAGAGCAAGCGGCCACCTAGTATCAAAACTGCTTTCATGGAAATCAAGGCTCAAAATGAACTCTTAAGAGTACAGTTATATGATCAGTCCCTCAAGGCAACACCTACCAAACAACAAAGATTGATGGCAGCTTATGATTTCAAAGAAGAAAAAATGATTCTTAGCCATTTCAAGCCGAAGATATAGCAGCCACAGTCAGCTACATATTATGTGAAGACAAATTTAGAGGTTCTTGCCAAGGACATTCACTCCATGGATCAAATAGATTTGCACAAGAAAACAGGTGAGATGGTCTATGCCACTCTAGCAGATAAGGCCATGCTGGCCCATGAATTGAAGGAATCTTTGAAGAACACAAATACTCAGCTAGATTTGGAAAGAATGTCCTCCTCAACCAAAGATAACAAAATAAAAACATTGGAGGACATTATTGTGGACCTAGGACATGATCCGAAGGATCCTAAGGGTGTCAAAGCCCTTATGAAGAAAAAAGAAGATGATATTGTTGCCCTTAGAAATCAATTGGGGTTGCCTTCTACTATGCACCCTCAAACTGCAGAGCTGGTACAAGAAAAGATGATGAGGATACAGTGGATCTACTGATGAGAATGAACCAAAGAATAATTCAGATGGAGAAAGAATTGCAAAGAGCAGTTCAAGGCAAGCAGGGAGAGACGACCTCCCAGCCACCTCAAACAGTTCCAACTGATGTCCCTGTTCCTCTTACACAAACAGCAGTGACCCCTCTTATCATCCCAGCATCCACAACAGCTTCATCCACCACAGATGCTACAACAGCAGCAACAACAACAGCACCTGAATCTAGCATGAGCATGGATGAAATGATGAAAGCAGTTAAAGAGCTAGAACTTCAGGCAACAGAGGTAAAAGAGGCCAAAGAAAAGTTGGCCAAACAGGAAGTAAGCTACGATAAGTCCAAGGGGAGAGTAGCTGAAAAAACAAGGGAAATTAAGGCCTTGAACGACAAAATAAAAGCCTTGGAGAAGGAGCTGAATTTAGAAAAGACTCTAGCTGAAATAAAAAAGATTTTGTGGGCCAAATTTGGCCAATCAATCACTAGACAATGGAAATCAATCCAAACTGTGCATGAACAGATAGAATTAATAGGCCTAGCTCAATTTGAGAATCAGAGGGCTAGGGCAGCATTGGGAAATATGCCTGAGCAGGCTACTAAAATGATTCATTTCCTAAACACTCATACCAAAGAAGAGTTGGCAGCATTAGACATCAGCAACAGGATAGATACTGTTCTGACAGCAAAAAAAGTGTTGACTCTAAGAAATTTTGTGCAAAGTCTAGAAAGAAAGTTGCAGGAAATGCAGGCAGAAGTAGATGATTTCAAGCTAAAGTTTGCAGCATTACAAAACATGGGATTACCCAGCTTGTTAACCAGCGCCGGAAGACTGCTGACGCAAGTACAGTATTCCACCAGGATGAATAATTATATTTCAAATCAAATTACAGCATCCAAAAGTGCCTCAGAGGAAACAGGACCTCCATCAGGACAGAGCCTTTATGACAAGCTGGAAAACTTATTTTACATTGAGCATGAGATCAATCACTTATTTGAGGTCCCGCCCAATTTTTACAGATATACTGAGGCAGATGAGACATTAATAAAGATACAAAGACATCAGTTGCCTAGAGAAGATTGGTGGCAAGCAATGCTGGAAAGTTTGCCCAAGTAATCTCGGTCTTTTTCCTCTTCGTTCAGCTTCAGATTTTGGTCAACCACAGAGCATCTACAGGTCAGCAGAGTTGAGTACGCAGGCACTGGACAAAGCATGAAGACAACAGGCAGAGCAAGTCAAAGTAATGACTTAGCAAAGCATTGGGACAACAGGCCCAAAAAATGCAAATTAAAACCACAGCCTCAGTCGACTCAGTTGATCCCAAAAGTCCAAATTTTCTGACAAAACGGACAGCTAGCAAGCTAATACTTACTCCAGCATTTAATTATGCATTTACTTCCTTGGAAAAGTTGGTGATGTAATTTATTGCATGAAGACTCATCAACTAGATATTTTCTATCTCATTTTTGTATATATACCTCGCCATAGAACGTATTTGGGGTTGGTGATTTTCTCTCTAAGAGCTGCGCTGTAAAATTTTCAAACTTTATAATACAAATAGCTGGTGAAGTTCATGGTCTCTGCACAGTCTGGATGTGAAAGTGATGAACTGCATTCTGCTACAGAATTCCTGTGTTGTTTAATGGAACGATAAGTTTTCCTAAACCATGTTTTGTCTTTCTGTGTTTCCAAAATTCACATATATGTTTCATGATCTTAGTAATAGAGAAGAATAATAGCACAGGACTTGTTTGAATGCACCCTCTGCTCAATCTCTATTTCTAATTGTGTTTTCTTCAGAATTGGTCATAAATATGAATTCTTAATTGCTCATGTATGCACTGATTCTTTCATTATGAATGCTGTTTAGGAATTCTTAGTTGCTCCTAGATAATATTCTTACACTTTCCCTCTATCGGCATAGTGAAAGATCCTTAACTGCCTTTCATTCCCTAATTTCATGCCATCGATTCCCAGATTTAAAGAATTGTTCCATAGATGCCTGTCTGGCTCTGTAGCATTACATTTTTCCCAAGAAATACTTTCAGCAGTACACCAACATTGACTCCATTGCCCAATAGTCTAGACTGTTCTGAGACTGCATACCAGTTCTGCCTGGAATCATCACCCAACCAAATTTAAAACAAAACCCTGTACATCATAACTAGCCTAAAATTACACCAAAAACAAAGCTAAAACATAAAGAGAGAGCCCTCTCTAGTTGTAGGTAGGCTAGGACCTGCAACTAAAAGATTGGTTAGTGGTTACCTCGGCTGTATTCCCTTAGGAGCCAGGGAACAACCTAAGTGATAGCAGGTGCTGGAACCAGGTTTCCGCACCCTAGGGATGTCTGACATGGGCGATATGAAAGTGATTCAACCTTCACGCTTACTAGATTACGTGCATCAGTGGGCTCCTTGCGTCCTGTGGGACTCCCTTCGCGCAGATCTAGCTGCAGTGCGACCAGTATCACTTACCCAACTCTTCCTTAGTTAGGTTCTATTCGTTAATTACTTAGAAATTTTTCATACATAAACATACATACATGTGCGCACATATAGATAAACAGATACCATTAATGTCGAACATAAAAATATAGATCTACGAAATAGATGCACAATATGCCAAATCAACTTATCTTTATTAATAATCCTTTTCAAGTTCAGTTCAATACAGACCCGACTCCGCCATGCACACTCAGCTGCATGGGTCCGTGCACTCAGCTACGAACTTCTACTAGGCCTCTATGCAATTAACTGTATAGCCTTTACCTACTACTACGACCCAATACCTTCAGATCCCCTTCTATCCTCTAGCCATGCCTTCACATCTATCTATTACTTTTTCAAAAACTCCAAAAAATCCTTACACTTAGAGCCTTGCTCTATTTATACAATCTCATGGTCCACGGACCATGGGTAGGCCGACATAATTTACATTCAATTTCATTACTTTAGGGCGGACAACCCTATGACTCATCCTAAACTTTTGCACTCCATACCCGCATTTCGCGGAGTCTTTACATTATGTTGACCAAAAATTAGGCTTTAAGCCTAAAAAACATGGGGGGATCTACTGCCCAACAGGCCCCCAACATAATCATCGTGGCTCGTCTCGAGTCAATCTGCTGGTGCGGTGATCTTGGCGTGAAGTCCATCCAAGAGATCGTGCACAGCTTGGGTGCCCGTAGCACACTGTTCGACTGTCTACTTTATTTGTTGTACACGTAGCTCTGAAGCTTTGTGAACAGGGTCACCTTCCTATCCAATCGCATATAGTTCATGCATCTGTGCCAACTTCCCTTCAATGGTAGTTGTAATTGTGAATGCTTCATCGATACATGGTTGGATGTGTTCTTTAAGCAGGGCTTCTTTTTGGCGTGCGGTGTGTGTGCTGATTTTGGAACTTCTGGCACAGCTGCCGCCTCTCCAGCCTCCTCATGCGTCATATGGGGCTCCATGGTAACTTCGGTGAATCGTACTCTTGTTCTAGCAACTATCATTATCTCTACACTTGAGGATGGTAAGAGTACGCGGTGCTCAATGCTCTGTACTTGCTCAATTCTCAAACAACCAAGTGTTGCCTTGTGGCTGGCCCTGGGGGTTTTATAGTGTCTTTTGAATTTGAATTCGACCCTTCCCCCCACTTCTGAGTCATTAATGCCTTCTTGGTAGCAGATTGTCCCAAATCTAGTCCTTAATTCGTGTCTTAATTACCTGCTGCCTGCTCCTTTTTGCTTTAAATTGGACCTCTTGTCATGAATAGTGACACCAATGGTCACCTCCCAGCCTACCCACGTAGCAGCACAACTCCCTATGCATGGACATGACCCCCATGACATACCGATCCTACACACAACCTCTGTATCGCGTCGCTCCCATACAGATTCTTTTATAGTCCCGCACTCTCTTTCAACTGCTTGGAGCGCTGAGACTATGCTCTCCACAGATAGTCAGGTGGTCGCACCACCTGTGCGAGGCTTCACTTTACCTTTCAGCCTGATCCACGGGCACCCCTCAATTACCCTCGCATCCATTAGTGCATCATGTTCTTCCTTGTATGGTGCACTCCCCTGTTTACTTTGTCTAGTAAGGTGCGGTCGCAACCATGGCAACAGGGCCACAAGTTCTTCTAATGCAGTAGTATGGTTAGCTAAACCCTGTCCTATCGTGCTTAATTTCTCATCGCAACATGATTACATGATTTTGGTTTCTAGTTTGTTGATTTCTTCATCCAATATCATGCTTTTCTTTCCTAGCCGTACCCGATCTTCTTCGAGTTCCCTCGCGGAATGGCTTCTTGTAACTGCATAATTCCTTTACCGAAGTCCTCGCATACTGTCCCAATTGTGGGAGTTGTTGTATGGGGATTCTTCTCTGCTCTAATGGTCTTGTCTCTTCTCTTCAGTGTTAGAGTCATTTCCGCGCTCAGGTTTTTGCTCATGGCCCTATAGGCCCATCGAACTGTTGGTACGCACAGGTACCAATCAGTTCGTCTCACCTAGTGAACTCTATTCATGATTCCGCATAGCTTTGTGAATGCTTTAACGTGGAATATTTGTACTGCATGTCGCTTTTCCTACTGCTGTGTCTAGTTTTTATTTTTGATCCTTAGTCTGGGTGTGCTTGCACAACACATGTCTGCACCCATCAACACAGGTGGGCGTGCAAGCTGCTTCGTCCTGGCTGCCTGACTTTTGTTTGACGCTGGGGGCTTCCAAGCCGTAAGCGCATCCACCTTCTACATTTGTGCCAGGTTACAGTGGTCTCCTGATGTGTACTCCACCATCGTGTGAGTGTTGCGCGCAGTGCCCATTCTAGTGCACCGTACCGCTGCTGTTCCGGTACTGTGCTTTCAAATTTTTCCAAGAATTCATCCACTGCTGTCACTCCATCATATGTTGGTAGTTTGTTGGCCTCTGTTGTCATGCAACGCAGTGATCTAATCATCATGTTGCAATTCATCATTGTCACTTCATGCAATCAGTTTTGCCAGCACTCTACTTCTTCATTTGAATCTGATGTACAGGAGCTATCGCGCTCCCACGAGATTCTCCCATCTACAGTTGGGTTCACCCACTCCTGGTCTTGTGCCTTTATCTGGTAAATACAATCCACCTCATTGTTGCTTTCATCATTGTGCACTGGATCAGTGTAGCACGCTCCTTCGACGTAGGACTACTACGCGTAGGGACATTTTCTCAAATATCATCTTCCGCTTCTTCAGGTTGATGACTACATTCATATTAGTGGCCCAGCTGCAGTGCAACTAGTATTACTTACCCAAGTCTTCCTTAGTTAGGTTCTGTTAGTTAATTACTTAGAATTTTTTCATACATAAACATACATACATGTGCGCGCATATAGATAAACAGATACCATTAATGCCGAACATCAAAATATAGATCTACGAAATAGATGCAAAATATGCCGAATAAACTTAGCTTTATTAATGATCCTTTTCAAGTTCAGTTCAATATAGACCCGAATCCTCCATGCGCACTCAGCTGCATGGGTCTGTGCACTCAGCTATGAACTTCTACTAGGCCTCTACGCAATTAACTGTATAGCCTTTACCTACTACTACGACCCAATACCTTCAGATCCCCTTCTATCCTCTAGCCATGCCTTCACATCTATCTATTACTTTTTCAAAAACTCAAAACAATCTTTACACTTAGAGCCTTGCTCTATTTATACAATCCCATGGTCCACAGACCATGGGTAGGCCGACACAATTTACATTTAATTTCATTACTTTAGGGCAGACAACCCTATGACTCATCCTAAACTTTCGCACTCCACGCCCGCATTTCGCGGAGTCTTTAGATTATGTTGACCAAAAATTAGGCTTTAAGCCCCAAAAACATGGGGGGGTCTACTGCCCAACAGGCCCCCAACATAATCATCGTGGCTCGTCTCGAGTCACTCTGCTGGTGTGGTAATCTTGGCGTGAAGTCCATCCAGGAGGTCGCGCGTAGCTTGGGTGTCTACAACACACTGTTCGACTGTCTGCTTTATCTATTGTACACATAGCTCTGAACCTTCGTGAACAGGGTCACCTTCCTATCCAATCGCATATAGTTCCTGCATCTGTGCCAACTTCCCTTCAATGGTAGTTGTAATTGTGAATGCTTCATTGATCCATGGTTGGATGCATTCTTTAAGCAGGGCTTCTTTTTGGCACGCGGTGTGTGTGCTGATTTTGGAACTTCTGGTGCAGCTACCACCTCTCCAGGCTCCTTGTGCATCATACGAGGCTCCACAGTAACTTCGGTGAATCGTACTCTTGTTCTAGCAACCGTCATTATCTCTACACTTGAGGATGGTAAGAGTACGCGGTGCTCAATGCTCTATACTTGCTCAATTCTCAAACAACCAAGTGTTGCCTTGTGGCTGACCTTGGGGGTTTTATAGCATATTTTGAATTTGAATTTGACCCTTCCCCCCACTTCTGAGTCATTAATTCCTTCTTGGCAGTAGATCGTCCCAAACCTAGTCCTTAATTCATGTATTAATTACCTGTCGCCTACTCCTTTTTGCTTTAAATTGGACCTCTTGTCATGAATAGTGACACAAATGGTCACCTCCCAGCCTACCCGCGTAGCAACGCAAATCCCTATGCACGGGCATGACCCCTGTGACATACCGATCCTGCTCACAACCTCCGTATCGCGTAGCTCCCATACAGACTCTTTTATAGTCCCATGCTCTCTTTCAACTGCTTGGAGCTCTAAGACTATGCTCTCCACGAATAGTCAGGTGGTCGCACCACCTGTGCGAGGCTTCACTTTACCTTCCAGCCCAGTTCACAGGCACCCCTCAATTACCCTCGCATCCATTAGTGCATCACGTTCTTCCTTGTATGGTGCACTCCCCTGTTTACTTTGTCTAGTAAGGTGCGGTCGTAGCCATGGTAGCAAGGCCACAAATTCTTCTAATGCAGTAGTATGGTTAGTTAAACCCTATCCCATCGTGCTTAATTTCTCATCACAACATGCTTACATGATTTTGGTTTCCATTTTGTTGATTTCTTCATCCAATATCATGCTTTTCTTTCCCAGCTGTACCCAATCTTCTTCGAGTTCGCGAAGTTTCAAGTTCCCTCACCGAATGGATTCTTATAACTGCATAATTCCTTTACCCGTGTCCTCGCATACTGTCCCAATTGTGGGAGTTGTTGTATGGGGATACTTCTCTACTCTTATGGTCTCATCCCTTTTCTTCAGAGTTAGATTCATTTCCGCGCTCACGTTTTTTCTCATGGCCCTATAGGCCCATCGAACCGCTGGTACGCACAGGTCCCAATTAGTTTGTCTCACCTGGTGAACTCTTTTCAAAATTCCACATAGCTTTGTGAATGCTTTAACGTGGAATATTTGTAGTGCATGTCGCTTTTCCTGCTGCTACGTCTGGTTCCAATTTTCGATCCTTAGTCTGGGTGTGCTTTCACAACACATGTCTGCACCCATCGACACAGGTGGGCGTGAAAGCTGCTTCATCCTGGCTGCCCGGCTTTCGTTTGACGCTGGGGGCTTCCAAACCATAAGCACATCCACCTTCTACATTTACACCAGGTTACAGTGGTCTCCTGATGTGTACTCCACCATCGTGTGAGTGTTGCGCGCAGTGCCCATTCCAATGCACCGTACCGTTGTTGTTCCGGTACTGTGCTTTCAAATTTTTCCAAGAATTCATCCACTGCTGTCAGTCCATCATATGTTGGTAGTTTTCTGGCCTCTGTTTTCATGCAATGTAGTGATCTAATCATCATGTTGTAATTCAGCATTGTCACTTCATGCAATTGGTTCTACCAGCGCTCTACTTCTTCATCTGAATCTGAAGTACAGGAGCTATCGCGCTCCCACGAGATTCTCCCATCTGCAGTCGGGTTCACCCAATCCTGGTCTTGTGCCATTATCTGGTAAATACAATCCATCTCATTGTTGCTTTCATCGTCACGCACTAGATCAATGTAGCACGCTCCTTCGACTGGGTCTTGTAGGACTACTATGCGTAGGGACATTTTCTCGAATATCATCTTCCACTTCTTCAAGTAGATGACTACATTCATATTAGTGGCCTAGCTGCAGTGTGACTAGTATTACTTACCCAAGTCTTCCTTAGTTAGGTTTTGTTCATTAATTACTTAGAAATTTTTCATACATAAACATACATACATGTGCGCGCATATAGATAAAAATATACCATTAATGCTGAACATCAAAATATAGATCTACAAAATAGATGCACAATATGCCGAATCAACTCAGCTTTGTTAATGATCCTTTTCAAGTTTAGTTCAATACAGACTCGACTCCACCATGCGCACTCAGCTGCATGGGTCTGTGCAATCAGCTGCGAACTTCTACTAGGCCTCTACGCAATTAACTGTATAGCCTTTACCTACTACTACGACCCAATACCTTCAGATCCCGTTCTATCATCTAGCCATGCCTTCACATCTATCTATTGGTTTTTCAAAAACTCCAAACGATATTTACACTTAGAGCCTTTCTCTATTTATACAATCCCATGGTCCACGGACCATGGGTAGGCCGACACAATTTACATTCAATTTCATTACTTTAGGGTGGACAACCCTATGACTCATCCTAAACTTTCACACTCCACGCCTGCATTTCGCGGAGTCTTTACATTATGTTGACCAAAAATTAGGCTTTAAGCCCCAAAAACATGGGAGAATCTACTACCCAACAGGACCCCAACATAATCATCGTGGCTCGTCTCGAGTCACTCTGCTGGTGTGGTGATCTTGGTGTGAAGTCCATCGAAGAGGTCACACGAAGCTTGGGTGTCCACAACACACTATTCGACTGTCTGCTTTATCTATTGTACACGTAGCTCTTAACCTTCATGAACAGGGTCACCTTCCTATCCAAACGCATATAGTTCCTGCATCTGTGCCAACTTCCCTTCAATCATAGTTGTAATTGTGAATGCTTCATTGATACATGGTTAGATGCATTCTTTAAGCAGGGCTTCTTTTTGGCGCGCGGTGTGTGTGCTGATTTTGGAACTTCTGGCGCAATTGTCACCTCTCCAGGGTCCTCATGCATCATACGGGGCTCCATGGTAACTTCATTGAATCGTACTCTTGTTCTAGCAATTGTCATTATCTCTACACTTGAGGATGGTAAGAGTACACGGCGCTCAATGCTCTGTACTTGCTCAATTCTCAAACAACCAAGTGTTGCCTTGTGGCTGGCCCTAGGGGTTTTATAGCATCTTTTGAATTTGAATTCGACCCTTCCCCCCACTTTTGATTCATTAATGCCTTCTTGGCAGCAGATCATCCCAAATCTAGTCCTTAATTCGTGTCTTAATTACCCGCCGCCTACTCCTTTTTGCTTTAAATTGGACCTCTTGTCATGAATAGTGACACTAATGGTCACCTCCCAGCCTACCCGCGTAGCAGCGCAACTCCCTATGTGCGGACATGACCCCTGTGACATACTGATCCTGCGCACAACCTCCGTATCGCGTAGCTCCCATACAAACTCTTTTATAGTTCCGCGCTCTCTTTCAACTGCTTGGAGCGCTAAGACTGTTCTCTCCACGGATAGTCAGGTGGTCGCACCACCTGTGCGAGGCTTCACTTTACCTTCCAACCCAGTCCGCAGGCACCCCTCAATTACCCTCACATCCATTAGTGCATCACGTTCTTCCTTGTATGGTACACTCCCCTGTTTACTTTGTCTAGTAAGGTGCAGTTGCAGCCATGGTAGTAGGGCCACAAATTCTTCTAATGTAGTAGTATGGTTAGCTAAACCTTGTCCTATCATGCTTAATTTCTCATCGCAGCATGCTTACATGATTTTTGTTTCCAGTTTGTTGATTCCTTCATCCAATATCATGCTTTTCTTTCCTAGCCGTACCCGATCTTCTTCGAGTTCGCGAAGTTTCAAGCTCCCTCGCCGAATGGCTTCTTGTAACTGCATAATTCCTGTACCCGAGTCCTCGCATACTGTCCCAATTGTGGGAGTTGTTGTATGTGGATTCTTCTCTGCTCTTATGGTCTCATCCCTTCTCTTCAGTGTTAGAGTCATTTCCGTGCTCAGGTTTTTTCTCATGGCCCTATAGGCCCATCGAACCGCTGGTACGCACAGGTCCCAATCAGTTCGTCTCACTTGGTGAACTCTGTTCATGATTCCACATAGCTTTGTGAATGCTTTAACGTGGAATATTTGTAGTTCATGTCGCTTTTCCTGCTGCTGCGTCTGGTTCCGATTTTCGATCCTTAGTCTGGGTGTGCTTGCACAGCACATGTCTGCACCCATCGACACAAGTGGGCGTGCAAGCTGCTTCGTCCTGACTGCCCAACTTTCATTCGACGTTGGGGGCTTCCAAACTTAAGCGCATCTACCTTCTACATTTGCACCAGGTTACAGTGGTCTCCTGATGTGTACTCCACCATCGTGCAAGTGTTGCACGCAGTGCCCATTCCAGCGCACCGTACCGCTGCTGTTTCGATACTGTGCTTACAAATTTTTCCAAGAATTCATCCGCTGCTGTCACTCCATCATATGTTGGTAGTTTGCTAGCCTCTATTGTCATGCAACGCAGTGATCTAATCATCATGTTGCAATTCAGCATTGTCACTTCATGCAATCGGTTCTGCCAGCGCTCTACTTCTTCATATGAATCTGAAGTACAGGAGCTATCGTGCTCCCACGAGATTCTCCCATCTGCAGTCAAGTTCACCCAATCCTGGTCTTGTGCCATTATCTGGTAAATACAATCCATCTCATTGTTGCTTTCATCATCATGCATTGGATCAGTGTAGCACGCTCCTTCGACTGGGTCTAGTAGGACTACTACGCGTAGGGACATTTTCTCAAATATCATCTTCCGCTTCTTCAGGTTGATGACTACATTCATATTAGTGGCCTAGTCTATTCCTAGCAACATGGGATAGGGATTGTTGTCATTGACAATCTCTATTACTTCAAAGTCTGTCTGTGTGCTCGCGCCTTCGATATCAACTGTTACCCCTTGCAACCTCCCCATGGGCAAAATCTTTTGTTGGCTCGCCATTCGTAATTGAATAGGGGACCACTGCAATGTGGGCCTACCCAGGTTACCATGTTTGCTTCAGTAACACATACGCGTTTGATCCCAGATCTAGGATGACCTGATCCATTTCGTACTCACCAACCTGCACTGTCAATCTCATTTCCCTCCTGGTGCACAATGCATGCTTTCCCAGTTTCCAGACTATGCGCGGTTCCCCTGACCCTGCACACCTAGTGATCAACTCCCATAGTCCCTTAACTTCCTTATTGTTGTGCAACAGTTTCATGCATGTCTCCAAAAAGGTAGTGAGCATGGAAGGATCCATTCCTGTCTCTGGTTGATCCTTACTACCTAAAGTGGAGGCCTCCATGAAGCTCTTCTTAGCTTCCATGAACATCTCCTTTGTGCATTCTAAGTCAAACTCAGGTTCCTTTGCGGGAGCCTTGCGAACCCATGTATCTTCCTCAAGCTGCTTCCCCTTATCTTCCCCTATGGTCGCATCGCTTCTAAGCATCATGTTCACATTTGGGTCTTCTTCGTGTGGTTCAGACCTCATCATTTGGATATTCTGAGTCAGAGGAGGCTAGAATACCCCTTTGTCATGCATCTGTGTGATCAATGTAGGACAATCTATTGTTTCATGATCAAACTGAGCACAGTATGAACATGATATCCTCATCGGGTTGGTACAATCACAGGCGTAGTGCCCTGGTCCTCCGCAATTGTAACAAATTAACTGTCCATGGCCCCTTCCTGGTCCCATTCCTCCTCATCCTTGACCTTGCCCCTAAAATCCAGCATGCACCATCCTCGCAGCTAGGTCGAGGGCTCTCATTTCTATCTGCATCCTATAGGTTGGGGTCCGATCCATCATTAACTTGTAATTGCAACAAGTGTGCTCGTCGTGGCCTACTGACCTACATAAATTGCAAAACAACTGCTAGGGAGTCTGTGTATACTTTTGCAATGAATGACAACTATTCTTCATGTGTTTTCCTCCTATCTAACAGATCGCACACCATAACGTGGGTGTTTCACTTGGCCCTACTTGTGCCTCTGGTCTTAATGGCATTGGTCACCCTCCTACCAAGTAGTTCGCGAATACAGGACAGTGGTCCTTGTCATGGCCCTGGCCTTTGCATTTTATGCACCATACTTCCTGGCACACCTCTGGCCATGGTGCCCTATCCTGCTTCAAGCTTTGCATTTCTAGGCAGAGATTCTATAGTTGCACATGGATTTGCTAAACTCCCAACCCAGGATCTTGTATCAAGGTCTCATGCAACCTCATCGCCATTTCCAACGCTTCGGCCTAAGTGGAAAGTTTCTGTTGTGACAACGCCATCCTCAACTGGGGTGTCGGGGATGCCACAAACCATGTGCAATGTTGTGAATCCGTGAGCATCATATTAGCCTCGTGGATCGTACTCTTCATCCAATGATCCAGATCCCAGGGGGTCTCACCTAGAAGTATCATGATCTCTTTAAACCTGATGATTGACTGTGTCTCTGATTTTGGCTAGTTAAATTCTATGTTCAATGCATTCTAGATCTCTGCTATCCCTACGTTTGGGTGGTCATTGGAGTGCTTGATATACCATGTCAATGCATGATCCTGCAGCATGCTCACCAATGTATCCTTCTTAATGTTGTCGTCTGTGACCCCTTGCACTTCCCACACTGCTCTTACCACGAACTAGAACTGGTCCGGATCCTCATTCCCTACTCCTATGAATACAGGTAGCTTGATCATGCTCACCATGCTAAACTACGGGGTTGGTGGAGGTGGAGTGGGTGGAGATGGAGGTGAGGGAGGTGAAGCAGGTGGTGGCATGGGCAAAGGTGGTAATTGCAGAATGTGCTTCCTTATCAAGCTGACTGCACTTCTCGAAGAGACCGAGCAAGCTCTTCCTTGCTTTCTCTTGGAGGTGAAATTACTGGGATGTTTGCTAATTCCCTGTTACCTTTGTAGATCTTTCAGCTCTGCGTCATCCCAAACATTAATGTATTCGCATAACTCGTTTCTCACATAACAACATCTTAATCTAGGTATTCAAAGATTTAATATACTTACCACGTGGTCCCTTGAGAAAACGTCATTCCAGCTCGTTGTAGCTCACGATCATGTCCACCGCAAACTCAATGATAAATCCCCCTATTATCCAGTCGAGCCAATGGTCCACAGCTCGTGCGATCTTGTCTTCTGATGCCTCTAGTCTGCACACTAATTCCAGAGTCCACACTATTGGTTGGTCGAGCTCACACCTTCCCTAGCTGCCGGCTAACCTCGTGATCCACTCATGCAGTTCAGAAGGAAAGGATGCAAAGAAAATCTTGTGGATTTCCGTATACACGCAGCGATCCGGCCACCTTTTCTCAGATACCTATGGAGTTATGTTTTGCTGTGTCGTGAACTCATGAATCTTCTTGTCCAACCACTCTTCAATTTCCTTCTTTGTTGGGTTCCAGTGGCACGACATCAGACATCCCTTAGGCAAATCCTAGTCCTGGCAACGGAACCATTTGTTGGCTACATGGGGCCTGACCCAGGTTCAGCAGTGAGTTTAGCTAAGCAAATCCTAGGACTACTGGCCCTTTCGGCAATAGACCGTAGAGCGTGGACTGAGCTCTCACATGAAGTAGTATGGGAGGGTGCTGGAACCAGGTTTCTACACCCTGGGGATGTCTGATATGGGCGATAGGTATGTGATTCAACCTTCGCGCTTACTAGATTACGCACACCAGCGGGCTCCTTGCGTCCTGTGGGACTGCCTTCGCGCAGATCTAGCCACAGTGTGACCAGTATTAATTACCCAAGTCTTCCTTAGTTAGGGTCTATTCATTAATTACTTAGAAAGTTTTCATACATAAACATACATACATGTGCGCGCATATAGATAAACAGATACCATTAATGCCAAACATCAAAATATAGATCTACGAAACAGATGCACAATATGTCGAATCAACTTAGCTTTATTAATGATCCTTTTCAAGTTCAGTTCAATACAGACCTGGCTCTGCCCTGCGGACTCAGCTGCAGGGGTCCGCTCACTCAGCTGCAGACTTCTACTAGGCCTCTGCACACTCAGTTGCAGAGCCTTTACCTACTACTATGACCCAATACCTTCAAATCCCCTTCTATCCTCTAACCATGCCTTCGCATCTATCTATTGTTTTTTCAAAAACTCCAAACCATATTTACACTTAGAGCCTTACTCCATTTATATAATCCCATGGTCTGTGGACCATGGGTAGGCCGACACAATTTACATTCAATTTCATTATTTTAGGGCAGACAACCCTATGAATCATCCTAAACTTTTGCGCTCCACGCCCACATTTCGAGGAGTCTTTACATTACATTGACCAAAATTCAGCTTTAAGCCCCAAAAACATGTTATCGGGGGATCCACTGTCCAACAGCTCTCAAGTACCTGATCAATAATCTTGTGTTGGGGGGGAGATCTGTAGGTGGTTATTGTTGTTTCAAGAATAATACTTTGAGGTGATTGTCAAGCCTGGACAATTGAATGCAGGTCCAGATCATCTATCAAGAACTGAGACAAGCAAAGAACCTACTAATTTGGAGGAAGGATTACTGGATGTGCAGCTCTTCACTGTACGTGTTGTAGATGATCATTTTGCTGATATAATCTAGTTTTTGACTACTGGAACAGTCCCGGAAGGATACTCTACACTGCAAAAAAGGAGTTGGTGGTCCGTGTAGCTGACTTTTCTATGATTGTAGGACACCTATATAAGATGGGCACTAATGAAATACTGCACCGATATGTTTCAGAGTTTGAACGCTCTAGCATCCTCGCCAAATCATAGGGAGGAGTGGTGGGAGGACACTATGCAGGCATAGCAACCGTACAGAAGATTCTATGCACATGATTATGGTGGCCAACAGTGCCTAAGGATTCTAAGGCATATTTTAGGGCATGCGATGCATGTCATAGGATGGGAAAGCCATTGCGAAGGGATAAATTGCTTTTAAATCCTCAGATTTCATTACAGGTGTTTGATAAATGGGCGATTGACTTTGTGGGTCCAATATAGCCACCAAAGAAAAAGACGGGTGCACGGTACATTATTACTACGATGGAGTATTTGACAAGATGGGTAGAAGCACAAATGGTGAAGGACTTTAGTGCCGCTACAACCACGAAGTTCCTATTTGAGTATGTCTTGACAAAGTTTGGGTGTCCTAAGATATTGATGAGTGATAGGGGTATGAACTTTCTAATTGAAACTATTGGAGCGATGCTCAAAGAACTTCAGGTTTATCACCATAAGAGTATGCCCTATCATCCTCAGGAAAATGGTACGGTGGAAGCATTCAATAAAATTATGGAAAGCACATTGATGAAGTTTTGTAAAGCATAAAGGGACGATTGGGATGTGTGCATACAAGTGGTCCTATAGGGATATAGGATGATGTGTAAGAATATGATAAGACAAACCTCGTTCAGGCTAGTCTATGGGATAGAGGCTGTGATGCCCATGGAGTATATTGTGTCGAGCTTATGGATTGCAGCATTGACTAATATGGTAGACCGCGAGACTATGGAGTAGCACCTCGCGAAGTTGCTGGAATTATAAGAAGACCGATTTCTAACAAGATTTAACCAACAAGTGCAGAAGTAGCGCGAGAAGGCCTGACATGATCGACATATTAATCTACGCACCTTCAAGATGAATGATCTAGTGCTACTATATGATAGTAAGTTCACGAAGTTCCCTGGGAAGTTTCAAATGCACTGGTTGGGATCCTATGTAGTCAAGGAAATTACAAATGGTGGCACAATTCATCTCACAAAGTTGAATGGAGAATTATTTCCGAGAAGAGTCAATGGAAGTAGAGTGAGGTTATATCAAGGGGATCCTTCCCCTACGCAATGACTACATGATGGCTAGATAGTCTTAGTACTCTAGGAAACTACAAGGATGTATGGGACTATAAACTACACTGCCCGAAGACAGGGAAAACGAAGTAAGGGGGCTGCGCGAGGGAAGCAAGAAGTGCACAAGAAGAGTTGTGCCAAGAGGACTGCATCATGGAGGATGGTGCCATGTAGTGGGGTCCAAAAATAATTGTTGGATGCACTATAGCTGATTGGATGGTGAAAATCCCATTAGGAGGAGTGGATAGGCTACATTTATGGTGCAAATATTTGGAAATCTACCCCAAAAGATGCATTTATGATCACAAATTGGAGGGAATGGTTGGATTTGAATTTGAAATCACCTATAAATCTGGAATGCTAGCCCACATTATAACACTTTGCTTTTAGAGAATTTGTTGCCAAAAACATTCCTGTATATCTAAGAAGGATTGGGAGGAACTTCTTTCACGGTCATAGTTCGCAAACTTTCCTGATTGGAACCATGAGATCATCCTTTACAAAATGATTGATCTCATAGAACCCGCAAGTTCTAAAGTCGATGTCTCTAAAGCTGCAACCCTGAAATTGTGTCAGAAATGGAAGATACACTATCTGTGCCTATGACACTGAGGTAGCCTAGGCCTAAACCATCAACTACTAAGGAGAAATAGAAGAAACCACAGGTTGTTCCGATGAGGTAGTCACCAAGGAAGAACCCTACGGAGGTTTCGTAGAAAGGGGAGATGGACAAGTCGAAACAACCACATGGACCTCTGGATCTTGATGAAGAGGAGCATTGTGAAGGGGCTAAAGAGTTCGATGCTAAGGAGGGAGAGCCTATCATTAGGCTCCTGAAGTATATCCCTCCATGAAAGGGAAAAGAAAAGGTACCCAAGGATCCCAATAACACTAAATTCATAGTCTCTACACCACTATTGTTGGAGAAAGTGTGATTTGAAGGCACGCTCTTAGGGTACATTCCCACACTCAAAATGGAGGATTGGCTTCTAGCTGATCATGAGAAATTCTTGCATTTGGTGACAAACAAATATTTGGTGAAGATATACTATGAGGAGACCAGAGTCACGCGGTTGGAGCCTATAAAGTGTGCCATGGGGATTGAAAAGGTTGGGTTGCTAAATTTGCTATGTGTACCACATTTTAGCGGAACCACTATCAACGCGATATGCGTACAAAAATTTCTTACACTGGCTCATGATGGATGTCTTCGGTTTGGAGAGCCCATTCCCATCACAGATATGTTGATCCACTGCATTACAATATTTCCCTACCAAGGGGTGGATCCGGCCAAGGAGTTTGGAGGCAAGAGTAAAGAAAAACAACTCGCAGACAAAATGAAGAGAGAGTTTGGCTTAGTGAAGAAGTCGCGCAGATACTCTATCCATTCCATCACAAACAAGGCAGTATAGTTTTTCGCCCAGATTTTGGCTTGCAAGGTCATGAGAAAGTGTCGTGTGGATGAGGTGTCGGTGCCAGTCATTTCATTCGCTACACAATACGCGAAGGGGGTGTAGTACAACTCGGCATAGTATATTTGCAAAGAGTTTATGTTGAATTTTTGTGAATCATAGGATGACGACAAGGCATTCCACTATGCCTGGTTGTTGTTGTTAATTTCCCTAGTTGCGTGGAGACTGCCAGAAGATAGTCAGTTCCCTCCACAGGATGTCAATTTACCAGAGGCTGCGAAGTTCACTTTGCTATGGGCAAAAAAGGATATGGAGAGGGTCATGGAGACAAATATATTCTGAGTGCTAGTCGAGATGGACCTTTGCACAGTGATCAGCCAGAGGTCGAGGCTGTCACCTACCATGTTTGATCAGTTAGAGGCCTACGTGGAGTTTAAAGCGAATTTTCACAATGTATCCATCCGTGTGAGACATGATCCTAAGAAAGTATCGTACAATTTTTCATACCTAGTCACTAACGCAGATGTATAGGAAGTCATGGGAAAATGGCCAAGGGAGTGGCTACACCCCACAGATCTCAGCACCGAAAAAGAGAAGGAGGAGAAAGATCCTCCACACAGGCCACAACAACGCAAAAGAAAAGGAAGTTGAGCAGGCTATCGCTCAAGATAAAGCAACGAAGAAAAAGAAAGAGGTTGAGAAGGTGATAGCCCAAGAAAAAGTAGCACAGAAAAAGAAGGAAGCCACTGCCGAGGCAATTGCAGACAAGGAGAGCACCACGAAGGAGGCCACGTTGGAGGTTTGTGGAGTCTACTTCTCAACATACTGCAGACAAGGAACGGTATGAGGAGGAAGGAGGTGGTGGTGAGGAGTAGAGAACTCCTTTCGGAATCACAAAGCACCAAAAATAGATGACTTCTAGACCCAGGAAGAAGCATAAATCCGACAAGCATGTACATGTAGATCCAATGGTCCTGACTAAGAGGGACTTGGATGTGAACGGAGATAAGGTTCACGATACAAAGAACAAATTGTGGCAAAAGTTTGAACAATGGTACCAGTAGGCACTAGGGAATGCGCAGAAGGATCTACGCAACTTGCAAATTCAAATAGGTTGACTTCAGGTGAGCGTGGGATAGGTGGCCGGGATTCAAGCAAGATTGCAGCAAGTGAACACGACTATGCTAGAAACATATAGGACTCTGGACCTCATAGTCATTCCATTACTAGAGGGATCATTGTGCACAAAGGAAGATGAAGAAAACAGCTAGCTTGGATAGATGAAGGATGTGGGTGTCAACTTAGATGCGCTGCCTATTCAGACCCTCCACGCACTTCATTAGGGGGTTTCAAATGAGCTCAAGATCAGGGAGCAACACATGCTATCAGTTATCAGAGAGGTAAAGATGAGAAATGAGCATATATTCACCAAAAAGTCTCAAGCGATGAAGGAAAAGGAATAACTGGTTGCGCGAAGCCATAGCTTGGAGGCAGTAATTACACAGGCATGTAAGACGCTGCCAGAAATTCACATTCTAGAAGGTGCATCAGCAACAAAAAAGATTCAGAAGTTAGCTACCATGGTCAGAGAATTGAAGGATGAGATCGACCGAGTAAAATTTGAGTTCCAAATGAATATCTTAGAGTTGGAGTTGAAATTGTAGCCAACCATTCCACCAAAAATCCGGGAGCAGCACAGAGTAGCGATCAGGGAGAGCATGGCCACTTTGAATGCAACAGTCACAGGCTGCACACTGATCTTTGAGTAGGAAATGGAACTATGGATGACTCTGTAGGAGGACCCAAACCTGCAGAAACTTGGCACAGATATCTGGGAGATGCAACAAAATTTTGATGAACTCAGGGTGACTGCGCGCACTTTGGCGATAGTCCAGTGCTTAGCTTGATTGCAATAAGGAAAACAACTGTAAACAAAAATTGAAGAGTTGCATAGAAAATAGGTTGTCTTAAAGGAAAAAATATAGCTATGGATAGAGGAAGCAAGTCAGCTTACTCTGTCATTCCAAGGGAAGTTGAAGACACTCCAGTAGAGACAAAGGATGATGCACCTCATGATGGAAGGCCCGACTACAAAAAATCTGGTAGAGGAAGTGAAACAGGCCACGGTGCAGGCTTCTACTAACATAGAGGTGTTAAAGGTGGAGTTCAGTGACCTTTGTAACAAGATAGATTCACCGGTTAAGTGTCTCGAGGGCAAGTCACCCAATTTGTGTTGGGGGGTTGTTGGCAAGGGGTCCCTAGGGTCAGTTAAATCAAGTTTTGAGTCAATTTTGAGCAAATTTTGTAATATCCTTTTAGCGAATGTAAATTCTCTATGAAATGTGGAAGTGGAGTGTGAAGCTAGTAGAAGTCAAAGGGGTTATAGTCCCTTAGTTGGGTACATGATAGAGTTGTTTTGAGACCCACCCATGGTAAGCGGACCATGGTATTGTAAAGAAAATGCTATAAATAGATGAGTCATAGTGAATCTAATAGAAAAGAATCATTGTAAGGGAAAGGTGTTAAGGCAGGAAATGTCTATTTCCTGTACTTAGGCGAAAGGGGAAGGCTCTTGCTGCTGAGCGGGCGGAGACCTTGGTAAGTTTGCAAGCTGAGTATGCGGGCCCTTGCAGCTGAGTTCACAGGAGAAAGAAGTCTGTAATTGAATGCTTATACTTAATAAAGACTGTTTTGGCCTGAAATTGATGCATCTATGTCTTATTATTTACTTCTGCAAAGTTTATATATCTTCGCTCTGTGTTATGATTTATATGAATTAATGCTTGTTTACTGCGTGAAAGTGGTCGATCTTTAATATTTTTTCATGTTAAGAGTAGTTATATACCTTTGCGAAGATCTGAAAATCGTTTAGATAGATTTACAATAGTTATCTATTCAGAAGGGTTAGAGCTGCGTGAAGGTAGATCTAAGACATAGGAATTTCAAGAGACCATCACACAAGCCTCTAGATGCATAAACCTAGTTCTAGCATCCCACAATACTACTTCAGATGAGACTGCAACCTACACTATGCGGGTTGTTTCCGAAAGGGACGCCAGTTAGGGTTTTGTTGGTTGGCACAGATAATGCTAAACCTGGATCAGGTCCCATCAAGCCAACATGATGCATTTACAGTGACAGTAGTAGGTAATGGATATGCAAGAACTAAATTCAATTCTTTAATTAAAAGCTCTCGCTGTTGTGTTAATTTACTAACCTCATCAAGAGAAATGTTGGCTTTGACCTTTTTAATGTCTTCCACAATATTATATTCCATGGTATCAAATATTAACAATGCCTTGGAGGAAGAAGGAGATTTAGAAGTAGTTGGAAGAGAATCTGAAGGAGTAGAAGACTTCTTAATTACACCTTTGTCCTTGTTTAAGAGGAGTAGGGGAATTATATTTTGATTTTCTATAGATGGATCAACAAGTCCCTTACTTCTAATACTCACTGGTATGGCCTCTTCTTCTTCTTCAATTTCTCAATATGTTAGTATGAAATCCCACAAACCATGAGCTTCTGTTAATTCTTCTTCTTGGGATTCTATAGCAGATAAGGTTGATTCTTCCTCTTCATCATCTTGATTAGATTCAACATTTGATATAATAGCAGGTGGTTGTGACTGTGATGGATGATTCCTTTTGAAAGGCCGAAAGGGCTTTTTAGAGGATTCAACTACTTGTCTTTTAATCTCTACCATTTCATTAGACATTTTCTTCAGAACCTTTTGTAATCCTTCCAAGTCAAAAGGATCTTTGGGGGCTTTCTTCTTGGTTTCATCGTTGAAAGTAACTTTTTTGGTTTGCTTTCTTTCATCAAGAGCGATTTTCTTCTCAAGAACAAGGATTCTCTTTTCCACAGGTAGAGCATCTTTCATGTTATCAAGCAATATTGTTTTATTGGCTCTACCTATGAACATAACAATGTTTGAAGGAAGAGCAAAGATATACCATTCAATCTATACATCAGTCTCTGGTATATAAGTGTCTGGGATTTTATTCAACAATTCGTTGAATCTGGAATTAAAATATTTGATTTTTTCATTTGGACTGGTCTTAAGATTCTATGTCATTAATCAAAGCGGCATTTGTTCAGCCATCACCAAAGTTTAACAAAAATTAATCTTCGAACATATCCCAATTTGTTATTGATCTAGTAAGAAGAGAAAAATACTAGCTCCCTATAGATCCTTCAAATATGTAGGGAAAAAGTGTGAAAACACAATCTTCTTCTGCAAATCCATTCAAATTGATGGATAACATGCAATTGTGAAGATGTTCCTCTGCAGGGAGGCCATCATTAGGATTAAAATTAAGAAGCCACCTCTCTAGGTATTTTGGAAGAGGGTGTAATGGTGGAGCCATCTATAGTGCCCCAGGTTTATTCCATGGTATTTGGGCCATTCTAGGAGTAATACGAGAAGAGGAAGTAGCATAAGATGTGGGGGATGTTGGAGATTGAGCCGTTGAAGAAGTTACTCCTGTAGTGCCACTGATTATAGTTGCACCAGATGATTGTGTTTGAGGAATGTGAGTGGGTGGGATGAGTGCTATAGCATTAAATGCACGATGTATGGAGAATGAAAGAACCCTTATGGGTCTTCTTGAGACACATGCATGTCTATATTCAATAACTATTAAAGCAAAACGAATTCATTACCTCGAGTTTCCATGTATATTTGCTAGAGAGCGCAATGCAGCTAGGTGGAAGTCCCTTGAGTCAGCTCCAGATCAAGTCCTGGACATATAAGAGACAAGCGTAATCACAACATAAAACCTTGATAATTAATGTATGAATATATAAAAGACATTTAGTTGAAAATAACTAAGCTACTCATGGTAAAAGGCATTGAATAAACGTATAAATGAATTATAGTACCAACACCATGGAGTAGACAATACAACTGCAGTTCTATATTAATGTAGAAAGAGTGATTACAACCATCGGTTGCATCAACCTTCCCTTACCCCTCCAGCTCCTCTCTCTCTCGCCCTTCTTATCAACTTCTTATGCTTAAGTCTGAGACTCTGCTCAACAATCAAGTAAGCTATCCTTTCAAATGATCTGACCCCTATCACAATAGGCCTAGCTCTGCTATGTATCATACGAGGTTAGGGTTGCCAAGTTTCTCCATGAATTTCCTTAAGTAAAAGCAATGATGTTGCCACTCTTTTGAGGTCTTTCCCATTTGCCTACTTCATTAGGATTAGAAATCCCCCAAATAGGTCGAAATTTGATGTTTCCTTACTTTTCTGAGTTTATTTAGGAGAGAATATAGTGATATTTCTTAGTCAATTTGCTCCTTTGACCCTTAGATCCTCATTAGGGTTCACTAACGTTGTCCCCGAGGTAACAAGTAGAGTTACTTGGGTCACTAATGATTCCTTAGGCTTGCAGAGAAGCTTTATAAAGAAGGTTTTCAGTGTATAGGCAGTGTTAGCTTGGAAATAAGGCTTGTGAACTTGGTCATTGCTTCAGTCATCATGTCTTTCCCCTCTGAGCCGATGAGCAGGTCATTTTACTATATAACAGATGCCCCCTAAAGTGTGAGATCAGAGGCTGTGACGATGGCCGAAATAATTTACTTAACTATTTTGTTCCTTCTTTGACAAAAAGAGAGAGAGGATTAGAGCTTTGGGCGGTACAGAAAACTTGATACAAAACATATATAAAACAACTAAAATCATGTCCTGAGTTAGGCATTCCCATGCTTAGTAGCTATGTCAAAGTGATTTTCTCATAAAAGAGATATGACGATGCTGGCTGTCGATAAGCACAATGCAGAACTGGTGTCATAATAGGATCATTCTGATGAGTTGTCTCCAAAAAACAATATATGCAACTTGGGAGAGAAAATAAGGTTGTGTGATGCAAGCCTCTACCCAAGGTCTTGATTTCTGCTTCACCAAACAACATAGATCGATGCATGTGAATATATGCATTGATGTCGAACATGCATGAAATTGTCTGATTACCAGTCAATAATGGAGACCATTAACAGACACGAGGAATGCCAACAATAATGGTGATGGTATCCAAGATGCACAATATAATCTAGTGAGTGGGAAAAATGTTTCTGTCATTGAACACTCATAGAATCTCTTAACCAGGAGCTAATAATGAGAACCCCTGATCAAACACAAGGTGTCCTGCCATTGATGTCTGCAAGTACCAAGGCACTGAAAGTGTTTTTGGGTTGTCTTCCTAGATAGAGTGTTGAAGTCGATAGGAAGAGACCTGTCGAAAGGCAGGCAATAATCTGTCCTACATCAATCGACATGAAACAGGACAAGAATGATTTTCTTTTTTGAGGAATCTTTGAGCATTGGGTAAAAATGATAGAGGGCATGATGAAAGAATATGCTTGATGGGTTGATGGAGGAAACAAAAGGTTATCCCTTGAATAATAGAAGGCACGACAACGGTTTTAACCATGCAACACTAGACTCATGAACACCAAAGAGTGTTAGGATACAGAGATGCAAGAACATCAGGGTATTTAGGCTAAAGTCATATGATGGTAGGATTCATATTGAGAGGCCATCACAAGGAAGGTTTATCTCAGAGATTGCCATGTTCAAGGGAACGACTGCTGCCAAACCACGCTTTCAAATACCGAACATAGTTGCATTTTCCACTTTCCCCATCTGATTACTTTAGTGAGTCCAGACTCGTAAACTCATCGATCTTTTCATATTTTAAGAGTCTGAATAGGACCACAAAAAGAGCGACTCTATTCCCTATCTGATTAGTTTAATGAGTCCAGATAGGCAAACTCGTTGATCTTTTCATGTTTTAAGAATCTAAAAAGGATTGTAAAAAGAGTGACTCTACTTCACATTTGTGTAATTTAATGAGTCTAGATGAGATAACTCGGTGGTCTTTTCATATTTAGAGAGTCTGAAAAGATCATAAAGAATGACTCCATGGTGGTCCCTTTGTCATAGTTGTTAACCGGGTGTGACAAAGGTTTAATAGTATACCTGGATCGGTTACTTTTTTGTGAGTTAATCTACTGAGTCCGGATAAAGAGAAACCTATGATCAATAGATGTTGACCTAATATTGTTATGAGTACAAGGAGATGAACTAAACTTGATATTTGTCATGAATTTTTAATGAGCCACATGATGACAAACTCAATACCTTCATTGAATTTTAACGAGTCAAATGAAGAAAACTCAAAGTATCTTTTTCAGTTTAGTGAGCAAGGAAAAAGAGGTAAAAGAACTGATCATTCCTTATTCATAGATTTAACAAGCCCGAAGAAGGGAAAAGCTCAGGGATTTTTCAATTTAAGAGCGAGAAATGGTCTCAAAAAAGCAAGTGCTCTTGTTGATGTCGTAGATTTTTAATGAACCTGGTGACAAAAACTCAGGGATTTTCAGTTTAGCGAGCGAGAAAAGTACCTAAAAGAATGCTCGGGTCCTCTTCATAAGGTTTTAATGAGCCTGAAGAAAAACCTCAGGATTTTTTCAGTTTTATGAGCGACAAAAAAGCGCCTAAAAAGAATTATCTAATGATCTTTTTCAATTTAGTGAGCTAGAAAAAGAGTGAAAAAGAGTTACTCAAACCATTGTCGTATGTGTTTTAACGAGCCCAATGATGAAAAACTCGGGGATTTTTCAGTTTTAGAGTGAGAAAACATCCCATAAAAGAAAGCGCTCATTGATAATTGCATGCAGTGATTGTTATCATTCATTCCTGAAAGTACTTTCATAAAAAAGCAGAAAAAGACAGCAATTCCTATCAATATGGGGTCATGCATGATAAAAAGTCATGGGGAATGGACTACTTCCTCTTTAATGATTTCAATAAATCATGTCTCCAAAACAAATATAAGAAAGTTCTTGAGCTTTCACATTCACCATTTTCACTATTTGAGAACTGTGAGAGCATTTTGGAGCAAAAGACGAGCAGATTTTCCACGGATGATTGCAGGGGATCCAGACAACCATTCGACGTGTCATCAGTCCTAGGTAGATGCCAAAACCTTTCTCTTTGTTTTACTTAACCTTTTTTATTAGTTTCTGGGGTGGATTCTTGTAGATCTGGGGAGCCCTAAATCAGTATTTGCACACTAATGCCCTCTAGCAGGCCGGCAAGGAGTGTTAAACACCCTTTACGACCTGTTGGAGGGTGTTAATCCTCCATGTACCAATCGGGGGAGCATTAAAGCCTTAGAGTGCATTTTAAAATCCCATGTAGTGATTCCTAAAGCTTTGTTGCCCCATTTTGACTGACTTTTGGGTTATTTTGCACAAGTTTCGGGCCATTATGACTAGCCTACGGAGAGAATGGGCCCATGATAGCCAGGAATTGCTGATGCAAAATGATCCAGCATGCATACTTGCATTGCACTATAGCGGTTTTCTGAAGTATGAAAAGTTGGAGTTGATGAAAGGGCAAGAGGAATTGTTGAGATGGATTATCCAACACTGGGATGAACACAAGAAGGTGTTCAGGATTGTAGATCATGAGCTAGCCATTGATCACGATGACATTTACTTTTTGACTGGTTTGTCATGTCAAGGAGCAGAAGCAAACCTGACTGGGGGTAGGCTTGATCCTTGATCCACCCTAGAGTTGGTTCAATCTTACTGTATCCCTGAGAGTGGACTTGTTAGCAACAGAGTCCCTATAGAGAGGATAAGGTCCATATCTATGAGGGCCATTTTATGGCTGATTGTGCGTTTGGCGGGGTCAAAGAGTTCCCACGTTGCAACAAAGGCCCAACTATTTCTTGTAGTTCATTGTGTCCAACCTCAGATGTTCAACTGGTGTGAAGCACTGCTTCGCCAGTTGAAGGCAGAATTGATCACATGCAAGACTTGAATACAACAGAGTTTGGGGTATGGCACTCTCATTATCTCATTCATACTTGAGAGGGCACTTGTTATGCGCCCAAGGATGAGATTAGGTCCCTTTGATCCGAGGAAGCCGAGACAGGGGCGATGGTCATCACTTGATCCTTTCACAAGAGGACGACCTATCCGACACTTCTTGTTACACTAAAAAATGTCACCATGACTATTTGCAGTTAGTATGGCTCCATCCACTGTCATACTATCCTCCTTGGCAAGTCTCATGCCTCTGCTCTTCATGTCAAACTTCAAGAAAGAGAGAAAAGTCATTAAAAGTCAATTATCTCTGGTACGCAGTTTCTCTTAGCCTTACCTGCGTGTACGCAACCCAAGTTCACAATACCTGCGTACTTTTACGCTCTGTATGTAAAGGGGTGGGTGCGTACTCCTGTAAAGGTCAAAAGGCGCAAGTTTCACTCTAAAAAAGTTACTTGTGGTCATTTCTAGAGCATTCTAGAAGCTTGTTTGACGTGTATGAAGCGCCTCCAGATGGTTCATGTATCCCTACCAAAGAGGAACTTATCCCATCAAGAGGGGAGCTATCCCATCCAAAGAGGGGCTTATCCCATTGATGGTGGACCTGAATAACTTCCTCTAGAGCACTATAAATACAAGCATTGGGCCAAAGGGAGGGGAGGTTGAAAGCTGAACATTCCTAAGGGTAGATGCTGCTGGAATTAGGACTTCCTTGTAGAAGCTTGTGAGAAGGGATTACCATCTTTGCTTGTTTCCATTGGGAGGTGGGTGAGCTGATCAAAGTAAAGGAGAACTCTTGTGGACCCTGGGAGGAGCTTGTACAACACCAAGGCTTAGGTTGTAATGGTTCCTTTTGTTACCTTTTAATACAAATTAGTCCATTCTTCTCAACAATTTGTTATTTATGAGTTGTTTCATATACTCCTTGGTCTATATGTTAAATATGTTTTATTTTATGTGATATTCAGGTGCTATTTAATCGTTTGATTGTTAGTGAATGCAGGTTTCGAAGGGAAGGAGGAGCTCATCCGGATCAACGAAGCTGGACTACTACAACAACGTTGGATTACAGGTAGGATCTAAACACTTGATTTCTCATATTATAAAAGCATATTTAGGGAAGGATTGCTCTTATTTGTCTTGTTTGTCACTAGAAAGTCTTAGGCTTCTAGGGAGGTCGGTTGTGTCCGCACTAACGACTCTTTCCGTGTGACAAAATGGCGACTCCACTGGGGAATCCATGAATGTGTTTGAGTTCTTTTTGATTTGATATTTTGGTCTGAGAAAAATCGCTTGTTTTCTGATTTTTGGCTGTCTAACTGTGTATTTGGGTGGGTTAGCTTAGAGTCAAATTAGATTTTTATTTTTCTTAGCTTTGCCAGTAGTACGCAGTCTCTGAGTTAGGCACAGTGCGTACTTGTACACACTGCGTCTTTGTGCACAGGGCGTACCCGCGCCTGTGTCAACAGATCACCTGCGTACCCCTGTCAAATTTGAGAAAATTTCATTTTTCCTCTTTTTGCTCTTTAGATTTTGTTTTTACTTTGTTTTTACTGCCCAGATCCATCAGTTTACTGTCAGAGATCTTCACCTAAACTTGTCCCGTTAGTGTCGAGGGTTTTGGTGGAATTCATAGGGATTTTGCCTTCGAGTTTGATTTTTAACTGGTCCTGTAGTGACTTTGGCGTTAGAGGTTGTCAAACTTTGGATCTCCTTGGTTTTGGTCAGTCCTCTTAGGAGTCGGGCCTGTCTTAGAAGTCACTCTTGTGAGAGACCTACCTTTGTGTCTTCTCTTTGCGAATCTCGAAAAGTTTGTTTGTTAAAACCTTGAATTTCATTCTTGAGAAAAAAGAACAAAAAGATTTCGATTTTGTTTTTTGGTTAGTTTATGATTCTGCATGAACTGATCCTTAGTTGCATTTTGACTGAGTAAAACATCCGGGAATCATCCTTGTAGGCTTTTGTCCTCATTATTTTTGCTTTTAGGTAATTTTCCTTTTAATTTGCTTTTGAGTGAATTTGATTTGATTGTATTAGATTTGTTAAATTTGATTTGATAAAATAGTTTTACATGCTTTATTAATATAGAAAAAACACAAAAATTCTTTTGGGAAAAAGTTTGCTTTGGTAGCATTTGTAGTCTTTTGGGAGAAAAAGGAAATTTCGTAGAGTAATTAGTGGTCATGAGTTGTGTGTTTTGAAAAGATAAAGAGATTGTTTCTTTGATTGTCTTTACTAAGAAATTTGTTTTCTATAAAATTTGCATTTTCCAACTCTCTTAGCTAGGAGATTCATTGAAAAAGAAAAGTAGTGTAAATCATCTTAGGTGCATCTTTGTAGTGGTTGCGAGTCGAGTCTACACACCACCAGTTTCATCTCCACTACCTTTTGTCTTTAAGAAAAACCATAAAATTAACGCTTAAAGTAAAATCAACTTAGTAACTTTTATTTACTAGGGCTCTGAAACACCAATTTAGATCAGGCTAGTGTCTTGGAGTAGGAGAGTAATTAACTCTCCAAGACAACAAAACCAAACAAGTAGCTTATCTTGTGATAGAATAAATCCAATTGTTTCATTTGTACTCTGGGAAAGCTCCTCTTAAAGGAGAAGCACGAGCTCGTGTCCGAACCAGTGAGGGGATCAATCCTCCCTCGTTGGGAACGACGCCAGACACGCACGTATTACAAACGGTAAACCTCGGATTAACCATTGTCGAGGAGCCAGGGGTCACTTGTCGGTAAACCTTGGATTATTGTCAAGGAGCCGGCAAGGGGATTGAGCTTGATACTCTGCCCTTGCGTGCTGTCGGAGTGTAGACTGTTCCCCCAGGTGCATTTGTTGCTATTGGTAACCTTAGTGACCATTATCTTTAGGATTCTACCGAGGTGACGGTGGAGGGAAGATCCCACTGTACCTGGAGCAGACGTCAGCTAGACTCATTTGGATTTTCCGGGGGGTTCACTTCACTCGAGACGGTTAAAGTGGAAGAACTTGTGCCGGTCTATTCATTAAGCAGGGTGTCGGGGTAACTGTTCCACCCGCCACTTCTGTACTGAATCCGGCGATGTTGGGTTTCATCTCCAACTAGCGTTTTTGGTCTGGAAGGCTACTGTTTGTGCTTGATTTGACGCCCTAGATTCTTTAGGCGTGTGATTCAAATTTGTTTGGTTCTTTAGAGACTTTAGGTGGTTTGCTTTGAGATTTTACTTTGTTTGCGTGTGCAGTAGTAAAAAGTTTTTAACTGTGGCGAAATTACCAAGACAGTCCTGTCGACTTCAGGGCAAGTCTCCTGAGGTTGTTTCTGTGGCCGAATTGTTGAGGAAATCCCGTAGACTTTGGGGTGAACCTCCTCAAGACGTCCCGAGTCATTACGAAGGTTTGAAAGTCCTTGTAACTCCTCCTAGTGGCAGTAGAGTAGGTTCACCTGAAGAAGGAGAGTCTTCGTTGGTAGTCCATCAAGATTACCAAAGTCTAGAAACAGGTTATAATCCTGAAGCAGTTGCAGTTTTCGAGCTTGCTGGTAGTTTTTCATCTACTAGTGATATAGGCGAAGAACCTGAAGTATCTGAACCTGTTACTCCAACTTCTAGTGTACTAGATTCACCTAGGGTAGAAAGAGTCATCACCGAAAATCTTCCTACTGGTTTGATAGCTATTGAAGAACTTGCTCCAGAGGAAGAAATAGGTGTATCTATCCTTGAAGATCAACCTACTATTGATCTAAGGGAGCGTGAATCTATCTTTTACAGTCCTCCTAGAAGTACTACTTGGTACCTTTCGTTAACCAATTATTTAGACAACTCAGGGGTAGGTTTTTCTCCACCTCGTACTCCTTTTCCACCTGGAGGTATTTATACTCCTGTAAATATGTCTGGTTAGTCGTCCGTGTTCACTCAATCTCCTGAAGCTTTCTTACACGGCGGTCCTTCTGTTCCCACCAGGTATCAGTCACTTTCTGGTACCTTTGCGGGGGCATCTCCTCAACCCATTGATCATGGGTTATTAGCTGGAAACAATGGTAATAAACCGTTGGGTGTAGGGGACATTTACATGATGTCAGGTTCAGTTCCTGTTTCTCAACCTCAAGGTGGCCAATTACCGCCTGGGGGGCAACCTTAATTAACGCCTGGGGGGCAACCTCAAGGTACACAAATCGTGTCTGGAGGGCAACCTCAAGGCCAGTATGTACCCATAGTACAATACATGCCTCAAGGTCAACCCAAGCCTCAATATGTACCCCAGGGTCAACCTCAGTATCAATATTTACCTCAAGGGTATCAAAGGGTATCAACCTCAAGGTCAAGGTCAACCCCAGTATCAGTATTTACCCCAAGGTTATCAACCTCAAGGTCAATACTCGAGTCAAGGTTATCAACCACCTTAAGGTCAGTCATATGTTCAAGGTATGGGAACTGTGCCTTTCAGTTATCAATCCTATCCTCAATCCGGTTATGGATCTCAGTATCCTCAACCTGTTACGGGTCAATACCCCGGAATGATAGTGTGGGATCCATCACAAGGTCAACAGGTGTTGCAGCCAAGTATACAGTTGTTACCTCAAATTGGACAACCCGTAGTTTCTGTTTCACCCCAGCAACCGCAACCTGTCCAGTCAAATGTTCAAACTTCTGTAACTTCGGTAGTTACTCAGCCGCCAATTGCACCTAGTACTCCATCTCAAACGACTGCTGCAACTACCGCAACATCTACCGCACTTACTTCTGGAGTATCGACAGCTCCGGTTTCTACTGTCTCTGCAACCACTCCTCAGATATCTTTACCGTTGTCCGGATCTACGATTCAAACCGCGGTCCAGATGCCTGTAGGGCAGCCTGGTTTAAGTACTGTTGTAACAAGTCAACCTCAATTTACCTATCAACAGTACCAGGGACAGTACCAATTCGGTCCTGCTGTCCAACAACCGGTTTACCAGTATCAACCGTATCCTGGGTACATTTATCAACAACCTCAGCAACCCCAGTACGGTCCATTTAATTCTGGTTTTCCAGGAGGATATAATATCCCGAACGCGATTCCTATTCCTAGTTATCCTGGATATCCTCCTCCTGGAACTGGTATTGTGACCCAGAGTTTTAGAGATCCTAACTGGCAATTACCGTTTATCACAACTTTGGATTTACCCGACTTGACGCGCCTAACGAACGATCCAATACAATATCTTTCGTTTTGGCCTCCAATGCCAAATAAGTTGCCCAGTGATATACCCAAGTTCGAAGGTAAGTCTGGAGAGGATCCGTCCAATCACGTGATGACTTACCACCTCTAGTGTGCTTCAAATTCTATCTCGGATGATTCGATCCACTTACATCTTTTCCAGCGTACGCTCATTGGTCTCGCGGCCAAGTGGTAAATTGAGTTACCACGGGCCTCTTTTTACAATTTTAGCCAGTTACCTACCTCGTTCCTAACTCATTTTCAGTTGCCGTTCAGATACGATAACGGCACGGAGCTATTAACTTCATTAAAACAGTCGACCTCCACTTATATTTCCGATCATATTCATGAATGGAGACGTCGAAGACGTTTAGTGAAAGTTTTTATCCCGGACCAAATCTTAGCTGAATGGTTAGTAAAATCATTATTACCGAAGATTACTGAAGATGTAGCTAAGGCCGAAGTAGTTACTGAGGAGCAAGTCATTGCTCAAGCCCAGTACCTTGACTTAGTTTACACTCAGTCGGGTACGTTGCACGAGAAGATCCCAGATCTTCCTAAGTCGAATCAAATTGCTGCTGCTCCTTCGGGGTCTCATGCTGCTGATGGCATGATTGGTACGGTGAATACTAAAAGTAAGAAGAAATCCTCAAAGAATTCTTCTCCAATAATAACCTCACCAGACTCCCCGACAGGAGAGTCTTCTCCTGAAATTACCGCCGACATTCACGCTGTAGAGTCATCTACGGCTAAATCAAAAAACGGTGGTAAGAAGAAAGGCAAGAAGAAGGATAAAGCAGACAAAGTTCCAAAGGAGAAAAAAGAGAAGTTGGAATCTAATGACGAAAAGCGCAAACCTCGCTATCCTTGTTTAATTTGTGAAGAAGATCATTTCACAAGAGATTGCCCTCATCGGGCAGAGGTTGTGAAAATCGTTAAAGGTTCCCCAACTCCTGCTGTTTTGAAAGATCCATTTCCGAAGCAGGAGAGTAAAATGATAGGTTCTTCCTCGAGTGCCAGTGAAGAACCCATATTGATGATGTCTCATGTACGGATTGCGACTCGATCGCAAGATTATGGTAGTAAGAATCCTGTTGATGGCAAAGAAGCAGAATCTTCTCATTCTAATCCATCAACCTCAGCTCCCGGTTCCGATCCACTACAGATCGAGAAACCTAACCCAGACTTGGTAATCAAACCGCCCGCCAAGGGTATACTTCGAAAGTCTGCTTTCAATCCACATGCGAGAGCAGCTCAGAATTATAACATTGTTGAGGATTTAGCTGTTTCACCCTCAGCAATGTCGGCTTTGGAAGTGCTGCAATCATGCCCAGCACAACGAAAATTACTCTTGTCGGCTATAGGAGCTGTTGATATTCAGGACCCGAACCTGATAATCTTTGATCTAGAAAATAGTACACCACGTCTCCCTCATCAGATGGCTTTCCAGATTCCAGTGATAGTCAAAAACAGGCCTATTCATTGGACTGTAATTGATGAAGGAGCTTCTACGTGTATTATGTCGATTCAGTGTTGGAGATCGCTTGGTTCTCCTTCACTGAACCAATCCCCGATGATTCTTAAGGCCTTTGATGGCCGTGGGTTCCATCCGTTTGGCATTCTACAGGATTTGCCTATAGGGGTTGAAGGAAAAACCGTTAGTCTGGATGTGGAGGTGGTTGATGCCCCTCTAGACTACAACCTTCTTTTGGGTCGCAGTTGGTCTTACGCTATGACAGCGGTCGTGTCATCGGTCTTCAGAGTTATAAAGTTTCCACACAATGGTAAGATCGTAACGATAGACCAGCTGGCTTACTTTTCATCCGACCCAGCCTCTTCAGAGAGTATCCAGCATGTCGGTAAAACGACTATCCCTTACAAGGATGTTGGTGTAGGATTAGTTAAAGATTCCGGTTTACTGGGAACTTTTCCTTTTCCTTCGATCAATGCAGACCCTTCATTCGCGTCCATTCATATGATTACTTCAGACACTATTATTTACGATGATCCTTGGATTGTCCCATCTGAATCTGAGATAGACTCATTCGGTGATGCCATGCCTTTGAGTCCATATGAAATTGCTTATGAAGCCATGCAGTCTTTTACCGACTCGCGTTCAACCCAAATCGACCAAATGAATGTGGTCTGTGATGAATCACTTTTCACATCAACCTCAGAACGGATAACGTTTCCTGAAGTCGTGTCATCTGACGAACAACTTCGCGAAATCCTAAGTGTAGACGATCTACCATGGGAAGATCTTCATCATAGATCTTCGTTTTTACCTGAGGGTGATGACTTTGAAAATGATTTTTCATCAATTTTTACAGTTGAATATGTCAAGGACACTCAGAATCCCATGAAACATCCTGATTCAGAGTTGAATTTGGGAAACATTTCCCAAACTATTGCCATTGACATCTCAGTTAAAACCGGAGTTATTGAAAACATTCATATAGGTGCCTCGTGTACAGATGACGAAATTCAAACGTACAAGGTCCTATTTCAAGAATTCCGCGACGTGTTTGCCTGGTCCTATGAGGAAATGCCAGGAATTGATCCCTCCATTGTTTTTCATGAAATTAAGACCTACCCGGACGCTAAACCCGTTCGGCAACGTCTACGTCAGATACACCCTAGGAAAGCAGCTGCGATTAAAGCAGAAGTCGAGAAGCTGTTGAAAGCAGGTTTCATTTATCCGATCCCGTTAGCGGATTGGGTATCGAATATTGTTCCGGTTAACAAGAAACAAGGAACAATAAGAATATGCATCGACTATAGGGATATAAATCGTGCTTGTCCAAAAGACAACTATCCCACGCCCTATATCGATCAAATAATTGATGATTGTGCCAGCAGTGAAATATTTTCCTTTATGGACGGTTTTTCCGGTTACAACCAAATCAATATTCTACCTACCGATCAACCAAAAACGGCTTTCATTTGTCCCTGGGGGACATTTTCTTACTGCAAATTACCTTTTGGACTTAAGAATGCCGGAGCCACTTTCCAACGGGCAATGTCTTACGCGTTTCACGACATCAAACACATTGTGCAACCATATCTCGATGATTTGCCTGCTCATTCTTTACATCGAGCTGATCACCTTGTCCACTTACGCGCTATTTTTATGAGGTGTCGGCATTATCGAATTCGGTTGAACCCACACAAATGTGTCTTCTGCATAGAAGTGGGACGATTGCTAGGATTTGTCGTTTCAAAAGCCGGTATCCGCGTCAATCCCTCGAAGGTCGAAGCCATCATCAAATTGCCTCCTCCTTCGAGTTTGCGCCAACTCCAAAGTTTGCAGGGGAAAGCAAACTTTTTACGTCGATTCATTCCTAACTACGCCGAGGTTACAAAGGGTTTCACCCGGTTGTTGAAACAAAACGCTCAATTTTCTTGGGATGAGATAGCTCAGAAATCTTTTGATGCACTTAAGCACGCGTTGACCCATGCACCGTTGCTGCATCCTCCCAACTACAACCAGGACTACTTTTTGTATCTCGCCGCCTCCCACTCCACCATTGGAATGGTCTTAGTTCAGGAAGACGAATTCGGAACGGAACATGTGATATATTACCTCAGTCAGACGTTGAATCCAATCGAGCTAAAGTACTCGCATGTGGAAAAGTTGGCACTGGCAGCCGTTCAAGCTGTCCAGCGATTTCGTCACTACATTCTTCTCTGTAAAACTACAGTGATTTCGGATTGCAACCCTATGATCTATATTCTGACTAAACAATTGCTAGGGGGCAAGTACTCCAAATGGATTTTTATCCTGCAGGAGTTTGATTTGGAGTTCGAGAAGTCCAAGTCTAAGAAATCCTTAGTTTTTGCGGAATTGATGTGTGACTTCCCGCGTGCTGACACAGAAACTGTGGCAGAGGAACCCATTGCGAACAAATCTCTGTTTCTTATCAGCACTTTAGATCCATGGTATGGGGATATAATCGTCTATCTCCAAACCCAATCCTTTCGGCCCGAAATCTCAAAGTCGGAGCGTCGGAAAATTCGATTCCAGTCCCAACAATATAAAATCATTGGAGATACTCTTTATCGTCGTGGGGCGGACTTGGTTTTTCATCGTTGCTTAACTCATGAAGAGGCAGAAAGGGTTCTGAATGAATGTCATTCTAGAGCATGTGGCGGTCATATGTCTGGGTATGCCACAGCTCAGAAGGTGTTGCGTGCTGGCTATTTCTAGTCGTCCATGTTTAAAGATTGTATCATTGCGGTCTGGAAATGCCACAACTGTCAAGTGTTTGATCGCAAGATGCGCGCACCACCTGCTCCTCTCCACCCTATAATTGACGTTGGTCCTTTTGCTAAATGGGGTATCGATTTTATTACATGTAACCCTCACTCGGTCGGGGGGCATGCGTATATCATCCTTGCGGTTGATTATTTTACTAAGTGGGCTGAGGCGATGCCTACATTCGAGGCAGATGGCAAGACAGCTGTGATTTTCGTATTCAATCATATTATTGCTAGGTTTGGTGTCCCACAAGCGCTAATCACTGACCATGGACGCCATTTTCGAAACATTATGATGACCGAACTTACAAGCCAGCTTGGTTTACGTCATGATAGTTCTACTCCTTATTATCCTCGAGCAAACGGTTTGGTTGAATCCATCAACAAAGTTCTAGTTATCATGATCCGACGAATCATTGGTATTCATCGGTCGAATTGGCATAACATGTTATTTTCAGTGCTTTGGGTGTACCGAACCTCAATAAAAACATCAACAGGGTTCACTCCTTTCCAACTAGTTTATGGTTTGGAAGCAGTGTTACCCATTGAATGCGAAATCCCATCACTTCAAATGGCTATCGAATTACTCCCAGCTACTTCCGAAGAGGAGAAGCGTCTGTTATACTTAGCTAAATTAGATGAGACTCGATGTGATGCTGCTTTGGCAATCGAGACTGACGTAAAAAGGATGAAAGCTCAGTATGATCGTAACGTGACCCCTCGTAATTTTTCGGAAGGAGACCTAGTGCTATTATATGATCAAGCTAATGATAAATTAGGTGCTGGAAAATTCGTTCCCATGTGGCATGGGCCCTACATTGTCAAGCGAAAGCTAGCAAAAGGGGCCTATGAGCTGGTAGATTTTGATGGGGACTCTTTGGGTAAGCCCAGAAATGGACTTTACCTAAAAAGGTATTATGCTTAAATGGTGGGTATGGAGATTCAGTTAGTTTAGTTAGGTTAATTTTTCTTTCTAGCTGGTATGTTTTCTTAGTTTAGACAGTGTGCTTAGCTTAGAGAGTGTGTTTTTCGTCGTTATTCTGGCTTATCTTGGTTTTACTCTTGATATTGCAGATGTCGACGCCTCTCCAAACGTACATTGGATTTGCTGATGGTGCTTGTCGTAGTACACGGAATATCTCTTCCGCAGCTTGGGTTATCTATTCGCCCTCTGACGAGTTAGTTTCTATGCATGGGGTGAGCATTGGTCAAACAACAAACAACATTGTAGAATACAGTGCAGTGATTGAACTATTATCTGAATCTATTTCATTTTGGATTCGGAGTTTGATAGTGAGGTTAGATTCTGAACTCGTTGTATTACAGCTTAATAGAGTCTATGCCATTAGAAATCCAGTATTATTAAGATTGTTTTTGAGGGTGCGTCTCTTGGAACGTGAATTTGATTACATTGAATATCAGCATATTCCAAGGTCTTTAAATACATTAGCAGATGCAATGGCGTCTCGAATGTTAAATAGACATTTGTAACAATCATAAATGTAAATTTATAAACATTTCATCACACATGTTTAACAAAATAAGCCGGTAATAATGATATATATAGATAGGAGTGTGTCAAAAATATACATCGTCTTCGATCATAGGTTGAAAAACACCTTATGATCGGCAAAAATGATAAGTACAAAAAACCAAAAATGTCACATGTGTCTACAAAGTGACTAGCCAATCAATGGTGGTGCTCTCTATACGAGACCACTGCCCGCGCTACCCTACACAGGAACCTCCTGAAAGGTCCTGGGACTGCGACCACATAGCGCTGAAGTCGGATAGGAATGTCGTCTATAGTCGTCCCTGGTATGCCCGCCGTGAGACGCTCTAAGTCTTGTTCCAACTCGGCTAAGGTCTCTGCGGCCGCATCCTGTGGGGTTGGTGCTGGTGCAACTGGTACTCTTCTCTCAAAGGCCCAGAGATTGGTCGGATGCCATGGGCCTACATCTGCATTTTGAAAAATTTTTGCTGTCAGTTTTGAGACGATATATAAAAAACAAAAAAATAGATAATTTAAAAAACTTGTGAAAAATGAAATACCTCTGTCGTCCCATTGTTCTCCCTGTGGAAGAACCATGTCCGGATCATTGCGAAAATCCATTCCGGCATAAGGAAAATCCTGGATCGCAAAGACCTGGCCCTCCAGCCAGTGAAAGTAACCATCAAGAAATCGAACAACTGTTGCTCCCTCATCAGGATGCCGGGCCATTACCGCAACCCATCTCGTCAACTTAGGCTCCCGAGGAGGCCCAACTGGAACTGTAAGATGCTGGGGGATCAACATTGGAACTCTCTCTAGGGTAAAGCTCACAACTAAAGGCCCATATCCAAAGGTCTTCAATTGTCCGTTCTTTGCCCTAGTCAGTTGGCCTTTCATATTGGCCAGCACAGCATCGTACCAGTTGAAAATGGTGCCTCAGAAGCAATCTATAGCCATCCACATTTGGGAACCAGTGGCTATGTGCAAAGCGGCAGCGCCGCAAAGTCTGGTAACTGTAAAGGCAATTACCATAAGTTCAGGTCGGGATATGTATTTGATTTCTATCCCCTTATCCTGGTTTTGATTGTTGCACCACTCTAGCCGGAGACTAGCAAGGGATTGGCCACCCGGCCTAGTCCCGAATAGAGAGAGTTGCTCGCCCCTGTTAGGCAAGCCAATGAGAAAGTATATGTCGGAGGACTCTATCTCGAGCTGGTGTTCTCCAATGTAAAAACATTGATCCTGAATATTCCACCTTTCAACCAGCCACTCTAAGAATGGCACCTGGGCCCTCATGCCAGGTATGGCCCAGTACTTGTAGAGACCGCATGCCTTTAAAGCATCAATGGAAGGTTGACGACCTATTGCGGCCAAATCGACATCTTCGTGTTCTCTTTCACGCCAATCTAGCATGGTGGGCAATCTACACACCAAAAAACATTGATTAGAATTCATAAAATTAAAATTTGATGGTTGATTTTTGTGTTTGGGGTTTGAAAATCCGCTTTACGCGGAGTACGCACCCCGCGTTCAGAAAACAGAGCGGCGGTACGCAGCTGTTCTGAAGGCGGGCTGCGTACTCCGACCTTTTTTCCATATACGAAAATGTCGGGGTACGCAGGTCGCCCATGGGGCGCCTGCGTCCCCCGAAAAGCGGACCCTAAAACCCAAAACCCTCTAAAAAATCAAACTAAGACTTGAAATGAAATTCTAAATGGATGAAATTGAAGAGGAGGATGTTGTGAAATACCTTAAAGAGACGGCACTCGATTCTGACGGTCGGATTCTCTGCAAAGTCCACGGGAAGTTTCTTGTCAAAAGCCCTTTTCTCAACCTCAACATTAAAATGGTAAAAATGACATGGTAAAAAGTCTTTTTATAGGTTTTTTGGATGAATGAATGCTAAGTTTGTTTATTTTTTACCATGAAAAGATATTTTTCAATGTATTTTTGCCCATCTTAAACAAGTATGAGTAATGTGTTGTTTTTGTGCAGGACAAAAGGAATTTAGGGTAAAATCATCATTTTTTACGAACCAAGACATCAGAGTCATATTTTAAGCCCTTTTCTGACTCCTAAAACATGAAAAGGTTGCCGAGCGTTTCTTTTACACTCGTTAAAATGGAATTAAAAGACGGTCCTCTTACAGCCCTTTTCTGACCGTAAAAACACGAAAAGATTGCCGGATTTTTGTCGTTCCAAATTCGATACTGGAAATAAAACGACATGCCTCTGATCGCTTTTTACTTTTCAGGTCAAAGGCATTAATCATGAAAGTACTCCTTGGTCGCAAGATCAAGCGGTTCTCTCAGGTATTATTTTATACTTTTTCGGGCTTGGGAGACACAAACTTACGAAAAAGTTCACCTTGGAGTCTTCTTTAGTTTTTTCAGACTCTCTAAAATTGAAAAACGCCGAGTTTCTCCTATATTGGACTCGTTAAAATTTCACAGTAAAGGACCTGTTCGATTACAAACAGGAACGGACCACTCCTTCTTAGGGTCCGAATCTAAACTAAGTTGGACTCATCCGAAGGATGAGCTTATAATCAAGCATATGTTATCCTCCTCAAGCTTGTAAAAAATAAAGAGGTACTTGCCAGAAATGGTGGGGGAAAAGAGAGAAGAATGAACCTATTTGTTATCCTTTGTTACAGAAGAACCTTATCACCGCTCTTGAACACGACACTTTTCATTCACCTGGGTTGGGAAATCATTTGCCTTAAAGTTGATCAAACCACTGTGAAAGTCTTCAACCGTTTCCGGGTATTAACTTTGGGTCAATCGCCACCAAGCCATATGTCGTGTCGTTATGTGTTCAAGAGGTCTCTGCAAATAAACCATTCATATGCAAAATACTTGTCATCCATTTTGACCATCCCTGAGTCAGTCCTTACAGCAACACTTCTTCAACTTGAACAATGATTTCGTGTTGTAGGCTTGCCTGCAACGGGTCGCTCTCTATCGACATCGGCACATTATCTAGAAAGATCACTTAGAAATCGTCAGTACCTTGAAGTCTGCATGCATCAATGGCAGGTTTCTCGCCTTTGACAACAGTTTACATCATTGACTTTCGATCAAAGGATTCCGTGACATGTTCGACATCAACCCATTCATTCACATTTCATGGATTGTACTGGGTACTTTGAGAACCATTGACATTACTGGTGGTCTCTCTCACACTTGTTAACGGTTTACATCATTGACCGGTAATCAATTGGTTTCTACCATGCTCGACATCAATTCATTTATTCGCATGGATAGAATCGTACCAATTCGGGAAGTAGAAATGAAGACCCTGGATCTAGTTTCCACCATCTAGGCTGCAAGGAGTTTTGTATTCATTATATAGTAGACTAATCATAAACAGATGGCTGCGTCCATACTGTGTCTACAAAAGTCTATGATTGTGATGTACTGCAAAATCATTCTTGTATCAGAGCAGTAGTTATATTGTTAGTTAAAGTTTTCAATCTGAGTATGGGAATGCCTACCTCAGCGATGATATCACCTTATATATGTATTTTGTGTTGAATATTTGCAGGTTCTGACCGGGCTCTCCACAAGATACTCCTTGAAATGATAAAGTACTTCACCCTTCCTAGATCATATAAAACCCTAATCTACTACAGGCTTCGCACTTTAGGGGGCAATCTGTTACACTAAAAAATGTCACCATGACTATTTGCAGTTAGTATGGCTCCATCCACTGTCATACTATCCTCCTTGGCAAGTCTCATGCCTCTGCTCTTCATGTCAAACTTCAAGAAAGAGAGAAAAGTCATTAAAAGTCAATTATCTCTGGTACACAGTTTCTCTTAGCCTTACCTGTACGCAACCCAAGTTCACAATACCTGCGTACTTGTACGCTACTTATGTAAAGGGGTGGGTGCGTACTCCTGTAAAGGTCAAAAGGCGCAAGTTTCACTCTAAAAAAGTTACTTGTGGTCATTTCTAGAGCATTCTAGAAGCTTGTTTGACGTGTATGAAGCGCCTCTAGATGGTTCATGTATCCCTACCAAAGAGGAACTTATCCCATCAAGAGGGGAGCTATCCCATCGAAAGAGTGGCTTATCCCATTGATGGTGGACCTGAATAACTTCCTCTAGAGCACTATAAATACAGGAATTGGGCCAAAGGGAGGGGAGGTTGAAAGCTGAACATTCCTAAGGGTAGATGCTGCTGGAATTAGGACTTCCTTGTAGAAGCTTGTGAGGAGAGATTACCATCTTTGCTTGTTTCCATTCGGAGGTGGGTGAGCTGATCAGAGTAAAGGAGAACTCTTGTGGACCCTGGGAGGAGCTTGTACAACACCAAGGCTCAGGTTGTAATGGTTCCTTTTGTTACCTTTTAATACAAATTAGTCCATTCTTCTCAACAATTTGTTATTTATGAGTTGTTTCATATACTCCTTGGTCTATATGTTAAATATGTTTTATTTTATGTGATATTCAGGTGCTATTTAATCGTTTGATTGTTAGTGAATGCAGGTTTCGAAGGGAAGGAGGAGCTCATCCAGATCAACGAAGCTGGACTACTACAACAGCGTTGGATTACAGGTAGGATCTAAACACTTGATTTCTCATATTATAAAAGCATATTTAGGGAAGGATTGCTCTTATTTGTCTTGTTTGTCACTAGAAAGTCTTAGGCTTCTAGGGAGGTCGGTTGTGTCCGCACTAACGACTCTTTCCGTGTGACACTTCTTCGAGGAAGATTTCTTCGAGTGGCTTCGTGGCTAGATTGTGATGGTTGACGACTATGCCTATGAGGGCATGGAATTCACTCGCAACCCTGACTTGATGTTGCCTCTTGGGACCAACTGGGGTCCTCAAGGTGAGAATGATTTTTGAGAGTGCTTAAAGTCGTTTTTAGCTTTTGAATATTTATGTTATGTTTTTGTTGATTTTATGGGTGAACAAGTATTGACATGAAGCTTTTTGCTTGACACAAATGTGGTGCCATTATGACCTGCAGGCAAACCTTGCCACATGGGGTGAGGAGGCCAACTACCTACTAGGGGGGGGGGGGGGGGGGTGATGCTGATAGTCTTCGCGAGGTTCTGAGGAACCTGGAGGGCTTGAGCATGGGTGTGGCCCCCCTTCCTATGAGGGAGATCCTCGCTCATATGCAGTGGCACATAGTCAGTGTGCCTGAGCGGTTTCTAGTTCCTCTTCGGAGGATAGCTAGAGCAGTGTTATCATTTCAGGAGCAGTAGGCTCTATTTTAGTAGGCACTTTGGCATAGCTAGCGGGTGTTTATAGCTAGGCTTAGTAGCCATTTTGTACTTAAAACATCTAAGTTTTGGAATATTTTGATGTAAAAAACTGGATTCGATCTATATATATCTATAGATATTTTGGTATTTTATGATGTAAATTTTTTTTAAGTTTTTATTTTTGTAAATTTTTAACTCTGTAAATTTTTATTTTTCATACATGTATCTATACTAAATGAGACAAATGCCAATCTAACACATAGTTTTGTTGATTTCGGGTAGCATCGAATGTGCTCTAGCCACAGAATTTGGTGGAGAGGTTTGGGTAAATGAGATATCCAATACCCAGAAAGGGTTTGGGAAGATTCTAAACAGATCAGGAGATATTAAAATAATTATTATTTTTAATGGAGTCCCTAAGTCTAAACCTAGGGAAAATAAAATATTAATGTGTATTAATATGAATATGCATTAGAATGGTCCAAAAGACATGGATCAAGCCAGATCTAATCTTAGACATTGATTAGGGACTTAATCTTGGCCGTTGAGATGTCAATAGGAAAAGTATAAAAGGAGGCTTGAGGGTCAGTTGGAGAACATCAGAGTGATCAGTCACTCTATTCTCTAGAGCAGGGTTTTCTAAGAGAGATAAAATCAATGATCGGGATAGTAGCTGAGGGGAATTGAGTACAAAGAAATAAAGAAGGCAGAGATTGTTCTGGGAGAGCAACATAGAAGCCAAGGAGAGTGACGCAGAGCTAGCAAGGGCTCACACAGAGCCATGCAGAGGCAGCCAAGTGCTGCATAGAGCACCAGAGAGGCCAGCGTGTCTGATGCAGAGGCCCAAAAAGCTGACGTAGGGCATCTTGGGGGTGACGCAAGCCAGGAAAGGCTGACGTAGGGCTAGTATGAGACAGAGAGGGGCTGATACAGTCCATATTGGGTAGACGTTGGGGTTGCAGAGTAGTTTTGTGCTGAGGAAGTGCCGGAAGGATTTTCCAGGGTTTCAGCCAGGAGATTTCTCTCAAACTGTGAGGTATAGCTGCTAAGGAAATTCTCTGTTGGGTATGCTCTTTCTGGCACCTAGATTGTACTATGATATTGCTTAATAAGAAAACCCTCAAATAGCTGCACCGGTTTTCTCGAATTAGGTTTTTCCAGGGACATTGGTCCAAAAATAATGGTTTCATGTGGTGTGTCTATTCTTGTTTCTTTTAGTTGTTGATCTGTAATATGTTGAGCATGCACTGGTGTTTATTTTCATTATTTTCATTGTAAATAACTTGTTAAAGAGAAATAACAAGTAGGTAGGAATAAATTAGGAAAAGTGCATGAAGGTATTTTAACTAAGTAAACTTAGAAACTTTAACATGGTATCAAAGGGTGATTGCAGATCACAGGAGGACTAAAAGACATCAGCTGAGCAGAGCAATAGCAATAGAAAACAACTGCCCTGAGGTTACAGGAGCTATTTATAGCAACGCAAAAGCCAAGAGGTGTGACACAGAGCTAGCCAGAGCCACACAAAAGAAGTCGGGAGCTGCGCAGAGCCTCAGAGTGGCCAGCATTGCTGACCCAAAAGGCTAGAGGGCTGACACAAGGCATCCCAAGGCTAACGCAGACCCATCTAGGGTGATGCAGAGCCAACGTGAGTTAAAGAGGGGCTGACGCAATTCAAAGAGAGGCAATTTCTGGAGTCTAGAAGGCTGCAGAAATATTGCAGAGTGGAGCTGGTGAGGTACTGTAGTCAGAACAATACCTGACAGATGAGGGCCAGAGGAGTTGTTACTAAGGGTTTCTAGTTGAGGAACCTGGATTAGTAGTGCAGTTGCACAAGATGATCAGAGTAGGGGGCATCTCAACAAGCGACAGAAGGATTTCTAGGAGGGAAATCAGGACTCAGAGGGAGTCCAGAAGAGAACTTATAGATGGGAAGTAAATACTTAGATGAGTCGAACAATGAACTTCTAGGAGGGAAGTAGAGGAGTGTCATGGCACTACATGGGGTAAGAGACCAGGATAGACTGGATGGAGCATCGAACTTCGTAGTCTGGAAGGCCAAAATCTTATCAGTGCTTGATAGGAATCATGTCAAAAACTTTGCCTTGAAGGTTATATCTATCTTAGTCGACAAGTATGAAGAGGTGATGGTGAGGGCCAAGTGCATTATCTTTTACGGGGTCAAGGATCATGTGGTACCACATACAACCGAGAAGGAAATGACAGTTGAGATGTTGGAGGCTCTCCAAAACCTATTCCAACATACTTCTATGCAGAGACGAATTTTGTTCAAGAACTAGATGAGGTCGTATCAGATGAAGAAGGGTCAATCGATTGACACCTTCCTTGGAGGACTAAATGAGATCTGAGACCAGTTGACTTCTATAGGAGTGACACCGGATCAGGAGCTTATGGTGAGGACAACCTTGAATGTTGTCTCAGAAGATTGGGAAGTGTTTGTCCAGAGTATCCTGGGCAGAGGGACTCTCCTACCTTGTGATGAGATGTGGGCAGTTGTTCACCAGGAAGAGATCAGATGGCAGTCGAAGACAGGTAGCAGCAACAAAGGGATCAAGGTCAAGGAGGAGGATGAGGATGTGGCACTAGCATCTAAGGGAAAGCAGGAGAAGAAGAAGAAGAAGAAAGATCTCTCCAAGATCAAGTGCTTCCACTATGGGGAGATATTATGCGACCCAGTGCCCAAGGAAGAAGAGTAACGGAGAGTCTTCCGAGACTAAGGCAGCGCTAGCACGGGTAGAGAAGGAAGTTTTGACAGACGATCATTGTTCCATGAGTGCACATGCACCACTTGAGCGGAAGTGGGGAGATATCATGTTGTAGTCAGATGGACTATAGGCGATGAGGGGAAGGATCCTTGAGGTACCCAACCTCTTGGATTATACCTTGCTACGCGAGCCCCAAAGTAGAGTAGCAGGACTAGCAGATGTCGGTAGAGACAGATGCGGATGGAGCAGCAAAGGGAGCTACAATGTAGGATTCACAAGACAACGCGAGGCTAGTAGGTTGCAGCAGTACGACAGGTATAGGAGTGTTCCACCAGTGTAGGATGGCACAAAGAGGTGTGCAATGGTGTGAGATGAAGGGAGTTGTTGTAGCAGCATAGAGAGGTCAGAGAGGGAGCACTTGTCAGTGACAAACGGAGCTTCAGCATCAATGGGTGTCTCTAGCCCAATAGGGAGGTTAGATTGGGAGGTCAGTTACTTACTTCTAAGTAACTGAGTTGTAGTGTAGCAGTGGGCAACACGATGTAGCATGATGAGAGGAGGTGCTGTGCGGATGCAGTGCTGGGAGAAAGGACCAGCAGTAGCACAGATGTAGAGGGAGATATCGTACAAATGCGACAGTGGCAGTGGTAGGACCATGGGTAGTAGTACATGATGCAGCAGTGTAGAGGACGTTGGGAAGGAAGGCCGAACATCAACACAGGTACCGATGTTGGATGATCAGAGTAATACTCAATGAGGAGTATTGCTAGAGCATAATCCTCGCTAAGAGGGAGTTTTGATTTGGGGTAGCATCATATGTGATATAGCCACGAAATTTGGTGGAGAGGTTGGGGTACATGATATCTCCAATACCCAGAAAGGGTTTGGGCAGATTCTAAATAGATCAGGAGATATTAAAATAATTAATATTTTTAATGGAGTCCCTAAGTCTAAACTTAGGGAAATTAAAATATTAATGTGTATTAATATGAATCTGTGTTAGAATGGTCCAGAAGACATGGATCAAGCCAGATCTAATCTTAGCCATTGATTGGGGACTTAATATCGAACGTTGAGATGTCAACAGGAAAAGTATAAGAGGAGGCTTGAGGGTCACTTGGAGAATGTAGGTTTTAACCCCGTACAGAAATTACCTGCATACAAATTCTAAAACACAAAAAATAAACAATGCGAGAGCATAACACATAAGACACATATACATAGAGACTTTCCCCTGGATCCCAAAACGGGGACTACCAGCTTGATTTTTCATTATATTCCTTTCAATGTTACAATACATATTTATAGATGCCAAAGCATCCAATACCATGGACCGAAAACCATAGGTAGGTTCGCCCAACCTAATATAGGGTCCAAAAAAAAAATCTTGGGGCACTGCCTGGGACCCCGTAGAGGGGGGCTACCTGCCCCCCTCAAACCCCCTGGACAAGGGGGGCTGCTGCCCCCCTTGTGACCCCCCCACTGCGCAATCAGCGCAACGAAGGGGGGGCTCCACCCCCCCTCTAACCCCCCGGTTCACTACATAGGTTAGTCGTGGAAAGAATATAACACAACCCAACATTCTCCCACTTGTTTTCTTTCCATAGGGGGCCATAGGAGAGTTTAGTCATTTTTCCAGCCCTAAAATGCTCATTGTTTCTCTACACTAGGAGAACTTCTCAAAGCTCACAGATTTTGTCAATGCATCTGCAATATTCTTCAAAGTGTCCACCTTTACCAGCAACACCTTTTTGTCTTCTATCATATCCCTCACAAAGTGATACTGAACATCAATGTTCTTTATCTTTGAATGATAAGCAGGGTTCTTTGCCAAGAAAATTGCACTTTGCTTGTGACAGTCTATCCCTATATCTCCCTGTAATAACCCCATACTTGAACACAATCTCTGCAACCAAACTGCTTCCTTGCTTGCATGAGTGGCTGCCATGTATTCTGCCTCTATAGTTGATAATGCCACTACAGATTGTTTCTTACTCATCCAACTGACTGCACCTCCAAATAGGTTAGACACATACCCACTTGTAGATCTTCTCTGATCCAGATCTCTAACCCAATCTGCATCGACAAAGCCACGAATATCCAACACTCTGTCCAATCCTGGTCTTCCTTAGTAGCACAAACCATAATCACTAGTGCCACGCAAATACCTAAAAACCCGCTTCACTGTTGTCCAGTGCTCCTTCACTGGTTTTGACATAAAATTGCTCAATACTCCCACTGCATGTGCAATGTATAGTCTAGTATAGACCATTGCATACATCAAGCTACTAACTACACTTGCATATGGAACATGGGACATGTCCTCTTCCTCTTCTTGTGTCTTGGGACACTGTTCAGCAGATAACCTCACACCTATACGAATAGGAACCTTCACCGGTTTACTATCCTACATATTAAACCTCTACAGTATTATCTCGACATACTTCCTCTGGTTTAACCAAAGCTTCCTCTTTGCCTGATCTCTTTTAATTTCCATGCCCAAAATATAGTTTGCAGCACCAAGATCTTTCATGTCGAATTTGGAGGACAATTGGGTCTTCAAATCCTGGATAATTTCTTTGTCATTTGCAACCAGCAATATATCATCCACATACAAGACCAGATAAATAACACAGTCACCAATTAATTTAAAATACACATAGTGATCTACTTTGCTTTTGGTGAAGCCAAGTCCTCATATAAATGTATCAAATTTCTGATACCACATCCTTGGTGATTGTTTTAACCCATATAGAGACTTCTTTAACTTGCATACCAGTTCTTTCTTACCCTTCACCGCAAAGCCTTTAGGTTGCTTCATGTATATTTCCTCTTCCAGATCCCCATGAAGAAATGTTGTCTTCACATCCATCTGTTCTACCTCAAAATCAAAAGAAATAGCAACAGATAAAAGTAATCTAATAGAAGTTACTTTGGCAACAGGAGAAAAAATATCACCAAAATCAATTCCCGGCACCTGGGAATAACCTTTTGCTACCAACCAAGCTTTGTATTTCTCCACCTTTCCTTCTACATTTGTCTTCTTCTTGAACACCCATTTGTTGCCAATGGGTTTCCTTCTAGCCATCAACTCCACCAAATCCCAAGACTAATTTTTGTGCAAAGATGCCATTTCATCAACCATGGCCTCTTTCCAGAGTTTTCCATCCTCTAAATCAAATGCTTCCTTCACAATTATGGGATCATCATTAGTAATAGATAAAGCAAAATTTGAACAAAAAGCAGATGGACTGTACCTTTATGGCTGCCTTCTTTCTTGAACTGATCTTCTTACACCCGGAGTTTGTGGCTCTTCATCTTCTGATTCCTCCTCTGCTGTAGAGTCTGATTCTTCCTCCTTTAGCTCAAACTCTATCTTCTCAGGTTCCTTTGGTTGGACTTCATGATTAATAATATCTTTCACCTCTCTGAACACCACATCTCGGCTATACACAACTTTCCTTGTTACTGGGTTCCAAAGCTTATAACCCTTTAAACCATCCTTATACCCAATAAAGATGCAGTTTTCAGATTTACTATCCAACTTGGTTCGTTTCTCCTTTGGAACATGTACATATGCATCACATCCAAATACCCTCAGATGTGAAAGAGAGGGTTTCTTACTAGTCCATACCTCTTGTGGAGTCTTATCCTCCAACACTGATGAAGGTGACCTGTTGACCAGGTAACATGCAATATCCACTGCCTCTGCCCAGAATTCCTATCCTAACCTGGCACCATTGAGCATGCTTCTTGCCCTTTCCATCAACGTCTTATTCATTCTTTCTGCAACTCCATTTTGCTGAGTTGTATATGGAGTAGTCTTCTATCGTGCTATACCACACTTCTTACATAATTCTTCAAATTCCTTGCTGCAAAACTATCCACCATTATCTGTCCTCAACACCTTTATCTTCTTCTCTATCGGATTTTCCATGAGAGCCTTAAATTCTTTAAACTTGTCAAAGGCTTTAGATTTCTTCTTAAGGAAATATATCCATGTATTCCTTGAGAATTCATCTATAAATGATACATAGTACATAGAATTACCTAGTGATGGAACCTTCACAAGTCCAAACACATCACTATGCACAAGTTCTAATATCTGTTTCGCCCTCTTACTACCAGAGGGGAAACTCACCCGATCCTGCTTCCCATATACAAAATTTTCACAGAAATCAAAATCCAGAGAGCTATTAATCATACCTTCTACCATACCTTTACCATGAAGTATTTGAAGGCCCTTCTCTCCAATATGTCCAAGCCTTTGATGCCATAGCATGGTCTTCTCTCCAGAGACCACTAGATTTTCTGCTCCACTTTCAGGAACCACAGAATTGTTGCACCCATCAACAACAGTGCTACCTTGCAGCTTGTACAGAGTTCCGGTCCAAACTCCCCACATCAATACCAGTATTCCTCGAACCATCTTCCAGGTATCTTTCTTGAACACTGTTTTTACACCTGCATCTTCCAACTTGCTTACAGAAATCATATTTCTAGCCAATGTAGGAATATGCAGAACACCCAGAAGTGTTCTAACCCTTCCACCTTGCAATTTCAACTTTACTTTTCCGCAACAAATGATTCTAGCCTTCCTATCATCCCCTAAGAAGACATCACCACCATTGTATTTCTCGTACTCGTAGAACCACTCTCTATGGGGAATGAAGTGAAAGGATGCACCTGAGTCAATCAACCATGCCTCCTGATCTACATGTGTACTTGAAGAAGCCAAGTACACATCCCCACCTTCATCTGAGGTGGTTTTCACCTCTGCAGAAGGAGCATCATCAGATCCCTTTCCTTTATCAGAAGCTTTAGATTTACAGTCCCTTTTGAAGTTCCCTTCCTTTCTGCATTTCCAGCACACCACCTTTACAGGTTTTCCTGGAGATTTAGATCTCCCTCTAGATTTAGATCTCCCACTTGATGACATATTTTTGTTTCTATTCTGGGACCGTCGTATAGACAAGGCATCACCATTCTAGCTCTCCATATTTTTCCGTCTCTTCTCCTCCATCAGCAAGGATTAGACTATTTCATCAAACTACAAGGTAGTCGCATTGCTACCTATTGCAATAACCAGACTATCCCACGAATCTGGTAGAGAACAAAACAAATTGATGCACTTATCATCATCTGAGATTTTAATATCAATAGATGCTAACTGACTTACCACAGTATTAAATGCATTCAGATGCTCTGTAACTAAGTCTCCATCTTTCATCCTCAAGTTATATAGCTTTTTCCGTAGGAATAGTTTATTCACCAGAGACTTAGATTGGTACAAAGTCCCTAACTTGTCCCACAAAGCCTTTGCCATAGCTTCCCCTGATACATTCAACAATACTGAGTCTAAGAAACACAATCATATTATGCTCTTTGCCTTTCGATCCAACTTCTTCCATTCTTCATCGAACACTCCCATTGGTTTAGTACCTGGATCTACCGCAATCCACTGATATTTATCCACCAATAGACCCTCCATCTTGAGTTTCCACAACTCAAAACTTTGACCATTAAATTTCTCAATCTCTATCTTTCCACTGCTCGCCATCTTCTTTCACCACTAGAATCGATCTCACAGATCTCCCACAGTACAGGGTCTACCACAGGCCCGAGTGAAACCCCTCAGCAACAAAGCCATCCCCTTCAAGCCAAAATAGCTCTGATACCAAATTTAGGTTTTAACCCTGTACAGAAATTACCTGCATATGAATTCTAAAACACAGAAAATAAAGAATGCGAGAGCATAACACATAAGACACATATACACAGAGACTTTCCCTTGGATCCCAAAACCAGGACTACCAGCTTGATTTTTCATTATATTCCTTTCAATGTTACAATACATATTTATACATGCCGAAGCATCCAATACCATGGACCGAAAACCATAGGTAGGTTTTCCCAACCTAATATAGGGTCCAAAAAAAAATTTCCTGGGGCGTTGCCCCAAACCCCGTAGAGGGGGGCTACCTGCCCCCCTCAAACCTCCCAGACAAGGGGGGCTGCCGCCCCCCCTGCTACACAACTGGTACAACGAAGGGGGGCCTTCGCCCCCCCTCTAACCCCCCAGTTCACTACGTAGGTTAGTCGTGGAAGGAATATAACACAACCTAACAGAGAACACCAGAGTGATCAGTCATTCTATTCTCTAAAGCGGGGTCTGCTAAGGGAGATAGAATCAGTGATCGGGAGAGTAGCTGAGGGGCATTGAGTACAGAGAAATAGAGAAGGCAAAGATTGTGCTGGGAGAGCAGCACAACAGCCAAGGAGAGTGGCGCAGAGCCAACAAGGGCTCACGTAGGGCCATGTAGAGGCAACCAAGTGCTACGCAGAGCACAAGAGAGGCCAGCATGTCTAACACAGAGGCCCAGAAAGTTGATGCAGGGCCTCCTAGGGCTGACACAGGCCAAGAAAGGCTAATGCAGGACCAGTGTGAGACAGAGAGGGGCTGACACAGTCCAGATTGGGTAGACGCTGGGGTTGCAAAGCAATTTTGTGTTGAGGAACTGCCAGAAGGATTTTTTGGCGTTTCAGCCAAGAGATTTCTCTCAAACTATGAGGTATAGCTGCTAAGGGAATTCTCTATTGGGTAGGCTAGTTTCAACACCCAGATTGTACTCTAATATTGCTTAATAAGAAAACCATCAGATAGTTGCACTGGTTTTCCCGCATTAGGTTTTTTCGGGGACATTGGTCCAAAACTAATGGTGTCATGTGGTGTGTTTGTTCTTGTTTCTTTTAGTTGCTGATATGTAATATGTTGAGCATGCACTGGTGTTTATTTTTAGCATTTACTTTGTAAATAACTTGTTAAAGAAAAATAACAAGTAGGTAGGAATAAATTAGGAAAAGTGCATGAAGGGTTTCTAACCAAGTAAACTTAGAAACTTCAACATAGTTTTCCAATGAATCAGCAACTGTATTAAATTCTCTAGGAATGTGTTCATATGTGATAACTTCAAATTAACATTCCAAGAGTCGTACCCTTAAATAATGACGTAACAAGGTTGGATTACAAATGTGATAATGATTTTTCGATTGCATCACAACAAGCTGAGAGTCTAACCTAACCACTAGATTGGAGATGTCCCTTTATGACACTTTAGTGAGAAGTGAAATTACGGACATGTACTCAATAATATTGTTGGTGGCAGTACCAATAAAGACTCCCTCGTAACAAAACAGTTCCGACTCAGGTGTGTAAATGACCCAAGCAGCTAATGCAATGTGCCGTGTGTGACGACTGGTACCATCCATGTATCCTACATATGCTAAGGGTAATGAAGGCATCTGCATTACAAGAAATATGTATGAGACAAATACTTCAATAAATACCAAAACAATCCAATCACATCAAAAAATAAGAAAAACTTATAAATACATAAAATTACAAAGCACATGCCTAGTGCAATACTAGGCATAATACTTTTTCAGATAGATCCCATTTCGGGGCTCAGCGAGTAGGACTCCTTCCCAGTCCTAAAGTTCATATACCCCTTTTGAGAGGGTTTTCTTGAAATCATGTGGACCCATCCATAAGGGTTGAAACGTTCCTGTCCCCAAGAGGTCATGTTTTTTATCGTAGAGCAAAACAACATCTCCCTCTTGGTAAGAATGAGGCTTGACCTTTTTGTCGTACTAGGATTTAACTCGGTGCTTGTGGGCCTCAAGTGCCAATTCGGCATCTCGACGGGTTTCATCCAGTTGATTTAGGTATAGCACGTACTCTTCTTCGGCAGTAGTGTCAGGTAAGAGTTCAACAACGATTTGTAAGGAAGGAATCTAACACTCAATTGGTAAAAGTTCTTCGAGGCCACAAGCCAGTTGAAAAGGTGTGAAGCCCATAGCAGTCTTAACTGAAGTTCGGTATGCCCATAGCGCTGAATATAAAGTTCGATGTCAGTGAGTTTTATGATTCCCTACTAACCTATAGATCATGGTTTTTAAGATGCCATTAACGACCTCTACTTGACCATCAGCATGGGGGTAGTAGGAGGATCATTGATCCTAGCGAAGACCTAGCAGTGATGTTAAGTTCGACAGCATGTGATTTTGAAAATGAGACCCATGGTCTATAATGATCATGCAAGGTCCACCAAAGTGAAAGATGACCTGATTAAATAGGAATAGCACCGCGGTTTCCCCATCAGCCCAGAAGGTGGGAAGGGCTTCGGCCCATTTCGTGAAATAGTCCATAGCTACAATAATATAGTTGTGTCTAGCAGAGGAAATAGGATTGCAAGTTACGAAGTCTATCCCCCATTTGGAAAAGGGGCCAACGGAGATAATCAGGTGTATTAGGGCTAAAAGAGCACGCATTTTCTTTGTAAACACTTGACAAGGATGGCATTGCCATATTTCCTTGACACAATCTTTGAAAAAGGTTGGCCAGTAGTAGCCTGTGCGCAAAATTTTATGTGCAGTAGATATGCCAGAAAGATGACTGCCACATTCCCTAGCATGGTAATCATTTAAAACGTCTTCATCCTCTTCTTGAGTGAGGCAACGTTGAAGAACTATATCCACACCATGACGATATAACGTATCGTTAAACACTAGATAGTGTCGCGCTTGGTGGTGGATGCGATGACGGTCACTTGATGATAGCTCGAGGCAGAACCGTTGCGTTTGGAGGTAGACAAGAATTTCACCATACCAAGGGTCAATAGTGTCGTTAAGATAGACAAATTCATCCAGAAGAGGATCGTGGGCTATCTTGTTAGGATCAACAATGGGAAGGTCTAAAAAAAGTTCGGCGAAGACTAAGGAATTTTTCGTCTTGGAAACAATGAAAATCCAACCAAATTGTTCGAGGATAACAATCCATTTTGAATATTTCCCTTCAATTACTTGACGAGACAAAATGTGTCTGATGCGATTCTCCAAGGCGATGAAAGTAGTCTATCGCAGCAGTATGTAATGTCGGAAGCGTTTGATAGTAAAGATGACTGCCAATGACAGCTTTTCCACATGTGAATATCTGGGTTCAGGCCCAGCCAGGCCTTTCGACAGATAATATATCACATGTTCACTCCGGTCATCATGAGTTTAAACCAAACCATTCCGAGAAAGGATGGTGAGGCTGCCAGGTACAAAAGAAATTCACATCCATAATTAGGAGCGCTAAGGAGTGGGGCTGATATAAGCACATTTTTCAAGGCATCAAATGATCGTTAAGCTTGATCATCCCACAAATACGGAACTCCCTTCTTAAGTAGGTGCATAAAGCCTTTCATCAACTCAGTATAGTTTACCATGAACCATCATAAAACGTTTGCTTTCCCTTGCAAATGTTGGAGTTGTAGAAAGAATTGTGGTTCGGGCAATTGAGTAATTGCCTTTACCTTATCGGGATCAACCCTAATCCTATACTTGGAGACAATGAATCCAAGTAAAATTCCAGACTCGACAAATAAAATGCATTTATGTGGATTTAGAAATATTTTATAGAACTGACACCTAAGAAAGATGGCTCGTAAATGATCTAGGTGGTGCGTTTGCTACTTGGAATGGGCTGGAAGGTCATCCAAGTAAGATTGAAAGACATGCCTGATATTGTGAAATGCATAGTCCATGGCCCTTTGAAATGTTGCTCCAGCATTCTTTAAACCGAATGGGATTTTTCGATAGGAAAAGATTCCCCATGGGAAAATGAAGGTGGTTTTGTGCTGGTCTTTGGGTTTTATAGCAATTTGGTTGTAACCTGAGAATCCATCCATCAGTGAAAATGATTCACAACCGGCGTAGTCATCAATGATATGGTCGATGAATGGTGTCGGATAATTATCCTTGGGACATGTGGCATTCAAGTCTCGATATTCGACACATATGCGGATGGTTCCTTGTTTGTTATCAACAGGAACTATAACAGAAACCCATTCCGTTAAGGGAACATGATAGATGAAATGAACACGTAACAAATTTTCCACCTCGATTTTGATGGTTGTCGTTTTGTGAGGGTGGATCGGTCGAAGCCTTTGGCGGATAGGTTTAGCATTTTTGTATATCTTGATCTCATGCTCGAAAATAGATAGATCTATTCTAGGAATTTCCTCATAAGACCTAGTGAATACATCGCAGAATTCCCTAAAAAGGCAGGTGAAGCTTGCAATTTCCTCAGGATTGCAATGTTCTCCAATCTAGATGTTTTCCACAATGCCTGTCGTGACACAAATATCGATGAGCAATGTCTTTGAAATATTTCCCATGTTTCCTTCCATGTCAGAAGTTTGGATAATCGTATATGGTGAGGAAATGATTTCAGGTGTGTCAGGCGAAAAGATTTGAGGAGGCATCATGTCCGAATCAGATATTGAAACGTGAACGTGCGAGTCCTCCCAAGGCCGCTCTTCTAAACTCATGATTTCTCTAATAGCTTCATTCGTAGGTAGGACTTGATTGAGTGGATCAAAAGAAGGAGCAGTTATGGGAGGGGCAGTGGTATCGTTGGCCACGACCAAAGTGACTGGAGATTCGAATGTAGATTGAATGGCTTGGTAGGCCCATTCAGCTGGTGAGAGCAGCATTTCTTCTCTGTAAGTGTCAATGTCTAAAGGGGCCGATAGGATCCAAGGGTCAGTCAGTTCATGAGGAATGGATGAAACCATATTGACCATCTGTGGAACCACTAGCGACAGAAGAGGGAAACCACCCATCATGGAATAGCCCTTCAGTAGACCGATACCAATACTGACGTAAGAGTCAAGTACACCACCCACTATGGGTATAAAGCCACTTGGTAACGGGGAATAATCAAGGGTGAAAAAGGATAGATGTTCCACTGTGACTACCTTCCCATCTAAGGGAAATAAGATGATAGGAAAGACCGAATACACAATGGCATTCATGGCATAAGTCCAATTGTGGCCCAAAAGCAGATTATAATCGAGTTTATGATCCATGACTTCAATATCCACTGTTACCGTTTTCCCACTCAAGGTGATGGGGTACCTAGCTAGGTATCCTTTTGGGATGAAAGTGTCGTCCTCGAAAGCTTTAAGGGAATTCGATGGCGGGGATAGGGCTGGAGAACCCAAAGCGAGCCAACCTGAAGCCGACATTATGCTGGGTGAAGCACCTTAGTCAATGATAGTTCTATGTATACCTTTACCTTTTGAAACGATTTGCACCTAAAATGCAAGCTGGTAAGAAAGGGGGGGTTTACAGTTTTCCATGTCGAAAATTTCAAGCATGGAATCTTGTGGGTCGATACCACCAATGGCCGAAAGCAGAGCTTTCCTTTGTGCTAGACATGTTTGTAATACTTTGAGCACTGACATAGCCGATGGTGCTCTTGCCAAGTATTCTACAATGTTGTAGTTTTGGGTGGCAGGTGCAGATGTATTTTTCATTATGTGTCAAAGTTCCCCTTTAGGGGGGTGAATCACAAGGTCAACAACTGGTATTTCGATATCAAGATCATCAGGTGCTAGTGGGTTTTGACTTGAGGAGGGTTCCTTTGCATGAGCGACATGAGCTCCATAAGATTTGGCTCTAGTTTGTAGGTATACCATTTCAAAGGTGTAAATGGTATAAGATCCTTCACCAGCTGAAGGATGTTGTGAACCACCATTGCCCCCTTGCGGGAGTTGGGGTTGGTTTGCAATAAGTTGTTGTTGTTGCTGAGCGGGGAAAGGATTATTTAGGACAACAGGGGTCCTGCCAGTTTCCTTTTTAGCAATGAAATCTATGCACTCCTGAAGACGCGCAGCGATAGGTCATGTGGTATTTGGCACAAATTTTTCAAGGGAATTTGGTGGGTTTATCCTTTCCATCGTCAGAGGGTGCAACCGCCTTCTGCTTGGAGTTAGACTGCTTTGTTGACTACTCTTCAAAAGGAGCGGTCTTTTTCTTATTCTTCTTGTTCTTACCATTGGGTTTTTGTGTAGACTGCACAAAGTTGATTGTGGTGGTAGGAAGAGCAGTCTATTTGGTAGAGGGGTCCACTAACATCTAGGCAATGTGACTGCTAAGTTTTTTTACAGTAGCTCCAGAGGTTGCGTCGATAATCCCATCGGTGTGCGCTCTAGGTTGCTAAGTAGCAAGAGCATTGGAGTTGTAAGGGCCATTGGGAATTATGTTATATAGAGTGCCATACTGTGAATATATCAGATCTAAGTGCTGGGCATGATGTATGGATTGGTCTTCTATGACCGCACCACCTAAGGTGACATCCTTAGCGATTTGGGGGATTAGAGACTTGCAGAACCAATCCGCTAAGAGATAGTCTGGAAGGGGAGCTTTGACCAACCTCTGCCTACGTCTCCATTCATGTATATGATCGGAGATGTGGGTGGCAGTATCCTGATGTAATGAAGTGAGTTCCATCCCAGTTTCGTAGCGGATGGGTAGCTAGAAATGCTCTAAGAATTCCATTGCTAGAGCATCAAAGGTATTGACGACGCGCGTGGTAACTCAATGTACCACTTGGCTGCATTGCCAGTAAGGGTGCGGAGAAAAATAGGTAACCGGGTACTATCATCCACCATGGAGTTAGAAACACTCCATAGATGATAGGTGGTGATGTGTGTACCCGGATCCTCCCCTTTTTTCCCTTCGAACTTAGGGATGTATGTTGGTATTTTATGTGGGATTGGCGGCCAAAGTAAGTTATGATAGATGGGGTCATTTGTAAGTTTGTGCAAGTCAGGGATATCAAGCGTTGCCAAGAAAGTCAGAGTGTGTGATGCCCTTGAATCGGACCAAGGTGATGACATATGATTTGAGGATCCTTGCAGTGCTCCCATCGTGTGATTCCCAATATTATACACAGGTTGTGTGGTATAGTAGGTACGTTGGGGTATGGTATTGTAATGTGGATTTCCATAGGGATTGTTAGGCTGGGGGATAGAGTTTCCCCCAGGATAAGCAGTGCCCCCTTGACTCATTTGAGGTTGTGAGTAGGGTGCCCCCATGGATTGATTGGGACCTCCTTGAGGATTCCCACTCGCCACAGAACTAACCATAAGTCCTTGACTAGCATAAGGAGTGTTCATGTCAATTAGTGACTGACCATGCATGCCTGAGAACAGAGGGGGAACTATTACATTCTTGGCCTGTATATGCATATTGGGAGTGCCCCCAGATACTTGAATCTGGGGGTTAGAAATATACAATGGATGCCAACCATATTATTGGTTAAAGGGACATGCGCTAACTATGATATATTGCGCATTATAAGGAGTGCTATATGTAGCACTTGTCAAAGGTATAGGGTTTGACACTAAAGTGGTGGAACTCGGAAGAGACTGAGTTCCACTCATGGAGGGTGTCATGTTAGGGGTTGAACCTGGGAAAAATGGGATAGCAGGGTTTGCCATCAAAGGTGTGGTATTGACTGTTGACTAGGGAAGTGGTGGGGGACCAAAAGTGTCCAAAAAGTCCCATGACCCGTTAGTCATCGATGGGATGGGTGGAAGTGTTCCAACTAAAGATAAAGGAGGTACAGATGCAACAGAAACCAAGAGTGGGCCCAACAAGTTCGTGATCGGAGGATTGTATGGAGGAAGAAATCTTGCAGTAAAGAAATCCTCTGGTAAGCTTGAATTGTCAGATGTCCAAACTGGTTCTATGTGAGATCTCGGAGATTGATTTCTAGAATATGGGGAATCTAGTTCACTGGAGCTCAATGGATCCTCCACAATGAATGTGGGAAGTCCTAACAATCATCTAGATTGATGACAAGGGTCGGATGTAGCTATGGTGGCCAATAATTTTTAACAATAAATTTTACAGTGATGTTTATTAAAGTCTCAATGATAGCACTCTCGCACCTAAAAAATAAAAAATACACTAAGTAGATCAATCAACAAGCAGAGGGAAATGACCCTGTCTAATAAGCACCGGTCACTGGAGATGAAACATAGTATCACAGTGAATAACAGAGAGAGATGGCCAAATGTACAGTTATGGTTACTCTAGAGCTTCGCCCAAACCTCCGATTGAGGGGCCAAGTACTCTCGTGAAGACGAGCACCATCCCAAAAACTGAAGTCAAAGTAGGTCCATTTGTGTTAGGTACCAGGGCATCCCGCCCTAGTCACCTTGTTTTAGTCCATAAAAGTATGGCCACTATGGATACCTCAGATCACAAACACTACCGGCAGGGACATAGTCGCAGACAGTATGCTGTGTGCGCAGGATACCTGAGTCCACGACTCAACTTCGATATCCCCCAAGGGATCCCCGATACACAGAATACACAAAGGAGATGCAAGCAAAGGCAGGCTACCTTCACTTAGAGTCCGATGTTGTCTCATATTTAGCTCTGCTTTTACTAGAGTGGTCCTGGTAGTATTAGTGCAGAAGGATTTCTCTCTTTAATGACACTAGTTTTGGTGTATGATCTTTGGGAGTTTACTCACACTACCTAACCCAAGATCCTAGCCTAAACAAATGTATGTTTACTCTAGAAAGAGTTGTTGATTGATTTTAGGTAGATTTTAAGTGTACTTTGTTAGAGTCTTCGGTAGGGATGTTGATGTATGATTTTTAATGGGACTCTGACTCAAATCATGCAAAAGAAAATGCTTGTAAATTTTCAATTTCGATGAATAAGTTGTTTTTACAAAGGGAGAGTCATTCATACATCAATATTCATTCCATGCATCCTATTCATTACAACACTAGCATAACTAACAGAAATTTTCAATGCTCTCTAACAACTACTGAAACCAAATAATGCAGAACTTAACCAGCTAAGCAGAAAAACAAATAAAAAATTTTGATTTTTTCTTTTATGAAAATAAAAAATTTTAAGAAGAAAAGCTATTTTCTTTATAAAAAAATTCTTTCAGGACACAGATCAGTAAAACAAAACATAGCTACAGATCCCTTATCAGTCCAGAAGCAAGTTTCCCAACCCTTTGAGGTCACAGACATAGTTGTATATCAAAAAATGGGTGACTAATGCTCTGTGCTAGAGGCCACAGAAAGTTACTGGAGGCACTAATGCTCTGTTTTTGCAACCACAGACCTTTATAAAGCTATGTTTACACAGATAACCTACGTTAGTGAGGGAAAATACTTCAAAAAAGGGTTGTAGGGATCAGGTCTGAGTAATGAAAGAAGAGTGTTGCAAGGTCCTGATTAGTAAGAAAAAGAATGAAGTACAGGAAGGTCTGGAATGAGGAGGAAACTAGGAACTTTATGGGAAAACCAGGAACTAGAGAGTAGTCCCCAGCAGAGTCGCCAATTCTTGTATAGGATTAAATGCACAGTGTATGGAGAATGAAGGAACCCTCAAGGGTCTTCCCGGGACCCTTGGCAAACTGTAATATTATCTGTAGCTGTCACAAAGCCACATGCATGTCTATATTCAATAACTAACTATCAAAGCAAAACAAATTCATTACCTCGAGTCTCTGTCTATATTTTCTGGAGAGAGCAATGCATCTAGGCGGAAGTCCCCTGAGCTGGCTCCAGATCAAGTCCTGAACATAGAAGAGACAAGTGTAATCACAACATAAAACCTTAACAATTATTGTATGAATATACAAAAGACATCTAGTTGCACATAACTAAGCTACTCATGCTAAAAGGCATTGAATAAACATATAAATTAATTATAGTACCAACACCACGAAGTATACAGTACAACTACAATTCTATATTAATGTCAAAAGAATGATTACAACCATTAGTTGCATCAACCTTCCCTTACCCCTCCAGCTCCTCTCTCTCTCTCCATTCTTACCAACTTCTTATGCTTAAGTTTGAGACTCCACTCAATAATCAAGTAATCTATCCTTTCAAATGATCTGACCCCTATCACAATAGCCCTAGCTTTGCGTATGTAGCATACAAGGTTAGGGTTACCAAGTTTCTCCATGGGTTTCCTTAGGTAAAATATTTCCATTCTTTCAAGCTCTTTCCCATTTTCCTACTTGATTAGGATTAGAAATCTCCCAAATAGGTCGAACTTTGATGTTTCCTTGCTTTTATGAGCTGATTTAGGAGAGAATATATGGATATTTCTTACTCAATTTTCTCCTTTGACCCTTAGATCCTCACTAGTGTTCACTAACGCTGTCATCAAGGTAACAAGTAGAGTTACTTGGGTCACTAACACTCCTTTAGGCTTGCAGAGAAGCTTTATAAAGTAGGTTGTCAGTGTATAGGCAACATTAGCTTGGAAACAAGGCTTGTGAACTTGGTCATTTCTTCAGTCATCATGTCTTTCCCCTCTGATTTGATGAGGAGGTCAGTTTACTATATAACAATGAGAGGTTGATAGGAAGTAGGTAAAGAGGTAGATGAAAAAGTTGGACCAAGAGAAGGAGTAAGAGGGGGAGATCATGTAATATCGATAGCACAAGAATGAGTTTCTCGAGTACTTTAATTTCTCCGATGAGTGGTTAATGGAAATTCAAAATCTTTAAATCCAAGTTTTTCACTTTGAGATCTAGTTAATACACCAGAAGACTATAAGGATGAGGAAATCCTTCCTTCAGATATATCAGTTTGGACAATGTTTTCTCAAGAAATAAAAATTTCTTCCAACTTTTGGATCAAAGTCTAAACTTCAGGAGGCTCTATAGGTATTTGAGAAGAATTTTGGCCAACTGACTTTGGAAGTGTGCTAGGAGTTTTTGTGGGTCTTTGAACAACTTTAGATCTTCGGTTAGGAGATTTGGAATGTGACCTAGAAGTTGGTGGTGATTTTGCGGGAGACTGGCTCTTAGAATGACCTTTTAGTTTAAGATTGGATTTTCTTGCCATTCATAGTTTGAAGGCCATCCTTCTAGTGCCAAAAATGTTGAAGGCTCAAAATTCTCTGCCTCAACATCAGGGAAAACCACCCAGTTGGGAACTTAAGGCAACTCCTTTTCCATTTGGAATGGTGGCTCTAACTGGGTTTATGGGACCAGTTTCCCTTAATAAAATATATAAAAATGGATGAGATATATAAGTGTGGGGCTAATTATGTGAATGAAACTAAGAAATAAGAATAAATAGACTTAAAATATCTATCCTGGGAAAGATTTCTCTATATATGTGACTTTAGAAAGATCTCACATTTAACATGACAATATAGATCATCAAGTCCTTTATGAGGTTAAAATGAATAAAGATAACTAATTTAATTAAATAGTTAATTAAATTAGTTGATGAAAATCATTGCACATATAAGATATCGTTGTTCATGCATATACTTAAAAGATTTCAATCAAACACGTCAATAGTGATAAATGCATAATTTCTTGAAAAAACATATATTATAAACAAAATTAAAATGATCATTGAATCTCATAAACATAGTACTAATACACGTATAGTAGTACCTGATATATGTTGACTTTACTCATAAGTGAAACAATAATGGTTCCACTTTCTGTTAAGATCACTTCAAGTTACAATAGTGCAAACCAAAAGATTTATTTCCAAAATTCAGAACCACTTCTTCATATTATTGAAGAGGATTTATAGTTTCTAATGAAAATACAAATATAGAATATTACCATAAAATACTGGAGTGATTTCAACAAACTACACTCAAAATAAAGTAAAAAGACAATAATAGATTGCAGTTGTAACAACTTGACTATGGTTGAGATGAAGGTTGATCTCCCATACGTTGCCAAAGTTCACATATATCTGTCATTGGCTTTAATGTAGGTGGATGATGAGGTTGTATGTGCACTCGTGTAGTGAATAGTGCATCGCTGAGTGCTGGAACTAGATGGGTGTTCATGTTGGAGAGACATCTCAGCATTAGCCACTAACTATGTGGTTTAACTAGGAATTGCCAATGGAATTCCAAGTCAACCTTTGATAGATTCTATTCGTTTTTTAGCCTTCCTCTTCGATGATTCCTGCCATGTTTTGGTTAACAATTTTACATCGGGAAAATTATCCTCAAGGTAGTCTAAAATCAGGTTGGCCTATAATAAACTGTCACTGATTGATTCAGTGAGATTGTTTGAAATATCTCTGGCATTGAAGATTTCCATTTCTTCATGTTTGAGTTTTATTTCCCACTCTTGGAATCTCTTTTTGTGTTTTTTCAATTTTAGGGAGATCAACTGATCTTCCCTCAGTACTATCTTTCCATTCTATAAAATTTGAAATCTTCTCCTCAACTTCCCTATAGTATGTTGTCAGATCAAACAATTGGTTCACTAATGAATTGCTTGATTGACATAAGTCATGGATAGTGGCTAATTTATCACAGAAAACAACCCGCTGTTGAGGAAGGAGATTCTTTAGTTATCCTACTTCCTTCTTGAATTCAACTATCTCGGGATTCACCTTTAATTTCTCTATCTTTTGTTGGATTTCCTAGATTTGGGTATCCCTGTTCCTCAAACCAGATTCATGTTGAATATTTAATTCATTGAAGTTATTTTGTAGTTCTGCAAGTTGTGCTTTCCACTATTGAGAAATTACTTGTTTTTCTTTCTCAAACCCCTATTCTAGCTACTTAATCCTTTTATATTCCTCCCTTATGAGTTGATGTACTTCAGAGGCTTTATCAATAGTAGCACTAGCATATGCTCCTGCAAATTCCGAAAGCCTTTTGAGATCCTCAGCAGGAGTAGCTTGAGCATCTTTCCAAATTACTTCAAAGGAAGCATTACCAGGGACTAGAGCCTGGGTCTGTTCAATTCTCTTTCTTTTTCTCTATCTTCTAACCACAACTTTATGTTTTGGACTATAAAACACATCAAGAGGAGGAATTTCTTCAATTTTAAAAATGACCTTAGAGGTTTGGAATACTAGGGTGACTTCTAAAACATTAGTGTCCAAATATTTATCAGAAGCCTCAATAGTAAGCGAGGTATTTTCTGTAACTTCAGCGGTCTGTGTAATCTTCATCTAGAATGGATTCTTCGGATTCTTAGGATCTGTTTGTTTAATGAACTTCTCCCATATTGCGTTTATATTTTTGTCTATTAGAGTTTGTTCTTCCTGAGAATAAGAAGGATTACATGTCTCTTTTATCTGAGATACAATAGGGATCTGTGTTGTACTATCCGAAACTCTACCTTGCTCTGCATTTTGTTGATGAAGCATCAATAAATCCATAGGCAAATGAGCTATCCTTTTATTCTTGTACTGATTAAACTGAATAAATTCCATAGGAGTTAACTGTGATGCTGCTAGTTTCTCAACCTCTAAATAGATAGAAACTAATTTAAATAGATCATCAAATTTGTCTGGCTCAATTGTGAAATTCCTAATCTTCACTTGTATAGTAACATTCTTGGCTGTATCATTAGGATCATACTGTCTATTGGGAATAGCTAGGAAACTTAAACATTGAATTTCTTCAATATCAATAGTAGCATGCTTGAAATCATCAAGACTATAGACACCACATTGAATAGGAAAGGTAGGCCACATTGTTTTTCTGTTATCTTTCATAACTTTCGAAAGGCAATTCCCTAAAGTTTGGTAGGCTATCTCTTGGGCTAGGAATTTATCGGGAAGAAAAAGGGGAAACACATGAGGGTTTACAAGACTTCCGAAGATCTAAATATAAGTGAAGGATTCTTCTCCAAACTATCTTTCAATTGATAATACATCATTATTGGCTTTATTTGAAAGTCTAGGAGCTCTCTCATTAAAGACACTTTGGTGGATGGGTAGTATAACTCCATGGAAATTTTTATAGAGATGAGGGTGGTATTTGGATTCCTAGAGTATGTTATGATAGATATGGATAGGTGTAGGGTATTCTATGGTCCATTTCCATCCCATAGATGTAAAACCATAGGTGAAATAGATGACATCCATTATATATGCGCTCATATACAAAGGGGAAAAATGTTCTTAGAAAAAGTGTGCTTCTTCCTATAATTAGGGATTTGGTTGCTTATGATATTGGAAAATATAGTTCCCCAATCCATAACATATCTAGCTGAGGCAACATCAATTAAGGGTACCCACTAGTCTGATGATTTTTGGGTATTAGGGTAACCAAAAATTCTACACATTATAGCAACTATATAGAATGGTCCAGATATGGAAGCAATAACATACATACCCTTTTCCTCACACTTGTGTTTCTTGGGATCCCTTCTCCATCATTTGATGACCTATAACTAATCCTCATTTTTTTTCATGATTTCTATAAAAATTTCTTTTCATATTTTTTATGGGGCGGCGGTAGCTGATACTTCTTGTTGAAATAATTGTTGGTGAATGATCTAATAATTGTGTTCCTCTTAGTCATGAAATTCCTTTCTGAAATATTCAAATGGTCGTTAACCCATTTAACGATATTTTTATAGGGTAGGATGTTAGGTTGGACTGCAATCCTATGTAAGAATGAATTGGTGATGTCACTATAAGTATTTTCAGAAACAGGGGCAAAATCCTCAGCTGTAGTTATTTTCTTTGTTACGTTGGGTTCTTCATCTTCAAAGATTTTATAAATGGCTTCCTAAGAAGAGCTTCAAATGGCCTCCTGTTGGGAGTGGGATCCCCTAAGGGTAGTTTTGGGGCTAAAATCCCAAGTCAATTTTTGTAATATTATTGTAAAGACTCCACAATTTATGGTCACAGAGCACGAAGGTGTTATGTGTCATAAAGGGTAGTCCGCACATAGTTTTGTAAAAGTAAAGTTAGCTGTAAGAGAACTACCCATGGTCCGCGGACCATGGGATTGTATAAAAAGAGCTAAGCTCTAAGTAGTTTAAAAGAGATAGACAATGATGGATGATGTAATAGAATCATAGCTTTAGAGCAAGAAGTCTAAGTCTTGGGTTGTAGCATAGGTAAAGGCTCTATAGCTGAGTGCACAGAGGCCTAGGGTGGAAGTCTACAGCTGAGTGCGCAGAGCCCTGCAGCTGTGTGCGCAGGGTGGAAAGAGTTTGTAACCACTTGGAAGATATTAATAAAGAGAGATATTATGCAATTTCTGTGTCTTTGTTTTGTTGATGCATCTTGATATGTTATGTATGAATTTTCTTTATTATGCTTATATGGTGCGCGAATGAATGCAATTACATTGAATAATAGAACACATATATGAATATCTATTTACTCGGGGATAAATATATTTGTTTGATAAGATAAGCAAGTCACTTAGATTAATTGGGGAATTTGTATGGCACACTACCATAGCAACGCGAAAGTACCTAAGCAACAAGCTTGGGCTACGCGAAGGATGATAGTATCCTTTCACAGAGGTATTGAAGAACGGAATAGAGGGTTTTTCCTACAAGCCCTAAGGCGAAACAACCTATGCAAAGGTAGGGCTAGAGGAGATTAAACAACATCATGACCATCTCAGGGTGCAGAAACTTGGTTCTAGCATCCCCCCATACTGCTTCGGGTGAGATTTCAGTCCGCGCTCCATGGGATGATGTTGAAAGGGCCAGTAGTGTAGGGATTTGTTTGGCTAATTAACACTGAACCTAGGTGAAGCCCCATCAAGCCAACAAATGGTTCTGTTGCTGGGACCAGAATATGCATAAGAGATGTGTGATGTTGTATCATTGGAATCCAACTAATAAGGAGATTGGAGACTGGTTGGATAGAAAGATCCATGAATTCATGACACAAGGGAACAGAAATCCATGACTGACAAAGGAACAATGGTTGGACAGATACCTATATGCAGAGATCCATGAGATCTTTTTCTACTCCTTCCCTATTGAGTTATACAAGTGGATCGTGAAGCTAGTAGATAGCCAAGGAAGGTGGAAACTTGACTACCCTATTGTGTGGACCCCAGAGCTAGTGCGAAGGTTGGAAGCTTAGGAGGATAAGATCACCTGCGCTATCAATCATTGGCTCTATTGCATCATAAGAGGATTTGTGACTAAATTTGTAGTCGACACCTCAATCAACTACAACAAGGCAAAGCGACGCTTTTTCAAAGGACCGTGAGGTAAGTACGTGAAATCCTTGAATACTTGGATTAAAATGCTATTGCGTGAAAAATGGGTCATGCAGCTACCTTCATGTTCAGAACTACGCGATGCAGAAAAACTTACAGGAATGAAGGACAAAAGGGTCCGGAGTATAGTCCATTGATTTCACCTTCGTGAAGTGATGAGGAAGGGATAGCGAAGGTTTCTCCATAAAGTTCTATTGAGTTAATAAGACAAGGATTCCTGCAAATACCACCTCCACTCACACCACCTCCAACTTCACCACCATCACCTCCAGCTTTACCCGTACCACCTCCACCTCCACCGAAGTTCAGTATGGCAAATGTAATAAAGCTTCCTTTGTTCAAAGGCTTGGGAAATGAGGATCCAGATCAATTCTAGTTCATTGTGAAAGTTGTATGGGAAGTGTTAGAGTCGGTCTTTACATCCCTCCGTCAGAGATCATTTCTCTTATTGCATTTCATTTTTTAGGTGTCTCATACAGTTCATTCATCTGCATTCCATTAGGGGCATGCCATAATCTGACGGAAGGGCCTTGTCACTCATTCCCCTCATGTTATCTACCTGCTGGCTCATGTGTGTTCATTTTAAAAAAAACATATACAGTCTTTTTATCTTGAAAATTGCAAAAGTTGTCTTTAGGGTTTCATGGTCACTTAGGTCTAGGGTTTTATTAGGGTTTCATCAAAAAATGTGTCAGAGTGTTCAATAATTTCCAGCAGGCCATGAGGATGTTTCAACATCAATAAATTTCATCGCCAAGTGTTCGCAAATGTGTTTTTCCTCAAAACTCTATTTTGAGGAAAAAACAGAGTATTTAGCATTTATTGTACAAAATCATGAAAGTTTTTGTTTTCCTCATTGTAAATTCATTCATCTACACCCTGGTTTCTTTCCTTAGCCTAGAAGCTCCAACACCTACAAAAAAAAGCAAGCTCGGGTCATTAAATTCATCACAAAGTGAAAAAGCAATGAAAAATGGCCAAAAACAGAGTTTGTAAAATGAAGTCAAATACAAAACATTATAAAAGTGGATTTCATAAGCCAAGATTTCAAAAGCTCTTTGTTTATAAGTGATTCCTTCATGTGATAAGCTCATTTGCAAAAGAGAAACAAGATAGAGCAAATTGGGTGAGTGAGTGTGAGCATTGGGCGAAAATATTTGTAAGAAGACTAGCACGGTGCACTGAGCAGGAGGCGCAGCGCATTGGTGAGGTGTAGTGCACTGGTGGGGTGCGGCGCACTGGGTATGCTGCACGGCGCATACAGTCAAAGGACCCGAAAATCACCAGAATGACCTCCAATCACCAAAATCGCACGAGTTCACCTTATTCCAAGTAGGTTGAGCTTCACCTCTGCTGTTTATCCAAGTTTGGTGTTGATGTTATGATGGTTGATGTGGTGAGTGTTTAAAAACAATCAAACCCTATCATTTCAAATTCCTCAAACAAAAATTGCTACCTATGGTTTTGAAAATCTATTTTTCTACCAATTCCTCTTCCCTCCATCATTCCCTTACCCCATTTTTCCCTGCTTCATGGTTCCCTAAGTTCCCCTACCCCCTAAATTCACTAATCCCCTATCCCAAGTTCCCTTTCTCAAATTTCCTACTATAAAATCCTAAACCCTAATCCTATACAAAAACCCATAACAGCCCTTTTTTCCCTAGCTAAGTCTGTCCCAACAATCCCAAATTTCCCATTATTTTTCCCTCTCCTAACAGTCCCTTATTTCACTGTTTTCCCTTGGTAGCAGAGGTCAAACAATCTTCAAAGGCAGTCCAAACACAGTTTGACATATCAACACCTATTTCTTTAAGGAATTTTGTTCACTAGTAGTTATGGCATCAGATCCTTCATATGATTATGAAGAGGAGACCCAAAGTGATTCACCCACGGAGGGACATGCACCCTGGAGGCATCATAGAGGTGGAAAACATATCAGAGAAGAACCCACCACTCTTACCAAGTTGCAGGCCTGTCCTCTTGCCATGTTTTGTTTCCAGCATCAGTCATGCTATGAATTTTTTGAGAAGGTTGCTCATATTCAGTATCATCGTGAGTTGGCCTGCTTATTTGTGTTGCATTTGCATGGTGATCAAGCCACTCTTTCTGGTGTTACTTTCACATTAACACCAGAAACCATTTCATTGGCAACTGGCATACCAAACATTGGAGAACCATGGAATAAGAGACAAAAGATTGACCGGAAACACTATGAACCATACATCAAACCTAGTTTTCTGAGGCAGCTTAGGAGAGTGTTTTCTTTTCGGTTTCTCAAGGATGAGTATGCTCCTTTAATGAAACTCATCATGAAGTACTTCACCTGTGAGGGCCGGTTCTCCCGCTTGTATGCTTATCACATCAGGCTACTGATGCATTTCACTCAGGTACGGATGATGAACATTCCTTATTTCATATGCCGAAACATAGAAAGGATGACCACCCTTGTGCAGCATAAGACCCCTTAGAAGTAGCTTAACAATGTTTATCATTTTTCTCTCATCAAGATTGTGGTTGTTCTGCAGCTTGGATTACAGGGCATCACTTGGGATGACTTCATCTCACATGATTTTTTCAGAGCTTCACAGGGACCATCAGAGGTTAAGCATGAGACAGGTGGACCTTCTCATCAGTATGAGGGCCATGAGACTTCTAGTGTGCCGGTGTTCATCTCTTATCAGAGAGGCACTAGACGATTGTTTGCAGCAGCAAAGCGAGTGTTATCTCCACCTGGGGTGGAAGGGGCCTCACTTCCTCCATCAACATAGCAGGTTCAGGGTTGAGGCAAGAGGCCTCTACAGGAGGAAGGACCATCAGGTGAGCAAGAGACTGATTTCATCCTCATTGAGGGTGATGATACTGACATGGGTCCACCGAGTGCAAAACTTAGAGAGATCATTCAGGAGCAGCAAGCGGACATTGATGCCTTGTCCACCAACTTGGATAGAGCCCAATGGACTATACAGTATTTGGAGCAGAGGAAAAAGCAGCTTGAGGATCAGCAGGTGGTGATGGAGTTCCAGAACATTCGGAAAAACCACCAAAGTGCCCGGAGGAGGAGGATGGAATTCACTTCCTTGGAGCAAGAGATCAATGCCGATAGGGAGTCATGGCTCAATAGAGTCAATATCCACTTGGAGAGGAAGCTGGAGAAGGCAGTAAATGAGAAGAATATGCTTAGAAACTTGTCATATAATTACTTGTCCTGAAACTTGGTGTGCCAAGCAAGAATCAGGAATTTGAAAGTAAAGCTAGAGAGAGCATCAAAGAGGAAAAAAGAGGATGAAGGACTTCAAATCTTGGCTAAGGCTTCCTTGGCCCATCATAGCACTTGATAAAGATGACTCAGCCCAAATTTCAAGAAATTTGGAGCAATTTTTGTATTTTTGAAAATTTTTGGCACAAAAAAACAGAGTTTTCCTCCCTATGCGTCGCGCCACGTGGCGCTCGCTTTTGCTAGAGGCCTCCAAATCTCAAAAACTCAGCATTTTTGGATTTTTCATGCCAAATTACACTTTTCTACCTATGTCCAAGAAATTTGGGCAGGTTTTGAGCACTCAAAAGGTCAAAAAACACTAAAAAATGACCTCACTGCCCCTATTTTGACACACATGAAGAAGTGTTGGGAAAATGGACTTTTGGAGGGGCAAATGGAGGCCAAATTAAAAAATTCCACCTGGTTTGGAAAGTAGGCAGGCAAACCTTTCCAGAAAGTAGACCTAGAGCATATTTGGACATCGGTAAGGCCTCTAAAAGTGGGTCCAAACAGGCACTACGCATAGAGAATCAGGCGCTACGCATAGAGGAAAAATTGCCAGTTTGACCAAGTTTTACTCTGTTTTTCGCCCAGCTTCGCCTAGTTTGACTTTTTCACTTTCCTAATGGAAAATTTATGATGTAATTTCATGAAAATTGATGGATTATGACGTAAATATGTAGGATTTTCACTTGTAGAGGTAGATTCATTAGTTTAGAGGTTGTTTCAAACTGAGTGAATTAGTTCGCTTGTTTTTAGAGGCATGTTGTTATCTTGCCTAGTTTCTAGTTCTCAGTTTAGAATCAGTTGGATCAGCTCCTAAACTCATGAGCTTGACCCCTAAAGGCAAGGATGAGCTATGTTTGTCTATATTATGTTGTTTTTCAGTCATTAGCATGGTTGGACAGTTGGGATTGCTTGGCATTCCATTGTACATCTGATTTCTGCATTTTTGGCAAAGGAAAGACCAAGGTTTTGCAGCACTTTTTGGGATCCTTGTGGCTCTGTGTTTTGATGGTGTGTTTCTTCATGTAATCGTAATTTCATTGATGTTTTATGTATGCCATTTCCCTTCTCTTTGCTTCTGAAATTAAACAAATTGAGTCACAAAGGTAGAATTCATGAGTTTGTTGTGCTCTGCCTTAAATTTTGTTTAGTTTTCAATGTTTTCTCCAGTTTGAAGAGGATTCTTGGTACCCTCTTGCCCTCTTCAGCTCCTCAGCAGTATTTTCCATCCATTCATTTAATCTAAAGCATCAAAACTACTACTTACCTTGCCCCAACTGGAACTCTGCAAAAATTTGGACTCATCTCTAGACCCAAATTTTCCTATCCCTTGATTCCAACACAACTCCCAAAAAATCAAATCAAATATTTTCACTTCATACCTAGCCTAAAATTAGTTTGTATTTCAGTCATCTCAAGCCCCATCGATTATCTTTTGCTGAGATTGACCCAGAGAGAGCCCTCTCCTGTCCTCGTAGTGCTAGCTACGAGGCTGAGCGTGGTTTGATGTGGACCTAGATCTTACCATTTCAGCCTAAGGTAAATCTAGGATCTAACATAGTGGCGACCATACTGGGGAAGAAAACTTTATTTGTTTGTTATTGTTCTTTGTGTTATAGACTATAGACGGAGCCTGAAGTTAGCCAGGTAGCCTTCGAAATGCTCTTGCTTTGCATTAGTGAAAGTAGATAAAAGTTGCTTCAGTCAATCTCCGGTCTAGTCTTATAAGTTGAACATCTGACTTGCAAATTGCCCCAGTAACATGTATCAAGTTCAGATCTGATTTTTGATGGTGGACAGCAGTCAGACACAAGAAGGCTAAAATCGTTCACCTGGTGACTCCAATGTCGAAGAATCCCAAGGTTTCGAATTTTTATGGCGACTCTACTCTTCAAGAATCAGTAGCCTGAAGAATTTCTTGGTCAATTCATTGTTATCAAAATGGATTTTCTTGCTCGACGGTATGATCCCATGAGTCGAGATCACATTCCAGGTTTTCCAAATAAAATTCTGAAGGTAAATTGGCAAAGGAATTTGCCTATGTTTAAAGATGATGATAAGAATGATGCTGCTTTACATCTGGTTAGATTTCACATACATATTCGCAAGTTGAAGGTTGATTTTCCTGAAGATTGCTTGATGAAGATATTCATGGCCACTCTGGAAGGTGAAGCCCGATCTTGGTATGAAAGTTTGCCACCTACTTGTATTTACTGTTTGAAGGATTTTCATACCATGTTCTTTGAGAGGTATAAAGAATCTTATCCATCCTTAACATTAGTTCAGGACTGTTGTAAACATGTTTATAGTTTTATTGAAAATCTTAAAAAAGTTTATGAAGATGATGACTTCATGGACGATGAGATCATGGAGGCCCTGTACGAAAGTCCATTTCAGCAGCATAAAGAGAACTTAGAAGATACTCATCAAGATGATCAGGCAAATTTGCAGTAGGATCAAGATCTTAGTATGGTGGAAGATGATGAAAGAGAAGGTTTTATTTCAGATATGTCCATAGAAGAAGACATCATGCAGGAAAGTCAAGTTTTAATCTTAGAATGTGAAAAATTCAAGTTGTTTATTTCAGATCTAGATTCAAATCGTGATGATGAAGACAACCTTGTTTTGAATCCCATGAAGGAGAGCTATGTTGTTGAGATCATCTAGAATGAAGAAGACAGAGTTATTGAACAAAGCCTTCATGAGGAGGTAATCCAGTCATTTTATGAAAAACAAGATGAAACCTATGTTCAAGTAAGTGAAAAATCTTCTTTTGATAACTCAGTGGTAAATGATAATTTGGATAATTTGATTGCCATGTCATATGAAGATGATCAACAATGTTTTCAAATTTCAGAAGATCAGGACTGTCATTTAGATTTTTCATGTTTTGAAATGTTATTTCAAGAAGACAAAAATCACTTGAGAAAAACAAAACAGAAAGTATTATCTCCTCTGTCTGAAGATGAGATAGATCAACTTCTGAAAGGTTATGTTACAGCCCAAGCTAAAGCAGATTTGCAGTGCGCACATGGTCAAGAAAGTGTTGGTGAAACTTCTTCTTCTTTTGAAAATGATGATAGTCTTGTAATTAGCTTTATAGATCAGCAAACAGATAATATTTTCTTTCATGAAGATGATAAGGCTGTCATGTTTGATAATCTTGAAGATTGTTTTCTGTTTAAGAATGACCTAGACCATGAAATCAAGGAATGTGAATCTAAGAGACACAGTATGCCAGAATTCAAGTCAGTTACTATCAATCAGCAACCCACTATTCTTTCAGATTAGAATAAAGGGAGTACTTGTATTTTTGTTGCTGGATCTCAAGACAAGATAGTGCTTTAGGATTATCAAGATCCCTTTGGCATTCTTTTGCAAGCATTAGAGAAGATAAATGTTGCCTGGTTTGTTATCATAAGCCTTGGTTTCAGTGGTTATTGTGAGCTACCTACATGTACATCGTTTTGCTTTCTCGAGACAAGTGAGAGCAGAATTTCAGTATGTAGCCATCTACTGGATTGGTTACATTGGAAGGCTCATTACACATGATTGTACATATTTCATCAGTAGGCAGGTGGTTGTCATCATGATTTGAAGCTCTCAAATCTCGATGGTCTGCTGCCATTTAAAAGATTTGTAAGTAATTGTTTTAGTTAAGTCAGTCTTGAGTCATTTTTTGTTTCAGTCAGTTTAAAGATAGTTTCAGCTGAGTGTCTAGTTTCATCTTTTGAGAGTCTTGTTTCAATTTTGGATTAGTCAGTTCAACTATGAGTCTTGAGTCAAAAGTTTGGTTTTGGTTTGTCGAAGTTATTGACTCCATAGCCCAATGGACGAAGGCACTACTTGCTTTCCCAGAGATCTATAGTTCTTGGCACCTCCCACAAGCTACAATCCCCATTGGAGCCAATGTTAGAGTCGGTCTTTACATCCCTCTGTCAGAGATCATTTCTCTTATTTCATTTCATTTTTTAGGTGTCTCATACAGTTCATTCATCTACATTCCGTTAGGGGCATGCCATAATCTGACGGAAGGGCCTTGTCACTCATTCCCCTCATGTTATCTACCTACTGGCTCGTGTGTGTTCATTAAAAAAAAAACATATACAGCCTTTTTATCTTGAAAATTGCAAAAGTTGTCTTTAGGGTTTCATGGTCACTTAGGTCTAGGGTTTTATTAGGTTTTCATAAAAAAATGTGTCAGATTGTTCAATAATTGCCAGTAGGCCATGAGGATGTTTCAACATCAATAAATTTCATCCCCAAGTGTTCGCAAATGTGTTTTTCCTCAAAACTCTATTTTGAGGAAAAAACAGAATATTTAGCATTTACTGTACAAAATCATGAAAGTTTTTGTTTTCCTCATTGTAAATTCATTCATCTTCACCCTGGTTTCTTTCCTTAGCCTAGAAGCTCCAACACCTGCAAAAACAAGCAAGCTCAGGTCATTAAATTCATCACAAAGTGAAAAAGCATTGAAAAATGTCCAAAAACAGAGTTTGTAAAATGAAGTCAAATACAAAACATTATAAAAGTGGGTTTCATGAGCCAAGATTTCAAAAGCTCTTTGTTTATAAGTGATTCCTTCATGTGATAAGCTCACTTGCAAAAGAGAAGAAAGATAGAGCAAATTGGGTGAGTCAGTGTGAGCATTGGGCAAAAATCTTTGTAAGAAGACCGGCGCGACACACTAAGCAGGAGGCATGGCGCATTGGTGAGGTGTGGCGCACTGGGCTTCAGAACACAGTGTATTTTTGCATGGGCGCGGCGCACTAGTGGGGCACGGTGCACTGGGTATACTGCATGACGCATATAGTTAGAGGACCCGAAAATCAACAAAATGACCTCCAATCATCAAAATCGCACGAGTTCACCTTGTTCCTAGTAGGTTGAGCTTCACCTCTACTATTTATCCAAGTTTGTTGTTGATGTTATGATGGTTGATGTGGTGAGTGTTTAAAAACAATCAAACCCTATCATTTCAAATTCCTCAAACAAAAATTGCTGCCTAGGGTTTTGAAAATCTATTTTGCTACCAATTCATCTTCCCTCCATCATTCCCTTACCCCATTTTTCCCTGTTTCATGGTTCCCTAAGTTCCCCTACCCCCTAAATTCACTAATCCCCTATCCCAAGTTCCCTTTCCCAAATTTCCTATTATAAAATCCTAAACCCTAATCCTATACAAAAACCCATAACAACCCTTTTTTCCTTAGCTAACTCTGTCCCAACAATCCTAAATTTCCCACTATTTTTCCCTCTCCTAACAGTCCCTTGTTTCACTATTTTCCCTTGGTAGCAAAGGTCAAACAATCTTCAAAGGCAATCCAAACACAGTTTGACATATCAGAACCTATTTCTTCAAGGCAGTCTGTTCACCAACAGTTATGGCATCAGATCCTTCATATGATTATGAAGAGGAGACCCAAAGTGATTCACCCATGGAGGGACATGCACCCCGAAGGCATCATAGAGGTGGCAGACATATCAGAGAGGAACCCACCACTCTTACCGAGTTGCATGCCTATCCTCTTGCCATGTTTTATTTCCAACATCAGTGATGCTATGAATTTTGCGAGAAGGTTGCTCATATTCAGTATCATCATGAGTTGGCCTGCTTATTTGTGTTGCATTTGCATGGTGATCAAGCCACTCTTTCTGGTGTTACTTTCACATTAACACCAGAAACCATTTCATTGGCAACTGGCATACCAAACATTGGAGAACCATGGAATAAGAGACAGAAATTGACTGGCAACACTATGAACCATACATCAAACCTGGTTTTCTAAGGCAGCTTAGGAGAGTGTTTCCTTTTCAGTTTCTCAAGGATGAGTATGCTCCTTTAATGAAACTCATCATGAAGTATTTCACCTGTGAGGGCCGGTTCTCCCGCTTGTATACTTATCACATCAGGCTATTGATGCATTTCACTGGGGTACGGATGATGAACATTCCTTATTTCATATGCCAAAACATAGAAAGGATGACCACCCTTGTGCAGCACAAGACCCCTCAGAAGTAGCTTAACAGTGTTTATCATTTTTCTCTCATCAAGATTGTGGTTGTTCATCAGCTTAGATTACAAGGCATCACTTGGGATGACTTCATCTCATGTGAGCTTTTCGGAGCTTCACAGGGGCCATCAGAGGTTAAGCATGAGATAGGTGGACCTTCTCATCAGTATGAGGGCCATGAGACCGCTAGTGTGCCGGTGTTCATCTCTTATCAGAGAGGCACTAGATGGTTGTTTGCAATAGCGAAGCGAGTGTTATCTCTGCCTGGGGTGGAAGGGTCCTCACTTCCTCCATAATCACAGCAGGTTCAGGACCGAGGCAAGAGGCCTCTACAGGAGGAAGGACCATCAGGTGAGCGAGAGACTGATTTCATCCTCATTGAGGGTGATGATATTGACATGGGTCCACCGAGTGCAAAACTTAGGGAGATCATTCAGGAGCAGCAGGCGGACATTGATGCCTTGTCCACCAACTTGGATAGAGCCCAGTGGAATATATAGTATTTGGAGCAGAGGAACAAGAAGCTTGAGGATCAGCAGGTGGTGATGGAGTTACAAAACATTCAGCAAAACTGCCAAAGTGCCCGAAGGAGGAGGATGGAATTCACTTCCTTGGAGCAAGAGATCAATTCCGAAAGGGATTCATGGCTCAAGAGAGTCAATATCCACTTGGAGAGGAAGCTGGAGGAGGAAGTAAATGAGAAGAATATGCTTAAAAAATTTTCATATGATTACTTGTCCCGAAACATGGTGTGCCAAGCAAGAATCAGGAATTTGAAATAAAGCTAAAGAGAGCATCGAAGAGGCAAAAAGAGGATGAAGGACTTCAAATCTTGGCTGAGGCTTCCTTGGCCCATCACAACACTTGATAAAGATGACTCAACCCAAATTTCAAGAAATTTGGAGCAATTTTTGTATTTTTGAAAAATTTTGGCACAAAAAAATAGAGTTTTCCTCCCTATGCGCCGCACCACGTGGCACTCGCTTTTGCTAGAGGCCTCCAAATCTCAAAAACTCAGCATTTTTGGATTTTTCATGCAAAATTACACTTGTCTACCTATTGCCAAGAAATTTAGGTAGGTTTTGAACACTCAAAAGGTCAAAAAACACTCAAAAATGACCTCACTGCCCCTATTTTGACACATATGAAGCAGTGTTGGGAAAATGGACTTTTGGAGGGGAATGGAGGCCAAATTGAAAAATTCCACCTGGGTTGGAAAGTAGACAGGTAGAGCTTTCTAGCAAGGACACCTAGAGCTCATTTGGACATCAGGAAGGCCTCCAAAAGTGGGTCCAAATAGGCGCTATGCATAGAGAATCAAGCGCTATGCATAGAGAATCAGGCACTATGCATAGAGGAAAAATTGCTAGTTTGACCAAGTTTTACTCTATTTTTCACCCAGCTTTGCCTAGTTTGACTTTTTCACTTTCATAATGGAAAATTTATGATTTAATTTCATGAAAATTGATGGATTATGATGTAAATATGTTGGATTTTCACTTGTAGAGGTAGATTCATCAGTTTAGAGGTTGTTTCAAACTGAATGAATCAGTTCCCTTGTTTTTAGAGGCATGCTGTTATCTTGCCTAGTTTCTAGTTCTCAGTTTAGAATTAGTTGGATCAGCTCCTAAAATCATGAGCTGGACCCCTAGAGGCAAGGATGAGCTATGTTTTTCTATATTATGTTGTTTTTTGGTCATTAGCATGGTTGGACACTTGGGATTGCTTGGAATTCCATTGTACATCTAATTTCTACATTTTTGGCAAAGGAAAGACCAGGGTTTTGCAGCACTTGTTGAGATCCTTGTGGCTCTGTGTTTTGATGGTGTGTTTCTTCATGTAATCGTAAGTTCATTGATGTTTTATGTATGCCATTTCCCTTCTCTTTGCTTATGAAATTAAACAAATTGAGTGACAAAGGTAGAATTCATGAGTTTGTTGTGTTTGCCTTAAATTTTGTTTAGTTTTCAAAGTTTTCTCCAGTTTGAAGAGGATTCTTGGTACCCTCTTGCCCTCTTCAGCTCCTCAGTGGTCTTTTCCATCCATTAATTTAATCTAAAGCATCAAAACTACTACTTACCTTGCCCCAACTGGAACTCTGTGAAAATTTGGCCTCATCTCCGGACCCAAATTTACCTTTCCCTTGATTCCAACACAACTCCCAAAAAATCAAATCAAATATTTGCACTTCATACCTAGCCTAAAATTAGTTTGTATTTTAGTCATCTCAAGCCCCATCGATTATATTTTGCTGAGATTGACCCAGAGAGAGCCCTCTCTTGTCCTCGTAGGGCTAGCTACGAGGTTGAGCATGGTTTGATGTGGACCTAGAATCTTACCTTTTCAGCCTGAGGTAAATCTAGGCTCTAACATGAAGCTCAAGGTGTTATAGATGATAATATAAAGAAGGCGACATTGGTTAGTGCCCTGCAAGATCGCGTGTTAACCCAGTATATCAAGTACTCGAATGATAACCCAAATGCTAGAGTTGTAGACATCCAGATAGTACTAAATAGGGAATTTAGTAGGCCTAAATTGGAGGCGCAGTTGATTGTGGGATTAAAAGAGATCACAATGCAACTAGGCATGATGCCTTGGGAAGTAGATCAGAGGGTAAAATGTACCATCCATGAAGCCAACATGAATTTGACAGATGGATAGCATTGCGAGTGGTTTGTGGCCTAGCTACTACCACACTTAATGAGTGCACTGTCGCAGCAAAAGATAACAACTCAAATCAAGGCCTTGGAGATTACCATGAGACTACATGAAACTCCGATGCAAGATCCTAATCTAGGAGTTCAGCAGATCCATGCGTAGTTGAATAATCTATGCCTTGAGATGCAAAGTCTAAAGCAGGACAGGACGGTTTGACCAGTGGTATGGTGCCTAAAACGCAATAGTCAACGTCATGACAGAGACCATTGCCCGATCTTTACAAACTATATTGTAGGAGGAGGACCGATGCCTTTAAGACCAGAAGCTCAAGTAGGACCTAGTGTGGGGCCTACATTATCGTGTGCTATCTATCAGGTAGTAGGAAAACATGCCACGGATAACTATCATATGCTGCAGAAGTATGTACACACACCGCAACAGCTGTTCTGTAACTTTTGTAGATCGGTAGGGCATGATGAGAGTAATTGCAGGAGTTATGAACTGATGATGGATTGAACTCCCACCTATAGGGTTTAGGTCGAAACGTGCCCCCCTGACCAGAGCACACAGATGGCACAGACAAGATTTCAGGGACGTGGATGAGTCCAAGGCGGAGGAGGACCTAGCAAAGGTTGAGGAAAGTTGATCTGCTACAATTGTAGGGGACCAGGACACTACGCCCTTGATTGCACTAACCCAACATGTCCATCGTGAAAGTATTGCTTGTTGTTTGGTCATGAAACGGAAGGCTATCCTACACTGATAGCTAGGATACGTGACAAAGGGACACTACCACCTCCACCGACTCAGAACCTACATATGATGATGTCTTAGCCACGTGAAGAAGATCCAAACGTAAATATAGTGCTCAGAAGTGGAATCACGACGGGAGATGACAAAGGGAAACAGTTAGAAGACAGTGTGTGGATCCACAAAGCTCTTGAGAAGGACGCTGAGTTTGATTTGGAGCACGCACGTGAAACCTTCATGGAAGCTAAGAAGAGCTTCATTGAGGCCTCCACCTCAGGAAGCAAGGATAAGCCTAAGTAGGAGATGGACCCCTCTATGCTCACAACTTTCCTAGAAACCTATATGAAGTTGCTGTGCGATAGTAAGGTTGTGAAAGGATTACAGGAACTCATCAATAGATGCACTAGAACCACACCACGTGAGCCGCGCATACTACGAAAGATTGGCAAGCATGAAACAAGGACAGGACAGGAGATGAGAATGACCGCACAGATAGGAGAGTATGAAATGGATCAGGTCATTTTGGACCTTGGGTCAGATGTGAATGTCCTACCAAAACAAACTTGGGAACAGATGGGGAGACATGCACTACAATGGTCTCCTATTCAGCTAAGGATGGCAAATCAGCAAAATATAGTCCCCATGGGGTGGCTGCAGGGGGTGACTATGGATACTGAGGGAGCAAACGCATTGACTGACTTTGAAGTAATAGAGATAGTGGATGACAACAATCCCTATCCTGCGCTCCTCAGAATTGACTGGGCTACTGATATGAATGGAGTAATCAATCTGAAGAAGCGAAATATGATCTTTGAGAAGAAATAATTGCACGTAATAGTATTGCTCGATCCTGTTGAAGGATCATGCTACACTGAAACTGTCTACGATTATGAGAGTGATGACGACCTCGACTATATCGATAAGATAATAGCGCGAGACCAATATTGGGTGAATCCCACCACTGATGGATGAATTACATGGGATCGTGAGAGTTCCTACAGTTTGGACTCCGACGAAGAAATAGAATGTTGGCAGACACGGTTACATGAACTATCTACGCTGAATTACAACATGATGACCCGGTTGCTACGCTTTGTGCCATCAGAGGTAAGAAATATGCCTACTTATGATGGTCTGAATGAGGTAGATATATTTTTGGATGCATTTGAAAGGGAGGTACCATAAAAGCAATTCTTCCATGCCTTGGATTGGGCACTGTACACTATGCCTGCAAGATGGTGGGGTACGCACAAGGGAAGCTTTGACGATTGGCGCAAATGTAGGAGGATGTTGAGGACATGATTTGGGAAGCCTAAGCTGCGACTGATAGAAAAGTGATGGGAAGAATGATCTTCTTGTACATCTGGCCAAATGGACTTAGGCTTATGGAGAAAAGCCCCAACCAAAATGGGTGCACCTATTCTATCATACCATGGATGCTATCCCAATGAATTGGTATATAGAAACAGAGCTTCACTATGGGATAGGAAAATGGGATATCCTACGCGAAGGATTCATGATGACCTTCAGTTTTGAGGACAGGTTTGACAGTATTGATGAAGCACTATAACAAGTGAAAGCAACTATCTTTAGGATATCGTAGGATCCTTTAGACCTGGCTCAGTCTAAATGGGCTACTCAACTGAGCCGCATGCTAGAATGCTATAGTGTAACTACTAAAGAAGAGGACGAGGATCCATGGAGGATTAACATTCCAGAAACAGAAGGTCACCGTGAGGTTCAAGGGCTGCAGATTGAAAATCCTGATATAACCGCGCTGCTGAAAACAAAACAAGTAAACATTGGTACGCAGGAAAAACCCAAATTCACGAAGATTAGAGACTACTGGGACGACACAATCGTGGATAAGGTCATTGAATTGCTCTGTGAATACCATGACTTATTCCCTACCAAATTTATGGATCTGAAAGGAATAATCGGAGACCTAGGAATGATGAATGTCACATTAAAGCCCGACACGAAGCCAGTTAACCAAAGGCCTTACCGTCTCAATCTGAAATATAAGGAGAAGGTCTGCTTAGAGCTTGACAAGATGCTCACAACAGGCATCATTAAGCCTGTGGAAGAATCGGATTGGGTAAGCCCAATGGTGGTGCAAGAGAAGAAGCAGAAGGATGAGATAAGGATATGCGTGGATCTCAGAAAATTGAATGATGCTTGTGTGCATGATCCTTTCCCGACTCCATTCACAGATGAAGCGTTGGACAATATAGGTGGCTAGGAAGCATATTCCTTCATTGATGGGTTCTTTGGGGACCACCAAATAAAAATCACACTAGAGAATAGGAGAAAGACAACCTTTGAAACTAAGTGGGGTTGTTTTCAGTACACTGTAATGCCATTTGGATTGAAGAATGTGCCTGCAATATTTTCACACGTGGTTGTTGTGGCATTCAAGGAATTTATTCATAAGTTCCTCAGGGTATATTTTGATGACTGGACTGTATTTGGGTTGGTTAAGTGCCATGTAGCAAGCTTGAACTTGATGCTGGATACTTATCGAAGATACCAAATAGCGCTCAATCTCAAGAAGTGTTTGTTTTGTGTTCCTTTTGGAAACCTATTGGGGCATGTGGTTTTTAGAAAAGGACTGATGGTAGACCCCGCAAAGATCGTAGTGATATTGAACTTAGAAGTGCCGAGGAGTGTGAAACAGTTGCCCGCTACTCTAGGACATATGAGATATTACAGAAAGTTTATCAAAATCTATGCCCTGATCAATGCACCTATGGAGAAATTGTTGAAGAAGGATGTCACATTTTATTGGAACGATGACTGTAAGAAGAGCATGGAAATATTGAAAGAAAATATGGTTACTGCACTGATTCTAGTCTTCCCAGACTGAAAGAAAGAATTTCATGTACATGTCGACACGTCATCTATAGCATTGGGAGCAGTACTAACACCGGCTAGTGGAGAAGGCTTGGACCATCCTATCGCATTCGTAACCCGCAGGTTATCCAAAGGAAAGAAGAACTATTCCACAACTGAGTGTGAAGGGATAGTTATGGTGTATGTGCTCCAGAATTATCGACACTACTTGCCAGGAGGCCATTTTAAGATGTATACGAATCACTCTACGCTAATGTACCTAGTCAATAAGACTGTGTTGGGGGGGAGAATCTACAGATGGCTCTTTTTTTTCCAGGAGTATGATTTCGAAGTTGTCTTGAAACCTGGATGATTGAATGTAGGACCCGATCATCTGTCGTGTATTGAAACAGGGGAGGGACCTACTAACTTGGAAGAAGGATTCCCTGACGTGTATCTATTTGCAGTGCGTGTTTTGGATGGTCACTTTGAGGATATAATACACCTCCTAACAACAGTAACTGCACTGAAAGGATACACTTTCCAGCAAAAGAAGGAATTAGTGGTGCACGCGGCAAATTTCTCTATCATTGCTGGGAATCTGTACAAAATGGGGACTAATGAGATATTGCGATGGTATGTACCTGAGTTTGAAAGAAGCAGCATCCTTGTAGATGCTCATGGGGGTGCCACGGGAGGACATTATGCAAGGAGAGAAACTGCGCAGAAGATTCTACACGCAGGGTTGTGGTGGCCAAACCTTCATCAGGATTCTAAAGCATATTGCAAGGCATGTGATGTATGTCAAAGAACAGGCAGGCCATTACAGAGGGATGAAATTCCTTTGAATCCGCAAATGAGGTTACAACCATTCAAGAAGTGGGATATCGATTTTGTAGGACCCATTCAGCCACAAGGAAAGACAGGAGCAAGATACATTATCACTGCGACAGAGTATTTGACTCGTTCAATAGAAGCGCAGTCAGTGAAGGATTGCACAGGTGTGACTGTCACAAAGTTCTTATTTGAGCATGTACTGACATGATTTGGATTTCCAAAGATTTTGATGAGTGATCATGGTACACACTTCCTGAATGAGACGATCAGCACACTTACAGAGGAATTTCAGGTATATCACTAGAAGAGCACACCTTATAACCCAAATTCTAACGAAACAGTAGAGGCATTGAACAAAGTACTCAAAAATGCACTGACCAAGGTTTGCAATGCTCAACGAAGTGATTGGTACCTACGCATACCTGCAGTACTGTGGGCTTACCGAACGACATGCAAGAAGTTGACTGGAAAAACCCCGTTTAGGCTTGTCTATGGTGTGGAAGCGGTAATGCCTATGGAATACATCATACCTAGTCTTCGCATAGCAGCACTCATAGGTATGATGGATCACGCAGCTCTGGAGTAGAGGCTCGCATAGTTGGACAAGCTCAAAGAAGAATGATTTTTGGCTAGATTTCACCAGTAGGTCCAAAAGCAGCACGAAAAGGAATGGCATGATCGACACATCAAGCTGCGCACATTTAAGGTAAATGACCTGGTTTTGTTATACGATAGTAAGTTTGATAAATTTCCAAGGAAATTCAGGATGAACTGGTTAGGGCCTTATGTTATTAAGGAGATTACCAATGGAGGAGCAGTACAGTTGGTCAAATTAAATGGAGAACCCTTCCCAGGAAAGGTGAATGGTAGTCGCTTAAAGCCATACACCAGCGGTCCTACCATGTGACTAAATGAAAGAAGCACAGTCTTAGCACTCTAGGCAGCTGAAAGGAGGCACAAGACTATAAACTACACTGCTCGGGTTGGGGAGCTGCACGATTGGACGATGGTGCGAAGTAAGGACATGTCACTAGGTTTGAGGTAGCATGGAGGGAGTTGCGCTACCTAGGGAAAAATCGTGCAGGTTGACTAAAAAGTGATAGAAGGTAGGAAAAAAAATAGGTGGCGCAGAGTGGGGCTCTAACAAAGGTGCATGGTTGCCTTCACCTAAGACCGAAGAAGAGGATACATAGAAGCACAACGCGGACCCTCAGGAGACGTCCACCCGCATTAAATTCATGAGAAAGCCAGAAAAGGGAGGGTCTAGAAAGAAATCCAAGGTGACCAAGACCTTGCTAGACCCTATCACACTAGAGGAGGGTGACTTATATTACATCGGTGACATAATCAGAGATGTCACCACAGAGGCCCTGCAACAATTTGAGAAGCAGCATCAGATCATCCTAGGGGCCATCCAGATCGGGCTGCAGGAGTTGCAGATCCGTGCGACGCAAGCTGGTCCAATGTCCACCAGCTTGGTTATTGGCACATCAAAGGCTACCGATATGCTATGCACAAATGCTTCTAGTGTGATAGTGCTACCTGATGGATCATTGATCACGGAAAATGAGGCTAATAGGCCCGCTGTCAGTGCTTTCAAGGGAGTGGGACTCAACCTGGCAGAACTTTCGCGTGAAGCACTCCACCTTTTACAGGATGGAGTAACTGTAGAGTTGAGGGCCCATGAGCATCGCGCCCTCCAAGTGATCAGTGAACAGAAGATAAACAACGAGGAGATGGCCCTACAGAGGAATGATACCATCGTCGTTGAGGCTGAGGTGACCAGCCAGAGCAAGAGGATCATGCAGGTCATGGAGGAGGCATGCAGAATGGTCCCAGAGTTGGCTATTCCAGAGGACGAGCCATTTGAGGTCGACATCCACAAATTGGCCACAGGGGTGTGCAACTTTTGGACAGAGATGGCGTGGGTTCAGTTGCAGCTAAACTTGTAGATTACAGAGCTCCAGTTGAGGGCCCAGCCTTCAACACTGCTAATGGTAAAGGAACAGTGGGCGACTGCTGTCATTGAAGCAGTTGCGGTGGTGGAGAGTGTAGTAGCAGACTGCACACAATTGTTCGAACAATCGTTTGAGGTCCTGACTAGCTTGCAGAAAGACTCAAACATCCAGAGGCTAGAAACAGAAGTGTGCAAACTCCAATAGCACTATGATGAAGTTAAGGGCACAGCATGAATAGTTGCACTGACACAGAGGTTATCCAAGTTACAGGAAGCCAAGCAGCTGAAGGAACAAGTGGATGTAGTGCTACATAAGGAAGGAGTGCTGAAGTCACGACTCAAGCCCTAGCTGGAGGAAGTTTACGCAGTCACAGGAAACATTGAATGCAAGCTTGTGACTCTGTAAGCAACGTAACAACAACTTTAGGTTGACAGCATAGGGGCAGTAACCAAGAAAATAGTCGAAGATACGAAGTAGGCAGTAGCTCAGTGCACAGCCGAAGTTACGGTCATCATGGTCGAGCAGGACGGGATTCGCACAAAGATCACTGCACCTATCGAGTGACTCGAGGGCGAGTCATGATGTTTGTGTTGGGGGCCTTTTGGGAGTGGGATCCCCCAAGGGTAGTTTTGGGGCTAAAAGCCCAAGTCAATTTTTGTAATATTATTGTAAAGACTCCACAATTTATGGTCGCGGAGCGCGAAGGTGTTATGTGTCATAAAGGGTAGTCTGCCCTTAGTTTTGTAAAAGTAAAGTCAGCTGTAAGAGAACTACCCATGGTCCGCGGACCATGGGATTGTATAAAAAGAGCTAAGCTCTAAGTAGTTTGAAAGAGACAAAAAATTATGGATGATGTAATAGAATCATAGCTTTAGAGCAAGAAGTCTAAGTCTTGGGTTGTAGCGTAGGTAAAGGCTTTGTAGCTGAGTGCACAGAGGCCTAGGGTAGAAGTCTGCAACTGAGTGCGCGGATCCCTACAGCTGTGTGTGCAGGACAAACAGAGTTTGTAACCACTTGGAAGATATTAACAAAGAGAGATATTCTGCAATTTCTGTGTCTTTGTTATGTTGATGCATCTTGATATGTTATGTATGAATTTTCTTTATTATGCTTATATGGTGCGCAGATGAATGCAATTACCTTGAATAACAGAATGCATATACGAATATCTGTTTATGCAGGGATAACTATAATTGTTTGATCAGATAAGCAAGGAACTTAGATTAATTGGGGAATTTGTCTGACATTCTGCCATAGCAGCGTGAAAGTACCTGAGCAGCAAGCTCGGGCTATGCGAAGGACATTCGTATCCTTTCACAAAGGTATTGAAGAATGGAATAAAGGGTTTGTCTTGCAATCCCAAGAGCGAAGAAACCTGCATGAAGGCAGGGATAGAGGAGAGTAAATGACATCACGACCATCTCAGGGTGCAGAAACTTGGTTCCAACATCCCCCCATACTGCTTTGGGTGAGACTTCAGTCCGCACTTTGCGGGTTGATGCCGAAAGGGCCAGTAGTGTAGAGATTTGTTTGGCTAATTAACGTTGAACCTGGTTTAGGCCCCATCAAGCCAACACTTCCCAAGAAGATATTCTAGCATCGAGAGTGTAGGGTGTGTCTGAGAATAATGCAGGGATTTTGGTAGCTTCAGGTGGAGGAGAAACTAGTTGTTATTGAACAACTAGTTTCTTCCTACATTTAGTTTCCCTAGACATTTCTATTGAGCTTTTGTTATTGGGAATGGATTGAAAAGGAAAATATGGGAATAAGCAGAGTCTTCCTTAACTAAAGAATTCTTTAGAGTGAATAACCAATTTCATATCAATTTATGTCTTTTATGAGCAAAATCTAGTGATATTGAGACATAATAATGAAACCATTTAAAGCTTCAAAATGATAAATTCGTTATATTTGGCCATTAAATGATAAAACATGGATTCACATGGGCTTTTGTACATGTCAGCATATTGGAGGATTATATTGGAGAAATGTTATGGTTGTATTATTGAAACATGCGATATTCTCACTCTCTGATAGGCTTTTATTATTAAAATGTAACGACTGAAAAAATATGAGCGAGGAGGGATATCAGAGGTCTTGTATCATAGATTTGATCTCAGGGTTTGGAAAGAGTGACAACCGATTGCAAGTCCTGATATAAATAGGGGGAGTTTATCGAACATTGGATGATTGGGAATATTGGATATTGGTGATATGAGGATATTGGAGTATTGGTGATGTCATCTATTGGAGGATGGGAAAAAAGGGATATCATAGGATCGGGATATAGGGGTATTTAGAGTGATGTTGCCATTGAAAACTCTGATATTCATATGCTCCGATAATTCTGTGCGGAAATCTTGTGGGGTTGGGCCTTTATTATTATATTTTCAAAGAAGTGATTTATTACTTTTAGACATAAAATATTTGAAGACTTTAATCAGGGAAGGTTTTATCGCAACTTATCCTATGGGGACATGTTACAATATTCAAAATATTCTGATAAAGTTCTTCTGATAATAATTTTTGAACAAAATCCAATGGGTAGCTTATTTATGAATATGTCTTATGGGAATAAGCTCCGATACGAAGGCTCCAATAAGGGAGATTTATCATCTAGTCAAGTTTTTTGGAAAAATAAAACTAATATTGTCTTATTTTTTTAAAAATAAGGGATTTTACTCGAAAAAAAAAGGGTCCCAATTATTTATTAGGTCTACTATTAACCTTAATGGGGGGGGGTTGTTGAGTAGTACAACAGGATCATAAACTATTTAGTGATATTTAACAGATATTCTAGGCCAAGTTTCCTATGAATATATTTGAATGGCTATAAAGGCTTGAGGAGAACCATAAATATCCACATGGAAGAGAATGAAGGAATGTAACTTGGAATTCCTAGAACTTAGTTCCATTGCAATGTTGCAATGATCATGAGTAAAGAGTTGTTTATTCTTGGGTTCAAAAAATATTGCAACATGTTAACATGGATAAATTAACCAACAATGATTACTAATGAGTTCTCTCTGGTATGAGGTCCCAACAAGATCTCACACCATTTTGGATAAGAGACCCATTTATATTATGGCTCGATAACCATCCTTAGTTTTTGAGAGTGTTGTGAGATATGAATGAACATCACAAAAAAATAAATGAAACTATCTACAACTAAGCTACAACTATGTAAATGAAAATGAAACTAATATAAACTAACTTAGAGTTGAAATATAGATAAGAATTAGGAAGCAATGAGTGGATAAACACAAATGCACAATCAAGGAAATAGTTATCTAATATCTAAGACAATAATGAATGTTTGACTTACTAGAAAAAATGTAGGATAATCAACTATTTTATATAATAAGTTCTCATTAGTGAAAAGTGTAGGACTAAAACAATGAACATGCAATAAGAGACTATCTATTTCAAAGATTAATTTGTTATCTAGTAGTGGTACATCTCATAGAATACATACATAAATGAAATTGTTCAAGAACAATCTAAATAAAAGACACATTCCATGTAAATTAAGGATTCAACAATGGCCTTCAAGGATTCTCATTATTATATAAGTGAATACAAAAGTGCTAGCTTCCTGGCTTTGGTATGCATGTATTTCAACAAAATTCCAAAAATTCAAATGTCCCTAATATTGAGAGTTTCACAATATTTATAGAATAAGTTAGTAGTTTCCCCTTGTGACTGTTGAAATTATCTGGGATTAGTTACAACTCTTCATCTTCTCATGGTTTACAATTATAATAAATAAAATACTTTAAAACACTCAGAAATGAGGCTAACAACTAGTACAATATGATTGGATCTTCAATTGGGAGCCTCATCATGTATAGAAGATAAGCCACCCAAACTTTGTAGTGTGATGCAATCATCTTAATTTTGTTAGTTAGCAAGATCTTCATGACTACATGGTAGTATGAGGTGTTATGGGAGATAATTGGTAAATCCTTTTTCAGTGAGACTAGGAAGGAGTTCAAAACTATATGCTACTTAGCAATATCAATGAAATGTCACTTCAGGTTGTCCTTAGTGACTTTACTAATGAAGACACTAAAATGAAACTCCGCATTCAATAGCTCCTCCAATTTTTTTCTTACTTCTTCACTTGGTTTGGCATGTTCATGGGTCCCAATTTATGGAAGTTTTCTCATTTTTATGATCCTCCCAAACAAGGAGTAATGTTATTCATATTGTGCCACTAATCAAGTTATTTCCTTCTATAGTTTCTCCTATATCTTCAAAGATTGGTTGAAAATGATATAATCATACGTTAATTACTTTGTGCTAATTCTAATAACTTACGCTAGTTCTTAAGTATATTTTTTAGGCCATTTTTCCAGGTAATTAAAAACATTTTCTACTCCTTGCAGTTGGGTACCTCACTCTTTGGCTAGCTGCTAAAGTGGTAGTACCTAGGTTAAAATTTCCTACATAATTTGTAGGAATATGTACACTTGTAAAACCAAATACTTGTAGGACTCATGTACTTTTGAAGAACATGCCTTGTAGTCTTCCACCTTGACTCTTTCCTGTTTAAATTTCTTGGTATGTCATTTCAATGATTTAACCTATTGTTGTAGCGCAACTATATCTGCATCTTTCTTATTCATATACTCTAGGTGATCTTATGCATTTTTCTCACTAGCTTGAGAGAGTTTCATGCCCATTGAGGCCATGGAAATGGGGAACTTTCTTGTGACAGGTAATATGGGCCTCTCACTAGTAACTTGTATCCATGGAATATGTGGCATGACATGTTTTCTTATATACTCCATGATCCCATTCAGTTTGTTTCCAAAATTGAACTTGTTCAAATTAACCACCTTCTTCCTCTTGGTTGGTGTCATGCCCATGTATGTCATTTCTAGTTGGACTCCTTTGATCTCTAGAATTTTCAGTGGAACCGAGTCAATCTCCATATTAGCTAAACATTGCAAGCTTCTATTTATGGTTATTCTTGATAAGAGTGGACGGCTTATTCCCAACACTATCTTATGCTTCATAGTGTAGCCTATTCTCTTCTTCTTCTTCTTATTCTTATTATCTTGTAATTTATTTATTATCTCTTATTTATTCTTCACCTGCTCTCCTTGATTTCATCTCTTTTTTCATTTCTTTCTCCTCTTGTTATCATAGTTCAAGTTCCTGAGGTTCTCTTGTAGCTTTTTATGCTATATGTGTTGCCTCCTATTCTTGCTTTATCTTTTATTCTTGTTACTTTTGAGCCACTTCTTGTTGAGATACTTGTTCTTGGGCCAATGATTCTATATTTTTCTAAGCCTTTTCCACTTTTGTTTGGGTAGGATTATAGTCTATTCTTGAAATAAATTCTACAAACTTTAATTCATTCCTATTTTTTTCTTCCCAAGTCTTTGACCGACACTCTCATCTGTCTTGTAGGACCTCCAATAATCTTTCACTATGGATATTAGATCATACCTATGGAACATTAGATCCCCAAAATGGAAAATCATCAATTCCTCAGAATATCCTTTAGCTTTCCTGATATATTTTAACTAATATTCTCCCATGTGGAAAAACATGTGTGGAAAAGGATGCTTCTTGGTCCATGAAAGTGATCTACCTAACCTTATGTAAACCTAATAAGCTATTTCTTGAAGCACTACTTGGTTAGTTACAAATATAGGAATTACATGGGGGGTTTTAGTTACTCCAAATACTCTAATGTAAGTTCCATGTTGGTGTACAAATCAATCAACAACAAAGGGCACTATCTACCTGGTCCTTTAGAAATACATGGAGCATCTTCTTTGAATAAAGCTTCATATAATGACACTAGAAATTCATAGAAAATATGTGCGTACACCTGTATATAATGATCCTACTAGAGGATTTTGCAGTAGATATGGATCAATTCCTTGTGAGTTTTCCATCTCTAGTTCATGGTTTGGAATGCCATATTAGCACATACTATGACTAGAGAGATAAAATTCCATGAAAAATTGAGGTTGCTAGCATTCCTTGGGGTTGTGATCCTATACATACATTCCCTCATAAAGCCTAATAATATGTTTTACCAATTGAATATCCTTCCCTTGATTGGTAAAATGTACATGAGTGAAACCCAACCTTCAAGAAGCTCTCAACATTGGACCAACCATATAATTGACACAACATCATGGCCACTAACTGAAATGGAGTTTTGAATATATTCAAATGATATACTTTATTTTCCCATTATATGAAATTCCCTTTTCTAGTCCACCATGTCTTATGTCTTAAGTATTTGTTTGGAAAAAATATTGAAGTTTGATAGTTCTTCTTTTTCCAAGAACACGTTTTCCTAGGGAAACATGCACTACAATTTGATATCAAAGGCATTCAACAAAGCAATAATATTCCTATGACTATCTCTGATCATGGATTCTTATGGGTCTTAATGTTTTACAAGGCATTAAATATATTTAGCATATGGGAGGGAAAAAGGATGGGAAGCCACCTTTGGTAGCTAGGACCACTTAGTGGCCTTGTAGGTTTATGAATTTGTTGAAAATGCAGCAATAAATTCTCAATTTTATTTTTCCTTGATTAAATTGAGAAAATTTGAATATCCACATCAACAAACAACTTGGATGCAGTAACTTGTGTGACATGGATTGTGTCACCCAGTTTAATCAGTAAATTCGAGTTAGAGGAATTAGAGTTCAATTAAGCATGTGGTATTGCTAATTTGTAGCAATCAAGGTCAATTATTATTTTTTATTTATTTTTTTATTTTATTTTATTTTTTTCAGTTAAACTAGTTCCAACTATTGGAGGAACTAGTGGAAGCTCAGTTGTGTAGTGGGACTATATTCGAATGCAGTGATCACCCAGTTAACTAATCAATCAACCCAAAATAGCTAGTGTATGTAGAGAATTCAAATTCCCCAGGCGTTGTGGAGATTCCAAGGCAATGTAACATGAATTGTAGACTAGTCTTGAGTGTACAGGTGTTGCATGCAGTCAGATGATCAATCTTGGGAATTGCGCAATCCATTTTGAAGAAATTCATAAATAATAAGGGCCTATTTTCTAAAGAAATTGTGCAAGGAAATAGGGCCTCAAGCAGAGGCATAAATTGATTGAGTCAGGTTCAGAGCTTATTAGTGAGAAGAGAGGTAGGTTATTCACTTGGATGGTGTGCTCAATTGAGAAAAGAAATTATAATAGATCTCTATTCATCATATTAATGCAAGTAGGTATTGGGGTTTTTATCATATTGTTATAACCAAAAAAAATATTGTGTGGATGTGAGTTATTTATCATTGCACGTTTGTGATTGATGTTCCAAATTTCAAATTGAATTCTATAGAGAATTATAGTAGGTTTGTGGCTTGTGATTTTGATTAAAACTTCATGAGTAGTTGAAAATCTACATCATAATTTCCACATGGTATCAGAGTTGGATTCACATTAGAGCAGGAATTTCAAAGTTGTTTGGAGACATCCACAGTTATTCATATTGCTGATGGAGATTTCTGGAGTAGAACTTTGTAATCTTTGGGATTCATACAACATTTCTAATGGTAACTCCATCCATCATTAGGGACCAAAGAGCCTTGTGAGTAAAAGAGTTTTGAAGAAACTATTTATAGCATAAAAAGAGCCTAGTTATAGGAGAAGATCATAGTTCTTTTTCTCCTATAAATAGGCTCTTCAACACTTGTTTACTCACAAGTCTCTTTGGTTTGTGATGAGTGATGGAGTTACGATATGGAATGTTGGATGGATCCCAAATATTACAGTTCTACTCTAGAAATATCCATCATCAATTTCAAAGTTGTTTTTCAGGAGGTTCAAATTTGCAGTTCAGTGTAGTAGGATCTCTTCAAAATTGAAAATATGACCATCAACGCACTGATGCTAGAGTATGCCTTGGAATGCAACTCTAATTTCATTGCATGGAAGGATCACATGTAGGTAGTATTGGATGACAATGGATTTCTAGAATACATCAAGGGAAATGTTGCAAAACCACAAGCATCTGATGCACAAAATCTTGATCAATGGAAGAAAGATGTAGCCAAGGCGAGGATAATAATATTGGAGGGAATACGAGACAACATTTTCACCAATCTAAATCGGAAAGAAACTCCTTATGTAATGTGGCAGGCACTAACATATATGTTCCAGAATAGCAACGACAATAGGAAAATGGCAATCAAGGATAAACTTCGAAATATCGAGATGCAGAAGAATGACACTATTCAACAGTATCTAAGCAAGTTCACACAATTTTGTGATGAGCTTAGAAGAGTTAGTGTTACTATTTTAGATGATGATTTGGTAACTCTAGCCCTTCTAGGCCTTCCTAAGAGCTGGCATAGCTACCAAGAATCAGTGAATTAGAGGGAGAAACTACCGAATTGGGAATGCTTATGGTATGATTTGTTATAAGAGGAAATAAAGCGGAATTCCAGGGATGGAACTTCATCCAAGGGTGAGGATGAAGAAAACTTTGCATTGGTTGGAAAGGGAAATAAGGGAAAAGGGAAGAAATATCAAACCAAACCAGAATCGAGCCAAGGGGGCAAGAAGAAATATTTGTCCAAAATTAAATGCTTCCAACATCATGAATTTTCGCAATATTCCATGAAGTGTCCACACAACATGGAAATAAAGAAGACCTCAGAAGGACCACTAGTTGAAGCCTTGGCTTCAAAGCTTGAGCTTGAATTTACCCTCATCACATGCATGGCCAACACAATGATGGGGAACATGTAGTACTTGGACTCAGGTGCCTCATTCCACATGACATGGTGTAGAGAATTTTTTAGTGACCTGGAAGAGAAATATCTGTAGATGCACATTGAGCTAGGGGATGAAAAAAGCTAAAATTCAACCATGGTTGGTACAGTCACCTTTCAGAGGGAGTTGGGCTCCCCTCTTAGGATCAAGGATGTCATGTTTGTTCCAGGGCTAAAGGAAAATATCATATGTGTTGCATTTATGAATGACCATGGCCATGATGTGATCTTTAGCAAAGGAAAAGCATTCATGAGACACATATCCATGGGATAGGTGAAGCAGATTAGGGTTTGTTGTCTTAATGGGGCTTGACCCAGGTTCAGAAATGTTTAGCCAAACAAATCCCGACACTACCGGCCCTTTCGACAATAGTCTGCAGAGTGTGGACTGAAGTCTCACCCGAGGTAGTATGGGAGGGTGCTGGAACTAGGTTTTTGCACCCTAGGGATGTCTTAATGTTGTCTGGGTTTGCATGGAGCAACCCTACGCGCTGCGTGGCTTTCACGCAGATGTCTTCTTGGGGCAACTACCTTAGTCAAGCGTGAATGCAATATTTTTTGTGCTTAGTATTATTATATATCTTTGGTTTCTTACAAAGGTACAACACTTTCAGTTATTATTCAACATAAACAGACATGCACATAATCATAAATCAGGAACAGATGCATAGACCAGAATCTAGAACAGATACACAATATTTTAGAATCAACTTATCTTTATTAATGCCTTTATCCGGTTACAATCCACTTCCCACCCTACGCACACTACTGCAGGGGTCTGTGCACACAACTGTGGACTCTAACCAGGCCTCCGCGCACACAGCTGCAGAGCCTCTATCTCCTATTACAACCCAAACTTTCACTTACAGACTTAGATCTACTATCATGTTCAGACACCCATATTACTTCTATTACCAAAAATCTACCTTTTACACTTAGAGCCTTACTCTTATTTATACATTCCCATGGTCCATGGACCATGGGCAGGCCGACACATTCTAGATTAACTTATAATATTTTAGGGTGGACTACCCTTGGACTTGACCCATTACAATTCATGCTCTGTGCACTTTGCGGAGCTTTTACAGTACAATACCCAAAAATGTGGGCTTCAAGCCCCAAAACCGTTACGCGGGGGATCCACTGCCCAACAGGCCCCCAACACAATCATCGTGACTCATCCCGAGTCACTCGTCGGTGCGGCAAGATGTGCTGCCAAGGCTTCGTGGTTCACCATCCCTGTGAGTGACGTACTATGCTTCATTGTTCCATCCTTGCTTCTTGCAACACTTCTTCAAGCTCCTACTCCATTGCCCCTACTAGTTCGCCTAACTAATGATGCTCATTCTGCTTTGCTCGATTAACAAAAAGCGGCTCCTCATAGGATTTTAGCTCTAGCTGAGATGCCAAAGCCATGGAATCTTTTTGCAAGTGGAACAAGTTTGCAATCTCTGGTCTCGTATACGCAATATTTGCTGCAACTTGTGTTGTATTTTTGTAAGAGAGATGTTGCTGTCCTTGAGGTCCCAATCTTCAAGGTTCATCGTAGGCACGTAGCCCAGGGTTGCACTTGTCCATGATATCCCAAGATTCACCATCTCACCCTTATCTATCATAGATCACTTACTCGACCACAGGTTTTTCGGTGACATTTGGACCAATCCTGCTATCTATCTGGGAATTTGCAGTATGTCTCTTACCACTGGTGTTGAGCTCGGCATGAAGACTTCGGGTGTCAGCATTACGCTGTCCCAAAGGTCCTGCAAATCATTGAAGTTGGACAGGTCCATATCTATCAGGTAACTCAATAACTTAAGTCTCACAGTGCCATGGTTTGTTCAGTAGACGACTAGCTGTGATTTATAAGCCAGCCAATATTCAAATTCGACCGTTCCCTCCTTTTCTGGTTCATTAATGCGATATGTATTGGAGATCGTTTCAAATCCAGTACTAACTTCATGTTTTAAATGCCCATCGTCGTCTCCTGGTTGCTTCAGATTGACCAACTTATCATGAACAATGACTTCAATGGTCACTTTCCTGCCTTTCTACACAGCAGCACAGCCCTTTATGCATGACCGTGCTTCTTGTAATAAATGCTTCTTATGCGAAACCCTGTTTCCACGCAGCTTTCCTACAGACTCGTTTATAGTCCCGTGCCTTCTTTCAACTACTTGAAGTGCTAAGACTATACTTCGGTCCATTAGTCAGGTGGCTGACCCACTCGTGTAGAGCTTCAAGTGACTGCCATTTACCTTTTGTGGAACAGGCTCCCCATTAAGCTTATCGAGCTGGACCATTCCACCATCTGTGACTTATTTGACTACATATGGTCCTAACCAATGCATTCGGAGTTTTCCAGGGAATTTCTCGAACTTTCTATCATACAGTAATACCAAATCATTGACTTTGAACATGCGCAACTTGATGTGGCGATCGTGCCAAGCTTTCTCGTGCTGTTTCTGTACCTGCTAATGGAAGCCTGCCAGAAATCGTTCTTCCTCTAGTTCTTCTAGTTGCACGAGCCTCTCTTCCAAGGCTTCATGGTCGGCCATGCCTGTCATCGTTGCTATCCGCAAACTGGGTACAATGTATTCCATTGGCATGACGGCTTCCGTGTCATAGACTAACCTAAACGGTGTCTGCCCTATCAATTTTTTGCATGTGGTTCTGTATGCCCATAACACAACAGGTATGCGTAAATCCCAATCGGTTCGCTGTGCGTTACATACTTTGTTTAACGTAGTCTCCAGTATCTTGTTGAATGCTTCTACAGTCTCCTTCGCTTGTAGATGGTATGGCGTGCTTTGTTGATTATACACCTGGAATTCTTCAGTAATTGCGCTGATAGTTTCATCTAGGAAGTGTGTTCTGTGGTCACTCATTAGAATTTTCAGGCATCCAAACTGCATCAAGACGTTGTCAAATAAGAATTTCGTAGTCGTAGCAGTCGTGCAGTCCTTAACCAGCTATGCTTCCACCCATCTGGTTAAATATTTTGTCACAGTGATGATATAGCGTGCACCTGTCTTCCCTTGAGGGGTGATAGGCCCCACAAAGTCTATGGCCCATTTGTCGAATGGCTGCAATCTCATCTATGGATTGAGTGGCGTCTCATCCCTTCACAATGGTTTCCTAGTCCGCTGACATATGTCACAGGCCCAACAGTACACTTTTGAGTCTTGATGTAGGGTTGGCCACCATAGTTCGGCGCGAAGAATCTTCTATGTTGTCACCTGTCCTACATAATGTCCTCCTGCAACCCCCCCATGTGCTTCTGCGATGATCTATCCTCGTTCAAATTCAGGTACATATCTTTGTAATATTTCGTCATTTCCCATTTTGTAGAGGTGCCTCGTGATAACAGTTAAATCTGTCGTGCGTACCACCAATTCTTTCTTCTACTTAATTGAATACCCCTACAGTGCAGTACCTATGGTTAAGAAGTGGATTATATCCTTTAAGTGGCCATCCGCGATGCACACTGCATAGAGTTGTGCATTAGGTAGTCCTTCCTCCAAATTTGTTGGCTCCTCACCATTCTCAATTCGGGACAGGTGATCTGGGCCTGTGTTTAGGTGTCCCGGCTTTACGATGACCTCAAAATCATATTCTTGAAACAATAACAACCATCTACAATTGCGCCCCCTCAACACAGGCTTTTTCACCAGGTATTTCAATGTGGAGTGATCAGTATACATTTTAAAGTGCCCACCGAGTAGATAGTGGCAGTATTTCTGGAGCACGTATACCATCGCCAACCCCTCACGCTCAGTGGTGGAGTAGTTCTTTTCTGCTTTAGACAATCATCGACTTGCAAACACAATCAGGTGATCAATGCCTTCTGCTCCTTCTTGTGTGAGTACAATGCCCAACGCAATACATGACGCATCAATATGTACATGAAATTCAATGTCCCATTTTGGGAAAACCAAATTGGGGGCGGATGCCATCTTTTCCTTTAGAATCTCTAGACTTTTCTTACAGTCATCATTCCAACAATATGTAGTGTCCTTTTTCAAAAACTGTTCCATTGGTGTCGTGATTTGTGCATAGCCCTTAATAAAATTTCGATAGTAGCTAATGTGTCCCAACGTGGTATGGAGTTGTTTGACACTACACGGCGCTTGTAGATTGAGTATGATAGCAATCTTCATAGGGTCCACCATCAGGCCTTGTTTGCAGACTACATGGCTAAGAAAGTTGCCAAAAGGGATGAGGAATGTACACTTTTTAAGCTTTAGCGCCATCTGGTGTCATCGACATGTATCCAGCATCAACCATAAGCTCGCTACATATTTCTCGACTAGCCCAAATACAATCCAATCGTCAAAATAAACCTCCAAAAACTTGTGAATGAATTCCTTGAATGCTGCCAGTACTATGCGCGAAAATATCACTGGCACACTCTTCCACCCGAGGGGCATAACATTGTACTGAAAACATCCCCATTTGGTCATGAAGGTGGTCTTGCTCCTATCTTCTGGTGCGATCTTGATCTAATGGTACCTTGAGAACCCATCCGTGAATGAGTACGCTTCCTGTCCACCAACATTCTCCAGGACTCCATCTGTAAACGAGGTTGGGAATGGGTCATGAACATAGGCATCATTCAGTTTTTGGAGGTCCGTGCAGATTCAAATTTTGCCCTTCTATTTTTTCTCCTACACTATCATAGGACTCACCTAGTCAGACTCTTCCACAGGTTCAATAATTCTTGTTGCAAGCCTTTTTTCCAATTCTTTGGGGACCTTTTCCTTATACTTCAGATTCAAATGGTAAGGACGCTACTTAACTATCTTCACGTGCGATTTCAAAGTTATCTTCATTGTCCCTAGGTCACCAAGAATCCCCTTTAACTCTATTATTTTGGTCGGGAATAAGTCTCAATATTCACGCAGTAACTCAACGACCTTATCCACTGTGGCATCATCCCAATAGTCCCCCAAGGTCGCATACTTCGGCTCCTCATCTGTACCAATGTTCACCTATTTCGTTTTTAGTGGCACTGTGATGTCAAGGTCCTCAATCGATGGTCCTTGAATTTTGCGACTCCCTTCTGTTTCCGGAATGTTAATGTTTTGGGGGTCATCATCATCATCCTCCACTTGCATGTTGTAACATTCTAGGGCATGGCTTAACTGATGTGACCATTCTAGTTGAACTATTTCTTCTGGTTCCTGTGGTATTTTGAAGATAGTGGCTTTCATAATTTGCAACACATCGTCAACAGTATCCATCCATTGGTCTTCAAATAAGAACATTAATAAAAACCCTTCGCGCAAGATATCCCATTCGCCCATACCATGTCGAAGCTCTGTCTCAGTATACCAGTTTCTGGGGATGACATCCAGGGTATGATAGAATAAGTGTACCCATTCAAGCTGGGGTTCTTTGCCATAGGCTTTGGTCCATTTTATGAGGTGTATGCATGGGTCATCACATCCATCATATATCTCAATTACTTGTAGCTCCGACTTCCCAAATCTTAGCTGCATCATCCTTCTGCAATCATGCTAGTTTTCAAAATTTCCTTCATGTGTTCCTAACCAACGTGTAGGTGTTGCGTGTAGCACCCACTTTAATGCATCGAACCTCTGTTTCTCTGGTACTGCACTCTCAAGCTTACTCAAGAATTCTTCCACCACTGTTAGTCCATCATATGTTGGTAGATATCAAGCCTAGGTCGTTATGCAATGTAGTGATTTGGTCATCATATTACAATTGAGCGTCGTCACTTCACTCAACCAATTGTGCCATCGCTCATCTTCTTCATCAGACTCCGACAGGCAGGATTCTGCGTGCTCCCATGGGGTCCTTTCATCTGTAGTCAGATTTAGCCAATCTTTGTTTCGTGCAGTTATTTTGTAGATACAATCTAACTCCTCGTCGCTTTCATCATCATGCACAGGTTCTGTGTAACACTTTCCTTCGGTGGGATCAAGCGGAACTATCACACATAGGGACTTTTTCTCGAAAATCATTTTCCGCTTCTTTAGGTTGATGACTCCGTTTATATCTGTCACCCAGTCTATTCCAAGTAATGCGGGGTAAGGGTTACTATCATATACAATCTCTATTACCTCAAAATCTATCTACGCACTCGCACCTTCGATATCCATTGTTACTCCTGTCAATCTTCCCATGGGCAAGATCTTTTGTTGGTTCATCATCTGTAATTGAATAGGAGACCACTATAATGCAGGCCTCCCCATGCGTTCCCAAGTCTTCTTTGGTAATACGTTCATGTCTGAACCCAGGTTTAAGATTACTTGATCCATCTCATATTTGTCAATTTGCACTGTCAACTGCATTTCCCATCCGGTACGCAGAGTATGCTTCCCCATTTTTCGAACTACACACAACTCCCCTGACCCTATGCACCTAGTGATCAGCTCTTGTAGTCCTTTAACTGCATTATTGTCGCACAAAAATTTCATACATGTCTCTAAAAAGGTAGTTCGCATCGAGGGATCCAGGCTCATCTCTAGTTGATCCCTACTACCTGAAGTAGAGACCTCCGCGAAGATCTTCTTAGCTTCCACAAACGTTTCTTTTGTGCAGTCCAAGTCAAACTTGGGTTCCTTTACAGGAGCCTTACGTACCCAGGTGTTACACAGTAATTTGTCACTGCCTTCACCCCAGTCCTTCTACTGTGTCATGTGTCCAGTAAAACATGCTCATATTGAACAAATGCTCTCTTATGTTGCCAATTGACCCACTTTTCCTAAGTTTTCTGCCTCGTCGCGGTAGTGAACTTAATATACGTGATGAACCTCTATCTTAAACAGTCTAGTCGCGCCCCCATCGCAGGAGTACATCTGTTTCCCATGACGGTCGGATTTCATGCCCCGGTGCAAGGCTATTTGCTATCTTTAGCGACAGTTTGACCAAATACATTGCTTCCTAGCGATGTCGGCGCTAAAGCTTAGTTATGCGCTAGTGATGATCCAGATTGGGTGAATTAGTTCCAACAGTCGGCCTTCTAGATGTCTCTGGACCTGGTGGTTGGGTCAAATTGGGTCACCCTTCCCCCTGTGGCATGGTAGTTCTATATTTTGTGCTACTTGCCCTGAGGATAAGCTCCCTCTCCCTCATTTCATGGAGACTCCTTCTCCTATAAAATCACTCACCATTGCTATCATCTGCTATTTCTTTTGGTTATGTAGTACTGCTGATGCTTTTGAGTTTGATAGATAGTTGGTGTGAGTGTGACAAGTGTGGGATTGCTTTGTTGTTTGCAAGAAGGTGTGGAGTGCCCTTAACCTTATGTAAAGCTTGTGAATGAGAGAGAGAGAGATATATTGCTATTTAGGAGACCCATCTTTGAGAGTGAATGCTTGAAGAAACACACTGGTTGGACCCTCTGAGAAGGCTTGCGATGTCAAGACTTGGTTGTAAGCTTTGCTCCTGATTTATCATTAATACAATCAATGATGATTTCCTATGTCTTGTATGTAATTTACTTGATAGCTCATGACTTCTTGACTTTATGAGTAAATAGATCATTGTTGTTTCTCAGTTACATGCTCTGTTGTTTCTTTGTGGTGTTTCAAGTTGATTGCTCATTAACGAGAAGGAAACGGAAGCTGGAGAAGTGCAATGGAACTTCATCGACCACCAGTTTGAGGTAGGCCTCCAATGATGAATATTTAAGGGAATTAATTGTTGTTTTGTCCTTGCTGTGACTAGACCCACTTTAGGGCTAGAGGGGTTGCCTCTGTCCGCAGAGGGAACACTTTCCTGCATCACAAGTTGGCGACTTCGCTGGGGAATCCTTTGTATGTTGCTTCTCTTGTTTGCTCTTGTTTTGATTTTGATTTGGTGTTTTTTGAATTTTGGGGATAAACTATCAGTATTTTGGGTTACCTGGATCGATCTGGGAAGTCCCTCTATTGTCTGTAGGATTGACTGGATTTTGTTTGGGAGTTTCTTGTTTGTCTGTCATTGTTTTTAAGATCATCGTTGGAAATAGTTTAACAGTCATGCCAATGTCGCTTTGTCTCTCTTGCAAAGTCATGTGCATCACTAAATCCCGTTGTACAGTCGCGATGACTCTTGAAATTGACCCGTCGCTGAAGAGACGTGTACTCTCACGACGACATCGCTCTATTGCTACAACTAGTGGCTAATCGTCCCTAGTTGCTTATGTAATCCCCGCGACGATTCCTGTAGAATTGTTTTTTCAATTCTACCTCCTGAATTCACTAGTCCTGTTGATCCCTTGCTTTCTTTCTCTTGCTCAGTAGCTCTTTTTTTGATTGTTTATGGTTAAGGTACTCTTTCTTTGGCTTTATTGAATGAATCTTACATTTTTGGTTGTGTGACCTAGTTTATTCTTTCAAGTTCTTGAATTAATTGGCTTGGTTGCTGGTTTGCCCAAGGTTCATTTGCAACTTTCTTGTCAATTTGTTGGAGCCTCCTTTATTGCTTGTTTCTTTCTGGTTGATTTTAGTGATGATTACTGAACCAATATTTGGCATTGATTCAATTTCTTTTCACTACCGAACATAGATCACAATTGTTTGGATCGACCGGTTTTCACACTCACTTGTTTGTTTCTTTTAAATTTAAAACAATCAAAATCAAAAGACTGCATTCATTTAGTATACGAAAGTGAAAGTGTATTTGCATTTCAAGTTTGCATATTGGAAAGCAAATGATAAAATCTATCATCAGTAATATCCATGCACTGTAGGGTTGATGTGTTTTTGCATTGTGTCTCTTAGCTTATCTTGGTTTTCTTGGTTTGGGGATGATCTATCTACCCTCCTGTAGGTAGGTGTTCATTGAAGTAAAAGATGTTTTACTCATTCTAGCTGCATCCTAGGTTTTTGTTGTATACATACGGTAAGGCCTAAAAACTGAAACATAATTCAAGATCAACTCTAAAATGAATTGAATGAACTTAACAACGCATTGGAACATAATACACACTATTTAGAGGTCTAGGCTAGAGACGTGCTCTGGCGTCGTTAAACCTAGTCACTATTGTTCTCACTCAAGGTTGAGTGATTCCTCCTTCTGTGACTCAATAGCGGTCTAGTACAGAATTTTTCTCCCAGTACCACCGAGTATATGTTGGGAGACCCCACTAGGTTATCATCCTATATCCCTAGGAAGCCATGTCTGCCGCCTTGCAAACTGTAATGCACCGAACATAGCATTCGGGAAGATTGACTGTTGTACAGAAAGTCCTTGGTTTTCATATGATCGCCAAGGTGTATATCCAGTTTTATGGGATGTTTGGTAAACCTTTTGCCTAGTTTCTCTAGAGCAGTCACTTTCATTCCTTTTCAAACTCCTAAGAAAAGGTCCATCTGAGCACTTGTCACTTCAGGCTCATTAAATATTCGAAGGCGACTAGAGTCATCTTTTTGTCCTTTTCTCGACTCTTTAAAGATGAAAAGGTCAAGTTCTGTTCCTGTGTCTTAAAATTTATTTGGCCACGTTCACATTTACCCTGTTAGATCTTGTTGCATTTTAGTTTGTGTGGGGTTATTCATCCTTACTCGATTTTTTATCCCTAGGGCTTTTGAGTTAAATCATCCTGGTGGAATCACTGATCCCGTCTCTGGTTCCAAGTGACCAAGGATCCCCATCTTCTGTCACTCCTGACGTACTGGTTGCTAGTGATACTCTTCCTGTTATTTCAAGTATCCAACCGCTTAACTCTCGCGCTTCGGAAGACGAGTCTTATGATATTTGTTGGAACTCCATTTGGGAGCCTTCCAAAGAAGATTTTCCCCTTACTCCTCCTAGTGTTTCGGTCCCAATGTCTTCTTCTGACATGGATGAGATGAACCCCGTCACGAGTGAAAAGTCCTTTATGGCTAGTGGTGAAATTCCTATACCAACGGAAACTTCACCCTTCCATGTCACCTCCCTTGGTATCATGCTACCTTTACGCTATAATGCTGTAGCTGATATCATAGGTTCTAGGTCTCCCCTTACAAGTTCCATGTGGTCTCGTACTGCCACTCCGACTTTGAGATCTTTCACTCCCCAGATTCACAATGTGACATCTATCTCGACTATTCCAACCGTTTGTGTGGCTTCCTCAACCCCCGTTGTTAGTGCCATCACTGCATCTTCAGTTGTGACCACTGTTGCCGGACCTTCAGCAGGTCCTTCACATAGTGGCCCTTCGGCACCCATATCTGGGGCTGTTGACCCTAGCCTTAGTGCCCCACCTTCTTCTGGTACCATTCTAGCAGGGGGGGCATGTTGAGCTAATTTGTTTACCAAAATTAACACAATTATTTCTTATCAATCCGGGTTGTTTATGCTTTGAGGCAAGTTCACTATATGTGAAGATCAGATGTAATCAAACCTTGAAAGATAAGTTATTCAAAAGCTTAAAGCAATACATCCTACAACTCCAATTCAATTAGTTTAAAAAGAGGAAAATATTGAAATGGTTCTTGACTCAAGAAGTCCACTTTTGCCTCAATTACTACTTAATGAATCAGAGATTAAAACCAAGAACTTAAGATGGATAAATTATTAATGAAAGAAGCTCCTAACTTAAGAGACACATAAGGTATTTCATCATAATTCATTCATCTCAATACCAAAATCACATAAAGAAACTACTTGCATGCAATCAAAGGAAACTAGTTTTAATTCATCATTTTAGTAGAAGGGATGCTCAACTTGAACACTTGTTTTTCCAACTTAATAAAGTGATGAATAAGCTAAGAACTAATGAAATCAATCACCATGCATTAACCATAAAGCAATCTGAAATAAAGCTTTGAAAAACCAGTTCTACAATAACCAGATTACAAGAAATAAAACTAGTTAACAAGGAAGTGTACTTAGCTTGGAATGGGGGCCCTCCACCCTTGCCTTTCACATTTGAGAAGTGATATCAGAAGCTCAAATTCAGTCACACATCCATAGCATTGAACAACAAAATAATGATAGCACAAGTCTTCAAATTAACTTTCCAATCCAAAAGTGTCTTAGCATAAAAGTATAATAAGTCAATACATAAGCCATCAAAGTCTTGGCTCTTAAATAAGAAGTCTCATGAAGCAAACTGATCTATATTCACTCAAACAAACCCATCTACTCTCATCTATCTATCTAATTCGAATTCATTACTCCCATCCCAAGAAATATGACCAATCCCATAGAATCTCAAAACTGCCCTATTTCTATGGGATTTCTGAATGACTAGTCATGATTGACTAGCACCAAATGGGCCTAATAAAGCTTGTTCTGTTCGAACTAAGCATAGTTGGCTTAGTCCTATTTCCCAAGCTGTCCATCCATGCATTCAATTCATGCCCAAGTGTCCTGAAACCACATCAACCATAGAGCTATTACGGGAATTTCTGAATCTGCCAATTTTGCACTTAAAACCAAACTTTCATAAAAACTTTAGAAATTGAAAAATTAAAATTAAATACCTGAATGGTTATCGAATATACATCAAAATGGGATGAATGAAGGGAAAATGGATGGCAAATAGATGGATTAGTAAGTTTCTTAGAGCAAAAATAAGACCAAAACAAAGGCCCAACATCTCTCCCTTGCTTATCATCAAGCATGTCCCCATGCTTGCTTACTCCTCTTTGATCTTCTTCTCTCTGTAGTAGATGATGTACCTGTAGATGCTTCCTGTTGTGTTGTCCTGACCAAACAATCCAAACCTGAGTCATGTCTTTCCCTGGACAAAGCTGCTTTTACCTTCTGTTTTTCATACTTTGCCTGCCACATATTCTTTTCCTTTAACCATTTAAATGCTTACTTAGAAAGTAGATCATTTTTCCATTTCAGTCTCCCTAGCTCTTCATTTAGCTTTTCATTTGCCTTGACCAACTTAGTATTATCCTTCTTATTTGCCTTGTTTTCCTCTTTTAATTGTTTTTCCAGGATTTTACTAATTTCTAATTGGTCAGTTAAATCCCTTATTCTTCCCAAATTGATTTCTGTTTCAAAATCTTGTGTTGTTTTCATTAATGATGCTTCTGCTACATCATCATATGAAGAATCCCTCTCAAATACTTCTTGTGCAATGTCATTTTCTTCTTGTTTTCTTGGAGAATATGTTTCTACTTCCTTGTCTAAGTCAATGGGACTTTTATTCCTAAATCTTCTAGGAATAGACATAACAGATGTTTCATTTTCCTGCATGGCCATGTTATTTTGCTGTTTAGCTCTTGTTCTAGGATACAAGGGTGAACTCATCAATCCTCTGTTTTCCTGCTCTATTTTATCTTGTACTTCATTAATCTGTTCAATGAACTGATTTTTAGACATGAACTCTCTCCATACTATGCCTTGTGACCTCACTTGATACTCAACTAGGATTTTGATCAATCCTTGGTGGTAAATCTGTCCTACTTTAGGCCTGTGTTCATGTCTCACTGTTTCAATCATTCGCAAGAGGCTCCTATATAGGAAATATGGCAAGTTAATCCTATCCTCTCCCTTAATATGCTGTAGAAGCTTGACATGATACAAGTGGGCAACACTATATCCTCTATCACAAGTCAAAAACTTTTGGATGACCAAAACCAACTCACCCCATGGTTCATTGAACCATTCCCATGGTATCCCCTTTGTTCTATCAAAAGTCCCTTTCCGGTTCTTCTCAAGAAAGAAAGTCCATGCTTTCTCCTTGAAGTGCAGGCCTTTGTAATATTTCTCACCTATCATTGGTAGATCTAAAGCTTGGGAAAGGTATTCCTGAGTCACAGGAATAATAACATCTCCTACCCGTGTCTAGTCTTGACTGAAATTGTTTATAAAGTCCCTGGTTATCTCTTCAGAGTGGCCATCAAATTTTTGTAAAAAGCCTATCATTCCTGCTTGGTAAAGTTTTTCTATAGTTTCCTTCCTCCAGCTCTCTATCTGAAATTTTGGCTCTACTCTGGCTGACATTGTTTCTGAAAACCAGTGAATGTATGCTTCTGTTCTTACTAATTTCATCTTGACAATAAAATTTTTATGAATTTTTCTTTTCAAAATGAAATTCTGAAAGCAGAGAAGCTTACCTGCCTCTTCACAACAATTTGACTTTGATTTACTCAGCCTTTGTTTACCCTTTCTCTGCAGCAGCACTGTTTTAAATCCCTGTTCAAGCAATCAAACACCTGGTTGTCAACGAGCACTGAGGAGTGTTAAACGGCGCTCCGAATCCCTGTTGCTTCGTTCAACTGACTGGTGGCAAGGGCAGAATCATTAACCATTAATCACAGGCAGTATACAATTACATCCCACAGTTGCCGAACTTAAACAAACCACACCGTTACCTGAATAGATCCCGAAAATTCAGTGATCACTCGGCGTTAAGTTCGGGACAATTTCCTTCTTAAATCCTCTCAAACCCGCTTCAGTTTCCTTTTTACTAGCTTGCAGCTCCAAACACAATCGTTCTGAGCTATTCGGCGATGAAGAATGAGTTTTGAACAGTGCAAGAACCATCGGTCAGTTCATGACCGTTTCATGGGTGTACTGTGCACTCTGTTTATTGGTGCTACAACGTATGGTTGGTATGGTTGTCCTATTGACCAGTCACCCGACTGTGTCATGAGGATGGCCGAATTATATTTTTAATTTGAACGTATGCGCATAACTCCCTTCACAGCGCACAGTCCAATGGGAAATGGTCGCCATGCCACGGTGTTTACCCCGTACCTTTGTGCTGGCCTATATTGATTTGGATTGTCGTTTCATTGATGTCGTTTGATTTGGTTGCTCTACCTTGGCTGCATGCAATATGATTGCCACACATCATATAGACTGTCGTGTGCTTATAACCTTGCTCGGCACTCATTCTTGTATGTAATGATTTTAAACAATGCGTTCTTATGCAATGAGTTTGAGCGATGTGCAATTAACGTTTAGTCCATATACAATACCCCGCTGCCACATATTCAATCATAGTTTTGACTTTGTACGTGGTCTTGCCATATGTATTGCACGCGGTCTTCTCTTTATACGCCTTACCTTATATCATATGCGCCTTATATCATATACGCCTTACCTTATATCATATACATGCGCTTTAGTTTATGATATATGCATATAATCTTACTCCACCATTTTGACTATAGCGCATATATTGATATATGCATATTATAACCATTTGGACTATAGCACATATATTGCATTTGTTTGTTTTGCATATGGCATATATGGATTTTCATATAGCGCATGACTTATTTGGTTATATGCACATCTTTATAATTTTAAAATGACCATCTTGGGTCATATTTAAAATTATCACCATTACTAATCCTTGAATTGTATGTGCAGGTTGAAAAGTTGTCCCATTTTGGTCTTTTTATGCTTCTAAAGAAAAATACTTAGGAGTTAATGATCATGAAATAAATATGGGATATGTATGGATATGAAATGGAATATGATGTATAAGGGTTATAGGGTATGTAAAGGGAATATAGGATATGGAATGATAATGAATATCCTCAGGTACTAATTTCAACTTAACAAAGACTAAAAATTTCTAAGAAAAATTTGAATTTTCAATCACAAAATGACTATAAATATACTCCCCTGGATGATGTCGATACAAGTGGGATGAAATCAGTTGATCAAATGTTGTAGATGGATTGAAAAGTAAACTTTATTGCTGCTCCTTGTTCTTCGTGCTCTGGTTCTTGAATTGTTGTTCAGGTCCCTCTGTAATGATTTCTTGTTTCAGGTCCCTCTGTTGACAATAAAAGTTCCATCTATACTTTAGCTTTCCAGCTAAAGTTCTTGTGCAATTCTCCCCCTTGCTTAAGATTTGACTTGTCCTCAAGTCAGTTGTCTGTGGAGAATTTCCTGCATTGAAATTATGTGAGAACAATAGAACAAGAATAAGGAATTCATAGAGTCCAAGTTGTCCTGGTTTTCCCCTATGAATTCGTGTTTGCTTGGTGCCAGTTTCCTGGTTTTCACTAGCAAACAAGTTATTTACTTTTTATATGTTTTTTTTTAATTTTTTTTTTATATTTTTTTATATTTTTTATATTTTGTTTTTTTATTTTTATTTATTTTTTTATTCAACTACAAGACTGGAAGATGGCTGAGCCTGGTGTGCCATGATTTCCAGTTCTATATCCTCTACCAGTTGTTTCATAAATGCTTCCTTACTGATAGGCCTATTATAAACTTTGAGCCTATGTCCATTCACTACAAATGAGGTGGAGTCCTGGTCGATTGTCCTGATCTTTACTGCTCCATTGTCAAAGATTTCATCAATTTCATATGGGCCTAGCCAATGTGTTGTGAACTTTGCTTTGAAGTCTTTGAATTTGGAGTCAAAAAGTAATGCCCAGTCTCCCTTGTGAAATGTCTTAGTTTTGATATATCTGTCATGCCACTTCATTCTTTGTTGTTGCACCAATGTGGTATGTTCTATGGCTTGCTGACGATGCTCATCTAGTTGATTCAGTTCCATGATCCGCTGCTGTTGTGCTTCAGTCAGGTCTAGTCCTAGTTCAGTTGCCAGTCTGTATGTTTGTATCTGAAACTCTATAGGCAATAAGGCCTCTTTTCCATATACCAACTGGTATGGACTAAAACCAGTTGTATTCTTCCATGTGATTCCGTAGGCCCATAGTGCATCTTTTAATTTTTCAGACCAATCTCTTCTGTTCAGCTGTACTGTTTTACTCATGATATTTTCTAGGACTTTATTTGTTGATTCAACCTGCCCATTTGCTTGAGGGTGATATGGTGTAGACTTTCTGTGTTTGATCTTGTATTTCTCTATTAGATCTCGTACCAGCTTTGATGTAAACTGTGCTCCTTGATCTATTACAATTTGTCTGCGTACTCCGTATCTTACAAAGATTTCTTCAAAGAGAAAGGTGACCACTGTATCTTCTGTTGCTCTGTTTACTGCTTTAGCCTCCACCCATTTGGTGACATAATCTGTACATATTAGGATGTACCTCTTTCCATTTGATGGTGGATTAATAGGTCCAACAAAGTCAAGTGCCCATTGCTCAAATGGTTCTATGAGGACCTGTGGCTTGAGCGCCATCTCATCTGATGTGATTGGTCTCCCTGTTCTTTGGCAACTATCACATTGCTTGACATATGCCTTAGAGTCTCTGAAGATGGATGGCAAGTAATAGCCCAGTTGCAGCACCTTATATGTTGTCCGTTTGTCTGCAAAATGAACACCACATGGTTCATCATGACATGCTCTCAGGATGTCTAATATTTCATCTTCTCGCACACATTTTCTAATCATCAGATCAGAACCAGTATAAAATAAATCACCATTTACCCAACTATACCTAGAACTTTCTCTAACAATTTTTCGTTTCTACTTTTTAGAGAATTGTGTTGGAAACTTTCTAGAAGATAAATAATTTGCAATGTCTGCAAACCATGGTGTTTTTACTGTTATGGAAAACAGGTGTTCGTCTGGAAAGTTGTCTACAACCAGATTTGGATCGTTGGGTGAATGTATGCGGGACAGAAAGTCAGCCACTTGATTTTCCTTGCCTGGCCGGTCTTGTATTGTGATATTAAATTCTTGCAATAACAGTAACCATCTTGTTATTCTTCCATTGGTGATGGGTTTATTCATCAAGTATTTGATTGCTGAATGATCTTTATGAATGAAAACTTGATAACCTGTTATATAGTGCCTGAATTTGTTTACTGCATGTATAACGGCTAACATTTCTTTCTCTGTGACTGTGTAGTTCAATTCTGCAGGTGTTAAATTCTTGCTTATAAAGTATATTGCATAATTGAACAAGTTCTCTTTCTGCCCAAGAGAGGCACCTATCGCGGTGTCAGATGCATCAGTTGAAATATGAAATGGAAAAGACCAGTTTGGTCCATGGAGAATGGGTGCAACTGATAATTTTTCTTTCAGAATTTGAAATGCATTTTGACAATCATTTGTCCAGTGAAATTCAATATCTTTTGCTAATAGTTTGAACAGAGGTTGGGCTATTTTACGGAAGTTTTCAATGAATCGTCTATAGTAGCCTGCATAGCCTAAGAAACTTCTTACCTCTTTTTGTGTTGTAGAAGGCATTAAGTTAACTAGGACTTATATTTTTGCTAGATCCACCTTAATTCCTGAAGCGGAAATATGGTGTCCCAGAACTATTCCTTCTGTCAACATCATATAGCATTTCTCATTGCTCAATGACAAATTTGTTTCAATGCATCGTTTCAAGACTTTCTCAAGGTTATTTAGGCAATCATTATATGTGTTTCCATAAACTGTGAAGTCATCCATATAAACCTCTACACATTCGTGAATTAGATCAGCAAATATTGCAAGCATTGCTCGTTGAAAGGTTGCATGTGCATTGCATAAAACAAATGGCAAAACATTATATGCATAGGTTCCCCATGGGCAAGTGAATGTTGTCTTGTCTTGGTCTTCTGTTGCTATTCTAATCTGGTTGTACCCGCTAAACCCATCCAAGAAGGAGAAAAATTTCTTTCCAGCTAATGAGTCTAACACCTGGTCAATGAATGGTAGAGGAAAATGATCTTTTAATGTAGCTTTGTTTAGTTCCCGATAGTCCACACATACCCTCCACTTTCCATTTTTCTTTGGTACTATAACCAATGGAGAAACCCATTGACTATCTGAAATAGGATAGATGAATCCAACATTTAACAATTTTTGCATTTCCTCTTTCACTATTTCTTTCATCATGGGATTCATTCGTCTTTGAGGTTGCCTTACAGGTTTGAGTTGATCATCTGTATAGATGTGGTGGATACATGTGCTGGGATGGATTCCTTGCATGTCAGTATAATCCCAGGCAAAATCTTTTGAATATTTCTGTAATAATGCAATTACCTCTTGTTCTTGTGCTGATTGCAACTGGTTTCCAATGTTCAAATGTTTTCCAAGATATACCTCAATTGTTTTTATTGTTGGATTGGAGATTGTGTTTACAGGAAAGATGTCTATAAAAGAATTCCGCCAAGTTTGAATATTACAAGTTTCCTGAAAGCATTGATTCAAAAGATTACTTGCAGCTTCATATTGGACTTCTCTAAGCTACTCTGAAATACTTGGTTCTGAAATGAAAAGATCCATTAAGTCTTCATTCTCTTCTTCTTCTCTAAAGTCAAAGAATTGATTTATACTTAAAACTGATTTAGTTTGTTGTTTTTCTTGAGTTTCAAGTATTGATTCTAAAGAAGTTGATTGTGCAGGTGAATAAAGAGCAATGTGTTTCCTTTCATCTCCATGTGAAATAATCATGCTTCCTGATCTGCATCCTATAAAGGCATCAGCGGTAGCTAACCATGGTCTGCCTAAGATTAGAGGATGTCCTCCCAAATTTGTTTTTGGTTGCAAGATAAGGAAGTCAACAGGATACTCCCATGGATCCAAAGAGACTATGATATCTTCTAATATTCCTTCCAGAACAACTTTAGATCTGTTTGCTAGTTCTAAAATTGTAGAAGTTGATCTAATGTTGTTTAAATGCAGAGTTTTCATTGTCTCCATTGTCATTACATTTATAGCTGCTCCCAAGTCTATTAATGTGTTTGGCACTGAGAAGTTATTTATTGATATAGTAACCATAGGGATACCAGGATCAATATACTTCTCTACAATGGTTTGTGTAGACATGAGGCTTGCTAATTTACCAATGACTTGGATTGTAGTAGGATCCTTCTTCTTTTTCCCTGTTTTCTTAATGCACAATTCCTTTATTGTTTTAGAATATATTGGTATTTCTTTAATTTCCTTCAACAAAGGAATTTTTACATAAGCATTTTTTAACTCATCTAAAATATCAAATTCAGGAAGGGTTATTTCTTTTTGTTGTTCCACTAACCTTTCAGGATAAGGTGGTGTTTGAGTTGTAATGGTTTTTCCTTTCTGAATTTGTATCTCAGTTTGTGATGTTTCAGGTGATTCTCCTTGTTCAGTTGGTTCTTCTATGATCGGAGGAGAATCCTTTTTAAGCACTTTTCCAGACCTTAGATGGACATCATTAAGAGGAAGAATCGAATATGTGGGAAAACATGCTGCTTCCTCTACAGTGTATGCAGATTTGTCCACCTTATTATTCGGATTTTCCATTGGTTGGGCTGGCAATTGAGTTGGTCTGGGTTGATTTGTGGGTAGCTGTAACTGTTGTGGTTGTGTCAACAACGGTGGTGGATTCTGCTATGGAAATGGCATGGATTGTGGGTATGCAGAATGTTGTTGTTGAAATGGTATGGACTGTGAATATTGTGGATATGCAAATGGCTGTTGGTATTGTTGCTGGTATTGTTGTTGATACTGTTGAGGTGGCTGGTTTCCATAACCATATCCTCTCCAACCTTGTGCAGGTTGTTGTGGATATTGTTGTGGAGGCCAAGCTTGCCATGGCATTGGAGGGGTCCAAGGATTTTGAGGTGGATAGAGGTAATTTTGTTGAGGGAATTGTTGTTGATTTTGTTGAGGCATCCTAGGTTGCCATGGTCTTCGTGGTGCTACATAATAAAAACCTTCTATTCCTGGCACTTCTTCCATTGAGTTCATTTGTAATTCTTTCAATCTTAGACAATTTTCTGTGGAATGATTTTCTGTACAAAGACCACAAACCTGAATACTATCCAAAGGACATTCTCTCAATGGATGTTTCTTTCTACATTTGGAACAAAATATTGCTAGAGCTTGTTCTTGTTCTTCTTTCTTCTTGTTTGCTTTAGAACATCTACTTGTGTCCCTAATGTACTTAAGAGGTCTGTTTTGAAGTTTTCCAATAAGCTTCCTATTTTAGCTCTTGTTATCCCTCCTGCAGCTGACTTTGCTGCTTTTGAACTTGCTTCTCTCTTTCCTGTTTTTGATCTTCCTCTAGAATATTTTTGACATAACTCAACAATTTCTTCGAATGGTAGGTTTGAAATGTCTCCTTTACCCATCACATTCAAAATGTCAAGGTATTCATCCCTTACACCCTTGAGAAAGACTGTTCGAATGGTTTCTTGGTTTAGAGAGTGTTGTTTATTTTTTTGTAGATTATATGCAAATCTTTCCAAATATTCTTCTAAACTTTCATCTTCTTGTTGTGTCATTTGAAAACATCTTCCTTTGAATCTCTAGATCTACAATAAGCTTGATATTTTTTAAGGAAGACCGATCTCATATCATCCCAAGAAGCTATTGTTTGTTCTCCTAAACCCATGAACCATTTTAAAGCTGCTGCTTTTAATGTTGCAGGGAAAAGACGAAGTTTATGAATGTCATCAGTGTATCCATATGTTCTACATAGAATATCAAATTCAAACATAAAAGCATCAAGATCTTCCGTGGACATTCCATAAAAATTTGGCAATACAGAAGGTGGAATATTTTTCATTTTCACTTCTTCTCCTAATATTGCACTTGTGTCTACTATTGGAAAGCCAAAGGTAGCCTCTTGATCATTACCATCTTCTTGTCTTTTCCGATCATTTTCTATCTTTCTATCATTTTCTTGTTTTTCCTCCTCCTCTCTCTTTCTTCTCCATTCTCTTTGTTGTCTTTCATACTCAGCTCGTTGTTCAGGAGTGAAAATAACAGATCCATGTCCCTCTTCTGCCATTGGTTTATTTGTTTCAATTTTGAGTGGAGATTCAGGTTGTTGAAAGATAGGTGGATTTATGGATGGAAAGACAGGTTGTTTTTCTTTGATAATTTCTTTTTGTTTGCCTGAAATTGAAGGTTGTTTTTGTTTTGCTTCCCAAGCTAACAAAGTTTGCCTCTCAATCAAAGTTAATCTTTGTCTGGTTCTTTGTTTTTCTGCCAATTCCTCAATTATTGGATTACCAGTAACTGGGGTGTTTGATGATCCTATCTCTATTTGTGGGGGGTTTTTAATAAATCTACCTTGAGGATCTCTATATCTAGGCATAAAGAAACATAACTAAAAAGGAATGTAACTAATGTTTTTGTTTGTTTTGAAATTTATCTTTCTATTGACTATGCCGATATTTGCCTCCTCGGCAACAGCGCCAAAATGTTGAGCTAATTTGTTTACCAAAATTAACACAATTATTTCTTATCAATCTGGGTTGTTTATGCTTTGAGGCAAGTTCACTATATGTGAAGATCAGATATAATCAAACCTTGAAAGATAAGTTATTCAAAAGCTTAAAGAAATACATCCTAGAACTCCAATTCAATTAGTTTAAAAAGAGGAAAATATTGAAATGGTTCTTGACTCAAGAAGTCCACTTTTGCCTCAATTATTACTTAATGAATCAGAGATTAAAACCAAGAACTTAAGATGGATAAATTATTAATGAAAGAAGCTCCTAACTTAAGAGACACATAAGGTATTTCATCATAATTCATTTATCTCAATATCAAAATCACATAAAGAAACTACTTGCATGCAATCAAAGGAAACTAGTTTTAATTCATCATTTTAGTAGAAGGGATGCTCAACTTGAACACTTGTTTTTCCAACTTAATAAAGTGATGAATAAGCTAAGAACTAATGAAATCAATCACCATGAATTAACCATAAATCAATCTGAAATAAAGCTTTGAAAAACCAGTTCTACAATAACCAAATTACAAGAAATAAAACTAGTTAACAAGGAAGTGTACTTAGCTTGGAATGAGGGCCCTCCACCCTTGCCTTGCACACCTGAGAAGTGATATCAGAAGCTCAAATTCAGTCACACATCCATAGCATTGAACAGCAAAATAATGATAGCACAAGTCTTCAAATTAACTCTCCAATCCAAAAGTGTCTCAGCATAAAAGTATAATAAGTCAATACATAAGCCATCAAAGTCTTGGCTCTTAAATAAGAAGTCACATGAAACAAACTGATCTATATTCACTCAAACAAACCCATCTACTCTCATCCATATATCTAAGTCGAATTCATTACTCCCATCCTAAGAAATATGACCAATCCCATAGAATCTCAAAACTGCCCTATTTCTATGGGATTTCTGAATGACTAGTCATGATTGACTAGCACCAAATGGGCCTAATAAAGCTTGTTCTGTTCGAACTAAGCATAGCTGGCTTAGTCCTAGTTCCCAAGATGTCCATCCATGCATCAATTCATTCCCAAGTGTCCTGCAACCACATCAACCATAGAGCTATTACGGGGATTTCTGAATCTGCCAATTTTGCACTTAAAACCAAACTTTCATAAAAACTTTAGAAATTGAAAAATTAAAACTAAATACCTGAATGGATATCAAATATACATCAAAATGGGATGAATGAAGGGAAAATGGATGGCAAATAGATGGATTAGTAAGTTTCTTAGAGCAAAAATAAGACCAAAACTAAGGCCCAACAGGGCACATGATCAAAATCTTCAAATTCCTTAGAATCTGGATCCTCAAAATCGGTTTAATTATTATGATTCTCGAGGAGCCCATATTTACCACCCTAGACCCATAGCATCTCAAAATTTTGTTGCGGTATCGGTTCCATTGTCTGTTGCTTGGGGTACCATGGCTTACCATGGTGGCCAAGCATAGTCTTCAAATATTCAAGGACCACCCTATCAAGGTCAACCATCTTACAGATAGCAGTCTTACAGATAACTGTACTATGGGCAACCTTATCCAGGGAAAACTATCGGCCCACAAGGGCAACCCATTCTGGGACAACCTTGGCCTTCGGTGGGTCTTCTTTCAAGTACTTTGGGCAACCTTCTGGTAACCTAGGACAACCTTACATTCAACAAGGCCAACCTGGTACCCAACAAGGGTACCCTTCTGGACAAGTTGGTTAGTCTCAAATTCAACAAGGCTAGCTAATTGTCCAGCTTACTAAACCATCTGGTCAGTCTGGATAGCCTTCGGTTCCACAAGGTCAACCTAGTTCCTAGCAAGTCCTAACTTCTGGACAAATGGGCCAACCTCAACCTCAACTGAGCCAACCTTCTAGCCAAATGGCTCAACCTCTGTCTTCTCAAGGACATCCGTCTGGGCCTGCTCAACTGGGCACTCAAATGATTGTTGCTTCTCAAGCTCCACCTGGTTTTCAGCCTCAGTCTGGGCTACAGACCCAATCTGGTCTTCAAATTTAGGTTGGATCCCAATCCCACCCTATTCATCAAATGTAGCTTGGCTCCCAAGCTTAGTTTGGAGCCCAGCCGCCTTATGGTTTTCAGCAATCCCAAGGGAAAACTCAATTTGCCCCATACCAAAATTATCAACAACTGCAAGTGAATCCTTACCAGAATTTCTAGCAACCATATGTTTCTCCTATGGGAAAAGTTGGTAATCAATGGAATGCTGGGGGGAAAATTCAGGGTCAACCGTCTAGTTACAGCTATAACCCCTATGGACAAAATCCCTACGGACAAAACCCTTATGGGTCAAATCCGTTCGAACAAAATCAATGGGGGCAACAAGCAGCTGGGTGGAACTCTGGTGCTACCTCCTACCCATGGCCTCAGATGTCCTTTAACCCTCAATTACCCTTTTTGGCAACGTTGGAATTACAGATGTGTCCAAACTGACAAATGATACCATTCTTCATAATCTGTATTGGCGATCGGTTCCAACTAAAATTCCCAGTGATTGTCTCAAGTTTGACGGTAAAGCTGGAGAAGATCTCCAAGCCCATGTCATGACTTATCATCTATGGTGTTCGTCAAACTCATGGCTTGATGATTCAATCCAGCTCTGCCTTTTTCAATAGACCCTCACTGGCTCTGCTGCTAAATGGTATATTGAGCTAGCTCGCGGATCTTTTCAGGACTTTAACTCGTTGGCTATGGCATTTTTAACTCATTTTCAGTTTCCGATTCGATATGAAATGGACACACATCTCCTGACATTCTTAAAATAGACCATGGCCATGCATATCTCCGATCATATCCATGAATGGAGATGGTGTCGCCATTTGATTAATTTTTGGATTCCCGATAAGCTTCTGACTGACTGGTTCACAACCTCATTTATCGGTCCGATAGCCCAGGACATTGCTATGGGGGCATGTGTAATTGAAGAGCAAGCTATTGCACGTGCTCAGTACCTTGACTTGGTTTACTCCCAGTCTGATACATTGTATGATTATTTTCCTGATGCTCCGAGGCCCGAAACTTCCAAAGCCCTGCCAACACCATCTATTGATGACGTCATTGGTTCTGTCAATACATCCTCTAAGAAATCTTCCGTGAACCCTGGGAAGCAAAAGTTGAACGCTTTGAATGAAAACACTTCTCAGGCTGTATCCAATTCTGGTAACACTTCCAAGGTTAACGCTGTTCATTCCACCATGACGGACAAAGCCTCGAAAGGGAAAAAGAAGGGAAAAGGAAAGAATAAGGCTGATCAACCGAAGCAGGATTCCTCTAAACCTCCACCCAAGGAAGGTGCCGAATGCAAGCCTAAGTATCCTTGCCTTATCTGTGATGAGGATCACTATACTAAAGACTGCCCCAGATGGTCTGAAGTTAGTTGTTTGTTAAAAGGTGTCCCTGGGACTCCTACCATGCTCAAAGAGCCTTTTCCCTCGCAACAAACGCAAATGGCGGCCGATCCATTTCAATCCTCTTCTCCCTTTGGTTCTCAGGTATTTATGGCTGGGACGATTCCCATCCACATTAGTACTTGGGCAAAAGAGTATCCATCACCTGCTAGGAAGGAAACTGAGGTCCCCTCTAGTGCTCCTCTGTCCAGTTCTGGTCCCCTCCATATTGAGCAACCTAGCACTGAAATGGTCATCTGACCTCCTCCTAAAGGGGTGCTCCAGAAGTCTTCTTACAACCCTAATGCTCGTGTTGCTCAACACTATAGCATCGTTGAGGACTTAGCCCAAGCTCCATTAGCTATGTCTGCATTAGAAGTCCTCCAGAGCTGCCCCTCTCAGAGGAAGTCCTTGCTATCGGCTATCGGTGGCATTGACCTTGCCGACTTGGATTTCATCACTTTTGACCTAGATAGTCATATACCGAGACTACCTCACCAAATTGCCTTCCTTATTCAGGTCATCATCAATTCTAAAACTCTTCATAACACCGTCATTGATGAAGGTGCTTCTACTTGCATTATGTTGGTTGCTTGTTGGAAGGCTATCATTTCTCTGACTCTGAGTCAGTCTCCCACGACCATGGGAGCTTTTGATGGGAGAGAGTCTCGTCCCTATGGTATCCTCCAACACTTGCCTATTACTTTGGAAGGGAAGACGGTCGAACTAGAGGTCGAAGTTGTCGATGCCAATTTAACTTACAACCTCCTTTTAGGGCGAAGCTGGACATATGCCATGCGAGCCGTGGCTTCATCTCTATTTCGTGTTATTCATTTCCCTCATCAGGGGAAAATCATCACGATAGACCAGTTGTCCTTCTTTGCCTCTTCTTCCTCCGATGGCAACATACCTTTCATGGAGCATACCTCCGTTCCATGTGAGAGTGTGGGTGCTAGACTCTTTAAAGATCCTGCCCTATGGGTGTTTTTTTGCTCCCACCTCCCAACATTGTTCCCATTAATATGATTTCTATTCGCTCGGATCCTTGGGTTCTCCCTCCTATTGATCAAACAGAATCCTGGGGTGATGAGATGCCATTGAGTCCTACCAAGCTCAACTACGTCGAAATTGTTTCCACATCGGCTTCATCCCCTGAACCTGCTCCTTCGAGCAGAGCTCTCGACTCATATGTTCAATCCCCTTGGCTTGGAGATGGCACTTCTTTAGACCCTTTAAAGGAAATTTTTCCTTCTGATGAAGCGATTATTGAGACCATGTCTTTCGAGGAACCCCCTTGGTCTGATCATCACCATCGTTCCTCGTTTCTCCCTACCCATCGGGAAATGCTTACTTGTCTCGAGCGGTTTTCTCCTTGTCTCCCATCTCAACCCCTTCAGACACCCATCCAAATTCATCAAGTGTCTTCTGAAGGGAATATGGGGAACATTACACAAACTCAACCAATCGACATCTCTGTTAAACCAGGGATTGTTGAGCACATCCATGTTGGAGTAACCTGTACTCCAGAGGAGATTCAGCTTTATACTGATCTTTTTCGTGAATTTCGTGATGTGTTTGCTTGGTCTTATGAAGAGATGCCCGACATCGATCCTAGCATCGTGGTGCATGAAATACCTACATATCCAGGTGCCAAACCTGTTCGACAGCGTCTATGCCCCGTGCACCCCCGAAAGGCTACAACTATTAAAGCGGAAGTTGAAAAGCTTCTTAAGGCTGGCTTCATCTATCCTATCCCGCTCACAGATTGGGTTTCTAACATTGTCCTTGTGACTAAAAAAGAGGGCACTATTAGGGTATGTGTTGATTATCGCGACATTAATTGTGCCTATCCCAAGGACAACTACCCTACACCCTTTATTGACCAGCTCATTGATGAGTGTGCCGGGAGTGAGATATATTCATTCATGGATGGCTTTTCTAGTTATAACCAGATTAATATCTCGCCTGTGGATCAACACAAAACTGCCTTTATCTATCCGTGGGGCACTTTCGCTTACAAAAAGCTCCCATTCGATTTTAAAAATGTCAGTGCTACCTTCCAGCGCTCAATGTCTTATGCATTTCATGATATTCAACACATTGTTCAGCCTTACCTGGATGACCTTCCGACCCATTCAGTGAAGCACCAGGACCATCCAACCCACCTTTGCAAAAATTTTCTTCGCTGTCGACACTATCATATCCATCTTAATTCTCATAAGTGTGTCTTCTGCGTAGAATCTGGCAGACTTCTCAAGTTCATCATCTCCTGGGAGGGTATCCATCTGGATCCCCTTAAAGTCAAAGCCATCCTGAATCTCCCTCCCCCTGCTTCTTTGCAGCAATTACAGAGCTTGTAGGGTAAAGCAAATTTTCTGTGACGATTCATTCTGAATTATGCTGAAGTGGCCAAAGGCTATACGTGGTTATTAAAGTGAGACACCCCTTTTCTTTGGGATACCACTGCACAAGAGTCATTCAAGCACCTCAAGGCCCTCCTTGTTTCTGCTCCATTTTTACGTCCCCCTGATTATCACTGTGACTACACTCTTTATTTAGCTGCTGCCGATACCACCATTGGCATGGTTCTAGTTCAAGATGATGATGATGGTACTGAGCATGTTGTTTACTATCTCAGCAGCAATTTACTTGATACGGAAACTCAATATGCCTAAGTCTAGAAGTTGGCATTGGTCGCTGTTTGCACCATCCAACATTTTCGCCATTACATATTATTGCGCACCACGACGGTGATTTCTTATTGCAACCCAATGATGTACATCTTGTCACGTCAGTTACTGGGGGGTAAATACTCAAAGTGGATTGTCATCCTTCAAGAGTTTGACTTGGAGTTCACCACTGCCAAGTCTAAGAAGTCCTTTGTCTTTGCTGAATTGCTTTGCTCCCTACCATCTGTTACCGTGCCCTCTCGGTTAGAGACCATATTCCGAATGAATCTCTGTTCTTGATTAGTACCCTCGATCCTTGGTATGGGGATATTATTGTTTATCTTCAAATGTCCTATTTTCGTCCCAATTTGTCCAAAGATGCTCAGCGATGGATTCGCCATTAGTCTCAACCTTATTGCATTATTGGGGACACCCTGTACCGTCTCGGCACCGACTCTGTTCTCCGCTGATGCTTAACATTCGAGGAAGTCGAATGAGTTCTCAATGACTGCCATTCTAGCGCCTGTGGTGGTCATATGTCCAGGTATGCTACTACTCAGAAGATCCTCTATGCTGGTTATTTTTGGCCCTCTATCTTCAAGGATTGCATTCTTGACGTCCGCTCTTGTCATGAGTGCCAAATCTAGCAACGGAAGATGAGCACACCTCCCACTCCGTTGCACCCTGTCATTACCGTTAGCCCTTTTGCTAAATGGGGCATTGATTATATGACTTGTAACCCTCACTCGGCTGGGGGGCATGGTTATATCATCGTTGCCATTGATTATTTCACAAAATGGGCCAAGGCGATGCCTACACTATCCGAAGACAGTCACACAACGGCGCAATTTTTATTCAATCATGTCATTTCACGATTCGAAGTCCCTAAGGCTATCGTCACTGATCACGGAAAGCATTTCCGTAATCATATGATGACTGAGTTAACAACCTAGCTAGGCTTGTGGCATGATAGCTCGACACCGTACTATCCTCAGGCCAATGGCCAAGTGGAAGCTGTCAACAAATTTTTAGTCACGATGCTTCAACGCACCATCGGCATGCACAAGTCCAACTGGCATTTGATGTTTTTCTCCACCTTATGGGCCTACTGAACTTCAGTGAAGGATGCCACTGGGTTCACCCCGTTCCAATTGGTTTACGGTCCGGAGGCTACCCTTCCGATTGAGTGTGAGATCCCTTCTCTTAAATTAGCCATCGAACTAATCCCCAACACTACTCTGGTAGAAGAATGCCTTCTCTACCTAGAGCAGCTAGACGAGACTCGTCGACTAGCCTCTCTAGCCATTGAAGCACAGAAGAAGAGAGTGAAAACTCACTTCGATCACATTGTCCATCCTCATTCTTTCGTTGAAGGAGATTTAGTCCTGCTCCATGATCAAGCAAATGATAAGCTGGGGGTTGGAAAATTTGAGCCTATGTGGCATGGGCCTTATATTGTGAAATGAGTTTTGCAAAAAGGGGCCTATGAGCTGATTGATTATGAAGGGAACCCTCTAGATAAGCCCTGAAATGGGCTTTATCTGAGAAAATATTATGCATGAATCCCATGCATTTGATTTGTACATACGTGTGTTTTAAGCAGGTGTGTTGTGTGTGTGTTTTCATGTCTGGCTTGGTGTGTAGGCATAATTGCCGCTTATTGTGTCCTTTTTCTTCTTATGCAGATGTCTGGTACACCTTACGTTGGTTTCGCTAACGATGCCTGCCATAGTACCCGGAACCTTTCTTCTGCGGCATGGATGATCTACGATCCTCACGGTGAGTTAGTAGACCTTCAAGGTGTTTGTCTGGGTTGCACCATAAATAATGTTACTGAATATAGTGTTGTGATTGAATTACTGAGTGAGGCTATCAACCTCAATATTCGTACATTGGTTGTGAATCTGGATTCTCAGCTTGTTGTCCACCAGCTTAACTGGCATTATTCCGTCATAGATCATTAGATTTTAAGGTTGTATTTACGTGTTGAATTGTTGGAAAGAAATTTTGATTTTATTATATATCAACACATTCCAAGAAGATTAAACACATTAACTGATGCATTAGCAAATTATGTATTAGACAGACATTTACGCAACATGTAATCAAAATAGTATATAGAAGCGTTCAAAACACAATAATGAACCATAGGAATATATATATATCGTATGGCACACCGAGGCACTCAAAAAATAAGTGTATATGTCCAAATAGAGTCTGTTCTCTCCATGCATCCGAGACACGTCTCCCAAAAAATCAACAGAAAATAAAACCTAGGCATCTATTGCGGTGGGTTATGCTCCCTGTAGCACACCACTGCTCGTGCGACTCACCTCAAGAGTCTATCCACCCTAGGTATCACCCCTACTATATGTTTCTGGTACTCTATTGGGACCTCCTCGATCCCTCTGTAATCAGGGATCCCCTCTATTAGGCCCTCAAGATTGTGGGCCACTGTCTACACTGAACTGCCAGCTGGGGGAACCAAGGCTAGCTCTCTGATGCCCTGTGGATCCGTTCGTGCCTCTAGAGCTAGTCCCACAGGCCTCTCTAGTCCCACGTCTGCAAATACCATAGAGTACATCATTAAGACATATGCATGAAAAAATCCAAAAATATCATAAAAGACAAAATACAAAAATAGTGTGATCAAGTGTTTTACCTCCATCGTCCCACTGCTTGCCAGTAGGTAGCTACATCTTGGGTTCTCCACGAAAATCCATACCAGCATATGGCTAGTCCTCGACAAAGATCGTCTGGCGATCTAGCCACTCGCGGAATAGTGTCCCCCATGACACTAGTTGTTCCCCCCCCCCCTCGTGGCATAACATGCACCCAACGAGTGATCTGGATCTCCCGCGGTCTGGGTCTATCCAAGTCCATGTCCTGTAATTGAAGCACCAACACCCACTCCAGCATGAGCGAGATCAAGATAGACCCGTAACCAAATTGCTTCGCCTCCCCGTGATGACATTTGGTGAGCTGTCTCTTCATGTTGATCGTCACCGCTTCCGCCTAGTTGTACATGGTCGAGTTGAGGAAATCAAGAGCCAACCGGAGGTGGGTCTTTATTGCCTCATGTTGGGCTTGGGAGCCCACTACCATCGTCACCATACATAGAACTGAGTGAAGAACCAAGTCTTCCACTGTCGGAATTGCCACTTTCCCACTAGTGTTTGATTTGCATGCCCCTAGGCACACTCGTGATATCAGCATGTCCAGTGATTGAATGTTTGTTCATCATTGTTATCGTGAGTTCGTTCCTGCCAAACAAATGCCATGTTGTCCTGCATTAAAAGAAAAATGAATTAGAACTCTTTTCATAAATTTAAATCCATAATTTATACAAAAATTCAACTTCACGTCGCCGTCGCGGTTATTTTTCAAACAACGGCGACGGCGCAGGGTCAACAGTTCATTTTTCCCATGATCGTTGTGAGAGTACAACTGTTTCTCATGATGATCACGAAGGTGATGCGTGTAATCACACTCGGTCATCGCAAACCCGAGCGGCTATTCCACGATGACCGAGAGGCGGACTCGAATTTGAAAATTTGCCTAAACCCACCTACCTAATGCTAAATTGCATAAAAAAACCATCTAAATGCAGTGCAAGGGAGAATGTACTTACTTGGAGAAGGTTTCAGGATGAACCATGGATGGATGGTGCCGGAATCAGCTTTAGGAATTCGCTCAGGTTGGTGCTTCGAATGCCCAAAGGTAAAATGTGCAATGTAAATGGTAAAACAAATGAATTACCCCACCCATTTTATAGTAATTTTTTGAAAAAATTAAAAATTATATTTTAGGGTGTGGGTTTTTTCATTTATATCGCATTTTTAATTAGGGTTTTTGGGTTTTAACTGTATTTCCACATATATTATTCATTTATGTTGAATGGGTCTTACGTTGACGTGTTTTGTGCAGAGCTACAGGTGTTGAGGTTACGTCATACTTTATATGCACTTGATCCGTAAAGTCTTCTTTAACGCTCTTTTCTGACTTAAAAAGACAAAAAGATTTCCGAGTTATTCCATTTGACTCGTTAAATGAAATAAGAGGCGGTCTGCTTTAAGCTCTTTTCTGACCGTATAAACGTGAAAAGCTTGTCGGGCTTTTGTCGTTCCGGGTTTGTTATTGGTTACAAAATGACGTGTCTTTGATCGCTTTTCTACTCTTTCGGATCAAAGTCACTAATGACGAAAAGTACTGCTTGATCATAATGGTCAAGCGGTTCTCTCAAGTATTGTTTTATACTTTTTTGGGCTTGAGAGACACAAATCTACGAAAAAGGACCCCCCCATGGAGTTTTCTTTTTCGTGTCTTTTTCAAACTCTCTAAACATGAAAAAGGCTCCGAGTTTCACCTATGTCGAACTCATTAAACCCTGACGACATTGGACTCATCACCATGACGAGACTCGAGCTTCTCCTCCCTAGGGCTCGTTAAACTATTACTAGGTTGGATTCGATTGAAGGTCGAACTTATATCACAAGCATATGCTATCCCCTTCAAGCTTTTTTCAAAAATAATTGGGGTACTCGCCAGCAATGGTGGGGGGAAATTTGGAAGTTGTCATTGATTAATTGCGGTAGCTAATCACTCTTGAACATTGACACTTTTGCTTCTTGCCGGGTTGGGATATTCATACATCGTCATTTGGCCTTCTGGGGTTTTGGGTTGCCATTAAGCCTCATCCCATACAATCCATGCTATCTCCATCAAGCCTCTGATCCCTTGGTACCTGAATGCTGCCACCCTCCGGAGTCGTGTCGCCAACATGTTCAAGAGTATAATCCTTCTGCAGTTCACATCCTTACCTCCTCCTTTGATACTCTGTTTCACCATCTACCACTTGTTCCTTATCTCATGTCGTTGATGGGGGAAACATTATGGCCCTCCTGCGACGGATCATCTCTTGTCAACATCAGCTCATTATCCAGGAGATTTATTTAGAGATCCCCTCTGGTACCTTGGAGCTTGCATGCCTCAATGGCAATTTCTTCGCACCTAACGATCAACTTTCATCATTGGTCGTCGATTGGGTGATTCCGCGAGTGTTCGACTTCAACTCAGTCTTCACACTTTGTGGATTGTACTAGACAGTACCTTGAGAACCATTGGCATTATTGGTGGTTTCTCTCACACTTGTTAATCGTTTTCCTCATTGACCGGTAATAAAGTGACTTTCTATCATGCTCGACTTCAGCACATTTATTCGCATGCTAGAATTTGTACTATGATTGGTTGGGTTTCAAGAACCCGAACCCAGATTACACATGTTTGGGCTGCGTGGATTGATTCGTGATTAAATGACTCTTTCATGGATGGCTGCGACCATACCTTTATCATTATCATGGTCTTACTAGTTGGGTGGCTGCATCAACACCACAAACCTAGTTCGTATGTCTTTTGGATGGCTACGCCCATGCCTAGACTACATGTGTTTCACTATCAGAGATATCAGTTGTACTTGCGTTTGCAGGTTCTTCCAGGTGGTGTTCCAGTTCAGACAGTTTCGTAAAGCATTTCACCCCTCCCACTCTCTCGGGCTTCATACTTTAGGGGGCATCTGTTACACAGTAATTTGTCACTGCCTTCACCCCAGTCCTTCTACTGTGTCATGTGTCGAGTAAAACATGCTCATATTGAACAAATGCTCTCTTATGCTGCCAATTGACCCACTTTTCCTAAGTTTTTTGCCTCATCGTAATAATGAACTTAATATACGTGACGAACCTTTGTCATAAACAGTCCAGTCACACCCCCATCGCAGGAGTACATCTATTTCCCTCGACGGTCAGATTTCATGCCTCGGCGTGAGGCTATTTACTATCTTTAGCGATGGTTTTACCGAATATATTTCTTCCTATTGATGTCGGTGCTAAAGCTTAGTTATGTGCTAACGACGATCCAGATTGGGCGAATTCGTTCCAACAGTCGGCCTTCTGGATGTCTCTAGACCTGGTTGTTGGGTTAGATTGGGTCGCCCTTCCCCCTCTGGCATGGTAGTTCCGTCTTTTGTGCTGCTTGACCTAAGGGTAAGCTCCCTCTCCCTCATTTCATGGAGACTCCTTCTCCTATAAAATCACTCACCATTGCTATTATCTACTAGTTCTTTTGTTTGTGCAGTACTGCTGCTAATTTTGAGTTTGACAGATAGTTGGTGTGAGTGTGACAAGTGTGGGATTGCTTTGTTGTTTGCAAGAAGGTGTGGAGTGCCCTTAACCTTATGTAAAGCTTGTGAATGAGAGAGAGAGATATATATTGATATTTGGGAGACCCATCTTTGAGAGTGAATGCTTGAAGAAACACACTGGTTGGAACCTCTGAGAAGGCTTGTGACGTCAAGACTTGGTTGTAAGATTTGCTCTTGATTTATCATTAATACAATCAATGATGATTTCCTATGTCTTGTATGTAATTTACTTGATAGATCATGACTTCTTGACTTTATGAGTATATATGTCATTGTTGTTTCTCAGTTACGTGCTCTATTGTTTCTTTGTGGTGTTTCAAGTTGATTGCTCATTAAGGAGAAGGAAATGGAAGCTGGAGTAGCGCAATGGAACTTCATCAACCACCAGTTTGAGGTAGGCCTCTAACGATGACTATTTAAGGGAATTAATTGTTGTTTTGTCCTTGCTGTGACTAGACCCACTCTAGGGCTAGGGGGGTTGCCTCTATCCACAGAGGGAACACTTTCCTGCATCACACCAAGTATCCTCTTCAAGCTTCTTCTCCTTATCTTCCCCCATGGTCACGCCACTTTTGAGCATCATGTTTACATTGGGGTCCTCTTCACGTGGTTCGAACCTCATCATTTGGATATTTTGCGTCAAAGTGGATTGCAACACCCCTTTTTTCATGCATTTGTGTGATCAGCGTCGAACAATCTATCATTTCAGGATCAAACTGTTCACATTACAAGCAAGATATTCTCATCAGGTTGGTACAGTCATGAGCGTAGTGCCCAGGTCCTCCACAATTGTAACAAATTAGCTGTCTGCGGCCCCTCCCAGGCCCCATTCCCCCGCGACCTAGACCTGTCCCATGGAAGCCACCCCGCACTATTGCTCTAGCTGGATCGAGGCCTCGCATTTCTGTCTGCATTCGATAAGATGGGGTCCTATCCATCATTAGTTCATAGCTTCGACATGTTTGCTCATCATGACCCACTGATTTACAGTACTTCTGCAACAGGTGACAGTTGTCCATTGCGTGCTTTCCTCCCACCTAAAAAATCATGCACCAGAGAGCAGCGGACTCACTCGGTCCTATTTGCGCCTCCGGTCTCAATAGCATCGGTCCCCCTCCAGCCAAATAGTTCACAAATACAAGATAGTGATCCTTATCGTGACATTGGCCTTTACATTTTATGCACCACACTTCTTCACGCACCTCTGGTTGGGGCACCCTATCCTGCTTCAAACTCTACATCTCTAAGCATAGGTTTTGTAGTTGCGCATCGATTTGTTGGACTCCCAACCCTGAATCCTGTATCGGTGTTTTGTGCAACCTCATCACCATTTTCAATGCCTCTGCCTTGGTTAAGAGCTTCTGTTGTGACAACGTCATCCTCAGGTGTGGTGTCAAAGATGCCACAAACCACACGTGGTGCTGTGCATCCATCAGTGTCATATTAGCTTCACGGATCATACTTTTAAACCTTTGATTTAGATCCCAGGGGGTTTCACCTGAAATAATCATGATCTCCTTGAATCCTATAATTGACTACATCTCCAATTTCAGTCGACTAAACTCTCTATTCAATGCACTCTGAATTTCTGTTATTCTGGCATTCAGGTGATCATTTGAGTGCTTGATATACCAAGTTAGTGCGTGGTCCTGCAGCACACTTACCAATGTCGCCTTCTTAATGTTATCATCCATAACCCCATGTTCTTCCCACACTACTCTTACTACGAACCAAACCTAATCAGGATCTTCATTTCCTACTCCTCTAAATACATGAAACTTGATCGTGCTCACCATGCTAAACTACTGGTTTGGTGGAGGTGGAGTGGGCGAAGTTGGAGGTGAAGAAGGTCATGGGAGTGGTGGCATTAGTGGAGATGATAACTTCAGAATGCGCTGCCCAATCAAACTGACTGCACTCCTCGGAGAAACCCAAGCACGCTCTTCCCCACTTGCTTGCGGTGGTGAAATTAAAGGACTATTTCCTAAACCTTCAATCCATTTGAAGCTCCTTCTGCTTCCTGTCGTTCCACTCATTAATGTATGTGCATCACCTGGTTTTCACATAAAATCATCTTAATCCAGGTATTCAAAGACTTTATGTACTGACCTCGTGGTCCTTTGAGAAAGCATCTTTCGGCTTCGCTGTAGCTGATAGTTGTGTCTATCGCAAATTTAGTGATAAACCCTCCTATTATCAATCCAGCCAATGATCTGTGGCTCGCACGATCTTATCTTCAGATGCCTCTAGCCTGCACACTAACTCCGAAGTCCACACTATCGGCTGATCAAGCTTGAACCTCCCCTAGCTATTTGCTAGCCTCGCAATCCAAGCATATAGTTCCGAAGAGAATGTTGCGAACAAGATCTCGTGGATTTCTATATATATGAAGCGATCCAACCACCTTCTCTCTGATATCTGCAGAGTTTTTTTTTCCTGTATCATGAACTCGTGCAGCTTCTGATCCAACCAATCTTCAAGTTCTTTCTTCATAGGGTTCCAGTGTTCCGACATCAAACATCCCTTAGGCAGATCCCAGTCCTAGCAATGGAACCATTTGTTGGCTTAATGGGGCCTAACCCAGGTTCAGAAATGTTTAGCCAAACAAATATTGACACTACTGGCCCTTTCAGCAATAGTCCATGAAGCGCAGACTGAAGTCTCACCCGAGGTAGTAAGGGAGGGTGCTGGAACTAGGTTTCCGCACCCTAGGGATGTCTTGATGTGGTTTGGGTTTGTGCGGAGCGATCCTACGTGCTGCGTGGCTTTCACGCAACTATCTTCTCGGGGCAACTACCTTAGTCAAGCGCAAATGCAATTTACCCTTTTCTATGCTTAATATTATTATAGATCTTTGGTTACTTACGAAGGTACAACACTTTCAGTTATTATTCAACATAAACAGACATGCACATAATCATAAATCAGGAACAGATGCATAAACCAGAATCTAGAACAGATACACGATATTTCAGAATCAACTTATCTTTATTAATGCCTTTATCCGGTTACAATCCACTTCCCACCCTGTGCACACAGCTGCAGACTCTAACTAGGCCTCCGCGCACACAGCTGTGGAGCCTCTATCTCCTATTACAACCCAAACTTGCACTTATAGACTTAGATCTACTATCATGTTCAGACACCCATATTACTTCTATTACCAAAAAGATGCATGTTACACTTAGAGCCTTATGCTTATTTATACATTCCCATGGTCCGCGGACCATGGGCAGGCCGACACATTCTAGATTAACTTATAATATTTTAGGGCAGACTACCCTTGGACTTGACCCATTACAATTCGCACTCTGCACACTTCACGAAGCTTTTACAGTACAATACCCAAAAATGTGGGCTTCAAGCCCCAAAACCGTTACGCGGGGGATCCGCTGCCCAACAGGGTTCGTGTGAAGAACCTATATAAGATAGTTGTGGAAGACTATGTTGCATTAATCACTAAGGTGAAGAAAGTGAAGGGCCACAATGTTGGTGAAGTTTAGCACAAAATATTTGGCCATTTGCATCATGGCGCCTTGAATATTATGCAACAAATAACCACAGGCCTCCCTAAAGGAGCACTTGAGAAACATGATGTATGCAAAGGATGTACCTCGGGAAGTACACAAAATCCACATTCCATGATCAAGAAAACAAGGAACATGTAGTTTGGGAAAGGATCCAATCTGTTGTTTGTGGGTCTTTCTCGAAAACCTCCATTTCCATACATAAATATTTTTTCATTTTTACCGATGACTTCTCACGGAAGTGTTTGATCTTCTTCATGTAAAATAAATACAAGACATTCTCCAAGTTTGTAGAATTCAAGGCACTAGTTGAGAAAGAAACCAACAAGAAGGGGAAGGTTATCAAGAGCAATAATGGAGGTGAGTACATGTTGAATTAATTATTATTTTTTTTGTGTAAGAAGGCAATGGACGAGAGTTGAAAACACCCCACAATCCACAATAGAATGGGGTGGCTAAGAGAAATAATTGTAGCATTGTGGGAGAAGTGAGGGTGATGTTGCATGACCAGGGAATACCTCTGCATTTATGGGTTTAGGCATGCAATACAACAATCTATTTGCAGAACTAGATTCTTCATCATATTCTTTGCATGATTACACCAGAGGAGGATTTTTTAGGGAGGAATTCAAATGTGTCACATGCCAAGATTTTTGGAGCCTTTGTTTACTGCCATGTCTCCAAAGAATCAAGGAATAAGCTTGAGATGATAGAAAAATTGGAGGTATTTTTGGGTTACATAGAAAATCCCCATAACTAATGTGTGTACTTAATTTCCATCCCTCAAAATGAAATTTGTGCAAAGGGATGTAAAGTTTGATGAGGAGAAAGTGATGCAATTCTCTCTTGATAGGGAGCATCAAATCCCAGCAAAAGAGGAGATTTCAGCTCCAAAGGAGGAGCCTCAAGAAGTGATAGAGAAACCACAAGTAGAGGAGCAGGGAGTGGATACATCCACTCAAGAAGTACCATCCAGAGAAGGTAGAAAAGGGACCAAGGAAGTGTAACATCAATTATAGACTAGTCTTGAGTGTACAGGTGTTGCATGCCATCAAATGATCAACCGTGGGAATTACACAATCCATTTTGGAGAAATTCCTAAATAATAGGGGCCTAATTTCTCAAGGAATTGTGCAAGGAAATAGGGGCTCAAGTAGAGGCATAAATTGACTAAGTATAGGTCATAACTTCTTAGTGAGAAGAGAGATAGGTAATTCACTTATAGTTTGTGCTCAATTGAGAAAAGAAATTGTAATACATCTCTATTAATTAGATTAATGTATGCATGCATTGGGGTTTTCAAAAGATTTATTTCCCCAGAAAAATACTTTATGCAAGTGTGTTATTTCTCATTGCATGTTTGTGATTCATGTTCTAAATTGTGAATTGAATTCCGTAGAGAAATAGAGTAGGTTTGTGTCTTGTGATTTTAATTAAAACTTCATGAGCGGTTGAAAATCTACATCAACATTTCTACATGGGTTCATTTGTAGCTGTAAAGATTGACTTGCGTGGCCTAGAAGATATCCTCTTTGGAACTGTGCTGTAGGTTCATCTGAACCTCCTTTGAAAGCCGCAACTTTTGGTGGTGGAATGAAGTCAATCCAACGAACGGTTTGCAAGATATCGACTGCCCTAGTTTGAAGCCGGTAACTGCTGAAACTGAAGCTGCGACTGCAGAAGTAAAGATTGACTTGCGTGGCCTAGAAGATCTCCTCATATGAACTGCGTTGTAGGTTCATCTGAACCTCCTCTGGAAGCCGAAACTTTTGGTGGTGGAATGAAGTCAATCCGACGGTCGGTTTGTGAGATATGGTCTGCCCTAGTTTGATAATGAAGCCGCTAATGCTCATGTTGCTGATCTGGGGTTTGCTACTGCTGATATGAATCAGATTTATTGTACTATTTCTCTCTGCTGAATTATTGAAGATAAAAGAAGATTTGATCAAAGGGTTTCCCCACACATTGTGGGGTTTTGTCCCTGGCTAGCCGCCACATCTTGTGTCTCTTGTCTTGGCTTGTTTTCTGTCGATCGTTTAATGTTCTATCTGCACTTTACTTTATGTACATGTGATTGCTAATCGATGGAATATAATAATAAAAAGAAGTAAACTGTTATAAGCATAGAACATACCATAACTTAACAGAGATAAATTGAAAATACGAGTTGCAAAAATAGTTTTTTCTTTTTTCCCTCTAAAATTTGATGATGTAATATAATCTTATTTTATTATTTCCACTATTATTTGATAATTTCCTTAGGAGGCCCAATTTAGACCTCAAAATTCCCCTAATGGTTTGAAGCTTGTTTCATTTCAAAGGAAAATTTGATTTTGGTTAACAATTGGAATGCAAATAGTTTTTTTCCTTTGAGATCCTTTCACATGCTACATGACCCTCTCTTGTGAAGTAGACCATCCCATTCTCCCATTCCACACTTTGTTTTATTGTGTCCATGCCAAAGTTAGAGTGATAAGGGAAGATATTTTCCTCTATGCCGACCCACACTCCTCCACTTTGTTTCTATGCACCATATGTTTACCCCATTCCTCACGTGCATTCTTGTAATCTATAGGAAACCTACCATCACCTCTATGCACTCATTCCCTTATACAACTCTTTTCATATGTTTTCCTCCATCACATATTGTACTATGTTCATGACTGTGTATCTACACTTTTGCATCACATGTAAATGTGGAAAATGGAGGGAAGTCTTGTCATCCATATATAACTTTCCCCTGGTCACACAATCTAGTGTCATACATTTAAAATTCTCATGGATATTGATTGATCTCTTGGATTAATAAATTTTATTCAATTATAAGATAGGGAGTGAATGAGCACTTAATTTCCACCACCCTTTCCCTCTATTTGTAGATATTAGAACCATTGCAATAGTGTGTTGAATAGTTTAAGGATTTATTTGAAGAGGAAGATAATATATGTTTAGATGAAGCACATTTGAAGAGATTCCATCTAGGAAAAAGGGTGAAATATTTGTAGGTGAAAATATGAACTCTTTGGATCAAGAAGTCATTCCATTGGTTGACTGCATACAAGTGGGTTTTGAGAAAACCAGAGGAACAAAGTAAGAAAGGTGTAATGTGGACATAAGGGTTGGTGAATTCTAGATGGATATTAGAGTTTTGGTATTTACAAGATGTTTTTGAATTGTATGTTGAAAATTTTGATTCCAAGTATAGGGTTATAAATTTGGACAAAGACAGAAAAATGCAATTATCCTTTTTTGCCTTGTTGTTTTGAGGAAAATGTTGAGTTCTCATAGCCCAAAAGGACTTTTAAAATGTTTGAGGCTAATTCTTCTTAGTTCTTTGGTTGTGGTTTTTATTTTTTGAGTAAATGGTTGGTAAAACCTAGATATAAAGTTATAAACTTTCATTAATTAGATAGTTTGGAGTTAGATGAACTAAATAACATGGTTATTCACCCAATTGGTTCAATATGAGTCCCAATTTGTATGTACTTGAATGTGGTATTTATCATATACTAGTATTTGCACAATAAGGGGGTTTTTTACAGGGCTAAGTTAGTTTTTATTGAGATTTCACACTTATTGTTTGAATATCTAAAAAAATTTTTTTTTTTTAGAATTACTCTTATTTGATTTCAAATGTCCTTTGGTCTTTTTCTATGTACTAGTGGTGGGCCTCATCATGGTATGATGTGTAAATGTCATGCACCTCATGACAAATTTGATGGTTTAATATCTTAGAAAGAAGAAAAGGGTTTTTGAGGGCATATGATGGGTGGAGGTGTTGGAGCTAGCTGAGGCATTAAGGGTTATTAATGGAATTACAAAAATACCTTGATTAATGCAATTTTGGAGGTGGATATTGTGTATTGTATAAGATTCAATTGCATGACATATCACACAAGTGTATAGAGGCATTTTTGTATTTTTGAAAGGGAGATTGATTCTAGCTTTTCCACAACCCACAATGAGCGATGTCAAATCTTACTTGAAAGTCTTTTATGTAGGAGGAGTTAAGTTTGCCTTGTTTGTGCATGATGGGGACACAAAGGAAGAAGTAACTTGACTTTGAAATAAATGGAAGATGTTGATTTCCTCACACTACCCTTTTGGAGATATAATTACAAATTTATTCTATGGGAACATTCAGTCACATGGCTTTAACTTGTCTCAAAAACTTTGGAGATGGAGGGGGGGGGACTTTGAAATTGAAATTTTAATAGAAAACCAGGTTTTCCATGCTTTAATGGTTACCAATTTCAATATTACACAAGATTTTTCATATATGAGATTTTATAATAATAAAAATTATCTAGATGATGGTTTTGGAATTTAATTTAAACCTAAAGCTCAGTTTTCCATCATAGTTATTACATTTGGTTGATTTAAGTTGAAAATTTGAATATTGAAACTATATATATCTATATATATATATATATAGCTCAAAAATGGTTCAATGTATAGGTGTGGTGTTGGGGTAGGGTCCCTACAGTTATCTTTGGGGTTAACTTAACCCAATTTTGTAAAAGTTTTGTAAAAATAATGTAAAGTCATCGCGATATGTGGATGTAGAGCGCAAAGGTAGATAAGAGTCAAAAGGGCCTTAGCCCTTTATTTTGGTTAGTTTTGAACACTCACCCATGAGCTGAAGGCCATGGTATTGTATTAGGAAAGCTATAAACAGTTGAGTCTTAGCGAGTCTTAGAGATAACGTTTGATGGAGATTTGGGTATGTTGAAGGGTTTTTGCGAGAGTTCTATCGCAGGAAGGCTCTACTTCCTACGCTTAGGTGAAGAAGGGATGGATCCTACAGCTGAGTGCGTAGGAGGCCTGGGTAGAGTCCGCAGATTAGTGCATGAACCCCAACAACTATGTGTGTAGGGTAGAGAGTCTATAATCTGTGAATGAAAGATCAATAAAGACAGCTTTTTGGAGAATTACTATTTATTTCCGTTGAATATGTTTATGTTTTCTTTTACCAATTGAATGATACGTTTTATGAAATAAGGATTGAATACTACGCGAGTTCACTGAATTTGTCTTAATACTACATGACATGAATGGTTATCTACTTTCACGAAGTTAAAAGCTATATCTCTTATGTTTTCTAAAAAATTAAGTAGATCTATGCAAACTTTGATCTAGGGTTGCTTGTTGGTGCATGAAAGTAGGTAAATCAACTTCTTAAGGTCCACAAAGACTGATCGTGGACCTTCATGAAGGTCTGGAGGCAGATTTAACTTAGTTATGGTGAAGAGCCCTAGAATTCTATCAATCTGCACGGAAGTAGATCTAAGGCACTGAAAGACATCACACTGGTATCTGGATGCAAAAACTTGGTTCTTACGTCCCCCAATACTGCTTTGGGTGAGACTGCAACATGTGATATGCGGGTTGTTTCCTAAAGGGCCAATCGTGTAGGGTTTTGTTGGTTGGTGCAACTAACTCCGAACCTGGGCCAGGACCCTTTAAGCCAAGAAATGGTTCCATTGTCAGGACCAGGATCTTATTAAAGAGATGTGTGATGTCGCATCATTGCAATTTGACTAAGAAAGAGATTGAAAAGTGGTTATATCGAAATATTCATGAGTTTACAGCTCAAGAAAACAGGAATCCACTCCTATCGAAGGACGATTGGTTGAATAGATATTTGTATACATAGATACATGAAATTTTCTTTTTCACTTTTCCATGCGAATTATATGAGTGGTTAGCAAAATTGGCAGATGGCCAAGGGAGGTGGAAGCTTAATAGTCTTATAATGTGGACTCCATAATTGGTGTAATGACTAGAGACCTCCGAAAAGAATATCACGCGGAATGTCAGTCATTGGCTTCATCAAATCCTCGGAGGATTTGTTACTGAATTTGCAATTGACACATCAGTTAGCTATAGTGAAGCAGAGCAGAGATTCTTCAAGCAACCACGAGGCAAGTACTTGAGATAATTGAATACTTGGATTAAAATGTTATTGTGTGAAAAGAAGGTAATGCCATTACCTTAATGGCAAGAGCTACACGAAGTGGTAGAATCTTTCAAAGTAACAGATAAGGTCCAGAGTATAGTCCATTAATTGAACCCCCTTCAAGCGACGATGAAGGGGTGGTGATGACTACAACGTGAAGCGTTGTTCAATTAATAACTTGGGGTATTCCAACAATATCTCATCCATCCACCCCACCTCAACCTCCACCTCCACTGCATACACCTTCACCTACACCTTCGCCTCCACCTCCACCATTCATCATGGAAAACATAATGAAGATGCTAATCTTCAAGGGAATCAGAAGTGAAGATCCAGAGAAATTCCGATTTGTTGTGATTGTTGTATGGACAATGCAACAAATCATCAATGATAATATAAAGAAGGTTCAATTAGTTACCACCTTGAAGGATCACACACCAGCCTAGTACATTAAGTATTGCATTGATAATCCTCATGCATCGTAAGAAGAGACTCAGATAACTTTGAACAAAGAATTTAGTAAGCCTAAATCTGAGGCACAGTTGGTAATTGAATTTAAGGAGATCCTAATGAGAGTTGATGAGACACCATGGGACTTTGATCGGAGGTTGAAGTGCTAGATCAGATAGCCTAACATGCAAATCTTAGATACCCAGCATCGCGACTAGTTTATCGCATGCTTTTGCCGCATTTAAGAATCCTTCTGTCACAACAAAAGATAGAAACGCAAGTAGAAGCCTTGGAGATCACGATGAGGCTGCACACATCACCTATTCAGGATATGAACCTGGGGGTGTAATAGATTCACTTGCAGTTAGTGATCCTGCACCTAGAATTACAGATTCTAAAGAAAGAAAAGGAGACTAAGCCAGAAGTGCGCGTAGAGTTTTGGTGCTTGAAGTGTAAGGGCCACGGGCATGATAAGGATCATTGTCCAATATAAACGAATTATCTTATAGGGGAACGACCAACCCCTATGAAGCTAGAAACCTTAGTCCAGCTGGGCACAGGAGCTGTGCTATGGTGTGCCATTTCTCAAGTCACTGGGCAACATGTGATAGATAATTTCCACTTATTTGAGAAGTTCATTCGGACACCCCAACAACTATTTTGTAATTTGTGTAAATATATGGGCCATGATGAGTGCCATTATCAAAGTTATGAACTAATGAGGAGCATGTGGGGCTTTTCAAGGTCGAGGATAAGGATGAGGAGGAGGTCCTAGTAGGGGTCGTGGTCATGTTATTTGATACAACTGTGGACAAATGTGGCACTTCACATGAGATTTCTCGAATCCTACACACCCCTCGTGTCAATACTATAGACAATTTGACCATGGCATAGAAGAATGTCCGGTGCTAATAACTAAAATTCAAGAGAAGAAAATGGAGCCTCAACAACCTATGCATAATTTAAAAATCATGAGGACTGAGCCCCGCGAGGAGGATCAAAGCATTAATATTGTACTAAGAAGTGGTATGTCAACTGACACAGATAAAGGTAAGTAGCCTGAAGAAGACAGATGGGTCTGCAAATCTCCTGAGAGAGAGGTTTCTTTTGACCTTAATCACACTAAGGAAACATTCCTAGAAGCAAAGAAGAGCTTCGATGAGGTCTCCACCTCAGGAAGCTAGAAAAAGACACCACAGACTAGTACGACATAAGAGGTTGATCCTTCCATACTCGTTACTTTTTTGGAGACCTGCATGAAGTTATTGAGTGATAGAAACGTTGTGGAAGGATTGCAAGAATTAATAGACAAGTGTGCCAATAAAGAAAAGACTCCTATAGAGTAGCACATAGTTAGAAAGATTGGTAAGCATAAGGCACAAACCAGACATGAGATGCGGCTAACAACACAGATAGGATATTATGAAATGGACCAGATAATTTTGGATCTGGGGTCCGATGCGAATGTTCTGCTAAAACAGACATGGGAACGAATGGGGAGACCTTCACTGCAGTGGTCTCCGATTCAGCTCCAAATGGAAAATCAACAGAAAATCATCCCCTTGGGACGATTGTATGGAGTGATGGTTGATATTGAAGGTGTGAGCACATTAGCAGACTTCGAAGTTATAAAAATTGTGGATGACAACAATCCCTACCCTGCGCTCTTGGGAATGGACTAGGCTATTGATATGAATGGGGTCATTAATTTTAAGAAGAGGACAATGTCATTTGAAAGGAAGTCACTAAGGGTTATAGTGCCATTGGATCTTGTGGAAGGGGCGTGCTATACTGGATCAGTCCGCAATTATGTAGAAAGTGATGACGAGATGGATCAAATCTACAAGATAACAACGCGAGATAATGATTGGATCAATCCAATGATGGATGGACAAATCACATGGGACCGGGAGAGTTCCTGCACTTCTCAATCAGATGAATAATTAGAGCATTGGAAAAACCACTTACATGAAGTGTCTACATTATGGTGCAATATGATGACGAAGTCACTGCGTGTGTTTCGTCAGAGGTAAGAAATCTACCTTATTATGATGGTTTAACGGATGTAGATATTTTTTTAGATGAATTTGAGTGTGATGTCCCTGAAGACCACCGTTTTCAAGCATTGGAGTTGGCGTTGCATGCTACGCCTGCACGATGGTAAGGTACACATAAAGAATTTTTTGTTGGATGGCGACATTACAAGCGAATGATGAATTTATGATTTGGGCATGCTAATACAAGAATGACTGAGAAGTATATGGGAAAGATGATTCTTGCGATCACCTGGAAAAGTGGACTAGGGCATGGTGGATGGAACTGCAACCAAAATGGCTACAAATATTTTGTCATACCTTGGATACAATCCCCATGAAATGATATCTCTAAACAGAGCTCCGCCATGGTACTACGAAATGGGATGTATTGAAGGAAGGTTTCTTATTGACTTTCAGCTTAAAGGATGGGTTTGAAAGCATCGATGAAGGACTTCAAGAAATTAAAGCATTTATCTTCAGGACACCCAAGGAACCTATGGAATGGACCCAACCGGATTGGAGCACCCAGCTGCACCACGCCTTGGAATGCTATAATGTGACCGCTGAAGAGGAGGAACAAGACCCGAGGAATATCAATATTCTAGAGAAAGAAGGGCATCGCATTGTAGAAGGATGACAAGTAGAGAACCCAGACATCTCCGCACCTTTGAAAAAAAGACAACTAAACATTGGCACTGAAGAAGAACCGAATTTCAAGAAGATTGGAGACTATTGGGATGATGCTATAGTAGAGAAAGTTGTTGAATTACTTCATGAATACCAGGATCTTCTCCCCACTAAGTTTTCATATTTAAAGGCATACTTGGTGATTTGGGCATTATGAGGATCACATTGAATCCGGACACAAATCCTGTCAAACAGAGGCATTATTGCCTTAATCCTAAGTATAAGGAGAAGGTTCGCCAAGAGCTAGATAAAATGTTGGATGCTAACATTATAGAACCGGTTAAAGAATCCGATTGGGTGAGCCCAACGGTAATCCAAGAGAAGAAACAAAATGGTGAAGTAAGGATCTGCGTAGATCTATGAAAGTTGAATGATGCATGTGTTCATGATCCATTTCCAACGTCGTTTACAAATGAAGTGTTAAACAATTTCGAAGGGCAAGAGGCATATTCCTTTACTCATGGGTTTTCTGGTTATCATCAAACTAAGATTGCACCTAAGGATAGAAGCAAAACCACCTTCGCGTAGATCATGGAGTTAGAGGAAGACCGTTTCCTAGCAGGATTTCAGCAACAAGTATGAAAGGAATGTGAAAAAGCATGGCATGATAGGAACATTAAGATGTGCACGTTCAAAGTAGATTATTTGGTGTTGTTATATGATAGAAAATTCATGAAGTTTCCAGGAAAGTTTCAAATGCACTAGTTGGGGTTGTACACTATCAAGCAGATTACAGATGGTGGCGATGTTCATCTCGCAAAGCTGAATGGGGAACCTTTCCCTGGAAAAGTAAACACAAGTATGTTGAAGCAATATATAGGGGATACTGCCCCTACTCGATGACTATATGGTAGTAGGACAGTCTCAGTAATCCTGGTAGCTGCAAGGGATTGGAGGACTCTAAACTATGCTTCTCGATTCAAGGAAAAGCTCAGTAGAAAGGCTACGCAATGGATAATAGGGGTGCGACAGGTAAAGTTGCACTATATGAGCTGTGCCATGGAGAATAATGCCACGCAGGTGAGTCCAAAGATAACCTTTTAGGTTACTATTCATGATTTGATGGCTAAAAAGTGGTTAAGTGGAGTGGGTAGGCATTATTTATGGTGAAAATCTTTGAAGATATGCCTCCAAAACAACATTTATTATCAGAATTTTGGGGGAATGGTCGGATTTGAATTAAAATGCTCCTATAAATTACACACATTGGTCAAATGAAGACCACATTTCATTCTAAGAGTTGCTAGCGCATTTTACTGTCTGAAGCATATGAATCGTGCATTCCAGGAAGAATTTTTGATGTGCCCCTCATTTCTGAACTATTCTGCAGTAGCCCGAGAGAGATTCATTGAAAAGATGACTGGTACTAAACTCACTGAACCCATCATTTTACAAGTAGTTGTGTCTGACGCACTAGGCCCTGAAGTGATTAGTGTGGAAGATACACCCACTGTGCCCATGGCGCCGAGGTCACCTAAGCTGAAACAAACTATCACAAAAGAGAAGCAGCCTGCCATGAAATAAAAACACTCAGCAGTGAAAGAAAAATAGAATAATCTGGTGCTGGTACACATGTCACCAAGGAAGAATCTAGAGACATGGCCGAAGGAGAAAAGGGACAAGCAACCAGAAAAAGTGGTGGATTTAGAAGAAGAGGAGTTCCAAGGTATCAAATAAGTCGATTCTGAGGGAATCAAGCCTATCTCTAGGATTCCGGAGTACATCCCTCTACGGAAGGGAAATATCAAAGTGACCAAGGATCCCAGTTCTGAACAATCTGGGGTATCAACTCCCCTACTACTTGAGCAGGTCACATTTGAAGGACCTAAGCTCGTGCGCATCCCAGTATTGAAAATGGAGGACTAGGACCTCACGGACCATGAAATTTTTTTGCATCTGATGACCCATAAGTACATGAAAAATATATATTATGATAAGGCAGGGGTTATGCAGTTGGAACCCATGAAGTGGTTCCACGACATTGAGTAGTCAAGGCTACTAAACATGCTTTTAGTACCGCACTATCACTGCTCACCTATCAATACGGTATGTGTGCGCCAGCTCCTTGCTCTGGTGCATGATGGAATTCTATCACCTGGGAAGCCTATTCCCATCATCGACATGTTGATCCACAAGATCACGAAGTTGGCTCACAAAGGAGCAGACCCTGCGAAGGAGTTTGGAGGGAAAACCGAGAAAAAGGAACTTGCTGATAAAAAGAAGAAAGAATATTGTCTATTGAAAAAATTGCGCGGATACTCTATCATTTCGATTAAAGAACAGGAAGTCTAGTTCTCTACCCAGATCCTCATAGGAAAGATCATGAGTAAGTGTCATGCGAACGAAGTTCTGACTCTGGTAGTATCACTTGCTGCACAGTGCGTGAAGGGCGTGTAGTATAATTGGTCCAAATATATCTACCAGGAGTTCCTTGCGAACTATCGAGAAGCCCAAGATGAAAGCAAGCCTTTTCATTAAGGTTGGCTTCTATTGCCTATCGTATTAGTTGCATGCAGGTTTCCTGAGGATAGCCAATTTCCTCCTTCCCAAGATCACAAGGTTCGCCTTTTCTGGTCTACAAAGGATGAGGCAGGAATCGAGCAAACAAAGATTTCTGGGTCTTGATGAAGATGGACCTTCGGCTAGTGGTTAATCAAAGACCAAGGTTGTCCCCAACCTTGTTTGAATAATTGACAGCCTACACAAAGTTCAAGGCTGACTTTCACAATGTATTCATCTGTGCGCGGAAGGACCCAGAGGAAACTTGGCATCTATTGCCTTATTTAGTGTCCAAAACAAATGTGTAGGAAGTTGTAGGGTATTGGCCACCTGAGAGGCATGAAACTACAATGGTGGATGTGGGAACTAGAAAAGGCATAGAGAGTTTTGTTGCGCAAAAGTGGAAAGGAGCCGCTCAATAAGTTGCACACACCCTCATTGAACAAAAGAAGAAGGAAGTTGCTAAGGAAACTGCAGAGAAGGCATGTATGGAGAAAGAGCACGCTGCTAAAGAGTAGGCAGAGAAAGAGTGGCAGGATGCAGAGGAGAGTGAGAAGTCTACTTCACAGCACACTGATGTGTAAGAGATGTTAGATCAAGGAGGAGGTGGCGACAAGGAGAAGAGAACTCCTTTCATCCTGAAGAGGCACGGATAGGAATAGACAGGAAGACAATGGAAAAAGCATAAGTATGACAAGAAAACACATATTGATCCCATGGTACTGACAGAAGGCAATCTCAATGAGATTGGGAACAAGATACGGGACACCACCACAGAGGTGCTACAACAATTTGAGTAGCAATACATGCATACAATGGGGAGCATCCAAAATGTTCTACGCGAGCTGCAGATCCAGGCAAACAAGCTTCAGGTGGGTGTCGGATAGACAAGTAGAGCTCAAGTGATCCTAACACAGGGAAGTGGTGCAGTAACAAAGATTGAATGGACTATGGACCTCAGATTCACTGCTTTGCCAGAGGGGTCAGTCCACATTGAATCAGACGAAGATCGTGATATGATCTGCACAGTGAAAGATATGGGACTGAACCTTGCCACGTTGTCACTCCAGACCCTTCATGCACTGCATCAGGGGGTCTCAGATGAGTTGAAGATCAAATAACAATGTGCACTCACCATCATCAGTGAGTTTAAAGTCAACAATGAGCATCTTTTCGCCAAAAAAACTCAAGCCCTGAAGGAACACGAGGAATTGCGGACACAGCGCCAGTACCTAGTAACAATGATTGAGTAGGCCTGTAAGTCAGTGCCTGAGATGAATATACCAAAGGATGCAAAGGCCTCAGCCAAAGTGAGGAAATTGGTTGCTGTAGTATGAGCTTCAAAGAGAGAAGTTGGTAGGGTGACTTTCAACATTCAAATGAAAATAGCAGAGCTGCAATTGAAGTTGCAGCCGACGACTCCACCAGAGGTCTGGGAGCAGTGTGTGTTGTGGGGAAAAATGCCTATGCAGGACGATCCTATCCACCTAAGGTGTGACAGTGCCTTAGTAACAAACAGAGACAGCTATTCTGGTTTCTTCCTTTATGAAATGTGAAAGAAGAGAGATCAATAGACTTACCGGTGTCTTCCGTTTGTCCCTCGATCCGGTCTCTCTTCTCTTTGGGAGTTCACAGCTACTTTCCTTCTCACTCGCCCAGCTTCAACAGGTCCATACAAGATCACAAGAGAACAACTACTTGCCTCCTTGCTTGTCCAGCTTCAACGGGTTCCTGCAAGATCACAAGAGAACAGCTACTTGCGACAAGAGAAGAACACTACACAAAGACAGATATTCACATTCATAACTAGTTTAGGATTAGAAATAAACTAAACATACTAATGCATTCATACATCAAAAATACATCAGCATATAGGAGAAACCAAGATAGCTTTATTGATGAATAACAAGGTTCAGGAAGAGATACAACCCAGAGGGCTCCAATCCAGCATCTCCTTCCCAGCAAATGGAATTCCTATCTTCACCCCTTTCAAAGCATTAAGCACCCAATGATTCCAATCTCAAAGCAACAGTAATTCTTTGCAATAACAAAATTCCAGCCTCTAGATCTCATGGAGGAGAGATCCATATATAGATGTTTGGAGAGAGGATGAGTGAGCTTGAGATCTGACTAGTGTCCTCTCCCTCTGTCAGTTCTTGAGTCCACTTGGAGGTTCTTGCTTCCACTTAGAGATTTGGAACCTCTTACTCATCACCAGTCGAATTCCCTAAGGCAAGTGTCATTGAGGAAGATTCTGGAAGCTTCCTGGGTCTTGACACCTCTTGGAATGAACTTGCCACATGTCAACTCTCGCTCAGCGCAGGTAGCCAATGTTGGCTTTGACATTCAGCGTAGGTAGCCAATGTTGGCTTTGACATTCAGCGCAGACAGCTAGTGGAGCCACTGAATTGATCCTGAATTGACTTGTTTTTGAGCAGTTTCTGGTGGAGAACTTCTTTGAATTGCTGTGGTTTGTTAGCCTTGTTCCTCTAGGGGTAGGAACAACATGTTTAGGGACTTTGGATCCCATAGATTATGGACATTTCATGCTCAATGCTGTAAGGCACAAAAATGTCTATAACAGTTGCCCCCTAAAGTATGAGGTCGTTTATCGGGTGAAATGCTTTATCAGGGGGATCCGAAGTTCATCCAATGATGGGAGGAGACCTATAATAAGATACAATACAATACATTATTTTTCAGACTGCTTTCATGATCTAGCTGAGGTGGGCATTCCCATGCTCAGCTTTATAAATTCATTTTTCTGTACATAGAACAGACAATCGTCTGATGGTAGACTGATAATTTTGATGAAATTATCATCCTTTGAGTAGGATGATTATCTGCTGCAATGATGTACATGTCAATGTCTTTATCTCTCCTGAATATATATCGCAGCCCGGATGGATGAAACTAGATCCGGGGTCTTCAAACTCATTCGATCTTCACTCTAAGTACAAGTCGATCCATGTGAGAAATGTTTTGAAGTCGAACATGGAAAGACATCGCTTGATTACCGGTCAATGATGTAAACCGTTAACAAGCGCGAGAGGAATCACCGATAATGATAATGACCCTCAAGGTACTGCAGTACAATTCACGTGGTGTGAATAAAGGACTTGGCGTCGAACACCACGCAAAATCTTTCGGTCGAAGGTCATTGATGTATACCTATCGCCGGAAGTGAGAAACTTGCCATTGAGGCATGCAAGCTTCAAAGTACTGAAGGGGTTGTTCCTAGATCAACTTCTTGGATAATGAGCTGATGTCGACAAGAAGCGATCTGTCAAAGGAGGGCCTTAATGAATCCCACATCAATGACACGGAACGGAGCTAATGATTTTGATGGAGGTGAAAATGATCTGTGACATATGATTCAGGGCGGCGGTCATGAAAGGATGAAGGATAATGTATGGCAGTGGATGGGACACAGTTGACTTTTCTGAACAACTTCTCTTGAACATATGGCGACACTGATGCGATGGATCGGTAGCATTACCCCAAATATGGATGGTATGGCGAGACCATGGTGATGTGACCGGTGAATGAAACAACCCAACCCGATTGTGGTACGGAGGAAAAGTGTCATGTTCAAGAGCGACTTGTTACCATCAAAGTTTTCTTGAGTTTCCCCCAATTTTTCCCCAGTCATTGCTGACCAGTACCTCTTTATTTTTGTCAAGCTTGAGGACGATAACATATGCTTGTTCTATAACCTTCCCTTCGAGCAAGCCCATCATTATGTTTTAACGAGCCTAGCGATAGTGAAACTTGTTCTCATCTAAAGACAAGTTTGTCGCTATTAATGATTTTAACGAGTCTAACGACAAGGATAACTCGGTCCTTTTCATTTTTAGAGAGTCTGAAAAGGTACATAAAGTTAACTCCAAAAGTCCTTTTTCGTCATCTAATCCCTTAGGTCCGAAAAAGTATAAAACAATACAGAAGGGATGAGTTTTCGATAGTTTTAACGAGCCGAATAAAACAAGCGCTCGATCTTTTTGTGCAATAATCCCTCAGGTCCAAAAATATTAAAATCTAGAGGAGGGATAGCACTTCCTGTCCCTTTAACGAGCTGGAAGGCCAAGGACTTGGCAATCTTTTCATATTTTACGAGTCAAATGAAAAGAGCATAAAGAAGACTCGTCTTTTGAGGAACGAGTGATAAAACGGGTTAGCAGCTAATTCCAGGTACAGGTTGGAATTTTCCAATCACGGCAGCGTCACAAGGAGGGCTAGTGAAATCACTCTTCGCAGCTGTTCCTCAAAATGGGTAAACAATCATATGGAGGTGAACGATCGGCCAATGGAAAAGTGGAGGTGACGGGCAAACACGACCAAGGCTTTAATGGCTTATGATATTACATTCACAGTGGTTATTTACCGGGTAGTGGTTCATTTTTTATTTTAAAATGAGCTTAAACGCTGAGGGAAACACTTGCTCATTGCTTATGTTTATTTTTTAACGAGCATGAAGTCCGCGTTAAAACTGCTCGGATCTTGCGTTTATTTTTTAACGAGCATGAACTGTGTGCTAAAACTGCTCGAATCTTGCGTTTATTTTTTAACGAGCATGAACTTTGTGCTAAAACTGCTCGAATACCCAGTCATATGATAAAAGTGTCTCATTGAGATTATATTTTTTATGGAGCTTCATCTCACAAAGCTTTGCCCCGCATCCTTTCTTTATGCAAGTTAGGAAACAGCTAACCCAAAAAACAGATAAATAACCGCTCTTTGCTTGCACTCCAAAAGGTTTGCATGCCCCCAGGTATAAAGTACGATTTCAAGGTTACCTCTACTTCTTTTCCTTCAAAACAATTGTTTTAAAGAGAGAGGCTTACCTCTTTCAGGTTACCCAAAGATTGTCTCGTTAATCTTTCAAACAAAACACTTCATCGGCAATGTCTACCGAGATAGACAAAGGTGAGCGACGATGCCCGTCAACTCACATAACTTTGACAAAAGAATCTTGTTCTAGAACAACCCCTCTTCCTCTACGGACGGGGTACGGACTAGTCATATTCTCCCGCGGAAACCTACCCTATACCCAAAGTTTTCCTGCCGAAGCAGACTAGGACGCATGCCCCCTGGGTTCCAGTCATATCCTCCCGGATTACTCGCGCTCATCAGGAGGACGGACCGTGGGTTGAGACACTTCTTGCGTGAATAGACCATTTAGGGATGGTATGTGACTATTTGCGATGCGTGATCCGGGAAATGAAAGTTGGTCCACGAGCTTGACCACTCTTCCTTCATGCGGAAAACACATTACTCTAAAGAGTGAGGAGACTATAGCTCCCATGCAATATATATAGTCTCGTCCAAGGAGTAGGTTATAATCCAAGGGTCCTTGAACGACCATCACGTTCATTTGAATGGTCTTCCCTTTCAATGTTATGGGCACATTGGGGAGGATCCCTAAAGGTCGACTGGTTCCTTTATCAAAACCTGATAGATTTCTCATTTCAGGTAAAAGCGCTGGTGAACCAAGCGCTTTCCAATCAATAGAGGAAAGGATACTCACAGATTCCCCCTCATCAATGATAGGGCTAGCCATCACCATTCTGTATATTTGAACGATAATTCTGAATGGTATGCTTGCTGGCAACCAGGGTCTGCCTAATTGGTTCCAATCAAAGGACACAACCAGGTTGCTTGGTGGTGGGACCGAATAAACGGCCGGATATCGCTCTGACGAACTTCCTTCCTGCGATAAAGGAATGGGGGCATTGCCCCCTTGTTCATCGGAGTCAGTGTTGATGAAGAGAATTTGGACGGTGTCGTCTTTATTCTCCTCTGTGATGGTATCATTCGAAGATAGAGCCTCTGAAGGCAAAACCGGGTCAACTGCCGTCTCAACCTTTCGACTTTCGTCAGGCATGGATCCAGACGGTTCATCTTCAATGATAGGTGCTTCGGGTGACCACCTGGGCGGGCCAGCCAGGTTCTCAACTAGTGAAGGCCTTGGCAGGAGTTTTTGATATCCAGGAGGAAGTTGCGCTCGTAAAATCGGGCGATCTTCCAGAACTCTTTTAGCCTCGTCTAAGAAGGGACAACGGTGGATGGCGTGATCGCCTTCACACAGTTTGCAGGGAAATCTAGATTTCCCTCTCTGTCTTGTGACTTCACTTTCACTAGTCGACGGTGAGTTGTCAACATGGCTATCAGAGGTCGACGCTACCGAATTGTGCAAACGGGGAGACCAGTCCCTTAGTATCCGAGGGATGCAGGGACAATCTCTGTGGAAGTGGTCTCCCTTGCATATGACACATGGCGATTTAGGCCTGGTCAGTGCTGTGTGTGGATTTTTGTCAGACGACACTTGTTTGCCCCCAGTCGCCTTTGGCTCCTTCCTCTTCTTCTCTTTCTTCTTCTTTTCCTTCTTCTCCTTAGGAACTTGGTTTTTTGTTTTACTAGTTCCGTCAAGCAAAGAGGAAGGAGGAGAGGAAGAGTTAGATGAGGTAGAAGGCTGGTTGGCAACTCTGGTCTGGTCTAACTGTTGACTCGACTGTTCAGGAATAGTGGTGTTCTGAACGAAATTGGTTGAAAAGAGCCAGACTGGCAGGCCAATTGTCAGTCCTGGAAGTGACAATGTGGCCATATGAGGTGCACCAACATCTCCCCAAGAAGAGAAGGGACTAGGATTTCCACCAAGGGGAATTCCTTGGTTGGTGTGCTCCATTTTTTCAACCTAAAGATCAACGCAGGAATTAAAGGGTGATTGTTCCGTTTAAAATAAATTTTAACGACGCTTTAGACACAACTTGCTTTTTCAATTTTAAAGAGTCGAGAAAAAGCTAAAGATGACTCTAGTCTCCTTCGATGTTTTAACGAGCCCGAAGTGACAAATGCTCGGATGGACTTTTTCCGTTATAGAGTCTGAAAAAGGCCAAAAGGAACTGCTTTGGAGTTCTAGGCAGAGGGTGTGCCAAACTTTTCGCAAAACTGCAGAATACTTTTTAGGGTACGGGCGGTCGATCTTCCTGAATGTTGTGTTCAGTGCATTGCGATCAGTAGGGCGACTGACACGGCTTCCTAAGGATAAAGGTTTTATGCCTATAGGGGTCTCCCAATATATACATGACGGTACATGGGAGCACAATCCGTACTGGCGCTATCGTCCCTCAGGAGGAATCACCCACCATCCACGAGATCGACAGTCACCAGGCTTAACGACGCCGGAACACGTCTCTAGCCTAGACCTCTATGTTGTGCGTTATGTTGCAAAGCGTTGTTAAGTTCATTCAATTTATTTTAGGTTGATCTTTTTAGAAGTTTGCCTTTCAAGGTTCACCATGAGATGTATGATACAATTCCTAAATGCAGTCTAAAGATGATAAGCAAGCTTTATATCTTTTCAACTTTGAAAATCCTAGCTACTAAGGGAAAAGAAAGACACCATCTTTTCTCAAAGAGCAATCAGCACACTCTAATGCACTTTCTTTAAATCCAACATGCAAACTATCAAAATGCAAATGCACAATGCAGGTGTTTGTTTTCCGCTTTCTTAGTATTGATGCCTACAAAGAAAGCTTTTTGTACAACTTTGAATTTGCTTTTAAATGACCAATACAAACAAGTTTACTTTTTCGAAATCAGAGAGGGTAGAAGAGATTACAACACTTAACGATTTTCGAAATGAATACTTGTTTCGACACTTAAAAGAGACAAACTCAAACCAAATGCAAAAGTAAATGTATAATCAACTGCAAACAGCCAATGAACTCTCTCCTAAGATCACAATCAACAGATCTGAATCAAGGGCTACAGGATGACTATTTCACTTATGCAAAGGAAAACTGTAAATGATGCCACAAACACATAAAAACACTCACAATATTTTTGTACAAAAGGAGGCGGAATCTAAGCAGAGAAAAGGAGTTATCAGACTGGTACCTATGCTGGTTACAGGCTGCAAAAATCAGAGATCAAAACAAGGCAAAACAGAGCAGAGAACCCCAGCTGCACAAGGGCAAACTGGTTCAGCACAACCTCAACACAGGGTTTTTGACATTCAGCACAGGTAACCTTCACGGGACCTGCGTTGAAATGCAGAATCCCTTCACTGGGTCTGCGCTGAAGGAGAAACTCTCGTTTCTCACAGGTTCTGGGTCACAGATTGCTACTTAATCAACTGTTTCAGGCCAAATAAAAGCAACAAGCAAGGTGTAATCAAAGGGATGCTTTGAGGGGGTACTAAGATCTATCACAAAGGATCATTAAATCATTTTTGAGTCCATTGTTTAGATCATAGACAAGTCCAGTGATTGGATCAAAGCAGCAACTGTCTACTTTGCATCCGGGAAAAGCAGATGCAGTTCGATTGTTGCTGTCAAGTCTATGAAACAAACAATGATAGAAACACAAATAAAATGACTAAACAGATCTCCCCAGTGGAGTCGCCAATTTGTTGTGCGGAAAAATGCCTATGCAGGACGATCCTATCCACCTAAGGTGTGACAGTGCCTTAGCAACAAACAGATACAGCTATTCTGGTTTCTTCCTTTATGAAATGTGAAAGAAGAGAGATCAATAGACTTACCGGTGTCTTCCGTTTGTCCCTCGATCCAGTCTCTCTTCTCTTTGGGAGTTCACAGCTACTTTCCTTCTCACTCGCCCAGATTCAACAGGTCCATACAAGATCACAAGAGAACAACTACTTGCCTCCTTGCTTGTCCAGCTTCAACGGGTTCCTGCAAGATCACAAGAGAACAGCTACTTGCGACAAGAGAACAGCTACTTGCGACAAGAGAAGAACACTACACAAAGACATATATTCACATTCATAACTAGTTTAGGATTAGAAATAAACTAAACATACTAATGTATTCATACATCAAAAATACATCAGCATATAGGAGAAACCAAGATAGCTTTATTGATGAATAACAAGGTTCAGGAAGAGATACAACCCAGAGGGCTCCAATCCAGCATCTCCTTCCCAGCAAATGGAATTCCTATCTTCACCCCTTTCAAAGCATTAAGCACCCAATGATTCCAATCTCAAAGCAACAGCAATTCTTTGCAATAACAAAATTCCAGCCTCTAGATCTCATGGAGGAGAGATCCATATATAGATGTTTGGAGAGAGGATGAGTCAGCTTGAGATCTGACTAGTGTCCTCTCCCTCTGTCAGTTCTTGAGTCCACTTGGAGGTTCTTGCTTCCACTTGGAGATTTGGAACCTCTTACTCATCACTAGTCGAATTCCCTGAGGCAAGTGTCATTGAGGAAGATTCTGGAAGCTTCCTGGGTCTTGACACCTCTTGGAATGAACTTGCCACATGTCAACTCTCACTCAGCGCAGGTAGCCAGTGTTGGCTTTGACATTCAGCGCAGACAGCTAGTGGAGCCACTGAATTGATCCTGAATTGACTTGTTTTTGAGCAGTTTCTGGTGGAGAACTTCTGTGAATTGCTGTGGTTTGTTAGCCTTGTTCCTCTAGGGGTAGGAACAACATGTTTAGGGAATTTGGATCCCTTATATTATGGACATTTCATGCTCAATGCTGTAAGGCACAAAAATGTCTATAACAGTGTGGAGCAACAATAAAGGAGGGCATGACTATGCTAGACACTGTAGTTAATGACTTCTCATCAATGTTGACGTCCGTGATGGAGCTATGGATGAATCTGTAGGAGGACTCGAACCTGAAAGAGCTAAACACAGATGTCCGAGAAATGTAGCGACAATATGATGAGGTCCGAGCGACTGCACGCACTTTGGTGCCAGTGCAACGCCTCGTCAATCTATAGGAGGGCAAGCAACTACTTATGCAAGTGGAGGACTTGCAAATGAAGGCGGTCTTGCTGAAGGCTAGATTGCAGTCGTGGCTAGAGGAAGCATGTCAGCTTACTCTGTCCCTTTAGGAGAAGCTCGAAGGATTATAGTAGATGCAAAGGACCATCTGACTCATAGTAGAGGATCCAACAACTGAAAAATTGTTCGAAGAAGTATAGCAAGTAGCGGCACATAGCACTGCAGAAGTCGCAGTAATATAAGTTGAGCTGGGAGATATTCATAGCAAGAATGCGGTGCCATCTGAGTGACTCAAGGGCAATTCACGATATTTGTGTTGGGGGCCTATTGAAATAGGGTCCCGAGGGTTAGTTTTGGGATTAATTTCACACCATTTTGTAATTTTTTTGTAAAAAGAATGTTAAGTCTTTGCGATATGTAGATGCACAGCGCGCAGGTAGATAGGAGTCAAAAGGGCCTTAGCCCTTCTTTTTGGTCGGTTTTAAAGACTCACCCATGAACTGGGGTCCATGGTATTGTATTAGGAAAGCTATAAATATTTGAGTCTTAGCAAGTCTTAGAGATAACTTTTGATGGATATTTGGGTACATTGAAGGGATTTTGCGGAAGTGCTAAGGCAGGAAGGCTCTGCTTCCTAAACTTAGGTGAAGAAGGGAAGGCTCCTGCAGCTGAGTGCACAGGAGGCCTAGATAGAGCCCATAACTGAGTGCGCGGACCCCTGTAGCTGTGTGCGCAGGGTAGAGAGTATGTAATCTATGAATGAAAGATCAATAAAGACAACTTTTTGGAGAATTACTGTGTATTTTTGTTGAATCTGTTTATGTTTTCTTTTACCAATTGAATGATACAGTTTATGGAATAATGATTGAATACTTCATCAGTTCACTAAATCTGTCTTAAAACTGCATGATATGAATGGTTATCTACTTTTGTGAAGTTAAAAGCTATTTCTCTTATGTTTTCTAACAAATTAAGTAGATCTATGTGAACTCTGATCTAGGTTTCTTGTTGATGCGCGAAAGTAGGTAAATCAACTGCTTAAGGTCCACAAAGAATGATCGTGGCCCTTTGGAAAGGTCTAGAGGCAGCTTTAACTTAGTTACACTGAAGAGACCTTGAAGTCTATTGATCTGTGCAGAAGCAGATCTAAGGCGCTGAAAGACATCACACTAGTCTCTGGATGCAGAAACAAGGTTCTTGCATCCCCCAATACTGCTTCAGGTGAGACTGCAGCCTGCAATACTTGGGTTGTTACCGAAAGGGCCAGTAGTGTAGGGTTTTTTTGGTTGGCGAAACTAACTCCGAACTTGGTTTAGGACCCCTTAAGCCAACACATGGTAAGTAGGATTACTTGACGGGTTCCGTTTGTTTACATAGAAAGAAGTAAGGTGAATTTTATAGCCTAGTATAAGTAAGATGTGTCACATTGTCTAAGGTCTATAATGTTAAAAAAAATTAATTTGAAATCTTGTGTGTGTTTCGATGTATTTAACTCATTTATATCCATTTTAAGCCTAAATCATCATTACACTGAGAGGTTTTCATATCGATGTCTTTTTAATCCTTATCAGTACTTTATATAGCATGGGTTAATATGAATCAACATTGGTTCCATAAGGTTGTGTGTAGTATGGCTATAACTATTAGTTTTCCCTCAAACATATTAGTATTTCAACTTGCCCAACAAACTTAAAATGATTTAATCTCTATATTCCATATGTAACATATGATCAATGGTAATATATTTGAATGATAAATAGATTCTTGCATCATCGTATAAATGCCTAACAATTTTAAGGGCTATTGCAACCAACTGAGCACCTCCATCCATGTACTTATGGAATTCAAGGCTCTTGGAAGGATGCAACAACTCTTAATGCATTTTTTCTTATAATTTTATGTCTTTTCCTATCTAGGAAAAGAGTCAACCTCCTCGGGCCTATTTTTAGATTACCTCTACATTTTTACAAAGGTGGTACTTCTCTTTTCACACACTCATGTATTGAAATAAATTAAATATTAAAACATGAACATTAAATGTACGCATCTATAAGTGGACTATGTTTTTTTAAAGAAAAGACGAAATAAACATATCATAAAATAATATATTTTAAGGATTCATTCCTCTGTACTCATCCATTCACACATCATGAAGAGACATGATTTGAAGTGAATTCAATAGAAAAAATAAAGAGAATATTGTTTGGATATTCAAATAGCTAATGAGATTGTCTTTCAGATTAATCACATCATTAAGATTTGGTTGATGTTTAGAACCATCTAATGTGGTTCAAACTTTGTCTCAAGGATGAACCACATTAGATGGTTTGAAACATTGACCAAATCTTAATGATATGCTTAATCTAAAAGACAATCTCATTATCATTATGGATCACAAAAGTCTAAGATCTAGCATTCATAAAGCTCTAAAATTATCTAATGCATTTAAAGAGAATAAAGAGCATAAGAAAATGTTCATGAGATTCCTACTTCTTATTTAAAATTCTCAAAACCACAAATGACATGCTTTCCTAAAAATATCCATCTACGAGAGTGTTATGAAACAAGCTCACAAAAAGATAGAAAAGATAGATGAACACCTTATAATTCAGCCTCTTCGAGGGGGCAACCTCCTTTACATTACACAAATGAAAAATTCTTGGATGATTCAAATGACAAAACCTCCTTTCTATATATAGGAGTCTAAGGAGTCACAATATAACCAAGCCGACCTAACAATAATAATATAAAGGCACAAAAATAACAATAGAGGTATTCTATGGGACAGAGTAATAACAATATGGGGACAATAGGGGCACAACAATATTAATAAGGCATACAACTACAATAGTAATGGGGTAATCACTAGTATTATAGGGACCTAACATGCCCCTCTCCTTCAAAAAAATGTTGTCCTCAACGCTTGAGTAGTTCTAGATGCTTTTGTATAAAATTCTCATCCTCCCATGTGGAATCTTCAGTGGATAAGTTCTTCCACTTGATGAGATACTCCGAAATTGGTCGATTTCGTAGCTTTCGAGTTCTTGTTTCTATGACCGCTTCCGGTTCCAATATAATTTTTCCTTCCTCATCAAGTTCTAGCAATATTGTTTGAACTGGGAGCTTTTTGCCTATAACCTTTTTTAAACATGAAACATGGAAAACTAGGTGCACTCAAGAAGCTGCAGGAAGCTCCAATTTGTATGCCATAGTACCAATCTTTTGGAACACCTTGTACGGACCATAATACGTTGGTGATAATTTATTATCCTTCTTAGCTTGCTTGAGGGACATTTATTTATATGGTTGTAGTTGTAGGAATACCCAATCACCTACATCAAAACTTCTTTCGCTACAATGTTGATTTGCCTTTTGTTTCATTCTATTCTGTGTCAACATGAGGTTATCCTTTAAGAGTTGGAGGACTTGTTGTTGATGCTCAATGTGATGTTCCATTGCTTGAACCTTAGAATTTTCTCTTAAATATGATGTGATGGATGGTGGCTGATATCCATAAGGTGCCGTAAATGGGGTTATTTTTGTTGTTGTATGGAAGGAAGTGTTATACCACCATTCAGCCAGAGGCAACCATTTGACCCATTGTGTCTGTTTATCAGATACAAAGCAACGAAGATATCCTTCTAAACATTTTTTTACTATCTCAGTTTGCCCATCAGATTGAGGATGATAAGATGAGCTATGAGCTAACTGAGTACCAAGACAAGAAAATAATTTTGTCCAAAAATTTCTAGTCAAAATGGGATCTCTGTCACTTACAATAATCTTTGGGTTTCCATGTAGCTTTTGAATTGTTTCTATAAATGCAGTAGAAACTGTACTGGCTTTAAATGGATGTGATAATGCACAAAAGTGTGCATACTTGGTAAGTCTATCAACTACCACCATGATGACACTCTTTCCCTCAGACTTGGGTAAACCTGTGATAAAATCCATTGAAACCTCCTCCCAACGTTGGCTTGGAATGGATAAAGGTTGTAATAGACCCAGGGTCTTAATTGTTTCAACTTTATTTTTTTGGCAAACCAAACATTCTGCCACAAACTTTTGAATATCCGATTTATGGCCATCCCAAAAAAGTTCCTTCTTAACCCTGTGGTAAGTTTTTAAAAATCTTGAGTGCCCTCCTAAGGGAGGAGTGTGCAATTCCATAAGAATCTTTTGTTTGCGTTGGGAATTCTTACAGAGGTATAAGCGATCTTTGTACCATAACGAATCATTTTGCCAGCTAAATGTATCAGATGTACTGGAATCTTGTTGTAACTTTCAAATAAGTGCCCACACTTCTTCGTCATTCTTCCATTCCTCCCTTGCTTCATTTATCCAATCTGGTTGGATAATAGAAATGGCACACAACAATGCTTCCACATCCTCATCCTTTCTTGAGAGTGCATCTGCCACCACATTTTGCTTCCCTTTTTTGTAGATGATTTTAAAGTCATAACCCAATATCTTTGTGACCCACTTTTGTTTCTCTTCAAAGGATAATCTTTGTTCTAAAAAGTATTTAAGGCTATGATGATTTGCTTTTACCTTCAAGTGTCTTCCCATTAGGTAGGGTCACCATTTCTTAAGTGCATATAGTATTGCCAACATTTCCTTCTCATAAATAGCTTTGTGCAAAAACTTTCCCTTGATTGGATGACTTTAAAAAGCAATGGGTCTTTCATCTTGCAATAAAACAACACCAATTCCATTTCCTGAAGCATCACATTCCACAATAAAGGTTTTTGTGAAGTCCGGTGTAGCTAAGACCGGTGCTTGGCACATTGCCTCTTTAAGATGTTAGAAGGCCTTTATTGCTTCTGGAGTCCATGAAAATGCATCTTTCTTCAATAATGTTGTTATAGGTGCTGCTATTCTCCCATAATTCTTAAAAAACTTGTGATAATACCCTGTCAACTCGAGAAATCCTCGCATATTCTTTATGGATGTGGGGATTTTCCATTCCTTAATGGCTTTAATCTTGATAGGGTCTACCTTAACTCATTCATGAGATACAATATGACACAGATATTCCACCTCTTGTACTCCGAAGAAACATTTGGATCTTTTTTTCATATAATTGTTTCTCCTCTAATAGTTGTAGCACCCTATCAACATGTTCAACATGATCCTTCCAAGACTTGCTATAGATTAGTATATCATCAAAAAATACTAACACAAAATTTCTAAGGGTTTGAAAATGGAATTCATCAAACCTTGAAATTTAGAAGGTGCATTGGTAAGGCCAAAAGGCATGACCAAAAATTCATAATGACCCTCATGAGTTCTAAATGTTGTTTTCAAAATGTCTTCCATCTTCATTCTGATTTGATGATATCCTGAACGAAGATCCAACTTGGTGAAGTAAATTGATCCATGCAATTCATCTAGTAATTCATCAATGATAGGAATGGGAAACTTATCTTTAATAGTGAGCTTGTTGAGCTCCCTGTAATCTGAAAACATGTGCCATGATCCATCCTTCTTGTGCACCAATACTGCTGGGGCAGAGAGAGAACTTTGACTAGGTTGAATTATACTAGCCTCTAGCATTTCTACAACCATATGTTCAATTTCACTCTTTTGGGCATAGGGATATTTGTATGGCCTGATGTTTGGAGGAACACTTCGTGGAATCAGATAAATAGCATGATCATGATCACGAATAGGTGGGAGACCTTTGGGAGTCTCAAATACCTTGGAATGATTGTCCAAGACTTTTTGGAGATCTGGAGAAATAGATGATTTCGATGTGGAAACATCTAGCGAACATAATTGTGCAATTACACCTCATTGTTCCTTTTTCAGAAGCTTTGTCATACCGTTAGAGCTGATTATCTTTCCCGGTTTCCCTGCAATACCCCTTAATTCAACTTCCTTTCCTTCCACAGAAATTTTCATGAAAAGTTCTTGAAAATTAAAAGCTATTGTACCCAAGGATTGTAGCCATTGGACTCCTAGTACAACATCAACACCTCCCATTGGAATGGAAAGCATTGGGCTATTCAATACATATTTTCCCATGGATAGCTTGATATTATGGCACTTTCCAGAGCTATTTATTGTTCCTCCACTTGCAACCATCACTTGACACTCTGGTGCTAGATATAGGAAGCAATTCAATTCTTTTGCTATCTTACAATGAATAAAATTGTGGGTACTTCCTGAATCAATCAACACTATTACCTTTTTCTTCTTGATATGTCCTTCTATCTTGATAGTTTGGGGAGTGATAATTCCAGCCAATGCATTACAATATATGGTTGGATTAATTACTTCTTTATCTAGGGTTTGTTTCTAGAGTATATCCTCTTCTTTTGACATTTCCTGTTCCTTTTCTTCCTCCTCTTCACAATCTATGTAGAATAATTTCTTCTCAGCACACTTATGACCTTTAGTGTATTTGCTATCACAATTGTAACAAAGCTCTTTTGCTCTTTTTTCTTCCAATTGCTGTGGTGTCAACCTTATAGGTTGTGGAAGGCTAGGGGCAACAACACTTCCATCTTTATAGTTGTGAGTGGTAGGCTTCCTGGTTGCCATAATTTTGCTTTCCATTTTTCTTGCTAACCTGAATGCCTTCTCCAATGAATCAGGTTACCAAAGGTGAACCTCATGTTGGATATTATCCTTTAAAGCCCCTATGAACACATCAATCCTATGCTCCTCTAGAATATCTTTTACCCTTATGTTCAATTTTTGGAAGTCCTCAATGTGATCCCTTATTGAACCCTTTTGTTTGAGACTTATTAGTTGGCTAAAAAAAGTGTTGCTTTTTGTATCCTCATAATGTGTTGTCATTTCTTCCATAAAAATTTCCCAAGTGACAATTTTTTTACAAGAGCAAAGCCATTGATACCATACAAACTGATTTGGTTCCAAATATAAAGTGGCAATACGTACCTTTTGTGTGTTTTGCACATTATTGAGATCGAAAAATTGCTCCATCTGTAGTATCCATGTTGCGGGATCCTTGCCATCAAACTTCCTCATATCGATTTTTGGAATATGGTGGTTCTTAGATCCAACATTAGAGTCTATGAAATCATGATTAACATTTATTTTTTTCTCATCACGAGTTTCCTTTACTACCCTTTCACCATTAGTAAGTATTTCTTGTAGAAAATTTGTCAAATCTGTCTTCAAATCTGCCATGCCTGTCTTCAAATCTATCTTCAAATTGTCCATCTTAGCTTCCACGCCATATATCTTAGCTTCTACATCTTTATTTAAACCATACATCTTAGATTCTGTTACATTTTGTGCGAGTGACATTTGTTGCACTTGGTCTCGTAATTTTGAAATATCATGTTGCATTTCTTCCTCTTCTTCATAAGTCATGCTAGAGCTTTCAAGTTGCTTACTAGGTTTTTTCATTTTCTTTCCTCGAGGCATTAGTTACCGATAATAATGCTTTACTATGCCCTTGAATTCCTTCAAAATAATTTTTCAAACCAAGCTTAAGCAAAAATTTAAAAAAATATACACATCTTTTTTCACTTTGTAGGAGCTCGATATTGCATCTGATGTATCTCTGTAATTTTAGATCTTCTAGTCCTAAAATTGTGACCTATGGTAGCCCTCTATGTCCTCTTTCCAATGCCACCAGTCTGATCGAATTTAGATTCTCCAAGAAATAGTTATGAAAAATCTCCCAAGATGACCTGATTATATACCTTTTCAGAAGAGTGAACTTGTATGAAGTGCCACGTGTCACTGTTTCGACCTTAGGATCTAAAAAATATACATAGGAAACTATAGTCTGTCCTATTTCTGTAAATTCTTACAAAATTTCAATCTGATGCCCAAAACAACAGTTATGACTATTTTCCCCAGGTCACCTATTTGGAATGTAATTCGGGAGTCTGCAAAAATGCCAATTTCCTCAGATCATATCTCCGCAAATATAGCGTGAAATGCTCTTAAATTCAGACCTGCGGTTTAGAACAATTTCGGACCAAATGGGTTTTGTTTTTAGCATCTGAAACATCGTAGAAAAAAATTTATAACACAAATGCCATGATGACCTATTTGGAGCAGCGAAACCCCTAGAATTCAAAGCTCTGATACCAAATGTTATGAAACCAGCTCACAAAAAGATAGAAAAGATAGATCAAAGCCTTAGAATTTAGCCTCTTCGAGGGGGAAACCTCCTTTACATTACACAAATGAACAATTCTTGGATGATTCAAATGACAAAACCTCCTTTCTATATATAGGAGTCTAAGAAGTCACAATATAACCAAACCGACCTAACAATAATAATATAAAGGCACAAAAATAACAATAGAGGAATTCTATGGGGCAGAGTAATAACAATATGAGGACAATAGGGGCACAAAAATATTAATAAGGGATACAACTACAATAGTAATGGGGTAATCACTAGTATTATAGGGACCTAACAGAGAGTCAAAGAATAATTGTACAATGTTAAGTTTTTGAATAAAGTTAGTGCTTACGACACTTCACAAAATCCTAGTACTTAACATAATATGTAAAGGTGTTTGTCCCTAATGGAATGGGATTCAACTCCCCCAAACCAATTAATATGATGGCGCCTAGAAGAATGAGAGAAACTGGAGTCATGGATCGACATTATAAATATATAAAACAATTCATAAAGTTGAATGATCAAAGACTGGGTAGAAAGTAGGGAATTTCTTCAAAACAAGATAAAAAGAACTCGTAAAAATGCAAAAGGGCGATGTGTGGAATAAATTCTCTCTCTTTCTCTCTCTCTCTCTTCCAATTATGATTTTCTTCCTTTATAATCTTGTTTCTATCTTTGCAATTCCTTGACAGTTAGGTTTTTCTTCCTTATTGTAACTGAGTAAAGATCCATTGTAAAAATATGAAGTTAGTAATTCATTCTTAAAGTTGGATCCCACTTTAGATATTCTAGATTTCTCTTTTTATAAACCATTTTCAAAACTAATTTGGCGATAGGCCCAAAATTGGTGACAAACATTGTTTTAATTTTCTAAGTTGAGGTCTATAATTTTATGATTAAGTAAAAAGGGATAAGAAAGAAGGTACTCCACATGAAATAATACATAGTTAGGATAATGGAAAATAGAGAGATGATATGAATATGAAAATAATGATAAAAATAAATAATGAAGATATGTGGGGGAAATAGTGATATCTTTTCCATATTACCTTTTTTTTTTATTCTATAAAATGTTAGGCGAAGTTGAGATATAGGGCTATCTAATGAGAAAATGAGCATGAACAATTTATTTCTTTTTAGTATCTTTTCTTCTCTTCTTTTTTTTCAAAATAAAAACCATTCTTGTTGGGCTTGTGTGAATAATATTGGCAACATTAAATTTGATTTAAAGCTTAGTGTTGTAGAATCACTCTATTGAATGTAAGACATGGAAACACATCAACGTAAGTGAGATTCTTGTCCTAGAAGGGGTTAGAAATGGTTCATGACATGAATGATTTTGAAAAAATACTTGTGTTTGTGACTTAGTATTAAGAAGGAAACCATTATTCATTGGTATTTTCTCTGTCATTGATGCATTTAAGTCATGTTTTATGATTTAAACAAATTTAGATGCAACTCACACTTGCTAGTACTAATGTGTTTGCAGAGTATTTAAGGTGTTTAGTCCCAATTATTTTTTGTATTGTCTTTCTTTCCATCTAATTTTTGTTTGTTTTTGTTGACTTATGGTTGGGTATGATTGTCTTATTTTGGGATGAGACAATCCTCTAAGGAATTAGAAATGCACTAGAGAAATATATAAAGAGAAATGTAAACTAGGTGGAGAATGACCCCTGTTATCACTCTGATATTTCTTTTGAAGTATGAAGAAAGAAGAACCAAAGGTAAGGACAAACCACTTTTGGAGATTAGGACCTAGCCTTCTTGATGCTCAGAGAGGTCTCTCTCTTTATAATTTAACTTTGTTTTAGTTAAGATGATTTTAGGCTAGTTATTGCTTGCACTTGGGTTTTGTTTTGAAAATTTGGTGGTGGGATCACTTTACTTAGATGAATAGAGGTTTTGCTTCTACCATTGGGCTGTGGAGTTGGATGTCTGACAAACAAGACTGGATTCAGTTCTAAAAATAGTGTCTACAAGGAAAGATAGATAAGTTACTTCAGATCTCAAAGGATAAATGGTGAATGGCTTCAAATCAGATCCAGGGAGCAATTAAGGGTTCCCTAGGCCGGACCTTGGAAAAATTGAAAGAAGCCAACGAGGATGGGAGAGCAATTAAGGGTTCTCAAATCCAGGTATCAGAGGAAAACATGTAAATGACTAACTGTGCAAAATAGAGTGTAATTAAACAAATTCTGAGTGATATTTACAGTTAATTCATTTAGATTTTAGAACACATTTAAGATTATGAAAACACATAAGAAAGGTAACAAAATCACACAAAGAAAGTACTTCACTGCAAATGGCTCATCTCATGAATCCTGTAGCGAAATGCTTTTATAACTTGCTCCAATCTGTTGACTTGAAAATGGTACAATCACCCTTAGGTTCAAGATCAAAATCACTCTACAAATGTAAAATAATCCACCATAATACTTCGATTTTTGAACTACTTATACAAAAGCAATTACAAAATATCTGAAACTATATTCAAAACTAATCTAGGAAAAAAGAAATATCTTCTTGCAAGAAGATAGAGACAACTATTGAACTATTTCATGTTGTCCCTTTTATTTTGGTTTTGCTGGCTATAGACTTTGATTTTTAGCCCTTTATGTTGCTAGGTTGTTTGGCTTTCACGTTGGATGCTCTGTTTTACTTTAACCTTTCACCTGATACTCTTTCATCTTATACACTTTAACCTTGATGACCTATCAATATCCTTTTACCCTGTTGTTTCACTTTTTACTATACATTTATAATTTACTATATTTTTACTACAATAAACCATTCAGGTTTTCCCATATTTCTTCATCTAGTAATTGGATATTGATCATTTTTCTATATATTTCATCCGCCTTTGTATATTTGGCAAAAGTGGGCTTATTAATAAACAGGTGTTTTACCTCATGCTGGAGGTAAAACAAGTTTTCAAATGTTTGGTACAAGACTTTTCCTATTGGCATATGTTGGGTATGGAATCCCCCCACAGCATGTTTTGGGGCTCAAAGCCCAAGTTTTGGTTAGATGTATTGTAAAACTCTGCGAATTGTGGGCGTGAAGCACAAAGTATAGGTTGAGTCATAGGGTTGTCCGCCCTAAGTTTTGTAATGTGATGTAATTTCATGTTGGCCTACCCATGGTCCGCGGTCCATGGGATTGTATAAATAGAGTGAGGCTCTAAGCTGTAAAGAGAGCGAAGAGGAGAGATAGAGGGATACGAAAGGTTTGAGCATAGAGTAAGAGTCTAAGTGTATTGGGTCGTAGTAGTAGGAAGATGCTCTACAACTGAGTGCGCAGAGGCCTAGTAGAGTCCGCAGCTGAGTGCGTGGATCACTGCAGCTGAGTGCGTAGGGTGGTGTCGAGTATGTAACCTTAAACGAAGAATAATAAAGAGAAGCTGATTCCAAATTCTGTGCATCTGCTTGTGTATTGCATTCTATACATTTATATCGTTTTGTTTATCATGCGCACTTATTTGATTGTTGGATATACTGTTAATTATCACTAGTCTTACATAGATAAGTTAAGTAATCGGGTAATAATAGGTTTAATAGTAAGGAACTTGGGTATAATACAAATCATGCCTCGAGTAGGGCTACGTGAAGGCAGCATCACAGGTTGCGAGGGACTAATAGATGCGCATAGCGACGTGCGCGCAGGGCCAAACTGCGGACCACTAGAAGCTCAATAGACGTCCCCAGGGTGTGGAAACCTGGTTCTAGCACCCTCCCATACAACTTCGAGTGACACCTCAGTCCGTGCTCCACAGACTATTGCTGAAAGGGCCAGTAGTACAGGGATTTGTTTGGCTAAATCACCTCTGAACTTGGGTCAGGCCCATACAAACCAACAAATGGTTCCATTGTTGGGACATCTACGTATACTTCTGCAATAGATGAAAATTATCCATAGTGTGCTTTCCTCCTATTTGACAGATCGCGCACCATAATGGAGGGGTCGCGCTTGGTCCTGCCTGTGCCTTAGGTCTTAACGGCATCGGCCCTCCTCTTGCCAAGTAATTCGTGAACACTGGACAATGGTCTTTGTCATGCCCCTGGCCTTTGCATTTTATGCACCATACCTCCTCGCATACCTCTGGCCGAGGTGTCCTATCATGTTTCAAACTCTGCATCTCTAAACATAGATTTTGTAGTCGCACATAGATTTGTTGGAATCCCAACCCAGGGTCTTGTATAGGGGTCTCATGCAATCTCATTTCCATCTCCAAAGCTTTAGCCTGGGTGGAAAGTTTTTACTCTGACAGTGTTGTCCTTAAGTGCAATGTTAGTGATGCTACAAACCATGCATGGTGTTGTCTTTGGCCACTTCTAGTTAATGGCTCTGTCAAGTTTGTACTGGGAGGTCACATTGTCCAATGAATCTTTCAATTTGAATGCTGCCATGGCCTTTGCTATGAGGGTGGAGTAGATCATTTCTCCATCTTGCTTGTGAAATTCGATTTGATCAATGGGATGAACATCCCTGGTCAAGACCTCAAAATTGGACTTCTTATAGTCTGCTAAGGTTTTGGGATGCTGTACAGTGGGCTGTAGGAATGACACCTACATTTTTCCTTCTTTGATGTCAAAGGCTAACATCAATCTGTTTTGGTTTGGTTGTGTCATCTTCAGGTACTTGGCATATGTGTCTACCTTCAACTTCTCATTCCTATTTTTTATTTCCTTAAATATTTCTTTGCTATCTGTTTCCTTGTCAGCTGGACTGACAAAGGAAGACACCTCCACACTCTTTTGTCTCTGTATGATCTGTGTGTTGGAATTAGATGGTTTTTGTGTTTCTGTTGATGCAATTGTCTCTGTTGCTTTTTTACTACTCTGACCCATTGCCTCGGTGTCAATGATTTCTTCTGATGCAATGTTTTCCTCCTGTCCAGACACAAGATTCAATTTGGGCCTTTTGTTTAGCTTGAACTGCTCGTCAGTGGTCTCCATGGCAGAACTTGATGCTTCCTCCCTGTTTCTTTTAGGATTCTTCTCCTCATTGAGAGGGTCTGAATGACAAGAGGGATGTTCATTAGCTCTCCCCACTTTGGAACCTGCAGGAAAGAGCTCTGGTCAAATTGTTTCTCTAAATCGATCATGGTTTCTCCACATCCACAACTATGCTGTCCATGTCAATCAATATATTATCTACCCATTCTGACTGATTATCATACTGTTCAATGTCAGGTCTTGGGCAGTGGATGTAAGGTCCTAGCTCAACCTTTTGTCTGGGCTTGTTTATAACCCCATGGTGGTCATAATGCCAAATGAAACTATTCCTAAATTTCATTTCCTGGAGCATCTTATCAGCCTCAGGTCTAGCCTCTCTAGTGTTGTAGATGAATGGGCCCATTTGGTTTTTCATCTTAAATTGTGTCTTCTTCCTAGCAGCTAGGAAGTTGACCTCATCTGCACTTATGATTTTCTTGAAGTATTCAAGGGAAAATATCCTCATTGGGAGGTATTTAGGCAATTTGTAGGGGGCTAGCTCACAACCATAGATCCTGATTTCAGTGTGATTCTGGTAGAGGTACCAGTCTCCCACCTTGCTATTCTTGGCCAGTTGCAGTACTCTTTTAATTTATGGGCTAATTCTAGGTTGAATCTTAGAAGTCAACATGTTCATGATTGGGTATACAAAAGAGTCTATGAAGTATTTGTATGAGGTGGAAAACTTGTGGACCAAGGGTGTCGAGAAGATGACTGATATTTCCTTTCCCTTGGTGTCCAATTTCTGGATCTTCAAAGGGAATTTATATATCTGGTAATAGAGGAACATATGAAACAACACTGAAGAGTATTTGAAAACTCTTTCAGTGGGCAATCTAGTGAGCTGCTCATGCATTATATTTGCAACGAACTGGGCATAATCATACAAAATGGCAGGAGGCTCGCCTTGAGTGAAAATGAACAAGAACGCCATGATGACCTCATCCACAACCCGTCTAATGTGCATCCTAGGATGCATGAAATCATGGTGATTATTCTCCTACCAGTCTCTGAAAAAATAGTGGCAACATAGGGTGGAATGTATTTAGGAGTATGGCACTCCTCAATGATGAAATTCTGAAATATTTGTTTGATCTTGTCTAGACCCAGTGTGATGTATAGGTACAATAGGTGTCCAATGGAAAAAGGAGTTAGATTAGGACTATGCTAGATTTGCAGCATCTGGTTGATGGATTCAGTAGTAATGGTGAATAATATCTCATGGTTTGGTGCCTCAATATCCCTATGGCTTGGAACGTAATAGGCATGACAAAAATGTACTATGTCTGGGAATGGAACTTGGGTAGATTGGATTCCCAAAGGTTTATATCATCAACATGGTTAAGGAACCTATCCTTGGCCCAACAGTGGATTCTCAGAAGGTGGCGTGGGGTGGTTTTATCTTTGATTTGGAAGTCTCTATCTGCCAGGGCTAGGTGATCAATGTCTAAATGAGGGATTGTCACTAGTCTAACATCTAGAGAGGTCTGGGTAGCCATTTCTATAATAAACTATGGAAATTTGGGTTATATGGCTATTAGAAGTGAAGTTTTGACAATTCTGTAACAGGAGTAGGGTATTAGTAGTTTGTTGGTAGGGGTTTTGGTATTTTTAATAGGGGGAATACTCTCAATTTAAAGGGAATTCAATTAAATTCATTTAATTATTTCATGAATTTATTTTACGTTTTTAAATGAGAGGGTCGTTCTGGATTTCTGCTTAAATACCTAGAATTTATGGTTGGGGCTGCAAACTAGTTTTAAATGGAGGTTTGCAGAGGCTTCTATGGCTTTCAAGTGTGCTATGGTGGCGTTTCGGAAGATATTCGGTGGTTGGTAACTGATCAGAGGAGCTCTGAGGACGGTGGTGTGCTTTGGAGGCTTTGCAGTGCAACGAAGTGAAAAAGGGCAAAAATGGGGTGTGAGGGCTTTTAACTGGGAGCGGTTAGAATTGGCGGGGAAATTAAATGAACAGTGGTAGTTTTGCTTTATGGTGGGGTGGTGGTATTGGAGGGTATCGCACTGCTTATGAGGGTCAAGAGGTATTTTCCCGAGGGAACGCGATCTATGCCAGAGGATGACACGTAGCAAAATGGGTCCGAGCAAAACCACCCATATCGCGTGCTCTTGGGCCGGTAAGTTCGGGTATTGAGTGGGTGCAATATGGGTGAAGGCTATTAGATCTGCGGGTGGATGATCCAATGGCCATCGTGTGGAAAAGTTGCACAGTTGGGTGATGGGGCGGAGGTTATTAGGACCCATGGGATTAATTACAGTTAAGCGTAATTAACCCATGATTAACTGTGGGTTTATGAAGTAATGTGGGTTTATGGAATATAATGGGTGAAAATGAATTTTTGGGGTTTAATAAAGTAATGCGGGGGGGAAATAAAAGTTAGGATAAAAGGTTTAGTGGGTTTTTCGGGGTTTTTAGGGAATTTAACAAATGGAAAGTGATTTTTCCAAGGGGAAAAAGGGTTTCACACTAGGGGAAAGGGATTTTTGGGAAGGGGGATGAATTTAGAAGGTAAAGTCACTAGGGAATGTGTGAAACCAAGGGGTAGGAGTGAAAATTAAGGGAAAAAGGGTTTTCACAAGCCATGAAGGGGTAAAAGGGAAATTAGTAAGTATGTAGTGTGGGGTGAAATGCAATGAAGAGGAAGTTAGGCAAAACAACTTATGAAAATGCTTTTCACTTTGATAATTTCTCCTCACATTGAAACACATAGTTAAGCATGATAGTAGTTCTTATGCTTTAAATGACTTCTATTTCTGCAACCTTTCTTCTACCTACCCTAACATTTTTTCTTCACTTTGTTGGGTGCACTTAAGCTAGCAAACCCATTTCTTTCCTTTTTCTTTTATGTAATAAACTATCTACTTCTAACCTTATATCTTCCAAGGGCTCAGATTAAACTGATGAGCTCCTTTTATTTCTCTACCTATCTACTAATCTGCCAAGATTAAACTGTTTGGTCAGATTTTTATTCTCTAACTATAAACTTGAAATTCAAAGCATGAAGTAGTCAAGATTAAGCAGTTTGACTATCATGGGTTGTGGCATGTATGAAAAGCTACACACAACCATTATTTAAGATAGTAAAGTAAAGAGTAGTGGCACTTGGACTTGCACACTTTCATGATCTGTTTTTTGTTTGGGGTTCATATTTTTTCATTTTTTGATCTTTTCTTATTTTTCTTGTCCTTTGATATTTCTTTTAGGACATACCCTCTTTACATTTTTTAATTTTAATATGGAAAACATTTGCAGGAAGCAAAGCTATGTACAATATTACAAGACTTAACCTCAGCCAATTCAAAAATTATGAATCCTACCACTGTAGGACTCTAACAGTGGCTCCACATGGGGATGGCATTTCCTGGTGAAATGTCAAGAACTCTAAAGACTAGTAGCCCTTGATTTGTGACTGTAGTTACCTTGTAAACGATGCTTCTGTGATTCTGCTTCATTGATACTTATGATAGTGAATCCTTCAAAGCTCATGGCCTTCTCTCCAGGCTTCAACTTCAAAGGATTACCGTCCAATCCAATTTACACTCTACAATGTTATGTACAATGATGCAAAGTAAAGTGAAATATTGTGAGCCAATGGAATAATAATGCTTCAGAATCCTACCATTAACAGGTCCTCCTGGTAGATCTTATCCATCTATGTTTCTTAAGAAAAAGGCATCGTTGCCTCTGTATCCATAAATGACATAAGGCCCCTGCCACAAAAAATCAAATTTCCCATGCTTTCCTTTGTCTTCTCTCCTTGAATCCCACTTAAGGACTTTATCTCCTATGTAAAAATCATTTGATTTAGTCTTTTTATAAAAGACTTTCTTGATTTTTTCCTGGATTACCTGTGATTTTACATATACTTCTTCTCTGGTTTGTTGCAGGTGTATGGTCTGATTTATTCTTCTCTGAATATCATTTGGTTCCACCTATAATTCATAGATGATCTTCATCACTGGCACTCCTAAGGATGATGGGAAAAATGCATCCATCCCATAATCCAGCTGATAGGGTGATGTTCCAATGCACTTCGTAGTAGTCAGTCTATCTACCCATAAGGAATTGACTAACTTCTTGTTCCATGTCTTTTTGTTATCTTCTAGCAATTTTTTAATGATATTGCCCAGGATTTTTTTGGATGACTCTACTAGTCCATTACCTTGAGGGTAATAGGCTATAGAATGGCCAAGGGTGATGTGGTACTTATTACAGAAGTCTATCATTCTCTTGGATTTAAAGGCAGCTGCATTATCAATAATGAGCTTCTAGGGACACCCAAATCTTGACAGGATATTACTCTCTAGGAAGGAGATTATGAGAGTGTCTATGGCTTGCCTAGAAGGTATGGCCTCTATCCACTTGGTAAAATATTCTATGGCTGTCAGAATCCACTTGTGCTGAGCTGAGGAGGTTGGGTGTATTTCTCCAATGAATTCTAACCCCCATTGTTGAAATGGCATTTTAGTGGAAATTGGTTTAAGAGGCAAGGGTAAAAGTTTTCTCTTTCCCTCAAATATCTAACATTTATGGCAGGAGGCCACATGTTTTCTAACATTTGCAAACAAAGTGGGCCAGTAGAAACCAACCCTCAGTATTTTGTTAGTAGTAGTCTTCCAGTACAAGTGTCCTCCACAATCCCCTGCATGAAACTCTTGCATGATTTTATTAACTTCATTTTTCAATAAACAATTCAAAAGAATACCACTATTGTCTTTCCAAAACAATGCATTATCTATGATACAATACTTTAATGATTTAATCCTTAAAAATCTAGCTTTAGTTCTTGTCAAACCATGAGGAGCTTGTAATTTTTTTAATACAAATATAATATCTGCATACCAGGGTGAATCAGTAAAAGGTTCACTAACCAGTGGAGTCACCATCTCTTCCTGATCGTCAAGGGCACTAATGAAGTCTATATCAAGGGCCTGACAGTTTGATTCAGCCATGAGTTTGGTTAAACCTTGGCCTTTGATAAGCTTAATTGAATTTATCTCTATGTCATATTCCAATATTGTGGCAATCCACTTGCCTCTTTTCCCTTTAGGCCCATTTTGTGTCAAAATGTCCTTAACTACAGAATTTGGAACATAAGCAATAATGTGGGAATACATAATGTATACTCTGAAGTCTTTGATAGCCTTTACTAAAGCTAATGCTTATTTTTCCATGATATTGTATTTGAGTGTGGCATCTCTCAAGGATTTACTAAAAAATGCAATTGCTTGTTCATATCCTTGGTTTTTCTTTTGCAGCAAGACTGCTGCAATGGTGTGTTCTGAAGCAAAAGAAAAATCATAAACTCCTTGTTAAAATTAGGACTTATTAGGACTGGAGTCTTGGTTAAGGCTTCCTTGATGGCTTCAAAGGATTGTTTGGCCTCCATTGTCAATTTAAGTGCTAAGTCCTTTCTTAGCATGTTATTTAACTCTCTAATGAATTTTGCTAGATTTGAAATGAATCTCCTAAGAAAGTTTATCTTGCCTAGAAATGATTGTAACTCCCTAATGTTTCTAGGATGGGTAATGGTCAAAATGGCCTCTATTCTAACAAGACCTATTCTAATCCCATCTTTAGATATGATATGCCCCAACAGTTTTCCCTCTTCCAGACCAAAGAGTGTTTTCTTGGGATTTAAAGAAATCCCAAAATTTCTACATTTGATAAATACTCTTCTCAGGTGGTCTAGGTGTTCATTGTCAGATTTAGAGAAGACTGTGATGCCATCCTGGTATACTACTAGGAATTCATGGATCTCCTTGGAAAAATCTATATCCATAGCTCTTTGAAATGTGGCACTTGCATTCATTAATCCAAAGGGTATCTTTATATACATGAAGGTACCCCGAGGAGTAGTAAACACAGTTTGGGCTTGGTCCTCAAGTTGATCTCAGATTTGGTTATACTTAGAGAATCCATCTAACAGTGAAATCCTAGATGAGCCTACTAGCCTCTATAGTATCTGGTCCATTTTTGGTAGGGGATAGTTATCTTTTAGTGAGACCTTGTTTAAATTTCTAAAATCTACACAAAGTCTAATTTCACCTGTCTTTTTCCTAGTTGTAACTAAGTTTGAAATCCAGTCTGAGTATCTAATGGGGGCTATTATTTGGGCATCAAACATTATTTTGACTTCCTTCTCAATAGATGGCATAAGAACTGGGTTTATTCTCCTAAGTTTCTATTTGAAAGGTTTATGGTCTTCTTTTAGAGAGATTCTTTTTTGGACTATGCTGATGTCATAAGATTTTAAGTCTTCATAAATCCATGCGAATACATCTTGGAACTCTTTAAACAAATTGATGTATTTAACCTTTTCCTCTAGAGGTAAGGCTTTTGATATTTGATGAGTTTTGGTTTATTCTCAGTCCCTATGTTAACCTCTTCCATGTCAGCTCTTAGAGATTCCATTTTGGGTTTCCTAGCTACATCATTAGAGTCAAACAAATCTTCCAAAGGTACTAACCATTTAGGCAAAAAATTATTTTTCAAATTAAGGATCTCAGGATCATAATTCATTATTTCTTCAATCTCTACACTCTCTAAACTATCTATTTCTACTCTAGTAAATTTAGTTGGTTTAGCTACATCGAAAATATTTATATCTATGCTACTTTATATATTATTGTCTACTATACAATCAGTGTCTATCTTACAATTCTGAAATTCACCTTCATTGTTCATGAAATCGTAGATCTGAGAATCTTGGGAGAAAATTTGCCAATACTTTAGGTTATCTGGTATAACAGGCCTATCTCTAACTTATGTAGTGTAATAGTGGTTTGGTTGAAATGGAAACTTACAAGTACTAGCAAGGGTGGCTAGACTATGAGCCTGTATGTTTTGTTTTCTAGGAATGGCAGAAAAGTTTGATTCCAGGAGGTCTTTGATCAAGTCTAAAACAGTATCCCTATATCGACTAAGTCTAGGATTGTTCACAGAGTATTCACCACTAATCTATTTAATAATCATCTCTGAGTCTCCCATGATGGAAACTCTTTTGGCTCCCAACTTCCTAACCAATTGTAACCCTAGAATTGGGGCTTCATATTCGGCCATGTTATTGGTACATTTGAAGTTCAATATGAAAGCATGTCCCTCAGCATGATTATTCTCCATATTATGGATCCATACTCCTACACCAGCCCCTAACCTATTAACTGACCCATCAAACTCTAGATGCCATAGTGATTCATGGAATATGTTCTCACTGTCAGCTGTTCTTTATTTCAGGTCTTTGGCTGTGATTTCCTTATTATCATTTTCTGCATTATATAAGATGAAAGAGTCCTTATCTGAATGAATGGAGTATATGGGAAAGTTTTGTGGTTTTTCCTCACTACTAACCATGTACTTCATCAATGTTTCCCTATATTATTTTATTGGTTGGCCAAAAACAGATATGGTGGCATAAGACATATCCAACTGCAAGGATCCCAACAGTTTTTCTCCCCATGAGTGAGATAGTAGCATTCCATATTTTGGTGGGATGTCTGCAACTACAATGTCCGTTAAAATTCTTTTTGTAGGGCACTGGACAAGAGTCACACATAAGTCCTTGATCAGACCAAGGCATTTAACCTGGCTGGAGTTAAAAGAAAAAAAATCCTTATATGGTCTAGTAATGTCTAGATTCAGTCTTTCCATTATTGCCTTTGGCATCAAATTGTGGGATGCCCTTGAGTCCAACATAGTGTTATGCAATATTTTATCATGAATGTTTAGGCTGATGTGAAAAGGAGGAACTCCCCCTTGCTGATGAATACCATTGGCCTCAAGGCCAAACAATAATTTAGGTCGATCATCATTTAAATTAACAAAATCCTCTCCCTCTCCTATGTTTAAAGTTTCAGTTATCTTCAACCTATAAGATTCATTCTTTACTAGTTCGGTCAAAGGAATTGATATCTTTAATTTTTCTATTTCATTTTTGATGTTGAAAGGGAGCTGGGGTTTGTTTGTTTGATTTAGATCTTCCTTAATATGTGTAGTTTGTGTGTCCTTATTATGTTTCTCAGTAGTAGGCATTTCAGTCTATGTTTCTACTGTTTTGCCTTGATTTCTCTTATTTTGATTGTTTTCAGTAATTGTCTCTGTTTGGGTTTCAGTGGAGGTTATATCTACAATCTTAGGGGTTGAAGTCTCCAGTGTTCCCCTAGGGAGGATTTGTAACACTTTGTTAACTGGAGCTTCTTTTATTATCTTAGTCTGGGTTTGGATGGATCTTTTAATGGGAGTCTCGTTATTCTTTTTACTTCTCAAGCTATATTGTTTATGTACCTCATATATAGCTGACTCATATCCCTATTTAAAATCAAAGGATTCACCAGATTCTAACTGCAACTGCTGCAACACATATAACTCCTATTCTTTTGAGTAAGAAAAATAGTGTCTTCATCTTTTGTTTCTAGTAAGTTAATCTAGGTATCATCCTCTCCTTCTTGGTTCTATGAATCCTCAACATAATTCCCTTGGAATGGGGGCCTAATCTGTTGATCTGGTGTAGCATTCTTTCCAGCATTAGGGTTCTTCCTAAAATTTGGGTTTCTTGTTGGGGGTTGTTGTTGTTGATTCTCCCATTGATTTTTCCTCTCCATGTTTTCTAACCTATCCATGATTCTCTCTAAACTCTTAGCTAAAATATCTACTTTTCCATCTGAAGTGGAAGCTTCCTCTTTATATACAACTTTCTTTTCATTCCTCATTCATGCTTTCTTAGCTAATACGTTTTCCTCTACACTAACAGCATTGATTTGCATTTGTTCAAGTGTTTCAGGGTTCCTCTCCCTTAGTTGGTATGACATGTCACTGTCAAAACCATCAGGGAACTTAATTAATGCTAGGTCAGGTGGAGGCTTACTATTGGCTGGAATTGCATTGTAGATACTATTAAACCGAGTGCAATAGTCCTGAACTGACTCATTAGGAGCTCTTCTAATGTTGTCATATTCATAAAGTATTTGCAATGGGTTTTTCTTTCTCTCCCATCTATCAATGAATAACCTATGAAAATTGGCTAAGTCTACAATATGGTTGGTAGGAAAGGCTTTGAACCATTTCTTCACATCCCCAGTTAAAGTTTGGTCAAACAATCTCATTTGGACATTTGCTTCATCTATCTCATGAAACTCAAAAAAGTCAGACATCTTGTTTACATGTTGCTGGGTAGTGTAATGACCGGTAGCATCAAATAGGAAAATATTACTCTGATAATCTGCAAGCATGGCATGGATTTGTGCAGGTAAAACAAGAGGTGCATATCAGTTTTCCATTGCTGCGATTCTAGCTTGACTAGCATGTAGAGTTGTGGTGCTTGAGGAAGGAATTGAAATAGATGAAGGTGAACTAGATGATGATGAGGATGGTTCATTAATAATTGGTTTAGGTGATTGGATTTTGGTAGATACAATTGGCGAAGTTGTGGTAATAGAAGGAGTATTTACAGTGAGTGAAGTTTGTGCAGAAACTCTAGGGGAAACAATAGTAAGGGCAGCTATTTCAAAAGATTTTTGAAGGTAAGCTTCACTTACATTACTTATCAATTTATAGGCCCAAGCTTCTATATTGTCAAAAGTCTCAACAACAAATTTGTCTAAATATGAATGAATAACCCTTTTTGATTCAAATAGTTGAACAAACTCAGGGTCTTAAATTGTTTCATGGATTGCGTTCTTAGATTTTCTTCTAAATAATGAGAGGTCAATTGACAAATCAAAAGGGATGTACTCTAAAGTTGAAAATTCCTCATGGAGTGAATTGGATCTAACTAACCTGCTACTACTAGCTTGAGTTTTTGTGGTTTTCAGTTGTCTTAAAATTCTCTCTGGGTCATCAACTATATTTGCAGGGTTTGGATCTGGGTTTGCCTTGGTATAGTGAATCTTCTTAGGAGCCAAAATTTTAAGTTTTTAAACTTTTTTTATAAAAAATTTGAAAATTCACTTCAGAACGATGACCTTAAGGGGCTTAAGATTAAATTTAAGGTTTCCTTAAAGTTTTATGAGACTGAGGATCAAAGTCCCCAGTATGGTCGCCAGAAATGTTATCACTCTGATATTTCTTTTGAAGTATGAAGAAAGAAAAACCAAAGCTAACCACAAACCACTTTTAGAGGTCAGGAAATAGCCTTCCTGATGCTCAGAGAGGGCTCTCTCTTTATAATTTAACCTTGTTTTAGTTAAGATGATTTTAGGCTAGTTATTACTTGCACTTGGGGTTTGTTTTGAAAATTTGGTGGTGGGATCACTTTACTTAGATGAACAGAGGTTTGGCTTCTACCATTGGGCTATGGAGTTAGATGTCTGACAAATAAGATTGGATTCAGTTCTAAAAATAGTGTCTACAGGGACAGATAGATAAGTTATTGTAAATCTCAAAGGATAAATGGTGAATGGATTCAAATCGGATCTAGGGAGCAATTAAGGGTTCCCTAGGACAGACCTCCGAAAGAATGAAAGAATTCAACCGAGATGGGAGAGAAATTAAGGGTTCTCAAATCCAGGTATCAGAGGAAAACATGTAAATGACTAGCTATGGAAAATAGAGTGTAATTAAACAAATTCTGAGTGATATTTCTAGTTAATTCATTTAGATTTTAAAACACATTTAAGATTATGAAAACACATAAGAAAGGTAACAAAATCACACAAAGAAAGTACTTCACTGCAAATTGTTCATCTCATGAATCCTGTAGCGAAATGCTTTTATTACTTGCTCTAGTCTTTTGACTTGAAAATGGTACAATCACCCTTAGGTTGAAGATCAAAATCACTTTACAAATGTAAAATAATCCACCATAATACATCGATTTTTGAAGTATCTATACAAAAGGAATTACAAAATATCTGAAACTATATTCAGAACTAATCTAGGAAAAAAGAAATATCTTCTTGTAAGAAGATAGAGACAGTTATTGAACTGTTTCATGCTGTCCCTTTTATCTTGGCTCTGTTGGCTATAGACTTTGATTTTTAGCCCTTTATGCTACTAGATTGTTTGGCTTTCACTCTGGATTCTCTATTTTACTTTAACCTTTCACCTGATACTCTTTCATCTGATACACTTTAACCTGATGACCTATCAATATCCTTTTACCCTGTTGTTTCACTTTTTATTGTACATTTATAATTTACTGTGTTTTCACTACATTAAATCATTCAGCTTTTCCCATCTTTCATCTGGTAATTGGATATTGATCATTTTTCTGTATATTTCATCTGCCTCTATATATTTGGCAAAAGTGGGCTTATTAATAAACAGATGTTTTACCTCATGCTGGAGGTAAAAAAAGTTTTCAAATGTTTGGTACAAGACTTTGCATGTTGGCATGCCCTTCATAGATGAAGTGATCACCTATTCTTTGGCCACTTCCCTGATCTTCTTGTTGTAATGTTCCCGTGTCATTAACTTGTCATTTATAACTAATGGATTAGGTAATCCCTTTTCTTTCAACAGCTCGAACTTAGCCATGAACTTGTCAACGGCTAGCTACATGTTCTAACACTTATCTTCTAAATTCATCATCAAGTTCCTCTTGGTGAAGACTCTCCTGACTTCCAAAATTGTACCTGTCCTATCAGGTATCTGAAGCTCTTGCAGTTCATATATATTCTTGGATTTGACGAAGTGGATGATTCTTGCAACTTCCTTTGGCATATATCCAAGTTCTGTTTTAACCATTTCAATGGCTTCTGTTGCCATCTTAATCAAATCAATTTACTCAAATATGACTTGGATGGATGGGCAAATATCATTGACTGAGTCAATGATATTGGCCCACAGTTGCTCTTTAGCCTTTCCTATTATTTCAGTCAAGGTCAGTTCTTTCTCCAGGCCTTTTATCCTTTCATTCATCCTTGCAGCCTTCTACCGCTCTTCTTTATGCATAATTTGGGAAAGTTTGTAATATGTCTCAAGGTTGTTAACTTTCTCCTTCAGTTTGTTCATCTCATTGGTCTGAATGGACATTTCTTCCATTTCTTTGACCAACCTGTTTGCTTCATCACCTATGGTACCTATTATTGTTGATGTTGTTGTTGATGTAGTCGAATTTGATGTTGGCAATGCAGTGGCCATTGGACCAGTGGGAGCTAATGCTGCTTCCAGAGTGGAAGGTATAGCTGTGGTCACTGTTGGAATGAAAGTTGGAGGAGCACTATAAATAGTAGCTTGTTTGAGATGAATCAAGCTTTCTAGTTCCTTTTCCATCTCCTTCAATTGGTCATTGTGTTGCAGCACCAAGTCCACCATCTCTTCATGATTTATCTGGCTTTTCAGAACTTCCTTTGTTTGTGGGTGTTTTAACTGAGGTAACTTGAGCTATTTTTTTAGGGCTGCAATATCCTCATTCTTCTTCTTGATTAACTGTTCAACAGCCTTGATGTCCTTTGGGTCATGGCCCATTTCAATAACCAGGTCCTCCAAAGACTTAATCCTGGTCTCTTTGGCACTGGATGAGGCCTTTTCCAGTTTGTACTGGGCTGTCACATTGTCCAATGAATCTTTTAATTTGAATGTTGCCATGGCCTTTGCTGTGAGGGTGGAGTAGATCATTTCTCCAGCCTTCATGTGAAATTCGATCTGATGAAGGGGATGAACATCCCTGGTCAAGACTTCAAAATTGGTCTTCTTGTAGTCTGTTGAGGTTTTGGGCTGTTGTAAAGTGGGCTATAGGAATGACACCTTCATTTTTCCTTCTTTGATGTCAAAGGCTAACATCAATCTGTTCTGGTTTGGTGGTGTCATCTTCAGGTACTTGACATATGTGTCTACCTTCAACTTTTCATTCTATTATCACTCAATATTTTTCCCTAGAAGTTATTAGGAGAAGGAAAAGACTGAGGTAACCACAAACCAATCTTTTAGGCTTAGACTCTAGCTAACCTAAGTCGAGAGAGGGCTCTCTCTTTATAATTTAGCTTTTGTTTTATGCGATTTTGGGCTTGTTCTTAGTGTTCATGGGGTTTTGGTTTTGATTCTATGGTTGGGTGTTGGAATTCTTGGAGCAGATGGATAAAGCTAGGTCTCTAAGCCATTGGGCTAAGGAGTCAACAAATGGATAGCATAACTGGATCAGATCATTAAAGGGAATGTTCACAGGGTAGGCTAGCAAAGCAACATGTAAATCTTTAGGCCTAATGGGTGAAGTAATTCTAACCAGGGTGAAAGGGCACTTAAGAATACTTGGACCGGGATAAGAATGAAGAACGGAGGATAATCATGAACAAAGGGCAATTAATAATCCTTTGCTATAGATCAGAGGAGAAACTACGAAAGCTAAGGAGCAATTAAGAATTCCCTGGCTAAGATAGTTTAGGAGAAAATATTAAGAATGTAAAATAGTCAAGACAAAGTGCATTCAAGCAATTTCTGAAATATCATTCCTTGTTATACATTTATATTTTAGAAATTTACATGAAAGATTATGGAAAGAACATAAGGAAAAACAACATTGAACATGTGAGAATACTTATTTGTATTTTGCTTTACACAAGAATCCTGTAAAATATCTGATCTTTATTCCTTGATCCAACAAGCCAATCTAGTCATTGATACAATAGAATTTTGATTTGAGAGAAAAAGTCTATAGAAATGTCTTGGAATCCACCCTTACATACTTTGAAGTGTGAAGTATTTATACAAAAATATTCACAAAATATCTCAAAACAACTTGAGACTTAATCTAGGGAATAAGAATATCTTCTTGCATGAAGATAGAGACAGATGTTAAATTGCTTCATGTTGTCCCTTTTATTGTGGTGTTGCTTGCTTTTTTTTAGTTAAGTTTGAGCCCTTTAAGCTGGCTGATATTGGTAGCACTTCTACGATAGAATATTCTTTTCCTTCATCTTTCAACTGATACTCTTTGACCCTGTTGTTCTGCTTTCACTTGTTTCACTGGTTGCCTTCATATTTACTACGTAGTAACTTTCTGATGTAAATTTATCATAGTAAATATGTCATTTTTCCCACCATTCCGCATCAAGTAACTTTATTTTTACCATCCTTCTATAGATTTCATCTGCCTCTATGTATTTTTCAAAATTTAGTTTGGTGAGAAACAAGTGTTTCACTTCATGCTCTATGAAAAACAAGTTCTCAAATGTATCATATAATACTTTGCCTGTTGGCAAAGCTTTAATGGATGAAGAGTTGGCTTGTTCCTTGGCCAATTTCCTGAGTCTATCACTATAGTCCAATTGGGTCATGAGTTTATCATTGATGACCATAGGACTGTGAAGACCTTTATCCCTTAAAATCTGAAACTTAGCCATGAACCTGTCAATGGCTACGTGCATGTTATGGCACTTCTCTTCTAAGTTATACATGAGGTTTCTTTTGGAAAGAATCTTTCTAATCTCTAGAATGGCTTCAATCCTATCTTCTATGTTAAGCTCTTGGAGCTCATATCAGTTCTTGTTGTTTAGGAAGTGGATGAGTCAATTTGCATCCTCTACTTTATCTCCCAATTCTTCCTTCACTTTTTGGATAGCTTCAGTGGCTATCTTCACTAATTCTGTCTGCTCAAATATAACCTGAATTGATGGCCAAATATCATTGATAGAGTCAATGATATTGGCCCAAAGCATTTCTTTAGTTTTCCCTAGAGGTTTTTGTAATGTTAAATCCTTCTCCAAGATTTTGATTCTTTCACCCATTCTCTGGGCCTTCTGTGTTTCTTCTTTCTACTGGATTTGGGCAAGTTTGCAGTCTGTTTCCAGACTTGCCACTTTCTCCTTTAATCTCTTTAGCTCTGTAGCCTAGATAGACATATCTTCCATGGCTTTCACAAGTTCTGTTGCTTTATCTGTTGATGTACTTGTTGCTGTAGTAGATTCTGCATTTGCTGGCAATGTTGTGGCAGGTGGAGCAGTGGGTGGTAGTGATGTTGCTAATGTAGAAGGAACCATTGTAGATACTGTGGGGATGAAAATTCTAGAAGTTGTGGCCAGGTCACTTTGCTTCGACTGAATTAAAGTGTCCAACTCTTTCTTTGTCTCCTTGAGTTGATCGTTTAGTTTCAGGACCAAGTCCATGAGCTCCTCATGTCCTTGCTGGGCTTCTAGGACTTCCTGTGTCTGTGGGTGATGCAGTTGGGGTATCTTTAGCTTCTTCTTGAGTGCAGCAATGTCATCGTTTTTCTTCTTATTGAGCTACTCTGAAGGTTTTACATCTTTGGGATCTTGTCCCAATTTAATCACTAAGTCCTCTAAGGACTTGATTCTATTATCTTTAGCCTGTGAGGAGGCTTTCTCCAACTGAAATTGGGCTGATATATTGTTCAGGGAGTTTTGTAATTGGTGGGAAGTAATGGCCTTCCCTGTTAATGTGTAGTATATCATAACCCCTATTTGCTTGTGTAGTTCAATCTAGTCAATGGGATGAATATCCCTTGCTAGTACTTCAAAGTCCACTTTCTTAAAATCTGATGTTGTCCTTGGCTACTGAGTGGTTGGCTTGATGAAAGTCATCTGCATTTTCCCCTCTTTGACATCAAAGGCTGACATTAGCCTTGTTTGATTAGTGGGAGTCATCTTTAGATACTGTGCATATGTTTGGGCTTTAAGCCTCTCATTCCTAGCCTTGATCTCTTTGTATCTTTCTTTTATGTCTTGATCTTTATCTGCTAGCATCCTAAAGGGAGATACCTCAATACTTTGTTGTCTTTCCAACATCTGAGTTTCTAATGTGGAAGGCTCTGGCATGCCTCTAGATGGACTATTAGGCATGCTTCTATTTCCTTCTACACTAGTGACCTCTGTTGTTTCCTCTATATATTCCTGTTCAGAGATGGGGTTCACTCTTTGTCTTTTAGCTTGGTTTGTTTCTGCATAAGCTTGTGAAGTTGCTCTTGTTGAATTGGTGGCCCCTTCCCTATTTCTCTTTAGGATTTTCTCCTAATTTAGAGGAGTCTATACAATGGGGGGGGTGCTCATGGTTGTCTCTGGTCTGTCTGGTATGTCTAATTGCTCTAGTTGTCTGATTTTTCTAGTACCTCTGATGGTTCTATCCTGGTTGATTGATCTGGCATATCTAATTGTTTTGGCCTATATGACTTTTCTGGTACCTACAGGAAAGAATCCTCATCAAGTTGTTTTTCCAGATCAATTATTGTGTTTTCCACAGCAACTTCTACATTATCCCTTTCCTCTAAAGTGTTTTCCACCCTTTGCAATTGGTTGGCATACTTTTCTATCTTAAGGATGCGGTGATGGATATAGGGGGCCATCTTGTTCTTTTGCCTTCTTTTGTAGATGAAGTCCAAGGGATCATATCTCCATATGAAGCTTTGTTTTAGTTTCAATCTTTGAAGGATTAGGTCTACCTCCTTGCCAGCTTCTCTGCTATTACAAATAAAGGCACCCAATTGGTCTTTAATTTTTAGCTGGGATTTCTTTTTGGCTTTAAAAAAGTTTACCTCATCTGAATTTATTATTTGCCTTTAGTACTCCAAGGAAAATAACCTCATTGGGAGGTATTTAGGTAGTTTGTATGGGGCCATCTCACAGCCATAAATCTTGATTTCAGTGTGGTTTTGGTACAAGTTTCAATCTCCCACCTAATGATTGATGTTTATATGAAGGACTCTCCTAATTTCAGGAATGATTCTTGGTGGAGGGGTTCCAGTGAGCATGGTCATCACAGGGTTGACAAAGGAATCAATGAATTCATTGTATGAATAGGGGGAGGGATGTTAATAAATCAATGGGGTCCAGAAGATAACTGATATTGGTTGGCCCTTGGTGTCCAATTTTTGCAAGGTAAGTGGGAATTTATCGAACTGGTAATATAGGAAAAGGTGATACAAGACCAAAGAGTATTTGAAGACTCTCTTATTACTCATTCTAAGGAACTGTTCATGCATCTTGTCAGCTTTGAACTAAGCATAGTCATATATGACAACACGAGGCTGTCCTGGACTATATATGGACATGAAAGCTAAAATAATCTCATCAATATATTCACTGGTGGTATAACCCAGGACCCTAGATATCATATCTACAATACTACTACCCCAAGGAGAAAATAAAGCTGCTACATATGGAGGGTGGTATTTGGGGGTACACTTCTCTTCTAGGATGAAGTTTTGCATTATCTGAGCCAATATTGCAGTGCTGAGCTTGGGAAATAAGTCCAACAGGTCTCCAATGGAGAGGGGAGTCAAGTTTTAACCAGGCTAGAGTTGTAGCATCTCATTTATAGATTCAACAGTGATAGTGAAAGGAATGGCCTGGTTAGGGGACATGACTACTCTTTGACTGGGGACATAGTTGGCATGGCAATAATGTACAATTTCTAGGAAAATGTGGACTCTGGGGAACTGGTACTTAGGAAAATTGGACTCCCACAGACCAATTTCATCAGCCTAGTTCAAGTATCTATCCCTACTTTAGTAGTGTACTTTGAGCGAGGATTCATGGACAGTGGTGTCCTTTATTTGGAAATCCCTATCAACCAGGGGAAGGTGGTCCAGGTCTAATTCAGGTGTAGAGATGGGTCTCACATCCATGGCAATTGGGGCAGTCATTCTCAGTTCTTGTGGATTTTAGAATGGGGGAGGTAATCTGCAATGTTTTTAGGGCAGTGGTGTTTAACACATAATGGGTTTAAGTCCTTGATCTTCTTTGATTAATTTTTATCTTTTAACTAAGCAAAATCATTAATTGGTTTTGAAATTGATAAGGTTTCTCGGTGAATTGTGGCTTAAATACCTAGAATTGAGGTAAACTGGCTCTGAACAAGGTGGTTGGTGACTGCAAATGGTCGAAAAGGGCTCTCTGTAGGCTGCAAGGTTGTCTGAGCATCTTTGGAGTGCAACTGGGCATGGGTTGATGGCTTCAAATGTTTGTAGACGACATGCATGTGCACAAAAGTTTTACCGTTGAAATTTTAGAAAAATAAATGATTTGGGGCTTTTGGCTTTTATGCACAGAAAAATTAGTTTTGGCAGGTACGGGGATGAACAGTGATGGTTTTGTCGCATAGCGGGCAAGTGGTAAATGGTTTCTATCGCATCGCTTATGGGCGCTCGATGGTATTGGGGAGAGGTCGCCCAATGCCACTCATCGGCACACACGTAGCATCAGGGGCTGGTGGAAAAACTACTTTTTTGGGTGGGTAGAGTTTGGTGGATGGGTTGGCCTGATATGGATAAGGACCGTCAGATGTGGGGGGAAGTGATCGCACGGTGATCGGGTGGGGAAACTGCACGGAGGGTAGTGGGGGGCCTGACAGGCGATTAAGTGCAGCGGCATTGGGTTAATGATGGATTAAGGTGGGATTATGTCGTCAGGGTGATTAATGAAGGATTTAATCGGGGTTAACGATTGAGAGCGGGATTTTAATATTTTTTGAAGGATAAGGTGTAGTGATATAGTTTATATTTAAACTAAGGGGTGGGGTTATTTTATATATAGGAGCTATATATATGGGATAGTGGGTTTTCGGGAATTAATATATAAAGTTAATAATTAATATGAATGGGCGGACAAGGGACACAACAATAAGTAAATTCTCTTTTTGTGAATTTTGATGTTTTAACATATTAACATTAATACTTAGGGTAAGGTGCTTTTGTGGGTTTTTTTTGGAAAAAGGGGTTTTCCATGCGGGGTGATTACTTTCCCTAGGAAAATAGTGTTTTAACCTTAGGAAAAGGGGTTTTACTAGGGAAATAAGGGGGAATGGAGAGAGATGAATTTTTATGAGGGGAATTTAGTATTTGATATCCATAAATCATTAAGTCGAGGGTTCAGTCCCTCCAAAAGTCAGAGAAATGCTCTGAGCTTCTTTGACTTAAAGTTTTTTATGCACTTTGAAGTTTATTTATGAGAAATTAGTAAAGAAAAGGGGTAAAATGAATGGGGGAAGTTAATTAACTGACTTTGTAAATCATTTTCATTCTTGATTGTTCATTGATATCTGTAATTTTTATGATGAGAATGATAAATGTGCTTTTGTCTAATCATTCATCATACTTCTGCAACCTTTCTTCTACTTACCCATCCACTCATCGTACCATTTTTACTTCTTTTTATTAGGGTGCATTTGAGCTAGCAAACCCTTATCAAACATTTTTCTTTCTCTTTACAATAGTAAACTAACTAAATCTGACCTTCTTACATCCAAGGGATCATATTAAACAGTTGAGCTCCTTTTATTTACTCTACCTATTTACTTATTTGCCAAGTTTACATTCTTTGGCCAGATTTTTATTCTCTATCTATAGACATGAAATATTCAAGTTTAAACATTTTTACCATCATGGATTGCGGCAAGGTTTACAAGTTGCACACAATCATTTATTCTGCACAAAAATTAAATAGTAGTGGCATTTTGGCTTGCTCACTTTCATGGTCTTTTTCCTTTTCTTGGGGTTCATATTTTTCATCTTTTTTGACCTCTTTATTCTTTTTGTCCTTTGATTATTCTTTTAGGACAACTTTGCATTTTTTTAATTTATCAATATGGAAAACATTTGCAGAAAGCAAAGGTATGTACATATTACAAGTTTTAATATCAGTCATTCAAAAATTATGACTCCTATTGGTATAGGAACCTAATAGTGGCTCCACATGGGGATGGAATTTCCTAGTGAAATGTCAAGAACTTTGTAGATCAATGGCCTTCTAAATTGTTGTGATATTACCCTGCAGCTTTCCCTTTTATGCTTCTGCATTATTTCTATTTATGACAGTAAAACTTTTAAATCTTATGGCCTTCTCTCTGGGCTTCAACTTCAAAAATCACCATCCAATCAACTCTAGGCTATTGAAAGTAAAGTATGTAAAAATAATTAGTGAAATCAGTAACTAGGTTCAATATAGTGTTTGAGCATTCGACCATTCACTGGTCCTACTTCTGCTTTTGTGCCATCCATTTCTCTGAGGAAGAAAGCATTATTACCTCTGAAAGCATAAATGATATATGGGCCTTTCCATAGGAAATCAAATTTCCCATGTTTACCTTTATCTTCTCTCCTTGAATCCCATTTTAAAACTTTGTCTCCTAGGTAAACATCTTCAGCCTTGGTCCTTCTATCAAAAGTATTCTTGATTCTTTCCTGCACAACCTGAGATATGATGTACACTTCTTTCCTTGTTTGTTGCAAGTGAATTGTTCGATTGCTTCTTCTTTGGATGTCATTTGGTTCAACCTGCAATTCTTGGAGCAGCTTCATTACTGGTGTTACCAAGGAAGATGGGAAAACAGCTTCCATTCCATAAACCAATTGATAGGGAGAAGTACCAATTGATTTCTTTGTGGTTAGCCTGTCTACCCACAAGGCATTTACTAGCTTTTTGTTCCATGTTTTCTTGTTATCCTCTAACAATTTTTTGATGATATTTACCAGACTTTTGTTTGAGGATTCTGCTAGTCCATTTCCTTTGGGGTAATAAGTTGTGGAATGGCCCAGAGTTATATGATACTTACTATAGAAATCCATCATTTTTCTAGATTTGAAAGCTACTACATTATCAATGATGATTTTGTTTGGGCCCCCAAATCTAGATAGGATGTTGGTCTCAAGGAAGGTTATTATAATAGTGTCAATGGCTTACCTTGATGGTATGGATTCTATCCATTTCGTAAAATAATCTGTAGTAGTGAGGATCCATTTGTGTTGGGCAAAGGAAGGTGGGTGGATTTCACCAATGAAGTCAAGACCCCATTGTTGAAAAGGTGCTTCAACAGAGATTGGTTTTAGGGGCAGGGTTAAAAGTTTTTTCTTTCCTTCAAAAATTTGACATTTATGATAGGAGGTTACATATTTCTTTACATCAGAAAACAAAGTAGGCCGATAGAAACCGGCTCCAAGAATTTTGTCAGCAGTGGTTTTCCAGTAAAGATGTCCTCCACAGTCACCTGCATGAAACTCTTGTAACACTTTGTCAAAGTCGTATTTTAATAAACAGTTGAGAAGAATACCCTCATAATTCCTCCAAAACAAAGCGTTATCTACTATACAAAATTTTAAGGATTTCATTTTAGAAACCTTCTTTTGGTCCTGGATAATTCAAGAGGAGCTTGTAGATTTAGTAAAACATATATGATGTTAGCATACCATGGTGATTCAATAAAGGCCTGACTGATTGGTGGAGTCGTCATCTCCTCTCCATTATCCATTTCTGCAATAAAATTTATATCTAAGGCCTGACAGTTCGATTTAGCCATGAGCTTGGATAAACCTTGGCCTTTGATTAACTTTGTTGGTTTGATTTATAGGTCATATTCTAATATAGTAGTGATCCATTTCCCTCTCTTTCCATCTGGACCACCCTGAGTTAGGATATCCTTGACTACTGAATTAGGGACATAGGCTATTATATGAGAATATAAAATGTAAACTCTGAAATCTTTGATACTTTTCCATTATGTTATATTTTAAGGGGGAATCCCTCAGGGCTTTGCTAAAAAAGGCAATAGGTTGTTCATTACCCTGATCATTTTTCTGCAATAAAACTGTAGCAATTGCATGTTCTGAAGCAAAGGAAAATAAAATTAAGTCTCCGTCAAATTTTGGACTGATCAAAACTAATGTTTTAGTTAAGGCTAGATTGATGTCTTCAAAGGATTTCTTAGCCTCAACAGTCCATTTTATGGTCAAATCTTTTTTCAACATTGTTTAATGATCTGATTAATTCAGCTAGGTTAGAGATAAATCTCCTGAGAAAGTAAATTTTCCATAAAAGGCTTGTAACTCCCTAATGCTTCTAAGATGTTTTATCTGTAAGATGGCTTCTATTCTTGCAGGATTTATTCAGATACCATATTTTGAGATTATATGGCCTAATAACTTTCCCTCTTCTAACCCAAACAAGGATTTCTTTGGATTTAAAGAAATTCCATACTTCCTGCATTTGATGAAAACCTGCCTTAGATGATCTAAGGGCTGATTATCAGATTTTGAGAATACAGTGATGTCATCTAAATATATTACTAGGAAGTCATGAATTTCCCTGGCAAAATCTATATCCATGGCTCTTTGGAAAGTGTCCCCTGCATTCATCAATCCAAAAGGCATCTTCACATACATGAATGTGCCCAAAGGAGTAGTAAATGTAGTTTTGGCCTGGTCATCTGGGTGAACTAAAATCTGATTATAACCGGAAAACCCATCCAATAATGAGATTCTGGTTGACCCAACTACCCTTTATAATATATGATCCATTTTAGGGAGAGGGTAATTGTCTTTGAGTGAAAATTTATTAATGTTCCTAAGATCAACACAAAGTCTAATCTCACCAGTTTTCTTCCTTATTGGCACCAAATTTGAAACCTGATCAGAGAATCTATTGGTGCTATTATCTTGGCCTTGTACATCCTTCAGATTTCTTTTTCAATAGAAGGCAATAGGATGGGATTAATCCTCCTAAGCTTTTGTCTGAAAGGTTTCTAGTTTTCTTTTATAAGGATGGTGTGTTGTATGATGCTGGTGTCATAGGACTTGAGGTCCTCATAACTCCAAGCAAAAACATCTTAGAATTCCTTTAATAGTTCAAGGTATTTCACTTTTTCAATGGGAGGTGTTAGAAAATTATATATTATGGAGCAATGGAACACATATATTGCAGAAATATAAACACAAAAAACACATAAAATAAGAGAGACACAGATATACATGGTTCACCTAGTTTGGGCTACGTCCACGGAGAAACAACCAGTCCTTATTTTTTATATTATCCAGCAAACTGAAGAGATACAACCTATAGTAGATCCACTGCAACTCCCTCTTTGCTCCCAATCTTCTCTCTCTTCCTCACTCAGAATACAGATATACATAGATGCAATTCAATTCCCTCATATATAGTGAGGGGTTGTCTTCTAGGGGAAAAAAAACTAAACTAAACATAATTTCTACTGTCAGATCATCCATCTAATGAACAACCTAGATTGACTAGAAATTACTATACTTTTACAAGGCAATTTTACATCTGTTTTTAGCTTCAGGGGTGCTACCCCTGAATGCCCACCGGGGGACTGCTGGCCCCCAGACCCCCCAGCCGAGGGGGATGTCCCCCCCTGAACCTCCGTGGGGGGGACAAGTCCCACCCACACCCCCTCGCATGGAGGGGTGTACAATCTTCCTGGGATATACATCTAGCTGAAACCTTTTGAATACAGAAGATAATCAGGCTCCACACCCAACAATCTCCCACTTGGAGACTGATTATAGCAACTCCACCGCTGCTTCATTTGCTAGAAAATGACTCCTCTTTGGACCTAGTTATTTCTCATATTGTTCATCATACTTGAAGACTAATTGAAACTGATCAGATTCTCAATTTCTCCCTGGTTACAACTTTTGTTAACATATCTGCAAGATTCTGGCTAGTGTGTATCTTTTCCAGCTTCAAATTTCCATCTTCCAATGTTGACTGTATGAAATGGTACTTGAGCTATATATGCTTAGTCTTGGAATGAAATGAAAAGTTCTTTACAAGATGTATGGCACTCTGGCTGTCACTGTATAACCTACCCAACTCTTGCTTCTTACCCAATTCATCCAGAAATCTTTGTAACCAAATCATTTCTTTACTAGCCTCTGTAGTAGCAACATACTCTGCTTCTGTTGTTGAGAGTGCAACAACACTTTGCAATTTTGAGACCCAACTGACAACTGTTCCACCTACAGTAAACACATACCCTATTGTGCTCCTCCTGTTATCTCTGTCACCTGCCATATCTGCATCAACATATCCCTGTAGAGAAATCTTTGAGCCACCAAAACATAATGCTTGATTTGTGGTACCTCTCAAATACCTAAGGATCCACTTCACTGCCATCCAATGTTCTTTTCCTGGATTGTTCATGTACCTGCTTACAACTCCCACTGCATGTGCAATATCAGGCCTTGTGCAGACCATTGCATACATTAAGCTTCCAACTGCTGATGCATATGGAACTTTAGACAGATAATCCATGTTTTCTTGGGTCTTTGGGCACATCTCCTTTCTTAATTTGAAATGGATAACCAAAGGTATACTAACTGGTTTTGCATTCTACATATTAAACCTTTTCAACACCTTTTCTATGTACTCACTTTGAGACAATGTTAATTTGTGATTCTTCTTGTCTCTAGTTATTCTCATACCAAGGATTTGTTTTGTAATACCCAAATCCTTCATTGCAAATGAGTTTTCCAATTTGCTTTTGAGCACATTTATTTCCTGCATGTTAGAACCTGCAACAAGCATGTCATCTACATACAATAACAATATGATATAGATGCCACCATTTTGCCTTTTGAGATAAACACAATGATCAGAGTGACACCTAGTATAACCTTGTTCAGACATAAACCTGTCAAATTTTAGATACCACTGCCTTGGAGCTTGTTTTAAGCCATACAAGCTCTTCTTCAACCTGCACACTAGTTTCTCCTTCCCTTTTACCTCATATCCTTGTGGTTGCTGCATATATATCTCTTCCTCCAAATCCCCATGGAGAAAGGTTGTCTTTACATCTAACTGCTCAAGATGCAAATCTTCAGCTACTACTAGACTTAGAATAGTTTTGATTGAAGTCATTTTCACAGTAGGAGAAAATATCTCATCAAAGTTTATACCCTTTTTTTGTGCAAACCCTTTCACCACAAGTCTAGCTTTATACCTTTTTCTACCTCCATCTTCTTCCTTCAACTTGTAAACCCATTTATTCTGCAATGTTGTTTTACCTGCAGGCAACTTGACTAAGTCCTAAGTCTGGTTATGTGCTAAGGAATCCATCTCTTCTTTCATGACTTGCTCCCACTTCTTCCTGGTTTCTACCTGCACTGCTTCTTCATAACATTCTGGTTCACCAGAATTAGTCAACAATACATAATATAATGAAGGAGGGTATCGTTCAAGGGATCTACTCATCCTGGTAGATCTTCTAACACCACTTTTAGGTGTTTGAAGTGCTTGTTGCTGTTGTGTTTGTTGTCATGGCTGTTGATCATTTTGATTTTCAGGCACCATCACTTTTTCTGTGATCTCGTCAAACACTAAGTATTCTCTATTTTCTTTTTCCTGTTTCTTTTCCTGCATCTGATCCTTATACAAAACCTTTTCATTGAATATGACATCTCTGCTCCTAATGATTTTGTGTTTTTCATAATCATAAAAACGATAACCAAAATCATTAACACCATATCCAATAAAGGTACATTTCTTTGATTTTGCCTCAAGCTTTGTTCTAGCTTCTTTATTAATGTGGACGAAGGCTTCACAACCAAAAATATTTAAAAAAGAGTAGTTTACCTTTTTACCTGTCCATGCCTCCTCTGGAATACCACCATCCAAGGAACTTGAAGGCCCTCTATTTATTAGATAAACAACAGTGTCTACAACATCCGCCCAAAATTGTAAAGGCAATCCTGCATGCAATCTCATGCACCTTGCATGCTCCATGATTGTCCTATTCATCCTTTCTGACACACCATTTTCTTGTGGTGTTCCTGGAACTGTCTTCTCTCTTCAAATTCCATTCTCAAAATAGTACCTATCAAACTCTTTGATGTAATATTCACCTCCATTGTCTGATCTGAGACACTTCAACCTTTTTCCTATCTCATTTTCAACCAAAGCTTTCCATTTCTTGAAAGTATCAAATACATCAGATTTATTTCGAATACAATAAATCCAAGTTTTCCTGGTTGCATCATCAATAAATGTAACATAATAATGAGAGCCACCAAGAGATGATACCTGAACAGGTCCCCATACATCTTTATGCACAAGCTCTAATTTTTCACTCTTCTTTTCTTTCCCAACTCTAAGGAATCTGACTCTCTTCTATTTTCCATAAACACAATTCTCTCAGAATTTTAAATCAACATGCTTCAAACCTGGCAACAAACTTCTTGAGTGAAGAATCTGCATCCCCTTCTCACTCATGTTCCCGAGCCTATGATTCCACAATGCTATATCTTCTCCTGTAGAGGTTAAAGCATTAACATAATTAGAAATACCATTACATAAATACAATGTACCAACCTTTCCTCCTTTCGTTATTACCAGGGATCCTTTAGTGACCTTCCAGGTTTTATCTGTGAAAGTAGTTACGCAACCTTCACCTCCCAACTGCCCTGTTGAAATCAGATTTTTCTTCAGATCTAGAATATGCCTTACCTCCTTCAATAGCCACTGATTTCGATTTTGCTATTTTATGAAAATTGTACCCATTCCAATGATTTTATAGGGTTTATCATCACCCAATCAAACCTGTCTAAAATATCCTTGAACATAATCATAAAAATGTTTCCTATCAGGTGTGGCATGGAATGAGGCCCCTGAATCTACCACCTAGGCATCAATAATATTTTCTAATGAAAGGATCAAAGCATCTTGCAACACATCACCTATTACATTCGCTTCATGATTAGCTTCTTACTGTGTGTCTCCTTCTTTTCCCTTCCGAGACTTGCAGTCTTTCTTCAGGTATCCTTTCTTCCTGCATTTCCAGCACACTATCCTCGATCTGGACTTAGATCTACCTTTTCTTTACGTACTGCGATATCCATGGCTCTTTCCTCTTTCCATTTTTCTTCCCCTAGTCTCTGCAGTCAAAGCATTACCTGATGTCTCATCCGAGCTTTTCTGTCGCATTTCCTCGCTAAGGATTGCACCGAAAAAATCATCAAACTCTAAAGTACTAGATCCAAAGATAGAGTTACTAATGGCCATAACTAAACCATTCCAAATTTCTAGCAATGAGCATAGAAATAACAGAACGCTAACTTCATCATCAAAAGTTACCCCTACAGAACTTAACTAACTTGTAACTGTATTAAAATCATTTAAATGGTCTGCAATAGATCCACCTTCTGACATCTTCATATTAAATAAACACTTCATAAGAAATACCTTATTTGAGGCTGAGGGTTTTTCATATAGTTTCACCAATGTCGACATCAAACCCTCTGTTGTCATTTCCTTTGAAATATTAAAAGCTACCGATGCTACTAGGCACAGCCATATTGTTCCAAGTGCCTTTCTGTCGAGAATATTCCATTCTGTGTCTGTCATACTCGTTGACTTCTTTTTCTTTCTGCTCAATGGTAGGTACAGATCTCTCTGATACAGATAATCTTCCAATTGCATCTTCCACAGCTGGTAGTTTTGGCCGTTGAATTTTTCGACCCTAAACCTACCATCTTCCGCCATTGCCCCCACTCGAACTAGGAACCCTTCTCTCCTGCGAGTTTATCATCCAAATAGACCTTCAGCTCTGATACCAGTTGTTAGAAAATTATACATTATGGAGTAATGGAACACATATATTGCAGAAATATAAACATAGAAAACGCATAAAATAAGAGAGACACAGATATACGTGGTTCACCCAGTTTGGCTATGTCCACGGAGAAATAGCCAGTCCTTCTTTTTTATATTATCCAGCAAACTGAAGAGATACAACCTACAGCAGATCCGTTGTAACTCCCTCTTCGCTCTCAATCTCCTCTCTCTTCCTCACTCAGAATACAGATATACATAGACGAAATACAATTCCCTCATATATATCGAGGGGTTTCCTTCTAGGGAAAAAAACCCTAAACTAAACATAACTTCTACCGTCAGATCATCTGCCTAATGAATGGCCCAGATTGACTAAAAATTACTATACTTTTACAAGGCAATTTTACATCTATTTTTAGCTTTGGGGGCTCTACCCCCGAACCCATGCTGGGGGACCACTAGCCCCTGGACCCCCCAAAACCCCCGCGAGGGGGACAAGTCACCCCCCCACATGGAGGGGTGTACAATCTTCCTAGGGTATACATCCAGCTGAAACCTTTTGAATTTAGAAGATAATCAGGCTCCACACCCCACAGGAGGTAATGACTTCAAAAATTTGATTAATTTTGGATTTTCCTTAGTGCCTATATTACATTCCTCAATATCATATTTTAAGGGTTCCATATTTGGTTTTCTAGGGACATCATTTGAGTCAAACAACTCTTCCAAAGGGGTTAATCCTTTGGGTAAAATGTTGTCTTTGAGATTAATGACTTCAGAGTCCTCATCAATTTTTTCATCAACCTCAACTTGCTTTAGGTTTTCTACATCTGATTTTGCAAATTTAGTGGGGTGAAATCTATCTATCTTTTCATCTTCTATTTCATCTTTAAAATCAAGATCTAATGTTATGTCAGTATCTATATTACTATTTACAAATTCTTCTTCTAAAGTTAAAAAATTGTTTATCTATTTTTCATTAGCAAATACTTGCCAGTTTTTCAAGTTATCTGGGATAGCAGGTTTGTGCCTGACCTCAACAGTGTACTGATGGTTAGGTTGAAAAGGTAACTTACAAGTGCTGGCGAACATTGCTAAACTATGAGCCTGCATATTATGTTTCCTTGGAATGACTACAAGCTTAGTTTCTAGGAAAGTATTCATTATTTCTACAATTGTCCCTCTATAAAAACTTAATCTAGGATCTTTGGTCATATATATAGCATTGATTTGTTTTATAACTAACTTAGAGTCTCCCAAGACAGAAACTCTTTTGGCTCCTAAATTCCTAACTAGTTTGAGACCTAAAATAAGGGCTTTATACTCAACCATGTTGTTAGTGCTTTTAAAAATCAATCTGTAAGCATGGCCTTCTGAGTGATCATTCTCCAAATTGTATATCCACACTCCTGCTCCTACTCCTAATTTATTCACTGACCCATCAAATTCAAGGTTCATAATATCTCATGTTCATAATTTTCACTATCAGGGAGAACAAAATTTTCATTGTCTGTTGCATTTTGATTATCTTGTTTATTGGAAATCTCTTGAGTTTGGATAGTTTCATTTTTAGCTGTAACTACAATTTCTTTTGGTTTTGAAATAATATTGTTTGAAGTAGTTTGTTGTGTTTGTTCAGCATTATACAAAATAAAAGAATCAATGTCCCAATGGATGGAGTAGATAGGAAATTTTTGAGGCTTATCCTAGCTACTCACCACATATTTCATTAGGGTTTCTCTGTACAGCTTCTTATGTTCTCCAAAAATAGAGATTTTGGCATATGACATGTCAAGTTGTAAAGATCCTTGGAGTTTAGCCCCCCCATAATCTAGACAATACCATGTCGTATTTAGGTGGGATGTCAGCGACTACTATATCCATGAGGATGCTTTTAGCAGGATATTGTACTAAGGTAACACACAGGTCTTTGATTAACCCTTGACACCTTACTTGACTTGAGTCAAATGAAAATAAGTCCTTGTAAGGTCTTGTTATGTCTAAGTTTAATTTTTCCATAACTGATTTGGGCATTAAATTGTGTGAGGCCCTAGAATCTAACATTGCATTGTGTAAGATTTTATCATGAATGCTAAGGCTAATATAAAAGGGTGGTATCCCTCCTTCTAGTGGCTTTCCATTAACATCAGGACCAAATATAAGCTCAAGCTAATCATCAAACAAGTTGACAGAATCTTCATTCCCAACAATGTTTAAGGTTTGGTTTATTTGAGACTTATAGGTTTCACTTTTAATTAGCTCTATTAAGGGAACTGAAATTTTTAGTTTAGCTACCTCTGCTCCCAAATTGAAAGGAAAAGGGGCTTTTCGCGTTTGAGTGCTTGGAATTTTCATAGCAAGAGTTTGGATAGGTTTCTCTTCTTTTTCTGTATTTGGGGTCTTTTTGTGTGGATTTTCTAGTATGGTGCTTGGAAGTTTTTCCACTGTCTCCTTGGAGAGGATTGAAGTGGATGGTTGATCATTAGGGGGTTGGTCATGGGTTATATCTACAATGGTAGGGCCAGGAGGGTTCTGATTTGGTCTAGGAAGGATTTGGAGAGTTTTAGTAACTGGAGTTGTTTTGATTTTCTTGGGTTGATTTGGCATGGTTTTCTTGGTCTGGTCAGGAGTATCAGAATTCTTTTTACTCCTTAAGTTGTATTGTTTGTGTACTTCAAATATGGCAGAATCATATCCTTGTTTATAATCAAATGATTCTCCAGATTGGGTCTGCAATTGCTGCAGCATATGCAACTCCTGCTCATCTTGGGTCAAGAAGACAGTTTCCTCATCATCTAATCCCATCAAGTTAATGTGTGTGTCTTGTTCAGGGTCATCTGAATGGGATGTTTCAACATAGTTTTCTTGAAAGGGAGGCCTAATATTTTGGTCAAGTCCATTCTTTCCAGTATTTTGATTATGATTCTTTATAAAGTTTGGGTATCTCATTGGAGGTGCCTATTGATTATCCCATTGAGGCTTCCTCTCAATGTTCTCTATCCTATCCATCAGTTTTTCCATACCTTTGGTTAGGACATCTATTTTAAGGTCAAAGGATGAGGTTTCATCTTTTGCATATTCTCTCCTTTCATTCCTAACCCTAACTCATTTTGCTAGAAAATTGGCTTCTACACTAACTGCTACACTCTGCATGTCTTATAAAGTTGGAGGATTTCTCTCTCTGAGTTGGAATTCCATATCAGTATCAAACCCATCAAGAAATTTTATCAGTGCTAAGTCAGGTGGGGGTCTAAGATTGACTGGTATTGCATTGTATATATTGTTAAATCTGGTGCAATAATCCTAGACTGTTTCATTTGGTCCTCTTTTAATATTTTCGTACTCTGAAAGGATCTGCAAAGGGTTCTTTTTCTTTTCCCACCTATTTAAAAATTGCTGATAAAATATATCTAGACTATCTATGCTATTAGCAGGTAAAGCTCTAAACCATTTCCTAACATCACCAGCTAGAGTCTGAGAAAAATGTCTCATTTGAACATCTCCAATATCAATTTCATGCAATTCAAAGTAATCTGTCATTTTGTTTACATGATGTTGTGCTATATAAGGTCCTATGCCATCAAATTGGACAATTTTGTTTTGGTAGTCTTGTGGCATGGCACCAAGTGGGGCAAGTAACACAAGAGGAGCATATATATTTGCAATGGCTCTAAGTTGGGCAGGGCTAAGACGTGGAGTTGAGATACTTGGAGATGATACAATAGTTGATGGAGAACTGGGAGTAATAGGTGATTGATGGGTAATGGTAGGCTGGTAGGGAAGTGAAGGTATAAAAGGAGGTGGGAAATGAACTTCAGAGGTTGAAGGGAATAATGGCGAACTAAGGGTAGTGGACACTGGTTTAGAAAGCTCAGGGATCTTAGCAGTAGTAAGGGATGATTAAGGGGAATTTAGAATATACTCATCAATTGGTTGGTTTGCCTTTTCGACTTTGAGGTCTGCAATAAACTCTGGTTCTAGAACTATGTCATCAAGTGCACTTACAGACCTAGTTCTAAATATGGAAAGGTAAAATGACAGATCAAAGGGAAGGTCTTTTAGAAACAACCATTGATCAGGGCATGAATCTACTTTGATTGAAGGTATTGGACTGACTGAAATTTCTTGTCTTTTTGGTCTTCTCGAAGTCAGGCTGAGATTATCCACTAGTGGGATAGGGTTTGGATCTGGATTAGCCCTAGTATAGTGAGTTCTCCTTGAAGCCAAAATTTCAAGCTTTTCTAATTACTTTCTTTTTGTCAAATTTTGTAAACAACTTCTAATAAACCCTTCAAGAGGCTTGAAATAAAGATTTGAAATTTTCTCAAAGGTTTATTAAGACTGAGGATTTGATTCCCCAGTATGGTCGCCACTATGTTATCACTCAGTAATTTTCCCTAGAAGTTATCAGAAGAAGGAAAAGACCAAGGTAACCACAAACAGATATTTTAGGCTTAGGCTCTAGCCAACCTAAGTCCAGAGAGGGCTCTCTCTTTATAATTTAGCTTTGTTTTTATGGGATTTTAGGATAGTTATTAGTGTTCATGGGGTTTTGGTTTTGATTCTATGGTTGGGTGGTGGAATTCTTGGAGTAGATGGATAGAGCTAGGTCTTCAAGCCATTGGGCTATGTCGTCAACAAATGGATAGCATAATTGGATCAGATCATTAAAGGGAATGTTTACAGGGCAGGGTAGCAAAGCAACATGTAAATCTTTATGCCTAATGAGTGAAGTAATTCTAACCAGGGTGAAAGGGCACTTAAGAATCCTTGGAACAAGATCAGAACGAAGAACAGAGGATGATCATGAACAAATGGAAATTAAGAATCCTTTGCTATAGATCAGAGGAGAAACTACAGAAGCTAAGGAGAAATTAAGAATTCCCTAGATAAGATAGTTTAGAGAAAATATTAAGAATGTAAAATAGTCAAGACAGAGTGCATTCAAGTAATTTCTGAAATATCTTTCCTTGTTATACATTTATATTTTAGAAATTTACACGAAATATTATGGAAAAAACATAAGGAAAAACAACATTGAACATGGGAGAATACTTATTTGTATTTCGCTTTACACAAGAATCCTGTAAAATATCTGATCTTTATTCCTTGATCCAACAAGCCAATCCAGTCATTGATACAATAGAATTTCGATTTGAGAGAAAAAGTCTATAGAAATGTCTTGGAATCTACCCTTACATACTTCAAAATGTGAAGTATTTATACAAAAATATTTACAAAATATCTCAAAACAACTTGAGACTTAATCTATAGAATAAGAATATCTTCTTGCATGAAGATAGAGACAGATGTTAAACTACTTCATGCTATCCCTTCTATTGTGGTGTTGTTGGCTTTTTTTTTTAGTTAAGTTGGAGCCCTTTAAGCTGGCTGATATTTGTAGCACTTCTGTGCTAGAATCTTCTTTTCTTTCATCTTTGAACTGATACTCTTTGACCTTGCTGTTCTTCTTTTACTTGTTTCACTGGCTGCCTTCAAATTTACTATGCAGTAACTTTATTATGTAAATTGATCATAGTAAATCTGTCATTTTTTCCCACCATTCTACATCAGGTAACTTTATTTTTACCATCCTTCTGTAGATTTCATCTGCCTCTGTGTATTTTGCAAAATTTGGTTTGGTAAACAAATGCTTCACTTCATGCTCTATGAAAAAAAAGTTCTCAAATGTATCATATAATACTTTGCCTGTTGGCAAAGCTTTAATGGCCAAAGAGTTGGCTTGTTCCTTGGCCAATTTGCTGAGTCTATCACTATAGTCCAATTGGGTCATGAGTTTATCATTGATGACCATAGGACTGGGAAGCTCTTTGTCCCTTAAAATCTGAAACTTAGCCATGAACCTGTCAATGGCTACCTGCATGTTATGGCACTTCTCTTCTAAGTTATGCATGAGGCTTCTTTTAGAAAGAATCTTTCTAATCTCCAGAATGGCTTCAGTCGTATCTTCTATGTTAAGATCTTGGAGCTCATATCGGTTCTTGCTGTTTAGGAAGTGGATGAGTTGATTTGCATCCTCTGGTTTATCTCCCAATTCTTCCTTCACTTTTTGGATAGCTTCAGTGGCTATATTCACTAATTCTGTCTGCTCAAATATAACCTGAATTGATGGCCAAATATCATTGACAGAGTCAATGATATTGGCCCAAAGAATTTCTTTGGTTTTCCCTAGAGGTTTCTGTAATGTTAAATCCTTCTCTAGGATTTTGATTCTTTCACCCATTCTTTGGGCCTTCTGTGTTTCTTCTTTCTGCTGGATTTGGGCAAGTTTGTAGTTTGTTTCTAGATTTGCCACTTTCTCCTTTAATCTCTTTAGCTCTGTAGCCTGGATAGACATATCTTCCATGGCTTTCAAAAATTCTACTGCATTATCTGTTGATGTACCTATTGCTATAGTAGATTCTGCATTTACTAGCAATGTTGTGGCAGGTGGAGCAGTGGGTGCCAGTGATGCTGCTAGTGTGGAAGGAACTGTTGTAGATACTATGGGGATGACAGTTCTAGAAGTTATGGCCAAGTCATTTTGCTTCGACTGAATTAAAGTGTCCAACTCCTTCTCTGTATCCTTGAGTTGATCTTTAGTTTCAGGACCAAGTCCATGAGCTCCTCATGGCCTTGTTGGGATTCTAGGACTTCCTGTGTCTGTGGGTGATGCAGCTGGGGTATCTTTAGCTACTTCTTGAGTGCATCAGTGCCATCATTTTTCTTCTTAATCAGCGGCTCTGCAACTTTTACATCTTTGGGATCGTGTCCCAATTCAATCACTAAGTCCTCTAAGGACTTGATTCTATTATCTTTAGCCTATGAGGAGGCTTTCTCCAACGGAAATTGGGCTGATATATTGTTCAGGGAGTTTTGTAATTGGTGGGCAGCAATGGCCTTCCCTATTAATATGGAGTATATCATCTCCCCTATTTTCTTGTGTAGTTCGATCTGGTCAATGGGATGAATATCACTTGCTAGTACTTCAAAGTCCACCTTCTTAAAATATGATGTTGTCCTTGGCTGCTGAGTGGTGGACTTGATGAAAGTCATCTACATTTTCCCCTATTTGACATCAAAGGCTAACATTAGCCTTTTTTGATTAGTGGGAGTCATCTTTAGATATTGTGCTTATGTTTGGCCTTTAAGCCTCTCGTTCCTAGCCTTTATCTCTTTGTATCTTTCCTTTATATCTTGATCTTTATCTATTCGCATCCTAAGGAAGATACCTCAATACTTTGTTGTCTTTCCAACATCTGAGTTTCTGATGTGGAAGGCTCTGGCATGCCTCTAGATGGAGTAGCAGGTCTGCTCCTATTTCCTTCTGCACTAGTGACCTCTGTTGTTTCCTCTGTGTATTCCTGTTTAGAGACAGGATTCACTCTCTGTCTTTTAGCTTGGCTTGTTTCTGCATAAGCTTGTGAAGTTGCTCTTGTTGAAGTGGTGGCCCCTTCCCTATTTCTCTTTATGCTTTTCTCCTCATTTAGAGGAGTCTGTACAACTAGGGGTGTGCTCATGGTTGTCTCTAGTCTGTCTGGTATGTTTGATTTTTCTTGTACCTCTAATGGTTCTATCCTGGTTGATTGATCTAGCATATTTAATTGTTTTGGCCTATATGACTTTTCTGGCACCTGCAGGAAAGAATCCTCATCAAGTTGTTTTTCCAGATCAATTAATGTGTTTTCCACAGCAACATCTACATTATCCTTGTCCTCTAAAGTGTTTTCCACCCATTGCAATTGGTTAGCATACTTTTCTATCTCAGGGATGCGCTGATGGATATAGGGGGCCATCTTGTTCTTCTGCCTTGTTTTGCAGATGAAGTCCAAGGGATCATATCTACATATGAAGCTCTGTTTTAGTTTCAATATCTGAAGGATTAGGTCTGCCTCCTTCCCAACTTCTCTTTTATTACAAGAAAAGGGACCCAATTGGTCTTTAATTTTGAGCTAGGCTTTCTTTTTGACTTTAACAAAGTTTACCTCATTTGAATTTATTATTTGCCTATAGTACTCTAGGGAAAATAACCTCATTGGGAGGTATTTAGGTAGTTTGTATGGGGCCAGCTCACAGCCATAAATCCTTATTTCAGTGTGGTTTTGGTACAAGTACCAATCTCCCACCTGATGATTGATGTTTAGATGAAGGACTCTCCTAATTTCAGGACTGATTCTTGGTGGAGGGGTTCCAGTGAGCATGGTCATCACAGGGTGGACAAAGGAATCAATGAATTCATTGTATGAATAGGGGGAGGGATGTTGATGAATCAATGGGGTCCATAAGATAACTGACCTTGGTTGGCCCTTTGTGTCCAATTTTTGCAAGGTAAGTGAGAATTTATTGGACTGGTAATATAGGAAAAGGTGATACAAGACCGAAGAGTATTTGAAGACTCTCTTATTACTCATTCTGAGGAATTGTTCATGCATCCTATTAGCTATGAACTGAGCATAGTCATATATGATAGCAAGAGGTTGTCCTGGAGTGTATATGGACATGAAAGTTAAAATAATCTCATCAATATATTCACTAGTGGTATAACCCAGGACCCTAGATATCATATCTACAATACTTCTGCCCCAAGGAGAAAATAAAGCTGCTACATATGGAGGGGGGTCTTTGGGGGTATACTTCTCTTCTAGGATGAAGGTTTGGATTATTTGGGCCAATCTTGCAGGGCTGAGCTTGGGAAATAAGTCCAACAGGTCTCCAATGGAGAGGGGAGTCAAGTTTTGGCTAGGCTGGAGTTGTAGCATCTCATTTATAGATTCAACGGTGATAGTGAAAAGAATGGCCTGGTTAGGGGACATGACTGCTCTTTGACTGGGGACATAGTTGGCATAGCAATAATGTACAATTTCTGTGGAACTGGTACTTAGGCAAACTGGACTCCCACAGACCAATTTCATCAGCCTATTTCAAGTATCTATCCATACTTTGGTAGTGTACTTTGAGTGGGGATTCATGGATAGTGGTGTCCTTTATCTGGGAATCCCTATCAGCCAGGGGAAGGTGGTCCAGGTCTAAGTGGGGTGTAGAGACGGGTCTCGCATCCATGGCGATTGGGGCAACCATTCTCAGTTCTTATGGATTTGAGAATGGGGGAGGTAATCTGTAGTGGTTTTAGGGAAATGGTGTTTACCATAGAGTGGGTTTAAGTCCTTGAGCTTCTTTGATTAATTTTTATCTTTTAACTAAGAAAAATCATTAACTGGTTTTGAAATTTACAGGGTTTCTCGGTGAATTGTGGTTGAAATACCTGGAATTGAGGTAAACTGGATCTAAACAGGGTGGTTGGTGACTGTAAATGGTCGAAAAGAGCTCTCTGTAGGCTGCAAGGTTGTCTGAGCGTGTTTAGAGTGCAACTAGGCATGGGTTGACGACTTCAAATGTTTGTAAACGACGTGCATGTGCGCATAGGTTTTATCGTTGAAATTAAAAAAAAAAACAAATGATTTGGGGCTTTTGGCTTTTATGCACGGAAAAATTAGTTTTGGCGGGTACGAGGATGAAAAGTGATGGTTTTGTCGCGTAGCGGGTGGGTGGTAAATGGTTTCTATCACACTGCTTACGGGCGCTCGGTGGTATTAGGGAGAGGTCGCTCGATGCCACTCATTGGCGGACACGCAACATCAGGGGGCCAGTGGAAAAACCACTCTTTCAGGTGGGTATAGTTTGGCGGATGGGTTGGCCCGATATGGATAAGGACCATCAGATGTGGGGGGAAGCGATCGCACGGTGATCGGGCGGGGAAACTACACGTAGGGTAGTGGGGGGCCGGTGGGTGATTAAGTGCAGTGGTATCGGGTTAATGACGGATTAAGGCAGGATTATGCCGTCGGGGTGATTAACGAAGGATTTAATCAGGGTTAATGATTGAGGGCAGGATTTTAATATTTTTGAGGGATAAGGGGTAGTGATATAGTTTATATTTAAACTAAGGGGTGGGGTTATTTTATATATAGGAGCTATATATATGTGGGATAGTAGGTTTGCGGGAATTAATATGTAAAGTTAATAATTAATATGAATGGGCAGACAAAGGACACAACAATAAGTAAATGCTCATTTTGTGAATTTTGTTGTTTTCAGATATTAACATTAATACTTAGGGTAAGGTGTTTTTGTGGGGTTTTTGGGAAAAAGGGGTTTTCCATTGGGGGTGATTACTTTCCCTAGGCAAATAGTGTTTTAACCTTAGAAAAAGGGGTTTTATTAGGGAAATAAGGGGGAACGGAGGGAGATGAGTTTTTATGAAGGGAATTTAATACTTGATATCTATAAATCATTGAGCCGGGGGTTTGGTCCCTCCAAAAGTCAGAGAAATGCTCTGAGCCTCTTTGACTTAAAGGTTTTTAAGCACTTTGAAGTTTATTTATGGGAAATTAGTAAAGCAAAGGGCTGAAATGAATGGGGGAAGTTAATTAACTAAATTTGTAAATCATTTGCATGCTTGATTGTTCATTGATATCTGTAACTTTTATGATGAGAATGATAAATATGCTTTTTTCTAATCAATCATCATACTTCTGCAACCTTTCTTCTACTTATCCATCCACTCATCCTACCATTTTTACTTCTCTTTATTAGGGTGCATTTGACCTAGCAAACCCTTATCAAACATTTTTCTTTTTCTTTACAATAGTAAACTAACTAAATCTAACCTTCTTACATCCAAGGGCACAGATTAAACAATTGAGCTCCTTTTATTTACTCTACCTATCTACTTATCTTCCAAGGCTACACTGTTTGGCCAAATTTTATTCTCTATCTATAGACATGAAATTGAAAACATGAAATAGTCAAGTTTAAACATTTTGACCATCATGGATTGTGGCAAGGATTACAAACTGCACACAATCATTTATTCTACACAAAAAGTAAATAGTAGTGGAATTTTGGCTTGCTCACTTTCATGGTCTTTTTCCTTTTCTTGGGGTTAATATTTTTCATCTTTTTTGACCTTTTTATTCTTTTTATCCTTTGATTATTCTTTTAGGACATACCATCTTTACATTTTTTTAATTTATCAATATGGAAAACATTTGCAGAAAGTAAAGGTATGTACATATTACAAGTTTTAATGTCAGTCATTAAAAAATTATGACTCCTATTGGTATAGGAACCTAACACATTCCTCATTTTTATTTCCTTAAATCTTTCTTTGATATCTATTTCCTTGTCAGCTGGCCTGATAAAGGAAGACACCTCCACTCTCTTCTGTCTCTGTATGATCTGTGTGTTGGAAGTAGATGGTTGTTGTGTTTCTGTTGATGCAGTTGTCTTTGTTGTTTGTTTACTTCTCTACCCCATTGCCTCAATGTCAATGATTTCTTCTGATGCAATGTTTTCCTCCTGTTTAGATAGAGGATTCAATTTGGGCCTTTTGTTTAGCTTGAACTACTCATCGGTGGTCTCCATGGCAGAACTTGATGCCTCCTCCCTATTTCTTTTAGGATTCTTCTCCTCATTGAGGGGGGTCTGAATGACAGGAGGGATGTTCATTGGCTCTCCCAACTCTAGAACATGTAGGAAATAGCTCTGGTTAAATTGTTTTTCTAAATCAATCATGGTGTTCTTCACATCCAAAAATGTGTTTTCCATGTCAATCAATGTATTCTCTACCCATTTTCACTGATTAGCATACTATTCAATGTCAAGTCTTGGGTAGTTGATGTAAGGTTCGAGCATGACCCTGTCTGGGCTTGTTTATAACCCCATGAGGGTCATAATGCCAGATGAAACAATTCCTAGATTTCATTTCTTGGAGCATCTTATCAGCCTTAAGTCCAGCCTCTCTGGTGTTGCACATGAATGGGCCCATTTGTTTTTTCATATTAAATTGTGTCTTCTTCCTAGCAGCTAGGAAGTTGACCTTATCCGCACTTATGATTTTCCTGAAGTATTCAAGGGAAAATATCCTCATTAGGAGGAATTTAGGCAATTTGTATGGGGCTAACTCACAGCCATAGATCCTAATTTCAATGTGATTCTAGTAGAGGTACCAGTCTCCCACCTTGCTATTCTTGGCCAGTTGCAGTACTCTTTTAATTTCTGGGCTGATTCTAGGCTGAATCCTAGAAGTCAACATGTTCATGACTGGGTATACAAAAGAGTCTATGAAGTCTTTGTATGATGTGGAAAACTTGTGGACCAAGGGTGTCCAGAAGATGACTGATCTTTCCTTTCCTTTGGTGTCCAATTTCTTGATCTTCAAAGGGAACTTATCTGTTTGGTAATAGAGGAACATATGAAACTACACTGAAGAGTATTTGAAAACTCTTTCAGTGGGTAGTCTAATGAGCTATTCATGCAGTCTGCCTATAATGAAATGGGCATAATCATACAAAATGGTAGGAGGCTTGCCTGGAGTGAAAATGGACAAGAAGGCCATGATGACCTCATCCACAACTTGTCTGATGTGCATCCTAGGATGCATGAAATCATGGTGATTATTCTCCTCCCAGTCTCTGAAAAGATAGTGGCAACATAGGGTGGAATGTCTTTAGGAGTATGTCACTCCTCAATGATGAAATTCTAAAATATTTGTTTGATCTTGTCTGGGCCCAGTGTGATCTACAGGTCCAACAAGTGTCCAATAGACAAAGGAGTCATATTAGGACTATGGTGGATTTTTAGCATCTAGTTTATGGATTTAGCAGTAATGGTGAATAATATCTCATGGTTTGGTGCCTCAATAGCCCTATGGCTTGGAATGTAACAGGCATGACAAAAATGTACTATGTCTGGGAATGGATGGACTTTTGGGAATGTATACTTGGGCAGATTGGATTCCCAAAGGTTTATATCATCAGCATGGTGAAGGAACCTATCCTTGGCCCAACAGTGGATTCTCTGAAGGTGGCATGGGGTGGTTGTATCTTTGATTTGGAAGTCTCTGTCTGCCAGGGCCAAGTGATCAATGTCTAAATGAGGGGTTGTCACTGGTTTAACATCTAGAGAGGTATGGGCATCCATTTCTGTAATAAACTGTGGAAATTTGGGTTATATGGTTATTGGAAGTGAATTTTTGACAATTCTATAACAGGAGTAGGGTATCAACAGTTTGTAGGTAGGGGTTTTGGCATTTTTAACAAGGGGAATACTCTCAATTTAAATGAAATTCAATTAAATTCATTCAATTATTTCATGAATTTACTGTACATTTTTAAATGAGAGGGTCATTCAGTTTTTTTGCTTAAATGCATGGAATTTATGGTCAGGGCTGCAAACTGGTTTTAAATGGAGGTTTTCAAAGGCTTCTGCGGCTTTTAAGTGTGTTGTGGTGGTGTTTTGTAAGGTAGCTAGCAGTTGGTAACTGGTCGCGGGAGCTCTGAGGGCGCTAGTATGCTTTGTAGGCTTCGCAGTGCAAACAAGTGAAAAAGGGAAAAAATGGGGTGTGAGGGTCTTTAACTTGGAGCGGTTAGAATTGGCGGGGAAATTAAATGAACAGTGGCGGTTTTGCTTTATGGCGAGGAGGTGGTATTAGAGGGTATCGCACTGCTTATGAGGGTCGGCCGGTATTTTTCCGAGGGAACGCGATCTATGCCAGAGGCCGACACGTAGCAAAATGGGCCCGAGCAAAACCGCCCATATCGCATACTCTCGGGCCAGTAAAGGTCAGGTATTGAGCGGGAGAGATATGGGTGAAGGCCATTAGATCTGGGGGTGGATGATCCAATGGCCGTCGCATGGAAAAGTGGCACGATTGGGTGATGGGGCAGAGGTTAGCGGGACCCATGGGATTAATTACAATTAAGCATAATTAACCCATGATTAACTGCGGGTTTATGAAGTAATGTGGGTTTATGGAATATAACGGGTAAAAATGAATTTTCGGGGTTTAATAAAGTAATGTGGGGGGGGGGGGAATAAAAGTTAGGATAAGAGGTTTAGTGGGTTTTTCAGGGTTTTTAGGGAATTTAACAAATGGAAAGTGATTTTTCCAAGGGGAAAAAGGGTTTCACACTAGGGGAAAGGGATTTTTGGGAAGGGGGATGAATGCAGAAGGTAAATTGGCTAGGGAATGTGTGAAACCAAGGGGTAGGAGTGAAAATGAAGGGAAAATGGCCTTTCACAAGCCATGAAAGGGTAAAAGGGAAATTAGTAAGTATATAGTGGGGGGTGAAATGCAATGAAGGGGAAGTTAGGCAAATCAGCTTATGAACATGCTTTTCACTTTGATAATTGCTCCTGCACACTGAAACACATAGTTAAGCATGATAGTAGTGCTTATGCTTCAAATGACTTGTATTTCTGCAACCTTTCTTCTACCTACCCTTTTACTTACCCTAACATTTTTTTCTTCACTTTGATGGGTGCACTTAAGCGAGCAAACCCTTTTCTTTCATTTTTCTTTTATGTAATAAACTATCTACTTCTAATGTTATATCTTCCAAGGGCTCAAATTAAACTGATGAGCTCCTTTTATTTCTCTACGTATCTATTAATCTGCCAAGATTAAACTGTTTGGTCAGATTTTTATTCTCTAACTATAAATTTGAAATTCAAAGAATGAAGTAGTCAAGATTAAGCAATTTGACTATCATGGGTTGTAGCATGTATGACAAGCTGCACACAACCATTATTTAAGACAGTAAAGTAAAAAGTAGTGGCACTTGGACTTGCACACTTTCATGATCTGTTTTTTGTTTGGGGTTCATATTTTTTGATTTTTTGATCTTTTCTTATTTTTCTTTTCCTTTGATATTTCTTTTATGAAATACCCTCTTTACATTTTTAAATTTTAATATGGAAAAAATTTGCAGAAAGCAAAGATATGTACAATATTACAAGACTTAACCTCAGCCAATTCAAAAATTATGCACCCTATCACTATAAGACTCTAACAACACCATTGCTCGAATTATAAGAATATGAATTTTAGATATGAGAGTCATGTAAAGACAAGGTGATTGAAAAAACCTTGCTTAAATCACAAGGTTCTCGAATAAAAAAAATAAAGAATAACAAACTTGATGAATCATGGGATATTATGATAATGTTTAAAAGAAGGAAAATGTAGATAATATACCTTATAATTGTAATGACAAATCTTATCACATTTGTCAAAAAAAACATCTTACTAAAACAAACACATACATAATAATAGAATTCATATCTCAAAATTATATGAAGAAAGTGAAAACACAATACAAATTAGACAATTTAAATGGAAAAAAAAAAAAAAAAAAATTAATTCTTTTAAAGGACAAAAACATAATCAATAATTCATATTTCAAAGTTCTTAAAAAAAAATGAAAATACAGACAATTCAAATTCAAATGAAAAAACAAAATATAATTCAAAATTTTTCTAAAGAATGAAACATGTTTAATATTATGGTAGATCCATTTAGTTCAAACCCATCAGCTAAATAATAAAAATTAAAGAAATAAAAGTAAACCCATTAACATATAATTAATTTTTTTGTAAAACTGTCATTATTTTTTTATGAAATTGTGAAAATGGGTTAGGGAGGTGTGAAAACCATCAAATTTGACAAGTGAGTCTATTTTGAAATTCGAACCTTGCATACAATACTCACTTGAAATAGATTTACGAACACAAAAAGCATAAATAGCCTTGAATAAGAAAAATATGTAATTAGAAAGTTTTGGCAAAATGTTGTAATTAGAAAGTTTTGTGTTCAAATGAAAGGTCAAAGATTGAAAACTTGAAAGTTTTGTGTTTAAAATGAAAGGAGTAAACATCCAACTTCCTATATTTCACAAGTTTCATGACCAACAAAAATGACACTTGAAATGTGTGAGATGGGAATCATGAAAAGGACAGAGGTAATGTTTGAAATATCAATAGTTGAAGAATTTATTTTTAAAGAACCATAAACACGGGTGATGGAACACCTTAGCTTGAAAGCACTCGACAATGTGTAAAATAATGGATGCTCTAGTAGCGTCACAATCAAATAATGTGGACCACTGATAATATGTCTTTTGAACTTCACAAAAATATTTCCTTCATTATTTAGGTGAACATTCATTACTCCATGCATATTTTTCTTCCCACGAATTGATTGATTTGAATACCACATTTCTTAATATTATATCTGCCTTTAACAAGATATATTGAAATTGATTTCCAATCCAATTTTTTAGACTTCGTTATTTTTGAAATTATTATTATAAAGTTTATTAAAGTTTTATGAAAAATATATATTCAATGAAATTTATAAACAAATTAAATTTTAAATATAAATTTAAAATTGGTTGTTATTTGTGGTTAGATAAATTTCTTATAATTCTATAAAGTATTTTTTTATAAATTAAATAATTAAAAATAAAAATAAAAAATCATAGATATATTATTATTATCTATTATTTATAATTATTATTTTTTAATTGTATGGTATGATGGATGGTTGTAAACACAGGTATCTCAAAACTTTTTCAGTTCTTATTTTGTAAATTCCTTCCTTATTTCTCAAGGAGACTCTCTCTACTCACCAAATTCAACATGTTATATAAGACTTATTTGAAATGCAATTTCGTGCTTAGTAATATATCAAATCTTATTAGCATTGTTGCTTTGCTCGCGCTCGCTAAATGTAGCATACTCTAGAGTACCCAATAGGAACATAATTCTACTCTTTCAAGGATTTAATCATAAAACTAGATCGCATTTGCCATGCCTAACTTACCTCAACAATTAGTAATCTCCATTTCTTTGTCATTGTTGTAGCTCCTATAATTTAGATGTATGCATGACAGATCCAGGATAGATGAACCCCTATGTATAAGTGATGAATTGTTCCCATTATGGTTGGAACTATAGAATGATAGGAACCTAATGAATTAGGAAACAAAAACATGCAAGAGAAATCCCTCTTCTTATCACTTTAGACAATAATAAGTAGAGGTATAAAATGATCCATTATCGATGAATGTGATCTAGATGACCTGATATAATCATATGTTGTTTCTACTAAATTTTAGGTAAACAATTTTTATGGATTTGATACTAATGTATGACTAATAGAATACAAAGAAAGAATGTATGGTCAACTAATGAAAATCGCAATGTCTTTGTGATTTTCTAAGGTGTGTAGTGGTAGCACTGGTATATTAAGGAAAAAATATGATATATGTTAAAAAATTGCCTCTTGTTTTGCTTGATTTTTTACTCTGTATTTTTAGATTATCTACTGCAATGGAGTAGCATGGCTCGCTTGATTAACATGTCATTTTTATTTAGAAAGCATCTCACATATTCAAATATTTGGTTCGCATGGATGCATTTCTTGCAGTTGAAAAGAGCCCAATAAAATAAATAAGGATGACACCAACCACTTCTTATAGTCAAAAGCTTTAAAAAACTTTCCATCTCGATTTTCACAACATTTTGCATGCTTCTTTCATGATTGTTTCTTCTAGAAATCCAACAGTGCATTGATTGTTTCATTGAGGAAGTGTGTATCGCGATCACTCATCAATACTTTTGGGCAGCTGAATTTGGTTAACACGTACTCAAATAAGAACTTTTCTATTATGGCCGTTGTACAATCCTTCACAGGTTGTGCCTTCGCCCATCTGGTCAAATACTCTATTGCAGTGATGATATAGCGCACACATGTTTTCTTGCCTGGGGGATGAATCGGTCCTACAAAATCAATTTCCCATTTCTCAAATGGCTGCAGTGACACCTGCTGGTTCAGTGGTAGCTCATCCCTTCGCAATGGTATGCCCATTCTCTGACATGCATCACATGCTCAATAATACGCTTTGGTATCCTTATGTAACGTAGGCCACCACAAACTCGCGCACAAAATCTTCTGCGTTGTTTCTTTTCCTGCATAATGTCCTCCCGCAGCTCCTCCATGAGCTTTAGCGAGGATGCTATTTCGTTCAAAATCGGGCACATACCATCGGAGTATTTTGTCTGCACCCATCTTATTTAAATGTCTTGCAATTACTGAGAAATCTGTCATGCGCACTACAAACTCTTTCTTTTGCTAACTAGTATATCATTCGGGAGCCATTCTGGTAGTCAAAAAGTGGATAATATCCGCAAAATGATTATCCGCTATGTGCACCACAAAGAACTACGTGTCAGGAAATCCCTCCTCCAAATTAGTAGGCTCCTCCCCCATTTCAATTCGCAACAGATGGTTAGGTCCTACATTCAACCTTCCTGGCTTCACAATTACTTCAAAGTCATATTCTTGAAATAGAAATAGTCATCGGCAGATCTTCCCTCCCAACATAGGCTTATTGACTAGGTATTTCAAGGTGGAATGGTTGGTGTACATTTTTAAATGTCCACCCAGCAGATAATGCCTAAACTTTTGAAGCATGTACACCATAGCCAATCCCTCACGCTCTATCATTGAGTAATTCTTCTCGGCCTTGGATAATTTCCTTCTCACAAATGCCATAGGGTGGTCCATCTCTCCTTCACCAGCCTATGTCAGCACTACCCCAAATGCAATACATGAGGCATCAACGTGCACATGGAATTCCTCCTTCCAATCTGGGAAGACCAATATCGGCGCGGTGGCCATTTTTCTTTCAATACATCCATACTGCGCTGACATTCTTCATCCCAACAAAATGTAGTGTCCTTCTTCAATAGCTTCTCCATAGGCCCAATAATCTAAGCATAAGACTTGATGAACTTTCGATAATATCCAGTATGGCCCAGCATTGCACGTAGCTATTTGAAACTCCTCGGGGCCTCCAAATTGACTATTACTATGATCTTGGTAGGGTCCACCATCAGCCCTTGCTTGCATACCACATGGCCCAATAAAATTTCAAAAGGGACACAGAACAAACACTTTTTCAGGTTCAGTGCGATCTGGTATCTTCGGCAGGTATCCAACATTAAGCATAGACTGGCTACATGGCGCTTTACTAACCCAAATATTGTCCAATCATCAAAATACATCTCCAAGAACTTGTGAATAAATTCTTTGAATGTTGTGATGACTACATAAGAGAATATCATCGGTGCATTCTTGAGTCTAAATTACATCACTGTATACTAGAAACAACCCCATTATGTTGTGAATGTTGTTTTGCTCTTGCCTTCTAGCGCAATCTTAATATGATGATATCCAGAGAATCCATCAGTGAATGAGTAGGCCTCCTTCCCTCCAATATTATCCAGTACCTCATCTGTAAATGATGTCAGAAAAGGATCATGGACACAGGAATCATTAAGCTTCCTTACTGTTGGCCCCGGATTCAAGCGTGGAGAGCCAACAATGGTTCGTTGTAGTCTAGGACAACGCTGGAATTTTCACCTTACCCAAGGGGTAAGGAGTCTCACCTGAGGCATGTCGCGAACAGAACTAAGAACGGTCCATCATGGAGTCAAGGAAGCACCAACCGATAGGAGAGATACAACATCACATACATAACATCATACCATCCAATACACGGAAACTACTACATGCATGAATATTATTGGATATTTTAAAATTTTAAGTGGGTCACCACATCATATACACTCATACACATTATGCTACACAACTAGTTTGAGCTTTCCTTTATATTGATTCAACATTAAAATATTACATGACATCCCGGCATTTGTTGTAGGTAATTACAACGAGTACCTATTTACAGACTCACGAGCTCATTCTCTAGCTCAAAGATCCTACTCAGCTAATTCTCTACATTCTAGTACTGGCCTACGACAACCAGCTATCTTCTCTACAACGCAAACCTCAACAACCTAACCAACCAACCTCTCTTCCTTACGACCCTTCTCCTTTTATATTTCCCCCTTCCTCCTGGACTGCTAGTTCCCACTCGATTGTTATTTCCCTGGACTACCCCTCCTCCTTCCTGTCCAATAGGCTACCTTTGTCTTCTGCTGACATCTTGCCGCAACCCTTCCACAACTTCCTGATCCTGCTTTGCTATCCAGTTATCCTCCCTGCAAGCTAAGCATTGTTGCCACCTATTTCCTCCTCATTCTTTAGCCAGCCAAAATAATCAAAACCTTTGCAAAATCAAAACGAAGGCCCCAACAAGCCCCAACCACAATTCTTTGACTCGTCCCCGAGTCAATTCATTTCGATCTCAACCGACCCTGCTAGTATCTCCATGGATTCCTCGGATGGTGGCTGCACTGTCAGTTGAGATGCTTCTGCCGACTATTGGGCTGGTGCTTCTTTTGCTTTGGCCAATGCTTGCAGGGTGGCATCTGCTCCTATTGCACTTTCCTCCTTCTAAGGCTCCCCCATTTCAAATGAAGGCTCCAACTCTGAAACAGTTGCCATGTTTTGCTGCCTGAATTCCCTATACCTCTAAATGGCAGCTTCCCATCTGGAAAGGATTGTGTCAGCGCATTGAGTGAAGTCCTCAGCCATATTAGACATTAACTCCATTGGCTGTTGGCTTTACAGGCTATCCCATTATTTTTCGCTTCTGTCACAAACCTCCTTTAGAGTTAGGACCTGCGTACGGACCAGTGGGCACAGGTTTCTAATCACCTTCTTTGTTTTTGCTGACTCTTCCTCAATTTGATTGACTTGGGCCTAGATATATTCTACTCCCTGTAATTGAAACTCTGTAATTTCCTTCATTATCCTGTGAGTTAAGTAGTCATTCTTGACACGATGTTTCCTGACTGGACCTTAGTAACTAATTACTCTGGTAACTTTCCCCATGTGTTCTAGCCATACTTTGCGGACTGTGACTACATGTGTGACTTCTAATTCTACCTTTTCCATCCCCCAACCACAATTGGGTTGCGGCATGATGATATTGTTGCCGCAACCTTATTGATATTTGGCTTATTTCTATGATAAAAAACATGACTCTAACTAGCTACTAAAAATGACTAACTAACTCTTATTACCTCCTACCTACTTGCGAGCTCATTTTCGAGACCCTCTTTTATCTTGAGTTTGGGGTTGATGACTTATGGAAGGGATTTAGGCATGCGCCATTTACCCATGTGTGCAGCATGATTCCGTCCAATTGCGCCAATCTTACTGCTCCAGAATCTCTAATTTCTATAACTATAAATGGGCCTAGCCAGTGCATTTGCAGTTTCCCTAGGAATTTCTGGAACTTGTTGTCGTATAGTAGTACCTGAGGTCCTAATCCCAAACTTTGAATGTCTTCTTCCTAATATGCTTATCATGTCAAGCTTTCTGCCTTCTCTGCTCCACTGACTAATGAAACTCAACCAAGAATCGGGATTCGTCAAGTTCCATTAGCTGACTCAATCTTTCTCTCAATGCCATATTGTCTGTCATTCTCATTGCTTCAGATATGAACATGCTTGGTATTATGAACTCTACTAGCACCATTGCTTCCCTTCCATATACTAGCTGAAATGGAGTATGTTTATGAAGTCTCTTCACTGTTGTTTTGTACACCCATAGAGTTGCTGGTATTATTTCATCCTAGTTATCCTTGTTGACTTATATAATCTTTGTTAGACCTTTCTCCAAGATTTTGTTGAATGCTTCAACAGTATCGTTGGCCTGTGGATGATATGGACTACTTTTGTTATGCTGAATCATGAAATTCTTTAGAAGAGCCTCAATAGTTTCATTTATAAAATGCGTTCCTTGGTCGCTTGTGAGACTCTTCGAGCATCCAAACCTCAAGATTATGTTCTCGAAAATAAACCTTGCGGTTGTGTCTATTATGCAGTCCCTGACGAATGCTCCTTCTACCCACCTGGTGAGGCATTCCATTGTGGTTATTATGTACCTTTCACATGAATGCCTTGTCGGTGGTGTAATGGGTCTAATGAAATCTATTTCCCATTTCTTAAAGATTTTCACTATGTGAACAGGATTTAAAGGCAGCTCATCCTGTTGGGAAGGCTTTCCAACCCTTTGAAAGACATCGCAGCACTTAGCATATTCTTTAGCATCTTTATGAATGGTCAGCCACCATAGTTCTGGTTGCAGTGTCTTCCTTGGGGTGGTTTTTACCTCCTACATGGCCTCCTACAACTCCCACATGACATTCCCATAATACATCTTCTCTTTCATGCTGAAGGATGCATTGCCTCAATATTTAATCTAAGCCCATTTTGTAGAGGTTTCCTATGTTAGTTGGTAGTCTGCTACCCTTACTATTAAGTGTTGCTTTTGTGTTTCTGCATATCCTTCTGGGTAATGGCTTGTTTTTAATAATGTGGTGATCTCTTCTACGTGATCTGGTACTGCCTCTACTCTGAATAAGTCAACATCGAGTAGTCGATCATCCAATGCTCCCTCATTCTCTCCTGTCTCCAGTCATGACAAGTGGTCTAGCCCCACAATCAATTGGTTAGGTTTTATGACCACCTCGAAAGTAAATTCCTGGAATAGCAATAAGCATCGGCATATTCTACCTTCTAGTACCAGATTGTTTACTAAGTATTTCAGTGTGGAATGGTCTGTGAAGAATTTGAATGGTGCCCCTAATAAGTAATGCCTAAACTTTTGGAGAGAATAAACCATGGCCAAGGCCTCCCTCTCGATTGTTGTATAATTCCTTTCCATAGTTGACATCTTTCTACTAGCGTAGTACATCGAGTGGTCCATATTTCTCTCCCTTGGTTGCACTAAGACCGCTCCTAGCACTATCCCTTATGCATCAATGTGCACATGAAACATTTTGTTCCAATCTAGATAGAAAAGTATCAGGTTGCTTACCAGTTTTTCTTTCAATATATTCAGTGTTCTTTGATAGTCCTCAGTCGAAATGAACTCCTCCATCTTCTTTAGTAATTTTTCCATTAGGGTTGTGATTGACACATAATTCTTGATGAAGCATCGGTAATACCATGTATGGCCTAGGGTGGCCCTCAGTTGCTTCACGTTGTGTGGTGGTTCCTTGTTGACAATTTTAACAACCTTCGTTGGGTCTACGCATACTCCATCCTTGCAGACGATATGGCCTAATAGTGTTCCAAACAGGACCGCAAAAATACACTTCTTTAGGTTTAAGGAAATTTTCTGTTATCAGCACGTTTCAAACATAACCCTTATTAAGCTCGTGTGTTTCTTCAACAGGCTATATATTATCCACTCATACATGTACACCTCTAGAAACCTGTGAATGTAGTCTCGGAATGTAGCAATGACAATCCTTGAGAAGACTGTTGGTGCATTCTTCAATTTGAAGGGCATTACGTTGTATGCATATGACCCCCATTCGGTAGTGAATGTTGTTTTCCTTTTATCCTCCTTGGCTAAGTGAACTTGATGGCAGCCCACGAATTTATCTGTAAAAGAATATGCTTCATTACCCACTACATTGTCCAGGACCTCATCACTGAAAGGTGTTGGGAATGTGTCATGCACACATGCATTGTTGAGACTTTTGTAATCAACACATACTCTGATTTCGGTTGCATCCTTCTTGTTTTATATGACTATTGGACTTATCCACTCTGCTTCATCTACCAGAAATATAATCCCTGCTTCCAACATTTTGTCAATTTCCTTCTTAACCTTCTCCTTCACCCTTGGGTTCAATATATATGGTCTATGCTTTACCAGATGGGCATTTGGCCTTAGAACAATTTTCATCTCCCCTATCTCTCCTTTTTTTCCCTTCAACTCTACTACCGAAGCTGGAAACAAGTCCTAGTACTCTTGTAATAGGTCAAAAATTTCTTTTGTGATCTATTCATCCCAATAATCTCCTACAGACGCCATTTTGGGTTTATCCTTTGTCCCAACATTTTTTTTTCTCAGCTTCATCAATAGAATGTGAGCACCTTCTCTTGAGGGACTCTCCCAGATGTCTCTCTCTCCTTCTATTTGCTCAAAGGTCAGGTGTCTCAATATGTCTTAACAATCCTCTTCTATTTCTGCATCTACCTTGTCATAGGTCACATATTCTGGAGAATTCATGTCATGCAGACACAATAGAAAAATTTCGTGAGGACAAACTTCAACTAACTACCCTGGGGTGAATAGAACCCTTTTTATCGCATGGAGTGTCTTAGTCATGCATTCATTGTTACATCTGAATGAAAAGCTACTAATGAACTATGCCACCAAAACATCCCAATTCGTCGTTTGTCGATGGAGTTCCTCCTGTACGTACCAAGATTGGGGAACAGTCCCTAAGGTATGTATGAATATATGTACCCACAGATCCTTCGGTATTCCCTAGCTTTTCCAATATTTTATGCAAGCCTCGATGTTCCTCTCGAGACTTGAATTCCCTCTATATTTCATATTATCCTGTGGTCGGTCTTCATCCTAGGAAAATATTTCCCTCATGGCTTGCTTGATGGTTTCCTAGTTTCATAGTGCGTTACGGTGTGTTCTCCACCATCTTTTCGGTGTTGCCATGAGAGCGATATCAAGAAAAGGAATATTTTGATCTTCCCTCATTTCTCTGTCTACCTCGTTCAAGAATATGTCCACCAGTTCGACACTGTAGTACTTGGGATAATCGCTTATCTTTGTTCCTATCCAATTTACTTGGCTTATCATTGCACAGTGTCTAGTGTTTAGTTCATGTCTACCTTGTTGCCATGCATCCCATGCAACTTTTGAACCAGTCTCTAAGATTTGAATACTTCTCCAGCTGACAGATCCTCCCACAGTAGGATTTTTGTAATCTTCACTTTTTCCCACTGTTAGTGTTTATAGCTGGTCTAGCATTCCTGGTTCATCCCTATCATCTACAGGTTCTATGAACCTTGGTCATTGATAAGGTTCCAAGGGTTGGATCACCCTCATTCCTTCTGCTTCGAAAATCATCGGCTCTTTCTTTAGGTCGATGATAGCATAGTTTTCATAGGCCTAGTCAATCCCAAGGAGTGCTAGGTATGGGTCCTTATCTCCCGTTATATCGATCACCTCGAATTTAGTGCACGTCTTCATCCCCGCCACATCTACTTCCACGTTTTCTAGCCTTCCAATAGGTAGTATACAATACTGGTTTGCCATTTTTAGTTGAATCAGTGAGTATTTTAGTTGCAGCTTCCCCATTGCCTCCCATGTTTTCCTAGGCAGGATGTTTACATCTAATCCCAAGTCTAGCATCATGTCCCTGATCTAGAATCCCACAACCTAAGCATTAATTTGGAATTCCTTTCCACTTCTCTTCTTGTTTCATCTCACTCTTCTGGAATGCTTTTTTGGTAGGTTGGCATGTGATCGTTCCTCTTCCCCTTCCTCTAATGATAATGTAGCCTTTAAAATTTTCCACAACTCCTTTAACATGTATTCGTCTTCGACAATCTGCAGGAATAATTTAAACTATTCTTCAATCAGCTGGGTACGATCAAGCACGTGGCCATTCTATCTCTCGTCTTCCTTCATCTCGGTAATCCCCTCAAACCAGATGCTTTGCGATAATATTGCTTTTGGCACTCAAGCTGATATGATTTCTTTGGAGATGATGCTCTAATAATCAAGGGTGGGTCCATCGTACTACGATCCTCCCTCATTTTCTTTCCTCCTCTTGTAACTATATTAATATTGGTTTTGGGAAGACTATCATCAATATGAGGTTTGGCATTAACCAGGTTAGCCCCCCCCTGTATGGTCTTTTCCTCCCACTTTGCAACAAGTTACGGGCAATCCTCCGTGGCATGAGTATTAATCCTGCATTGTGAGCACCATGGTCTCCTAGGGAGCAATCATTCCCTGGCGACGTGTCCTTCCTAGTCATAGTTGTAACTCCTTATGGAACTTCTCCCTCTCGTTCTTCCTCCACTCCCATTTCCTCCTCATCCTCCCCGGTTTGACTCGTTAATCCTGAACATTGACCAGTCAAGTCATTCTCCTAGAGAATCCAGCGCTCGGGATTGGTCAGTGTGATGTTTTGTAGATGCACAGAACTCACAGTAGTTGTTATTAGGGACATTGGAGTACTTCTGCAGTATCAGGCACATTCATGGAAGATGTCCATACATTCTATAGATCTCATAATAGTCCTGGTTATTCCATCCTAGAAAAATTCCTTGCGCTCCTACTGCTGTAACTCCTGTAGTTGGTGGGGTCCCTAACGATCTTGCAACCCCACTTGGATAGTTAATTCCTCGCAACCTTGGGCATTTTATCGTGACATGTCCTTCCACCATTTAGTATGTTCACCATAAGTTTGGTTTGGCTGGTCGCACAGGTTGAAGATCCTTCATTTTCTCAGTTAAAGTTGCGATTTGATTCTGAAGGCCCATGATTGACGAATCCTTCAAATTCATCCCTCCTTGATATTCATGAGGATATCCAGCCATGGTAGCTATGCTTGATTCTTTCTCCAAATCATCTTGGAGAGTTCCAATTTTTTGTTGCATCAATGGCGTCCTAGTGAGGGGCAGGAATGCCTTTATGAACCAATCCCACTAGTGATTCAGGTCTAGAGTGTAACACAACTTAGCAATGGCATCCTTAAGCCTTTGCATGAGTTCCCAAGTGATCTCTCCCTCCTTCTGCTTGATCTACCACAGTTCTGATAGGCCTTGCTGGTATGTTTGAGGTACTTTGAATTCCTACACAAATCCTCTCTTAATATTATCTATCGTGGGATTCTAGTTTTGTTCCTCCCATTTTATAAACCAACACAGAGCTCTCTCCCTCAGCGTGGTCTGGAAATCCACTATCCTGACATTGTCTGGAGTCTGACGTTCTCTCCAAATAGCTTCACAGGGATACCAGTGTTGTTCCACGTCTTTGTTTCCCCTCCCTGCAAACTCTGGATATCCAGTAAAAGATCCTGCCATGTTTACTTGGGTATGAGCTAGTAACACAAACCCCTTGTTCCCTGACTATTGGGATCTTTGCAGTCCCAAGTTACTAATGCTATAGGTTCCCTTGTTACATCCAATATTAAAACTAGCCTTATATTTCCCATGCACGCTATGTACCCGTATTTCCTTGGCTAATTTAATAACAAATTTCTCCTAATTTAATAACAAATTTCTCTAGATTGTAGTAATGTACCAGGGGAAGGTCGAGAGGGATGCTACCTGTATCTTGGGGTTATTGTTGCTGGCTCCTAATGGATGTTTCTCCTTCGAAAAATAATCTTCTCATGACGTCATCCATGTCCTCTTCTCTCTCCTCTTCATACCCACTCGACATTTTCTCCTGCACCATTCCTATCGCAACTTATAAGGAAGGGTCTTTTTCATCCACCTGGCTCCTATAACTCGTATTATTGATCTTGCTCTGTTATGCATCTTCTTTACCTCCCCCATCCTCTTGGGGTGTTCCCGACACCGCTTCTACTTGGTGGGGTCCTATTAGCCTTGCTACCAAAAGGCCCAAAAATGGATCCATATAGGTTCTTAAAGTCTCCAAAATTGCTTAAAATCATGCCAAGGGATCCAAAAATGCTCTTGAAATCTTCAAGATTTGCTTAAAGATCATCCAATGATCAAAATCAGTGCAAGAGGAGAGCCCTTTGAAGGGAGAAAATACACTATCAGGAGGCAAAAATGCTTGAAAACCATGAAAAACCCACAATCGCAAGCTTAAATAGAGGAATGAACAGTAGCCGTTATATCTGGCCGATCAATGGCCCAGATCTAAGTGGCTAATTGCATCGGCGGTGGCCATCAAAGGCAGTTGGAGCAGAGTCGCGATGAGATCAGGCCGAGTGATATGTCGATCACCGATATCGGTGATATCGCTATTGGCGAGGAGCATATGCCATGTTATATGAAGGACTCGGGGAGTGAGCGACATGCGATTGCGATTTATCGCATTGCTATAATCACATCGGCACTATACCATGGGGCGGGGCCTATGCACAGGCATGTGTGCGACCCGATGAGTCGAACTCGATGGCATTAATATGATAGTTCATAAATTTCGAAGTCTGCGCCAAAGCCATTTTTAATGCATTTTCGGTGTATTTCGTTATATAATGAAATACAAAGGGAAACAGGGGTAGTGCAATAGTGATGGAACCCGGACCCGATGGGTTTCGGGAAGCAAAATATATATATTTTCAAGTCCGCAAAAGCCCAATTTTTAATGTATTTCGTGTATTTTCGTTATATAATGAAAATACAAAGGGAGCATTGGCCAACAACGATTGCGATGAGTCCCAGACCCGAAAGGGTCTGGGAAGTGAAATATATAATATCTGAAGTCCGCCAAACCCATTTTCATGCATTTTTCAGTGTTTTTCGCATATTTCATAATACAAGGGAAATACATAGGAGCAGGCTTTTTGCAACTTGCGATGGTGACAAGGCTGGACCCAATAGACAATTAAACCATATTTTAGGACTTTTGAAGTCCAAAATACACAGAGAAGGCGGGATTTTTGCAGTAATGCTGTGTTTTCTGTATATAACAGAAAAATAGTCATTTATAAATGTTTAAGGGATTACACAGGCCCGAAGACCCTTTCCATTATCTAACAGAGGCCAAGAGACAAGGACAAAGGCCGAAAGGGGAATAGAAAGAGCCACAGCACACGCAGCTCACCCCCAAACCAACAAAGCAGTCATGGAGCATCAACAGATAGTGCAGCTCATCCATAACAACAGAATCAATTATGGAGCATCTCTGGCATGGGAGAACTCCCAGACAGTGCAACAAACCACCCAAAATATCTGAAAACAGTTACTCTTCTATCAGAAGCAGAAAACTACGATCCCATGCTTGCCTAGAGGGCATCAAATCAGTTAACTAGGCAGATCAGACAGATTAAGACTCCGAGCCTCTTAGAGCTCAGGAGCATTGTAAACAAGCTATAAATAGCTAAAAGTAAGATGACCTCTGGAGATTGTTCCTCCTCTGTTCCTTCAAACTTCCCATCTTCATTCTCGAAATATGAGCTTATTTTGCTATTATATGTTCAATTTCCATTCACTTTGTTGTTCTATGTTTGCACTTGAATAGGTTATTCATGTTTTCTACTGTGTCTAATGCCAGATAACTATCATCTTATCTCTGCATTGATAAATTAGATTTACAAGTCTCATTTACCTCCTGTAGCTGGCCATTCATATGTGTTTATGTATGTAATCTACTGGTACAGTCAGTATTCTCCATCTATCTATTGAATCTATAAATTATTGAGCATTAGTGGTCTAAAGCCTTGTATTGGTGAGAGTGTTCACGCATGTCTTGAGTGAGAATAGAGCTGAAATGGTTATCTAACTTGATCCAAACCATCATTTATTCCAATAGTTCAGAGAACAATATTGAAGATTATATGGTACTAGGCATCTTCGAGCTACAACCTAGGAGAGTTCCTTGCAGTGATAACATAATTGGCGCCGCTGCTGGGGAGAGGAAACTGAAGCTCAGCTTCCCTGGGAAACGACATAGATCCAAATTTGATGATAAACAAAGTATGGGCACTTTTTTGGTTCTAATCATCTATCTGGAGACTCTACTAGAGGCCTAACCTCTTGGTGACTCCACTTCATAATTCTGGCTCAGTTTGTGAGGCATACTCAAAGAAATCCTCAGAAGCTACAAGCTGACCCAGTACCTGACCCTAAAAAAATCATCAAATAGAGAAAGGTATTGCAGAAAGGAGCATCAGGTTCAAGTAAACCTAAAGAATCTCCTATATCTCTTCAAGAAAGGCTTGTAATAGAACAAATACATGTTGAGAGTATAGCATCTAATACTAGCTGTGAAGAAAAACCCTCAGAGATTCATAAAGCTCCTTATTCTTTAGGTTCTCCTTTTTTTCTAAGCCCAAAGGAAACCTCACCTCATATCCATCATACTCCTTTAGTCCCGTTAGTCACTCCTCGGCCCTCTATCATTCAGACTACTAGTACTCTTTTAGCCACCACAGCTATGGTAGGTCCACAAGCACCTACCAAAATGGAAAGAATCATAGCTACTAGGTATGGACCTCTAATACTGCCCACTCCTTTGAATGCCATGCCTACTGGAGAATATCATAAATATAGGCCTAAGTTCATTGGGACTGAAGGTGTTACTGCTGAAGAAACTCTTGAGGCATTCTATAGCTATGCTGATAATCTGGACATTAGTGAAGATGATGTGTGGATGAGAGTCTTTGTCCAAAGCCTAGATGGAGAGGCTAGAAAATGGTTCAGAGAACTAACCCCAAGATCTATAGCAGATATTGAAGCTTTAGATGATGCATTCCTAAAGCATTGGGGGGATAAGAAGGATCTCCTCTACTACCACACTGAGTTTGGGAACTTAAAGAGGGAAAATGGTGAGTTGTTGTTTGATTTTAATAAGAGGTTTAACCATATGTACAGCAAGATACCAGCTGAAGTAAAACCCACTACTACCTCTGCTAAACTCACCTATGCCAATGCTTTTGATTTTGACTTCTGCCTACTTTTGAGAGAGAGGCGATGTGCTGCTTTGGCTGACATGCAAGATGCAGCCTTGGAAGCGGAATCAAACATCATGGCTGCAGAGAAGATCAACGGAAATGTTGATAGAAGAAGACAGAGGAGCGAGTCTTCATCATCCTCTGATTCTAAGATAGATAAAATGACCAAAATGATCGATTCATTAGCCTCTAAAATCTCCAAATTAAAGCTTTAGCAGCACCTGGGGAAAGGAAGAGTGCCTAATACCTTTGCTCCTAGAAATCCAAATCCAAATCCATATAGAAGAACAAATGAGCAGTTTCAGATTTTGCAAAGAAACAAAGATGCTAATGAAGACCAAAGGGTGAAGGATCCTTTTCAAAATGCATTCATGGAAGAAGATGATGAGATCCATTGTCTGGAAGACAAAGGAAATTCTTCCTTTTTTACCTCAGTTGCCTATGAAAAGTCATTATGCAATGACCAGATCAGCCAAGAATGGGATGGTAAAGCTATTCTACAAACTGTAGATCAGCAAAGATATAATTTGAGGTCAAAGATAAATAATGCCAAGGAAACTCCTGTTCAAAGAGCTGCTATCCCTGCAATACAGCAAGCTAATAAGAAAAAACAATCAACAGTTGATCCCATCGTCCTTAAAGCTCCAGCTCATGAGGTAAGAGGCCTTGACAAGTCTCCTTCTCCTTTCAGTTTTCAATCAAAAATTCAGAAGCTAAGAATACCTATGCCTCTGATTGAACTAGTGAAGAATGAGTCCTTCAAAAGATCCATCCTCGAGGCCCTTGAGCCTAAAGCCATCCAAGCCTCCACTGACCATGTAAATCTGCAAGATGATAAGCCAGTTGTTATTCTCAGCCCAATGATTGAAAATTGTGAAGACAACTCCCCATCATTCTATATCTCTCTGACTATTCATGAAAAAATCCTTCACAAATGACTTTTGGACACTGGAGCCAGCCATAACTAATGCCCAAGGCTATCATGGATTAGTTGGGTCTTGACATCACCAAACCTTATCATGAACTGTTCTCTTTTGACTCTAGAAAAGTGAAGTGTCTAGGATTAATCAAGGACTTAGCCATCACTTTGTCTTAGCTGCCTATGAAAATCATGATGATGGATATTGTGGTAGCAGATGTACCTCCCAAGTTTGGCATGTTACTTTCCAGAGGTTGGATCAAGAGACTAGGTGGATCATTACAAAATGATCTGTCCTATGCTACTGTCCCAGTTTTCGGAGGTGAGAGCAAGTGATTATACAAAGAGGCGCAGTTGGCTTATATCATCAGCGATGAGAATAACCCTACTAATTATCCTATATATGTTGTTGACACTAATTTTGGAGCATGTATTCTTCATATTGAAGAATCCCAGTTGGCCTCCACACAACTTAAAAAGCTAGTTTTCCAAATCGCTGGAAGAAGGCCCATAGATTTGGGACATGTTCTTTGATGGAGCTTGCTCTAAGGAAGCTGTTGGGGTAGGTGTATTCCTTGTGTCCCCCACACAGGAATACATTCATTTATCTTTCAAATTAACCTTTCAGGTCACAAATAACATAGTAGAATACAAAGCTTTGATTTTGGGCTTAAGCGCTGCTAAAGAAACGGGTATCAAAGGCCTGAAAGTGTTTGGAGATGTAGACCTCATCATTCAGCAGGTCAATAAAGCATTCCAAGAAAAGAATCCAAGGCTGAAAGCATACAGAGATGAGGTATGGAGGCTCAAGGATTCTTTTAATGATTTCAGCATTTCTTATATTCCAAGAATGAAGAACCAACTTGCCGACTCCCTTGCTGTGTCTGCTAGCACATTTATTCCTCCTTTGCCTCCTAAATTGACATATGAAGTTCAGGTAAAATATAGACCATCTCTATCTGACAATGTCAAATATTGGATATTTTTTGAAGAAAATGAGGAAATTAACAGGTTTTTACAAGTCGTTGAGGAATTTGCTGAAACGCACATCGACCAAGGAAATGAAACCATGGAAGAATGCGGCCAGTCCAAGCTAAAAAATAAGGTCGGCCGAGGAAGCATCATCTAGATGCCTAGTAATCATATACCAAAAGGATTGGTTCCTCTAGAGAAGCTTTTTGATCATAACGATGTGCCCTATAAGCCGGCCAAAATAGCCCAGCCCATCCAAAATTCCCATCAATCTGTCCACTTATTTGTCTTCTTCCCAGAATTCCAAGTATTGCACCCTAATGAAGCAATTCACTGATATTTTTTCTTTGGAATACAGTGATCTCAAAACCTATGATACGAACATCATTCAGCATAAGATTCCACTGGAAAAGAACACCACCCCTTTTAAGCAGAAATGAAGACCTAACAACCCTCTCTTGTTGCCTTTGATTGAGAAAGAGATCAAGAAGTTGTTGGATTCCAAAATCATAGTTTCCCTAAGGTATTCAAAATGGATAGCTAACCTTGTGGTACTGAGAAAGAAAAATGAAGAAACCAGGCTTTGCGTTGACTTCAAAAATCTAAACAAGTGCTCTAAAAAAGATAACTACCCCCTGCCTAAGATGGAACACTTGTTGCAAAGAGTTTCAGGGGCCAGAGTCATGTCTTTCTTAGATGGATTTTCAGGTTACAATTAGGTTGTTGTACATCCAGAAGATCAGGAAGTCACTACTCCTTGGGGCACTTTCATGTACTCCAAGATGCCTTTTGGACTGATGAATGTTGGGGCTACTTTTCAGGGCCATGGACATAGCCTTCGTGGGAGAGAAGGACAAGTTTGTCCTTATTTATCTTGATGACATAACAGTCTTCTCCAGCAGCCACAAAGACCATTTACAGCATTTGAAGAAGATCTTCCTAAACTGCAAACAGTTTGGAATTTCAGTGAACCCAAAGAAGTCACAATTTGCTCTAGAAGAAGGCAAACTTTTGGGACATATTGTTTCTACTAAAGGTGTGAAGATTAATCCAGCAAGGGTTCAAGGCATTTAGACATTGTCCATCCCAAGGTCAAAAAGGGGCATTCAATCCTTCCTGGGTAAGATTAACTTTGTAAGGAGGTTCATTCCAAACTTTGCAGAGCTAGTAAATCACAACACTTCCATGCTGAAGAAAGGATCAGAGCTAAAATGGACAGATGCTTCAAGAAGATCTTTTGAATCCATCAAGAAAGCTATCATGGAAGCTCCCACTCTAATCAGCCCAGATTACACTAAGGAGTTTTATATCTTCTCTTTTGCCTCTTATGATACACTTGCAGTAGTTCTGTTACAGAAAAATGATGAAGGCATAGAGCACCCCGTGGCCTTTTTCAGTAAAACTTTAAGGGATGCTGAACTAAGGTATGACCTTATTGAAAAACAAGCTTATGCTCTCATAAAATCTTTAAAGGCATTCAGAATTTATATTCTGCATTCCAAAGTAGTTGCATATGTACCTTTAGCCTCATTAAAAGATGTCTTAACTCAGCCAGATATTGATGGGAAGAGAGCTAAATGGATTGCAAAATTCATAGAGTTTAACATAGAGGTGAAGCCCACTAAGCTTGTCAAAGGCTAGGGCTTGGCTAAACTTATGGCTGAAAAAAATTACATCTTGTTAGACATAAATTCCATGGGTCTAAATTTAGATGATGAGCAGACAGAGGGAGAAGTAGAAGAGCAAAATCAGAATCAGTCTTTGACTGAAAATCTAGCCACATGTGAATGGTATTACAACATAGTTCAATTTTTTCAAAAGCTACAAGTCCCTCCAGGGCTTAGCTCAAGTCAAGCTCATGCCATTAAACTCAGATCAGCCAAATTCTGCATTAATAAAAATCTGCTTTATTGGAAAGACCCATCAAGAACCCTCTTGAGGTTTCTAGATAAAGAACAATCTGTGGAAGTCATACACCAGTTCCATTCTAGCATCTGTGGAGGTCATCATTATTGGAAAACCACGGCTCACAAAATCTTGAGGGTTGGATATTATTGGCCTACTCTGTTCTCTGATGTGTTTTATTTTGTAAAATCTTGTGACAAGTGTCAGAGGTTTGTAGGAATACAGCAGCTAAAATCTCTGTCCTTGAAGCCAATACATGTCAATGGTCCCTTCCAGCAGTGGGGCTTGGACTTTATAGGTGAGATAAACCCACATTCCAGTGGCCAACACAAATGGATCTTAGTAGCCACTGATTATTTCACCAAGTGGATTCAGGCTATACCCACTAAGAATGCCAATCATCAAGTTGTCATAAAGTTCTTGAATGAGAATATTTTCACTAGATTTGGTTGCCCAACCAAACTAGTCACCGGTAATGCAGTAGCTTTCAAGGCAAAAGAATTTGTGGACATGACTGAATCCATGGGCATTCGAGTGGTGCATTCTACCTCATATTATCCTCAAGGCAATGGCCTGGCAGAATCATCTAACAAGAGTCTGGTAAGGGTAATCAAAAAATTGTTAGAGGACAACAAAAATAGCTGGGATTCCAAGTTGAAGTTTGCACTATGGGCTGACAGAGTTACCATCAAAAAGTCCATAAGGAATTCTCCATTCAAACTGGTTTATGGCACTGATGTTGTTTTCCCCATCCAGCTGATTCTCCCTGTGGCTAAGTTCTTGCAAGAAGAACAAGATGAAGAGAATGACATGGTAAGAAGAATGAATAACCTGGTTGAACTACAACAGATCAGAGAGTAGCTGGTTGAGAAGTTAAAAGCTCATCAGAAGAAAATCAAAGAAACCTTTGACAGGAAGGAAAAATTGGACAATTTCCAAGTGGGTGATTGGGTGCTTAAATGGGATGCATTTAAGGAAAAGAAAGGTAATCATGGTAAGTTTGACTCCTTATGGACAGGTCTGTTTGTCATCGCTCAAATTCAGTAGAACAATACATTCATTCTGCACAATTTGGAAGGAGGAGATACTTTTGGTAGCCCAATAAATGGGTGGTTCTTGAAACTTTATTTCGTTTAAGGCTTTAAAGCCTTGTCATTGTAAATATGTTTTTCCAGTTTTTATTTCATTACAAAATAGACTCCATGCCCAATGGAACACTAGAAGGAAGATTTGACTTTGTTTTTTCAGGAAAGGCATTGATTTGTGATCCTTGAAACCTCACAGGGAGGATTTCATCCCTAGAAGGAGCCAGTGTTAGCCTTGCTGGAAAAAGGCCCAAAAATGGATCCATATAGGCTCTTAAAGTCTCCAAATTTGCTTAAAATCATGCCAAGGGATCCAAAAATGCTCTTGAAATCTTCAAGATTTGCTCAAAGATCATCCAATGATCAAAATCAGCATAAGAGGAGAGCCCTTGGAAGGGCGGAAATACACTATCGGGAGGCAAAAATGCTTGAAAACCATGAAAAACCCACAATCGCAGGCTTAAATAGAGGAATGAATAGCAGCCGTTAGATCTGGCCGATCAACGACCTAGATCTAAGCAGCTAATCACATCAGTGGTGGCCATCGGAGGCAGTTGGAGTAGAGTCATGACGAGATCGGGTCGAGCGATATGCCGATCACTGATATCGGCGATATTTCTATCGACAGGGAGCATATGCCATGTTATATGAAGGACCCAGGGAGTGAGCGACGCGCGATTGCAATTTATCGCATCGCTATAATCACATCGGCACTATACCATGGGGTGGGGCCTATGCACAGGCATGTGTGCGACCCGATGAGCCGGACTCGACGGCATTATATATGAGAGTTCATAAATTTTGAAGTCCACGCCAAAGCCATTTTTAATGCATTTTCCGTGTATTTCGTTATATAACGAAATACAAAGGGAAACAGGGGCAGTGCGATAGCGATGGAACCCAGACCCGATGGGTTTTGGGAAGAAAAAAAAATATAAAAAATATAATATATATATATATATATATATATATATATATATATATATATATATATATATTCAAGTCTGCAAAAGCCCAATTTTTAATGTATTTTGTGTATTTTTGTTATATAATGAAAATACGAAGGGACAATTGGCCAACAGTGATTGCGATGAGTCCTAGACCTGAAAGGGTCTAGGAAGTGAAATATATAATATCTGAAGTCCGCCAAACCCATTTTCATGCATTTTTCAATGTTTTTCGCATATTTCATAATATAAGGGAAATACATAGGAGCAGGATTTTTGCGACTTGCGATGGTGACAAGGACGGACCCAATAGACAATTAAACCATATTTTAGGACTTTTGAAGTCCAAAATACCCAGAGAAGGCGGGATTTTTGTAATAATGTTGTGTTTTCTGTATATAATAGAAAAATGGTCATTTATAAATGTTTAAGGGATTACACAGGCCCAAAGACCCTATCCATTATCTAACAGAGGCCAGGAGATAGGGATAGAGGTTGGAAGGGGAATAGAAAGAGCCACAGCACGCGCAGCTCACCCCCAAACCAACAAAGCAGTCATGGAGCATCAACAGACAGTGCAACTCATCCATAACAACAGAATCAATTATGGAGCATCTCTGGCACGGGAGAACTCCCAGACAGCACAACAAACCACCCAAAATATCTAAAAACGGTTACTCTTCTGTCAGAAGAAGAAAACTATGAGCCCATGCTTGCCTAGAGGGCATCAAATTAGTTAACAAGGTAGATCAGACAGATTAAGACTCTGAGCCTCTTAGAGCTCAGGAGCATTGTAAACAGGCTATAAATAGCTGAAAGTAAGATGTAATAGAGGTTCAACCTCTGGAGATTGTTCCTCCTCTGTTCCTTCAAACTTCTCATCTTCATTCTAGCAATATGAGCTTCTTTTGCTATTATATGTTCAATGTCCATTCCCTTTGTTGTTCTATGTTTGCACTTGAATAGGTTATTCAGGTTTTCTGCTATGTCTAATGCCAAATAATTGTCATCTTATCTCTGCATTGATAAATTGGATTTGCAAGTCTCATTTACTTCCTTTAGCTGGCCATTCATATGTGTTTATGTATGGAATCTGCTGGTACAGTCAGTATTCTCCATCTATCTATTGAATCTATAAATTATTGAGCATTAGTGGTCTAAAGCCTTGTATTGGTGAGAGTGTTCATGCATGTCTTGAGTGATAATAGCGCTGAAATGGTTATCTAGCTTGATCCAAACCATCATTTATTCCAATAGTTCAGAGAACAATATTGAAGATTATATGTTACCAGGCATCTCCAATCTACAACCTAGGAGAATTTCTTGGAGTGATAACAAGTCCCATCTTTCTTTTCTTCAGATTTTGAACCACCCTTTCCTACCACTTATCAGCTAGTAGCGTTGTCCTCTGTGCTCTAATGCCTCTAGCTTTCTTCAAACCTTCTACATCCATCCCTTCAGCAGCATCTCTATTCCACAACTGGTAGCATTCTCCCCTTAGGTCCCTTCCCCGGTACTGGGGTTTTACGCTACCATTTCCATGGCGGATGAGGGAAGTAGTCCTTCTTCTACCATAAACATATTAATCCACAATGGAACTTCCCTCATCAACCTTCTTCTTACTCCGGATCAAAACAATGCTTTTGCCTTTGAGAAGGATTGATAACTTTCAGTGGCAAACTCGACTATATATCCTTCCACCATAGTATTTACCAAAAAATCGATTGCTCTGGTCAGATCATTATCTATTTGCTGAAGCAATATGAGATCTAAGGAAGTTCAACTGCAGTGAAATGACGTCAACCCCCCTGACCAATTCTACCCTTTCAACCTTCTTAACCAATTGTACAAGTCTTCTAGGAACTTGCACCTGAATATTTCATATTGATCATTGGTACCATCAGCATATAAAATCCCTTCCCTCACCTTGCTGATCGATTGATTCCTATGGATAGCTTGCTCTGCTATAAACAAATCTATTTTGTGATTCCACCAATCCCTAATCTCTTTCTTGAATATCCTCAACACCATGTTCCAACCTAGTTCTTATAACTTCAGGTCCCGGCGATGGAACCATTTATTGGCACGAAAGGGTCATCAGGGGAAAAGACCTTGGGTTCAAGCGCGAAGAGCCAACAATGGTTCATTTTAGTCTAGGACAACATCGACATTTTCACCTTACCCAAGGGGTAAGGAGTCTCACCCAAGGCGTGTCACGACCAGAACTAAGAAGGCTCCATCATGGAGTCAAGGAAGCACCAACCAATAGGAGAGATACAACATTACATACATAATCAAGATAACAACATACCATCCAATACACAAAACCTACTACATGCATGAATATTACAGGACATTTTAAAATTTTAAGTGGGTCACCACATCATATACACTCATACATATTATTCTACGCAACCAGTCTAAGATTTCCTTTATATTGATTTAACAATAAAACATCACATGACATCCCAGAATTCTCTGTAGGTAATTACAAGGAGTACTCATTTATAGACTCATGAGCTTGTTCTCTAGCTCAAAGGTCATGCTAAGCTAAGTCTCTACATTCTAGTATTGGCTTGCCACAACTAGCTATCTTCTCTGCAATGCCAACCTCAACAGCCTAACCAACCAATCTCTCTTCCTTATGAGCCATCTCCTTTTATATTTCCCCCTACTGCCTGGAATACTAGTTCCCACTCAACTATTCTTTCCCTCGGCAACCCCTCCTCCTTCCTGTCCACTCGACTGCCTTTGTCTTCCACTGACATCTTGCCACAACTCTTCCAAAACTGCCTGTTCCTGCTTTGCTATCCATCTGTTCTCCCAGGAAGCTAACCATTGTCATCACTCGTTTCCTCCTTGTTCTTTGGCTAGCCAAAATAATCAAAACCTTTGCAAAATCAAAACAAAGGACTGAACACTTAGATCTATCCAAATCCTTATTTCTCCCTTATATTTCTTTTCTTGGACCACCATTGGGCTCACCAAATCATATTCCTCCACAGGTTCACTAATTCCCACCTCAAGCATCTTGTCTAACTCCAAGCAGACCTTTTCCTTGTATTTGGGATTAAGGTGATATGGCCTCTGCTTAATAGGCTTTGCGTCCGGCTTTAAGGTAATTTTCATCACACCCAAGTCACATATGATGCATTTTAAGTCAGAAAATTTTGTAAGAAAAATATCATGGTACTCACGGAGTAACTCAACAACTTTATCCACTATGGCATCATCCCAGTAATCTCCGATCTTCGCAAATTTTGGTTCTGCTTTAGTACCAATATTCACTTGCTTGGTTTTCAGTGGTGCGGTGATGTCCACATTTTCTATCTGCGAACCTTCGACCTCGCAGTGGCCTTCTGCCTCTGGGATATTAATATTCCTTGGATCTTCATCCTCCCCCTCAGTAGTTACATTATATCATTCCAGCGCATGGCACAGCTAGGTGCTCCAATCTGCTTGAACCAACTCTAAAGGATCCTGCAGAATTCTGAAGATCGCCGCCTTAACCTCCTGTAGATCTTCATCAATGTTGTCGAACCCATCCTCAAAACTAAAGATCATCAAAAATCCTTCCCTTAATATATCCCACTCCGTAGTGCCATGGCAGAGCTCTGTTTCTAGGTACCAATTCATGGGGATTATATCCATAGTATGACAGAATAAGGGCACCCACTCTGGTTGTGGCTCTGTTTCGTAGAATTTAGTCCATGTTTCCAAACGATCACACGAATCATTTCTCCCATCATATTTATCAGTCAATCGTGCTTTCGGACGACCAAATCGAAACCTCATCATCCTCCTATAATTGTTCCATTCATCAAATTTTTCCTTGTGCGTACCCCACCACCATGTGGGAGTAGAGTGCAGTGCCAAATCCAGTGCTTGAAAGCGATGATCCTCAGGTACTTCTCTTTCAAAGGCATCCAAAAACTTATCTACATCAATTAAACCATCATAATAGGGTAAATTTCTTACCTCCGATGACACACAGTGCAGTGATTTAGTCATCATGTTACAACATAGCATAGATACTTCATGCAACTGATTCTGCCAATGCTCCAATTCTTCATCTGAATCCAAGGTACAAGAGCTTTCACGGTCCCATGCAATCCATCCATCAGTTGTCGGATTAATCTAGTCTTGGTCTCGCGCTATAATTTTGTAGATTTGATCCAAATCATCATCACTTTCTTCATAGTCACAGATCGGTTTAGTATAGCGTGGCCCTTCTACAGGATCCAATGGTACTAAAATGCCGAGCGATTTCCTTTCAAACAACATTGTCTGCTTCTTCAAGTTGATGACCCCATTCATATCAATATCCCAATCAATTCCAAGGAGCACGGGGTATGGGTTTCTGTCATCAACAATTTCTATTACTTAGAAATCATCCAATGCGCTTGCACCTTCTATATCTACGATGACTCCATGCAGTCTTCCCATAGGGATAATCTTCTGTTGGTTCGCCATCCTCAGTTGAATCGGGGACTACTACAGTGCAGTTCTCCCCATTCTCTCCCATGTCTGATTAGGAAAAGCATTCACGTCAGACCCCAGATCCAAAATAACCTTGTCCATCTCATAATCTCCTATCTGCACGGTGATTCTCATCTCATGCCCAATTCTTGCCTTATGTTTTCCGATATTTCTGACTATGTAGTGTCCACTGGGAGTCTTTTCCTTACTAGCACACTTTTTTATCAACTCTTGTAGCTCCTTCACAGCCTTGCTATCACACAGAATTTTCATGCAGGTTTCCAGGAACGTGGTGAGTACAGATGGATTGATCTATATGGGCGTGCTGGTTTATGGTAGTTTGTTTTGACTTCCTGAGGTAGATGCCTCAGCAAAGTTTTTATTCGCTTCCATAAATGTTTCCTTCATGCATTCTGGATTGAAGCTGACTTCCTTTTTTGGGACCTTGTGGAACCATCCATTCTCTTCAAGTTGTTTGCCCTTGTCATCCCCAGTCGTTACTCCGCTTCTCATCACTATATTCACATTTGGATCCTCCTCACAGGTCTCAACCCTCATCATTTGTAAGTTCTGTGTAGGGTGTTTAGGTTACGCCTTCTTCTCCTACATCTTGGTTATCAGCACAGGGCATTCTTCTATCATATGGTTGAACAAAGTGCAGTATTGACATGACAAGCGCATTTGATTCTAACACTCCTGCGCGTAGTGCCCTGGCATCCCGAAATTGTAGAAAATAACCTGTCCACGACCTCTACCAAGTCCTCCTCCTCCTTGGACTTGTCTGCGCCCCTGATATCCTCTGCGTGCTCCCCCAATGCTATGAACTGGAGGCCGAGTTTCTACTTGCATTTGATATGCTGGCATTCTTTCCATCATCAATTTGTAGCTACAACAATGATGCTCATTGTGGCCCACCGATTTGTAGAAATTGCAAAACAGTTGTTGTGGTGTCTACACAAACTTTTGTAGCAAATGACAATTATCTGTTATGTATTTTCTGGTCACCTGACAAATAGCGCACCATAGCATGTGTCCCCTACTTGGTCTTGTTGTAGCTTCCTGCCTCAGGGGCATTGGTCCCCCCTATGATATAATTCGCAAAGACAAGGCAATGATCTTTATCATGCCCCTGGCTCTTACACTTGAAGCACCAGACTTCCTCACACACCTTCGGCTAGCCTCCTTTTATTTTTTCAATATTTGCAGTTCCAAGCAGAGGTTCTACAATTGCGAGTGAATTGTTGAACTCCGAAAGATGCTTCCTGAATAGGCATTTCGTGCAATCTCATCGTGATTTCCAAGGCTTCCACCTAGGTCCCTATCCTCTGTTGCGATAAAGCAACCCTTAGGTGGGGCAGGAGCGAGGCTATAAACCACTTGCAGTGCTGACTATCTATGGGCTACATATTAGCTTCGCAGATCACACATTTCAATCTTTGATCTAAATCACAGGGAATTTCACCAGCCCTCATCATGATTTCCTTGAATCCAACTACTGATTGTGAGTCAGAATTAGGATTACTAAATTCTTTATTCAAAGTGGCCTTAGTGTCTGCTGATGATGCCAAAGGGTTATTAGTGCAGTACTTAATCTACCAGGTCAGCGCGTGATCCTGTAGAGTGGTAACCAACTGCACTTTCTTTATACTATCATCAGTATTATGTTGCGCGGCCCATACCGTATTCACAATGAACCAGAACTAATTTATATCTTCACTCCTTATACCTTTGAAAATCGGTAGCTTTACTGAGTTCAAAATGTTGAACAATGGTGGTGGTGGTGGTGTGGGCAAAGGTGTATGTTGTGGAGGTGAAGGTGGCGATGCAGTGGATGGATGATGTCTCCATGGAAAACCTTGTCTTATCAACTAGACCACACTCCATGGTGAAGCCTATACCACTCCTTCATCGTCACTCGAAGGAGGTCCAATCAACGGGCTATATTCAGGACCTGTTTTCCCTCGATCTCTAAAAATATTTCGACTTCGTGTAGCTCTGAACATCAAGGCAATGGCATAACCCATTTTTCACACAACAGAATCTTAATCCAGGTATTCAAATATCTTAGATACTTACCTCGTGGCCCTTTGAAGAATTTTCACTCTGCTTCCTTGTATCTTACTGAGGTATCAACTGCGAACTCTATCACAAATCCTCCTATCACTCAATCAAGCCAGTGATCAATAGTGCGCATGATCTTATCTTCAGAAGCTTCCAACCTCCACACTAGTTCTGAATTGCACACTATTGGACCATAAAGTCTACACCTTCCTTGGCCTTCTGCCAATTTAGATATCCACTCATATAGCTTGATTAGGAAGGTGCAGAAGAAAATTGCGTGTATTTTTGTGTACAAATATCTCTCCAACCACTTTTCTTTTGACATGCGTAGATTCTTATTTTCCCGTGCTGCAAAGTTGTGGATCTTTCTATCCAACCACTTCTCAATTTCCTTTTTGGTCGGATTCCAGTGATGCAACATCACACATCTCCTTAAGCAGATCTTTTTCCTGGCAACAGAACCATTTGTTGGCTTAATGGGTCTTGACCCAGGCTCAGAGTTAGTTGCGCCAAACAAAACCCTACACTGCTAGCCCTTTCGACATCAACCTGCTTAGCGCAAACTGAAGTCTCATCCAAAGCATTATGGGGGGATGCTGGAACCAAGTTTCTAGATCTAGAGATCAGTGTGATATCTTTTTATGCCCTAGATCTGCCTCCGCACAGATTTATAAGACCTTAGGGCTTCGTACTGTATATTCCTTCGGATAGCCTCTAGATCTCCACGAAGGTCGACGATCAACTTTTGTGCACCCTTAACAAACTAATTACCTACTTATGTGCACCATAAATTATCCTTAGATGAGAATCTACTCAGATCTACTTAAGTGCTCAACAAACGTCACAGAATATATTATGATCTTCATGTAAATACTTAACATGAATTGTGTTCAGTTAATAAGACTTATCCAGTAGTTTAGCGGATCAATATATCATTGTTTCATAAAGACATGATCTCATCACAACATATATCACAAACATAAACAGCAGAAGGAAACAAATAAAACATATAAATTTCTCCAACAGTCTTCTTTATTGATCTTCAGTATAAGGTTACAGACTCAAAACTTCCCTGCACACTCAGCTGCAGGGGTCTATACACTCAACTGCAGACACTATTCTAGGCCTCTGCACACTCAGTTGCAGAGCCTTTCCCCCCTCTAAGACTTACTTTCCTGCGCTAACTCTCTAAGACTCCATTCGTAATACCCATAAACATAGACATAGATCTACCTTAGACTCTCTAAGACACACCTATTTATACAATCCCATGGTCTACAGACCATGGGTAGATCTCAAAAACAAACTCAACTTTACATAAATGAGGGTAAAAACCCTTTTTGACTCCTAACTAACTACGTGCTCTGCATCCACAATTCGCGGAGACTTCACATCTTTTTATCAACCTTTACATCAAAACTTAGTTTTTTAACCCAAAACTGACCTAGGGGACCCCATCCCAACATGAAAGAGTTCACCTCTCCTGGGCTATGTCTCCTTGGTCTAGCTTCCAATGGCTTGGGCCTCTCTATTATGCTCAAAAGTGTAAACATCTATGTTTACAATGCTCAAATGCTTCTAAAACCTGCTCCAATGAGTCCATAATACTAAAAAATGGATATCTAGCCTCTTTTTTCCTCCAATTTGGTGGAAACTAAAGAATTTATGACTTCTCCTAGTTCTCCCAATATTCGCTCCACAAATTGCCCCATTTCTGGCATGATCCTAATAATTAGCCCCAAAAAGGTGGTAACTAGGTGAAAAATTTTCCACACGGTAGGCCATAATCTATCAGCTGACTATTTATCGCAAATCGCAGTCGGCGAGGAAAACAGTGGGCTTTATAGTCTATGAACGCAATGACCGATGTGCGATTGCGATGTGGTAGACCCAACAGAAGTATTAACCACAACCGATAAACATATTGCGTCTGGGATCCTTTTGAAAATCACAATTCGGCAAAGTATCGACAATCCATATATGCGAGACTTCTATTTTTCTGCGAAGTGCAATTGCGATCTATGATCCATCGTATCACAACTTCAGGGTTGACCCCTTAATTCCTTTCCATTTGTCTTTTACGAAGTGCGATTGCAATATGCGATCCATCACAAGCCTTCCTTTCTTAGGGCCAATTCTTTAACACTGACCTACCTACGACATGCAATTTGTGATATGCGGGGGCCAATGGTGACCTGCCACTTGGCGCCTCCCCAATCACTGAAGGGCCTTTCCACATCATCCAATCCTGCCATGTGTCCAAGTCAAACCTGAATTTTGACTTGCTCTAACTTCTGCATATGAGCTCGGATTTAAGTGTCATTCACACCGTTGGAATCAGAATGAAGAGATCTTCGATCTAAAGCTAAGTTTATCAAGATTCTAACACTTTGATTTTTTAGCCTAATTTTGAGCACCTAATCACTCCTCCCCACTGAAAACTTTTTGGACCCCAAAAGGATCACTTTCAATTGTCCAGGCGGCGATGGTATAGTTTCCTCACCTTTCCAACCTCTAGCCATTTGGCTTTTAAAGGATTTGTACCCTTGAGCCCCACTCGAAGATAATCGATACTTCCCCTTTTTGATGTCCTTATTCTTCGGTCAAGTATAGTGTCTTGCTGAAGCTCATCAAGGAATTCTGGAGAAAAGTCTTCAATAGATGGAATTTGACTATTCTCTCCTTGATCTTCAATGAAAGGAGGTTCATACAACCTTAAATTCGCAACATTAACAACAACATAAATTTTCATATATGAAGGAAAATCCAACCTGAAGGCATTGTTACCTATCTTTGCCAAAATTCTAAATGGACCATATCTAATTGGTTTTAGCTTTTTACCTTCTCCTTGGAGCCTCTCTTTGTTTATGTGAAGCCAAACTTCATCACCAACTTGGAACTTTTGATATTGACTATGCTTGTCATGCCTTGTTTTGTACTTGCCTTGGCTTTTCTCAAGTTATTCTTGAACCTTTTGGTGCACTAATTAGATTTTTTCAATGAACTTTCTTGCTTTTTCTATGTCTCTATGACCTTTAATAGCAGCATCTTTGCCAAAAATAAAATCCAAAGGAGATTTAGGCAAGTATCCCATGCATGCCTCAAATGGTGAATTTTTATTGGAAGAGTGCTTCGCTTGGTTGTAATAATGTTGAATATAGTGCAAATGTTCATCCCACAACTTAGGATTCTTGCTACAATACCCACGAAGAAGATGTATCATTGTTATGTTAACCACTTTTGTTTGACCATTTGTTTGTGGAAGAAAGGTTGTACTCTTTTTTAATTTTCTTTCCATGAATCCCCACAACCTTGACCAAAAATGATCAACAAAGCGAGAATCGCGATCACTAGAAATGGATGTGGGCAATCCAAAATGCACCCAAACATTCTCAAAGAATAACTTAGGAGTTTGTTCAGCTGTAATTTTCTTTTTACATGGCATAAAAATACACATTTTGTTGAACCTATCCACAACTACATACAAATAATCATGACCTATTTTTGACAATGGAATACCTCCTACAAAATCCATAGAAACACTCTCCTAGGGTCGTGAAGGAACTGGAAGTGGTGTGTACAATCCTAACTTCCTATTACTAGGCTTACTGATTTCACATAATGAACATCCTTTAATAAAACAAGACACACTTTCAAGTATATGAGGCCAATAAAAATACCTTTGTAAATGTGCCACCATCTTACTTACACCGAAATGACCAACAATAAGAGAAGTATTTGCCTCTCTTATGATGTTAACTCTTTCTCCCTATGGAATACAAAGCTTTCCAAGATGGTACAACAAGTTATCATGAAAATGATAATCCAATTCCTCTAATTGGTTAACTTGATTCAATCTTGCACAAACATCTTGAAAGTCATTATTTGATGCATATTTCTCAATATAACTTTCATGTAAAATGGAATTATGCTTGAGTATAGTAGCTGCACTAAAAATAGGCTGAGAAAGAATATCAGAAACCTTATTGTAGATACCTTTCTTATACCTAATTACCAAGTGGAATTGTTGAAGAAAACCCATCCATCTGAAGTGTCGTGACTATTGCAACTTTGATTGTGATTGCAAGTATTGCAATGGTTGATGACTAGTGTGAATGATTGTTTCCTTACCCATCAAGTAGTGCTTATATTTTTTCACACTTTGCACCAACGCATACAATTCCTTGTCATATGTAGGATAGTTAATCACTACACCATTAAAAGTTTCCGAATGTAAACAGATAGGCTTACCATGTTGCATGAGGATTGAACCCATAGTGTAATCACTATCACCATTCTGAATCTCAAATGACTATCTCAAGTCTGGAAGTGCAAGTACTATAGTTGCATTGATCTTTTCCTTCAATGCATTAAAGGCCTTTTGTTGTTTTCCTCCCCATTGAAAAACCTTTTTCATGATTTTCAACACATGTAAAGGAGTTGCTATAAGAGATAAATTAGCAATGAATTTCCACCAATATTGGGTTGCTCCCAAAAAACTTCTTACCTCAGTAATTGTCTTGGGCCTTGGCCAATTCATAATGACATCAACCTTGGAGGGATCTATTTTCAACTCACCTCCTCCAACAATATGACCCAAGTAGACTAAAGAAGTTTTTCCAAACTCGCACTTTGACATCTTAAGATACAACTGTTCTTTTTTCAAGACATCAAGTACTTTTCTTACATGTATGACATGTACAAGATTTACTGAAAATTAATATTTCTTCTAAGTATACTATGAAAAACTCATCAAGAAATGGCCTCAATACATCATTCATCACATGCATGAATGTAGCGGGAACATCACATAAACTAAACGACATAACTAGCCATTCAAACAAACCCTGTTTTGTTTTGAATGTTGTCCTCCAAATGTCTCCTTCAGCTATTCTAATTTGATGGTAGTCACTTCTTAAGTCCAACTTAGCAAAATAATTTTCATCTTTCAATTGATCAAGTAAATCATCTATTCTGGGAAGTGGGTAATGGTTCTTTACTGTAATTTTGTTCAATGCACAGAAGTCCATGCACATGTGCCATGTTTCATCCTTCTTTGGCACTAAGACAATAGGTGAACCACACAACGAGGAAGATGCTCTGATGATCCATTTGTTCTACAACTCTTGAATTTTCTTCTTAGTTTTTTCACTTTCCATCACTTGACATCCTATACATGCCAATGCTAGGAAGAGGACAATATTGCTGCAACTATATCTCATGTTGGATTCCTCTCTTGGGAGGTAATCCCTTTGGTTCCTAAAACATCTCATCATATTGGTTAACTACGTCAACCAATTCATATTTAAAATTTGAATCACAACCTTTAAAATCTTCATTATCAATGTTATTCCTGGGTTTGATCATGAGAAGCACAAAATTCTTGCTCGAATTCACTAGTATTTTCATCTGCCTTGCATTAACAAGCGAAAGATTTGTTTTCTTGTTGTGAGCTCCCACAATATATTCTACTCCACATTTGAATAAATGATATTTGTTTTCATGTCTATGGAAGATATATTTTCTGTCATAAAGGTACAGGTTTCCCAGAACTATGCCACAGATATCTAACGGCACAACGTCAAGCTCCACTTCATCTATGAATTTTACAGTAATGGGAGATTCCAGTTTACACTTTCTCATTACCTAAAATTGCGCATTTCCATACATCCATCCAAGTGGAGAGGTTTATGATGTGGAACGGTTTCCAAATTTAAACTTTTGACAATGTTTTCAAAGATAAGATTGGCTTGAGAGCCGCTATCGAAGAGCGTATCAATATTGTTGTGTTTTGATATCACCCTTATGTGAAAAAGTTCTATTCTCCTCTTTTCGTTTGGAGTTTCATTTTGCGAGTCTAAAGAACTAGTGTTGGTGATGGATTCTTTTCCTTTTAACCCCATGGCTATGATTTTAGTTTCATCACCTGAATCAGATCCCGAATCCTATTGAGTGGTTTCAATTGTTTTTTGTTTTCCATTGTTATTGTTTCTTTTTTCTCTCATTTTGGGATGAAGCTTCCAACAATGAGCTTCATTGTGACCCTCTCTAGAGCAACGTTTGCATGTAACTTTCTATCCTTATTTTTTGATAGATGCATTTTTCTTTGCCTTCCCTTTGAAATCCTTTTCCTTTCCTTTACTCTTAAATGGTGTTTTACTACCTTCTTCTGGGGTGTTTTTCCCTCTTGCCTCAAGATGAATGGCTTGCACACACACATCATCTAGATTATTGGGATTAAACATTAAGATAGTATGCCTAAGAAAACTATGTAAACCCCCTACGTACTTCAGTAACGTGTTATGTGATTGCAAATCTACACCTAACATCAAAGACCTTTTTTATGAATTCTTGGGTGTAATCTTGCACATTTTGACATTTAATTTGTCTAAAGTTATGCCAATTAATGATGCCTTTCTACATATAAGCTAGAGGGGATAATTGTCTTTTGATTGCAACAATGAAATCATTCCAAGAAATTGAGATCTTACCATGTTTTTTAATCTCCTCTTGGGTCTTTGATTCCCACCATACTAGTGTTGCACCCTCCATTATCAAGGAAGCTAACTGAATCTTTATGTCATCCTCTTGAAGGTTTTGGATCTTGCAATAGACCTCCAACTAATGAATCCAATTATCAAGCTTCTCTTCATTCACTTCACCATTATACATGGGCAGCTCAAATTAAACATCAAGTTTTAAAAAAAAGTGATTTACCAGTTTTTTTTTAAGAATGATGATGAGTATGAGTAAAGGTTGTGTTAGTGGAAGAGGGTGAAGAGGCTTGTGAAGAAGAAGATGAAGAATATGGTGGAGAGGGTGGAGGTTTGTCTCCATTTCCATTACCTCCTTTTCCATTACCTCCTCCTGAAGAGCCTTCTCCTTTGGGAGGTTTGGAACTTTCCCTTTGCAACCTGGTATTTTTCAAAGAAATAATTTCTAAAGGTCTTCTCATCTTCTGTCATGTTTTTAGGTTCTCCTTCATGAGACATGATCTCTAGAGTATCAACTTCAACTTGAGGTTGAATTGGTGTTGGAGATTGTGGCAACCTTTCTATCCTTCTCCTTGACCCAACATTAGGTCTTCCAACTAGCTTTCCTTCACCCCTTTTGAGTTTTAACCTTGTAAGCATGACATAAACTTACAAACCATTAAATCCTTCTTTCACAAAGAAAACCTGGCTGGGATACAAAATTGATCTGATTTAGAATATTAGATTCTAGTGCTAAGATCCTCCTCAGATTATAAAATTCTTTCATTATGCTTAAGGATTCAAGAATTTTTGCAAGTGAAATGAAAAGTTTTTATGTTAATTTTATGAGCAATTTAACATAAATAAGAGACTGAACTATTGGGTTGTGTTATATTCTTTCCACGACTAGCCCACGTAGTTAACCAGGGGGTTAGAGGGGGGGCGGATCCCCCCCTTCGTTGCGCTGATTGTGTAGCGGGGGGGTCATAGGGGGTTTGAGGTGTACCTGTAACCCCACTTTATGGGGTCTGGGGCATCGCCCTGAAAATTTTTGGTTTTGGACACTATGTTAGGTTAGGCGGACCCACCTATGGTTTTGTGCATGATTTTCGCACATGTTTTTGGATGCGATGGTTTTTGGTCCATGGTTTTGGACGTGATGTTTTTTCATTCCATGGTATTGGATGCTTCGGCATGTATAAATATGTATTATAACATTGAAAGGAATATAATGAAAAATCAAGCTAGTAGTCTCGATTTTGGGATCCAGGCGAAAATCTCTATGTATATGTGTTTTATGTGTTATGCTCTCACATTGTTTATTTTCTGTGTTTTAGAATTTGTATGCAGGTAATTTCTGTACAGGGTTAAAACCTACATTTGGTATTAGAGCAGTTTTGGCTTCAAAGGGACACCTTTGTCACTGAGGGGTTTCACTCAGGCCTGTGGTAGACCCTGTTCAGTGGGAGATCTGCGAGATCGATTATGGTGGTGAAAGAAGATGGCAAGCAGTGGAAAGATAGATATCTAGAAATTTAATGGTCAGAGTTTTGAGTTGTGGAAACTCAAAATGGAGGATCTGTTGGTGGATAAAGATCAGTGGATCGCAGTAGATCTGGGTACTAAACCAACGGGAGTGTCCAATGAAGAATGGAAGAAGTTGGATCAGAAGGCAAAGAGCATAATATGATTGTGTGTCTCATATTCAGTATTGTTGAATGTATGAGGGGAAGCTACGGCGAAGGTTTTGTGGGACAAGTTAGGGACTTTGTACCAATCTAAGTCTCTAGTGAATAAACTGTTCCTACAAAAAAGGTTGTATAACCTAAGGATGAAAGATGGAGACTCAATGATAGAGCATCTGAAAACATTTAATACTGTGCTAAGCCAGTTAGCATCTGTTGATCTTAAAATTTCAGAAGAAGATAAGTGCATCAGTTTGTTATGTTCTCTACCAGATTCATGGGATAGCCAGGTTATTGCAATAGGTATGCAACTGCCTTGTAGTTTGATGAAATAGTCTCAACCTTGTTGACGAAGGAGATGAGATGCAAAAATATGGAGAGCCAGAATGGTGATGCCTTGTCTATACGAGGACAGTCCCAGAATAGAAACAAAAAATAAGTCATCGAGTGGGAGATCTAAATCTAGAGGGAGATCTAAATCTCCAGGAAAACCTGTAAAGGTGGTGTGTTGGAAATGCGGGAAGGAAGGGCACTACAAAAGGGATTGTAAATCTAAAGCTCCTGACAAAGGAAAGGGATATGATGATGCTCCTTCTGTAGAGGTGAAAACCACCTCAAATGAAGGTGGGGATGTGTACTTGGCTTCTTCAAGTACACATGTAGATCATGAGGCATGGTTGATTGACTTAGGTGCATCCTTTCACTTCACTCCCCATAGAGAGTGGTTCTGCAAGTATGAGAAATACGATGGTGGTGATGTCTTCTTAGGGGATGATAGGAAGGCTAGAATCATTGGTCGTGGAAAAGTAAAGTTGAAGTTGCAAGGAGGAAGGGTTAGAATGCTTCCAGGTGTTCTACATATTCCTGCATTAGCCAGAAATCGGATTTCTGTAAGCAAGCTAGGTGATGCAGGTCTAAAAACAGTGTTCGAGAAGGATACCTGCAAAATGTTTTTGGGAGCACTAGTATTGATGCGGGGAGTTCAGATTGGAACTCTTTACAAGCTGCAAGGTAGCACTGTTATTGATGGGTGCAATAGTTCTATGGTTCCTGAAAGTAGAGCAGAAAATCTAGTGGTATCTGGAGAGAAGACCGTGTTGTGGCATCAAAGGCTTGGAAATATTGGAGAGAAGGGCCTTCGAATACTTCATGGTAAAGGTATGGTAGAAGGTATGAGTGATAGATCTCTGGATTTTGATTTCTGTGAAAATTGTGTATATGGGAAGCAGAATCGAGTGAGTTTCCCCTCTGGTGGTTAGAGGGCGAAACATATATTAGAGCTTGTGCACAGTGATGTGTTTGGACCTGTGAGGGTTCCATCACTGGGTAAGTCTGTGTACCATGTATCATTTATAGATGACTTGTCAAAGAATACATGAATATATTTCTTTAAGAAGAAATCTGAAGTCTTTGATAGGTTTAAAGAATTTAAGGCTCTGGTGGAAAACCAAACACAGAAGAAGATAAAGGCGCTGAGGACAGATAATGGTGGAGAGTTTTGCAGCAAGGAATTTGAAGAATTCTGTAAGAAGTGTGGTATATCATAGCAGAAGACTACTCCATATACACCTCAGCAAAATGGAGTTGCAAAAAAAAAGAAAAAGATGTTGATGGAAAGGGCAAGAAGCATGCTCAATGGTGCCGATCTAGGACAGGAATTCTGGGCAGAGGCAGTGGATATTGCATGTTACCTGGTCAACAGGTCACCTTCATCAGCGTTGGAGGATAAGACTCCACAAGAGGTATGGACTGGTAAGAAACCCTCTCTTAAACATCTGAGGGTATTTGGATGTGATGCATATGTACATGTTCCAAAGGAGAAACGAACCAAGTTGGATAGTAAATCTAAAAAGTGCATCTTTATTGGGTATAAGGATGGTTTAAAGGGTTATAAGCTTTGGAACCCAGTCACACGGAAGGTTGTGTACAGCCGAGATGTGGTGTTTAGAGAGGTAAAAGATGTTATTAAACATGAAGTCCAACCAAAGGAACCTGAGAAGATAGAGTTTGAGCTTAAGGAGGAAGAATCAGACTCTACAGCAGAGGAGGAATCAAAAGATGAAGAGCCACAAACTCCGGGTGTAAGAAGATCAGTTCGAGAAAGAAGGTAGCCAGAAACGTATAGTCCATCTACTTTCCGTTCAAATTTTGCTTCACCTATTACTGACGATGATCCCAGAACTGTGAAGGAAGCAGTAGATTCAGAGGATGGAAAACTTTAGAAAGAGGCCATGGGTGATGAAATGGCATCTTTGCACAAAAATGAGGCTTGGGATCTAGTGGAGTTGTCCGTTGGAAGGAAACCCATTGGCAGCAAATGGGTGTTAAAGAAGAAGACAAATGCAGAAGGAAAGGTGGAGAAATGCAAAGCTCGATTGGTAGAAAAAGGTTATTCCCAGGTGCCGGGAATTGATTTTGGTGATATTTTTTCTCCTATTGCCAAGGTAACTTCTATTATATTACTTTTATCTGTTGCTGCTACTTTTGATTTTAAGGTAGAACAGATGGATGTGAAGACAAAATTTCTTCACGAGGTTTTGGAAGAGGAAATATACATGAAGCAACCTGAAGGCTTTGTGGTGAAGGGTAAGAAAGAACTGGTATGCAAGTTAAATAAGTCTCTGTATGGGTTAAAACAATCACCAAGGATGTGGTATCAGAAATTTGATAGATTTATATGGGGAATTGGCTTCACCAGAAGAAAAGCAGATCATTGTGTGTATTTTAAATTAATTGATGACCATGTTATTTATCTGGTCTTGTATGTGGATGATATGTTGCTGGTTGGAAATGACAAAGAAATTATCCAGGATTTGAAGACCCAATTGTCCTCCAAATTCGACATGAAAGATCTTGGTGCTGCGAACTATATTTTGGGTATGGAAATTAAAAGAGATCGAGCAAAGAGGAAGCTCTGGTTAAACTAGAGGAAGTATGTTGAGACAATAATGCAGAGGTTTAATATGCAGGATAGTAAACAGGTGAAGGTTCCTATTCCTGTAGGTGTGAGGTTATCTGCTGAACAGTGTCCCAAGACACAGGAAGAGGAAGAGGACATGTCTCATGTTCCATATGCAAGTGCAGTCAGTAGCTTGATGTATGCAATGGTCTGTACTAGACCAGACATTGCACATGCAGTGGGAGTATTGAGCAGGTTTATGTCAAAACCAGGGAAGGAGCACTGGACAGTAGTGAAGCAGGTTTTCAGGTATTTGCATGGCACTAGAGATTATGGTTTGTGCCACCAAGGAAGACTAGGATTGGACAAAGTGTTGGATATTGATGGCTTTGTTGATGCAAACTGGGCTGGAGATCTGGATTAGATAAGATCTACAAGTGGGTATGTGTTTAACCTATTTGGAGGTGCAATCAGTTGGATGAGTAACAAACAATCTATAGTGGCACTATCGACTACAGAGGCAGAATACATGGCAGCCACTCATGCAAGCAAGGAAGCAATTTGGTTGTAGATATTGTGTTCAAGTATGGGGTTAGTACAAGGAGATATAAGGATAGACTATGATAGCCAAAGTGCAATTTTCTTGGCAAAGAACCCTGCATATCATTCAAAGACAAAGCACATTAATGTTCAGTATCACTTTGTGAGGGATATGATAGAAGACAAAAAGGTGTTGCTGGTAAAGGTCGACACTTTGAAGAATACTACAGATGCATTGACAAAATATGTGAGCTTTGAGAAGTTCTCTTGGTGTAAAGAGACAATGGGCATTTCAGGGCTAGAAAAATTACTAAGCTCTCTTGTGGCCCCCTGTGGAAAGAAAACAACAAGTGGGAGAATGTTGGGTTGTGTTATATTCTTTCCACAACTAGACCACGTACCCTTCGTTGCGCTAATTGTGTAGTAGGGGGAGGTGGTCACAAGGGGTTTGAGGCGTACTCGTAACCCAACTTTATGGGGTCCGGAGCAGCGCCCCGAAAATTTTTGGTTTTGGGCCTTATGTTAGGATGGGTGGACCCACCTATGGTTTTGTGCATGATTTTTGCACATGTTTTTGGATGCGATGGTTTTCGGTCCATGGTTTTGGACGTGATGGTTTTTTGGTCCATGGTATTGGATGCTTCTGCATGTATAAATATGTATTATAACATTGAAAGGAATATAATGAAAAATCAAGCTGGTAGTCCTGGTTTTTGGATCCAAGGGAAAATCTCTGTGTATATGTGTTTTATGTGTTATGCTCTCGCATTGTTTATTTTTTGTGTTTTAGAATTTGTATGCAAGTAATTTCTGTACAGGGTTAAAACCTACATGAACAACAACATAAACATGTACAGAACATCATCAAAAACACATTACAATAGGAACATGATAAAGGAGTTCACCCCTCCTAGGTTATGTCTCCTTGGTCCAGCTTCCAATGGCTTGGGCCTCTCTATTATGCTCAAAAGTGTAAAAATATGCGTTTACAATGCTCAAATGCTTCTGAAACCTACTCCAATCAGTCCAAAATACTCAAAAAATGGCTATCAGTCCTCTTTTTGCCTCCAATTTGGTGGAAAACTGAAGAAGTTATGACTTCTCCAAGTTCTCCCAATATTCGCTCCACAAACTTCCCCATTTCTGGCATGATCCTACAAATTAGCCCCAAAAATGTGCTGACTAGGTGAAAATTTCGCCGCACGACAACCCATAATCTATCGGCCAATTGTTTATCATAAATCGCAATTGGTGAGGAAACCATCAACCTTTATAGTCTATGAACACGACAGGTGATGTGTTATTATGATGTGGAGGACCCGACGGAAGTATTAACCGCAACCGATAAACATATCGCATCCAGAATCCTTTCATAAATCACAATTTGGTAAAGTATTAACAGTCCATATATGCAGGACTTCTTTTTTTCTGCGAAGTGCGATTTTGATCTGCGGTCCATCACATTGCAACTCTGAAGTCAATCACTTAGTGCCTTTCTGCCTATCTTTTACAAATTACGATTGCGGTCTGCGATCCATCGCATCATAACCCTTCCCTGCTCAAGGTCGATTCTTTAATGTCGACCCGCTTGTGACATGAAATATGTGATATGCAGGGGCCAATGGCAGCCTACAACTTGGCGCCTCCCCATTTGCTGAAGGGCCTTTCCACATCATCCAATCCTACCATGTGTCTAATTCAAAACTGAACTTTCACTTCCTCTAACTTCTACATATGAGCTCATATTTGAGTGTCGTTCACACCGTTGGAATAAAAATGACGAGATCTTCGATCTAAAGCTAATTTTATCAATATTCTGACACTTTGATTGTTGAGCCTAATTTTGAGCACCTAATCACTATGGGAAGGGGAGCGACTACAAACCCAAACTCGCTCTCATAGGCCTACCTGCCAGTGACTGTGGACCAAAATTTCCAGTTCTGTGCTAGTAACCCCAGGATTTAAGCCACTTTTTTAGGCCTAGAGCCCAGACCACTACCTAGAATGGAATGATAGCTTAGGATCAGTAAAAGTACAAGGAAATAATTAAGCAAAAGAAATAAGCTCAACAAGACCTTAACTAGACCCCTATAGCCATGACCGACATTTCATCAAACATATCATCAACATGTAACCTACAGGTGTAAACAATAGAATTAAGTTTAGGGATCTCATACTTATTTGATATTCGTTGTGAAGCATTGCCTCCTTATCAAATTATCTGCCATTTCATCCATTAGTTCATAGATACATTGATCATTCAATAACAAGTAATAACATGATGAGAGCCATACATAATTGTTGTCATAAAATACATACCTAACTAGCACAGTAGGGACAGAAATACCAATGAAAACATAGCCATATAAACCACATATAATCCATCATAATGCTCATAGAGATACAAGGAGAAATAACCCTTTCATTACTGATGAAAAATCCAAACTTGTGATGGGACTTCCACGTTCCACTAGACCATAGAATGTCTGAGCCAAATCTCTCTTCAACCATTCACCCACATGCCATATTCTAAGCATGAATGTGGGATCTCATAGAACACATTAATCAAAATGCATCTGGGGCTTCCAAAGTCCATCCACCTTAACCCATCAAACAGTAATTGCACCTCATGGTTGGACATCACAAAACCATCATCAGATTGGTCTCCATCCAGGGCTTCCAGAGCATTTGTCCAACCAAGGCTTCTAGAACTAGTAACTCAACCCAAGCTAAGGAACATGAGAACCAACAAAAAAAAAACCCATGAAAGTAAACCCACAATCACCACAGTTATCCAGGAAATGGCAAGGCTATGCAATCCATTATCGATCCTGGAAATCCTCCATGCCAATGACATATCACAACCAAGAAACCATATGCATGTGTCATTCATGTCAAACTATTGAAGAAATCATACATGCAACTTGGTACCTGCAAGAAAATATGATGTAGATGTTGATCATGATGCCCTCTTGTGATTTCCTTCTCTTCCCTTCCCTTCTTGCTCCAAGGATCCAAATATGTCACACCCTCCAAGAGTGCTCCAAGAAAACTCTAAGTCTCCAAGAGTATGAGAGAGAGAGAGAGAATAATGAGAGAAAGCTCCAAGACTGAATTGATCAAGTCCTGCCCAGTGATCCTCAAAAGCCTTTTTATTAATGAGGCCTCTATTTTCTTCATTTTCCATTATTTTCTTTCAATTTCCTCCTCACATGCAACTTGTGACCTTTCACATTCCTTTTCTCCTAATTTCCATTATTTTCATAAATAAATGTGCCAAAATACCTTTTTGCCTCTTTAATGCCTTAGCCATTGCCTTTGCCAATTTCCTTAGCCATAAACAACCAAATGAACACCTACTAGGATGTCCTACCCACCATTCAGCTTAGAATACGTGTCCCATCATCTGTGGTATTTATATATTTTTACATGTAATTTTCACCAGGGTTGTTACAAAACATAACCAACAAGACACCTATAACCAACAAGACGACTAAAAACAAAACATATTATCGATGGAACTTTATAACATAGCTCATTGTGGTATTTACAATGACCATCTGCTAAAACAAAACATCATGACTACATGACAACATTGCGCATAATGTAGCTTTATAACACAGCTCATTATGATATTTAACAATAACCACATATACACATTTGCTAAACCTTAAAATAAGAGAATATAATGTCTATATCAATCAACGAGGGAATCTAGAGGCTCACACCTCCACCCTCAAAGTATTACTAGGATTCACCTCCTTCCCAGGAAGTCTAGAATCTATTTCCACAATCAAATTGCATTCAATGTCCAGTTTTATAATCCTACGCCACTTATCCTCTCAGTGAACAATTACCATCTCATTGTTCCAAGGAAAACTCCCAATGTGCATCTAATTCCATCTAGAAATGCTCATGACCAAAACAAATCCATCCCCGACCTTCTCTTCTTTACTACACAGTCCCTTGAGAAATCTGGTCAACCGTTCCGTGCAGTCACTCACCTTCCAAGTTTCGTTGGCACCCCCATCCTGGGCAGTCCATCCCTTGGCAAGGCTTCCTCGCATCGGAAGATACAAAAACCAAGGCATATACCTACCTCAAAACCATCATACTAGTCATAGCATGCTCATGGTAATCAATGGACACAATTTGGTACCAATGTCCCACAATGGCCCTGCTCCTGAAGTGCTTTACCAAAATATTGCTGCATATTCCAATTATTTTCATTGTTTCTATTGATTCTTGCAGTAGATTTTAACCACCCAACCATGCATTTCTGTACTTCCTGTACCAACCGCATAACTTCCATTAGATTCAAAATAAATTGAAATAACTTCAAATCATACCTCATTGGTAGCTCGTCAATAAGATACACTTGCAATCATGTTTACTCCATGTCACAACAAGTCAAACTAGCATCATGTATAAAACATCACATCAGGTTAGCTCAAAACATAACCATCATACATCAAAATCATAAATCACGTGTAACCATCATAAACCATAATCATAGATCACATGTAATCATCATAGACCGAAATCATAAATCATATGCATAGTAAAACTGAAATACAATACGGATATTTATCCTTCATCAATCCTTACTTTTGCCTTTTTATTTTGTACACACACCGGACGATTTCCACACCCAGAAAACACCCAGTGCCTTCTCCTCCACCAGGTGCACATACGCATAGTGTCCATCACACACATACAACCACACACACCATACAACACCCTGCAATGCATGCACCTATACCTAACATACAACACATACACCGACACCCAGTGTATGTACATATATGTGCACAACGTATATCAAAATAAATTCATCTACACACAATGTGCGACACCAAAAAATGCATACACGTAAACCTGGTATACAACACAACTCATACACCTATACCTGATGTACAACATAACACAAATACATGTCTAGAGTACAACACAATGAATGCATATGTCACGATACCATGACTACACAATGCACATACAACTGCATGCCCGTAACACAGCATGTACAACATGCACTCAATCCCACACGTACACCGGTACCACATGTACCAAGCACCACCTGCACAATGTGTGCACAGCATCACATGTACATAGGACCACCTACACAATGTGTACACAACACCATATATACATTGTACCACTGTGCAACGTGTACATAATGCCACATGTACACAGTTCCACATGCAAGGCATGTACACATCACCATCTGCACATAGTGCCACCTGTACAACATGTACACAACACCACATGCACACAACACCACTTGTACAATCATGCACACCACACGCTATGTACATAGCACCACATGTACAACATGCACACAACATCACTTGTACATAGCACTGCATTTCCAACATGTACATAGAAACATCTGTACACAACACTGCATATCCAACATGTGCACAACACCACATGCACACAAAACCACATATCCATCATGCACACAGTACAATATGTACATAATACCACATATCCAACATCTACATAGCACCATCTATACCCAGCACTAAATATGCAACATTCATACAACACTATCTGTACTACACCATGTACATAGCATTACATAATCAACATGTACACACACTAAATATACACCACACCCCATACACGTAACATCACAGGTGCAACAAGTACAACATATATGACATATGCACAACAGTCGTACCACACATCCAAAACCACACTGACTCTTTACCAAGCAACCTTGTTTCTAGTGTCTTATCCATGCTTGTCCCAGCATGCCACAGACCACACTACTTTCACTTCGTTGATGTATCATTTGGTATAACATGTCCACAACATATACATAGTATCAATTCATAACCACATGAGACTGATCTCATATATTTGTCATGATTACTATTCCCACTTGATTCCTCATGAACTAGGAACTTATTCATGACATTCGTTTGCATAAGCAATAATTCTGCCACAAGAACAATTCTTGATGATCTGTCAGACAGTGACATAGATACATGTAGACATACATACATCATAAAATAATAATGATCTCGTCAGTCAATGTCATACATACATACATATGTACATATAAACATTAGCATAAAATAATCATGATTCATGATCACCCTGTCAGACATGACATACATACAAGCCTACATGTATACATATATAAACATCAACATAATCATGATCACAACAAAAATTCCAGATATTATGAGGTCAAGGTTTAGAGAAATTCCTTTATTCATGCAACATATGTGCAATTTTGAGAACAACAGTCCCAACATAGCCAAGGCATCTGACACCTCAGATCCATTTACTTTACCTTTTCTTGATTACCTTTCCCATGATTGTTCTATCATCATCCATTTACCGCAATGGACCCAACCAGTCCAACCAAATGTCATAGTCTTACCTTTCATTGTGCTTACTCATACACCGATCTTGATTTGTGTCTTACATTACCTGTTGGTTACCACACAACTCTCCCCAAGCTCCATCAACTTTTCCTCTTTCCCAACCAATTTCCCAGACTCGAAACATAAAAGGAAAGAATGGAAACAACAACAAGAATGAAACCATGAAAACCAATAACAACAAAAATCCGAAAACGAAGTGATATGGCCATACTCTAGACATAAATAAATATGCAAATCAAGTGCAAGAAAATAAAAATAAAAAAGACCACAAGCACAAGACTAAAAACAAACACCATGACTCAATCCCCATGGTTCCCAGGTGTTGTGCTAAACAACAACCCCACATTTCTTATTAAAATCTTTATATAAAAATTTAAATAAGAAATGGGTCCCTTTAAATCAACTTAGGTAAGATTTTTGTGTTAATAAATAAAATTGATATTAACCCATCATGAGAAAAAACCCTTATGAAAAGGCTTAAGGTAAACACTTATTATAAATGCCTTTTGAATGAAAATAAAGCGTGACTTTTAAAAATATTATAAAACTCTTCGTTATTGCGATAAAGCGATCAGAAGATCGCATATCACAATAACAAAGGAAACATACGCAAAATACACAAAGACCCTTATCCATTCTCTCCGATCCGAAAAGGCAATCGCAATCGGGAATCGGAGAATCCAAAAGCCAAGCACAATATAATCAAGCCCCTTAATTCCTCCAATGCGATAAAGCATATCACAATCAACAATCGGCAAAATCAAAGTGACAAAACCCATTCCCGATTGCGATGTATTAATTAGGCACACATCTCGAAAACATATTTAAAATGGTTTGCATGCCTTATATCACCTTTCGGCGATCGGAGATATTTAAAGCAAATATTAAAGCCTTCCCCTTGACATTCCCGATCACCGATTTGCGATTTATCATTGATCATCCATCAAAGAAATCTAAGGCACGCTTGAATTAATCATTCGGCATATAAATGACATGATGGGCATTTAAAACCGTCTTTACCACGATTGACAGGTTAAACGACTATTCAATGAAGCAGTTAAGGGTAGATCTTTTCTTTAGATTTCATCCGTGACAAACTTTAACTATATTCCATTATCACCTGCCAATCGACGTAACTCTTTTTCATTATCATATTGGTCTATAGCAGCATTTCTCTGTATCACGATTTTTCAATTGCTTGTGCAGAATTCCACTGAAACTAGAAATCTGAAGAAAATGGGAAAGAAATCTAAGAAGTCTGCAACAGCAGCTCCTCCAGCAAAAGATCCAGGACCGAGTAAAAAGGGATTGATATCAGACACAACGTGTCTCGGACTAGGAAACACTAGCTGGGAGAGTATCTATAATCTGATTGAAGTTGAAGAGCCTGAAGAATTATCCGAAGAAGCCACAACTAATTCGACTAATAAGTTTGAAGGAACTCTTAAAGAGTTGGCATGCTCCTTTCTTCATAGAATAGCAGCACGAGCTAAGGTTCTCCCATATACTGATGTCGTGAGATGGGTGGTTGAAAATATTCTAGTTACAAACAGAACCTTTTGCACAACTGATGGGAGAATATTCAGCTCGTTTCAGCCAGACGATATAAGGAAAATGTATCACTTACTTGAGCCTAAGAAGCGGTACAATAAAGCATTCCTAGAAGCTTTTGCAAAGGAAAACAAGTCAGAATCAGCCCCGATTAAGTAGTGGAGACACTTCCCTGAGAAGCACAAGCATGAATCATCAGGTAAGTACTCTGTAGACTCATTGGCTTCTCCTTATTGTTAGGTTGAAGCTATGATGTGTAGAATGGGAGGAATACATGACTCTGCTAAATTTACTATAGAAATGGTCCCTCTAATGGAGGCTACAATCAATGGCTATGTGATGGATTGGGCTAATACTTTATTTGATAAACTAGCCACAGCAATTCTAGAGTACAGAGCAAATGCATATCATACTACTAGGACCATTCCCCCATTCTATTATAGTACATTCATTATGGACACTATTTGTTTTAATTCTGAATTCCCATTGCTCGGGTGGGGATGGACCCCCGCAGACCCCAAACCAATACATATCTATCATGAGCAGTTATGGAAGGCCAATTACAAAAATCACCTTTATAAAATCTACAACGGTTTTATTTTGCCTATTTATTACTCTATTTTTGATAAGCCTGCTCCCCGGATATCTCCAGAAGTTGAAACAGATTTGACAGCAGTGGGAAATTGGTTTGGGGAGGAAAAATTCACTTATATAAGGCTTTTTGGTAGCAATACAAAACCCCATGTCCTTCCCCTATACATGCTCGATAAACTGTTAGCTCAGGAATTGGCTTACCAGATAACAATAGATGGGACATCCAAAACCCTTAAAAATTCCAAGAAACAAGTATGGCCTACATTCCCATTACGGTGTGGCATTTTCACTCTTCATGATTACAAGCACGTAGAGAAGGAGACAGAGAAATTGCTAACACTAAATCTTGCCACAATTCCCAACAGACAATGTGATCCCAGAAAGGTGACCTATAATGTTCTTGACCAAGCCAAGCTTGCCAAATTTGATCATGAAGATGATGTCTTCGATGATCTATTCACCTCATCTAAATCATTATTCCAAGTTAAAGCATTGGCTAAAATCAAATATCAAGATGAAAAACTGGAAGTGTTTAATAGGCTTAGAGAACAGAGGTTGCAAACTCTGCCTTTAGACCTCTTAGTCATAGCTCCTACAATCCAGTCATCTGCTCAAACTAAACAAATAGTTACTGGTAAGACTTCTAATATCAAAAAGGTCTCCGAAAAGGAAAAGGAACAGGAACAGGAATAGGAACAGGGACAGGGAAAAGATAGTCAATTCACAGATACAGATACTCAGATTGATCCCAAGCTTCTTAAAGAATGGCAGCAGTTCGATTCCATTATAAGTAATACTGAGAATTTACAGGAGTTTAGTACACCTGAAGTGACAACTGGTCACAAAACAGCAACTAATATGGTTCCAACTGAAGGAACCAACGGCCCACCAATCACTCAAAAGGATATGGAGATAATTCCAGAGAATCCATCTGATGAAATCATACTACATGTAGAATAAATACCACCTTTAGATGTCTTCTACAGCCCTAAGCACAGGGCTGTAGTAAAAAGACAAAGGAAAAGGAGAAAGCTTGATCAACCTTCTCTTTTACCTACACAAATGGAGATGGCTAATGTGGTATGGAGAGAGGAAGTTAATCCTTTCAAAGACCTCACAAAACTCTCTCAATATGCCGGGGCATACTCGGCAGCTACTATGGATAAAGCATCGAAAGTTAGCAATTTAATCAAAGAAAAAGATCAAACAGTTATTTCACTTGAGGCACAGGTATCTGAAAGAAAGCAAAGGATAGAGTAGTTAGAGCAGCAATTAGTAGCACAACAGCAGTTAAACAACCAGCTAAACGAGCAATTTCTCAAGGAGAAGCAGAGGATAGACCAAAGCGCAATTCATAAACAAAAAGAATTATCCTTAGCATTGGCTAAGCTGAAGTTAATGAATGAACAATTGAGCAAAACGAAAGATGATAAAATCTCTCAACTGTCGCAAAAAATAGAAAATTTCAAGGGCTTTCCTCAAATAGCAGAATTCAAATCCGAAGTGCTCCAGATCAATAAAGCATTGATTAATCAATTAAGTTTACTATGTCAAAATATTTCTCTTGTTGAACCCCTCTGTGAAATTTCTTCATCAATGGTTGATAAATCAGTTGAAGCAAGACAGAATTTGGAGCAGGCTGATGAGACATTAACAGAATTTCTTGCTTGGAAAGAAACCAAAGAGGAACAAGCTACAAATCTGCCTCAAATTCTGGAATCGCACAAGGAAATTCTTTTCCTGGAATGGCAGTCTCAATTGATGAAAGCAGAGTGGGAAACTTCAAGATGTAGATCAATAACTAGTAATTTGATTGAATTAATCAATGATACACTTTATCTGTGTAATTTTATTTCAGAATGTACCCCAGGTAAACTGCCATTAGCTAAAGCATTAGAGCAGAAATGCAAATAGGAATTAGCAAAGAAGGAGAGATTAATTGCAAGCATCCAAAGTTTAACTTGGGACACCTTTTGGTTCTTCCTGGTTAAACCCCATAGTCAAAAGGCAGCAATAAAATGTTTAACCGATGCAATCAGTTACATGATTCCTAAAATTAATGATGCTACGTATTCAGCCCAACTGCATTCGCGTATGAGTCACCCTCCAGAATTGCAACCAATGCTCGCTATATGCCAGCTCAAGCCAAAGGATAATCAGCCGAAACAGTGAATCATTCTGCCGACTGCAAGCATGTCTATTTCAAGGAGATTTTCATGATTTGGTTATACCACCTCATAGCATTTTTATTTCATAGTTAGTTAGTTAGTAAGTATTTATAGACCCTTTCATGTATTTAGAAAGGGTCCTCAATTTTTGTATCAAAACTTGAATCGGGAGTTGCACTATTGTGCTTCCGATATATATTTTTTTATGAAGACTGGGCCTATATTTTAAATTTTAATGAAGAATGCTTTGATAAGATATGAACTATTGCTTTTCGTGAGAGTATTTCTAAGTTGAAAGACGGGATCTAAATGCAATTGATATCAGAGGTGATTCAAATTACATATGGTACTATTATCTATGTCTTTGTTCCATTCTTTTATATGAATCAGCATTTATTCAATTATTGCTATCATTAGATACATGTATGTGTTTTAACAACGGTCCTTTTACTTATCACTATTGAATGTTTAAGGAATGTTATTCTTTCAATCGTGTTTATGTCAATGATATATGAGGAAAAGTGTAATAATGTTTTAACTATTACTTTGTTCAACTACTTGAACAAATTAATTATCATATGAATGAATGTCTTTATTTATAAGTGGAGTCATCTATATGCCTATTTATGGATAAGGATCATCAAAAGTTGCACTAAAGTAGAAATTTCCCGGGATAGATTAGTTGTTTATAATTTTGCATTTTAGAATAAATAATCCATCATTATCATTAGATAATAGAAAATCAATCACTTATCCATGCTATTTACAAACCATTGGGAAACTGGTTCCATTATATCTAGTCGGAGCCACCACACCAAAAGGAAAAGGAGCTGCCTTTAAGGTTCGGACCGGGTGGTTTTCCCCGATGTTGATGCAGCGATTTTTGAGGCATCAACACTATGGAAACTCAACCAGAGCCTTATTCAAGATTTCATGGAAATCTCTCTTTGCCATGCAGTCCCCTGCATCACATTGCCATAAACACATAATTGTCAATGTATAAATAAATGTAACAATACATCAATTACCTTATCTTGTTGTGCCAAGCACATTTCTTGCAACTGAACACATCCACGCCACCTCTCAAGGGACTCAAATCCTTTGACAGATCCACCTGTAACTAAAGACTGGCTAATATACCTGTCAAGTACATGTTCATGAATATAGCACGTATCCACATAATGTCGGAAAAAATAAAGGTTAAGAAGATTTCCTACATGCAAAGCACTCATTCGTTTGGAATTAGGGTTTCCAAACATAGCCAAAATAATTCTTTCCCAATTCCTTTCTTTGACCTTTCTACGTTGTTGCAATCGAGACTTACTATGTGATGTCAGATCACCCAACTTTTAGTGATGTAAACACATCAACTATTACCTTGTCAGGCTAATACCAACATTTTTCCTGCAACTGATCACACATGTCAACCACATGTTCCAAATATCAAGACAATCATATCTTATCGATTTGAAATCAACCTTTACCAAGACTAATAATCATGTCATAATCCATAGTCAACTCATAGTCATTAGACATAATACTACAACTATCAACTACATTCAAGTACATATAGATTGTCTCAACACCTATATGTTAGTACAATCATCTTCAAACAAGATCATTGGAACACATACTCATATTATGAAATTCATCAAACATTCAACCAACTTGCAAACATACCATGTTCAATAAATCAACTAGGCACCAAATAGATGTCATAATCAAACAACCAAGCACCAAATATACAACATAAGAAAAATCATACCTTATTGTATATCAGGGGAGGTTATCTTGTCTACACAATAAAGCTAGGTTAGCATGATACAACTTCACAACATATTAACTCAAACATAAATCATGATATCCATAACAGTAACTAACTAACTAACATGTTCACATCATAAGCTCATAAGCATTTTTTGTCCATGCATAACAATCACATATGTACAATCAATCTAGATTAGTACGACACCATATCACAAATATGTCAGCTCATACCTTAATATCATAACCATAACCATCTGCATAAGTCAAACCAGGTTAACACAATACATATAACATCAAGATCTTCAATGCAATGAACATAACCATCACACATATGACCAATCCAAATTACAACATCAAGATCTCAATGAAATAATCCTAATCATCAAGTTAATATCACATAACAATAATAAGCTATAAATCATGCTCATCAACAACATAAAACCTAATCGTAAAGCTAACAATCATATAATGACAACAAGTTAACCTATAACATACTCATCAACAACATATCATATAACATAATCATCGATTTACCTAACCTAACCAACAATAGCAATGCTTACAAAATGGTTACCATCATTCTGGACTATCTCACTCATGTGCATATGACTATACTAATCAATTATCATCTTTCATGTATGTAACCATAGCATCAAAAACATGTGCATAAACTTAATGTATATAAAGCTAATGCATATAACAATCCTCAACTTACATACCTGCATGCCAAACATACAATACCTATATGATGATCTACTTTTACCCTGAATTCCAATGCTGTAACCTCATTATGATGATCTACATCTCCTGTTCTATCTCAGCCAATGCATTAGCATCATGATGACCTAAATTTCATACAATGACTTCACAAGGCATATTTGACCTACTATTCATGCATAACTATAACCAAGACCATACATACATAAAAAATGCATATATACATATAACACATGAGTACAAAACCATATACACACCATTCTAGCTAGATTCCAGTCATCAATGCGTAACCATACCAATTACACACACCATGACCTCATGCATGACAACAACAACCACCTCATGTGCACTTGATAATATGTGATCACTAACATGCATAACAATGCATAATTAACAGCCCACGTGGCTTTGGATTGACGGTGAATGGGTGCCTTGTTAAGGCACTCCTTGCGATAGGTCACCGGTTCAAATCCCCCGTGGGTACTTAGGTTAGTCTTAACTTAGAAAAAAAAAAAACAATGCATAATTAACCATACACACATGAAGACATACTCCATGACAACACCTTCAACCTTCACATGGCAACATCACTACAGCCGTGATCAACACCATGCAAATGAAACAAGCACATGGACTACATGCATAAGGAACGCATATGCAACCAACATGAGAGCATGATCAACACACATCCCAAGGAGATCACAACCATGCTATGATACCACTCAGTAACACCCTCCTCCCACATCTACCCAAGAAATAAGCCAGCTAGGGTAAATATGTGACGACAGGCCACTATGATATGATTCAACCTCCTAAGTGACCTTAAGGAAGTGGAATTGACAAAACATTACACACATTCATCCAACATCATCAACAGAACCCTTAGGAGACAATTTAGCCACTCAGACAGCTTTTCACTGGGTCCCATTGTTGTTCTAGACCTCTTGGGCCATAGTCACTCTCATGCTATGGGCAAGGGAGTGACTAGAAACCCAAATTCGCTCTCATAGTCCTGCTTGCCAGTAATGTGGACCAAAATTTCCATTTCTATGCTAGAAACCCCGAGATTTAAGCCACTTTTTTAGGCCCAAAGCCCAGGCCACTGCCCAAAATAAGATGATAGCTTAGGATCAATAAAAGTGTTGGGAAACAATGAAGAAAAAGCAATAAGCTTAACAATACCTTAACTAGACCCCTACTATTCATGACAAGCATTTCATCAAACATATCGTCAACATGTAACCTACAGGTGTAAACAATAAAATTAAGTGTAGGGATCTCATACTTATCTGATATTCGCTAAGATCAAATCATAGACTCTATCCTCGAGAATGGTAATGGATACCAAGTTATTCTTCAGCTTGAGCACATACATAACATTCTTCAAGGTGAGTGGAGCCCCATGCTCCCTCTGAAAAGTAACCATGCCCAATCCAGTAGCACTATACCTCCATCGTCACCCATATCGATATGCATCTAGAGATATTTCTCCTCCAGGTCACTGAATGACATCATGCATGCAATGAGGGAAAATTCCAATTTGAATTGAGAGGCCAAAGCCTCACCCGCTGCTCCTCCTGAGGACTTCTTGAGTGGACAATTTGTAGTAAAATGGCCCAGCTCATCACAATGAAAGCACGTAACTTTTGTCATGTCTTTCTTCTTACCTCCATGGAAAGAATCCAATTTGGAATTTGAATATTTCCCTTTCCCCTTCTTCACCTTAATCTCTAAGGCACAGTTCTCTTCATCATCAGTCTTTGATGAAGAGCCATCCCTATTGTTCCTCCTGATCTCCTCCTAATCATCAAATCCAGCCATAGTCGTTCCCAATCTGGTAGCTTCTCCTAACCATTGACAGAGTCCTGATAAATATGTCAACTCTTTGGGAGTCCGAGAAGAGAAATCCTCACCATATCATCATCAATACCCATTATTCCAACACTTCCATGTTCATCATGACATTGAGTGGACTTGGTCAAGCATTTTGGAATAGTCTCGCCTTTCTCCATTTTGATTTTTCGTAGTTTGTCCTTTAGTGCCAATTTCCTTTGGTCATTTTTGTTCTAATACAATTCTGTGAATTCTTTCCACATAGCATACGGAGTTTCCTTCCAATGGAGACTTGAGACAATGTGGTCTCGAACTCCCTCAAGGATTATCTGCCTCGCCTTTGCCACACACTTCTTCCATTCGTCCAAATTTTGTACATCCGATGTTTTTGGCTTAGGAATGCCTTGATCAATGAATTCCTTCAAGCCATTATCCTCTAGCATAGCCTCCATATGTCCCTCTAGGCTATATAATTCGAGTTTCCTTCCAAGGCATACTCAAGCCGCAATCCGTAGAACACCATCTGTCGATCTTGAAGTATGTATTGCAAATTTGAATTTCACCTATAACCCAAAACTCAAAACATTGAAATGTCCTCCAATATATTGAATTTAGCTCCAATACCATGTAGAATTTTCTATAGATTCACAAGCTCTTGCAATTTACTAAAGCAAAGGACAAGAATCTACTTCTACTTTTAACCAACATAAGCTAATAAATCGATGAAAACAATATGAACAAGAAGAAGACAAATCAATGGCACATAACACAATAAGTTTTCCCAGGGAAAGCCATAACTCAAAACCCTTTCTATATCTATTGCATTAAATCAGGAATATGAGTGAAGATACAAAGCTTGTTCTCACAAGAACAATTCTACACAATTATGCTCAACTCTCTAGCTCACAAACCTGCTATTATCCAACACTTAGCCAATTTCCACTGCCTGCCAAGCCCCTATTTCCTTGTGCAATTCCTAAGATGAATAGCCTATATTTAAAGGGAATTCATGCTTCCAAAATTGTTCAATCCAAACATAGGTCCTTCTTTGATTGCATGCATGATATTTACAACTCAGTAAATCATACAAATGATAGTACATTGCCCCTTCACTCTAGTCTCAACTTGGTCTTTCTCTTAAATGACATGCATGAGTTTTTCATGTGGGAATCTTCAGTTAGATGGAGTAACACTTTTGGATGCACCAGTGCACAAACTAATTGTTATTCCTCTATTAGTTCCATAAATAGTTAGAATTAATTTAACTAACCATAACGCAGTAAAATAAGTTATCTAATTACAACTCAATTTAAACTCATACTGGACCCCTAAAATTTAGGGAGAACATATACATGACTACAGAAAGACTTCCAACTCAAAATTCCTAAGATAATTAAGTTAATTAAACTTAATTAACTATTTACAAGTTGTAATGAAAATAGAATTCGATTTTAATTCTCAATTTAATTCAAGGACAAATTAAATTGGAATTTCTTGTTGTCATTTCTCAACAAAGGTAGCTGGAGCATTAGTCAAATTGAATGGAATGGCAACAAACTCATAATGTCCATACCTAATATGGAAAGTTTTCTTGTAAATGTCCTCTTCCTTGATGCATACCTAATGATACCTGGACCTCAGATCAACCTTCGAGAACATTGTTTCTCCCTTCATCTAATCAAACAAGTCATCAATCCTCAGAAATGGATACCTGTTCTTGATGGTCACATTGTTCAACTTCCTGTAGTCAATGCATAATCTAAGGGTACCATCCTTCTTCTTCACAAATAATACTAGTGTACCCCAAGGTGATACACTTAGCCTAATGTATCGATTTTCAAGCATCTCCTTCAGTTGTAACTTCAACTCTACCAACTGGGGTGCGCTCATCCTGTAAGGTGCTTTTGATGTTGGAGTTTCTCCTGGCACTAACTCAATAGAAAAGTCTACTTCCATATGAGGTGGAAACTCTGAAATCTCTGCGGGAAACACATATTGAAACTACCGTAGAACTAGTTACCTACTCAAAACATCTACATCCTCAACTTCGTTTCCTTTGTCACTAGAAACATGCACTCCAAATAATACACACCCTTTCCTACGACCACACTTTGCCTACATAGTTGTCACCATCCTAACTAATGTGGCTTTCTTCTTTCCCCGTAAGACTCTTGGTGCCCCATTGTCATCCATGTACTCAATGGCTTTGTCATAATAATCCACCTTGGTCATATGAAGGTACAACCAATCCATGCCCAAAAACATATTGTATGATCCCAATGGTAATACATTCAAATGCGTTGCGGTATGGATAGCATTAAAATCAAATGTGCAAGCTCTTACCCAATGATGAACTATTTTCTTTGTACCTATAGCCAACTACACTAACCAAGATTCTGCATGCACTTCTTTATTCAAACCACACTCATCCACCAAGTGAGGACTAAGATAACGATAATTAGATCCAGGGTCAATCAAAATAGAAACAACTTTATCACAAATCTTATCATCCATCTCCATGATAGATGCCTAATGGTCTGCTTGTCTGTTATCTAGTGTTGCATAGATATGAGGAGTGCTATGACCAACATCCCTAACAGTTTGTGCCTTCTATGCACTATATATCTGAGGCCTACCACCCTGATTATGTGGACAATCTCTCTTAAGGTGTTCCTTACCACATGTCCAACACTCCAACTATCCAGTACCATCACCTCTATGCTATCGTTGTGACCCATGTCCTTGTCTAGCTGCATTAAACTTCTTTTGTGGTGTAACATTTTCTTTCTCTTCTGCATTTTGATGCATTGTTCCTTTCAATTTCCATTTACCCTTACCTTTATCCTTATCCTTCCCTTTCCATCCTTGCTAACATTCATTCTTATGCTTTGAAAGTTCATAGAAATGCTTCAATTTCCCAATAACCTCCTCAAGTGACCGAGGCTCATCATACTCAATCTGATCTCTAAATGCTAATGGAAAAACACTCAAAAATCGTTGAACTTTAGCCTTCTCATATTTAAGATATGGTACATACCTCAATAACTCCAGGAACTTGGTCATGTACTCTTCATCTATCATTGATCCCATCTTTAGCTCATACAATTCTTTGGCCTTCTCTTGTAGTACCTTTCTGACAACTACTTCTTCCTGAAAATATTCTTGAACTCATGCCAACTCGAGTCCTCTATCCTGATGTCTTTGACTTGATTCACATATTCCCACCAAATGTCTAATTTACCTTTCAGCATGAAGATAGCAATTCTGCCCTTCATGTTTTCTGTGTACTCATGCAACTCAAAGAACTTTTTCATCCCAAGTATCCAAGCCTCTACATCTTCCAGTTTCTTCAAGTCTTCATAAAAATTAGGTGGCTTTGATTTCTTAACCTCATCTGGAAAGTATCCCCTATCACTCCTCCTGTAAGGTAGATAACGATGATGATCATGATACCTATCATAACCAGAACTAGAATAATACATGTATCCATCACCTCTCCTATCTAGAGTATCCAAAAATCTTTTGTCTCTAACCATGTCATCTTTATCTGACCTCTGACCACCATGAGACCTACTATCATATGCCCCATTAGTTTCATCCTCCTGTCCATGGCTGATTCGAAGTGGCCCTTGTCTCTGCAATTCTGACAAACTCTGAAGGAGTATTCCATTAACCTCTTCTTGTTTCTCTTATGCCTGCATGATTTTGTCATTGTTTTCCTTACAACTCCTTATTTGTTCCTTTAAGATTCTCAATGTGTCTACTAAATCAGAACGGTTCCCAACACCACGCTGCTCATCTGATTCATAGGGATAATCTTTGTAGTCTACCATCTTGCTACTCATTTTGATCTTTTTCTTGCAAGGCATATGTTGGGCATGGAATCCCCCCCAAAGCATGTTTTGGGGCTTAAAGCACAAGTTTTGACCAAATCTTGTTGTAAAAGCTCCACGAATTGTGGGTGCAGGGCGCGAAAGTATGATAGAGTTGTCGGGCGGTATAAATGCAATATTTACACCAACATTTAATTTGTCAATCTGGGTAAGTAAATGTAGAGGCATAACACAATATATGCCAGAATACAACCTCAGGGATCCGTTAGATAAAAACCAAACTCTTGCAAGAAATTCAAAAGGAGCATCATTCAGGAAAAATAAACAAGACTCTTTAAAGGAAAGTAAACACACTCTGGGAATCTATCTCTGGCTCCTCTTCTGGGTTGAGTTGACTCCTGCAGTAAGTCTTCCTCAATTGTCCAAGGGACAAGGGAATGTAGGCCCCATTCAAAAGAAAGCGATTCAATAAATAAAGAATGTGAAACCTCTTAAAACATTATTGCTATGTTGCAAACATGAATTTAAACTAGAAATCACACAACAACTTCATTCCAACTAATCTAAGGAAATAATTGAATGCTTTAAGAAGAATCAAAATAATAATGCACTGCTTCTCTTAAAGAAAATTTAGTACTTTAGTTGTAAGAGAAATATGCAATAAGAACCAATATATAATTCATGTTGTTTACCCTAATCTTATTAAATACTTCCTTATAATATATGCAACATTAATTATAATGAAGAATTATGTCAGCGTTTTGTCAACAAGATTCACAATCTTTCCTCATGTTGATCCGAGCATCTGCTTGCAAAAGCGCAAGAATAAATATTTTCCTGCAATAGTGCAGGAATAAATGTTTTCCTGCAACAGTGCAGGAATAAATGTTTTTCCGTAAAAGTGCAGGAATAAATGTTTTCAGCAAAAGTGCGGGAATCTGTCTCATAGAATATTCAAAGGAAATTATGAGTATATGTTAAGTTAAGTTAACCAAAATTCTTGCTCAGCAATTATTTCATCATTCCGTTCTGGAAATAAACTTTGTTATGCAGCAATGAGATTAGGGTAGATCTTTGTAAGAATAAATAAGAGACACAGTTAAAACATTCACAGATTACTTTAGTTCAGCCTTTATTAAACTTAAATAACCACAGTAGTAAAATAAATCTTTTGGAATGAAATTGAAAATGAAATGACTGAAAGAAGAGCTATGAAATGAAATTGCGAAATTATCTAAGACCACACTCGCACAAAGCAAACTAAAATGCAGCAAATGAAAGTTAAGAGGTTTGGGGCAACGAACTAGCTGGTGGGCCCAACCATCCAGCTCGTTGCCTTTGCATCAATTTAAATCGCAATCTTAGAACATTATAGAGAAACAAATTACTCAGAAGTGTTTGCCAAATAAACTCATTTCAGAGTAGAAACCAGAATTTAGAATTTAATGCCAAGGAAATTCATTTTAGAAGTCTTGCTACAGATTCATTAAATAATGCAATGCTGGCTCCAGTGGTCCCCTCCAAGGATCATCCCACTGGTGCACAGCTCCTCCTTCCCTGCAAAACTAGATCTAATTCCCTGTTCTACAAATGAAATACATTCTACAAACTACAACTGCCATCCTCCCAAAACCACCTTCACACCTATGTGACTCCTTTCTTTTATAATGTTCCTTCATGATAATTTTGGCTCTATTCTTTAGTAAACAACATGGGGATTGAATCCCAACTAATATTCATCAATACAATATCAGTACAACCATTTACCCATTGAAGGAATGAAGATCTGGCACGAATTTCCCAAGTCTGCCCGTTTTCTACACTTCTGGAAAAATTGGTTTTTTTTAACAAAATGCCTCCAAATAATTCTATGTATCTCCTTAACCATTACGAATTTCGGAAAACTGTTTGGAGGCAATATAGCTTGTTATATTTTCAACAATAACCTCTCTCAGAATTTTCTGGTTCAGATCCATTGCCTCGGAAATCGTGCCTGAAAATGACTGTTTGAAATCTGAGATGCTAAAATTCTAGAAAAACAGTTTATTTTTAGAAAATTGCCTCAAAGACCGTTATGTAACTTTTATACCATTACAAATTTTAGAAATTAGTTTGAGACTTTGTCAACTTGCTATACTGGGACCAAAACCCATGTTCTAGAATTTCTTCATTCGCCTTCACGTGCATGGAAAACGAGGCAAAAGTTGGCAGTTTGGAAACTGCTGTGAATTTGGGGCTGAGGCATTAATTATTGCCTAAACATAAATCCGTACGACCTAGGTGTATCTTAGCTTATGTGGAAGTGTTCAAACACCATTTTGAACAAAAAACTCTTTCATATTTCCCTATAGATGTGTCAATGTATGAAAGCCCCAAATTAGTGCAGGCATGTTGGTGCAGGCAGAGCTGGTGCAGGAATGTTGGTGCAGGCACAGCTGGTATAGTAACTACTACTATAGGAATGCTAACACCTGCCACAAAATATCTTGACATTAATGATATTTTCACATTAAATTAACAAAACAAGAAGAGTTCATAGATCAACAACTGTCAGCTCTAAATGCCTCTAAATGATAGCTTAATAATACATAAAACAGATAATAATGATTATAAACACTTAGTACAAACATAAAATTATTCAAGTAAATCATGAAAATCTGGACAAAATGGAGGCTCAACACTCCCCCATGCTGACCTCCGTGCATGTCCTCATGCAAGCCAAACCATAGGACCATAAAAGCATGGAAGAAGGCAGGGGAAATGTTTTAAAGATCAAATTATGATTTCCAACAAAAGTGTCAGCAAAAAAATATTAGCAAGGAAATATGAAGATATCATGGTATGTCATCATTTAAAGTATTCATCAAGTCTACAACATTTTTATTACTGTGACAACTAAAACCATGTTACAACACTTATGAAAGTATTGAGCGCATGAATGATAAAATTACAACAAGATCAAGTATAGGAAAACAATGCTTTGTACCATAAATTATGGAAAACAAATACTGCACCTTTATGATAGACATCACATACCTGTTATCCTATTTCAATTGAATTCCCTGCTTCTCATAGATTTCAGAGCTCTTATTTCTATCCAGAGTCTTATTAACAATCATGATAAAAATCAAATCTTTGTTGAAAAGGCACAATTTCAAGAAAATTACCATAAGATTCCTTCACCTAATATAACAATCCTGTACCTAGGTCATATAGTGCTTATTTAGAGGCAACCAAAATCAATACACATTATTGTCAATCAATCACCTGGCGAGTAATCATCGTTGAGAAATTCATCACTCTAAATACCATAATAATTGAGTGAGTTATGATACCAGAAAAAGGGAGATAAAAATATAACAAAATGACACCTTCCTGGACCAATCAACAAATTGAGCACTCTAAATTTATTGTCATGCTGATGTGAAAGTAAATTTCTCCTTAATCCGGTACAAAGAATTACCTCCACTAAGGGTACCACATCATTAAAGATTCCTAATTTATAAAAGATAAAACTCAAAGCATCATGCTCAAAGCATCTTAAAACCATTATCCAAGAAATAAAATGATGCGTTTTAGGGAAAGATAGAGATAACCAAGTAAATCATAGTATGCAATTAACTTTAATACCATAGACATGGCCCTGCTACCCACAGGTGTTTATAACCTCGGCAGGGATGTCTTTTAACCCAATGAAATGCCTGTGTCCCACTTACTAGATATAGATTCAGAGTTACTTATTTAATTTTAAAAATTAGATGAAGGCCACTATCCTAGTTTGGTAGCCAGCTGATGGCAGTGCCACTCACAAGAAATAACATGTATGAACAGGTCGGCTCGTGATGAGACCTCCTGTCTTCCAACTTTTCAGCTGAAAGCCATTACTCTGGCTTGGTGACCAACAATAGTAATGTCATGCACGTTAGGTTTCATGATCATGGTAGGTCAGCTCATCATGAGACCTCCTATCCTCCAATGAATATTTTAAAATTCTGATTGTAATTAACCTTAAAGGTTACTTAATAAGTGGGGAAACAAATCTACTCCTTAAGAGTACGAGATGGCGTGAAATTTTTTTAATGACTAATCATTACTGGCTAGTTCCTCTACCTTAAAGACTTATTAAAAATATCCCAGATAATGACTGAAAGATTCTTTAAGTTAATAATGCTAGCGTTCTTATGAATAGCTTATTATGATCTTTACAAGAGTGGTCCATCATAGGGGGCTCTCCAATAGTACCTTCTTAGGGAAACTGAAAATATATATCTCATATGAGAACTTCTTTAGAGTGGTTAATCATGGTTACTTTTGAAAAATCATGAGGTATTAGAGTGAATCATACTCAAATAGATTTGTCATAGATGTGTGTGTTAAAAACTGATGTGGATTAAAAGCAGTTTCAGTGGTTATGCTTTGAAAGTCAAAACCCCAATTGCATTGTTGTAACAACTTTATTCATGGCATTTCTTTATTCTTCTACCCTACTCTACCCTAAGAAGCGGAAGACTCCCTTTTAAGTATAGGAGGACTTCCAATGCAACCAAGTGCGCAACAAAATGCTGATTATACTCACACTTAGTTTTAAAGAATAGACTTCAAGACATACCAAAGCGTGAGAAACCAATTGCTTCAATTGATATGGTACCAAGAGTTTCCGAATGATGAGGAAATAAGGTGGCTTGATGATTGCTTGAAACCAAGATTCGATGAAATCCACACATGTATGATTCTCCAACTAATGCAAGTCTTCCACAGTTTGATAGTCACTCTCCTGGAGGCACAAAGAATCTGATGAAAGACAAAAGATAAATCCCTCAAATTCAGGCTCAAATATTTGATTTTCAAATTGACAAGAATGGTTGAGAGACATTCTAGGATTTTGAGCTTCAACAACATTTTGAGAACAAGTTCCAATGAAATATTTCTCCTCTGGTGGTCTTTGAATGATAACTTCCCGGGGTGAATTTTCAACAATAATGGGGGAGGTTTCCAAATTCATTCCCTTTTCAAACATGGAAGATTTAGTATTTTGTTCAACATGGGAATCAACCGGAAGAATAGGTGGTTCCAACTGTTGTGCAACCTCAAGGTTTAGATTAGGGTTTATGATATGGTTTGGGCTAGGGTTCTGGGTAATGCTTGGACTAAGGCTTAGGTTTGGATTGGGATTAGGGTTTGGACTAGGGTTAGGTCTAGGGTATGGATAAGGGTATGGACTAGGGTTAGGGTACAGATTAGGGTTTGAATGAGAGCTAGGGTATGGGTAAGGATAAGGAGTAGGGTAAGGATTAGGATAAGGGGTAGGGTATGGATTGAGGCTAGGGTAAGGTTGCACATGCGGCTGAGACCATGGGGGAGGATAACTTAATGGTGCATTGGAAAGAAATTGTGGTTGTTGTTGGTGCTCATATGATTGAATTTTCATGGGAGATTTCCCTAGAGATAAGGATCCAAACGATTCTTGAGGCCATGGAGATATCTAGCTCGAGGATGAGGGCCAAGGAGAGGGCCACTGTGACCATGCAATAGGATATTCGATTGGAGGAGGATTAAAAGTTTGCCATGAAATTGCAGGATTATAAACATGTTGAGAAACCTACTCAGGAAAATAAGCATTATTCCAAGTATCAAATAATAAGGGGTTTTGAGTTATACCTAGTAGTCGATTTGACTCCTTACTTGATTTCCTAAGTACCTTTAGTAATCCTAGTAGTAATGGGAAACATTCTGTTAGATGATCCTCTTCACAAATTTTGCAAATTTTCAGGTTACTAAGTGGACACTTTCCAAGGAGGTGTTTCTTTTTACAGTTGGCGCAAAAGATATGCGGTGGGTTTTCATCCTACTCCCACTCTTCCCATAAATCATCCAATTTCAAAATTAAATATTTAATAATATCATTTTTATGTTCAATCAAAATATTAAAATTTTCAATTGTTAATTTTTCTTTGGATGAATTGTATGTCTCTGTAGCAGCATAAAGATTCCTCATTAGATGATTCCTCCAAATACCATTTTCTTGTTTTTAGCAAACCAACTCATACATTTGTTAGCACATGAATGGAGTATTTGTAGAGTGGGGGTTCTTTCAACGCCTGAAAAACTCAAAAGATCAATTGCAGTAAAAAGAACAAACCAAGATTATAAACTAAGGAAAACACACTTGCGGAAATTAAATAGCCTCTATTGCAAACAAAAGTAACACACTTTGCAGTAAATGAAATTGCTCATAAAAACTCAATTGCAGTAAATCAAGCATACACTTTGCAGAAAGAAAAAATACTCATAAAAGCCAAATTGCAGTAAAAGAAACAAATCAAGCATCACAATTTGCAGTAAAGGAAATAACTCATTTGCAGAAAGGAAAACCTTGCTTGTGAGCTCTCTGGGAATGTCATCTAATATGCTTCAGTAAACAAGGGGAATCTCGTTAATCTATAAATTCAATTGAAAAGGAAAGGGAAAAGCATGACAAATCATTGAGGACTTATCCTACAACGCCTCCCCAGCAACGGCGCCAAAATGTCGGGCGTTATAAATGAAATATTTACACCAACATTTAATTTGTCAATCTGGGTAAGTAAACTTAGAGGCATAGCACAATATATGCAAGAATACAACCTCAGGGATCTGTTAAATAAAAACCAAACTCTTGCAAGAAATTCAAAAGGAGCATCATTTAGGAAAGATAAAAAAGACTCTTTAAAGCAAAGTAAACACACTCCAGGAATCTACTTCTGGCTCCTCTTCTGGGTTGAGTTGACTCCTACAGTAAGTCTTCCTCAATTGTCTAGGGGACAAGGGAATGTAGGCCCCATTCAAAAGAAAGCGATTCAAGAAATAAAGAATGTGAAACCTCTTAAAACATTATTGTTATGTTGCAAACATGAATTTAAACTAGAAATCACACAACAACTTCATTCTAACTAATCTAAGGAAATAATTGAATGCTTTAAGAAGAATCAAAATAATAATGCACTGATTCTCTTAAAGAAAATTTATTACATTAGTTGTAAGAGAAATATGCAATAAGAACCAATATATAATTCATGTTGTTTACCCTGATCTTATTAAATACTTCCTTATAATATATGCAACATTTAATAATAATGAAGAAATATGTGAGCATTTTGTCAACAAGATTCACAATCTTTCCTTATGCTGATCCGAGCATCTCTTTGCAAAAGTGTAAGAATAAATGTTTTCCTGCAACAATGCAGGAATAAATGTTTTCCTACAACAATGCAGGAATAAATGTTTTTTCTGCAAAAGTGCAGGAATAAACGTTTTTCAGCAAAAGTGTAGGAATCTGTCTCATAGAATATTCAAAGAAAATTATGAGTATATGTTAAGTTAAGTTAACCAGAATTCTTTCTCAACAATTATTTCACCATTGCGTTATGGAAATAAACTTTGTTATGCAGTAATGAATCAGGGTAGATCTTTGTAATAATAAATAAGAGACACAGTTAAAACATTCACCGTTTACTTTAGTTCAGCCTTTATGAAAATACATCCAAAAGAATTGATATTAAACTTAAATAACCACAGCAGTAAAATAAATCTTTTGGAATGAAATTGAAAATGAAATGACTGAAAGAAGAGCTATGAAATGAAATTGCGAAATTATCCAAGATCACACTCACACCAAGCAAACTAAAATGCAACAAATGAAAGTTAAGAGGTTTGGGGCAATGGACTAGCTAGTGGGCCAACCCATTCATCTCATTGCCCTTGCAGAAATCTAAATCACAATCTTAGAACATTATAGAGAAACAAAATTACTCAGAATTGATTGCCAGATAAACTCATTTCAGAGTAGAAACCAAAATTCAGAATTTAATGCCAAGGAAATTCATTTTAGAAGTCTTGTTACAGATTCATTAAATAATGCAGCGCTGGCTCCAATGGTCCCCTCCAGGGATCATCCCACTGGTGCAAAGCTCCTCCTTCCCTACACAACTATATCTAATTCCCTTTTCTACAAATGAAATACAATTTACAAATTACAACTGCCATCCTCCCAAAACCACCTTCACACCTATGTCACTCCTTTCTTTTATAATGTGCCTTCATGATAATTTTGGCTCTATTCTTTAGTAAACAACATGGGGATTGAATCCCAACTGATATTCATCAATATAATATCAGTACACCCATTTACCCATTGAAGGAATGAAGATCTGGCACGAATTTCCCAAGTCTGCCCGTTTTCTACACTTTTGGAAAAATTGGTTTTTTTAACAAAATGCCTCCAAAGAATTCTGTATATCTCCTTAACCATTACAAATTTCGGAAAACTGTTTGGAGGAAATCTATCTTGTTATATTTTCAATAATAACCTCTCTCAGAATTTTCTAGTTTAGATCCATTGCCTCAGAAATCATGCCTGAAAATGACTGTTCAAAATCTGAGATGCTAAAATTCTGGAAAAACAGTTTATTTTTAGAAAACTGCCTCAAAGACCGTTATGTAACTTTTAGACCATTACAAATTTTAGAAGTCGGTTTGAGGATTTGTCATTTGCTATACTGGGACCAAAACCCATGTTCTAGAATTTCTTCATTTGCCTTCACATGCATGGAAAACGAGGCAGAAGTTAGCAGTTTGGAAACTACTATGAATTTGGGGCTGAGGCATTAATAATTGCCTAAACATAAATCCGTACGATCCAGGTGTATCTTAGCTTATGTGGAAGTGTTCAAACACCATTTTGACCAAAAAACTCTTTCATATTTCCCTATAGATGTGTCAATGTATGAAAGCCACAAATTAGTGCAGGGATGTTGGTGCAGGCCGAGCTAGTGCAGGAATGTTGGTGCAAGCTCGATTAGTATAGGAACTTCTACTATAGGAATGTTAACACCTGCCACAAAAGAACCTGACATTAATGATATTTTCACATTAAATTAACAAAACAAGAAGAGTTCATAGATCAACAACTGTCAGCTCTAAATGCCTCTAAATGATAACTTAATAATGTGTAAAACAAATAATAATGATTATAGACACTTAGTACATACATAAAATTATTCAGGTAAATCATGAAAATTTGGACAAAATGGAGGCTCAACACTCCCCCACGATGACCTTCTTGCATGTCCTCATGCAAGCCAAACCATAGGACCATAAAAGCATGGAAGAAGGCAGGGGAAATGTTTTAAAGATCAAATTATGATTTCCAACAAAAGTGTCAGCAAAAAAATCTTAGCAAGGAAATATGAAGATATCATGGTATGTCATCATTTAAAGTATTCATCAAGTCTACAACATTTTTATTACTGTGACAACTAAAACCATGTTACAACACTTATGAAAGTATCGAGCGCAGGAATGATAAAATTACAACAAGATCAAGTATAGGAAAGCAATGCTTTGTACCATACATTATGGAAAACGAATACTGCACCTTTATGATAGACATCACATACCTGTTATGATGTTTCAATTGAATTCCCTACTTGTCATAGATTTCAGAGCTCTTATTTCTATCCAGAGTCTTATTAACAATCATGATAAAAATCAAATCTTTGTTGAAAAGGCGCAATTTCAAGAAAATTACCATAAGATTCATTCACCTAATACAACAATCTTGTACCTAGGTCACATAGTGCTTATTTAGAGGCAGCCACAATCAATACACATAATTGTCAATCAATCACCTGGTGAGTAACCATCGTTGAGTAATTCATCACTCTAAATACCATAATAATTGAGTGAGTTATGATACCAGAAAAAGGGAGATAAAAATATAACAAAACGACACCTTCCTGCACCAATCAAAAAATTGAACACTCTAAATTTATTGTCATGCTAATGCAAAAGTAAATTTATTCTTAATCTAGTACAAAGAATTACCTCCACTAAGGGTACCACATCATTAAAGATTCCTAATTTTTAAAAGATAGAACTCAAAGCATCATGCTCAAAGCATCTTAAAACCATTATCCAAGAAATAAAATGATGAGTTTTAGGGAAAGATAGAGATAACCAAGTAAATAATAGTATGCAATTAACTTTAATACCATAGACATGGCCCTGCTTCCCGCAGGTGTTTATAACCTCGGCAGGGATGTCTTTTAACCCAGTGAAATGCCTGTGTCCCACTTACTAGATATAGATTCAGAGTTATCTTATTTAATTTTAAAAATTAGATGAAGGCCACTATCCTGGCTTGGTAACTAGCTGATGGCAGTGCCACTCACAAGAAATAACATGGATGAACAGGTTGGCTTGTGATGAGACCTCTTGTCTTCTAGCTTTTCAGCTGAAAGCCATTACTCTGGCTTGGTGACCAACAACAGTAATGTCATGCATGTTAGGTCTCATGATCATGGTAGGTCGGCTCATCACGAGACCTCCTATCCTCCCCTAAATATTTTATAAATTCTGATTGTGATTAACCTTAAAGGTTACTTAATAAGTGGGGAGACAGATCTACTCCTTAAGAGTACGGGATGGCGTGAAAAGCTTTTAATGACTAATCATTACTAGCTAGTTCCTCTACCTTAAAGACTTATTAAAAATATCCCAGATAATGACTAAAATATTCTTTAAGTTAATAATGCTAGCATTCTCATGAATAACTTATTATGATCTTTACACGAGTGGTCCACCATAGGGGGCTCTCCAATAGTACCTTCTCAGGGAAACTGAAAATATATATCTCATATGACAACTTTTTTAGAGTGGTTAATCATGGTTACTTTTGAAAAATCATGAGGTATTAGAGTGAATCATACTCAACAAGATTTGTCATAGATGTGTGTGTTAAAAACTGATGTGGATTAAAAGTGGTTTCAGTGGCTATGCTTTGAATGTCAAAACCCCAATTGCATTGTTGTAACAAATTTATTCATGGAATTTCTTTATTCTTCTAACCTACTCTATCCTAAGAAGTGGAAGACTCCCTTTTAAGTATAGGAGGACTTCCAATGCAACCAAGTGCGCAACAAAATGTTGATTATACTCACACTTAGTTTTAAAGAATAGACTTCAAGACATACCAAAGCGTGAGAAACCAATTGCTTCAATTGATATGGTACCAAGAGTTTCCGAATGATGAGGAAATAAGGTGGCTTGATGACTGCTCAAAACCAGGATTCAATGAAATCCACACATGTATGATTCTCCAACTAATGCAAGTCTTCCACAGTTTGATAGTCACTCTCCTAGAGGCACAAAGAATCTGATGAAAGACAAGATAAATCCCTCAAATTCAGGCTCAAATATTTGATTTTCAAATTGATAAGAATGGTTGAGAGAGATTCTAGGATTTTGTGCTTCAACAACATTTTGAGAACAAGTTCCAATGAAATATTTCTCCTCTGGTGGTCTTTGAATGATAACTTCCCAGGGTGAACGTTCAGCAGTAATGGGGGAGGTTTCCAAATTCATTCTCTTTTCAAACATTGAAGATTTAGGATTTTGTTCAACATGGGAATCAACTGGAAGATTAGGTGGTTCCAACTGCTGAGCAACCTCATGGTTTAGATTAGGGTTTATGATATGGTTTGGGCTAGGGTTCTAGTTAATGCTTGGACTAAGGCTTGGGTTTGGATTGGGATTAGGGTTTGGACTAAGGTTAGGTCTAGGGTATGGATAAGGGTATGGACTAGGGTTAGGGTATAGATTAGGGTTTGAATGAGAGCTAGGGTATGGGTAAGGATAAGGAGTAGGGTAAGGATTAGGATAAGGGGTAGGGTATGTATTGAGGCTAGGGTAAGGTTGCACATGCGGCTGAGACCGTGGTCGAGGATAACTTAATGGTGCATTGGAAAGAAATTGTGGTTGTTGTTGGTGCTCATATGATTGAATTTGCGTGGGAGATTGCCTTAGAGATAAGGATCCAAACAATTCTTGAGGCCATGGAGATATCTGACTCGAGGATGAGGGCCAAGGAGAGGTCCACTGTGACCATGCAATAGGATATTCAATTGGACGAAGATTAAAACTTTGCCATGAAATTGCAGGATTATGAACATGTTGAGAAACTTGTTCAAGAAAATAATCATTATTCCAAGTATCAAATAATAAGGGATTTTGAGTTATACCTGGTAGTCGATTTGACTCCTTACTTGATTTCCTGAGTACCTTTAGTAATCCTGGTAGTAATTGGCAACGTTCCTTTAGATGATCCTCTTCCCAAATTTTGCAAATTTTCAGGTTACTAAGTGGACACTTTCCAAGGAGGTGTTTCTTTCTACAATTGGAGCAAAATATAAGCAGTGGGTTTTCATCCTGCTCCCACTGTTCCTGCAAATCATCCAATTTCAAAATTAAAGATTTAATGATATCATTTTTATGTTCAATAAAAAATTTTAAATTTTAAATTGTTAATTATTCTTTGGATGAATTGTATGTCTTTGTAGCAGCATAAAGATTCCTCATTAGATGATTCCTCCAAATACCATTTTCCTGTTTTTAGCAAGCCAACTCATACATTTGTTAGCACATGAATGGAGTATATGTAGGGTGGGGAGTTCTTTCAACACCTGAAAAACTCAAAAGATCAATTGCAGTAAAAAGAACAAACCAAGATTATAAACTAAGGAAAACACACTTGTGGAAATTAAATAGCCTCTATTGCAAAAAAAATGTAACACACTTTGTAGTAAAAGAAATTGCTCATAAAAGCTCAATTGCAGTAAATCAAGCATCACACTTTGCAGAAAGAAAAAATACTCATAAAAATCAAATTGCAGTCAGAAAAACAAATCAAGCATCACAATTTGCAGTAAAGGAAATCACTCATTTGCAAAAAGGTAAACCTTGCTTGTGAGCTCTCTGGGAATGTCATCCAGTATGCTTCAGTAAACAATGGGAATCTTGTTAATCTAGAAATTCAATTGCGAAGGGAAGGGAAAAGCATGACAAATCATTGAGGCCTTATCCTACAACGCCTCCCCGGTAACGACGCCAAAATGTCGGGCGGTATAAATGCAATATTTACACCAACATTTAATTTGTCAATCCAGGTAAGTAAACGTAGAGGCATAGGACAATATATGCCATAATACAACCTCAAGGATCTGTTAAATAAAAACCAAACTCGTGCAAGAAATTCAAAAGGAGCATCATTTAGGAAAAATAAACAAGACTCTTTAAAGCAAAGTAAACACACTCCGGGAATCTACTTCTGGGTTGAGGACTCCTGCAGTAAGTCTTCCTCAATTGTCCAGGGGACAAGGGAATGTAGGTCCCATTCAAAAGAAAGCGATTCAAGAAATAAAGAATGTGAAACCTCTTAAAACATTATTGCTATGTTGCAAACATGAATTTAAACTAGAAATTACACAACAACTTCACTTCAACTAATCTAAGGAAATAATTGAATGCTTTAAGAAGAATCAAAATAATAATGCACTGCTTCTCTTAAAGAAAATTTAGTACTTTAGTTGTAAGAGAAATATGCAATAAGAACCAATATATAATTCATGTTGTTTACCCTGATCTTATTAAATACTTCCTTATAATATATGCAACATTTAATTATAATGAAGAATTATGTGAGCGTTTTGTCAACAAGATTCACAATATTTCCTTATGATGATCTGAGCATCTACTTGCAAAAGTGTAGGAATAAATGTTTTCCTGCAACAATGCAGGAATAAATGTTTTCCTGCAACATTGCTGGAATAAATGTTTTTTCTACAAAGTGTAGGAATAAATGTTTTTCAACAAAAGTGCAGGAATCTGTCTCATAGAGTATTCAAAGGAAATTATGAGTATATGTTAAGTTAAGTTAACTAGAATTCTTTCTCAGCAATTATGTCACCATTGCATTATGGAAATAAACTTTGTTATGCAGCAATGAGATTAGGGTAGATCTTTGTAAGAATAAATAAGAGACGCAGTTAAAACATTCACCATTTACTTTAGTTCAGCCTTTATGAAAATACATCCAAAAGAATTGATATTAAACTTAAATAACCACAACAGTAAAATAAATCTTTTGGAATGAAATTGAAAATCAAATCACTGAAAGAAGAGCTATGGAATGAAATTGAGAAATTATCTAAGATCACACTCACACCAACTAACCTAAAATGCAGCAAATGAAAGTTAAGAGGTTTGGGGCAACGGACTGGCTGGTGGGCCCAACCATCCAGATCGTTGCCCTTGTAGCAATTTAAATCACAATCTTAGAACATTATAGAGAAACAAAATTACTCAGAAGTGATTGCCAAATTTTTGACACCTAATCATCAGGATTGGGTGAATATAATGTAAATAAATAATAAGTAATATGAACATTCATCGAGAGATGAAGTGAACAGTCTCTCCCTCATGTATATAATAAAGACCACCTGAAGGAATATGATATACAAATCAATTTTTCCTTTGAGAAGTTATTGCCTGGCCTGACATGGTATCAGAGCCAGGTTCCAAAAATAGTTGTAACTCACTTCTGCCTACTGATCTCTATCCACTACCCATATGCACTCTGTCTGCCATCATTAATTCTGAATCCTCTGACCTGACAGCGTCAGACCTGAAAACCATCTAAATCCCTACATGCTTTGAGGTCGTGTTGCTGCATTGGTGCCTCCACACAGGAGCGAACTATGTTTGTCTTGCATCTTGAACACTAGTCCGTTGGTCGAGTTGTTGCTCTTGCATCTTGAACGCTGCTCCGTTGAAGAAAATTAGTGTTGCGTGTGAATTGAAAGTTGCATTGTTCATTGCGTTGAATTTAAGTTGGGAGTGTTGTGTGAAGGACTACTATAACGTTGGTATTATAACGCTTGTATTCACGCTAGTCTCATATTAATGTTGTCTCATATTAACACTGCTATCATTGTATTTACGTTGACATGGTATGGTATCCAATCTGTTGAAGTTTTTGGCATTATATTAACGCTGGCATGGAATTGTGAACGGTTGGCTAGCATCTTCATGCTAGTACTATAACGCTGCAAATTTTGGCATTGTATTGAGTTGTTTTGGTACGCTGTTCATGGCATGTAAAATGTGATTAATGCGATACGTTGAGCACTGTTTTGGTATGCAAGATATGTTAGATGTGTATGTGAGTTGAACACTGTTCATGGCATGTAAAATATGTTAAATGTGTATGTAAGTTGATGCGTATGTGAGTTGAGCCATGTGTTGAATGTACATGGTATATTGAACTATTTTGGTACACTGCCTATGAAGTGTTGTCCTATAATGTGAGTTGAGCCCTGATTTTGTGCATGTTTTAAAATCGCTGTTGTGTGTTAAAATTTTTGAAGGGCTGCATTGGGTGATCAATGTAAAAAGAAACCGATATATATTTTGAATAGTGCCGATATATATGTCTTGGGTATTGACATTTACTGTCAAGTTGAGTTTACTGTCCAGTCATATTAGAACTATATTTTTTTCCCATTAAGAGTAAAAGTTTTGTAGCAGAAGTTTTTTTGTTACAATATGCATTCAATCATATCCATCGTAGGAATAGTTCTCACTGGCAAAGAGAACTATCCTGAGTGGTCGCGGATGATAAAACACACGCTCATTTTCAATGAGTTGTGGAAAGGAGTGTGTGTTGGAGACGGAGACAAAGAGCTAGAACAACCTACCTTAGACAAAGAGCTCGTCATTTGGGAAAACAAGAACATCAAAGTTTATGCATTAATCTTAGCATCTGTAAATGAAGAGTGAGTCACCATATTTTTCCATTTTCAACTGCTTTTTAAGCCTTACAAAAGCTAAAAGAACTCTATGACTCACATTCTGCACTTGAAGTCATTCAACTCATGATTAAACTCTTCACTCTTAAACTGCAAAATAATGATCCTCTTGCTCTTGCATCTAAAGTAAAGTATATAATGCATGATATTAAATCCACTAAGGTTGAATTGGATATTCCTCTTATCGCTTTTCTCAAGGCACTTTATCCTACTTACTCCAATTATCTTGAGTCATTGCAAGCAAATGGAAATCTCAAAGATATCACCTTTGACTCTCTTGTGAAAAAATTTGTTGAAAGAGAGAAAGCTTTTGGAAGGAAGACAGCCCCTGAATCTTCTGAAGAGGCTGTGTGCCTTGCTCATAAATAAAATCATCCTGCTCAAGATTCTTTAAGAGGAAGAGGTGGTCGAAGAGGAAGAGGAAGATATTTCAGAGGCAGGGAGGGTAGACACTCTCAAGGAGAAAAGGCAAATTTTCACTGCATACGCTGCAAAAGAAATGGATCACATGATGCCTCTACATGCAAGTTACCATGGGACAAAATTGAGCAGCAAAGAAACCAACAGAAAGGTAAAACTGATGATACAGAAAAAAGTAAAGCACCTGAATCCGCTCACTATGTTGTAGCACAATGTAATATTGGAGTAAATGAAGATTTATTTAATGCTTCACTTGCTTCATGGAAAAATGATTTGTTGCTTGATTCAGGAGCAACCTACCACATGACTCATAGAAAAGATTTTTTTGAATCATTTACTGACAATGTTGATGGAGCAGTATACTTTGCAGACCAATCAAAAATCAAGCCATCAGGGCTTGGCACAATCAAGCTTAAACTGCATGGTCTTCCAGACTTTCTTCTGCATCATGTTCTATATCTCCCACAGCTCAAGAGAAACTTGTTTTCCTTGGTCCACATGCACCAACAAGGTCACTCCATTCATATGTTTGATGTCAAGCTTGAGGTAAGAAAAGCATCTAACCACTCACTTGTCATGAGGGGAATAGAAGAAGAAAAGCTTCTCAAGCTGCAAGGAACCTCTGCTCGTGCACAAAATTTCTCATACAATTCTCATTATGAAAAAGGTACACTTCCATCAAGTTTATTATTGCATTCTAGATTTGGACATTTGAACTATTACAGCCTCCACTTGTTGAAGAAAAATGGTGTCGTTGGTTTGCCTACAATTCCTAGGAAACTTAATCAATGTGATGCTTGCATTCTAGGAAAGCATAGCAAACAGTCTTTTCATGATTCACATTTAAGAGAACATAGAAAACTTGAAATCATTCATTCAGATTTATGTGGTCCAATGCCTATTCCTTCTGCAAATGGAAACAAATATATGATGACATTTATTGATGACTACACCAAAATGTGTTGGGTTTATTTATTGAAGAACAATTCCGATGCTTTTCAAACATTCAAGAACTTTCAAAAATGGATTGAAAATGATGCACAATCTCATATTGGGTCTATTCGCATTGATAATGGAAAAGAATACACATCAAATGAATTTGAAAACTATCTTTGCCAACATGGGATCAAACATCAAACAACTGTGCCTTATAATCCCCAATAGAATGGTGTAGCTGAAAGAATGAATAGGACAATCTTAAATATGGTACGATCCATGCTCTTCTTCAAAAATGTAAAGATAATGTTTTGGGCTGATGTTGTTCTATGTGCTGCATATATAAAGAATATATGTCCATCTAATGCTATTAGAAACAAGACTCCATATGAAATGAGGTATGGAAATGTTCCTTCGGTAAATCATCTCAGGGTCTTTGGTTCCACCTGTTATGCCTTGATACCAAAGGTACATAGAAATAAACTTGGTGCTAGAAGTCATAAATGTATCTTCCTGGGGTATTCAAACACCTCCAAAGTATATCGTCTCTATGATGAAGTAAATAAAAGTTTGTTGTATCTAGAGATGTAATTTTTCTTAAATCATCCAAAACTGACAATGTTGTTGAGCGGAAACTTGATCACTTGGATAGATTCACAAAAGCAAAATCATTTCAAGAATTTGATAATTAGATTCCACATCTTGAAGGGGGGATTCCTATACTAGATCAACATGTGGAATCTTCTTCTGAAGATCACTCTCCCCTGCATGAAACTCCAACAACGAATGATGCTTTAGGTCATGTGATTGACAGAATTGGGAGACTCAAACTTGATTCAGTCCCAACTCAATCAGCGAAGCAGCTTGGACCATCTGAGAAAGGTCCCCCAAAGTGGCTAACAAAGACACTTGAAAGTGTTCATCCTGATGAGGTTGGAAATATAGGAACTAGAAATTCAAACTGGCAAAATGGAGGTGATGTAGATGACTCTAATTCGCCTGTTGATATGGATGTTTCTTATGATTGTGAATTGAACTTGTCTACAGATTTTGAACCAACTTCCTTCAAAGAAGTTGCTTCTCATGATGAATGGAAAGAAGTGATGCAAAAGGAGTATGATGCCCTCATAATGAATGGCACTTGGAAGCTGGTTGATCCTCCATTAGGAACCTAACGAATTGGCTGCAAGTGGGTCTACAAGAATAAGTATAAATCTGATGGCTCAGTTGACAAGCACAAAGCTAGGCTTGTGGCAAAAGGTTTTTCACAGAAGGAAGGGGTCAATTATGAGGAGACTTTTGCCCCCACAACAAAATGGGCTACCATCCAGACACTCTTTGCCCTAGCAGCTCAGAACAGTTGGAAGGTCCATCAAATGGATGTAGAGACTGCCTTCATGAATGGAGATCTAAAAGAGAATGTTTTTATGTCCCAACCTGAAGGATTTGTTGTGAAAGGACATGAATATAAAGTATGAAAACTTATGAAGTCCTTGTATGGCCTCAAACAAGCACCACGAGTCTGGTATGAAAAACAAACTGAGCATCTTCTGAAACTCAATTTCAAACATTATGATCTTGATGATGCAACTTTATTTGTCAAGAAAGTTGGAAAAATAGTTGTATATCTTGTGGTATATGTAGATGATCTTTTGATGATAGGGAACAATGAAAGCTACATTGCATCCATAAAGAAGGAATTGGGGAAAAGTTTTGAAATGATTGATTTGGGCTATGTTCATTACTATCTTGGTATTGAAGTAACCCAACATCCAAAGTCCATATTTCTTTCTCAAAAGAAATACATTGGAGATCTGTTGAACAAGTTTGGAATGATAGAATGCAATCCTCTTACTACTCCAATGGAACAAAACTTAAAGCTCACATCTATTGAAGTAAAAGAATTTGAGGATGCAACAAAGTATAGATAGCTTGTAGGAAGTCTCAACTACCTAACTAATACCAGACTGGACATTTCGTTTGCTGTTGGAATCCTCTCTAGGTTTTTGCAAAAGCCTTGTGAGGGACATTAGTCTGCTGCAAAAAGAGTTCTAAGGTACTTGAAGGGAACTCAACACTTTGGAATCAAGTATACACAAGTGGACGACTTCAGCTTGACTGGATACTCTAATTCAGACTTCGATGGAGACAAAGAAACTGGGGTATCTACTTCAGGATATGCTATGAGTCTTGAATCAAGAGTTGTCTCCTGGAGATCACACAAACAATCAATTCCAACGGATTCCACAACAGAAGTAGAATATGTGGCAGCAGCTGAAGCAACAAAATAAATTGCATGGCTCAAGAAAATTCTTGAAGATTTGCAAGTAAAACAAGTACAATCAACTCCACTCATGATTGACAATACCTCTACAATAAAATTGGCCAAGAACCCAAAGTTCCATGATCAAACGAAGCACATCGATACCAAATATCATTTGATTCGACATCATGTTGAGGCCAAAATAATCCATCTCTACCATTGTTCCACTAATGAGCAAATTGTCGACATCTTCACCAAAGCACTTGGAAGAGAAAAGCTTGAACGATTCAGAATGATGCTTGGACTCACCAACATCCCTTCAGATTAAGGGGGGAATGTTGACACCTAATCATCAGGATTGGGTGAATATAATGTAAATAAATAATAAGTAATATGAATAGTCATCGGGAGATGAAGTGAACAGTCTCTCCCTCATGTATATAATAAAGACCACCTAAAGGAATATGATATATGAATCAATGTGTCTTTTGAGGAGTTACTACCTGGCCTGACATAAATAAACTCATTTCAGAGTAGAAACAAGAATTCAAAATTTAATGCTAAGGAAATTCATTTTAGAAGTCTTGTTATAGATTCATTAAATAATGCAGTTGGCTCCAGTGGTCCCCTCCATGGATCATCCCACTGGTGCACAGCTCCTCCTTCCCTGCACAACTAGATCTAATTCCCTATTCTAAAAATTAAATACAATTTACAAACTACAACTGCCATCCTCCCAAAACCACCTTCACACCTATGTGACTCCTTTCGTTCCTTCATGATAATTTTGGCTCTATTCTTTAGTAAACAACATGGGGATTGAATCCCAACTGATATTCATCAATATAATATCATTTCAACCATTTACCCATTGAAGGAATGAAGATCTGGCACGAATTTCCCAAGTCTGGCCATTTTCTACAATTCTGGAAAAATCGTTTTTTTTTTTAACAAAATGCCTCCAAAGAATTCTGTGTATCTCCTTAACCATTACGAATTTCGGAAAACTGTTTGGAGGAAATATAGCTTGTTATATTTTCAATAATAACCTCTCTCATAATTTTCTGGTTCAGATCCATTGCCTCAGAAATCGTGCCTGAAAATGACTGTTTGAAATCTGAGATGCTAAAATTATGGAAAAACAGTTTATTTTTAGAAAACTGCCTCAAAGACCGTTATGTAACTTTTATACCATTATAAATTTTAGAAATTGGTTTGAGGCTTTGTCAATTTTCTATACTGGGACCAAAACCCATGTTCTAGAATTTCTTCATTCGCCTTCACGTGCATGGAAAACGAGGCAGAAGTTGGTAGTTTGGAAACTGCTGCAAATTTGGGGCTCAGGCATTAATTATTGCCTAAACATAAATCCATACGACTGGGTGCATCTTAGCTTATGTGGAAGTGCTCAAATGCCATTTTGAATAAAAAAATCTTTCATATTTCCCTATAGATGTGTCAATGTATGAAAGCCCCAAATTAGTGCAGACATGTTGGTGCAGGCAGAGCTGGTGCAGGAATGTTGGTGCAGGCACAGCTGGTATAGGAACTGCTACTATAGGAATGTTAACACCTGCCACAAAAGAGCCTGAAATTAATGATATTTTCACATTAAATTAACAAAACAAGAAGACTTCATAGATCAACAACTGTCAGCTCTAAATGCCTCTAAATGATAACTTAATAATACGTAAATCAAATAATAATGATTATAGACACTTAGTACAGACATAAAATTATTTAGGTAAATCATGAAAATTTGGACAAAATGGTGGCTCAACACTCCCGCACACTGACCTTTTTGCATGGCCTCATGCAAGCCAAACCATAGGACCATAAAAGCATGGAAGAAGGCAGGGGAAATGTTTTAAAGATCAAATTATGATTTCCAACAAAAGTGTCAGCAAGAAAATATTACCAAGGAAATATGAAGATATTATGGCATGTCATCATTTAAAGTATTCATCAAGTCTGCAACATTTTTATTACTGTGACAACTAAAACCATGTTACAACACTTATGAAAGTATCGAGCGCAGGATTGATAAAATTACAACAAGATCAAGTATAAGAAAGCAATGCTTTGTACCATAAATTATGGAAAAAGAATATTGCACCTTTATAATAAACATCATATACCTATAATCCAATTTCAATTGAATTCCCTACTTGTCATAGATTTCAGAGCTCTTATTTCTGCCCAGAGTCTTATTAACAATCATGATAAAAAACAAATCTTTGTTGAAATGCCAAATTTCAAGAAAATAACCATAATATTCCTTCCCCTAATACAACAATCCTGTACCTAGGTCACATAGTGCTTATTTAGAGGTAGCCACAATAAATACACACTATTTTCAATCAATCACCTAGTGAGTAATCATCGTCGAGTAATTCATCACTCTAAATACCATAGTAATTGAGTGAGTTATGGTACCAGAAAAAGGGAGATAAAAATATAACAAAACGACACCTTCCTGGACCAGTCAACAAATTGAACACTCTAAATTTATTGTCATGCTGATGCAAACGTAAATTTCTCCTTAATCCAGTACAAATAATTACCTCCACTAAGGGTACCACATCATTAAAGATTCCTAATTTTTAAATTATAGAACTCAAAGCATCATGCTCAAAGCATCTTAAAACCATTATCCAAGAAATAAAATGATGAGTTTTAGGGAAAGATAGAGATAACCAAGTAAATCATAGTATGCAATTAACTTTAATACCACAAACATGGCCCTGCTACCCGCAGGTGTTTATAAAATCGGTAGGGATGTCTTTTAACCTAGTGAAATGCATGTGTCCCACTTACTAGATATAGATTCAGAGTTATCTTATTTAATTTTAAAAATTAGATGAAGGCCACTATCCTGGCTTGGTAACCAGCTGATGGCAGTGCCACTCACAAGAAATAACATGGATGAACAGGGCAGCTTGTGATGAGACCACCTTTCTTCTAGATTTTCAACTGAAAGCCATTACTCTGGCTTGGTGACCTACAATAGTAATGTCATGCATGTTAAGTCTCATGATCATGGTAGGTTGGCTCATCACGAGACCTCCTATCCTCCCCTAAATATTTTATAAATTCTAATTCTGATTAACATTAAAGGTTACTTAATAAGTGGGGAGACAGATCTACTCCTTAAGAGTAGGAGATGGCATGAAAATTTTTTAATGACTAATCATTACTGGCTAGTTCCTCTTCCTTAAAGTCTTATTAAAAATATCCTAGATAATGACTAAAAGATTCTTTAAGTTAATAATGCTAGCATTCTAATGAATAGCTTATTATGATCTTTACAAGAATGGTCCACCATAGGGGGCTCTCCAATAGTACCTTCTCGGGGAAACTGAAAATATATATCTCATATGACAACTTCTTTAGAGTGGTTAATCATGGTTACTTTTGAAAAATCATGAGGTATTGGAGTGAATCGTACTCAACAAGATTTGTCACAGATGTGTGTGTTAAAAACTGATGTGGATTAAAAGCAATTTCAGTGACTACGCTTTGAAAGTCAAAACCCCAATTGCATTGTTGCAACAACTTTATTCATGGCATTTCTTTATTCTTCTACCCTACTCTACCCTATGAAGTGAAACACTCCCTTTTAAGTATAGGAGGAATTCCAATGCAATCAAGTGCGCAACAAAATGCTGATTATACTCACACTTAGTTTTAAAGAATAGACTTCAAGACATACCAAAGCATGAGAAACCAATTGCTTCAATTGATATGGTACCAAGAGTTTCCAAATGATGAGGAAATAAGGTGGCTTGATGACTACTCAAAACCAAGATTCAATGAAATCCACACATGTATGATTCTCCAATTGATGCAAGTCTTCCACAGTTTGATAGTCACTCTCCTGGAGGCACAAAGAATCTGGTGAAAGACAAAAGATAAATCCCTCAAATTCAGGCTCAAATATTTGATTTTCAAATTGACAAGAATGGTTGAGAGAGATTCTAGGGTTTTGAGCTTCAACAACATTTTGAGAACAAGTTCCAATGAAATATTGCTCCTCTGGTGGTCTTTGAATGATAACTTCCCGGGGTGAATGTTCAACAGTAATGGGGGAGGTTTCCAAATTCATTCCCTTTTCAAACATGGAAGATTTAGTATTTTGTTCAACATGGGAATCAATCGGAAGAATAGGTGGTTCCAACTGTTGTGCAACCTCATGGTTTAGATTAGGGTTTATGATATTGTTTGGGCTAGGGTTTTGGTTAATGCTTGGACTAAGGCTTGGGTTTGGATTGGGATTAGGGTTTGGACTAGGGTTAGGTCTAGGGTATGGATAAGGGTATGGACTAGGGTTAGGGTACAGATTAGGGTTTGAATGAGAGCTAGGGTATGGGTAAGGATAAGGAGTAGGGTAAGGATTAGGATAAGGGGTAGGGTATGGATTGAGGCTAGGGTAAGGTTGCACATGCGGCTGAGACCATGGGGGAGGATAACTTAATGGTGCATTGGAAAGAAATTGTGGTTGTTGTTGGTGCTCATATGATTGAATTTGCATGGGAGATTGCCCTAGAGATAAGGATCCAAATGATTCTTAAGGCATGGAGATATTCGGCTCAAGGATGAGGGCCAAGGAGAGGGCCACTGTGACCATGCAATACGATATTTGATTAGAGGAGGATTAAAAGTTTGCCATGAAATTGCAGGATTATAAACATGTTGAGAAACCTACTCAGGAAAATAAGCATTATTCCAAGTATCAAATAATAAGGGGTTTTGAGTTATACCTGGTAGTCGATTTGACTCCTTACTTGATTTCCTGAGTACCTTTAGTAATCCTGGTAGTAATGGGCAATGTTCCGTTAGATGATCCTCTTCACAAATTTTGCAAATTTTCAGGTTACTAAGTGGACACTTTCCAAGGAGGTGTTTCTTTCTACAGTTGGCGCAAAAGATAAGCGGTGGGTTTTCATCCTGCTCCCACTCTTCCTGCAAATCATCCAATTTCAAAATTAAAGATTTAATGATATCATTTTTATGTTCAATCAAAATATTAAAATTTTCAATTGTTAATTCTTCATTGGATGAATTGTATGTCTCTGTAGCAGCATAAAGATTCCTCATTAGATGATTCTTCCAAATACCATTTTCCTGTTTTTAGCAATTCAACTCGTACATTTGTTACCACATGAATGGTGTATATGTAGGGTGGGGGGTTCCTTCAACACCGAAAAAACTCAAAAGATCAATTGCAGTAAAAAGAACAAACCAAGATTATAAACTAAGGAAAACACACTTGCGGAAATTAAATAGCCTCTATTGCAAAAAAAGGTAACATACTTTGCAGTAAAAGAAATTGCTCATAAAAACCCAATTGCAGTAAATCAAGTATCACACTTTGCAGAAAGAAAAAATACTCATAAAAACCAAATTGAAGTAAAATTAACAAATCAGGGATCTGTTAAATAAAAACCAAACTCTTGCAAGAAATTCAAAAGGAGCATCATTCAAGAAAAATAAACAAGACTCTTTAAAGAAAAGTAAACACACTCCGGGAATCTACTTCTAGCTCCTCTTCTGGGTTGAGTTGACTCCTACAGTAAGTCTTCCTTAATTGTCCAGGGGACAAGGGAATGTAGGCCCCATTCAAAAGAAAGCAATTCAAGAAATAAAGAATGTGAAACCTCTTAAAACATTATTGTTATGTTGCAAACATGAATTTAAACTAGAAATCACACAACAACTTCATTCCAACTAATCTAAGGAAATAATTGAATGCTTTAAGAAGAATCAAAATAATAATGCACTGCTTCTCTTAAAGAAAATTTAGTACTTTAGTTGTAAGAGAAATATGCAATAAGAACCAATATATAATTCATGTTGTTTACCCTGATCTTATTAAATACTTCCTTATAATATATGCAACATTTAATTATAATGAAGAATTATGTGAGCGTTTTGTCAACAAGATTCACAATCTTTCCTTATGCTGATCCAAGCATCTGCTTGCAAAAGTGCAAGAATAAATGTTTTCCTGCAATAGTGCAGGAATAAATGTTTTCCTGCAACAGTGTAGGAATAAATGTTTTTCTGCAAAAGTGCAGGAATAAATGTTTTTCAGCAAAAGTGCAGGAATCTATCTCATAGAATATTCAAAGGAAATTATGAGTATATGTTAAGTTAAGTTAACCAGAATTCTTGCTTAGCAATTATTTCACCATTGCGTTCTGGAAATAAACTTTGTTATGCAGCAATGAGATCAGGGTAGATCTTTGTAAGAATAAATAAGAGACGCAGTTAAAACATTCACTGTTTACTTTAGTTCAGCCTTTAAGAAAATACATCCAAAAGAATTGATAGTAAAATTAAATAAAGCAGTCGTAAAATAAATCTTTTGGAATGAAATTGAAAATGAAATCACTAAAAGAAGAGATATGAAAAGAAATTGCAAAATTATCTAAGATCACACTCACACCAAGCAAACTAAAATGCAGCAAATGAAAGTTAAGAGGTTTGGGGCAATGGACTGGTTGGTGGGCCCAACCATCCAGCTCGTTGCCCTTGCAGCAATTTAAATCACAATCTTAGAACATTATAGAGAAACAAAATTACTCAGAAGTGATTTCCAAATAAACTCATTTCAGAGTAGAAACCAGAATTTAGAATTTAATGCCAAGGAAATTCATTTCAAAAGTCTTGTTACATATTCATTAAATAATGCAGCGCTGGCTCTAATGGTCCCCTCCAGGGATCATCCCACTGGTGCACAACTCCTCCTTCCCTACACAACAATATCTAATTCCCTGTTCTACAAAGGAAATACAATTTACAAACTACAACTGCCATCCTCCCAAAACCACCTTCACACCTATGTGACTCCTTTCTTTTATAATGTTCCTTCATGATAATTTTGGCTCTATTCTTTAGTAAACAACATGGGGATTGAATCCCAACTAATATTCATCAATAGAATATCAGTACAACCATTTACCCATTGAAGGAATGAAGATCTGGCACGAATTTCCCAAGTCTGGCCGTTTTCTACACTTCTGGAAAAATCGTTTTTTTTAACAAAATGCCTCCAAAGAATTTTGTGTATCTCCTTAACCATTACGAATTTCATAAAACTGTTTGGAGGAAATCTAGCTTGTTATATTTTCAACAATAAACTCTCTCAGAATTTTCTGGTTCAGATCCATTGCCTCGGAAATCGTGCCTAAAAATGACTGTTTGAAATTTGAGATGCTAAAATTCTGGAAAAATAGTTTATTTTTAGAAAACTACCTCAAAGACCGTTATGTAACTTTTAGACCATTACGAATTTTAGAAATAGGTTTGAGACTTTGTCAAGTTGCTATACTGGGACCAAAACCCATGTTCTATAATTTCTTCATTTTCCTTCACATGCATTGAAAACGAGACAGAATTTTGCAGTTTGGAAACTGCTGCGAATTTGGGGCTAAGGCATTAATTATTGCCTAAACATAAATCTATACGACCTGGGTGTATCTTAGCTTATGTGGAAGTGTTCAAACACCATTTTGAACAAAAACCTCTTTCATATTTCCCTATAGATGTGTCAATGTATGAAAGCCCCAAATTAGTGCAGGCATGTTGGTGCAGGCAGAGCTGGTGCAGGAATGTTGGTGCAGGCACAACTGGTATAGGAACTGCTACTATAGGAATGTTAACACCTGCCACAAAAGAGCTTGACATTAATGATATTTTCACATTAAATTAACAAAACAAGAAGAGTTCATAGATCAACAACTGTCAGCTCTAAATGCCTCTAAATGATAACTTAATAATGTGTAAAACGAATAATAATGATTATAGACACTTAGTACAGACATAAAATTATTCAGGTAAATCATGAAAATTTGGACAGATGGAGGCTCAACAAGAGTCACAGGGTTGTCCGCCCTAGCCTTGTAATGTAATGTCGGCTGGATAGACCTACCCATTGTCCATGGACCATGGGATTGTATAAATAGAGCGAGGCTCTAAGTGTAAAAGATAACTAACTAATAATGAAGGAATAAGGAAGTCGAAGTGATTAAGACGAAGTGTAAAGTGTGTTTATGGGTCGTAGAGTAGGAGAAGGCTCTGCAGCTGAGTGCATAGAGGCCTAGTAGTTCGCAGCTTAGTGCACAGACCCCTGCAGCTGAGTGCGCAACTTAGTGCACGGACCCCTGCAGCTGAGTGCACAGGGTAGGTCGAGTTTGTAACCGGTGGAAAAACAGTAAAGAGAAGTTTGGTTATCATTTTGTGTATCTGTTCTTGGGTTAATGCATGATAGATATAATTTGTAAATATATTGTTTATTTACTGCGTGCACCTATATCAATGTTTTGTATTGTTAAGTATAACTTAAGACATTTAAGTAGGAAAAGGTGCTTAACTAACGCAGAAGGATAAATAAGATCTCAAGTAATAGTGCAGAACACAATGCACAGTTCCCAGGTAGGGCTGCACGAAGGCAGTATATTAGGCCACGAGGCATGAAAGGTGCGCGAAGCCACCTACGCGTGGGAACATACAAAGGACCAGTCGAACTCATCAAACATCTCCAGGGTGTGGAAACCTGGTTCTAGCACCCTCCCATACTACTTCGAGTGAGGCCTCAGTCCGCGCTCCGCAGACTATTGCCGAAAGGGCCGGTGGTACTAGGATTTGTCTGGCTAATTAACTCTAAACCTTGGTCAGGCCCCAACAAGGCAAAAAATGGTTCCGTTGCCAGGACCGAGATCTGCATAGAGATGTCTGACGTCGTATCACTGGAATCCGACCAAGAAAGGAATTGAAGAGTGGTTGGACAGAAATATTCACGAGTTTGCGGCGCAGGAAAACAGGAATCTGCAACTATCAAAGGAAGAGTGGTTAGATTGCTACTTGTATAGGAGATCCACGAAATTTTCTTTGCATCCTTCCCTACTGAGTTGTATGAGTGGATCACAAAGCTAGCAGATAGTCAAGGAAGGTGTAAACTCGACAAACCTATTGTGTGGACTCCAGAATTGGTGCACAGACTGGAAGCATCGGATGATAAGATCGTGCGCACTGTTGATCACTGGCTGGATCGAATCATAGGAGGGTTCATCACCGAATTCATGGTAGATACTTCGGTCAGCTATAGTAAGGCAGAACGATGCTTCCTTAAGGGACCACGAGGTAATTACGTTAAATATTTGAACACTTGGATTAAAATGCTACTGTGTGAAAAGCAGGTTATGCGAATAAATTGATGTTTGGGGCTATGCGGAGTGGGAGGATCTATAGAAACGAAGGTAGCACGGAACTAGAAAATAGCCCCTTGATTTCACCTCCGCAAGGAGGTGAAGAGGAGCTCGTGAAGGTTTCACCAAGAAGTACGATGAATCTGATAAAGAAGAGAATTTTTCGCATACCACCCCCACCCACATCACCACCAGTTTCACCATCTTCACCCCTGACTTTGCCCATACCACCTCCGCCACCACCATGAAGCAGTATGGCAAGTGCGATAAAGCTACCAGTGTTCAAGGGAGTAGGGAATGAAAATCTGGACTAGTTTTGGTTCGTGATAAAAGCTATATGGGAAGCACAGGGTGTCAGGGACGACAATATAAGGAAGGCAACATTGGTTAGCGCTCTGCAGGATCACGAGCTGACTTGGTACATTAAGCATTCCAATGACAATCCGAATGTGGGGATAGTGGATATCCAGACTGTGTTAAACAAAGAATTTAGTAGGCCTAATTTTGAGGCACAGTCAATCATTAGATTCAAGTAAATCTCAATGCTACTAGGTGAAACCTTGTGGGAGTTGGATCAAAGACTAAAGTGCACAATTCACGAAGTGAACATGACCTTAACAGACAGGCAACATTGAGAATGGTTTGTAGCCTCGTTAACACCGCATCTATGGAATGCTCTGTCACAACAAAGGCTAACCACTCAGGCTAAGGCTTTGGAGGTCGCGATGAGATTGCACAAGACTCTAATACAAGATCCTAACCTGGGAGTCTAGTAGATTCACGCGCAGTTGAAAAACTTGTGCCTTGAGATGCAGAGTTTGGAACAAGATAGGACAGCTCAACCAGAAGTGCGTGATCAGGTATGGTGCGTAAAGTGAAAGGGCCAAGGGCACGACAAGGACCACTACCCGATGTTCACGAATTACCTCGTGGGAGGAAGGCGAATGCCATTGAGACAGGAGGCACAAGTAGGACCAAGTGTGGCCCCTGTATTATGGTGTGCAATTTGTCAGATAGGAGGGAAGCATGCTATAGATAACTACCATATATTATAGAAGTATACACAGAATTCCCAACAGTTGTTCTGTAATTTCTGTAGGTCAGTAGGACATGATGAGCGCACTTGTAGAAGTTATGAACTGACGATGGATTGGACTCCTACCTATAGAGTTCAAGCTGAAACATGGACCCTCGATCAAAATGCAGGAATGGCGCGCACTAGATATTAGGAGTGCGGACGAGGCCGAGGTGGAATAGGGCCAGGAAGAGGTCGCGAACAGCTGATATGTTACAATTGCGGAGGATGAGGGAATTATGCCCGTGATTGTACAAATCCAACGAGACCATCATGCTTATATTGTACGCAGTTTGATCATGAGACAGAGGACTGTCCAACACTGATAGCAAGGTTTCATGATAAAGGAGCACTCCAACCTCCCCTGACTCAAAGCCTACAAATGGTGAGGTCTGAGCCACACGACGAAGACCCTAATGTAAATATCATGCTCCAAAGTGGTATTTCGATAGGGGATGACAAAGGTAAGTAGCCTGAAGAACCTGGGTTGACAAGGCTCCAACGAAGGAACTAGAATTTGATTTGGAGTGCGCTAAGGAGAGCTTCATGGAAGCTAGGAAGTAAAGATAGACTGGAGCCAAAAATGGACCCATCGATGCTCACTACATTCTTGGATACATGCATGAAGTTGCTGTGTGACAACAAGGCTATAAAGGGGCTGTAAAAACTCATAACTAGATGCGCTGGGGCTGTGCCAGGAGAACCGTGCATAGTCTAGAAGATCGAGAAGCACATGATCTGAACAGGAAGGGAGATGAGATTGACTGTGTAGATTGGGAAATATGAGATGGATTAAGTGATTCTAGACCTAGGATCGGATGTGAACATCCTATCGAAGCAGACATGGGAGTGCATGGGCAAGCCTACACTGTAATGGTCTCCTATCCAACTGTGAATGGCAAACTAGCAAAAGATCCTACCTATGGGGAAATTGTAGGGAATGACAATAGACATCAAAGGAGCGAGCACGCTAGTAGATTTCGAAGTGATAGAGATTATGGATGACAGCAATCCCTATCCTGCACTATTGGGAATAGATTGGACCACTGACATGAATGGAGTAGTAAATCTGAAGAAGCGCAAGATGATCTTTGAGAAAAAGTAACTACGCGTAGTGGTACCCTTAGACCCTACAGAAGAATTGTGCTACACATAACCAGTGCGCAAAAATGACAATGAAAACGATCTAAACTGCATCTACAAGATAACCATGCAGGAGCAAGATTGGGTAAATCCAACCGCAGATGGCCGAATCTCTTGGGAACACGAAAGCTCCTGCACATCAGATTTTGACAAGGAGATAGAACGATCGCAAAACCGGTTGCACGAGGTAACCACACTCAACTATAACATGATGACAAGGTCGCTGCACTGCGTAGCAACAAATGTAAGAGACATGCCTACGTATGACAGGTTAAGCGAGGTGGATGACTTCCTGAACAAATTTGAAAGAGAAGTACCGGAACAGCAGTGTTTCGACGCTCTGAAATGGGTACTGTGCACTATGCCCTCAAGATGGTGGGGTATGCACCAAAGAAGTTTTGAGGACTAGCGTGACTATTGAAGGATAATGCACCTATGGTTTGGGAATCCTCAGATGTGATTGAAAGACAAGTATGACGAACTGGATGATCAATGGGCACACCTCGCGAAATGGACAAAGTTTTATGGGGAAGAGCTCGAACCTGAGTGGGTGCACTTGTTCTGTCATGCCCTGGATATTATACCCATGAATTGGTATATAGAAACAGAGCTCCACCATGGCATGAACGAATGGGATATCTTGCACGAATGATTCCTGTTAACCTTCACGTTTGAGGATTGTTGGTGGGATATTGTTGATGATGTGCTACAAGTAGTAAAAGCAATTATCTTTAAAATACCCCAAGAGCCAATGGAAGTGCTTCATCCTGAATGGGAAACCCAGCTATGCTGCGCGCTAAAGTGTTACAATGTAAACATTGAAGAAGATGACGAAGATCCACACAAAGTTAACGTTCCAGAAACTAAAGGCTATCACGAGGTTCAAGGGCCATTGATTGAAGACCTAGACATTACCGCGCCGGTAAAAACAAAGTAGGTAAACATTGGTATGGAGGCTGAACATAAGTATGCAACGCTCGGCGACTACTAGGATGATGCAATAATGGATAAGGTCACTAAGTCACTCCACGAGTACCAAGACTTATTCCCAACCATGATCACGGACTTAAAGGGGATTGTTGGCGATTTAGGGATGATAAAGATCACCCTAAAACCTGACGCGAAGCTGATTAAGTAGAGGCCTTACCACTTGAATCCGAAGTACAAGGAAAAGGCCCACGTAGAACTAGACAAAATGCTTGCAGCTGGAATCGTTAAGCCAGTGGAAGAATCCGATTGGGTAAGCCTTATGGTAGTACAGGAGAAGATGCAGAAGGGTGAGATAAGAATATGCGTGGACCTCAGGAAATTGAATGACACCTATTGTTATAGACATTTTTGGGCACTGCAACTCCAATCATATATGTCCATAAACCAAGGGCTTCTAAGTCCCTAAAAGTGTTGTTTCATGCCTTAAAGGAACAAAGTCAGTTGATTACATCATCTCCCAGAAGTTCTCCATAGGAAACTACTCAGAACTGGTCAAAACTGGACCATACAGGTTGCTCAGTGCTAAGGGTGCGATGCATCTCACCTGCCCAGTATAAAAGGTGTGATGCATACTAGAAAACCCTTCTGTAGGGTGCGATGGGTGAGAATGGACAAATGGCAGAGACAGTTTGCGAGGTGGATGATCATAGAATCTTCCAGAAACTTTTCCTGTGACACCTGCCTCTCTGAATTCGCCCAGGGATGAGTAAGAGATCATCAATCTCCAAGTGAAATCAAGAACTATCAGAGAGAAGACACTAATCAAAATCCCAGAAGCTGACTCACCTCCTTGCAATCATCTATATATGGATCCCTCATCCCAGAGATCCAGAGGCTGGAATTTTGTATCTTGTAAGGAAGTGTTGTTTGTTTCCTGGTGGAATATCATAGTGTTGGGTGATCTAAGCTTTTCATGAGGTGAAGAAGGGCTTTCATGCTGGGAGGATGACGCTGGGTCAGAACAATGGGTTGTAATCCTCTGTTCTAATCTTCATATTAATAAATCTATTCAAGTTTTCCTCCACATTCTTGTATGTTTGATAGTATATGCATTTGTGTGGTCAATATATATCTGGTCCTATGTTGTTTATGATTGTAGATCTCTGCACTTTGAAGGTATTATGCTACTTTGACTTTATAGGTACTCTTTGAAGCGGAGTGGTCAAGGGAGAAGTGGCAAAGACCAGTCGGTGAGGAGAAGGAACAAGAAAAGAACCGAGCGAAGGATTGAGGTTGGTATTCTTTGATCTTCTCCTATCTACTTCTCATAAAGGAAAGCGAAAATAACTTTAATCGATTTTTTTCTGAGATAACTACCCGTCTTAGTGGGACTAGCAGCTCTGCATAGACACTAGATTTCCCGATAACAAAATGGCGACTCCACTGGGGAGCGAATAAATTGTTTGCTTGTCTATATTTGTTTGCTTTATAAACTTACAGACGGAGCCTGAAGTTAAGCCAGCTAGCCTTCGAACTGCATTTGCTATGCAAGTGCAAAGTATATCAATGTTGCTTCAGTCTATTCCGGGTTTTGTTTATAAACTGAATAATCAATTTGCAAACATCCTAATTTCCCTAGTGGTGGCTCTAGTAACCTCATTAGATCAACCCCTGTGATTTCTATTTACTGACTATCATTAGCTCGGCCTAAATCCCTGACCTAAGCTGCAAACTATGACCAAGAACCAAGTTGAAGTCTTGTCCCTGGACCATCACACTTTCTCCTCTTGGGAATCTGGATGCATCGCACCTCCCGTGTGCAGTAGGTGTGCTGCATCGCACTTTCCCTGTGTTGCAGGTGCGCTGATCAGATAAGACCTCATCTGCTTCCAGATTTTGGTTTCTGTGTTCACTCTCTTTAGATTTATTCAAGAATTTTGCTGTCTGTGATCAGTATACCACTGTGGAAACTCCCTTCCTTTGCATGATTCCGCCTCCATAGTACAAAGAATTCTGAATGTTTTTATGTATTGTGTGCCATTTACAGTTCTCTTTTACAAAATGTAGCATAATCAAACTGTCGTCTTTTGATCTGGAAGTGTCGCAAGTGTCGTTTTTAGTCAAAGAAAAGAATTCTATTGTTCTTGATGGTCGATTATATAGCTACTCTTGTATTTGATTTGAATTAGTAGTTTTTCAAGTGTCAAAAGTAGTTTTCAATTCAAAGTCGCAAAGTTTCGTCATTATTTTCCTTTCGTTTTTGAAGAGAAATTTGTTAGTACTATCACTTTGAAAAGATAATTCAAATTTGTACTTAGCATTCTTCTTGTCATTCACACATTAAGAAAGCTGAAAACAAATACATGCATGTCCATTTTCATTTAGACTGCTTGTTGGTTTGATTTAGGACAGTGCATCTAGTGTGTGCTCTCTGCTCTATGTTGAAAGAATATCATCTCTCTTTCTTTAGTAGCTGGATTTTCATTCCAAAAAGAAGATTAAACGATTGTTTATCATCTTAGATTGCATTTTAAGAATTATATATCTACATCACGTGGTGAACCTAAAAGGAAAGTTTCCTAAGAAAGATCAACTGTAAAATAAATTCAATGAACATAAAAATGCTTTGGAACCTAACGCACAACATCTAGAAGTCTAGGCTAGAGACTATTCCAGCATCGTAAACCCTGGTAACTATCGCTTTCATTGTTGGTTGGGTGATTCCTCCTCTTTGAGACGACAAGTGCCAGTACGGACTTGTGCTCCCACGTACCGTCGAGTATATATTGGGAGACCACAATAGGCTATATCCTTTATCCATAGGAAGGCATGTCTGCCGCCATATCGATCGCAATGCACTGAACACAGCGTTCGGGAAGATTGACTGCTGTACCGTAAAAAGTATTCTTCAGTTTTGCAATTGGTTTGGTAATCCCTCTGTCTAGATTTCTAGAGTAGTCTCTTTCGTTCCTTTTTAGACTCCTTAAAAGAAAAGGTCCATCTGAGCACTTGTCACTTTAGGCTCATTAAAAATCGAAGGCGACTAGAGTCATCTTTTGTTTTTTCTGGACTCTTAAAAATTGAAAAAACAAGTTGTGTCAAAGCATCTAAAATTTATTTTAATCGAAATAATATCACTATTCCCGCGTTGATCTTAGGTTCAAGAAAATGGAGTCCACCAACCAAGGATTTCCCCTTGGAGGAAATCCTAGTCCTTTCTCCTCTTGGGGAGATGTTGGTGCACCTCATATGGCCACATTGTTGCTTCCAGGATTGACGATTGGCTTGCCAATATGGCTCTTCTCAACCTCCGTCGTTCAAAACACCATGATTCCTGAACAATCGAGTCGGCAACTAGATGATACTAAATTTACCCCCCAACCTTCTACTTCGTATGATTCTCCTTCTCCTCCTTCCTCTTCACTTGATGAAGCTGGTAAAGCCAAAAATCAAGTAACTAAGAAGGAGAAGAAGGGGAAAGAGAAGAAAGAGAAGAAGAAGAAGGAGCTAAAGGAAAAAAGGGGTAATCGGGCATCATCTACTGAAAATCCACACACTGCACCGTCCAAGCCTAAGTCTCCATGTGTCATTTGCAAAGGAGACCACTATCATCGAGATTGTCCTTGCATCCCTCGGATCTTAAGGGACTGGTCTCCTCATTTACACAATCCGGTGTCATCAACCTCTGAAGATCATGTTGAAAGTACACCATCAACTAGTGAAAGCGAAGCATTTGGACAGAAAAGGAAATGTAAATTTCCTTGTAAACTGTGTGAAGGCGATCACTTCATCCACCATTGTCCCTTCCTAGATGAAGCTAAAAGAGTCTTGGATAACCGTCTTGCTTCACCACTACGGCTTCCTCCTGGATACAAGAAACTCTTGCCGAGTCCATCACTAGTTGAAAATTTGACTGACACGCCATTGTGGTCGGTCGAAGCATCTATCATTGAAGATAAACCTGTTGAATCCATACCAGATGAAATTCAAAAGGTTGAGGCGGTAGTCGACCCAGTCTTGTCTTCAAAAGGTCCATCTTTAGATGATACAATCACCGAAGAGAATGAGAACGACACCGTTCAAATTCTTTTCGTAAACACAGACTCTGATGAACATGGGGGCAATCTACCCGTTCCTTTACCATAGGAAGGAAGTTCATCAGAGTCATATCCGGCCATCTATTCGGTCCCACCTCCAAGCAACCTACTCATTTCCTTCGATTGGAATCTACTAGGCAGACCCCGTTTACTGGCTAATGTACCATTCCGAATCATTGTACAAGCTTACAAAATGGTCATGGTCGGTACCATCATAGATGAAGGGGCTTCTATGAGTACCCTTTCCTCAACTGCTTGGAAAGCGCTTGGTTCGCCATCGCTTCTGCCTGAGATGAGAAATCCGACAGGCTTCGACAAAGGAACCAGTCGACCGTTAGGGATCCTCCCCAATGTGCCTATAACATTGAGAAGGAAAACCGTTTATATGAACGTAATGGTAGTCCAAGGACCTCTAGACTATAATCTACTCCTTGGACGTGACTATATTTATTGCATGGGAGCCATTGTCTCCTCACTCTTTCGAGTAATGTGTTTTCCGTATGAAGGCTGAGTGGTCCAACTCATAGACCAGCTTTCGTTCCCTGGCTCACACATAGCTAATAGTCAAATGCCATCCATAAATGGTCTTTTCATGCAAGGAATGTCTCATCAATCTCCAGTTCGTCCACCTGAAGAACGCGAGTAATTCGGGGGTTCGTGACTGAAACCCAAGGGGCATGCGCCCTAGTCTGCTCCGACAGGAAAACTCTGGGTATAGAGTAGGTTTCAGTGAAGGATATATGACTGGTCCAACACCCGTCCGTATGGGAAAATGGGATTAGACCGAATAAGATACCTCCGTTAGAAGGTATGCCTTTCCTGATAGAACAAATTTTTTGTTTGCAAATTGAGGGGTAACATATAAAAGGTAGGCCTTTCTTGAAAAAGCAAATGTTTTGTTTGCAAATTGAGGGTTAACCTCAAAACTCTACTTCACTATACCTGGGGGCTTGCAAACCCTTTTGCGTGCAAGTGAAGAGCGACCATTTATTTTCTTAGTTTGTAGGTTCTCAAACCCTTTAAACTCGTAGGATTGGTCGTTCCTAGCTTACATAAAGGAAGGATATGGAGCAAAGCTTCGAAAGGTGCAAGCTCCATAAAAATGGAATCTATCGATGAAACATCCTTATTATACGACTGGCACGAGCAGTTTTTATGTGAATTTCAAGCTCGTTAAAAATTAAACTAAGCAATGAGCAAATGCTTCCCCCAGAGTTTAAGCTCATTAAAAAATGAACCAATTTCTGGTAAATAACCATTGTGAATGCATTATCATCAGCTTTTGAACCTTGGTCGTGTTCTCATCATCACCTCCACTCTGTTTTAGCCGATCATACGCCTCCATTTGATTGTTTACCCTTTTTGAGGAACAGTTGCGAAGAGTGATCCTGTTAGCCATCCTTGTGACACTACCGTGATTGGAAAATTCCAAACCTTACCTGGAATTAGCTGTTACCTGAAATTATCACTCGTTTCTCAAAAAATGAGTCTCCTTTAAGCTCTTTTCGTCTAACTCGTAAAATATGAAAATATTGCCGAGCAGATGGCCTCTCCAGCTCATTAAAGCTACCAGGAGTGTTATCCCTCCTCTAGATTTTAATCTTTTTGGACCTGAGGGATTATTACACAAAAAGATCAAGCACTTGTTTTGTTCGGCTCATTAAAATTATCGAAAATTCATCCCTTTCGTATTATTTTATACTTTTTCGGACTGAAAGGATTATATGACGAAAAAGGATTATTGGAGTTTCCTTTACGTCCCTTTCAGACTCTCTAAATTTGAAAAGGACCGAGTTATCTTTATCGTTAAACTCATTAAAACCAATAGCGACAAACTTCTCCATATAGACAAGAACGAGTTTCACTGTCGCTAGGCTCGTTAAAACATAGCGATGGGTTTACCAGAAGGGAAAATTATAGAACAAGCATATGTTATCCTCCTCAAGCTTGATAAAAATAAAGAGGTACTGGTCAGCAATGACTAGGGAAAAATTGGGAAGAAAACATGAAGAAACTTTATTGGTAGCAAAGTCGCTCTTGAACATGACACTTTCACTCCATGTCTGAGTCGGGTTGGGTTATTCTGTTCACCAGTCATATTACCATTGGTCCATCGTACCATCCATCTTTGGGGTTAACGCTACCAATCCATTTCAAGTGTCGCCGATATGTTCAAGAGAAGTCGATTAGAGAATTCACCAACCCATCTTGTGTCTCATCCACTGCAATACCTTTACGCTTCATTCTTTCATGACCGCCACCGTGAACCCTATATCATCAAATCGTTTTCACCTCCAAAAGTCATTTCCTCCATTCCATGTCATAGATGTGGGATTCATTAAGGCCCTCCTATGATGGGTCACTTCTTGTCAACATCAACTCATTATCCAAGAAGTCGACCTAGGAACAACCCTTTCAGTACTTTGAAGCTTGCATGCCTCAATGGCAAGTTTCTCACTTTCGGCGACAGGTTTACATCAATGGCCTTCGACCGAGATATTTTGCGTGGTGTTCAACGCCAAGTCCCATTTTCACACCACGCGAATTGTACTGCTGTACCTTGAGGGTCATCATCATTATCGGTGATTCCTCTCACGCCTGTTAACAACTTACATCATTGGCTGGTAATCAGGCGATTTCTTTCCATGTTCAACTCCAGAACATTTTTCACATGGATCAACTTATACTTCGGGTGAAGATTGGACGAGTTTGAAGACCCCGAATCTAGTTTCATCCATCTGGGCTGTGATATATTCAAGAAAATAAAGACATCAAATGTACATCATTGCTGCACAGATGATCATCTGAATCAAAGGATGATGGCTCTATCAGAATCATCAGTCTGCCACATAGACGGTTGTCTGTCCTATGTACATGCAAATGAACTTATAAAGCTGAGCATGGGAATGCCCGCCTCATCTAGATCATGAAAATATTATGAAGATAATGTATTGTATTGTATCTTATTACAGGTCGACTTCCAGTTCGAAAAACCTTGGATCCTCATGATAAAGCATTTCACCCAACATCAAAAGATTAACGACCTCATGCTTTAGGGGGCAACTGTTATAGAAATTTTTGGGCACTACAACCCCAATCATATATGTCCATAAACCAAGGGCTTCTAAGTCCCTAAAAGTTTTGTTTCATGCCCTAAAGGAACAAGGTCAGCTGATTACATCATCTCCCAGAAGTTCTCCATAGGAAACTACTTAGAACTTGTCAAAACTGGACCATACAGGTTACTCAGTGCTAAGGGTGTGATGCATCTCACCTTCCCAGTATAAAAGGTGTGATGCATACTGGAAAACCCTTCTGTAGGGTGCGATGGGCAAGAATGGATAAATGGAAGAGATAGTTTGTGAGGTAGAGGATCATAGAATCTTCCAGAAACTTCTCCTGTGACACTTGCCTCTCTGAATTTGCCCAGGGATGAGTAAGAGATCATCAATCTCCAAGTGAAATCAAGAACTATCAGAGAGAGGACACTAATCAAAATCCTAGAAGCTGACTCACCTCCCTGCAATCATCTATATATGGATCCCTCATCCCAGAGATCCAGAGGCTAGAATTTTGTATCTTGTAAGGAAGTGTTGTTGGTTTCCTGGTGGAATATCATAGTGTTGGGTGATCTAAGCTTTTCATGAGGTGAAGAAGGGCTTTCATGCTGGGAGGATGATGCTGGGTCAGAACAATGGGTTGTAATCCTCTCTTCTAATCTTCATATTAATAAAGCTATTCAAGTTTTCCTCCACATTCTTGTATGTTTGATAGTATATGCATTTGTGTGGTCAATATATATCTGGTCCTATGTTGTTTATGATTGTAGATCTCTGCACTTTGAAGGTATTATGCTGCTTTGACTTTACAAGTACTCTTTGAAGCGGAGTGGTCAAGGGAGAAGCGGCAAAGACTAGTCGGTGAGGAGAAGGAACAAGCAAAGAACCGAGCGAAGGATTGAGGTTGGTATTCTTTGATCTTCTCCTATCTACTTCTCATAAAGGAAAGTGAAAGTAACTTTAATCTGTTTGTTTCTAAGATAGCTACCCATCTTAGTGGGACTAGCAGCTCTGCATAGACACTAGATTTCCTGATAACACCTGTGTGCATGACCCATTCCCAACTGCATTCACAGATGAAGTATTGGAAAATGTCAGCGGGCAAGAAGCATATTCATTTACTAATGGGTTCTCAGGGTACAACTAGATCAAAATCGTGTCGGAAGATAAGAGCAAGACCATCTTCGCAACTGAGTGGGGTTGCTTTCAATACACCATTATGCCATTTGGGTTAAAGAACACGTCGTCCATCTTTTTGCGTTGTTGCATCATTCAAAGAGTATATCCAAAAATTCTTTGAGGTATATCTGGATGATTGGACTGTATTTGGATTGGTTAAGCACCATGCAGCGAGCTTATGCTTGATGTTGGGTACTTGTCGATGACACCAAATTGCATTGAACCTCAAAAAGTGTATGTTCCTCATTCCCTTTGGGAAACTATTGGGACATGTGGTCTGCAAATAGGGACTAATGGTAGACCCCACAAGGATTGCAGTAATTCTGAATTTGGAAGCACCGCGAAGTGTTAAACAATTGCGCGCTACCTTGGGACATACGAGGTACTACAGGAAGTTCATCAAAAGCTATGCTTAGATCACCACGCCAATACAGAAACTGTTGAAAAAGGATGTCACATTCTACTGGAATGATGATTGCATGAAGAGCCTGGATGTACAAAAAGAGAAACTATCCTCCGCCCCAATCCTGGTCTTCCCGAAATGGGATGTGGAGTTTCATGTCCATGTGGATGCATCATGTATAGTGCTCGGAGTGGTGCTCACACAAGAAGGCGGAGAGGGCTTGGACCACCCTATCGCATTTGCAAGTCGCAAGTTGTCCAAAGCCAAAAAAACTATTCCACAACCAAAAGCGAGGGGTTGGCTATGGTGTACGTGCTCCAAAAATACCGGCACTATTTGCTATGTGAAAATTTCAAGATGTATATAGACCATTCCACGCTGAAATACTTGGTCAATAAGCATGTGTTGGGGGGGCGCATATGTAGGTGGCTCTTATTATTCCAAGAGTATGACTTTGAGGCCTTGGTAAAGCCTGGATGCCTGAATGCAGAACCAGATCACTTGTTGTGTATTGAGATGGGTGAGGAACCTACTAGTTTGTAGGAAGGATTACCTAACGCACAACCTTTTGTTGTGCGCATCACGGATGGACACTTTGAAGATATAATCCACTTTCTAACAACAGGGACTACGCCGAAGGAATACTCCATCCAGCAAAAGAAGGAACTGGTGGTGCGCACAGCTGACTTTTCTGTCATTGCGAGGCACCTGTACAAAATGGGAAATGATGAGATACTACGAAGGTACGTACCTGAATTTGAATGAAGTCAGATCCTTGCAGAAGTGCATGGCGGTGCTCCAGGAGGACACTACGCAGGACGCGTGACCGCGCAAAATATTCTCTGTGCTGTGTTGTGGTGGCCAACCCTTCACCCGGATACAAAAGAACATTGTAAGGCCTGTGATATATGCCAGAGGACAGGTAAACCATCACGTAGGGACGAGATGCCTTTGAATCCAAAAATGACGCTACAACCCCTCAAAAAATGGGCAATCAACTTTGTAGGACCTATCAAACCTCAGGGAAAAATGGGTGCGTGATACATTATCACCACAACAAAGTACCTAACGCGTTGGGCAGAAGCGCAGCCGGTTAAAGACTGCACAGTCACCACAACTACGAAGTTTTTGTTTGAACACATGTTGACTCGATTTGGCTATCCAAAAATATTAATGAGTGATCGCGGTACACATTTCCTTAACAAAACCATCATTGCACTAACAGAAGAGTTCTAAGTGTATCATTAGAAAAGCACACCGTATCACCCACAAGCCAATGGGATAGTATAAGCATTCAACAAAATATTGGAGACTGCGCTAACCAAAGTATGCAATGCGTAGCGGAGAGATTGGGACTTGCACGTACCTTCAGTACTATGGTCTTATAGGACAACATGCAAGAAACTAACGGGACAGACACCTTTCTGGTTAGTTTATGGTGTGGAAGTTGTCATGCCAATGGATTATATTGTCCCTAGTCTGCACATAGCAGTGCTCACAGGTATGACGGACCGTGAAGCCCTGGAAGAAAGACTTGAGTAGAGAGAAGAACTTGAGGAGGGACGATTCCTGGCTAGCTTTCATCAACAGGTGCAAAAGAAGTGTGAGAAGGCCTGGCACGATCACCATATTAAGTTGTGCACCTTTAAGGTAAATGATTTAGTGTTGTTGTATGACAGTAAGTTTGATAAATTCCCAAGAAAGTTCAGAATGCATTGGCTCAGACCATATGTTGTTAAGGAGGTCACAAATAGAGGCGCGGTATAGCTAGTCAAACTAAATGGAGAGCCTTTCCCAGGCAAAGTGAATGGAAGCTTCTTAAATCCCTACATAGGTGGCCCAGCTATCTGACTAACCAACTGAAGCATAGTCTTTGCGCTCCAAGGATCTGGACAAAGGGGCGGGTCTATAAGAAAATGCAGGGGATATCAACACAGATGTAGAGACGCAGTTCTGACACAAATGTCTTGAAACAACGTATGCAACAGATCCAGCAAGCAGCAGCTCAGTGTGCTGTTGACCTTGCTGCAGTTCGAGAATAGTTGGAGGGACTCCGCACAAAGATCTCCGCGTCGACAGAATGACTCGAGGGCGAGTAACGATGTTTGTGTTGGGGGCTTGTTGGGCATGGAATCCCCCCCAAGGCATGTTTTGGGGCTTAAATCCCAAGTTTTGACCAAATCTTGTTGTAAAAGCTCTGTGAATTGCAAGTGCGGAGCATGGAAGTATGATAGAGTCACAGGGTTGTCTGCCCTAGTCTTGTAATGTAATGTCGGCTGGATAGACCTACCCATGGTCCGTGGACGATGGGATTGTATAAATAGAGTGAGGCTCTAGGTGTAAAAGATAACTAACTAATAATGAAGGAATAAGGAAGTCTAAGTGATTGAGCCGAAGTGTAAAGTGTTTCTGTAGGTCATAGAGTAGGAGAAGGCTCTGCAGTTGAGTGCACAGAGGGCTAGTAGTCCGTAACTGAGTGCACGGACCCCTGCAGCTGAGTGCGTAGGGTAGGTCCAGTCTATAACTAGTGGAAAATCAATAAATAGAAGTTTGGTTATCATTTTGTGTATCTGTTCTTGGGTTAATGCATGATAGATATAATTTGTAAATATATTGTTTATTTACTGCACGCACCTGTATGAATTTTTTGTATTGTTAAGTATAACTTAAGACATTTAAGTAGGCAAAGGTGCTTAACTAACACTGAAGGGTAAATAAGATCTCGGGTAATAGTGCAGAACGCAGCACAAAGTTCCTAGTTAGGGTTGTGCGAAGGCAGTGTATCAGGCCACCAGGCACAGCAGGTGCGTGAAGCCACCTGCGCGCAGGAATAGACAAGGGACCAATCAAACTCATCAGACATCTCTAGGGTGTGGAAACCTGGTTCTAGCACCCTCCCATACTACTTCAGGTGAGACCTCAGTCCGCACTCCACGGACTGTTGCCGAAAGGGCCAGTGGTACCAAGATTTGTTTGGCTAATTAACTTCGAACCTGGGTCAGGCCCCAACAAGCCAACAACATACTATGTCAACTAAACCAAATCACAATAAACCAATGTACCTTAGAAAAATTTGGGGAGGATGTCTCATCTACAAGATCAACCAATCAACGTAATAAATGTACAAACATAATCATGACAACATAAATACATATAATACATAAGCACATAACCATATAACCATCATTATAGCTAGATTATATTCATCAATGCATGACCATATCAACTACACATACCATGATATCATCCATGAAAACAAAAACCATACCAATGTAAATTGACAATACGCAAGCATAAAAAACATGTATCCAATCATACACTCATGACAACACACTTCACAACAACAACATCCTCTTCCACATGGTGACAGTACTAAGCCCATGACCGACACCATGCATATGTAACAAGCATATAAACCATAAGGATGATTAACACACGTGCAACTGACATGAATGCATGACCAACACATTGCCCATCTAGTCCAAGGGGTGAACCATGCTCTGATACCACTCACACCCTCCTCCCACATTTACCCAAGTAAGTGGTCAACCAAGGTAAACATGTGATGAGAGGCTACTATGATCTGTTTCAACCTCTTAGGTCACCTTAAGGAAGTGGAACTGATAGAAACACACCATATAGACCTTCCACATCTATTTCTGGGAAAACTAGTGTCTTTTCAATCTGCTAGCCCTCTAGGATTGGAAGCTATCCTAGCAAATAAACAATCAAAGCAATTTGGGATTTCCTCTATGTATGATAGATAAGAGAGAAGAAAAGGAACCAACCTGGATCTTCTGGTTGACTCCTTGCTTGATTTCTCTCTCCCTTGATAGAGCTTGCAACTCCTCTCCTACTTATCCTGCTTAGAGAATACCTGTAGAAACAAAGTAACAAAACACCATCAAAGCATCTTGATCTATTATATCATAAGCATTGCAGAATCAGAAATACAATGAACATACAATGGCATTCACAAATACATAATTGTATGGAGGAAAACTCAAAGAAATTTATTAAAATAGAAGGGAGAATTACAACCCAGCTGTCTAATCCAGCATCATCCTCCCAGCATCAAAGCCCTCTTCACCTCATGAAAAGCAAGATCACCCAACAATACAATGCTCTTTCTCAAATACAAACTATCAACACTTCCTTACAAATTACAAAATTCCAGCCTCCAGATCTCTCAGATGAGGGATCCATTTATAGATGTCTGCAAGGGTGTGAGTCATCTCTGGGTTTTTTATTAGTGTCATTCCACTTGTTGTTCTTGGTTCCACTTGGAGATTTCTTGGATCTCTTACTCATCCCTGGGCGAATTCAGAGAGGCAAGTGTCATAGGAGAAGTTTCTAGAAGATTCCATGAGCATCCACTTAGAAAACTGTCTCGGACATTTGTCCATTCTCGCTCATCGCACCCCACAGAAGGCCTCATCAGTATGCATCACACCTGGCTAGTGTAGGAGTCAGCATGCATCACACCCTGATAGTGGATCTATTAGTATGGTCCAGTTTTGGCCAGTTATGAGTGGTTTTTCAAGTGGAAATTCTGGGGAATGATGTAATCAGTTGACCATGATCCTTTAGGGTATGAAACAACACTTTTAGGGGTTAAAGAGCCCTAGTTTATCGACATATAATATTGGGGTTGCAGTGCCCAAATATGTCTATAACAGTTGCCCCCTAAAGCATGAAGTCGTAAATCTTTGATGTCGGGTGAAATGCTTTATCATGAGGATCTGAGGTATTCGAACTTGAAGGTGACCTCTATAAGATACAATACAATGCATCATCATCATATTATTTTCATGATCTAGTTGAGGTGGGCATTCCTATGCTCAGCTTTATAAATTCATTTTCATGTACATAGAACAGATAATCGTCTGCAGTTGCAAATTGGTGATTCTTTATATGTAGAGTCATCATTCCTGGCTTAGATGACCATTTGTACGGCTTCTGTGTACATTTGATATCTTTATATTCCTGAATATATCGCAGCCCGGATGGATGAAACTAGATCCGGGGTCTTCAAACTCATTCAATCTTCGCTCGATGTACAAGTCGATCCATGTGAAAAGATGTCCTGAATTCTAACATGGAAATACATCGTCTAATTACCAGCCAATAATGTAAGCCATTAACAGACGCGAGAGGAATCACCGATAATGATAGTGACCCTCAAGGTACTACAGTACAATTCACGTGGTGTGAATATATGATCCAATGTCGAACACCATGAAAAATCTTTCGGTAGCAGGCCATTGATGTCAAACTATCGCCAGAAGTGACAAACTTGTCATTGAGGTATGCAAGCTTCAAAGTACTGAAAGGGTTGTTTCTAAGTCAACTTCTTGGATAATGAGTTGGAATCGACAAGAAGTGACCCGTCGTAGGAGGGCCTTAATGTATCCCACATCTATGACATGAAACGAAGCAAATGATTTTCTGGAGGTGAAAATGATCTGACGACACAAGGTTTAGGAATGACGGTCATGAAAAATGGAGGGTGAAGGTATTAAAATGGATGAGGCATTAGCTGGATGGTGAATTCTCCGAATGACTTCTTTTGAACATATCGTCGACACTGAGATGGATTGGTATCATTAACCCCAAAAATGGATGGTGTGGAGGACCAATGGTGATATGACCAGTGAAAAGAATAACCCAACCCGACTCAATCATGGTGATGGATTGAAAGTGTCATGTTCAAGAGTGACCTGCTACCAATAAAATTCTTCAATTTTTCTTCCCTTTTTCCCCAGTCATTGCTGACCAGTACCTCTTTATTTTTGTCAAGCTTGAGGAAGATAATATATGCTTGTAACAATGTAAACTTTGAAACGGGAACTATAAACTCAAAACGGGAACTCTGGCCAAAAAACCCCAAAAAAACATCAAAAACAGTGCTCAAAACGAAAAGTGTGTATACTGGAACAACGTTTTTATTTTTTAGGCGTCAATTTTGAACATGTTTTAAAATTGGCAGTGACTACAAAATTTACTATGAAATTTTCGTGCAAAATATAGCTTCAAAATGAAACTGATGACACTGGAACAAAGATTTTTTTTTAGGGTCAATTTTCAGTATTTAAAAAAAATGCTAATAAAACCAAATTTCTATGTGTCAAACAAAGTTGTTTATGCGGGAAAAAACACACTAATGTTTTTGGTAGAATATCATTTTTCTTTCCTAAGTATAAATTTAACATGTTTTCAACCATAACATGCTAGATACAAAAAAAATTGAAATTTTTTCAACTATAAAATAAAAAAAACCATGACATTATGAACAAATTACATCACTAAATGCATTCAAAAGTCATTATTTGTATATTGAATAAAACATATTTTATATCTCTAATTTAATATTGCATTGTAGATATTTTAAACAATAAAATTTATCATAACTAAGACATATAATCCAACAACATAAAAATGCCTCATAATTTCTCATTTAACACCATATGGAAAACATTAATTTTATTTGAAGATACGATGCATACATCAGTTATATAAACTGTCTTAAACAACTATTCAAAATCACTCATGTTTTCTGGCACACCATCAGAATTCACATCTTCAGATGAGTGACTGGATGCTGACGAAGATGTTCCATATTCTTCTCTTTCATCAACTAGTGCCCCATCTGAGTCCACATGCATGCCCAACATTTCAAGTTTCAAAATTCTTCTAGATCTACGACTGGTTTCAGGTGACTCCCATGTCAACATTGTTCCTTCTGGTAACAACCTTTTCAGAATCTCTATCGTCTTGAAGTGAAGAGTTCCTCTCTTTGTTAAATTGAAGTCATAAACAAGTATGTCTACATCCTCCAATTTTAATATGTCTGTGCGGTGGCGATTTACATTTGTACCCTTTCTTTTTCTTTTTCCGCCATTTTTTTTGTCAACTACCATCTCTGGCTTATACACACCATTGAATGAGTGTGTATTTGTGGCATACCAATGTACTTCAACACTTGTAACATCCTCATTTTCTGTAAAGACCTTTATAACTTTAGCAACCCAAAATGGATAGCCATTGGGATCTCCATCTGCTAGCACTGCAATCATGCAACCCTCCTTAATATCCTGTACTGAACCCCTATAAAGGTCTTCCATGGCTTCACGTTGTGCACGAGATCTTCTGGAACCAATATACATCTCTCTTTCCTCTGCCTGTGAAGAATTAATAATACCTTGAGATTGTTGCTGTTCAACAATGTTTACTTCCTCATGTTCATTCGACACATTATGTGGCCAAATAAATGGATTTTTCAAAGGTATATCTTCATTTATTGTTGTCGAAATGATATCACTTTGATTATTGAAAAACGACTCCCACCAAACTGAATCAGCAATGTCAAAGTACTCATATGTATATCTAATACATTTTTTAATTTCTTCCAGGCAATCAGAATAATTTATAGCCCTGTTCTGTCTACGTGCATTCTGAACTTCACCAACTGATTGTAATAACAATATTTTTGATGCAAATATTGGATGATCTGGAATGAACTTCAAAAATTGCAATCCTGATGACGGTGCCCATTCTGTAGTAGTTGAATACTTCTTGCCCCATATTAGTGTTTTCCCATCAATTTTTTTGATACGAAATTGATGTTGGAAGCTAATGTCATTAAGTTGTTCAATGCATCTCCCCTCACCATATGATCCCAGAATAAACCTTCGCATGTCAATAGTTTCTTCCAACACATCAAAAGTAGGCTCTGGCATGTATGATTTCTTAATACATTCAATTAGTGATGGCAAGCTACCAACTTCCTTCCTCCTCAATGTGACTGAAAAACGGCTGAACATCTTATCAATATGGTCATGAGTGTGCCCAACAAGAAGGAAACCAACCTTTACCTTCTGAAAAATTCCCAATTCAACAAGCATGTTTAGATATCCAAAAACAACCTGATTTTTGTTTTCACGGCAAGTGTTGTCCAATTGTAGATACAAAACTTCAGGAAGATTACCAGACCAATGAGAAATCATATCATGAATTATAGTTATGGTCAGATTTGCATCATTATGAATATTTGGAGCTGTGAAGTACACCCTTGGCAACATTTTCCCATTGAAGACCATACAACCGACCAAGTGAAATTGAATAAAGTTTTCCTCCTGTAAATTTTTGGGTGTACGAACAAAATGTGGTAAAAGTGTTTTCTTCTGGTCCATACCATCAATTATCAAACCCAAATATTTATTCGGATTATCATAGCACTTTTTTCGATGCTTGTACAACTTCTTCCTTTCGTTTGTTTGTTGTTCGCGATGCTCCTGAAGTTGTTTGACAATTAAATCTACACAACATAAAAGAGATTCATTAAGAAATATGTTTTCATAGTTGATGACTATACAATTTTAAAAGTTAAAGTTATAAACGCTCACCTCTTTCTGAGCCTTCACTTTTGTCCCTTTTTTATTTAAGAGAAGCACATGTATTGCAAATCCCCATCCTTGTCTTCTTAGGAATACGGACATTGTTGAATTCTTTCTTCCATACCTTCACAAAATATTGATATGTAATAAACTGGCCATGTCCCTCAGCACCTTCTGCATATTCTTTGTATAAGTTGTAGATTTCTCGTCTTGAAAAATTATCTGGAATATGTATTGTCTCTCCATTTGGCATACACTCTCCATGCTTTGAAAAGAAATCTTTCATCCATGACATTGCAGTATTTGATAATGGACCAAACTGTCTTTTATGACGTACTTCTGAATAAAATGTGGGATCCTTTTCCAAATTTTCTTGAATTCTCGAGAGACGAAAATTCCCAATCGAATGAAACATTTTGAAACCTTTTCTACAGATAAAAAAAGTCCCAATATGATAATCATAACCTGACAATGTAGATTGCATGCACCCAACTAAATATGAATTTTTCATGCTTTTATTCATTGACAAATATCTCTTCCTGCTTTCTAATGCAAATTTGAAATCCATATGTTTCAAGCAATCTTTTTGGCAACATTCACTTGAAATGAGAGCACTGATAGAACTTCTTCTCGTCAGATATTCTGCTCTACCCCTTGTATAACTAGAACAACTTGCATTGATACGAAAAGGTCTGCTCCTACTCCTTGATACAATGTTTCTTGGCAACATCTCCATCATTTGATCATCATTTGTATAAGGCTTTTCATCATCATTAAGAGGAATGTTATCCACACTATGATCATCCTTGCTTTTCAAATATTGACTTGGAGGATATTCTTCATCTTCTGCTTCTTTAGTGCTACTGTCGTAGTCCTTAGAATTCAGACTGAATGGAAAATCTGTCTCGATGTTTAATGGATATTCTTCCTCATATGCATTGCCAGTGCTACTCTCATAGTCCATAGAATTAGGACTATGTTGAAAATGTGACTTACTTATTGAAGATGCTACATCCCGTCCTTTGTCACTGCTACCTTTATACTCATTAGAATTAGGACTAAGTGCATCATCCTGTCCTTCATCACTGCTGCTCTCATAGTCCGCAAAATTAGGACTAAGAGGACACAGTGACACTCTATTATTTTGAAATTCATCATCACGCTCTTCATAACTATTGCTCTCATAGTCCGCAGAATTAGGGCTAAGTGGACACTGTGGTACTCCAATCTTTTGAATTTCATCATCCCACTCTTCATCACTGTTGCTCTCATAGTCCTTAGAATTTGGACTAATTGGACACCGCGACACTCCATACTTTTGAAAATCAACATCATGCTTTTCATCACTACTGCTCTCATAGTCCTTAGAATTAGGACTAAGTGGACACTTTGACACTCCATACTTTTGAAAATCAACATCATGCTTTTCATCACTGCTGCTCTCATAGTCTTCAGAATTAGGACTAAGTGGACACCGTGACACTCCATTCTTTTGAAATTTGCCATCATGCGCTTCAAAACTGCTGGTCTCATAGTCCTCAGAATTAGGACTAAGTGGACACCGTGACACTCCCTTCTTTTGAACTTCACCATTATGCTTTTCAAAACTGCTGCTCTCATAGTCCTCAGAATTAGGACTAAGTGGACACCGTGACACTCCCTTCTTTTGAACTTTACCATTATGCTCTTCAAAACTGCTGCTCTCATAGTCCTCGGAATTAGGACTAAGTGGACACCGTGACACTCCATTCTTTTGAACTTCACCATCATGCTCGTCAAAACTGCTGCTCTCATAGTCCTCAGAATTAGGACTAAGTGGACACCGTGACCCTCCATTCTTTTGAACTTCACCATCATGCTCTTCAAAACTGCTGCTCTCATAGTCCTCAGAATTAGGACTAAGTGGACATCGTGACACTCTGTTCTTTTGAACTTCACCATCATGCTCTTCATCTCTGCGGCTTTCATAGTCCTTAGAAGTAGGACTAAGTGGAATCTGTGACTCTTTATTTATTTGAAATTCTCCATCCCCTCTTTCATCAGTGATGCTCTCATAGTCCTTAGAATCAGGACTAAGTGGAAGAAGTGACTTTCTATTCATAGTGGAAGAATTCCCGCTATGTTCATCAATATGAATAGAGTTGTTACGCGATGCAGAAGTTGATGGTGTATAAATCGAAACTTCACTATCAGAACAATCCATCCCTTTCAAATAGAAGATGTTGAATGATACAAATGGAGAGTCTCCTAAAGATATTATATAGCTTAAAGATTGAAATTTTCCCTCCAAAAATTTTCCCTCCAAAAAATTTCGCGAAAATATTTCCCTCCAAAAAGTTTCATGAAAATATTTCCCTCCAAAAAATCTGTTAAATTTATTTACCTTTATTACTTTGTTCTACAATTTATTGGAAAATGTAAACTAAATTTTTTTATGAAATCATAATTAAAATTGTACACTACAACTTCTACAATTATTATAATAGTTAAACCATATAATATTCGCTTTCCAATACTACAATATTCACTTTAAAATATTTTAAAACAAATTATCCCACATTCAACCCGTTGTAAAACAAATCAATAATATTCACTTTATAATATTGTAAAACAAATTATCCCATATTAACCGTACAGTAAAACATCCTTGTAACTTCACTTACATATTAAAATTTCATTATCACTATTACTAACATCACATCCAGGCTTTCTGAAAATCGTTGAAAGAGGTCGTGAATTTGTGGAGCAGCTAAATCGCTATCAACAACATAATCAACGAAGAATTCTCGCAATTAAAAGGTAAGTTAAATTTTTTTCTTGAAAACTTTCATATTAAATTAGTTTCATGAAAAATCGTGAGCATGGTGGGCCCGGTCAACCTCATTTTCTTAACACCAGTGGGTGCTCCACACCCCCCCTCGCCCGCCCGCCCGCCCGGCCCCTCCAGGCGCCTTAACAGCGCCCCCCCTCACCCGCCTGCCCGGCCCCTCCGGGCGCCCTGACAGCCCCCCCTCACCCGCCTGCCCGGCCCGGGCCCCCTCACCCGCCCGGCCCACACACCCCATCCCCCCTCACCCGCCTGCCCGGCTCGGCCCTGGCGCCCTAACCCTCCCACCCCACCCCTCCTGTCACGCCCCTACACCTGCGGTGATCTTCCAACCGCTTGTAGCGAGGTGCGGCACCACCGAATGCTTTCTTTTTAACAATACTAACATTTATGGGCTACACCTATTCCAACATGAACATACTTAACTTGTGTTCTTGTAACCGAATAAGTGTTATCCTTTATACTTTAACAAAGAACATTCTCAATCATCAACCATGAACAATAAACCGAGAACATCAATAATACACAAGTATAAAGGGAGGGGCAACTCCCGAACAGTCTGCCCAACAATAATATTATATCAAGAATATCAGATTTTACAACAAGTGTGTCTTGGCCGAACCAAGTCTCACACTTAACCAATTTTTACAAAGATAGGCCACCTGCCTTTACAATAGTCTTGTGCACCTCTTGCACAAAGGATGGTGCTCACTCGAGCCACCTAAAGTCCTCTGCCAAGTCCTACACCAAAACCTGTACCTTAGAATCCACTCGGGCACACCTTGCCCTACCTTCGACTCACCCAAGACTAAAACCAAGTGTGCAATTCTCTTAAGGGTAGAGCGCATGAGCTATGCGCATCTCCCTACCTTTTCTGCACACTTTCTTGTCCTCTACGAAGATATAAGAGTGAATGCGTTGGTGTGAATGAGCTCTCCTCACATTATACTTATATGCATTTTAGTGTGGTTTTACATGGGGTGTGCAGCCCCATGGCCGACCCCCAAAACCACCATCGTATGCCCATGTTCATCATTCATAAGTCGGCCTTCATACACCTTTCAACATCGCATATAAAAGCCCACGCTCATACTTAGTTGTATAAGTATTCTCCATAACGTCGCACATAACGTCACAACTAACTCGTATGATCGTCGCATATTGTCGCAGTCCCATCGCACTTCTGCCCGCCCGCGCTCTCGTGCGCCCGCCCGCACCCTCGTGCACGATCGCCCACCCGGCGCCCGTCACACCGCAGCTCGGAGGCCTTACATTCTCCTCCACCTGAAATCGTTGTCGTCCTCGACAACATACCATCTCAGTAGCTCTCCACCAAGATCATCATCATTCAGGATGTCGACCTTTCTACACAAGGCAAACATCCTTGCAACATATGTAGAGACTCTTTCTCCACTATGTCTCAGCCTAGTGACCACTGCCACCAAGCTCATCATCCATAATCCATGCTCAGGTCCATGGAAACTCCATCCATCTCATCTGCAACATGTTGTCCATATCAAACCGACTCTTGATGTGCCCCATTCAGGTCCATGAAGCTCTCTCCATCATCTGCAATGTGCCATCCTCAAGTCCCCATGTCGCACTAGCAAGTCCTCCTGCATAACATTCCTGCCCTAGCACCTTGTTAGGATGTCCCTTGACATCTCCACAAGTGCTTCCACACAATGTCCTTGCATAGGTCTCTACCATGCTCCATGTCTTCAAACTTTGGTTTAGTGAACTCGGTCACTCAACCATCTCATCATCATCACAAGGAAGCCTTCTCTCAAGGCCCCTTATAGAGTTGGTGTGGTTCCTCCCTACCAAGGCCTCCACACCAACCTTCTTCCAAGGTTGTTCATCGAGAGAGGAAAGCCAGGAAGTTCCCTCCCTGACTCTCATCCACCCATGTATCAGATTGATGTTGTGTCCTCAAGTATCTGTGCACAGCCTCAATCTCCTCACATGTACATCCAAGCTCACCTAGCTTGTCCTTTGTCAGCTGAAAGTCATATATGCCCATGGCATACCTGCAAAAGTCCACTATCCCGGCAGGATCTCTACCCTCATAACCTTCATCAACCACTGCCTTTGAAGTAGCACTCGGGCTTTCTTCATTTGCAACTCCATTGTGAAGATCCTTAGTAGAAGATGCCCCCATCAAGTGTCTCCAAGTTCGTGAGACCTTCTTCTCACTTCCTCCATTCTTCTTCCCAGCCTTTGCTACGAAGTCCTCCAACTTCTTTTCCTTTGTTTGCACAATACTCCCAAGTCCTCTTTGCTCCACATCCTCATGCTTCACATTAGGATCTTTGGGATACAAGATCATAGAATTTATCCTTGGTCTATAACCCAAGCAACTCCTCCTATTCATAGGCACCATCGTGGTTTTTCCTTCAGCTGTGATCAAGAGAATGTCCCGGTCCTCCATTGGCATGGCTTGTGCTAGCTCCATGAAGTCCAGCCCCAACACCATAGAATGATCATCCATGTCTACAACTCTCAAGTCCAACTTCCCGAACCACGGTCCTACTTTCACCTGTGTGTCCTTCAATACACCATCAACTGTTTTAATGGTAGAGTTGATAGCTTTGAAAGCACTCCATTCCTTTTCCATCTTTGTCTTCTTCCCAAAGGACTTTGCTGCTTTCCTACTCAAGAAGCTATGAGTAGCTCCCGTATCAACCAAAGCTGCAAACTTCTTCCCTTTCACGGTTACCTGCACAAAACTTGGCTTCAAGGAATCACCTCCTTCTGTTGGCTTTGTCTTGTGTCTCACCTCAGCAACCTTCTTCAAGAATTCGGCCTCAGAAGTGTCAATAGGCTCATGTTCCTTCTTGACATTCCTCTTAAGGTACTTCACCTCCTTGCTTGGCTCTTCTAGGGAACTTGGTTCCGGTCTAGCTTGACCCGCTTCAAGCTTTCCTTCCACCTTGTTCTGCTCAAGTGCACCAACCAAGTGTCCATTGACCAAGTTCATGGAACTTAGCTCCCGAATGCTCTCTTGGTCTCGGTAGTGAGTTCCCAACCTGTCAATGTAGTCGAGCTCCTCCTGCTCAATTACAACAACCTTCTTACCAAGAAGCTTCTTCTTTATCTCTTCCTCAACTTGCTTGATTTCGGCTTTCAACCGGGCTCTTTCATCAAAGAGCTCTTGAAGATCATCAAGTTCCTTGAGTTCCATATCTGCCATGTCATGAGCAACCTTTGCTCACCAGCTCCGACCGAGCTCTGATACCAACTGTCACGCCCCTACACCTGCGGTGATCTTCCAACCGCTTGTAGCGAGGTGCGGCACCACCGAACGCTTTCTTTTTAACAATACTAACGTTTATGGGCTACGCCTATTCCAACATGAACATACTTAACTTGTGTTCTTGTAAGCGAATAAGTGTTATCCTTTATACTTTAACAAAGAACATTCTCAATCATCAACCATGAACAATAAACCGAGAACATCAATAATACACAAGTATAAAGGGAGGGGGGGCGCGGCCCGGGTGGGGTGATTCCCGTAATCGCCCTGCCTGCCGGGCGAGGGCACGGGCGGCCCGGGTGGCGCCTGCACGAGGGGGGGGGTGCCCTCGTGTAGGCGCCACCAGGGCCACCCGCGCCCTCGCCCGGCAGGCAGGGCGATTCTCGGAATCGCCCTGCCTGCCGGGCGAGGGCGTGGGCGGCCCGGGTGGCGCCTGCATGAGATTGGGCGCCCTCGTGCAGGCGCCACCCGGGCCGCCCACGCCCTCGCCCGGCAGCCAGGGCGATTCCCGGAATCGCCCTGCCTGCTGGGCGAGGGCGCGGGCGGCCCGGGTGGCGCCTGCACGAGGGGCGCCCTCGTGCAGGCGCCGCCCGCGCCCTCGCCCGGCAGGCAGGGCGATTCTCGGAATCACCCTGCCTGCCGGGCGAGGGCGTGGGCGGCCCGCGTTGTGCCTGCACGAGGGGGGGCGCCCTCGTGCAGGCGCCACCCGGGCCGCCCGCGCCCTCGCCCGGCAGGCAGGGCGATTCCCGGGCGGCCCAGGTGGCGCCTACACGAGGGCGCCCCTCCTCGTGCAGGTGCCACCCAGGCTGCCCGCGCCCTCGCCCGGCAGGCAGGGCGATTCCCGGAATCGCCCTGCCTGCCAGGCGAGGGGGCAGGCGGCCCGGGTGGCACCTGCACGAGGGCTCCCAACCTTGTGCAGGCGCCACCCGGGCCACCCGCGCCCTCGCCCGACAGGCAGGGCGATCCCCGTAATCGCCCTCGCCCGGCAGACAGGGCGATCCCCGGAATCGCCCTGCCTGCCGGGCGAGGGCGCGGGTGGCCCAGGTGGCGCCTGCATGTGGGGCGCCCCCCATCGTGCAGGCGCCACCCGGGCCGCCCGCGCCCTCACCCGGCAGGCAGGGCGATTCCCGGAATCGCCCTGCCTGCGGGGAGAGGGCGCGGGCGGCCCGGGTGGCGCCTGCACGATGGGGGGCGCCCTCGTGCAGGTGCCACCTGGGCCGCCCGCGCCCTCGCCCCGCAGGCAGGGCGATTCTGGGAATCGCCCTACCTGCCGGGCGAGGGCGCTGGCGGCCCGGGTGGCGCCGGCACGAGGGCGCCAGGCAGGGCGATTTCCGGAATCGCCCTGCCTGCCGGGCGAGGGCGCGGGCGGCCCGGCTGGCGCCTGCACAAGGGGGGGCGCCCTCGTGCAGGCGCCACCCGGGCCGCCCGCGCCCTCGCCCGGTAGGCAGGGTCACCCTGCCTGTCGAGTGAGGGCGCGGGTGGCCTGGGTGGCGCCTGCACGAGGTTGGGCGCCCTCATGCAGGCACCACCCGGGCCGCCTGCGCCCTCGCCCGGCAGGTAGGGCGAGGGCGGGGGCGGCCCAGGTGGCGCCTGCACGAGGGAGGGCGCCCTCATGCAGGCGCCACCCGGGCCGCCCGCGCTCTCGCCCGGCAGGCAGGGTCGCCCTGCCTGCCGGGCGAGGGCCAGAGCGGCCCGAGTGGTGCCTGCACGAGGTTTGGCACCCTCATGCAGGCGCCACCGGGGCCGCTCGCGCTCTCGCCCGGCAGGCAGGGTCGCCCTGCCTGCCGGGCGAGGGCGCGGGCGGCCTGGGTGGCGCCTGCACGAGGGCGCCCGGGCGAAGGGCGGTTCGGGTGAAGCGGCCGGGTGGGTGAGGGCGCCAGGCGGGGGGGCGGGTGAGGGCGTCGGGCCGGGTGAAGGCGCCCGGAGGTGTGGGGCGGGCCGGCGGGCGAGGGCGCCTAAAGGGGCGGGGCAGGCGGGTTGGAGCGGGTGGGTGAGGGGGTGCGGGGTGTGCGGGTGAAGGGGTGCGGAGTGAGGGGGTGCGGTAGGGAGCCCGGGCGGAGGGGGGTTCGGGTGAGGCAGGCGGGTGGGTGAGGGCGCCGGGCGGGGGGGCGAGCGAGGGCGCCGGGAGGGGTTGAGCGGGTGGGTGAGGGGTGCATGATGGGGTGCGGGGTGGGCGGGTTGGGGGAGAGGTAGGGAGCCCGTACGGAGGCGGGTTCGGTTGAGGCGGGTGGGTGGGTGAGGGCGCTGGGCGAACGGGCGGGCGAGGGCGCCCGAAGGGGTGAGGGCGCCGGGAGGTTTGGAGCAGGCGGGTGAGGTGGTGCGGGGTGGGTGGGTGTGGGAAGAGGTAGGGAGCCTAGGCAGAGGGGGGTTCGGGTGAGGTGGGCGGGTGGGTTAGGGTGCCGGGCAGGGGGCCGGGTGAGGGCGCCCGGAGGGGTGGGGCGGGCGGGTGGGGTGCCGGGAGGGTTGGAGCGGGCAGGTGAGGGGGTGCGGGGCGTGCGGGTTGGGGGCGAGGTAGGGAGGGCACCCATGAGGGGTGGGTGAGGGCACCTGGGTCGGTCGGTCGGGCGGGCGGTCGGGCGGGCTGAGTAGGGAGAGAGTTTGGGTGGGCGGGCAGGTGAGGGCGCCCGGGCTGGAGAGGGTTGTGGGGGTTGGGCCGGGGCGCCCGGGCCGCCGGGGTGGGGGGGTTGGGATGCTTGGGGGGGGTGGGTGGGTGAGGGCTCCCATGCCATGCGGGGGGGTGGTGGGTCGATGAGGGCGCCCCAGCAAAATGTTTTATTCATGATTTACTTTTTTACACTGGAATGTTAATGCATGTCCTTTTATAATATGAGGGGTGGTGGGTGGGGCGATTGTTGATTAAAATTTATGATATGTTTTCATTGTTATTTTAAGTTAATATGTTTTTATTATTTACTGATTTATGTGTTTCTATTTTTCAAGAAAATGGCATCAAAAAGAATTTCAGTGAATCTTTCTGGACCAAAGACTCATAAAGGTGCATCTAAAAGAAACATTGGTGAACGAACTCCACCTGAGCTCATGACTACAAATCTTTCAAGTGCCTCAAGTGATAAGAAGATGATTTCAGACTGAAAGAATTCGAAAGAGGTGAAATTTCCATCAAGAATGTGGTATGTGAAAGAAAGAGAAAGCGCAAATGTGAATATATATCTATATATCGATATACCGAATGATAATGGAATTTTTGAGGTGATGGGAAGAGTCATAGATATGTGTTCGGTACCGGACACTGAAGTTTTTTACGTACTTACAAAAGCTCCCAAGTCACATGAAAGGGTTAAATACCAACTATCATATTCATTGTATGACACGAGCGAGGTATCTACAAAGTTTTGTAGTCAAATCGTAAATGAGATGACAGAAAACATCGTAAGTATTATTATTTATATTTGTATTTTGCGTTTTTTAAAGTGTCTCACTATATTTTTTAACTTTGTTTTTTATTAACATATGATATTTTGTTTGGCAGAATTTCGTTGAAAGTTGTTCAATTAGGTTGGGAGGCATTCATTTCATTGAGAATGATATCATGAAAGTTGTCAGCAGTTTTTACTCAGTGTGAGAAGAAAATATGGAAAAAAGGCAAAATGAAGTAATTGATAATGCTACAAAACTACATCCAAAGAATCAGAAAAAAAGGTCTCTGGTGGATAAATCTAGCAAGGGTAAACAAGTTACTTTTGAGAACGATGAAGTTGAAATTGACGATGAAACATATGTTGTCATTACTGAAGATGACATTGGAACTGAGAAGAGCCATAAAAATCCAAAAGTAACAATGCCCAAGAATAACTCTGGTGGGAATGTTATGACCAAGAAAAGTAGAGTTGATGATTTTGAAGCAGTCATTACCAGCAGTCAAGAACCTAGTGAAACTTCAAAAGAAAGCAGAGAAATCATTACACCAGGAGCTGATTTAGAAGATGGCATTATCAAAACAAAACAAATTGTCATTCGAGAGAATTTGACAAAGAGAAACTTAATTGATGGTGGTCGCACATTTCAGCTTAATGTCAGGCAAACCTATAAAGCAAGTGAAGGACAATGTCAATATCAAGTTAGAAAGCCACATCATCTACATGTTCACAACTTGAAGACATTGATGAGGTACAATCCATATGCTCATGTGGTTAGTTATGTGCTTCTTTTTGATCCACTTCAAGTTCCCAACAAAGAAGCATTTGATAAGTCAAAATGTTTTGAATACAATTATTATGTGCTTGGGGGGAACCATTCTGTAGAAGCTCAAAGACAATTGATGGAGGAATATCCTAATAACCCACGTTTTGAAACAATGAAATGTATCATTTACGCTGGTTTATCTGATACAGAAGCAAAGTTAGTGGCATGGGATCATAATTCAGATAATGAATATAGGATGTCTATGACTTTCATCCAAAGGGTTAGATTTATTCATAGTGAATTTGAAGAAAAATGTGGTGGGGATAGGACAAAAGTTACTGCAGAGTTCCGAAAGGAATGTTGTATGGAAATAGGATATCAAATTGAAGAGAAAACCAATTCAAAAGGTGGAAAGGGAAACAAACATAGTGATTTATTCAGAGGTGTTGATAACATTTTCCAATTGGCATTTAGAACTGGAGATATTTGGAGGTTGATTGATGAGATTTTTGGCATGTGGGAAGACATTGCCATTAAAAACCAGAAGGTCAAAAAGTCTAAGCCATTCATATGTGGCAACAGTAAATTAGATCCTGAAATGAAGCATCTTCTAGACGATATGACTATCACACCTTGGAGGGCGATGCAAGGAGTGAAAGATGAGAAAATTGTCAAAACAATATTATCTCGTGTGAGGTCAGGGGAATTATCATTGGAGGAAATGTCTGAAGAATTTCAAAAGTAAGTTTCTTGAAATATTTTTATTTATTTCTAGATTATAATTATATTTTAAATAAAACATGATGTTCTTGGTAGTATTTGTTATACATATCATTATATTAACTTTTTGTTACTTTATCTATGCAGTCACAAAGTTTACATGAAAATTCAAGAACAAATGGTTAGATTGTTGAATGAAGATAGTTGTAATGATGTCGTACGCAACTATCCAGATTCAAGTTCTACATCAACATTAAAATCTTTTTATCTTGCATTTAAAAAGGTATCTTGATTTATACGTTCATTTTTATTCACCTGTGTACTATTTTTAATTTATAACTTACACATATATTTGTTTATTTTATAAAAGATGAGGAAGGATGATAATGGAGTGCCAGATAGTTTCAAAACCTTTATCGAAAAGATAAAGATCGAAAGACTGAGGAAGCAACGTATTAAGGATATTCAACTTGATCCAACTCTTAATCATTTCATTTGTAATGGGCTAGACACTATTCAATATCAAGTAATACAAGGCGACTGTGAAGACATTGCTAAACTCATACCTAAAAGGGATTATGCCCTAGTCGTTGCAGATATTCCCCATGGTTTCAATATTCCAAACATTGACTATGATAGTGACCCTTATACTTATCAAGCTTTTAGTAAAGTGGTTGCGGGATTTGTAGAAGTCACGTCATCACCATTATGGAGATTTGTGACATTTCATTCAGACACACAATTGGCAATGATATTGTCAAGCTTCAAGGGGAAAACAAATTCAAGGATGCAGCTTACATGGTAAGACGTTTAAAATGTATATTTGATTAATGTTGAAAAATTTATTTATGTACAAGTTAATTTAACTTTTACTATTTCATGTTACAGGGAAAAGTCAAATCTTCTTCACAATGAAGATCAACAATTTATAAATGATTGTGAGTTCATTCATATTGATAGTTGGGCAAAAGATGATAGCCATATGTCTATGATTTTTAATCGGGTAGACAGAAAGAGTCAGCCAAATACTGAGTTATGATGCTGTTGTGAGAAAACTAACATATGAAGACAAAGAAGCAAAAGTCGAGATAGTTAACATTTATCAAAAACCACAGTTATTGATTAACTATCTTATAGACATTTGTTCAAATGAAGGAGATTGGGTTTTGGATTTATTTTCTGGCTCAGGTAAGTTTTATTATATGGAATTGAATTTCAATATGTTATTTTTTTAATTAATATGTCATTGTACTAATTTAGTTCATTATTTCTTTTGTGCTTGAAAATTAGGTACAACACTAGCATGTTGCCTTCAAAAAGGAAGAAATTGTATTGCAATTTAAAAAGATCCAGTACAGTGCAATTTCATTCAGCAAAGAATTAATGCTCTTCAATTTCTTCCAGATGCAATGCAAGAAATTGGGTTGAAGAAAGGGGACTTTAGTGAATCACGTGTGGCAAAAAAGGCAAAGGAACCCCAACCACCATTACATGGAATGTTTGGAAAGACATACATTGGGAGTTTTGCAGACATCAAAGACCCATTAGAAGAGGAAAATGAGCAAAATGAAACAGAAAATATTGTGGAAGAGGACAATGATGAAACTCTAGAGGATGAAGAGTTTGGATTACGTGACATTGTTGATTAAATTTAAGTTATGCTTGTAAATCAAGCTTTGCAATGTTTTGACTTTGACATTTTATGAGAAGAATAAACACTCAATTAGGGTTGTTATACGTTCAATATTGGTAATATGTGATTTTTGCATTGATTTTTAAGTTAATCATTATTTTTTGAAAAAAAAATGTGATTTTTATTATTTTTTTGACATGAAATTCATAGAAAAAGCTATTATTTAACCATTTTTAGTTAAAATTATCGTATAAAAATTGTGATTTTGACATGTCAATTCTAACAAAAAATTATCAAAATGTGTAGTTTTTTAGTTATATTTATGTTAAAAATGGTTATTTTTATGTCCATTGTTAAAAAATATTGTTTTTTAGAAACAATTATTTCATGTCGATTGAAAAATTAATTAAGGATGTATAAATATGTAGAATATCGAAAAGTCTAAATATCGACCTTCTAATTTAAAAATGCAAAACAATAAAAACCTCATGAAAAAAAAAATTAAAATTATAATAAAAAACAAGAAAATGTGAAGAAAACGACCACTTCAAAAATTATCAAATTTACTAAATAATTATTTACATTTTATACATTAAAAAATTTAAAGCCAAAAACAGGGCTTTTAAAAAAGGAGTGTGATGCAGAATGCTCACTTTTTAAAATCAGCATGAAAATCACTACCATTCTAAAACGTGATGTACATAAAAAAAACTAAAGTGCCAAAAACTATGCTCTAGAAAAAACATGTGCGTTCTGCATCACCATTTTCAAAATCAGGTCACTTTTTAGCTATCTCTACGAAACGGGTAACAGTATCAATTCCCGTTTCAAAGTTTACATTGTTTTGTTCTATAATTTTCCCTTCGAGCAAACCTGTCACTATGTTTTAGCGAGCCTAGCGACAGTGAAACTCATTCTTGTCTGGGTGGACAAGTTTGTCGCTATTGTTTTAACGAGTTTAATGACAAATACAACTAGGTCCTTTTCACATTTAGAGAGTTTGAAAAGGGACGAAAAGGAAACTCCAATAGTTCTTTTTCGTAGCATAATCCCTTAGGTCTAAAAAAGATTAAAATAATACAAAAGGGATGACTTTTCCGATCACTTTAGCAAGCTGAAAAAGACAAGTGCTCAAACTTTTTCATGAGATAATCCCTCAGGTCTGAAAAAGATTAAAATCTATAGGAGGGATGGCACTTTCAATTACTTTAGCGAGATGGAAAGGCCAATAGCTCGACAATCTTTTCATATTTAACGAGTCTGAAAAGGGTTTAAAGAGGACTCATTTTTTAGGAACGAGTGGTGTCTAGGGTAGCAACTGGTTCTGGGTAAGCTTGGAACTTCTCAAAACATGGTGATGTGAAGAGGTTGACTAAAAAAACCACTCATCATAGATGTTCCGCAAAAGGGTAAACAATCAAGTGGAAGCGTATGATCAGCCAAAAGGATGGAGGTGATGGCAGGAACTCAACCAAGAATCAAAAGGCAGATGGCATGGTGATCACAGAGGTTATTTACCGAAGGTGGGTTCATTTTTTAATGAGCTTGAACTCTAGGGGAACATATGCTCAGTGGGATGCAGGTTCATTTTTTAACAAGTTTGAACCTTGCTGAAACTATGCTCAGTGGTAGGTTTATTTTTTGACAAGCTTGAACCATGTGATAACATTGCTCATTTTTTAGATTTCCTTTTTGTGTGAACTAGAATTGACCAAACTAAAAAGCTAAAAAATCTAAAAAGTTAAGGAACAACTGAGGTTAGGTAGGATGATTTTTTGTCAGCAGTTTAGACAAAACACTTCCTTTGCTTTGTCTGTAGCATAGATGAAGGTGAATGGTGTGTTATACCAATCACCTAACCTAAGGAGTTAAAAAACTAAAAAGCTAAAGAAGCTAAAAAAGCTAAAAAGGCAAAAAGCTAACAAAACTAGTAAATGAAATTGGTCGTTTTTAGCTTGCATAGAAAGGTTTGCATGCCTCCAGCATGATGAAAAGGAGAGTCTCCAGTAACCATATGGAAACCTACTGTGGTTAAGCAGGATGGTTTTAGTCGGCAGTCAAAACACTTCCTGGGCTTTGTCCGTCAAATAGACAAAGGTGAATGGTGTGAGATAACACTTCCAATCACATAACCTACAGAGAAACCTATCTTTTCAACTGGGTTCGTCTGTCAAAGTAGACAAGGGTGCATGCCCCCTAAGCTTCGTTACATTCACCAAACTACTCGAGGCAATCAGGTGGATGGAATGAAGGTTGAAGAGACACCATTGATATAAAAGGACCATTTAGGGATGATGATTGACTTCGAGCTATGTTTGAACCAGGAAATGAAAGCTGGTCAATAGTGACAATTTTGCCTTCAAGCGGGAAACACATCTTTCGGAAGAGTGTTGAAACAATAGCTTCCATGCTATAAAAATAGTAACGTACAAGGAGTAGATTTTAATCTAACGGTCCTAGGACTACCATCACGTTCAGGTGAATGGTTTTCCTTCCCAAAGTTATCGATAACCTAGGAAGGATCCCTAACGGTCGACTGGTTCCTTTGTTAAAGCCTGAAAAATTCTTTGTAACAGGCATATTCGATGGCGAACCAAGTAGTTGAGGAAAGGATACTCACTGATGCACCCTCATCTATGATAGTGCCAGACACGATCATTTTGTAAACTTTTACTATGATTTAGAAAGGTACATTAGAAGGAAGGCAAAAATCTTGCTAGTCGATTCCAATCAAAGGAAATGACTAGACTGCTTGGAGGGGGTATCGAATAAATGGGTGAAATAACCACTCGAGTAATGGGAACTGGGGCATTTTCCTCCAGTCGTGAAGGAACGAGCAGATTTCCCCCAAGTTCATCTGACTCTGAAGTAAAAAAAATAATTTGAACGGTATCGTTCTTACTCTCTTTGGGAAGGATATGATCTTCTGAAGGTAAAACTGGGTTGACTGCCATCTCAACTTGTTGACTTTGGTTTGGTATGGACTTAGAAGATTCACTTTCAGCGATAGGTGTTTCGACCAACGGTTGAGTTATGTCAGTCAGATTTTCAACTAGTAAAGGACTTGGGGAGAGTCTCTTGTATCCAGATGGAAATCATTGCGGTGAAGCAAGACGGTTATCCAAGACTCTTTTGGATTCACCCAAAAAAGGACAACGGGGAAGGGTATGGTTCCCTTCACATAACTCACATGGTACTTTGACTTTTCCTTTTTGTCCGTGAACTTCACTATCACTAGTTGATGGTGTATTATCAACAAGATCAGCAGAGGTTGATGACACCGTTTGGTGCGAACGGGGGGACCATTCTCTCAAGATCCAAGGAATGCACAGACAATCTCGATGGAAATGGTCTCCTCTACAGATTATCCATGGAAATCTGGGCTTAGGAGTTCTAATGTGCAGATTTTCACCAGCTGATGCATCCAAATCTATGGTTGATTGTTTGCCCCCTTGCTAAATTGGCTTCTTCTTCTTCTCCTTACCTTTCTTCTTCTTCTTAGCCACCTGGTTATTAGCATCACTACTTTCACCAAGCGAAGAGGAAGAAGGGGAGGGAGACACAAACGAAGAAGAAGGCGAGGGGTCAACTTTAGTATCAACTGAATGATGATTCGGTTGCTGAGGAATCACATTATTTTGAACTACATAGGTCGAGAACAGCCATACTGGTAGGCCAATGATAAGTCCCGGAAGGGACAAAGTGGCCATATGAGGAGCACCAATATTTCCCTAAGAAGAAAATGGACTAGGATTCCCCTCAAGAGGGATTCCTTGATTGGTGGACTCCATTATCTCAACCTAAGATTATCAAAGGAATAGGGATGTTATTCCGAATTTAAATAAATTTTAATGACGCTTTGACACAACTTTGCTTTTTCAATTTTTAAGGGTCGACAAAAAGCTAAAGATGACTCTAGTCCCCTTCGATTTTTAATGAGCCTGAAGTGACAAGTGCTCAGATGGACATTTTCTTTTAAAGAGTCGAAAAGGAATGAAAGTGGCTACTCTGGAAATCTAGACAGAGGGATTACCAAACCAATCGCAAAACTGCAAAATACACCTTGGTGATAAATTAAAGAGAAATTACCAAGGACTTATGTACAGCAGTCAATCTTCCCGAATGTTGTGTTCAGTGCATTGCGATTGATAGGGTGATAGACACGGCTTCCTATGGATAAAGGATATAAGCCTATTGTGGTCTCCCAATATATACGCGATGGTATGTGGAGCACAAGTCCATGCTAGCACTTGTTGTATCAAGGAGGAGGAATCACCCAACCTTCGATGAAAACGATAGTTATTAGTTTTTACGACGCCGGAACACGTCTCTAGCCTAGACCTCTGGATGTGTTGCGTTAGGTTCCAAAGCGTTGTTAAGTTCATTGAAATTTATTTTAGAGTTGATCGTGTTTAAAAGTTTTCCTTTCAATGGTTGACCACATGATGTAGATGTAAAAGTCCTAAAAATGCAATCTACAATGATAAACAATCGTTGTTTATATTTAGCAGTGAAAATCCTAGCTACTAAAGAAAGAAGATTCAATTTCTTTCAAACAAAGAGCAAACAGCACACACTAAATGCACTTTTCCTAAATCATTTTCTGCACACAGTCTAAATGCAGATGCAAATTCATGTATTTGTTTCGTTCTCTTTAATGTGAAAATGCCAAAAAAGAAAACTAAATGTAGTAAAGATCTGAAATATTTTTACTCAAAGTGACATTTCGACAATTTCTTTTTCAAAATAGAAAGGAAGACTAAACAACACTTTTCAATTTCGAATAGAAAATAATTTCGAAACTTCAAATATCAAATAAATAAAATCAAATACATGACAAAAAGTTAAATTGACTATCCAAGGAAGGAAGACTCAACGACACTTCTCTTTTTGACACAAAACGACAGTTACGACACTTTTTGTACCAAAACGACAAATCAATTTAAGAAACTTTTCGACAAAGGATCGTAAATGATGGATAAATACATAAAAACATCTACTAATCCTAATCAATGGAGGCTGATCTATCTGATGCAAGGAGGCTTCACTAATGAGGTACTGTTCATAAGCAGCAAAACAGCTAAACAGAGCTGAAAACAAGGACAAAAAAACTCAAATTTCAAGAAGGGAAATAGGCTCAGTCAGTCATCACACCTGGGCTTCATAGAAACAAGGATGCATTACACTTTCCAGACTCGGGAGTTGCGATGCATATTGGTAGACAGTGACAGACAGTGCAATGGGCCAGGGAGCGCAACTGAGATGGGTTTTGGCTCAAATTTGCAGCTGATTTCATTGAGTTAAGCTGGGCTATGATGGATAGTAAAGAGCAAAGTACAGAGGTATGATCTTGAGAGGTTACTAAGCTACCAAAAGGGCATCTAGAATGCTTGTAAGTCAAATGTTCAGTTCTTAAACTAAACTGGATATTGACTGAAGCAGCATTCATCTACTATGCAATTGCAGAGCAAGAGAAGTTCAAAGGCTATCTGGCTAACTTCAGGCTCCATATATAGTTTATAAAACAAACAAAAACAACAAACAAACATTTATTCGTTCCCCAGCGGAGTCGCCATTTTGTTTCTAGGAAAACTAGTGTCTTTTCGATCTGCTAGCCCTCTAGGATTGGCATCTATCCTGGCAAACAAATAATCAAAGAAATTTGGGATTTCCTCTATATATGATAGATAAGAGAGAAGCAAAGGAACCAACCTAGATCTTCTGCTTGACTCCTCGCTTGATTTCTCTCTCCCTTAATAGGCTTGCAACTCCTCTCCTACTTATCCTGCTTAGAGAATACCTATAGAAACAAAGTAAAAAAACACCATCAAAGCATCTTGATCTATTATATCATAAGCATTGCAGAATCAGAAATAAAATGAACATACAATGGAATTCACAAATACACAATTGTATGGAGGAAAACTCAAAGAAATTTATTAAAATAGAAGGGAGAATTACAACCCAGCTGTCTAATCCATCATCTTCCTCCCAGCATCAAAGCCCTCTTCACCTCATGAAAAGCAAGATCACCCAACAATACAATGCTCTTTCTCAGATACAAACTATCAACACTTCCTTACAAATTACAAAATTCCAGCCTCCAAATCTCTTAAATGAGTGATCCATTTATAGATGTCTGCAAGGGTGTGAGTCATCTCTGGGTTTTTGATTAGTTTCATTCCACTTGTTGTTCTTGGTTCCACTTGGAGATTTCTTGGATCTGTTACTCATCCCTAGGCGAATTCAGAGAGGCAAGTGTCATAGGAGAAGTTTCTAGAAGATTCCATGAGCATCCACTTAGCAAATTGTCTCGGACATTTGTCTATTCTCGCTCATCGCACCCCACAGAAGGCCTCATCAGTATACATCACACCTGGCTAGTGTAGGAGTCAGTATGCATCACACCCAGATAGTGGAGCAATCAGTATGGTCCAGTTTTGGCCAGTTATGAGTGGTTTTTCAGGTGGAACTTCTAGGGAATGATGTAATCAGTTTACCATGATCCTTTAGGGTATGAAACAACACTTTTAGGGGTTAAAGAGCCCTAGTTTATCGACATATAAGATTGGGGTTGCAGTGCCCAAATATGTCTATAACAACATTAGCAACAGGACTCCCAAGAACCATCCCACCTCTCAGGTAACCAGTCCCCCAGTCCCACTAAGTTTTTAGACTAATTAACCCCTGGATGCTCCCATGATATGGGCATGCATGCCTCCAAGAGTCTTTGGACACTCCCACAGCATGGTATGCTAGCCTCCAGGGACTTTTCTGCCCAATGTTGTGCCTACGTCCCCAGTATCTGAGCCACTTTTTTAGGCCTAGAGCCCAGGTCACTTTCCAAAACTCAATGACACTTTCAGAAATGAATTTACACAACATAAAGATGATGCATTTGCAAAAACAGAGACAAGGTCTAGACTGGACCCCTGCTAACCATGACAGGAATTTTGTCAAACATGTCACAAATATGTAATCTACAGGTGTAAACAACATATTTGAGCATAGGGGTTTCATACTTATATGAGAATCACTAAGAATAATTTCTCCCTTATATCATTAGTTTCATTATCATCTATTAGGTCATAGATATATTTTTCATTCATTTATAGATCAAAACCTGAGGAGATCCATACATCATCACTGTCATAATACATGCTTATAACCAGCATAATAACAACATAAATATCAAGGATACATCAGCCATCGAATCCACATATAAACCAATACATTTATACATAAGATATCAAGGAAAGAACCTCTTATTAATGAATGCAAAATCCAACCTGGGATTGGACTACCACATTCCACCATGACCATAGAATGGCTGAGCCAATTCTCTCTTCATCCATTCACACCCGTGCCATATTCCAAGCATGAATGTGGGACTCAAACCAAGAGAACCTGTTAGATCCTAGATTTACCTCAAGCTGAGAAAGGTAGGATCCAAGACCAACATCAAACCTCACTTAACCTGGTAGCTAGCCCTACCAAGTCGGGAGAGGGCTCTCTCTGGGTTAATCTCAGCAAATTATGTTCAATGAGGGCTTGAGATGACTGATAGAAATACTGATCTTAGGCTAGGTATATGTGTGAAAAAGTTTGATTGAATAAAATGATGTTTTTGTTGGTTCTAATGGAAAGGCAGATTTTGGGTGCGGGGATTGAGGCTCAGTCTTGCAGAGATCTCAATGGGGCAAGGTAGGCACTTGTTTTTGGCACTTATATTTGAATGAGATGGAAGGATTAGACAGGTGAGGAGCTGAAGAGGGCAAGAAAATTCATGGATCCTCTCCAAACAGCTGAAAACATCAAGAAACTAAAGCAAACCTCAAGTAGAGCACTGCAATTTCAATGGATTCTACTTACACTCTTGTTTGTTTAGTTAAGAAGAAACAAGATAGAGAATGGCATACATAACACATAAGAAAATTCAAAATTACAAAGGAAAGCATTGTACCAAGACAAATTTCCACATGGATCCCAAAAAGTGCTACAAACCCTGGTCTCAATTCCTTAGCCAAAATGCTGATATGAGTGTACAATGAAGCTCAAAGATTTCTCGAAAGTCCAACCATGACAATGACTAAAAAACCACATAATATAGACAAACCATAGCTCATCCTAGCCTCTAGGGGTAGAGATCACATGTTTAGGAGTTGTTCCACCTAATTCTAAACTGAGAACTAGAAATTAGGCAATGGAACAGCATGCCTCTAGAAACAAGGGAACTTATTCATTCAGTTTCAAACAACTTTTTAACAGATGAATCTACCTCCATAAGTGAAAATTTGACATATTTACATCATGATCCATCAATGTACATTAAATTACATCACAAATTTGACACTAAAAAGGTGAAAAAGTCAAACCGGAAAAAGCTAAGCGAAAAACAGAGCATTCCTGGTTAAACTGGGCCGAATTTCCTCTATGCGCCGCCCCTGATTCTCTATGCATAGTTCTTGTTTGGACCCACTTTTGGAGGCCTTTCCAGTGTCACAATTCACTCCAAGAGTGCTTGTTGGAAATTTCTACCTGTCTACTTTCCAACCCAAATGGAATTCTTCAATTTTGCCTCCATTTGCCCCTCCAAAAGTCAGTTCTCTCAACACCGCTTCCTAAGTGTCAAAATAGGGGCAGTGAGGTCATTTTTTGAGTGTTTTTGACCTTTTTGAGGGCTCAAAACCTATCCAAATTTCTTGGCCATTGGTAGGAAAGCATGTTTTTCCATTCCAAATCCAAAAAATGCTAAGTTTTTGTCATTTGGAGGCTCCTAGAAAAAACGAGAGCCACGTGGCACGACACATAGGGCAGAAAATCATGTTTTTTGTGCCAAAAATTTCCAAAATGCAAAAATGCCCCAAATTTTTTGAAATTTTGGCTAAGTCTTCTCCATAAATAATTGTGTTGGGCCAAGGAAGCCTTAGCCAATATCTGAAGTCCTTCATGCTCCTTTCTCCTCCTTGATGCTCTCTTCAATTTTGCCTTCAAGCTCCTGATTCTAGCTTAGCACACCAGGTTCCTTGACAAATAATGATATGACAGGTTTCTCAGCATATTCTTCTCATTTATGGCCTTTTCTAACTTCCTCTCCAAGTGGATATGGGCTCTTTCAAGCCATGACTCCCGATCGGCATTAACTTCTTGCTCAAGTGAAGTGAGCTCCACCCCCTCCTTTGGGAAGCTTATTGATTCTCCTGAATGTTTTGCAACTCCATAATCACTTGCTAGTATTCAAGCTACTTATTCCTTTGCTCCAGGTACTATATTTTCCATTGGGCCCTATCCAAGTTGATGGACAAGGCATCAATGTTCGCCTGTTGCTCTTGAATGACTTCTTTGAGATTTGTGCTTTGTTGGTCCATGTCAATATCATCACCCTCAATGAGAATGAAATCAGTCTCACGCTCACCTGATGGTCCTTCATCCTGTAGTGGCCTCTTGCCTTTGTCCTGAACCTATTGTCCTGATGATGGAAGCGATACCCCTTCCGCCCCGAGTGGAGATAATGCTCGCGTAGCTGGTGCGAACAACTATCTAGTGCCCTTCTGATAGGTGATAAACACTGGCATGCTAGCAGTCTGTGTCCCATGACCCTCATGCTGATAAGAAGGTCCACCCATCTCATGCAAAGCCTCTGAAGGTCCTTGAGGAGCTCTGAAAAACTCACGAGAAATGAAGTCCTCCTAAGTGATGCCCTGCAAGCCAAGCTGAAGGATGACCACAATTTTAATGAGAACAAAATGATATATATTATTGAACTGTTGCTGAGGAGTCTTGTGTTGTACTAGGGTGGTCATCTTCTCGATATTTTGGCACATGAAGTAGGGGAGGTTCATCATCCTCACCCTGGTAAAATGCATCAGCAGCCTGATATGATAAGCATATAAACGTGAAAACCGGCCCTCACAGCTAAAATACTTCATGATCAATTTCATCAAAGGAGCATAAGAATCTTTGAGGTACCGGAAAGGAAACACTCTGCTGAGTTGTCTCAAATAGTCGGGTTTGATGTATGGTTCATAATGCTGCCGGTCAATTTGCTGCCTCTTGTTCCATTGCTCTCCAATGTTAGGAATACTGGTTGCTAGTGAAATAGATTCTGGTGTTAATGTGAAAGTGACACCAGCTAGAGTGGCTTGACCATCATGTAAATGCAACACAAACAAATGAGCCAACTCATGATGAAACTAAATGCTAGCAACCTTCTCGCAAAATTCATAGCAGGACTAGTGCTGAAAACAAGTGATTGCAAGAGGGCAGGCCTGTAACTCAGCAAGAGTGATTGGTTCTTCTCGAATATGCTTTCCACCTCTATGAGGCCTCCTGGGTGCATGTACCTCTGTAGGTGAGTCACTGTGTGTCTCTTCTTCATAATCATATGAGGGATCAGATGCCATCTCTGCTAGTGTATGAATTGTCTTGATGAGAAATAGGTGATTTATGATGTGTTTTGATTTTTGCCACCAAGAGAAAAAGTGATATGAGGGACTGTGGAGGGAGGAAATAATGAAGGATTTAGGGACAGATGGGACAGGGTTTAGTTAAGGGAACAGGGAATTAGAGAATAATTTGAGAGCTTTTGGTATGGGACTAGGGTTTGGGAATTTGTATTTGGGTTTTGGGAAATGGGACTAGGGATTTTGGGAAATGGGAATTGGGGTAGGAATAGATGATGTTTAGGAATGTGTGAATTTAGGGAATAGGGAGATCAGGGAAAATGAGGTGAGGGAGTAGAAAGATGATGGAATGACTTGGCAGCCAAATAATTGATACAAACCCTAGCACTGTTTTCTTTGGAGAGATACATAGGGTTTGATTTTCTTAGCCAACCACCATAAGACAACCACCATAAAACAACCACCAAAATTGGATGAAAAGCAGTGATAGAGGCTCAACCTACTTGCACAAATGATGATCCACACATTTTGGGTGAGAGCTGGTGAAGATTTCGGGCTTGCTGGCTATATGCGCTGCACATCAAACCCAATGCGCTGCGCTAGTTATGTGCATCGTGCCCGTGTAAATCTGAACTGGAGATCGCGGCCTAATGCATCACGCTTGCTATGTGCGCCGCGCCAGTTACCCAATGTGTTGCACCTCTATTTTTAGCAAATTTCTCCCACTTTCTCTTGCTCACTCAAGACACGGCTTTGCTGTGCTTCCAAGAGTGCAAATGAGCTTTTCAAATTTGGAGATATGACTTATATACAAGGAGCTTTTAAATTTTTGGTTTGCAAAACCCATTTTTACAATGTTTTGAAAATTACTTTATTTTTAACTCTGTTTTGAACTTTTTCACCTTATTAGAGCTTGTGATGAACTGAATGACTTGTATTTTGCTTGTTTTGCAAGGGTTGGAGCTACTGAGGCTAGGAAAAGTGACCAGGGTTGCAGGTGAAGCAATTTACAGATGAAGGGATAAAATTACATAAATTTGTACAATAAAAGCAAAAATACTCTGTTTTTCCTCAAAACAGAGTTTTGAGGAAAGACACATCTTTGAATACTTGATTATAAAATTTATTGAGATTGGAACATCCTCATGTGCCTGCCGGTTGTTATTGGACACTTTGAAACACTTTTTTATGAAACCTTAATAAAACCAAAATGGCATTGAAACCCTAGTAAAGACTTCTGCAATCTTTAAGACAAAAAAGGTGACTGTGTACAATTTTTGATGAATAAACATGAGCCAGCAGGTAAATGACATGAGGGAAACTGTAGGAGAAGCCACTACCATCAGATGATCCATGTGCCTAATGGAATGCAGCTGACTGGGCGGGACACCTGATATGCAATGCAACAAGAAGATTGGATCTCTGATGGAGGGATGAAGATACCGACACTAACATTGGCTCCAATGGGGATGGTAGCTCCTTGGAGGTGCTAAGAACTACAGATCTCTGGGAAAGCAAGCAGTGCCTTCGTCCATTGGGCTATGGAGTCATTAACTTCGACAAACCGAAACCAAACTCTTGACTCAATGACTCAATTTCAGGACTAAATGTGACTCAAAATTGACTCATTTTCAAGACTAAAATTGACTGAAAGACCTGACTTTATCAAACCAAACCAAAACTGGAATCAAACCTCAGCTTTATAGCCTTCACCTCGGGCCCCAAATTGAAGAATGAAAATAGTACACACTTGCAATGGAATCTAAACAAAGCGGTATATACAATGATGAGTAGGACATCAAAAAATCATTTCACAAATAATACCGTTTGAGGAGCTGACCATTGACTGGCCCACTAGGATAGTCTTTACCATTCAGCTCTTGCAAAGGAAAGCATTATGGCCCCTATGTGTAGTAATCTTGTAGGGTCCTTTCCAAAGATTTTCAAATTTGTCGTGCTTACCTTTCCCTTCATTCCTTGCATCCCATTTCAGCACTATGTCTCTGATTTCAAACCTGTCCACCTTTGCTTTTCAGTCATATATCCTCTTAATTCTTTCCTGCAGCTTGGAAGTGTTCTGAAATACCTCCTCTCTAGTTTGCTACAAATGAATCATTTGATTGATCCTCCGCTGCAAACTATCATCTTCCCTGCCAGCTACTTGCAAAAGTTTGACCACCGGGACTGCCAGAGAGGTCAGGAAGACTGTGTCCACATAGTACACAAGCTTAAAAGGAGACATGTCTATATATTTCTTTTGACTTACCCTGTCTGCCCAAAGTGCATTGACTAGCTTTTTGTGCCAACTTTTCTTGTTAGCTTCCAGCAGCTTTTTGATAATGTTGACAAGAGATTTATTTGAGGATTCCGCCAATCCATTACCTTGAGGGTAATAGGCAACCGAGTGCCTTAAAGTGATTTGATACTTATGACTAAATTCAATCATTCTTTTCGATTTAAAGGCTGTTGCATTGTCAGTTATTAGCTTATTTGGACAGCCAAAACGAGACAAAATGTTGTTTTCAAGAAATGAGATAATTACCAAATCAGTAGCCTGCCTTGTAGGAATCGCCTCAATCCATTTGGTGAAATAATCCGTCGCTGTGAGGATCCACTTATGCTGCGCTGAAGAAGAAGGATGGATCTCACCAACAAAATCCAAACCCCACTACTGAAATGGAGCACTTAATTCACTGGGCTTGGGTGGTAAATGCTGCAACTTCCTCTTACCTTGAAAAATCTGACATTCGTGGCAACTAGCCATTGTTTTGTACACATCAGCAAAAAGAGTTGGCCAATAATACCCCACTCTCAAGATTTTATTGGTTGTTGTTTTCCAAAAAAGATGGCCTCCGCAATCTCCCTTGTGAAAATCTTCCATAACATGACTTGCCTCTTCTTCTACTAAACAATTCAGCAAGACACCACCGGGATCTTTCCAATAGAGTGCACCATTCATAATACAAAATTTTTCAGCCTTCAATTTCAGTGTCCTACTTTTGTTCTTAGCCATCCCAGGTGGTGATGACAGATTTTGGAGTACATAAACAATGTCCGAATACCAAGGAGAAAGAAGGAAAGTTTCTGATACCTGAGAGGGCAGATTCTCTTCATCTTCCTCAGACATAGCAGCGATTAGATTAATGTCCAAGGCATGCAAATTTGACTCAGCGATTAGTTTAGCCAGCCCCTATCCTTTAATGAGCTTTGTCAGTTTGATTTCCACGTCATACTCCAGCAAGGCAGCAATCCATTTGCCTCTTCTCCCCTCTGGATCCGTTTGCACTAGGACATCCTTAACAGTGGCATTAGGGACATAAGCTAGGATGTGAGAATGAAAAATATAAACCCGAAAATCTTTCAATGCTTTTACCAAAGCAAGGGCCTATTTTCAATTAAATTGTACTTCAATGCCACATCCCTTATGTTTCTGCTGAAAAATGAAATTGGTTTCTCGAGCTGGTCTCTTTTCTGCATCAAGACCGCTACCATAGTATGATCCAAGGCAAAGGAAAACAAAATAAAATCCTGAGTATAGTCCGGGCTGATCAAAACCGGAGCTGAAGAAAGAGTTAATTTCACCAAATTAAAAGACTTAACTGCTTCCTCAATCCACCTAACTGCACTATCTTTTTTGAGCATGTTTGTGATTTCTCCTAAATATTATGCAAGATTGGGCACAAAGCGACATAAGAAATTTATCTTACCATTGAAGGATTGGATTTCTTTCTTACTTCGTGGGAAATCAATCTTTTGAATGGCCTCCACCCGAGTTGGATCGATGCGGATGCCCTCCTTTGAGATAATATGCCCGAGAAGCTTGCCTTCATCCATGGCAAACAAACTTTTCTTTGGATTGAGAGAGATGCCATACTTCCTACACCGCTGAAAAACAATCTTCAAATGATAGAGGTGATCTTCATCTGAATTAGAAAAAATTGTTAAGTCATCAAGATAAACAACTAGAAATACACCTTTTTCATTAGCAAATGCGATATCCATCGCCCACTAAAAGGTTGCACTAGCATTTTTCAATCCAAAAGGCATCTTTGCATATTGAAAACTTCCCCACGGAGTGGTGAGTGCTGTTTTGTCTCTATCATCCTTATGGACCAGAATTTGGTTATAACCCGAATAACCATCGAGTAGTGACATTCGTGATGCTCCAACTATTCTCTGAAGTATGTGATCCATCTTAGGCAATGGATAGTTGTCTTTCAAGGATACTTTGTTCGGATTTCTAAAATCAATGCATAACCGAACTCACCTATTTTCTTGCAGACGGGCACCAAATTTGAAATCCAATCTGAAAATATTATGGGGACTATGATACCAGTTTTATACAACCGATTCACTTCCTTCTCGATTGAGGGCAGCAGCTTCAGATTTATTCTTCGTAGCTTCTGAAGAAAAGGCTTTTGATTTGGCTTGATCGGAATGACATGCTGAATTATGCTTGTGTCATATGCCTTCAAATATGAATAATCCCAAGCAAATACATCAGTAAAAGAGGATAAAAAACTGATATAATTTTCTTTTACCTGTGGAGGCAATGCCTTTGATAATTTCACCATCTTAGGATTTTCAGCTGATCCAATGTTCACGTCCTCAACTCCTTTCTTGGTTGGCAGCAAGCTCGGTTTTATAGCCACATCATCCTGATCAAAGAGCTCCTCTAAAGGTATTATACCTTTAGGAATGATGTTTTCTTTAAGCTGCAAAACTTCCATCTGATTGACTTCTATATCCGCTTCACCATCATCGTACTCCATATCAATAGAAGTGTCTTTGAACTTGCCTTTATTTTGCAGAAATTCATTGATCTCATCATCATCTTGAAACACTTTCCAATACCTTTGATTTTTGGGGACAGTTGGGCGATGCTTCACGTGGATCTCAAACTTGTTGTTTGAATTCATCAGAATTTTCAAATTAATTGTTGTTGTTGCAAGTGAATCTGCAATGACATTCTGAGTGCGGGGAACACGGGTTATAGTATAATCAGAAAATACTTTCAATATATCCAACACCGCATTGTGGTAGGCCCGCATTCAAGGATGCTTAGCTTGGTACTCCCCTTTCACCTGCTTGATAACTAACTCACAGTCGCCATACACTCAAATCCTTTTAGCATTCAATTTTCTAAGAACTTTCAAACCGTTAATTAAAGCTTCATATTCAGCCTCATTGTTTGAATAGTCAAGAGCTAGTTTATAAGAGCAGACCCTTACATTGCTTGGCACTTTGTTTGGGGTGAAAACAGGGCTGCGTATCCAAATACCAATTCCAGCACCTTCCCTTCGTACCACGCCATCAAATTCCATGCTCCATAGGCCTATTTCATCCTCTTCCAAATGCTGAAATTCTATTTGTTTTGTTTCTCTTCCTTGCTGTCCATTAACATGTTGCTACTATCGGATGGCTGATTGCTCAACGATACTATCAAGTCCTTGCCTTCCATGTTTTAAGACTTCTCTGAAGTTTTTAGTGATCTCAGGAATGTCTTCTACTTCAACTACTTGGCTATTTACATCATTAAAGCTATCTGAATACAAAACAAATGATTCTAGATCAGTATGTACATAGTTGATTGGATGATTTACCAGCTTCTCCTTGCTAGTGATCATGTACTTCATTTTCTGTTCCCGCTATAGTTTCCTCATCTGACCGAACACGGGAATGGTAGCATAGGAGAAATCAAGCTGCATTGTCCCTTTAATCTTTGCTCCCCAAGATCTGGAAAGAAGCATGCCAAATCTAGGAGCTATATCTGCCACGACCACATCCATCAAAATATTTTTAGCCGGAATCTGATCCAAACTGACAACCAAATCCTTGATAAGACCAATGCACCTTACTCTACCAAAATCGAAAGAGTAAAGGTCATGATACTTTTTGGTGATATCCAATCCCAATTTCTCCATGATAGCCTTAGGCATGAGATTATGAGAGGCTTCGGAATCAAACATAGCATTATGTAACAGAAAATCATGCACCCTGAGACTGATATAAAAAGGAGCGACATCACTATCTTGAGACTGACCTTCCAATGCTGGCCCAAAGATCAGCTCGAGACTTTCATCCTCCACATTCACCATATCAGATGACGTATCTAGATTCAAAATCTTAGACACCTGACCTTTATAGTTGTTGTTCTTCATCAACTCAGTCAAAGGAATGGATATTTTTACCTTAGCAATTTCATTTTCTAAGTTAAAAATTGAAACTTTTTCTACCTCTTTTGTTGTGACCTCTTTCTTTTCAGTTTTCTCCTTTGACCCACTTGGCTGATTGGATCTCTCATTTGCCGATGGTGTTTTGTTGATGGTAGGATTAGCTATCTCTTTTCCCTTTTTCTACGCACTGGAAGGATCATTCTTTAATGTTGCGGCCTCCTTCCTATTCTGAATTGGATTTGCGGGCACATCTCTACTTTGGAGTGAATATTTTCGCTACTGAGCTGACAAAGCATTCATATATCCTCTTTGGTATTCATTGGACTCTTCCCCAAGAATTGTCTCATTTGCCAAAAGGAAATTTTCATCCCTTTGTTCAGCTGAATTCTCGGAGTACTCTTCATCTTCAGTGATGAAAATTGGCATATCATCGGATGTAAAGAAATGATTTTCTTCTCCAATCACATTCTCCTCTTCATATGATTCCAGACCATGTACAAAATTCTGCTGTAGAGGTGTCTGCACCTGCTGCTGCGCTGCTTGATCTTGGGCTTGCTACTCTCTTTGTTTGATCCTATATTGTGGCTGCTGCTGGCCATGGAAGTTAGGATTTCTGACTTGTGGTTCAGACTTGTCAAGTTTCATCCTATCAAGCATCTGCTCCACCTTCCGAAGAACTTGATCGGACGAGGAAGACTCTTCTTTTATTGTGACTTTCTTTTCGGCTCTTGCTCTAGCTCTCTTGGCAAGCAGATTTGCTTCAACGTTGACTGCAATTTTCTGCATGTCTTCCAAAGTGGTCGGATCTCTCTCTCTTAATTGAAAAGCCATATAAGTATCAAAACTGTCCGGAAACTTAATCAAGGCTAGCCCCATGGGTGGCTTTATATGATCAAGAATTGCATTATAAACGAAATTAAATCTAATACAATAATCTTGGACAAACTCATCAACATTCCGTTTGATGTGCTCATATTCGAAACAGATCTGAAGAGGATTTTTCTTCACTTCCCAGTGATCCAAGAATTGTCTCTGTAGATTGGCCAATGTAGTGATGCTTGCAGCTGGAAAAGCCCTGAACCATTTCCTTACTTCACCACCAAATGTTTGTACAAATCGTCTCATGTTCACATTTTCTGCATCAATCTCATGGAGGTCAAAGAAATCTGACATCCTATCCACATGTTGCTGAGATGTAACACTGTGAGGAGTGCCGTCAAACAATGGAATTTTACTTTGATAATCGGCGGGCATGTCATCCAAATTTTGAGGGAGCACGAGGGGTGCAAAACGAGCAACCATTGATCTTGGTGGATTTGCAATCGGTCTTGGGGATGTTGGGGGAGTGGGTGCAACTGATGTATGGGGGGTATGAGGAGGTGTGTGTGGAGGTGAAGCAATCTTGGAGGTTTTAGGAGTAGAAGGAGTGGATGGAGGCGACACTACTGCAGATTTTTTATCAGAGACAGTAGGCTGCACAGGGATGGTGGGAATGAAAGGCAGTTCGGCGGGAATTTTTGAGCTAGATGCAATTGCAAATGACCCAAGGGTTGCAGAAGCAGTCTCTAAGAAATCAGCAATACTAGAAGCCACAATTGAAGTCTGGAGCTGATTCAAGATATAATCGTCAATGGATTTATTGGCCCTTTCAGTTTCAAGCTTTCTAATAAACCCGGGATTTAAGGCAATTGAAGCAACAACGCTTTCAAATTTGGTTTCAAACAAAGACAACTTGAACTGTTCATCAAACTCAAGATCCTCAAGATACTCAAAACCAACAAGAGATGAATGATATTTGAACACAGGAATCATGGAACTTCCTTGGTGAAGGATTCCCAGAATAAGATTGGTATTTTTGTACACAGGAGGGGGATCAAGATCCGGATTTTCTTTGGTATGTCTTCTGGAAGCCAGTGTGCTATTATTTCCAAGAAATCAAACGGACATTAACAACTTGTTCAGCCTATCAAATCCTAAACTTGTCATCCAAAAGCTTAGAATTATGAAATGCACTAGGGTGATTTGCAAGTTAGATATTGTGTTTATAAGACTAGACCAGACATTGACTAAAGTAGCATTTATCTACATGAGCTAATGCAAACCAAAAGTGTTTCGAAGGCTACCTGGCTAATCTTCAGACTCTATATGTAGTTTATAAAACGAATAACACTAACAAATAAACAATCTGTTCCCCAGTGGAGTCACCACTATGTTAGTGCCTAAATCTACCTCAGGCTGAGAAAGGTAGGATCCAGGACCAACATCAAACCACGCTTAACCTAGTAGCTAGCCCTACCAGGTCAGGAGAGGGCTCTCTCCGGGTCAATCTTAGCAAATTATGATCGATGAGGGCTTGAGATGACTGATAGAAATATTGATCTTAGGCTAGGTATATGTGTGAGAAATTTTGATTGAATAAAATGATGTTTTTTTTGGTTCTAATGGAAAGGCAGATTTTGGGTGTGGGGATTGAGGCTCAGTCTTGCAGAGATCTCAATGGGGAAAGGTAGGCACTTGTTTTTAGCACTTTAATTTGAATGAGATGGAAGGATTAGATAGGTGAGGAGCTGAAGAGGGCAAGGAAAGTCATGGATCCTCTCCAAACAACTGAAAACATCAAGAAACTACAGCAAACCTCAAGTAGAGCACTGCAATTTCAATGGATTCTACTTACACTCTTGTTTGTTTAGTTAAGAACAAACCCTGGCCTCAATTCCTTAGCCAAAATGCTGATATGAGTGTACAATGAAGCTCAAAGCTTTCTCAGAAGTCCAGCGATGCTAATGACTGAAAAACCACATAATATAGATAAACCATAGCTTATCTTAGCCTCTAGGGGTCAAGCTCACATGTTTAGGAGCTGTTCCAACTAATTCTAAACTGAGAAATAGAAATTAGGCAATGGAACAGCATGCCTCTAGAAACAAGGGAACTGATACATTCAGTTTCAAACAACTTTTTAACAGATGAATCTACCTCCATAAGTGAAATTTGACATATTTACATGATGATCCATCAATTTACATTAAATTACATCAAAAATTTGACACTAAGAAGGTGAAAAAGTCAAACTAGCAAAAGCTAGGCGAAAAACAGAGCGTTCCTGATCAAACTAGGCCAAATTTCCTCTATGCGCCGCGCTTGATTCTCTATGTGTATCGCTTGTTTGGACCCACTTTTGGAGGCCTTCCCTATGTCCAAATTCGCTCCAAGTGTACTTTTTGGAAATTTATACCTATCTACTTTCCAAACAAGGCGGAATTTTTCAATTTGGCCTCCATTTGCCCCTCCAAAAGTCAGTTCTCCCAGCACTGCTTCCTGTGTGTCAAAATAGGGGCAGTGAGGTCATTTTTTGAGTGTTTTTGACCTTTCCGAGGGCTCAAAACCTGTCCAAATTTTTGGGCCATTGGTAGGCAAGCATTTTTTCCATGCCAAATACAAAAATGTTGAGTTTTTGTCATTTGGAGGCTCCTAACAAAAGTGAGCGCCACGTGGCACGGCGCATAGGGCAGAAAATCCTGTTTTTTGTGCCAAAAATTTCAAAAATGAAAAAAATGCCACAAATGTTTTGAAATCTGGGTTGAGTCTTCTCCATCAAGCATTGTGTTGGGCCAAGGAAGCCTCAGCCAATATCTGAAGTCCTTCATGCTCCTTTTGCCTCCTTGATGCTCTCTTCAATTTTGCCTTCAAGCTCCTGATTCTAGCTTGGCACACCAGGTTCCTTGAAAAATAATGATATGACAGGTTTCTCAGCATATTCTTCTCATTGATGGCCCTTTCTAACTTTCTATCCAAGTGGATGTTAGCTCTTTCAAGCCATGACTCCCGATCAGCATTAACTTCTTGCTCAAGTGAAGTGAGCTCCACCCCCCTCCTTTGGGCAGCTTGGCGATTCTCCCGAATGTTTTGCAACTCCATAATCACTTGCTGGTCTTCAAGCTACTTATTCCTTTGCTCCAGGTACTGTATTGTCCGTTGGGCCCTATCCAAGTTGATGGACAAGGCATCGATGTCCGCCTGTTGCTCTTGAATGACTTCTTTGAGATTTGTGCTTTGTTGGTCCATGTCAATATCATCACCCTCAATGAGAATGAAATCAGTCTCATGGTCACCTGATGGTCCTTCATCCTGTAGTGGCCTCTTGCCTTTGTCCTGAACCTGTTGTGCTAATGATGGAAGCAAGACCCCTTCCACCCGGGTGGAGATAATACTCTCTTAGCTGTTGCGAACAACCGTCTAGTGCCCTTCTGATAGGTGATAAAAACTGGCATGCTAGCGGTCTGTGTCTCATGACCCTCATGCTGATAAGAAGGTCCACCTGTCTCATGCAAAGCCTCTAAAGGTCCCTGAGAAGCTCTGAAAAACTCATGAGAAATGAAGTCCTCCCAAGTGATGCCCTGCAAGCCAAGATGATGGATGACCACAATTTTAATGAGAGCAAAATGATATATACTGTTGAACTGCTGCTGAGGAGTCTTGTGTTGTACTAAGGTGGTCATCTTCTCGATATTTTGGCACATGAAGTAGGGGAGGTTCATCATCCTCACCCTGGTAAAATGCATCAGCATCCTGATATGATAAGCATATAAATGTGAAAACTGGCCCTCACAACTGAAATACTTCATGATCAATTTCATCAAAGGAGCATCAGCATCTTTGAGGTACCAGAAAGGAAACACTCTGCTGAGTTGTCTCAAATATCCGGGTTTGATGTATGGTTCATAATGCTACCGGTCGATTTGCTGCCTCGTGTTCCATTGCTCGCCAATGTTAGGAATACCGGATGCTAGTGAAATAGATTCTGGTGTTAATGTGAAAGTGACACTAGCTATAGTGGCTTGACCATCATGTAAATGCAACACAAACAAATGAGCCAACTCATGTTGAAACTGAATGCTAGTAACCTTCTCGCAAAATTCATAGCAGGACTGGTGCTGAAAACAAGTGATGGCAAGAGAACAGGCCTGTAACTTAGTAAGAGTGATTAGTTCTTCTCGAATATGCTTGCCACCTCTTTGAGCCCTCCTGGGTGCATGTACCTCTGTAGGTGAGTCACTGTGTGTCTCTTATTCATAATCATATGAGGGATCAGATGCCATCTCTACTAGTGGATGAACTATCTTGATGAGAAATAGGTGATTTATGATGTGTTTTGACTTTTGCCACCAAGGGAAAAAGTGATATGAGGGACTGTGGAGGGACGAAATAATGAAGGATTTAGGGACAGATGGGATAGGGTTTAGTTAAGGGAACAGGGAATTAGAGAGTAATTTGAGAGCTTTTGGTATGGGACTAGGGTTTGGGAATTTGTATTTGGGTTTTGGGAAATGGGAATTGGGGTAGGAATAGATGATGTTTTAGGAATGTGTGAATTTAGGGAATAGGGAGATCAGGGAAAATGAGGTGATGGAGTGGAAAGATGATGGAATGACTTGGCAGCCAAATAATTGATACAAACCCTAGCATTGTTTTCTTTGGAGAGAGAGGTAGGGTTTTATTTTCTTAGCCAACCACCATAAGACAACCACCATAAAACAACCACCAAAATTGGATGAAAAGCAGTGATAGAGGCTCAACCTACTTGCACAAATGATGATCCACATGTTTTGGGCGAGAGGTGGTGAAGATTTTGGGCTTGCTGCCCAACACGCCGCACCAGTTATGTGCACCGCGCCCGTGTAAATCTGAACTGGAGATCGCAGCCCAATGCATCGTGCCAGCTATGTGCACCGCGCCAGTTACCCAATGCACCGCGCCTCTGTTTTTAGCAAATTTCTCCCACTTTCTCTTGCTCACTCAAGACATGGCTTTGCTTTGCTTCCAAGAGTGCAAATGAGATTTTCAAATTTAGAGATATGACTTATATACAAGGAGCTTTTAAACTTTTGGTTTGCAAAACCCAGTTTTACAATGTTTTGAAAATGACTTTATTTTGAACTCTGTTTTGAACTTTTTCACCTTATTAGAGCTTGTGATGAACTGAATGACTTGTATTTTGCTTGTTTTGCAGGGGGTTAGAGCTACTGAGGCTAGGAAAAGTGACCAGGGTTTCAGGTGAAGCAATTTACAGATGAAGGGATAAAATTACATAAATTTGTACAATAAAAGCAAAAATACTCTGTTTTTCCTCAAAACAAAGTTTTGAGGAAATACACATCTTTGAATACTTGATTATAAAATTTATTGAGACTGGAACATCCTCATGTGCCTGCTAGTTGTTATTGGACACTTTGAAACACTTTTTTATGAAACCCTAATAAAACCCTAGACCAAAATGACAATGAAACCCTAGTAAAGACTTCTGCAATATTTAAGACAAAAAAGGTGACTGTGTACAATTTTTGATGAATAAACATGAGCCAGCAGGTAAATGACATGAGGGAAACTATAGGAGAAGCCGCTACCGTCAGATGATCCATGCGCCTAATGGAATGCAGCTAACTGGGCAAGACACCTAATATGCAATGCAACAAGAGGATTTTATCTCTGACGTAGGGATGAAGATACTGACACTAACAGAACCAACTAGGGCATCTCGAGTCTAAACTACCTCACCCTCATCAATAGAAACTAGGCTTTACCGTAATTCGCACTAGATCACTATGCAAACACAATACTCATGTAATAGCAGGCTTTACCATGATCTCCACCAAATCACTAGGCCAAAACAAGCATGGATGCCACCAGATTTCACAACCTACACCGTGAGGAATTATCCTGTCTCCTAGTCTCTTAGTCTTTACCACAATCCACAGCCTGATCCATGGATCACTATACCCTAAACTGAGACACCACCCTCTAGGCTTTACCATATATCTCACCCTTCAACGGAAAGGATTCTTAGGCCTAACCAAGGGAAACCACCTCTACTATTTATTGTATATCCCACCATTCACCAGTCGATGATTGCTAGGCCCACCAAGGCAACAAGAAATCTGGCCTTACCGTAACCCACAGTCCATTTCAGGGGTTAATAGGCCATGTGTTCTATCATTCAGAGATCCACCTCACTCAACTTCGAATCCATCCAGCAATCCAGATCAACCAGAACATTAAAACCCCATCACATCATGGTTGTCCAGAAATGGAAAGGCTAGGTTGAAGACATTATCACACCTGTAAAAACCCATGCCATAACAGCAAAATAACCACATGAAATACCATGCATGCCAAACCTAGCAAGGAAAAGACATGAAAATCAATACCTGCAAAGAATACTCTTGTAGCTTCTTGACTTTTCTCTTCCCCTTTTGCTCCTTCCTTCCTCTTGCCTTCTCCACCTTTCTTGATCCAATGCCAAAGTGCTCCAAGAAAACTCTAAGTGTCCAAGAGTGAGAGAGGGAGACAGAATAATGGTAGAGCTCCAAAATTGAACTGACAAAAGGTTACAAATAGATCCTCAGAATCATTTTCCATTATTTTCCTTCAATTTCCTCCTCACATGCAACCTGTGACCTTTCACCTTCATTTTCTCCTGATTTCCATCATTTTCATAAATAAATGTGCCAAAAATGCCATTTTTCCTTTCCAAAGCCTTTTCCATTTCCTTTGCCAATTTCCTTAGCCATAATAAACTAATTAACACCCACACTAGGATGTATTTCCCAACATTCAGCTTGGAATAAGTGTCCCCTCAACCATGGTTATTATTTTTGCCTTTATTAACTTTTACTTCATGGAATTTTCACCAGGGTTGTTACATCAAACATCAATATGCACAATGATTAATGCATAACCCATAACATGATGTGATCGAACGACAAAGAAAGAGTCAAATAAATGGCTTAAGTTCAATATCAAGATTTGATCTATGCGGAGGTTAACCCTTAATACAAAACGTGACAGAATCTAATGGAAAAAATTGTTTTGTATTGAAATCCCAAATCTGATATTATAACTCAGGATGCATGAAGGATAAGGGATCATCCAGAACCTTATATAATATAACAACAGAGATGAGTTCAGTTTGACATTCTAGATTTGACAACAGCCATGAAGTAGCGGAGGATTTAACATACAAATTTTCATGTGATATGATCCAACGGTTGTAAGAGTATAGATTCGATGGCTCTTATAAACATTAGGCCCTTTATATGCTCGATATTTAACAGGAAAATTTTTCCCAACATGGAGTTTTGATGTTGACAAGGCTATTCATATGGTACCAGACAACAATGATGTGGTATAAATAGTGATTTATCACTTTCAAGTGATGACCCATGGTAGAGTCAAAGTGATGACATGGCTTCACATGTGGAAGTTAGTTATGGACAATGAGATGTGAATGGTACTCACAACAAGTGGAATTCAAGGGATTTTAAGTCCTCGAGTTAAGCCTCAAATTGTGGAAAATTAGTTAAGGAATAGCTCCATGCATCTTAAGCTTGAAATTAGCAAAATAAATGTCAATTAAAAAATTTCAAAGAAGTGGATCTGAACAGTTAACAAGGAAACTAACCCTCAATGTTTCAGAATGAATACTTTATGTGATCTAGGTGTATGAATATTAAAGATTAAGAAATTGGGCATTGTAGTTCTCTATGGGTCAAAGAGAAGAGGACGGTACTGGTTCAGAGAATTGTTTTCAAAGACAGGTTTGATAAGGCAATCAAAAGCGCAAAAGTTAGAATTCATTGGATAAGGAAGGAAATGAAGGAATGGTCAAAGTTATGAGGTAGTGATCAAATGAAAAAGTGTAGATATGAAGTGTAAGACTCAAGTTGCAAAAAATAAACTTAAGGAATGCTTGACCTACAAAGAATATCCTCTTAGAGATTTAATTGAATCAATATGTTGAAGAAGGGAAAGTCATTAACAGAGGAATGGATCATGGATCTAAACATTTGAGATTCAAGTTGTAGAAAAGAAACATATAAAATAATAGATTAGAGATCGAGGTGATTCAATTAAAATAAATAATCAAAGGAAAAACATAAATATAAAGCATGGGGAGATAGATTAGAGGTTTGTCAAACTATATCAACAATATTTCAATCATATAGCTACAAATATAAGTTTTACAATTAATGAAAGAGGGATCTAAAGGCTTATGCAAATAGTTGCTTGCAGATCAAGGAGTTGAAGCCTCTTTTAGGGTGGTGCATGTAAAGATCAAGATGGTTGGTGTTTCCTACATGTTGGTGCTTGCAAACAATTGAAATTAGAGCTTTCAGCAAGTTGTTGGTTGTGCAGATAAAGGGGGTTGGTTCCTTCTGCAAGTGGATGCTTGCAAATCAAGGAGTTGGTGCTTCCTTCTAGTTGGTGCCAGTAAATTTGATGTAATAGCATTTTGAAGCTTGAATTATGAAAAAAAACTAAGATTTGTGGTTTTATCCCTTTGTGGGTTTGCACATAAATATATGTGTCTCATGTGTATATTTTGTTTGATCTATGGTGTTGTGACGATTATTCTTGATTTTTATTTAAATAATTGTTAATATTGTTAAAAAGTATAAAATATTGATTCACCCCCACCACCCCCCCCCCCCCCCCCCCCCCACAAGTGTTTTCCTAGTTCCTAACAACCTCCCTGATGTAATACAATGCCTAGGGATAACCATGCAAAGAATATAACACATATCCAATATATATGTGAAATTTGATTTCGTAATGTAGCTCAATACCAAATTTATGCCATGCCCAATTATCTTGTTCTATGAGAGTTCATCTGGTAATTCATTACTCACAATATCCAAGAATTCGTTTAATAATTTATTCACTTCTTTAAGGATCTCTTAACTATAATGTGTTGGGGATTGAGGGAACCAAAGGATAGAGAACAAAAAGTTTAATCTAAAGAAATAAATGTAAGAGTAATTTTGTTCCAAGATGATAGGTGGTGTCTAAAGACATCATTTCATCACTTAAGCACAATGCATTGTGATAACAACATCACAATTCATGATAATGAATCAACAAGGAATTCAATACTAGATATAATATTTGACCCATAAGGTCCTTTATTTAAAGTGTCAAAATCTAACCAACTTCCTTGAATTGTGGAAGATTTGGTCCATAAGTGAACGTTGATAGTTCCAACCATTTATGTGCAATACACATTGTTTTTTTGGTTAGTTGACTATTCTACCTGACCCATTTTTTGTTGACTAATTGAATACATAAGTTGACCCGCCCATCTAGTTTATTCCTCTAACCACTTAGTTAACATTCTCTCTAGTCAACCACTTGAGTTATTATCCACTAGTCAGTTACTTGACCAATTTGTCAACCACTCAGTCAACTTCTTTGCTAGTTAACCACATGATTGGTTGTATCCCATTAGTTGATCCTTCAACTAGATGTCTCCATAGGTGTAATGAACTGACATAACTTTAGGATCCAACACCTCCCCCCGATCAGCACAATGTTTTAGAGGTTTAGGAGGTGAAATTACATCGACATGACACTACCCCCCATAACTCCAACTCCTCAAAGCCTTAGCATATCACATTCTTAAAGAACTTGGCATCGGACAATGACTTTGTGAATATATCAACAATATAATCATTTTTTTTCAATATATAAGAGTGACAACCTTCTCTTTAAGCAATTTTCATAAGTAATGAGCATGAAGTTTGACATGCTTCATCTTACTATATGCAACAATATTAACATTATTAGCAACTTAAATTGGATGTTGATTGTCACAATGGATGGCAATTGAGGTCTTGATAAGGAAACTCAACCTCTCTTAGGAGTTCACCAATCCATATTTCCTACATCCCTAGATTAACAACTCCATGGTATTCAACCTTTGTAGTCGATGGAGAGGCTACATGTTGTTTCCTGCATGACCAAATCAAGGGTCCAACACTAAAGAAATTTTTTTTAATATAGCTAGAAGTGGATTTTTTTATCATTGATGTTGCCTACCTATTTGGAGTCAGTGAAGATAACCAATCATTAGAGAAATTTTGAGGTCTTAAATGTGCCTCAAAAAAAAATGTACAACCCAAATCAACATTATAAGAACCAATAAGATCCAAGATGATGATGTCAACCATGGGTGATGATTCACCATTTTTGGAGTAAAAAAGTAAAAAGATTAAAAAAAAAAAAAAAAAACTTTCAACATATTCAACTTATCTCCTTACGATTTTACTCAAATTTTGAGTAGGATCACTTGTTGGATGCATAGTTCAATTCCTCATGCTAGGAGTACCCATGTTGCATACTTTTGATGGACCCTACTACATGAAAAATGAGAAATACATGAAAAATGTGATGCAATCATGATTTTTCATGTATCAAGGCCCATCAAAAGTATGCAACATGGATACTCCTTGGATGAGGAATTTAATTTTGCATCCATCGAGTGTTTCCATTCAAAATTTGAGTAAAACCATAGGGAGATAAGTTGAAAAAACTTTTTTTTTTATTTTCTTTTTTCCCTCTAAAATTTGATGATGTAATCTAATCTTATTTTATTATTTCCACTATTATTTTATAATATTCCTTAGGAGGCCCATTTTAGACCTCAAAATTTCTCTAATGGATTCTGAACTTCAATAGTATTTGATACCAAAATGAGAGGTACATTTACTGTAACGAACAATTTGCTTTGTATCTTTCCATTGGTTTTCTTGTAGTTACTACATAAATTAAGAAACCACACTAACAGCAAAGGAAATATTAGGTTGATTGTGCTAACTAAACTAGGATATATCTATCTTAAGCATGTATCTATCAAGCGCCAAGGGGGATCAAAAGTCTCTAGGTGCAAACCTCTTTTAAATTGTAAAACTTGGAAAAAGTTTGCATCTAGAGACTTTTGATCCCTCTTGGCACAATAGATACACAATTAGGAGGTGAAAACCTCTTTTAGAGTGTAAAACTTGGAAAAAGGTTTGTACCTATATACTTTTGACCCCTCTCAGCGCTTATTAGATCTCGGATTAAGATGGATCTATGCTAGTTCTATATATATATATATATATATATATATATATATATATATATATATATATATATATATATATATATAAGGAACTAGCATAGATCACGTGTCAATATATATATGTCAACATTAAAATATATATCTATATATATCTATATATAGATATATATCTATATATATATATATATATATATATATATATATATATATATATATATATATATATATATATATATATATATATATATATATATATATATGTCAACTCCTTGTTGAACATAAAAAAGAATTCCACATCTATTTCATGTTTTAGAAACACACTACTAAAATGTTTTAATCATAAGAAATTTTTTATTTTTATTGCTTTATATAATATGTACATAGTTGACATTGAAATATTTTACTCAACATGGACATCAAAATATTTTATTTATGGCCCACATTATTGACATTAAAATATTTCTTTGTTATGAGTATATTTTTAAGTAGAAATCTCTCTCATAGAGGGAAGTAGAAAACATGTATCCATAAAATAAGATCTCTCTCTCTCTCTCTCTCTCTCTCTCTCTCTCTCTCTCACTATATATATATATATATATACACTTTGGATTATTTTTGTTATATACATACTACTTGTTGAGCATAAAAAGAATTCCACATCTATTTCATTTTGAGAAACACACCAACAAAATGTTTTAACTATTAAAAAAATAATTGTTTTATATAATATGTACATAGTTGACATTGAAATATTTTAATCAATATGAGAATTGAAATATTTTATGGCCCACATTATCAACATTAAAATATATTTCTGTTATCAGTATATTTTTAAATGAAGGTCTCTCTCTCTCTCTCAATATGTACATAGTTGACATTGAAATATTTTAATCAATATGGGAATTGAAATATTTTATGGCCCACATTATCAACATTAAAATATATTTTTATTATCAGTATATTTTTAAATAGAGCTCTCTCTCTCTCTCTCTCTCTCTCTCTCTCTCTCTCTCTCTATATATATATATATATATATATATATTGTTGTTAATATTATTTTAAAGTGCTACATATAAATTCCATATTAAACATTCAAGGAATTGCACATCTCCCTCATATCCTAAATTAAAAAGAACTGATAAATAGAATAAGAAATCTCTCTCTATATGTGTGTGTGTGTGTGTGATATTGAAATATTAGTTAATATGGATATTCAAATATTTGATTTTATATTCAATTTCTTTATTCCTCTTTATAAAGTTGATATAAATTTATTTTAATATTGAAACTGAATTTTTTTTTTATGAATGACACTAGTTTTTTTGGGGTTATAAATATTTCTTTTTAAATAACACATTTCAACTCTATATTGAGCATGGAATGAATTTTACATAGCCTTAATAGTGGCCCTTAATAGCAATATTATTTTAGATGTCACATGTAAACTCCATGTTAAATATAAAAGGAATTATACATCTCCCTCATACTAAAAAGTAGAAATTACTTAGAAAAAAGTTGAAAATTTTTAATGTCAATTACCAGATCACTTCCTATATATAAAGTTGATGTAAAATTATACTATTTGCAGTGGACATTGAAGTATTTTATTTATGGCTAACATTGAAATATTTTTTTGTTGTTAATATTCATGTTTAAAATTCAAAGTTCTTTTTGTTTTAGCAATTTTAAATTTTTTGATGTGCATATTATTTTATTTATTTTAATGTAATGTTATGAAACCACATCTCTCACATACTTGATTGTAAAGTGCCTAGTATCAACTTTTGGATATTGACACTCTTTAGTCAACCTAACACCCAAGTGAAAGGTTCTAGCACATGGCTTATAATCATCCATCTAGAATCATTTCAATAGATCCAATACATATTTAGCTTCAGAGAGAAAGAGATCATTGAGGAATGGTAAAACTTGGGGAGTAAGAAAAAAATGCATAAGATCAAGGTTTGTCATCTAAAGAATGTTAAAAAGTCAACTCTTTAATCTAAGAACTGTTAATTTTACCATATTCTATGTTCTTTCAATTACTTTACCCCAATTCAATTCTTCAATTAGAAATCTTTCAATAGAAATTAATTATTTTCATCAATCAATAGTAACTAAAGATATAACAGTAATGCAATGACAATAGGAGATAATCAAAAAGACACACAAGTTTGGTTAAAGACCAGGGGAATTCCCCACAAGGGGGAAAACCCTTTTAAATTCTTCTCTATTATATTGTCATAAAATGTTCAGCAAAGAGTACAATGAGCCAATACAAAACTATACATCAAAATTCAACCAAAAAATATACAAAAATATGATCCCAGCAATAATATTGATCAAGGTTAACTTTCCCAATCTGCAGTCAACTATGGTCAGCTACAGTCACCTGTAAAAATGAATCCCTAACTCCCAGCCACATGGAGGGATGGTCTTATGTGCGACTAAAGCTTTCCATCTGCATGGATAGGCTTGTATGCGTGTGGTTTCCGCCGAAAAATTCTTGTGTCAACCCTGTGGCTAGAAACCAAAAACCCTAATTACATGTGCAAGATTCAAACCCTATAGTTTCAAACTTGTACAAACCAAATTATGTGAACTCACTTCAGACCTATGTGAACCAATCCAAAGAAGAGAGAAGAAGAAGATTATTTATGATGATATCCAAATGAGTGTCACTTGACTTGTATTTATAGGCTTCCAAGGGTGTCCAATTTTCTTTTAGGGTCGACCTGCCTTTTTGTGCACATGTGGGCTTCACTTCAAAGATACACTTTCCCTTGTCCAATCAAGTGCTTCAAAAGTCAAAATGGTTCCTCTTAGAAAGAACAATCTAGTCCCATGATTGGAATTTTTCATTGAGCTGCAAAATTAACACTCCCTCTCAGCTAGGGAGAAATTCCAACTGCATCATGTAATCATCATAAGTATAGTATCATCATATGATGCCCCATCTCTGCTCAACTTTATCTACTAAATCATTCTTGAATCTAAAAAATAAGAATCATTAGGGAGTAATAGCTACCACCCTCTCAGGATAATGAGGAAGGTCCTATGGGACACTCTCACCCCAAGTCATCTCATAGGGGAGCTTACGTCTTCCACCCTATGTCAAGAAATAGGCAAGATATGATATCTCATCTATCCTATTGCCTACTAATCTTCCCAACAATGACCCTCAAGATTCATGTGGTAGAACACCTACATCATATTCGAGCTTGGGTAAGATACTCGACTTACCAAAGGTAAGGATCACACACCCCCAAGATTTCTCAACCTATTGGCTAGATGCAAAGCTACAATCCCAACAAGCCTAGCTTGTGGGTATGATGCCAACTGGGGTGTAATTGTCTATACCAAGAAAGGTTAACTAAATCTTCCACCCTATGTGTAAAATATAAGGGCGATACCCTATTTTCCAGATATCCCTCAACCCCAGGAGTCCTTAATGCTCCATTCCCTCCTTAGGGAGCTCAACCATGGGGGAAGAGTTATGCTTAGAGTTCTCAATCAGTGATGCCCCTTATCAAGAGGGGTCATATCCATTAGTCCAATCTACTCTCTGAAGACCAATAACTTCCCTTTCGGAAAATCCTTAGTTAGAATTATTGAAATCTGATTATTTGTCAATATGTGATGGAGTCTAACAGCTCCTCTCTGCACCATGTCTCAAATGTAATTATATTCGATCTCTATATGCTTGAACTGTAATGAACATGGGATTCTCTGCCAGATTATTCCCACTCTTGTTATCGTAATATATCACTATAATGTCTAGGACCTACTCAAATAGATCTCCAAAGAGACTTCTCAACCAAACTACTTCGTAGCTAGCCATGCTAACGTCAATATACTCTGCCTCAACGGTACTCAATGCTACGAACTTTTGTTTCCTGCTCATCCAAAATATCATGGCAGATCCAAGGCTAAAAAAAATCCAAAATTTATTTTCCTGTCAACAACATTTCTTTCCTAGTTAACATTGGTACATCTCTGATAGAATAACCCACACCAATGGTGATCGTCCCATACAAAAATCTCAAAATGTGTTTAGCAGCAACCTAATGTGCATGGAGAGGATTGATCATGAATTGAATCAACATGTTCACTGCATGACATATGTCCAGATGTGTGTTTACTAAGGACATTAGAGCCCCAGTCAATTTTCTATACTCTGATGGATTTTTCAAATCGGGTCTTGTAAGTTCTCCACATAACTTCTTGAAATTAATTTCCATCAGTGTGGCTAAGGACTTGCATTTTGTCATTTCAAATGTTTGCAACAACTTCACGACATATTTTCCTTGTAAAAGGAAGATCTCACCCAACCATTTCCATACTTTGAACCCTAAAAAGTAGTGCATGAGTCTAAGGTCCTTCATCTCGAATTCAGAGGCTAGCTCCCTCTTACACTTGATCATTAGGGGCTCACTATCTATCATAAATAGATCATCAACATATAAAACCAAAATCAATGGCATACCTTGGACCACTTTGAAGTAGAGGTTGGAGTCAACACTGCTACTTGTGAATCAAAGCTTCATCAGGTAACTATCTATGGGTGTACCATTCCCTGGGGACTTTCTTCAAGCCATACAATGCCTTCTTCAACCTGCAAACATGTGTTTTTTCATCCGCTACTTCAAATCCTTATGGTTGCTCTGTTATCACTTAGGGAAAACCCTGGCTGTGGGAAAACCCTAAGGTAACCTCAAACCTCTTTTAGGTTGAAAGTTGGCCCTTAAACCCAAAGAGGGATCTCTCCGTAAAACTCAACTACCCTATGGTCACTATAACATAAGGATTTTTACAATTGAGTTCAGATGGTCAGAATTGGATCTAGGGATGAAACTAGTTGGGTGGTTTCAAATCATACCATTGGGCATGGAGTCCAGTTCTTAAACAAATGAAATTACAGATCCAGTGAGCAAGTTGTACAAAGCATGAAAGCAACAAGTCCTTTGATTGTTCAGGAAATTGGAATAAAGAGGAACGGGAAGGAAACAAAGCTTATAAATGACTAGAACAACAAATACTAATGGTTGATAATACAAGAGAGGATAATAAATGAAATCCAATCTTAGAAACTAACATTCTCAAACATGAAAGAGAATTTTCATAAAAAAGAAATATTGACAGGGAGATGCAACACATGAGTTTCCTACAAAATGCTCATTAAAAACTGTAAATATATTCAAGATTGCTCAAATATATCAGACTACAAATATGTTTTTCAATTAATTTCCAACCCTTCTTCATTCTTGATAAATTGTTATATAAGACTTACATAACTGTTTGCACAATAGTAGTCACCATAATAATTACAATAATCTGAGATATCTGAAATATCTTTCAAGTTCATGCATGTAAAATATAAAACTTAAAAATATGTTGTTTTTCATAAAATAACTACAAGAAAATATGTTAATGTTTAGGTAAGGTAAAATATATCATTGAACAGCCTCCCTTGGAAATAGAATAGGTCCCTAAAGGGTAGCTCAACATCCAAGCTAGAAAAACAGGTCCCAAAACTCCTCCAAAACTACGTTTCTATTCATCCAACTTTTCTTTGGCTATGCTAGAAAAAACATTTATATTGTAGATGTCAGCTTTACTGATTTTCTACTTGCAACTTTCCCTAACAGGCTAATTGTTAGCATTTTCATTTTCGCATGTTTTCAAAATTGCTAACAACCAGGAGGTCAGCATTTCCGCCTGTTTGAATATTGCTCACAATGGAGATGTTAGCGCTCCATGTTTTCTCCAAAATTGTTGAAAGTCAGCCTTTCGGTCTTTTCCCTGTATCATTTTTCCATCAATCAACACACATAGTTTCACCCCAAATAGCTGACAGGCAGACTATCAGCCTTATCAAAAATGTTGACACCAGGAATGTTAGCTCTACCAAATAGTATGTTGTATGTAAAAGCTATAAGGCCGACTGTCAGTGATAAAGTGAAAACTTTGTTTCATACAATAGACAGGCAAAAAATCTAAGTTTAATGCCCAAGCATCCTAGCTAAGAGTACTACCAACCTTGAGCAATACATCTACCTTCTCCAATATCTTCTTTTTACTTTTCCTTGTCTCCATGGGTCCTTTTTCATAGTTTCTCTGCATTGTCTTTTCCTATAACTTGTAGCCTTCTTCTTCCTGTTAATAATAAGGTCCTTCAATGGCATGTTGTCCACTTCAATCACTTCCTTAGCCAACTTCGGGTTATTTCTAAGTTTGATCAGGTATCTTAACTGTTTAGTTGGCCTGGTATGTCTATTGCCACACTTGGATACCTTAGGCAGTGGCTCCTCCTCTTTCCCTTCCACCTCTAGTTATTTTCCCTTAGGGTCCTCTGTTTTAGTTGTGTCTGCAGGGGAAGTTTTAGAGGGTGGAGTTGCAGCATGGGAAGAGTCAACATCAATTGGTGGGTTCACAAGGGGTACAAGTTCTAGTTTATGAAGCTGAGAACTTTTCCTTTGGTAAACTTTAGGGATTTCGGACCAGATGAGGTAGATGTAACTCCTAGGTTTTCTTGGTTGGGAGAGGGTTCAATAGGAGTTTGAATTTTTTATTTCTTCCCCTTATTGGCAGTATTTGGTCCGCCTCTTCATCTCTTAAAGGGTTGAGGTTGAAAACCTCCCCAAAAAATGAAACAACTCCAAGTTCTTCCTATCTTGGATAGCTAGTTCTCTATTATCAATTTAATTAGGCCTTTGTGGTATATAAAATGAGAGGAAGGATTATTATGGGCCCTGAACCTAGCTACCATATGTCTAAGGCTCTCTAACAGATAAAAACATGGATTGGACCTAATCTGACCAGAAAGATGAGTGATAAAGTAAAAATGGTAAAGGTTCACATGATTATACCGGCCTTCAAATGAAAAATATTGCTAACAAAGGCATAGGGGGACATTTCATTGGTCCTGCAGCCACTCCTTTCAAAATCCAACCCTCCAATTATGCCATCTAAATTCTTCTTTGAAGAAGAAGGTGACATTAATCCCTGCCAGAATGTGACTGTGAAAGATTTTCTCACCATCCGTTGGTAAGGTCGTGGCCTCAACAATGGTTTTCTCTGTGACTGTGAAGGACAAACCTCCCACCTCCACACGGTTCCCATCGAACCCCTGTGCAAAATCTTAAGCCAAAAGGTCATGGTAGTTAGAACAATGGTGGAAGAATTCACTCCATTATGCATGTTGATACAACTAGAGAATCTCAGGGTAAAGATCTAGCAAATTCGGTACCTTGGGCTCGAACTGGTTCAATTTACCACCTCTCCCCATTTTGTTGCATGGTATTCTCGGGATTCGATTTTGAAACTCTATAAAAAAAGCCACTCCCAATGCAAAGTGTAAAGGCTCCTAAAATAACATCAACCAACTGCTTACGGGACAACCTGGGGTAACTTATCATATGGTCGAGGTAAAATAGGTGGCAAGCGAATAATCATGCCATTCCAAGTTATGATTACAAATAAAATTCATATCATATGATAAGATTTAGTTAAATGACATTTCACTAATTAGAGTGGATAAAAAATGATTAACCTGGTACTTTACCCTTTCGAAAATGATGGAGACACATTTAATCAAAAATGTTAACGCTGACGTGGTTAGCACAGACATCATTTTTAAATTTGAAAATTAGTTTTGGCACTAACAATTTCCCTGTCAACCAAAATGAAAAATGTTGCTACCCCTATTGTCAGTGAATTCCTTCACAAGGCCATATCAAATTTCCAAAAACGTTGATAGCCCCACTAACAGAAATTTTCCCTATTTGTTACAATTTAAATGTTGACATTGAAACTGTCAGCATTTTCGAAAAAAAAATGAATTTCATTGTGATAACATGCTCAACATACACTTCTTGTTGTAACATGTCAGGAAGGAATTTTGTCTTCATGTCCATCTGATGAAGGGTCCATCCTTGACTTGCAACAAGGGAAACTATCGAATGAATGGTGGTGTATTGAGTTACAGGAGAAAATATACCATCGTAATATTCTCCCTCTTTCTGGGAGAATCCCCGAGCCTCGAACCTTGCCTTATAACTCTCAATACTTCCAAAGACTCCATATTTGATCTTCAATAGCTCTTTTAAAGTCACCAAAGGTTTCCCCTTGGTCTTAGCACAACATCCCATACATCATTCTTCATAATTGATTCATATTCTTCAGCCATAGAATCCTTCCAATTATTCTTTCACAACTTCTTCAAAGGTGTGAGGCTCAGCTTGAATCATATTTCTCATAGCTATGACATATCCCTAGTACCTGCATGGCTTCTTTCTCTCTCTAAAATTCATTCTAGTGGGAATGAGTCTCGTGGCATCCTATAATGTGTCACGAAGCCAAAGTAGTCTCTTCCTAGCAAGAGGATCACATGGAGGAGGATTCAATGGGCCCATAGGCTCCATGGGATCTTCGGCAATGTCTATCTAAGACTCAGGCATAGAAGGACCTTCTAGAATATCCATACCATCATTCTTCTTCTTAGGAGGAGGAGGCAGAGGAAGGTCCCTTGCTTTCCCAAGGGAAACATCTTCATCAGATATTAGATACCTACTAATTTCAACCTTACGTTGACCAGGAATATATATTCTAAATGATTTAGAATCCTCATAATACCTAACAAAAATACCTTTTCTTCTTGTGGCTTTCAGCTTATTCCTTTTTTCCTTCCGCACATGGAAATATACGGAGGTGACTAACATTGGGCTTGACTCCTGTGAATACTTCTTCGAGAGTTTTGTTGTCTAATACTTGATGAGGCACCCTATTTTGAACATATACAACTGCATTAGTAGCTTCTCCCCAAAGAAATTTTGACAACTTTTGATCATGGAGCATGGCATGGATAACTTTTACAATAGACTTGTTCTTTATTTCAACCATTCCTTTTTGTTCAAGATTATAGGGAATAATTGTTTCTTTCTTGATGCCTTCCTTCTTGCAAAAATATATGAATTCATTTTAAATGTACTCTCCACCATTGTTAGACCTAAAGATCTTAATTTTCTTCCTTGTTTGATTTTTTACCAAAGCCTTTAATTTCTTGAATAAATTGAAGGCCTCATCCTTATGCTTCAAGTAATATGTGCATTTCTTCCTTGAGAAATCATCAATGAAGGTAATGTAGTAGAGATGGCCATTAAGATATTGTATAGGCATCGTACCACATACGTCTGAATCAATGAGTTGTAGGATGTCATTTGTCTTTTTCTCACTAGATGGGAATGGTCCCCTTATCTTGTTTCCACTGGCACATCCAAGAAATACTCCATCATGTTGGGCTTGAACATCGGTAATTCCAGAGACCAATTTCTTCAATTTCAGAAGAGCTTCGTTGTGTAGATGGGGCAATCTTCAGTGTCATAGCTCACTTTGATGATTAGGATCATGGACCAATGCTATAAGAGGTCTTCCAGTGACTCTATAGCATCCTTCAAATATAGATCCCAATGTGAATGCATCTCTCATAGGGGATCACACCGGCCAAGTAAGTACTTTTCCCTTAATGAAGGCAACCCTCATCCCTTTGTCTTCCAAAGCAGATATAGATACCAATGTTTTCTTCAACACTGACACATATATCAAATCCTGAAGCAAAATAAATTCCCTAGAGTCTAAATGAAATTTAATAGACCCGAAATCTTTAACGGGATGAGTGGAGTTGTCTGCAAGAATAATTTTCAAACTTGACTCCCTCTCCACCAAATTAGAGAGAAATTCCTTATACCCAGAGAAATGATGAGAGTCCCCACTATCAACCAACCAACCGTTCCAAGTATCTAAAGGAGAGGAACTATAACTATAGAAATAAGAATACATTCAAATTGATTTGCAACATTATTTTCATACCTGGTGTTTCTTGACTTCTTTTGAGGATGGTGGTCTTCGTCATGATCACTCGAATCATCTATTCTTATTCTTTCATCTCTTCCATTACAATCATTCCTTTGATTATCTCCTCTTATTCATTTATTAAACATGTTATTATTGCTCTTAGTGTTGTAGCATGCAACATTTGTTTTTGCAGGGAAATCTCAAGCATAGTGACCTTTCTTGTGACAATTGCAGCATTCAATGTGTGATTTTTCTCTTTCATTCCTTCTCTTTGAATTTCTAGGAGGAGGCTTCCTTGAATTTGATGGACCTCCTTTTCCTTCATTTTTCTTGTTATGAGTGACGAATGCAATGGGTTCTCCTTCTTCATGCTTTTGCATCCTGCCTCTAAAAACCATCCTTGATTCTTCTTGAGTGCACTTTCCAAAAATCAAATGACGAGAAATTGCTTTTTTGCTTACAGTAGTAATGAAGGTTTCCCAAATAGGAGGGAGACCTCTAAGGGTTACAATCACCAATTCCCTGTTAGACACAGTTTCCCCAACTCTCTACAATTAATCTCTAAGACAAGATATCCTCATAATGTAGGATTGCATAGATTCTCCTTTATTCATCTTCATATCTTTGACTTGATCTTTCAAGGATATGATTTCATTCAAAATTTTGACTTCATACCCAACTAGCTTATCATACATATCCTTAGACTTTTTCAAATTTCCAACATATGCAAGTAAATGATCTCGTAAACCATCGGCTATAATTTTATTTATTTTTAACTCACCTTTCATGTACTTGTTCTTGGCAGCAGCAAAAACATTCTCCAAAGGCTCGGGTACATTTCCTTGTATCTATTCTCAAACATAATTACCATCAGCTATGATTTCCAACCTGATCTTCCAAGTAGCAAAGTTAGATGAGTCACCCAGCTTCTCATTTTCCTTGAAGTAAGAGGTTTCCATATTGAATTGATTATATAGGCTCCTTCAACTCTTCCAAAGATGATTACTTCAACTCTTATCTCATCTGTCACCTCAACTTTGATACCATGTTAAATTACCATTGCTCTATGTTTCAATTACTTTAGCCCAATTAAATTCTTCAATTAGATAATTTCATTAACAGTTAATTATTTTCATCAATCAATAGTAACTAAAGATAGAAAATTAGTGCAACAAAAATAGGAGACAATCAACAACATCAACAAGAGACATAGATTTGGTCAAAGACCATGGAAAAACCCCAGAAGGGGGGAAAGCTTTGAAATTATTCTTCTATTAGATTGTCATAAAATGGTCAGGAGAGAGTACAATGAGCCAATACAAAACTATACATCAAAATTCCACCAAACAATATCCAGGAATATGATCCCAACAACAATATTGATCATAGTTAACTTTCTTAATCTACGGTCAACCGTGGTCAACTATGATCACCTATAAAACTAAAAACCTAAGTCCCAATCACATGGAGGGAGGGTAGTGTGTGTGGATGAAGCTTTCTAGCCACATGGATAAGCCTATATGCATGTTGTTGCACTCGAAAAAAATTTGTTTCAACCCTGCAGCTGGAAACCAAAAACCCTAATTACACATGAGAGTTTCAAACCCTGCAGTTTCGAACCATACAAACCAAATTCTGTGAACTCACTTCAAACCTATACGAACCAATCCAAAGAAGAGAGAATAAGAAGTTCTTGATAATGATATCCAAATGAGGGTCACTTGACTTTTATTTATAGGCTTCCAAAGGTGTCCAATTTTCTTTTAGGGTTGACCTATCTTTTTGTGCACGTGTGGGCTTCACTTCTAAAATACTCTTTCCCTTGTCCAAATCAAGTGCTTCAAAAGTCAAAATTGGTCCTCTCAGAAAGAGGAGTCTAGTCCCATGAATGGCATTTGTCAGTGAGCTACCAAATTAATAAGAACTTGATCTATATTATTGACATTGGTGATCAAATCATCAACATGTACAACAACAATCAAAGTATCACCATTAATGTGCAAAACATAAAGACTATGATCAGATTCATAGTATTTTAATCCAATATTAAGAAATAATTAATCAATATTAGCATACCAAACCCAAGTGGCTTGCTTTAAACCATACAAAAACTTGTGTAATTGATAGAAAAAATTGGAATCTATCACAATATCAAGAGGTTGCTCCATGTAGATTTCTTCAGATAAGTCACCATCCATCTAATGAATTTTTCATCCAAAATGAGAAGAAAGGGAAAGGATCAGTTGAACAGAATTCATATTTGAAATAGGGGAAATGGTTTTAATGTAGTTAATGCATTCTTACTAAAAAAAGCATTTTTTTCCCAAAAATTCCTTATGATGCTCACTAGAACCTTCATAAGTGAATTTGTTCTTATAAACCATTGATACTTCATGACATCCTTCCCTATGGTCAATGAATTTAAGTGTTAAGTATGATTTTCAAAAGAGAGAATCATAGCTTGTATAACCTTTTCCCATTTAGTTTTTCCTTGTGCATCAACATAGGAGCCTGGATCAGAAGTCTTAGGAACACAAGCCATCAATGCAATACTAGCACATTATTTTTTATTGTGAACCCACCAAGGAAAATTTGAATTCAATGAATTGATATTTACTTCAAAATGTCAATCAGGAGATATTATGGTTTCATTCTGAGATGATAATTGGTCAATAATCTCATAAACAACAATCGACTGAGTGGTCAAGATACTAAAAATATATTTAAAAAAAAGGATAGTTAATCCATTGTCTACACCAATATTAAAGGGATCATCATACAACAGTTCAAAGGAATATTTTAAAAACTTAATGCCAAATAATTCACATCAAAGATTACATTTCTCCTTATAATTATTTGTTGTTTAATAAGATCAAACATTTGATATGCTTTCGATATTTAAGAGTGTCCCATCATGATGCAAGCAAGACCCTTTGCATGCAATTTCTTTCTGCAATTGTCAAAAGTATGCACCCAAGTAATAGATTCAAAATATTTTGATGTTGCCAACTGAGAACTTTTTACAACATCGTCACTTGAATGGATCATAATGACAGCTCTAGTTGGAACAAGATTTAGGACATATTTGGCACAGTAAATAGCTTTGGCCAAAAACTTAGTTGATAAATATTTGGCTTGTAAGATACACCAAGGAATTTCAACTAGGGTTTTATTCTTACATTCTACCACAAAATTATGTTAAGGAGTATGAGGGATACACCTCTTCCAAGAGATACATGAATTAAAGAAGTATTCTTCAAATGGTTGATTCATATACTCGCCCCCATTATTACATCTCACGAATTTAATGGGTCGGCCACATTGTTTTTCAACCAATGCCTTAAATTGCTTGAATCTTTCAAATACATGACTTATATTTTAGTAGGAATAAACCTAAGTAAACCTTTACAAGTTATCATTAAAGGTTAAAGTATACTTTGCACTTGCCAATGAAGGCTTATTAATCCAACAAATTTAATGTGAACAATCTTAAGTGCCATTTTTACATACACCATACTTTTCTAGAGTTGAAAGGTCCAATTGATGATGCTTGATTAGTGCACACCCCTATAGATTCCATCATGTGGAAGAACCTTTAGTAAACAAGATAAAATGTTCTATGTTTCCATTACCTTCAAACTTCGAAAATTTAGATGTTTGAGTCATTCATACTAGAGTTTTCTCAAATCATCAATCTATGCAATGAGAGTAGTTAGTTTAACATCTGGTCAAGAGAATTCATCGAACTTATATATTCCATATTTTGAGTCAAGACTCCCTTTAGTGAAAATCAACTGTCTTTCCTCCAAACTTTAATAAAAAACCAATACAGCTGAAATTTGACAATTTTACTAATCTTTTTTACTTGGGAAACCAACAAAAAATTTGTGCTCATACTAAGCACATGATATACTTTCATGATTCTACCATGTCGACAAGGTACATCACCATAACTGGAAATGTCAAGAGAAAAAACATCTACTAGATAAATCATTTTCTTATCAATCTTGTCCTAGTAGGAAAATAGAGAATTGTCTTTCATCATATGATCAGTGCAACCATAATTGGTTAGACATTCATTCTACATAGTGTGAGTGTGCAATGCTTGAGTTCCAATTGAGAAGTTGAAATTGTCAAATGACCAATTGGTTGATATTTTACCTAACATGTTTCCTTCACGTTGTCTAACCTTGTCCTTTAAATCATCACGCCTCTTCCAACAAGTTTTCTTCGCGTGTCCCAACTTTCCACAGTAGTGACATGTCTTCTAATATGTATTCCTACAAGTCGATACCAACCCATCACTCTTTTGTTTGAATTTATGGTTGAGGCATTCTAGGTTGCTTCCTCTCTCCTTCTAATTCAATTTTCAATTTCTTTTGAGCATGTGAGCCTATTCTTTTCTACCAATATTTCCTTCATCAAACAACCTATATTTCTCCTTGACCAACAAAACACAAAAGGTGTCAAAGGTGTAGTTTTTACCATATTATTTGTAGTATCTCCACTTGGTGTAGAATCAGGAAAGAACACATCATAAGGTGTTCTAAAATTCATCAAGACTAGTTCAATGAGTTGTCCATCTTTATTTAGAGATTTCTTATTTCATTCACCTAGCTTCAACTACAGCTCTTTAACATGAGACAAATTGTCTTCAATCCTTTCAAAGTAATAGACATCAAGAGACCAACTCTTTCTATGTCTACATGACTTGAATTACATCAATTCTTTCAAACAATGACTTCGTCTTCTTCCAAACCTCGTGAGGAAAATTGATCCCACTCATGTGAAAACAAATTTCCTAAACAATATAGGTTGTAATGACCCCGGTGCTCTGATATATCTTTTTTTTAGAGACAAACTTCATCTAATGATCCCTTAGATCTAGGATACGGTCTTTGTATTCTTCCAAATCCATTTACTCTTTAGTAAGTTTTATGTTTCTGATGCTTAAACAACATAATTTTGTCCATTCAAATGGCAATATTAATATTGGAATCCATCTTCAAGTTTCTAATAGATCTAATCTATTCAAAATCAAGTTCTTGTCAAAAAATCAATCTTAGAGTCAATCACTACAAGATTTGACTCAACACAATTTCAAGACAATGTGGCTAGGTAAAAACCAATAGCTCTAATACCATGTTGGAGATTGAGGTAACCCAAGAATAAAGAACAAAAAATAGACTCTGAAGAAATAAACATTAGAGTAATTATGCTCCAAGATGATAGGTAGTTTTCTAAAGACATTGTTACAACATTTAAGCACATTTCCTTGTGATTAAAGCATCATAATGCATGGTAATGAATCAATAATGACTTCAATACTTGATATGATATTCAATCCATATGTTCCTTTATTTATAGTTTCCAAACCTAAATAACTTTCTTGAATTGTGAAAGCCGTGTTGTTTCATTAACTATTTGATTCTTATATTCGACCTAATTCTTGTCATATAATCGAATGATTGAGTCAAAATTACCATCTAATCAATTCCACTAACCACTACTTTGACGCTATCACTAGTCAACCACTCGACCAATTGTCAAATAGTTAGTTACTTGACTAGCCCACCAATTACTCCACTAATTAACCACTTGACTAATTATCTTCAATTAGTCAATTCTTCAACTAATAGTCTCTAAAACCTCTAGAGGTGTGACGAACCAAGAAAATATTAGGTTCCAACATAATGCATGCTTGATTATATTATGTTTTTTGTTCCTTCTTCGACTTTCTTCGAAATAATGAAATAATGCTCCTTTGTTTGCTTTATAGCTATCAAAAATTATTTTGAGGTCGCCATTTTAAATTCTATTGGATCATCCTCCCTCAAAGGAAGTAACTAGAATTTTTTCTCATGATGGTGTATGTGTTATTCCTATATCATGTAATTCACAATAATCAAACTATTATCATCTTCCCAACAACAAATGTCATTCATCCATTAGGATCACAGCAAACAAAATTTCATACATATTCTCACCAATGTGAAATGACACTATGCATTGGTCTTCCATGTTCACTTCATGTCCCTTTTGAAATTGAAACAACTTATATGATCAGGGGATGCTTTTTTCCTGCCAATCCTATATTCTCTACCATATCAATTGCCAACATTTTTTATTTGCCATCAGAGTCAATAACTAATTTGCAACACTTATCTCTGGACTTACATTTAATTTTAAAGATATATGTTCTCAACCATTTCATTCTTCTATTATTTTTTGTTGTGACTACACCATCTTCACTATGTGCAACATCAATATCTCTCTTATTTTTAATGTTGCTTCAATTATCATGTTCTCTTTCATTTCTCCTTGGGATACTTGTGTTCTAGCCTCATTTACTCCCATGCCTTTCCTTTGTGAGCATTCAAATAATCTATGCTTTTCATATCCACAAGTATAGTGGTAAAATTTTCTTATGTAACCACTAGTGTTCCACTATTTACCTTGGAAACTACCTCAAGTTCTAATTTAGGTTCTTCCTAATGTGCTACCTCTCAGTGAAACTTAAAAGCTTTCTCTTGACATACATCTTTTGTTCACTATGTTGAAATTTCTATGATACCTTGACCACCATGTCCTCTACTAACATTCCTCTTGATATATGTGCATGATATATTTTGTTATTCTCTCCACACTAAATGTTGTGGTTCTATTGATCCTATTTTATGCATCCTCATCTCATCCTGAAAAATGAACATTAGTCCACTCTTATATATGTAAAACCTCTAGTTTTTATCTTTGTCATGACCATGTGAATTAATATTCGATATAATTCCTCTGTATATTGTTATAATATTTATTTGCTCTATCTAAAAGTAACTAATTATAATTTACTAGTATGAATTTCTCCCCAATTTGGTGCTTGAAAGTTGGAGGGAATTCATATAAGTGAAAAGTTATGAATTCTATGAATAGGTGGTGTCTAAAGAAATCATTATAGGACTGAACCACAAGTGAGCATATGAACATCCACATATAATGCCAAAGTATAACTAACTTCTATGAAGAGAAGAAGGCATAGTCAAGTTTAATTGAAAAGTATATGCCTATATCTCCTACTTTTCATCCTTCACCTACGCACTAGTAAACTATGTTGGTCAATTCAACCAACTACTCAGCTACCTAGTTTACCTCCTTAGTTTATCTTCATTTGTCAATTGACTATTTTCAGAAGTTTCAAAAGTGTGATGAATATGTTTAACATCACCACACCTCCCAGCCCCCAGCTACAATTTAGCATATTCCTATAGTGATTTAGGAGATGAAATTATCTTTGTACACCCCCCAATAATTGTAACATCCTAAAGCCCAATAATAATTTGAAGTTTCACAAAATTAGCTTATATTAAAGGCTTTGTAAAGACATTAACAATGTCTCACAATAAATAGGAGACATATCAGGATCATGTGTTAATTACCAAAAATAATAAGCATGAATTTCCACATGCCTCATCTTGTTGTGCGTAATAGGATTCTCAAGTATTCATAATGCTCTTTGATTGTCACAATACACTACAATCAATTCCTTAAAGGGAAATTAAAGCTAACAATTAGGTTGTGAATCCACACTGCCTCTATGTCAACATTAACTACACCTCTATATTTTGGTCAAAATTTAGACTACCTTCTAATTTTTACAAGACTAGAGTATGTGTACAAAGCCAATTCGAAATGCATAGCCATAGTTGACTTCTAGTCATCTTCATATCCATTCAATATGAGTCAGTATAATCAACTAACTAGTTCATATTTTTGTTATAATGTTTTATACCAAGTTGATAAGTGTCCTTGATGCACTGGACAATCCTTTTTAATACTTCAAGTGGCTCTCCCGTGTATCATACATGAACTTGGATACCACTCTAACAACAAAGGAAATATCAAGTTGAGTATGAGTTAAACAAGTAAGGATAAAAACAATTTCCTTAGAGAAAGTATCATTGATTTTGAAAGAATTTAAATATTTAATGAGCTTGACTCTTAACTGACAAGGTGTAGCACATGGTTTGTGGTTTTCCATTTTGAATATTTCCATTATATTCTATACATATTTACATTGAGAAAGAAAAATATTGTCATTTGTTAATAACAAATGTATATACTATTTTTTTCTACCTAGATGGCCTTAAAGAATTGCAACAACCAAGGTTGGCCATTTCAAATGTACCTACTATTTTTTTCTTAAAACCTAAAATTAGGTAAAAAATACTCTCATAAACGATTGAATCATCAATATACAGTGAAATAATCATAGCATCATCATTTACATGATAAACATAAATACTTTAATATGACCCATATCTTTTAAAATCAAGATTGAGGAAAACTTGTCAATCTCCTTGTACAAGGCCCTAGGATCCTTTTCCAAACCATCTAAGGATTTCTTCAATTGATGCCCAACATTTTCACCCTTCTCAAAGTATAGCGGTTTCTCCATATAAATATTCTTAGCGAGATGACCATGTAAAAAAACACTCTTGAAATCCATTTGGTGTACCTCTCATTCAAAACAAGTAGAAAGTGTAAGACTCAATCGAACAAATTTCATATTTACAATAGGGGAAAAGATTCAATGAGAAAATACCTTTCTATTGAGAAAAACCCTTTGCTACCAAGTGAGAGTTGTACCTTTCAATAACACCTTCAATTATAAATCTGTTCTTATATTCCCATCAACATTTCACCACATTTTTTCCTTGTGGTACTAGAAGTCAATATTGAGTTTTAATAGTCATAAAAGAATGATACTCATTGGTCATAACATTATCCCATTTAGGTTAACCATGTGCATTTTCATATGTATCAATATTACATATGTCTATCACAAATTCCATTAGAGAAACACTACCATGATGTTTCTGATCTCTTATTTTACTTTAGTCATTTATATCACTGGTGTCAACACCAACAATATCAATCATCTTAATCACCCATTTGGGAAGATAAATGGTCTATATAGAGGAAGTACCTACATCAAAATAATTACTAATTGATTGATCAAGCTATCCAAAACTTGTGGATGAATCTACTTTGGAAGGTTAACTACAAGTCAATCTAATAGATGAGCTGGCTATCAATTTGACAAACCCGTAGACATATTTGTGGATGTATTCAATCAATAATTCTTTACAATTTCAAGTGGATCACTACTTAACAATCTAGAAGAGGAATTAAATAGATTAACACTTTAAGTCTTCTCATAAACATGAAACTTCCCTCTTGCAAATAATTTCTTATTTAACTATATCAAATAAACTAAAGAATTTCAACTCATCAGAGTATCCCATAGCGATATAAGCACAACTCTTTACATCCATCTTCTTTCTCTTCTCATTTGTAATATGAGCCCAAATGCATCGAAACTTTTTGAGGTGGACAACTAAGGGTTGTTTCTGACTCCATTCCTAAAAGGAGATATATCTTATACAACTTTTATTGGAATGATGTTTAGAAGGTAGTTTTAGTAGTAAACAACTTTTAACTAGCACTTAGTTGGAATCCCTTTGGCTTGAAGAAAACATCTACCATTTTGACCTAGGTCTAAATGTTTCTTTTAGCAATATTATCTCATTAGTGTGTGTAAGGTACATATATTTATTAGGAGATAACATTATGTGACAAATAACTCTCAAAGGCCTTGCTCACATGTTCTCATCCAATATTAGATCTTGAACCTCTCATAGGGTGACAACATTTCTTTTTAGTCAATGCTCTACATTTTTTGAATTTTCCAAAGACATGATCCTTATTCTTCAAGAAAAATACCTAAGCATACCTAGAAAAATCAATGAAATTCAAAGCATACCTTATACCTACTAGTGATGGATTTTCATTGTACATGGGTCACTCTAAGAAATTCCCATGGAGTCTTTGATCTCCATGACTTCCCTATTTCAAATGTAGCCTAGTGATGATTTCCAACCACATACCCTTAACATGTACCATCAGCAGCACAAGCTTACGTATTCTAGTAAGCATAATAAAATTCACCATCAGTGTCATACTTTGGAAATATAGATGTCTAAATCTTTATGTCAAATTCTACTCTATTTGTAATTCTTGGATATGAAAGCAATTGGTCCCTCATCCTTCTAGCCTATTCTTAAGGTTAATAAAACCCTTAGGAAAAACCGTAAAAGTATTTTGCATATCCTTCAAAATATACCTATCAGGATATAATGTAGGCTTCTTTGTATTATAGGCTAGTCGGGGTATCCACAACAAATTGACACTCAAACTCAATACATGATGCACATCAACAATCGGACGTTATAATGTCCAATATTACTATAAACAATATAAATATCTTAAAATCATTTTCCACAAACATTTCTTCTTATGAAGCTTTACTCAATGAAGAAAGGAGAGAAGCATTGTTAGCCATGTGGTTGGTACAATCATATTTGTCTATCCATTGCCTTTTAGAAGTGTGATCATATAATTCCTAAGAAGTACCAACAGATAATTCATAATTATTTCCCTTATCCTTTGAAAGTTAATGTTGCAAGTTTGCTCACTAGCTAGTCGATACTTCCCCTTCAAGATTTTTGACTTTATCCTCAAGGTATTTGGTCTTCTTCATACAAGTCTTCTCCACATGTCTTATCCTCCCATAGGAAATGGCTTCTTCTTATTTCATTTCGTATTTGATGCCTAATTGACATTATTTTTCCTATTATTTTTGTCGACACAATCCTAGTTTGATTGTATTCTTGACCTCTTTCTATATAGTTCTATCAACATTTTCCCTTAAGCATATGGGCTTGTTCCTTAACCTAAATTTTTCCCTTCTAAGAAAAAATTATTATGACCTGATTAGAAAACCACATAAACAACCAAGGGAATAGTCCTTAGCACTTAGTACTATAAGTTGGCATTATTTCTTTGGAAGACCCATTCCACAGTAACTCACTTTCAATTATGACACCTTCACACAAGTTAAATATTTTTCAATCCTATCAAAAGAGAGAGGATCAAGCGAGATATATTGTTTATCAATCCACATAACTTGAGTTTTCTCAATCTTATGAAATGGAGTCTTCAACTCCTACCATACTTGATTTGGGAAGTCAATCCCACCTGCATGAAAGTGAATCTCCCTATAAATGTAGGACGTTATAATCCTTGTGGCCTCACTCGTGTTCCCATTGATGATGAAATTTTGTTATGGTGTAATTAACATGAAATATAATGAAAAACAAAAGAACACAAGAGAAAAGAAGATAAACCCAAGAAATATCTCTTTCGTAATAGAAAATAGAGGGCTATGTTCACTTGCCTCTTCAAGGGGGCAGTCTCCAAGAGTAATGCTCTGAATATAGTCACCAATTCTTGACAAGACATTATGTAACCTTCTACACAATATATATATATATATATATATATATATATATATGGAGAATATTAACTATGCATGGGGCCACTTCTAATGATAGCCTACTAGCTAATTTGGGTTATATTAACAAAAAGGACCATTTTTACAATGAGTGATTATTAATAACAATTTAATGACCACATACATTAATAACGTACTTGAGTAAGGGGGTTAGGGTAGGACCCTAGAATGTCCTCCACCTTCTAAAGCGACATTTTCCTCAAGGTTGAAGATGAGGAAATTATTGGAGAATCGTTGGTAGTTCCCATGTGTCATCTTTTGGTTTCATATCTTTCCACTAGATCAATACTTCATTAATAATGCATTGGCTTAATTAGCAATCTCTGGTATCGAATACCACTTATTAGAGAAAAATGAATCCTTCTTCATCAAGTTTTGGTAGGTTTTTTTTCACTTTACAATATGATCCCACAACCTTATTCAAACACAAGACGTGAAAGACTGGATGAATCTTGGAGTGGGTTGGAAAAGCTAGTTTGTAGGCAACCTAACCAATGTGTCATATTAATTGATGACAGCCATAGAACTTAGGTGCTAGATTTTGGGGAGCTTTGTGCTTGAGAGATGATTGTTTATAAAGTTGTAGGTGAAGGAACACTTAATCCCCTTCAACAAAATAATATTTAGATATATGTTGATTAACTTTTTGTTTCATTCAATTTCGTGTCATATCCAAGGTTTCCTTGGATATAAACAAATTAGCTTCTCTACTATGAAGTGCTCTATATAATGCATGAACCTTGGACATTCTTGGTACATAGGATTCTGCGGACAAGGTTTTTTGCCATAAACTGCCTTATATGGTGTCATTTTGGTAGCGTCATGATAAGCAATATTATACCACCATTCAACCAAGGAAAGTCATTGTGCCCACTAATGAAAAATTCTAGAATCAAATAATTTCAAATATGTTTCTAAGCACTTACTTACCACTTATGTTTGACCATACATTTGAGGATGATATTTAGTACTCATATTTAGTTGTGTACCTTGAAGTTTAAAGAGCTCCTACCAAAATTCGTTGGTTTTTGGGGGTCTCCATTTGAAAGAATGGAAGTGGGCATACCATGTAGCTTGATGATCTAATCCATGAAGGCCTAAGAAACTGAGGAAGGATTGAAAGGATGAGCTAGGGAACATAAATGCACAATTTTTGGAATATGATCTACCACCACCATAATCATTGTTTTTGTTTCCCACTTTTGGAAGTCCCATAATACAATCCATTGTAATTCCTATCCAAATATGTTTCGGGATTGGTAAAGGCTACAATGCCCTTATTAACTTTGTTGTCTCTCCCTTGTTTCTTTGGCAAGCATCACAAAATGATACAAATCCTAGATGTTTGTTTCATGCCTTCCCAAAAGAATGAATACTTAGTTATTTTATAAGTTTCATGAAATCAATAATGAATTGTTATTTGTAACATACCCCTTTCTACCCTAGACCCAATGAAGCTTAGTAGGAGGTAGTTACTAAGATAACCCAGTCTCCAAGGTCAATTTATGGAAATGTGGTCTAAATCTTTTGCCTCTTTTTTTACTCTCTGTTATAGCGGCTACAACACCCTCCAAAATTTTGGCTTGCACTCAAATTTCGAAGCCTTCCTTGGTTTTTCCTTTATGTTTTCAAACACTCGGGCTCATTCCATGAGCTCCCTTTGAGTCTTTTCACCCCTTTTTCTTGTTTGACCAATTGTCATCTTTTGGCATGTTGATTTATTTTTCATGACTTGCGATATTGTTATGGTGATTCTGAAGGTTTGTCTTTATGTGTTTGAGTTGTCCTAGCTATGTATACATAAGTTGCACTCATACACAAAGTTGTAAGCAATGTCGCGAAACTATCGTCGCGATCGTCCGAAGGTCTATCTCAAGTGTCACACTTATCGCTTTAGCTCTAGGTGGTCTCTGAGAGGGCATTGCTTTGTCTTGTAACTTGTTTTCCCTATGGTCAATGTTGTCATGTTGTTGAAGTATGCTAAGTGATTGATCACAATGTTGAGTCCTCACAGGTACACTTGCTTCCACACTTAACCATTTTCCTGAAAATCCTTCCGACCTGACAACTCCCCTCTCACCTAACCCCAACTAGGCTGCACTGTTCAATCTTAGCCCTCAGTGATTATACTCTGCTGCCTGGAATTGCACAGTGCTTGAGGTTATCCTCCATGAGAGTTGCACTACACAATCCCAGAAGTGAGCAGCCTACCTTCCTTCCTAAAATTGCATAGAAACTGCCGACCTGAACTACGCAATTCATAAGATCAGTCATCAAGCCTCCTCCCTGCCTGCTAGAACCTCGTAATGCACAGAGACCTGAGCCTGATTTGCCTCCCATAACTACAAAGAGGTGTCCTCACAGTGTCCTCCCTCATCCAGGACCCACTGCTCCTAGAAACTATGCAGAATTGTCCCCTTTGGTCCTCTTGCTGCCCTCTCTTGTCTTCCCTCAAAAAATTGCACAGAGGTACCTCCAAGGGTCCCACCCTACAGCTGCCACTGGTGACCTCAATTGTGAAATCCTATCTCATAGTGGCCACTGCATAGTTTTTTCCGACGGTGAATATTGTGCCCCGGATTTCCTCATCCAAGCCTGAGCTACTCTCTGCGTAGTCTCAGTGACCAATCTCCCTCCCTATCACTTGGAACTACGCATTGTACAGTTACTGGGCCCTCTTCACAAGTTGTCATTTGTCCCAGGCCCAGAACATGGAAAACAATGCATCATCATAACTAGGAGGTTTTGGATTTGATGTCATCCCAACATGATTGAATTGTAGGAACAGGTACATTGATAGAGCATGGTGAGACAAAAAACGGGATGAAGAAAGAGTGCACATGCTAGAAGACTCACTTGTATCTGGATGGACAAAAGAAGCCCATCAAAGAGCAAGCAAACGGAGCACATTCATGTAGCCATCTTACAATACCAAGACCATTGAATACCCCACGGCATCAAGCCATGCAGAGGAGAAGACAAAGCACATCCAAGAACACATCCATCACTCAACAGCAATAGCAGCTTAACATTGCCACCACAACCAACCATTCCACGTCAACAGTTTCATGTCAAGTTGTTTCATGAGTTGTCAAGTCCACATCACTACTATAGGCCATATATGTTGTAACCGAATGTAATGTAAAGTGAAAATCCAATGGACACACACATGAAGATGAAGATTCATGTCATTTGAAAAGTCATAGGAAGTTGAACGGTCATGAGGGTAGTCCAAGAGTCACAAGGGTCAAGCATCACCTTTGGTTATATATACCCCTCCCATTGTATGAGCAAGGTCTTTTCACCTTGGCTCCTCCCACATAGCCTTAAGAGTTTTCAGTATGTTCTTTGAGGAGCAAGGAGTGGCTCCAATGTCCCACTACTAGGAATAGTGATGTATGGTGTACAGATGTGTCTTGGAACTTTTTCTTAATTCATCAGATTGTTAAGGCTAGCATGTTTTCATGCATGTTTTGTAGATGTTTGTAAGACTATTCTTTAGGCATTTGTAATGCATGTTTGTTTCACCTGTACTAAGATAGTTTAACTACTTCAGTTGTTTTAGTACTTACATTGTTGGGAATGTGTTGTATTGGTTATCACTGCTATCCCATCATTGTGGACTACTCCACGGGATATTAAACATACCTTTCTTGTTTACTATTTATAGTGACCGTCACATTTGTGTGGACTACTCTGTTAGATGGTGTATTTGTTTTCCCTTGTACTTTAGTTTTAACGACTGTCGCATCTGTTGTGGACTATTTCCCTGGATGTTGGACAATCCTTGTTGGTTCACGTGTGTCTCTTCCTAGTTGGTACTACTACCTCTTACTTAGAGGCTCACTTTAATCTCCCCCTTTACAGTAAGAGAACCTAGACACAAGTTACATTACACACTCACCAATCACACTCACTTTGCTTTTTGAAGATACCAACATAACACTCTCATGTGCTAAACAGCAAGAGCTAAGGCAAATCTCTAAGTAAATGGAAATCGTGCCATCGTACGAGATGGAACTCCTACACCAAATGGTGTGCAATCTAGTTGGGACTTCATACTAGGGAGATCCCCTGAATGTTTGGGTTCCAGCACCCTCAACATTTATGGTGCTAGAAGGAGGGCCTGAACCTCTAGTAGTTTATGGCTGATTGTCCCACCAACCCCACTCATCCATCATATGGTCAAGGTAGTAACATTCACTCCCTCTCCCCTACACACAATTCTGAAGTTGGTCGTTTCTCACCTCCCAGACCCAAACATGAAATATTGTATCATCATATCCGAGTTGTGTGCCTCATCACCCATAAATTTGCAAAATTTATTGGACAGATTTTGGGAGTGTATGCTCTTCCATATTCTCAGACGAAGTAGAATACTACCCCCACATGAGTGATAGTTTCATCTGTGGAAGAAGGGATCTTCACCACTCTTGAAGAGATGGCAGAAGTTGTGGAGAAAGAAGAGGAGCCTCCAATCTTTCCAAAGGAAGAAGAAGATAACCTCTTACTCTCAGGCTCAAATTCTAGTGGAGGAGGCAGCCGGGAAGGAAATAAAGGAGGAGGAGGAGAGGAAGAAGAACCAACAGACTTAGAAGAAGAACCATCAGATGCAAAAGAGGAGGAGGGGGATGATGAAGAGGACAACATGGTAGAACAAAATCTAGAATGGATGACTCAGGGCCCATTCGCACTCCCGGGTGTCCTGCAAAATATGTCGAGACATGCAGAGAATATTTTAACGAAATATGACCCTAACAAGACAGTGAAGGAAGAATATCACTTAGACATATTCTACCTACATTTGCAAACACTCAAGGTACGTTATGACGGCTTTGCATGCAGAATGTTTCCATGTACCTTGGATGGTAGAGCAGATGTATGGTACCATAACCTTCCACCAAATTCCATCCAGAACTGGGGGTTGTTCAAAAGGATCTTTCTTGAAAAGTTTGTTGAAGACAAGACCCCCGCCATGTTGCTAAAAGAGCTAGGTAGACCAACATTGAAAAAAAATTGTGAAGAGGCTATTGTTGTAGAGAAAGACTTGTGTGTTATTGGAGTCATTGTAGATGATGAATCCGCTAAGAACTAAAAAGACACGGGAAAGAGGTCTCGGGCCTCTATGAGTAAGGCTAAGGAAAAGGAAGCAAGTGAAATTGAGAACGTTACTTGTCTCCTCAAGTCCCTGACCACCAAATTTGCTGAACTCAAACAAAGTGAGTAGCAGGCCTTCCAAGTACGAGCCGAAGAAGAATGTAGCTTCAAGGAGCAGAAAAAAATAGCCATCTAAATCTATGCAGAGCTCCAATCTAGCATTTAACCTTGACCAACTCACGATAGATTCATACTGCTCATTTCATCGTGAACAACATTCAGAAAGGAGATGCCCATAATGGAAGCATGTGATGAGAATCATGGCCACACAGTTGTCCAACAACCCTATGGTCAATGAGTAGTCTAAGCCCAACGATGAAGAAGAAGAAGAAGATGCTACATCTGATGAAGCCCCAAGTATTGGGCATGTAGTAAACATGTATCAGTGTACTCGCATAGCCAAGAAGACCACCACCGAGAAGGATCCTCTGAGTGACAGTCTAGCCTCAAAGCAAAACAATTGATATAACTTGAGAAGCCAAGGGGTCCGCACTATGTTTGATATACCAAGAGATAAAATAAGACCACATATGTTAAGGACAGTAGATCCATCAATCAACTCAACGTAGAACACTCAGAGCAAGTCTGGGAAGACAACTTCAGTGAAAAGTGTTTCCACAAGCAGCAAATACAAAAGCGTCCCACCAGAAACCATGAACTCAAGTCCACCCCCGAACACCTCAGTGAGTCTTCCCTCTTTGGATTATAACATTGTAGAAGACATGAAGAAGACTCGCGCAAACATATCTCTATATGAGATAACCAAAATCACGAGTAAGCAGGACATTCTTCTATGAGCACTTGGGAAAACCTCTACAGTTGATGTTACCTCTTCCAGCAAGGGATCAAGTAAATCTCTTGACACACTCACATTTGTGCTTAACTTGCTTCGCATGGAGGAGGAAAACTCACTTTGCCCACCATTCTTCTTATCATTTGAAATCTTCAACTTCAATGTTCACAACTGCTTGGTTGACTTTGGCACATCAGTTAATGTCATGCCATTCTCCATCGCTAAGAATATCAATGCTCAATGGATTAAGACAAGTGCATAGATCATCCAGCTAGATAGGAAATGCATATCAGCCATTGGTGAGCTCAAGGATGTGATCATCTGGTTATCGTTTGATGACAGAGTTAATCAATGCATCATTTTAGCACACAATGGACATCGCCTTTCGTGGGCTCATCAGACATAGGATAATGGTATACCTCGATGATGTGACAGTCTTCTCAAGATAGCAGTCAGACCACCTGTGCCATCTTAAGAAAATTTTAAAGCAATGTCGAAAATATGGGATATCCTTGAATCCTAAGAAGAGCATATTCACAGTGTCTAAGAGTAACCTACTTGGACACATCATTTCCAAAAGTGGGATCAAGGTATATCTGGAAAAAGTTCAGACCATGACGTAGATTCCTCACCTCATGAACAAGAAAGCCATGCAGTCTTTCTTAGGGAAGATCAACTTCCTCAGAAAGTTTATCTCTGATTATGTGCAGAGGTTAAACACATTCAAGATATTATCAAGAAGGACACAGCTTATAGTTGCGGAAAGAAGGAAAAGGATGCGTTCACCTATATCAAGCAAGAAATAGCAGAGGCACCAACGTTATATAGCCCAAACTTCAACAAAGATTTCTTGCTCTATACTTTTGCTTTCGACACTTCACTCGCTGCGGTGCTCACTCAGAAGGATGAGTTGAACAATGAGAAACCCATATCCTTCATGAATGCGAGCTTTCAAGGACTGAAACTCAACTATCCCGCCATAGAAAAGCAAGCATATGCAGTGTAAAAGGTGGTGAAGCGACCCTACCTATTGAAAAACCATTCCATCATCTTTGTGTCGTACCCAGCAGTCAAATCACTTCTTGTTCAGCACGAGTTGGGTGAGAGAAGGGTGAACTGGATGAAAGGACTGCAACAGTATGATCTTGACATCAAGTCAGTTCACACCATTAAGGGTCACGGTCTTTTCAGACTAGTAGTGGAAGAAGTACATGCACAGGAGGAAGAAGAAGAGCTCGCAGGCTATGAGAAAAAAATAGAAATGTACAATGTTGAGCGAACCCCTACCACTTCGCACAAAAACTCTCGGTACACAGAAGTGCGTCAGTACCTTGAGCATGGCACCATGTCCTCTCATTTTTCTATGCGGAAGAAGAGGGCACTTAGATTGATGTAGGTTTTAACCCCGTATAGAAATTACCTACATACGAATTCTAAAACACAAAAAATAAACAATGCGAGAGCATAACACATAAAACACATATACACAGAGATTTTCCCCTGGATCCCAAAACCGGGACTACCAGCTTGATTTTTCATTATGTTCCTTTCAATGTTACAATACATATTTATACATGCCAAAGCATCCAATACCATGGACTGAAAACCATCGCGTCCAAAACCATGTGCGAAAAACATGCACAAAACCATTGGTAGGTCTGCCCAACCTAACATAGGGTCCAAAACCAAAATTTTCTGTGGCGGTACCCCGAACCCCATAGAGTGGGGTTACCTGTACCCTTCAAACCCCCTGTAACTCCCCTCACTATGCAATCGGCACAACAAAGGGGGGGCTTCACCCCTCCTCTAACCCCCCGATTAACTACGTGGGCTAGTTGTGGAAAGAATATAACACAACCCAACATTCTCCCACTTGTTGTTTTCTTTCCACAAGGGGCGACAAGAGAGCTTAGTCATTTATCCAGCCTTGCAATGCCTGTTGTTTCTCTACACCAAGAGAACTTCTCAGAGCTCATAGATTTTGTTAATGCATCTGTAGTATTCTTCAAAGTGTCCACCTTTACCATCAACACCTTTTTGTCTTCTATCATATCCCTCACAAAGTGATACTGAACATCAATGTGCTTTGTATTTGAATGATATGCAGGGTTCTTTTCCAAGAAAATTGCACTTTGGCTGTCACAGCTTATCCTTATAATTCCCTATACTAACCCCATATTTGAACACAATCTCTGGAACCAAACTGCTTCCTTGCTTACATGAGTGGCTGCCACGTATTCTACCTATGTAGTTGATAGTGCCACTACAGATTGTTTCTTACTCATCCAACTGACTGCACCTCCAAATAGGTTAAACACACACCCACTTGTAGATCTTCTCTGATCTAGATCGCCAACCCAGTCTACATCAACAAATCCACGAATATCCAACACTCTATCCAATCCTAGTCTTCCTTGGTAACACAAACCATAATCACTAGTGCCACGCAAATACCTGAAAACCCGCTTCACTGTTGTCCAATGCTCCTTCCCTGGTTTTAACATAAACCTGCTCAATACTCCCACTACATGTGCAGTGTCTGGTCTAGTACAGACCATCGCATTCATTAGGCTACCGACTGCACTTGCATATGGAACATGGGACATATCCTCTTCATCTTCTTGTGTCTTGGGACACTGTTCAGCATATAACTTTACACCTATAAGAATAGGCACCTTCACCGGTTTACTATCCTGCATATTAAACCTCTGTAATATTGTCTCGACATACTTCCTCTGGTTTAACCAGAGCTTCCTCTTTGCCCAATCTCTTTTAATTTCCATGCTCAAAATATAGTTTGCAGCACTAAGATCTTTCATGTCGAATTTGGAGGACAATTGGGTCTTCAAATCATGGATAATTTCTTTGTCATTTCCAACTAGCAACATATCATCCACATACAAGACCAAATAAATAACATGGTCACCAATTAATTTAAAATACATACAATGATCTACTTTGCTTCTAGTGAAGCCAAGTCCCTGTATAAATGTATGAAATTTCTGATACCACATCCTTGGTGATTGTTTTAACCCATACAGAGACTTCTTTAACTTGCATACCAGTTCTTTCTTACCCTTCACCGCAAAGCCTTCAGGTTGCTTCATGTAGATGTCCTCTTCCAGATCCCTATGAAGAAATTTTGTCTTCACATCCATCTGTTCTACCTCAAAATCAAAAGCAGCAGTAATAGATAAAAGTAATCAAATAGAAGTTACCTTGGCAACAAGGGAAAAAATATCACGAAAATCAATTTCCGACACCTGGGAATAACCTTTTGCTACCAACCGAGCTTTGTATTTCTCCACCTTTCCTTCTGCATTTGTCTTCTTCTTGAACACCCATTTGCTGCCAATGGGTTTCCTTCTAGCTGGCAACTCCACCAGATCCCAAGCCTCATTTCTGTGCAAAGATTCCATTTCATTAACCATGGCCTCTTTCCAGAGTTTTCCATCCTCTGAATCTGCTGCTTCCTTCACAGTTCTGGGATCATCATCAGTAATAGATAAAGCAAGATTTGAACAGAAAGCAAATGGACTATACCTTTCTAGCTGCCTTCTTTCTCAAACTGATCTTCTCACACCTGGAGTTTGTGGCTCTTCATCTTCTGATTCCTCCTCTGTTGTATAGTCTGATTCTTCCTCCTTTAACTCAAACTCTATCTTCTCAAGTTCCTTTGGTTGGACTTCATGTTTAATAACATCTTTCACCTCTCTGAACACCACATCTCGGTTGTACACAACCTTCCTTGTTATTGGGTTCCAAAGCTTATAACCCTTTAAACCATCCTTATACCCAATAAAGATGCACTTTTCAGATTTACTATCCAACTTGGTTCTTTTCTCCTTTGGAACATGTACATATGCATCACATCCAAATACCCTCAGATGTGAAAGAGAGGGTTTCTTACCAGTCCATACCTCTTGTGGAGTCTTATCCTCCAATGCTGATGAAGGTGATCTATTGACTAGGTAACATGTTGTCTCCACTGCCTCTACCCAGAATTCTTGTCCTAACCCAGCACCACTGAGCATGCTTCTTGCCCTTTCCATCAATGTCTTGTTCATTCTTTCTGCAACTCCATTTTGTTGAGGTGTATATGGAGTAGTCTTCTGTCATTCTATACCACACTTCTTACAAAATTCTTCAAATTCCTTACTGCAAAACTCTCCACCATTATCTGTCCTCAGCACCTTTATCTTCTTCTATGTCTGGTTTTCCACCAAAGCCTTGAATTCTTTAAACCTGTCAAAGACTTCAGATTTCTTCTTAAGGAAATATATCCGTGTATTCCTTGAGAAGTCATCTATAAATGATACATAGTACACAAACTTACCGAGTGATGGAACCTTCACAGGTCCAAACACATCACTCTGCACAATCTCTAATATATGTTTCGCCCTCTTACCACTAGAGGGGAAACTCACCCGATTTTGCTTCCCATATACACAATTTTCACAGAAATCAAAATCCAGAGAGCTATTACTCATACCTTCTACCATACCTTTACCATGAATTATTCAAAGACCATTCTCTCCAATGTGTCCAAGCCTTTGATGCCACAGCATGGCATTCTCTCCAGAGACCACTAGATTTTTTGCTCCACTTTCAGGAACCACAGAACTATTGCACCTGTCAACAACCGTGCTACCTTGTAGCTTGTACAAATTTCCAATCCGAGCTCCCCACATCAGTACCAATGCTCCCTGAACCTTCTTGCATGTATCCTTCTCGAACACTATTTTTACACCTGCATCATCCAACTTGCTTACAGAAATCAGATTTCTAGCCAATACAGGAATAATTTAGAACACCTGAAAGTGTTCTAACCCTTCCACCTTGAAACTTCAACTTTACTTTTCTGTGACCACCGATTCTAGCCATCCTATCATCCCCTAAGAAGACATCACCACCATCGTATTTCTTATACTCACAGAACCACTCTCTATGGGGAGTCAAGTGAAAGAATGCACCTGAGTCAATCAACCATACCTCATGATCTACATGTGTACTTGAAGAAGCCAAGTACACATCCCCACCTTCATCTAAGGTGGTTTTTGCCTCTGCAAAAGGAGCATCATCAAATCCCTTTCCTTTATTAGGAGCTTTAGATTTACAATCCCTTTTGTAGTGCCCTTTGATGAGCCCCAAAAATGGATGATTATTTGGGCTCATTCAACCTCCTAATTCAACTTAATCCACTATTCTCATTAGTTTATTGCATGTTTTGATTATATTTATGCTAATAGAGTGAATTGGGTTAGTCATTATGCCAACAAGTCTAATGTGTGCTTTGTGTAGCCTTTTTGGTCAATTTGGAGACAAAGTCAATGGTTGAAATGAGCACTTGGCAGCCAAATTCGTGGAGAGTATTTTTAGGAAGGTGTTCCCTTCATTTATGGGCCCTTACCTTGAATTCTCCACCATCAGCTCGGAGTTCAAGGGCCACCAAATCAATTAGCACGAGGGCAGCCAAGCAAGTCAAGTAGGACTGTTGTTAACTACAAGTTTTGGGCAGCCGAGTCCCTAAAGTTTAGGAGGACTGTTGGGGTCCTCAATTTGTATAAATAAGAAGGCTTAGGGCCTCATTTTGGTTAGCCAGTGGTTAGTCATTTTGTAGCCAGTAGTTAGTCACTTTATAGTCATTTTGTATTCATTTTTTAGTCATTTTGTAGTTCGATTTTTAGGCAATAGATTAGCTTTGCTTTCAGCACATTTTCAAGTTCTCCTTGTGGACAGTTTTTGGAATGTAACATTTCTTTTGATCAATAAAGATGAATCCAGCTTTGCACCAGCTCTAAATCTCTCTTAGGAGGCTGTAGCTCTTGGGGTTGGGCCCATCTCAAGTGCCCAGTGCCTCCTTTGTTTACTTTCATGTGTCTTTGCTACATTCTTAGAATAAAATCTGCTATTTAGATTTAAATCTTGCTTTGTTATTTAGATTGCTTTTGATGGTTAAAGTAGCTTTTCATGTTTAGAATAGATTGGTAGGATAATAACAGGAAAAAGGCTCCAAAAAAGGGTCAGCAAACACTTTTGGTTTCACCTCTTCCTTATTGGATCAGGGGCTGGAGTTGAAGTAACTGTGCTGTCCCAAACAAAAACACTAGTTTGCTTTACCATGCAATCCTTAGTGTGTTGTTTTCATTTGCAGAGGTTGGTTACATGTTCAGATCTTTGAATGATTCATTTCATAGTTAATATACATGGTTTCCTTGCAAATAAAGCTGTTATCCGTTCTCGTTTCTGTTAGCTAGATCATATTAGGGTAGCATAACTAGATCTTTGTTTTCTTGCATGTCTTTGCTGGTTCAATTGGAAACACAAATTGCAGAGCACCTGTACCACTTCTCTATCTGCCCAGACTCCCTCAAACCCATCTTCTCCATCTCCTAACTTGGTTTCTTGCCTCACGTTGCCACATTTCCCTCATAACCCTACCTTTTGTGCAGCATTATTCCAGCCTTCTTGGAACAAGTCCAGCCATCTACACCTTCTCCTCAACTCCATCCTCCAAGTCTTGAACTCCCCTACACCCCTATTTCACCTCCATACTCATTCCTCCACCTTTTTCCCTCCATCCATGCTCCAAAATTCCATTACTAAACATCCTGTAGAAAAATTACAGAACATCCTGTAGAAATCCCAGAACATCCTGTAGAACCCCTGCAGACTTCCTGTAGAAGCTCATAAACGCGGTTTCTTGGCAGCCAAACTTTGTGAAACTCTCTAGAAGGGTGTTAGGGACCCCTTAGACCCTCTCTGAACCTTCCCAACCTTTCCCAAGCATTTCTCCCCTTGATCTACCCCTGCACAGTAAAAACCCAATTAGAAGCACATGCATGATAATTCCAACAACTTGAACAAAAATACAAAAAGATGTTTTCTTCAGATAGAGGTAGTCTAGACACATGCATTTTACCTTCATAGAAGTAATGGCATCTCTTTCAGTAGTTTGCATGCTCTCCTTTGCGTCAGTAGGATTAGCTGGTAGAATTAGGGTTTCCTAGGGTTTGCGTTTCTTTTTGGCTTTGAGTTTCTTTCCGCAAGTAGATTAGCTTCCTTTGAGTTAGCTTTCATCCATCAGTTAAAAACCTTCTTCTAAGAGCTCATAGAGGTGGGCTTAAGCCCCTAGCGGACTTGTGCCAGCTGACCAAGTGACAGCTGCGGCAAGAGCTAGTACTTGTGCATACAGCACCGAAGCTTCCAAGTTTGTTATGAACTACCGGGTTGATAAAATTAAAGAAGGGAGTTCCATGAGTTGTAGCATTATTGCTACAATACTGGGGCCCACCATCTTTTTGGCGTCGTTGCTGGGGAAGCGTCAAAGTATTGGTGATTGCTGCTTTTCTTCTATTTTCCATTACAACCTTCTGCTAAGTAGTTTATTTCATTTCATTTCCGCAAAGGTAGAGTAGATATTTCCTGCTTTCATAGATTAGCATTTCAATTCTGCAAGCATAGATTAGCATTTCAATTCCGCAAGCGTAGACTAGCATTTCTTTCCTGCAATTTCATTTGAGCAAGATAGATTAGTCCTTTCCTGCTTTCATTTCAATTCCACATTTTCATTTTCGCAAGATAGTTAGTTGTAGTTCAATCTATTTCGGTTTTGCAGGTAGAAGTAGAAAAAAGCAAAAATCAACCAAAAATATTTCATTTCATGCCTTGTAGGAGTAGAGATAATTCAAAAAAATGATTGCACAACACCCCCACTACTTCACACAGCCAACCTTCTCTCTTCTTCGATGGCTGTGATTAAATAACCCTTAGGTGGATAGCAAGATATATTTGAAGAACCTCAAGGGAAGAAGAAGAAGAAACCATTCCTCTGGAGCAAATGGCTACAAGCAGAAATGTTGGGAGCAGTACCTTGTCCAAAGATGAATTTGCAAATCAGCTGGAAGATTTCAAGAGTGATATGAGGCAGTTTCTTGCCATGCAACTGGATACCTTGCGGATCCAAAGGAAGCAAGAGGAAGCCAAGAGGGCTTTGGCCATCTTTTTTCCTAGGTGCACTAGAAAGCATCCTAGGAATGAATGTCCATTGCACTCCATAGAAGTGTGTTTTGTCTGTGAAAAAGACCATCCTACAGACCAGTGCCCTTCCTTACCCAGAATCAAAGCTGCATATCAGAGAGCCAAAGGAGGCACTGAACCACTCTATTATATGAATCAAAGGAGGCCACATGGACCCATACCTTACCAGGAGGGAATGCAAGAGACATCTGAGACCTATTATGACCCCTATCAAGCCACTTTCATGCCTTCTTGGGGTACCCCTGCTCATCCTTCCTAGTTCACACCTCCTCCTTATTCCTTCACAGATCCATATTATGCCCAACCAGTTACTCATTCGTTTCACTCTTATGCTCAGCCACAACCTCAATGGAATGCACCTCATCAGGGGTGGAGGCCCCAATACAACACTCCTCCCACTTCTTTTCCTCCACCACCTGCTCGTCCACAACCATCGCCTCCTGCTCCACCAAGGCAACCCCAAATGCCTGCCCAACCACAACCCCATCCACATCCATCTCAAATCCATGCCCCCACTCAGCTACCCATGCCACCATTTCCAAACCTGTCCATTGGAGTAGCTCAACACAATTGCAATGTTGAGACACAACATGTCCAAGTGACTCCTCTTGAGCTCAATGATCTTCACCATAGCTCAGGCAGAGTGTTGCAAAGTAGAGACTATATTGAAAGCATTGAAGGACCACATCAGGCAAAAGAAGATTCAGAAGAGGAAATCAAAGAACCATGGGCTTTACTTGATGAAGAGAAGACATCAGAACCAGAGATCAAGAAAGCTCCCTCATGGTTACCATCAAATCTTCCATGTATTCAAGAGAAATATCAGCAAAAAGAGGAAGATGAGAAAGTCATGATAGAAGGTGACATGAAGAATGATCCAGATCAGCAAAAGGACCAAGGATATCAGAGCTATATTGAGATATGGTTTAAGACGGTCACTAAGTTGCAGCGGTACTATCTTCCTCAGCTTTGTTTGATCCCTTCAAAGTCAGATCATTTGGTCTCTGAAATTCGGATACATGTCAAAGCATGCATTTTGAGCCTTCACATCATCTTGTCTCTAATCTCGATGTGCACATGGCTCCATTGGAAGTATTCTTATACTTGAAAATGATTTTGTTTTTCAAGTAGGTTAGGGTAGAAAAAAGGGAAAAAAAGAAAAATAAAAATCTAAGGTGAAAACCTCCTCGGAGGTGCCTTAGATTGGCTCATTGATTGAAAACCTCCATGAGGCGGTCAATGGGTTGGGAAAAAAGAGAAAAGAGAATAAGATCTCTGGGTGAAAACCTCCCTTGGAGGCGCCCAGGGTAGGCAATTAGGGTGAAAACCTCCATGAGGCGCCCTAGTTGTTTTTCAAAAAAAAAAAGAGAAAAAGAAAAAGAAAAATAAAGCTAATTTCCATTGGATAATTGCAGGTTGTAAGAAGGACATTGCAGGTCAGGAGGATCACTCAAAGCAAAGACAAAGGAATTTTTGTGCCTTCTACAGGAAGTTCTGTATTTCTACAGGAAACATCCTGTAGAACCTTTGGACGAACCAAATTCAATTTTAAAAGGGAATCTGATGGTGGGAATCTGTTGGTTAGGCCTGCAAGCACCTCTGTGTCCATCCCTCGCCTTTCTCCATCATTTTTTCCACCTCATTTTGCTTCTTTTATGAAAACTGTGTTTTCTACAGGAACTTCCTGTAGAAATTACAAGAAGTTAAAAATGGATTGCAAAAAAAGTAGTTTGGTGGACATGGTAGCTTCCTCAAGGGTTCAGAAGTCCTCCTGCACTTTTCAAACTCCTCCTCCATCATCTCCATGCTTGCATCACAGCCCAAGCTCATTCTTTTTCACCATGCAAAAACTTGCAGAATTCTTTGAAGAAAAAATACATAGAACAGAATTTGTTTTTGCCCTAACTTGAAAACCATGCATCCATTTGAAAAATCATTTTATGGGTAATTGTACAAGGGTGATTGCAACATGCCTGAGCAGTTTCAACCAATTCTGGTGCACGGTTTCCAAGAAATCAGCCTCCATCACCTTCAGCCATTTTTTCATTTTCTCCATATCCGTGCATCCATTTCAAAACATGTTTCATGGGGAGATGCATATGGGTGATAGTAACCTGCCCAAGCAGTTTCAGCTGATTCCGATGCACGATTTCTGAGAAATTGATCTCTGAAATCTTCAGCCATTTTCCATTTTTCTCGAAATATGTGCATCCATTGATCTCAATTTTGCTATGGGAGGTGCATCATGATGATAGGAACATGCTCAGCAATTTTCAGATCGATCTGATCTATCGTTCGGGAGCAATCGCGAAAACAAGTTCCGGTCCTATGAAAATTCAGTGGCAGCAGCTTGAGGGTGCAGATTTGAATATGAAGCCAGCTCCTACAGCATGCATCTGGCCAGAGGACACCTGCACAAGGAAAACAGCCATGAATCAGCAACCAAGCCATCATGCAACCATAGAAACAAATGCATGCAGCAAATGAGAGACCTCAGCACTTCACAACAACCACGCACGACTTCCAGGTACGTGACTAAACTCGTTCCTCTGATTGCATGAATGTAATTTGAAAACTATGTAAACAATGAGATGGTTTTGGTTGAAAGAATCAGTGCCCAGCCAACTGGCCACCTTCATCTAGTTCAACAGCACTCTGTGGGTGGATACGACACGTGTGCTCAGCCATCTCAGGAGGAAATCTGGAAACAGGCAGTGGTGACCATTTAAACTTCAGCGTGATTGATGGACGTGATTACAGGCAAAGAAAAAATAGTTAAACACTGCAGTGAGGACCAACAGTCTGCATGGGGCCAACGTGTAGTTGGCCATCTCACCCTTCGTCAATGAAAATCTTCATAAACAACCAATCGAACTCTCACAGCTATTGTTTCTAGTTTATCACCGTCCTTGCAGCTGCAACAAGCTCCATAGCAACAAACCAAGCTTTCTTGGCCACTTTCTTTTAAAGACCCTCCTGCTTATCAGCGTTCTACAGGAAGAATTTCTCCAGGAAGTACGACACAGCTTTCAAAAGCAGAGAAAATGGATTTTTCTTCGACAAATTTGGAGTCCCGAGAAAGGTAGGATCGAAAACACTCTTCCATGTATGATATACTCCAAAAAGGTGGTGAATTGAGCTGTTTTGAATTGGAGGGTGACCATGCATGAATCTGCTTGAAAAACACTTGCTAATAGAATCTGTTTTAATGCCTAAAATAAGGGGCATCACAGCAAATGGGTAAAGCAGATCTGAAGTAGTGTGCTCCCTCTACCCAGTTAGCAGGCATCAGAAACAATGGTTAAGAATACTCCCTTTTATGTTGTAACTGAGGCACATAACAACCCTAGAAAATGTGCCCAGGCTGCTGGTTATAACTCCTATCACAGACGTGCCCCATCTCCTGGTGTAGATATTGTGCTTGGTCTTCCAAAAAGCGCCTCATATGCTCCTCTTCAAACAGCACTCAAATACCATATAAATTGGCTAAAGAACTGCACCTAGACATGTGAAATCAGGGGCTACATAGACCAACAAAAAATGCCTTTCATTTTTTTGATCTGGAACTGATGGGAAAACAGCATCCACTTCTCTCAAAACAGTGTCTCTTCAACTTCAAATCTGCCCAATCATACAAGAACAGCTCCAATAAAAGAAAACGCTCATATTTGTGTTTTCTACATGTATTATAATCCTCCATAACTGCTGATTTGTTTGTAGAGCTTGCACCATACATATTGAAATATATGTGTTGGTTTAGACTCTGACTTTGATTCAAAAAAAAAAAAGGAAAAAAGTCAAAAGTCTCATGGAAGTGCTCCTTTGTAAGCTGGTATAATTTTGCACCCTGTTCAAAATCTGATTTGAACTTTTCCAAATCTGAAATATCTCCCAGAATCTTCAAGGTGCCTTCCTATGCTGAACAAAACATCTCAGACATATGGACTTATAAAAACATTGGATTTATCTTATTGTGTCCATCTGCTACTCAGGAATACTGCTACTTCATTTTCCAATATCACCCTGTATATGAAGTTATTGTGTGCTAGAAAGAATGCCTCTGCAAAGATCAAAATGCATCTGTATTTTGAAGGGTAACAGGACCCAATCATGCACTTGAAGAATGTTGCCACTAAACTTCTCATCATCTGGGGAACTAGGATACTGAACTGTCCATCCGAAAAAGAAGTGTTGGAAGAAACAATAGTTTAATCCCTGGAAACTGTTGTAGGTTGCAGGAACACAATGCAGAAAGGGGGCCTCCCAACACAAGCAGAAGGATCCCTACCAAGTTCCCAGGTATCCTCACATCCATCCCCTCCATGAACACTCATTTTTTCAGGGTTCGGACACAATTTAGTCATGGTTCAACCTTCTATAGGAAGCTACAGGACTTTGTACAGGAAGTTCTGTATTTTTACCAGAAACATCCTGTAGAGCCGTTGGGCAGGCCAGGATCGATTATGAAGAGGGATTTGAAGCTTGAAGTCTATTGAGGAGGCATGCAACCACTCTTTTCTTCCATCTTCCACTGGTTTCATCTCCTTTCATATGATTGAATATACTTGCACAATCATACCAAGGCTGAGAATTCTCTAGGAAAAGGAGCAGGCAGTGGGAAGAAGTAGAGAGAAAAGCATGGTTTCATGACCGAGATGAGGAAATCACTTCAGAAGCTTGGGATGACAGGGAGGCCACCAGGGCCATCAAAGATGAGGAGATAGATTGGTTGCTCAGAGGATGAGCAACACTTTCAGTAGGGGGGTGATGATGAGCCCCAAAAATGGATGATTATTTGGGCTCATTCAACCTCCTAATTCGACTTAATCCACCATTCTCATTATTTAATTGCATGTTTTGATTATATTTATGCTAATAAAGTGAATTGGGTTAGTCATTATGCCAACAAGTCTCATGTGTGCTTTGTGTAGCCTTTTTGGTCAATTTGGAGACAAAGTTAATGGTTGAAATGAGCACTTGGCAGCCAAATTCGTGGAGAGTATTTTTAGGAAGGTGTTCCCTTCATTTATGGACCCTTACCTCGAATTATCCACCATCAGCTCGGAGTTCAAGGGCCACCAAATCAATTAGCACGAGGGCAGCCAAGCAAGTCAAGTAGGACTGCTGTTAACTACAAGTTTTGGGCAGCCGAGTCCCTAAAGTTTAGGAGGACTGTTGGGGTCCTCAATTTGTATAAATAAGAAGGCTTAGGGACTCATTTTGGTTAGCCAGTGGTTAGTCATTTTGTAGCCAGTAGTTAGTCACTTTATAGTCATTTTGTATTCATTTTGTAGTCATTTTGTAGTTCGATTTTTAGGCAATAGATTAGCTTTGCTTTCAGCACATTTTCAAGTTCTCCTTGTGGACAGTTTTTGGAATGTAACATTTCTTTTGATCAATAAAGATGAATCCAGCTTTGCACCAGCTCTAAATCTCTCTTAGGAGGCTGTAGCTCTTGGGGTTGGGCCCATCTCAAGTGCCCAGTACCTCCTTCGTTTACTTTCATGTGTCTTTGCTGCATTCTTAGAATAAAATCTGCTATTTAGATTTAAATCTTGCTTTGTTATTTAGATTGCTTTTGATGGTTAAAGTAGTTTTCGTGTTTAGAATAGATTGGTAGGATAATAACAGGAAAAAGGCTCCAAAAAAGGGTCAGCAAACACTTTTGGTTTCACCTCTTCCTTATTGGATCAGGGGCTGGAGTTGAAGTAACCGTGCTGTCCCAAACAAAAACACTAGTTTGCTTTACCATGCAATCCTTAGTGTGTTGTTTTCATTTGCAGAGGTTGGTTACATGTTTAGATCTTTGAATGCTTCATTTCATAGTTAATATACATGGTTTCCTTGCAAATAAAGCTGTTGTCCATTCTCGTTTCTATTAGCTAGATCATATTAGGGTAGCATAACTAGATCTTTGTTTTCTTGCATGTCTTTGCTGGTTCAGTTGGAAACACAAATTGCAGAGCACCTGTACCACTTCTCTATCTTCCCAGACTCCCTCAAACCCATCTTCTCCATCTCTTAACTTGGTTTCTTGCCTCACGTTGCCACATTTCCCTCATAACCCTACCTTTTGTGCAGCATTATTCCAGCCTTCTTGGAACAATTCCAGCCATCTACACCTTCTCCTCAACTCCATCCTCCAAGTCTTGAACTCCCCTACACCCCTATTTCACCTCCATACTCATTCCTCCACCTTTTTCCCTCCATCCATGCTCCAAAATGCCATTACTAAACATCCTGTAGAAAAATTACAGAACATCCTGTAGAAATCCCAGAACATCCTGTAGAACCCCTGCAGACTTCCTGTAGAAGCTCATAAACGCGATTTCTTGGTAGCCAAACTTTGCGAAACTCTCTGGAAGGGTGTTAGGGACCCCTTAGACCCTCTCTGAACCTTCCCAACCTTTCCCAAGCATTTCTCCCCTTGATCTACCCCTGCACAATAAAAACCCAGTTAGAAGCACATGCATGATAATTCCAACAACTTGAACAAAAATACAAAAAGATGTTTTCTTCAGATAGAGGTAGTCTAGGGACATGTATTTTACCTTCATAGAAGTAATGGCATCTCTTTCAGTAGTTTGCATGCTCTCCTTTGCGTGAGTAGGACTAGCTGGTAGAATTAGGGTTTGCTAGGGTTTGCGTTTCTTTTTGGCTTTGAGTTTCTTTCCACAAGTAGATTAGCTTCCTTTGAGTTAGCTTTCATCTATCAGTTAAAAAGCTTCTTCTAAGAGCTCATAGAGGTTGGCTTAAGCCCCTAGCGGACTTGTGCCAGCTGACCAAGTGACAGCTGCGGCAAGAGCTAGTACTTCTGCATACAGCACTGTCGCTTCCAAGTTTGTTACGAACTACCAGGTTGATAAAATTAAAGAAGGGAGTTCCAGGAGTTGTAGCATTATTGCTACAACACTGGGGCCCACCACCCTTCCTTTCTGCATTTCCAGCACACCACCTTTATAGGTTTTCCTAGAGATTTAGATCTCTCTCTAGATTTAGATCTCCCACTCGATGACTTATTTTTGTTTCTGTTCTGGGACCATCCTCGTACAGACAAGGCATCACCATTCTGGCTCTCCATATTTTTCCATCTCATCTCCTCCGTCAACAAGGATGAGACTATTTCATCATACTGTAAGGCAGTTGCATTGCTACCTATTGCAATAACCAGACTATCCCACGAATCTGGTAGAGAACACAACAAACCGATGCACTTATCTTCATCTGAAATTTTAATATCAACAGATGCTAACTGACTTACCACAGTATTGAATGCGTTCAGATGCTCTGTCACCAAGTCTCCATCTTTCATCCTTAGTTTATACAGCTTTTTTCGTAGGAACAGTTTATTCACCAAAGACTTAGATTGGTACAAAGTCCCTAACTTGTCCCACAAAGCCTTCGTTGTAGCTTCCCCTGATACATTCAGCAATGCTGAATCTGAGACACACAATCATATTGTGCTCTTTGCCTTTTGATCCAACTTCTTCCATTCTTCATCAGACACTCCCGTTTGTTTAGTACCCAGATCTACCATGATCCACTGATCTTTATCCACCAACAGATCCTCCATCTTGAGTTTCCACAACTCAAAACTCTAACCATTAAATTTCTCGATCTCTATCTTCCCACTGCTCACCATCTTCTTTCACCACTAGAATCGATATTGCAGATCTCCCACTAAATAGGGTCTACCACAGGCCCAAGCGAAACCCCTCAGCAACAAAGGCATCCCCTTGAAGCCAAAACAACTCTGATACCAAATGTAGGTTTTAACCCCGTACAGAAATTACCTGCATACAAATTCTAAAACACATAAAATAAACAATGCGAGAGCATAACACATAAAACACATATACACAGAGATTTTCCCCTGGATCCCAAAATCGGGACTACCAGCTTGACTTTTCATTATGTTCCTTTCAATGTTACAATACATATTTATACATGCCGAAGCATCCAATACCATGGACTGAAAACCATCGCGTCCAAAACCATGGACTGAAAACCATCGTGTCCAAATGTGCGAAAAACATGCACAAAACCATAGGTAGGTCCGCCCAACCTTATATAGGTTCCAAAACCAAAATTTTCTGGGGCACTACCCCGGAACCCATTGAGTGGGTTTACCTGTACCCCTCAAACCCCCTGTAACTCCCCTCGCTACACAATCGGCACAACTAAGGGGGGGGCTCTGCCCCCCCTCTAACCCTCTGATTAACTATGTGGGCTAGTCGTGGAAAGAATATGACACAACCCAACAATTGAAAGCTCTATATTACTAGCTGGTGTATGGGGAGCTTTACAGAAAGCACCATAATGGTATCTTTCTAAGGTGCCTAGAGGCACAAGATTCAGAAAAGGTTTTACGTGATCTCCATGATGGACCAGAGGGACATTTTGCGGGTAACACAATAGCGCACAAGGTTATGCGGGCCAGTTTCTACTGGCCTACATTATTCAAGGATGCAAACGCTTATGTCCGCAAGTGTCCGGTCTTTCAGAGATGCACTGGCATAAATCGAAGGTTAGCAACCCCACTGCAGCTTGTTGCGGTGGAAGAACCATTCCAACAATGGGGCTTGGATATCATTGGGGAGATTTTCCCACATTCATCAAAGTAGCACCGTTATATTTTGACTGCAATAAATTATTTCACATGGTGGACAGAAGCAGTTCCGCTAAAACAAGTGAACATTCAGGAATTCATCATCTTCCTACAACAGAACTTCATCTCCAGGTTTGGCATTCCTACATCACTTTTTTTTACAATGCAACGTACTTTTATTCATTCAATATTTATGACTTTGCATTGGAAAATGGTACTGTTTTGAAACATTCTGCTAATTACTATCCGCAAGGAAATGGTCTTGCTAAATCTACAAACAAGAACCTCATTCACATCAACAAAGAGACCATTTACTCTTAACAGCGAAACTAGCACTCTGCTCTGGTGAATGCTTTATGGGTAGCCTTCTCTGAATACATCCCTCTACTTCCTGGTATATGGAAAGGAAGCCATCCTCTTGCCGAACATCTACTTTCCTACTCTCCAGTTGTCTCAAGAATCCCAAGGCAAGTCGTTTCTTTTATTTTAGTGTAGGATGGATGCACTGCACAAGTTACAGGAAGAAAGGATGAAAGAAAAAGAAAAATTTACACTCCACCATAAATGTATCAAGGGATGGTTCGATAAAAAGTCTGGAGGGAGTACTAGATTCAGTGTGGGTGACTTAGTCTTAAATTGGGACAAAGCCCACGACGATAAAGGAAAGCACACGAAGTTTCAATCCATGTGGATTGGTCCTTTTACAGTCCATGAGAAGCTTGGCCAACACACGTATCATATTCAATCACTTGATGGGAAGATTGACTCTCTTTGTGTCAATGGCCAAGACTTAAAAGGTTATTTTCAATGAGATCCAGGGCTGCACCCTACGCTATGTACATAGACTTTTCATTACTTGATGTGTTGTTTTGGTTTGCTATTTTATTTTCTTTGCTTTTCTGTTGTTTTGTTTATGTAAATAAGTGTTCTTCCTCAATGCATTCTGGCTTCTCAATGTGTATGTGGTTGAAGTTCAAAGAGTCTTGTGACACTATAGTGCTTGGCTAGTCCTATTTCTATCTTCCTTGTGTTTAGTTGTAAATTTTGGCCAATGAAGTCTTTATGGAAAATATGATCCATCTGTAAGGAGAGTTTTGGTCAAACCATGAACCTATGTCTAGTCTGGGAAACCTCATGCTTATACTCATTTTCTGCTTTGGTGTTTCAAGCTTATCCAACTAGTAGAAATGAAGAAGGGGAAAATATAAATGAGCTAACATGAATCAAAGGTCTTCATATGCTTCTCTAAAGCAACAACCTATCCTTATTTCAATAATTCGGGATCCTTCTTCCGCCCCAAAAAATAAATAAGTGCATATGCACAGTTCTCTTTAAAAAATAACAAAGGTGAAAGAAGAGAAAGGCTTCCTGCGCAGAGAGGTATAGTAGGTAACTCCACCAGGGTATTTTCCAGGCTCACTGGAAGTGGAGCAATGCTTGTGTTCCTGCGTGACTTCGTCGGGGTACTATCTAGGCCTACTAGCAGTGGAGCAACACCAGAGATAAAAAAAAATATACTCTAAAAATATTAAGCTCGTGAGCCAAACTACCCTTCCTCATTCAAAATACTGTGATCTGGCTTGATCTTATGTCGTATTCAACGGAGAAGGTACAAGGTGAACCATATATGTCCATGGGGTAAGTGGGGAATCCAAAGTGATATGCACGATGAATCAATTCTACTCGAATGACCAAGGAACTCCACTAAAAATAAACCAAAGCAGAGAAGCTGGTATTCAACCAGTATGTCACCAAGTGTTGTAGCGGCTGCAACACCCTCCAAAATTTTGGCTTGAACTCAAATTTCAGATCCTTCCTTGGTTTTTCCTTTATGGTTTCAAACACTCAGGCTCATTTCGTGAGCTCCCTTTGAGTCTTTTCACCCTTTTTGCTTTTTTGACCAACTATCGTCATTTGGCATGTTGATTTATTTTTCATGACTTGTGTTCTTGTTCTGGTCATTTCAAAGGTTTTCCTTTGTGTGTTTGAGTTGCCCTTGCTATGTATACATCGGTTTCACTCATACACAAAGTTGTAATAATTGTCACGCAAGTGTATTCACGGTTGTCTGAAGGTCTATCTCAAGTGTTTCACTTGTCATTTTTAGCTCTAAATGGTCTCAAAGAGGGAAATGCTTTGTCTTTTTGTCCCAGTGGTCAATGTTGTCATGTTGTCAAAGTATTCTAAGTGTGTAATCAGAATGTTGAGTCCTCACAGGTACACTTGCTTCCACATTTAGCCATTTTCCTAAATATACTTTTGACCAGAAAACCCCCCTCTCATCGGACCTCGACTGGGCTCCACTGTGCAGTCTCAACCCTCAGTGATGTTTCTCTACTACCTGGAACTACCAGTGCTTGAGATTGTCCTCCAGGATAGTAACACTACACAATCCCAGAAGTGAGCAACCTGCCTTCCTTCCCAAAATTGCGCATAAACTGCCTCAGAGCCCAACCTGAAGTGTGCACTTCACAAGATCATCCATCAAGCCTCCTCCTTGTCTGTTGGAACCCCAAAATACACAAAGACCTAAGCCTGCTTTGCCTCCTAGAACTGCGTAGAGGTGTCCTCCCTCAACTAGGACTCACTGCTCCCAGAAATTGCGTAGAAATGTCACCTCTAGTCCTGTTGCTACCCTGTCTTGTTTTCCCTTAGAAAATTGTTCCGAGGTACCTTCCAAGGTCTCACCTTGCAGCTACCACCGGTGACCTCAATTGCGCAATCCTGTCTCCTAGTGGCCACTGCGTAGTTTTTCCCGATAGTGAATATTGTGCCCCAGACATCCAAGCCTGAGTTGGGCTCTGTGTAGTCTCAGTGACTAGTCTCCCTCCCTGTCACCTAGAACTACACAGTGCGCATTTATTGGGCCCTCTTCCTAGCCTGTCATCTGGTCCCGAACCATGGAAAACTATGCATCATCTTAATCTAGGAGGTTTTGGATTTTATGTTGTCCCATCATGAGTGAATTGCAGGAATAGTTACACTGATAGATCATGGCGAGACGACGAATGGGATGAACAAGGAGAGCACATGCTAGAAGACTCGCTTGCAGTTGGATGTACCAAATAAGCTCATCAAAGAGAAAGAGAAAGGAGCATATGCATGTAACCATCTTACAAGACCAATACCATTGAAGACACCGCAACATCAATCCATGCAGACGAGAAGACAAAGCACATCCAAGAAAAAATACATCACTCAGCAACAACAGTAGGTTGACATGTCCACCACAGCCATCCAATCCACATCAAGAGTGTCATTTTAATTTGTGTCATGAGTTGTGTTATCACCTGGATTGAACCTCAGGCTGAAGGAAGGAAATGCCAAGGTAACCACAAACCACGCTTAGCCAAGTAGCTAGCCCTACTAGACCAGGAGAGGACTCTCTCTTTAAGGATCTCAGCCAAGATGACTGGATCAAGAAAATGATATTAGGCTAGGTATAGTAGCACAAGGTTTGATTTGATTTATAAGGGTTTCGCTAGATCAGGAGGAGCCAAACAGTTAGGGCAAGGAAATTAGGGCAAAATTGCAGGGTGTTCGACGGGGCAAGGTAGGCACAAGGCTCAGCACTCTAGGATTTGATGGGTGAGGTGATTCAATATAGGTGAGGAGCTAGAAATAGCATGTAAGCAACATGTGTCCTTCCTAAACTAAAGAAAACATAGACTGTGAATATTTTCCAAAAACAGAGCATAAATATTATGGGTTTTGCCTATCAACTTGAAAACGTTCACTTAAGAGCAATGAAATGATTGATGAATTACAAAAAACATTTTAACATATGATCACAATAGGGAAAATTGAACTGAACATCATACCACATGGATCCCTAAGAAACAACTGCAACTTTTCATTAATCTCCTACTGAACACTGATACAAAATGATTTCTACTCAAAACATAACCATCCAACTGAGTCCAGCCCTTGACAATGAGAAAGAATAAGAAGATATAGACATTGATTCAACCTTGTCCCATCTTCAGGGGTCGAAACCCTAGGATGAGGTACTAATCCATCAAAAACTGAATAAGAAACTAGAATCTAGGCAACCTAACAACTTGCCTCTAAAAGGGAGGAAACTGATTCATTTGTCCTCAAGATAACTTTTGATCTCATGAATCTAACTTCTAGTAACTATTATCAATCCTATTTACATGCCTAGTTACCATTTACATCAGTAAAAACATCATCCATGAGAGAGAACTCAAAATTACAATCATGGCATAGTGAAGTGAAAATTCAACATAAAATTGCCCGATGTGCAATGCCCAAGCTCTATGTGTAGCGCTTTTTGAAGGACCATTTTGGAGGTCTTCTCGATGCCCAAATTGATCTCATGATAGCTCATTGGAAATAATATCCTGTCTACTTTTCAAATCTGCCTTTATTTTCCCATTTGGAGTTGATTTTACCCCTTAAAAACGGATTCTCCCAAGACTTCTTCTGTGGCTCAAAAAGAAGGCAAAAAGGTCATTTTTTGAGTGTTTGTTGATCTTTTGGTTGACCAATTCTGCTCCAAAAGCTTAGAAAATGCACACGGTGCATGTACTCATCATTTTGAATCCAAAAATGCTGACCATTTCCTATTTATATGCCCATAGGAAAAGCGAGCCAATTTTTCTGAGTCAAAAATTGTAAAATTCTTCAACAAGCAAAAATTCTTCAAAACTTACTCCAAATTTGTGGAGAACACCACCATCAAGTGCCTGGGTTACCCAAGGAATCTTCAACAAGCAACCTAAGCCTATCACCGTCCTTTTTTCCTTTGAGTGCTTATTTTAGCCTTGTCTTCATTTTCTTTACCCTTATGTTGCAAATCTTTTTCCGGGTCCTGTAATGGCGAGCCATGTACCTAATGATTTGATTGTCCCTGTTGGACTTTTGTACTAGCTTCTCCAAATGCAAATTGACCCTGTCAAGACAATTTTCTCTATCCTCCTCAATCTCCTTCTCGAGCCTTTGTTTTGTAGTCAAGGTGGTTGTGGTTTCTTCTTCTTGCATTACTGACTTGCCTTTGTCACCTTGCCTCTTTACTTTGAGAAGTTCTAGCTCCATGAGGACTTGTTTGTCACTTAGTTGCTTGTTCTCTTGCTTAAGTTATGAAATTACATACTTAGCTCTCGCCAAGTTGTCCATCAGTGCTTGGATCTGTGCATCTTTTTCCCTTATGGTTATATTTTCATGTGTTGCCTCATCTCGAGCCTCCAAGTTGACTATCTCAATGCCATTATGAATGTGTGGCTATTCTAGTCCATCATGTTCCATCAAATAAAATTCCCTTTCCTCTTCATCATTGAGGCTTTCCTCCAGCATCTTTTCTTTCCCTTTATGCACTTGCTACACCTGTTGTACCTGTTGTGTTGATGAAGAAGGCAAAGCCCCTTCCACAGTTTGTGGAGCAAGCATTTGCCTATGAGCTGATGAAGAAGGCAAGGCCCCTTCCACATCAAGTGGAGTAAACACTTGCCTATCCACTACAAACAACTTTCTATCCCCTCTCTAATATGTTTTGTAGGCTTCTAGCTTCTCAACAACTTTAGTCTCTTTAGCCTTCTCACTTTTCTTTACTTTGGCACTGCTAGAAGGCCTTTCTGCTTCTTGAGGCACCGGTGGAGGAATTTGAGGACCATTGAAGATGTCATTGGCAATAAATGTATCCCAGGAGATGTTGAGGAGGTTGAGATGATGTAGCACAATCATCTTAATCAATGAATAGTGATAGATACTACTCATCTGCTGGGGGTATGGCTTTTTTTGTACAGTGTAGGCCATCTTCCTAATGTTTCTGAATAAGAAATATGGGATTTTCAACATTTTCACACTTGTGAAGTGCATAAGAAGCCTAATATGATAGGTGTGCAATCTAGAAAATCTATCCTCACATGTAAAATACTTCATAATGATCCTCATCATAGGGGCATACTTGTCTCCAAGGAACCTGAAAGGAAAGGTCCTCTTCTTTTCATTCCTGTACCTGGATTTAATGTATGGCTCATAGTAGTGCTCATCCAAGTCTGCTTTATACCATTTTTCCCCCACATTTGGAATCCTTTTAGCATTAGCAATGATGGAGGATGAAACTGTAAATGTCACCCCGGCAAGAGTTACCTTGTTATCACGGAGATTGGCTACAAAAATCCTAGTCAGCTCAAGATGATGTTGAAATATTTCCACCTACTCACAAAACTCATAACACCCTAGATGCCTGAAACAAGAGACAGTCATGTGAAAATCCTGTAACTCTTTGATGTTTGATGGTTCCTCTCTCATGATTTTGCCTCCCTTATGTGGTTTTCTCTGATGCTCAGGTTCATCTCCCATGCTTTCACTGCCACTGTTTTCCTCCTCCTCATAATCTCTATCCTCTTTATCCATGTCATTTGAATTTGAAGCTTTGAAACCCTAGAGAAGGTAATCAAGAAGTGAGTTATGGTGCATAGGGATAGGGGAAGGGGAGAGGAGTTTGTGTGATGTAGGATGAGATATATATGATGTGAGAGTGAGAAGGAGGGTATTTTTTGATAGGGATTGTTTAATAAATTTGGGTTTAAGGATTTTGTTTTGGGGATTTAAGGTATAAGGGATAGGTGTAGGGATTTTGTTTTGGGGGTTTAGGGTATAGGGGATATGATAATCAGGGAAGGATTTTTAGGCAACCTAGGGTTTGAAAATTTAAACAGCAAACCAACTTCAAAATCATGAAATGAGTGTCGGGAGGATAGTTCAAGGAGTGTACTTACTTGTTTAGAGGTTCTAGGTGGAAAAAGAGAAATTTTGATGGTTGATAGGGTGGTTTTGGTTCTTGTTGGCCCAATGCGCAGCACCTTGTACAGGTGCGCAGCACTCCGACTCTATGCGCAGAGCCATGCAAAAATGCACTGGAAAACAGGCCCTATGCGCAGCACTGTGTCTCTATGTGCAACGCTCCCTCCTCTATGCGTAGCGCCTCCTCAATCTGCCTTGTGTGCAATGCCTCTTGCTTTATGCGCAGTGCCTCCTCTTTGCTCAGCCACCAATTAGCTTCAACTCCCTTCTCTCCTTCAACCCTCTTCTTTGTCTTTGTCAAATGAATATGATGAAATTGAAAAAGGATATTGAAATCTTATATAGAGGGTGATTTTGATTTTTCTTTAAAAAAAACCCACTTTATAATGTTTTTTGGAATTTTTACTTTCCTCTAAATCTTTGTTTAATACCTTTCTCTCTTTGTCTCTTTTCAGGTGGACGATGCTTAGATTGAACTGATTTCTTCAATGGCTTCATTTTCTTGCAGCAAGGATAAATACTTTGGCAGTTTATGGGAACACTTATTATATGAAATGACTTGAATTACATTAAAAAATATAAATCAGCTAAAATACTCTGTTTCATCTCAAAAACATGTTTTTGAGATTAAAATTACATTAGTGAAATAAGATTTTGTACAATAACCATGACTTACTACCAATCACTCTTTGTTTAATGGTCTTCCTCATACCTTTGCTGCCATTTATTTACACTTGAAACTATACTTTTGACCTTGGAAATGGACCCTAAGACCTAATGGAAACACAACTGCCTTGACTTTAAAAATAACATAACTGAAACCATAACTGAATGCAACATGGAGATGGGTCAGCAAATGTACCTCATGAGGGAAAATTTGGTTTTCTGAGAAGAAGACAACCATCAGTGGACCATTTTGACATGACCTAGTGGAATGATCCAAAAATTCAGTATGAGACACCTAAAATGAAAATGTAAAGAGCATATTTGATCCCTGATGGAAGTATGCATATACTGAGACTAACAAGTTGTCAAGGCCACATCGCTAATATGGGCCATATCTGTTGTAATTAATGTAATGTAAAGTGAAATTCCAATGGACACACACAAGAAGATGAAAAATCATCTCATTTGAAAAATCATAGGAAGTTGTTACGTTCATGAGGGTAGTCCAAGAGTCACAAGGTTCAAGCATCACCCTTGGCTTTATATACCCCTCCCATTGTATGAGCAAGGAATTTTCACCTTGGCTCCTCCCACATAGCCTTGAGAGTTTTCAGTCTATTCTTTGAGGAGCGAGGAGTGGCTCCAATGTCCCACTACTGGGACTAGTGATGTATGGTGTACAGATGTGTCTTGGAAATTTTTCTTAATTCAGAAGCCTGTTAAGGCCAACACGTTTTCATGCATGTTTTGTAGATGTTTGTAAGACTATTCTTTCGGCATTTGTAATGCATGTTTGTTTCACCTATACTAAGATAGTTGAACTACTTCAGTTGTTTTAGTACTTACATTGTTGGGAATGTGTTGTATTGGTTATCACTATTGTCTCATCCTTGTGGACTACTCCACAGGATATTAGACAGACCTTTCTTATTTATTGTTTATAGCGATTGTCACAACTGTGTGGACTACTTTGTTGGATGGTGTACGTGTTTTCCCTTGTACTTCAGCTTTAATGATTGCTGCATCTGCTATGGAATATTTTGTTGGATGTTGCATAGGCCTTTCTGGTTCACGTGTGTCAATTCCTGGGAGGTACTACTACCTCTCACTTAGAGGTTCACTTTAATCTCCCCCTTTATAATAAGAAAACCTAGACACAAGTTACATTACGTACTCACCAAGAACACTCACCTCACTTTTCGAAGATACCAACATAACACTCTCATGTTCTAAACAACAAGAGCTAAGGAAAATCTATAAGTAAATGGCAATCCAGCCATTGTACCAAATGGGACTCCTACACCAAACAGTGTGAGGTCTAGTTGGGACTTCATACAGGGGAGATTTCCTGAATGTTGGTGGGTCTAGCACCATAAAAACTCTCTTAAAACCTAAAACGAATGACATTGTTGCATTCAACTTGTCAAGACCTTTCCAAAGATATAATTTGTTTCTCCATTCTAGCCCCCAAATCCAAAGATATGGTCATTCAAATTTTATTCGTTCAGTTAGCACTACTTCACCAACCTGCCAAGTGCGACCCACATGGTTATAACAATCATCCAACCCACCAACACATGGAAGTGTTACCTTAGCAAGCAACCCATTCATACACAAGTGTTGGCATTATGATTCTGGTATGGCTTTATGATACATATGTTGTACTTGATGGCAACCCACTCATCTCAAATGATAAATTATAGTGCAGAAAAGTTCACGCACTTATATGCAGAGAAAAGCTTATTCTATGTAGAGAAAAGTTCACGCACTTATATGCAGAGAAAAGTTCACGCACTTTTATGCAGAGAAAAGTTTATTTCATGTAGAGAAAAAGTTCACGCACTTTCATGCTGGAGAACTTACCTTTGGTCCATGGTAGTTAGTCCTTGGTATTTGAACCTATGAGGAAAAGCGCGTATATGTTGGAGAACTTACCTTTGGTCCATGGTAGTTAGTCCTTGGTATTTGAACCTATGGTTTTGGACCATGGTACCTCATCAAAAGTGTTGATCTCACGCAATTTCATGGTTGGTTCATGGTATTAGTCCACCAGTTTTTGATCCTATGGTTTTGGCCCGTGGTATTGTGAAAGGCCTAAGACTATAAAAGAGGAAGGAGATCATTTGGCAAAGCATCTTCTGAATTATCGAATATCTGATAAAGTGTTAGATCTGGAATATTGTGATTGGGTTATTGTTTTAAAAGTTTGATCTATGAAAGGGAAGTTGAAAGCGAATCTGTGAAGGGTGATCTCTCGAGCGCTGCAGCTGCAGAAGTGCGGAGGCGCCACAGAAGGCGCAGTGCAGAGGCGTCACAGAAGGCGTAGTGCGGAGACGCCACAGAAGGCGCAGTACGGAGGGGCCACAGAAGGCGCAGTACGGAGACGCCACAGAGGCGCCACAGAAGGCGCAGTGCGGAGGCGCCACAGAAGGCGCAGTGCGGAGACGCCACAGAGGCGCCACAGAAGGCACAGTGTGGAGGCGCCACAGAAGGCGTAGTGCAGAGGCGCCATAGAAGGCGCAGTGCGGAGACGCCACAGAAGGCGCAGTGCGGAGGTGCCACAGAAGGCGCAGTGCAGAGACGCCACAGAAGGCGCAGTGCGGAGGCGCCACAAAAGGCGCAGTGCGGAGACGCCACAGAAGGCACAGTGCGGAGGCGCCACAGAAGGCGCAGTGCAGAGGCACCACAGAAGGGGCAGTGCGGAGGTGCCACAGAAGGCGCAGGTGCGGGGGTCGCGGCGCCACAGAAGGCGCAGGTGCGGAGGTGGTACAGATATCCGCAGATCTATACCAGTGAAGTTGCGATCCCTGCTTAAAATTTGTTTTAACTGCCTTTGACTATTCTGCAGGGTTTTGGGTGCATAACTGATGTTTGGTTACTGGTATTGAGTTCAGATAACAGCATGATTAATGACTTATCTTTATGTACTAGATATGGCTGATAACTCTCATAATATCATTGTATATGTATGGATCTGGTGATTGGGTGATTCAGAAGGTTGTTTGATTATGAGCTTCAATGTTGTTGTTGGGTCCAGTATGAAAATTGGATGAAAAGTGGCCTTTTAGATTATGTGTTGTGCTTCAGTGTATCCAGTCTGAAAATTGATGAAACGTGGTACCTGGAGGAGAGAATATTGTAGGCCAGCGCCTATGTACTAGTATCTAAGCTAGTACAAAAGCTAAGGGAGATCTTTGGAGCATTGTAGCAGGTAGCAGCCTGCGTACTAGTAAATGGATCGGCTAGTACAAGAGCAAAGGGGGTTGTAGCTCCCGTACTGGTATAAGACTGCACCAGTACAAATATTGTAAAAGGATTTTCTTATTAAGAAGAAGATTGAGATGACTTGCAGCAGGTGGTTTTTCTCCCGCATTGGGTTTCCACCTTATATCATTGTGTTCATGTGTGTGCCTTATGTGTGATGATCTATTCTCTATTACTGCATCTGTTATCTGATAATATGGTTGATAATGTTCTAATGCACTCATTGAAGATCAATTAACTTAATCATAAGAAGTTGTGGAAGTAGCCTATATGAATCTGATTATGGAAATGAAAAAGTTTTATTAATGTGATAATACTGATTCAACCCCCCCTCTCAGTATTATTTCCAATAATTGGTATCAGAGCCGGTCCTTTGATAGAAGCTTGATCGCTTGAAGGAGATCCGTGGAACAATGGGAAAGAAGCTTAAGAAGAAAGCACCTAAGAAAAAGAAGTCATCTCAGAAGAACTATGACAGTGGGAGAATCGATTGGGGATTAGGTATAAGAAGCTCTTCAGATTCAGAATCAGATTCAGAATCACTATCAGGTATGAATATATTATCCTCTGATGTTCCAGCTATCTTTCCTTTTGGAAGAGATGAAAGTGATAGCGAAACTACTGAATTTGCTCTTATGGGTGAACAAGAAAGATATCAAATAGAGGGAGAATTTAAAAGGCTGACAGACAAAATTAGAGATCAACAAGATCTATTGAACAAAAGGGAATGTGCTTTCAAAGAAGAAGCTACCAAAATAAAGGCCCAACTAGAAGAAGGAAACAAGGTAAGAAAGCTACTCAACGACAAGGAAGACCATGTCAAAAATTGCAGCATGAAGTGACATCATTAAGAAAAGAAGTCAACGAAAGAAGCACAATCATCAAGAAACTCAAAGATAGATCCAGCTACTATGAAAATCTTGAAGCTACAATCCTCTCACTAAAAGGAGATCTTGAAGAATCAAAGAAGCAGAATACAGATCTACTCCAAGCTATTGCAAAACAAGAAAACGAAGTCACCAGCTTAAAATCTCAACTAGAATGTGCCTTCCGAGTTCGTCAAATGTAGCAGGATCTGAATGAAGAACAAGAAAAGGAGATTCTCAAACTAAGGGAACAAATGGAAGAAGGAAGGAAAGCTGAAGAAGATTTGAAAAAGCAATCTCTTGAAAAGGAAGAACAGCTTCAGGTTGAGGTAAATATCTTGAAAGGTAAACTAGAAGAAAAGGATAAGCTTTTACGATTTCAAGATAGTTCTAAAGTCTTGGATGATATTCTTAGTAGTCAAAGGTCTCCTGCTATAAAGACTGGTCTTGGTTTCCATGAATCTGTTGAAGGTGAATCTAGTTCACAAGGTGAGGCAAGGAACTCTAAAGAGAAATCTAAAGTGATCAACGAAGAAATGAAAGATCAATCTCATCATCAACCAAGAAAAGAGATTCCTCAAAGAAAATCCTTTACTCCTCCTATGAATAATGTTGAATGTTATGTATGTCATAATCTTGGACATGTTGCAGCTAGATTTACAAGAAGAAGGGTTCAAGACCATTATGCAGAAAGATCATCACATTCAAGGTACTTTTATGGATATTGCTTTGCTTGCAATATGTTTGGTCACAAAGCTGCTGATTGTTACAGGAGGAATATGAAACATGTAAGATGTTATGCATGTAACAAGCTTGGACATATAGCTAAGGAATGTAGGAACAAAGTGTGGGCACCATATCAAAAGGAGAAAATGTCATCATCACGCTTGAAGATATGGAGGAAAAAGGAAGTACAGTCAGAAAAAGGCGGCACTGCACAACGTACAGACATACCAAAATCAGAGGGAGCTGAAAGTACAAAACTTCAGTGTCCTGAATCTCATATGCAAACTCCATAAAGGAAAGTTGCATATATACGCGAGTTAGTTACTGCACAGTCGCGTATATGATTGTTTGAAGAAAGGCAGTAGGGACAGATTCAAGAGAAGGATCAGTTTTGCTCTATTTAATAATAATGATGTGTGGATATGATGGTTAGAAGTGTTTTGGTTCTAACTTGATATTGATGATGTCTTGATACTTCTTATTGATATGCATGATCAGACAAATGGCACAGGTTTAGAGGGAGCATATGGACTTAATGAATTATTGGCATTATGGTTAATAGTCCTTGGTGATGATACTTATATGGATAAATGATTCATCTTGCTATGGTTATGAGTTGTTCACATGGTTCTTGGATCAGATTTATGGTTGATTCTCTAATGATGCTTGCATGGGAAGCACTTAGCTTGAATTCACATCTTCTTGATGTTGAGTCACTCATATGCTGCTGTCGTCATATGCATAAAGATCATATATTACAGTTATGATTCCTTTCATTCTTGGCACAAATGGATGAGGATTGTTGGCTGGATACAGGGATGATTATTCAAAGTTGCATTGTTGGAGACATGATGATAATGAGCTCTTATCTATATGATGATAGGATTGTTTCATACATATGTTGATTAATGCAGATATTCCCAATTGATGATACTTGATTCATGTAGATCTGGATGGCTATGATGTTTCTCACATAGAATGTGAAATTCTGTTGATGCGGACATACCTTGATGATTCATGCACTAATACAAGTTGCTGGTCTAGTTGCTGTTGACAGATACTATGGAGCAGATCATAAAGTGTTGTTGCTGATGTTCATCTTATTTAGGTGATGTCATATCAAGACTCATGATGTAATAGTGTCATCTCTTCAGGTCATGTAACGACCTATGTTGGTTTCCCCACTATGCCTGGGATGAAGATGTAATGTATTTGGTTTTCATTTTTCTGATATATCCCCACTTGGTTGGGTGATGGATGTATGTATTGAATCTTTTAGGAATGTCATTTGTGATGTAGAACATCCTTTTGCAGACCTTGCTTACAGTCAGGGGGAGCCTGAGCATGAACAGCACTATATAGCAGAGCAGACATTTCAGCTTGTTCTCAGAAAGAGCATGATCAGATTGGTGCACCATGACATATACAAAGGGGGAGCTCATTCAGAGATTTCAACAGGTACTCAGGGGGAGCTTATAATGCATTGTTGGCATTATGGAGGACGTACAGAAGGAGATCTTGGATGCTGGTCTGATTATTGCTGCAATCTATCTCTTTCATGGTCATTTATGGTGTTTGGTGGATTATGTTTCTTCTTTACAGATCTGGTTCATATTCAGGGGGAGCATGCTCTTAGGGGGAGCATAACCCTTTGCCCTTGATGTCAAAGGGGGAGAATGAGCTGAAGATTTTGAGGTTTCCATCAAGTCCAAAGGGGGAGATTGTTGGCATTATGATTCTGGTATGGCTTTATGATACATATGTTGTACTTGATGGCAACCCACTCATCTCAGATGATAAATTATAGTGCAGAAAAGTTCACGCACTTATATGCAGAGAAAAGCTTATTCTATGTAGAGAAAAGTTCACGCACTTATATGCAGAGAAAATTTTATTTCATGTAGAGAAAATTTCACGCACTTTTATGCAGAGAAAAGTTTATTTCATGTAGAGAAAAGTTTATTTCATGTAGAGAAAAAGTTCACGCACTTTCATGTTGGAGAACTTACCTTTGGTCCATGGTAGTTAGTCCTTGGTATTTGAACCTATGAGGAAAAGCGCGTATATGTTGGGGAACTTACCTTTGGTCCATGGTAGTTAGTCCTTGGTATTTGAACCTATGGTTTTGGACCATGGTACCTCGTCAAAAGTGTTGATCTCACGCAATTTCATGGTTGGTTCATGGTATTAGTCCAACAGTTTTTGATCCTATGGTTTTGGCCCGTGGTATTGTGAAAGGCCTAAGACTATAAAAGAGGAAGGAGATCATTTGGCAAAGCATCTTCTGAATTATCGAATATCTGATAAAGTGTTAGATCTGGAATATTGTGATTGGGTTATTGTTTTAAAAGTTTGATCTATGAAAGGGAAGTTGAAAGCGAATCTGTGAAGGGTGATCTCTCGAGCGCTGCAGCTGCGGAAGTGCGGAGGCGCCACAGAAGGCGCAGTGCGGAGGCGTCACAGAAGGCGCAGTTCAGAGACGCCACAGAGGCGCCACAGAAGGCGCAGTGCTGAGGGGCCACAGAAGGCGCAGTGCGGAGACGCCACAGAGGCGCCACAGAAGGCGCAGTGCGGAGGCGCCACAGAAGGCGCAGTGCGGAGACACCACAGAGGCGCCACAGAAGGCGCAGTGCGGAGGCGCCATAGAAGGCGTAGTGCGGAGGCGCCACAGAAGGCGCAGTGCGGAGACACCACAGAGGTGCCACAGAAGGCGCAGTGCGGAGGCGCCACAGAAGGCGCAGTGCGGAGACGCCACAGAAGGCGCAGTGCGGAGGCGCCACAGAAGGCGCAGTGCGGAGACGCCACAGAGGCGCCACAGAAGGCACAGTGCGGAGGTGCCACAGAAGGCGCAGTGCAGAGGTGCCACAGAAGGCGCAGTGCGGAGGCGCCACAGAAGGCGCAGGTGCAGTGGTCGCGGCACCACAGAAGGCGCAGGTGCGGAGGTAGTACAGATATCCGCAGATCTATACCAGTGAAGTTGCGATCCCTGCTTAAAATTTGTTTTAACTGCCTTTGACTATTCTGCAGGGTTTTGGGTGCATAACTGATGTTTGGTTACTGGTATTGAGTTCAGATAACAACATGATTAATGACTTATCTTTATGTACTAGATCTGGTTGATAACTCTCATAATATCATTGTATATGTATGGATCTGGTGATTGGGTGATTCAGAAGGTTGTTTGATTATGAGCTTCAATGTTGTTGTTGGGTCCAGTATGAAAATTGGATGAAAAGTGGCCTTTCAGATTATGTGTTGTGCTTCAGTGTATCCAGTCTGAAAATTGATGAAACGTGGTACCTGGAGGAGAGAAGATTGTAGGCCAGCGCCTATGTACTAGTATCTAAGCTAGTACAAAAGCTAAGGGAGATCTTTGGAGCATTGTAGCAGGTAGCAGCCTGCGTACTAGTAAATGGATCGGCTAGTACAAGAGCAAAGGGGGTTGTAGCTCCCGTACTGGTATAAGACTGCACTAGTACAAATATTGTAAAAGGATTTTCTTATTAAGAATAAGATTGAGATGACTTGCAGCAGGTGGTTTTTCTCCCGCATTGGGTTTCCACCTTATATCATGGTGTTCATGTGTGTGCCTTATGTGTGATGATCTATTCTTTATTACTGCATCTGTTATCTGATAATATGGTTGATAATGTTCTAATGCACTCATTGAAGATCAATTAACTTAATCATAAGAAGTTGTGGAAGTAGCCTATATGAATCTGATTATGGAAATGAAAAAGTTTTATTAATGTGATAATACTGATTCACCCCCCCCCTCTCAGTATTATTTCCAACAACAAGAGCCATGAACTAACCCCTCCGTAGTTTGCAAGGCCCAACCATATCACATACGTGAGACATGAAGGGTATGCCATTGCAGGCCCCTCGGAGGCCACATCACCTTAGATATAACCTTCTCAAGAATAAATTTTTCCATGCCTCACCATTTCTCCTAGTGACGAACCTTCCAAGATTTACATGGAACCATGGCGATCCCTTCTCCATCATGTCCTCACATTATTTGCAGCAACAACGCATACTCTGATCCACTCCTACCACAATATCCTGGAGCTTAAATCTTGAAATTTACTCACATAGTCCCTCACTGTTTCTTACAGGGACAAAGCATTGAGGCGACATCATCACCCCATTCCTACCCAATTGACGTCACCCTTTGAATGGTTCCACCTTACGCATGCCATGTGTCATGGAGATCCAAGCCACATGGGCTCCCAAAATCCTTAAACTAACTTACACGTCCCATTCTATAGATTCCATAAGGCCCCAAGGCCACATCATCCACCATGCTAGCCATGGGTCTCCTAGTCCTATGAGGCTCGATAAAATCAAATTTCCATGTGAAACTTGTTTTTTGTGCTCCCTCCTACTTGATATGTAAAAAAAAAATTCTACCAACCCACCTGTCGAAACATCTTAGAAGTAATATATTGAAGGTTTCCCCTGGGAGTCCCATGAAAATCTCCAGGAACAAAGTTCTCAGATGTGTTGATGGATTTAAGTGTAGGACATGTGATGGCTAGCATCTCTCTCACCTACGCCCTTGGGCATGGTACCTGATCACACAGGATGAAGCTTGAGATCCTCCATTTCCTCAAATCCCTAACTTATGACCCTACAACACTTTTTCATATATGCAATTGAGGTTGTTTCTGCCCTTGGTGCTTGGTTACATCGGTTGTGCACATGGGAAAGGGCTAAGCATCTTGGTTCTTTGAACTCAACCCCCATTGATTTCCATACATGCATAGTTATGTAGCTCTCAGAGCTATCCCTCCTGAACTTGAGTGTGCACACATAATTGGTCTTGACATCATTCCTCTTAAGCTTATGGGGATTTTGGCCCAGTCAGTATATATATATATATATATATATATATATTCTCCTAAGCTTTTAACCTAAAAATTAAGACCTGGAAGCCAAAAGCATTACATATAATAGAGATCTATATATCTCTTAGAGCATAGGCAAATTAAACATTGTTCAAACTCACAAATAACGACTAGATCATATAGGCATTGCACAAATTCCATTTTCATTCATTCAATATTGATTCCCATAGTTTGAGAGTTCAAGCCAAGCAGTGTCAGATTCATATGCCTATGTATGTGAGAATAAAATGTGATTCATTCTTCATGTTATTATTGGTAACTTCTTGCTTTATAGTTGGGGTGTTAGGTCCCTATAATACTAGTGTAGCCCCCTTATTTTTATTTTTGTGCCCATGTAGCCCCATATTGTTATTATTTTTCCCCATAGAAGCCCACTATTGTTATTGTTGTGCCCTTGCATTATTATTGTTATGTAGCCTCTGATAATATTGTGACCCCTAAGACTCCTATATATACTAAGTAGGTCTTGTCATTTGTATCATCCAAGAATTGTTCATTTATGTAATGTAAAGAAGGTTTGCCTATTGAAAAGGATGATTTTTAAGTCATTGATCTATCTATTTTGAGTTGGTTGCATAATATTTCGTATCATAGGTTTGGATTCTAGGGTTTTGCTGCTGCAAATAGCTCATTGTGAAATTTTCTATGTAAAACAATTTATACGAATCTTTAGAAGCTGAAATTTCAACCACATGGAGCAGAAACCTTAGTGAACTTCGTATCAGAATTTCATATCTTAGTTCGCCATATTTCCTGAGATATGGTCCGAAGAATTTTGGGTTTTTTCATGCTCCAAAATTTAGTCTCAAACAAGTGACCTAAGGAAAATCATCATAACTTTAGTTTCAGGCATCTGATTTGGATTCTGTAAAAAGAGGATGAAAGTGAATGGACTTTGGTTTCTTATATGAAAAATTCAGGGCTGAATGTTGAAAATGTGACACATGGCATCCCGTACAACTTCGCTCTATTGAACTAGTACATAATCAAGCCATTGTGGGAGATTTGGCATAATTACATATTGAATGATCCAATATTTGTATAAATTGTGGAATTAGAAGGAAGACTCGTAGGGATACCACATGACCAAATTTCATACCTTGGCAATCCGAATACAACAATTGCAATATCAAGCACCAAAAATAAAGCAAGAAAATTTTGTGTATTTTTTAAATTTTGTCATAAATTTTGTTTGAAAAATCAATTTGAAGTGATTCAAAGGGAATATTGAAGAATAAATATAAGTATTTGGTTCTAAAATGGCTCCAAAAAAATAATTCTACACCCATTAAGCCCTCAAAAAGCTCTACTGTGATGCATGAAGAGGAAGAAATGCAGCATGATATATCAAAATTATGGGACCAAGTGCAACAAATTGCGATATCATAAAGAGAAACCAAAGATGACATGGATGATTTAAAAGCAAAAATTGAATTTTGAAGGATGGAATGGAAGCTAAGATGGATGGTTTGAAAGAAGACATGGAAGGCTTGAAGTAAGGTTTGAAAAAGTTGTTGCAAGAAAGGCTTCCCAGTGGTGACAAGGTAATCCATTAAAAGCATGATGAGGACAAAAGGAATATAAATATGATTTTAGAGACTCCAATGTGGGGTTTAAGAACCACCACATTTCAAAGATAGATATGAGTAAGTTTTATGGTAAGGATCCGGTAACATGGAAACTACAGATGGAGAAATATTTTGATCTATAGGATGTGCAACCCTCACAAAAGGTATGTATTTCATCTTTATATTTAGAACCTAATCAGTTTTTATGGTATATATGGATTTTTTCTTGTAGACCACTTGTAATTTGGTCAATTTTTACAGAGGAAATGATAGCATATTATGAAGATACAAAGATAAATGATAGCTCTAATGCATGACAAAGATTTTGAAGAAAGAACAACGGGGACAATTATGCTCACTAGAGGTTCAAACGTCAAAATCATCTATTTTTCCAGATCTCCAAAATTTCTTGGACAATCATTCCAAGGAGTTTGAGACTCTCAAAGACCTCCCACCTATTCATTATCATGATCATGTTATTCATTTGATTCCAGGAAGTGTTCCTCCAAACATCAGGCCTTACAGATATCCTTATGCCCAAAGGAGCGAAATTGAATGTATGGTTGCATAAATGCTAGAGGTTCGTATAATTCAACCTAGTCAAAGTTCTTTCTCTACTCCAATATTATTGATACACAAGAAGGATGGATCATGGTGTATGTGTCCGAATTATAGGGAGCTCAACAAGATCACTATTAAAGATAAATTTCCCATTCCTGTCATTGATGAATTGTTGGATGAATTACATGGAGCAATTTACTACACCAGGTTGGATCTTTGCTCAGGATATCATAAAATTAGAATGAAGACTGAAGACATTTTGAAAACAACATTCAGAACTCATGAGGGTCATTATGAATTTTTGGTCATGCCTTTTGGCCTTACTAATGTACCTTCCACATTTCAAGTTTTGATGAATTCCATTTTCAAACCCTTCCTTAGAAAATTTGTGTTAGTATTTTTTTATGATATACTAATCTACAGCAAGTCTTAGAAGGATCATGTTCAACATGTCGACAGGGTGCTGAAACTATTAGAGGAGAAAAAATCATATGAAAAAACCTCCAAATGTTTGTTTGGAGTACAGGAGGTGGAATATTTGGGTGATATTGTATCTCATGAGGGTATTAAGGTAGACTCTAACCATTCCTAGTCAAATATAGTGGTTGGATGATCTTCTCTCCTTATTTATCCTGCAACCATGATCTAGTTCTTCAACTTGTCCTGGCGATGAACCACACTTGTTGGTTTGAAACGCGTCGACAAATGAATTATGATGTGATTTTCACCAAAAACTCTTCTAAATAAATTGTTATGGATCACAGAAACCTTAATTCAAAAATTAATTCCATTAAGGAATGGAAAATCCCCACAACCATAAAGCATCTTTGAGGATTTCTTGGGTTGACAGGGTATTATCACAAGTGCGTTAATAATTATGGGAGAATAGTGATACCTCTAACATCATTACTGAAGAAAGATGAATTTTCTTGAACTCCAAAAGAAGCGAAGGCATTTGAACATCTTAAAGAGGCCATGTGCCAAGCACCAGTCTTAGTTACACCATACTTCACAAAAACTTTTATTGTGGAATGTGATGCCTCGGGAAATGGAATTGGTGTTATTTTAATGCAAGAAGGAAGACCCATTACTTTTGAAAGTTTTCCAATCAAAGTAAAGTATTTACACAAACTTATTTATGAGAAGGAAACGTTAGGAACGGAAACATTACCTAATGGGAATGCACTTCAAGGTAAAAATAGATCATGATAGTCTTAAATACTTTTTGGAACAAAGATTATCTTCCGAAGAGCAGCAAAAAAGGATGACAAAGATGGTGGGTTATGAATTTGAAATCATCTACAAAAAATGGAAGCAAAATGTTGTTGCAGATGAACTCAAGAAAGGATGAGGATGTGGAAGCATTTCTTTGTGCCATTTCTATTATTCAACCTAAGTGGATAACTGAAGCAAGTTATGAATGGAAGAATGATGAAGAGGTACGGTCTCTCATTCAAAAGTTGTAGCAAGATCCCAGTACATCTAATATATTTAGCTAGAAAATTGATTCATTATGGTGTAACAAAGATCGCTTATATCTTTGTAAGATTTCCCAACTCAAACAAAAGATTCTTTTGGAATTACACACATCTCCCTTACGAGGGCACTCAGGATTTCTAAAAACTTACCATAGGGTCAAGAAGGAATTTTTTTGGGATGGCCATAAATCAGATATTCAAAATTTTGTGGAAAAATGTTTGGTTTTCCAATAAAATAAAGTTGGGACAATTAAGACCTTGGGTCTGTAACAACCTTTACCCATTCCAAGACACGGTTGGGAGGATGTCTCAATGGATTTTATCATAGGTTTACCCAAGTCTGAAGGAAAGACTGTCATCATGGTGGTATTTGATAGACTTACCAAGTATGCACACTTTTGTGAATTATCTCATCCTTTTAAAGTCAGTACAGTTGCTACTACATTAATGGAAACAATTCAAAAGCTTCATGGAAACCAAAGATTATAGTAAGTGACAGAGATCCCATTTTCACTGGAAATTTTTTACCATAATTATTTTCTTGTATTGGTACTCAATTAGCTCATAGTTCATCTTATCATCCTCAATCTGATGGGAAAACTGAGATATTGAACAAATGTTTAGAAGTATATCTTCGTTGCTTTGTATTTGATAAACAAACACAATGGGTCAAGTGGTTACCTCTAGTTGAATTATGGTATAACACTTCCTTCCATACTGCAGAAAAAATGACCCCATTTATGGCACTTTATGGATATCATCCACCATCCATCACATCATCTTTAAGAGAAAATTCTAAGCTTCAAGCAGTGAAAGATCACATCGAGAATCAACAACAAGTTCTCCAACTCTTAAAGGATAACCTCACTATGGCATAGCATAGAATGAAACAATAGGCAGATCAACATCACAGTGAAAGAAGTTTTGATGTAGGTGGCTAGGTATTTTTATGACTAAAACCATATAAACAAATGTCTCTCAAGCAAGCTAAGAAGGATAATAAATTATCACCCAAGTACTATGGTCCTTACAAGGTGTTGCAAAATATTGGTACTATGGTGTACAAATTGGAGTTGTCTGCATCTTCCTGAGTACACCCAGTTTTCCAGGTTTCATGCTTAAAGAAGGTTATCGATGACAAGCTTCCAGATCAAACAGTTTTTCCAGAACTTGAAGAAGAAGGAAAAATAATATTTGATCCTGAAGCAGTCATAGAAACAAGAACCTAACAACTATGAAATCGATCAATTTCATAGTATCGCATTAAGTGGAAGAACTTACCCGCTAAATATTCCACATGGGAGGATGAGTATTTTATACAAAAGCATCCATAAATACTCAAGCATTGAGGCAAACACTTTTTTGAAGGAGAGGGCCATGTTAGGTCCCTATAATACTAGTGTAGCCCCCTTATTGTTATGTTAGGGTAGCCCCTTTATTATTATTTTTGTGCCAATGTAGCCCCCATATTGTTATTGTTATACCACATAAAAGCCCACTATTTTTATTGTTTTGCCCTTACATTATTATTGTTATGTAGGCTTTGATTATATTGTGACCCCTTGGACTCATATATATACAAAGGAGGTCTTGTCATTTGTATCATCCAAAAATTGTTCATTTATGTAAAGTAAAGGAGGTTTCCCCCTCTAAGAGGATAATTTTTAAGTCGTTGATCTATCTATTGTGAGTTGGTTGCATAACATGGGGTGACCCCTTATTAAACCATTTTCCTTAACTAAGCATAAACAATTTGGATTTTTATATTTACAACTTGCTTATAATTGCAGTTCACATATATAATGTCTCGCCCAATAACTAAATAAACATGAAAATTATCCTTGGATCATCAACTTTTTGTAGCTCCTTTTTAGTCTTCTTGGTGCTTTTTTTGTGCATTCTAATATGTTCAAGTTGTTGCAGTCCTCTTTTTAGTCAACTTCATTCACCTAGACCAGGAAATTCCCATGCTTTCTTGTAACATGGCATACAATCTCTCATGAGATTCATCATAAATAATTTGCAAAAAATTAAATTATACCTCTTGTCTTGTCCTTTGAATGGTTTCTCAACCATTCACACACATGTCTTTAATAATCCCATTTACCAAGTGTTCTCAATAGCTCCTCGTTGTTACACCACAGTGGCCATAAATCGGTCATTGACAAGCCCATTTATCATGTGTTCTCAACAACTCCCCATTGTTACACCACAATGGCTACAAATCAATGCAAAGCATATAGAGTCTTATTTCAGCCTTGGAGAGAGAGATATAATTAGTAGCGAGGATGTTTTATCATTTGTGTTACTCATGGAGGAATAAGATTGCACTTTCCAACAACTTCTTAGTGGAAATTTCACCTAAGTTCATAGCCTAACCCCATGGAACTACCATCAGGTGTTATCATCCCACTTGTCCTGGGTGCCTCAACCTTCGAGAACTTGTCAACCAACATAGTCTTCAATGGATTTATTAGCCTATAAGGCGCAACCACTACTCAGTGATTATCAACCAGCAATCCTCTTGGGTTTCTTAGACGGTCTATCATATGATCTTTCCCTATTATTATCAACCAACAAGCCTCATTGGTTTCTCATTCATGCTATCGTTAGAGCTCCTCTTGTGATTATCAGCCCGCAAGCCTCATGTGTTTCTCAGCTATGTTATCATTAGAGTTATGCTTTGTCATTATCAACCAATAAGCCTCATGGATTTATCGGCTATATTATCATCAAAGCTTCTCTACTCCACTGAATTCTCTTCTGGAATCATAACCACGCTTAGTGGGGTACATGTCCAATCTTGTGATCAAGGTGTTCGATTATTAGCTAATATACCGTCAGCACTTCCTTGTCATTCGCATGATACAACATGAGCATATAAAAGTCTTATTCTTATGACATTAAAATCATTGATCTACTAGGGCTTTCCCTACCCCATCGATTCATATTTCAACCAAGAATATCATTAGACAACTTATTGTGTCATCCCATCTAGTCATTTTCATTTGCATTAATTAAAAAAATTATCTTCAATTATGCTTCTGAAAAATGATTCCTGACAATACCCTATTAGACACAATGGGATATATATATATATATCTATACACACGCACACACAGAGTCAAGGTTAAGAGAACATCCTTTGAGTAATTTTCATGGTTTTCATCTCACTATCCATTATTCCCATGGACCAACCAACCCATGTGTCTGCCATATTGGTGTCCACTTAGTCCTTTTTTCCTTCTTGTTATTATCAGTGTTCCAACTATTGTTTTATGTTAGCACTGCTTGCACAGTCAAATTCTAGTCATGTATATTTCCTCATTTATGATTTTTATTACATTCAAGAGTACTTTTTCAAGAGATTCCAGAGATGGCCTTTTTCCATCCCATTTTCCCAATCAGCATGTCCTCATTCGTGTTATCTTCGCCGCTGTAAAAAAGAAATAAATTCATGACAACAATCATAAAATTACACAACAAATAGCATGGCCATGTGCAATCCAACAATAAAAAGGATAATTCAAACATAAATCAATCAAGAACACAAAACATAAAATATTCAACAACATCACAACTCAATTGCCATAAGTTCTGGTGTTCCCAACGGTACATGAATAAAAGCTCAAGCAAATTCCAACCATTCGTTCTTGTTGCACCATGCCTTGAAACAGGTTTTTTTTACTGCCACTGAGTCTTGTTATGCTACCACATACATTTAGTTGTTAGTGTTTTAATGAAATATAATAATTATACCAGTTGCCATCTTTTCGTCCTAATCCAAGAATGATACCCTGCATTTTCACACATATCTGAGTTTATTCATTAGTAATGTCTCAACCAGGACAAAATTTTAATCATAAGCATTAACCGGGTTTTGAAATTTAGAATACATATACACATATCAACATGTTTCCATCATGTTATCATAGGTTTAGAGTTTAGGCTTTAATCCATATCAACAGCGTAATTAAAAGCAACATCCTTACCAAGCCTAGTCTACATAGTTGAATATCAGTTTCTTTACTAAGACTATCATCATAAAATTTAAAACCTCATTCTTTAGCATTTATGCAATCAATCTTCTTTTCCTAGTTCAATAAACATTGCATCTGCAATCTCATGGGAATCAATTAGAAAACCATATCTCACATTAACATCTATCATCCCTTTAATTTTCACATTTAAAAAATGCATCATAGGACATGTATGCAATTCCAAGTTAGTACATAACCATTCCATTACAATGCTACACCTAGAATTCACTTGCACATGGAAGCACTTAGCTTATAATCTAAAATCACAATGCTTTGGCCATCACCAAATAAGTAATCATCATATAATCAATAAACACAGTGCTACAATTAGCATAAGTAGTAATTTAGACACATTACTCTCTCATAGAGTCGCAAAATATTGTGTCTTTCTTTTCTTTTGCAATATGTTCCATCCAGTCCAAGTGTTGAACCTGGAAGCTTTGGTGTCATTATGTAAAATACCCCTTACTATCCCTAGCCCCAACTAAGGTTAGTAGGAGGAAGTTACTAATATGACCTAATCTCCAAGGTCAAGTTATGGAAATGGGGTCTAAATCTTTCACTATTTTTTTACTCTCTTAAAACTTAAAATAGATGACATTGTTACATTCATCTCGTCAAGACCTTTCTCACAAAATAAAATTTTCCCCATTACGATCCCTGAATCAAAAGATATGGCCATTCAAAGTTTAGAGATTCAATTAACGCCACTTCACCAACCTACCACATGGTTATCCCAGTCGCCCACCCCACTTCCACATGGCAATGTTACCTTAGTTTCCAACCTTTTCCCAATATCAGCATGTCCTCATTCGTGTTATCTTTGCCACTATAAAAAAGAAAGAAATTCATGACAACAATCATAAAATCACACAACAAATAGCATGGCCATGTGAAATCCAACAGTAAAAAGGAAAATTCAAACATAAATCAATCAAGGAACACAAAACATAAAATATTCAACAACATAACAACTCAATCCCCATGAGTTTTGGTGTTCCCAATGGTTCATGAATAAAATCTCAGGCAATTTCCAACCATTCATGCTTGTTGCACCATGCCATGATACAAGATTCTTTTACTACCACTGAGTCTTGTTATGCTACCACATACACTCAGTTGTTAGTGTTTTAATGAAATATAATAATTATACCATCTTCCATCTTGCAATGCAAATCCAAGAACGATACCCTGCATTTTCACACATATCTCAGTTTATTCATTAGTAATGTCTCAACCAGGACAAAATTTTAATCATATGCATTAACCAGGTTTTGAAATTTAGAATACATATACACATATCAACATGTTTCCATCATGTTATCATAGGTTTAAATTTTAGACTTTAATCCATATCAACAGCATAATTAAGAACAACATCCTTACCAAGGCTAGCCTACATCAGTTGAATATCGGTTTCTTTACTAAGACTATCATCATAAAATTTAAAAACTCATTCTCTAGCATTTCTGTAATCAGTCTTCTTTTCCCAGTCCAACAAACATTGCATCTGCAATCTCAAGGGAATCAATTAGAAAACCACATCTCACATTAACATCTATCATTCCTTTAATTTTCACATTTAAAAAATGCATCATAGGACATGTATGCAATTCCAAGTTAGTACATAACCATTCCATTACAATTCTACACCTAGAATTCACTTGCACATGGAAGAACTTAGCTTATAATCTACAATCACAATGCTTTGGCCATCACCAAATAAGTAATCATCATATAATCAATAAACACAGTGCTACAATTAGCATAATTAGTAATTTAGACACATTACTCTCTCATAGAGTCGCAAAATATCGTGTATTCCTTTTCTTCTGTGATAGATCCCATATAGTCCAAGTGTTGAACTTGGAAGATTTGGTGTCATTCTGTAAAATACCCCTTACTATCCCTAGCCCCAACTAAGGTTAGTAGGAGGTAGTTACTAAGATGACCTGATCTCAAAGGTCAAGTTATGGAAATGGGGTCTAAATCTTTCACTATTTTTTTACTCTCTTAAAACTTAAAATGGATGACATTGTTACGTTCATCTCGTCAAGACCTTTCTGACAATATAAAAATTTGCCCCATTACGACCCCTGAATCAAAAGATATGGCCATTCAATGTTTAGAGATTCAGTTAACGCCACTTCACCAACCTGCCACATGGTTATCACAGTCGCCCACCCCACTTCCACATGGCGATGTTACCTTAGTTTCCAACCTTTCATATGTAGAAGTCACGAACAAACCCCTCCATGGTTTTCATGGCCCAACCATAACACATACATGAGACATGAAGGGTATTGCCAGTACAAGCCCCTTGGAGGCCCCACATCACCCCAGAGATATCCTTCTCAAGAATAAATTTTATCATCCCTCATTGTTTCTCACAGGGATTAACCTTCTCATATTACATGGAATCCTGGGTGTCCCTTCTCCACCATTTCCTCACATTATTTGCAGAAACAACGTGCACTCGGGTTGACTCGTGCCACAACGTCCCAAAGTTAAATCTCAAAATTTACTTGTGTATTCCCTCGTTGTTTCTTTCGGGGACAAAGTTTCGAGATGACATCATCGCCCCATTCCTATAGGGTGATGTCACCCTCCGCATGGTTCCACCCAATGCCACATGTCACACAAATCCAGACCACATGGGCTCCCAAAGCCCTCAAACTAGCTGGCACATGGCCCATTATGTAGACGTTGCATGACCCCAAGGCAACATCATATGTCACATTAGGTGTGGGTCCTGTCTAGTCCTTTGAGGCTTGGTAAAATCCAATTTCCACATTAAAATTGTTTTTATGCTCCCTCTTCCTTGATACGTAAAACAACTTGCCCACTAGCCCACCTGTCGAGTCATCTCTGAAGTAATATCATGAAGGTTTCCCCTAAGACTACCCTCGAAATATTTGGGAACAGGGTTACAAGATGCATGGATGGATTTAAGTGTAGGACATTCGACAACCAGGATCTCTCCTGCCTATGCCCTTGGGCATGGTTCCTAATCACACGGGCTTAAGCCTGAGATCCTTTGTTTCCTCTGATCCCTAACTTTTGGCGCTATAACACTTCTTCGTATATGTAATTGAGGTTCTTTTCTCCCTTGGTTCTTGGTTATAGTGGCTGCACAAATGGACAAGGGTCGAGCCTCTTAGCGCTTTGAACTCAACCCCCTCTCATTTCCATACATGCATAATTATGGAGCTCTCAGACCTATCACTCCTGAACTTGAATGTGCATGCATAACTTGTCTTGATGCCATCCCTCCTGGGCTTATGGGGATTTCATCCCAGTCAGTTTATATGTATTATATATAAAGATATACATATGTATTTGTATATATATGTATGTATATATAACGTTATTCCTCCTAACCTTAGTGCCTGAAAATTAATGCCTGGAATCCAAAAACATTACACGAAATAGATATCTATCTATCTCTCAGAGCATAGGTAGCTTAGACCATGTTCAAACTTAGGAATAACGACTAGATCATATAGATAAATCACACATGCCATTCGCTGAACATTTTTCTTAAAATATTACATGTATTTAATCTATTCAACTATGCAAGAAGTTCACACTTCTAGTTCCTACAAGAATCGTCATTCTTCAACATATAGAAAGTCACATTTCATGGCATAATACATGCATTGAACCAACACATTGAATTCATATCAATACAAACCCTAGGCCAACACAATAACTCAAACCATTCCATAACTATGTCTCTAAAACAACAATGTTCATTCAGATAAGAATACCTCATTCCTCAACATTACAAGCCATGTTCAAGCAATGCATTATACAAGCATAAATCATTCAAAACATATGAGACATTAGCATACACTTATCTTGATAAATTGATCTAGGAAACTGAAAATGAGACCTCAACTCTTCACTCAACATAGAAAAGTTGTAGCCAAGACTTTTTTACATCTATTACCCCTGAGCCAAATTTCAAAGATTGAGGTAGCGTGCTTTCAAAGGAGTTTTAAACCAATAGTATCCGCTGAAATAGGGTGTCTTGAGGTCACCTCGCCTCCACCCACTAGCTATCAAAATCAATAAAACACAGTGAACCACTTCACTCACATATATCCATCATCCACTCAGGGGATTAACCAGCATCATTAGGTGAAACAGGGTGTCTCAAGGCTACCCTGTCTTCACCCACCATCTATTCAACAATTTCATGTCAAGTAGGGAACATTTAATTTTGTACAAAGGGACTTATAAGACAGCATCCCAACATATTTATGGATTTGGACACAGATAATTTCAATTTAGATGTGGAGATAAAGATAAAATTAATGATACGGAGGTTTTATTAGTTGAGTTACCTATAAAGGAATATGAGTACTCTTTCCAGCAACTTAATGGATCTTCCACCTATGTTCTCATCCCAATCCCATGGAACCACCATCAGGTGTTATCATCCCACCAGCCCTGTGTGCCCCCACCTCTCAGAAGTTATAAACCAACACATTCTCTAGTGACTTTATCAACCCTATAAGGCACATCCACTACTTAATGATTATTAGCTAGAAATCCCTTTAGGTTCCTCAGCTGGACTATCATATGAGTTTTCCTTATCCCTAAATTCTATCATTCCTAATATCTTGTCTACCCTCTCAGAAATTTAGCTTACTCACTAGGAGCCTCTCAGCCCCCCCTTTTTCCTATTCAGCAAGATCCTTTGAGCCTCCTTTCTCTATTTAGTAGGATCATCTTGGCCTATTTTACTCATCTTCCACATGAAGCTCCTTTTTTTATTCAGCAAGATCCTCTCAGCATCCTTCTTCTATTCAACAGGAGCCTCTCAACCTCCCTTTCTCATCTTCCACAGGAACCTCCTTTATTCATTCAACAAGAGCCTCTTGTCCTCCTTCCTCTATTCAACAGGAGCCTCTTGGCCTCCTTTTCTTGTCTTCCACAGCAGCCTACTGACCTCCTCCTTTCGTGGTCATTCTTCCTCTATGTGCATAGTCTCTTTTCTCCTTAGCATGTGAGAGAATGTAAATGGAGAATAATGTGTTCCCCCTCCATCTTGGCCATGATGGTTCTCCTATTCTTGAGTGGTTTACGCTGACCAACCCCTTAACAACGCACCCATACTGCCCATTTAATTTTGTCTTTTCTTTGCTTGTAATTGTTGCCAAAAGAGAACGTGGGCATGTCCTTGTTTTACAACTGAATTAATACACAATTGGCTCATTCCCAACCACTCAGTCAGCCCATGACTAGTATTTAAAACAACCCACTTCCTTAAGCAATGGAATATGTATCCCTCTCTTAGCCATTTTAATTTATAATTACATAATTACAAGGATTTTTTTTTACAATGGGAACTAACCCACAAGGGATGTCTTGTTATTGATGATGATTGTATCTCCTCTAAATGTTGAAAATACAGCAAGAAAAGTCTCAATTCAATTCTTTTCCTTAATTAAATTGAGGAAATTTGAAATTCCATATCATCAGACAACTTGGAGGAGTTAACTAAGGTGACATGGCTCTTGTCACTTAATTAAGAATAGTCAATTTGAAGTTAATGAGTTAAATTTCATTTTATGAGTTGATTCCTAAAAAATAGGAGTCTAGCACAGTTAATTCGAGTTAGGGGCATGAAGTTCAGTTGTGTGTGGGTTCCTAAAATTTTAGGAGCCTAGGTTGAGTTAATTCCAGTTGTAGCAATTTAATTTAGTTAAATTGAGTAATGGTCACTTAAGCTAGTTCTAACTGTTGGAGGAACTAGTGGAAGGTCAAGTTGTGGAATTGGAACTTCAACTACACTCATTAATCATCTAGATAACTAATCAATCAACCTAAATTAGTTCATGCATGCAGAGAATTCAAGTTTCGCAGTTGAGATGGATATTTCAAGGTAGTGTACTATCAGTTGTAGACTATTCCAAAGTGTACAGGTGGTGCACGTAGTCAGAGGAAGGACCTAAAGTAATTGTGCAATCTAGATGAGCGAATTTCCTAATTAATAGAGGCCTAATTCCCAAAGAAACTAATCAAGGAATTAGGAACTTGGAGGGCTTGAAAATTGGCTAAGTGTTGGCCAGAGTCAGTCAGTCAGGAAAAGAGATAGACTATACACTTGTAGTTTTTTCTCAAGCTTGAGCAAGCATATGTATTCATCTCTATTCTTTGACTAATGCAATATGGATAGTAAGGAGTTTTGAGTAGTTTCTTTCCCCTAGATAAATATTTGTGCATGTGTGATGTTTCCTTTTGCTATGATTCTTGTTATAGATGGTGAATTAACTTATGCAGATCAGTAGAGTAGCTTCAAGTCTTGTGATTTAGTAAATTTCATGAGCAATATTGAATCTACACATTAATTTCTATACTAAAACTTGTTGTTTTAGGGTTGAATACTTTTCCAAAACAATGTTCCCTTTTTACCGTAGTGTATATTTTTTAAGAGATTTTGGATCTATCTGAATTTGTTGGATGAGTTTCCTTAAATTAGTATCTTCTATCAATTCCTTGCAAGCTCATGAAGCCCTCCTGGACTTGGTAATGATAAGGCAAGGAGTTATGCATCCTCTTCAAAAAAATTAGATAAAGTTCCATCAACAACATTCTATTTACCCTTCTTATATATGATATCATAATCATATCCTAACATCTTGGTTACCCATTTATGTTTCTCTAGTGAAGACGATCATTGTTTGGGGAAGTACTTTAGACTATGACAGTCAATCATGATTAGTAAACACATCCATATGATATATGTTTTCTAAGTCTCCAGTACATGAAGGATGGCCATCATTTCCTTCTCATATGTGGATTTTCCTAAATTGCGCTCACACAATTGTTTGTTGGTGAATACCAAAGGTTTTCCTTATTATATCAATTATTCCCCAAGACCACTTCTTAAGGCACCACATTCAATGAAAAATATATTATTAAAGTCAAGTATAATTTTTAGGAGGTTTGGGATCTATCTAAAGTTATTGGATGAGGTTCCTTAAATTAGTATTTGCAAGCAATTCCTTATGAGCTTCATGAAGCCCTCATGGACTTGGTAATGATAAGGCAAGGAGTAGTTCATTGTCTTTAAAACTTCTAGATAAAGCGTCATCCACAACATTCTCTTTACCCTTCTTATATATGATCTCATAATCATATCCCAACATCTTGGTTACCCATTTATGTTTCTCTAGTGAAGACAATCATTGTTTTGGGAAGTAATTTAGACTATGATGGTCAGTCTTGATCTGTAAACACATCAATATGATATATGTTTTCTAAGTCTCCACATGGTCATCATTTCCTTCTCATATGTGGATTTTCCTAAATTACACTCACACAATTGTTTTTTGGTGAATACCAAAGGTTCTCCTTATTATATCAAGTATTCCCTAAGACCACTTCTTGAGGCACCACATTCAATGACAAATATCTTATTAAAGTTAGATACTATAATACTAGAGTGGTGCATGTGACTTTATTTAAAGCAGTGAATGCTTGTATGGCTTCCTCACTCCAAAAAAAAAAAAAAGGAGAGAAGTTAGGGGAGTTACAATTTCACCATAATTTATGACACAATTCCTACAGTAGCTTATAAGTCCTAAGAATTCCCTCAAGCTCTTCAATGTTTGTGGTCATGGCCAGTGTTGCATAGCCTCCACCTTATTGGGATCAACTTGTTATCCTTCTTGACTTATAGTTTGACCTAAATATTCAACCTCATAGGATCAAAAATAACATTTCAATAACTTCACAGATAATAAGTTTTCTCTCAAAATTTTCAAGTGCTTATCATATTGCTCTATGTGCGATTCTCATGCTTTACAATACATAAATATATCATTAAAGAAGACCAACACAAACTTGTGTTTGAAGGGTTTGAAATGTTTTTCATGAAGATATGGAAATTTGAAGGAGCATTACAAAGAGCAACAGGCATCACTACAAACTTATAATGACCTTTGTGTGCTCTAAAAGTTTTCTTTGGGATGTCTATGTCTTTCACATTGATTTGGTGGTATCTTGAACGTAGATCAAGCTTAGTGAAAAAACAAAAAACAAAAAAAAACAAAAACAAAAAAAAATCATCCATGAGATCATCAAAAACTAAAATGGGAAATTTTTCCTTCATTTTCAACTTATTGAGAGCCCAAAAATCAATACACATGTGTTAAGTGTCTTCCTTATTTAACAACATGACAATTGGTGATGAATAAGGGCTTGTACTGGGATGTATAACAGTTGCCTCCAATAGTTCCTGAATGATCTTTTCTATTTCATTCTTTTGTGAAAAACAGTGTTGATAAGAGTGTACATTTAGTGCTTGAATAAATGCAATTAGGGGATTCCATTCTCATGTTCTCCTAGAGGAGGGGTAAACCCTTTTGTGTCTCAAATACTTGATGATGTTTGTCAAGGATTCGCTGGAAATCTAGGTGCATTTTTTCTATCATATTATATGTGACCCATATGGCATTAAATTTGGAAATAATGCTAGAGTATCCTTTAGTTAACAACTTCTCCATACAATGAGGTTGATTATTTCAAGGGAACCTGCATATAGTCCTAGAAGGTTGTGTACATGTCCCTCTTTAGTGAAACTCATATAGAGTTCTTTGAAATCCATTATAACTAGTCTCAATGTGTGTAGCCATGTTCCCCCCAATATTGTATCACAACCATCCATGTTGATGGAAAATAGATGGGTTTTGAGTTAACAGTCTCCCATCTTGAGTTTGAATTTTTTACATTTATCCCCACATTTCATTATACCTTCATTTACGATCATAGTTTGAAACTTGTGCATTGTGTGTGCAAAACAATGGGTTTCTTTTGCAACTCTCTTATGAATGAAACGATGAGTGTTTCCATTGGAAACTAGGACTATAACTTTCTAATGTTTGATGTAACCTATGAGTTTCAATTTTTGTGGAGTTGAAATGCCTAATAATGCATGTAGGGAGATTGCGGGTTCTTCTAGAGGAAATGATGTTGGTGTCTTAAAATTTTAGTGCCAAATTCTCTTGAGTGGTTATGTCTTTTTTTAGTTCCTAATTAGTCATATCAATTTGAAACAAAATTGTATTCTTTGCACCTGTGACCTAAATAATATTTTTCATCACAATTGTGGCAAATTCCTCTTTGGTGATCTTCCATTTCTACCATAAACAAACTTTGTACCTTTAAATGATCAGTATGAGTTGTGCTTAGTGAGTTACCTTGGGGTGGATGAGTGCGAGGAATGAATGTTGTCTTTTTTATTTGTGCGTTGATCGTCATTTTGATTTCTATTTCCCTCTCAATTGCTTCTAAGCATGTAGTAGGATGTTGCATTCTGACTTGTGCTTGACTCTCCTCCTTGAAGCCACTAATGAAACATTTTTTTGAAGGAACTTGTGAAGTTATCTATATGGATGGTTAACTTCTCAAAGATTCTCTAAATTTATTTACTTAGCTAGTTTGGTATAACTTGGTAAGTCGCTCCAAATATTGAATTCCCTCTCCAAATTTGCATAGATATCTTTAACAAATTGCCTCCATGAACTATAGCATGGATAGGTTTTTTATGCCATTCCCACCATTAACATTGTTCTTTATCTAAATAATGGACACACTCATTTGAGTTTCATCATGTCAATAGTAATGCCTTAGAATTTCAAGTAATATTCCATATGAGTGACCCATCCTAATAGGTTAGAACCATCAAACTTGTTCAAATCCACTTTAGAAGAACGATGCCATATGTTGTTATCTATTGATCTATTGTTGTGTAGGCATGTTGAGTGTTGTGGGTGGAAAAACATTTCTAGGTTAGGAATTTCTTCTTGGTATGGCTCAATTTTTTGTGCAATCATGTGGTTTTGTCCTAGTATGATTCGAGATAACATGCTTAACTATTTTTCCACAAAATTGTTTTCAAAGTTATCAAACATCTCATTAAATTTTTCTTCCAACCCATTTATTTTTCCCTACCATTATTTAAGTTGATCTTCCATTTATTCCAACTAAGTTGTAGCAAAGTGGGTGCTCATGTTGTCTAGGGAAGTCTGAGGATGTTTATAAGTGTTCTCCTTCATGGGTGAGCTTACTAGGAAAAACTATTAGGACAATATTTGTGTTACTTAAAGACATAGAAAACATGTCTTTCTCAAATTGGCTATTATGGCCCTAGTTATGAAATGTGACCACTTTTTTATATATTCTAGAAATATTTTGACTAAAATCCATGCTCTCAATAAAAACATATCCAATCTACGAAATTCACAGTTGTCATTGGAAGAAACCCTTAAAAATGTCGATTTTAAATTGTCGATAACTTCATTTCCCAAACTCCATTTTGGATTATTTGATTTTTTTTAATTGGCTAATTTTTTTAGATGAATTGAGTCCTTGGATTATGTTTTTCAAAGTTTGCACAAAAAGTCTCATGAATCAACCTAAATTTGGCCAGTGAAACTTTCACCTGCAAAAACCCTTAAAAATTGTCAATTTTTTATTGTTGACAACTTCACTTTCGAGACTTTGTTTTGGATGTTTTCTTTTTCTTTCTTTTTTATTGGGTATTTTTTGAGAGGAAATCAATAAGTGGATTGGATTATTCAAATTCTTCACACATTTTCTCTCAAATTGACCTGAATTTTGTCATCCTCTTTTTCCCATCAAAAAATCTCCCATTTTGATCCAAAGAAAGATCTTTGATACCACTTGTAGTATAATTCAAATGAAATATAGTGCAAAATCTAATAACACAAGAAAAAAAGAGATCAACCCAAGAAATATCTCTTTGGTAATAGAAAATAAAGAGTTATGTTCACTTGCCTCTTCAAGGGGGAAACCTCCAAGAGACATGCTCTAAATACAATCACAATTCTTGACAAAAAACTGCATAATCTTCTGCTCAATATATATCTATCCATGGGCCTAGTAACATAGTAAAAATAAGTATAAGGGTTTGGATTTATTAGCAAAATTTCAAGTGTTTTTGTAGCGCTCAACAAGTGTCGTGCAACTCGATGGTCACTAGCTCTGGTGGCCTTGTCCCCCTATTGGTGCTTGATATAGTCATGTTCAATGCTCTAATCTCCAATGGGATGAAATTCTAGAAGATAAAGGCCTCACACTTTGTCAAAAAATTGGAGGATATTTTGAAGGTAGAGATCAATGCTTCTCAGTCCAGAACAAGGGATATTTGGCTTATGGAACAAGGTTTAGTGGGCCAGTTCATGGGGATCTATCCTTCCTTGTCCTCCTTAAAACAATGAGTAAATAAAACTTGGCAGTCACTAATAAAGGGTCAAGTTTCTTATTCTTTATGCAAGAGAGGGTTTTATATCTTCTTCTTTGCAAATAAGGAAGATTGGGACTTGATATTTAGAAGAATCCCTTATTTCATGGGTGCCTGGGTCTCTATTTAGATCAATGGAGCTTGGATTTTAACCTGTGATGTGATGTTCCTTCAATTTTTTTGGTCTAGATTAAAGTCCCCTTCCTTCCTCTTCATTATTGGAATGATGCCACTTTTAAAATTACTGGAAATACCCTCGATAAGTATATTAATCATTTTAAGCCATGAGAGGGGTTTTTTTCTTATTCTAGCATCTATGTGGAAGTATATTTGGACAAAGGGCTTCGAGCCACAATAAATATCAACCTGGATAACTAGTCGCATATCCAAGAGGTGGATTATGACCAACTTATTTTTAAGTGCAAGCGCTGTCATGAGTATGGAAACTTTGCTATAAGCTGCAAAAAGAAGATCGAGGAACAATAGAATCAAGTGGAAGAATGGCATCAATGGAAATAGTTGAAAAGGTGAAGAGTACCATCCAAACAGAATAACAACCAACCACGATAGAGTGACCTAACATGGAACAAAGGCAAGGTCCCAACTTCTCTAGCTCAAGTGAAATCAGCTCCAAGAGAGGGTACTACCAATCAGGGTGCAAAGAAGGCTAATAATAATAGTTTCAAATTTCTCAACTATGTCAAAGAGGATGGAGAGATTTCCTCAAGAAGCATCCCTCCTTCTCCTGGGAAGGACTCCAAAGAATCTTCTCATGAGGATGGAATTATGCCCATTGAAGATGCCCCTATCCATGTGACAGGAAAGATCGTCTCTTCCTTGGAGGAGGGTGATTTTCACTCTCCTACAACGGCTCAAAATGGCCCCTCCCTTGCTAGTTCAACTGATGAAAAATCAAAGATAGATAAAGAGAAGGAATGGGATCGCATTCATCATAAGGTAGGAAGAAAAAAAAAACATATAGATTTGAATCGAAAGGGTTGAAAAGGACAAAGAATTGGAAAGACAAGGTATTCTAGATAGACACATCACATGGAGACATAATACAAGGAAAGGAGACAGTTCAGGTCCTAATCAAGGGGCCATAAAATCTAATAGAAAATGATAAAATTAATCTCCTAGAATTGCAAGGGGTTGGGGTCGTATAAACGAATGTCAGAGGTTAAATCATTAATTCAAAAAGGAAAACACCATATTCTCCTACTCCATGAGACTAAATTGAGATATATGGTCAATAGTTTGGTCTTAAATATGGAAGATTCAATTAGTCTCAACAACTCTAATGTTAAGTATCCACACCTGAATTATCCAATGGATCCACAGAAATATGTTGTAATCAAGGATTATATTTTGAAATAAGTTATATGTACTACATTTTTTGTTTAATTTTGGGGATTTATTGGAAGGTATTCAGCTCCAAATACCTGTTTATGATTAATATCAATTGTATTCCTCTTTAGAGGATGATTTTGGTTCAGAATTTTGTAGATGATATATATATATATATATATATATATATTAATTAACTACCCATGGGCCCACTTCTAATGAGAACCTATAAACTAGTATAGTTTTTATTAATAAAGAAAGCTCTTTTTACAATGATTATTAACTAGTTATTTAGTGTGCCACATACAGTAATAATATATCTAAGGGAGTGAGGGTATGACCTTAACATTTTTAATCATCTGTAGGATCTAGAATATTGTTCTTTATAAACTACCAAAGCACTTTATTGTTCAATAATGTTTCCTTATCTTGGGCCCTGTAATTGTGGCCATTTCCATTTAGAATCACATGTTCTTGGGATAATGCATAGTTACTCTACAAGTCCAAACCCTTATTTAATCTTCAAATTGAAACCCTAAGTCAATCTACTACAGAGATTTGATTCAATAAGGGTGCAAGCAAGTAATAACCTCCTAGGGACTTGTAGATAACTAGTCAAAAATCAAACCAATAACTCTAATATTATGTTGGAAATTTGGAGAACTAGGGAATTTGAAAATGGGAAAAGTTATAAATTTAAGGAAGAGGCAATGTCTAAAGACACCATTACACTATTGAAGTGCAAGTCAATATTTCTTAACATACAATATAAAACATAAAAACCTCAAAAAATTTCCATTCACATGTTATGATAGAGTGATCCATAGGACCATCTATATGCAACTCCAAATTATAACCAACTTCCTTAAAATGAGGAAGACATGGTCAAGTTTTATTTCGAAAGGCATACCCAAATCTCTTGATTTTTACATTGCCAGTGCACTAGTTTAATCTCTTGGTTGACCCCTTAGTTAAATCTCTTAGTTGGCCCTTGTTTGTTTATTGACTACATCCAAAATATTTAGAGGTGTGATGAACCTAATGTTCTAACACTTGTATACCATCTTATTCCAAGTTCTTATATTCTCCTTATCTAAGCACATTATTTTGTGCTATACAAAATCCCACCATATAGTAACATGACCACTCAACTTTGTGATGGTGAAATTCACCTTGTTTGGTCTTTCAATTTTCTCGTACTTGAAGTACCTCTCCATCTTACGTATCTATTCCACACTAAAGAACAAGTGAATATAACTCGACATACAAAAGAAAACACAAAACTTCAAAAAAATGTCCACTTACATGCTGTGATAGACCAATCCATAGGAACATGTGTGTGTGTGTGTGTGTGTATATATATATATATATATATATATATATATATATATATAGAGAGAGAGAGAGAGAGAGAGAGAGAAAGAGATAACTTCCTTAGAATGAGGAAGATGTAATCAATTTTGCTTTCCTACAGTGCCCTCAAATCTTCTACTTTTTTGCATCGATCGATGCATTAATCAACTCAACTAACTAATCAACCCCTCATTCAACTCTCCTAGTCAATCCTCGTTTATCAACTTAATGTCTCTAAAAGATCCAAAGGTGAGATGAACCTACAATTATAACACATGGATACCATCCTATTCCAAGTTCTTGTCTTCTCCTTATTCAAGCACACTCTTTTGAGCTATACAAAATCCCATCATATAGCAAGATGACCCTACAATTTTGTGATGGTGAACTTTAATTTGTTTAGGCATTCAATTTTCTTATAATCGAAGTACATTTCCATATCACCTATCTAATAACTTAGGGATTCAAATTTCATGCTTCCATAATAACAATAAACTTCAATTTTCGCACCCCTCTTATTTTTCATGAATTTGAGAAATTGTACTCCAACATCTCCTTCTTGTTCATTTTGACCTTCATCTTCTTGTTCTACTTTTGAACTAGTAACTTCCATGTCTCCTATTTAATGTATTTTTTCTAATTCCTTAATTTCCCTTTTGATTTATTGGAGTTATCTACTCACACAAGTTCTACCTCCTCTTCTTGATATGGTTGTTCTTCTCTGTCTTTTATGTCTATGGGCTTCCACATTTACAATTTATTCTCAAATACTCTACTATCAAACCCATAAATCACAATTTTCCCTAAGGCACCAATGTTCATTGATACTAAACATAATGCCATAATGATAGGGAATTATTTACAACTCAATAATCCTTTTGCACTAATTTCAGCTTGACAATATTGCAATAATAAAATAGAACAAAACACTACCATATTGAAATAATAATACATGCATAATGCTTATATCATGGAGCGAAGTTATGAAGGATGGCGCTCTGGGTTAAAGTTCCAGGAAGAGTAGGGTTATTGTGGAACATCGATATGCCCTTTCTAAGGGGTGATTGGGCTTCATTGGAGGTTAGCAATGCTATGTTGTTTTCATGGCACTCTGTAGACACTTTGTGCTCCATACTAGAGGTAAACAATGTTGTCGGAAAATAGCTCCAGATCTTGAAGGGTGCAAAGACTGTTGAGTCTTCATGTGGGAATAAAACATCATTTAGAATGCTCAATTGTTGGAAAAACTTGGAGAGGAGGAAGGATAGATCCTATAATCAAAAGACATAAAAAATAAAAATAAAAATAAAAAAATCAAGCCCAAAATCTCAAAAAATAGTATGAACTTTTGTGGTTTTCTTCATGAGATCGCATCACAGATCGGAACTATTGTGTCGCCTCCTCAATCCCATTAATTATGCGAAGGATTCATCTGCCATGGTCATGTACAACCTAGATTTACATGGAGAATCCATTCATTTTCCCTTATTTGGGTGGGTCAGAAGATCGAAAAAGAAGAAACATGAAAACTTCCAGATCTTTATCAAGAAACCAAATGGGAAGTCTTCCATGTTCTGGGTTACATATTCAGACACGGTAATAAATTTGAAGGAGAATATTTAAAATTCATGTAAATTCCAAGTTCCTTCTTTTTGAAGGCAAGTTGCTACATGATTCTTTTCAAATAACGTATTACTACATCTCTAGAAACTCCAGTATAATCCTAAATCTTAGGCTGCATGGAGGAGCCTCAGGACCTAGGAACCCTAGAGGTACTATCTCATATAAGGATGAAACACAAAGAAAAGGATCCAATCTAGTGCATTTTCCTCAATTCAACCCAAGACCCTACATCATTAAATAAATGAATCAAGTGCCTTCCATGGAGGTTAATTTATCAGAGGTAAACCATCTTTTCTCTGCTCTCCAATCTAAAGCTATGATTTGTAGATTCAATGGTTTTTGACCTTGATCTTATGTACTGCACCAGTGGGTATTTTCAAATTGGATGCCCAACTGTGATATTTATCTATTCTCTGATGGATTCTTCATTGTTCAATTTGATACTCATGAAGATATGGACAGAGTAATGAAAGATGGGCCTTGGTTCTAGGGAAGAGTTGGGCTCTTCATGACCCCCTTGGTTCCTAGATTTTGACACCGCAAAAGTGGTGGTCTCAACAATGCTAGTCTAAGTGAGGCTACCAAACCTCCCCATTCATTTATGACACCACAAGGTCCTAGAAGAAATCGAGAATACCCTAGGGACATTAAAAAAGGTGGACCTTGAAAGTTTGGAAAAAGATATTTTCACCTCTGCCAAAATATGTGTTGAAATAGACTTTAGTAAAGGTCTACTACATCAAATTCAACTTAAACACAAAAATATACAATGGAACCAATTGTTAGATTATGCAAATATGACATTTATATGTCGTATATGTTACCAAATAGGACACATGCAGAACACATTCTCGCCAAACAAAAAAGATGCCAAAAAAGAAAAGGGGGCAGACTCAGAAAAATAAAAGATGGCAACCTTTTGATCCCTACCTCTCAAAGGAGGAAGAAGATGAAAATAAGGAGAATCCTACAAACCAAGAAAAAGGGAGTGTCGCAGCTCAGAATTCCAACATAACCATATGTAGAAGGGTGTCGAATTAGAAGAAATCCAAGCATCAAACCAACAGAAAAAAGGAGGCGCACAATGAAAGTGAGACATGGGGTATAAAGAGAGCTCATGTTTCTAATAGCTCAGACTCAAACAAAAAACACCACCGAAGACATCAGGAAATGAATTGGCAATGGTTCTAGTTGAACCCAATGCAAGAGGTTGGCAAAAAGCCCAGAAAAAGAAAGGAAAAAAGGAGAAGTTAAGTGATTATTATCACACTTAACTTTGACATTTTTTATGTATTTTTTATTGTTTTCCCTTCTTATTTCTCATAAGACGAGAGGCTTATCTTACCAAATGCTTTCAGCACATACAAAATGTAATTTTGTTCATTGTATCAAGTTAAATAATATTGTCCTTTTTCCTTGGAAAAAAAAACATTCTACTCATTTTGGTAATGGTATTTAGAATACATTACAATGGTATGCCTACAAATAAGATTTTATAAGTCTCTCTCCCCCACAATGCATGTATTCTTAAACTTCTAAACTCTTTCTAATTTTCATGCTTCACCAACACTCAACCTCCTTCATACTCCTCAGCCTCTGGGATCCAATTAAACTCCAATGCCAAATTTCAAGCCTTAACCTAATTCTAACTATTGTGGATATTCCATTAGATAGTTTATCACTACATATTTAATAAATTATAGTTAAAATCTGAAGTCTATACTATGAGGGTTATATTATTTAGGCCTTTGGATTTATGAAGTTACTATTTTCATGCATGCATTATGTAAAATGCAGAAAATAGAGAACATATAAAAATGCAATCCCTCACAACCATAATAACACAAGATATGATCTATGAGACCTTTACAGGGGAAATCCAAGTTGGACGATGAGGTTTTTGTGCTCTCTCTTTCTTTGAATGTAAATGGATGCAAGTACAAAGGAGTGATACATGTAGCTCATGGGGTGATACAGTGCATAAACCCTATTTGTTTGTTCTCTCTATATCCACTCTTAGCTACAGTACTCAACTTTGGAACAAAATGCACTCGAATAGAATGGAACCCCTTTTCCTCTTATTGGCTTGGTTATAACACAAATCAATAACCTATTAGTGGTTAATTTTGACCTCTTCAACTCTCAAATAGTTACAATATGGAATTTTCTAGAGTCTTCATCATGATCATGTGGCTAGCACATTTCCCATGAATAATGGGGATTGATGTGACACCCTCTCAAATCATGGTGGTCAAAACAGGAAGGTCAAGTTCTGAGTGGCATATCTTTTGCATATGAACTTAGATTAAGGTTATTATTGTGTTGTTGGAAAGGTATATGTGTGTATAATAGCACTAGGAAGTGTGTCTCTTAAGCGCCAAATTTTGACCCCAAAAAATTCCATTTAATGCCTCAAACTACTTCTAGGATGTTTCAAACCCCAATTTGCCAAACCATGACCCAATAGTAAAAATGGTACCATGAGTTGATTTGATATAGATTTGATCATTATCTTATTTGTCATCCATATTGATGCTTTTAGAGTGGAATACGTGGAGGTATAAACACACATGACCAGCTTTATTGACAGTCCTATTTTGGGAAATTTCACGTTAAAAAACTTCAAGGGCCATTATGAGGTCTTAAATGAACACTTTTTGTGGTCTCGACCTTACCACGAACCTAGATTACATAATCTATACACTGATATCTTTTAAAAAATGCAAGAGCCACCTTAATTGAAGCTTGTATGAGAAAGTAACAAAGTTACCGATCAAACAAGAACTATTAACTCAAAATGAGAACTCTAGCCAAAAAACCCCAAAAAATGAGAAAAAACAGGTTGAAATAGAAAAGTATTGATGTTGGAATAACATTGTAATGAAAACTTAAAGACCAACCATGAAATTGATACATTGTGGGGGCAGAATTGATTCATTATAACAAAAACTTTAAAATCAACTATCAAATTGCACATAATGGGATCGAGTTGCTAGTTGAGCATCAAGACGGACCCTATAAAAAAAATTAATAATAATAATAATAGTACCTCGATCGAGGCATGTGTCGGAGGATGGTAGGGTCTGCAGACGGTAATGAATAGTAAAGGCAAGGTACGCCCCACCACCCCCCACATGCTCAAGGTGATGGGTGTGGTGGCCCTTCACATGAGTACATGCAAAGGTGGTGGGAAAGGTGGCAGGCACAGTAGGGACGAGGTGATAGGTATAGCAGTTAAGGAAAGACAGGTGAGGGTGAATTGTATTATGGTTTGCGGAGTTTGGAGCTACAGCAGTAGAGCAGGAAGCCGCCAGTATCAACGATAGTATCCTTGGAGCGAAAACGGGTATGTATCTTGGCCTTGCGCCTCCCTTGCAATGTCGACATGGTTTGATTTTTGTAGGGGGGAATGGAAGAAACTTGGGAAGGGAAATTGGGGGAAATGTTGGGGAAAATGGCAGAGGCATTGTGCATTTGTAGTATGACTCTGCGTTTTAGTTATGAGGTCGTTGGGAATTGATCCGGCCAGTGACCGTGAATCCCTTCCTGTGGGTAGCATTGAGACCCCAATCTTTACATGGTGTGGACAGGGAGGGGCTGGATACTGGTGATGGGTAGATGACAACCTGATAGTAGAAGCTAAGGGTAGAAAAGAGCAGTCAAATTGCTGGGCTGGTGGGTGGAGCAATGGATGCAACCTCAGAAAGACCTGGGGAATTGGGAGTAGGAGTCATGCAGAGAAACCTACTAGGATCCCTCGGGGGGAGGAAGGGTATGACAAGGGCAAAGGAGCGGTGTTGGCTTACTGGGTAGAGGGGAACGGGATGGCATACCAAGGCACGGGGATACTTGCATGGTCAAGGAAGGGGACCTCCAACCATACAGGGTATGCGAGGTATCGGAGAGGGAGGAGAGAGAAGCCTGAAAGGATAAGGAGACCAGCCTCGTCTTATCACTGGGCTATCACTCAACCTAACCCCTGTTCTAAGGGTAATTGGGTTAAGATAAGGAATAGTGAGAAGGTAGGCAATAAGAACTCCAAGAAAGACAGTAAAATGCACCAAAGACAGAGGTTAACACCTCTTTCATGTGAATAGGTTTCGAACAGTGTGGAGATGGCTCAGCCAGCAAGAGGAAGGGGTCGCAGAAGACAAGGGAGGGAACCTGCAAAGGCCAAAGACCCAAGCACATCGGAACCTCGAAGAGGAAGGAAGTCAGTCGAGCATCTCATTAGTGAAGTCGTCATGGCATACTGGGAGGGAACAGATGAAGGAATCCGTAATTTGTTGGAAGAATGGGAGGAAGAAATCAAGTAGAGCAGTGAGACAGAGGAGGAGATAGAGAACTGGAGGACGTTAGTCCCAGACCCTGGGAATACTAGAGGAAGGATAACCTAATTCAAATAAACTTTATACCTCTTCTAGCTTATAAAAATCCTATTCGGGAAGGCCATGGAGTAGATCTCGGTGGGGATGGCTCTCTCCCTCCACAACATACCCAACTACAAACAGGATTTGCATCGAATCCAGTTCCAACTCCACAAGCAAAACATCTGACTGGACAGAATTCAAAGGCACATCCCATGCATCATTGAATTGACTGAGATGCCTTGGGAAACTATCAAGGATCCAGCACCTGTGGAATCATCATCGGAAGAGCATCAGGGATAGTTAGTTTATCTGGTGGCAAAGCAATACTTTGAATTTTTGTATAAATATTTACTGAACCTGAAGGTATACCCTTAATGGGTACTTATGTAAAGACTTATATATTTTGATGGCTACGGCCACACATACAGCATATGCCACCAGCATCTACAGCATGTAATTTTCCATTTATAATAGAAATTTACGATTTTTCCGAGGGGAAAAAATGAAAACTACAAAAAAAAACAAAAATTCAAATAATTAAAAAAAAAAAAGAGTAACAACTAATGAAACATTAAAAAAAAATTAAAAACATGATTAAAAATTTAAAAATAAAAATGTAAAAAAAATAAAATTAACTTGTAAAACTAAAATTTAAAAAAAAAAACAAACAAACAAACAAAAAATTAAAAATTAACCCAAAAAAACATTAAATAATTGTTTTTTCTAAGTTTGAAAAAACAACCACAATAAAAAATTAAAAAATATATAAATAAAAAACAAAACAAAAAACAAAACAAAACAAATTTAAAAATAAAACAAACTAGAAATAATAATATTAATAATTAAAAAAAAATAAAATAAATATATATATATATATATATATATATATATATATATATATATATATAATAAAAAAAAAAAAAAAAAAAACTAATTAAAAAATTGGCCCCAAGGCAACCTAGGTGCCCCTCAGTTAATTTTTTTAATTATATAAAAAATTAAAAATTTAAATTTAAAAAAAAAAAAAAAATTGGCCTCGAGGCAACATATGTCGATTTCGAGAATCGCCCTAGATGGCCCCGGGGCCAATTTTTTTTAATTTCGGAAAATATAAAAATAAAATAAAAAATAAATATTGGTCCGGGACGGCCTAGGTGGATTCCCATAATCAACCTATGCGGGGCCCAGGGCCGCAGCCCTGGTCAGCTAAGTCGATTCTAGGAATTGACCTAGGCTGCCCTAGGGACAAATTTTAAAAAAATAAAAATAAATGTTTTTTTAATTTTTTTATTCTAAAAACGGTTTTTTCTAATTTCTAATTTATTAATTTTTTCTTTTTTTAATAATTTTTTTATTTTATTTTTAATTGTGGTTTTTTTTTAACTTGAAAGAAAAATTGTTTTTAATGTTTCGTTTCTTTTTTTGGTTAATTTTTATTTTTTTCTTAAATTATGTGTTTTTTAATTTATTTTTTTATTTTCAAGTTATTTTTGTGTTTTTTTTACATTTTCATGTTTGTTTGTTTTTTCCTTTGTCTTTTTTATATATATTTTTATATTTGATTTTTTTGTCATGTTTTTTATTTTATTTTTTTATGTTTTATTACTTGTTTTTATTTTTTCATAATAATATGCTTTATTTATTTTTTGATATTTCTTTTCTTTTCTTTTCTTTTTCTTTTTTAGTTTTTACAAGTTAATTTATTTTTTTTTTACATTTTTATGTTTGTTTGTTTTTTATATATTTTTTATATTTGATTTTTTTTGTCATGTTTTTATTTTTATTTTTATGTTTTATTACCAACATTTAAAAAAAAATATCCACACTTGATACATTAGAAAAAAGTGTAAAATAAACGCCCTCTAAACAAAAATGGTTGTTCTTACATCAACAATTTTCAAAATCAACATGAAAATCACTAACATTTAAAAAAAATAAAAATAAAGTGTCAAAAATAAGCCCTCTAAAAAAATGGGTTGATGCTCCATCAACACTTTTCAAAATCAGCAAGAAAATCACTAATATTTGAAAAACATTGTTCATACGTGATACATAGGAAAATTTAAAGTGTCAAGAATATGCCCCAAAAATAATAATAATAAGTGTATTCTGAATAACCACTTTTCAAAATCAAGTGATTTTTTGCTACCTCAAAAAAATGGGTAATCGGTAAAGTTCTCATTTGATAGGTAACTATGTTAAATAAAGTTATTGATCAAACGAGAACTATTACCAAAAAAACCCCAAAAAACAAAAAAAAACGGACTAAAATAAAAAAGTGTTGATGCTGAAATAACATTTTTTTCAGGGTAAATTTTCAACATTTTTTTAAAAATGGCATTAAAAAACAATTTTTTTTTATGCAAAAGAGAACCTGAAAATGGGAAGTGTTGATGTTCGAATAACATCTTCTTCTTTTTTTTGTAAAATATCAACATTTTTTAATAATAACATTAAAATTAAAATATTATGATTTCAAAAAACTTTAAAGTTCCAACAATTTTCAAGCATGGCTTTAAAGATAAAATATCACATCTTTGAAGAGCCTTAAAATTCCAACGATTTTTAGACATGACATTAAATATAAAATATCACCACTTTGAAAAACCTTAAAATTCCAACAATTTTTAATCATGGTGCAAAAGAAAAATACTTATAATTGTTTTCAACCATAACATTAAAGATAAAATATTATGACTTAAAAAACATTAAAATCTTGACAATTTTTCAACCATAGAATTAAAACCAAATATTGTGACAACCAAAAAACCTTAAGTTTTCAAAATATTTCAAACATCATATTATAGAAAAAATTTATGACTAAAAAAACTTTAAAAATGAACACCTGAATGAAAGAGTCATTATACCAAGAGTAATTTCTTTTTTAACTGCTAAATGTATAGCGATTTTAAAATCTTAGCCTAAGACAACTTGACAATTTGCAACAAATATTTAAAAACCAACCATCAAATTGACACGCAGTATAGGTGAACTCGACCCGTTGTAATGAAAACTTAAAGACCAACCATGAAATTGATACATTGTGGGGGCATACTCTATTCATTATAACAAAAACTTTAAAATCAACCGTCAAATTGCACATAATGGAATCGGGTTGGTAGTCGAACATCGACACGGACCCTGCAAAATAATAATAATAATAATAAATAAATAAATAAAAATGAAAAATATAAAAGAAAACAAAAACACAAAGTTTTAGAAAATAATGAGTGTTAATAAAAAATTAAAAAACATGACCCAAAAGAAAACAAATATAAAAAAATAAAAATAAAAAAACATAAAAATGTAAAAAAAACAAAATTAACTTGTAAAAACTAAAATTTTAAACAAAGAAAATTTAGAAACCCAAAATAAAAGATATCCAAAAACGACATAATTTAATGGAAAAAAAAAAAAACATTAAATAATTTTGTTTTCTAAGTTTAAAAAATAAAAAATAAAAATAAAAATTTGCCCCCGGGGCAACCTAGCTCGATTCTAGGAATTGACTTAGGTCGCCCTAAGGCTAAATATATATATATAATACAAAATTTGGCCCCGAGGTAGCCTAGGACGATTCCGGAAATCGACCTAGGTCACCCTAGGGCCAAATTTTTAAATTTAAAAAAAAAAATTAAAAGTAGAAAAATAGAATGAAATGAAAAAATTTGGCCCCATGGCGACCTTAGTCGATTCCCGGATTCGACGTAGCCACCAAAAATCGCAGTGTCGCGGCCCTAGGCAGCGAGGTCAATTCCCGGAATTAAACTAGGTGGGGTCACGGCCCTAAGCGTCCACGTTGATTCTAATTCTGTATTTTTTTAATTTCTTTTTTTTTTAACTTAAAAAAAATGTTTTTAAGGTATTTTTTTTAAGTTTTTTTCCTTAAATTATGTGTTTTTTGAGAGGAAAAAAATAAAAATAAAATAAAATTAGTTGTTACAAGTTTTTTTATCATTTTTTTTTATATTTGATTTTTTTTGTCATGTTTTTTTTTAATTTTTAGTTTATGTTTTATTACTTGTTCTTAGTTTTTAATAATAATATTTCCCCCCAGGAAAAATTGTAATTTTCGTTAATATGTGGATGAAAATTACATGTTGTATATTTCAGTGTCATCAAAGACAAAATTTGTTGATTTTCCTATCGGCTGCAGAAATTGTTGATTTTACTATATCGGTTGTTATTAGTCTGTATCATGCATGATCATATATACATCTGTAAAGAGAAGCTTTAGATACAAAAATACACAGTCTAAGAGTTCAAAAAATATGTAGGAGTGTTTATCCATCTGCGAGAATGTTTGTAATAATCCATAATCATTCCTATGTAATCACGGGAGCCTGTATATCCTCAATAAATGGTCAGTGGTAGTATTGAAAATGGCCCGCGTCAGTCACCTCTATCACATGCCAAGTGCCAAATGCCTCTTGTGTGCCTTCTTTGGATATTTGGTTTGCAATATGGTTTGTTTCCCTATAAATGTGTTGACAAGGTATGGAGTCAAATCGAGATATGGTCAATAATACTTCATCTAGAAGACTTTTGAGAGTGTGTGTGTGTGTGACAAGAAGATTTTTGTGTGAATGAGTCTATCACCACTCTTGAATCACCAAAGACTTGTAGCTATCTGCAATCTTTCTCAAGTGAAAAAAGGAGCAATAGTTTAAGGTTGTGTAGTTCGACAAAGTTGTTTGTTCCTTGTCCTAGCCTGGCTTTGATATGAAAATGATGGGATTGATTTAGGTGGAGAATAACACCACTGCCACATCGGCCAAGCTATGAGTAGCCATCAAAATATGCCCCGGGAGTAGAGTAATCAATGTTTTTTGAGGTGACAGAATGAGTAGAAGGAGGGTTATCATTGTTAGGCAGGAGTGAATATATGGAAATACACTAAGCAAAGGTACGATCCGAAGAGAAAGGTTGATCGTGAAAGATTTGTCCACTTCTACTGATCCAAAGACCCCAACACGCGAGCAAGGGGATGTTTCGTATCTTGTGTGGTTAGGAATTATTCCACCGGGATTCCCAAGCATGTGAGATATTGGCACCCTGACAGTTAATGGAAAATGAAAGCCCCTGTAAGATGGATATCCAAACTTGTAGGGCCGCCTGACAAGATAAGAAGAGGTGCTCGATTGTTTCCTCAGATTGACGACACCGAGAACAACATGAAGAGCCATAGAAGGAGCGATTTTTCATATTTTCTCCAGTTGGCAACTTGTTTTCGAGTATACACCAAAACAGTAATCAGGATTTCACAGGCCCTTTCAGTTTCCAAAGATTTCACCACCACCAACTGAGAGAGTTTGGTTCGTTTGAGGCTATCGTGTGAAGATAACCATCTTTTTAGGAGTAGTATTGATGTTTAGAGGGCACCCATAGTATCTTGTCTTCACAATTGTTTAAACAAATGTGTGTTGAAGTCAGCGCCCTGATATAGTTATCCCAAGATACATGTTATTAATTTGGGAGTTGTAATTCCAACGTTGAGAGTCAGTGTTGTCCCCATATGTCCTACCGATCTGGGCCCCCAATTTGGTTCAAGAATTTAATTTTGTGAGAAACAAGGAATATGATTAGGCCAGGAGGGAGAATTTTGTTGTTTCCACAACCCAACCATGGATCGATGCTAATTTGGACCCTGGTCCCTGATCCTATACGCTAAACCAATCCAAATGCAATAATCGGGAAAGACTTAAGGATCGCTTTCCATATGGTAGAGATATTCGATCTTGATTTATTAGGGAGCCAAATCCAATCCTAAATCGATAAAGGGTGTATATATTTCTTCTTAACCACATCGGTCCACAAGATGTGCATGGAAATTAATCTCCAGCTGTTGAAAATAGCAACAAGAAATGTTAAAAATAGAATCCATAAATTCCAGTTTAATTTGTCCTTGAATTAAACTAAGAATTAAAATCTAATTATATTCTCATAGCAACTTGTAAATAGTTAATTAAGTTTAATTAACTTAATTAGCTTAGGAATATCAAGTTGGAAGTCTTTATGAAGTCATGTATATGTTCTCCCTAAATTTTAGGGGTCCAATATAAGTTTAATTGTGAGTTGTAATTAGATAACTCAGTTTACTAAGTTAAGTTCAGTTAAATTAGTTCCAAATTGTTTGTGGAAATAATAGAGAGTTAGCAATAAGTTGGTGCACTAATGCATCCACTAGTGTTACTCCAGTTAACTAAATATTCCCTCATCAGAAACTCATGCATGTCGATTCTGAGAAAGACCTAGTTGAGACTAGAGTGTAGGGACAGTGTACTATCAGATTTATGATTTACTGAGTTGTATAGATCATTCATGCAATCAGGAACTGGACCTAGTTTGGATTGCATAGTTTTGGATGCATTGGATTCCCATTAATATAGGTTATTCAACCATAGGCATTGCACAAGGAAATAGGGGCTTGGAGAGCGACAGAAGAGGCTAAGGTTTGGTTTGAGCTTGCTTGTGAGATGGGAGATTGATCATACTGAGTGCTGGGATTGTTCTTGTGAGAACAAGCATTGTATTATCATCTTGGATTTCTTATTTAATGCAATATAGATAGTGGTGTTTTGAGCTGTGGCTTTCCCTGGATATTTATTGTGTTATATGCCGTTGATTTATCTTCCTCTTGCTATTATTGTTTTCATCAATCTATTGGCTTTCACTGGTTGAAAGTAGAAGTAGATTCTTGTCCTGTGCTTTAGTAAATTGCATGAGCTTGTGAATCTATAGGAAATTCTACATGGTATCAGAGTTGAAAACAGTATACTAGAGGATATTTCAAAGTTTTGAGTTCAGGGTTACACGGGAAATTCGAATTTGCAATACATACTTCAGGATCGACTCTACAGTTTGTTGCTCAAGTATGCCTTAGATGGCAACTCGAATTATATAGCCTGGAAGGATAGGATGGAGGTTGTGTTGGAAGACAATGGCTTCAAGGAATTCATTGATCAGTACATTCATAAGCCACCACCATCGGATGCTCAGAATCTAGACGAATGGAAGAAGTGTGTGGCAAGGGCGAGGCAGATAATCCTTGAGGGATTTCGAGACCACATTGTCTCAAGTCTCCAGGGGAAGGAAACTCTGCATGCTATGTGGAAAGCATTGAAGGAACTTTTCCAGAACATCGGTGACCAGAGGAAGTTGGCACTGAAAGATAAACTTCGAAAAATCAAGATGGAGGCAGGCGACTCAATTCCGAATTACTCGACCAAGTTCACTCAATGTCATGATGAACTTGGAAGTGTTCGAATCACGGTTGCCGAGGATGATATGGTGAGTCTTGCTCTTCTAGGACTCCCAAAGAGTTGGCATAGTTATCAGGACTCTGTCAATGGTCAGGAGAAGCTGCTAGATTGGGAACAACTGTGGTCGGATTTAATGCAGGAGGAGATCAGGAGGAACACCAGAGATGGGACCTCTTCCAAGGAAGTGGAAGAGGATTTTGCCTTAGCGAGTAAGGCAAATAAGTCCAAGGGAAAGAAACCCCAAGGCAAGGAGGGTGGAAAGAATATGGAATTGATGAAATTCAAGTGTTTACACTGTCACAAGCAAGGGCACTATGCCAAGAAATTCCCACAGAAGAAAGAAAGCAAGAGGGAGCCGACAATAGCAGCAGCAGGTGAAGCTCTAGCTTCACAATTCGAACTTGATTTCACTCTCATTGCATGCATGGAAAACACTATCATGGGAGGCATGTGGTATCTTGACAATGGTGCCTCATTCCATATGATGAGGAATAGAGATCTCTTTAGTGATTTTGAGGAGAAAGACCTCAAGCAGAGCATAGAGTTTAGAGATGACGAGAGGTATAGAGCTACCAGGATCGGTACAGTTACCTTTCAGAGGGATTTTGGCTCCCCTCTCAAGATCACAGATGTGATGTATGCTCCAGGACTAAAGAAGAATCTTGTTTCAGTCGCGGTATTGGAATACCGTGGCTATGATGTGATTTTAGTAAGGGAAAGTTTTTCCTTAGACACATCACCACGGGACAGGTGAAACAGATCGGTGTATGGGTCAAGAACCTGTATTCTCTTGAGGTTCAATATGTATGCAAATCCTTGAGGAGCAAGGCAAAGGTTAGAGACTTGGTGGTTGAGAGGTAGAGTAAATTACCTCTCAACATGCAGCCCCAGAAGAAGCCTCATAAGCAGCTCCATGAAATTATGGAGCAACCAAAATTGGAGAAGCAGAGAGGAGACCGAATGGAGAGATCCACTCAAGGAAAGAAGAAGTAGACTCAGACAATTGTGGAGTAACCACAATTGGAGAAGCAAAGAGGAGACAGAGTGGAGGCATCCACTGATGCAGATACCTCCAGTAGAGGGAAATTTCGAGCCAAGTGGGATGAGGGATCACATGCATCCATACCTCCAAGTGTGAGGTGGGGCGATGTGAAGTGATAGCCCCAAGAGGGATGAAATTGAGCTGGCTCCATTGAGAGGTTTTATCTCATGGATCGTACCTTGCTACGAGAGCCCAAAGTACATAGTAGCAAGAGGAATCAATGGGATTGATGCAGTCAAAGATAAAGTGACAGAGGCTAGAGTAGTCAGATACTAAAGAGTGTAGAGAAGGGTTGATAACAGTGTAGAAAGGAAGAGTCAATAGAAGTGCATAGTTTTCAGTCGACAGAGGTAGTAGCAGTCAAAGACGTTAATTACAGATGCATCATACTGATTCAGGATGGATGTTTTTTTTTTTTTTTTGGAGTTTTTGGAGCAACAACACTAGAGAGAAGTGTTGCATGTAGAAAATTCCAAAGGTTCGGGATCGAGATCAAGTTGAATTCCTTTCTTGTTGAGATGGAGTGATGAAAATAGAAACAAGAAATGTTAAAAATAGAATCTAGAAATTCCAGTTTAATTTGCCCTTGAATTAAACTGAGAATTAAAATCGAATTCTATTCTCATAGCAACTTGTAAATAGTTAATTAAGTTTAATTAACTTAATTAGCGTAGGAATTTTGAGTTGGAAGTCTTTCTGAAGTCATGTATATGTTCTCCCTAAGTTTTAGGGGTCTAGTATGAGTTTAATTGTGAGTTGTAATTAGATAACTCAGTTTACTGAGTTAAATTCAATTAAATTAGTTCCAAACTGTTTGTGGAACTAATAGAGAGTTAACAGTCAGTTGGTGCACTAATGCATCCACTAGTGCTACTCTAGTTAACTAAAGAATCCTTCATTAGAAACGCATGGATGTTGATTCTGAGAAATACCCAGTTGGTACTAGAGTGTAGGGACAGTGTACTATCAGTTGTATGATTTACTTGTTTTTATAGATCATGCATGCAATTAGGAACTGGACCTAGTTTGGATTGTACAGTTTTGGATGCACTAGATTCCCATTAATATGGGTTATTCAACCATAGGAATTGCACAAGGAAATAAGGGCTTGGAGAGCAGTAGAAGAGGCTAAGGTTTGGCTTGAGCTTACTTGTGAGCTAGGAGATTGATCATATTGAGTGTTGGGATTGTTCTTGTGAGAACAAGAATTGTATTATCATCTTGGATTTTTGATCTAATGCAATACAGATAGTGGGGTTTTAAGCTGTGGATTTCCCTCGATATTTATTGTGTTATGTGCCATTGATCTATCTTCCTCTTGATATTTTTTTTTAATCGATATATTGGCTTCCCCGGTTGAAAGTAGAAGTAGATTATTGTCTTGTGCTTTAGTAAATTGCATGAGCTTGTGAATCTACAGGAAACTTTACACTAGTACACCTTGGCAACCCGAGCTTGTGAGAAGCAGTTAAGTTCCTTTAATTCCCATCCTCCCCAAGATTTCGGGAGGGAAATCTTGTCCCATCTAACCCATGAAAATGTGCATCCTTCCTTTTCCCCTCGCCAGAGAAAGCCACAACAGAGCTTCTGTATAAGGTTAAGTATGCCTTTAGGGATCCAGGATAGAGATATCCAGAATACCGGGGTGGCCTCAATGACAGATTTGATAAGTACCAACCTACCAGCTCTAGACAACCACTTGTGACACCATGACTTTATTTTCCTTTCCACTTTGGCTACTAGCCACATCCAGTCTTCCTTGGTATAGTCATTGGGTTTCAGATGAAATCCCAAATATTTTATCCCCTCCTCGAGATTCAAAGGTTGAAAAGGAAGTAAATTACGAGCATGTGCTTTTTCTATCTCAGCAAATTCACAGCATGTAATGGTAGACTTTTTATGATTAGGAAGCATACTAGTGGCAGTGTAGAAGGTGTTGGATGGATGTGAACTCATTTATATCACTGTGTATTCCATCTAGAAATATCAACACATCGTCCATAAAAAGGAGATGAGAGATAATTACAACTCTATCAATATGAATCCCCCGGAGAGAACCACGGGAGATTGATCGGTGAATGATCCTACTGAGTCAATCCATAATTAATAGAAATAATAGTGGAGATAGCGGGCAACCCTGTTTGAGCCCTCTTTCTACATGGAAGAATCTTTATGTCAAACCCTTGATTAATATCGTAAATGATACCGAAGTAATACAGGCCATAATCCGGTTGATGGAGGAGACATGGAAGCCCAAATGAGTGAGGAGGAGCCTGATATAGAGATAGATTGCTCTATCAAAGGCTTTAGAAAGATCAATTTTGAGGGCCATGACTTTTAATTTCATGGTTTTAATGTTGTGGAGTCCTTCTTGCACGATGCCAATAGCTTCGTGAATTTGACGATCCTCAAGGAAGGAAAATTTTTCAGGGGCTATGTGACGAGAGAAGATCGGCTAGAGCCTATTGGAAATAATTTTGGTGATGATCTTGTAGATGACATTGCATAAATATATCGGTCAAAAGTCAGCAAAGGAGGAGGGAGAGTCAATTTTCAAGATTAGAGCAATGAAGAATGACTTAAAGGCGTTGTAAATTTGTCCCTACCTGCGACTTTATTCAACAACTACCAAGAGTTCCCATACCATGAGCTCATAGAAACTAAGGAAGAATTCGACAAACCAATCATAGACTCCAAGACTCTTATCTTTTTTGAAATAATGTAGAATAGATTCCAATTCCTCTAGGGAGACATGTAGTTGTAATTCATCATTGTCTTCATCGAAGGCAAATCTAGGGGAGGCATGAGTAATATGCATTATTTCCCCTAGGGAGACCTGTCGAGGGGCTTTAAAGAGCGATTGGAAGTGTTGTACACCCAATATGGTCAAGTCCTTGAAGTTTGATACAATATTGTGAAGCAACAAAATTGTAGCTTGTTGACTCTAAATGTTAAAATACACAAAGGTATTTGTAATAATAATTTATTATATATATAAAATGTACAAGTGATGTTTGGATGTTACAATGAGGACTCGCTTATATACCTAGGCAGGCGTCCTTTCATGATTGGGGAATGTCTTTTAGACATGCCTTTTCACTTAACTTAATGACTATTTAACATAATAATCATTTCATTATTTATTATTTATATTTATATTTATTTATGTTCATTTTATTTTATATAATTTATATTTGTAACATTGCCCCTTCTTTCAAAAGATTTGTCCTCAAAGCTTAATGTTGACTTCACCTTAATCTCGAACAATTGTCTTCACTTTTCTCATGTCATTTTTTATAAGTGTGACTGGTCACTATTACCTCAACATGTATAATTCACTGGTGATATTATTTTGGAACTAAGGCTTCTTTTTTCTTTCTTTTTTTATATTGACGTCCCATTTTTTTTAATTATATATATAACTTAATTAATTAAATAAAGTGAATTGATTGAATTGATTTTATAATCTAACTATATATGGCCTATCGAGTTGTTTAGACCAATGTAACGACCCGAAAAATATCGACCAGGACTGAATCAGTGTTATATCAATCTCTATCAACGCCTATCACCTACACGACTTGGGACACGACATTCAGTTGGATCATGACATTCTGATGGAAGCTGTCTTTTTACGTTTTGTGTTCCTTCGTCGACCACTAGAGTAGTCATCAAAGTTTGTCGTATGTGGATTTATACAGTGGCCTGTAAGCAACTTGTATGGGTGGTTGTATGTGATTTGTGCAGCAGTTTGTAAGCACGAGCAGGTGGAAATGATGTTGATACCATGCGGACTGGCTGGTGAATTAGATGGGGGAATGGGAACAGACAAGGATGGAACTGATAAGTGGACACGATGAGAGGCACGATGGATCAAGCAAGAGAGGGGAAAGACAGAGTGGACAAGGAGATGGAGCGATGAGGTTTACAACGACTGTGTATCGCAGATAGGTGACGGAGAGATCGAAATCAGTGAGCATGACATAGTCGTTGTCCTATATCATCAAGTTCTCAGGCTTCAGATCTCTGTACACGATCCCTAGGCTCTATAGATACTCCAATGCCAAAACAATCTTCGTTGCATAGAACCGAATTATGGACTCGGAAAGTGTCTTCTCATTCTGCCTACGTCTCAGACTGTTAAGATCCCCATTGGGGCAGTAGTCTATGAGGCAAGCGATGATTTTTTCTGTCTCAACATGCCTGAACAAGGTAGGTATAAAAGGATGGTCTAATCAGGAGAGTATATTCCTCTCAATTTGCGCGCGTAAGAGGTACAGGTTGCATTGATTTATTATACAAATCATGGATCCAATGAGGAAGCCTCGGGTGGAGATTGAGTTGAAGGGAGGGTCATTGGTATATTGAGAAAACCACTTGTTCATTCTCTCCCTCATTCTGACGTTGGGCAACACGTCTTCTGGCTTGTGCAATTGTTCCACATATTTTTTATCGTAGGTGAGGTGTGAATTAGGGATTGTAATTAGATCCACCATGAATTTCCTTGAAATCAGACAGAAAAAAAATTTTGGGTACAATTTTGTTATGGTGTAGATAATACATATATCAGGCTTGCCTTCTGTTTCAGTCATCGCCATGTCTATTGGCTCTGATTTGTTCAGAATTTCTAGAACCATGGAACATTTTTAAATATTTTGAATCTCTTTTTTACGTTGCATCTACTATGACTTTGATATGAGAAAGTAACTCTAATGAAGCACTAGATCCAACATACAAACTACTCTCATTACTAACTAATTTGGACACTGATTTTTTGGTAACAAATTTTGTTGTTGAGGTATAGTTATCCAAACCTTCATGTTTAGACATGATATCTTTAATAGATGCAATGCTTGCGTGAGGTGATCCCTAAACACTTAATTGTTGCCTCAAAGTGTCGCTTGCATAAGGGAAAAGTCTTCGGGAACACTTATGAAGTCCTCATCCGAGTCAGACCCTAAGGAAGCTACAGTATCAAACCATGTCTCCTCCTTGCTGACTTTGGAATCTGTTCAAGTATGACATCATTGAAGTTGTCTTACATGGATGTTTAACTTTGTAGCTTCATATTTGAGTATAGTTCTGGCCTTTAACTTCTTCTTGTGTTCTTCATCTTCAGCTTTATATGTCTCAGAATCACAAACCATCTTCTTAATTTCTTCTTTACTCAATCTTCCCTTGTCATTTGTAATGGTGATTTTGTTTTTCTGAACAGTGGTTTTTCCCTCAGCAGAGACATTTAAAATACCGTTGGCATCAATATAAAACTACACAATGATACAAGGAACTCCTCTGGGAGAAACGGGTATACCAAAAAGCTCAAATTTTCCCAACAAGTTATTATCCCTGGTTCGAGTTCGCTCACCCTCATAAACTTGAATCAACACACCAGGTTGGTTGTCTGAGTAAGTTGAAAAGACTTTCTCCTTCTTGGTGGGGATCGTAGTGTTCCTCAATATGAGAATAGTCATAATCCCACCTGCAGTTTCAAGCCCTAAAGAAAGGGGAGTAACATCCAGAAGCAACAGGTCCTTCACTTCCTCATTGCCTTTCCCACTCAAAATAGCAGCTTGCAATACAGCTCCATTTCTTGCTTGCTTATCATAGATATGTGAAAGACTCTCAAGTGATGCCTCAATGAAATGTTTCCTTCCAGCACATTTAATACCTCATCCACCATGTTCATTACCTTCCTCAAATGAGGAATCTGGAATTCCTTTCTTTTCTTCTAACACAATGTTCTTGTAAGAAACATTTTCAGCATGCTTCTCTGCATTACACTGAACAATTTCAACCTTCATCAAAACTGATACTTGTTCTAGTTTCCCAATATTCTTTTGGTTAAATGTTTTAATATCAACATGATCCTCAATCTTACTATTTTTTGAACTCTGCAATGGATCTAGCATGTCTTGGATTTTGTCTGGCATATCAACCTCCATCGAAGTGTTTGCAACATGTTCTTTGACAGATTATCCTAAGATTGGAATGCCATCTTTATCATTCCCATTTGGATCATCATCTTGATCTATATCATTCTCATCCACATCAAGACCATCTTCATTTGAATCCTCATCTTGATCTATATCAACTTCATCATAATCATTCTCGGACTTCGCAAATTCTATTTGCATAGATTCTTTAGGCTTAATAAATTTGCTAGTAAGTAGAAAATTGCAACTTTTTTTTAATCTTTGGCCAATGTGTTTTCCATAGCTCCTTTTGGAAATATAGATACCTCATGACTTGAAAGTTTTCCATCTTCATAATCATTAATGTCTTCTTTAGTGTTTTCCTCATTGTTATGATATTGTTCATCTTCTTGTTTCTCGAGATAGTCCTCATCCACCTCATCTTCATCCTCATTATCATCATTCTGATCAAAATTTTCTTCTCCTAATCCACCTTGTTCCATTTCTTCACTATCACTATAATCTTCATGTTGATGGTGTTGGACCCACCAACATGTCAAGGGATCTCCCCAGTAAGAAATCCCAACTAGACCTCAGACTATTTGGAGTAGGAGTCCTAGCAGTGGGTAGTAAAGTAGTACCTTGACTATGGTAGCGCGTAGAGGTAAGTATGATAAATTTATCGGAAGCAAGTGTGTGACCTTGTAGGAATTCAAGTGAAATGCATGGGGGTTCTAATGCATAGAGGGGAAAAGGAAGTGTGTCCCTTAGAAGCTTGTAATAGTACGCAACCTAAAAGGAACACACTAGCAGAATGACATCATAGGCTGGAAGTGGAGTAGTCCATAATCCAAAGTGATGAGTTAATACAACAACAGGTATTCAACAAGATTCATACAATTGCATACAAAATAGTTCATACACAAATGCTTAAGCTAAATAACATACATTGCTAAAGTAACTAGAATAGTTGAACTACAATAACAACACATGCATGAAAACGTGTTGGCTTAGTTATATTATTAAGTGAAAGTTCTATCCACACATACACCATCGATAGCCAGTAACCCCAATAGCGGAACATTACAGTCAACACCGCATGCTCCTCCAAAGAGATTTACTCGCTCTACGTTGTGGAGAAGCCAAGGCTTGTCACAATACTCTCCAAGCCTTCTCTAAGAAATGCCTAGCCAAAATCTTGGCTCCCAAAAGCTTGTACTATGAGTTATGAGGTTCTATATATAACAAAGGGTGGGGTGACCCTTGACATTCCCCTTTGACTCTTTGACTACCCTCATGACTCTTCACATTACATAGTGACTGTTCACATTCCACTAATGACACTTGGAATTTCACTTACAATATATTTACAAATAATAATACAATTTCCACATATACCCATGTGGGACAAAATAGGCTTGAGTCAGCCTAACAAGACAAACATCATCACTCGGGATCTTGGGGAAAGACCAACTCAGCAACATCCTCTTGATGGTCTTTGATGACGAACTGATACCAAGCTTGGTATTGTGCTATTGTGTCCCCGTATTGTTTGGTGATGTCTTTCTCGAAACAGACTCTTACCTCCATGGCTTATGGGTATATGGTTCTAGAACCTATTTCCAGTTCATCTTGAAGCATGCACATCATTGTCTTGAGTGTGTTTGGACCACCGATGTACTTCTGCATGTTTTCTGCGCTCAGCTGCAAGTCATCGTTGGTGGCCTCTCACATCAACTTCTCTATATACCTATCAACCTCCAGCAGGACTTGGTTCTTCTTCATGGCTTGAGTGAGGGTTCTGATTGAAGGGATCCCATTTTTCCTCACTATGACATCCAGAATCTTAACATAGGAAGCCACAATGTTGGTGATGAGAAGAGGGAGATGCACATAGTTCTGGATCAACATCTGAATATGTGCTTTGTCCAGCTCTGCTTGTGGCTTCATTATCTTCTGCAAGTAAAGTAGGGCTCCCTTGTACCTCATTGTCCATTCATGTACATGCGTAGTAGCAACGTGGATGACTTTGAGAGTTTGGGCTATCTTCATGCACTGCTGCTGAAAACCATATAGATGGACAACTGCCTTGTGCATGGTGGCAAATCTGCCATACTTTCCGCATGGTTGTCTCAAGAGTGGATACTTCAACAAGTATCGCATTTCTCATATTTTCCATAGCGGATCTTGCGGATTATTTTGTTCTATGCCTGGCCTCTTGCAAGTCATTTGTCATCCAATCATTCTCTTCCATTAAGAACTTGATTGGTTAACTCGTGGCTTCTGTATAATCCTTAAAATCCTCGGCCATGGTAGTTGGATGTCTTCTAACATCTGACAAAATCACCCTTTCCTTTATGTTTACAAGTGGCACGTGATCATCGAGGAACTGATTTCTTCATGTCTATACAATCCTATGTTGTGACTCATCAAATGACAGATTGTACACATCCATCACCGGATCATCATCAAGGAGAACAACCTCTCCTTGCTCGCTCGGGACTGGTTCTGATTCTGGAGGTGGCAGAGGCTTCGGGGCAACCTTGGATGCTCTCAGCATGAGGTCGGTGTCTTGCTCTTGTGGCTCTTGTTCCAACTCCATATTCATTGCTTCAACCATCTGCTCAATCTATTGAGCAAGTTCCTGAACCTACACCTACTCACCCTCTTCTTCATCTATTGGTTTCTTTGACTCATCAAACTGTATAGGCGTAGTTTTCTCTATCATTGCACCATGCCTTTCCTCTTGTTGTAGCTTTTAACCCCGTACAGAAATTCCTTGCATACGAATTCTAAAACATATAAAATAAATAATGCGAGAGCATAACACATAAAATGCATATACACAAAGATTTCCCCTGGATCCCAAAACTGGGACTACCAGCTTGATTTTTCATTATGTTCCTTTCAATGTTACAATACATATTTATACATGCCAAAGCATCCAAAAATATGGACCGAAAACCATCACGTTCAACACCATGGACAGAAAACCATCGCATCCAAAACCATGGACCGAAAACCATTGTGTCCAAAACCATGGACCGAAAACCATCGCATCCAAAACCATGGACCGAAAACCATCGCGTCCAAAACCATGTGCGAAAACCATGCACAAAACCATAGGTAGGTTCATCCAACCTAATATAGGGTCCAAAAAAAATTCCCCAGGGCGCTGCCACCCCCCCTGTGACCCCCCCGCTACACAAACCGTGCAATGAAGGGGGGGCTTCGCCCCCCCTGTAACCCCCCAGTTAACTACGTGGGCTAGTCGTGGAAAGAATATAACACAACCCAGCACTTGTTCCTCTTCCTTCTTCTCTTCCCTTTCTCTCCTCCTTAGTTCCTGCGCTTCTTTCATCTTCTTTTTTGTTTCTTGCAAATTTCTCTTTGCATCCTCCAACCTTTGATTCTCTCTCTTCCTCCATTCTACTCCTCTTTTGCATTATCACCCCTTCACCTTTATTTCCAACGCTACCTTCTCAACAGGAGGATGTTCTCTGAACTTGTAGCTTTGCTCAGCCTTTGAGTTCTCGGCAATCTTCCTCTTTCCTTTTTCCTGTGTTGATTTACTACTCATCGTTGGTGTTGTTTCTTCTTCCTATGGTGTTGTTGACTACAAATATGCTTTCCATTCTATAGCCATGTTGACCGGTTCATTAAGCCTAGAGGAGTTTTAGAAATACCTCCAAGGGTCTTCTTCTGGCCAATAACATGCCCCATGGATCCATGCATAATACACCTTCGCATAGTGGTTCTTCCATATGCAGTGGGGATCATATGGATTGAAACTCTTGGTGTCAAACTCAAACTTATTCAAGCCCTCAGCCTCAACATCCGCATCCTTCAAGGTCTGGATCTCGTACAATCCAATCCGTAAAGGAAGATCCATCCATGGTGCCTTCTTCCTCCTATGCATTCCTGTTGATAACCTTGTGGAGATATGATATGCAACCTCTTTCATGACCAACTTCTCTATGGAAAACCTTGGTAGCACATTCAGAGGCTTCTCTCCACCAAAGATCCTGATAAAGGTGCCACAGGGTGAGGCATACCAGTCTGCAATGTTAAACAATGTCTACATTGCTTCCTGGGACATGCAAGGTGGATCCTTGTCAAAGATCATCTTGTAAACAAGGGTGATGAAGTGGTCAGATAGCCTTTCCATGACTTCTCAGTAGCTGCACTTAGAGATCAACTTGCAATAGATGTTCACATCATAATCTAATGGTTTCCATGTCCAACCCATTCCAAGAAACTGTTGTTGGGCATAGATTGCATCTAGCAGGTATGCAGACATATAGAATCTCACTTGCTCATCCTTAGGTGGATTTTGGGCATTAGACACATGCACTTTCAGCTAAAGAGGCAACATGTCTGACCATTTGAATTACCTTCCTTCATTTTCCAACTAATCCAACACAACCACCCAACTCTGTGGAAAGGTCTTTGTGCTCTCTTAACCATACAAGTGGCATGCAAAGATGATCAAGAGTTGGTAGGCCTTCCTGAGTGACTTAGTCTTGTAGACCTGATTGGGTGTCGACCTGAACTTTGATGGCTCTTTTACCCAACGCTTCATGATGTCTCTAGTGTTCACATTATTGTTGGGAGTAAAGAAGAGTGCATCCATGTAGTTCACCGGTTGTGGTAAGTGATACATCTAATGATAATTTTCCATCCTAAAGGTAGCAAGTTGTGTTCCACTGGCACTACTCAATGTCATTGTCTCAGGATCGGTATGTGAGACAATCCAATGAATGATGTCCGCACATGGGAAGAGGGGGTACCTACATGAAACCTTGTACAAGCCTCACTTGTGGATGTTGACATAGACCTATCGATCTTCTAGATATACCTTTAAGATGCCTGAAAATATGTCCTGTATTTCCTACCATGTAATCTTCATGTCCTTCTCTATGAATAGTTGTGTGTCCGCATATACTAGAAAGTTCATTGATAATTGTTCAACTACATATCCATCATTTCTCTCTACAGTATCCTTTGATCCATCTCTCTTGGAAACCATGTTTCCTATATTACTGAGGAGTTTTTCAACATTGATGTACCTGGAGACAGAGAGGACACTCATGGCATGCAAATGTCAGCTTAAAATCAAAAATCACTTCAAGGATTGATCATGCAACAAACTAGGCAATTGTTGGGCAAGATTGCACAATTCAAACTTTCATAGGTGAGGGATTGTTAACTGGATATGCACATTGCGTAGTCCCGGTTTCCAATGAGAGGTGATGATGACTAGAACTACGCAATGCGCAGTTCAGTTGGCTTGTTGATGACTGGAACTGCACAATGTGTAGTTCAGTCTAGATTTGTTGTTGGTTGGGACTACGTATTATGAAATCCCAGTGGGAAAGACTCAGGACTATCTTCTGGAACTACATAGTGCGCAGTTGGATCCAATCACTAGCATCCTCTGCGCAACTCTTGGAGCCAAGGCAAATCCCTGAGATCCCGAAATGCGCAGCGCATGCCGAGAAGAGCTAGATTCGGGCCAAAGCAGCCCAGATCTTCCCAAGGGAAACTTGAAAACAAGAAAAAATGAATGTATGAGTGAAGGATGGTGTAGATTTGAGTGAATGGTGATACATCAAATCAAAACAAATGCAGGAATCAGTGAAACAGAAGAACAACAAAGCTTGTGGGGAGAGTCGTCGCAATGGCGACGGTTAGTGCAAAAACTAGGTTATGCATGTGACGCTTAGGAAAGGAAATGAAAAAATTAAAACAACACTTCTTCAATCTAAAAAAAATAAAAACGCCAGAGATTTTTTAATAAAGTAGGCAAAACAACACTCACACAAGCCAAGGAAACAAAAGTGACAGAAAAAGTACAAAAAACAAGAAAAGAAAGACTTACCCGGAAAAGTTGTGTCGATTGTGCCACAAGTTCCTAGATGCCTCAGGAATGTCAGAGCTCCAAGATCGAGTGTGAAAATGAGCTCTAGAAGTGCACATCAAATAGATTTGATTGACTTAGGGTTTATGACGCGAAGGTCAAAAGTCTAGGAAAAAGCAACAAGTAGCGATAGTTTCTAAAATTAACTCAAGTGTAACTCCCACTGCTAAAAATAGATCTGTATTTTTTAGGGATGATTTTTCATTTTTTCCTTTTTTCTTTTTTGAGAAGGGCTTCCATGCATGCATTGATAAATTGTGTAGTTCTGGAGAGAACTGGGCAACTTGTCGAAACATGCATCAGACAATAGCTGAGGGAATGCTTCTACGTAATTCCTAAGCTGAGTGGCTCTAGCTTCCTATCATACTCTACGCAGTTTCCAATCTGAAGACAAGCTGTCAGCTAGGTCTGAGCAATTCTAGAGCCAAAGTTCACTATCGGGTTGAACTGCGCATTTCCTGAGAGCAAGGTTGGTCTCCCTCTAGGACTGCGTAGATTGCAAAGGAGTTACAAGAACCAGATTGTAACCAAGTCATGGGGAGGTTAGATTGTGGTTAATCAGCAAAGAAAGTAGGCAAACACAAGTTGTAAAGAAAAATATAAACTCAAATGAAAGCACAAGTACCTGGGCAGTGTAAGACAAGCTGCTAAGATTTGAGTAGGGAGGCTCCAAAAGAAGCGAAGGAAAAATTTTAGAGGGTGGTTGTAGCCACTACAACACTTCCTTATTATTGATTTCCTCATAATTTTTCTTCTAACATGTTGTAACTTCTTCACGTGATTCTTCTAATTGTAGAATTGCTTCTTGAATTTTACTAAACTGCTCAATGAATTCAGGACGTAAACATAGTGGCATATTGTGTGGCAGATAACGTTCAAGGAATCGCATGGTTATATTGTACAGTAGATAATGTTCGAAGACTCACATGGCTCTGATACCACTTAGGCAACAAAATTGTAGCTTATTGACTTTAAATTGTTAAAATACACAAAGGTTGTAACAACCCTAGTGAAATTTTCATGAAATAAAAGTTAATAAAGGAAAAATAAGACCACGGTTAAGGGAAACTTATTTCAAGCTGAATGTTGGGCAAAGATATCCTAGTGGGCATCAATAGATGTGTGTTTTGGCTAAGGAAAATTGGAAAAGGCATTAAAAGGAAAAAAAGGCATCTTTGGCACATTTATTTATGAAAATAAGGGAAAATGGGAGAAAAGGAAGGTAAAATGTCACAAGTTGCATGTGAGGAGGAAATTGAAGGAAAATAATGGAAAATGAAGAAAATAAAGGCCTCATTAATAAAAAGTCTTATGAGGATCAGTGGGCAAGATTTTGCTAACCTTTTGTCAGTTCAAGTTTGGATCTCTCTCAATATTGTCTCTCTCTCACTCTTGGACACTTAGAGTTTTCATGGAGCACTCTAGCTTTGGATCAAATAAGGAAAATAAAGCAAAAGGGAAATGAAGGAAAGCAAGGATCAAGGAAGAAGAGTAGGATCAAGCTTCTTCAGCAGGAATACCTACAGGTAACCTTTTGCATGTGTGATTTCCTAGTTGGTTTGGACATGCATGGCTTTGCATGTTGGTGTATGGTTCTCTTATTGTCAATGGCATGGTTTTGTCGAGTTATGACAGTGGTTTTCAGCCTAGCCTTGCTTTTTTCTAAATTCCATGGTATGTTGGGATGTTTATCTCGTTTTGAGCTTTGGTTTGCCTGATGGATTTTGGAATTTGGGGCAAACGTTGTCTCAAGGTTCATTCCCAAAGGCCTGGGAATCCCTTGACCGGTTTTAGCGGGATACATAGTAAATCCTGAGGGAGAAGTTTTGGTTTAGGGCCTAGTGATTTTGGTTTGGATTGCGATAAAGCCTGAGATATTGGTTTCAGTTTAGGGCCTAGTGATCTGGGATTGGATTGCAGTAAAGCCTAAGAGAGAAGGAGATGGAAAACTCCTCAAGGATGTTGACACCTAATCATGCGGATTGGGTGAATAGTTGTAAATAATGTAAATAATAAATAATGGAAAAGGAAGAGTTATTGGGAGGTGAAACCCAAGATTCACTCACTCATGTATATAACTATGAACAATCTAAATGAATAAATATAGTTCATTTGAGGAGTTACCTCCTGGCCTGACATGGTATCAGAGCTAGTACCATTTTTGGCTTCCCTCTCTACCTTGTAACTCCCTTCTGCCATTTTTTGTAGTCTGTCATATCTGCTCATCTCTGCCATCATCTTCTGTGCATTAAAATTCTCTAGAAATGCGTTGAACATCCACTGTGAGTGCTAGTTTTCTTTTATTCTGTTGTACAGTGAAATATATGGGAGATCGTTGAAGACTGAGGAGTGAGTCTGTGCATTGCTTGAGAGTACGAAAGTGGAAGCGTGGTGTTGTGACTATGACAGTGTTGAGGTTTGGCTTGAAATCATTGTTCCTGTCACAACCATGGCAGCATTTGGAACACCAGATAAACGAACTGCAAGACTCATTGGAAGAACGGTTCGTATATCTGGAATCCAGGATTTCTGAAATGGAGATCGAATTGAAGAACATGATCTCTAGGATACACATAAGCGTTGAAAATAATGATGGCAATTAAGCCCCTTTATGCTTCAGCTACTGTTATGTTTTCAGTTCTCTCGGTCACTATATATACTGTTATATACATTGTTGTCTCATGCTTTTTTTTATAACTAACGTTGTATTTTTACTGTTTCTACGTTCGACTTAGAACCATACTACCTGCTTACCACCGTCTCTGCACAAACCACACTACCACTCTGGTACAGGGCCATACTGCCCTCATTCATATAACTTTCATTATATACTTAATACCGCTCTTCACATACCTATACCGCTCTCTGCATACCTATACCACTCTCCATATGAGTTAACATTGTCTCCATACGTATGTTGTGCCTCCTCCTCCCTCTCCTGGTTCATTAACACAGAGTTAACATTGTCTCCATAATACGCTCGATTCATAATAATGTTGTCTATACAGGCCAGCATATACCCACTACCCCATATACACCTTCCCCCAATAACACCTTCCCCCAAATAACACCTCCCTCAAATATACCTCTGCCATATATCAGAATTAGATTTTTTTACCATTAGGAGTAAAATTTTGCAGCAGAAGTATTTTCTGTAGTACACAGATTTTACAATGCATTCATTGATATCTATTGTGGGAGTGGTTCTCAATGGGAAGGAGAACTATCCTAAGTAGTCTCGAAATATCAAACACACTCTCATTTTTAATGAGTTGTGGAAAGGAGTTTGTGTTGGAGAAGGAGACAAAGAACCAGAAAAGCCTACCTCAGACAAGGAATTCGCCATTTGGGAAAATAAGAACAACAAGGCCTATGCCTTGATTGCAGCATCTGTAAATGAAGAGGTGAGTCGCCATATTTCACCATTTTCAAATGCTTTCGAAGCCTTACAAAAATTGAAGGAACTCTATGACTCACACTCTGCGCTTGAAGTTGTTCAACTCATGATTAAATTGTTCAGCCTTGAATTACAAAATGATGATCCTCTTGCTCTTGCATTAGAAGTAAAATCTATTATTCATGATATCAAACTCACTAATGTTGAACTAAACATTCCTCTTATAGCTTTTGTCAAGGCACTTTATCCAACTTATTCAAATTATCTTGAGTCATTACAGGCAAATGGAAACCTCAAAGAAATTACCTTTGACTCCCTTGTGAATAAATTTGCTGAGAGAGAGAAAGCTTTTGGGAAGAAGACAGCTCCTCGGTCTTCTAAAGAGGTTGTGTGTCTTGCACATAGAGAGAAGAATCTTTCTCAAGATTCTTCCAGAGGAAGAGGTGGTCGAAGAGGAAGAGGAAGAAGAAATTTCAGAGACAAGGGGTCAGACACTCTCAAGGAGAAAAGTTTGATTTTCATTGCATACGTTGCAATAGAGATGGATCACATGATGAATCCACATGTAAGTTGCCTTGGGACAGAATTGAGCAGGAAAGAAATCAACCCAAACGTAAAACTAATGACAAGGAGAAAGGTAAAGCACTTGAATCCACTCACTATGTTGTGGCACATTGTAATATTGGAGTAAATGAAGACTTGTTTAATGCTTCACTTGCTTCTTGGAAAAATAATTGGTTACTTGATTCAGGAGAAACTTTCCACAGGACTTTTAGAAGAGATTTTTTTAATAATTTACTAGAAATTTTGATGGAGCAGTATATTTTGGAGATAAATCAAAACTCAAGCCATCAGGGCTTGGCACAATCAGGCTCAAGTTACCTGTCTTCCAGACTTTCTTTTGCATGATGTTTTATATCTCCCACAACTGAGGAGAAACTTTTTGTCCTTGGTCCACATCCGCCATCAAGGACACTCCATTCATATGTTTGATGGCAAGGTTGAGGTGAGAAAAGCATTAGATCACTCACTTGTCATGATTGGGATAGAAGAAGAAAGCCTTCTCAAGTTGTAAGGTACCTCCGCTCATGCACAAAATTTCTCATACAATTCTCATTATGATGAAGGTACATTTCCATCAAGTCTATTATGGCATGCTAGATTTGGACACTTGAACTATGACATCCTTCACTTGTTGAAGAAAAATGGTGTTATTGGTTTGCCTACAATTCCTAGGAAACTTAAGCAATGTGATGCTTGCATTCTAGGAAAGCATAACAAACAGTCTTTTCATGATTCACATTCCAAAGCACATAGAAAACTTGAACTCATTCATTCATATTTATGCGGTCCAATGCATGTTCCTTATGCAAATGGAAATAAATATATGATGACATTTATTGATGACTACACCAGAATGTGTTGGGTTTATTTATTGAAGAACAAATATGATGCTTTTCAAACAATCAAGAAATTTCATACATGGATTGATAATGATGCACAATCTCATATTGGCTCTATTCGCACTGATAATGGAAAAGAATACACTTCAAATGAATTTTAAAATTATCTTCGCCAACATGGGATAAAACATCAAACAATTGGGCCTTATAATCCCCAATAGAATGGAGTAGCTGAAATAATGAATCGGACAATATTAAATATGGTACGTTCCATGATGTTTTTCAAGAATGTAAATTTGATGTTTTGGGTTGATGCAGTTCTATGTGTTGTATATGTAAAGAATAGATGTCCATCTAATTCTATTAGAAACAAGACTCCTTATGAAATGTGGTTGGCGACATTCCTTCGGTAAAGCATCTCAGGATCTTTAGTTCCACCTGTTATGCCTTGATACCAAAAGTACATAGAAATAAACTTTGTGCAAGGAGTCATAAGTGTATCTTCTTGGGGTATTCAAACACCTCCAAAGCATACAGTCTCTATGTTGAAGTTAATAAAAAAAAAATTGTATTTAGAGATGTAATATTTCTTGAATCTTCCAAAGTTGGTAATGTTGTTGAGCAGTAACTTGATCGCTTAGATAGATTCGCAAATGCAAAATCATTTCAACAATTTGATAATCAAATTCCACAACTTGAAGGGGGGATTCCTATACTGGATCAATCTGTGGAATATTCTTTTGAAGCACTCTCTCGCCCACATGAAACTCCAACAAGTGATGATACTTTGAGTGATGTGATTGACATAATTGGGAGACTCAATCTTGATTCAGTCCCAACTCAATCAACTGAGCAGCCTGGACCATCTCAGAAAGGTCCCCCATAGTGGCTGACAAAGACACTTGAAAGTGTTCATCCTAGTGAAGTTGGAAAGACAGGAACAAGAAATTCAACCAGGTAAAATGGAGGTGATGTAGATGATTCTGATTCAACTGTTGATATGGATGTTTCTTATGATTGTGAACTAAATTTTTCTACATATTTTGAAACAACTTCCTTCAAAGAAGTTGTTTCTCATGATGAATGGAAAGAAGTGATGAAAAAGGAGTATGATGCCTTGATAAAGAATGGCACTTGGAAGCTGGTTCATCCTCCATTGGGAACCAAACAAATTGGCTGAAAGTGGGTCTACAAGAACAAGTATAAAGTTGATGACTCACTTGACAAGCACAAAGCTAGGCTTGTGGCAAAAGGTTTAGCATAGAAGGAAGAGGTTGATTATGAGGATACTTTTGCCCCCACAGCAATATAGGCTACCATCTGGACACTCTTTTCCCTAGCAGATCAGAACGGTTGGAAGGTCCATCAAATGGATGTAAAAATTGATTTCTTAAATGGAGATCTAAAAGATAATTCTTTTATGTCCCATCCTGATGGATTTGTTGTGAAAGGACATGAACATAAAGTATGCAAACTTGTGAAATCCTTGTATGGCCTCAAGCAAGCACCGCGAACCTGGTATGAAAAGTTAACTGGGGATCCTCTGAAACTCAACTTCAAACATTATGATCTTGACGATGAATCTTTGTTTGTCAAGAAAGTTGGAAAAACGATTATATATCTTGTGGTATATGTAGATGATCTTTTGATGATAGGGAACAATGAGAGCTAAAAATTGCATCCATAAAGAAGGAATTTAGTAAATGTTTTGAAATGACTGATTTGGGCTATGTTCATTACTATCTTGGTATTGAAGTAACTCAGCATCTGAAGTCTATATTCCTTTCTCAAAAGAAGTACATTGGAGATCTGTTGAACAAGTTTGGCATGGTTGAGTGCAATCCTCTAACTACTCCAATGGAACAAAACTTAAAGCTCACATCCATTGAAGGAAAATAATTTGAGGATGCAACAAAGTATAGACAGCTTGTAGGGAGTCTCAAATACCTAACGACTACCAGACCAAGCATTTCATTTGTTGTTGGAACCCTCTCTAGTTTTATGCAAAAGCCTTGTGAGGGACATTGGTCCAATGCAAAAAGAATTCTAAAGTACTTGAAGGGAATTCAAGACTTTGGACTCAAATATACATAGGTGGGTGACTTCAGCTCAATTAGATACTCTGATTCAGACTTCGATGGAGACAAAGAAACTAAGGTATCTACTTCTGGTTATGCTATGAGTCTTGGATCAGGAGTTGTCTCCTGGGGATCACGCAAACAATCAGTTCTAGTAGATTCCACAACAGAGGTAGAATATGTGGCAGTAGCTGAGGCAACAAAATAAATTGTGTGGTTGTGGAAAATTTTGAAAGATTTGCAGGTAAAACAATTACATTCAACTCCACTCATGATTGACAACTCCTATGTAATAAAGTTGGCCAAGAACCTGAAGTTCCATGATCGAACGAAGCACATTAATACAAAATCCATCTATGCCACTGTTCCACTAATGAGCAGATTGCAGACATCTTCACCAAAGCTCTTGGAAGAGAAAAGCTTGAAATATTTAGAATGATGCTTGGACTCACCAACATCCCTTCAGATTAAGGGGGGAATGTTGACACCTAATCATGGGGATTGGGTGAATTGTTGTAAATAATGTAAATAATAAATAATGGAAAAGGAAGAGTCATTGGGAGGTTAAACCCAACAGTCACTCCCTCATGTATATAACTATGAACAATCTAAATGAATAAATATAGTTCATTTGAGGAGTTACCTCCTGGCCTGACAAAGGATAGTGATGGATTTTGAATGGCATTCCAAGTTCGGTTTGGTTGTGATCGAAGCACCGGTTTTGGTGTGATCACGATTTGTTTAGGGTGGAGGTGATTTAACCTATGGATTCCCTTGGTTGTTCTTAGATGGGTTATTCTATGAGATCCCACATTCATGCTTAGAATATGGCATGAGGGTGACTAGCTGAAAGAGAGATTTGGTTTAGCCATGTCTAAGGTCGGGTGGTATGTGGAAGTCTTGGACCTAGTCTGATTTGCCTATGATTAATAAAATCTAAGTTCTCTTACTTTTGTACTTGTTATTATGTGGATTTAATGGATGTCATATCTCTAATATTTATATGGTTTTATGTAGGTTATAAGTAGGGTTATGTGATTGGTTAATGTGATGGTTATTTCATGTATTTACTTGTAAATATTAAATGGATGGATGGAAGACCTAATTGATTATATAATAGTTCAATGGAGAAGGAGGTGATCCTTCTGGTTATGTTTCATAAGTTCTTTCAATCATTTATGCTTTGTCTTGTATCCTAGACCTATAGGTTGCATTGATGCCAAGTGTTTGACTGAATGTCAGTCCCGGTTGGGGATGCTCAAGCCTAGGCATGAGGTTGATTTTTGATTTATCAACATTGTTATCATGTATTTGATGGATTCTAAAGCATGTAGCACGTTATGGGCAGAGGTCGAGATTGTAGGCTAGAAAAGTGGCTTAATTCTCAGGGTCGTTGGCATAGGTCTGCTGAGAAAAGTCCACAATCTTTCCTATAGCATGAGAGTGAATTAGGGTTAAGAGGCGTCAAAAAATTAGTGGGACCTAGGGACATGATGTCTGAGTGGCTGGAATTTCTCCTCGGGTTGTAATTGCTAATGTGGATGGGTTTGTTTGATGAGTTTTGTCGATTCCATTTCCCTAAGGTCACCAAGGACATTGAATCCCTCATAGTAACCTCTCTCATCACATGTTTTCCTGACTGCTTGGCTGCTTGGGTGGACCTGGGAGGAGGTGGTGTTAAAGATTGGTATCAGAGCATGGTTGCGCTCACCTTGTATGTTAGGTTCATTCTTGAATGTTTTGATTATATGTATCAGTCTTGTAGGTTGATCACAAGAATTGATCACTTATGCTCGACTACATGTGTTTATACGTATGTGTAGTTGATTAGGCATTGCGTATGCATGTTGATAGTTGCATGTGGCAATGTGTGCAATGGTTCAATGGTTGTTGTCATGCATGAGGTCACAACATGCATTGTTGATATGGCCTTGCATTGATAACTGAACCCTAGCTAGAATGGTGTTCATAAGTTGATACACTTATTTGATATATGTCTATATGTTGTTATGATTATGTTATGCATGTATCATGTTGATTTGATGATCTTGCAGACAAGGTATCCTCCCCGAATTATGCTAAGGTTCGTTGGTTTATTGTGAATTGGTTTAGCTGACCTAGTATTGTTTGCTGGATAAATAGATCTTGTGGACAAGGCCGATCTCCCTAGTATCAAAAGATATCTAGCAACAAACAGGACAAGCAAATCTACCTTTCTCTAAACATATTGCGATTCATTAATAAAAACTATAGAGGTGTTTAGACCCTACCTTAAGTCCAACACTAGTTTGTAGCAGCCATCCTTCAACTATCCGAAAGAGTTTCCTTTTGAGAACCTGCAATCACAAACAAGCACACATCAAATAACACCTGCACAGCTAATATCATAAATCATGTTCATTATGGTGATCAAGGAATCCATAAAATAAACCATAAAACACAGCTTATTGAGAAAAATAAACTTATTTGTATTAACTTTGAAATAGAAGAACTTTACAACCTTTGGTGCCTTGATGTTGTACAAGCTCTTCCCAAGGTCCGAAATAGGAATCTCCTTTACTTTGACAAGCCTCACACTCTTCCAAATGAGATCAAAGAGGTATGTAATCTTTCCTTACAAAAGCTCAATTAGGAAGACTATGTTCCAGCAGCATTTCACCTCAAAAATATTCAGCTTTCAACCTCCCAAGTAACCAGCCCAATGCTTCATTTTATAGTGCAAAGGAAGGAGGTTACAGGTCCACCTATGAAAGGATAGAGTCCTCCTTCAAAGGGATAAGCTCCTCACATCAAGGGGTTAGCTCCTTAAGGTATGGGATGCATGAACCTTAAAGGAGCAAACTTGCCACCTCAAGGTTCCTTCTAGAAGCTTCTAGAAATGACTCAAAGTGAGTTTTTAAGAATATACTTGCACCTTTTTTACTTTTACAGGGGTCCGCACCCATAACACAGAGACAGAGCGATCAGGTGCGCAGGAGACATAACCTTTAGGTGCGGGACCGCAGGTAATGCTAAGAGAAAGTGCGGAACCGGAGTTTTAGACTTTTGAGGGCTTTCTCTTATTTTCAAGGATTGATATGAAGAACTGAGGCTTAAGCCTTGCAAAGGAGGAAAGTATGAGTGGTAATGGACTCACACAACTTGTAGAATGTCAAAATGACAATTTTTAGTACAACAGATTGCCCCCTAAAGTGCAAAGTCTATAATAGATGAAAACGAACTCTTTCATGTACGAAGAGTGAAGTACTTTATCATTTCAAGGATCATCCTGTGGACACCCCAGTCAGAACCTGTAAAAACATTCAATGCAAAATATATATATGTGAAAATATCATCGTTGAGTTAGGCATTCCCATACTCAGATAAAAACTGACTAGAAAACTAACTAAACTGCTATGATACAGGAATGATTTTGTAATACATCACAAGTATAGAAATATGTAGACACTGTATGGGCGCAACCATCTGTTTATGAATAGTCCACTGTATAATGAATAACAAAATTCCTCACAGCCTGGATGGTGGAAACTAGATCCAGGGTCTTGATTTCTGCTTCCCGAACTAGTACGATTCTATCCATGTGAATGAATGTGTCAAAGTCGAACATGGTAAAAACCACTTGATTACCAGTCAATGATGTGAACTATTAACAAGTGTGAGAGAAACCACCAGTAATGTCAATGGCTCTCAAATTACTCAGTACAATCCATGAAATGTGAATAAATGAGTTGATGTCGAACATGTCATAGAATCCTTTGATCGAAGGTCAATGACGCAACCTGTCGTCAAAGGCGAGAAACCTACCATTGGGCATGCAGATTCCAAGGTACTGACAATTTCTAGATCATCTTTCTAGATATTGAGCTGAAGTCGATAGAAAGCGATCTATCGTAGGCAAGCCCACAACACGAAATCATAGATCAAGTTTTGAAGAAATATATTTGGCAAGGACTAACTCAGGGATGGTCAAAATGGATGACAGATATTTTGCAAATGAATGGTTTATTTGAACTGACCTCTGGAACACATAACGACACTATAGATGGTTTGGTGACAATTGACCCAAAGCTAATACCCAGAAACCAGCTGAAGACCTTCAATATGGTTTGATTAACTGTTAGGCAAAGGATTTCCCAACCCAGGTAAACAAAAAGTGTCGTGTTCAAGAGTGGTTAATTGTTTTTCTAAAACATAAAGCGTAACAAACAGGTTCATTTTTCTCTCTTTTCCCCCACCATTTCTCGCAAGTATCTCTTTATTTTTTACAAGCTTGAGGAGGATAACATTTGCTTGGTTATAAGCTCATCCTTCGGATGAGTCCAACTTAATTTAAAATTCAAACCCTAAGAAGGAGTGGTTCATTCCTATTTAAAATTGAACAGGTCCTTTACTGTTAAATTTTAATGAGTCCAGTATAGGAAAAACTTGGTGTTTTTCAATTTTATGGAGTCAGAAGAAAAACTTAAGGAAACTCCATGGGTGTCCTTTTTCGTAAATTTGTGTCCCTCAAGCCCAAAAAAGTATAAAATAATTCTTGAGAGAACTACTTGACCATTACGATTAAGGAGTAATTTTCATAATTAGTGGCTCCGATCTGAAAAAGTAAAAAAGCGATCGAAGACACGTCATTTTATAACCAATATTGAACTTGAAACGACAAAAGTCAAGTGATCTTTTCATGTTTATATGGTCAGAAAAGAGTTGTAAGTGGACGACCTTTTTAATTCCATTTAACGAGTTAAAAAGGAAAAACTTGGCAATCTTTTCATATTTTACGAGTCAGAAAAGAGCTTAAAGAGGACTCGTCCTAGAGGAATGAGTGGTATAAAGGGTAGCAACTAGTTCTGGCAATGGAGGAACTGCTCAAAACATGTAATGGTTAAGAGGCTGGCTAATAAAACCACTCATAGATGCGGTCCCTCAGGAAGGTTAAACAACCAAGTGAAATCATATGATCAGCCAAAGAGATGGTGGCGATGGAATGAAAACAACCAAGGCCCATCTAACAGAATTTAGCAGATAAAGACGGCAATCACGAGATGTAAATCAGGTATGGGTTCATTTTTACACAAGCTTGAACCTTAGATAACTCTGCTTGGATTCGGTTTCATGTTTACACAAGCTTGAAATGAAAAACTGTGCTTGTTATAAGTTTGCATGCCCCTAGCATAATAACTCAAATCAAGGTACATGCCCCCCAAGCTTCATTGCATTCAACCAGGTGGATGGAATGAAGGTTCACTTTCGATATCTTGTAAAGACTCGACTTGGAAAGGGAGTTGTTTCATTTTTTAATGAGGTTGACACAGGAAAAGAAATATCCTCAAAACCCTTGTTTCATTTTTTAACAAGCTTGACTCAAGACAAGGAACTATGCTCATGACTCCTTATTTCATTTTTTAAATGAGCTTGACATAAGACCAGGAACTATGCTCCAGACACCCGGTTTCATTTTTTAACGAGGTTGAGACAGGAAAAAACTATCCTCGAGACATCCAGTTTCATTTTTTAACGAGGTTGAGATAGGAAAAAACTATAATCGTGACATCGAGTTTAATTTTTTAACGAGGTTGAGACAAGAAAAAACTATCCTCGCGACATCCAGTTTCATTTTTTAACGAGGTTGAGACAGGAAAAAACTATCCTCGTGATAGGTCAGGAATGAGAAAATAACTGTACCACCTGATATGCAATTTCAAAGGGATTCAAAGGCATCGCACCATCAAATGAATCCACCTCGAGATCGGAAGGTATGATCCAAGGATCATCAAAAGCAATAGTGTTCGATGAAATCATATGAATAGTTGCAATAAAAGGTGATACGTTAGGAGGAGGGATGGAAAAAGTTCGTAGTAAACTAGAATCTTTAATCAAACCTACCCCAACATCCTTGTAAGGGATAGTCATTTTACAGACGTGTTGAATGCTATTAGTAGAGGCCGTGTCAAATGAAAAAAATTCAGCTGGTCTATCGTAATGATATTTCCGTTATGAGGAAACTTAATAAGCCGAAAGACTGATGAAACAATAGCAGTCATAGCACAAGACCAACTGCGACCCAGGAGAAGGTTGTAATCTAGAGGGGCATCAACCACTTCCACATCTAGATTAACAGTTTTGCCTTCGACCCCTATAGGTAAGTCTTCCAAAATACCAAAAGGATGGAACCCTCAGCCATCAAAAGCCTTTAGAATTTTTGGAGACTGATTGAGTGTAGGAGAACCAAGAGATCTCCAACACTGGATCGACATAATACACGTAGAAGCTCTCTCATAAATCACAGTCCAAAAGCAAGGCCTGTTTTTTACTAACCCTGGAATCTGGAAAGCCATTTGATGAGGATGGCAGGGTGTACTATTCTCTAAATCGAATATTATTAGGTTTGAATCCTGAATATCAATAGCTCCTATAGCAGACAATAGTAATTTACGTTCTGCTGGGCATGATTGCTAAACTTCCAAAGCCGACATTGTTGAAGTTGAAACAGCTAAGTCTTCAACAATGTTATAATTTTGAGCAGCTCTCATATATGGATTGAAAGCTAATTTCCAAAATATACCTATAGCAGCCAGTTTGATTACTAATTCTGGGTTGGGTTTCTCAATCTGTAGGGGAGCAGACCCAGGAGGAGTTGTAGTTGATGGGTTTGAATTAGAAGATTCTACTTCTTTACCATCAACGGGATTGTTACTACCATAATCTTGCAATCGTGTTGCAATCCTGACATGAGACATCATCATAATGGGTTCTTTTGAGGTATTTGAGGAAGAAGCAACCACTTTACTACCTTGAGTAGGAGAAGGATCCTTCAAGACAGTAGGTGTTTGAGAACCTTTAATGAATTTCGAAAACTCTGCTCAATATGGGCATTCTTTAGTAAAATGATCCTCGTCGCAGATGAAACAAGGATAGCGAGGTTTTCGTTTTTCGTCAATAGATTCATTTTTATTTGTTTTATCTTTTGAATTTTGATTGTTTTTGTTCTTCCCCTTCTCTTTACTACCGGATTCAGTCGTAGATGAATCTACGACATGGACGTCGGCAGAAAATTCAGTGGAAGAATCTCCTTTCGGGGAGTCAGGTAAAGTTATTGTAGGAGAAGAATTCTTTGAAGATTTCTTCTTGCTTTTAATACTAACTAAACCAATGATACCATCAGCGGTATGAGACCCTGAAGGAGCTGTAGTTTTTGAAAGATTATGGATTTTTTCGTGTAAAGTACCTGACTGCGTATAAACGAGGTCAAGGTACTAAGCCTGAGCAATGACTTGCTCTTCAGTGACAACTCCTGCCTTAGCTACATCTTCAGTGATTTTAGGTAACAAAGATTTAACGAACCATTCTGCTAAAATTTGATCCGGAATAAAAACTTTCACTAAACGCCTTCTACGTCGCCATTCATGAATATGACCAGAAATATATGTGGACGTGGATTGTTTTAGTGAAGTTAACAATTCCATGCCATTGTCGTATCTGACAGGCAACTGAAAATGAGTTAAAAAAGCAGTGGCTAACTAACTGAAATTATAAAAAGAGCCTCGTGGTAACTCAATGTACCATTTGGCAGCGAGACCAATAAGATTTCTTTGAAAAAGACACAATCAAATTAAATCATCAACAATGGAATTAGATGCACACCAGAGGTGATAAGTCATCACATGACTTGACGGATCCTCGCCTAACTTACCCTCGAATTTCGGGATATCACTGGGCAACTTATTAGGCATTGGCAACCAGTACGGAAGATAGTAAATTGGATCATTCGTAAGGCACAACAAATCAGGTAAATCCAAAGTTGCAATAAATGGTAACTAACGGTTAGGTTTACGAAAACCTTGTGTAATGAGACCAGCGCTAGGAAGAGGATATCCAGGATAACCTGGAATCGGATTTGCATTAAGAATGTTATAACCTCCTGGAAAACCAGGATTAACTAGACCAAACTGGGGTTGTTGATACTGATAGATTGGATTTTGCAGAGTAGGACCGGATTGATACCATCCCTGGTACAGTTGACTCGTTGAAATTGTACTTGAACCAGCTTGTCCTACAAGCATCTGGACCGAAGTCTGAACTGTAGGTCCTGACTGGGGTACAGAGACTTGAGGAGTTTGCATTGATGTAGGGATAGTAGAAACTGGAGCTACAGATGCTCCAGAAACAGGTGTGGTAGATTGAACAGAAAATGCAGCAGTTGCAGCAGCAATTCGAGGCAGAGTCTGAGGTGAACTAGGCCCAGGCTACTGAATTAAACCAGGTGCAAAGGTTTGAACCGTAGGTTAGACGGATTGCTGGGTTGGACCAAAAACCAAAGGTTGTCCAGCTTGATAAGGTAACTACACATTAGGTTTCAAAGTCTATTGAGTTTGAGACGGATCCCACACCATATTCATTCCAGGACCCATAAAAGGTTGTACATATGGAGGACCATAACCTGGTTGAACGTAGGGCTGATAATTAGGAGGCACATTTCCAGCTCCTTGTAAAAATGACTGACCAGAAGGCGGTTGGAAACCTTGAATTGGGTACTGACCTTGAGGTTGATAACCCTGAGGCACGTACTGAATCTGGGATTGAAAAGCATCCTGAGGAATATGGGGTTGTGTCACACGGAATGAGTCGATCTTGCGGACAAGATTGACCTCCCTAGTATCTAATGATATCTAGTGACAAGCAAGCCAATCAAAAACTATCTTTCTCTAAATATGAAATTTATAAACAAAGGCAAACAAGTGTTTTAGGCCTACCTTGGGTCCAATGCAAGTTTGTGGAAGCCTCGCTCCTTTGATCCAAATGAGCTCCCTTATCGCGAATCTGCAAACACAAACAAGCACACAAATTAAATAGCACCTAAAAAGCCAATATCATAAAGCATACTTATCATGATGATCAAGGAATTCATGAAACAAATGACATAAGACAATTTGTTGAGAAAAATGAATCTGATTGTATTAATTCAAATCAAAGAAGAACTTTACAACCTGTGCCTTGATGTTGTACAAGCTCCTCCCAGGGTCCAACAAGAAGTCTCCTCTACTTTGACAAGTTTCACTCTCTTCCCAATGAAGCCAAAAGGTATGTGAGCTCTCCTCTCAAGCTTAACTAGGAAGTCTCAATTCCACCAGCATTTACCCTCAAAAATGTTCAGCTTCTAACCTCCCTAGCAACCAGCCCAATGCCTTAATTTATAGTGCAATGGAGGGAAGTTAATAGGTCCTCCTTCAAAGGGATAGCTCCTCTCATCAAGGGATTATCTCCTTCTCTTTTGGGATGCATGAACCACCTAAGAGCGAACCATCCACATCAAAATTCCTTCTAGAATCATCTAGAATTAAACCAAAGTGAGTTTTTTAGAATAAACTTGCGCCTTTTTGACTTTCACAGGGGTCCGCACCCACTCCTTTAGAGACAGAGCGGGCAGGTCCGCTGGTAATGTGAACAGGGGGTGCGGGACTGCAGGTAATAGTGAGAGAAAGTGCGGAACCAGAGCTTTAATGATTTTTAATGTCTTTCTCTCATTTTCAAAGCTTGACATGAAGAGCTGAGGTCTGAGACTTGCTTAGGAGGTCAGTATAAGTGATGATAGACCCATACTGACTGCAAATAGTCATGGTGACGATATTTTTGTGTAACAGATTGCCCCCTAAAGTACGAAGTCTGTAGTAGATGAGGACTTCATTTATCATCTAGGAAGATTGAAGTACTTTATCATTTCGAGGATCATCTTGTGGAGAGCCCGGTCGGAACCTGTAAAACATTCAATGCAAAATATATATATGAGATCATATCATCGCTGAGGTAGGCATTCCCATACTCAGATCAAAACTGACTAGAAAACTAACTACTGCTCTGATATAGGAATGATCTTGTAATACATCACAAGTATAGACATATGTAGACACAGTATGGACACAGCCATCTGTTTATGAATAGTCCACAGTATAATGAATACAAAATTCCTTGCAGCCTAGATGGCGGAAACTAGATCCAGGGTCTTCATTTCTACTTCCCGAAATAATACGATTCTATCCATGCGAATAAATGTGTTGAAGTCGAACATGGTAGACACCACTTGATTACCAGTCAATGATGTAAATTGTTAACAAGTGTGAGAGAAACCACCAATAATGTCAATGGCTCTCAAAGTACTCAGTACAATCCATGAGATGTGAATAGATGTGTTGATGTCGAACATGTCAAGGAATCCTTTGATCGAAGGTCAATGATGCAACCTATCGTCAAAGGCGAGAAACCTGCCATTGAGGCATGCAGATCCCAAGGTACTGACGATTTCTAGATCATCTTTCTAGATAATGAGCTGAAGTCGATAGAAAGCGATCCGTCGTAGGCAAGCCCACAACACGAAATCATAGATCAAGTTTGAAGAAATTTAGTTGCAAGGACTGACTCAGGGATGGTCAGAATGGATGACAGATATTTTGCAGATGAATGGCTTATTTGCACTGACCTCTTGGACACATAACGACACAGCAGATGGTTTGGTGACAATTGACCCAAATTTAATACCCAGAAACCGGCTGAAGACTTTCAAGTGGTTTGATCAACTGTAAGGCAAAGGATTTCCCAACCCAGGTGAATAAAAGTGTTGTGTTCAAGAGTGGTTACAAAGTATGACAAACAGGCTCATTTTTCTCTCTTTTCCCCCACCATTTCTGGCAAGTACCTCTTTATTTTTGACAAGCTTGAGGAGGATAACATTTGCTTGATTATAAGCTCATCCTTCGGATGAGTCCAACTTAGTTTAAATTCGGACCCTAAGAAGGAGTGGTCCGTTCCTGTTTGTAATTGAACAGGTCCTTTACTGTTAAATTTTAACAAGTCCAGTATAGGAGAAACTCGGCGTTTTTCAATTTTAGAGAGTCTGAAAAAACTTAAGAAGACTCCATGGTTGACCTTTTTCGTAAATTTGTGTCTCCCAAGCCCGAAAAAGTATAAAATAATACTTGAGAGAACCGCTTGATCATTATGACCAAGGAGTACTTTTCGTAATTAGTGCCTCTGATCCGAAAAAGTAAAAAAGCGATCAATGACACGTCGTTTTATAACCAATATCAAATTTGAAACGACAAAAATCCGGCAATCTTTTCATGTTTTTACGGTCAGAAAAAGAGCTGTAAGTGGACCGTCTTTTTAGTTCCGTTTTAACGAGTTTAAAAAGAAAAACTCGGCAATATTTTCATGTTTTAGGAGTCAGAAAAGAGCTTAAAGGTGACTCTAATGTTTTTTCGTCGAAAATGACCGATTTCGCCTGAAAAATCCGTTATCCTGAACAAAAACTCAAACATTACTCATACCTGTTTAAAATGGATAAAAATGCTGCAAAAGTTACCTTTCTAAAGTGAAACATAAACAAATTAACAACTCATTTATTCAAAAAACTTATAAAAAGGGCTTTTGTCAATTCATTTTTACCGTTTGAGTTTTGGGTGAGAAAATAGAGCTTTTGGTCAGAAACTTCCCGTGAAGATTGCAGAAAATCCGTCCGTCGGAATCGAGCGCCGTCTCCTCCAGGTAATCCACATCATCCTACTCTTCAATTTCATCCATTTCAAATTTGTTTTTAGGTTTTAATTTCATTTTTTAGAGGATTTTTAGGCTAGAAACCCATGCGCGGGGGCCTGCAGGCACAACACAGGTAGCCTGCGGACCCCGACTTTTTCGCAATGGGGAAAAAGTCAGGGGTCCGCACCTGCCGTGAAGGCAAGGTGCGGACCCATGCACTGTCTCTAACAGAGAGGGTTTGGTCCTCGCAGCAAGGGTTTTTAACCCTAAATTTCTCAAAATTCACCCAAAAATTTCCATTTTTTATATTCTAATTCGCCTTTTTGTTGGATGTAGAGTATACATCATGCTTGATTGGCGAGAATGGGAGCATGAGGATGTAGATCTTGCCGTGATAAATCATCAACCTTCAATTGATGCATTGAAGGCATGCGGCTTATACAAATTCTGGGCCATACCTGGCATGAGGGCCCAGGTGGACTTCTTGCAGTGGCTGGTAGACAGGTGGAGCATACAGGACCAGTGCTTCTTCATTGGTGGTCACCAGCTCGAAATGGAGCCGGTAGACATATACTTTTTGACTGGTTTTCCTAAGAGAGGTGAACACTTGACTCTATTCGGGACTAGGCCAGGTGGCCAGTCTGTCGATAGCCTCCGGCTAGAGTTCTGTAACAACCAGACTAGAGACAAAGGGATAGACATCAAAACCATATCCCTTCCTGAACTCATGGTAATCGCATTTACTGTTACCAGGCTTTGCGGGAGCGCAACACTACATATAGCCACTGGATCCCAAATGCGGATGGCAGTTGACTGCTTTCGAGGCACCATCTTCAACTAGTGCGATGCTGTGTTGGCTAATGTAAAAGGCCAACTGACTAGAGCCAAGAACAGACAATCGAAGACCTTTGGATACAGTGCTTTAGTTGTGAGCTTTGGTTTGGAGAGGGTCCCAATGTTGGTCCCACAGCACCTCACTGTTGGAGCTGGACTTCCTCGAGAGCCCAAACTGATGCGATGGGTTGCAGTTATGGCTCGTCATCCTGATGAGGGGACAGAGGTCGTTCGATTCAAAACTGAGTATTTCCATTGGTTGGAAAACCAGGTTTTTTCTATTCAGGACTTTCCTTACATTGGGGTAGATTTTCACGATGACCCAGACATGGCTCTTCCACCAGGAGAGCAATGGGATGACTCAGGTAAAATCATTTTCAACATTTTCCTAATTTAAATTTTTTTTTGTTTTTATCTCGTCCCAAAATTGATAGTAAAAGTTTCAAATGCAGATGTGGGTCCATAGTGACCAGCCACTCTCCGGCCTTACGAGAGGAAACAACCAGTTGCAACGACACCAACCCCACAGGACGAATCAACAGAGACCTTGGCCGAATTGGAGAGCCATCTAGAGCGTTTGACAGGAGACATTCCGGAGACCGGCATAGATGACATTCCTCGTCGACTACAGTGCTATGTGATTGGGGTCCTAGGACCTTTCAGGAGGTTCCTTTGTAAGGTGGCCCGTACAGTGGTTTCTTATCGAGATCATCACCAGTGATAGGATGATCGCCTATTGTAGACACATATGACATTTTTGCTTTTTGTACTATCATTTTTACCGATCATAAGGTTTTTTTCAACCTATGATCGAGGACGATGTATATTTTGACAAACTCCTATATTATACTATATCACTATTACCGGCTTATCTTGTAAAACATGTTATGGAATGTTTTTAAATTTATTTGTATGATTATTGCAAATGTTTGCTTAACATTCGAGAAGCCATTGCGTCTGCTAATGTATTTAAAGATCTTGGAATATGCTGATATTCAATATAATCAAATTCACGTTCCAAGAGACGCACTCTCAAAAATAATCTCAATAACACTGGATTTCTAATGGCATATACTCTATTAAGCTGTAATACAACGAGTTCAGAATCTAACCTCACTATCAAACTCCGAATCCCAAATGAAATAGATTCAGATAATAACTCAATCACTGCACTATCTATACTCAGCAATGTTGTTCGTTGTTTGACCGAGGCTTACCCCATGCATAGATACCAACTCATCAGAGGGCGAATAAATAACCCAAGCTGCGAAAGAAATGTTCCGTGTATTACGACAAGCACCATCAGCAAAACCAATGTATGTTTGGGGAGGCGTCGACATCTGCAATATCAAGAGTAAAACCAAGATAAGCAGGAATAATGACGAAAAACACTCTCTAAGCTAAGCATACTTTTTAAACTAAAACACACCAGCTAGAAAGAAAACTATCCTAACTAAAAATCTCCACACCCAGATTTTAAGCATAATACCTCTTCAGGTAAAGACCATTTCTGGGTTTACCTAAAGAGACCCCGTCAAAGTCTACCAACTCATAGGCCCCTTTTGCTAGCTTTCGCTTAACAACATAGTGACCATGCCACATAGGAACGAATTTCCCAGCGCCTAATTTATCATTTTCTTGATTATACAATAACACTAGGTCTCCTTCCAAAAAATTTCGAGGGGTCACATTTCGGTCATACTGAGCTTTAATACGTTTTGCATGAGTTTTGATCACCAATGCAGCATTACGTCGATTCTCATCTAGCTGAGCCAAGTATAACAAACGTTTTTCCTCTTCGGAAGTGGCTGGAAGTAACTCGATGGCCATTTGCAATGACGGGATTTCGCATTCAATGAGTAACACAGCTTCCAAACCATAAACTAGTTGGAAAGGAGTGAACCCTGTTGACATTTTTACTGAGGTTCGATACGCCCAAAGCGCTGAAAATAGCATGTTATGCCAATTTGACCTATGAATCTCAATGATTCGTCAGATCATGATGACTAGAACTTTGTTGATGGCTTCAACCAGACCATTAGCCTATGGATAATATGGAGTTGAACTATCGTGACGCAAGCCAAGCTGGCCTGTAAGTTCAGTCATCATAACGTTTCGAAAATGACGCCCATGATCGGTGATAATCGTTTGTGGAACAGCAAACCTAGCAATTATATGATTGAACACGAAAATCGCAGTTGTTTTGCCATCTGCCTCAAATGTAGGCATCGCCTCGGCCCACTTGGTAAAATAATCTACCGCAAGGATGATATACGCATGCCCCCCGGCCGAGTGAGGGTTACATGTAACATCATCCATACCCCATTTTGCAAAAGGACCGACGGCAATTATAGGGTGGAGAGGAGTAGGTGGAGCGCGCATCTTTCGATCAAAACTTTGGCAGTTGTGGCATTTTCGGACCGCGTTAATACAATCTTTAAACAAAGACGGCCAGAAGTAGCCAGCGCGCAATATCTTTTGGGCTGTGGCATACCCAGACATATGACCGCCACATGCTCCAGAGTGACAGTGATTTAGAACCCTTTCAGCTTCCTCATGAGTTAAATAACGTCGAAAAACAGAGTCCGCCCCACGACGATAAAGAGTATCTCCAATAATTCTGAATTGTTGGGACTGGAATCGTATTTTTCGACGTTCTGACCTTGATATTTCTGGCCGAAAGGATTGGGTCTGGAGATAAACGATGATATTCACATACCATGGATCTAAAGTGCTAATTGGAAACAAGGATTCATCCGCAATGGGCTCCTCCGCCACAATTTCTGTGTTAGCATGCGGGAAGTCACACATTAACTCTACAAAAACTAAAGATTTCTTCGACTTAGACTTTTCAAATTCCAAGTCGAACTCCTGTAGGATGACAATCCATTTGGAGTACTTGCCCCCTAGAAATTGCTTGGTCAAAATATAGATCATAGGGTTGCAATCAGAAATTACTGTAGTTTTACGTAGTAAAATGTAATGACGAAAACGTTGGACAGCTTGAACCGCTGCCAATGCCAATTTCTCCACATGTGAGTATTTTAGCTCAGTTGGATTTAAAGTTCGACTAAGGTAATATATCACATGTTCAGTACCGAATTCATCTTCCTGAACTAACACCATTCCAATGGTGGAATGGGAGGCGGTGAGATACAAGAAGTAGTCCTGGTTGTAGTTGGGAGGATGCAATAACGGTGCATGGTTCAACGCGTATTTTAATGCATCAAAAGATTTCTCAGCTATCTCATCCAAAAAGAATGGAGTATTCCGTTTCAACAACCGGGTAAAACCCTTTGTAATCTCAGCGTAGTTAGGAATGAATCGACGTAAAAAAATTGCTTTCCCTTGCAAACTTTGGAGTTGGCAAAGACTCGAAGGAGGAGGCAATTTGACAATAGCTTCAACCTTCAAGTGATCGACACAAATGCCAGCTTTCGAAACAACAAACCCCAGTAACCGACCCGTTTCTATACAGAAAACACACTTGTGTGGATTCAACCTAATCGATAATGCCTACACCTCATAAATATTGCTCGTAAATGGATGAGATGATCAGCTCGATGTAATGAATGAGCAGGAAAATCATTGAGATAGGGTTGCACAATGTGCTTGATATCATGAAACGCATAAGACATGGCCCTTTGAAAAGTTTCCCCGGCGTTCTTGAGCCCAAAAGATAATTTACAATAAGCAAATGTCCCCCATGGACAAATGAAAGCCGTTTTTGGTTTATCAGCAGGTAGAATATTGATTTGATTGTATCCGGAAAAACCATCCATGAAGGAAAATATTTCGCTACTAGCACAATCATCAATGATTTGATCGATATAGGGAGTTGGGTAATTGTCTTTTGGACAGGCTCGATTAATATCCCTATAATCGATACATATTCTTATTTTCCCTTGCTTTTTGTTAATAGGAACAATATTCGATACCCAATCCGTTAACGGAATCAGATAAATGAAACCTGCTTTGAGTAATTTTTCAACTTCTGCTTTAATAGCAGCAGCTTTTCGCGGGTGGATCTGATGCAAACGTTGTCGGACGGGTTTAGCATCTGGGTAAGTTTTGATTTCATGAACAACAATTGCAGGGTCAATTCCTGGCATTTCCTCATATGGCTAGGCAAACACGTCGTGGAATTCTTGAAATAGGGCCTTATATATTTGAATTTCATCTTCCGTACATGAGGCACCTATATGAATGTTTTCAACAATTCCAGGCTTAACCGAAATATCAATAGGAATAGTTCGAGAAATGTTTCCCAAATTTAACTCTGAATCAGGATTTTGCATTGGATTCTGAGGTTCCTTGACATATTCAGTCATAAAAATAGATGAAAAATCATTTTCAAAACGATCACTCTCGGGCAAAAACGAAGATCTATGATGAAGATCTTTCCATGGTAAGTCATCGACACATAGGATTTCATGAATTTGCTCATTAGTGTGAACAAGTTCAGAAAATGTTGTTGAATCTAAGTTTGATGTTGAAAGTGATTCCTCATGGACCACATTCATTAAGTCAATTTTGGTTGAAGATGGGTCGGAAAGCGACTGCACAGCCTGATACGCAATTTCATATGGACTCAAAGGCATAACATCACCAAATGAGTCTATCTCAGATTCAGAAGGTACGATCCAAGGATCATCATAAACAATAGTGTCTGACGAAATCATATGAATGGTTGCAGTAGAAGACGATGCATTGATAGGAGGAAAAGGAAAAGTTCCCAGTAAACCAGCATCTTTAACTAGTCCTACTCCAACATCCTTATACGGGATAGTCGTTTTGCTGACATGCTGAATACTTTCAGAAGAGGCTGGGTTGGATGAAAAGAAAGTCAGCTGGTCTATTTCTACGATCTTTCCATTATGAGGGAACTTTATAAGCCGAAAGACCGATGAAATGATAGCTATCATTGCGTAAGACCAACTACAACCCAAGAGAAGGTTATAATTTAGAGGGGCATCAACCACCTCCACATCTAAATTAACAGTTTTGCCTTCTACCCCTATAGGTAAATCCTGTAGAATGCCAAAAGAATGAAACCCACGGCCATCAAAGGCCTTTAGAATCATTGGGGATTGATTTATCGAAGGAGAACCAAGCGATCTCCAACACTGTATCGACATAATACACGTTGAGGCTCCCTCATCAATCACAGTCCTATAAATAGGTATGTTTTTTACTAACACTGGGATTTGGAAAGCCATTTGATGTGGTAAGCATGGTGTATTATTTTCTAGATCGAAAATTATAAGGTTCGAGTCCTGAACGTCAACAGCTCCTATAGCCGACAATAGTAATTTACGCTGTGTTGGACATGATTGTAGCACTTCCAAAGCCGACATTATTGAAGGTGAAACAGCCAAATCTTCAACAATGTTATAGTTCTGAGCCGCTCTCGCATGTGGATCGAAAGCTGACTTTCGAAGTATACCCTTGGCGGGCAGTTTGATTACTAAATCTGGATTAGGTTTCTCGATCTGTAGCGGATCGGAACCAGGAGCTGAGGTTGATGGGTTAGAATGAGAAGATTCTGCTTCTTTACCATCAACAGGACTTTTACTTCCATAATCATGCAATCGAGTCGCAATCCTAACATGGGACATCATCAGTATGGGTTCTTCGTTAGCATTGTAGGAAGAACCTATCATCTTACTTTCTTGACTTGGAAAAGGATCCTTCAAAACAGCAGGCGTTTGGGAACCTTTGACAATTTTCGCAACCTCTGCTCGATGAGGGCAGCCTCTTGTAAAATGCTCTTCGTCAAAAATGAGACAAGGATAACGAGGTTTGCATTTCTCATCATTTTATTCCGCTTTTTCTAGTTTCTCTTTCGAATTTTTATCTGTTTTATTTTTCTTCTTCCCTTTCTTCTTACCACCGGATTTTGATTTGGCTGTAGATGACTCTACAACATGAATATCAGCGGAAATTTCCACAGAAGAATCTCCTGTCGGGGAATCTAGCAAGGTTATGATAGGGGAAGAATTCTTGGAAGATTTTTTCTTACTTTTGGTATTAACTGTACCAATCATACCATCAGCGGCATGAGACACTGAAGGAGCTACAGCGATTTGATTTTGCTTAGGAAGATCGGGGATTTTCTCGTGTAATGTACCTGACTGCATATAAACTAAGTCAAGGTACTGTGCTTGAGCAATTACTTGCTCCTCAGTAACGACTCCGGCCTTAGCTACATCCTCGGTGATCTTTGGCAATAAAGATTTTACAAACCATTCGGCTAAGATCTGATCCGGAATAAAAACCTTCACTAAATGCCGTCGACGTCTCCACTCATGAATGTGATCTGAAATGTAAGTGGACGTTGACTGGTTTAACGAAGTCAATAATTCTGTGCCATTGTCATATCTGACTGGCAACTGAAAATGAGTTAAAAACGAAGTAGCTAACTGACTAAAATTATAAAAAGTGGCTCGTGGTAACTCAATGTACCACTTGGCCACAAGACCAATTAGAGTGCGCTAGAAAAGCCTTAAACGGATTGAATCATCTGAAATGGAATTAGATGCACACTAGAGGTGATAAGTCATCACATGGTTTGACGGGTCCTCTCCTGATTTGCCTTCAAACTTAGGAATATCACTAGGCAACTTATTCGGCATTGGTGGCCAAAACGGAAGATAGTTAATGGGATCGTTCGTAAGGCACGACAAGTCAGGCAAGTCCAAAGTTGCGATAAACGGTAACTAACGATTAGGGTCACTAAAACTCTGGGTCATGAGACCAGCCCCAGGAGGAGGATATCCAGGATAACTAGGAATTGGAATTGCATTTGGGATATTATATCCTCCCAGAAAACCAGGATTAACCGGACCATATTGGGGTTGTTGAGGTTGTTGATATGTATACCTAGGGTACGGTTGATACTGATAGATTGGCTGCTGCACAGCAGGACCAAATTGGTACTAACCTTGGTACGGTTGATAAGTAAATTGAGGTTGACTTGTAACAACCGTACTTGAACTAGGTTGTCCTATAGGCATTTGAACTGATGTTTGAATTGTGGATCCAGACTAAGGTAAAGATCTCTGAGGAGTTGATATAGGAACAGTAGAAACCAGATCTGTTGATACTCCAGAAGTAGGTGGGGTAGATTGAACAGATGTTGCAGCAGTTGCAGCAGCCGTTTGAGGCGGAGTACAAGGCGTACTAGGCCCAAGCTGAGAAACTACAGAAGGTACAGAAGTTTGAATAGTAGACTGGACAGGTTGCTGGGGTGAACCAGAAACTAAGGGTTGTCCAGTTTGAGATGACAACTGTACATTCGGTTGCAAGACCTGTTGAGTTTGAGATGGATCCAACACTAAGTTCATTCTGGGGTATGGACCCATAACAGGTTGAGAATATTGAGGACCATAACCGGGTTTAGGGTAGGGTTGATAATTCAGAGGTACATTTCCAGTTCCTTGAACATATGATTCACCGAAAGGTGGTTGGAAACCTTGGTTCGAGTACTGACCTTGAGGTTGATAACCCTGAGGCACTTACTAATACTGGGGTTGACCTTGAGGTATATATTGATACTAGGGTTGACCTTGAGGTACATATTGAGTCTGGGGTTGACCTTGAGGAACGTACTGTCCCGTAGGTATGTACTATCCTTGAGGTTGCCCCCCAGGTGCAAATTGGGTACCTTGAGGTTGCCCCCCAGGCAATAATTGAGGACTTTGAGGTTGCCCCCCAGGCGGTAACTGGCCACCTTGAGGTTGAGGATTAGGAATAGTACCTGACATCATGAGAATATCTTCTACACTCAACAGCTTAGTTTCATTATTTCCAGTTAATAACCCTTGTTCAATGGGTTGAGGAGATGCTCCCGAAAAAGTACCAGTAAGTGACTGATACCCAAAGGGAATAGAAGGACTACCGTACAAAAAGGTTTCTGGAGATTGAGAAAACATGGATGACTGTCTTGACATATTTAATGGAGGATAGTAACCCCTAGGTGTTGGGTGATAAGGAATACGTGTTAGGGTCCCACCCTAACCCCCTTATTTATGTCATGGGATCACGTCATAGTCAAGAGTCAATAAAGCCCATATTAATATTTGTAAGTGGTTAACCCGCAATTAATGACAGGACCACAGTTAGTTGCAAATGGGCGGTAGTATTAGATAGATGGTATTAATAAAACCCATGGTATTGGCTCGTGGTATTTCATGTATGAGTCATATATAAAGGATAGAGACTCCCTGCGAGGAGTATCGTGTCTTGTTTTTGTAATCGAGCTCTGCTCTATTGGAGGTTGCCCCCTCGAAGAGGCCTGTGAACATTTCTCTCTGAATAATAAAATCATTGCTATTCTGTGTTCTGGGTATCTTTTCTTCGCATATTCTGTGTTCTGGGTATCTTTTCTTCGCATATTCTGTGTTTGGGTATTACTTTGCAGGTTAAGAGCATAACAAGTGGTATCAGAGCACTTTCCAGGGCTCGGTGGGATCTCCAAATTTTAGCAATTTTTTTTTTTTTTGGCTAGAGACGTGTTCCGGCGTCTTTAAACCACGGGATCTGTCGTTAAGCGCATAAACCTGCGGATTTGGGGAGGCATGCACGCAGGAAATACAAGAGGTGGTCACGTCTGTTGGACTCCCTTGTAACCCCTGTGGGTACCCCTTCGAGTAGTAGCGCATTAGACAGAACCGCACACGGACTGTCTTCCACGTACCCTCTGGGTATATAGGAAGCCCCCTAGCTCCCTTGAAACCTCGCCATAGATAAACCTTCGGCCGTCTTGTGGCTACAGTACACCGAGAACAGCACTCAGAGAGATTACTCGCCCGTACGATAGGATAGTCGGGTTGTACGGCTAAGGGTACGGTCGATCCTCCTTAGTTAGAGCCCTGAAACATTGGGCCGAGTACTACTGTCAGACCCTTATGTATATTGCGATCTGTAGCTCCTGACACTCCTCAAGACCATAGTTCCCTTTCTATCGGGGGATCACACATCATCTATTCCAGATCAGCAAGTGCAGCAGGAGCAGACATCAGTCCCGCAGCTCCATCAGATCAGCAGCAGCAGTTGTTCCACCATTCAGATCTCTCAGATCCACCAGATCGGAGTAGTTGTGAAGGGTTCCTGTACCTGGATATAATTTTCGCAGGACTTTTGGCGGCATTGACATTTTGAGGATTTGGCGACTGCAGTATTGATCAGGAAGGAGTAAAACTCCGTTAGGATTTTTCCAAAAAAAAAGCGCTTATTGGTGACCTAGCCCATCAGAATCAGGACGACGAGCTGAGCAAGGTGGTACCATTCAATTTCTTAGTAAAAAAATTTTGCCGGTCCCAATTTTTCATCAGGTTGGTGTATGGTAGAAACTCGCGCTCAAGCAATGGCCAATGAAAGGATGGAAAAAATTGAAGACCAGGTGAACTCCATCCAATTTTCGGTGAACGAAATACAACATGAGATTAAAGGAATAAGTATCCAGATACAGAACGCACTGAAGGGCAAGGAGCCAGCCCACGAGGAGACGAATAATGGTCATGAATACCATGAGGGTGAGTCTAGCCACTCTCCCCACGTCTGGCACACCCACCCACCACCCAGTCAGCGACCTCCCAAGTTGGATATGCATAAATTCGACGGTTCTCACACGTCCGCATGGCTAGCACAAATGGAGCAGTATTTCCAATTGAATCATATCATAGATGAGGGGACTAAGCTTATGGTGGGCACCATGTACTTGGACAATGAACGATGGCAATGGAAGGAATGGCATCAGCGTTGCAATGGACATTTTCAGAATTGGGCCCAATTTGCCAAAGCTCTTCGAAATCGCTTTGAACAGGAAGACTCTTTTTTGGGGCGTCTCACTAAGCTCCGACAGACGGGTACAGTGGAGGAATATATTACTGCTTTTGAAGCCTTAGCCTTCCGCACTAAGGGTCTCACAGATGAGTTCTACATGGAATGCTTTATCAGCGGTCTTAAAGAAGCCATCAAAGCTCAGGTTCTACTCCACCACCCTCCCACATGGACAGAGGCTTGCCAGGTAGCTCGTAAGGTGGAACGTGCATTAACAGCCCAATCCAGCCGCCCCAACTTCCCCGCTAAAGGTCGTCCCTCACAGGCTCCCAACACGACTCAGACACTTAAGATTCAAAAGGTGTCACCTGCGGAAATGGCCGAAAGAAGGAAGCAAGGACTATGTTACTACTGTGATGAAAAATATTCCCCGGGTCATAAATGCAAAGAGCCCAAGTTTTTTCAAATAGATGCCACTGACTACAGCTCCACCGAGGAAGATCCACCACTTGAGGAACCGGAGGCGATCGAGAAGATAACCAAAAGGAGATTGTATCTTATGAACCAATTATTTCGCTAAATGCATTGGCAGGAATTTCTTCCCCTCAAACTCTCAAAATCAGGGGTTTTCTTAAACATCGCCCAGTAGTAGTCTTGATTGATAGTGGAAGTACCCATAATTTCATCCATCAAAAGATCGCTGAAGCAGCACATTGTTTTGTCCGGGCAGTTTCTAACTTCCAAGTCCAGATTGCAGATGGGGGCACAATGAAATGTGAAGGTCGCTGTGAAAATGTCAAACTTCAAATGGGGGATTATCAATTGAAAACCCACATGTTTGCAATACACATGGGGGGTTGCGACATTGTCCTAGGCGCGGAATGGCTCCGCACTCTTGGGCCAATCACAATGGATTTCCAGGAGTTATATATGAGTTTTAAGCAGAACAACTCCACACATACCCTCCATGGACTACAGGCGGGAGCCCCCTCTATCATCAGCTCGCATAGGATGAAAAATTGTTAAAAAAGGGCCATCATGGAGTGGTAGCTCAATTTAATGCCATCCAGGTAGTCGACACCATGTCTCTGCCAGTTCATCCTGAGATGCAACAGATTTTAAATAAACATCGGACGGTCTTTGACAAGCCTCATGAGCTTCCACCCTCGCGAGGGGAACATGATCATAGCATCACATTGGTTCCAGGGGCCCAACCCCCAAATGTGCGGCCATACAGATATCCGTTCACCCAAAAGAATGAAATAGAAAAAATCATCAAGGAATTGTTGGAAGCAGGTGTCATTCGTCCCAGCATTAGTCCTTATTCATCCCTAGTGGTCATGGTCCTCAAGAAAGATGGGGAATGGCGGATGTGTCCCGACTTCAGGGCCCTCAATAAGTTGACAGTCAAAGATAAATTTCCCATCCCGGTGGTTGACGATTTGCTGGACGAACTCAATGGGGCTCAATTCTTCACTAAGTTGGATCTTCGCTCAGGCTACCACCAAATTCGCATGAAGGAAGTCGACATTCCCAAGACGGCTTTCAGAACTCATGAAGGCCATTATGAGTTCCTGGTCATGCCATTTGGTCTCTGTAATGCCCCCTCTACTTTTCAGAGCCTTATCAATCACCTCCTCAAACCATATCTCAGAAAATTTGTCCTTGTCTTCTTCGATGACATCCTCATCTATAGTGGCACTTGGGCGACACATCTTCAGCATGTAGATCTACTATTGCAACTGCTCCGCACGCATAAATTATTTGTCAAGATGTCTAAGTGTTCGTTTGGCATGGAAGAAGTTGAGTATTTGGGCCACATTGTGGGGCGTGCAGGTGTCAAGGTGGACCCCAAAAAGATCCAGGCAATGCAAGAATGGCCTCAACCTAAGACCTTGAAAAGCTTGAGAGGATTTTTGGGTCTCACAGGCTATTATCGTAAATTTGTCCGCAACTATGGCCGCATAGCGAAGCCCCTAACTCAACTCCTAAAGAAAAATTCCTTCTTCTGGAACGAGGAAGCACAACAGGCATTTACCGCTCTCAAAACTGCCATGTGTTCCACTCCCGTCTTAGCACTACCTGACTTCACCAAATCCTTTGTCATCGAATGTGATGCTATGGGTACAGGTATTGGAGCAGTCTTAATGCAGGAAGGGCGACCATTGGCCTTCACCAGCCAACAACTAAGTGGGAGGAATCTGGGCCAATCTACCTACGAGAAGGAAATGATGGCCATCTTACATGCAGTCGAGACCTGGCGACCTTACTTGTTGGGGCGACATTTCCAAATCCGCACAGATCATCACAGTCTTAAATATTTTTTGGAGCAACGCCTATCTTCCCCACAACAAAATAAATGGTTAGCCAAAATGCTGGGCTATGATTATGAGATCATTTACAAGAAAGGGAAAGACAACAGTGTAGCAGATGCATTGTCGCGCCAATTTGAGGAGGAAAGTACTATGCTCGCAATTTCCCTCCCCACTCCAGACTGGATTGAAGAGGCTCGCAAGAATGGTTTTCACATCCCAGGATCTCCCAACTCATTTATCAATTGCAGGTAGATCCTAATTCCAGCAAGGGCTACTCGTGGCAGAATGATATTTTTCGCTACAAGGACAGAGTCTTAATATCACCAACATCCACCCTCAAAACTCGCATTTTGGCAGAATTGCACTCATCTCCCATTGCAGGACATTTGGGCTTTCAGAAGACGTATGCTCGCACCAGAAGATCATTTTTTTGGACCGGAATGAAACAGGACATCCTTACATTCGTAGCAGAATGTGACGTCTGTCAACGCCACAAAGGAGAAACCGTCAACACACCAGGCACATTACAACCATTTCCCATTCCGGCGTCAATTTGGACGGAGGTCTCCATGGATTTCATTACAGGTCTTCCAAAGTCTGGGAACAAGTCAGTCATCATGGTGGTTGTGGACCGACTGTCGAAGTATGCTCATTTCTGCGCCCTACCCCAACCGTTTACACCAACTTTGGTTGCTCAAACTTTCATGGATCAGATCTTCAAATTGCATGGCATGCCCACTTCTATTGTGTCCGACCGCGACCCGATCTTCACCAGTAATTTTTGGCAGGAACTCTTCAGAATACAAGGCACTCAACTCAAACTCAGTACTTCATATCATCCGCAAACAGATGGTCAAACCGAAGCCGTCAACAAATGTCTAGAAACCTACCTTAGGTGTTTCACTTCAGAAAAGCAACACCTTTGGGTACAGTGGTTACCTCTGGCTGAATGGTGGTATAACACCAACTATCATGCCACCACCAAAATGACTCCCTATGAAGCAGTCTATGGTCAACTTCCGCCTTCCCCTACTTCTTATCTCACGGGGTGCTCCAAAGTACAAGCCATGGATCAACTCCTACAACACCGCGCAACCATGCTCGCCCATCTGCGCGAGAATATTCATCAAGCTCAGAACCGTATGAAGCAACAGGCCGACCAACATTGCTCAGAGCGCCAATTTCAAGAAGGGGATCAGGTCTTTTTGAGGCTGCAACCATATAAGCAAACATCACTCAAAGACAAGGGTTGTCAAAGGCTCTCTCCAAAATTCTACGGACCATACCAAGTACTTCAGCGCATTGGAGAAGTGGCTTACAAGTTGGCTTTGCCACCTACAGCAAAAATCCACCCAGTTTTCCATGTATCGTGCCTCAAGAAAGTGATTGGGAACAATTGCCGAGTTCAAACCAGTCTACCTGAATTGGACGAAGAAGGGTCAATCTGGCTTCAACCTGAACAGGTTCTAGACACACGAGATAAGCGCCTGCACGGCCGCATGATTAAGGAGGTCCTCGTCAAATGGAAAGACACCTCTTCGGAAGATGCAACTTGGGAACCAGCCACTATTCTTCAGCAGTTTCCGCAGCTTCAGCCTTGAGGACAAGGCTAGTCTTAAGGGGGAGGGCATGTTAGGGTCCCACCCTCACCCCCTTATTTATGTCATGGGATCACGTCATAGTCAAGAGTCAATAAAGCCCATATTAATATTTGTAAGTGGTTAACCCGCAATTAATGACGGGACCACAGTTAGTTGCAAATGGGCGGTAGTATTAGATAGATGGTAAATGGGCGGTAGTATTAGATAGATGGTATTAATAAAACCCATGGTATTGGCCCATGGTATTGCATGTATGAGTCATATATAAAGGATAGAGACTCCCTGCGAGGAGTATCGTGTCTTGTTTTTGTAATCGAGCTCTGCTCTATTGGAGGTTGCCCCCTCGAAGAGGCCTGTGAACATTTCTCTCTGAATAATAAAATCATTGCTATTTTGTGTTCTGGGTATCTTTTCTTCACATATTCTGTGTTCTGGGTATCTTTTCTTCGCATATTCTGTGTTTGGGTATTACTTTGCAGGTTAAGAGCATAACAATACGAGCGGTGAAAAACTTAGTCCCGAGTTTTCAAAAAAATTAGTCAATGAAAGATACCAAGCATTGTTCTTAGGTGGACTGTAAAAAATTGATTCATGCTCCCTAAGTTCTATAACAGGTTGATTTTCAGGGATAAGGATGCCTACTTCTTCTTCCGGAGTAGCAAGTTCTTCAATAGCTATAAGTCCAGAAAGAAGATTTTGGGTAATTATTCTTTCTACCCTGGGTGAACCAGGACCACTAGAAGTTGGAGAGGTAAATCCAGATGTTGAAGTAGCAGCAAATTCAGTTTCAAGTCCAGATATTTCAGGTTCCTCACCTAAATCACTAGTAGATGAAAAGCTACCAGTAATCTCGGAAAAAGACACAAATTGTGGATTATAATCTGCTACTAGAGCTTGAAAATCAGGATGTACCACCAAAGAAGACTCTCCTTCTTCAGGTGACCTAACTCTATTGTCTCTAGGAGTTACGAGGGCTCTTAACCCTTTAAGTTGGCTCGGTGAAAACTCAGGAGGTTGGCTCCGAAGTCTACGGGACTTCCTCGGTAATTCAGCCACGATTAAATATTTTAACTACTTCACACACAAACAAATAAAATCTCAATGAAAACCACCTAAAGCGTCTAAAGAACCAAACAAATTCGGAATCACACGCCTAAAGAATCTAGGAGATCAAACCACACACAAATAGTAACTTTCCATATTGAAAACACTAGTTGGTGATGAAATCCAACGTCGCAAAGTTCAATACAGACATGGCGGTTGGAACAGTTACCCCAGCAACCTGCTTAATGAATAGACTGGCACAAGTTTCTCCACTAAACCGTCTCAAGTGAAAAGAACCCCCCAGAAAATCCAAGTGAGTCTAGCTGACGTCTGCTCCAGGTACAGTGGGATCTTCCCTCCACCGTCACCTTAGGAAGAATCCTATAGAATATGGTCACTATGGTTACCAACGGAAACAAATATACCTGGGGGAACAGTCTACGATCCGATACGCACACAAGGGCAGAGTAACAAGCTCAATCCCCTTGAAGGCTCCTTGACATAATCCAAGGTTTACCAACAAGTGACCCCAGGCTCCTCGACAGTGGTTAATCCGAGGTTTACTGTTTTTAATACGTGAATATCTGGCATCGTTCCCAATGAGGAAGGATTGATTCCCACACTGGTTCGGACACGATCTCGTGCTTCTCCTTTAAGAGGAGCTTTCCCAGAGCATAGATGTAACAATTGGATTTTTCTTCTACCGCAAGATACAGCTACTTGTTTGTTTTACTGTCTTGGAGAGTTAATTACTCCCTACTCCAAGACACTAGCCTAAGCTATGTTGGTGTATTAGAGCCCTAGAAATGAAAAGATTACTAGATAGATTTTACTTTAAGCATTATTTTTATTGGTTTTTGTTTAAGTCAAGAGGTGCGGAGATGAAACTTGTGGTGTGAAGACTCGACTCGAAATCACTAAAAAAATGCACTTAAGATGATTAAGCAATCTTTTCCCTTCAATGAATTTCTAGCTAGGAAAGAGTTTGAGAATGCAAATGCTTGTAAACACAAATCTTTCTTAACAAACAAATCAAAAGAAGAGCTTTTTGTCTTTTCCAATGCACTCAAAACGAGACAACTAGTTATTTTCACAAAAATTTCCCTTTTCTTTCAAACACTCAAATACTACAAAAACAAACTTTTTCCAAAAGAGATTTTTTTATTTTTATAAAACACTCAAAACTATGGAAAATTCTAATCTTGAGATCTATAAACTATAAAAAACTATTTGAAGTAAAAGCTTACAAGATGTCTTTTCAAGGATGTTTTACTTAGCTATAAGCAAACTAAGGACTAATTTGTCCATAATGACAAATCAGTCAAAAAACAACCAATTTTTGTTTTCTTTTCTAAAAATGAAATCCAAACTTTTAACACAAGTCTTTTCGAAGTTTCGCAAAGAGAAAACACAAGATGGATTCCTCAACAAAGGTAGATTTTGCAAATGGTCAGACTCATAAGAAGGCCAGTAAAAACCAAGGTGATCTGAGGCTTCTACAGCTTCTAAGCTCTGAGCTACTACAAGACCAAAATGAAAACCAAGCTCGGCAACCAAAACTTCTAGGAATTTCACCTAAAACCCTAACACCAATGGAATTAACCTAAGGAAAGTTCCTGACAAGTCACATGCATGTCTGGGCAGGGGATATAAACATCTAAACAAAAACTAAGCTGACTAAAAGAGAAAATCTCAAGTTTTCCAAAATTTTGACAGGGTCCGCAGGCCCGTAGTTCACATAGGTGTGGTACCACTCTGTGTGAAAAGCAAAAGTGCGGATAGGTCCACACTGTGTTGCAAGCCGAGGGTGCGGTCCTCTCCCAAAGTTAAAAAAAAACAAAAAATAATCCAAGATCTACTAAATCTACCCAATTCCACACACAACAAGCCAAAAACAGAAACAAAAACACAGTTTCTCAGGTCAAAGTAAAAACAAGGAAAAAATCAAGTCCCCAGCAGAGTCGCCATTTTGTCACACAGAATGAGTCGATCTTGCGGACAAGATTGACCTCCCCAGTATCTAATGATATCTAGCGACAAGCAAGCCAATCAAAAACTATCTTTCTCTAAATATGAAATTTATAAACAAAGGCAAAAAAATGTTTTAGGCCTACCTTGGGTCTAATGCAAGTTTGTGGAAGCCTCGCTCCTTTGATCCAAATGAGCTCCCTTGTCGCGAATCTGCAAACAAAAACAAGCACACAAATTAAATAGCACCTGAAAAGCCAATATCATAAAGCATACTTATCATGATGATCAAGGAATTCATGAAACAAATGACATAAGACAATTTGTTGAGAAAAATGAATCTGATTGTATTAATTCAAATCAAAGAAGAACTTTACAACCTGTGCCTTGATGCTATACAAGCTCCTCCCAGGGTCCAACAAGAAGTCTCCTCTACTTTGACAAGTTTCACTCTCTTCCCAATGAAGCCAAAAGGTATGTGATCTCTCCTCTCAAGCTTAACTAGGAAGTCTCAATTCCACTAGCATTTTCCCTCAAAAATGTTCAGCTTCTAACCTCCCCAGCAACCAGCCCAATGCCTTAATTTATAGTGCAATGGAGGGAAGTTACTAGGTCCTCCTTCAAAGGGATAAAGCCCTCCTTCAAAGGGATAGCTCCTCTCATCAAGGGATTAGCTCCTTCTCTTTTGGGATGCATGAACCACCTAAGAGCGAACCATCCACGTCAAAATTTCTTCTAGAATCATCTAGAATTAACCCAAAGTGATTTTTTTAGAATAAACTTGTGCCTTTTTTACTTTCATAGGGGTCCGCACCCACTCCTTTAGAGACAGAGCGGGCAGGTCCACAAGTAATGTGAACAGGGGGTGCGGGACTGCAGGTAACAATGAGAGAAAGTGCGGAACCAGAGCTTTGTTGATTTTTAATGTCTTTCTCTCATTTTCAAAGCTTTACATGAAGAGCTGAGGTCTGAGACTTGCTTAGGAGGTTAGTATAAGTGATGATAGCCCTCCAAGTGGAAACTAACTACCTTGGGGTTGCCCCCCAGGCGAAAACTAACTACCTTGAGGTTTCCCCCCAAGCGGTAATTGACTACCTTGCCCCCGAGGTGGTAACTGACTACCTTGCCCCCCAGGCGATAACTGACTACCTTGAGGTTGAGGATTTGGAATACTACCAGACATCATAAAGATCTGTTCTATGTTCAACGTTTTAGTTCCATTATTACTAGGGGATAACTGATGTTTAGTCGGTCAAGGAGTTGCTCCTGAAAAAGTACTAGAAAGTGACTGGTACCCCAAAGGAACAGTAGGACCGCCATATAAAAATGCTTCCGGTGATTGGGAAAACATGGATGACTATCTTGACATGATTGATCAAGGATAATAATCTCTGGGTGTAGGATGAAAATAATCACACGCAAACAAAGAAAATTTCAATAAAAGCACCTAAAGTCTCTAAAGAAACAAACCACTGAATCACACACCTAAAAAATCTAAGAGTTCAAACCACACACAAACAGTAACTTCCCATACTAAAAACACTAGTTAGTGATGAAATCCAACGTCGTAGAATTTTAATATAGAAAGGGTGGTTGGAACAGTTACCCCGACAACCTGTTTAATGAAACAGACTTGCACAATTTTCTTCACATAACCATCTCGAGTGAAGAGAACCCCTTAGAGAGTCCAAGTGAGTCTAGTCGACATCTGCTCTAGGTATAGTGAGACCCATCCTTCATCGTCACCTTAGGAAATAATCTTAAGTTTATGGCCACTAAGGTTACCAACAGCAACAAATACAACTGGGGGAACAGTCTACGATCCGATCTACGCACAAGGGCAGAATAACAAAGCTCAATCCCCTTGAAGGCTCCTCGACATGATCAATCTGAGGTTTACCAACAAGTGACCCTAGGCTCTTCGACAATGGTTACTCTGAGGTTTACCATTTATAATACGCGCAAATCTTCTATCTTTCCCAATGAAACAAACTTATTTGTCTCAAAGGTTCGGACATGATCTCATGATTGACTCCTTTAAGAGGAGCTTCCCAGATTATATCAATTGCAATTGGATTTATTTCCTACCGCAAGATATATCTACTTCTTTGTTTTAACAATCTTGGAGAGTTAATTAGTGCCTACTCCAAGATACTAGCCTAAGCTATATTGGTGATAAGAGCCCTAGAAAAAAAAAAAAAAAAAAAATTGCTAGATCAATTTTAATTAAGCGTTGCTTTTATGGGTTGTTTCTTAAGTCAATAGGTATGGAAATGAAACTTTGATGGTGTGAAGACTCAACTCCAAAACACTAAAAAATGCACCTAAAATGATAAACAATTTGTTTTTCCTTCAATGAATTTCTAGCTAAAAGAAAGAGTTTGAGAATGAAATTCTTTGAAAAACAAATCTTTCTTTCAACATAGAAATAAAAAGAAAATCCTTTTGTCTTTTTCAATAAGAACTCAAAACGAGACTACTAATTAAAGCTCACAAAAAATCCCTTTCTCTTTTCCAAACTCGAAACTACAAAAAACAATTTTCTTTCAAAAGAGATCTACAAGTTATAGAAAACACTCAAAACTACAAAAACTAATTTTGAGATCTAAAAACTTGAAAAAAAACTAATTGAAAAAAATCTTCAATTCTTTTTTAGGACGTTTTACTTAGTTATTCAGTAAACTAAGGATTAATTCGTTCAGAATAAAAAATAAGTCAAAAAAACATTGAACTATGTTTTCTTTTATAAAAATGAAATTCAAAACTTATAACCAAGTTCGTTCAAAGATTTGCAAAGAGAAAAATAAAGCTATTTCTCACCAAAGGCAAATTTCACAAACCAGTCAGATTCATCAAGAAGACAAAAAGACACCAGGGTAATCTAAGGTTTATTAGGCTTCTAATCTTGGAGTCAGTACAGAGACTAAGTGAAAACCAATCCAGGCATGCAAAACTTCTAGAAAATCATCTAAACCAAAAATACCAATGGAACTTACTCACAAGATATTTTTGATAGAACACATGCAGATTTGGGTAGATTCGAAAAGCCGTAAATAAAACCTAAACTTAAGTAGAAGAAACCATTTTAGGTTTTTCAAAAATTTAACAGGGTCCGCAGGCTTCCATAAGAAATAGGAGCGGTACCACATTGTGTACTAAACGAAAATTGCGGAGATGCCCGCACTGTCTGTAAAAAGAAAGTGCGATCCTCTGAAAACTTCGAAAAAACAAAAAATAATCCAGATTCTAAAAACTACCCAATCCCACACACATCAAGCAAAAACCAGAAACAAGAACAAGTTTCTCAAGTCACAGACAAAGGAAAACCAAAAACCAAATTCAGTTTCCCCAACGTAGTCGCCAATTTGTTGGTCGGATAAATCAATCTTGCGGACAAGGCCGATCTCCCTAGTATCAAAAGATATCTAGCAACAAATAGGACAAGCAAATCTACCTTTCTCTAAACATATTACGATTCATTAATAAAAACTATAGAGGTTTTTAGACCCTACCTTAAGTCCAACGCTAGTTTGTAGCAGCCATCCTTCAACTGTCCGAAAGAGTTTCCTTTTGAGAACCTACAATCACAAACAAGCACACATCAAATAACACCTGTATAGCTAATATCATAAATCATGTTCATTATGGTGATCAAGGAATCCATAAAATAAACCATAAAACATAGCTTATTGAGAAAAATAAACTTATTTGTATTAACTTTGAAATAGAAGAAATTTACAACCTTTGGTGCCTTGATGTTGTACAAGCTCTTCCCAGGGTCCGAAACAGGAATCTCCTTTACTTTAACAAGCCTCACACTCTTCCAAATGAGATCAAAGAGGTATGTAATCTTTCCTCACAAAAGCTCAATTAGGAAGACTAAGTTCCAATAGCATTTCACCTCAAAAATATTCAGCTTTCAACCTCCCAAGTAACCATCCCAATGCTTCATTATAGTGCAAAGGATGGAGGTTACAAGTCTGCCTATGAAGGGATAGAGTCCTCCTTCAAAGGGATAAGCTCCTCACATCAAGGGGTTAGCTCCTTAAGGTATGGGATGCATGAACTTAAAGGAGCGAACTTGCCACCTCAAGATTCCTTCCAGAAGCATCTAGAAATGACTCAAAGTGAGTTTTTAAGAATATACTTGCACCTTTTTGACTTTTACAGGGGTCTGCACCCATAACACAGAGATGGAGCGGTCAGGTGCGCAGGAGACATAACCTTTAGGTGCGGGACCGCAGGTAATGCTAAGAGAAAGTGCGGAACCAGAGTTTTAGACTTTTGAGGGCTTTCTCTTATTTTCAAGGCTTGATATGAAGAACTAAGGCTTAAGACTTGCAAAGGAGGAAAGTGTGAGTGGTAATGGACTCACACAGATTGCAGAATGTCAAAGTGACAATTTTTAGTGCAACAAGTATGCCTTGCAGGATAGAGATCAGATGGCTAGCAAAGTGGCAAGCTACATAGAATCCCCCTATGCATCAGATGGGCAGTGTGGCGTGGGGCACTCTTCTAGCCTGGCAGACACTTTGAGAGGCATGAAGGAAGAAATAAGGAGTTGCACAGTAGACAATGACAAAATCATGCAGGCACAAGAGAAATAAGCAGAGGTGAATGCAATACTACTTCAGTGTTTGTCAGATTTGCAGCGACAGGGACCATTTCGGATCATACATGGACATGAGGACATAACTAATGGGGCATATGGCAGTAAGTCTCCTACTAGACACAGGTTAGATAAATCTAACACGATCAAATATGGAAGGTTGTTGGACACTCTGGAAAGGAGAGGTGATCGACACATGTACTATTCCAATTTGGTTCTAATAGACTTCATGATCATCATCGTTATCATCATTACAGGAGGAGTGATAGGGGATGCTTGTCAGATGAGTTTAAGAAATCAAAGCCACCTACCTTTGATGGAGAGATAAAGAAATCACAGGATGCAGAAGCATGGTTGATTGGTATGAATAAATTCTTCTGATCGCATGATTATTCAGAAAACATGAAAGCAAAGATAGCCACTTTCAATCTCAAAGGTAAAGTGGATATTTGGTGGGAAGACGTGAAGAATGTCAAAGGTATAGGTGAGGAATATTTGACTTGGCATGCATTTGAAAGGCTCTTCAAGAAGAAGTACTTGTCGGAGAGGTACTACGATGATAGAGCTAAGGCGTTTTATGAGTTGTGGATGGGTTCTATGACAGATGATGTGCATACTAGTAGATTTTTGGAGAATTTAAGATATGTGCCTTATCTCAGGGAGGAGAAGGACAAGATTTAGATATTCATCAGTGGATTTCCAGTTGCATACAGAGACCGGATTGAGTTCGATGAGCCTAGATCGTTGGAGGAGGCCATCCAAAAGTTGAAGCATTGTTATGAGCAGTTGAAGTGAAAAGTTGAGCCCAAACATGACTTGAAAAGAAATGAGAAAGCTAAAGGAGAATGGCCACCAAAGAGAGGAAGACCTCAAGATGCAAGTGAGAAATAAAATGCAATTCCTTACAAGAGGTTCAATACAACCGAGAAAGGACGTGGAGAGAAGCAAGCTAGGGACGGTGGTAGGAAACCATTGTAGTGTTGGATATGTGGTAAGGATCATCGTATGAGGGATTATCTACAGTATCAGAGTGGTGGTAGACCCCAGATCTACAGTGCTCAAGAGGTGCATCCAGTTGGTGATGTTGGTCATAACATTCCATGGATCTATGCAACTATGGATAACAGGCAGGCGGATCATCAATCATCGATCATTGAGATGGACAATAAGCTTTTTTATCAAGTTGTTTCTATTTTGATTGATCATGGATCTAACTATAGTTATATTAATCCTGACTTGGTGGATAAGTGTGGTTTGAGAAAAGAAGTGCATCCAGAATCTTGGTTGGTACAATTGGCTACAGGTACAAAGAAGTGAGTTCACCATTGGGTAAGATCTTGTGCATTTGAGTTAAATGGTATGCCTACAGCATCACGTTTAAATGTATTTCCATTGGGTTCATATAGTAAGCTTTTGGGTATGGATTAGCTATACCTTCACATAACCAAAGTGGATTGCTTCAACAAGGCCATTGAGTGTGTGGATGATAGTGGGTACAAGAGGACTTTGAAGGGAAAGAAGAAGCCTACACCAGTGAGGATTGTTACCGCTATGCAGGCTAAGTGTAGTTGCAGAAAATGTTGTGTGATGTTTGCAGTACACATTTCTAGTGACAAGGGTAAGGAGGTTGAGGATGTATATGTGTTAAGCAGATACCCAGTTTTTCTGCAATTTCAAGATGTATTTCCTGAGGACATTACAAAGTTTCCACCTCACAAGGAGGTATAATTTTCTATTGAGTTGGTTTCAAGGGTAGCCTCAGCATCAAAAGCACCTTATAGGATGAGCACACTTTAATTGGTTGAGTTAAAGTTACAGCTGAAGGAAATGTTGGACAAGGGGTACGTTAAGCCAAGTGTATCACCTTGGGGTGCACTAGTGTTGTTTGTGAAGAAGAAATATGGTACTCTTAGATTATGCATTGACTACAAGCAGCTGAACAAAGTAACGATCAAGAAGAGGTACCCTTTGCTGAGGATTGCTGATTTCTTTGATCAGTTGAAGGGAGAAGTAGTGTTCTCTAAGATCAACTTAAGATCGGGATACCATGAGGTATGCATCAAGGAAGAGGATATCTTCAATATTTCATTCACAACTAGGTATGGGCATTATGAGTTTGTTGTTGCTCCATTCGATTTAACTAATTCTCTAACTACATTTATGTGTTTGATGAATAGTGTGTTGTGTCCTTATCTGGACAAGTTTGTTATTGTATTCATCGATGACATAGTGGTATATTCTAAGAATGATGAAGAACATGTTGAGAATTTAGCAACAGTGTTGAGGTTGCTAAGAGAGCATCAGTTGTATGCTAAACTTAGCAAGTGCAGCTTCTTTCAAACGGAGGTACATTACTTAGGGCATGTTGTCTCCAAGGATTGCATAGCAGGGGATCTAGAAAAGATAAGGGCTATTATGGAGTGGGCAGCTCCTAAGAATGTGGATGAGGTGAGATGATTTATGGGATTAACAGGCTACTATAGGAGGTTCATCAGGAACTTCTCATGTATTGCATATCTTATCACATCATTGCAACGGAAAGGTATGAAGTTCAAATGGACAAAAGAATGTGAGGTTAGTTTTGAGTAGCTTAAGCAGTTGTTGACACATGCACCAGTGCTAAAGATTGTGGATCTCGACAAGGAATTTGTAGTGTGTACAGAAGCTTTCAAGAGAGGACTTAGTGAAGTTCTCATACAATAAGGGCAGGTAGTGTGCTATGAGTCACGAAAATTGAATGAGCACGAGCAAAACTATCCAACGCATGATCTTGAGCTAGCATCCACTATACACGTATTGAAGATGTGGAGGCACTATCTTCTTGGTAGGAGGTTTACATTGATGAGCGATCATAGTGGGTTGAGACATTTGTTTGATCAGTCGAATCTAAATGACAAGCAAGCTAGATGGTTAGCTACCCTTAGTGAGTTCGACTTCAAGATAAGATACATCAAAGGGAAGGATAACCGGGTTGTGGATGCTCTTAGCATGAAGGTACAGGTAAATCATATAGCAGCTATGAGCTCTTATGGGATAGAGTTACAGGATAGGATCTTGCAGGCAGGATAACAGGATGACAAATACATGGATATTATGTACAGGTTGCAGTAGAGCAAAGGTACAGGTACAGGTACAGGTGATCAGGCTGCAGACTATCATCTCACGGCAGATGGTTTGGTGAGATTTAGATACAGGATCTTTGTGCCGAATTGCAGTGATCTCGATAAGCTTATCTCGAGGGAGTTTCACAGCAAGCCATACTCGGGTCATTTAGGATATCAGATTACGTTGACAATAGTGAAGAAGTTTTATTATTGGTTGAATCTGAAGAAGGAAGTGGCAAAGTTTGTGGCTAGATGTTTAGATTGTTGGTAGGTCAAGGTGGAATGTAAGCATCCAGGTGGCTTACTACAGCCTATAACTATTATGAAATGGAAATGGAGGTCATTTTCATGGATTTCATCACAAGTCTTCCCAGGACAGTAAAAAAGTATGACTTTATTATGGTCGTCACTGACAGATTAAGCAAGGTAGTTCATTTCATTCCAGTAAAGACTACATATTCAACCAACAAGGTAGCACAGGTGTTCATTAGAGAGATAGTGAGATTGCACAATGTTCCAAAAAAGATTGTGTTGGACAGGGATGAAAAGTTCACTTCCAAGTTTTGGAATGAGCTACTGCAGGCTTGGGCACAGAGTTGAACTTCAGCACAACTTATCATCCACAAACAAATGGACAAATAGAAAGACTAAACAAGATCTTAGAGGATATGTTGAGGATGTACATGATGCACCAACAGAAGAAATAGGAGGAGTATCTTCCATTGGTTGAGTTCACATACATCAATGGTTATCAGGAGTCATTGAGGATGAGTCCTTTCGAGGCATTGTATGGATGGATTTGTAACACTCCCATCAATTGGAGTGATCCAATGAATAGGGTACTTATTGGACCAGACATGGAGTAGGAAATGCATGTTATAAAGAAGAATATGAAGGCAGCATAGGATAGACAAAAGAGTTATGCAGATCAACATAGGGTGTTCAAGGAGTTTTAGGTTAGGGAGCCTGTGTATTTGTGCATCAAGCCCAAGAAAAGCTATTTAAGGAGTGGTTCATGTGCCAAGTTGGCACCATGGTATTTGTTGGGAACAGTATCCCCCAAGGACAGTTTTAGGGCTAAAATACCATGTTTTCGGTCAAGTTTTGCAATAAAGTTGTAAAGTCTCCGCATTTTGTGGTCGCGGAGCACGAAGGTGTCATAAGTCATAAAGGGTTGTCCGCCCTTATTTTGTAAAGTGTAAAGTCGGTTGTAAACATGGTCCGCGGACCATGGGATTGTATAAAAAGAGCTAAATAAGTAATCTCTAGGTAGTTAGTAAGAAGAAGAAATCTTTTTAGCGAAGAATGGAGTAAAGAATCTTGATAGCGAAGTCTAAGTGTTTAGGTCTTAGCGTAGGTAAAGGCTCTGTAGCTGAGTGTGCAGAGGCCTAGGGTAGAAGTCCGCAGCTGAGTGCGCTGACCCCTGCAGCTGTGTGTGTAGGGCAGATACAGTCTGTAATAGTCTGAAGATATCAATAAAGAGAAGTATTCTACAAATTCTGTGTATCTATTTCTTATTAATGCATCTGGTTATACTACATTTTGGGTTTAATATACAATGTTCATGAGATACATGAATGTATGTGATTGTATTACTTAATCGAACACAAGTAAGAATATCTGTTTACGTGGCATTAACTGTGATTGTTTAATAAGACCAGTAAAACACTTAAGATAACTTGGGAACCTGCACAATACGTTGTCATAGTAGCGCGAAAGTACCTGAACCGCAGGTTAGGGCTGCATGAAGGTCAATCATACCCCTTCGTGGAGGTACTAAAGGGAGGAATAAAGGGCTAGACTGATAGGGCCCGAAAGCTTAGCGACCTTCGTGAAAGTAGGAACAAAGGGTATAAACCGACATCATGACCATCTCAGGGTGCGGAAACTTGGTTCCAGCATCCCCCCATACTGCTTCGGGTGAGACTTCGGTCCGCACTCCGCGAGCTGATGTTGAAAGGGCCAACAATGTAGGGATTTATTTGGCTAATTAAAGCTAAACCTGGGTCAGGCCCCATGCAGCCAACAAATGGTTTTGTTGTCGGGACTAGAATCTGCATAAGAGATGTGTGATGTTGTATCACTGGAATCCAACTAAGAAAGAGATCAAAGGTTGGTTGGACAAGAAGATCCACGAATTCGCAGCACAGGAGAATAGAAATCCATGACTAATGAAGGAACAGTGGCTGGACAGGTACCTATATACAAAAATTCACGAGATCTTTTTCTGTTCCTTTCCAGTTGAGTTATACAAGTGGACCGCGAAGCTAGCGGATAGCCAAGGAAGGTGGAGACTTGATGTTCCTATTGTCTGGACCACGGAGTTAGTACAGAGACTGGAAGCCTCTGAGGATAAGATCACCCGTGTTGTCGATCATTGGCTCGATCGCATCATAGGAGGATTCGCAACTGAATTCGCGGTTGATACCTCAGTTAGCTATAGCGAGGCAGAGCGGTTCTTTTTCAAAGGTCTGCGAGGTAAGTACTTGAAGTCTTTGAATACCTGGATTAAGATGTTATTGTGCAAAAAACAATTTATGCAGCTACCTTGATGTTCGAAGCTACGCGAAGTGGAAATACTTACAAGAACGAGGGAAGAAAGGGTCCTGAATATAGCCCATTGATTTCACCTCCATTGGGTGACGAAGAGGGAGTAGTTTGTTAGGTTCCTATACCAATAGGAGTCATAATTTTGAATGACTAATGTTAAGCCTTGTAATATTGTACATACCTTTGCTTTTTGCAAATTTTTTCCATATTAAAAATTTTAAAAATGTAAAGAGGGTATGTCCTAAAAGAAAAATCAAAGGACAAAAGAATAAGAAAAGGTCCAAAAAAATGGAAATATATGAACCCCAAAAAACAAAAAGAGACCATGAAAGTGAGCAAGTCAAAATGCCACTACTGTTTACCTTTATGCATAATAATGATTATGTGTCGTTGGTTACTCATGCCACAATCCATGATAGTCAAAATTGTTTAAACTTGGCTATTTCATGCTTTGAATTTTATGTTTATAGTTAGAGAATAAAATGTGACCAAACAGTTTAACCTTGGCATATTATTAGATAGGTAGAAAAAATAAAAGGAACTCATTAGTTTAATCTGAGCCCTTGGATGATATAAGGTTAGAATTATATAGTTTACTTTGTAAAAGAAAAGAAAAATATTGATAAGGGTTTGCTAGCCTAAATGCACCCAAATAAAGTGAAAAAAAATGGTAGGGTAAGTGAATGGGTAACTAGAAGAAAGGTTGCAGAAATATCAAGTTCATTACATAAAAGCACTTATGTCATGTTTAGATACATCTTTCAATGTGCATAGATAGTAAACAAAGCAGGCACAATGGTTTTCAAATGTGTTTTAATTAACATCCCCCCACTCACTTCACCCCTTTTACTTTTTAATTTCCCCCATAAAGATGTTCTAGTACTTAAAATCCTTTAAGTCAAAAAGGCTCAGAGCATTTCTTTGACTTTTGGAGGGACCAGACCCTCAGCTTAATGACTTAGGGGGACAAGTACTAGAACCCCCTTCATGAAAACACATTCCCCCTCCATAAAATCTGTTTCCCCTCATTACCCCAAGAAAATCTCCTTTCCTAAGGTTTAAACACCTTTTACCTAGTAAAAGTGATACCCCCCCCCCCCCCCATATAAAACCCTTTCGTACAAAAAACCCACAAAAAAGCATTTTTTCCTAAGTATAAATCTAAGTGCATGAATGTTTTACTTTACCCTTGTACTAAGAAAAAACCCACTCCACCATCACATTTTCATATTAATCACTAACATTATTATACAAATCCTATTATAAACCCTTTTCTCGTATAAATTAAATCCCTATATAAAATACCCCAACCTTTGGTTTTAATAAAAACTAATAGAAATTACCCATACCCCGATATAACCTTACTTAGTTTACCTAATCCTGGTAAACTTAAGTTAATCCTGGTATTAACCTCACCCGACTCCCTAATCCCTCATTAAGCCCGACCCGATCATTTTAAACCTGTGATTTATCCCTAAACTAATCCCAAGCCGTCATGATTAAACCCCTGGGCCCCCCCATCAACTCCCGTTCATTTCCCCCCGCGCAGCTCTTCTGCCCAACAACCGTTTGATCATCACCCCCCCCATCCAACGATGCATAGCCATATCGGTCGCACTCGATGGCTAAACGTTAACCACCCAATAAAGTGGTTTTCCTCGAACCCCAGAATGCTATGTGTCGTGCTCTAAGGTACACTGGGCGACCCCTCCCAAAAACCGCCTACACCACAAAAGCGATGTGATGGCTCTCCAAAACCACTTCCCCACTTAACTGAAAAACTGTCAACTGTTCATCCAAAAGTGAACCCACCAAAACTAATCATTTTCTCCATAAAATGCCACAAAGCCCTCTTTCTCCATTTTTTCACACATTCTCTTCGTAAACTCTGTGAACCATTGCAATCCCTGCAAACGCCGAATTTACCAAACATACTTCCGAGTCCGCTCCAAAAGACATTGCAAACAACCCAGCTGACCTTTCAGTCCGTACCAGGACTACGCCAACCACTGCAACTGCCGTGAACCATCATTTTTAGAGCCAATTCACCCAATTCTTGGTATTTCACCATGAATTACCTCTTACCCTTGCAAATTTTGAAACCTTTAGCCTGTGTAGTGTTTTAATTTAAAATTTTGATTAAGAATATTGCCAATTTAAGAGTTGCTTACCTAAACCCCCTAAAAATCCCAAAACGTTTGATAAAACCCCCAGATCCTAATTCAAACCCACAAGAACTGAATTATGGCTACCCCCATCGCCATGGATGTTAGACTCATTACCACTCCACACTTAGACCTGGACCACCTTCCCCTAACTGACGGGGATTTCAAAATCAAAGATACAACTTCAATAGAGCTCCTGCTCAAAATTCATCGCTCAAGAAAAGTCAGACACATGAACCATACAAATTAAATTGGCCTCTCGGAGTCCAATTTACCCAGATACCAGTTCCCCCAAGTTCATATCTTTCCAGAAGTTTTTCATATGTGTTATGCATGCTACGTCCCCAGCCATAGAGCCATAATGTCTCATGACCAAAAGGTTCTATTCACTATCACAGCTGAGTCCATTAATGAAATGTTGCAATTCCAACCATAGCCAAACCTAACCCCACTCTCAGTTGGGGACCTGTTGGACCAGTATCCCAAGCTAAGCCCATCAAGATTGGCACAATTGTTCCAAACCTTCATTGTAGAGGAAAAACACATCCCTAAGGACCCCCTCCATATGTATCAGCTATTTTCTCTAAATGGGGCCAATACATTGTAACCATGATATCATGTGTTTTGGGTTACACTACAAGTGAATACATTGATTAACTTATTCTTGCCTTCATGTCCATTTATACCCCAGGCAACCTCCTACAACCACATATGACTTTTCCAAATTCATATCTGATAGAATGCATGAGCAGTTCACAAGAATGGGCAATGGGGGAGTATTCAAATACTCCTCTGTATTGTACCATCTATTTTTGTATTATCAGTCGGATAAGTTTCCTTTTACTCTCTAGAAGCTTGACACTAGGGGCCAGCCCAGATCTGTCATTTTTTGGACCCCACTTTTCCATGAGTTTGGATCACCATATACATACTCAGACTTCATAGATTCTTTTGTGTATCCAATCATGACTATGCTCACTGGAAATCCTCCACCTAGGATAAGTCTAGAGATAAAAAGAGTCCTCCAAATTTCCAAGCAAACCAAAGTGGGAGATTGGTACCTTTACCAAAACCACACAGAAATCAGAATATATGGTTGCCTGCTTGCACCATATAAGTTGCCAAGATACCTCCCTATGAGGTTGTTTTCCTTAGAATATTATAGACAGATCATCAATGCAGATGAATTCAACTTTGTCACTGCCAAGAAGAAGGCCTATTTCAAAATCAAAGACCAGTTAGGTTCCTTCATATGCAAAGCATGAAATTCCAAATGAGTTTTGTATGGAGATATGACCCTTTAGAATTCATTACTAGGAAAAGAAAAAAGGTAAAGCTAGAACCTTTTATCCACCACCCCATACCAGAAATAGAGGTATATGCAAATCAGATAGACTGGGTGGAAAATACCTTAGTAGACAGAGACAGCACAAGGGTAGAAGTAGAAAATGCTCTAATTGATTTGGAAAAGCAGCTTGATGAGAGATCTTTTCTGCAAGTACCAGGAGAGCAAGAAAGAGCCATGAGTAGCCCTCCAGTCATGCAGACTCCTCAGAACAAGGAGAAAAATCCTAAAAGAAGCAGAGAAGAAGCCTCCACCTCACCTATGAATACATCTGAGGCACAATGTGAAACTGGTCACATTAAGAGGCAAAGACTCAATCCTGTCACTGAACAGGAAAATACAGAAGAATCAATACAGGTGACCACCACAGAAATAGACAGAAGCAGGGCCTCCACTCCTTCAAACATGCAAGAGCCTTCCACTTCATAGACTCAGCTATTGGAAAGGCAGATAAGTTTAGAAGTGTCCTCACTCAACAGGCCTGTTGATAAGGACAAGGACTTAAAAGACAAGTATAAAGACATCAAAATGAGGAATGAGAAGCTTAAAGCCCAAACATATGGTCAATACCTAAAGCTCACTCCCACAAATCAAACAAGGTTGATGTCAGCCTTTGACATCAAGGAGGGAAAGCTGCAAATGGCCTTTCTCAAGCCTACAGCACAGCAGCCCAAAACATCATCAGATTTCAAGAGAGTTGACTTTGAAGTATTGGCAAGGGACATTCATCCCATAGACCAAATAGAATTGCATAAATAGTTTGGAGAAATGATATACTCCACCCTTACAGGTAAAGCCACAGCTGCCCATAATTTACAAAGTTCATTGAATAATATCTCAGCACAGTTTCATTCGAAAAAGGCCTCCTCATAGGCTAAGGATACTAGGATTAAGTATTTTGAAGACTTAATTATTGAATTGGGACACGATCCCAAGGATATTAAAGCTACATGGCATCTCATAAAGAATAAAAATGATGATATTGCTGCACTTGGGAAGCAATTGAAAATTCCCCAGCTGCAACATCCTCAAACGCTAGAAGTTTTGGAGACCCAACAAAAGCATGAGGAGTTGATGGACTTGTTCCTCCAACTAAATGATCAAGTAAAGGAAACCGAGAAAGAATTGGATAATTTAATCCAATTGAAACAGACTAACATTGCATCAACTTCTATAAACGTCATCCCTACTATGTCTACAGCAGTCCCTTCCATGCTGGTAGCTTCACTTGCACCAACAGCTCCACTTGCCACATCATTGCCAGTTACAGCAGAGTCTAAAACAACAGGTACACAAAGAGAGGATGCAGACAAATTAGTCAAGGCCATGAATGAAATGTCCATCCAAGCCACGGAAATGAACAGACTAAGAGAAAATGTGGCAAGTTTAGAAATTGATTACAAACTTGCCCAGATTATGCAAAAAGAAAAAGATCAGAAGACCAACAGGATGAATGAAAGCGTCAAAGCCTTGGAAAAGGACCTAACATTAGAAAAACCCATTGGACAGACCAAGGAACTATTTTGGGCCAATATCATTAACTCTGTCAATGATATTTGGCCATCAATTCAAGTTATTTTTGAAAACAGAATTAATAAAGATAGCTACAGAAGCTATCCAGAAAGTGAAGGAGGATTTGGGAGATATGCCTAAGGATGCCAATAGACTCATCCACTTCCTCAGCAGCAAGAACAGGTATGAGCTCCATGAGCTGGACATAGAAGACAGAACTGAAACTATTTTGGAAATAAGAAAGGTTCTTTCTAAGAGGAACCTAATGCTAACCTTGGAGGAAAAGTGCAAGAACATGCAGGTGGCCATTGATAGATTCATGGCCAAATTCCAAATTTTGAGGGAGAAAGGATTTCCCAGTCCATTGGTCATCAATGACAAGCTTATGACACAACAGGACTATGACAATAGACTCAGGAAGTTGGCTAAAGAACAAGCTAGCACTTCAGCAATAAAAGCCCTGCCAATAGGCAAAGTTTTATATAACACATTTGAGAACCTGTTTTTCCTCCAGCATGAGGTAAAACACTTATTCATCACCAAGCCCAATTTTTCCAAGTATACTGAAGCTGATGAGATATGCCAAAGGATGATGAATGTCAACTTACCTAACGATGAATGGTGGGAAAAAATGATTGATTTACTGTAAGAAATTTACAGTAAAAAGGTTACCATACATTGAAAAGTGGAACAGCCAAGTAAACAGGTGAAGACAGGTCAGCATGCCAAAGTGTATCAGTGTCAAAGAGTATCAGAGGAAAGTCAAAGGTTAATAAGTCTCTCATACATGAAAGATCAAACAGCAAGGCAGCTAAAAGGGCTAAAACCAACCATAAAGGCCAGCAGTACCATAATAAAGGGGACATCATCAAAGTAGTTCAATAGTTGTCTCTATCTTCCTACAGGAAGATATTTTGTTTTCCTAGATTAAATCTCAAGTTAGTTTGAGATATTTTGTAATAATTTTTTGTATAAATACTTCACAATTCAAAGTATGTGGTGTGGATTCCAAGACATTTCTATAGACTTCTTGATCTTAAGTCTGTAAATCTATTGTATCATTGACTGGACCAGCAAGCTAGATTAATGAATAAAGACCAGATATTTCACAGGATTCATGTGTAAAGCGAAGTGAAAATAAGTATTTTCTCACGTTGAATGTTATTTTCCTTAAAGTTTTCCACAATATTTATTGTATCTCTAAAAATCTGAATGCTATAACATGGAATGATATCTCAGAATTTGCTTAATTGCACTCTGTTTTAACTGTTATGCATACTGAATGTTTTCTTCTCATATCTAAGTTAAGGAATTCTTAATTGCTCCTTAGTTTAGGTTGTTTCTTTATAATCTATAGCAAAGGATTCTTAATTTCCCTTTGTTTCCGATTACCCTTTGTTCCTCGTTTAAATCTCGGTCTGAGAATTCTTAATTGCTCTCTCACCCTGATTCAAACCATTCCACCTCTCTGATCCAAAACTTGCACTTTACTTTGCTAGCTTGCCCTGTGGACATTCCCTTTAATGAATTGATCCAGTTTTGTTGTCCATTTGTTGACTCCATAGCCCAATGGCCTAAAGACCTCATTCTATCCATCTGTTCCAAGAATCCCACCACCCAACCTTCAATACAAATCAAAAACCCCCTGAACATTTAGAACTAGCCTAAAATCCCAGCAAACAAAGCTAAATCATATAGAGAGAGCCCTCTCTGAGCCATAGGTTGGCTAGAGCCTATGCTTAAAATATTAGTTTGTGGTTACCTTGGTATTTTCCTTCTTCTGATAACTTCTAGGGAAAAATTATGAGTGATAACATAGTGCAGGCTTCTCCGCAAAGTGCAATTCAGTTGATAAGACAAGGATTCCCATGATTGCCACCTCCACCCACACCACCTCCAACTTCACCACCATCACCTGCGACTTCACCCATACCACCACCACCTCCACCGTAGTTCAGCATGGAAAATTCAGTGAAGTTGCCTTTGTTTAAAGGATTGGGAAATGAGGACCTAGACCAGTTTTGGTTCATTGTTAAAGCTGTATGGGAAGCTCAAGGCGTCACAGATGATCACATGAAGAAGGTAACATTGGTTAGCACTTTTCAGGATCACACGTTGACCTGGTATATCAAGTACTCTAATGATAACCCAAACGCTAGAGTGGGAGATATCCAGACCGCGCTGAATAAGGAATTCAGTATGCCTAAATCTGAGGCATAGTCGATTGTGGGGTTCAACGAAATCACGATGAAACCTGGAGAGACACCTTGGGAATTGGATCAGAGGTTGAAGTGTAAAATCCGTGAAGATAATATGAACTTAACAGATGGATAGCACCGCGAGTGATTTGTGGCTTCGCTCCTGCCACACCTAAGGGTTGCGCTTTCACAATAGAAGATTACAACTCAGGCAGAGGCCTTGGAGATTGCAATGAGATTGCATAAAACATCGATGCAAGATCCGAATCTGGGGGTTTGGCAAATCCATGCGCAGTTGAAAAATCTTTGCCTTGAAATGCAAAGTTTGAAGCATGATAGGATAGTTCGACCGAAGGTGGGCGAAGAGGTATGGTGCCTGAAATGTAAAGGTTAGAGGCATGACAAATACCATTGCCCTATCTTTGTGAACTATATTGCAGGAGGAGGATCGATGCCTTTAAGGACAGAAGCTCAAGAAGGACCGAGTGCAGGGCCTGCATTGTGGTGCGTTATATGTCAGGTAGAAGGAAAACATATGACATATAACTTTCATTTGCTATAGAAGTTTGTACAAACACCGCAACAACTATTCTACAACTTCTGCAGGTCGGTAGGGCATGATGAGCACAACTACTGAAGTTATGAATTGATCATGGACAGAACACCCACCTATAGGGTTTAGGCAAAAATGCGGCCCAGTGAGAAAATCATTGGATGGCGTGGGCAGGATTTTAGGGGCGCGGACGAGGCCGAGGCGGAGGAGGACCTGGCAGAGGTCGGGGATAGCTAATATGCTACAATTGCGGAGGACCAGGACACTATGCCTATGAATTCACTAACCCTACGCGATCGTCATGCAAATATTGTACTCAGTTTGATCATGAGACAGAAGATTGTTTGACGTTGATAGCAAGGATACGCAACAAAGGGACGCTACCACCTCAGTCGACTCAAAACTTGTAGATGATGAGGTATGAACCTTGAAAAGAGCATATGAATGTGAATATAGTGCTCTGAAGTGGAATTGTAGCAAGGGATGATAAGGGGAAACAACTTGAAGACAACACATGGGTTCGCAAAGCACCGGTGAAGGAGGCTGAATTTGACTTGGAGCGCGCATGTGAAACATTCATGGAAGCAAAGAAGAGCTTCGCTGAGGCCTCTACCTCAAGGAGCAAGAATAAGCCTAATTAGGAATTGGACCCTTCTATGCTTACGACCATCCTAGAGACCTGCATGAAGCTAATGCGTGATAACAAGGTTGTGACTGGATTACAGGAACTTATAAATAGATGCGCCGGAAACACTCTGGGTGAACCATGCGTGGTATGGAAGATTGGTAAGCATAAAACAAGGATAGGACGAGAGATGAGACTGACCGCTCAGATAGCAGAATATGAAATGGATCAGGTTACATTAGATCTGGGGTCAGACGCAAACATTCTACCAAAGCAGACTTGGGATCGGATGGGAAGACCCGCATTGCAGTGGTCTCCGATTCACTTAAGGATGGAAAATCAACAAAATATCATGCCCATGGGGCAGCCACAAGGGGTGACTGTAGATATTAAAGGCGCGAGTGCGTTGGCTAACTTTGAAGTAATAGAAATTGTGGATGAAAGTAACCCCTACCTTGCACTCCTTGGCATTGATTGGGCTACTTACATGAACAAGGTAATCAACCTAAAGAAGTGAAAGATGATATTTGAGAAGAAATCGTGCCGCGTAATAGTACCCCTAGATCCTGCTAAAGGATCACACTATACTGATCTAGTGCACGATTATGAGAGTGATGATGACTTGGACTATATATATAAGATAATAGCGCGAGACCAAGATTGGGTGAATCCAACAGCGGATGGATGAATTACATGGGATCACAAGAGTTCATGCACCTCAGACTCTGATGAAGAATTCGAGCACTGGAAAAATCGATTACACGAAGTAACCACACTGAGTTGTAACATGATGACCCAGTCGCTGCGCTGTGTGTCGTCAGAGGTAAGAAATCTGCCCACTTATGATGGCTTGAATGATGTAGATATATTTTTGGATGCATTTGAGAGAGAGGTACCAGAGAAGCAGCGCTTCCAGGCTTTGGACTAGGCACTGTGTGCTACGCCCGCAAGATGGTGGGGTACGCACAAGGGTAGCTTTGATGATTGGCATGAGTGTAGGAGGATGATGAGAACACGCTTTGGGAAGCTGAAGGTATGAATGACAGACAAGTATGACGAGAAGGATGATTTGCGCTCACACTTGGCAAAATGGGCTCTCGCTTATGGAGCGAAGCCCCAACCAGAATGGGTGCACTTGTTCTGTCATACCTTGGATTTCATCCCAATGAGCTTGTACTTGGAAACAAAGCTCCGCCATGGTACAAGTGAATGGGATATTCTACACAAGGATTCATAATGACATTCAGCTTTGAATATGGGTTTGACTGTATTGACAAAGTGCTACAAGAAGTGAAAGCTGTAATCTTTAGGATACCATAGGATCCTTTGGATCTGATTCAACCTGATTGGACTACTCAGTTGACCCACGCGCTACAATGCTATAACATGACTGCTTAAGAAGAAGATGAGGATCCATGGAAGATTAGCATCCCTGAAACAGAGGGACACCACGAGGTTGAGGGACTGCAGATTGAGAATCCTGATATAATCGCGCCACTAAAAACGAAACATGTAAATATTGGTACGGAGACAAAGCCCAAATTCGCAAAGATTGGAGATTACTGGGATGACGCAACAGTGGATAAGGTCGTTGAATTGCTCCGCGAATACCAAGACTTGTTCCCTACCAAGTTTACGGATGTAAAAGGGATAATAGAAGACCTGGGCGTTATGAAGATCACGTTAAAACCTGACGCGAAGCTGGTTAATAAAAGACCTTACCGTCTCAATCCGAAGTATAAAGAGAAGGTCTGCTTAGAGCTAGACAAGATGCTCGTGGTAGGCATCATTGGGCTCGTAGAAGCATCCAATTAGGTAAGCGCAATGGTGGTATAAGAAAAGAAGCAAAAGGATTAGGTATTGGATAATATAGGTGGCTAGGAAGTGTACTCCTTCACTGATGGGTTCTCAAGTTACCATCAGATCAAAATCGCGTCGGAGGATAGAAGCAAGATGACCTTTGCGATTGGGTGGAGATGTTTTCAGGACACTGTAATGCCTTTCGGATTGAAGAATGCACCTGTGATTTTTTCGTGCATAGTCATCACTGTGTTCAAGGAATTTATTCATAAATTCCTGGAAATGTACTTTGATGACTGGACTGTGTTTGGGCTGGTGAAATGCCATGTGGAAAGTTTGCGCCTAATGCTAGATATTTGTCGAAGGTACCAGATCACGCTCAATCTGAAGAAGTGCCTATTTTGTGTTCCCTTTAGGACTCTGTTGGGTCATGTGGTTTGTAGACAGGCACTGATGGTAGATCCCGCGAAGATTGCAGTGATACTTAACTTGGAGGTGCCGAGGAGTGTGAAACAGCTGCGCGCAACCTTAGGACATACTAGGTATTACAGGAAGTTTATCAAGGGCTATACCCAGATCACCACGCCTATGGAGAAGTTGTTGAAAAATGATGTCACGTTCTGTTGGAACGAGGACTATAAGAAAAGCTTGGATGTATTGAAAGAAAAGATGGTCACTATGCCAATTTTAGTCTTCCCGGATTGGAAGAAGGAGTTTCATGTACATGTCGACACATCATGTATAGCACTGGGAGCAGTATTGACACAGGCTGGCGGAGGAGAATTGGAACATCCTATAGCATTCGCGAGCAGAAGGTTATACAAGGCTGAGAAGAACTATTCCACCACCAAGCGTGAGGGGTTAGCCATGGTATATGCGCTCCAGATGTTTAGACACTATTTGCTGGGTGGACATTTTAAGATGTATACAGATCATTCCACGTTGAAATACCTGGTCAATAAGCCTATGTTGGGGGCGAGAATCTGCAGGTGGTTGTTATTGTTCCAGGAACATGATTTTAAAGTTATTGTGAAGCCTGGATGAGTGAACGCGGGACCAGACCATCTATCGCGCATCGAAACAGGGGAAGAGCCCACTAACTTGGAGGAGGAATTACTCGACGTGTAGCTATTTGCTGTGCACATTACGGATAGTCATTTTGAAGATATCATACACTTCCTAACAACATGAACTGCCCAGAAGGTTACACCGTCCTACAGAAGAAGGAGTTAGTGGTGCGTGCAGCAGAATTTTCTGTCATTGCCGGGCATCTGTAAAAAATGGGGTCTGATGATACTATGACGATATGTACCAGAGTTTGAAAGGAGCAGTATCCTCGCGGACACTCATGGGGGCGCCGCGGGAGGACATTATGCAGGAAGAGCGACCACGCAAAAGATTCTACACACAGGGTTATGGTGGCCAACCCTCCATTAGGATTCAAAAGCTTACTGCAAGGTGTGTGATGTGTGTCAAAGGATAGGCAGGCCATCGTGGAGGGATGAGCTGCCTCTGAATCCACAGCTGACATTACAACCCTTTGAAAAATGGGTGATAGATTTTGTGGGACCCATTTAGCCCCAAGGAAAGAAGATGGGAGTGCGGTACATTATCACTGCGACGGAGTATTTAACTCGATGGGTGGAGGCATAACTTATGAAGGATTGCACAGGCGTGACTACTATGAATTTCCTCTTTAGTACGTACTGACACGATTTGGGTGCCCAAATATTTTGATGAGTGATCACGATACGCACTTTCTGAATGAGACAATCAGTGTGATGACGGAGGAATTTCAGGTATATCACCAGAAGAGCGCGTCGTATCACCCAAAGGCTAACGGGATGGTGAAATCATTCAATAAGGTGTTGGAGAATGTGCTAACCAAGGTTTGCAATGCTCAGCGAAGTGATTGGGACCTACGCATATCTGTAGTACTATGGGCCTATCGAACGACATGCAAAAAGTTGACTGGAGAGACACCCTTTAGGCTTGTATATGGTGTTGAAGCAGTGATGCCCATGGAATACATTGTACCTAGTCTGCGCATAGCAGCACTCATGGGTATGACGGATCACGGAGCCCTGGAAGAGAGGCTCATGCAGCTGGCTGAGCTTGAAGAAGAGAGATTTCTCACTGGATTTCACCAACAGGTCCAAAAGCAACGCGAAAAAGCATGGCATGATCAGCACATTAAATTGCACACATTTAAGGTAAATGATATGGTTTTTTTATATGACATCAAGTTTGATAAGTTTCCAGGGAAATTCAAAATGCACTCGTTATGGCCCTATGTCATTAAGGAAATTAACGACTGTGGAGCAGTTCAGTTGGTTAAATTGAATGGAGATCCCTTCCCAGGAAAGGTGAAAGGCAGTCGATTGAAGCCATACACCGATGGTCTAGCCATGTGACTATATGAGGGTAGCACAGTCTTAACACTCCAGGCAGCTAAAAGGAGGCGCGGGACTATAAAATACACTGCCCGGTTGGGGAGCTGCACGATTGGAGGATTGTGTGAAGCAAGGAAGTGTCATAGGGAGAAATCGTGCAGGTCAGCCGAAAAGTGACTGTTAAAGTCACTGTTCATGATTTGACGATAGAAATGCGGCCAAATGGAGTGGGTAGCTGGCATTTAAGATGAAATTTATGGGTCAGATCCTTAAAAATCTGCCACCAATCTGGCATTAATGAACTGAATGTGGGGGGAACGGTCAGATTTGAATTCAAAATGCCCTATAAATTACAGGTGGCTGCCCAGTGAAAAACACTTGGCATTTTGAGAATTGAGTTTTTGAGCATTCAGGGGCACATGAACCACGAGAAATTTGAAGCTTTGATAGCCATTTCAGTATTTGAGACATCGTCGAAGGCGATATAGGAGTTATTATAGAACATCATGTCAACACCCGCAGAAGCTATGGATACCGAAGTAGTGACAGTCGAGGAGGATGTGCCAGAAGTTATCATGGAGGCAGAAGAAGTTTCTCTAGAGGTTGTCGAAGTCTTAGTTGAAGTTCCCAAATCACCACGAACATCTAGACCGAAACCGACCCCGACCAAGGAGAGCGCGAAGGATAAGAAAGGTAAGTAGCCTGCAATATCAGTGCGTGCATCGCTGAGAAGAAACCCACCAAAGGACAAGCCTACCGCACAGGAAAAGGGAAAAGCCATCAATCTGGAGCCGGAGAAGGAAGAAAACGAAGACATCCCGATGGATGATGAGGATGTGGGGATAGACATGGAGGAAGTTGAATTCCAGGGTGCTAACCCCATTACTCGGTTACCTGAGTATGTCCCTCAGCGTAATGGAAATACCAAGGTGCCAAAAGATATCAACAAGAGAAAGGTCCCCTTGCAAACCCCTCTACTGTCGGATGAGATTGTTTTTGAAGGACCGTGCTTGGGGTGGGTTCCTCTGTTAAAGCTCGAAGATTGGGACTTAGTTGACCATGAGAATTTCCCACACCTAGTGATTGATCAGCTAATGCACCGCATTATTGACACAACCACAAGGATGACCACATTGGAGCCACGGAAGTGGCTCAGGGGAGTAGACAAGGTAGGTCTGCTCAACCTGTTATGGGTGTCGCACTACAACTGCACCCTGATTACAGTATTGGTCATCAAGCAGCTGCTATGTTTGGTGCATGATGGGTGTCCGTGGCTGGAGGAGCCAATACCCATCACCAACAGATTGATCCACATGATCACGTGGCTGCCCCACACAGGTGAAAATCCGGCCATGATGTTTGGTGGAAAAGGTGGTGAGTAGGCCCTCGTGGAGGCCATGAAGGAGAAATTTAAGCTTTTGAAGAAGCCACGCAGATATTCCATATCAAGTAACAATGACCCTGCAGTCAAGCTGACCACGCAAATTTTGGCCGGAAAGGTGATGAGCAAATGTTGCATAGACGAGGTGCCCGCACCTGTCGTTGTGCTAGCAGCCCAATGCGTCGAAGGAGTCCAGTTCAATTAGGCGCACTATCTCTGCGATAAGTCCCTTGTGAACTGCCATGAGGCATAGGAGCTCAGCAAGACCTTACACTACGCATGGCTCTTGCTATTTATTGTGATGGTAGCATGGGAGTTGCCAGAAGACAGTCAATTCCCCTCAGTCACGTCGGACCTACAAAAAGCAGCAAAGTACGCTTCATTGTGGGCGACAAAGGATGCGCAGCGCATCAAGGACAACAAGATCTTTTAGATCTTGATGGAGATGAACACCTACATGGCCATCAATCGCAAATCGCGGTTGTCGCCTACTGTGTATGCCAACCTGCAGGGCTACATGGAATTCAAGGCAGATTTTCATCATGTTTCCATCAGGGTGCAAAAGGACCTTGCACAGACATGGTATGACTTGCCTTACTTGGAAACGGATGACGCCATTAATGCAGTACTCGATCGTTGGCCGAAAGAATGACGCACCACATCAGACTTGGTGGTGGAGGCAAGCAAGTCCATCACACAGTGCAAGAAGGAGGAGGCCAAGCTCAAGATGGCGTAGTTGGCTGAGAAAAGGAAAAAGGAGGCCACTGACAAGGCCCAGGCGGAGCGCGATGTCACTCAGCAGACGGAGAAGAAAATAGGTGGAATAAAGCAAGGCTCTGACAAAGGCACGAGGTCGCCTTCGCCCGAGACAGAGGAAGAGACGAACGAGCAAACCGAGAAACACTTCATGGACCCAGAAGGTGATGTCTACCTGCATCAAGCGTCCATGGGAACAAGAGAAAGGAGGGTCAAGGAAGAAATCCAGGGCCACTAAGATGTCGTTGGACCCAATCACCCTCACAGAGGGCGATTTGCATGACATTGGAGACATGGTGTGAGATGCCACCGCAGAGGCCCTATAGTAGTTTGAGCAGTAGCAACAACTAATATTGGGGGCCATCCAGACAGGTCTGCAAGAGCTGCAGACCCGCGCGTTACAGCCTGGCACGGTGTCCACCAGCCCCGCTATCAGCACTTCAGAAGCTGTCGAGATGCTATGCACGAAGGTCTCCAGTGTGATAGTGTTGCCCGATGGAGCACTGACCATGGATAATGAAGCAGACAAGCCCACTATCAGCGCCCTCAAGGGAGTAGAGTTGAATCTAGCAGCGCTCCCTGGCGAGGCACTCCACCTATTGCAGGATGGAGTGATTGCGAAGCTGAGGGCCCGTGAGCACTGCGCTCTACAGGTGATCAGCAAGCAGCGGATTAACAATGAGCAAATGGCCCTATAGCGAGACTTTTCCATTGCCGCCATGACCAAGGTAACCACACAAAACAAGCAAGTAATTCAGGTCGTGGAGGAGGCATGCCGAATGGTCCTGGAGTTGGCCATTCCTGAGGAAGAACCGATCAAGGTGCACGTCTGCAAGCTGGATACAGGGGTATGCGACGCTCACACAAAGATGGCTCGGGTTCAGCTGGATTTGAAGCTACAGATCACCAAATTAAAGTTGAAGGCCCAACCTTCAACTCCACCAGAAGTAAAGGAGCAGCATGCAACCATTGTCACAGAGGCAATAGCGGCATTTGACAATGCAATAGCAGACTGCAAACAACTTTTTGAACAGTCGTTCGAGGTCCTGACGAGCTTGCAGGAGGACCCTAATTTACAGTGGCTAGAAACAGAAGTGCAAGAACTGTAGTAGTGCTATGACTTGGTAAAAAGCACAGTACGAACCGTCATGCTCACACAAAGACTGGAAAAGCTGCAAGAGGCCAAGCAGTTGAAAGAACGGGTAGATGCAGCACAGCACAAGGAGGCAATGCTAAAGGCGCAACTGAAGCCCTGGTTGGATGAGGCTTATGCGATTACAGCCTCTATTGAAGGAAAGCTTGTGACTCTACAATCAACTTAGCAAAAGCTTCAGGCCGACAATTTAGGAGCAGTGACCGAGTAGATGGTTGAAGAAGCGAAGCAGGCGGCCGCACAGTGCACTATCGAGTTGCGGTCATACAGGCCAAGCTCAGAGGTCTTTGCGCTAAGATTTTCATGCCCATAAAGTGACTCGAGGGTGAGTCATAATGTTTGTGTTGGGGGCTTGTTGGGAATGGGATCCCCCAAGGACAGTTTTGGGGCTAAAAGCCCATGTTTTGGGTCAATTTTTGTAATAAAGTTGTAAAGTCTCGGTATCTTGTGGTCACAGAGCACGAAGGTGTCATAAGTCATAAAGGGTTGTCCGCCCTTATTTTGTAAAGTGTGAAGTCAGTTGTAAAGATCTACCCATGGTCTGCAGACCATGGGATTGTATAAAAAGAGCTGAGTAAGTAAGCTCTAAGTAGTCAGTAGGAAGAAGAAGTCTTTTAACGAAGAATGGAGTAAAGAATCTTGATAGCGGAGTCTAAGTGTTCGGGTCTTAACGTAGGTAGAGGCTCTATAGCTGAGTGCACAGAGGCCTAGGGTAGAAATCCGCATCTGAGTGCGCGGACCCCTGCAGTTGTGTGTGTAGGGTGGATAGAGTCTGTAACACTCTGAAGATATCAATAAAGAGAAGTATTCTACAACTTCTGTGTATTTATTTCTTGTTAATGCATCTGGTTATACTAAGTTTTGGGTTTAATATACAATGTTCATGAGATACGCGAATGTATGTGACTGTATTAGCTAATTGTGATTGTTTAATAAGACTAGTAAAACACTTAAGATAACTTGGGAGCCTGCACAATACGTTGTCATAGCAACGCGAAAGTACCTGAACCTCAAGTTAGGGTTGTGCGAAGGTCAATCGTACCCCTTCGTGGAGGTACTGAAGGGCGGAATAAATGGCTAGACAAACAGGGCCCGAAATCTTAACAACCTATGCGAAAGCAAGAATAAAGGGTATAAACCGACATCATGACCATCTCAAGGTGTGGAAACTTGGTTCCAACATCCCCTCATACTACTTCGGGTGAGACTTCGGTCCGCGCTCTGCGGGCTGATGCCAAAAGGGACTGCAGTGTAGGGATTTCTTTAGCTAATTAACGTTGAACCTTGGTCAAGCCCCACGCAACCAACAGTATTGTGAACATTTCGACATCCTTGAGAGGATTGGACCAGTGGCATACCGACTTGCACTGCCTCCAACAGTGAAAGTCCATGAAGTTTTCCATATTTCATTGCTTAAGAAGTATATAAAGGATGTTGATCATGTTATTGATTGGTCTGTATTGCAAGTGGAGAAAGAAGGAGAGTTCCAGCCAGAGCCTTAATGCATATTGCAGCGGAAACATCTCATGCTCAAGAACAGAGCCATAGAGAAAGTTAAAGTGCAATGGAAGCACTTTGGGCTTGAAGAAGCTACATGGGAGATGGCGGATCAGATGCGGGCCCTGTATCCTTCATTATTTGTGGGTTAAGGCAAAGCAGTTTTGGTTTCATGTTGGTATATGTTTGGCATATGTTTTGCTAATGTTTTAGTATATGTATGTATATGTATATGGATGTAAATACTGCCATGAGCTAAGTTATAAAGCTCCAATAAGTGGTATGGGTGTCATATTATTATGGTTGTTATATTTTCATGTTGTCATGATGTTTTTCTTTTGAGCAGGTCTTTCATTGTAAATACTGCAACGAGCTAAGTTATAAAGCTCCATGGGCAGTATGTTTGCTTTTTAGTAGTTTTGTTGAGGTCATGGTGTGGTTTAACATCGAGGATGGTGTTCCCCAAGGGGGAGGGTTTTGTAATAGCCTTGGTGAAAATTTCATGTAATAAAAGTTAATAAAGGCAAAATAAGACCATGGTTAAGGGACACTTATTCCAAGCTGAATGTTGGGCAAAGATATCCTAGTGGGCATCACTAGATGTGTGTTTTGGCTAAGGAAATTTGGAAAATGCTAAGGAAAAAGGCATTTTTGGCACATTTATTTATGAAAATAAGGGGAAATAGGAGAAAAGTAAGGTAAAAGGTCACGGGTTGCACCTGAGGAGGAAATTGAAGGAAAATAATGGAAAATGAAGAAAATAGAGGCCTCATTAATAAAAAGGCTTCTGAGGATCAGTGGGCAAGATTTTTCTAACTTTTGTCAGTTCAAGTTTGGAGCTCTCTCATTATTCTCTCTCTCTCTCACTCTTGGTCACTTAGAGTTTTCTTGGAGCACTCTAGCTTTGGATCAAGGAAGGAAAAGAAAGAAAAAGGGAAAGGAAGGAAAGCAAGGATCAAGGAAGAAGAGTAGGATCAAACAACTTCAGCAGGAATACTTGTTGTTAACCTTTTGCATGTGTGATTTCTTAGTTGGTCTGGACATGCATGGCTTTGCATGTTGGTCTATGGTTCTCTTGTTGTCAGTGGCATGGTTTTTCCAGGTTATGACAGTGGTTTTCATCCTAGCCTTGCCTTTTTCTAAATGCCATGGTATGTTGGTATGTTTATCTCGGTTTTGAGCTTTGGTTTGTCAGATGGATTTCAGAATCCGGGGCGAAGGTGGTCTCAAGGTTCTTTCCCAAAGGCCTAGGAATCCCTTGACCAGTTTTGGTGGGATACACAGTAAATCTCGAGGGACAAGTCTTGGTTTAGGGCCTAATGATTCGGGTTTGGATTGCAGCAAATCCTGAGATACTGGTCTCAATTTAGGGCCTAGTGATCTAGGATTGTATTGTGGTAAATCCTGAGAGAAAAGGAGACGAAAAATTTCTAAAGGATAGTGATGGATTCCGGATGGCATTCCAAGTTCGGTTTGGTTTTGATCAGAGCATCGGTTTTGGTGTGATCACGGTTTGGTGAGGGTGGAGGTGGTTTAACCTATGGATTCCCTTGGTTGTTCTTGGATGGGTTATTCTATGAGATCCCACATTCATGCTTGGAATATGGCACGGGGGTGACTAACTAAAAGAGAGATTTGGTTCAGCCATGTCTATGGTCGGGTGGTACATGCAAGTCTTGGACCTGGTCGGATTTGCCTATGTTTAATAAATCAAAGTTCTCTTACTTTTGCACTTGTTAATGTGGACTTAATGGTTGCCATATCTCTTATATTTATATGGTTTTATGTTGGTTATAAGCAGGGTTATGTGATGGGTTCGTGTCATGGTTATTTCATCTATTTACTTGTAATTGTTAAATGGATGGATGCAAGACCTAATTGATGATATAATAGTTCAATGGAGAAGGAGGTGATCCTTCTAGTTATGTTTCATAAGTTCTTTTAGTCATTTATGCTTTGTCTTGTATCTTAGACCTGTAGGTTGCATTGATGCCAAGTGTTTAACAGAATGTCAGTCCCGGTTGGGGATGCTCAGGCCTAGTACTGAGGTTGATTTTTTATTTATCAGCATTGTTATCATGTCTTTGATGGATTCTGAAGGTTGTAGCAAGTTTTGGGCAGAGGCGAGGATCCTACGCTAGAAAAGTGGCTCAAATCTTGAGGTCATTGGCACAGGTCTACGGAGAAAAGTCCACAGTCACTGGCACAGAGACCTATGAGAGAGACTTTGAGTTGATGGTCGTTGTCTTGCCTATAGCATGAGAGAAAATTTGGGTTAAGAGGCTTAAAACAACAGTGGGACCCAGGGACAGGATTTCTGAGATGTTCACATGTCTCATGGGGGTGTAATTACTGATGTGGATGGGTTTGTTTGATGAGTTATGTCAATTCCATTTCCTTAAGGTCACCAAGGAGATTGAATCCCTCATAGTAACCTCTCTCATCACATGTTTGCCCAGCTGGTTGGTTGCTTGGGTGAACTTGGGAGGAGGGGGTGTTACAAAGGTATTTGTAATAATATATAGATATATATATATATATATATATAGAGAGAGAGAGAGAGAGAGAGAGAGAGAGAGAGAGAGAGAGAATGTATAAGTGATGTTTATATGTTACAATGAGAACTCGCTATATACCTAGGCAGGTGTCCTTTTAGATTGGGCATGCCTTTTAAACATGCATTTTCACTTAACTTAATGACTATTTAACATAATCATCATTTCATTATTTGTTATTTTTATTAATTTATGTTCATTTTATTTTATATAATTTATATTCATAACATATTGCCTTCTCCATCTTCGAGTGACCAAATAGTGTTGTATGCCTTCCTTGCTTTGGTGAATTGGTGAAAACAAACTGTGTTGTCATCCCCAGCTTGCAACCAAATCACCCTATTTTTCAATCTCCAGGTTTCTTCCTTCTCTTCCAATATATGACGTTTCTCTTTATCAAGATTAATGAGGTGTTGTTTGGACTCAATTGACACATATCCCCCCCTCTTGGTTGTTCTATTTGATTCAGTTCATCATTGATCTTCTTTAGTGCTTCCTTGTCCTTCAGTCGCTTCCCCTTAAGCCACTCCAGGGTTTTATTTTTTATGTGACACGGGTTCTCATTGAATTGTGATGAAATAGAACGAGATTGCATTAGCTCGCAATGCCTCCAATTATTAGTAACAATTGAACGAAAATCCTCCTCTTTGAGCCAATATGAAGTTAATTTGAAAGGGGCCCTTGGTTTTTCAAAATGGCAAGCCAGCTGGAGATGTATGGGATGGTGGTCAGATATTCCCCTCACCCCAATCCATTGCTTATACCATGAAAGGCAATCTAGATAGGCTTCCTTAAGCAAAAAGCGATCAAGCCTGTGAGCAATAGCTTCCTCCCATGTGCAATGATTTTTCCAAGTAGGGTGAAGTTTTACCACATCAATGTCAATGAGGTGATGGGATTCAATAAGCCGGTGGAAGTAATTTGTGAGAATATCAGCTTGTGTCTGGTGTCCCCAACATTCCGCACAACTTAGTGAGAAATTCAAATCTCCCCCTATGATGAGGTTGTCAAAATTCATGAAGGGTTGATTCATCAAAGAGTTCCAGAAAGTCATACAATTGTGGTATGGACCATAGATATTAATGATCCTAATAGTGATACCTAGCTCTATAGAGAAAATTTTTGAGGCAATATAATTGTGGTGACCCTAAATGTTGAGGATCTTAATGGATTTAGGTTTAAAACCAATGGTGACACCTCCAGAATGACCCATCGTATCAATGGCATGAAAAGTCCATCCTTTCAGGAGGGTTGACAGGGAGTGCTCAACCTCCAAATGGGTCCCCAGTGTTCCTTGAAGGAGAATAAGGTCAAAGCAGTAGGCGGAGATCATCTGTTTTAGGGATATATTTTTTTAGGGGCTACCAATCCCTCTATAGTTGAAAGAGAGGCACTTCATGGAGGAACCAAGGATGGGGTGTGTATTACTCTAAGGAACCCTTCAAGAGATAATTGTTTACCACCTGCAATATCAAGATTGGCTTGGTTCATGACTTTAGAGATGTGATATTTGCGTCCATGCATGATCTTGGGTAATTTAGACGAGGATATGATGCCTAATCCAGTACCATGGCTGGAGATGAAATGGACCCCAAGGGAGGACAATTCAAGGAGCGAAGGAAATGCCCGTGCCCTAAGCCTAAAGCAGAAAAGGAGTCACTAGGCACTCGGAGCAAGGGGGAAGGATTTGGGAAACATATAGAGTTGGATTTAATAGGACAGGATATAGCCCCCAAATGTGTAGATGGATTAGGACCCGAAAGAGGGACAGGAGAAGAAGACAATGGTATAGAGACATGCTCAATCATGCAAGAAGAATTGAGGGGAGGAAGGGAAGTATTACCCATCGGAGTCGAGGACACATGATGGAGAGGTTGCAGGCTCACTCCAACTTTGAGATCTCTAACCCCAACCAAGGAGGAACCAGCTCTTTTTGTAATTGCACCAATCTAAGAGGGAATCAGACTGATCAAAACGTGAGGACCTATAGTAGGATCAGATGATGGCACAAAGTTTTCTGCAACCTATTTTTGTTTGAGAATAAGAGGGAATTCCTTGTACACATGACCCACCTGATGACACTTGTGGAAATGAAAAGGTATGCCCTCATAATCCAAAATCTAATTTTGAACCAAACCCCTATAGTGTAGAATCAAGTTCTCCACGGGGCCCTCTCGGGTATCCATGAACACCAAAATACGCACAAAATACATTCTTCCCACCTCTAAGAAAGATTTATCATATTCTAAAAATTGTCCAATATCATAGGCGATAGTGCAGAATATGTCCTCTGACCAAAGAGGGAGGGGTAGCCCCAGTAGGTGTACCTAGACAGGTCTCGTACCCAACTGTTTGTGTTTTCGGTCAAACATGGGCATCCATCACTTCAGTAACATAGGGATCGTTTCTATATTCTAAAATCTTGTGACGACCCAACTCATGTGTTCTTATTTGACGAATATGAGTGTGAACCATACCTTTTGTAGAGTGTATATCATGGGGAGGGCGTTGATATCATGGCCCCAAATCTCTTGAGTCACAAAGTTGAGTAGAATCGGTTACGGACCCTTCCTACTAGAAATCTGCCAGCGGTATCCATAATATCATCCAATCGAATTCCAACCCCTAGAATGAGTGAACAGTTCTTGTCTTTGATCTTTGGTTCTTTGATTTTCTTTGCTCCTTTCTAAGAACATATGGTGAGGCCATCCCCAAACTGAGTTCCCTTGTTGACCAGATATAGAGCCTTGTTCATCTCAAAAGGATTAGGGAAAGTATCTGAAATCGAATTAACCCTAGCCAAGCTAGATGTGAGGGATGTCAAGGTGGGGACAAGGGAGCCAGCAAAAATAAATGAGGCAAAAATAAAGGGTTCAGCCATAGGAGTGAAGAGCGAATCACTGAGAGGAGCCCAGCGAGCATCCAGGACAAGAGGATCAGAAGGGGAGGGAGTAAAGTAGGGGTTAAGACAAGATTAAAAAAAGATGAGGGTTTCGGGGGAAAAATCGGTCAATGGAACTGAGGAGGCTTGCGAGACCGACTAGCGAGGGGCAGAAATCCAAGAAAAAGGCTCAAGCGAAGGCAGGGCACATGAGAGAGGAGGGGAGGGTGGAGAGAGGAAGTGGGGAGAAGTTATAGGGCAATCTTCCGAAAACGATTACGACATGTGAATATTCTGGGCTTAATATCTCCAGATGCCAGGTTAGTTTCCACCCCGAGAAACAGATGTGGAGGGCTAGCCCAGATGGAGGCATCTGGGGAGGGGTCCCCCAAGAAATCCACCAGTTCCTCTTCCATGGAGAATTTCCACTCTGGAATTACTATATTGTTCGCAGAAAAACTGAGAAAAAATTGTTTCCGCCAAACTATTGCCTCCTGTCGGTATATGCTATCGCGAGGGTTGACTATCAGAGGTGAATAACCGAGATATCATAGTAGAAGCCTATGTGCGAGAAGGGTAGGGGAGGATTACCGATAAGGATTAACGTTGTAGCAGGTAAAACGTCTCATGTGAGCACTAGGCACCGAGACCGTAGACCTCAAACCGATGGGTAAAACAGCGAAACCCTAGCCTTTTTCCTCCGGGGGCCTCAGACACAATGAAAGAAACTAAAGAGCCATTTTTCCCTTATTTTTAATAATAATATGCTTTATTTATTTTTTTAATTCTTATTTTGTTTGTTTAAATTTTTAGTTTTTACAAGTTAAATTTTTTTTTTTTTACATTTTTTATGTTTTTTAATTTTAATTTTTTTTATATTTGATTTTTTTTTTGGGTCATGTTTTTTAATTTTTTTATGTTTTATTACCAACATGTAAATCACCAACATTTAAAAAAAAATATCCACACTTAATGCATTAGAAAATTTAAAGTGTAAAAAATAAGCCCTCTAAATAAAAAGGATTCTTGTTGCATCAACATTTTTCAAAATATACATGAAAATCACTAACATTTAAAAAAAAATGTTCATACTTGATACATAAAAAAATTTAAGTGTCAAAAATAAGCCCTCTAAAAAGAATAGGTTGATGCTCCATCAACACTTTTCAAAATCAACATGAAAATCACTAGCATTTGAAAAAAAATGTTCATACTTGATACATAAGAAAATTTAAAGTGTCAAAATTATGCTCCAAAAATAAAATGGTGTATTCTGAATAACCATTTTTCAAAATCGGGTTTGCTATCTCAAAAAATCGAGTAATCGGTAAAGTTCTCATTTGATCGGTAACTATGTTTATAACTCTAGTTAAGAGTTGAAGGAGTCAAACCTAACCACTAGTAGGTTATCATGTTGTGTTATAATAGGCCCACTAAGAGGAAAATGGGGTTTCATTTTATTCGTTTCCAAAAAAGAAAAAGAAAAACATATATTTCATACTGAAATATACATTGTTTGGTCCAAAAGGACTGTTTCAAACAACTGAAAAGCTATAAGCAAAAAGCTAATGTATTCATTCAAAACATTTACAAAATTCATGTTTCAATGTCGTCCATAAAATTCTAAACTAAATTTCACAAATAGAATTCCATTCCATTAATGTCCTGATAATCCCATAGCTCATATTGCTCAAAAGATCCAACTAGGAGTTGCAATGCCTCTTTAAATAGCTTGTTTGCTTGTTTGATTCAATTCTCTGTAAATGTGTGTATATGAGGTTCATTCAAAAAAACCCCAATTCTATAGAGATATCGATGCAAATATGATTCATATTTGGAACATTTACTTCTGCAATACTATTTTCTTAGTCAATCACTAGTTTCAAATTTTAAATTCCCCAAGAACTAGAGCTTATTTAAACCAAGGTGTCTAGTAGTGTACAGAAGAACCAATAGTCATGTAAAGTCAACTTTTGTATTAGAACCCTAACCAGGAGCATAATGAATAAGGTAATAATGATTTTTATTTAAATAAAGAACTCCACCAACACCACATCTCGAAATATCCCCTTGAATAGCACCATCAAAGAATCCCAATGGAATCTTTTTATTCATATTTGGCATAAATGGGATTTGAGTCTTCTTTCTTTTAGGGCCGGCCTGAAATCCTTTAACTCGTTTTTCAATGACTCTACTCATAACCTCGGGCTTGATATATTTGTTATGAAATATTGTTTGATTATGCGCCCACCAGATATTGTGCACAAAGATAGTAGGGAGGACTTTGAAACTTTTCATTGATCAATCATCATTCCATTCTTGAGTGCATTCCTCTAGAGTAGGTTTGTTCCAACACATTGACGAAGGAGTGAGAACTCAGACGAGGATGCTCCAAGTCTTTTTTGCATAGGGTCAAGTGATATCAATGTGTGAGATTGTTTCAGAATATGATTGACACAATGCACAATGATTGGGTCTTGATCATCCACCTTTAATAAGATTTTCCCAAGTGATTAGTTTATTACTCAAGACTAGCCAAAGAGTTAGTTTACATTTAAGTGGACAAACATGTTTCCATATGATATTCCACCACCACTTTTGTGGTGGAGTAGGATTAATTTCAAAATAATCTTTGTAGCCAAATTTGTGGTGTATTCTCCCAAGGATGGGTTCTTTGACCAGATTAGGTTTCCTGGGTCATCTTCCTCAAGGTGAAGAAGTGATGAAACCAAAAATTTGATATAAGCATTCCATTATGAAGCGTATGGTTTGGGAGATCAAGATCGACTACCGATTTCCAAGCATGATTTCCCAAGGCAATACCTAAAGGAGATTTTGCATCGGCAAGGACATATATCCCTACAACATGTAACAATCGAATGTCGTTCTAAGAGAGACTGCAGTTTTCTCCCACACCAAACCAAGAATTGATGCCAATACGGATTTAATGATCATTCCCAATCTTCTAAACAACCCAATTTCCAATGACTGGAAAATATTTTGTGAGCCTTCCACACTATTGAAGCGTTTTTATTGATTTTTTCGAATCCCTATACCAATACGACATGTATTTTTCTCCTAAATATTTTGACTAAAGAGATCAACCCCATAAGGAATAATTATTAGTGAATCATCAAAGACTTCGAGCAACCAAATATTGACAGAAAATATGAATATTCTTGAGTCCCCATCTTCCCATCGATTTAGGCATGGCTAAAGTGAACTAAAAAACAAATGGAAATCCTTTTGATTCCACTTTTCTAGTTCAGAGGAACCTAAACTAAGCTTCCTAGTTTTATTGAGGATTCCTTTAGGAACCAATGCTACGGATGTCCAATATACTAGGATACTTTCTAACACTAACTTAACAACTACCAAATGACCTCCCCTAGAGATCAGTTTATCGGTCCAAACTAAGATGCATTTTTCCACTTTTTTCTACAGTCATAACCAATCATCAAATCTGTAGTCATTTTCTTTAAGCATGAAAGCCTAAATATTTCACCCCTTCATCAATAGTTTTTTAATGGAACTGGAAAATATTTTGAATGGAAGTGGAAGCGATATTTAAGAGATTGTGAAAAATCATATAGGATTTATGGACGTTTATAGCCATACGGCAACCAAAGTGAATTGTTTGAGAATGCGCTACAGGGCTTGAAAATAAATGTTGTTTCCAAATAAAAATAATAAGACATCGTATAAAAAGAGAAGATGTGTAATGGAAACTGATCAAGAGATGTTTACCCCTTTTAGGTCTTCATCATTAATGGCTTCATGGGTTAAATGACTGAGGGCTTTAGAAATGAGCAAAAAGAGAAGAGGAGATAGTGGGCACCCTTAACAGAGCCCCCAAGATGCACTAAAAAAGGAAGAGGAGCTCCAATTAATTAAGAACATAAAAATTACCAAATGCATACACCCCATAATCCAGTTTACCATCCAGAGGTCCATCCCAATTTGGATTAAAACCTGTCTTATAAAAGTCCAATTGACCCTGTCATGTGCTTTTGATAGGTCAATCTTGATGGCTATTGCACTGGAGTTTTTAGTTTTCATCGAATGGAGAGTCTCTGGAGAAAAGGACACAACATCATGAATTTTCCTATTCCGTAAGAAGTTGAATTTTTCTTCTCAGATAATCTTGCTAAGGATAGGCTTAAGTCCAGTTGCAATGATTTTTGGGATTAACTAATAGATCAAATTACAACAAGATATGGGATGAAAGTTGTCGAAAGAATATGCATTCTCAACTTTTGGTATGAGGGTGATAAAATTTGTGTTTAGTGACCCCAAAACTCTTTCAAATGCTTGACATTCCCTAACAACCTTAAGGAGCTCATCCGTAATAAAGTCATAAAATCCAGAAATGAGTTCTACAGTCAATCCATCCAGGTCGGGACACTTCACTTTTTGCATACTGGAAATGGTAGCCTAAAGCTCTCCTTTTGAAACATTAATAGTCAAAGATTCATTCATCCCATCCATTATAGTTATGGGAAAAAGAGTTAAAGTCTCCAAAATGTAATGAATGGGACAACCAACAAGTTGTGAAAGAAGGGACTTGTAATGTTGAGAGCCTAATTTGGCAATATCCTGGAAATGTGAGAAGGATGTATCATTCTAGTTCTTAATTGACCATATTGTGTTCATATTTTTTCTACATGTTGGCATAACTATGGAAAAAATTAGTATTATTTTGTATTATTTTCTACTTCCCCAATCCATATCACCCTACTTCTTAATCTCCATGTTTCTTCTTCCCTAGCAAGGAGTTCCCTTTTCTTGCATTCCATTTTATGTAAATTGTCGATGTCGACTGTGTCAAAAAGACCTGCAACATTCAAGGAGTAAATGTCATGAATATGACTCTCCAAATCCTTTAATTTTGCCTCGGCATTGGCTTGATACTCCTTAGCCCATAATCTATATTACCTTTTTATAAGCTTTAATTTTTCTGCAATTTGAAACATAAAGGTTCCAAAATGGGGTGAACTAAGAGGAATCTAAGAAGATTCGATCATCTTAAGCGGAGTACATTTTATTTGAGTGAATTTTATTCCATAGATGAGAAAAGTAGCTGAGAGTGGATAGAGAGAGAGAGAAAAAGAGGATTTGTGCATTGTAGCAGCCCACAAGCATCCATTTCCATTCAAAAAAAGAGAGAGCAGAGAAACCTCACTGTCTAGCTGGATTTTCTTCTGAAAGGGTTTACTATGGTATATCTTGTGTTCTTATGGTTGTGAGTGATTGTATTTTTGTATGTTCTCTATTTTATAAATTTAACATATTACATGCATGAAAGAATAAATTTATAAATCCAGAATTCTAAGGAAAAACTATTTGTATATTATAACTTTCATATTTGTAAGTGTAATTTTATCAGATCTATTGTGATGAATTGTCTAGTGGAATATCCACGAAAATTTATGGATCATATTGGTATTAGGGAAAGTTTATTTGGGTATATAGTGGGGAATTTTAGGGCATCCAAATCAGCTAGGATGAAATTCCTAAAACCCCAACTATGGCCAAAAAATATGTTAACAAACCTCAAGATCTTGTAGAGGATAGGTATGCATAGCTAGAAGCACAAGTCACAGATAAAAAAAAATAAAAATAAAAAATAAAAAAATAAAGTGAGCTTTGTGATGGCTGCCCTGACCAATAAGTTCAAGCTATTTGAAGAATACAGAGGTCATATCGAAGGGGTAATCAGTAGATCAAGAAGAACTATAGAGGGAATCTAAGAAAGTGTTACACAAAATATTGTCGCCATGACTATTTGCAGTCAGTATGGGTCTATCATCATTCATACTGTCCTCCTAAGCAAGTCTCAAACCTCAGCTCTTCATGTCAAGCTTTGAAAATGAGAGAAAGACCTTAAAAATCATTAAAGCTCTGGTTCCGCACTTTCTCTCACTATTGCCTGCGGTCCCGCACCCCCTGTTCATGTTACCTGCGGACCTGCCCGCTCTGTCTCTAAAGGAGTGGGTGCAGACCCCTGTGAAAGTCAAAAAGGCACAAGTTTATTCTAAAAAACTCACTTTGGGTTAATTCTAGATGATTCTAGAAGGAATTTTGACGTGGATGGTTCGCTCTTACATGGTTCATGCATCCCAAAAGATAAGGAGCTAATCCCTTGAGGAGAGGAGCTATCCCTTTGAAGGAGGGATTTATCCCTTTGAAGGTGGACCTAGTAACTTCCCTCCATTGCACTATAAATTAAGGCATTGGGATGGTTGCTAGGGAGGTTAGAAGCTGAACATTTTTTAGGGTAAGTGCTAGTGGAATTGAGACTTCCTAGTTAATCTTGAGAGGAGAGATCACATACCTTTTGGCTTCATTGGGAAGAGAGTGAAACTTGTCAAAGTAGAGGAGACTTCTTGTTGGACCCTGGGAGGAGCTTGTACAGCATCAAGGCACAGGTTGTAAAGTTCTTCTTTGATTTGAATTAATACAATCAGATTCATTTTTCTCAACAAATTGTCTTATGTCATTTGTTTCATGAATTCCTTGATCATCATGATAAGTATTCTTTATGATATTGGCTTTTTAGGTGCTATTTAATTTGTGTGCTTGTTTGTGTTTGCAGATTCGCTACAAGGGAGCTCATTTGGATCAAAGGAGCGAGGCTTCCACAAACTTGCATTGGACCCAAGGTAGGCCTAAAACACTTGTTTGCCTTTGTTTATAAATTGCATATTTAGAGAAAGATAGAGTTTGATTGGCTTGCTTGTCACTAGATATCATTAGATACTAGGGAGGTCGGTCTTGTCCGCAAGAACGACTCATTCCGTGTGACAAAATGGCGACTCCACTCGAGAATTGATTTCTTGATTTGCTTTACTTTGACTTGAGAAACTGTGTTTTTGTTTCTGTTTTTGGCTTTTTGTGTGTGGAATTGGGTAGATTTAGTAGATCTTGGATTATTTTTTGTTTTTCATACTTTTGGGAGAGGACCGCACCCTCTGCTTGTAACACAGTGCAGACATGTCCGCACTTTTGCTTTACACACAGAGCGGTATCGCACCTGTGTGGTCTGCGGACTTGCGAACCCTGTCAAAATTTTGGAAAACTTAAAATTTTCTCTTTCAGTCAGCTTAGGATTTGTTTAGGTGCTGTTATCCCCTGCCCAGACCTGCATGTGACTTGTCAGGAACTTTTATAGGTTAATTCCATTAGTATTAGGGTTTTAGGTGAAATTCCTAGAAGTTTTGGTTGCCAGGCTTGATTTTCATTTTGGTCTTGTAGTAGCTCAGAGCTTAGAAGCCTTAGAAGCCTCAGATCACCTTGATTTTTATTGGCCTTCTTATGAGCCTGACCATTTGCAAAATCTACCTTTGTTGATGAATCCATCTTGTGTTTCTCTTTGCAAAACTTCGAAAAGACTTGTGTTAAAAGTTTTGGATTTAATTTTTAGAAAAGAAAACAAAAATTGGTTGTTTTTTTACTGATTTGTGATTCTGTACAAATTAGTCCTTAGTTTGCTTATAGCTAAGTAAAACATCCTTGGAAAGAAATCTCGTAAGCTTTTACTTCAAATAGTTCTTAGAATTTATAGATCTAAAGATTATATTTTTCCATAGTTTTGAGTGTTTTATAAAAATAAAAAAATCTCTTTTTCAAAAAGTTTGTTTTTGTAGTATTTGAGTGTTTGAAAGAAAAGGGAAATTTTTGTGAGCATAACTAGTTGTCTCGTTTTTGAGTGCATTGGAAAAGACAAAAATCTCTTCTTTTGATTTGTTTGTTAAGGAAAAGATTTGTTTTTACAAGCGTTTGCATTCTCAAACTCTTTCCTAGCTAGAAATTCATTGAAGGGAAAACATTGCTTATCATCTTAAGTGCATTTTTTAGTGATTTCGAGTCGAGTCTTCACACCATAAGTTTCATCTCCGCACCTCTTGACTTAAAGAAATATCAATAAAAATAACGTTTAAAGTAAAATCTATCTAGTAATATTTTTATTTCTAGGGCTCTATTACACCAACATAGCTTAGGCTAGTATCTTGGAGTAGGGAGTAATTAACTCTCCAAGACAGTAAAACAAACAAGTAGTTGTATCTTACGGTAGGAGAAAAATCCAATTGTTACATCTATGCTCTAGGAAAGCTCCTCTTAAAGGAGAAGCACGAGATCGTGTCTAAACCAGTGTGGGAATCAATCCTTCCTCATTGGGAACGACGCCAGATATTCACGTATTAAAAAGCAGTAAACCTCGAATAACCATTGTCGAGGAGCCTAGGGTCACTTGTTGGTAAACCTTGGATTATGTCAAGGAGCCTTCAAGGGGATTGAGCTTGTTACTCTACCCTTGTGTGCGTATCGGATCGTAGACTGTTCCCCCAGGTATATTTGTTTCCGTTGGTAACTATAGTGACCATATTCTATAGGATTCTTTCCTAAGGTGACGGTGGAGGGAAGATCCCACTGTACCTAGAGCAGACGTTGGCTAGACTCACTTGGATTTTCTGGGGGGTTCTCTTCACTCGAGACGGTTTAGTGGAGAAACTTGTGCCAGTCTATTCATTAAGCAGGTTGTCGGGGTAACTGTTCCAACCGCCATTTCTGTATTTAACTCTGCGACGTTGGATTTCATCACCAACTAGTGTTTTCAGTACGGAAAGTTACTATTTGTGTGTGGTTTGATCTCCTAGATTCTTTAGGCGTGTGACTCAAAATTTGTTTGGTTCTTTAGAGGCTTTAAGTGGTTTTCATTGAGATTTTTCTTTGTTTGCGTGTGAAGTAGTTAAAATATTTAATCGTGGCTGAATTACCGAGGAAGTCTCGTAGACTTCGCAACCAACCTCCTGAGTTTTCCCCAAGCCAGCCTGAAGGGTTACGAGCCCTTGTAACTCCTAGAGACAGTAGAGTTGGGTCACCTAAAGAAGGAGAATCTTCTTTAGTGGTACATCCTGATTATCAAGCTTTAGTAGCAGATTATAATCCTCAATCTGTTTCTGTTTCCGAAGTTACTGGTAGTTTTTCATCTACTAGTGATTTAGGTGAGGAACCTGATATATCTGAACCTGAAACTGAATTTGATGCTACGCCAACATCGGGATTTGCCTCTCCAACTTCTAGTGGTCCTGGTTCACCCAGGGTAGAAAGAATAATTACCCAAAATCTTCCTTCTGGACTTATAGCTATTGAAGAACTTGCTACTCCGGAAGAAGAAGGTATCCCTATCCCTGAAAATCAACCTGTTATAGAACTTAGGGAGCGTGAATCAATTTTTTATAGTCCACCTAGTAGCAGCGCTTGGTATCTTTCATTGACCAATTTTTTGGAAAACCCGGGACTAAGTTTTTCACCACCTCGCATTCCTTTTCACCCAACACCTAGGGGTTACTATCCTCCGTTAAATATGTCATGATAGTCATCCATGTTTTCTCAATCTCCAGAAACCTTTTTGTACGGCGGTCCTTCTGTTCCCTCTGGGTATCAGTCACTTACTGGTACTTTTTTGGGAGTATCTGTAGAAATTTTGAATAATTTAACACATATTCAACAGAGATTATCCTGATCATGTACTATTGTGGAATACATACACAATACATAAGCTCCTCTACATTGATCATCAATGTAGCAGCATCAATAACAATAAAACATCAAGAGCATTCACACATTAACACAGTATGTAACCCAGGGAAAGCATCTCGCTAAAAACCCCACACTATCTGTATATTAATGATTGAGACCATGTAACATTACAAAGTACAATGTTTATCACAAGCAATCCAGTACCAGCTCCACCTGTTACACACAATACAGCTAAGATCTGATCTCCAAATCTATTCCACTGCTTGCCTGCCTCCACTGCTCAATACCTGCTCGAGAATGAATGAGAATGGTCTACCAAACTCGTATTTCACCTCCAAAGAATCACTCACAAGGTGTAAGACGTGAGAAGAAGCTACAAACTAGGCAAATACATAAGCAAACTCATTGGCATACTCAATCCTTTGATTGTGCAAGATCTGATGCACAACTATAGTCACAACTGATAGCAATCTGATTCTCTAACACCTGTCTCTGCTGAACTGAACATGCACTGACATGCAACTGAGTTAACTGATGTATTATATAGTTGTATTATGAGTTAATAATTAGTTTAACAACTCATCATTAGTCTATCTGCAGTTAGACTAACTACAACTAGTTTAACCAAGTCAAACTGAACACAACTCCATCAACTCCACAATCAACTCCACCAAACTCAACTGATTGAGTTCTAACTGAAGTCATGCATGCAACAACTCAACTGACTCATAAGAAAAGCGTACTTCCTTCTGACAGCTGCATGGGCCACATCTGTAGCTCAAACTGAAGTGCTCCAAGAGAATAAGATCAAGTTTATAGTCCAAATATTATTATGAGACAATAATATTTGACTTTTCTATTTTTGACAGCCAGTCTAAAAATAGACTTTGATCACCCACACTTTGATCAAAAATAGAACTTGCGCCATAATTTGCCTGCGGGCCCACTTAGTGAAGGCGACTCTTTTCACTAAGCTCCATCATCTTGTTGCAATCTCAACACTCCCTCTCGACAAGATATGGATTATTAGAAACCCCTATCCTGCCTCGGTGGTACTCGAATTTGCTCCTGGTGAAAGCCTTCGTCAGAATATCAGCATCCTGATCCTCCATTGGAATGTATGAAAGCAACATGATCCTCCACTGCACACAATCTCTGATATGATGGTACCTGATGTCAATATGCTTAGATCTATCATGAAATACAGGATTATCCGAGAGTTTAATGCAACTCTGGTTATCACAGTAAATCACAGTAGGATCCAAATGAGAACCGAACAAACCAACCAGGATCTTCCTCATCCATATAGCCTCGCATGCAGCCAAACTTACTGCCATATACTCGGCCTCCGCTGAACTGAGTGCCATAGATCTCTGCTTCCTGCTATACCAAGAAACTGCTGTCGATCCAATACTGAAGACCCCTCCTGATGTGCTCTTTCTGTCTGTTGGGCTCCCTGCCCAATCTGCATCCATGAAGCCACATAGCTTCACCTCATCCTCCTGTCTGTACCACAAACCATATCCCGATGTGCCTCTCAAGTAGCGCAATACATGCTTGCCCGCCTTCCAGAAGAGCTTGGTCGGCTTAACCACAACTTGTGAAAGCTGGTTAACTGCATAGCATATATCAGGTCGTGTATTGACCAAATACATCAGCGACCCCACCAACTGTCGATAAACAGTGGCATCCACTTCTTCTCCCGAAGTGGCATCCTCCTTCCTCCAACCTCCAGGAAGAGGAGTATCAACAGGCTTGCAGCCATGCATGTTGAACTTCTCCAGTATCTCCCGAGCATACTTGCCCTGAGAAACAAACAGTCCACCACTGCGCTGCCATATTTCCAATCCTAGGAAATAGTGAAGGAGGCCCAAGTCCTTCATCTCAAACTCTGTAGCAAGATCCTTCTTGCATGACAGTATCAACAGCTCATCACCCGTTAGAATCAAATCATCAACATACAGTACAATGATAAGCAACTTACCCTCCACCACAATCTGGTATAGGTTAGGATCCACCTCGCTCTTGGAGAATCCAAGTCCTGTGAAATAGTTGTCTATTCGTGTGTACCAAGCACGTGGTTCTTGCTTCAACCCATACAGCGCTCTCTTGAGCCTGCACACATGCGACTCGCTGCTGAAGACCTCAAAGCCTTCGGGCTGCTCAATGTACACCTCCTCCTCAATGACTTCGTTGAGGAATGCAGTCTTCACATCCATCTGATGAATGTGCCATCCCGTCTGTGCTGAGAGAGCAAGAATCGTCCGTATGGAAGAATACCTTGCGACAGGTGCAAAGGTCTCCTCATAATCGATCCCCTCTATCTGTGAAAAGCCTCAGGCAACAAATCTTGCCTTGTACTTCTCCACACTCCCATCAGCTGCCTACTTGACCTTGTAGATCCATCTCGAACCCACCACTAATTTCCCTTCCAGTCTAGGAACAATCTCCCATGCACTGTTTCTGACAATAGAATCATACTCTTCCACCATGGCATCTACCCATGCGGGATCCTCCACAGCTTCCTCGAAAGAGGATGGCTCAGTCACAACACACTTGCTCATCAGAGCCATGTATCCAGTGTACTGAACAGGTGACTGTCTCTGCCTGCGTTGGGCTGTAGGTGGTCCTACAACTTTCTCTGCATCTTGAGCCAGTCGCTCAGCTTCTGTCAAGCGCTTTCGCCCTCTGATGGTTGGCGCTGCATGAGTGGTCTCCTCCACTCCATGAACCTTGTCCTGTGGCTGATCCACGTCCTGAAGCACATCCTTAGGAACTAATAGCTCCTCATCTGCATGCAAGTGTAGCTCCCTCTCAAGCGAACACTTCATGGCTTTCTCCTCCTGAAATTTTATATCCCGTCGCACAATAGTTTTACGACTGTCTGGAAAATACACACGATAGTTTTGGGGCGTATCAGTGTACCCCACAACTATCCCAACCTCTGCGGTCAGCTCCAACTTCTTCCTGGCATCCTTCGTCACATGCATGTAAACTTTAGCACCAAAAATCCTCAAATGATAAAGATCAGGCTTCTTACCAGAATAAGTCTCCTTAGGTGTACTCATGCCAAGTATCCTATGAGGACAACAGTTCTGCACATAAACTGTTGTAATGCATGCTTCCGCCCACAAGTGAATGGGTAGGCCCTGATCATGCAACATTGCCCGTGCAGCACCCACAATCGTTCTGTTCTTCCGCTCAGCTACCCCGTTCTGCTGTGGGTTATGGGGAGCTATGAGCTCTCTACGAATCCCTTCTACCTTGCAGAAATCCTTGAACTCGTCCGAGATGTATTCACCACCATTATCGCTCCTAAGAGCCTTCACCTTCTTCCCCGACTCCTTCTCGACCAGTGCTTTGAATTCACAGAACTTTGAATATGTCTCGCTCTTCTTCTGCATGAAGAAGATCCAGCACTTACGAGAGAAATCATCAACAAAATCACATAATACCTGTATTTTGCTGTCGAAGCAACTGAGAAAGGTCCACACACGTCTGTGTGAATTCTCTCAAGGATCGTCGTGGCGCGACTATCCTTCTCGTGAAAGGTGGCTTTCACAAACTTCCCCAAAGTACACCCCTTGCACTGATCTGACTGTGCAAGTGTGCCTTTAGGAAGCCCTGTAGTGATCTGCTGCAGTATCTTCAAGGCTCCATGGTGAAGGTGACCCAATCTCCTATGCCACAACTCGCCATCATCCCCGCTCACCAATCCTTCTGCCTTGCCTGCCATTGCTACGCATCCATCTACATGTAACTGATAAAGGTTCCTCACTCGAACCCCTATCTTCCAGGTCTCACCAGTTGTCTTGCTGCGCAGGAAAGCCTTTCCCTCGCTGAAAACAACATCATACCCCTTGTCTTCTAACATCGCCACTGAGATGAGATTCTTCGTCAATCCTGGAACATGCATGACTTCCTTCAATACGAAGGGTTTACCAGACTCCCTCTCAAAGGAAATGGTACCGATACCGGTCGCACTGTATCTACCATCATCGCCCATCTCGATGTGCACTCCAAGATCTTTGTCCTCCAGATCAAAGAACAAATCTCTATCTCCCGTCATGTGAAAAGACGCACCACTGTCCAAGAACCACACTGATCCCATCACACTTGAAACCAAGCATGCGATCAATGAAAAATCAAGCTCAAACTGTGAGGCTAGAGCCTCTCCTGCTGAAGATCCAGCAGCCTGCTTGTTCTTCTTCTTCTGCGGACAATTAGTGGCATAGTGTCTGTGCTGGTGATAGTGAAAACACTTCACTTTGGACATATCCTACTTCTTGCCTTTCGCACCAGACTGAGAAGCTTTCTTGCTCTTCCCTTTCTTTGCTTTGGCAGCCAAAGCACAATTCTCTTCATCAGCTCCCTTTGACGAAGATCCGTCCCTGGTACTCTGCCTGATCTCCTCCTGCACAAGATCTGACCATAGTCTTTCCCATCCTGGCAATTTCTCCCGACCATTGACAGAGTCCTGATAGGAATGCCAACTCTTCGGAAGACCAAGGAGAGCCAAGCTCACCAAGTCCTCATCATCGACAGTAACCCCCACACTTCCCAGGTCTTCTCGACACTGAGTGAACTTCGTGAGATACTTGGGAATATTGTCACCCTTCTCGCATTTGATGTTTCTGAGTTTATCTTTGAGCGCCAGCTTCCTCTGATCGCTCTTGCTTTGGAATAATTCTGTTAATGATTTCCACATCAAATATGGAGTAGCTTTTCCATGGAGGCTGGACACAATGTGATCCTTCATGCCCTCCAACAGAATCCTTCAACATTTTGCGGTCTTCTTTTGCCAAACTTCCGCCTCAGCAGCATCAGTAGGCTTTGGGATATCCGTATCTATGAACTCCTTCAGCCCGTTATCATCCAATACTGCCTCCATCCTATCCTTCCATGTAATATAGTTTGAGCTGCCCTCAAGAGCATACTCCAATCGCAATCCGTTGAAAGACATTGCTGCGTTGTCACCAAGAAAACACTGCTGCAAATTCGAATTCCACCAGCAACCAACTCAACCGCCTCGGATCTAAGATTCGTGAGAACACAATATTTCTTGTACAGAGATTGACTGTATGGGCATTCACCGGATATCTCACCTTCCAAAGGAAGGATGAATCCAGAGGCTACCTGGCCCGATTACAGACTCTGCCTGAAGAAATAGAATGTAAACACTTCCTGAATAGTAGATCTGATGATCAACAGCTCCGATACCATGTAGAAATTTTTTCTACAATTATCTAGCTCGCTCTGATACCATGTAGAAATTTTGAATAATTTAACACATATTCAACAGAGATTATCCTGATCATGTACTATTGCAGAATACATACACAATACATAAGCTCCTCTACGTTGATCATCAATGTAGCAGCATCAATAACAATAAAACATCAAGAGCATTCACACATTAACACAGTATGTAACCCGGGGAAAGCATCTCGCTAAAAACCCCACACTATCTGTATATTAATGATTGAGACCATGTAACATTACAAAGTACAATGCTTATCACAAGCAATCCAGTACTAGCTCCACCTGTTACACACAATACAGCTAAGATCTGATCTCCAAATCTATTCCACTGCTTGCCTGCCTCCACTGCTCAATACCTGCTTGAGAATGAATGAGAATGGTCTACCAAACTCGTATTTCACCTCCAAAGAATCACTCACAAGGTGTAAGACGTGAGCAGAAGCTACAAACTGGGCAAATACATAAGCAAACTCATTGGCATACTCAATCCTTTGATTGTGCAAGATCTGATGCACAACTATAGTCACAACTGATAGCAATCTGATTCTCTAACACCTGTCCCTGCTGAACTGAACATGCACTGACATGCAACTGAGTTAACTGATGTATTCTATAGTTGTATTATGATTTAATAATTAGTTTAACAACTCATCATTAGTCTATCTGCAGTTAGACTAACTACAACTAGTTTAACCAAGTCAAACTGAACACAACTCCATCAACTCCACAATCAACTCCACCAAACTCAACTGATTGAGTTCTAACTGAAGTCATGCATGCAACAACTCAACTGACTCATAAGAAAAGCGTACTTCCTTCTGACAGCTGCATGGGCCACATCTGTAGCTCAAACTGAAGTGCTCCAAGAGAATAAGATCAAGTTTATAGTCCAAATATTATTATGAGACAATAATATTTGACTTTTCTATTTTTGACAGCCAGTCTAAAAATAGACTTTGATCACCCACACTTTGGTCACCCACACTTTGATCAAAAATAGAACTTGCGCCATAATTTTCCTGCGGGCCCACTTAGTGAAGGCAACTCTTTTCACTAAGCTCCATCATCTTGTTGCAATCTCAACAATATCTCCTCAACCTATTGAACAAGAGTTATTAACCGGAAATAATGGAACTAAGTCGTTGAGTGTAGAAGATATTCTTATGATGTTAGGTACTATTCCTAATCCTCAACCTCACGGTGGCTAGTTACCGCCTGGGGGGCAGACTCAAAGTCCTCAATTATCGCTTGGGGGGCAACCTCAAGGTACCCAATTTCCGCCTAGGGGGAACCCTCAAGGAAAGTACATACCTACGGGACAGTATGTTCCTCAAGGTCAAACCCAGACTCAATATGTACCTCAAGGTCAACCCCAGTATCAATATCTACCTCAAGGTCAACCCCAGTATCAGTACGTGCCTCAAGGTTATCAACCTCAAGGTCAGTACCCAACCCAAGGTTTCCAACCACCTTCCGGTCAATCATATGTCCAAGGAACTGGAAATGTACCTTTGAATTATCAACCCTACCCTCAACCCGGTTATGGTCCTCAATATTCTCAACCTGTTACAGGTTCGTACCCCGAAATGAATTTAGTGTGGGATCCATCTCAATCTCAACAGGTCTTGCAACCGAATGTACAGTTGTCATCTCAAACTGGACAACCTTTGGTTTCTAGTTCACCCCAGCAACCTGTCCAGTCTACCATTCAAAATTCTACACCTTCTGTAGTTTCTCAGCCTGGGCCTAGTATGCCTCGTACTCTACCTCAAACAACTGCTGCAACATCTGTTCAATCTACCCCACCTACTTCTGGAGTATCGATAGCTCCAGTTTCTACTGCTCCTGTATCAACTCATCAGACATCTTTACCTCAGTCTGGATCCACAATTCAAACTTCGGTTCAGATGCCTGTAGGACAACCTGGTCCAAGTACGGTTGTCACAAGTCAACCTCAATTTACTTATCAACCGTACCAGGGACAGTACCAATTCAGTCCTGCTGTGCAGCAGCCAGTCTATCAGTATCAACCGTACCCTGGGTATACATATCAACAACCTCAACAACCCCAGTACGGTCCGGTTAATCCTAGTTTTCTGGGAGGATATAATATCCCAAATGCAATTCCAATTCCTAGTTATCCTGGATATCCTCCTCCTGGGGCTGGTCTCATGACCCAGGGTTTCAGGGACCCTAATCGTCTGTTACCATTTAATGCGACTTTGGACTTGCCTGACTTGTCACGCCTTACGAACGATCCAATTAACTATCTTCCGTTTTAGCCGCCAATGTCGAATAAGTTGCCTAGTGATATTCCTAAGTTTGAAGGCAAATCAGGAGAGGACCCGTCGAACCATGTGATGACTTATCACCTATGGTGTGCGTCTAATTCCATTTCAGATGATTCAATCCGTTTAAGGCTTTTCCAGTGCACTCTAATTCGTCTTGCGGCCAAGTGGTACATTGAGTTACCGCGAGCCACTTTTTATAACTTTAGTCAGTTAGCTACTTCATTTTTAACTCATTTTCAGTTGTCAGTCAGATATGACAATGGCACGGAATTATTAACTTCATTAAAGCAGTCAACGTCCACCTACATTTCAGATCACATTCATGAATGGAGACGTCGACGGCGTTTAGTGAAAGTTTTTATTCTGGATCAGATCTTAGCTGAATGGTTTGTAAAATCTTTATTACCAAAGATCACTGAAGATGTAGCTAAGGCTGGAGTCGTTACTGAGGAGCAATTAATTGCTCAAGCTCAGTACCTTGACTTAGTTTATACGCAGTCAGGTACGTTACACGAGAAAATCCCTGATCTTCCTAAGCAAAATCAAATAACTGCAGCTCCTTCAGGGTCTCATGCCGCTGATGGTATGATTGGTACGGTTAATACCAAAAGTAAGAAGAAATCTTCCAAGAATTCTTCTCCTATCATAACTTTACCAGATTCCCTGACAAGAGATTCTTCCACAGAAATTTCCGCCGATATTCATGTTGTAGAGTCATCTACAGCCAAATCAAAATCCGGCGGTAAGAAGAAAGGGAAGAAGAAAAATAAAACAGATAAAAATTCGAAAGAGAAACCAGAAAAAGTGGAATCAAATGATGAGAAACACAAACCTCGTTATCCTTGTCTCATTTTTTACGAAGATCATTTTACAAGAGACTGCCCTCATCGTGTAGAGGTTGCGAAAATTGTCAAAGGTTCCCAAACGCCTGCTGTTTTGAAGGATCCTTTTCCTAGTCAAGACAGTAAGATGATAGGTTCTTCCTCAAATGCCTCTGAAGAACCCATAATGATGATGTCCCATGTTAGGATTGTGACTCGATCACATGATTATGGAAGTAAAAGTTCTGTTGATGGTAAAGAAGCAGAATCTTCTCATTCTAACCCGTCAACCTCAGCTCCCAGTTCTGATCCGCTACAGATCGAGAAACCTAACCCAGACTTAGTAATCAAACCACCCGCCAAGGGTATACTTCGAAAGTCAGCTTTCAATCCACATGCGAGAGCGGCTCAAAACTATAACATTGTTGAAGATTTGGTTGTTTCACCTTCAGCAATGTCGGCTTTGGAAGTGCTGCAATCATGTCCAGCACAGCGTAAATTACTATTGTCGGCTATAGGAGCTGTTGACGTTCAGGACTCAAACCTTATAATTTTCGATCTAGAAAATAGTACACTGTGCTTACCTCATCAAATGGCTTTCCAGATCCCAGTGTTAGTCAAAAACAGACCTTGTTATAGGACTGTGATTGATGAGGGAGCCTCAACGTGTATTATGTCGATACAGTGTTGGAGATCGCTTGGTTCTCCTACGCTAAATCAATCCCCGACGATTATAAAGGCCTTTGATGGCCGTGGGTTTCATCCTTTTGGCATTCTACAGGATTTACCTATAGGGGTTGAAGGCAAAACTGTTAATCTAGATGTGGAGGTGGTTCATGCCCCTCTAGATTACAACCTTCTCTTGGGTTGTAGTTGGTCTTATGCTATGACAGCTGTCGTTTCATCGGTATTTCGGCTTATAAAGTTCCCTAATAATGGAAAGATCGTAACTATAGACCAGCTGACTTACTTTTCATCTGACCTAGCCTCTTCTGAAAGTATTCAGCATGTCGGCAAAACAACTATCCCGTATAAGGATGTTGGAGTAGGACTAGTTAAAGATGTTGGTTTACTGGGAACTTTTCTTTTTCCTCCTATCAACGCATCGTCTTCTACTGCAACCATTCATATGATTTCGTCAGACACTATTGTTTATGACGATCCTTGGATCGTACCTTCCGAATCTGAGATAGACTCATTTGGTGATGTTATGCCTTTGAGTCCGTATGAAATTGCGTATCAGGTCGTGCAGTCATTTTCCGACCCATCTTCAACCAAAATTGACTTAATGAATGTGGTCCATGAGGAGTCACTTTCAACATCAAACTCGGATTGAACAACGTTTTCCGAACTTGTTCACACTGATGAGCAAATTCGTGAAATCCTATGTGTCGATGATTTACCATGGGAAGATCTTCATCATAGATCTTCGTTTTTACCCGAGAGTGATCGTTTTGAAAATGATTTTTCATCTATTTTTACGACTGAATATGTCAAGGAACCTCAGAATCCAATGCAAAATCCTGATTCAGAGTTAAATTTGGGAAACATTTCTCGAACTATTCCTATTGATATTTCGGTTAAGCCTGGAATTGTTGAAAACATTCATATAGGTGCCTCTTGTACGAAAGATGAAATTCAAACATATAAGGCCCTATTTCAAGAATTCTGTGACGTGTTTTCCTGGTCATATGAGGAAATGCCAAGAATTGACTGAGCAATTGTTGTTCATGAAATCAAAACTTACCCGGATGCTAAACCCGTCCAGCAACGTTTGCGTCAGATCCACCCGAGAAAAGCTGCTGCTATTAAAGCAGAAGTTGAAAAATTACTCAAAGCAGGTTTCATTCATCTGATTCCATTAACGGATTGGGTATCGAATATTGTTCCGGTTAACAAAAAGCAAGGGACAATAAGAATATGTATCGCTTATAGGGACATTAATCGAGCCTGTCCAAAAGACAATTACCCAACTCCCTATATCGATCAAATCATTAACGATTATGCTGACAGTGAAATATTCTCCTTCATGGATGGTTTTTTCGGATACAATCAAATCAATATTCTACCTGCTGATCAACCAAAAACATCTTTCATTTGTCCATGGGGGACATTTGCTTATTGCAAATTACCTTTTGGGCTCAAGAACACCGGGGCAACTTTTCAAAGAGCCATGTCTTACGCATTTCATGACATCAAGCACATTGTGCAACCCTATCTCGATGATTTACCTGCTCATTCATTACATCGAGCTGATCATCTCATCCATTTACGAGCAATCTTCATGAGATGTAGGCATTATCGAATTAGGTTGAATCCACACAAGTGTGTTTTCTGTATAGAAACAGGTCGATTACTGGGGTTTGTTGTTTCGAAAGCCAGCATTCACGTCGATCCCTCAAAGGTTGAAGCTATTGTCAAATTGCCTCCTCCTTCGAGTCTTCACCAACTCCAAAGTTTGCAAGGGAAAGCAAACTTTTTACGTCGATTCATTCCTAACTACGTCGAGATCACAAATGGTTTTACCCGGTTGTTGAAACAGAATACTCCATTCTTTTGGGATGAGATAGCTGATAAATCTTTTAATGCACTAAAGCACGCGTTGACCCATGCACCGTTATTGCATCCTCCCAACTACAACCAGGACTACTTCTTGTATATCGCCGCCTCCCATTCCACCATCAGAATGGTGTTAGTTCAGGAAGATGAATTCGGTACTGAACATGTGATATATTACCTTAGTCGAACTTTAAATCCAACTGAGCTAAAATACTCACATGTGGAGAAATTGGCATTGGCAGCTGTTCAAGCTGTACAACGTTTTCGTCATTACATTTTACTACGCAAAACTACAGTAATTTTTGATTGCAACCCTATGATCTATATTTTGACCAAACAATTGCTAGGGGGCAAGTACTCCAAATGGATTGTCATCCTGCAGGAGTTCGACTTGGAATTTGAAAATTCTAAGTCGAAGAAATCTTTATTCTTTGCGGAGTTAATGTGTGACTTCCCGCGTGCTGACACGGAAACTGTGGTGGAGGAGCCCATTGCGGACGAATCCTTGTTTCTAATCAGCACTTTAGATCCATGGTATGGGGATATCATCATTTATCTCCAGACCCAATCCTTTCGGCCAGAAATTTCAAGGTCAAAACGTCGAAAAATACAATTCCAGTCCCAACAATTCAAAATTATTGGAGATACACTTTATCGTCGTGGGGCGGACTCTGTTTTTCGATGTTGTTTAAATCATGAGGAAGCTGAAAGGGTTCTAAATGACTGTCACTCTGGAGCGTGCAGCGGTCATATGTCTGGGTTTGCCATAGCCCAAAATATATTGCGCGTTGGCTACTTCTGGCCGTCTTTGTTTAAAGATTGTATTAACGCGGTCCGAAAATGCCACAACTGCCAAATTTTTGATCGAAAGATGCACACTCCACCTGCTCCTCTCCACCCTATAATTGTCGTCGGTCCATTTGCGAAATGGGGTATCGATTTTATTACATGTAACCCTCACTCGGCCAGGGAGCATGCGTATATTATCCTTGCGGTAGATTATTTTACCAAGTGGGCCGAGGCGATGCCTACATTTGAGCCAGACGGCAAAACTGCTACGATTTTCATGTTCAATCATATAATTACTAGGTTTGGTGTTCCACAAGCGATTATCACTGATCATGGGCGTCATTTTCGAAACATTATGATGACTAAACTTACAGGCCAACTTGGCTTGCGTCATGACAGTTCAACTCCATATTATCCACAAGCTAATGGTCTGGTTGAAGCCATCAACAAAGTTCTAGTCATCGTGATCCGACGAATCATTGGGATTCATAGGTCGAATTGGCATAACATGCTATTTTCAGCACTTTTGGTGTATCGAACCTCAGTAAAAACGTCAACAGGGTTCACTCCTTTCCAACTAGTTTATGGTCTGGAAGTTGTGTTACCCATTGAATGCGAAATCCCGTCATTGCAAATGGCCATCGAGTTACTTCCAGCCACTCCCGAAGAGGAAAAACGTTTGTTATACTTGGCTCAGCTAGATGAGAATCGATGTGATGTTGCATTAGCGATCGAAACTCATGCCAAACGTATTAAAGCTCAGTATGATCGAAATGTTACCCCTCGAAATTTGTCGGAAGGAGACCTAGTCTTATTATACGATCAAGCAAATGATAAATTAGGCGCTGGAAAATTCGTACCTATGTGGCATGGTCCTTATATTGTTAAGCGAAAGCTAGCAAAAGGGGCCTATGAATTGGTAGAATTTGACGGGGTCTCTTTAGGTAAACCTAGAAATGGTCTTTACCTGAAGAGGTATTATGCTTAATATCTGGGTGTGGAGATTTTTAGTTAGGTTAGTTTTCTTTCTAGCTGGTGTGTTCTAGTTTAAAAAGTGTGCTTATCTTAGAGAGTTTTTTTTGTCATTATTCCTGCTTATCTTGGTTTTACTCTTGATATTGCAGATGTCGACGCCTCTCCAAACATACATTGGTTTTGCTGATGGTGCTTCTTGTAATACACGGAACATTTCTTTTGCAGCTTGGGTTATCTATTCGCCCTCTAACGAGTTGGTATCTATGCATGGAGTAAGCCTCGGTCAAACAACGAACAACATTGTCGAGTATAGTGCAGTGATTGAGTTATTATCTGAATCTATTTCATTTGGGATTCAGAGTTTGATAGTGAGGTTAGATTCTGAACTCGTTGTATTACAGCTTAATAGAGTATATGCCATTAGAAATCCAGTGTTATTGAGATTATTTCTGAGAGTGCGTCTCTTGGAACGTGAATTTGATTATATTGAATATCAGCATATTCCAAGATATTTAAATACATTAGCAGATGCAATTGCTTCTCGAATGTTAAGTAGACATTTGCAATAATCATACAAGTAAATTTAAAAACATTCCATAACATGTTTTACAAGATAAGCCGGTAATAGTGATATAGTATAATATAGGAGTGTGTCAAATATACATCGTCTTCAATCATAGGTTGAAAAACACCTTATGATCGGCAAAAATGATAGTACAAAAAGCAAAAAATGTCATATGTGTCTACAACAGGTGATCACCCTATCACTGGTGATGATATCAATAAGAAACCACTGTACGGGCCACCTTACAAAGGAACCTCCTGAAAGGTCCTGGGACCCCAATCACATAGCGCTATAGCCTAAGAGGAATGTCATCTATGCCGGTCTCCGGAATGTCTCCTGTCAAACGCTCTAGATGGCTCTCCAATTCGGCCAAGGTCTCTGCTGATTCGTCCTGTGGGGCGGGTGCCGTTGCAGTTGGTTGTTTCCTCTCATAGGGTCGGAGAGTGGCTGGTAGTCGTGGACCTACATCTGCATTTGAAACTTTTACTATCAATTTTGGGATGAGATAAAAACAAAAAAAAATTAAATTAGGAAAATGTTGAAAATGATTTTACCTGAGTCATCCCATTGCTCTCCTGGTGGAAAAGCCATGTCTGGGTCACCACGAAAATCTACCCCAGCGTAAGGAAAGTCCTGAATAGCAAAAGCCTGGTTTTCCAACCAATGGAAATACTCAGGAGTGAATCGAATGACCCCTATCCCCTCCTCAGGATGACGGGCCATAACTGCAACCCATCGCATTAGTTTGGGCTCTCGAGGAAATCCAGCTCCAACAGTGAGGTGCTGTGGGATCAACATCAGAACCCTCTCCAGACCAAAGCTCACGACTAAAGCACCATATCCAAAGGTCTTTAGTTGTCTGTTCTTAGCTCTAGTCAATTGGCCTTTTATATTAGCCAACACAGCATCGCACCAGTTGAAGATGGTGCCTCGAAAGCAGTCAACTGCCATCCGCATCTTGGATCCAGCGGCTACATGTAGTGCTACGCTCCCGCAGAGCCTGGTAACAGTAAACGCAATTACCTTGAGTTCAGGAAGGGATATGGATTTGATATCTATCCCTTTGTCTCTAGTCTGGTTGTTACAAAACTCTAGTTGGAGGCTATTGACAGACTGGCCACCTGGCCTAGTCCCGAATAGAGTCAAGTGTTCACCTCTCTTAGGCAAACCAGTCAAAAAGTATATGTCTGTCGGCTCCATTTCGAGTTGGTGACCACCAATGAAGAAGCACTGGTCCTGTATGCTCCACCTGTCTGCCAACCACTGCAAGAAGTCCACCTAAACCCTCATGCCAGGTATGGCCCAGAATTTGTATAAGCACATGCCTTCAGTGCATCAATAGAAGGTTGATGATTTATCGCGGCGAGATCTACATCCTCATGCTCCCGTTCTCGCCAATCAAGCATGATGTATACTCTACATTCAACAAGAAGGCGAATTAGAATGTCTAAAAGCAAAGTTTTTGGGTGAATTTTGAGAATTTTAGGTTTAAAAACCCTTGCTGCGGGGACCGCACCCTCTCTATTAGAGACAGTGTGTGGGTCCGCACCTTGCCTTCACGGCAGGTGCAAACCCCTGACTTTTTTCCTGTTACGAAAAAGTCAGGGTCCGCAGGCTACCTGTGCTGTGCCTGCGGACCCCCGCGCGCGGGTTTCTAGCCTAAGAATCCCTTAAAAAATGAAATTAAAGCCTAAAAACAAATTTGAAATGGATGAAATTAAAGAGTAGGATGATGTAGATTACCTGGAGGACACGGCGTTCGATTCCAACGGACGGATTTTCCGCAATCTTCATGGGAAGTTTCTGACCAAAAGTTCTATTTTCTCAACCAGAACTCAAACGGTAAAAATGAATTTACAAAAGCCCTTTTTATAAGTTTTTTGAATAAATGAGTTTTTAACTTGTTTATGTTTCACTTTAAAGAGGTAACTTTTGCAGCATTTTTATCCATTTTAAACAGGTATGAGTAATGTTTGAGTTTTTGTGCAGGATAACGGATTTTTCAGGCGAAATCGGTCATTTTCGACGAAAAAACATTAGAGTCACCTTTAAGCACTTTTTTGACTCCTAAAACATGAAAAGATCGCCGAGTTTTTCTTTTTAAACTCATTAAAACGGAACTAAAAAGACGGTCCACTTACAGCTCTTTTTCTGACCGTAAAAACATGAAAAGATTGCCGGATTTTTGTCGTTTCAAATTCAGTATTGGTTATGAAACGACGTGTCATTGGTCGCTTTTTTACTTTTTTGGATCAGAGACACTAATTACGAAAAGTACTCCTTGGTTGTAATGATCAAGCGGTTCTCTCAAGTATTATTTTATACTTTTTCAGGCTTGGGAGACACAAATTTACGAAAAAGGTCAACCATGGAGTCTTCTTAAGTTTTTTCAGACTCTCTAAAATTGAAAAACACCGAGTTTCTCCTATACTGGACTCGTTAAAATTTAACAGTAAAGGACCTGTTCAATTACAAACAGGAATGGACCACTCCTTCTTAGGGTTCGAATTTAAACTAAGTTGGACTCATCCGAAGGATGAGCTTATAATCAAGCAAATGTTATCCTCCTCAAGCTTGTCAAAAATAAAGAGGTACTTGCTAGAAATGGTGGGGGAAAAGAGAGAAAATGAGCCTATTTGTCATACTTTGTAACCACTCTTGAACACGACACTTTTATTCACCTGGGTTGGGAAATCCTTTGCCTAACAGTTGAACAAACCATATTGAAAGTCTTCAGTCGGTTTCTCGGTATTAACTTTGGGTCAATTGTCACCAAACCATCTGCTGTGTCGTTATGTTTTCAAGAGGTCAGTGCAAATAAGCCATTCATCTGCAAAATATCTTTCATCCATTTTGACCATCCCTGTGTCAGTCCTTGCAACTAAATTTCTTAAAACTTGATCTATGATTTCTTGTTGTGGGCTTGCCTACGACGGATCGCTTTCTATCGACTTCAGCTCATTATCTAGAAAGATGATCTAGAAATAGTTAGTACCTTGGGATCTACATGCCTCAATGGCAGGTTTCTTGCCTTCGATGATAGGTTGCATCATTAACCTTCGATCAAAGGATTCCGTGACATGTTCGACATCAACACATCTATTCACATTTCATGGATTGTACTGAGTACTTCGAGAGCCATTGACATTACTGGTGGTTTCTCTCACACTTGTTAACAGTTTACATCATTGACTGGTAATCAAGTGGTTTCTACTATGTTCGACTTCGACACATTCATTCGCATGGATAGAATCGTACTATTTCGGGAAGTAGAAATGAAGACCCTGGATCAAGTTTCCGCCATCCAAGCTGCGAGGAATTTTGTATTCATTATACTGTGGACTATTCATAAACAGATGGCTGCATCCATACTGTGTCTACATGTGTCTATACTTGTGATGTATTACAAGATCATTCCTATATCAGAGCAGTAGTTAGTTTTCTAGTCAGTTTTAATCTGAGTATGGGAATGCCTACCTCAGCGATGATATGATCTCATATATATATTTTGCATTGAATGTTTTTACAGGTTCCAACCGGGCTCTCCATAAGATGATCCTCGAAATGATAAAGTACTTCACTCTTCCTAGATGATAAATGAAATCGTCATCTACTACAGACTTCGCACTTTAGGGGGAAATCTGTTACACAAAATATTGTCACCATGACTATTTGCAGTCAGTATGGGTCTATCATCATTCATACTGTCCTCCTAAGCAAGTCTCAAACCTCAGCTCTTCATGTCAAGCTTTAAAATGAGAGAAAGACCTTAAAAATCATTAAAGCTCTGGTTCCGCACTTTCTCTCGCTATTGCCTGCGGTCCCGCACCCCCTGTTCATATTACCTGTGGACCTGACCACTCTGTCTCTAAAGGAGTGGGCGCGGACCCCTGTGAAAGTCAAAAAGGCGCAAGTTTATTCTAAAAAACTCACTTTGGGTTAATTCTAGATGATTCTAGAAGGAATTTTGACGTGGATGGTTCGCTCTTAGGTGGTTCATGCATCCCAAAAGAGAAGGAGCTAATCCCTTGATGAGAGGATCTATCCCTTTGAAGGAGGGCTTTATCCCTTTGAAGGTGGACCTAGTAACTTCCCTCCATTGCACTATAAATTAAGGCATTGGGCTGGTTGCTAGGGAGGTTAGAAGCTAAACATTTTTTAGGGTAAATGCTGGTGGAATTGATACTTCCTAGTTAAGCTTGAGAGGAGAGATCACATACCTTTTGGCTTCATTGGGAAAAGAGTGAAACTTGTCAAAGTAGAGGAGACTTCTTGTTGGACCCTGGGAGGAGCTTTTACAACATCAAGGCACAGGTTGTAAAGTTCTTCTTTGATTTGAATTAATATAATCAAATTCATTTTTCTCAAAAAATTGTCTTATGTCATTTGTTTCATGAATTCCTTGATCATCATGATAAGTATGCTTTATGATATTGGCTTTTCAGGTGCTATTTAATTTGTGTGTTTGTTTGTGTTTGCAGATTCGCTACAAGGGAGCTCATTTGGATCAAAGGAGCGAGGCTTCCACAAACTTGCATTGGACCCAAGGTAGGCCTAAAACACTTGTTTGCCTTTGTTTATAAATTTCATATTTAGAGAAAGATAGAGTTTGATTGGCTTGCTTGTCACTAGATATCATTAGATACTAGGGAGGTCGGTCTTGTCCGCAAGAACGACTCATTCCGTGTGACAGAAAGAAATTGAAAAGGAACAATCGTGTTCGAGTGCCATGAAACATTCATAGTCCCTATTCAAAATGGAAGCAAAGGTTTACATCAAGTTGTATGAAGGTGAGATCAACACTCTGAAGTTAAATCGTTAGTTGCAAGAGTTAAAATTTTATTTTATTGTTCATCATATAGAGGAAGAACATAAGATTCATTTGTGCAGCTAAAACTAGAGGGCCATGTTGTAAACTGATGGGAAAACCACACAGAGACCCTAAGGTTAGAGGGAGATCCTCTAGTGACTAAGTGGGAGGATTTCAAAACTCTCACAAAGTCACAATTTTGCCCTATTAGGTATGTAGATGACTAGTGGATTCAATAGCATTACTTCAAGTGGAAGTGGGGGTAGAGTGTACAGAAGTACACCAAAGAATTTAGAAAGATGGCCATTATGTTGGATATCTTTCCAAAGAACCTAATTGTACTCAAGTATCTAGGGATCTACATAGCTATTTACAGAAGCAGGTGATGCTATTTAAAATCAGATTGGTGCATGAGTCGTGTGTACAAGGATAATACCCAGAGAACATAAGCTATAAGAAAGGGAAACCAAGTGAGTCCAAGCAAAAAGAGCACTAGGAAGCTTCTAATGAGGGGAAGAAGAAGTGGATTTTGGAAAAGACAAAAAGATAGTAGCCACAACACACCAGTGCCAATATCCCAACAACCACTGCAACTATTGTAACATTGACATTCATATAGAGGAGAAGTGTTGGCACTTGCATCTAGAGCTCAACCCAAAGAAACAAAAGAAATATGTTAATAAGAAAAATCTCATGGTCGTTGATTTTAGCAACTAGGTGGAAAGAAACTCAACATGGATGAGAAGATTGCGTGTGTAGAAGGGGGTAAATTTGCGTAGCCTTCAACAACAAGTAAAGAAGGAAATAACTAGAATATTCTATATAAATATATAGGTCAAGAAGAAAAATACTGACACTTTGTTCATCAATCTCATTGCAGTGGAACTGGTCAACAAATTGGGATTGGAAGTTCATGATCATCCAAACCCATATCCAATGGAATAGGTAAATAAAGGTAACCAATCAATGAAACTGTAGAAATTCCTTATAGATTCAAACTGCTAATTGTAATTTACTAAAATAATAGACTTGAATCTATGCTACTCATTAGCCAAAATAATTAAACAATCGTGAAATCACGAAGCATACAAGAGAAAGAATTCAATCAACACGTTACACAATGATTTCATGGGGAAATCCACAGCTAAAAACCCCAAGCGAATACTTAACCAATTTTATGCTTGCCCAATTCCCTATTTCCTTGCATTGTTTCCTTGGGAATTAGACCCCTATTAATTACGGAAATTCCTCAAAGGAATTGTGTAATCCATCATAGGCCTTCCTCTGACTCCATGCACCATATGTACAATTTGGATGATTATACAATCGATAGTACATTGTCCCTGAACTCTAATCTCAATTGGGTAAATCTCATATTTGACATGCATGAGTTAATTATGAGTGAATCATCAGTTCACTCATTGATCACTGTAGGCAGCACCACACTACCTGATCTAATAATAACCCTATGAGTGACCTTAGTTAAATATTTATTGAATAAAGGTATTACAGACTCATGTGTTGGTGTGTGTGTCTATGTTATTTAAGCAACGGATCGATCAGATTACAAATACACAGACACTTAAATGGAAAGACAGCAGAGAAATATAGTAAGCAAATACAGGAACACAAGAAATTAATAATGAGTTTACCCTATTCTCTAGGGCTATATCTCCAGTCCAGCTCTCAGTGGTGGCCTTATTTTATTGTGTTTTAAGCAGAGAATTACAATGCAGGAGCTCAATGAGTCACCTGAACGGAAATTTGCTTGGCACGGTGGTTCTTGGATTCCCTAAGCCACTGGAGTGCATAGTCTCTTCTTTCTACCAGCTCTGTGACCTTCTAGTCTACAATGGAGAGAGCCTAATGTGGTGCTCAGTCTAGACATATCTTCTCTGGGATGGCTTGAATCTCTCAAGCTCTCTGGTGCTCGATGCTGCCTCTGGTCAGCTCGGCCCTCTGTCTTTTGTCTTCTGCTTTTGCTTCACTGTCTTCTTGCTTCTCTGTTTTCTATCTTCCTCTCTCTGTGTTCCATCCTCCTCTTGGGGATTCTCTGTGTCTTCTATATCTGTTCATGGCTTTGAAGCCATTCGTTCCCATGCATGTTTGGTTCCTCTTCCGCCTCCGTCGAATCACCTTCTGTAGCTGCGCTTGGAGTTCCCTATTCAGCATCATCATCAAGCTCACAGGAAGTGGCCACATGTCCTCCTTTAATTGTGCCAACCTGCTTCGTAAGTTCATTTCTTCGGTTACGTCGTGGAATGAGTCTTCCTCCACCATGGCGATCAAAATGGACCTCAATTCTTTACAAACTGCGGCTTAATCATTCATCGATTCCACTTCCCCCATTGGGCGTGATCTCAGCCGTTAGATCTATGGGCCTCTAGATCCGACGCCATACGCATGTTTCACGCGGTTGACTTGCTTGACCTTTAGCACGCAATCAACGGTGATTTTCTCTCTCCTTCGCTTGCGATGCATCGGCCGTTGAGTGGGATCGCTCCGTTTCCATCCAAAACTGATTACCATTTGAGGGCACCCCTATCAATACCGCCAGTTTCCGGAGCAAGTCCCACCTTTGTCCTTTAGCTCTTCTGCCTTTTGTCGTACGGTTCTCTGGCTCCCCACACAATTGAGTGCTCAGGGCTTCCCCATTTCGAGCCTTTTCACTAGAGATGCGCGATTAATCGCGCATAAAAATCCACCTTCGTTTCTATTATAGACATTTTTGGGCACTGCAACCCCAATCATATATGTCCATAAACCAAGGGCTCCTGAGTCCCTAAAAGTGTTGTTTCATGCCCTAAAGGAACAAGGTCGGCTGATTACATCATCTCCCAGAAGTTCTCCATAGGAAACTGCTCAGAACTGGTCAAAACTGGACCATACAGGTTTCTCAGTGCTAAGGGTGCGATGCATCTCACCTGCCCAGTGTAAAAGGTGCGATGCATACTGAAAAACCCTTCTATAGGGTGCGATGGGAGAGAATGGACAAATGGCAGAGACAGTTTGCGATGTGGATGATGATAGAATCTTCCAGAAACTTCTCCTGTGACACTTGCCTCTCTGAATTCGCCCAGGGATGAGTAAGAGATCATCAATCTCCAAGTGGAACCAAGAACTATCAGAGAGAAGACACTAATCAAAATCCCAGAAGCTAAATCACCTCCCTGTAATCATCTATATATGGATCCCTCATCCCAGAGATCCAGAGGCTGGAAATTTGTATCTTGTAAGGAAGTGTTGTTGGTTTCCTGGTGGAATATCATAGTGTTGGGTGATCTAAGCTTTTTATGAGGTGAAGAAGGGCTTTCATGCTGGGAGGATGACGCTGGGTCAGAACAATGGGTTGTAATCCTCTCTTCTAATCTTCATCTTAATAAAGCTATTCAAGTTTTCCTCCATATTCTTGTATGTCTGATAGTATATGCATTTGTGTGGTCAATATATATCTGGTCCTATATTGTTTATGATTGTAGATCTCTGCACTTTGAAGGTATTATGTTGCTTTGACTTTACAGGTACTCTTTGAACTGGAGCGGTCAAGGGAAAAGAGGAAAAGACCGGTCGATGAGGAGAAGGAACAAGCAAAGAACCGAGCGAAGGGTTGAGGTTGGTATTCTTTGATCTTCTCCTTTCTACTTCTCATAAAGGAAAACGAGAGTAACTTTAATTTGTTTGTTTCTAAGATATCTACCCGTCTTAGTGGGACTAGCAGCTCTGCATAGACACTAGATTTCCCAATAACAGTTTCCCAATCCAGGTCTCCCAGGGGCTAATTCGGCCTCCAGTGCAGTCTCCATGGGCCTCAGCCAGCACGCTTTGACCGAGGTCCTCGTCATTCCATGCTGGCTGCCATTGCCACTAGTTCAGGGTGTTTTTGATCGTTGTTTTGAATTCTTTGAAGTCTGTCCCAACCTGATACAGTCATGGTTCTTTGATAGTTCTTTATGGATCCAATTCGAATCACGGCCATCCCACTAAAAAAGATTTTGGACCACCAAAAGTTGGTTTTTAAGCATCGACTAAGTGAGGGTATTGTTTTCTCACTTGTCCAATCTCAATCCACTTTGCACTGCTTGGCTTTGAACCTTTGAGACCAATCCTGAGGTACTCCACATCTCCCCTGCGTGTTGTCCTCACCTTCCTGTCCAGCATTGTGTCTTCCTGCAACTCATTAAGATGCTCAGGTAGCAAGTCATAAATAGAAGGCAATTGACTTTGCTCTTCAGGGTCCTCAATCATTGAAGGTTCAAACAATCTCAAGCCATCTGCATTTACAACTAAGTAGATGTGCATGTAAGCTGGTAAATCAAGGCGAAAATCATTTTCACCAATCTTCTCAAGTATCCTAAAGGGTCCATACCTGATAGGATTTAGCATTTTACCTTCACCTTGCATCCTTTCCTTGCTGATATACAGCCAGACCTGGTCACCAACTTGAAAACTATGTTCCATCTGATGCTTGTCATGCCTAGCTTTGTACTTGGCTTGGCTCTTTTCCAGCTGTTCCTATACTGCCTAGTGGATCTCCTGGATCTGTTCAATGAACCTAGTTGCCTTGTCCACATCACTTTGTCCATCAACCATGGTATCTTTACCAAAGACAAAATCCAAAGGAGACCTTGGTGTGAAACCAAAACAGGTCTTAAAAGGATATCTCTGTATAGAAGAATGTTTTGCTCTGTTGTAATCATGCTGCACATAACACAAGTGTTCATCCCAAATCTTAGGATGTTTGTTGCAATATCCTCTCAGTAACTGGATCACTGTCCTGTTAACTACTTCTGTCTGGCCATCTGTTTGTGGATGAAAAGTTGTGCTTTTCTTTAGTTTGGTGTCCATCAGTTCCCATAGACTCGACCAAAACTTCCCCACAAATCGGGTGTCTCGATCAGATACAATGGAAGTGGGTAATCCAAAATGAACCCATACATGTTCAAAGAACAATTTTGCAGTTTGTTCAGCTATAATCTGTTTATTACAAGGTATCAAAATGCACATTTTGCTGAACCTATCCACAACAAGATATAGATAATCATGACCTTTCCTAGATTTAGGCAGTCCTCCAACCAAATCCATGGAAACAATTTCCCAAGGGTGAGAAGGAACTGGCAATGGAGTGTACAAGCCTAGTTTTCTGTTGCTGGGCTTGCTTTTAGCACACATAGTATACCCTCTTACATATCTAAAAACTGTCTCATTCATTTTCCGCCAATAACAAAATCTTTGCAGCTGTGCAACTGTTTTACTTACCCCATAGTGACCTAATATCAGAGAAGTGTGTGCTTCCCTAATTATCTTTATCCTCTCAGCTTGTGGAATGCAGAGTTTCCCACAATGATATAAGAGTCATTCCTTCACATGATGGTCCAATTCTTCTACTCTTTTGCCTTGACTCAAAGTTGCATATACATCTTTAAAGTCCATATCCTGAGCATATTGTTCAATGTAGCTTTCATGTAGTACAGAATTATGCTCAAGTATGGTAGATGCATTTATAATGGGTCTAGATAACATGTATGCGACTTTTTTATGTATGCCCTTTTTATATCTGATGACTAAATGAAACTGTTGTAGAAAACCCATCCATCTGTAATGTCTTGATTGTTTCAACTTAGTTTGGGAGTGTAGATATTGAAGTGGTTGATGATCAATATGTATTACTGTCTCTTTGCCCATTAAGTAATGTTTCCACTTTTTCACACTCTGAACTAATGCATACAGTTCTTTATCATATGTAGGATAGTTAACTACTGCAGGATTAAAAGTCTCATAATGATAACATATGGGTTTACCGTGTTGTGTCAACATTGCTCCCATGGCATAGTCACTGGCATCAGTTTGGATCTCAAATGGTCTTTGTAGATCTGGCAGTGCTAGTACAGGTGTTGTACTAATCTTTTCTTTCAAGGTGTCGAAGGCTTTCTGATGTTTGCCTCCCCACTGAAACACCTTATTCAATCCTGTTAAAGCATGTAAGGGAGCTGCAATTGGGGAAAAGTTAGAAATGAACTTTCTCCAATATTGTGTTGCTCCTAAGAAGCTTCTCACTTCTGTAGCAGACTTGGGTTTAGGCCAGTTTACAATCACTGCCACTTTAGAGGGATCTATTTTCAATTCACCTCCCCCTACTATATGACCCAGGTAGTTTAGATATGTTTTGCCAAATTCACATTTTGAGATTTTAACATAGATTTTTTCTCTTTTCAAAACATCTAGTGTCTGCTTAACATGATTTAAATGTTCTTCCCACGTTTTACTAAAAATCATAATATCATCCAGGTACACAATAACAAAATCATCAAGAAAAGGTCTGAGTACATCATTCATTAATCTCATGAAAGTAGCAGGAGCATTGGTCAAGCCAAAAGGCATAACCAGACATTCATACAATCACTGCTTTATTTTGAAAGCAGTTTTCCATGCATCTTGCTCTGCAACCCTAACCTGATTGTATCCACTGTGCAAATCCAGCTTGGTGAAATAAACAGCGTCCCTCAATTGATCTAAAATATCATCTATACGAGGAAGGGGATAACGATTTTTTATTGTTATCTTATTCAGTGCTCAGTAATCAATGCACATTCTCCACGAGCCATCTTTCTTCCTCACCAAAACGATTGGTGACCCACATGGTGATGTTCTAGGCCTGATGAACCCTTTCTTGAGCAACTCCTGCACCTGCTTCTTGATTTGAGCATTTTCTAAAGTAGACAACCTGTACATTCCAATGTTAGGCAATGGAACATCTTGATACAAAATAATATCATGTACTATTCCCTTTTTGGGTGGCAGACCTTTAGGTTCTTGAAATAGGACATCATACTCTGAAACAACCTTTCTATATTAGCTTGTTGTTTAGCATTACAGCCCTCAAATACATTGGTTTTATTAGGTTTCTTTTCCTTTACAACCATCAGTAAGAATTGTTTGCATGAATTTATCATTCTTTTCATCTGTCCTGAGTTTATGAGAGTATAATTATTCTTGAGCTTATGAGTTCTTACAAAGTATTCGATTCCATCTTTAACAAGTAGATACTTGTTCTCAGCTCTATAGAAGATAGCCTTTCATCATACAAGTAAGGACTTCCTAAAACAATTCCACATATATCCAATGGAATTATGTCTAACTCAACCTCATCTACAAATGCTGACCCAAAAGAAAACTTGAGTTTACACTGTCTAGTCACTTGTAGTTGTGCTTTATCATTCAACCATCCTAATGGGTATGGTTTCTTGTGAGGTGTAGTTGCTAATCCCAATTTCTTTACAATTGCTTCAGAAATCAAATTTACTTGTGAGCCACTATCAAACAAAGTATCAATCTTTTGATTTTTGGAAATAACTCGAATATGGAAAATCTCATGTCATTTTCTCTCATTTTCTTCATCAATAACAGATTGAGAAGAATTACTAGTAGATGCTTCAGAATGCTTACCTTTTATACCTGTGGCTACAATAGTTGTTTCATCTCCTGAGTCTGACCCCAAATCTTTCTGAATAGCTACAGCAATCTTCTTCTTCTTGCCCTTGAATTTCTTAAGTCTCATCTCTGGATGCAGAATCCAACAATGCTCATCATCATGCCCATCCTTTTTACAGTGAGTGCATGGAGCTTTGTTTTTCTGTGCAGTGTTAGCCTTCATTGCTTTCCACTTTTGCTTTCTTTTCTCCTTGCTCTTGCTTGCAGTGGGTTGGGATGGTCCCCCAGCTTCTGGATTTCCATTCTTTCCTCTAGATTCTAGATGAGTAGCTTGCACAGATACCTCATCTATACTAGTGGGATTAAACATGAGGATGGTATGCCTCATGTAGCTGTGTAGACCACCAATGTACTTCAAAAGAGTCTTTGGTGAGTCTAATGAGATACCCAACATCAATGCTCTCTTTCTAAATTCTTGAGTGTACCCTTGCATACTTTGTCCTTTCAACTGTTGAAGAGTTTGCCAACTCATCATGGCTTGTTGCATGTAAGCCAATGGATAGAACTGCTTTTTAATTGCAGAAACAAACTCACCCTAGATAGAGATGGTCTTACCATGTCTTTTCATATCAGCTTGGGTTCTTCCTTCCCACCAAACCAAGGTAGTGCCTCCTAGGCATAGGCTTGCCAACTGAATCTTACTCTTGTCTGAGTCTATGTTCTATACCCTGCAATACACATCAATTTGTCTAATCCAATTGTCCAACTTTTCAACATTTAGCTCTCCATCATATATAGGCAAATCAAATTTAACATCTAGCTTAATCAAAGATGCTTTCTTGTTATGCACAAGGCTATTAGGAGGTGTGAGAAAGCTTTCATCTTTCCCTTTTCCTTTGGAGTGGTCATGGAAGTGAGACTCATCTTCTTCTTTATCTTGTTTAGAACCTGAGGAGTCTTCGTCCTTATGCTTTCTAAAGTCCTTATACATTTCTTCTACCACAGACTTTATAGCTAGGAAACTTTCTATGAATTGAGGGTCTGGCCCCACAGAACCTTCTTCTGACATTGTCTTCCAAGGATAGACTCTCCCAATTTCAGGATTAGTTTCCACCAACCCTCCTTCTCCTAATTTGAGCTTTGATCTAGTGAGCATTCAACAGCTAAACCAACACAAGCTTGTCTAACCTTACAACCTAGAGCTCTGATACCACTTGATCTAATAATCACCCTATGAGTGACCTCAGTTAAATATTTATTGAATAAAGGTATTACAGAATCATGTGTTGGTGTGTGTGTCTATGTTATTTAAGCAACGGATCGATCAGATTGCAAATACACAGACACTTAAATGGAAAGACAACAGAGAAATATAGTAAGAAAATACAAAAACACAAGAAATTAATAAGGAGTTCACCCTATTCTCCAGGGCTACATCTCCGTTCCAGCTCTCAGTGGTGGCCTTATTTTATTGTGTCTTAAGCAGAGAATTACAATGCAGGAGCTCAATATGAGTCACCTGAATGGAAATTTGCTTGGCAGGATGGTTCTTGGATTCCCCAAGCCACTGGAGTGCACAGACTCTTCTTTCTACCAGCTCTGTGACCTTCTATTCTACAATGGAGAGAGCCCAATGTGGTGCTCAGTCTGGACAGATCCTCTCTAGGATGGCTTGAATCTCTCAAGCTCTCTAGTGCTCAATGCTGCCTCTGGTCAGCTCGGCCCTCTGTCTTTCGTCTTTTGCTTTTTCTTCACTGTCTTCTTGCTTCTCTGTTTTCTGTCTTCCTCTCTTTGTGTTTCGTCCTCCTCTCGGGGATTCTCTGTGTCTTCTGTCTTTGTTCATGGCTTTGAAGCCATTCATTCCCATTCCTGTTCGGTTCCTCTTCTACCTTCGTCAAATCACCTTCTGCAGCTACACTTGGAGTTCCCTATTCAGCGTCATCATCAGGCTCACAGCGAGTGGCCACATGTCCTCCTTTAATTGCGCCAACCTGCTTCATCGGTTCATTTCTTCAGTTACGTCATGGAATGAGTCTTCCTCCACCGTGGCGGTCAAAATGGACCTCAATTATTTACAAACTACGACTTAATCCTTCGTCGATTCCGCTTCCCCCATCGAGCGCGATCTCAGCCGTTAGATCTGGGGCCTCCAGATCCGATGCCATATGCACGTTTCACGCGGTTGACTTGCTCGACCTTTAACACGTCATCAACGGTAGTTTTCTCTCTCCTCCGCTTGCCATGCATCAGCCACTGAGTGGGATCGCTCTGTTTCCATCCAAAACTGCTTACCGTTTGAAGGCACCCCGATCAATACCGTCGGTTTCCAGAGCGGGTCCCGCCTTTGTCCTTTAGCTCTTCTGCCTTTTGCCCTACGGTTCTCCGGCTCCCCACATGACCGAGTGCTTGGGGCTTCCCCATTTCGAGCCTTTTTGCCCAGTGATGTGCGATTAGTGCTAAGTGCTAATTGTGCATCAAAATCCACCTCCATTTCCCGATCCTAGCCTCCCAGGGGCTAGTTTGGCCTCCCACACAGTCTCCATGGGCCTCGGTCAGTGCGCTTTGACCAAGGTCCTCGTCGTTCCACACTAGCTGCCATTGCCACTGGTTCAGGGTGTTTTTGATCGTTGTTTTGATTTCTTTAAAGTCTGTCCCAACCTAATACAGTCATGGTTCTTTGATAGTTCTTTATGGATCCAATTTGGATCACTACTAGACCTCCCACTAGTTCCTCCAATATTTGGAACTAGTTTAACTGACTTCAACTCTGTTAAAATGAATTAATTAATTAAAATTCAAAATAAACTCAACCAGGGCTCCTATAAAGTAGGAGACACTCTACATGACTCAAGTTAGACCCTCAACTCGAATTAACTGAGCCAACTAAGTCAAATTAACTTAGTTAACTAATACAAGTTTCCATGTGATGTGGAATTACAATTTTATTCCTAATTTAATTCAAGGACAAAATTAAATTAGGATTTTCTTGTTGCATTTTCAACACTCCCTCTAAACAAGAAAGGGATTATCTTCTACCCCAATCTTGCCTCTATGAAAGAATTTTCATCTTGACAATGCCTTTATCAAAATATTTGCATCATGTTCCTTTGTAGGAATGTACTCCAACAACATGATTCTCCTCTGCACACAATCTTGTAGATGGTGATATTGGATGTCGATATGCTTGGACCGATCATGAAAAACTAGATTCTTAGAAAGTTTGATACAACTCTTATTGTCATAGTAAATCACTATAAGATCCATTTGTTGACCAAATAACCCAAAAAGGATCTTCCTCATCCAGATAGCCTCACAAGCTGCTTAACTAGCAGCCATGTACTCCTTCTGCCGAACTGAGTGCAACTGATCTCTACTTACTGATATACCAAGAAACTGTTGCTGACCCAACACTGAAGTTCCCTCTTATGTGTTCTTCTAGTCATATGGACTCCCTACCCAATCTCCATTTGTGAAGCCTTGAAGCTTCACTCCCTCTATTTTCTTGTACCAAAGACCAAACTAAGTGGTGCCTTTGAGGTATCTCAACACATGTTTAGTTGCCTTCCAATAAAGTTTGGTTGGCTTAATCATTCCTTGACTAAGTTGGTTAACTACAAATATATGTCTGGTTGTGTGTTCACCAAATACACAAGTGAACCCACAAGCTGCCTGTAAATAGTAGCCTCGACTACTTCACCTGAAGTAGCATCTTACTTCCTCCAGTTCCCTGCTAGAGGAGTCTCCATGGGTTTGTTGCACTCCATGTGGAACTTCTTCAGTATCTCACTGGCATACTTGCCCTAAGAGACAAACAGTTCCTCATCTCCTTGCCATACTTCCATACCAAGGAAATAATGCATGAGCCCCAAGTCCTTCATCTTGAATTCTCTTGCAATATCCTCTTTGCAAGATTTCACCAGCTTCTCATCACTTGTTAGAATTAAATCATTGACATATAATACTATAATAAAAAAATTACCTTCAACCATAATATGGTAAAGGTGCACATCTGCTTCACTTTTGGTGAAGCCCAACCTAGTGAAATAGTTGTCAATCTTGATGTACCAAGCACGGGTGCTTGTTTCAGTCCATATAGCACTCAATTGAGCCTGCACACATGTCACTCTTTGTTGTAGGTCTCAAATCCTTTTGGTTGCTCAATGTACACCTCTTCCTCAATCACATTATTGAGGAATGTTGTCTTCACATTCATCTGATGTGTATTCCATCCCATCTGTGCTGAAAGTGCTAGAATAGATCTGATTGAAGAGTACCTTACTACTGGATCAAAGGTCTCCTCATAATCAATTCCATCCACCTGAGAGAACCCTTTGGCTACAAATATGGCCTTGTGTTTCTCCGCACTCCCATTTGTTGCTTGCTTTACCTTGTAAAGCCATCTGGAACTCACCACTAACTTGTCTGTTGGTCTTGGACCACTTCCCAAAAAAAAATTCTGATAATGAAGTCATACTCCTCAACCATGGCATCAACCCATATTGGTTGTTGCACTACTTCTTCGAATGAGGGTGGCTCAATTTCTACACTCTCACTCATCAGAGCCATGTAGCTAGTGTATTAATTCGATGACCTCCTCTGTCTGCATTATGATGTGGGTTCTCCCACATTCTCTTTGGCATCATGCATCAATCTGTCATCCTCTCTGGTGCACTTCCTTCCATCTCTGGAAGTCTCTACATGATTGGGTGCTTCCACTCTCTGCTCCTCTGCATGTGGCTACTCCACATCATCCTAAGGTTCTTCCTTTGGAGCTAAAAGCTCCTCTTCTCCATGCAACTAAAGCTCCCTCTCAAGGGAATATCCCATGGCCTTCTCTTCATCAAACTTCACATCTCCACGAACCATTGTCATCCTAAGAGATGGTAGGTACACCCAATAAGTTTGAGGTGTATCATTGTACCCCACAAATATGCCCAACTAAATTGTTGCCTCTAGATCTTTCCTTACATCCTTGGTAACATGACAGTAAACTGATGAACCAAATATTCTGAAGTGTGCCACATCTAGTTTCTTACCTCAAAAATATTTTTTTGGTGTACTCATCCCGAGAATCTGATGAGAACTCTTGTTCTGCACATATACAGTTGTGTTGCATGCATCATCCCACAAGTGTAACGGTAGGCCTTGATCATGTAACATCACTCGTGCAGCTCCCACAATACTTATGTTCTTCATTTCAGCCACCCCATTATGTTGTGGGTTATGGGGCATCATTAACTCTTGTCGAATGCCTTCTGATGCACATAAGTTCTTGAATTCATTCAACACATATTCTCCACCTTTATCGCTCGTCAGAGATTTAACTTTTTAGTCAGTGTCTTTGTTTTCGGTCATATGGAATGAGGCTCTACTATTCAGATACCACACACTAATCATCACTGATGTCAACATGCAAAGGATTGGGGTGACATCTAGCTCGAATTGTGAAGCAAGAGCTTCACCTGCCTCTCCTCCTAAGGGATTCTTGTCAGCCTTCTTATGCAGACACTTCGTGGCATAGTGTCCCAACTCATGACAGTGAAAACATTTAATCTTCAACAAGTCCTTATTCTTACCGCCTTGACTGGAATCTTATTTGGAATGGGATGACCTCCCTTTCCCTTTATTTTCCTTTACAGCTAAGGCACAATTCTCCTCATCATCTGTTGTGGTCACCAACAACCCCCCTCTTTGTTTGATATTAGTAATAACATCAAGTAAAGGCGGACCCTTAACCAAAAAATCCAAAAAATATTTTTTTTTTTTAAATCTTTTGTATTAACTCCCTAAGAGCTATATCGCGTCGCAAAGGAAAAAGGAGCGCTTTCCCAAAGCGCATAAACACACTGAGGAGGAGCGACGCAAGAACTCATTGCATCGCGTGCATTAAAAGCGCTCAAAAGGGGAAAACCTAAAGAACCGCCTACGGCCGATATGCGACATCACACATCGCAATGTCGCATAAGCAGCACAAAGTGACAAAGCGAAAAATATTGCGACCTTGCGATATTGCGATATGCGATCTGCGACCATGCAAAGCTGCGACCTGCGATCTATGGTGTGCGACAAATGAGACCATCAATCGCTGCGATGCCACCTATTTACCTCACAATCTTCGATGCTGCGATTCAAATCGCAGAAGCCATTCGTCGCAGGCATTCCTCGGCATGATCTATGAGCCTAAAATTAGGCGCGCACCTTACGGGAAATTAATGATTGTACGCCTATGTATCCAAAGATGATTATGTTGCGTTTTTCGAAGAGTCAAGTCATAATGGGTGACATGATTATGCATTCATTAGAACTTAATTGCTTTCATGTCAATCGTTTCTTCTGTCTCTTTTCATTTACGTGAACTATAAGTCAGCAACTGATATAAATCTATATGCAGGAAACATCTAAGGAAAAGCGCCAGAACTAGAAGAACAGAGAGGAGATGACTTCGCAGATGGATACCGCATACAGCAGGACCGCGGATCCCAGAGTATCACTCAACAAATGCTGATGGAAATAGGCTATCTAGGACTCAGAGTCAAAGGCGCACAAAAGCAAAGCGTTTATGAAAGATCCTGAGTCCCAAATTGGGTAAAGCAAAAAGAAAAACGCTTAAGGGGAAAGACGTCTCAGAAAAGCCTGGAACAAAGAATGGAAACAAGTTTCAATTGAGAAAATCGTTCAGGCAACAAAATCTCCAGCTCATTGAGTCATTCGCACGGCCGGAAACCGAAATAGCAACAGCACAATCAGTTTGAAAGAAATCTGAGTTGTACTAAGTATACACGCCGTGAAGACACTCCTCCAGAAGAACACTTTCAAAAATATCTTCTAGTTTGTCAGAAAGAGGTGCCAGCTCTTGTTGTTTCTAATTTTCAAGCTTGAACAAAAGGAAAGGACAAGCAGCCGACTCTTTCACGGCGAACAGCGCATCACTTACAGCACTAAGGAGCAGATACAGAAATGGTTAGAAATTAGATTCAGTTTTTAGAAATAAATTTGTTTTAGTAAAAGGGCGGTCATTTGAAGCCGTTCCCTAAATTTGTGTAATTAAAATTAGCCGGTTAGTAGTATTTAACCCTTCTCGTTGCATTGGAGAAGGGTCCGGAAATTTGTCAAGAAACTTGTCCTCAGAACATGCACTTTTGCACCCTCGGAGGGGGTTTTTGATGAATGGACGGATCAAGATTTATTTATGTTTGCATTTTAATACCTGCTACTGATGTTGCACTTCTGTACTCTTAGTAGGCATTAGAAGTAAGTAGAAATAGATCATTATTGCTTCAGGTCTGTGAGTATAAAGTCAGTCATAAATGGTACTTTTATCTCTTGACGAGTTTCTGCTTGCATTCTTAGAGTAATATACAGCTGATGTTGTTTATATGTTAACGTATGAATGAGTGGACTACCATTTGGCACTTTTGTACGGTGGAGTCATTGGTTTGTGCTTAATACCTAAATAACTGATTATGCGATATGTTGTTCACAACCGTTTTGCTTAACTTTTTATGCAGGATGGTTCATCTTAATTGATTTATATTCTCATAATAGCTGCATAATCTTCATTACCAGTTATTGTGTGAAATCTTTCTAGATCACATAATGGAAAAAGTTCTATCCCGGGTTAGCGTAGATTAGATGTGTTGTTCTTGATAGATTAAAGTAGTATAAAATTCAGTCTGAGAGTTTAGAACTAGATTAGCTTAGAAATAATTCCATATTTTCATTATCAAATTCTACACACACACACATCACCAAACTCTACACACACACCGCCCTTAGAACGGGAAGCTGGTCCCGTTATCCCCAGTCGGACCCGCTACACCAAACGGGCACGGAGCCACCAACCAGGTTCCCGACCGGGTGGGTATCCCCCTTGTTGTTGACCCGATTTCAGGGCCCTCAACATATTTGGCGCTAGAAGGAGGGCTCGAACTATGAATGGCACCTAAAGAAATATCTAAATACCATTCTAAGAGTAATACACCCTCATCAACTCCCTCGACTTCTCCAACACGGTTAAACCCGGAATTTGAAGTCGCTCGAGTATCTACCACTGCTACATATTCGAATATATCAGACCAATCTATCATTGAACCCCCTGAAATTCGAACTTTGATTCGTAAACTCCAGGGATTCTCTATTTTTAACCAGAAGTCTGATAAATCTAAAAGCAGCGTGACTTCGCAGTACAACCCTGCTTATCCCCTTACCAGAGCAAAGAGTGAAAAAATTGGCATACAACCAAGTGAACTCCCTCTCCCTACCAGGAAAAGAGCAAGGAAAACACCACCAGAGTCTGACATTCAGACTCCTTCATCCACTTCGTCCATATCAACTCCCTCACCGCGAAGTCAACCACCCACTCTTTCATTCCAACTCACTCACCCATCTTCTACAAACCTTCCTCTTCAAACATCAAAGATCTTAACATCTTCATCTTCTCAGCATCAGAAATCATCTTCTGCACTTCCATTAACTAGCAGCTCAACGATGGCCCAGTCTCCATGGAACAATCCTGGGGCAGTTTTAATGCCTCCACCCCTGAGCCCTATACCGGCCCATCCTGAGAAATGGCTGCCTAAATTCAACCCGGAAGCAGGCATGCTAGCCAAGGAACATATCAATAATTTCATGCTTTCTGTTAATCTCAACGGAGTCACTAACGAAGACGCTGTCGTCCGGATTTTCCCTTATACAATGCAGGGAACAGCCGGGTCATGGTACTTTTCGTTACCTTCTGGATCCATCACAAGCTGGGACATTTTTCAAAGTCAGTTCCTCACCAAGTTTGGTGATGACAGATCCACGGCGACATTGATCAATGACCTATATAATCTTAAGGCTGAGGCTAGAGAACCCATTAAAGATTTTAACTTACGGTTCAATAAGATCCTCAACAAAATCCCCGCTGCCTCACAACCCAGCGAGGAAGTAAGATGTGAATGGTACATCACGGCTTTACCTCCAAACTTGGCTATCTTCGTAGATAGGGCAAACAAGACCACCTTAGTTGACAACTTGACAGAAGCGTTAGCAGTGGAAAAACGTGTGGTAGCCCTAGAAAAGAGATCCGCTATAGAAGAACACAAATCTAAGAAGATCTCTTTCAAAGAAGACACCAAGAAGAAGCAAACGAAAGATCCTTTCGATTTGGAAGGATTACAAAAAGTGTTGAAAGCCATGTCCAATGAGATGATTGATATTAAGAAACAAGTAGCAGAGACTTCTTCGAAAAAGCCCTTTAGGACTTTTAAAAGAAATCCTCCCATGGAGGTAAGACCACCTAGTGTTGTCTCAAACGTTGAATCTGAAGAAGACGAAGAAGAAGAGAATACCACTGAAGGGCAGACCGACGAGGAAGAGGTCGTAGAACTACAAGGAATGTGGGACTTCATCCTCCCACAAGAAGAGGATCAAGAAGCATTGCCTGTTAGCACGAGAAGCAAAAATCAACTTGATCCTCCCCTAACTACCCCAAAACAAAAGGGCGCAAGCCCTGCAACAAAAGAAAAGGTCGCAACAAAAAAGACAACTGCTAAAGCGACCCAATTTAGCCCAGTCCAATCTGATCAAACGCCTCCATCAAGAACACTAATAGTGTCGGATGAAATGGAGTATAACATCATTGATGACATGAAGAAGACTAGGGCTAATATCACTCTGTATGAATTGAGTAAATTGAAACACCAGCAGAAAATAATGATGAAAGAATTACATGCTATGCCTACTACATCTTTACCTACAGCTGTAGCTTCCCACAATCTGGGAAGGCCTCCAACCAACACGATCAATAAAATTGATCCAAATGACATCGCCTTGATTGGAGGAAGATCAAGATCTCATACTCTCCTTTTCTTCTCACATATGAAATCTTCAACAAAAACGTGCACAATTGCTTAGTCGATTCTGGTGCTTCAACGAATATTTTACCCAGGTCAATATGTGCCAAATTGAATGTGCAACCTCAAAAATCCGCAGTACGTATAGTTCAACTTGATCGATCCCAAGTCGAAGTGATTGGTGAACTTAATCAGGTGACCATAAGATTGTCGTCTAACCCAAAAGTGTGTCAGGTTATCGACATTCTAGTAGTTGATATCCCTGAGTTCTATGGTTTGATTCTTAGCAGGGATTGGTCGGAAAAACTCCACGGATATTTTTCAACCGATTGGTCGCACATGTGGTTACCATACAATGGTAAACCAAATAAGATAAAGGTTGAACGAGAATTGCACCAAAAATACATAGTGACAGAACTGGAAGGAGAAAATGAGGCCATAACGTAAAATAGCAGCATTGTAGGCAATTACGCAATAGATTCTTTCCTAGGTAATTTCAATGCTCATATTTCACCATACTTAGAGAATTCAGTTTTATCCCAAGTTGAAAATTTCTCCCAAACTGATGACTCAAAATGTTTTAGTTTTTTAGATAATTCTGTAAATACATCTTTATTTTGGAAATTATATTTTGACGGATCTAAATCAAATGAGGGAGCAGGAGCAGGATGCGTTTTGATCAACCCAGACGGGAATAAGATTATGCTCACATGCAGACTTGAGTTCGATTGCACGAACAACACAGCGGAGTACGAAGCCTTGGTTCAAGGCCTATACAAAGCAATCGGATTGAACGTTAAGTATCTTCAAGTCTTTGGAGATTCAGAGGTCGTCGTAAAACAGGTACATAACACCATACATTGCCTGTCAAGTCATTTAAAGCATTATCAATCATTAGTTCAAGATCTCACTGCACATTTCGTAGCATTCAACATCTCGTCAATTCCAAGAATTCAAAACGCGAGCGCAGACCTGTTAGCTAACGTAGCCTCTAGACTTATCCCTTCTGAAGATTTTAGTCCTGATAGGTTTTCAATAGAATTAATCTTTAGACCATCCATCCCTGACAATATCACCAATTGGAGAGTGTTCAACGATGATCCTGACATCGTAAATTTCCTTACTTCTGAAGGATCCTACTCAAATCAGATAATCGACGAAGACCATCATGATCATCAAATACAACAAAATGGCTCTGACAATGCTATACCGAAATCGGTGGTCAAGTTAGAAGATTTATATGATTTGAAAAGTCGGTTTAAAAGGTCCGCCAATGCTAAACTTTGCAGTTCTACCCTGAACTATGAATTAGTAAACCTAGGGACCGATCAGAAGCCACAAAACGTTAACCTAGGTCACGGCCTAGCCCCTGAAGAGAAATCAGCATATATCCATCTTCTGAGACAATACAAAAACGTTTCTGCCTGGAATTACGATGAGCTAAAAACATACAACACTTCTATCATTAAACATGTTATCCCTATGATTGACAATGAAAAACCTGTCCAGCAGAAGCTCAGAAAAATACACCCTAACCTAGAAAATCAGATAAAAACTGAGCTTAATAAGTTGTTGAGGGCCAGAATAATCTTCCCCGTCAGGCATTCTAAATGGGTATCCAATATGGTGCCCGTTAGGAAGAAAAACGGAGACATTAGAATCTGTATCGATTTCCGAAATCTCAACAAAGCCTGTTAGAAAGATAACTTTCCCCTCCCACCTATGGAGCAAATATTACAGGCAGTAGCAGGCTCAGAATTAATGTCATTCCTGGATGGATTTTCAAGATACAATCAAGTACTTGGGCATCCCAATGACCATTTAAAGACTACGTTCCGAACCAAATGGGGCACTTATGCATATCGGAAGATGCCATTTGGTCTGATCAATGCCGGAGCTACCTTTCAGAGAGCCATGGACATCGCGTTTAAAGGGTTAGTCAATAAATCAGTGGTGATTTACTTGGATGATATAACAGTGTACTCCAAAAAACGAAACAACCACCTCAAAGATTTGAAGCAAATCTTTCAAAGATGCTTGAGGTATGGGATTTCGCTCAACCCAAAGAAATCTTTCTTTGCGTTAAGTGAAGGGAAATTGCTCGGATTCATAGTGTCGAAATCTGGTATTCATATAGAACCCGACAGAATCAAGGAAATTTCCGAAATATCCATACCTCATAACAAAAAAGCCATGCAATCCTTCCTTGGACAGATCAATTTTGTCAAAAGATTTGTCCCGTATTTTTCACGTATTATTTCTCCCTTACAAAATATGATAAAAAAGAATTCAAATTTCAAATGGGGCCTAGATGAGCACGAAGCGTTCAACTTAATCAAACAAGCTATCATCAATGCTCCATCTTTGGCCACCCCAAATTTTTCGGAATCTTTTACCTTATACACTTTTGCCTCAGAGAAATCCTATGCCGTGATTTTGACCCAAGTACATCAAGAGAAAACAGAAGCTCCAATCGCATTCTTTAGCTCGAACTTACAAGGTGCTGAAATTAATTACTCAGACGTAGAGAAACAAGCATATGCTGTTTTCAAAGCGATCAAATATTTCAGACCTTTCTTGCTTAAAGCCCACACTAAAGTTGTAGTACCGTTTCCGGTGGTAAGAAACCTTTTGGTGCAGAAAGACGTGGGCGAAAAGAGAGCTAATTGGATTACCGCTTTACAAGAATATGATCTCGAGATCAAACCAGCAAACATCGTAAGAGGTCAAGGCTTCTGCAAGATGTTAGCCGGAGCATCGCAAATCCCGGAGAACTCATCTGAAGAGGTACAAGCGTACGAGGTAAGCCTAAATGATGCAGAATCATCATATGCTGACACCATTTATTTTCTTAAGAACGGGTATGCTCCATCACGTCTGGATCATACCAAGAAAAGAGCTCTGAGATTAAAAGCTAAACAATACCAGCTCGTAAATGATGTCTTGTTTAAAAGGAATTACGATTCTGTGCTTCTTAGGTGTCTTGAGAAAACTGAAGCCGAAAAGGTTTTGCAGGAACTCCACGATGGACCAGCGGGCGGACACTATGCCGGAGATGCGACTGCACATAAAATCTTGCGTGCAGGATATTATTGGCCCACGCTATTCAAAGACTCATACAATCACGTAAGGAGATGCCAAGTCTGCCAGACTGCTGCAGGAAAACAAAGGAAACCGTCCATGCCGCTACAACCAGTCATCATCGACCAACCATTCAGTCAATGGGGCTTGGACATAATAGGTGAGATCGTTCCTCACTCTTCTAAGCAGCATAAGTATATCCTTACGGCAACTGATTATTTTACCAAATGGGTAGAAGCAGTTCCTCTCAAGACAGTTCATTCTGAAAATATTATTGAATTCATAGATCAATTTATCATCACTAGGTTTGGATTGCCAACAGCATTAATGTTTGATAATGCTTCATATTTTTCTGGAAATACTATGACTGAGTTTGCGCTTAAAAGAGGTTTCAAACTTAAATATTCTGCCAACTACTATCCGCAAGGTAATGGATTGGCTGAATCAACAAACAAGAACCTAATCAGAATTATCAAAAGAACAGTCGACCAAAACCAAAAGAATTGGCACAAAGCGCTGGTAAATGCTTTATGGGCTGATATAATAACAAAGAAAGCTTCAATCGGCACTTCTCCCTTTTATTTAGTTTATGGGAGAGAAGTGGTTCTTCCGACTCACCTAGTCATTCCCTCTTTGTCTTTAGTGCAATATATCGATGAAGTACCTACTTCCTCTTTACAATTAAGACAAATGGAAATAATCAAACTAGAAGAACAAAGAGAACAAGCTAGGAAAACCCATGCTCATCACCAAGCGCTAATAAAATCTTCTTTTGACTCAAGCATCATAACCAGAAAAAACTTTCAGATGGGTGATTTAGTTTTGAAATGGGATAAGGCTCATGAAGAAAAGGGCAAACATACGAAATTTCAGAAGCTGTGGCTTGGCCCTTTTTAGATTGTAGAAGTCGTAGGCTCGTCTGCATTCGTGTTGCAGGATCTGGCAGGAAGGAGAGATTCTTTACCTGTCAATGGACTAATTCTTAAATTATACTTTCCATAGAAGAGAAATCTTCTATTTTTTTTGTAGGATAGATTTAGTTTTTAGTTTTTATTTTGTTTTGTTTTTCTCTTTTTATGAATAAAACCCGTTGTAAATGATCATTTAAAAAGGATTCATGAAAGAGCACGCCAATTCTCTATCAGATTTTGATTTCGCTTGTACAAATAGCAAAATTTTTGAAAATCTGAATTTTATTATTGACAAATAGAGTTAACTTCACTTTGATTACGATACTTGTTTCGACCTCTAAAAAACCTTGACAAAAGCAACCTCTGGTAAAAGAATTGTTTTGTATCAGCACCATGAAAGGTATCATCAATAATAAAATAAGAATTCTCTGCAAAGTTGTTGTTTTCAAAAACTCTATTATTGTCGTCCAGAGCTTTCTTAAGGAAAAAAAATGACTTCCTCCCTGCTAAAAGGAAATTACAGCATTCAGAGAAACAATTTAAACAAAACACTATATCTCAAAGAATAAGAGGTCTCATCACGAGCCGGCTTATCATGATCACAGATATTATAACTTGCTGACTTTGCCAATACTGTCTATCAAAACAGGGCAACGACTTAAGATTGTTGCAATCAAAAGACAAGAGGTCTCATCACGAGCCGACTTGTTCAGCAAAAGTGTAAATCAGGTGAATGACTGTGTCATAATTTGGCCACCAAACCAAGACATTGTTCTTTAGAGAATTAAAAAAGGAAAAGTGTGTCAAAAAGGATTTTTCTCTGGAATGTTGCGAGTAACCTCAAGCAGGAAAAAGGATCATTGTTGGATAACATGGTAACCCTGTCGAGGCTATGGACGCTTGCGGGCAGCAGAGGCTCTACCTACGAAAAATGAGCATACTTTTAAGCCAGTACGCAGAGAAGACCTTATTTTTTCTTTTATTAAGACCAAGTAATGTCTGGTGCGAATGCAAGAAGAAAACCTGAGGAAGCAAGAAATTGGGATATAAAAAGGGTTGAGACAAAATATCGTCGACAAGGTGAGGGGCAATCTACTCTATCTGTCCATAACAAAATTTAGACATATAAAAATTTTTGTTGTTTCGGAAGTGAACGGTCAATAGAAATGCAGAGATAACTGGTTCTTCACAGTGAATCGCCATTGTTGTGGTCACCAACAACCCCCCTCTTTGTTTGATATTAGTAATAACATCAAGCAAAGGGGGACCATTAACCAAAAAATCCAAAAAATATTTTTGTTTAAAAAATATTTTGTATTAACTCCCTAAGAGCTATATCGCGTCACAAAGGAAAAAGGAGCGCTTTCCCAAAGCGCATAAACACACTGAGGAGGAGCGACGCGAGAACTCATCGCATCGCGTGCATTAAAAGCGCTCAAAAGGGGAAAACCTAAAGAACCACCGACGGCCGATATGCGACATCGCACGTCGCAATGTCGCATAAGCAGCACAAAGTGACAAAGCGAAAAATATTGCGACCTTGCGATATTGCGATATGCGATCTGCGACCATGCAAAGCTGCGACCTGCGATCTATGGTGTGCGACAAATGAGACCATCAATCACTGCGATGCCACCTATTTACCTCGCAATCTTCAATGCTGCGATGCAAATCGCAGAAGCCATTCTTCGCAGGCATTCCTCGGCATGATCTATGAGCCTAAAATTAGGCGCGCACCTTACGGGAAATTAATGATTGTACGCCTGTGTATCCAAAGATGATTATGTTGCGTTTTTCAAAGAGTCAAGTCATAATGGGTGACATGATTATGCATTCATTAGAACTTAATTGCTTTCATGTCAATCTTTTCTTCTGTCTCTTTTCATTTACGTGAACTATAAGTCAGCAACTGATATAAATCTATATGCAGGAAACATCTAAGGAAAAGCGCCAGAACTAGAAGAATAGAGAGGAGATGACTTCGCAGATGGATACCGCATACAGCAGGACTGCGGATCCCAGAGTATCACTCAACAAATGCTGATGGAAATAGGCTATCTAGGACTCAGAGTCAAAGGCGCACAAAAGCAAAGCGTTTATGAAAGATCATGAGTCCCAAATTGGGTAAAGCAAAAAGAAAAACGCTTAAGGGGAAAGATGTCTCAGAAAAGCCTGGAACAAAGAATGGAAACAAGTTTCAATTGAGAAAATCGTTCAGGCAACAAAATCTCCAGCTCATTGAGTCATTTGCACGGCCGGAAAATGAAATAGCAACAGCACAATCAGTTTGAAAGAAATCTGAGTTGTACTAAGTATACACGCCGTGAAGACACTCCTCCAGAAGAACACTTTCAAAAATATCTTCTAGTTTGTCAGAAAGAGGTGCCAGCTCTTGTTGTTTCTAATTTTCAAGCTTGAAAAAAAGGAAAGGACAAGCAGCCGACTCTTTCACGGCGAACAGCACATCACTTACAGCACTAAGGAGCAGATACAGAAATGGTTAGAAATTAGATTCAGTTTTTAGAAATAAATTTGTTTTAGTAAAAGGGCGGTCATTTGAAGTCGTTCCCTAAATTTGTGTAATTAAAATTAGTCGGTTAGTAGTATTTAACCCTTCTCGTTGCATTGGAGAAGGGTCCGGAAATTTGTCAAGAAACTTGTCCTCAGAACATGCACTTTTGCACCCTTGGAGGGGGTTTTTGATGAATGGACGGATCAAGATTTATTTATGTTTGCATTTTAATACCTGCTACTGATGTTGCACTTCTGTACTCTTAGTAGGCATTAGAAGTAAGTAGAAATAGATCATTATTGCTTCAGGTCTGTGAGTATAAAGTCAGTCATAAATGGTACTTTTATCTCTTGACGAGTTTCTGCTTGCATTCTTAGAGTAATATAGAGCTGATGTTGTTTATATGTTAACGTATGAATGAGTGGACTACCATTTGGCACTTTTGTACGGTGGAGTCATTGATTTGTGCTTAATACATGAATAACTGATTATGCGATATGCTTTTCACAACCGTTTTGCTTAACTTTTTATGCAGGATGGTTCATCTTAATTGATTTATATTCTCATAATAGCTGAATAATCTTCATTACCAGTTATTGTGTGAAATCTTTCTAGATCGCATAATGGAAAAAGTTCTATCCCGGGTTAGCGTAGATTAGATGTGTTGTTCTTGATAGATTAAAGTAGTATAAAATTCAGTCTCAGAGTTTAGAACTAGATTAGCTTAGAAATAATTCCATATTTTCATTATCAAATTCTACACACACACACATCACCAAACTCTACACACACACACCCCCTTAGAACGGGAAGCTGGTCCCGTTATCCCCAGTCGGACCCGCTACACCAAACGGGCACGGAGCCGCCAACCAGGTTCCCGACCGGGTGGGTATCCCCCTTGTTTTTGACCCGATTTCAGGGCCCTCAACATCATCATACTTGGATGAGGATCCATCTCTGGTGTTCTGTCGAATCTCTTCTTGCACCAAGTCGAACCACAAACACTCCCACTCTGGTAGCTGCTCCCTCCCACTTATTAATTCTTGGTAGTTGTTCTAGCTCTTGGGAAGGGCAAGAACTGCTAGGCTATCCAAATCATCTTCATCAACTGTAAAACCAACACTTCCAAGCTCATCCTAACATTGGGTGAACTTGGTCAAGTACTTTGGTATTGTGTCGCCCTTCTCCATCTTGATTTTATTGAGCTTATCCTTCATTTCCAACTTCTTGTGGTCACTGTTGTTTTGAAATAGGTCTCTCAAGGCCTTACACATTGCATATGGAGTCTCCTTACCATGTGTTATCACATTTAGTTAGTTTTGAAATTTTTTAAATGCTGACAATTAGAGTGTCAACGAAATTTTTGTAATAAACAGGGAAAATGTTGATAATGGGACTATCAGCACTTTTTTGAGTTTAGATTAGAGAAAAGCACTGACAACGAGAGTGTCAGCTTTATCAGGTATTGGCTGGAAAATGGAGTATCAACTCCAAACTTTAAATTTTGAATTTCAATTTTTGAAATGCGTTGACCACAGCAGGAACAAAATAATGTTTTTTGGTCATGCCACGTTAAATCCAAAGGGTAAAAGGTACGTGTTGAAGGAGTGTTTCCCATCACCAAAGGTATGTATTCATCGTATAATCATTCAAAGGTTAAATCAATTATTACCTGTAAATAATTACCCGGATGTCATTTTTTTCACGTATGGTTAATTTCACGTTCCCATTGTAAAATTTTGTTAACTCTAATCGATGGCAAGGTTGTTTGCGTGCAAATTTTTTGCAAAGATCTAGGATCAAATCTCGGTCCATCCTTTTTCATATTCATTTGATTATATAGATCATGGAGAAAAGCAAGAAAGCAAATAGAAATGAGACAAAGGTGCCCGACTTCCTGGAGATTTACCCAAATATTCAGTAGCAATTCCAGCGGACTAGGTGGCAAGAATTTTTCCAACGATGCACTGATTACCATGACAATGTGGCTCGAGCATTCACCCAGGGGTTTGATGGTCAACATATGGAGGTAGGAGGGCTTTCATTCCTGGTCACAAAGGAACTAATAATAGAGGTTACATCTCTGCCTACGGATGGGGAAAAAGTGTTCAGAAATCACGTTCTAACTCGGATTGATGTCCCATTTTTCCTTAAAGCCGAGTTCAAAGACAACAAATGGAAGGCAGAGGTACAAATATCCTAGATGGAAGACAAATGGCATGGGCTGTTACGCATTACCCAGTCACATTTCACATGTGAAGGGAATTTTAATCAGGTAAACTTGTACCATTATCATTTATTAGCTCATATAGCAGGACAAGTAAGAATGAATACATGTTATTTCTTGTTAGAAAGTCCCAAGCACATGGTTGCTTGGGTTCAGGCTAGAACGAACCCATCCCTTCATTTTGTTTATCACTAATCTTTAATTAAATTATTAATTGAAAATAAATTAGAAAAAGTTGAAAGGACATGGAGCCATTTCCTGTTCTGGGGAGGGTTTCAACCCCAACCTCCTAAGGCTAAACGAGGGAGGAAGAAGGGTACCAAATAGGGCAAGAAAACTCATGCACGAACCTCCTTTCAATGGAACCTCCACTAAAAAAACCCAAAGCCAAAAGGAGAAAGACATTCCCTCATCGTTTGTTCCTAAATTGCTAAGGTTTATGCTAGAAGAAGTGACAGGCTTAAAAAGGCACAGCCTATTGCAAACCCTTCCACTAAAAATTTGCCTCCTACTGTAAATTCCCCTCATTCTTAGAAGCCACCGACTAAGAGTTCCCCTGCAAAAAATCATCTACCAAAGCAGACAAGAGGAAATAAAGTTGAAATTGAACCCCATGATGAAGAAGTCCCAATCGAAAAGGAAACCATATTGTCTGAGATGTTTAAAGGAGATAAAAGACTTCACACCAAGCCCTTAAAAAAATTAAGGTTGAAGACGAAGTTGGAACAAAATCCTGACCTTGACAAGGAAGTAATAGATGTGGAAAATGTCCCTTTAAAGGACCTAATAATAAACAAAGAGAAAATTGTAGGTTCTAAGAAGTCAAAGGCTAAGGCAACTAAAAAGAAAATCGGTATGGAAACCAAACTGAGTAAGAGGTAGAGGATAGATAAGGTGGATGTTCTTTCGGAGGCAGTTAGTACCCTCAGCTAGGAAGCTAGTAACTGTATTTGGGTTTTTTATTATTCATTGTTAAAGTGAATTTTGTTGATCTATCACTGATCATGCACCTATCAGCGTTTAGGTACAGAAGGGCATAGAGGAGAGATATCATTCCCATTGTTAGCGAATTTTGCAAAGAAGCTCTAACATTTACATTGTTAGTGCATTTTCAAAGAAAAAATTTGAGAAAAGTGATGATAGTCGGCTCGTCAACAAAACTATCCGTTCAGGAAGCTAAAGGGTTGACAACGGCAGTATCAGCATATTGCAGTAGGAAAGCCCGAGAAGATAGGAGCAAAACAGAAACCTATTTTTGAAGGATGACAAGGCCTGAACTACATCGATGGAATCACAACCATGATACATTTTCTCAACCCCATTTTTAGCATAGTTTTTAGCGAGTTGTTTTGTGTTGAAAAACTTGATATGTTTAAAATATATTTTTAAATGCATGTACCTAAGAGATTTATACTACTATTTTTTATTACTATAATTAATTTGAGTTACAAACCTGTTTCAGTTATTGTAATGCGTATATAGGCAAAGAATGTAGGGTTGGTGTTTATTTGAGATATAGCATCCTTGTGTATTTTTTAGCAGATCTTAATGAAAATAGTCTTCTTGAGCATTTACAGAAATTCTTGTGTCGTAATTCTCTGTTTGTCTTTTGCTTTGTTTTATATTTCCTCAAGTCTGAAAAACTGACTGTATAAGATTTGGATTCATATTTTATGCTCTTGTTTCTTTATTTCTCAAGCATTAATAATTGTTGTTCAATTAACCCGTACACTAATTTCCTTCATCTTCCTCTAAATTACTTGTGTCAAAGGAATTACTGCTACACTTCTTTTGTGTTTTTCTCATCGAAATTGTGTTTCTATAAAACCTGATTGGGTTAGACTCCATGCCCAATGGTTGAAATTTCACATAGCCCAACCAAATTTCAGTCATTTTTAGATAAATTTGGTCATATGACTCAATTGCAATCCTTCTACTACAGTGACATCGAGTAGTTGAGTTTTAGGGAGAGATCCCTCTCCAAGTTGAAGCACCATCTTTCAACCTCAAAGGGGTTCGAGGTTACCTTAGAGTTTTTCCCACAACCAGGATTTTCTCTAAGAGATAGCACTGCGGAGGTTCGAGACAATATGATCTCGAACTCCTTCTAGGATAATCCTTCTCACCTTTGCAACACATTTTCTCCACTCTGCCAAATCTTAAGCATCAACTGTTGGATGCTTAGGAATATCTTTGTCCATGAATTCCTTAAGCTCGTTGTCTTCCAACACTTCCTCCATCCTAACCTTCCAAATAAAATATAGTTCGAACTATGCTCGAGGGCATATTCAAGTCTCAATCCGTAGAACAAAATCTTGTTGGCTTTGAAGTATGATATTGCAAATTCGATTTCACCTGCAAAAGACAAACTCATATTCTCCTCTTCTAGAGTCATTTCTGCTCTGAGACCATGTAGAAATTCCTTGTAGATTTGAACTACTAATTGTAATTTACTAAAACAATAGAATTGAATCTACTCTTTTCATTAGTGGAAACAATTAAACGATCACGAAATCACGAAGCATACAAGAGAAAGTATTCAATCAATACATTACACAATGATTTCATGGGGAAAGCCATAGCTAAAAACCCTTGCTATTTGTATATTGCATTAGTCAGAAAATATGAGAAGATAACAATGCTTTTCTCAAGCCTGAGCAACCTTTGCACATCTCTATCTATTTCACAGCTTCCTAGACAATCCCAGGCCAATACTTAACCAATTTTCTGCTTGCCCAAGTCTCTATTCCCTTGCGTTGTTTCCTTGGGAATTAGCCCCCTATTAATTAGGGAAATTGCTCAAAGGAATTGTGTAATCCATCATAGGCCTTCCTTTGACTGCATGCACCACCTTTATAATTCGGATGATTATACCACTGATAGTACATTGTCCCTAAACTCCAATCTCAACTAGGTAACTCTCATATCTGAAATGCATGAGTTAATTATGAGTGAATCATCAGTTCACTAGTTGATCACTACATGCAGCACCACACTACTAGACCTCCCACTAGTTCCTCCAACAGTTGGAACTAATTTAACTGACTGTAACTCAGAATAAACTGAATTAATTAATTAGAACTCAAAATAAACTCAACTAGGGCTCCTATAAAGTAGGAGACACTCTGCATGACTCAAGTTAGACCCTCAACTCGAATTAATTGAGCCAACTAAGTCAAATTAACTTAGTTAACTAATACAAGTTGTCATGTGATGTGGAATTATAATTTTATTCCTAATTTAATTCAAGGACAAAATTAAATTAGGATTTTCTTGTTGCATTTTCAACAGAAACATGAAAATTTGCTATCAATGCTAATTTTATTGATGAAGGAGAACTAGATGTAGTCCCCCTTGTTGTATGTGGATTTTTGTTTGGAAGGCCCCATATGTACATGTGAGATGCAACCTTCATGCAAAGACCCAACCATTACCACCTCATCAAGGATGAAAAATCCATAACCATTAATGCACACAAGGGTAAGTCCAATTTTTCATTTGTAAGTTCCCACCAAGACAATAAACTTATCAATTCTAGCAAGAAGTATGTTGTACTATTTTTAAGAGAAATTAGTTTGTAGAAGAGCCAGTGAGAGCAAATTCATCCCTGGAGGGTTGTACTAAGAAACAAAATTTTCAACTGGAAGATTTGCTACAGGCATACAGGGGTGGGTTCCAGGATCCTAAGTGTTACAGATCCATTTGGGCACATCAATCCCATCATCCATATCAGTGTTTTAGGGCTCATCAAACCCTAATTTTAGTTGCTACATGCCCTAAACAAGCCACCCTTCTGAACGCCTCCTTCAAGGACAGTTTCATGACATGAAGACATCTTGAAATGACCTCTAGAGGGGCCAGCATAGGTAGGCCCATGTAAGGGTGTGCTGTAGAGTAGTTAAGTCCATGCCAGAGTGCTCTTCAAAGCACTTAGGCTTCCTTTTACCTGCATTGGGCGAGTTTGAGTGAAATTCACATAGGGTTTCAGGAATATTCGTGTCTTTTGGAGTCATCTAGAAGGTTCCCTCACTTATCAACTCGTATGAGCTCGAAAATGGATGAGGAATAAGTTAAGATGCATTCTATCCTCTCATCCCTTCCTCCATGGAACTAATTCTAAGTATGCAAGGCCATTCAATGCCACCATTTATGACAAAACCTCCTTCATCTACCTATAAATTGACCACTCATCTAAGTGATCAAGGGCTGGATTATGTTGAATTGTAAGGAGATAATGTTGCTATGAGAATTGGCTTTGAAGCAAGTATTGTAATGCTACAAGTTTTTCATGATTTTGATGTGATGTGGGTGGGATCCAAGCTGGAGGAATGACTTTCAATTAGACACAATGGTTGTAATTCCTTCTTCTATTCAATAAAGTATTTGAACCTTTCTCCCATATGTTTGTATTGTCTTATAATGCTTATATGTGTGAAATGTATCTGATTCCATTCACTTATATTCAATAGATCTTTTGCTTTGATCGATTCTTTGTTTTCTGTTGTGTTCATAGGTACTTCTCAAGCGTATTAAGTATGGGAAGGAGTGACAACATCAATACAAAGGAGACGAGAGGAAAGCAGAACTACAAGTAGGTCTTCTCATCTTCTCATCTTATCTATTGCTTATAGGAAAAGACTAAAATACTTTAAACTGTTGTTCTAGATATGGCTACTTATCTAGGGAATTAGTATTTATCCGTAGATACCAAATTCTCCAAAACAAATTGGCAACTCTATTGGGGAAGATTCTCTTTCCTAATAGCTTATCCACCTCCTAGGACATCCTTGCAGACCCTACTTGTGTTCATTGATTGTATTTCAGCTCTTTTGCATTGAAAATTTGGTCAAAATTGTGTCAAATTGCCTTTTGAAATGGCTCACTATCACCAGCGCAGGCTTGTGAGGGACACAGTGCACTACAGAGCACCCCTGGCTTAGGGATAGTGCTCTGAAGCGTATTGTCTCCCATTCAGGGCTGCGCTGATCCTCCTAGGGTCAGTTTCCCACCTTTGGAATGTATTTTTGCTAACTTTTCTCTGTTTGTTTATTTGTTGATTGATCAATGAATGTCATGGCTCAGAGAACAAGTTTCTATCTCCTTGTCTAGCCCTACTTTGACTTGATTGATTAATGTTTCTTAAATGTTTTCTTTGTCATTATCGGTCTATAGTCAAAGTTAGAATATAATTGATTAATCTTTGTTCGAAAGAAAGTGTCGTAAAGTCTTCTTTTCCTTCGAAATGTCGTAAAAGTCTTCGTTCTTGTTAAAGATTGATGGATTGTATGTGCATATTTCCTTTTGTTCATATTCACATTAAGGAAATCAAAAAGAAATACATGCATGTTGCATTAAAAAATTGTGTGTGCTCATCGAAATAGAGTAGGGAAATTGCATTAGATTGTGCTCTTTGCTCTTTGATCGAAAGAAATCTGATTTCTCTATCGCCAGTAACTGGGATTTTCATCATTAAATTGAATGGAAAAAATGCTTATCATGATAGTTTCATTCCTAGGGATTTCAGAATACATCACGTGGTAACCGAGTCGGCTGCCTTGTACACTATGATACACCGAACACAACATTCGGGGAGATTGCATGCCCGTACTTCTTGGTTCGCCAGGAGGTATTCTGCAGTTCACAGTTTCTTGGTAAACCTTTTGCCTATTTTACCCCTTTTTGTTTATTTCTTTTTTGATAATAAAATTAATCAGCAATCGTGGAGTAACATCAACCCTTACCCCGTCGTTCGCAGAGAACAACGAGTAAACCACCTTTTCCAGCTACACCTATTCAGTCAAAGCGGTCTCACATAACTGATTCAAGTATATCAAGAACTCCTAGTTCTTCATCTGAATTACTTGAATCATCTATTTCGATAAGTACTAAGACTCCAGTTACTCCAACCATTTCTGGTACATCCGTTTCTAAAGAAGAAGTTTCACAATTACCTGAGGACATTAGCATTGATCCTAGTGAAACTGTAACCAAAGTTTTTCAACAACAAGTTGATCCTCAACTTGAAGTTGCTCAACAAGAAATTACTTCTGAACTTGAATCAGTTCAACTAGAAGTTAATCCAGAACCTATCACAGTTCAAATAGAAGTTACATCTGAACTTGAAGTTGTTCAGGAACCTCTTTCTGAAACTGTTGTTCTTTTACCTGAACATTTGGACTTCTAATTTGAACATTCAAAAGTCATTACTTTACTGAAAGATGATCAATCAGTTACCCCTCAAACATCAGTAACTACTGAAACTTCCACTTTATCAACACCAGAAGTATTTTACGGACCAAATGGTGAAGTTATTCCACCTGGTTTAATTGTTGTCGAGGAAGAATTGGAAGAAGATTCTACAGCTGGAACCCCATTCCACTTCAGAACTGGGCTTTATCTTTACCCTCATACTCCTCATTTTAGTGCTATGTTTGATCCTGCTTCTTTTCAAGTACCCGTCGATTCTTTAGGACAACTTTTGGGTCAGTTAATTATGGCTGAACAAACATCAACATCCCAGACTGTATCATCTGATGCAACTGTGGCAGAATCTTTTGTTGCAACCTCTTTGATGTTTTCTACCACACCTGAGTTGCACCTATATGGTGAATCATCCATCCCGGTTGGTTACCAATCTTTATCTGGAACCCACTCAGGGGTTGCTTCTACACCATGGTCATCACCCATGTCCTCAACTAGAATTTTACCTGGTTCTTCTTTAACGGGAACTCAACAGTTTGATCCTGCATATCAATATCAAGCTGGGCAATCTAGTCAACAAAGACCTATGTATCCATTACATACTGGATTGCCGCCTTATGGAGAGAAATATTCTTATTCACTTTATCCTTCCTATCCCGGAGGACCATCATATGGTAGTATCCCGCAGTATTCAAGTTAGCCTGGAATTCGAGTTTGTCAATGGCAACCAACAATGCCAATTCAACCAAGGCTTGTGTATCCAACACAACTAATGCAAACTGTGTTCGCTATTCCTACTACACCTATTGTTACTATTGTACCACAGTCACAAGTTCAAACTGTTGTATCTCAACCGGTAAAAAATGGTCCTTCTACCTCGCAACCACAAGTTTCAGGTCAAGAAGTTCAAGTTTCTCAGGCTATTGTACAACAACCACTTGTGTCCGAGGTTCAACAACCTTAGGTTGGTATACCCTTATCTGGACTGACTCAGGCTTACACTGGTATAGCTTATTCACAACCTGGCCAAGCTTTCATTGTTGGGCAACAACAACCGTTAAATCAACAATAGTTGATTCAACAACCGTGGCAGCCTCAATTCCAGCAATTCCAACCCCAATTTGGACCTGCCCAATAGGTCAGCCTGGGTTTGGACAATATCAAGCTTACCAAGGTCCTGGTTAACAAGGCTTTGCAAGTTATGGACAACCGCAAATTCAACCTGGTTATCAACAACCACCTTATGTTGGATTTGTTCAACAACAACCTTATCAAGGTTACCAATTGCAGATGCCCTATGTTGGTATGCAAAGACCTATTGCTCAGGCAATTCCATCATATCATGGGTATGCTCAACTTGACCTGAATCGATAGTTGCCATTTGTAACAACTTTAGAATTACCATATTTAAATTGTCTCACTAATGATCCAATCTTATGTGAACCTTGGTGGTCGATGATTTCGCATAAGTTACCTTTTGACATTCTGAAATTCAATGGAAATCCTAGAGAAGACCCATAAAATCATGTCATGACCTTTCATTTGTGGTGCTCATCAAACTCCTTAAATGATGATTCAGTTAGACTCCGTCTTTTCCAAAGAACGCTTACTGGTCCGGCTGCTAAGTGGTACATTGAGTTACCACGAGCTTCTTTCGACAACTTTATGACTTTAGCCACCACATTTCTAACCCACTTCTAGTTACCTATCAAATACGAGACTGGAACGGAACTCCTAATAAATTTAAACAGACTACTGCTACCCATATATCAGATCATATTCATGAGTGGCAGCATCGTCGTCGAATGGTTAAGACATATGTTCCTGATCAGCTTTTGACTGAGTGGTTCATAAAATCCTTGTTGCCATCAATCACGGAGGATGTGCCCAATATTTGGATTTGATTTACACACAATCTGGCATGCTGTACGACAAGATTCCCAATGCACCCCAACCAGCTTTCACTATTCCTCCTCCTCCATAATCGAGTAAGGACTCTCATGTCGGTGACGGTGTGATTGGTTCTTTGAGCACGCAAATGGTAGGAAGACCATCTGGTCAAACACTTTCCATTACCAATCAAACTACCAATGCATCAGAAAACACTATTGCTTCCGAAGTTAATGTCGTGTCATCTGACAAAGGCAAAAATCAAAAGCAACCAAGAGGCAAGAAGAAGGGGAAAAACAAGAAGAAACAATATAATTCCCCTCAAGAGAAATCATCTGATTCCTCTACTCCGACAAGGAAACCTCGTTATCCATGTCTAATCTGTAATGACGAGCATTTCACAAGAGATTGTCCACACCACTCAGAGGTATCTAAACTTCTAGATACTTCTAACACACATGCAGTGTTGACTGATCTGTTTCCAAACCCAAAGACCCATTTATTTGCCAAAGATCAGTCAACAAAGTTTTAGTGTCAACGAGAAATAAAGATTACGGAAATCCACTGTCATTGTCGAATAATTAGGCCACTGATCAACCTAATCCTTCGACTTCGACTTCATAAATATTCCACCACCTATTTTACCATAATTGACAGTAAAACTACCAAAGGGAGTTGTGCATAAATCGACATTTAACCCTCGAGCTCGAGCAGCTCAAAACTATAACATAGTGGAAGATCTTACTCAATCACCTTCTGCTATGTCGACACTTGAGGTGTTACAAAATTTTCCCTCCCAGAAGCAGGCTTTGCTGTCAGCAATTGGTGGAATAGACCCTACGAATTCCAATCTTGTGGTTTTTAACCATGCGGGATATACACTACAATTACCGACGTAATTAGCTTTCTTAATTCAAGTAAGGGCTCTCAATAAGAATGTTCACTGAAGTATTATTAATGAGGGGGCATCTACTTGCATTATGTCAATGAGCTGCCGGAAAAGACTTGTTTCACCATCGTTGTCATGATCACCAACTATGTTAAAAGCTTTCGACGGATGAACATATACTCCTTGTGGGATTTTGAGTAACATGCAAATCGAACTAAGGGGAAAAATAGTTACTGTTGAAGTTGAGGTAGTTGATGGACCCCTCGACTGCAACATTCTACTGGGAAGGACATGGGTATATGCTATGGTTGTTGTGGTTTCCACGTACTTTCATACTATTGCATTCCCTCATAAGGGTGGAATCACAGTTATCGATCAACTTGCCTTCTTTGCATCTAGTTCACAGGCTACGGGAAGCATTCCATTGGTACATGGACCCCCACTGTCACTTCAAAGTGTTGGTGTAGGTCTCTTTAAATATCCTTCCCTAATGGGTACTTTTACGCTACCATCACCATCTGATTTGGCGGAAGTGGCAAGAGTAGAGACTTGCAACATGATTTCCTCCACCTCATCTGATTTAAGGAGGATTACCAACGATTCTGAAGTTGATAGTAATACTGAGGTTATGCCACTAAGCCCCATTGAGCTAGCATAGCAATCAATTTTTCTGGCTTGTGTGGCAAACCCAAATCCACTTTCACCAATTGTATGGGTAGACCGTTCGTTAGAATATGGTACTTCTTCGAATCCTTTTTCACGTATACATTCTACAAATGAAGGAATCATCCAATCAATGATGATAGGAGAAGAACCTTGGGAATGTTATCAACATCGTTCCTGTCTTCCATATGACATTGAAGATTATTCAAATGAACTAAACCACCCTTCAGTTGTTGATTTCCTTTCAAGTTTAGTTTTCATAGACACAGTAGATTCTGAGCAAAACCTATCAAATATTGAAGAAACGATTTCTATTAATATTTCGACCAAGCCTAATGTTGTAGAGAACATTCATGTCAGCAAATTTTGTTCTCCATCAGAACTTGATAGTTATTGTACTCTCTTTCATGAATTTCGAGATATATTTGCATGGTCTTATGAGGAGATGCTAGGCATTGACTCTAGTATTGTTAAACAAGAAATCAAAATGTACCCTGATGTCAAGCCAATACGACAGCGGCTTCGACCTATTCATCCAAAGAAAGCCGTTGCAATTAAAGCAGAAGTTGAAAAACTTTTGTGTGCTGATTTCATTTACCCTATACCTCTTAGTAACTGGGTTTCCAACATTGTTCCTGTCATGAATAAACAAGGGACGATTCGAGTGTGCGTTGATTATAGGGATTTAAATCAAGCATGTCTAAAGGACAATTATCCTACTCCTTTTATCGACTAGATTATTGATGAATGTGCCGAATGCGAAATATTCTCATTTATGGATGGTTTTTCCGACTACAATCAAATCAATATCCGCCCACAGGACCAATCTAAAACAACTCTTATTTGTCCATGGGGCACATTCGCATATAGGAAACTCCCATTTAGTTTGAAGAATATAAGGCCCACATTTTAGAGGGCAATGAACTATGCCTTCCATGACATCAAGCACATTGTTCAACCTTACCTTGATGATTTGCCTGCTCATTCACGAAAGTGGACTGATCACCTGCAACATTTGAGAGCAATATTTTTACGGTGCTGACACTACAAGATACAACTCAATCGACACAAATGTGTGTTTTCTGTTGGTTCTAGTTGATTGCGTGGATTTGTAGCATCTACAGAGGGGATTCGACTCAATCCATCAAAGGTTCAGGCAATTCTTGATTTGCCTCCACCTTCAAATCTTTTATAGTTACAGAGACTCCAAGGGAAGGCTAACTTTCTGAGGAGGTTCATTCCTAATTATGCTGAGATGGCTAAAGGCTTTACACGTCTTTTGAAAAAGGGGATACCCTTCCATTGGGATCAAGTTGTGCATCATTAATATGTTCTCTGAATTATAAAAATGACTATTACATGTATCTCGTCGTTGCAAATACAACCATTCGCATGGTTTTAGTCCAAGAGGAAAATGGGATTGAACATCCTATTTATTATTTGATCCATAATCTCAATGTACAGAAAGTAAGTACTCTTATGTCAAAAAACTAGCTTTGGCAGTTGTACAAGCTGTTCAAAGATTTCACCATTACATCCTGCTCTTGAAGACCACTGTCATTTTGGATTGCAACCATATGACATACATTTTGTCACATCAATTGTTGGCGGGAAAATAATCAAAATGGATAGTCATTTTGTAGGAGTTTGATCTGGAATTCATCAAGTCCAAATTAAAGAAATCTCTAGTCTTCGCGGAGTTACTTTGCGACCTTCCCTCGATCTCCATTGATTCAACCACTGAACCATCGATCTTGGATGAGTCTCTATTTCTAATATCATCATCTGACCCGTGGTATGGAGATATATTGATCTATCTCCATACCCAAACTTTCTGGCCTGATACCTCTCGCTCGCAACAACGACGTATTCGATACCAAGCCAAATATTATCTGATCATTGGCGACACCCTTTACCGTTGTGGTATCAATACGATCTTACGAAGGTGCCTAGCACATGAGGAAGTTGAGAATGCATTGAATGATTTCCATTCAGGTGCTTGTGGTGGACACTTATCTGGATATGCAACCACACAGAGAATTCTTCGCGCTGGTTCCTTCTGGCCAACAATATTCAAAGATTGTATTATTGTTGTCAGAAGTTGTCACGCATGCCAGATACATGATCGAAAAACCAGATTACCACCTGCACCATTGCATCCATTCATTGTTGTTGGACCATTCACCAAATGGGGCATTGACTTCATGACATGTAACCCTACCTTGGCCGGGGGGCATGGGTATATTATAGTCGCTGTTGACTATTTTACCAAATGGGCCGAGGCGATGCCACATTGAATAATAGTGGCGAAACGGCTGCTCTTTTCTTTTTTAACCATGTGGTTGCCTGGTTTGGTGTACCACAAGCCATAGTTACAGATCACGGGTCGCATTTTCACAATCACATGATGGTTGAGTTAACTGCTAAGTTAGGACTGTCACATGATAGTTCTACCCCTTATTACCCACAAGCGAATGGACAAGTTGAGGCCATCAACAAAGTCCTGAAGCAGATGTTGTAGAGAATGATAGGGGTTCATAAGAGAAACTGGCACTTAATCCTGTACTCTACCTTGTGGGCATATCGAACCTTGGTGAGAAATGCAACTAGATTCATGCCCTTTCAGTTGGTGTATGGTCTGGAAGCAGTCTTACCAATACATTGCGAAATTTCATCTCTGAAACTCACGATTGACCTATTACCTAAAACTTCTGAAGAAGAAGCACATTTCTTAGAACTAATCCATCTGGATAAAACCCGTCGTGATGCACGTTGGCTAACAAAGTGCATAAGAAACGAATCAAGGTGCAATATGATAGAAATGTCAAGCCTCGTATCTTCTCAGAAGGAGACTTGGTCTTGCTTTACGATCAGGAAGTTGATAAACTTGGAGCAGGGAAATTTGAACCAATGTGGATGGGTCCTTATATTGTCAAGCGTGTTCTGGAAAAAGGTTCCTACGAGTTAGTAGATTATGATGGGATTCCATTGTCGCAGCCCCAAAATGGGTTGTACCTCAAACGTTACTATGCTTGATTGAGTGTAGTAAAACTCACTGTATATATGCTTTCATTGCATGTGTGTGTGTGTCTTTTAGAGTGTTTATCTGGTTAGTAATCCACTTTGCATTTGTTGCAGATGTCAGAGTCTTCGGAACCTTTTGTTGGTTACACCGATGGTGCTAGTCGTAGTACGCAAAACTTGTCTTCTGTAGCATGGGCTATTTTCGCTCCAAGTGGCGAGTTAGTGAGTTTTCAAGGGATTTGTATTGGTCAATCAACGAACAACATCGCTGAGTATAGCGTATTGATTGAACTTCTCTCTGATGCCATTTCACTTGGCATTCACCGAATCATCGTTAGGCTAGACTCACAACTCGTTGTACTACAACTAACAAACATTTATACTGTCCGAAATCCAACAATTTTTCGTATGTTCCTTAGAGTTCGTATTTTGGAAAGGCATTTTGAACACATTCAATATCAACATATTTCTAGAAATCTTAACACATTAACTGATTCTCTAGCGAATTACGTGTTAAATAGACGTTTGCGACACATGTAAAAGTAATATTTTCAATTCACGTCATTAGTTGAATAGGATTGCATATAACCATAGAAAACTCTAAAAGTAAAATAGATAGGTGTTTTAAAAGTTTTTACAAAATTTGTGTCCAAGACACGTTTGGTCATCTGACCCAAAAAACTCAAAATGCATGCAAAACATCCTAAGTAGATCTAGTGGTGCTCATGATAACAGGTCACGGCATGTGCTATCATGCGCAAAAGCCTCACCCAGCGGCTAGGAACACCAATAGTGTGGTGCTGCAGCCTCATAGGTAACTCCTTGATCCGAACATCCAGAATACCAAGGGTTAATCCCTCTATGTGATCCTGCAACTCTGCTAAGGTCTCGGCCAAATCTAAGTCCTGGAGAACTGCTCTCCCAATGTTTCTCCGTGCTGGCCCACCTGCAACCTATTGGTGCCCCACAGGTCGAACAGTACCCACATCTACATGCATAAGAATGATTTTAGTTTAGTCTTGGAAACATTAAAAACACAAAAACATGTAGAAACTTGAAAAATAAAAAAACACTTTGGTCAAACAATTTACCTATAGCACCCCATTGTGCTCCAACTGGTAGAATCAAATCTGGATCTCCACGGAAATCCATCCCTGAGTATGGATGCTCCTCGATGACAAGGTGTTGTCGATTGAGCCAACTGAAGAATGCAGTGGAAAAAATGATTGTTGACTGACCTGCATGTCGAGCCATCAATTCAACCCACCTCTGCATACGTGGATCTCTAGGACCAGCTACACCTAGCTATACAGGTTCTGGTTGCATCAATGGGATTCTCTCTAAGCTAAAAGCGATTAAGATCGAACCATAGCAGAAATTATTCATCTTACCACTTTTTACCTTGGTCAGTAGTTCTTTCAGTGAAGAAAGCATAGCCTCGCACCAGTTGAAAACTTTTGGCTCTAGACACTCCAATGCATACTGCATATATGATTTGTTTGCCAAATGTAGTGTCACACTACCAACCAATTTTGCAATTGTGAAGAGGATCATTCTCAAAGGCAAATCACCTACATCCCTGATGTTTATTTTCCCATCCTCGCTAGGCTAGGTACCTGGCCGAAAAAACTATCTAATATAATCTCTCATCGATTCACCTCCACGGGCAAATCCAAAAAGTGAGATGGGGGCAACTCGCCTCGACAGTCCGGTAAGAAAGTAAATGTCATCAATGGTAATACGGACTATTTTGTCCCTAATGTGAAAAATCTGATATGTCAGATCCCATGCATGAACAAGGAACTGTAGTAGTTCTATTTGTTGCCTCATTCCGGACAACTTGAAGTATTTGAGTAACCCATAGTTTTTGAGGGCCTCAACTGTACCCGGATTGTTTAGGGCAACCATGTCTTATTCTTCGTGCTCTCTTTCTCACCATGTAACCAACATTCTGATCCGATGAAAGACTAAAACACAATCATAATCTTAGTTAGGATCTTTTCCATGCAAAAAACATGACAAATTTTGGAGCAAACAGCTAAATCAAACTTGGGAAACTCACCCAGCGCAGCCCAAGCACAGAGACAGTGCACTGCAAAGCATGCAACCTTCTATATGGGTGTTCTTCAGCGCAGTTTTTGATGTGAAATACTACGCTGATCCCAGGGTGAAAAAATGAAACCTCAGGGGCCCCAAAAAACCCTAAAACTTGCATGAAATGACAAAAGAATGACTTGAAAAGAAAGAAGAGAGGTTAAGCTCCCATCTAGTCTGGACGGCTTGAGAAATGGTCTACAAAATCTCTCGTAATCAGCTGATAAAGTTCAAGGTAAAAACTAGCTCAGAGCACAAAACTGAATGGTAGGTTCCAAATGGTTAAAATGTCATGGTAAAACTTGTTTTATGTTTATTTCATGTTCATTAATCTAGTAAACATTAGTATTTACCCATTTTTCCCTATGAAATAGGTATTTTTAATCCAATTGGTGGTGTTTTGAGCAGGTTTTGCAGCTGACTTACAAAATTCGACGTGCTCAATTATAAATTGTACCTTTGACCACAGAGCACACTTTTATCTCTTTTTTGAGCTCTTTTAAAAACGAAAAAGGAACCCTCTTGGAGTCCTCTTTACGCTCTTTTCAGACTCTCTAAACATGAAAATATTGCCAAGCGCTTGTCCTTTCTAGCTCGTTAACGGATTGGAAACGACATTTCTCTTGTATTATTTTACACTTTTCAGGCTTGAGAGATTAATTTATGAAAAAGAACTTGTGGAGTTTTCTTTTTGTCCCTTTTCAAACTCTATAAACATGAAAAGGACAGAGTTATCTTTGTCATTAAACTCGTTAAAACATCAAATAGCGAAAAACTTGTCCATCTAGATAAGACCAAGTTTCACCTTCACTAGACTCGTTAAAACATCAAATAGCGATGGATTCCCCAGAAGGGTGGAATTATACAACAAGCATATGTTATTTTCCTCAAGCTTAATAAAAATAAAGAGGTACTGGTCAGCAATGACTGGGGAAAATGGGAAAAAGGGGAAAACCACTTTACGGTAGCAGGTCGCTCTTGAACATGACACTTTCACTCCATCACCGTGACTATTTGGGTTGGGTTATTAGCTTGATTGTTATCATACCATTGGTCTATCATACCATCCATCACTTTGTTTTGGGTCAATGCTACCAATTCATTTTAGTATCACCGACATGTTCAAGAGAAATCATTAAGTCAAAATTCATCCTTTGCAATACCATAAACCTTCATTTTCATGACCGCCATTCTTGAACTTTGTGTCATGAGTCAAATTTCATCTCCAAAATCATTACACTCATTTTATTTTGTTGATGTGGGATACATCAAGGCCCTCCTGCGACGAGTCGCTTCTTGTCGACATCAGCTCATTATCCAAGAAGTTGACGTAGAAACACCCTTCCAGTAACTTGAGGCTTGCATACATCAATGGCAGGTTTCTCGCTTCCGACGATAGGTTGACATCAATGGCCTTCAACTGAAATACTTTGTATGGTGTTCAACATCAAATCATCCATTCACATTGTGCAAAATGTACTGCAGTACCTTGAGGATCATTATCATTATCGGTGATTTCTCTCGCATTTGTTAACAGCTTACATCATTGGCTGGTAATCAGATGGTGTCTTCCCATGTTCGACTTCAGATCACATATTCACATGGTTAGACTCGTACTTGAGTGAACGATTGAACGAGATAGAAGACCCCGGATCTAGTTTCATCCATCCGAGCTGCGATTTCAGGAGTACTAAATCATATGTACAATGGCTTTACATTGATAGTGTTAGCTACCTATACCAATAGGTTTCATATTTCATGATTGACAATGAAAAGTTCCAAATATGCTCTGCTTTGATCATGCAAAAATCACATATTTCCAAGAGAAAACAATCTGTGTATATAGCTTGATGTTGTCTAAATTTTGATGAATGGTCCAACAGCCTAATCTGGATCATGCCATGTTTTAAATTTTCAGTTGTAGAATAGAGAAAGAAGTCTGTCCAAACTGTTTAATCTTGGCAGACAAGTAGCTTAGGTAGAGAAGTAAGGCTCCCAACTGCATAATCTGGGACCTTGGAAGCAATAAGGATAGCAGTAGATAGAAAATCGAAAGGAAAAAGCCAAAGAAAAGAAAAGGCAAATAAGGGTCTGCAAGTCCAAGTGCACCCTCCAAGAAGAAACAAAAAATGCTAGGCAAGTAGATGGGTAGGCAGTTGGGGTTGCAGAAATATCATTCCTTGCAAATAAATGTGTGCTGAAATGTCCACAAAGGAAAATCAATGGTTGAGAAGCTCCTCTTCTCCATCAGGTTGCAGCAAAGAAAGGAAGCATGTCTAACTTCCCAAATTTCCCCTTTCACTCTTATTACTAACATCCCTTCATCTATGGAGATTGATGAAAAGATCTGAGGTTTTATGGTGGTTCTTGTTCCTTTAAAAGCCACATTTCTTGTCTAAAAATCTTTTCATTTTGATCTACTCCCTAAACTAAGTAACTTTCAAATACACTTGATGAAATCACTCCTCATTCACTTTCCTTATTCACATTAACCCCTAACTTCTATTATCTAAATCCCCTAAATTGCCCTTTCCCTACTATTATAACACCATGGTGTATAAACCCCAAACATGGTATAAATATCCCCCCCCTTTTGGCACTATAGCTAAATAAGTTGTTTAGGGAGACTTCAGTCCACCAGGGGCTGTGGTCAACCCTGTCTTGGGGCTACTCTAACCTCTGGTTATGAGCAACAACCTTTCCCCTAAGCCCTCACCTTCCCTCTGCTCAGAAATACCACAGAAAACCCCTTTCCCCCTGCTAAACCCACTCCTAAACCTCTTTTTTCCTTATAAAACCCTTGAAAAACCCAAAAATCCCGAAAATACATGCAAAAAACCCCTAACCCTAAGGTTCTCCGCCCAAAATATTTAATTGAATATTTTAATAGGCCGGCGGGACCCCCCCAACCTACACGATCCGTCGGAGGACCCGCCAGCCGTCCGATCTCCGCCACCCAGATCTAACGGTGGGCGGTAATTTTCGCTCCCCGACCTGCCGACCTTTAGCGTCCGGGGAAAGTGGTTTTCCACCCCGTACAAGGGACGCGTGGCAGGCGGTGGGGTTGTTCGGAGCCCCCCTCCCCGATACCGCCTTTGCCCAAAGGTGGTGCGGGGAACCCGCTTACCACCATCCCCTTACCGCCTTCCCTTACGTCATCAATACGTCAGCATGACGTAGCGCCCTCCCCCGCCCCCGCGCCGTATGGCCCTCCACGTAGCCCTGCCACCTCATCCACCCGCCACCGTGTCCTGCCACCCTGGCCTACACCTCAGCAGCCACGTCATCCTCCGTACCCGGGCCCGCCATGACGTCATCGGCGGAAAGGCGCCAATTACCCATTTTTTCCGAATTTGGTCGTTAAAGTCATGTTTTGGGCAGTTTTTATGTCATTTTCGCGTAAAGGAAGAGATAGCCGTTGCAGCTGCCAAAGCGCCTCCAGACCTCCAAATTCAAATTCCAACCATTCCAATTCATCAATTCAACCTCCAGAGTTCGGCCTGCAGGCTTTTCAAGCGTTTCATCCAGGTATTCACCGTAATTCCTCTGTTTGGCCCATGCATACCATTTCTCTGTAAATTGCCATTAAAATACCTGTTGAATTCCACATAAACTCTGCACCTACTACCTAAAGTAAGCCAAGCTAACCTGCTTGCCCCCAGAACCACAAATTCAGCATTAAAACAGGCAATTCGCGGGCCAAAACTGTGAAATTATCTTCAAGGTGCCCGGCATTGTTCCCTTTTGCCGGGTGTAGACCAACAGCAATTTTTTCACTAAAGAAAACCTCATATCCTCTGCAATTCACCCCTAGCAATTCACAATCTCTGTGAACCTACCAAGACTGCAGAAACAAGCCTGTTTTTCACTATAAAAGGCATTTCAGACTTAGTCCACAGTTGGCCTATCACTTAAGCTCTTAAAAGCTTTGCAAACCAGTGCACTCATATCACTCAAAATCAAACCATAAAATGGCTGCCCCTGCACCCACAGCTCTCAATGTTGCTCCATTAAATCCACCCAATAAAGACCTGCAGTCTTTATCTCTTGCTGACCAGGACTACCTTATTGAAGACTATGTGGGAGACAGAGATTTTCTGCAAACCTTCAGACAGTTGAGAGAGGACTATATGATGGGTAATGACACATATGGCATCTGGGAGTCAAACCTGCCATACTATTGTCTCCCCTCTGTAAATGTGTTTCCCAAAATCATTCGCCTATGTGCTGAGAACTATGATGTGCACCACAGGGCCATCAGCACCCCATCTAGGAGGGTCCTTTTTTACATTAATCCTGAGACCATCAACAAAATGCTGCATTTTGACCAGACAGAGTTGTTGTTCCCATTCTCTATGAACTATCTGCTGGACACTGGTACCAAAATGACCAGTGAGGAGATTCAAAGGGTCACTAGGACATTCATGAGACCTGAGTGCCAGCCTACAGGGCCACCTCCTTATTTAAATATCCACTTCACTGAAGTAGGCAGATTACTCCTGGACATGATTGCTTATGTGCTGGGGTACAGCACCAGTGAGCATGTGGATCAAACCATGCTAGTATTGCTGGCTGTTTACAGCCCAAGCCAACCCCCTGCCCGCAAATACAACTTTGCCAAGTTCATTGCTAATAAGATTCATGATCAGCTGAGCAAAGTGGACAGGCAGGGTGTCTTCAGGTACTCAGCCTATATTTATCATCTCTTCATGTATTATCAGTCTGAGGCTTTTCCATGCTATATCAAAAAGCTGGATTATAGAGGGGAAAGAAGATCTGTCATCTTCTGGACCTCTGTCTATCACAATGTCACAAACTCGCCCTATTCCTATTGTGAGTTTGTTGACCAATTTTTGTATCCAGCCTCTTGCCTATTAATGAGGTCCCCTCCTCCCAGAATGTCAACAGAGATACAGAAGGCTCTGCAGCTCTCTAAAAAATGTAAAATAGGTGATTGGTACCTATATGAGGAACACACAGTCATCAGGGTCTATGGCTGTGAGCTCTGTCCTTTCAGACTCCCAAAGTATGTGCCCATGAGGATATTTGCCTTGGAATATTATAGGCAATTGATTCAGTCTGACCTCACCCATTTCCACAGCTCCAGGAAGAAGGCTCACCTCAAGTTCAAACACCAGTTGGGCCCATTCATCATGAATAAAAAAGAAGGATGGGAAGATGCTGACCTCATCCTCAAGGACAAATATAAACTGTCATACAGTTTCCGGTGGGTCCCTTATGACCCTGAGGGCTTCATCACTGCAAGAAGAACCAAATACAGACTACTAGGTTATAGGCATTGTCAATACCCACATATTGAGAAATATGCCAACCAGCAAGAATGGCTATAGGGCTCTTTAGTTGAAAAGCTAACTGAAGAAGAAATAATGCTAAAGAATATGAAGGAGCTTGAAAAGACCTTTGACCTAGACTCTGTGCAGCAGGTACCCCTCAAACGGTCTCACTCAACAGGAGAAGGGACCTCGGCCACAAGGACTGCACCACAGGCACCCTCTACATCAGCACCGGCGACAGACAAAGGCAAAGGCATAATGGGTGCAGAGGAAGAAGCAGTGAAAGAAAAGCCTGCCCCTGTAACAGAGCAGCAAACAGGGCAGCAAACAGAGCAGCAAACAGAACAGCAGCAAGGGAAAACTGTCCCACCACAAACTGGGCTGCCAGCAGCTCCAATAATGCAAACACCACCACCTCAAACTGAGCCATTGACTGCCCCAATTTTGCAGACCCCAGCACATGAGGAAAGGGGTACAAAAAGAGATAGAGAAGAGTCCACTCCTCTTAGTGGATCCTCCCAGCAAACAGAAGCCAAAAGGCAAAGGCTAGACTCCCCAGAGGTGGAAGACATTACTAAAGAATTCCTTGACAGCTCAAGGAAAAACAGGGAGGGCAGCCAGCACACAGGAACAAGCTCCTTTCAGTAGGAGCAAGGATTGCAGCTTGGTTTGGAGGTGTCTTCCTCCTCCCAGCAGAACAAGAAGCCCAAGAGCACTAAGGCTTCTTTCAAACAAATAAAAGCTCAGAATGATCTGCTAAGGGCTGAGGTCTACAAGCAATTCATAGATGCAACACCAGCCCAGCAAGAAAGGCTAATGTCGGTATATGACATTCAGGAGGAAAAATTGCTCCTCAGCCACTTTAAGCCCAAAGGGCCACAGCCTAAGTCAGCTGCAGATTTTGTGAAGACAAGGGTGGAGGTCCTAGCCAGAGATATACATCCCATGGACCAGATTGAACTCCACAAGCAAGCTGGGGAGATGGTTTATGCAACCTTGGTAGAGAAGGCCACCATGGCCCATGAGCTCAAAGAATCCCTGAAAAACACCAATACCCAGTTGGATTTTGAGAGAATGTCCTCTCTGGCCAAAGACAATAGAATAAAGTCTCTTGAGGAGATCATCATTGATCTAGGACATGATCCTAGTGATCCAAAGGGTGTGAAGGCCCTTATGAAGAAGAAAGATGATGACCTCAATGCATTAAAGAAAAGGTTGAAGTTGCAGCCCACAGAGCACCCTCAAACAGCAAAACTTCAAAAGCAAAAACAGGTTGATGACCAACTAGACCTCCTAATGCAGCAAGACCAGAGGATCAGGGAATTGGAGAAAGAGCTGGAAGGAGCACTACAAGATAAACAGGGAGAATCCACTTCCCAAGCTCCTCCAACTACTTCCACAACAGCAGCAACTTCAGGGGCAGCAGTGGCCCCCACAACAGAAGCAGCAGGAACAACAACAGCTCCAGAAGCCAGCAAAAGTGTAGAGGAATTGACCAAGGCCATCAAAGAAATGGAGCTCCAGGCCAATGAAATAAATAAGGCCAAGGAAAAATTGGCAGAACTGGATGCCAAATATGACAAGTCGAAGGTAACTGTGGCTGAACAGGGCAGAGAGATAAAGGCCCTCAAGGACAAGATAAAGGCCTTAGAAAAAGAGTTGAATCTAGAAACAGCCATGGCCGACATAAAAAGGATTCTATGGGCCAAAATAGGCCAATCCATCACCCAACAATGGAGATCAATAAAAACAATGCATGAACAGATGGACTTGTTGGGCCAAGCACAAACAGAAATCAATAAGGCCAAAACACTGCTGCAAAACAGACCAGAGCAGGCCAACAGAATGATAGACTTCCTGAACAGGCAGGAAAAGGAGGAACTGGCAGCCATAGGCATTCCCAACAAAACAGAGGCTGTCCTCACTGCCAAGAAGGTGCTAACTCTCAGAAACTATGTACAAACTGTGGAGAGGAAGTGCTATGAGATCACAGCAGATGTGGAGGAATTCAAAGTCAAGTTGGCAGTGCTACAAGCAAAAGGCCTGCCCAGCCTCCTAACTAGTGCAGGAAAACTAGTCTCCCGGGATCAATTTGCCAACAGAATGGCAACATACATTGAAAATCAGATTATTGCATCTGGCAGTACATCTGAACAAACAGGACCTCCCTCAGGACAGAGCTTGTATGACAAATTGGAAGGCCTGTTCTTTATTGAGAATGAAGTGAATCATCTTTTCGAGATTCCTCCTAATTTCTACAGATATACAGAGGCCGATGAGACCTTGATAAAGATTAGGAGGCATCAAATGCCAAAAGAGGATTGGTGGCAAGCAATGCTTCAAATTCTGCCACGGTAGCCTCAGCTGTTCGGTCACTACCAGCTCCAAGTCACTACAAGACAAACAGCATGATAAAGTCAGCATTAAAAGCAGCTGAAATGTGACTCAGCGCATAGACAACGACGGCTAGCCCAAAAGGTAAAAGAAATGCGCAAATTTTGACAGCGTACCCTCAGCCGACTCCAACTGCCACCAAGTCAACAGGCTCTGACCATTTTTTGACAGCTAAGGGAACAAAAGTTATTACAGCATTAACTTTCTCAGCTGCTACACTCCAGCGGTGGGCATGCTATTAATGAAGCATTTACTCTCCATTCAGATATTTTCTTATGTAAACTTTGTATATATACTCCCCTTAGTAACGCATAAGGGGTTGGTAATTTTTCACTCTGAGGCATGTATACTGTTTACCTTCAGAATTGTTTAATACAAAGAGCTAGATCAGCTCAGTGATTTCCTGGAACTATGGTGTTTTGCTGAGGATTCATGTGTTGATGCAGAATTCCTGTGCTGTCTGATGAAATAACAAGTTTTTTCCTTAATCTCTGTTCTTGTCTATCTTATGTTTATCAAATCATATTCATGTTACACTAAACTAGCAGTAAAGAAAAAGAATAGTGCAGGATTTGTTACTACACCTTGTACTCAATTTTTACTGCTGTGAATGTTTGTCTTCAGAATTAACCATGAACATGAATTCTTAACTGCTCATGTAGCTGTTAATTCTATATGTATGAATATTACCTAGAAATTCTTAAATGCTCCTAGGCCAATATTCTCACTGTCTTTCTCTAGCAGTTTACTGTAAGATTCTTGAGTGCCTTGCATAAACTGGATACAACCCACCCAATCACTTTATGAACGTTTGTTTCTCAGACACTAACCTTGCTCTGCAGCATCACTACAGCATCACACAGCACCTCAAAACAGTTAAGGACCACTGACTCCATTGCCCAATGACATATAACATTCTAATGAGAGCATATATACCTTGACTGAAACATTCTCCAACCAAACACAAAACAAAAGTTTGAACAACATAGCTAGCCTAAAATACTATCATAACAGAGACAAATTATAAAGAGAGAGCCCTCTCTGATTATAGTTTGGCTAGAAGCTGTAGTCCAAAGATTGGTTAGTGGTTACCCCGGCCGTATTCCCTTGGGAGTCATAGGGAACAACCTGGGTGTTAACAGATAGTCATTCTGATCATGGGTCTATATCTGTAGACGACTGTTTATGTATATGTAATGAAATTTTATAAGCTAACCATGGGTATGCCTTCCCTCAACGATTCATGTAAAAATCAAAAATCATGATATATGTATTGTAATTGATGCAAGTCACCTTCCACTTCGATACCTCCTCATCACATCGTAAAGCATTTCATTCGACATTCGCATTTTTTGACTTCATACTTTAGGGGGCAGCTGTTATAGATCCATTTGGGCACATCAATCCCACCATCCAGATCAGTGTTTTAGGGCTCATCGAACCCTAATTTCAGTTGCTACACAAGTCACCCTCTTGAATGCCTCATTCCCAGACAGTTTCACGACATGAAGACATCTTGAAATGACCTCTAGAGGGACCAGCGCAAGTAGGCTCATGTAAGGGTGCGTTGCAGAGTAGTTAAGTCCATGCCAGGGTGCTCTACAGAGCACTTAAGCTTCCTTTTACTTGCGTTGGGCGAGTTTGAGCGAAATTCACATAGGGTTTGGGGAATATTCTTATCTTTTGGATTCATCTAGAAGGTTCCCTCACTTATCAACTCCTATGAGCTCAAAAATGGATGAGGAATGAGTTAAGATGCATTCTATCCTCTCATCCCTTCCTCCATGGAACTAATTCTAAGTATGGAAGGTCATTCAATGCCACCATTTATGACAAAACCTCCTTCATATCCCTATAAATTGACCACTCGTCTAAATTATCAGGGGTTGGATTATGTTGAATTGTAAGGAGATAATGTTGCTATGAGAATTGGCTTTGAAGCAAGTATTGTAATGCTACAAGTTTGTCATGCATTTGATGTGATGTGGATGGGATCCAAGCTGAAGGAATGAATTTGAATCAGACACAAGTTTGTAATTCCTTCTTCTATTCAATAAAGTATTTGAACCTTTCTCCCATATGTTTGTATTGTCATATAATGCTTAGATGTGTGAAATGTATCTGATTCCATTCACTTATATTCAATATATCTTTTGCTTTGATCGACCTTTGTTTTCTGTTGTGTTCACAGGTACTTCTCAAGCATATTAAGTACAAGAAGGAGCGACAGGATTGATACAAAGGAGACGATAGGAAAGAGGAACTACAAGTAGGTCTTCTCATCTTCTCATCTTATCTATTGCTTATAGGAAAAGACTAAAATACTTTAAACTGTTGTTCTAGATATGGCTACTTATCTAGGGAATTAGTATTTATCAGTAGATACCAAATTCTCCAAAACACTAAGGGCTACAACCCAAGAGGGAAGTGGAGCACAAGGTCTAGCTATTAATGGAGTCTCTGTTTCCAAAAACTGGGCTATACAAGCAACCTGTTATAGAAGTGAAGCAAAGAAGTGATTGCAATAGTTACTGGAGTAGGGTGTCATTTGACCAAGCGATTTGTATTTATGAAGGAACAAATGAAATATAGATTTAAAAAGAAAACACATAGATACAATGAAACTATACTTCAATTAATAAATAACAAATGCTGAAAATTGTTTACATGGAGAATGAAAGCAAACTAGCTTGGGAAATGGTATCTTATCTCTATGATCCGAACTTATGCAGGAATGCAACAAAATATATATAAAAACATAAACACATAGATGCAGTAGAAATAAATCTTCATTTCATTAATATCAAAGAACTAAAATATGCTTACAAGAGGAATGGAAATAAACTAGCTCAAGCAATGGTAACTTATCTCTGAGAAGAGATGTGGTGGCTACATGCCTCTAAACTATGTTATAATGAGGCTCAAGGGCCTTTTTATTATTGAACAAAAAAGGAAAAACATAAACAACCAAAACCCTAACCCTGGGAGATGGAACGCCAAGAGTTTGTGGGCCCCGTTGGGGTTAGTTGGGCATCCAACTTCCCGGGTTCATAACTTGGTCATATGATCTTTGTTTTGTGCGTACGATCTCGTTGGAAAGATATCTCTAAGTACTAAAAGATTTGAAATAGGCTTAGCTATGGACATGTTGAAGACCTCAAAAAAACGTTGTTTAGGGGGGAAAACAACTCTGGAATTTCAGGACCCGAAAAACTACTCAAAATAGTAAATGTTGCGATGATCAAGGAAATTGATGAAACCGATTGGAGTTCTAGGTGAAATAGGTGGGTGGACACCAATATCCACCTAGATCAATCCTCCCCTGTTAGGAATCAATGGTCCCCATTGCATCTAGAGCCTCCATGAGGTGAGGAAATTTTTGTTGAACCTAGTCCCTCGTGAACCACTTACCCTGATGAAGGAGTTGGCCTACTTTGACAACTCGATATAGTTGGACCCTCTGTTGGCCAGTTTTCTTGATCTATGTCTCCATGATCCTGTAATTTGTGGCATGTTCGATGCAACTAGGGTTGATCTCTGTTGGTGTTAGCTGCTCAGCAATGTCGGATGTGTCCAACAATGGGGGAACATATGGTTGCAGTCGGTCCACATTAAATACTGGGTGCAGGCCAAGCAATGGTGAAATGTTGAGCTCGAAGGCATTGTCCCCTATAGCCTTGGTGATTGTGTATGCACCATATTAGAGCAGCCAAAGCTTATGGTGGGGCCCAGCGAGGCACTCCTGCAAATGCAACCAAACTTTGTTGCCCACCTGGAACTTTTGTGGCACCCGATGTTGATCATGGCGTTGCTTGTACTTAGCACTGGCTCTGTCCAATACATCATGGACCTGCTAGCAAATGTGTTGCATGCGCTCAATGAAGTTGTTAGCCCTATTAGCTTCGAACTGGACATGAGCCAAATTTGGCTAAGTCGCTGCAAATGGTATGGCCACATCAATAGTACATAATGGTTGGAATCCCAAACCCACCTAAAAGGGGTTGTGGCCAGTTGAGCTATGGTGAGATCTATTGTAGTTATGCTAGACATAGAGGAGGATTTCATCCCATGTGCATGGATTCTTTGAGTTGTACATGCGCATAATGTGCATGATCATCCTATTAACAACCTTTGTTTGGCCATCCGTTTGGGAGTGGAAGTTCATGGACTTAGTGAGCTTGGTATCTGGCATCGACCAGAGGATTGACCAAAATGTACTCAGGAAATTATTGTCCCGGTCTGAGATAATGGATTGTGGGATCCCAAAGTGTACCCATACTCATTCAAAGAAGACCTTAGCAGTGGCTTCTATTGTGATACTCTTCTTGCATGGCGCTAGAATGGCCATCTTAAAGAATTTGTCGACAACCACGAAAACGCAGTTGTTTCCATGCTTAGTAGAAGGAAGGCTTGACATGTAATCCATGGAGATGGATTCCCAAGGCCGACTAGGAGTAGGTAGAGGAGTATATATGACTTGCTTCTTGATTGTCAGTTTGACAATGACGCGGGCAGTGCGGGATCTGATGTACTTCCTAACATCCTTTCGAAGTTTCAACCAATAAAAATACTTTTGCAACGCTGCCACTGTTTTCTCTACTACAAGAACCCCCCGAAATTTATATGTATAGTAAATGGGTGAATCCCGATGATACATAGGAAAAATGGAAGGTGATTTTATCAATAATATAATATGTATATATACTTTTTTTGGAAAATCTCTCACCACATTATATTATCTTGTAAAATCATGGCGAATCTTTCACTGAATTATAAAATATTGTAATATCTTGGCAAATCTTTCACTAAATAATAAAGGCTTTTTCAAGTGCTAACAAAGTTCATAATGAGTATTTCTTGTAATGGCTTCAAGCCTTGTTAAGAAATCCATCAAGAACCAAAACAAGTATATTCCTTATATGGAATATAAAAATATTTCTCATGGAAAGTCAATTAGGTTTAGCACAAGTGGTAGAGATAAATCCTACATGTGACAATGTGTTGAACTCATAATGAGTATTTCTTGTAATGGCTATCAACCTTGTTGTCTAAGCAAGCCCTTGAGGACTGAAATATGTATATTCCCCATATGGAATATAAATATATTTCTCATATATTGGAATATAAAGATATGAGCGAGGAGTGGGAAATGATCCACAAGAAGTCCTTAGAAAATTGACAGGAAGAAGATAAGTGCAAAAAAAAAAGTGAAAAATGCAAAAATGGAGAAGAAATACAAGGGAAAAATGGTGAAACAACAAATTCATAATCCATGGGAGGAACAATGATTAGAGATAGTGAGGGAATATGTTCCCTTAGCCTAGGGGTAACAAAGGCAGACATTAGAACTCTCACTTATGAAAGTGTAGTTAAACAAAGATTAAGCTCCATGCCACTCATGAGAGGGATGAAATATGGGAAAAAAATGCGAGAACAAGAATTTAAATGGAACAAAGCATTGGGATTACAATCCTTGCTCGCCAAGTTTGGCTACTTCCTTTGAGGCCTATTGAAAAATTAGGTATGATCTATCTATGTATCTTGTTATCTAATTAGTTTTTAAAATAGTTTCCAAATAGCTATGTTAGAGCATGGAGTTTTTGAAAAAAAATTTCACCATCCTACCCATCTTGAGATGGAGATAGACGGATATGAGTATTGGAGATCAAATGCTCCCATTTTTTTTTGTAACAAGTTGTACAGGGATAGATACAAGCCCCTAATTTTAGTTCAAACAATATCCATTGGTGTGAGAAAAGATATTTGAGGTTTTCTCCTTACCTTTTTTATCCCTATCGATGTTTAATAGATCCAAGGATAAGATGGATTTATGTTAGTTTATAGTTGCTTAAAATTTAAATATAGACATTGAAATAAATATGATGTCATTTCATTTTTATTTTATGTTGAAGTCTTTAAATAAATAAGACGCTGGGTCTTTTTTTTCATTTTATTGTATTAGTGACACACCCACACAAGGGGATCTCCCCCACCCTAGGCTATCAAGCACCCTGCTTTTGTTGGCGCAAAGAATAAATATGGCATGAGAAAAGTCTGGTTCTTACCCATTTTGAACTTAGAGGCAAGTTACAGTTAATAAGCAAACATTTAAGCTCTTCCAATTGATTATTTGTCTTTCATCAACATATATGCTTGTTATAACACCATTTGGTTACTTTTTAAGCAACAATAAAGACTCTGACTGATTTATATGTGAAATGAACTCTCCAAAGGTCGATGATAGGAATATTATTGTAGGCTATCAATACCCTTCGACGATTTAAATCTTTTAAGCTCAACATAAACTTTTGATATGTTTCATTAATATGATCTTTTTCTCCCAATATTCCATCCCTCCACTTGACATACTTCAACGATATCCTTTGTGTTGTTATATAGTTAGGTGTTTGTGCTTTAACATAGATAGCTAATTTTGTATTTTAAGGATATGTCCTCTTTTCAGTTACATTTTTATTATGCTCTCAATGTATTTCGGAATCTTCAACTGCCTCCTTTGTAGAGTTCTATAGCTAGGTGTTTGTGCTTCAACCTAGATAGCTAATTTTGTGTTTGAAGGATATGCCTCCTTTTCAGATACGTTTTTATTGTGCTCTTAATTTATTTCACAATCTTAACAACCCTCTTTCCTTTCTAACAAAGAATTAATTTAATTTAGAGTATTTATTGTAGTTGATGTTGATGTCAGATTAACATCTGCATGGATTTAGAAGTTTCTTACACTTGATATTGAATTTATATATCTTGTAACAAGTATAAGGATGTAAGTATTTCTTTCTTTCTCTATTTTACCAAATTAATCTCTTTTACTTTTGTGTACTTGCAGTCATCCAAGACTCATAGAGAGAGATGGAAAAAAATTGATACAACACAAGCCAGAAGTGTTGTGCCAGAAATATTATTTTTGCATAGTTTATCATCTTGGTCATGCATATTATTTCACATAGACTCAAGGCTTTATTAAGAAACATGACACTATAACATAATCCTGCTATTTAGGTCCTTGTTTGAAGCATCCTGAATTCATTGCATTTTTTAGGTAGGTGAGTTAAAGTGGAACACCTTTGCAACTTAGAGCCTAGAAATTCTAAATTTTATGAACTTATATCAAGCATCCATGTTGTAGATGGTAGGTAGGATAAGGCAACAAAAATCAGAACAGTTAAAATGCATTGTATTTCAAATGACATTGAGTTGCAGTTTGGTGGAGTTAAATGACATGATATACAAAGTCATTGTGAGAGTTAAATTAACACCTTCAATTTGAGGAATTTTATGAAACAATTGCCAATATTGGTTGGGAATATATGGAGGTGTTAGGTAATGTTTGTAAAACAAGATTTACATTGCATACTAGGAAGAGGTTAAGGAATACAAGCTCAGCAGTACTTCCCAATTTATGAAGACAAAAACTGGAATGTCTATCTGATTCTGAAAAAGCTTTCGTTTATGTAGTGACACCCATAGTGGAAAGTTAATATCCAAAATGTTCACTTGAGAAATTATTGCAAGGGAGCAACCATTCCCATCATTTCGAAGGTGAATCTACTTTTTTGTAGACTGGTACCCTCAATTCTATTGGGTATTAAACGCGGAGCCTTGAAGCGAAAACCCTTTTTTTTTTCCTTGTCAAATTTGTAGCCTTTAGAGGTTAGGATGCCCAATTTGGAGCCTTATTTGTCCACTTGGCAACAGATAGTTTGGAGATTGTATGTGGAGCGTTGACATTTGAAAGGCCATTGGTAGCTGGATGCTTTGCATTGAAGCTCCTTTATCCTGGATTTGAGGAGACACGTTACTTTGAGGGCTCGTGCCCTTTAGAAATTGTTCACTTATCTTGGAAAGGCCCTACATTGTATTATTTAGGATTATTTACCTAAGAAAGAGGTTTTTTACCCTCTCCATAGGCTAGATTAGGGGGCTTTCACTTAGAAAAATATTTTTTTAATGTACAAGGAAGTTGAGCCTCTTTCCCTATAAATAGAGAGGCACTTCCTCTCATTTTCTCATGGTTGGGTCAGGGGCAAAAACCCTTAGCAAGTCTAAAAATTTCTATAATTTTACTTTTCTCTTAAATTTTGGCTATTGATGGATGAGTTAAGAAACCCCTTGGGGAGGACTTGTTGATGTGGATTGCACTTTTTTTCAGATGGATATTGGTAAAGCTTGGTTGAATGCATGGTAATCTAAGTATGTACTTTCATATTCTTAGTTATGTTTATGGATGATGGTAATTAAGTATTGAACAAGTGGGTATAGCATTTTATTTTCATTATCCCCTTTAAACAAACCCTCCATCCAAGTCTTAGAGGAAGGAGCAAGTGGGTTCCTTCCCTTATCCTTGTTGAGAAGCCTTGAATCAAGTTTCTAGGGTTAGTGAGCAGGCTTACCTTAGTCTTTTAAACCTAGTTTTACTCGATCCTCTTCAACAATATTGATCCTTACTGTAAAGAATGAACTTGCCTGACTAAGCCACAAAATCTGCATTACTAATAGGATATTGTAGAGACAAAACAATTTAATATGCATGAATTGGGAAAAACTGTGTAAATAAAGAGAGTAAAATTTATTTACTCCTGGAAATCCCTTATTTAGATGGTATACTCACAAAATTAATATGTATGACAAGGGAAAAACTATGTAAATAGTTCATGTAAATACCCAAATTAGTATGCATTGCATGGGAAAAACTATATAAAAATATCATGTATATATCCAAATTAATATGTGTGACATGGGAAAAACTTGTAAATAGCTCATGTAAATAAAGAAACTGCAAAGAATGAATTTTCTTGACTAAACTACAAAATCTCGATTACCAATAGAATTATGTATTGGATAACGTAAAGTTCATGGAACCTTGATGGCAGCCCCAAGATTTGCATTATAGGGCTTAAAAAGGGGCAAATGACATTTTGGCCATGATTGTGGAATAAACCTATGGATGCATGAGACAACAAATATACAAAGCAACAAAAGAATGAAGAGAAAAAAATGTACACGTCACTGCATCTAGTTTAATATTTCCAATATATCTTATGTCAGGAATAGGCCAATGTTGGCTTCTCAAACTGTCACTGGTTGACAAATATCATGTAGCTTCAAATAGAGCCACACCTAATCACAATGTCCATGTTATGTTCCCAGATCTAATAGTTATTTGCTCATGTTTTAAATGCAAGTTTCAACCCATCTATAAGGAGTGCTACTACATATGTTGAACGAAAATAGTACTCTTCACTTTTTTTAGAATCTTTCCATTTTTTTGAACAGAAATGCTCACCTTTCTCTAATATCTAATGATAGGACAAATTATAACATTTGTAGACAAAAAATAATCCAAATAGTGCGTAAAAAACTCCCTTCTAGTGGTGGATGATGCTTTTTAAGGACACAAGGGTACTTCTTACAATTTCTATCTATAGATGAATGTGACCAGAAAGAGGCATTAACAGTGGATTTAGTTAGTGCTTGGCATTCTACCCAATCAAAGTCACCAACCAACTCAATCTTTGTTCCAGAAATTTATTTCCTTGTAATCCTCCTACCATTTTGAAGACTTCCATCTTGATGTGGATAACATTTAGAACAATGATATGATTTTCTGTAACCAACTTGCAAACACAGATGTTTTAACTGCCAATTCATTTGATTGTTGGAATTGTGCAGTTTTTCATGGCTCCTCTCTGAAAGCTTCTTGTGTAGCAGTATGAATGACTTCTCAAAGGAATCATTCAAACCATAAGTTGGAGGTGAATATGCATAAAGTCAGTGCTCCACTAACCCAATGTTTAAATTCACAGCATATTCACCTTTTGTCTCTTCCCTAAGTTCAAAAGTAACTTCCATTTAGGAACCACCTAAGTTAAGTGTGCCAAAATTTGTGCCCATGTGTATTACCTATCTTATCCATGTTGTAATTAAGAGACACCCATCTATACTAGGCCTCTTCTACTCCACTAATAAATCTTGCCTAGCTCCTCTGACACATAAATGGATATGACACCAATATTTCCCATGCCTTGTCCAAAATCCACTTTGCATCATAAATTGGTAGTTTGCAAAGGCCAGTTGTAGCCAAAAGAAAAACAAGAATCTTTATATGTGCATAAGAAGGAATATGTTGCTCTACCCAATTCAGAAGAGGTTCTATAAAGTCCCCCAATCCAGATTCATTCTACAGAAATTTATCAAGTCCGGGTTCAATTTGCACCCTGAGATATGCAAGGCCATTCTCATGACCATAAATTTTAGTAGATTCTCTAGACACTGAATGTACCACTACATGAATATTTTCTTAAACCTTCATACTATCATGTGACCACTAATACACATTGACAAAGTATCAAAGAGTAAGGATGATCAAATTAAGTGATGTTATGGCCATACCATTGTATCTGTTGATGCTTCAAGCAAAGAGACATTGCAACACCAAGAACATCGAGTACCCTCCAAGCATTGGTCATCAGAGCCAATATATTCCTTATGGTTTGTGGAGAGTTTTCTCTCTCTAACTTCAAGCTCTTCAAACCAACTCTGCATAAGGTCATTACAAATGTAAAAAATCAGCAAGACACAAATTTGGTAGTCAATATGACCAAAATAATAACTAGTTCAAACAATTTTCACAATCCTGCTTTTGAAATATTAACCAAATAGGAACAGGAAAAATTAACCTTCACCTAATTGAATAGTTCGATATGCAGAGGCTTGTAGTAATCATGGAGTTGAAATTTAACAAACAGAAGAAAAAATGCACTTTGTTACACTATTCCATTCACAGTGAAACATCAAAACCAAAGTTATTGTAACCAAGCTCAGCGATTTCAAAGAGTGAGAAGTGATTCTAAGTGGCAGTTGTATTGAGAAATTATATATATATAGATATATAAGATAAAATATATGAATATGAAAACCTACAATGTTAATATAAATGTGAATCTTCAATATTAATTGATTTCAAAGTACATGATGATACTATATACTGCAAAATTCCATAAGACTCTAGACATTTGACAAGTCTATTAATTGTCTATTGTGAAATATGGCCATGAAAACTGGAAAAATAAATGTTTTTTTTCTTTTGTTTCTTCTCGGTGTTATATAGACAAGATGCTTCCTTGAGTCAATATAATTCACTTGTGTTTGCCTTACAAGTCTAAACCATATTTATAGGTCAATATTACAACTATGAGTTAAATGAGTTGATTTGGCTTGGTATTCTAAAAGAACAAAAATATGAAATCTTAACAAAAAAACCAAGAAACCAGTAACATTAAATGAACTGTTTCTAAAAGAATTTATGAGCAAAATTGTCACTCATACCTCTCAAGCCATAACACACTCATGGAACTCAACCTATTTGCAAATATTGATCTTAACAAAAACTTGGGTGGTCAACAAGGTATATAGGTCGCTAACTATTTATTCCTATAAGGAGATGGAGTTGTTGCAATCAGGAAATAATGTTGGAGGAGATAAAATTCGTATACATGGATTTATAACCAAAACACCAAGATGGAAAACACCAGAGTTCTTGGAACTCATAACCTTTTATATGTAGATATAAATTGTTAACAAAAATACCATAACACGGTATTCTACAAGAAACCCACCCTATTACCTTTCAATTCATGTATATGGAATTGTCACAATCAATAAAGACAATTTTTAAGTTTAAATAATGAGCTTTACCATTTCAAATACTAAATTATGAATGGAAAGTGGAATAGTTATTTTACATCTATTATATCAAAGGATTTAGGAGATTTGAAAGCATTATCAAATATTTTAAAGGTAAGAGCATTATTGAATGTTTTCATGATCCCATTGACCTATACCGACTGAATGGATACAAATTTGGAGGGAAATGAACATAAGAATAAATTAAGTACCTCTGAAGGGAAACTACGATGGAAAGCCCTGCAATTCCACCACCCACAATTACTAAGCCTTCACATTGCTCATTGCTAATATTGTTGTTGTTGCAGCCTACTCATCTTCTTACCTCCTCAAACTTCAATCTAATTGGTTGTTTGAAAGGTGGATATGAGTAGGGATATTCCTAGGACTTCCTAGGAATTCCATAAAATAAATTGTTGTTAAAAGTCATAAAATATATTGTCATTAAAATAAATTGTTATTAAATTTCTTGCGTACTTGTCATATTTGATGAACAAAAAATCGGGTTATAACACTGGGTTAAAAGCATAACATCTTAACTACTTCACCCTACATTAATTGGTAATTAAGGTTGTGGGACTTTCATTCACTCCCAATGGTAGTTTTTGTATAGAATCCTTCTTAATGACATCTAATTTTAGCTTAGGTCATCTTCACAACTAGAGTGGCAATTTTGTTCACAATATAAAAATTTTGAACATGTGATATTTTCTAGAATATAAACATAGAAGAGAAATATTGAAACAACGTTCGTAATAACTTCAAAAAATATTGTTTATGCATTTAGAGCAGTAACTTTAAGTATGAGAATGCCACCTCTGCTCCCAGGATCTATGACACATGTGAAGCAAGTTGCATCTCTTCAGTCAAACAAAGTTGATTACCATGGTAGTCTGGTAGAGGACTAAATTTCAGAAAATGACAAAAGGCTTCAAAGTTAGCAACTGACAAAGTTATTCCTGGCACAAAACCTGATAGAGGTAGCAAGTGCAACTACCAATCCCATGTTGGATATTGTAACATCATTTGTTGGATATTCAATCAACCTATCTAGACTCTAGTCTACAAGAGTCATCATATCAACAATGCTTCTCAACATGTAAGAATGTTCTAATGATCAAATCTAAAGGCAGGAAAGGAATCAATGAAATTGATAGAAAATGGTCTCAAGTATACATGACAAAGGGAAACATGGGAATATTTTTATCATACAACCTATGGACCCTTCTAGATTATAGAAAATCCCTTTAAATGATCAAGCTCCTGGAAACATAGCTAAATTTTTGTTAAACACACACATGGTATCAAGATAATATGAAAGATAAAACATGACAGTACATCTTTTATTAACAACTGATATACATTTATAGTACATTGTTTGACCGTTGGGTTTCACATCCCAAGGTCTCTTGGACTTCTTTTTGTCTATTTGGCTTCCACACTAACCCATTGAGGATTAGGTGTCCAACATTCCCCCCCTTCATCCGAAGGGTTACGTATGAGTCCAAGAAGAGAGCTATAATACAAAATGTGCAAAAATGCATGGCAGAGCTAGGCTAAATGTGCTCTCTGAAATGTTGGTATAAAGGGTGGTGGTTTAAGGATGACCACCAACACTGGAACACTTAGTGCAGTTCCTGGAACTCTTCCAAAACTGGCAAGAAGCTGAAGTCTTCTGCTAGAGGAAGTGCTCCTATTGTTTTGAAGAGTGAAACCTTCAACCATGAAAGGGAGGTCTCACCCCGCATAAAAGGGAGAACTTCAACCTGAAAAGGGAAGTCTCAACCTGTGATGGTTTAAGGATGACCAACAACTCTGGAATGCTTAATGCAATTCCTGGAACTCTTCCAAAACTAGCAAGAAGCTGGAGTCTTCTGGTAGAGGAAGTGTTCTCAATTTTGTTCCTGGAATTCTTCTGAAACTGGCAACAAGTTGAAGTCTTCTGCTAGAGGAAGTGTCCTAGATTACCAACTGAAGACATGTTCACGGGCATCTTTGTCTCTGGCTACAACTCTGAAACTGGTGTGGCAGGTTGTGGCTCAGGCTCACTTGATGTGACTTTGAAGCTTGTAGATGACCATCATTCCCCCCCCCTGTCAGATACAAGGTGAGATGATGGAGAAAACTCAACTACAAGATTGTTCAATACTCTGGAACAAGTTCTGACATGTGACTGGAATATCTTCTTGGCTGTTGATGCCCATTGCCAAGAAGCAATCCATCCAAGATGAATCTTTGTTCTTGCAGGACGTTTGTTTTAGAAGCATCTGTTTGAAGAATGATTGGTTTTATGACAGTGCTTATATGGATGAAGATCAAAACAGTGATCTTTCAGATGACCAACTCGGTCACAATGTTGGCATTTCACAATCTGTTGTTTTCGTTGTTGCTGTGGAAGAGGGGCAGAATCTGGAACATCTGGCGGTGAACTGTCATGAAGGAATCTGACACTCTGAAACTGAATGGGCTTTGAGTAGTCTAGAATATGAAAGGACAAGTCCTTCTCATATCCAAGACCAGTTCTGTGTTTGTTGTGGACAAGCTGTTCCCAAGGTCTGATGATGGGCTTGGGAAGTGCAGACTGAGTTTCTGCATCTGCATGTACAACTGCTTTATTGGGTACTAAATTTGAATGAACTATAACATTATTGACTTGCTACTGATGGGTTGCAGTCTCAATGTTCTGAACAGAAACATGTTCAGAATGACTCCTCTATTTTAATTCTTTTTGTTGTAGCTGAGATTCGAGCTGCAAAAATTCTATCTTCTCTTGTGCATTTTGCAGACAGACCTGAATGTCTGTGAGAGAAACTTTGCTGACTTTTAATGTATCATGATTAGTAGACAATATCAGAGTTTTGAGGAACTCTAATACTTCATTGATTTTGGCCATTTTTTCTTTAATGTCAGAATTACACGTTAAAAATTGATCACAACTACTACTCAATGCAGAAAAGTAATACCCACTCACAGTACACAGCAATATCCTTTATAAATGTCAGCAAATGATCAGTGTGCAACCAACAAGCACCAATTACAATCCATTACATAAAAAATAAGAGTTTACTCATGACCAGCATTATGTTTTGACAATACAACTGACAAAACTTTTCTCCATAAAAGATTACAATCAGCCCACCAAACTCTTTATGCAGTAATCGAATCAAGGAATCAATGCACTATAATGAGTTTTAAATACAATGCCACACTGGGGCAGCAACAACTGCAAACTTGCTTGGATCCTTCAAATACTCCTTCACTTTCAAAGCAGAAATGATGGCTATCAAAACTTCAACAACTATAGCACCATGTCATGGACAGTACTTGAATGCTCATATATAAATGCTAGGGTATGAACAAATATTCTCTGATCTTGCCTCTTTCTTCAAAGAGAACAATAGTCCACTGTAAGAAACCCAACCAGAATAACTAAGAGAAAACCACAAAGAGTCTTGAGTTTGTATGGTTTGGTCCACTGTAGTATTTTAACAAACAGTTTGTGTATCAACCAGTTCTTTGTGATTGCCATAGACCATCACCACTGCACACAAAGGAAAATTCCCTAACATTCCAATATGAACGAATCACCTTCTTGTTTATGAAGTCATTGAACATTAAATTGTGAGAAACAGAGATTACATGATAAAGAAAATGCATTGCAGCTATTGTTCTTCAACGCTACAAAATCCATGAAAAGTTGTAGCCTCCATGGAAAATGTATCTTTGGATCATACACAAAAGATTAAGCATTTGAGTGGTTATTGAAGTCGAGAATAGACATCATCCTCTGCTAAAAGGAAATCCCAAGAACTTGAAGCTCTTTTAGCCATAAATACAACTAAATAAATTGCAATAATATGTTTTTTTTTTCAGCAACAAAATATGCACACATTCAGTAAAGTCTCGTTTCAAGAATGAGCGTGTAATGGCTATACTCGTGTGACTGCATGGCAAAAAGGGGAACTGAATCTCCTTTCCACAGGGTCAATATCCTTTATATCTCTGATAACTTTGTAATGCTTGCGAGCTTATACCTTGGGATTTCAGATGAACTTCCAGCGTTCAACTGCGTATGAACTTCCAGTGTTCAAATGACCTTCCAGCGTTCAACTACGTATGAACTTCCAGCGTTCAACTGCTGATTTAATGATGGTCAACTGCGTTCAATTTCTAACAGGCAAGTAGCAATTCTATGTTAATGGATACCAGTCATCCTTTCCTCCATGCAAAGAGAATTAAGCCATCATTCCTAGAAATACAATTAAAACAGACGATAAATCAATTATGACTGTATTTCATAAAGAAGGAAGTAAAGCTTTGTCCATTGCCACGCTGCAATGTCCAAGAGACTTCATTCTTTTTCTACAGCAAGGCCAAGAGATCTTGTAGTCTCCAAACCAATAATCGCTGCCCAAAACTCATCGTAAGGGAGTTGTAATACATCGATAATCTTCTGAACTTTTCATTGAATTCTGCATCAGAGGTACTCTCCGTAATAACACAGAAAGGTAATGAGCAATATTCTTCTAAATCCACAACGTTGCAAGTGCCTTGTAATTTCAGTTTCTGGGCAATTTAATCACCATCTTGGGTAAGGCTTTAATGGAACAAATTTATCATGTATGTTTTCCACTCTTCATCTCTCCAGCTTACAACAAATTAACTTAAACTCAACGGGGTTGAAATAACACTGCAATAGAGGGTGACCTTCTTGGACTGGAAAATTTGAGCCAATAAATTACACGAATACTCTGCCTCTTTGGTGAAGGAAAAATCGGCTTCTTCCTTGGCACAGTAATGAAGATGCTCACACAATTCGGCCTTCAAAAACATCTTGGTATTGCTGGATAGTTGAAACTTCAACCTCTTGCAATGAGGAAGTTTGCCCACCTGGAGCAGCGTTCAGTGTTCAAATCAGAGATGGGTTTCGTATATGCCAATATGCATTTGAAAGCGCTCATAGTTGTACTTCACAGTAATAATGCATATAAATGGCGCAGATAAGCAGTAATAATGTACCACAGATGGTTCTTTGCAAGGAAACTCTATTTTCAGGAAGAGCGAGTGTTTATGAATCAGGAGCAGTTATGAACCAGCTATGAACCAGAAATAAAACGTTCAAGTTTTGCAAAAAGAAACTAAATTTGGGAAAGAAACATTGTACGCAGTCTGTTGGGGCAATAGAAATGTCAGAGGAGTTACATTATATAAAACTAATTTGAGACCTGCTGCTTTGACCGAAAGAGCATTTGCTGCAATTTTGCTGACAGAGAGAGGAATGTTTGTTGGCTTGATGGGTGATACGATGACACACTAATAATTCTTCTGATTCATGGGCAGAGAACAGTGGGCAGGTTTGATGGATAGTAGCAGAACTGACAGGTTGCAGCTAAAATTTAGCTGAGAAAATATTCATGAAATGCAGAAGTCATGGCAGAAATAACCTACACAGAAAGGCCATAAAACAAATGGCTCAAATTAATTATGCAGGGCAGGAACATGCCTGCTCTGATACCATGTTAAACACACACATGGCAGCAAGATAATATGAAAGATAAAACATGAGAGTACATCTTTTATTAACAACTAATATACATTTATAGTACATTGTTTGACCGTTGGGTTTCACATCCCAAGGTCTCTTGGACTTCTTTTTGTCTGTTCGGCTTCCACACTAACCCATTGAGGATTAGGTGTCCAACAATTTTCAAATAAGGTTTATGTTAATTACAATTCATTGTAGGATGAATTCACTCATTGTTATGGATAAATCAGAAGTATATAGCCATCAAGATCAGACAAACCACAAGTCAACCGTTTAGTGCAACAAGCTATCCTTATTGCCCCTTTCTCTCCATTGGGAGGAAATGCAAGTACAAGCTTCCTTTGTGAAACACTAATCGATTCCTATTACAAAGCTTAGAGCCAGTGGTACCCATAAAGTCAAGAAGATCAATTGGAAATGAAGATATTAGATCATATGTCATGTAAGATGGCTCATTAGAAATGTGGTTCACAACTTCCTTAGAAATTTGGTCTTCAACAAGCACGACAAAATTCTGGTTCCAAACATAAAAAAATAATGCTTGGAGTAGACATAGAGGGAATATTAGTAATGTTGAATGATTCATAAGAAAAGGTATCAGACCTATACAAACATCAATACACAATGGTGTCCAATATCAATGCACTTCAAGTGACTTCAACTTTAAACCAACACCCCACCTATTGTGTTCTAAGAATGGTATGGTAGGTGTGCAATCAAATATGTCTTCAAGGGCATTGTTGATATGAAATATATTGTTGTGGGAAAAGAAACAATTTTAATGAGTTGTAATGGACACTTTCAAGAATTTGTACTCCCTACAGTGCTTCACATATATGAAGCCTTGGAAAAGGAAAACCTTGCTAGAAATACTTACTGGTATAAGGAAGTTTAATGAGGTAGTTCAACCATGCAATAAAAAGTTGCTACAAAAATTGTAGTTGTTTTGCTTGATCCTAATGAATAAATGGATGATTGACATGTCTTAGTTGCCCATAGGAACCAATTTTTCTTCTGAGACTTACAACCAACTACACCATGGAATTTACAAATAAAGACCTATGGTTGTTAAGGTGATGAGCATGTGGTTTCAAGTTGTTTGCTACCAGAAGAGGAGGGCCTCTTTCAACATTGTTTTAAGGATCTACATGCTCACCATTCTCTTAGCTGATCATAATGGTACATGATCAGATGATCATTTCTCTCCTTCAAGTTGTGAGGATATTAGTAAAGAGGATCAAATTAAGTGATGTTATGGCCATACCATTGTATCTGTAGATGCTTCAAGCGAAGAGACTCTGCAACACCAAGAACGTCGAGTGCCCTCCAAGCATTGGTCATCAAAGCCGATGTAGTCCTTATGGTTTTTAGAGAGTCTTATTGCTCTAACATCAGGCTCTTCAAGCCAACACTGCACAAGGTCATTACAAATGTAAAAAATCAGCAATTTGGTAGTCAATATGACCAAAATAAGAACTAGTTTAAACAATTTTCACAATCTTGCTTTTGAAACCAGCATTCTAATCTCCTTAGCATTATGATCAGCTACCATTGTTCTTCCTAAGTCAACGAACTCAACTCCACCTTGGCATCAAAAGTGTAATTGCATAAAAGGAATGTTGGTCTCATGCTAATACGTCTCCTACAATGAATGTGCAGGAACATAGTGTTACACTAAAATTTGTCACCATGACTATTTGCAGTCAGTATGGCTCCATCAATAACCATACTGTCCTCCTTGGCAAGTCTTATACCTCTGCTCCTCATGTCAAACTCCAAAAAAAGAGAGAAAGCCTTCAAAAGTCAATATAACTCTAGTTACGTAGTTTCTCTTACTCTTACCTGCGTGTACGCACCTCAAGTACATAATACCTGCGTACTTGTACGCTCTGTCTGTAAAGGGGTGGGTGCGTACTCCTGTAAAGGTCAAAAGGCGCAAGTTTTACTTCAAAAAACTTACTTGTGGTCGATTCTAGAGCATTCTAGAAGATGGTTTGACGTGGATTGAGCGCCTCCAGATGGTTCATGCATCCCAATGAAAGAGGAACTTATCCCATGAGTAGGGGAGCTACCCCTTTGAAAGAGGACCTTATCCCATTGATGGTGGACCTGTTTAACTTCCTCCAAAGCATTATAAATACAGGCATTGGGCCAGAGGGAGGGGAGGTTGAAAGCTGAACATTCCTAAGGGTAGATGCTGCTGAAATTAGGACTCCCTTATAGAGCTTGAGAGGAGAGATTCCAATCCTTTCTTAGCTTCATTTGGAAGTGGGTGAGCTGATCAAAGTAGAGGAGAACTCTTGCTGGACCCTGGGAGGGACCTGCACAACACCAAGGCACTGGTTGTAAGGTTTCTCTTGTTTTCAATTAATACAATTAAGTTCATTTTTCTCAACAAGTTGTTATATATAATTTGTTTCATAAACTCCTTGGTCTTTATGATGAATATGTTTTATTATATGAGTTATTCAGGTGCTATGTAATCGTTTGCTTGTTAGTGAATGCAGGCTTCAAGGAGAAGGAGCTCATCTGGATCGAAGAGGCTTGGCTGCTACAAACAGCGTTGGACTAAAGGTATGCCTTAAACACCTGGTTGCTTTTATTTTAAATGCATATTTAGGGAAAGATAGTGCTTGATTGTTTTGTTTGTCACTAGAAAGCCTTAGCTTCTAGGGAGGTCGGTTTTGTCCGCAAAATTGACTCTTTCCGCATGACAAAATGGCGACTCCGCTGGGGAATCCATGGATTTGATTGATTTCTCCTTTGACTGATACTTTGATTTGAGAAAAGTTGATTTCTTTCTGGTTTTTGACTGATTGACTGTGAATTTGGGTGGAATAGCTTAGGATTGAGTTAGTTTTTATTTTTCTTGTTTTTGAGAGCAGTACGCACCCTCTGCGTTAAGCACAGTGCGTACCTGTACGCACTTCTGCTTTGTACACAGAGCGTGGCCGCACCTGTGCAAACAGGTTGCCTGTGTACCCTGTCAAAAGTTTAGAAAATTTCCATTTTTTCCTTTTTACCTACTAGATTTTGTTTATAGTTTGTTTATTGCTGCCCAGATCCACTGGTTACCTGTCAGAAGTTTTCATCTAAGCTTGTTTCATTAGCATCGAGGGTTTTAGTGAAGTTCATAGAAATTCTAGCCCTAGGTTTGATTTTTGTATTGGTCTTGTAGTGACTCTGGCTTTAGAAGTTGTAAAAACCTTGGATATCCCTGGTCTTTTCAGTCTTCTTAGGAGTTGGACCATTCGTAAAATCCACCTTTGTGAGAAACCTACCGTTGTGTTGTCTCTTTGCGGAATTTCAAGAAGGCTATGTTAAGCTGTGAATTTCATTCTTAAGAAAAAGAACAAGAGATTTTTGTTTTTGTTTTTGACTGATTTATGATTCTGCATGAATTAGTCCTTGGTTGAATTGTAACCGAGTAAAACATCCTGGAATTATATTTTGTAGGCTTTTACCTCATTAGATTTGCTTTTAGGTAAATTTCTCTTAGATTTGTTTTTAGATAAATTTCTCTTAGATTTTCATAGATCTTAAAATTGATTTTTGTTTAGTTTTTCATGTTTTGTTAAAATAGGGAAAATACAAAATCTCTTTTGAAAAAAAAGTTTGTTTTAGTAGTGTTTGAAGGCTTTGAAAAGAGAAAGGAAGTTTTCGTGAAATAATTAGTGGTCTTGTGTTGTGTGCTTTGGAAAAGATAAAGAGAGTTTTTCTTTGATTTTCATTGTTAATAAAGTTGTCTTTATAAATTTTGCATTCTCCAACTCTCTTAGCTAGGGAATTCATTGAAAAGGAAAGATTGTTTTTTCATCCTAGGTGCATCTTTTTAGTGGATTTGAGTCGAGTCTACACATCATCAGTTTCATCTCCGCTACCTATTGTCCTAAAGAAAAGCCATAAAAATTAACGCTTAAAGTAAAATTAACTTAGTAACTTTTTATTTACTAGGGCTCTGATACACCAACATAGATCAGGCTAGTGTCTTGGAGTAGGAGAGTAATTAACTCTCCAAGATAGTAAAAACAAACAAGTAGCTTATCTTGCGGTAGGATAAATCCAATTGTTACATTTATGCTCTGGGAAAGCTCCTCTTAAAGGAGAAGCACGAGATCGTGTCCGAACCAGTGAGGGGATCAATCCTCCTTCATTGGGAACGACGCCAGATATCCACGTACTACAAACGGTAAACCTCGGATTAACCATTGTCGAGGAGCCTGGGGTCACTTGTCGGTAAACCTTGGATTATTGTCAAGGAGCCGGCAAGGGGATTGAGCTTGTTACTCTGCCCTTGCGTGTGTATCGGATCGTAGACTGTTCCCCCAGGTATATTTGTTGCTGTTGGTGACCTTAGTGACTATTATCTTTAGGGTTCTACCCAAGGTGACGGTGGAGGGAAGATCCCACTATACCTGGAGCAGACGTCGGCTAGACTCACTTGGATTTTCTGGGGGGTTCACTTTACTCGAGACGGTTAAAGTGGAGGAACTTGTGCCAGTCTATTCATTAAGCAGGTTGCCAGGGTAACTGTTCCACCCGCCACTTCTGTACTGAATTCTGCGATGTTGGATTTCATCACCAACTAGTGTTTTCGGTCCGGAAGCTTACTGTTTGTGTGTGGTTTGACGCCCTAGATTCTTTAGGCGTGTGATTCGAATTTGTTTGGTTCTTTAAAGACTTTAGGCGGTTTGCTTTGAGATTTTACTTTGTTTGCGTGTGCAGTAGTTAAAAGTTTTAACTGTGGCTGAATTACCGAGACAGTCCCGTAGACTTCGGGGCCAGTCTCCTGAGGTTGTAACCGTGGCCGATTTGTTGAGGAAGTCCCGTAGACTTCGGGGCCAACCTCCTGAAGACGTCCCGGGTCATTACGAAGGTTTGAAAGTCCTCGTAACTCCTAGTGGCAATAAAGTAGGGTCACCTGAAGAAGGAGAGTCTTCGTTGGTTGTTCATCCTGATTACCAAACTCTAGAAACAGGTTATAATCCTGAAGTTATTTCGGTTTCCGAACTTGCTGGTAGTTTTTCATCTACTAGTGATATAGGCGAAGAACCTGAGATATCTGAACCTGTTACTCCAACATCGGGGTTAGTCTCTCCAACTTCTAGTGCTCCTACTTCACCTAGGGTAGAAAGAGTCATCACCGAAAATCTTCCTTCTGGTTTGATAGCTATTGAAGAACTTGCTCCAGAAGAAGAAATAGGCATCCCTATCCCTAAAAATCAACCTGTTATTGATCTAAGGGAGCGTGAATCCATTTTTTACAGTCTACCTAGAAGTACTACTTGGTATCTTTCTTTAACTAATTATTTGGACAACTCAGGGTTAAGTTTTTCTCCACCTCATGCTCCTTATCCACCTAGAGGTCTTTATACTCCTGTAAATATGTCTGGTCAGTCATCCATGTTTACTCAATCGCCTGAATCCTTTTTGTACGGCGGTCCTTCTGTTCCCTCTGGGTATCAGTCACTTTCTGGTACTTTTGCGGGAGCATCTCCTCAACCCATTGAACATGGGTTATTAACTGGAAACAATGGTAATAAACCGTTGAGCGTAGAAAACATTCTCATGATGTCAGGTTCTATTCCCAATTCTCAACCTCAAGGTGGCCAGTTACCGCTTGGGGGGCAGCCTCAATTAACGACTGGGGGGCAACCTCAAGGTACACAAATTGTGTCTGGGGGGCAACCTCAAGGACAGTATGTACCCATGGTACAGTACATTCCTCAAGGTCAACCCTAGCCTCAATATGTACCCCAAGTTCAACCTCAGTATCAATTTATACATCAAGGTCAACCCCAGTATCAGTACATGCCTCAAGGGTATCTGCCCCAAGGTCAGTACTTGAACCAAGGTTTCCAACCACCCCAAGGTCAATCTTATGTTCAAGGAACGGGAAATGTACCTTTCAATTATCAATCCTACCCTCAACCCGGTTTTGGATCTCAATATTCTCAACCTGTTATGGGTCAGTACCCCGGAATGAACATAGTGTGGGATCCATCGCAAATTCAACAGGTGTTGCAGCCAAGTGTACAGTTGTCATCTCAAACTGGACAACCCTTAGTTTCTGGTTCACCCCAGCAACCAGTCCAGTCCAATATTCAAACTTCTGTACCTTCGGTAGTTTCTCAGTCTGGCCCTATTGCGCCTAGTACTCCAACTCAAACGATTGCTGCAACTACCGCAACATCTGTTCAATCTACCCCACCTACTTCTGGAGTATCGACAGATCCGGTTTCTACTGTCTCTGTAACTACTCCTCAGACATCTTTACCATCGTCTGGATCCACGATTCAAACTACGGTTTAGATGCTTGTAGGACAACCTGGTTTAAGTACGGTTGTCACAAGGCAACCACAATTCACTTATCAACCGTACCAGGGACAGTACCAATTCGGTCCTACTGTCCAGCAGCCAGTTTACCAGTATCAACCGTATCCTGGATACACTTATCAACAACCACAGCAACCCCAGTACGGTCCGGTTAATCCTGGTTTTCCGGGAGGATACAATATCCCGAACGTGATTCCTATTCCAAGTTATCCTGGATATCCTCCTCCTGGGGCTGGTCTCGTGACCCAGAGTTTTAGGGATCCTAATCGGTAGTTACCGTTTATCGCAACTTTGGACTTGCCTGACTTGTCGCGCCTAACGAACGATCCAATTAATTATCTTCTGTTTTGGCCACCAATGCCAAATAAGTTGCCCAGTGACATTCCCAAGTTCGAAGGTAAGTCTGGAGAGGACCCGTCGAATCATGTGATGACTTACCACCTCTGGTGTACCTCTAACTCCATCTCGGATGATTCGATCCGCTTACGTCTTTTCCAGCGCACTCTCATTGGTCTTGCAGCCAAGTGGTACATTGAGTTACCACGGGCCTCTTTTTATAATTTTAGCCAGTTAGCTACCTCGTTTTTAACTCATTTTCAGTTGCGGGTCAGATATGATAATGGCACGGAGTTACTAACTTCATTAAAGCGATCGATGTCCACTTATATTTCCGATCATATTCATGAATGGAGACGTCGAAGGCGGTTAGTGAAAGTTTTTATCCCGGACCAGATCTTAGCTGAATGGTTTGTTAAATCATTGTTACCGAAGATTACTAAAGACGTAGCTAAGGCCGGAGTAGTTACTGAGGAGCAAGTGATTGCTCAAGCACAGTACCTTGACTTAGTTTATACTCAGTCAGGTACGTTACATGAAAAGATCCCAGATCTTCCCAAGTCAAATCAAATCGTTGCTGCTCCTTCAGGGTCTCATGCTGCTGATGGCATGATTGGTACGGTGAACACTAAAAGCAAGAAGAAATCTTCCAAGAATTATTCTCCTATCATAACCTTGCCTGATTCCCCGACAGGAGATTCTTCTGCAGAGGTTTCTGCCGATGTTCACGTTGTAGAGTCATCTACAGCTAAATCAAAATCCGGTGGAAAGAAGAAAGGAAAGAAGAAGAATAAAGCAGACAAAACTCCAAAGGAGAAAACTGAAAAATCGGAAACCAATGATGAAAAGCGCAAACCTCGTTATCCATGTCTTATTTGTGAAGAGGATCATTTTACAAGAGACTGCCCTCATCGGGCAGAGGTTGCGAAGATTGTCAAAGGTTCCCAAACTCCTGCTGTTTTGAAGGATCCATTTCCAAAGCAGGATAGTAAGATGATAGGTTCTTCCTCGAGTGCTAGTGAAGAACCCATATTGATGATGTCCCATGTAAGGATTGTGACTCGATCGCAAGATTATGGTAGTAAAAGTCTTGTTGATGGCAAAGAAGCAGAATCTTCTCATTCTAATCCATCAACCTCAGCTCCCGGTTCCGATCCACTACAGATCGAGAAGCCTAACCCAGACTTAGTAATCAAACCGCCCACCAAGGGTATACTTCGAAAGTCTGCTTTCAATCCACATGCGAGAGCGGCCCAGAATTATAACATTGTTGAGGACTTAGCTGTTTCACCCTCAGCAATGTCGGCTTTGGAAGTGCTGCAATCATGCCCAGCACAGCGTAAATTACTTTTGTCGGCTATAGGAGCTGTTGATGTTCAGGACCCGAAACTAATAATCTTTGATCTAGAAAATAGTACACCGCGTTTGCCTCATCAAATGGCTTTCCAAATCCCAGTGATAGTCAAAAACAGGCCTATTCATCGAACTGTAATTGATGAGGGAGCTTCCACGTGTATTATGTCGATACAGTGTTGGAGATCGCTTGGTTCTCCTTCACTAAATCAATCCCCGACAATTCTTAAGGTCTTTCATGGCCGTGGGTTTCATCCTTTTGGCATTCTACAGGATTTGCCTATAGGGGTTGAAGGAAAAACCGTTAGTCTAGATGTGGAGGTGGTTGATGCCCCTCTAGACTACAACCTTCTCTTAGGTCGAAGTTGGTCTTACGCTATGGCAGCGATCATTTCATCGATATTCCGAGTAATAAAGTTTCCACATAATGGAAAGATCGTGACAATAGACCAGTTGGCTTACTTTTCATCCAACCCAGCCTCTTCAGAGAGTATTCAGCATGTCGGTAAAATGACTATCCCATATAAGGATGTTGGAGTAGGATTAGTTAAAGATGCCGGTTTAATGGGAACTTTTCCTTTTCCTCCAATCAACGCATTGTCTTCGTTTGCATCCATTCATATGATTACATCAGACACCATTGTTTATGATGATCCTTGGATCATTCCTTCTGAATCTGAGATAGACTCATTTGGTGATGCTATGCCTTTGAGTCCATATGAAATTTCCTATGAAGTCGTGCAGTCTTTTACCGACCCGTGTTCAACCAAAATCAACCTAATGAATGTGGTCCGTGAGGAATCACTTTTCACATCAACCTCGGAGTTAATAGCGTTTCCCGAAGTTGTTTCATCTGACGAGCAACTTCGTGAAGTCCTATGTGTAGATGATTTACCATGGGAATATCTTCATCACAGATCTTCGTTTTTACCTGAGGATGATCGTTTTGAAAATGATTTCTCATCAATCTTTACAGCTGAATATGTCAAGGAAGCTCAGAATCCCATGAAACATCCTGATTCAGAGCTGAATTTGGGAAACATCTCTCGAACTATTCCCATTGACATTTCAGTTAAGCCTGGAATTGTTGAGAACATTCATATAGGTGCCTCGTGTACAGATAACGAAATTCAGACATACAAGGCCCTATTTCAAGAATTCTGCGACGTGTTTGCCTGGTCCTATGAGGAAATGCCAAGAATTGATCCCGCGATTGTTGTTCATGAGATCAAGACTTACCCGGACGCTAAACCCGTCCGGCAACGTTTGCGTCAGATTCACCCACGAAAAGCGGCTGCAATTAAAGCAGAAGTTGAGAAACTGTTGAAAGCAGGTTTCATTTATCCGATCCCGTTAACGGATTGGGTATCGAATATTGTTCCGGTTAACAAAAAACAGGGAAAAATAAGAATATGCATCGATTATAGGGACATTAATCGAGCTTGTCCAAAGGACAACTACCCAACACCCTATATCGATCAAGTAATTGATGATTGTGCCGGTAGTGAAATATTTTCCTTTATGGACGGTTTTTCCGGTTACAATCAAATCAATATTCTACCTGCCGATCAACCAAAAACGGCTTTCATTTGTCCATGGGGGACATTTTCTTATTGCAAATTACCTTTTGGGCTCAAGAATGCCGGAGCAACTTTTCAAAGGGCGATGTCTTATGCGTTTCATGACATCAAGCACATTGTGCAACCCTATCTCGATGATTTTCCTGCTCATTCCTTACACCGAGCTGATCACCTTTTCCATTTACGAGCAATCTTTATGAGGTGTCGGCATTATCGAATTCGGTTGAACCCACACAAATGTGTCTTCTGTATAGAAACGGGTCGATTGCTGGGGTTTGTAGTTTCAAAAGCTGGCATTCGCGTTGATCCCTCGAAAGTCGAAGCTATCATCAAATTGCCTCCTCCTTCGAGTCTTCGCCAACTCCAAAGTTTGCAGGGGAAAGCAAACTTTTTACGACGATTCATTCCTAACTATGTCGAGGTTACAAAAGGTTTTACACGGTTTTTGAAACAGAACGCTCAATTCTCTTGGGATGAGATAGCTCAGAAATCTTTTGATGCACTCAAGCACGTGTTGACCCATGCACCGTTGCTGCATCCTCCCAACTACAACCAGGATTACTTTTTGTATCTCGCCGCCTCCCATTCCACCATTGGAATGGTCTTAGTTCAAGAAGATGAATTCGGAACGGAACATGTGATATATTACCTTAGTCGGACGTTAAATCCCACTGAGCTAAAATACTCACATGTGGAGAAATTGGCATTGGCAGCCGTTCAAGTTGTCCAACGTTTTCGTCACTACATTTTACTCCGTAAAACTACAGTTATTTCGGATTGCAACCCTATGATCTACATTTTGACTAAACAATTGCTAGGGGGCAAGTACTCTAAATGGATTGTTATCCTGCAGGAGTTCGACTTGGAGTTTGAGAAATCTAAGTCTAAGAAATCTTTAGTTTTTGCAGAGTTAATGTGTGACTTCCCGCGTGCTGACACGGAAACTGTGGCAGAGGAGCCCATTGCGGACGAATCTTTGTTTCTAATCAGCACTTTAGATCTGTTGTATGGGGATATCATCGTCTATCTCCAGACCCAATCCTTTCGGCCCGAAGTTTCAAAGTCGGAACGTCGGAAAATTCGATTCCAGTCCCAACAGTACAAAATTATTGGAGATACTCTTTATCGCCGTGGGGCGGACTTGGTTTTTTGACGTTGCTCAACACATGAGGAAGCTGAAAGGGTTTTGAATGACTGTCACTCTGGAGCGTGTGGCGGTCATATGTCTCTGTATGCCACAGCCCAAAAGATATTGCGCGCTGGCTACTTCTGGCCATCCTTGTTTAAAGATTGTATTATTGCGGTCCGAAAATGCCACAACTGTCAAGTGTTTGATCGAAAGATGCGCGCTCCACCTGCTCCTCTCCACCCTATAATTGTCGTTGGTCCTTTTGCCAAATGGGGTATCGATTTTATTACATGTAACCCTCACTGCGTATATCATCCTTGCGGTAGATTATTTTACTAAGTGGGCCGAGGCAATGCCTACATTCGAGGCAGACGGCAAGACAGCTGCAATTTTCATTTTCAATCATATAATTGCTAGGTTTGGTGTCCCACAAGCGATAATCACTGACCATGGGCGCCATTTTCGAAACGTTATGATGACAGAACTTACAGGCCAGCTTGGTTTGCGTCACGATAGTTCAACTCCTTATTATCCACAAGCAAATGGTCTGGTTGAGTCCATCAACAAAGTTTTAGTTATCATGATCCGACGAATCATTGGTATTCATCGGTCGAATTGGCACAACATGTTATTTTCAGCACTTTGGGCGTACCGAACCTCAGTGAAAACATCAACAGGGTTCACTCCTTTCCAACTAGTTTATGGTTTGGAAGTTGTGCTACCCATTGAATGCGAAATCCCGTCACTGCAAATGGCCATCGAGTTACTTCCAGCTACTTCCGAAGAGGAAAAGCGTTTATTATACTTAGCTCAATTAGATGAGAATCGACGTGATGTTGCATTGGCGATCGAGACTCACGCAAAACGTATGAAAGCTCAGTATGATCGAAATGTGACCCCTCGAAATTTTTCGGAAGGAGACCTAGTGTTATTGTATGATCAAGCTAATGATAAATTAGGTGTTGGAAAATTCGTTCCTATGTGGCATGGGCCCTATATTGTCAAGCGAAAGCTAGCAAAAGGGGCCTATGAGTTGGTAGACTTTGACGGGGACTCTTTAGGTAAACCCAGAAATGGTCTTTACTTGAAGAGGTATTATGCTTAAAAGAATGGGTATGGAGATTTTTAGTTAGGTTAGTTTTTCTTTCTAGCTGGTGTGTTTGTTAGTTTAGACAGTGTGCTTAGCTTAGAGAGTGTGTTTTCGTCGTTATTCTGGCTTATCTTGGTTTTACTCTTGATATTGCAGATGTCGATGCCTCTCCAAACATACATTGGTTTTGCTGATGGTGCTTGTCGTAGTACACGGAATATCTCTTCCGCAGCTTGGGTTATCTATTCGCCCTCTGACGAGTTAGTTTCTATGCATGGGGTGAGCCTCGGTCAAACAACAAACAACATTGCCGAGTACAGTGCAGTGATTGAGTTATTGTCTGAATCTATTTCATTTGGGATTCAGAGTTTGATAGTGAGGTTAGATTCTGAACTCGTTGTATTACAGCTTAATAGAGTGTATGCCATTAGAAATCCAGTGTTATTAAGGTTATTTTTGAGAGTGCGTCTCTTGGAACGTGAATTTGATTACATTGAATATCAGCATATTCCGAGGTCTTTAAATACATTAGCAGATGCAATTGCTTCTCGAATGTTAAATAGACATTTGCAATAATCATACATGTAAATTTAAAAACATTTCATCACACATGTTTAACAAGATAGGCCAGTAATAATGGTATATATATATATAGGAGTGTGTCAAAAAATACATCGTCTTCGATCATAGGTTGAAAAACACCTTATGATCGGCAAAAATGATAAGTAAAAAAAACCAAAATGTCACATGTGTCTACAAAACGACCATCCAATCATTGGTGATGATCTCTATATGACACCACTGCACGGGCCACCTTACACAAGAACCTCCTAAAAGGTCCTGGGACCCCGACTACATAGCGCTGAAGCCTGATTGGAATGTCATCTATGGTAGTCTCTGGTATATCTGTTGTAAGACGCTCTAGGTCACTTTCCAACTCGGCCAAAGTCTCTGTGGCCTCGTCCTGTGGGGCCGGTGCCGCTGCAACTGGTAGTCTCCTCTCGTAAGGCCGGAGATTGGCTGGACATCGTGGGCCTACATCTGCATTTTGAAAATTATTACTATCAGTTTTGAGACGATATAAAACAAACAAAAAAATAGATAGTTTAAAAAACTTGTGAAAAATGAATTACCTGTATCATCCCATTGTTCTCCCGGTGGAAGAACCATGTCCGGATCTCCACGAAAATCAACTCCGACATAAGGAAAATCCTGTATAGAAAAGACCTGGTCTTCTAACCAGTGAAAGTACTCCGGAGTAAATCGGACAACCTCCGTCCCCTCATCAGGATGACAGGCCATACCGCAACCCATCGCATCAATTTGGGCTCTCGGGGAAGCCCAGCCTCAACAGTGAGCTGCTGTGGGATCAGCATCGGAACCCTCTCTAAGCCAAAACTCACAACTAAAGCCCTCTAACCAAAGGTCTTTAGCTGTCCGTTTTTGGCTCTAGTCAGTTGGCCTTTTACATTGGCCAACACAGCATCACACCAGTTGAAAATGGTACCTCGATAGCAATCAATCGCCATCCGCATCTGGGATCCAGTGGCAATGTGTAAAGCGGCAGCCCCGCAAAGTCTGGTAACTGTAAAGGCAATCACCATAAGTTCAGGAAGGGATATAGTTTTGATCTCTATCCCTTTCTCCTGAGACTGAGTGTTACACCACTCTTGTCGGAGACTAGCGATGGACTGGCCACCCGGCCTAGTCCCGAAAAGAGTCAAGTGTTCGCCTCTCTTGGGCAAACCAGTGAGAAAGTAGGTATCTGCAGGCTCCATCTCGAGCTGGTGCCCTCCAATATAAAAACATTGGTCCTGAACGTTCCATCTTTCTACCAGCCACTCTAGAAAGTTCACTCGGGCCCTCATGCCAGGTATGGCCCAGTATTTATAAAGGCCGCATGCCTTCAAAGCATCAATTGACGGTTGATGATTAATGGTGGCCAAATCAACATCTTCGTGCTCTCTCTCGCGCCAATCAAGCATGGTGAACAATCTACAAGCCAAAAAACATCCATTAGATTCCATAAATTAAAAAAAAATTGGTCCATTTTGGAGAATTTAGGGTTTAAAAACTTGTTGCGTGGAGTACGCACCCCACCTTTAGGAACAGAGCGTGGGTACGTAGGGTCCCTGAAGGCAAGGTGCGTACCCCCGACATTTTTCCAACTGAGAAAATGTCGGGGTACGCAGGTCCCTAGTGTGGTGCCTGCGTACGCCGAGAGGCGGTCTTTGAAACCCCAAAACCTCCCAAAAATGAAATCTGGGGCCTAAAAATAATTCTGAACGGATGAAATTGAAGAGGAGGATGTTGAAAATTACCTGGAAGAGATGGCGTTCGGTTTCGACGGTCGGATTCTCCGCAATGTCCACGGGAAGTTTCTTGCCAAAAGCCCTTTTTCTCTCCTCAACAGTAAAATGGTAAAAATGAATTGGTAAAAGCCCTTTTTATAGGTTTTTTGGGTAAATAAATGGTAAATTTGTTTATTTTTCACCATGAAAAGGTATTTTTCAAAGTATTTTTATCTATCTTCAACAGGTATGAGTAATGTGTTGGTTTTTGTGCAGGATAAAGGATTTTCATGGAAAATTGTCATTTTTTACAAACAAAAACATCAGAGTCATCTTTAAGCCCTTTTCTGACTCCTAAAACATGAAAAGATTGTCGAGCGTTTCTTTTACACTCGTTAAAATGGAATTAAAAGACGGTCCTCTTACAGCCCTTTTCTGACCGTAAAAACACGAAAAGATTGCCAGATTTTTGTCGTTTCAAATTCGATATTGGAAATAAAATGACGTGTCCTTGATCACTTTTTACTTTTCAGGTCAGAGACACTAATCATGAAAGTACTCCTTGGTCGTAAAGATCAAGCGGTTCTCTCAAGTATTATTTTATACTTTTTCGGGCTTGGGAGACACAAATTTACGAAAAAGGTCAACCCTGGAGTCTTCTTAAGTTTTTTCAGACTCTCTAAAATTGAAAAACGTCGAGTTTCTCCTATACTGGACTCGTTAAAATTTCACAGTAAAGGACCTGTTCGATTACAAACAGGAATGGACCACTCCTTCTTAGGGTTCGAATCTAAACTAAGTTGGACTCATCCGAAGGATGAGCTTATAATCAAGCAAATGTTATCCTCCTCAAGCTTGTAAAAAATAAAGAGGTACTTGCCAGAAATGGTGGGGGAAAAGAGAGAAAAATGAGCCTATTTGTTACACTTTGTCTCGGAAAAACCTTATCACCACTCTTGAACACGACACTTTTCATTCACCTGGGTTGGGAAATCCTTTGCCTAACAGTTGATCAAACCACATTGAAAGTCTTCAGCCGGTTTCTGGGTATTAACTTTGGGTCAATTTTCACCAAGCCATCTGTTGTGTCGTTATGTGTTCAAGAGGTCGCTGCAAATAAACCATTCATCTGCAAAATATCTGTCATCCATCTTGACCATCCCTGAGTCAGTCCTTACAGCTACATTTCTTCAACTTGATCTATGATTTCGTGTTGTGGGCTTGCCTGCAATGGGTCGCTTTCTATCGACATCAGCACATTATCTAGAAAGATGACCTAGAAATCATCAGTACCTTGAGATCTGCATGCCTCAATGGCAGGTTTCTCGCCTTTGACGACAGTTTACATCATTGACTTTCGATCGAAGGATTCCGTGACATGTTCAACATCAACACATTCATTCACATCTCACAGATTGTACTGGGTACTTTGAGAGCCATTGACATCACTGGTGGTTTCTCTCACACTTGTTAACAGTTTACATCATTGACTGGTAATCAAGTGGTTTCTACCATGTTTGACATCAACTCATTTATTCGCATGGATAGAATCGTACTATTTCGGGAAGCGGAAATGAAGACCCTGGATCTAGTTTCCGCCATCCAGGCTGCGAGGAGTTTTGTATTCATTATATAGTAGACTAATTATAAACAGATGGTTGCGTCCATACTGTGTCTACATGTGTCTATGAGTATGATGTACTGCGAAATCATTCCTATATCAGAGCAGTAGTTAGTTTGTTAGTTAAAGTTTTTGATCTGAGTATGGGAATGCCTACCTCAGCGATGATATGATCTCATATATGTATTTTGTGTTGAATATTTGCAGGTTCTGACTGGGCTCTCCACAAGATAATCCTCGAAATGATAAAGTGCTTCACCCTTCCTAGATGATATGAAACCCTAATCTACTACAGACTTCGCACTTTAGGGGGCAATCTATTACACTAAAATTTGTCACCATGACTATTTGCAGTCAGTATGGCTCCATCAATAACCATATTGTCCTCCTTGGCAAGTCTTATACCTCTGCTCCTCATGTCAAACTCCAAAAAAAGAGAGAAAGCCTTTAAAAGTCAATATAACTCTGGTTACGTAGTTTCTCTTACTCTTACCTGCGTGTACGCACCTCAAGTACATAATACCTGCATACTTGTACGCTCTGTCTGTAAAGGGGTGGGTGCGTACTCCTGTAAAGGTCAAAAGGCGCAAGTTTTACTTCAAAAAACTTACTTGTGGTCGATTCTAGAGCATTCTAGAAGATGGTTTGACGTGGATTGAGCGCCTCCAGATGGTTCATGCATCCCAATGAAAGAGGAACTTATCCCATGAAGAGGGGAGCTACCCCTTTGAAAGAGGAGCTTATCCCATTGATGGTGGACCTGTTTAACTTCCTCCAAAGCATTATAAATACAGGCATTGGGCCAGAGGGAGGGGAGGTTGAAAGCTGAACATTCCTAAGGGTAGATGCTGCTGAAATTAGGACTCCCTTATAGAGCTTGAGAGGAGAGATTCCAATCCTTTCTTAGCTTCATTTGGAAGTGGGTGAGTTGATCAAAGTAGAGGAGAACTCTTGCTGGACCCTGGGAGGGACCTGCACAACACCAAGGCACTGGTTGTAAGGTTTCTCTTGTTTTCAATTAATACAATTAAGTTCATTTTTCTCAACAAGTTGTTATATATAATTTGTTTCATAAACTCCTTGGTCTTTATGATGAATATGTTTTATTATATGAGTTATTCAGGTGCTATGTAATCGTTTGCTTGTTAGTGAATGCAGGCTTCAAGGAGAAGGAGCTCATCTGGATCGAAGAGGCTTGGCTGCTACAAAGAGCGTTGGACTAAAGGTATGCCTTAAACACCTGGTTGCTTTTATTTTAAATGCATATTTAGGGAAAGATAGTGCTTGATTGTTTTGTTTGTCACTAGAAAGCCTTAGCTTTTAGGGAGGTCGGTTTTGTCCGCAAAATTGACTCTTTCCGCATGACACATAGTACATAGATTATTTTTCTCTTTGCTTAGCTACCCAAGGCTTATTTCCCTTTCCAAATATCAATAATACTTTTCCAAGAAAATATAAAATAATAATATTTTACTATATTCTAAAAGGTGAAGATGCTGAAATCATGCCACAAAGAGAAAGGAAATAAAATATCTTTCCTCAAACCACCAAATATATAAAGAAAACAATAATAATTGTTAAAAAAAACTAGATCTATCAATTGATGCATGAAATGATAACTATAAGAATTCAAGGGACTAAAAAAATCTTTGGCCAAAACAAACCAAAAATTTCAAACTCGACAAAATCCTCTAAACAAGCCACTAAAATTTTCTAAGATATCAGAGCTAGATATTAACATAATTTCATGTACTTGAATAAGCCCATTGTTTCTTAGTGTTAGACTTCTTAAATTAGTTATTTATCATTAAATACTAGAACACTATCTATGTGAAAATAAATAGGTCCCGGCTTCATCAAATCTGACTTCATTTCCAGTCAAAGTTCAAATCCAACTTCATTTCCAGTACCAATATAAAATAACTCCCTTTATAAAACTTAACACCTAACCACTTAGACCCCTCATATAATCCTTTTCATAGCCCAACAAAAAGATATCCCTGACAAAAATGAACTTTTCAAAAATATAACATGATCATGTAAGACACTAAATACTAAATATGAACACTACTAGATAGGCAGCAATTCAATGCCAGTTCAATCAACCTTCATGCAACAAAGAAAAATCAATAACTCCTTTTATGATATTGAATGCCACATTCTTGTAATCAATAATTATGTTGACACTTGAGTTGTTAGTGTTGTGTCAAAGTAACCATTGCTCACTACCTAAAAATGTTGAAATACAAGATGGTGCTAAAGTTAAAGACACAAAATAACAAAAAAAAAAGATATGACAAAAAAATAGACCTGAAAGACTCTATTGGTTGAGGGACGTCAATAAATGAGACTAGAGAGATTTATAGAATGTGGTAGTTACTAGTGTGTGTCTATTGTGCGATTACTAGTATGGTGGAGAAATATACCAAGAAGGGATGTTGGTATCAGGAAAGTATAGTAGGGAGATCCATAGTGTTGGAAATAATACTGAGAGGCGGGGTGAATCAGTGGGTGAATCAGTATTATCAAACTCTTTTCAACTTATACAAATATTTGCTGTTATGACTAATGAAACTTGTGTATACCTTCCAGAGTTATAATTTAATATATTCTTCAGATGTGGATCATTAATTTGAGTGTCAAAACCATATAACAGTAAACTAGAACAAGAAAAATAGACCAACCAATCACACCAAAGAACACAAGATATAAGGTGGAAACCCAATGTGGGTGAAAACCACCTGCTGCAATATGTCTCTATCTTCTTTCAATTAGAAACATTTTTTTACAATGCTTCTGTACTGGTGCAGTCTTATACCAGCACACAGGCTTCAACCTGCAGAAGGCTACAACCTTCTCTTTTCTCTCAAGGACCACGTTTCATGAATTTTCAGACTGGATCCATGAATATCAATCAAACTTCAAATAGATCTGCAATTAATCAACTTCCTTGTGCAACTAAGAAATCAATAACTTCTCAAAACACAGTACCAGTAACCAGACACTAATTCAAAACCCAGAACATAGCAGTAACAGAAAGAAGCAGTTAAAACAGATTTCAAGAAAAGTCCGCAACTTCACCACCAGAAACATGCACACATCCGCGGCTTCTATGAGTCTAATCTGCGGGTCTTCGCGCCCACACTGTGCCAGTCTTGCAAACTTCGCACCTGCGGTGTGCAAGGCCTGCGAACCTCTGCACCTGCGGTGTGCAAAACCTGTGAACCTCCGCACCTTTTCCTTGATAGACCTGCGGATCTCCGCACTTTCTCCTTCACTGGCCTGCGGATCTCCGCACCTGCACCATGTCGCACCTGCGGTCCTGCGGTTATAGAGTTTTTCAGACTTCAAGTATACCCCAGACTATCAGATTTACAGATCTGATCATGCGCCAAGGAGATCTCGACCCATCAGTAGATCCACCTTATATAGCTCAGGTTTCTCCTTGATTTAGATCTAGCTATCACTCACCAACCGATCACCAGAATTTTAGATCTTGCTCTCTTTAAGATATTCAACACATGAGTACTCAGCCAAATGATCTCCTTTCCTTTTTATAGACAAGCCCTTACTCAAACCATGGACCAAAACCATAGAAATCCAATACAAGGGACCCAAAACCGGGGTTCAATACTTTAGAAACAAAATCCACGGACCAAAACCATAGGATCAAAAACGTCAGACTAAATACCATGGATCAATCATAAAATTTCCCACGTGCGCACGCTTCTTTGCATGAAAGTGTGTGAATTTGACGTCCGCACTTTTTGTTTGGAGAACCTGTGGGTATGTCCGCACCTCTTGTTCGGAGCACCTACAGGTTTGCGGCTTTTGTTCGGTGCACTTGCGGGTATCTCATTTTCTATCATTTTGAGAGCCTGAACTGTGATTTGCCACTTGAGTGAGTTGCCATCAAGGACAACACTTATGCCATAGCGCCACACCTGTGTCATAATGCCAACAATCTCTCCCTTTAGACTTGATGGCAACCCCAAGATCCTCAAAGTCATTCTCCCCCTTTGTAATCAAGGGAAAAGGGTTATGCTCCCCCTGAGAACATGCTGAAAACTCTGTTCTACTGTGCTGATCGTGCTCCCCCTGACTATAGGCCAGATCTGCAAAAAAAATATTCTTCAAGAAGAACCATAATCCATCATGAATGACCTTTCTATCACCAAAAGACTTTATACATACATTCATCACCCAACCAAGTGAGTATCATTCAGAAATTTACATATAACAACCAAGAACATTATATCATTCATCCCAAGCATACTGGGGAAACCAAAATAGGTCGTTACATGACCCTGACAAAAGAAATATAAGACATAGAGACAAAAAATTAGCAGCATTATTCAGATCAGCATCCATGTTCATCTTCTGTACTTGCTCCTCCAAGATCTTCTACCATAATGCCAACAATGCATATTTAGAAGAATATATGCTCCCCTTGAACCTGTGCCAACTAGTCTCTGACCAATCCATGTACGCATATAACCCATATGAAATTTGCGTACAACAGACAAGATTCAACAGCAAGATGATGCATCAACTACTCCCAGCTTTTGTCTGAGGTATTCAAATGTTTCCCTGGGCAGTGGTTTGGTGAGTATATCAGCAACTTGTTCCTTAGAGGGAACATACTCCAACTTAATGTTTTGTTCAAGCACTTGTTCCAGAAGAAAATGATATTTGATAGGTATATGCTTGGTCTTTGAATGCATGACTGGGATCTTTGAAATGTTGATTACACTTGTATTATCACATAGAATGGATATAGGTGGAGTACAAGTGATTTGAAAATCCTGCAAAGTTTGCATCATCCAAAGAAGTTGTGTGCAACAAGATGCAGCAGCCACATACTCTGCTTCAGCTGTAGATAATGCTATTGAGCTCTGTTTCTTGCTAAACCAAGATACTAATCTGGAAACCATAAAGAATGCATCACCACTAGTGCTTTTTCTGTCATCCACGCTTCCGGCCCAATCTGCATCTATATAAGCATGAAGTGTGAGATCTATATCTCTAGGATAACATAAGCCATAGTTTGAGTTCCTTGAAGATACTTGAAAATTATCTTTATTGCCTGAAGATGAGTTTCCTTTGGATTTGCCTAAAATCTTCCAACCATTCCCACTGCATGCATGATGTCTGGTCGGGTACCTGTTAAATAGAGCAAACTTCCTATCATGGATCTATAAGTTGGTTGATGCACTGCTGCTGAATCATCATTTGCACTGAGGCTGCATCCTATAACCATAGGGGTACAAACTGGTTTCGAATCTTCCATGTCATACTTCTTCAAGATCTACTTGAGGTACTTGGTTTGAGATAAAAAGATACCGCCTTCATTTTGTTGGATTTGTAAACCAAGAAAATATGTCAGCTCTCCAAGCAAGGACATTTCGAATTCTTTCTGCATCACCAAGGAAAAATTTTGACTCATAGCTTCTTCATTGCTGCCAAAGATAATATCATCTACATACACAACAAGTATTAGCAATTTGTCATTTTCAATTTTTATATAAAGATTGCTATCTGTTGATCCTTTTGAAAAACCTTGTTGATGAAGGTATTTGTCCAAACGATAGTACCAAGCCCTTGGAGCCTGTTTAAGACCATAGAAAGCCTTTTTTAGTCTGCATACAAGATTTGGATCATTCCTAAGGATGAATCCATCTGGTTGCTCAATGTACACTTCTTCTTCTAAGTCTCCATTCAGAAAGGCTAATTTCACGTCCATTTGAAATACTTTGAACTTTTGAAAGCTAGAGAGAGCAAGGAACATTCTGATGGCCTCAAGTCTAGCAACGGGAGCAAAAGTTTCTTCAAAGTCAATTCCTTCTTGTTGAGCATATCCTTTACAAACAAGTCTGGCTTTGTTTCGAATAACTTCCCCATTTTCATTCAACTTGTTTTTGAATATCCATTTTGTCCCTATGACATTCTTGTCTTTTGGTCTGGGAACCAACTCCCAAGTGTTGTTCTTTTCAATCTGCCCAAGTTCTTCATCCATTGCCTTGACCCAGCATTCATCCTTACATGCCTCTCTTACATTTTGTGGTTTAGTGGAGGAGAGTAATGCCAAATAGCTTGAATCTTCTGCAATTGTTCTTCTTGTTTGTATACCTGCCTCTTTCTGCCCCAGAATTTGAGTTTCTGGATGATTCTTCTGAACATGTTTGGATGGAGTCTTCTCTTCTATCCTTGTCTATTCTTCTGGTGCCTCTTGAGCTTCTTCTTCATCATAAGTCTGATTGGATGTTTAAGGATAGTGCTCATCATCTTCAAAACCTTCAGACTTTACTTGCCTAGGAATGTTTCCTTCTTCATCCACCACTACATCAATGCTGTCAACAATTCTTCCAAGTCTTTTATTGTAACACTTGTATGCTTTTTTGTGGGGAGAATATCCAAGGAGAATGCCTTCGTCTACTCTAGGTTCAAACTTGCCAAGATTTTCATCAGTATTTTTAATATAGCATTTGCTTCCAAAAATTTTGAAATATTTTACTGTAGGAGTCTTACCGTACCTGAGCTCATGAGGAGTTTGAGTGCTATTCACCCGGACATTTGTCTTGTTGAGAATAACAACTGCAGAAAATGCAGCTTCACCCCAGAAAGTTGCGGGAGTTCCAGACTCATCCATCATAGCACGAACCATTTGTTGAACTGTTCTTTTCATCCTTTTCACTACTCCATTTTGCTGAGGAGTCCTTGCAGTAGAGAATTCCCTTCTTATTCCATGTTCTTCACAAAAATCGAAAAATTCATTTGAGGTAAACTCCCCACCTCTGTCAAACCTGAGACATTTAATTTTGTGATCTGATTCGTTTTCAACCAAGGCTTTGAAAGATTTGAATTTTTCGAAGGCTTCGTCTTTGTGCTTCATAAGTCCTATCCAACACATCCTGGAAAAGTCGTCAATGAATAATATAAAGTATTCTTCTCCTCGAGGTGACCTTTTCCTAGATGGACCACATACATCAGTATGGACAAGTTCAAGCGGCCTGCTAGCTGATCCTTCCTTCTCAGGGAAGTTAGTTCTAGTTTGCTTACCAAACTGACATGATTTGCATATTGTATTGTCTAGAATTTTGATGTCTGGAAGACCACGAACTACCTTGTATTTGCATGCTTTCCTTATCTGTGAGAAGCTTAGATGCCCCAATCTTTTGCGCCATAGCCAGTGTTCATCATTCTTGCTTAGATAGCATTGATGTTGTCCTTCTTTGAATATGTATAAATTATTTGGAGTTCTTATGCCTTTGATCACTGTTTTTCCTGTATCAAGATCACGAACACTACATCCATTTGATCGAAATATTACCTCAGTTCCTTGATCGCACATCTGACTGACACTCAATATATTATGCTTTAAACCATCAACATACATGACATTTCCAGCTTTGACCTTTTCCTTTAACTGAACAGAACCTTTACCTTTTATGAGAGCAGGGGTGTCATTTCCAAAAGAGACCTTCTTCTCCTTCTCTAAGGCACTATATGACTGAAGTTTTTCTTTATCACCCGTCATATGTTTCGAACATCCACTGTCGATGTACCATTGATTTTCTTACCCTTCCGCATATAAAGCTATACCACATCTCTCTGGTTGTGGTTCCTTCATTCTCCATGTTTTGGCACTTGAGGCTTGCTCCTTCTGAGTTGTCTGCCGAAACCTGCTCCTGCATTCAGAATCTTCATGACCGAAATTGTTACAAATAGAACATTCTATTTCATTTTCAAGAGCAGAAAAGTTATTGTAGGTTCTTTTCATGATCCCAGTCATACTCCTCTGTTTTTGAGCTTCTCTAGTCATGATTTTCTTATAGGCAACACATTGAGCTGCTTTGTGGCCAAAGTTATGACAAGAGAAACATTGGCCATTGAAGAAACTCCTGTGATTATCAAATCTACCAGCCAAATGATTGTAGTTTCTATTGACATCCATTCTTGAGGCAAATTGAGAAGGTTTTACCTGAGGCTGGTTGTAGCTTCTGTTTGTCCTTAAAGTAGATTGCCCCCGACTTACTTGGTAGTCTTTGTTCATTCTTGAGGTAGATTGTCCCTGATTTACCTGGTGATTTCCATTGGGTCTTTGTTCACTTCTCCTTGCTGCATCAAGATAACTTTTGGAGGTAGATGGTTTCTGCGCTTGGGTTGTTTCTTCATTATATCCCAGACCTATCTTGATTAGTGGAGAACGCTGCACTTTGATAATCTCATCTAACGTTTCAAATCCTTTAACAAATCTAAGATTAAGAGCTTTAGTTTTCTCAATCTCTTTTCTAAGTCCCACAATTTCACATTCTAACTTTTCATGATGTTTTTCCCTTTCAACCAGTTGACATTGCAGAGTATCAATAATCATATTTTTCTCTTCTAAACAAATTTTGAGTTTAGAAATCTCTTCATAAAGACCTTCTTCATCTATAGCATCCATGAAATCATCATCTTCAAAAGCCATTAAAAGTCTATAATTATTACCTTGTTCATCTTCATCACTATTTGAAAGTCCATCATTGTCTTCATGAGTGTAATAGCTTTCCTTATTTACATTCTGTTTCTTGTTCCATCTAACAGATTCCTTACCTTTGTCAAGCTTATCTTTATGAGGAAACTTGGCAGCATAGTGACCGACTCTTCCACAAGAAAAGCATTTGAAAGGCAACTTACCTCTGAATCTTCCAGCACCCCGTTGAAGGTTCTTAACAAAATTTGATTCTTCCTCTTCTTCTGACATATGTCCTGACTCATAGTAATCTCCTTTGCCTGAAGCCTTGAATGCAGCTTCTCTCCTATCTGATGGTCCTCCTTTCCTCATTTCGTAAGCAGTTAGAATTTCGTGCAGCTGTGACATGGTAAGGTTTTGTAGATTCTATTTTTCTTCTATTGCAGAAACTTTTGATTCAAACTTAAAGGACAAAGATATTAGAACCCTTTCAACCACAACAGCCTCTTTTATTTCTTCACCCAAGTTTTTCGTACAATTAACAATCTCATCTATACGTAGGAAATAGTTAGCCACACTTTCATCATTGTACATTCTGAGATTTTCATACTGAACTCTGAGGGTTTGAAGTTTTGCTCGTTTTACCTATTCATCTCCTTCATAGCTCAGAACGATCTTATCCCATATTTCTTTTGCGGATTTGTACTGCATAACCTTGACGAATTCTGATTGAGATAGACATCCTAATAGAGTATTCACAGCCTTTGCATTTGTTTCATATTGCCTCTTACCAGCCGGATCTGTAGGAGTTGTTGAAGGAAAAGTGTACCCTGTATCTATGATATCCTAGACTTCTGTACCAAGAGATTGAAGATAGGCTGTGACTCTTACCTTCCAATAGACGAAGTTGGTCCCATCAAAAATTGGTGGCCTGATTGATGCTTCTCTCTCGTAGTTGCTCATGATGATAGATCTTCTTTCAAGTGATCAAGCTTCTTCTGAAGGACCTTCTCTGATTCCAATTGTTGGAAATAATACTGAGAGGGGGGGTGAATCAGTATTATCAAACTCTTTTCAACTTATACAAATATTTGCAGTTCTGACTAATGAAACTTGTGTATACCTTCCAGAGTTATAATTTAATATATTCTTCAGATGTGGATCATTAATCTGAGTGTCAGAACCATATAACAGTAAACAAGAACAAGAAAAATAGAGCAACCAATCACACCAAAGAACACAAGATATAAGGTGGAAACCCAATTTGGGTGAAAACCACCTACTGCAATATGACTCTATCTTCTTTCAATTAGAAACCTTTTTTTACAATGCTTCTGTACTGGTGCAGTCTTATACCAACACACAGGCTTCAACCTGCAGAAGGCTACAACCTTATCTTTTCTCTCAAGGACCACGTTTCATGAATTTTCAAACTGGATCCATGAATATCAATCAAACTTCAAATAGATCTGTAATTAATTAACTTCCTTGTGCAACTACGGAATCAATAACTTCTCAGAACACAGTACCAGTAACCAGACACTAATTCAAAACCCAAAACACAGCGGTGACAGAAAGAAGCAGTTAAAGCAGATTTCTAGAAAAGTCTGCAACTTCACCAACAGAAACCTGCACACATCCGCGGCTTCTCTGAGTCTAATCTGTGGGTCTCCGCGCTCACACTGTGTCAGTCCTGCGAACTTCGCACCTGCGGTGTGCAAGGTCTACGAACCTCCACACCTGCGGTGCGCAAAACCTGCGAACCTCCGCACCTTTTCCTTGATAGACCTGCGGATCTCTGCACTTTCTCCTTCACTGGCCTGCGGATCTCCGTACCTGCACCGTGTCGCACCTGCGGTACTGCGGTTATAGAGTTTTTCAAACTTCAAGTATACCCTAGACTATCAAATTTACAGAACTGATCATGCGCCAAGGAGATATCGACCCATCAGTAGATCCGCCTTATATAGCTCAGGTTTCTCCTTGATTCAGATCTAGCTATCACTCACCAACCGATCACCAGAATTTTAGATCTTGCTCTCTTTAAGATATTCAACACATGAGTACTCAGCCAAATGATCTCCTTTCCTTTTTATAGACAAGCCCTTACTCAAACCATGGACCAAAACCATAGAAAGCCAGTACAAGGGACCCAAAACTGGGGTTCAATACTTTAGAAACAAAAACCACAAACCAAAACCATAGGATCAAAAACGTCAGACTAAATACCATGGATCAATCATAGCATTTCCCACGTGCATGCGCTTCTCTGCATGAAAGTGTGTGAATTTGACGTCCACACTTTTTATTCGGAGAACCTGCGGGTATGTCCGCACCTCTTGTTCGGAGCACCTGTGGGTCCGCGGCTTTTGTTCGGCGCACCTGCGGGTATCTCATTTTCTATCATTTTGAGAGCCTGAACTGTGATTTGCCACTTGAGTGAGTTGCCATCAAGGACAACACTTATGCCATAGTGCCACACCTGTGTCATAATGCCAACACATAAAGCATTTATGTATAAGGAAGGTGAGAAGTATTGTCTTCAAGTTGGGTTATGTTATGGTATAATTTTGTTGGTGATAAGAAGTGGTAACAAAACACTTACATCAATAGGTAAAAAGTAGATTCGGGGCATGAGTTGGACTGACTCATGTTATCTCATCCCTTAATGGTCCTAAGGACATGTGGGGACCCGAACAACTTAGTACCTGAAAGACTTGAAAGCATGGCTGACAAATGACTGACAAGACTATACAAAAGAATGTCGGTCTCATGTCAATAGGTCTCCTACGATGAATGTGCAGGAACCTAGTACATAAACCATTTTTCTCTTCGCTTAGCTACCCATGGCTCATTTCCCTTTCCAAATATCAATAATTATTTTCCAAGAAAATATAAAATAAGCATAGTAGTCTACTAGATTCTAAAAGTGAAGATGCTAAAGTCATGCCACAAAGTGAAAGGAAATAAAAACAACTTTCTTCAAACCACCAAATATATAAAGAAAACAATAATACTCATAAAATTAGATCTATGAATCTAGGCATGAAGTAAGAACTAAAATAATTCAAGGGACTAACATAACCTTTGATCAAAACAAAACTCAAAACTTAACAAAATGCCCCAAACACAAGCAACATATAAACCATTAGAATTTTCCAAGATATCGTAGCTAGACATCAAGGTAGTTTCATGTACTTGAATGAGCCCCTTGATGCTTTGCATTAGTCTGGTTAAATTAGTTATTTATCATTTAATACTAGTCAAACACTATCTATGTGAAACGAAATAGGTCCCAGCTTCATTTCATGTCACAGATAAGAAACAAACAATGTAATGATTAAATATGAAACATCAATCTTAAAATAACAAGCATCAAAGAAATTCAGGGCATGAGTTGGACTGACTCATGTTATCTCATCCCTTAATGGTCCTAAGGACATGTGGGGACCCGAACAACTTAGTACCTGAAAGACTTGAAAGCATGGCTGACAAATGACTGACAAGACTATACAAAAGAATGATGGTCTCATGTCAATAGGTCTCCTACGATGAATGTGCAGGAACCTAGTGCATAAACCATTTTTCTCTTCGCTTATCTACCCATGGATGATTTCCCTTTCCAAATATCAATAATTTATTCCAAGAAAATATAAAATAAGCATAGTAGTCTACTAGATTCTAAAAGTGAAGATGCTAAAGTCATGCCACAAAGTGAAAGGAAATTAAAAAAAAAAATCTTCAAACCACCAAATATATAAAGAAAACAATAATACTCATAAAATTAGATCTATGAATCTATGCATGAAGTAAGAACTAAAAGCATTCGTGGGACTAACATAACCTTTGATCAAAACTTAACAAAATGCTCCAAACACAAGCAACATATAAACCATTGGAATTTTCCAAGATATCATAGCTAGACATCAAGGTAGTTTCATGTACTTGAATAAGCCCATTGATGCTTTGTGTTAGTCTGGTTAAATTAGTTATTTATCATTTAATACTAGTCGGACACTATCTATGTGAAATGAAATAGGTCCCAGCTTCATTTCATGTCACAGATAAGAAACAAACAATGTAATGATTAAATATGAAACATCAATCTTAAAATAACATGCATCAAAGAAATGTAGCTGCAATTTTAAAATTAAAAATACAAAATATAGAACCTGTTTTTACCTGAATTTGACATATAGTAATCTTGCATGATCAACAGAACATGTATACCAAAATAAGAGTCCTAGGGTATTTCAATTTCCCAGTTCTCATCTTGGTCCTAATTTTCTACATTGTGAACATGATCATCTCCAAATGAATTGTCATTATGAGCCTCAAAAACATTATGTTATGTATCAAGTTCATTAGAGAAAATTGTTATATTGTTTTCTCCCCTTCTATCACAATTTGACCGCCAAATAGTTAGTGCTCTTTCATATGAAAAGTTGTTAATGTCATACTTTGTTACATATAATCTTAAACATGTATCCAAATGTTTATTAAGCTTGTTCCTCAACTTTGACTTCAAGAATGATAATGCACTAAACATTCTCCCATCCTCCACTGATCCCAAAATCATGGTTTGACACAAATCTGCTAATTTGAAATATTCTTATATGTTTTCTTGCAGGTATTGGCTAACACTTAAAATAGTCCATAATCTTTTTATAGCACCATTTTCAATAGGATTCTCTAAAAAAGGATATTTCTTCCACATTGTTTCAACAAAGCGTCCACCTTGTTGATACAATTTTGATGAATCTATTTATTCTCCATGTATTGAGACTTTCTTGCAAAAGTGGTCTACTAAACATTTTAATCTCTTTTGAAAATCAGCTTTTAAAATTCTTGGACATTGACAATTCTTCCAATATTGAGGGTATACCACACATATGGCCTCCAACAATTCATCTCGAGGAAATTGTTCTCTTATCTCTGATGATAATGATCTTGCAATTTCTATCAAATTTTATCTCACTGAAATCACAATATTATCAAATTGGTCTCTTGACACGAGGCAATCTTTGGTGATTAGTCTTGTCTTACTAATATAATGAAAGGGAACCATATATCCACACACTGTGATAAATAGTATCCCTTTTTCATCAAATGTCAAATTTTTTTAGTATTTTCTATATTGAGATATTAGTCCAACTTGAAAACTCTAGACCAGAAAAAGAGTCTGGCATCATATACAAATTATCCAATGCAATGCATGATGACTTTCTCGCATTTGTGTATTCTGCAATATAAATTGTGCGATTCTAAGGCATTTTCATGAGGACATTCATTTCATGTAGCATAGGCAGAATTCCAGCCAATGTCAATAATGTCTCTATATCAGTGAGTCGAAAAAGAAGATCTTGGGCTTTGTCTACATTGTAGTGATTTTCATACATCAACCCTACCAAAGATTTGAACTCACTAAATAGTCTTTGAGTTGGTCCATTTAATGAGATCCATCTTGTATCAACATCTTTCAGTACTTTGTTTCCATCTGTAACACCATTTGTAAATTGTTGAAACTCTAAATATTGTTTGGGACTACAAGAAAAGTATGCATGAGTCTCACGTACAAGATCTTCAACTTTTGAAACTGATGAAAACTTGCTTACTATTTTAAATGCAATATTCATCCTATGATCCATACAATGAATATTAAGCATATATGGCAAAGTTGATAGTTGTAGTCTAACACAAAGGTTATTCCTTTGTCCTTGCATTACTGATGCTCCATCTGCTCCAACACATACCAATTTTTTTGCAATCATTAAATGATCCATACCACTTTCCTTCAAACTATTAAGAACAAGTTCATAAATATTTTCAGTTGTAGAAGTCCCTCTCATGTTTTTAATCCCAAGTAGATAGGAATGCCAAATATGGTCATTAACCATATAAATTCTCATGCAGATCCATGAAGTATTATCTATAGTCGTAACCTCATCCAAATACAATGCCAAAACCCTAGAATTTGCAATATTCTCTTTCAAATCATCCTTTTATACTTGAGCTAGATATCTTGCCCATTTTCAACCACTATTTACAGACCAATGAGAATATGGAAAGTTTGACACTTGAAGAAAAGATAGAAATTTCATGTGATCTGGGTAATCTCTCATAGGACGGCCTTTAGATAAGATGTGAAAGATAGTGCTCAATTGTATCATCTTGGATAACAAACTTTTTTTCATCATCTTTTCAAAAAGAGATATGATGGTTCCTCCACTTGCCTCAAATTTCCTCTTACTTATTAAATTTTTTTGTATTCTTCTTCGTATTCAATATGTCGACATTCCTCAGAGGATTTCCATCTAAAAATAGATTTCTTTTAACCATTTACAATTTTCTTTTCATACACCTTTCCTGCATGATTTTGTACTATCTAGCTTCATCTGAAATTTCACTACCTTTCAAGTTTTCCAACTACACGCATTACATCTAACTTCTTAGGAAACCTCGTTCTCATTTGTAGGAGGTATTCCTTCAATAAATGGAAAACTTGAGACCCAATCTCATTGGAATCATCTCCCTATGGTACATTGGCCTTTTTTCCTTTTTCGTGAATGGATTGTGTCACCTTCCAAGGAAAAATTGTCTCCCTATGGTCCATTGGCCTTTTTTCCTTTTCCGTGAATGGACTGTGTCACCTTCCAAGGAAAAATATTTAATGTTTTCATCACCATTTTTTGTTGAAACAGCATTTATCTCACCCTAGTCACTTGAGGAACATATTCTTTCATCCATCATATGGACTTTTTTCTTTTACAATGGAATTTGAACTAGATTTCCACTCCATTTTAGTTTACATTTCCATTGTTGTTGTTGAGCCAATCTTTTGAGGTTCAAATCAAGTAACATACCAGAGAAACCTCAAATAAATTAACCTACCAAATTTTTCTCTTGAGTAGAGCATGAAAAACTGTATTTCTTCCCCTAAATACTTACCTTAATTTCTTCAAAATTATATGGATTTTTAGGACCCCATATTTCTTTCCCTGAAGAGTAAGTTATAGTGCAGAAAGAACCAATCCATCTTCATGACTGACCCTTCCTTATATCCTTTCCCCTTCAAAGAGGATTTTGAAGAGATGGAATTATTCAGGACAAACCAAAACATTTGGATAATCTAGAATGCGACATGGCATGCCCGAAATCCCCAAGAAATCCATGGGAACGAAGGTTGAATTCACCTCAAAAAGAGTGATTCTAAGATGGATTTGACTTAAAATATGTAGAAGTCAGTCTAGCGCCATAAGAAAAGTAAAAAACACCTATAGCAAAAGGACCAACAACATTAGTAACAAGGGTGGATCTAGAACCACCTATAGAAGCAAGGGTGGAAACATATGTTCCAAAGCCAGTGGTTTAGTATCTTATATTGTTTGTAGAGCCAGATGTTCCAGGTTGTATATTAGTTCATTTGTGAATCAAACACTATTATTAGTTAGTCAATTACATAGCTAGGGAATATTGTATGAGCTTGGAAGCAAAGAGAGAGGAGAAAATCCTAATGAAATTGGACCAACTAATTGATTTGTTACAAATAGGAAGTGTTGATGGCTTCCCCATCCCACATGCAATTCTTATCAATACAAAAATTTTATTCTTGTTAGAAAGACTATTTGAGTTTGCCTCTTTGACTATTTATGTAGATATGAAATGGTTGATAGGGAAAACTCAATTATAAAGTCAAGCCTATCCATGGAGAAATGTCCTTCTACATGGTCTAGTCAACAAAAAGCCATCTAAATGAGCAGCATTCCCTATCTTTGTCACATAATTACAAACAGATACAAATGAAGGTAATAAATCCCATATTTTGAATGCAATTTATGAGATTTCATTATCAGGAATAGATTAACTAAGATACCTCAATTACAACATTGCGTCAAGGTGGGGCTCCAATACAAGGCACAATAACCTTGGCTTACACAAGAGACTGTAAAGAGGACAATGTGGCAATCCACACCATCTATTCTCCAAAAGATCATATATGAAAATGAATGGAGAGTAGTTTCTATAAAATCAAATCTTGCCCCAAATATCATCAGTGAAAAAGTGATTAAGATTACCCTGACTGAATTTACTGAAGAGATGATTGGTCATACTGCACATTTCCTGCCATTGCTTGACAAACTCATCGAGCTCCCATATACTAATCTTCCAAATAAAGAGATCCCCCATGAAAAGGGATGGTTTGCTTGGGTTATAATTACGCTCCTCGCTTGGCCAAAGAAAGTGATCCATTGAACAAACCATTATATCTTGGCAAAGAAAGAGACAAGAGAAACTAGATTGATTGATGCCCACCCTAGTTCCTAAATTGATGTTTTCAGGAGCCTAATTGTCCAGGTTCTTTCCAAGATTCAAAACTCCAAGCTCCTCGATATCCCCTATAAGAATCAAGGACCCCTCGTGTTCTAGTATACGTGGGAAAACAACAGGGGGCATGGTAACCTCAACCAAATGATAAATCCCAAGTCTTGGCATCAACGTCGAAGGCCAACAAGTGATCAGGTCCATGGGTGAGGCAGAACAAAATGCAAAATCCTATGGATTTTGGTGAATAAATTATAGACAACAAGGGACCCCTTTCTATTTTCTACTACCAACAAACCCCCACCTGATACTATAGGCTTACAATTGCAGGCTTACTATATGTCAAATTCAGGTAAAAATAGTAACTACTTAACAAAACGAAGATTTTCCATAAAAAAAAGTAACCAAGTAAAAGGAATAGTCCCTTTCGTCCTTGAAGCCAAAAACTGTAATGTCCACTTTCAAAGCTTGTCTCACAATGTCTCTTTGAGAATGGCCTAGGCTGATGGGTCCCCTTGGGAGTGATCCACGGTAGTCTTTCAATGTTTCCACTGAGGTTTAAAGAAGAGACTAGAGTTGAAGTGATGCTAGGGTGGAATATCTCCTAGCTTCAGAGGACAATGGATGCTTGGTAGTAGAGAATAAATTGGTGATAAATTTAACTTGGGGGTCAGGTGGAGCATGTGGTGTTAGGATATCATCAGAAAAAGGAGTTCAATATGTGCAAATCACCTTAAGAGATATATATTAATTCCATATAGATTGTTGAAGGAATTTTCAGCTCATATTTTTTATCTATTTATTGCCCATCATGTACATTTGTTTTGACTCCTAGATCTTAGCATTTCATTCACGGAAATATGTTAATTAAAATTATATTCATGCATATAATTTAGATCCCACTGCCTCCATAAATGAAAGATGCAACCACTTATATTGTAGGAACACTATTTTTAGCTGACATGTTTGAGAGGTCATTATTTTGACTACAAGAGGTCAATAGTCTGAAACTTACCTAATGAAGTCATTTACAAGTTACCTACACACGGAAGGATGTTTTAGTTACCATCTATCCTATATTCTTGGCATGTTAAAGGTTTATAATGGGTTTTTTGTGACCCTATGATTCAAGAAAGGGTTGGAGTATTGTTGTTAGTCAATTGTCTATATATTAAATAGTGTTTGCATCCATCACCTCATTCCCAATAAATCTCATGTCAGGAATAGGCCAGTGTTGGCTTCTCAAACTCTCATCGGTTGACAAAGTTTATGTAGCTTCTAGTAGAGCCACACCCAATGTCCATGTTATGCTCCTAGATCCAACAACTATTTGCTTGTCCTTTAAATGCAACCCATTCTGTAAGGAGGGCTACTACATATGTTGCACGAAAACAATACTCTTCTACTAATGGCTATGGAACTACACTTTTCTGAGCATATTTCCATGGTTTTGAACAAAAATGTTCACCTTTCTCTAATATATCATGATAGGTGGCAACAAAAGATAGATTATAAAATTGGTAGACAAAAAAGAATCCCAACAGTGCGTAAAAACTCCCATCTGGTGTTGGATGATGCTTTTTAAGGGCACAAGGGTACTGCTCACAATTTCTAGCTACAGATGAATGTGACCATAAAAAGGAATTAACAGTAGATTTAGTCAGTGTTTGGCATTCTAACCAGTCAGAGTCACCAACCAACTATATCTTTGTTCCAAAATTTTATTTCCTTGTAATCCTCCTACCATTTTGAAGACTTCCAGCTTGATGAGGATAGCATTTAGAACAATGATATGGTTGTCTGTAGCCAACTTGCAAACACTGGTGTTTTATCTTCCAATTCATTTGATTATTGGAATAGTGTATTTTTTCATGGTTCCTCTCTGAAAGTTTCTTGTGTAGGAGTATGACTGACTACTAAATAAGCAACACTTTAAAATAGGTAAAAAAATAAAAACCCTACAACTATTTTTATCCACCTTTCGTTCAGAGAGAATATGGAGAATGACACATTTTCTTTGAAAGTTTATCCTTTTACATATACAAAGATGAATACATTGTATGAACCAATCTTGAATGAATTATTGGTTCTAAATCAGTTTTACTGGTGATACTTATCAACTCTGGAAGATAGGATGCATGATGCAGGCTACATGCTCTTCCATAGTCTACTTGTTTCAAATCAAAATGGGGACTGGAGAGTGGTAATGGACTAGATGAGTGTGAAAACCCCAGAAAAAAACACTGTGGGAAAAACCGGTGGAGCTATCTGAGGGTTTGATTTATTAAGCAGTTTCAGAATACAAGAGTGCCAAATCCGGCTCACACAACAGAGAAAAATCTTGGTAGTAGTACCTCTCTACTCGGAAGCAGATATTCCGACTAAAACACCGGATAAACACTCTGGCAGATCCACAAGTCCAATATTCCCCACGAAACCCCAGCATCAACCTCTAGGGACTACGTCAACTCTCCCAACAGTTTCAGTTGTTCCTGACAGTTCCAGCTTCTGCCCTCTGCATCAGCTTTCTCAATTGTTTAGGCAGTTCCGGTTGTTCCCCGCAGTTCCGGCTTCTGCACTCTGCGTCAACTTTCCTGGTTGTTCCAGATGTTCCCGGCAGTTCCAGCTTCTACCCTCTATGTCAGCTTTCCCAGCAGTTCCTGGCTGTTCCGACTGTTCCCAACAGTTCCAGCTTCTGCCCTCTGTGTCATCTTTCCCGGCTGTTCTGGCAGTTCTGGTTGTTCCCAGCAGTTCCGACTTATGCCCTCTATGTCAGCTTTCTCAACAATTCCCGGTGCTATCTCTACCTCTCTGCTTTTGTATTCACTTCCCCTTAGCTTCAACTCTGATCACTCTCTCAACTTTCTCAGCAAACCTAGCCCCAGAAATTCGAAATCTTGATCTCTTCGATGTGTTCTCCAAGTGACCCTCAAGCCTTCTCTTATACTTTTCTTGTTAACAAAACAATGGCCGAGATTAATTCCCTAATAAACAGCTAAGATCAGATTTGGCTTGATCCATGACTTTTGGACCATTCTAACACAGTTTTATATTAATTCACATTAATACTTTAATTTTCCCTAAGTTTAGACTTAGGGACTCCATTAAAAATATTAATTATTTTAATATCTTCCAAACTGTTTAGAATCTGCCCAAACCATTTATGGGCATTGGGGATCTCACGTGCCTTAACCTCTCCATCAATTTTCGTAGCTAGAGCACATCCTATGCTACCCAAAATCAACACTCCCTCTTAACGAGGACTGAGCTCTAGTAATACTCCTCATTGAGCATCACTCTGATCATCTAGCATCGGTCCCTGTGTTGATGCTAGACCTACTTCCCAACTTCCTCCGCACTGCTGCATCCTGTACTGCAACCCATGGCCCTGCCACTACCACTGTTGCATCCATACTGCAACTCCCTCTGCATCTGTGCTGCTACCCATGGCCCTGCCACTGCCACTACTGCATCTGCATTACAGCCCCTCTCATCATGTTGCATCGTGCTACCCATAGCACTACAACTACTAATTGCTACATTGCAACCCAGTTACTAAGAAGTAAGTAACTGATCTCCAAACTCTGAAATCTCTGTCAAGCTAGAAACACTCCCGATGTCGAAGCTCCCTCTATCACTAACAAGTGCTCCCTCTCTGACCTTTGCATTGTTGCAACAACTCCATGCATCTCGCATCATTGCACACCTCTTTGTGCCATCTTGTGCTGGTGCAACACTCTTGTGCCTCTCGCACTGTTGCAGCTTTCTAGCCTTGCGAAGTTCCAACTTCTGCCCTATGCGTCAGCTTTCCCGGCTGTTCCGGAAGTTCTCGGCAGTTCCGACTGTTCCCGAAAGTTCCATCTTCTTCCCTCTCTATTAGCTTTCCCGGCAACTCTGATTATTCCTGGAAATTCCAGCGTCTTCCCTCTACGTCAGCTTTCCCAGCAGTTCCCGGTAGTTCCGGTTGTTCTGGCAGTTCTGACTGTTCCCGGCAGTTCTAGCTTCTGCCCTCTGTGTTAGCTTTCCCGACTATTCTGGCAGCTCCTGGTGCTATCTCTGCCTCTCTGCTTCTGAATTCACTACCCCTCAGCTGCAACTCTCATCACACTCTCAACTTTCTCAGCAAACCCAGCCCCAGAAAGTCGAAATCTTGGTCCCTTCGGTGTGTTCTCCAAGTGACCCTTAAGCCTCCTCTTATACTTTTCTCGTTGACAAATCAACGGCTGGGATTGAGTCCCTAATCAATGGCTAAGATTAGATATGGCTTGATCCATGACTTTTGTACCATTCTAACACAGTTTTATATTAATTCACATTAACATCTTAATTTTTCCTAAGTTTAGACTTACGGACTCCATTAAAAATATTAATTATTTTAATATCTTCCAAACTTTTTAGAATCTGCCAAAACCATTTCTGGGTATTGGAGATCTCATGTGCGGACTAGAGGTTTCTGGGAGAAATCAAACTCCAGAGAACTGAACTCCAAGGCAATTCTTGCCTAGCTACAACACATTGCTGGATGTTTTCTACTGTGCAAATAAAAGAAATTAATACAGTTCTAAGAAATGATCCCTCATAATTTATGTTTCTATATTCACACTATTCATTTGAAATAAGTAATAATAATAATCCTCTAATTTTAAGGTCACTACCTAGCCAAATACAAAATTTTCTCATAATCAAATAAGTGAAAATCCCAACACCAAGCAGTGCAGGCTTCACACTCGCCTAAAGCTTCTAGATTCCAATTGTGACTAAAGTTTTTGCTAACCATATTATATTTTTAAGGCCCCATCCTCCTTGTTCTTTAGCAATGGTTGTAGAATTCCTTGCATATGTTTTTATTTCTTCTTGTTGTCACTAGTTTGTCTTTTTACATTTATTTGTTTTTAAGGTTATTCAATGCACTGTTACATACATCTGTTACAAATAGGAAGTTTTGATGGCTTCCCCATCCCACTTGCAATGCTCATCAATAAAATTTTGTGATTCTTGTCAGCAAGACTATTTGAGTTTCCCTCTTTGACTATTTTTGTAGATATGAAAGGCAAAGTTTTTTTTAACCAAACATAACAATGTCACGCGAGTTGACAAGATGGAAATGGATGCTCTTGGTGCTTTTTTTAATGAGCAATCCCATTGCATTGCTACCACCCTAGTTTAAATTGTGTGTATCAATTTTAATCACTTTTAACATCTTGACTACATTAAACATTAGATTTTATGAATGATTGGATGACACCTTTTATATTTAAATAATCAATATAGGGTGTATCAATTTTAATCACTTTTAACATCTTGGCTACATTAAACATTAGATTTTATGAATGATTAGATGACACCTTTTATATTTAAATAATCAATATTTGCAATATTATTACAAGGTCATTATTACTATTATTATATCCAAAATTTTCTCCATATTCTCCTTGTTCTCCTTGTGTAGTATCCATATTATCCTTGTGCATTGTAGCCAATGTCCTTCCTTACATGCATTCAAGCTCTATTATTGTAAAATACACCTTATTCAGTGCAAAAGGCTCAAGTAGAACATCTCTAGACGTACCCCAAAGAGAAACGAGCTAGAAGTGGAGCCATTTAGGTGACTAAGGCAGGGGGTTAGTTAAGAGTGGGTTCCCATAGGCTTTAGTCTAATAGACTTGGGTAAGATCAAGAACATACACTCAATACCTTTTATGATGTGGTGATTAAGAACATGCACTCAATACATTAATATCAAAAACATACACTCACTTAATACCTTAATATGAAGAACATACACTCAATACCTTTTCTCATGTGGTTTTCTTTTTCTGGCTAGACAATTTTCTTTTATTGTGGATTTTGGTTAGACTTTTTTCTTTTACAGTGGAATTTGAACTAGATTTCCACTCTGCAAGAAGGTCTTGTCAACCTATGGTTGTAGGTTAGTTTACATTTCCATTGTTGTTGTTGAGCCAATCTTTTGAGGTTCAAATCAAGTAACATACCAGAGAAACCTCAAATAAAGTAGCCTACCAAAGTTTTCTCTTGAGTAGAGCATGAAAAACTATATTTCTTCCCCTCAATACTTACCTTACTTTCTTCAAAAATCTATGCCTTTCCAGGACCCCATATTTCTTTCCCTGAAAGAGTAAGTTATAGTTCAGAAAGAACCAATCCATCTTCCTTTCTGACCCTTCCTTATATCCTTTCCCCTTCAAAGAGATTTGTGAAGAGATGGATTTATTCAGGACCAACCAAAACATTTGGATAATCTGGAATGTGACATGGCATGCCCGAAATCCCCAAGAAATGCATGGGAACGAAGGTTGAATTCACATCAAAAAGAGTGATTCTAAGATGGATTTGACTTAAAATATGCAGAAGTCAATCCAGTGCCATAAGAAAAGCAAGAAACACCTATAGCAAAAGGACCAACAACATTAGTAACAAGGGTGGATCTAGAACCACCTACAAAAGCAAGGGTGGAAACATATGTTCCAAAGCCAGTTGTTTAGTATCCTATAGTGGTTGTAGAGCCAGATGTTCCATATTGTATCTTAGTTCATTTGTGAATCAAACAGTAGCATTAGTTAGTCAATTACATAGCTAGGGAATATTGTATGAGCTTGGAAGCAAAGAGATAGGAGAAAATCCTAATGAAATTGGACCAACTAATTCATTTGTTACAAATAGGAAGTGTTGATGGCTTCCCCATCCCACCTGCAATGCTTATCAATAAAATTTTGTGATTCTTGTCAGCAAGACTATTTGAGTTTGCCTCTTTGACTATTTCTGTAGATATTAAATGGTTGATAGGGAAAACCCAATTATAAAGACAAGCCTATCCATGGAGAAATGTCTTTCTACATGGGCCAGTCAACAAAAAGCCATCTAAATGAGTAGCATTCCCTATCTTTGTCACATAATTACAAACAGATACAAATGAAGGTAATAAATCCCACATTTTGAATGCAATTTATGAGATGGCATTATCGGGAATAGATTAACTAAGATACCTAAATTATACCATTGTGTCAAGGTGGGGCTCCAATGCAAGGCACAACAAGCTTGGCTTACACACTGTAAAGAGGAAAATGTGGCAATCCACACCATCTATTCTCCAAAAGATCATATATGAAAATGAATGGAGAGTAGTTTCTATAAAATCAAATCTTGCCCCAAAGCTCATCAGTGAAAAAGTGATTAAGATTACCATGATTGAATTTACTGAAGAGATGATTGGTCATACTGCACACTTCCTACCAAGCTCATCGAGCTCCCATATACTAATCTTCCAAATAAATAATTCCCCATGGAAAGGGAGGGTTTTCTTGGGTTAGAATTACGCTTCTTTCTTGGCCAAAGAAAGTGATCCACTGAACGAACCATTCTATCTTGGCAAAGAAAGAGACAAGAGAAACTAGATTGATTAATGCCCGCCCTAGTTCCTGAATTGATGTCTTCAGGAGCCTAATTGTCTTGGTTCTTTCCAAGATTCAAAACTGAAAGCTCCTCGATACCCCCAATAAGAATCAAGGACCCCTCGTGCTCTAGTATATGCGGGCAAACAACAGGGGGCATGGTAACCTCAACCAAATGATAAATCCTAAGTTTCAGCATCAACATCAAAGGCCAACAAGTGATCAAGACCATGGGTGAGGCAGAAAAAAATGCAAAATAATATGGGTTTTGGTGAATAAATTACAGACAACAAGGGACCCCTTTCCATTTTCTACTACCAACAGACCCCCACTTGATACTATAGCCTTACGATTGCAACCTTACTATATGTCAAATTCAGGTAAAAATAGTAACTACTTAACAAAACAAAGATTTTCCATAAAAAATTAACCTAGTGTTATAGACATATTTGGACACTGCAACCCCAATCTTATATGTCGATAAACCAAGGGCTCTTTAACCCCTAAAAGTGTTGTTTCATGCCCTAAAGGATCATGGTCAACTGATTACATCATTCCCCAAAAGTTCCACCTTAAAAACCACTCAGACCTCGCCAAAACTGGACCATGCTGACTGCCCCACTATTAAGGTGCGATGCATACTGACTTCTACACTAGCCAGGTGCGATGCATACTGAAGAGGCCTTCTGTGGGGTGCGATGAGCGAGGATGGAGAAATGTTCGAGACATTTTGCTAAGTGGATGCTCGTGGAATCTTCCAGAAACTTCTCATATGACACTTGCCTCTCTGAATTCGCCCAGGGATGAGTACGAGATCCAAGAAATCTCCAAGTGGAACCAAGAAAAATAAGTGGGATGACACTAATCAAAAGCCTAGAGATGACTCACACCCTTGCGGACATCTATAAATGGATCCCTCATCTGAGAGATCTAGAGGCTGGAATTTTGTAATTTGTAAGGAAGTGTTGATAGTTTGTCTTTGAGAAAGAGCATTGTATTGTTGGGTGATCTTGCTTTTCATGAGGTGAAGAGGGCTTTGATGCTGGGAGGATGATGCTGGATCAGACAGCTGGGTTGTAATTCTCCCTTCTATTATTAATAAAGTTCTTTGAGTTTTCCTCCATAAAATTTTGTATTTGTGAATGTTGTTATTTGTGAATGCCATTGTATGATCAATGTATTTCTGATTCTGCATTGTTTATGATATAATAGATCGAGATGCTTTGATGGTGTTTTGTTACTTTGTCTCTACAGGTATTCATTGAGCAGGATAAGTAGGAGAAGAGGTGCAAACTCTATCAAGGGAGAGAGAAATCAAGCAAGGAGTCAAGCGGAAGATCCAGGTTGGTCCCTTTGCTCCTCTCTTATCTATCATACATAAAGGAAATCGCAAATTGCTTTGATTGTTTGTTTCTAGGATAGCTGCCAATCCTAGTGGGACTAGCAGATCGAAAAGACACTAGTTTTCCCGGAAACAAAATGGCGACTCCGCTGGGGAGCGAATAGTTTGTTTGTTTGTTGTTGATTGTTTATTTTATAAACTATAGATGGAGCCTGAAGTTAGCCAGATAGCCTTCGAACTGCTCTTTCTCTGCAATTGCAAAGTAGATGAATGCTGCTTCAGTCAATCTCCAGTTTAGTTTATGATTTGAACATCTGACTTACAAACATTCTAGATGCCCTGTTGGTAGCTCAATAACCTCCCAATATCATACCCCTGTACTTTTTTCTTTACTGTTGATAATAGCTCAGCTTAACTCACTGAATTTAGCTGCAAATTTGAGCCAAAACCCACCTCAGTTGCGCTCCCTAGCCCATCGCAATGTCTACCACTGGAAACCAGTATGCATCTCACTTCCCGAGTGTAACAGGTGAGATGCATCCCTATTTCTATGAAGCACAGGTGCGATGACTGAGTAATCCTATTTCTTTCCTTGAAATTTGGGTTTTTTGTCCTTGTTTTCAACTCTCTTTAGTTGTTTTTCTGCTTATGAACAGTACCTCATTGTTGAAGCCTCCTTGCATTACATTGACCAGCCTCCATTGATTAGGATTAGTAAATGTTTTTATGTATTTGTCCATCATTTTCAATCCTTAGTCAAAAATTTGTGTAAATCGAACTGTCGTTTTGGTGCAAAAAGTGTCGTAATTGTCGTTTTGTGTTAAAGAGAAGAGTGTCGTAAAGTCTTCCTTTTCTATATAGTCGATTGAACTTTTTGTCATGTATTTGATTTGATTTGTTGATATTTGAAGTGTTGAAAGCATTTTCTATTCAGAATTGAAAAGTGTCGTTTAAGTCTTCCTTTCATTTTGAAAAAGAAAATGTCGAAATGTCGCTTTGAAGAAAATATTTCAGATCTATACTCAGTTTTCCTTTTTGGCATTTCTCACATTAAGGGAAAAAAAAACAAATACATGCATTTGCATTTGCATTTAGACTGTGTGTGAAAAATGCTTTAGGAAAAGTGAAATTAGTGTGTGCTGTTTGCTCTCTGTTTAAAAGAATCGTAACCTTCTTTCCTTAGTAGCTAGGATTTTCATTGCTAAAAATAAACAATGATTGTTTATCATTTTAGATTGCATATTTAGGAATTTTACATCTACATCATGTGGTGAACCTTGAAAGGAAAAATTCTAAGCAAGATCAACTCTAAAATAAATTTCAATGAACTTAACAACACTTTGGAACCTAACACAACACATCTAGAGGTCTAGGCTAGAGACGTGTTCCGACGTCGTAAAATCTAGTAACTATCATTTTCATCGAAGGTTGGGTGATTCCTCCTCTTTGATATGACAAGTGCTAGTACGGACTTGTGCTCCCCGTACCGTCGAGTATATAGTGGGAGACCACAATAAGCTGATATCCTTTATCCATAGGAAGCCGTGTTTGCGCCCTATCGATCGCAATGCACAGAACACAGCATTCGAGAAGATTGACTATCGTACATAAGTCCTTGGTAATTTCTCTTTAATTTATCACCAAGGTGTATTTTGTAGTTTTGCGATTGGTTTGGTAATTCCTATGTCTAGATTTCCAAAGTAGTCACTTTTGTTCCTTTTCGACTCCTTAAAAGAAAAGGTCCATCTGAGCACTTGTCACTTCAAGCTCATTAAAAATCGAAGGGGACTAAAGTCATATTTAGCTTTTTCTCGACTCTTAAAAATTGAAAAAGCAAAGTTGTGTCAAAGCATCATTAAAATTTATCTAAATTCGGAATAGCATCCCTATTCCTTCGTTGATCTTAGATTGATATAATGGAGTCTACCAATCATGGAATCCCTCTTGAGGAGATTCCTAGCCCTTTTACATCTTGGGGAAATATTGGTGCACCTCATATGGCCACATTGTCTTTGCCAGGTCTGACTATTGGCCTGCCAGTGTGGCTATTCTCAACCTCTGTGGTTCAAAATAACGTGATTCCCTAGCAATCAAATCAGCATCCAGTTGATACTAAGGTTGACCCTTCACCTTCCTCTTCGCTTGTTTCTCCCTCCCCTTCTTCATCTTCGCTTGGTGAAAATAGTGATGCTAGTAACCAAGTGCCTGAGAAGAAGAAGAAAGGAAAGGAGAAGAAAAAGAAGAAGTCAGTTAAGCAAGGGGGCAACCATGAATCATCTGGTGAAAATCCGCACACTAAATCTCCAAAATATCCTTGTCTAATTTGTGAAGGAAACCATTTTCATCGATATTGTCCTTGCATTTCGTGGATCTTGAGAGAATGGTCTCCTCGTTCGCACCGTCCAGTGTCATCAACCTCTGGTGATCATGTTGACAGCACACCATCAACTAGTGAAAATAAAATTCCCAGACAGAAAGGAAAGGTCAGAACTCCATGTGGATTATGTGAAGGGGACCAACATCTTCCCCATTGTCCTTTTTTGGATGAGGCCAAAAGAGTCTTACATAACCGTCCTGCTTCACCGCAGCAACTTCCATCTGAATACAAGAAACTCACCTCAAATCCTTTACTAGTTGAAAATTCGACTGACTTAACTGAATTGTTGGTCAAAACACCTATCGTTGAAAGTGAACCTTCTGAGTCCGCATCGGACCAAAGTCAACAGGTCGAAATGGAATTCGACCCAGTTTTGCCTTCAGAAGATCCACCTTTAGATGATATCATTCCCAAAGAGAGTGATAACGATACTGTTCAAATTCTTTTTGTCAATTCAAAGTCTGATGAACTTGGGGGCAATCCACCCGTTCCTTCACAACGGGAAGAGAATCCCCCAGTTCCCGCTACTCAAGGGGTTATTTCACCCGTTTATTCGATACCCCCTCCAAGCAGTCTAATCGCTTCCTTCAATTGGAATCGACTAGAAAAATCTCACCTTCCTTATAATGTACCATTCTGAATCATAGTACAAGTTTACAAAATGATCGTGTGTGGCACTATCATAGATGAAGGGGCTTCGGTGAATATCCTTTCCTCAACTACTTGGAAAGTGCTTGGTTCGCCATCGCTTATGCCTGTTACACAGAATTTGTCAGGCTTTAACAAAGGAACCACTCAACCGTTAGGGATCCTTCCTAAGTTGCTGATAACTTTGAGAAAGAAAACCATTCACTTGAACGTGATGGTGGTCCAAGGGTCGTTAGATTACAATCTACTCCTTGGACGTGACTATGTTTATAGCATGGAAGCTATTGTTTCCACACTCTTTCGAGTGATGTGTTTCCCGCATGAAGGCAAAATTGTCCAGCTTATTGACCAGCTTTCATTTCCTGGTTCAAACACAGTGCCAAGTCAAACATCATCCCTAAATGGTCTCTTTGAGTCAAGAATGACTCTTCAACCTTCATTCCATCCACCTAATTACAGCGAGTAGCCTGGTGAATGTAACGAAGCTTGGGGGGCATGCACCTTTGTCCATTTGGCCAACAAACCCAGCTGAAAAGATAAGGTTTCCTTGTAGGTTATGTGATTGGTCCAAAACACCATTCACTTTTGTCTATTCTGTGAACGAAGCCAAGGAAGTGTTTTGTCTATTCTGTAGATGAAACCATCCTACCATATGAATTTCCCTATAAGTTAAGTGATTGGTATGACACACCACTCACCTTTGTCTAATTGGCAAACAAAACCAAGGAAGTGTTTTTGTCTAACCGTTGACAAAAACAATCCTGCATAACTACAATGATTCCCATATGGTTACTAGAGACTCTCCTTTTCTCGATGCCTGGGGCATGTGTTACACTAAAAAATGTCACCTTGACTACTTACAGTTAGTATGGCTCAAATCAACAGTCATGCTACCCTCTTAGGCAAGTCTCATGCCTCTGTTATCCATCTCAAACTCAAAGAAGAGAGAAAGTCTTGTAAAAACTATGTTTATCTCTGGGGTCGCAGGTTCTCTCTAGCCTTACCTGCGGGGACGCTGACCATGTTCACAAAATCTGCGTCCATGGACGCTCTGTATATTAAGGGACAGGTGCATCCCTCTGTAAAAGGCAAAATGCGCGAGTTTTATCTTGAAAAAGTTACTTGTGGTTACTTCTAGAACATTCTAGAGGTCGGTTTGATGAAATGGATGCGCCTCCAGTTGGTTCATGTATCTCTATTAAGGAGGAACTTATCCCATCAATAAGGGAGCTATCCCACCCATAGAGGGGGATGATCCCATTGATAGTGGACCTGAATAACCTCTTTACAGCACTATAAATAAAGGCATTGAGCCACAAGGAGAGGAGGTTGGAGCTATACATTTTCTTTGGGTAAATGCTGCAGGATTTAGGTCTTCCATTAGAGCCTTTGTGAGGAGAGATTGTCTTCACTTGATTCTACTTGGGAGAGGGTGAGCTTTGTCAAAGTAGAGGAAAACCCTTGATGGACCCTGGGAGGAACTTGCACAACACCAAGGCTAGGTTGTAAGAGTTTCTTTGTTTCGTTATTAATACAAACTGGTTTATTTTTCTCAATAGCTTGTGTTAATGAGTTATTTCATGTGTTCCTTGGTCTGCATGTTGAATATATGTTTTATTATATGAAATGCAAGTGCTTGGTAATTGTTTGATTGTTTGTGGTTGCAGGAATTGACTTGAAGGAGGAGCTCATCCGGATTGTCAAGAACGGACTTCAACAACAGTGTTTTGGAATAAGGTAAGCCTAAACACTTGTAGTTTTCATGTTGTAAAAGGTGTATTTAGAGAAAGATCACTCCATTTTGTCTTGTTTGTCATTAGAATGTCTTAGACTTCTAGGAAGGTCAGTCGTGTCCGCACCCTTGACAGATTCCGTGTGACAAATTGGCGACTCCGCTGGGGATCACTGGAATTTGGGAATCCATTAATGAGAGAGTCTTTTCCTTTATATGAACTTTGCTTTGAGAAAATCATTTTTATTTTCTGGTTTTTGACTGTGAGAATTAGTATTTGGGTGGCTTAGCTGTAGATTTAGTTGGCTTTAGTTTTTCTTCCTTTTTCCAGAAGGACGCAGTCTCTGTGTGCTGCACAGTGCGTCCTTGGACGCGCTGTTGTCGACTGCACAGTGCGGGGCCGCACCTGTGACAACGGGTGGCCTGCGTCTTCCTGTAAAAGTTAAGAAAATTCCATTTTTGCTTTAAATTACTTTTAGATTTTGTTTTTTCTTAATGTTTTCTGCCCAGATCCTTTAGTACCCTGTCAAGAATTCTCACCTGAACTAGTTTTGTGAGCTTTGAGTGTTTTAGTGGTTTTCAACGAAGTTTAGACCTAGGGTTTGATTTTTGGAAAGGCTTTGTAGTAACTTTGAGCTTAGAAAGTTGTCCAGCCTTAGATATCTCTGGTTAGTCAACCTTCTTAGAAGTTGAGCCTGTCGTAAAGTCTCCTTGTGTGAGCAACTTATCATTTGAGTTGTTTTGGGTCAAATTTCGCTTTGCTTGTTTTTAAAGTATTGATTTCCATTTTCAAAAAGGACAAAAAGATTAGAATTTTGTTTTGGCTAGTTTTTGATTCTGCAATAAACTAGTCCTTGATTTGATTGTGATCAAGTAAAACACCTTAGAAATACTCATTGTTAGTTTTGGCCTCGTTAAGATTGCTTAGAGTAAATTTGCTTTTAGTTTGCTTATGAGTGCATTTTCATAGATTTTAAGAGTTGTTAAGATTGATTTTTGGTTATATTAGATTTACTTGCTTTATTAAAATAAAAATACAAAAACATCTTCTTAAAAAGTCTTGTTTCAAGTAGCTTTTTGTTTTCAAAAGAAGAAAGAGTTTTTTTCGTGTATGTAAAGAGAAGTTATGTTTTTATGCTTGGAAAAGAAAAACGAATTGTTTCTTTGATTGTCTTCAATTAAGAAGTTGCTTTTATAAAGATTGCATTCTCTCAACTTTTTAGTTAAGCAATTCATCGAAAAAGTAAAGTAGTGGATAAATCATTTTAGGTGCATTTTGTAGTGGTTTCGAGTCGAGTCAACACACCACTAGTTTCACTTCCATCACCTTTTGACTTAAGAAACAACCTTAAAAGTAACGCTTAAATTAAAATCAATCTAGTAATCTTTATTTTTCTAGGGCTCTGAAGCACCAACATAGCTTAGGCTAGGGTCTTGGAGTAGGTGAGTACTTAACTCTCCAAGACTACAAAACCAAACAGATAGTCTATCTTGAGTAGAACAAATCCAATTGTTTCAGTTACATTCTGGGAAAGCTCCTCTTAAAGGAGAAACACGAGCTCGTGTCCGAACCAGTGAGGGGATCATTCCTCCCTCGTTGGGAACGACGCCAGGCAGTACGTATTACAAACGGTAAACCTCGGATTAACCATTGTCGAGGAGCCAGGGGTCACTTATCGGTAAACCTTGGATTGTTGTCAAGGAGCCGGTAAGGGGATTGGAGCTTGCTACTCTGCCCTTGCGTGCTGTCGGAGTTTAGACTGTTCCCCCAGGTGTAATTGTTGTGATTGGTAACCTTAGTGGCCATAATATCTAGGATTCTACCCAAGGTGACGGTGGAGGGAAAGTCCCACTGTACCTGGAGCAGACGTCGGTTATACTCACTTGGATTTTCTGGGGGGTTCGCTTCACTTCGAGACGGTTAAAGTGGAGGAACTTGGTCCAGTCTATTCATTAAGCAGGTTGCCGGGGTAACTGTTCCACCCACTATTTCTGTACTGAATCCTGCGAGGTTGGGCCTAATCACCAACTAGCGTTTTTGGTCCGGAAGACTACTGTTTGTGTGTGGTTTGACGCTCTAGATTATTTAGGCGTGTGCTTCAAATTTGATTGGTTCTTTAGAAGACTTTAGGTGGTTTGATTTGAAATTTTTTACTTTGTTTTCGTGTGTTGTAGTTAAAAATCTTTAATTGTGGCGGAATTACCGAGAAGGTCCCGTCGCATTGCGGGCCAGTCTCCTGAAGTTGTATCTGTGGCCGAATTGTTGAGAAGATCCCGTGAACTTAGGGGTTCACCTCCTCGAGACGACCCCAGTTATTTAGAGGGTTTAAAGGTCCTTGTAACTCCTAGTGGCAGTAAAGTAGGGTCACCTGAAGAAGGAGAATCTTCTTTGGTAGTCCATCCAGATTACCAAAGATTAGAAACAGGTTACAATCCCGAAGCTGTTACAGTTTCCGAGCTTGCTGGTAGTTTTTCATCTGCCAGTGAAACAGGCGAAGAACCTGAAATTTCCGAACCTGTTACTCCAACTCCTAGTGTTCCTGATTCACCAAGAATAGAAAGAATTATCACCGAAAATCTTCCTGTTGGATTAATTGCTATAGAAGAACTTGTTCCAGAGGAAGAAATAGGCGTTTCTGATTCTGAAGATCTAATTACCCTTGATCTAAGGGAGCGTGAATCCATCTTTTACAGTCCTCCTAGAAGTGAATCTTGGTACCTTGCATTAACCAATTTTTTAGACAACTCAGTAGGTTTTTCTACACCTCGTACTCCGGTTCCACCTAGAGGAATTCATTCTCCTGTAAATATGTCTGGTCAGTCATCTGTGTTTTCACAAAGTCCTGAATCATTTTTACATGGCGGTCCTTCTGTTCCTACTGGGTATCAATCACTTTCTGGTACCTTTGCGGGAGCATCTCCTCAACCTGTTGATCATGGGTTATTAGTTGGAAACAGTGGTAATGTACCATTGAGTATAGGTGACGTTTATATGATGTCAGGTTCAACTCCCATTAACCAACCTCAAGGTGGCCAATTACCGCCTGGGGGGCAGCCTTCGTTAATGCCTGGGGGGCAACCTCAAGGTACTTCATTTGTGACTGGGGGGCAACCTCAAGGGTATCAACCCCAAGGGTATCAACCCCAGCCTCAATATGTACCCCAAAGTCAACCTCAGTATCAGTATCAACCTCAAGGATGGCAACCTCAAGGATGGCAACCCCAAGGGTATCAACCCCAAGGGTATCAACCTCAAGGATACCAACCTCAAGGTCAAGGTCAACCCCAGTATTCGTATTTACCTCAAGGTTATCAACCTACGGGTCAATACCCTGGTCAAGGTTATCAACCACCTCAAGGGCAATCATATGGGACTGCACCTTACAGTTATCAACCCTATCCTCAATACGGCTATGGATCTCAGTATCCTCAACCTGTTACGAGTCAATACCCTGGAATGTTAACATGGGATCCGTCACAAGGTCAACAGATGTCGCAACCAAGTATACAGTCGGTACCTCAAGCAGGACAACCTGCAGTTCCTGGTCCACCCCAGCAACCGCAACCTGTCCAGTCAAGTGTTCAGACCCCTGTAACTTCCGTAGTTACTCAGCCGCCAATTGCACCTAGTACTCCTCCTCACACGGCTGCAGCAACTACCGCTTCATCTACCATGCTTACTTCTGGAGTATCGGCAGCTCCGGTTTCTACTGTCCCTGTAACCGCTCCTCAGACATCTGTACCGTTGTCTGGACCCACGGTTCAAACCACAGTCCAGATGCCTGCAGGCCAACCTGGTACAAGTACGGTTGTTACTACTCAACCTCAATTTGTTCAACCTCCGTACCAGGGACAGTATCAACCTGGGCAAGCTGCCCAACAACCGGTTTACCAGTATCAACCGTATCCTGGGTACACTTATCAACCACCTCAGCAACCCCAGTACGGTCCGGTTAATCCTGGTTTTCCAGGAGGATATAATATCCCAAATGCGACTCCTGTTCCTAGTTATCCTGGATATCCTCCTCCTGGGGCTGGTATTGTGACTCAGAGTTTTAGAGATCCTAACCGGCAGTTACCGTTTATTGCGACTTTAGATTTACCCGACTTGACGCGCCTAACGAACGATCCAATTCAATATCTTCCGTTCTGGCCGCCAATGCCAAATAAGTTGCCCAGCGATATACCCAAGTTCGAAGGTAAGTCTGGAGAGGATCCGTCTAATCACGTGATGACTTACCACCTCTGGTGTGCATCAAATTCCATCTCAGATGATTCTATCCGACTACGTCTTTTCCAGCGTACACTCATTGGTCTCGCAGCCAAGTGGTACATTGAGTTACCACGGGCTTCTTTTTACAACTTTAGCCAGTTAGCTACTTCATTCTTAACTCATTTTCAGTTACCAGTCAGATACGATAATGGTACAGAATTATTAACTTCGCTAAAACAATCGACATCCACGTACATTTCTGATCACATCCATGAGTGGAGACGTCGAAGAAGATTAGTGAAAGTTTTTATCCCGGACCAAATTTTAGCTGAATGGTTTGTCAAATCATTATTACCAAGAATTACTGAAGATGTAGCTAAGGCCGGAGTAGTTACTGAGGAGCAAGTCATTGCTCAGGCACAATACCTTGACTTAGTTTACACTCAGTCGGGTACGTTACACGAGAAAATACCGGATCTTCCCAAATCAAACCAAATCGCTGCTGCTCCTTCGGGATCTCATGCCGCTGATGGTATGATCGGTATCGTGACTACGAAGAGTAAGAAGAAGTCTTCCAAGACCTCCAATACTCCAATTATCACTTTGCCTGATTCTCCGACAGGAGAGTCTTCTCCTCCTGAACTTACCGCCGACATTCACGCTGTAGAGTCATCTACGGCCAAATCCAAAAACGGTGGAAAGAAGAAAGGAAAGAAGAAGGCTAAAGCAGACAAGGCTCCAAAGGAGAAAACGGAAAAGTCGGAAACCAATGACGAAAAGCGCAAACCTCGTTATCCTTGTCTCATTTGTGAAGAAGATCATTTTACGAGAGACTGCCCTCATCGGGCCGAGGTAGTGAAAATAGTTAAAGGTTCTCCCACTCCTGCTGTGTTAAAGAATCCATTTCCCGAGCAGGAAAATAAGATGATAGGTTCTTCTTCGAATGCCAGTGAAGAACCCATTTTGATGATGTCTCATGTCAGGATTGCGACTCGATCGCAAGATTATGGTAGTAAGGCTCCTGTTGATGGTAAAGAAGCAGAATCTTCTCACTCTAACCCATCAACCTCAACTCCTGGTTCCGATCCACTACAGATCGAAAAACCTAACCCAGACTTAGTGATTAAGCCGCCCGCCAAGGGTGTACTTCGAAGGTCTGCTTTCAATCCACATGCGAGAGCAGCCCAGAATTACAACATTGTTGAAGACTTAGCTGTTTCACCTTCAGCAATGTCGGCACTCGAAGTGCTGCAATCATGTCCAGCGCAACGAAAATTGCTTTTGTCGGCTATTGGAGCTGTCGATGTTCAGGACCCGAACCTAATGATCTTTGATCTAGAAAGTAGTACACCGCGTCTCCCCCATCAAATGGCTTTCCAAATTCCAGTGATAGTCAAAAACAGGCCTATTCATCGGACTGTGATTGATGAGGGAGCTTCTACGTGTATTATGTCGATTCAATGTTGGAGATCGCTTGGTTCTCCTTCGTTGAACCAATCCCCCACCATCCTTAAGGCCTTTGATGGCCGTGGGTTCCGTCCGTTTGGTATTCTACAAGAATTGCCTATAGGGGTCGAAGGTAAAACCGTTAGTCTGGATGTGGAAGTGGTTGATGCCCCTCTAGACTACAACCTTCTTTTGGGTCGAAGTTGGTCATATGCTATGACAGCGGTCGTTTCATCGGTCTTCAGAGTCATTAAGTTTCCACATAACGGTAAGATCGTGACTATTGATCAGCTGACATACTTTTCATCCGACCCAACCTCTTTAGAAACTATCCAGCATGTTGGTAAAACGACAATCCCTTATAGGGACATTGGTGTAGGTTTAGTTAAGGATTCCGGTTTACTGGGAACTTTTCCTCTCCCTCCACTCAATGCAGACCCTTCGTTCGCAACAATTCATATGATCACGTCAGAAAACATTATTTATGATGATCCTTGGTATGTTCCCTCTGACTCTGAGCTAGACTCACTCGGTGATGTTATGCCGTTGAGTCCGTATGAGATTGCTTATGAAGCTCTTATGTCTTTTACCGATTTTCATTCAACCGACCAAATGAATGTGGTCAGTGAAGAGTCACTTTTCACCTCACCCTTAGAACGGATAACGTTTCCCGAAGAAGTGTCATCTGACGAACAACTTCGCGAAATCCTAAGTGTAGATGATCTACCATGGGAAGATCTCCATCACAGATCTTCGTTTTTACCTAAGGATGATGCATTTGAAAATGATTTTTCATCTATCTTTACCGCTGAATATGTCAAAGACGCTCAGGATCCAACGAAACATTCTGATTCAGAGCTGAATTTAGGGAATATTTCTCGTACTATTCCCATTGATATTTCAGTGAAGCCCGGAATCGAGGAGAACATTCATATAGGTGCCGCATGTACTGAAGAAGAAATCCAAACTTACAAGGCCCTATTCCAAGAATTCCGCGACGTGTTTGCCTGGTCCTACGAAGAAATGCCAGGAATCGATCCTGCCATTGTTGTTCATGAAATCAAAACCTACCCGGATGCTAAACCCATTCGGCAACGGTTGCGTCAGATTCACCCTCGAAAAGCAGCTGCAATCAAAGCCGAAGTCGAAAAGCTGTTGAAAGCAGGTTTCATTTATCCGATCCCGTTAACGGATTGGGTATCGAATATTGTTCCCGTCAATAAAAAACAAGGAACAATAAGAATCTGTATCGATTATAGGGATATCAATCGAGCTTGTCCAAAAGACAACTATCCTACGCCTTATATCGATCAAATTATTGATGATTGTGCCGGAAGTGAGATGTTTTCCTTCATGGATGGTTTCTCAGGTTATAATCAAATCAATATTCTACCTGCCGATCAACCAAAAACGGCATTCATTTGTCCATGGGGGACATTTGCTTATTGCAAATTACCTTTTGGCCTTAAGAATGCCGGTGCTACTTTTCAACGGGCCATGTCTTATGCATTTCATGACATCAAGCACATTGTGCAACCCTATCTCGATGATTTGCCTGCTCATTCTTTACACCGAGCTGATCACCTTGTCCATTTACGAGCAATCTTTATGAGGTGTAGGCATTATCGAATTCGGTTGAATCCCCACAAGTGTGTTTTCTGTATAGAAACAGGTCGATTGCTGGGATTTGTTGTTTCCAAAACCGGCATTCGCGTCGATCCCTCGAAAGTCGAGGCTATCATCCAATTGCCTCCTCCTTCGAGTTTGCGCCAACTCCAAAGTTTGCAAGGGAAAGCGAACTTTTTACGCCGATTCATCCCTAACTACGCCGAGGTCACTAAAGGTTTTACACGGTTGTTGAAACAGAACGTACAATTCTTTTGGGACGAGATTGCTCAACAATCTTTTGATGCATTAAAACACGCGTTGACCCATGCACCGTTATTGCATCCTCCCAACTACAACCAGGACTACTTCTTATACCTCGCAGCTTCGCATTCCACCATTGGAATGGTGTTAGTTCAAGAAGATGAATTCAAGGCAGAGCATGTGATATATTACCTTAGCAGAACCTTAAATCCAACTGAGTTAAAATATTCACATGTGGAGAAATTGGCCCTGGCAGCCGTTCAAGCTGTCCAGCGTTTTCGTCACTACATTCTTCTCCGCAAAACTACTGTTATTTCGGATTGCAACCCTATGATTTATATCTTGACAAAACAACTGCTAGGGGGCAAGTACTCTAAATGGATCGTCATCCTGCAAGAGTTCGACTTGGAGTTTGAGAAGTCCAAGTCTAAGAAATCTTTAGTCTTCGCGGAATTGATGTGTGATTTCCCGAGTGCTGACACAGAGACTGTGGCAGAGGAGTCCATTGCGGACGAATCTTTGTTTCTTATTAGCACTGTAGATCCGTGGTATGGGGATATAATCATCTATCTCCAAACCCAAACCTTTCGGCCTGAAGCTTCCAAGGAAAACCGTCGAAAAATTCGGTTTCAATCCCAGCAATACAGAATTATTGGAGATACACTTTATCGCCTGGGGGCAGACTTAGTTTTTCGACGTTGTTTAACTCACGATGAGGCTGAGAGAGTTTTGAATGATTGTCACTCTGGAGCATGTGGCGGTCATATGTCTGGGTATGCCACAGCTCAGAAGGTGTTGCGCGCTGGCTATTTCTGGCCGTCTATGTTTAAAGATTGTATCCTTGCCGTCAGAAAATGCCACAACTGTCAAGTGTTTGATCGCAAGATGCGCGCTCCACCTGCTCCTCTCCACCCTATAATTGCCGCTGGTCCATTCGCCAAATGGGGCATTGACTTTATTACTTGTAACCCTCACTCGGCCGGGGGGCATGCGTATATCATCCTTGCGGTTGATTATTTTACTAAGTGGGCCGAGGCGATGCCTACATTCGACGCAAGCGGCAAGACAGCTGCACTTTTCGTATTCAATCATATCATAACTAGGTTTGGTGTCCCACAAGCAATCATTACGGACCATGGAAGCCATTTTCGAAATGTCATGATGACTGAGCTTACAAGCCAGCTTGGTTTGCGCCACGATAGCTCTACACCTTATTATCCGCAAGCCAACGGTTTGGTTGAGTCAATCAACAAAGTTCTAGTCGTCATGATTCGACGGATCATTGGTATCCATCGAACGAATTGGCATAACATGTTATTTTCGGCGCTATGGGCATATCGAACTTCAGTGAAAAATTCAACAGGTTTCACCCCTTTTCAGCTAGTTTATGGCTTAGAAGCTGTGTTACCTATTGAGTGCGAAATCCCATCACTTCAAATGGCTGTCGAATTACTTCCAGCTACTTCCGAAGAGGAGAAACGGTTGTTATACTTAGCTAAATTAGATGAGACTCGACGTGACGCTACTTTAGCTATCGAGACTCACGCGAAACGAATGAAAGCTCAGTACGATAAAAATGTAACCCCTCGAAGTTTTTCGGAAGGAGACCTAGTATTATTATATGATCAAGCTAACGATAAACTAGGTGCTGGAAAATTCGTTCCCATGTGGCATGGGCCCTACATTGTAAAGCGAAAGCTAGCAAAAGGGGCTTATGAGTTAGTTGATTTTGATGGGGACTCTTTGGGCAAACCCAGAAATGGACTTTACCTAAAGAGGTATTATGCTTAAAATGATGGATGGAGAATTTTTAGATAGGTTAGATTTCCTTTCTAGCTAGCAAGTGTGTTAGTTTAGTCAGTGTGCTTAGTTTAGCGAGTGTGGTTTTTCGTCATTATTTTGGCTCATCTTGGTTTTACTCTTGATATTGTAGATGTCGACGCCTCTCCAAACATACATTGGATTTGCTGATGGTGCTTGTCGTAGTACACGGAATATCTCTTCCGCAGCTTGGGTTATCTATTCACCCTCTGACGAGTTAGTTTCTATGCATGGGGTAAGCCTCGGTCAAACAACGAATAACATTGCAGAATACAGTGCAGTGGTTGAATTATTATCCGAATCTATTTCATTTGGAATTCGACGTTTGATTGTGAGGTTAGATTCTGAACTTGTTGTATTACAGCTTAATAGAGTTTATGCCATTAGAAATCCTGTGTTGTTAAGGTTGTTTTTGAGAGTGCGTCTCTTGGAACGTGAATTTGATTACATTGAATATCAACATATTCCAAGGTCTTTGAATACATTAGCAGATGCAATTGCTTCTCGAGTGTTGGACAGACATTTATAATAATCATGCAAGTAAATTTAAAAGACATTTCATCATACATGTTAAACAAGATAAGCCGGTAATAGTGATATATAGATATAGATAGAAGTGTGTCCAAAAATATATACATCGTCTTCGATCATAGGTTTAACACACCTTATGATCGGCAAAATGATAGTACAAAAAATCAAAAATGTCACATGTGACTACAAAAGTGACTAGTCAATCACTGGTGGTGCTCTCTGTACGACACCACTGCGCGGGCTACCTTACGCAAAAATCTCCTAAACGGTCCAGGGACCGCGACTACGAAGCGCTGAAGCCTCATAGGAATATCATCCATAGTAGTCTCAGGTATATCTGCCGTGAGACGCTCTAGATCATGCTCCAAATCAGCTAGTACTTCTGCTGTCGCATCCTGTAGGGCCGGTGCCGGTGCAGCTGGATGTCGTCTGTCGTAAGGCCGGAGATTGGCTGGACGCTGTGGTCCAACATCTGCATTTTTAAAATTTTACTGTTACTTTGAGACGATATATATGAAAAATAAAAAATACATAATTAGAAAACTTGTGAAAATGAAAGTACCTCTGTCATCCCATTGTTCTCCCTGTGGAAGAACCATGTCCGGATCACCTCTGAAATCCATTCCGGCATATGGAAAGTCTTGTATCACAAAAAGCTGGCCCTCTAGCCAGTCGAAGTAACTGTCCGAGAATCGAACCACTGCAGCACCCTCGTCAGGATGCCGGGCCATCACCGCAACCCATCGAACAAGCTTTGGCTCCCGAGGACCCAAGTCATCAACAGTGAGTTGCTGAGGGATCAGCATAGGAACTCTCTCCAAGGCAAAGCTCACGACTAGAGGCCCATATCCAAAAGTTTTTAGTCGTCCGTTCTTTGCCTTGGTTAGTTGGCTCTTCATATGAGCCGACACAGCTTCGCACCAGTTGAAGATGGTGCCTTGGTAACAGTCAACTGCCATCCGCATTTGGGATCCGGAGGCAATGTGCAAGGCGGCCGCGCCACAAATCCTGGTGACCGTAAATGCAATAACTCTAAGTTCCGCCAGAGCGATGTGCTTTATCTCCACGCCTTTTTTATGGCGAGTCCCTGGTCTGCACCACTCCTCGCGGAGATCATCAAGGGATTGGCCACCCGGCCTGGTCCCCGCAAGGTTGAGTTGCTCACCTCTGTTTGGCAAGCCAGTGAGAAAGTATACATCCGAGGGCTCTATCTCGAGCTGGTGCCCTCCAATGTAAAAACATTGATCTTGAACGTTCCATCGCTCAACCAGCCATTCCAAAAATCTTACCTGGCCCCTCATGCCCGGTATGGTCCAATATTTGTACAATCCACATGTTCTTAAGGCATCCAGAGAGGGTTGGTGGTTAATCGCAGCTTCATCGTCCTCTACGTGCTCTCTCTCTCTCCAGTCTAACATGTTTAAGGTCCTGCACATCAAAAGAGTCAATTAGAAATTAATTTGAGCAAATTTGGTGGTTTTTTGAGAGAGTTGGGGTTTTGAAATGCGCCCTTTGCGGAAGACGCACCCCGGCTTTGTAGCACAGGGCGTCCGGACGCAGCTCGCCTGAAGGCGGACTGCGTCCCCCGACCTTTTTCCCGTGTGAGAAAAAGTCGGGGGACGCAGGTCACCCGAAGGGCACCTGCGTCCGCCGAGGGGCGCATTTTGAACCCAAAACCCCCCCAAAAAATGAAACAGAGACCAAAAACAAAAAACTAAACGGATAAAAATGAAGAGTGGGATGTGTAAAATACCTCGGTGAAGCGGCGTTCGATTCCGACGGTCAGATTTTCCGCAGCAACCACGGGAAGTTTCTTGTCAAAAGCTCCTTTTTCAACCTCAACAGTGAAACGGTAAAAATGACATGGTAAAAGGTCTTTTTATAGGTTTTTTGGATGAATTAGTTCATTTTTTACCATGAAAAGATGTTTTTGAATGTATTTTTGCCTATTTTAAACAGGTATGAGTAATGTGTCGCTTTTGTGCAGGACGAAGGGATTTCGAGGGAAATTGTAATTTTTCACAAACAAAATTTCAGAGTCATCTTTTAAGCCCTTTTCTGACTCCTAAAACATGAAAAGATCACCGAGTGTTTCTTTTTCACTCGTTAAAACGGAATTAAAAGACGGTCCCCTTTTAGCTCTTTTCTGACCGCAAAATCAGGAAAAGATTGCCGGGTTTTTGTCGTTTCAAACTCGATAAGGAAATAAAACGACGTGTCTTTGATCGCTTTTTACTTTTCAGGTTAACGACACTATTATGAAAGTACTCCTTGGTCGTAAGATCAAGCGGTTCCCCCAGGTATTATTTTATACTTTTTCGGGCTTGAGGGACACAAATATACGAAAAAGTTCAACGTGGAGTTTCCTTAAGTTTTTCAGACTCTCTAAAAATGAAAAACGCCGAGTTTCTCCTATACTGGGCTCGTTAAACTTTTACAGTAAAGGACCTGTTCAATTACAAACAGGAACGAACCACTCCTTCCTAGGGTTCGAATTTAAACTAGGTTGGACTCGTCCGAAGGATGAGCTTATAATCAAGCATATGTTATCCTCCTCAAGCTTGTTAAAAATAAAGAGGTACTTGCCAGAAATGGTGGGGGAAAAAAGAGAAGAATGAACTTATTTGTCACCTTTTGTCTCAGAAGAAACTTTATTACCGCTCTTGAACACGACACTTTTCATTCACCTGGGTTGGGAAATCTTTTACCTCACAGTTGACTAACTCACTTTGAAAATCTTTAACCAGGTTCAGGGATCAACTTTGAGTTATTCGTCACCAAACCATCTGTTGTGTCGTTATGTGTTCAAGAGGTCTGCAAGCAAAACTTTCATCTGCAAAATACTTGTCATCCATTTGACCATCCCTGAGTCAGTCCTTACAGCAACATTTCTTCAACTTGAACAATGATTTCGTGTTGCGGGCTTGCCTGCAACGGGTCGCTTTCTATCGACATCGACACATTATCTAGAAATATGACTTAGGAATCGACAGTACCTTGAAGTCTGCATGCATCAATGGCAGGTTTCTCACCTTTGACGTCAGTTTACATCATTGACTTTCGATCAAAGGATTCCGTGAAGTGTTCGACATCAAAACATCTATTCACATTTCACGGGTTGTGCTTGGTACTTTGAGGACCATTGACATTAATGGTGGTTTCTCTCACGCTTGTTAACAGTTTACATCATTGACTGGTAATCAAGTGGTTTCTACCATGTTCGACATCGAATCATTTAATCACATGGCTAGAATCGTACCAATTCGGGAAGTAGAAGTGAAGACCCTGGATCTAGTTTCTACCATCCAGGCTGCAAGGAGTTTTGTATTCATTGTCTATGTAGACTAATCATAAACAGATGGCTGCGTCCATACTGTGTCTACAAAAGTCTATAAAAATGATGTACTGCAAGATCATTCCTGTATCAGAATAGTTAGTCCATTAGTTAAAGTTTTGAATCTGAGTATGGGAATGCCTACCTCAGTGATGATATAATCTTATCCATGTATTTTGTGTTGAAAATTGCAGGTTCCAACCAGGCCATCCACAAGGCAATCCTTAAAATGATAAAGCGCTTCACCCTTCCTAGAATTATAAAACCCTATTCTATTCCAGGCTTCGCACTTTAGGGGGCAATCTGTTACACTAAAAAATGTCACCTTGACTACTTACAGTTAGTATGGCTCAAATCAACAGTCATGCTACCCTCTTAGGCAAGTCTCATGCCTCTGTTATCCATCTCAAACTCAAAGAAGAGAGAAAGTCTTGTAAAAACTATGTTTATCTCTGGGGTCGCAGGTTCTCTCTAGCCTTACCTGCGGGGACGCTGACCATGTTCACAAAATCTGCGTCCATGGACGCTCTGTATATTAAGGGACAGGTGCGTCCCTCTGTAAAAGGCAAAATGCGCGAGTTTTATCTTGAAAAAGTTACTTGTGGTTACTTCTAGAACATTCTAGAGGTCGGTTTCATGAAATGGATGCGCCTCCAGTTGGTTCATGTATCTCTATTAAGGGGGAACTTATCCCATCAATAAGGGAGCTATCCCACCCATAGAGGGGGATGATCCCATTGATAGTGGACCTGAATAACCTCTTTACAACACTATAAATAAAGGCATTGAGCCACAAGGAGAGGAGGTTGGAGCTATACATTTTCTTTGGGTAAATGCTGCAGGATTTAGGTCTTCCATTAGAGCCTTTGTGAGGAGAGATTGTCTTCACTTGATTCTACTTGGGAGAGGGTGAGCTTTGTCAAAGTAGAGGAAAACCCTTGATGGACCCTGGGAGGAACTTGCACAACACCAAGGCCAGGTTGTAAGAGTTTCTTTGTTTCGTTATTAATACAAACTGGTTTATTTTTCTCAATAGCTTGTGTTAATGAGTTATTTCATGTGTTCCTTGGTCTGCATGTTGAATATATGTTTTATTATATGAAATGCAAGTGCTTGGTAATTGTTTGATTGTTTGTGGTTGCAGGAATTGACTTGAAGGAGGAGCTCATCCGGATTGTCAAGAACGGACTTCAACAACAGCGTTTTGGAATAAGGTAAGCCTAAACACTTGTAGTTTTCATGTTGTAAAAGGTGTATTTAGAGAAAGATCACTCCATTTTGTCTTGTTTGTCATTAGAATGTCTTAGACTTCTAGGAAGGTCAGTCGTGTCCGCACCCTTGACAGATTCCGTGTGACAGCATGCAAACCTTTTTATGCAAGTGAAAAACAACCAATTTCATTTTTTAGCTTTTTAGTATTTCAAATTCTTGGGTTAGGTGATTGGTCTGATCCACCATTCACCTTCATCTATGTTGCGGACGAAGCAAAGGAAAGGTTTTGTCTAAACAAGCTGATGAAACCATCCTACCTAACCTCAGCAGTTCCTTAGCTTTAATATTTTTTTTAGCTTTGTAGTTTGGTCATTACTAGCCTACATAAAAAGGCAGTCGAGCATACTTTCTGCAAGGTTCAAGCTCGTCGCTAAAAAAAGAACCCGCACCCACAATGAGCAATGTTATCGTATAGTTCAAGCTCATTAAAAAATAAAACTACTAATGAGCAATGTTCCCGCAAGGTTCAAGCTCGTTAAAAAATAAACCTACCAACTGAGCATATGTTCCCCCAGAGTTCAATCTCGTTAAAAAATGAACCCACCTTCGGTAAATAACCCTTGTGATCGCAATTATATCAGCCTTTTGAACCTTGGTTGTGTTTCCTCCATCACATCCATCCTTTTGGCTGATCATACGCTTCCAATTGATTGTTTACCATTTTGAGGAACAGCTGCGATGAGTGGCCTTGTTAGCCACCCTCTTCACATCACCATGTTTTGAGAAGTTCCAAGATTACCCGGAACCAGTTGCTACCCTGGATACCACTCGTTCCTCAAAAAACGAGTCCACTTTAAACCCTTTTTAGACTCGCTAAATATGAAAAGACTGTCGAGCAGTTGGCCTCTCCAGCTCGCTAAAGTGATTGGAAGCGCCATGTTACAGGGAAAAGTGTCTATGCAGAACTGCTAATCCCACTAAGGCGGGTAGCTACCTTAGAAACAAACAAAGTAAAACTACTTTCATTTTCCTTTATGAAAGATAGATGAGAGAAGAATAAAGGAGACCAACCTCTGTCTTGCGCTTGGTTCCTTGCTCGATTCCTCTCTCTTCTGATAGTCCTTTGCTACTTGCTTTCTTGTATACCCAGCTTCACAGAGTACCTGTAGAATCAAAGCAGCATAACACTATACAAGAACATGGATCTATTATCATAAACAATCTAGGATCAGATGTAAATTGACCATACAAATGCACAAAACATATATTACACAAGAGTATGGAGGAAAACTTGAATAGCTTTATTGATAATCAAGAAAGAGCCAAGAGAGTTACAACCAGTTGTTCTGACCCAGCATCATCCTCTCAGCAAGTAAGCCCTTCTTCACCTCATGCAAAGCTTAGATCACCCAACACTATGATGTTGCCTCAAGAAACCAATAGCAATTCCTTACAAGATGCAAAATTCCAGCCTTCCCCCTCCTGATCTCTGGGATGAGGGATCCATATATAGATGTCTACAAGGGAGATGAGTCAGCTTGTGATTTGATTAGTGTCTTCCCTCTGATAGTTCTTGCTTCCACTTGGAGATTGATGATCTCTTACTCATCCCTGGTCGAATTCAGAGAGGCAAGTGTCACAGGAGAAGTTTCTGGAAGATTCCATGCTTCTCCACCTCGCGGATTAACACTGCCATTTGTCCCTTCTCGCCCATCGCACCCCATAGAAGTGCTTTTTGAGATGCAACGCACCTACTGAGTGTACTTAGGTGAGATGCAACGCACTTTGCCTATGGAGCAGGTGAAATGATCCAGTTTTGACCAGTTCTGTGTAGTTTTTGATGGAAAACTTCTAGGAGATGATGTAATCAGTTGACCTTGTTCTTTTAGGGGTTGGAACAACAACTTTAGGGACTTAGGAGCCCTTAGTTTATGGACATTTATGATTGGGGTTGCAGTGCCCAAAAATGTCTATAACAGTTCCCCCCTAAAGCATGAGGTCGTTAATCTTTTGATGTCGGGTGAAATGCTTTATCATGAGGATCCGAAGTTTTTTCAAGCTGGAAGGCAACCTGTATTAAGATACAATACAATACATTATCTTCATAATATTTTCATGATCTAGCTGAGGCGGGCATTCCCATGCTCAGCTTTATAAATTCATTTTCCATGTACATGAGACAGACAATCGTCTGAGTGTAGACTGATGATTCTGGTAGAGCCATCATCTCTTAGATTGGATGATTATCTGTGCAGCAATGATGTACATTTGATGACTTTATTTTCCTGAATATATATCGCAGCTCGGATGGATGAAACTAGATCCAGGGTCTTCAATCTCGTTCGATCTTCACTCAAAGTACAAGTCGATCCATGTGAGAGATGTTCCAGAGTCGAACATGGAAAGACATCGCCTGATTACCAGCCATTGGTGTAAGCCGTTAACAGGCGCGAGAGGAATCACCGATAATGATGATGACCCTCAAGGTACTACAGTAAAATTCATGTGGTGTGAATAAAGGACTTGGCGTCGAACACCACGCCAAATGTTTCGGTTGAAGGCCATTGATGTAAACCTGTCGCCGGAAGTGAGAAACTTGCCATTGAGGCATGCAAGCTTCAAAGTACTGAAAGGGTTGTTCCTAGATCGACTTCTTGGATAATGAGCTGATGTCGACAAGAATCGATCCGTCATAGGAGGGCCTTAGTGAATCCCACATCAATGACACGGAACGAAGCAAATGATTTTAATGGAGGTGAAAACGATCTGATGATATAAGGTTCAGGGTGGTGGTCATGAAAGAATGGAGAGTAAATGTATTGCAGTGGGTGAGACACAGGTGAATTCTCTGAGCGACTTCTCTTGAACATATCAGCGACACTGACATGATGGATTGGTAGCATTAACCCCAAATGTGGATGGTGTGATGGAACCATGGTGATATGACTAGTGAATGGAACATCCCAACCCGACTAGGATGCGGAGTGAAAGTGTCATGTTCAAGAGCGACTTGCTACCAACAAAGTTTCTTCAAGTTTTCTTCCCAATTTTTCCCCAGTCATTGCTGACCAGTACCTCTTTATTTTTGTCAAGCTTGAGGAGGGTAACATATGCTTGTTCTATAATTTTCCCTTTGGGCAAACCCATCGCTATGTTTTAACGAGCCTAGCGATAGTGAAACGCGTTTTTGTCCGTTATGCACAAGTTTGTCGCTATTAGGTTTTAACGAGTTTAACGAGAAATATAACTCGGTCCTTTTCAATTTTAGAGAGTCTGAAAAAGAACGTAAAGGAAACTCCAAAATCCTTTTTCATCATCTAATCCCTTAAGTCCAAAAAAGTATAAAATAATACAGAAGGGATGAATTTTCGGTACTTTTAACGAGTCGAACAAAACAAGCGCTCGATCTTTTTGTGTAATAATCCCTCAGGTCCAAAAAGATTAAAATCTAAAGGAGGGATAACACTTCCGGTCACTTTAACAAGATGGAGAGGCCAATGGCTCGGCAATCTTTTCATATTTTACGAGTCAGTTTAAAAGAGCTTAAAGGAGACTCGTCTTTGAGGAACGAGTGATAAATTCGGGTAGCCACTGATTCCAGGTAAGGTTTGGAATTTTCCAATCACAGCAGTGTCACAAGGATGGCTAACAAAATCACTCTTCGCAGCTGTTCCTCAAAAGGGGTAAACAATCAAGTGGAGGTATATGATCGGCCAATACAGAGTGGAGGTGATGATGAGAACACGACCAAGGCTTCAAAGGCTGAAGTACTACATTCACGACGGTTATTTACCGGAAATTGGTTCATTTTTTAATGAGCTTAAACGCTGGGGGAAACATTTGCTCATTGCTTATGTTTATTTTTTAACGAGCATGAAGTCCGCGTTAAAACTGCTCGATGGCGGGTTTATTTTTTAACGAGCTTGAACCCTGCGGTAACACTACTCATGATAAGTTTGCATGCCCCCAGCATAATAACGCAAATCGAGGTGCATGCCCCACAAGCTTCATTGCATTCAACTCGGCGGTTGGAATGAAGGTTTACCTTTGAGATTTGGAAAGGGATTTGTTTCATTTTTTAATGAGGTTGACACAGTAAAAGAACTATCCTCATGACTCCTTGTTTCATTTTTTAACGAGGTCGACACGAGATAAGAACCATCCTCGAAATCCACCGTATTTACAGTATTTGATAGAAAATCAAAAACTGATGGATGATTAAGGTTGCTGGAATAATCTTCGTGGTAATCCGGAAGATGGGAGCGATGGTGGTAATCTTCCCATGGTGCCTCTCCTATCATCATTGATTGAATGATTCCTTCGTCTGTAGAATGTACATGCGACCAAGGATCTGAAGAGGTGCCATATTCCTTAGATCTATCTATCCAAACACTCGATAAGCATTGATTTTGGTTTGCCCCCCAGGCCAAGAAAATTGATTGCTACAATATTTCTAAAATGGCGATGATCCATGCTGACAAAATGTTTAGGAATCTTCTGAATCCATTAGATATAGAAGATTTCATATTGCAGGTTTCCACTGTGGCCACTTCCGCCAGATTACTCGGAGGCGGTAGGGAAAAAGTACCCATTAAGGCAGGGTCTTTTAGGAGACCTACTCCGATATTTTGAAGTGAATGATTGCTTCCATGGATCATTGGAATGCTTCCCGTAACTTGTGAACTGTTGGGGAGAAATGTTTGTTGGTCGACGATTGTAATTCCTCCTTGAAAGGGAAATGCAATCTTCCTGAAGTAGGTCGACACAACTGCGGCCATGGCATATATCCAGGGCCTTCCCAGTAGGATGTTGTAATCAAGGTTTCCGCCGATTACTTCAACATCAATTTCTATTGTTTTGCTCCCCAGTTCAACTTGCAAGTTACTTAAAATCCCGTATTGAGTGTATGATCGTCCATCAAATGCTTTTAACATCGTTGACGATCCTGACAAGGGTGGTGAGCCTAAATTTTTCCAGCAACTCATCGACATAATACATGTAGATGCCCCCTCATCAATAATTGTTCGATGAACAATTTTGTTGAGGGATTTCACTTGAATAAGGAAAGCTAGTTGAGCTGGTAACTGAGGGTCATATCCTTTGTGATTAAAGGATACAAGATTGGAATCTGTTGGGTCAATCCCACCTATTACTGATAATAGATCCTGCTTTTGGGAGGGGAAATTTTGCGGTACCTCAAGTGTTGACATAGCGGACGGCGATTGGGCCAGGTCCTCTACTATATTATAATTCTGTGCTACTTTGGCACGAGGATTAAATGTCGATTTGTGTACTACTCCCTTTGGCAGATTTATCATTGGCTCAGGAATGATGGGTGGCACAACTTCGGTCAAAGTTGTTGTTGAACTACTAGGTCATTCATTAGCCTTGTTATTCGACAGCTGTGGATTCTCGTAATCTTTATTCCTTGTCAAAGCATCATTTTGCTGCTTTGAGATAGACAACATAAGCACTTGAGATCGGGAAGCATTTTGATTAGCAACCAGTTTGGTTCCCAGGTTTGGAAACGGATCAGTCAATACTGCTGAGGTTTTTGAACTCTTAAAGAGTTTCTTAACTTCAGCTTTATGTGGACAATCTCTCGTCCGATGATCCTCATTGCATATCTGACACCCCGCAGGGGATTTCCTTTGCCCAGAAGGGTTTGCAGAAGATTTTTCAGGAGATGACTAATCCTGCATCTTTTTTCTCCCTTTATTTTTCTTCTTGCCCCCTGGTTGCTTCAGTTGTTTGCCCTTGTCGGTCAACACGGCATTTACCTTCGAGGCGAGAAGTTTTTCATTTGCAATTTGATCAGAAATCTTACGGTCTTTCTTAGATGTAGCCTTTGTCGATTTCGTGCTTGTCGTACCTATCATGCCATCGCCGGCATGAGAGTCATTGTTTGATTTAGGAGGAGGAGGGACCGGGAATTCCGATCTGGGAGCATCAGGTATTTTATCGTAGAGCGTGCCATACTGAGTTTAAATCAAGTCTAAATATTTTGCACGAGCAATAACTTGCTCTTCGGTGATGACTCCCCCTTTTGCCAATTCTTCTGTAATGGAAGGTAACAAAGACTTAATAAACCATTCAGCTAAAAGCTGATCAGGAACATACATTTTTACCATTCTACGATGACGTCGCTACTCATGAATATGATTAGATATGTGAGTGGTCGTTGTTTGTTTGAAATTGGTAAGAAGTTTTGTTCCCGTTTTGTACCTTATCGGTAACTGAAAATGGGTTAAAAAGGTTGTGGCTAGGGTACTGAAGTTTTCAAACGAAGCTCTGGGCAATTCGATATACCATTTTTCTTCCGGACCAGTTAACGTCCTTTGAAAAAGGCGAAGTCTAATCAAATCATCGTTTAGGGTGTTTGATGAACACCACAAATGAAAGGTCATCACATGATTCGACGGATCTTCACCCGGATTTCCATTAAATTTAGGAATATCTGATGGAATTTTATGCGGAATCGCTGGCCACCAAGGGGCGTAAGCGATTGGATCGTTTGTTAACTGATTTAAATCCGGTAACTCTAAAGTTGCCACGAAGGGTAACTGTTGATTCAGGTCAGGCGAAGCATACCCAGGATAAGATGGAATCGCCTAAGCAGTTGGTCTTTGCATACCAGAATAATGCATCTGATGCTGGTAACTTTGGTAAGGTTGGTGGGCATAACCATTGTAGAATGGTTGATTTTGACCGTTTTGAATATACAGTTGCCCACTATTTGCAAATATTTGTTGCTCAGATCCTTGGTATACTTGTTGGAATTGCGGTTGTTGGTATTTCACCAGCCATGGTTGTGACCCATGTGCTGTTGCCCGATACTAACTGTTTGACCAAGATGAGGGGTAATTGTACCCGTTTGGGCCTGTGTCATTCCACCAGTCGGCGATTGTGGTTGAGTCGCAGGGTCAAGAGGCTGTTGCATTACAACCTGAGAAACCTGAGGTTGGCATACAACAGGCAGCGCTTGTACTTGCGACACCATCACAATAGCTGGCGTAGTTGGTATATTTGACATAGGTAAACATTGTTGCATCGAATATACAACTCTTGGTTGTTGAGGTAGTATCGGTACCCAACCGCTAGATGTAATTCCAGCATAACCTGAATTTTGTTGTGAACTCCCATATCGATGTCCTCCCGGAGGAGACAATGAAAGGGTATACTTCCCCCCATACGGCGGTAATCCGGTACTTAAAGGAATGGTTTGCCCTTAAGGACCGGACTGCCCAAATTGACATCCTAAAGGATCAATTTGTTGAGACTCAACATAAGAGTTTCTGGATATTATTCCGGATGAACAAATAGGAACGGACCATACTGTCGAAATAGCCCCTGAGTGGGCCCCTTCTAGCGATTGAGAGCTAGTTGGGACAGATGGTATACCGGCGAACATTGTTGGAGTGACAGCAGGAAGTTCTGTCGTCGCTGTGTCGGATGACACAGTCCTAGATGTCGACGGTTGTTCAGACATTTCTAGTCTATCCAAAAGATTACCTAGCGATTCTACAAGAGCTTCCGCTAGCGGTAGACTAATTTCTGATGAAGAAGGATACAGAGTGATCCCGACTCCAAATTGCGATGGAGTACTAGATGGAGGATCCTCAACAATCTCTTCTATAGCAATCAGACCAAGTGGAAGAGGTAGACCGTCAGGTCCGTAAAATATTTCTGGTGCCGAAGAAGGTATGGAATCTACAGCGACAGATGTTTGGGGAACAACACTCTCCGAACCGGTTGTAGATGAAACTGGTTCAGTAACACAAGTGTTTATCCTCAAACTAGGATCAGTACTACTGTCTTTCGGTGGCTGCTGAACTTCTTCTGTAAAGGCAGGGATACCAGAAATGTTTGGAGTAACCGGAGTCTCTGATGTTGTTGGAACACTTGTTCTAACTTTACCAGGAGATTTGGAACCGGTTAAACGAGTTCGCTTTGCCCGTAATAGTTTCGATTCCGGAGACAAAGACAGTTGACTCGTAAGCCTCCGCGAACGACGGGGTTTCAATTGACTTTCTTCCACAATTGCGGATTACTCGATCAACTAAAAATCAAGGGGAAGTATGTTTCTGAATTAGATGAATTTTAGACGTTTTGACACAACTTGTTTTTCCAATTTTTAAGAGTCGAGAAAAAACAAAAGATGACTCTAGTCGCCTTCGATTCTTAATGAGCCTGAAGTGACAAGTGCTTAGATGGACCTTTTCCATTAAGGAGTCTGAAAAGGAACGAAAGGGACTGCTCTGGAAATCTAGGCGGAGGGATTACCAAACCAATCGCAAAACTGCAGAATACTTTTTACGGTACGGCAGTCAATCTTCCTGAATGCTGTGTTCAATGCATTGCGATCGATAGGGCGGCAGACACGGCTTCCTATGGATAAAGGATTAAGCCTATTATGGTCTCCCAAAATATACTCGACGGTACGTGGGAGCACAAGTCCGTACTGGCGCTTATCGTCTCAAAGTGGAGAAATCACCCAACCAACAGTGAGAACAACAGTTACCAGGCTTTACGACACCGGAATACGTCTCTAGCCTAGACTTCTAGATGTTGTGCGTTAGGTTCCAAAGCATTGTTAGATTCATTAAATTTATTTTATAGTTGATCTTGCTTAAGAAATTTGCCTTTTAGATTCACCGTGTGATGTATATGTACAATTCCTAAAATGCAGTCTAAGATGATAAACAGTCTTTTTATCTTCTTTGTGCAATGAAAATCCTAGCTACTAAGGAAAGAGAGACAGTATTCTTTCAACAAAGAGCAAAGAGCACACACTATATGCACTGTCCTAAATCAAACCAATCAAACAGTCTAAATGCAAATGCACATGCATGTATTTGTTTTCAGCCTTATTAATATGTGGATGATAAAAAGAAAGCTAATGCGCAAATCTGAATTATTTTTCAAAGCGACAATTACTAACAAGTTTCTTTTCAAAATCAAAATGGAGACAATGACAACACTTTGCGATTTGGAAATGAAAACTTGCTTTCGACACTAGAAAAACTACTAATTTAGATCAAATACAATAGTAACAGGGTAATCGACTATCAAGAGCAATCAGACTCTCTTCTATGACTGAAAACGACACTTGTGACACTTTCAAATCAAGAAACGACAGTACAATTACGTTACTTCTTTGCAAAGGAGAACTGAAAATGACTCAACAAATACACAAAAACATTTACAGTTCTTTGCACAATGGAGGCGAAATAACAGCAAGGAAAGGGGTTTCAAACAGAGGTGTACTAACTACAGGCAGCAAAACTCTTGAATATATTTGAAAAGAGTGAACACAGAAACCAAAATTTAGGAACAATGCATAGTCTGATCAGTGCACCTGTAACACAGTGAATTTGAAATGCAGCACACCTACTACACTCGGGAAGTGTGCCGAATTTGAGATTCACAGAACAGACAGTGCGTTGGGCCAGGGACGAGACTTTGCTTGGGTTCCGAGTCACAGTTTGCAGTTCAGTTCAGGGATTTTGGCCGAGCAAGTGGTAATCAGTAAATCAATCACAGGGGTAGATCCAAGGAGGTTACTAGAGCCACCACAAGGGCAATTAGAGAGTTTGTAAATCAGTTGTTTAATTCATAAACAAGACCCAGAGATTGACTGAAGCGACATTTATCTACTTTGCATTTGCATAGCAAATGCAGTTCGAAGGCTACCTGGCTCAACTTCAGGCTCCGTCTGTAAGTTTATAAAGTAAACAAATGTAGATAAACAAACAACCTAGTCGCTCCCCAGCGAACCTAGAGATTCTGGGTTCGATCCCCAGCGGAGTCGCCATTTTGTTACAGGGAAAAGTGTCTATGCAGAACTGCTAATCCCACTAAGGCGGGTAGCTACCTTAGAAACAAACAAAGTAAAACTACTTTCGTTTTCCTTTATGAAAGATAGATGAGAGAAGAATAAAGGAGACCAACCTCTGTCTTGCGCTTGGTTCCTTGCACGATTCCTCTCTCTTCTGATAGTCCTTTGCTACTTGCTTTCTTGTATACCCAGCTTCACAAAGTACCTGTAGAATCAAAGCAGCATAACACTATACAAGAACATGGATCTATTATCATAAACAATCTAGGATCAGATGTAAATTGACCATACAAATGCACAAAACATAGATTACACAAGAGTATGGAGGAAAACTTGAATAGCTTTATTGATAATAAAGAAAGAGCCAAGAGAGTTACAACCAGTTGTTCTGACCCAGAATCATCCTCTCAGCAAGTAAGCCCTTCTTCACCTCATGCAAAGCTTAGATCACCCAACACTATGATGTTGCCTCAAGAAACCAACAGCAATTCCTTACAAGATGCAAAATTCCAGCCTTCCCCCTCCTGATCTCTGGGATGAGGGATCCATATATAGATGTCTGCAAGGGAGATGAGTCAGCTTGTGATTTGATTAGTGTCTTCCCTCTGATAGCTCTTGCTTCCACTTGGAGATTGATGATCTCTTACTCATCCCTGGTCGAATTCAGAGAGGCAAGTGTCACAGGAGAAGTTTCTGGAAGATTCCATGCTTCTCCACCTCGCGAATTGACACTGCCATTTGTCCCTTCTCAACCATCTCACCCCATAGAAGGGCTTTTTGAAATGCAACGCACCTACTGAGTGTACTTAGGTGAGATGCAACGCACTTTGCCTATGGAGCAGGTGAAATGATCCAGTTTTGACCAGTTCTGAGTAGTTTTTCATGGAGAACTTCTGGGAGATGATGTAATCAGTTGCCCTTGTTCTTTTAGGGGTTGGAACAACACCTTTAGGGACTTAGGAGCCCTTAGTTTATGGACATTTATGATTGGGGTTGCAGTGCCCAAAAATGTCTATAACACTCCATCCCTCCTGTGTATTTTAAACTTTTCAGACCTGAGGGATTATCTCATGAAAAAGTTCGAGTGCTTGTCTTTTTCGGCTCGCTAAAGTGATCGAAAAGTCATCCCTTTTGTATTATTTTAAACTTTTTCGAACTTAAGGGATTATGCTACGAAAAAGAACTATTTGAGTTCTCTTTTTGTCCCTTTTCAAACTCTCTAAACATGAAAAGGACCGAGTTTTCTTTGTCTTTAAACTCGTTAAAACAATAGCGACAAACTTGTCCACCCAAACAAGAAGGAGTTTCATTGTCGCTAAACACGCTAAAACATAGCGACAGGTTTGCCCGAAGGGCAAACTATAGAACAAGCATATGCTATCCTCCTCAAGCTTGATAAAAATAAAGAGGTACTGGTCAGTAATGATTGGGGAAAAAGGGAAGAAAACTTGAAGAATTTTATGGTAGCAGGTCACTCTTGAACATGACACTTTCACTCCATCACCATGATTGAGTCAGGTTGGGTTATTCCGTTCACCGGTCATATCACCATTGGCCCTCCATACCATCCATCTTTTGGGGTTAACGCTACCAATCCATCTCAGTGTTGCCGATATGTTCAAGAGAAGTCATTCAGAGAATTCACCATCCAGTTAGTGCCTCATCCACTGCAATACCTTCACCCTCCATTTATCATGACCACCATTCCTAAACCTTGTATCATCAGATCGTTTGCACCTCCAGAAAATCATTTGCTTTGTTTCGTGTCGTAGATGTGGGATACATTAAGGCCCTCCTACGACAGGTCACTTCTTGTCGACATTAGCTCATTATCCAAGAAGTTGACTTAGAAACAACCATTTTAGTACTTTGAAGCTTGCATGCCTCAATGGCAAGTTTCTCACTTCCGGCCACAGGTTTACATCAATGGCCTTCGACCGAAAGATTTTGCGTGGTGTTCAACATTAGATCATATATTCACACCACGTGAATTGTATTGCAGTACCTTGAGGGTCATTATCATTATCAGTGATTCCTCTCGTGCCTGTTAACAGCTTACATTATTGGCTGGTAATCAGGCGATGTCTTTCCATGTTCGACTTCAGGACATCTTTTCACATGGATTGACTTATACATTGGGCGAAGATTGAACGAGTTTTGAAGATCCTGGATCTAGTTTTATCCATCCGGGTTGCGATATATTCAAGAATATAAAGACATTAAATGTACACAGAAGCTGCACAGATAGTCATCTAAGCCAGGGAAGATGACTCTTCATATGAAGAAATCACTAGTCTGCAACTGCAGATGATTGTCTGTTCTATGGACATGAAAATGAATTTATAAAGCTGAGCATGGGAATGCTCGCCTCAGCCAGTTCATGAAAATAATATAAATATGATGTATTGTATTGTATCTTATACAGGTCACCTTCCAGTTCGAATACCTTGGATCCTCATGATAAAGCATTTCACCCGACATCAAAAGATTTACGACTTCATGCTTTAGGGGGAAACTGTTATAGACATATTTGGGCACTGCAACCCCAATCTTATATGTCGATAAACCAAGGGCTCTTTAACCCCTAAAAGTGTTGTTTCATACCCTAAAGGATCATGGTCAACTGATTACATCATTCCCCAAAAGTTCCACCTGAAAAAACCACTCAGAACTGGCCAAAACTGGACCATACTGACTGCCCCACTGTCAAGGTGCGATGCATACTGACTTCTACACTAGCCAAGTGCAATGCATACTGAAGAGGCCTTCTGTGGGGTGCGATGAGCGAGGATGGACAAATTTCCGAGACAGTTTGCTAAGTGGATGCTCATGGAATCTTCCAGAAACTTCTCATATGACACTTGCCTCTTTGAATTCGCCCAGGGATGAGTAAGAGATCCAAGAAATCTCAAGTGGAACCAAGAACAACAAGTGGGATGACACTAATCAAAAACCCAAAGATGACTCACACCCTTACAGACATCTATAAATGGATCCCTCATCTGAGAGATCTAGAGGCTGGAATTTTGTAATTTGTAAGGAAGTGCTGATAGTTTGTCTTTGAGAAAGAGCATTGTATTGTTGGGTGATCTTGCTTTTCAGCTCATATTTATTTATCTATTTATTTCTCATCATCTATATTTGTTTTTATTCCTAGATCTTAGCATTTCATTCACGGAAAGTTGTTAATTAAAATTATATTCATGCATATAATTTAGATCTCATTGCCTCCATAAATGAAAGATGCAACCAGTTATTTTTTATTTTTTTTGAAGACTACGTTCAACATTCTCCATAATAATCACCGATCTCAAATCTGCGAAAATAGATCTGTGAGCAAGTCTTTTTTTTTTCTTTTTTTACTACGTGGGCATCCCGGATCGAGTGGTTCATGAAGCAAAAGTCGGTGATTTATTTTTCCTGCTGGGTTCTAGATCCAATCTTCTGTCACTAGATCTAGATCTAGATCTAATCTTCTTTGCGGCTGGGTTCTAGATCTAATCCTCTGCGGCTAGATCTAGATCTAATCTTCTGCCTTATTTCTCTGCGGCTAGATCTAGATCTAATCTTCTGCCTTATTTCTCTGCGGCTAGGTCTCGGCTTTCTACGAGCAAATATGGCTCCCAGCTTTGCGAAAATAGTTGTTGGCTCAGTTCCGTCTGCTTCTGGAGGGCAAGCTCATGTGCATATTGTCAGTGAAGCCCCAGCTCCCACTGTCCAGGTGGTCCAGGCCTCACTCGATGAGGCTTTGAAGTTTTCCGAAAGTGCCCTAATCTGTCGGTTCAATGGTTTTTGGCCACGGTTGACAACTCTCCACAATTGGATCTCGGAGGTATGGAAGCCTGTCATTTCTGATGAAATTAATATCTACCCCTGTGCTAGGGGTTTCTTTATAGTAGATTTTGAAAATCCTGAAAGCAGACAATGTATTCTAGATTCCGACCCTTGGTTTTGGGAAAACTCAGGCCTATTCATGAAGCCATGGAACCCATCATTCGATTCTTCAACCGCAGTCATAACCTAACACCAGTTTGGGTGAGATTGCCAAGCCTACCCTTGCATCTCTGGAATCTCTCCTCGCTAAAAGCCATTGGAAATGCAATTGGGAAATTTCACTGCAGGTGCCCAGAAACAGAGGAATATGCCAGAACCACCTATGCACGCATCTGTGTGGAAATGGACTTCAGCACCGGATTCCCAGCTGAAATAAACCTAACAAGTAAAGACTATGTGTGGAACCAGAAACTCGATTATGAAAGTTTCCTCTTCAGATGTCGATCCTGCTTTGAGACGGGCCATCTAGCCAAAAATTGCCCAAAAGCCTCCCAGAAAAATTCTACTAGAAAAAACCACCACAGATCTACATGGTGGGAAGGAGCACAAAAAGAACACTACACTGTCATCAAAGAAGAATACTCTAGAGAAAACTCTTAATCACAAGAAAGAAACAACTCTCAAGACAAGCAGGGAGAAAGCCTCGCCCAACAACAAAAAAGTGAACTCGACAACCCCTCAAGCATCAACAGTTATGAGGATTCGGATACCGCACAAAATAAATCGTCATTTAACAGCCAAACAGATCTCCTAGACCAAACTTCTTCTCTGTCTATCTTCAAGAGGACGAACACAATAGATCGCGAAGCTAAGACACCAATGTCCCAAGAACCAGAAGAGATGAAGGAGATGCAAGAAACAGGAAGTTGGAAGACCGTAGAGAAAAAAAAGAAAGCTACAGCATCAATCTCGCCAAGAAAGACAAGGAGCCAGACAATTAAAACCTAAGAAAATTATAGGTCCGATAAACCAATTTAGTCTCAGTGGACGTTAACCACTATCATCATCATCATCATCATGAACAATATTTTTAGCTGACATGTTTGAAAGGTCATTATTTTGACTACAAGAGGTCAATAGTCTGAAGCTTAGCTAATGAAGTCATTTACAAGTTACCTACACATGGAGGGATGTTTTAGTTACCATCTATCCTATATTCTTGGCATGCTCGAGGTTTATAATGGGTTTTTGGTGACCCTATGATTCAAGCAAGGGCTGGAGTATTGTTGTTAGTCAATTGTTTATATTTTAAATAGTGTTTACATCCATCACCTCATTCCCAATATATCTCATGTCAGGAATAGGCCAGTGTTGGCTTCTCAAACTCGCATCGGTTGACAAATATTATGTAGCTTCCAGTAGAACCACACCCAATGTCCATGTTATGCTCCCAGATCCAAAAATTATTTGCTTGTCCTTTAAATGCGACCCATCTGTAAGGAGGGATACTGCACGTGCTGCACGAAAATAATACTTTTCTACTAATGGCTATCGAACTACACTTTTCTGAGCATCTTTCCATGGTTTTGAACAAAAATGTTCACCTTTCTCTAATATCTCATGATAGGTGGCAACAAAAGATATATTATAAAATTTGTAGACAAAAAAGGATCCAAACAATGCATAAAAACTCCCATCTGGTGGTGGATGACGCTTTTTAAGGGCACAAGGGTACTACTCACAATTTGTAGCTACAGATGAATGTGACCGTAAAAAGTCATTAACAGTAGATTTAGTCAGTGCTTGGCATTCTACCCAGTCAGAGTCACCAACCAACTATATCTTTGTTCCAAAGTTTTATTTCCTTGTAATCCTCCTACCATTTTGAAGACTTCCAGCTTGATGAGGATAGAATTTAGAACAATGATATGATTGTCTATAGCCAGCTTGCAAACACTGATGTTTTATCTTCTAATTCATTTGATTATTGGAATAGTGTAGTTTTTCATGGTTCCTCTCTGCAAGCTTCTTGTGTGGGAGTATGACTGACTCCTAAATAAGCAACACTTAAAAATAGGTAAAAAAATAAAAACCCTACAACTATTTTTATCCACCTTTCATTCAGAGAGAATATGGAGAATGGCATATTTTCCTTTGAAAATTTATCCTTTTTCATATTCAAATATGAATACATTGTATGAACCAATCTTGAATGAATTCTTGGTTCTAAATCAATTTTACTTGTGATTCTTAACAACTCTAGAAGATAGGATGCATGATGCAGGCTACATGCTCTTCCATAGTCTACCTGTTTCAAATCAAAAGGGGGAATCGAGAGTGGTATTGGACTAGATGAGTGTGAAAATCTTGAAGTTGGTGTGGATGTTGAGAAATGTCGAGAAACACTGCATATGTTGTGGCCAAACTATTGAGCCCCATCTAGTATTTTTGTCCACTTCTAACTTGTCTTTCCAAGAAGAATAACAACCCTAGAATTTTTTAATATTGAACACTATACTTAGTATAAAAAACCTTTAAGTATTGAACCAATAAGCCTTGATCCTTCAGTAGAGTAGTTGAATCCAACACAGTTTCCTGCAAGATAAAAGAAATAAATTTAGGGAAATCAAGATTCCTTTTCAATAGTCAGCATTGAGATATGATTATAATATTGTCTTTACAAAACAATTTCAAGTAAAAAACTACGAAATTGTGAATACAATGACATTTAGTAGTATTAAATGAATAATTACAAAAATCCAAGGGATGTGATATAATATGTGCTTAGTGCACATATCAGTTGTACAAACTGGACAAACAAATAGGGTCACATTCTTGCTAGAGAACTAACTCCTCCTAAGGAACTTCACTCACTAAAGTTTTCAATTTGAATCAAGGCTTCCTTTTACCTAACAAGGACAAACTAATTGTAATCATTGCATGTTAAATATGGTGTCATAATCTAGTATAGTAATAATTAGAAGCCTAGTTTCAAGTAAATTAAGAATACAAATGTTTTATTTTCTCCTCATTATACCATCATTGACGTTGACCATTAGAAAGAAAACTACATCTCATAGTACATAAACTTATGAGCCTCATTTTGCAAATCTACCAATCTAATCAAGAGCATGCATGCTCTAAACTATATAATCAACATTCATAAGTTCTCAGCCACATCTATAGTGTGAAATAGATAAACACCACTGTGCTACAAGACTGTCACTTTGAATCGTTAAACCTTATAAACCATAACCGAAAAAGATGTAATACATTACCACAAATTCTACCTAATCTTGACATCTAAGTAAACCACTGTGAAGGTAATTATAGTTTTTATGTTAAAGTCAACAAAATGACATCTTAGACCAGACCATCTATTGTAGCATCTATATCTTTCTCGTTTTTTACTAAAGCCCTTTTTCTAGTACCAACCTCAAGCTTCTCCAATTCCCCAGCTATTGCAAGATAGCTATACAATACCCTTTTTTTCAGTTTAGTTTTTTCATCATTGTCTACTAAGTTTGGATCTCTTCACCATTTTCTTCATTCACAGTTGAAGATTGAACTCATAGCCAATCTTTCCGCCCATGATTGCTACTTTCAAAATATTTGATTAGGTTCTCTGTCTCTTGTAAACCAATAGAAGAGGGAGAGAATTTTTACAATTATTATGCCTTAATGGCCACCTCTTCCATATACCGCCTTTGACTTTCCACCAGTAAACCCAAGCTCTGGAAGAAGTGACCAACAATAAGAATATTACAAATAAATATCATAAACCTCCAGTAGAATATCATCTGAATATTTCGTGGGCCATAGCTTATCAAGGTAATTTAAGACAAGCATAAAAAATGTTAAATATCTAAACATTTATAAAATAAACAAAAGAATTGAAGTATCAGTTTAGATACACAAGCTTCAGCCATCTAAAGCAAAATGTTAAGAAGAATACCATGTTAAGTTGCTTGCAATGAGTTAAACACAACCAGTCCTATATAGATCTATATAAGTGTACTTACTGCAAGTGGAGGTGGTCTCCACTGAGGTGGTGGTCCAGATAACTCAGGATTTGACACTACAAGGTACTTTTCCCCTAACTTAGAACTGGTCTGCACGTGCTAATCATAAAGGTGTTTAGGTTGGCATAACCCCTCAGAAAATGCTACTACTCTCTATATATTTTTACTAGGATAGTAGAGGTAACTAAGTACTTAATTTGTTATTTTACAACATGAAAATTATAAAAATCTCGAATTCTCACTTCTCCAAAGTCATTTTTTGTTTCTATTAAAAAAAATTCACCACTAAAATTTCAAATGTATCAATAAAGAGTAAGAATGGGGGACCATCATTGGCAACCATGACAGTCACTCTTACATTTTGGAAAACAAAATCGTTGGCTTCCTCAAAAGGATTTCGTTGTGCAATGGACTTAGAATAAAATTGCTATAACATGTAGGAAACAAAAGCCCTAACTATTTCCAAACCAATATGCATCATATTAGATGTTTTTCTTATCAGAAACTTTCAAGTTATCAAAATGAGAATTGAGGTACATGATGTATTTTCATTCCCTGGATAATCCAAGATGGATCGGTACATGAGAGATAGTCCTTGGTGGATTTTCACAGTTGATAAAGCTTACTCGGTGTATGCTTGACCTCAAAATGTTTTTTGGCTTAAGATTTTCTCTTAGGCATCGAAGTTCTCTTATGGGCATTGTAGATCCTTTTTCACTTGAATTTGTAAGGTATATTCAGATGATTTTTTAGAATAATTATAATTTTTAATAAATTTGACTCTTGATGCATGGACATATTGAATTACAACCAACATTCCTTATCAACATCCTCACCTATTTACTATGATGTACGTAGGCCAATATGCTATTATCTAAAATTCAAGTTATTGAAGTCACTCTCCTTCATTTTAATACTAGAAATAGGTGACAATTTTCTTTGTTTTGTAGAAGTATGAGTTGCGATAACTGTGAAAAGTGGAGACACACTCTAATATGCCATTCTCTGAAATTCTAGTCAGTGAATTTATTCTCCTTCATTTTGATAGTAGAAATAAGTGGCAATGTTTTTTTGTCTTGTAGAATTATGAGTTGGGACAACTATTTGAAAACTAAATTTCTCTTGTATGCTTCTAATTGTGTTGCTATAAGAAAAATCTTATGAACTCTGTTATAAATGGATTAAGATCCTATTACATCCTCTCAATGTTCACTTATGTAATTAGTAGCTTAGGAGTACTCAACAATTTGGGGAAGTAAACATGGCAGATGATGTGGGAAAACTATTACTAACTCATTAATAACAAATGAGACATCAGCACAACAATCACACTTACTTTTAGAATATATAATAGCACAACCTAACCCTTACACTTCGTAGTATACCATGAACATGGAATTTCTTAAACCATAACAATATTATGTTTTCACATCTAAAATAAGGTTGCCATGTGCCATGGTTGGGATTTAAACTTTACATCCACATTCTATTGAAGTGAAGAATGGGAACTCCCTTCTTTGTTTACATGAACTCTTGTCCAAACACCACCTAATGGTCATACAATAGAACAATGGCAAGACTTGTCCTTTTTATCCATTCCCCCAACTTGATTTGAACATCCTTGACCATACCAACAATTATCTTCTCATCTAAGTTTATGGATTTGAATGAGGTTTGAACTAGCTCAAAATACAATCATAGTCTCCTCACCACATCCTCGCTCACAAAGTTATGAGTCACGGCAGTCCAACTACTTCCACATTGAAATTGATATTCAATGCAAATATATCTTCCTAAAACAAGATACAAAGAAGCATTGAGTAATGTCAGCCAAACTGTGGAAGATGTCTTCCTCCAGCAAGATACATCATACAATAGAGAGTTGAGAAAAGTCAACCAAATTGATGAAAGGGTTTGTTATAGACCACCGAATTATGTGCATAAGCATAGTAAATACAACACCAATACTTAGGTTTGCAAAGTCTAAGTTTTGTTTTGGAATTTCTAAGTCTGACACGTTAGAAACCCTTCATGTACTTTACTGATTTATTCCTACCTACTTATTCTATTAATTAACAAGTTATTTACCATGTAAATACTGGAAATAAATACAAGTACATGCTCAACACATTACAGATCATCAACTGAAGGAAACAGAAACAAGCACACAAGTGACACCATTGTTTTTGGACTAATGTCCCCGGAAAAACCCAATGTGAGAAAACCGGTGCAGCTATCTAAGGGTTTGATTTATTAAGCAGTTTCAGAATACAATCTGGGTGCCAAATACAGCTCACCCAACAGAGAAAAATCTCGGTAGTAGTACCTCTCTACTCATAAGTAGATATTCTGGCTAAAACCCCGGATAAACACTCCGGCAGATCCATAGCTCCAATCTTCACCACGAAACCCCAGCGTCAGCCTCTAGGGACTGTGTTAGCTCTCCCAGCAGTTCCAGTTGTTCCTGATAGTTCTGACTTCTTCCCTCTACATCAGCTTTCCCGGTTGTTTCAGCAGTTCCCGGCAGTTCCTGTTGTTCCCAGTTGTTCCAGCTGTTCCCAGCAGTTTCGGCGTCTACCCTCTGCGTCAGCTTTCCCAGTTGTTCCCGGCAGTTCCGGCTTCTGCCCTCTGCATCAACTTTCCCCATTGTTTCAGTAGTTCCAGCTTCTGCCCTATGCGTCGACTTTCCCAATAATTCCCCACAATTCCGGCTTTTGCCCTTTGTGTCAGCTTTCCCGACTGTTCCTACAGTTTCAATTGTTCCAGCAGTTCCGATTGTTCCGGCAGTTCCAGTTGTTCCCAACAGTTCCAACTTCTACCCTCTGTGTCAGCTTTCCCGACAATTCTAGTGCTATCTCCGCCTCTCTGCTTTTCTATTCACTACCCCTCAGCTGCAACTCTGATCACTCTCTCAACTTTCTAAGCAAACCTAGCCCCAGGAAGTTGAAATCTTGATCTCTTCGATGTGTTCTCTGAGTGACCCTCAAGCCTCCTCTTATACTTTTCTCGTTGACAAATCAACAGCTGAGATTAAGTCCCTAATCAACAGCTAATATTAGATCTAGCTTGATCCATGCCTTCTGGACCATTCTAACACAGTTTTATATTTATTCACATTAATATTTTAATTTTCCCTAAGTTTAGACTTAGGGACTCCATTAAAAATATTAATTATTTTAATATCTTCCAAACTGTTTAGAATCTTCCCAAACCATTTATGGGTATTGTATATCTCATGTGCCTTAGCCTCTCCATCAATTTGCGTGGCTAGAGCACATTCTATGCTATCCCAAATCAACACTCCCTCTTAGCAAGGACTGTGCTCTAATAATACACCTCATTGACCATCACTCTAATCATCTGGCATCGGTCCCTGTGCTGATGCTAGGCCTACTGCCCAACTTCCTCTGCACTGTTGCATCCTGTACTACAACCCATGGCCCTGCCACTACCACTGCTGCATCCATACTACAACTGCCTCTGCATCTGTGCTGCTGCCCATGGCCCTGCCACTACCACTGCTGCATCTGCATTGCAACCCCTCTCATCATGTTGCATCGTGCTGCCCATAGCACTACCACTGCTAACTGCGGCACTGCAACCCAGTTACTGAGAAGTAAGTAATTGATCTCCCAACTCTGACATCTTGTTGGGTCCCTATAATACTAATGATTACCCCATTACTATTGTAGTTATACCCCTTATTAATATTTTTGTGCCACTGTTGCCCCCATATTGTTATTACTGTGCCCCATAGAATCCCTCTATTGTTATTTTTGTGGCTTTATATTATTATTGTTAGGTCGGCTGGATTATATTGTGACTCCTTAGACTCCTATATATAGAAAGGAGGTTTTTTCATTTGAATCATCCAAGAATTGTTCATTTATGTAATGTAAAGGAGGTTGCCCCCTCAAAGAGGCTGAATTCTAAGGCATTCATCTATCTTTTCTATCTTTTCTTGAGCTGGTTTCATAACATTTGGTATCAGAGCTTTGGATTCTAGGGTTTCACTGCTCCAAACAGGTCATCGTGGCATTTTCGCTATAACTTTTTTTCTGCGATGTTTCAGAAGTTGCAAAAAAAACCCATTTCAGAAGAAATCATGCTGAACCTTGGGTCCAAATTTTAGAGCTTTTCACGCTATATTTACGGATATATGATCTAAGGAAGTTGGTCTTTTTGCAGACTCCTAAATTACATTCCAAACAGGTGACCTGGGGAAAATCGTCATAAATTTCTCTCTCGGGATCGGATTGAAATTTCATAAGAAGGTACAAAAAGAGGATAGACTGTAGTTTCTTGTATGCAGTTTTTAGATCCAAAGGTCGAAACAGTGACTTGTGGCACGTAGTACAAGTTCGCTCTACTGAACTAGTCTATAATCAAGTCACTGTGGGAGATTTCGCATAACTCTTCCTTGGAGAATCCAATTTGGGTCAGACTTGTGGCATTGGAAAGAGGACACAGAAGGCTACTACAGGTCACAATTTCAGAACTAGAGGATTTGAAATTACAGAGATACATCAGATTCAATATCAGGCTTCTACAAAGTGAAAAAAGGTGTGTAGTTTTTTTTTTTAATTTTTGCGTAAGCTTGGTTTGAAGGAATTCAAAGGGCATAGTAAAGCATTATTATCAGTAACTGATTCCCTGAGGAAAGAAAATGAAAACACCTAGTAAGGAACCTGAAAGCTCTAGCATGACTCATGAAGAAGAGGAAGAATGCTACATGATATATCAAAATTACAAGAACAAGTGCAACAAATGTCACGCTCACAAAAGCTAACAGAAGCTAAGATAAATGGAGTGGAATCTAAGATAAAGGGCATGGAAGCTAAGATGGATGATTCGAAGACAGATTTGAAGAGAGACATGGCAGATTTGAAGACAGATTTGAAGACAGACATGGCAGATTTGAAGACAGATTTGACAAATTTTCTACAAGAAATACTTACTAATGGTGAAAAGGTTGTAAAGGAAACTCATGATGTGAACAAAAGAAATGTTAATCATGATTCCATAGACTCTAATGTTGGATCGAAGACCCACCATATTCCAAAAATCGATATGAGGAAATTTGATGGCAAGGATCCCGCCACATGGATATTACAGATGGAGCAATTCTTCGATCTCAATAATGTGCAAAACACACAAAAGGTACGTATGGCAACTTTATATTTGGAACCAAATCAGTTTGTATGGTATCAATGGTTTTTCTCTCGTAAACAATTTATCACTTGGGCAATTTTTACGGAAGAATTGATAGCACATTATGAGGATACAAAAAGCAACACTTTTTTTAGCCAATTGATAAGTCTCAAACAAAAGGGTTCAATAATGGAGCACATTGAGGAATTCCAAAAATTGAACATAAGGGTAAAAGATATTCCAGAGGAGCATAGGATTGATGTGTTCATAGGGTCTTTAAAGGATAATATCCAACATGATGTTCGCCTTTGGGAATCTGATTCATTAGAGAAGGCATTCAGGTTAGCAAGAAAAATGGAAAGCAAAATTATGGCAACCAGGAAGCATACCACTCACAACTATAAAGACGGAAGTGTTGTTGCCCCTAGTCTTCCACAACCTATAAGGTTGACACCACAACAATTGGAAGAAAAAAGAGCAAAAGAGCTTTGTTACAGTTGTGATAGCAAATACACTAAAGGTCATAAGTGTGCTGAGAAGAAATTATTCTACATAGATTGTGAAGAGGAAGAAGAAAAGGAGCAAGAAAGGTCAAAAGAAGAGGATATACTCCAGGAACAAAGCCTAGATGAAGAAAAAATAAATCCGACCATATCTTGTAATGCATTGGTGGGAATTACCACTCCTCAAACCATCAAGATAGAAGGACAAATCAAGAAGAAAAAGGTAATAGTGTTGATTGATTCAGGAAGCACCCACAATTTTATTCATTGTAAGGTAGCAAAAGAATTGAATTGCTTCCTATATCCAGCACCAGAGTGTCAAGTGATGATTGCAAATGGAGGAACAATAAATTGCTCTGGAAAGTGCCATAATATCAAGCTATCCATGGGAGAATATGTATTGACTAGCCCAATGCTTTCCATTCCAATGGGAGGTGTTGATGTTGTACTAGGAGTCCAATGGCTACAATCCTTGGGTACAATAGCTTTTAATTTTCAAGAAATTTTCATCAAATTTTCTACGGAAGGAAAGGAAGTTGAATTAAGGGGTATTGCAGGGAAACTAGGAAAGATAATCAGCTCTAATAGTATGACAAAGCTTCTAAAAAAGGAGCAAATAGGTGTAATTGCACAATTATGTTCGCTAGATGTTTCCACATCGGAATCATCTATTTCTCCAGATCTCCAAAAAGTCCTGGACAATCATTCCAAGGTATTTGAGACTCCCAAAGGTCTCCCACCTATGCGTGATCATGATCATGTTATTCATCTGATTCCAGGAAGTGTTCCTCCAAACATCAGGCCGTACAGATATCCCTATGTCCAAAAGAGTGAAATTGAACGTATGGTTGCAGAAATGCTAGAGGCTGGTATAATTCAACTGAGTCAAAGTTCTTTCTCTGATCCAGTAGTATTGGTGCACAAGAAGGATGGATCATGGCGCATGTGTCCGGATTATAGGGAGCTCAACAAGCTCACTATTAAAGATAAGTTCCCCATTCCTGTCATTGATGAATTACTGGATGAATTGCATGGATCAATTTACTTCACCAAGTTGGATCTTCGTTCAGGATATCATCAAATCAGAATGAAGAATGAAGACATTCCGAAAAAAACATTTAGAACTCATGAGGGTCATTATGAATTTTTGGTCATGCCTTTTGGCCTTACCAATGCACCTTCAACATTTCAAGGTTTGATGAATTCAATTTTCAAACCATTCCTTAGAAAATTTGTGTTAGTATTTTTTGATGATATACTAATCTACAGCAAGTCTTGGAAGGATCATGTTGAACATGTTGATAGGGTGCTACAACTATTGGAGGAGAAACAATTATATGCAAAAAGATCCAAATGTTTCTTTGGAGTTCAGGAGGTGGAATATCTGGGTCATATTGTATCTCATGAAGGAGTTAAGGTAGACCCTAGCAAAATTAAAGCCATTAAGGAATGGAAAATCCCCACATCCATAAAGCATCTGCGAGGATTTCTCGGGTTGACAGGGTATTATCGCAAGTTTGTTAAGAATTATGGGAGAATAGTGGCACCTCTAACAACATTATTGAAGAAAGATGCATTTTCATGGACTCCGGAAGCAACAAAGGCCTTTGAACATCTTAAAGAGGCAATGTGCCAAGCACCGGTCTTAGCTACACCGGACTTCACAAAAACCTTTATTGTGGAATGTGATGCTTCAGGAAATGGAATTGGTGCTGTTCTAATGCAAGATGAAAGACCCATTGCTTTTGAAAGTCGTCCAATCAAGGGAAAGTTTTTAAGCAAAGCTATTTATGAGAAGGAAATGTTGGCAATACTCCATGCACTTAAGAAATGGCGACCCTACCTAATGGGAAGACACTTCAAGGTAAAAACAGATCATGATAGCCTTAAATACTTTTTAGAACAAAGATTATCCTCTGAAGAGCAACAAAAGTGGGTCACAAAGATGTTGGGTTATGACTTTGAAATCATCTACAAAAAAGGGAAGCAAAATGTGGTGGCAGATGCACTCTCAAGAAAGGATGAGGATGTGGAAGCATTGTTGTGCGCCATTTCTATTATCCAACTAGATTGGATAAACGAAGCAAGGGAGGAATGGAAGAATGACGAAGAAGTGTGGGCACTTATTCAAAAGTTACAACAAGATTCCATTACGTCTGATACATTTAGCTGGCAAAATGATTCGTTATGGTACAAAGATCGCTAATACCTCTGTAAGAATTCCCAGCTAAAACAAAAGATTCTTATGGAATTGCACACTTCTCCCTTAGGAGGGCACTCAGGATTTTTAAAAACTTACCACAAGGTTAAGAAGGAATTTTTTTGGGATGGCCTTAAATCAGATATTCAAAAGTTTGTGGCGGAAAGTTTGGTTTGCCAACAAAATAAAGTTGAAACAATTAAGACACCGGGTCTATTACAACCTTTATCCATTCCAAGCCAACGTTGTGAGGAGGTTTCAATGGATTTTATCACAAGTTTACCCAAGTTTGAGGGAAAGAGTGTCATCATGGTGGTAGTTGATAGACTTACCAAGTATGCACACTTTTGTGCATTATCACATCCATTTAAAGCCAGTACAGTTTCTACTGCATTTATGGAAACAATTCAAAAGCTACATGGAAACCCAAAGATTATTGTAAGTGACAGAGATCCCATTTTCACGGGAAATTTTTGGACAGAATTATTTTCTTGTCTTGGTACTCAGTTAGCTCATAGCTCATCTTATCATCCTCAATCTGATGGGCAAACTGAGATAGTAAACAAATGTTTGGAAGGATATCTTCGTTGCTTTGTATCTGATAAACAGACACAATGGGTCAAATGGTTGCCTCTAGCTGAATGGTGGTATAACACTTCCTTCCATACAGCAACAAAAATGACCCCATTTATGGCACTTTATGGGTATCAACCACCATCCATCACATCATATTTAAGAGAAAATTCTAAGGTTCAAGCAGTGGAACATCACATCGAACATCAACAACAAGTCCTCCAACTCTTAAAGGATAACCTCGTGTTGGCACAGAATAGAATGAAACAACAGGCAGATCAACATCGCAGTGAAAGAAGTTTTGATGTAGGTGATTGGGTATTCCTACGGCTACAACCATATAAGCAAATGTCCCTCAAGCAAGCTAAGAAGGATAATAAATTATCACCAAAGTATTATGGTCCATACAAGGTGTTGCAAAAGATTGGTACTATGGCATACAAATTGGAGCTTCCTGCAGCTTCTCGATTGCACCCAATTTTCCATGTTTCATGTTTAAAGAAGGTTATAGGCAACAAGAACCCAGTTCAAACAATATTGCCAGAACTTGACGAGGAAGGAAAAATTATATTGGAACCGGAAGCAGTCATAGAAACAAGAACTCGACAGCTATGAAATCGATCAATTTCAGATTATCTTATCAAGTGGAAGAACTTATCCGCTGAAGATTCCACATGGGAGGATGAGAATTTTATGCAGAAGTATCCAAAACTACTCAAGCATTGAGGACAACACTTTTTTGAAGGAGAGGGGCATGTTGGGTCCCTATAATACTAGTGATTACCCCATTACTATTGTAGTTATACCCCTTATTAATATTTTTGTGCCCCTATTGCCCCCATATTGTTATTACTGTGCCCCATAGAATCCCTCTATTGTTATTTTTGTGGCTTTATATTATTATTGTTAGGTCGGCTGGATTATATTGTGACTCCTTAGACTCATATATATAGAAAGGAGGTTTTGTCATTTGAATCATCTAAGAATTGTTCATTTATGTAATGTAAAGGAGGTTGCCCCCTCGAAGAGGCTGAATTCTAAGGCGTTGATCTATATTTTCTATCTTTTCTTGAGCTGGTTTCATAACACATCTCCGTCAGGCTAGAAACACTCCCGATGTTGAAGCTCCCTCTATCACTGATAAGTGCTCCCTCTTTGACCTTTGCATTGTTGCAACAACTCCATGCATCTCACACTGTTGCATACCTCTCTGTGCCATCTTGCACCGGTGCAACACTCCTGTGCCTCTCACACTATTGCAGCTTACTAGCCTCGTGTAGTTCCAGCTTCTGCTCTCTACGGCAGCTTTCCCAGTTGTTCCAGTAGTTTCTGGCAGTTCCGACAGTTCCATCTTCTGCCCTCTGTGTCATATTTCCTGAATATTCCCATAGTTCCGACTATTCCCAACAATTCCAGCTTCTTCCCTCTGCGTTAGCTTTCCCGGTAGTTCCCGACATTTCCAGCTGTTCTGGCAGTTCCGACTGTTCGAGACATTTCCGGCTATTCCGACAGTTCCAACTGTTCCCCACAGTTCCGGCTTCTACCCTCTGTGTTAGCTTTCCCAGTTGTTCTGGCAGTTCTTAGTGCTATCTCTGCCTCTCTGCTTCTGTATTCACTGCCCCTTAGCTGCAACTCTGATCACTCTCTCAACTTTCTCAGCAAACCGAGCCCTAGAAAGTCGAAATCTTGATCTCTTCGATATGTTCTCCAAGTGACCCTTAAGCCTCCTCTTATACTTTTCTCGTTGACAAAACAACGGCTAAGATTAGATCTGGCTTGATCCATGACCTTTTTTACCATTCTAACACAGTTTTATATTAATTCACATTAATATCTTAATTTTCCCTAAGTTTAGACTTAGGGACTCCATTAAAAATATTAATCATTTTAATATCTTCCAAACTTTTTAGAATCTGCCCAAACCATTTATGGGTATTGGAGATCTCATGTGCCTTAGCCTCCCCACCAATTTTCATGGCTAGAGCACATCCGATGCTACCCCAAATCAACATTTTGGTCATTATCAAAAGATGTGTGGAAATTGTTCCTGGATTGTTTACTGCGGAGACTAGAGGTTTCTAGGAGAACTCAAACTCCAGAGAACTGAACTCCAAGGAAATTCTTGCCTAGCTACAACACATTGCTGGATGTTTTCTACTGTGCAAGTAAAAGAAATTAATACAGTTCTAAGAAATGATCCCTCATAATTTCTGTTTCTATATTTACACTATTCATTTGAAATAAGTAATAATAATAATCCTCTAATTTTAACGTCACTGCCTAGCCAAATACCAAGTTTTCTCATAATCAAATAAATGAAAATCCCAACACCAAGCAGTGCAGGCTTCACACTGGCCTAAAGCTTCTAGATTCCATTTGTGACTAAAGTTTTTGCTAACCATATTATATTTTTAAGGCCCCATCCTCCTTGTTCTTTAGCAATGGTTGTAGAATTCCTTGCAGTGAGGCTATATGTTTTTCTTTCTTCTTGTTGTCACTAGTTTGTCTTTTTACATCTATTTGTTTTTAATGTTATTCAATGCACTGTTACATACACATGTTACAAATAGGAAGTTTTGATGGCTTCCCCGTCCCACTTGCAATGCTTATCAATAAAATTTTGTGATTCTTGTGAGCAAGACTATTTGAGTTTGCCTCTTTGACTATTTCTGTAGATATGAAAGGCAAAGCTTTTTTAAACCAAACATAACAATGTCACACGAGTTGACAAGATGGAAATGGATGCTCTTGGTGCTTGTTTTAATGAGCAATCCCATTGCATTGCTACCATCCTAGTTTAAATTGTGTGTATCAATTTTAATCACTTTTAACATCTTGACTACATTAAACATTAGATTTTATGAATGATTGGATGACACCTTTTATATTTAAATAATCAATATAGGGTGTATCAATTTTAATCACTTTTAACATCTTGGCTACATTAAACATTAGATTTTATGAATGATTAGATGACACCTTTAATATTTAAATAATCAATACTTGCAATATTATTACAAGGTCATTGTTACTATTATTATATCTAAAATTTTCTCCATATTCTCCTTGTTCTCCTTGTGTAGTATCCATATTATCCTTGTGCATTGTAGCCAATGTCCTTCCTTGCATGCAGTCAAGCTCTAGTATTGTAAAATACACCTTAGTCGGTGCAAAAGGCTCAAGTAGAACATCTCTAGACATACCCCAGAGAGAAATGAGCTAGAAGTGGAGCCATTCAGGTGACTAGGGCAGGGGGTCAGTTAAGAGTGGGTTCCCATAGGCTTTAGGCTAATAGACTTGGGTAAGATCAAGAACATACACTCAATACCTTTTCTGATGTGGTGATCAAGAACATACACTCAATACCTTAATATCAAGAACATACACTCACTTAATACCTTAATATGAAGAACATACACTCAATACCTTTTCTAATGTGGTTTTCTTTTTCTGGCTAGACGATTTTCTTTTATCGTGGATTTTGGTTAGACTTTTTTCTTTTACAGTGGAATTTGAACTAGATTTCCACTCTACAAGAAGGTCTTATCAACCTGTGGTTGTAGGTTAGTTTACATTTCTGTTGTTGTTGTTGAACCAATCTTTTGAGGTTCAAATCAAGTAACATACCAAAGAAACCTCAAATAAAGTAACCTACCAAAGTTTTATCTCGAGTAGAGCATGAAAAACCATATTTATTCCCCTCAATACTTACCTTACTTTCTTCAAAAATATATGGATTTTCAGGACCCCATATTTCTTTCCCTGAAAGAGTAAGTTATAGTGCAGAAAGAACCAATCCATATTCTTGACTGACCCTTCCTTATATCCTTTCCCCTTCAAAGATATTTGTGAACAGATGGATTTATTCAAGACAAACTAAAACATTTGGATAATCTCGAATGCGACATGGCATGCCCGAAATCCCCAAGAAATGCATGGGAACGAAGGTTGAATTCACCTCGAAAAGAGTGATTATAAGATGGATTTGACTTAAAATATGCAAAAGTCAGTTTAGTGCCATAAGAAAAGTAAGAAACACCTATAGCAAAAGTGTTAGGATATTCCGACACATAGGATATAGTTAAGATCAACTTGGTCTAGTTTAGAGTTAGGTATAGAGTTAGGTAAAGTGTCTTTCTTTACCGTTGTACATATTGTAACTTACAATCCGACGGTCACGATATGTAGTGATCCGACGGTTCACTCTCACCTCGGTATTATCGACACTTGATCCGTGGCTTGACACCCGATTGGTCCATGAGTTCTATTTAAAGCGCATGGAGGGTCATTGTTCGGGTAATCCGTGCATGAGAGAAGCTTATGTAAATTTTCATTCTTTGATTAATAAATTGTCTGTACCCACGTTGGGACAGGCCGTGGACTGTTTCCCTCCTTGCACTCTGAGGGTTTTAACCACGTCAAAAATACTGGTGTATTGATTTGAGATCTGGTTGTGAGCGGTGTCCTTTTGGTATTCTTTCTGAGGAACTTACCCTGTAAATTCCTACATGGTATCAGAGCTATTTGAGGGCCGCGTCCGTTGGTGATCCAAATCTGAAGCCGGTAGAACTGCATGCGGCTGTCGTTTCCTAGATCTGCTGTTTCTGACTGCTTTCGGGCCGAGAGGACTGCTCTGTTGCGTTCGGAGCATCTGTTTCAGTGAGGAACCCCTTTCGTTTCACGCGAAAAGGTTTCCGGTAGCCCTAGCTGCGTCATTTTTCAGATCGGGAGGTATACAGTGTTTTTTTGCAGTTTACTGTCATTTTCTCTCTGCTTATTTCGGTTTCGGTTTATTTAGCCTTTTTTTTTTTTTCCCGGATCTATACCTTTCATTTCTGCGTATGCTCTTTGCCCTGCGACTCTGTGCGATCTGGGCAAATCAGAAACAGAAAGAAAGGATTTTTCTCATGCGTATGCTCTTTTCCCTGCACCTTAGTGTGATCTTGGAAAATCAGAAACATTGAGAAAAATATTTAGTTTTTCGGTTAAAAGCTAACTTTGAGATTTTTTTTAAAATTCTAGTTTTTTGGCTAAAGCTAACTTTGAGCCGTAAGGTTCGTTTTTCTTTGCATATTCGTGTTGGGTTTTGTGTTTTGTGTTTTGTAGGGGAAAAGAGCCTTCCCAAGGCAAGCACGCAAATCGAGGCCCCCCCCCCCCCCCCCTCTCTCTCTCTCTCTCTCTCTCTCTCTCTCAAATATTTTGTATAGATCAATTGGTTCAAAGACTTTTTAAGAGAGTAGAGGTCTTGGGTTCAAGTCTCCATTTTGTGGGGGCGGATTTTTTCATTCCCGCACATTCGCGCACTTTGCCGGCAACGTCAACAATTTTTTTTTTTCAAAAAGCCATAACTTCTTCATCCGGAAGCCTTTTTCAGAGCCGTTTTTTTTAAAACCGCCTATTTTTTCGAGATCTATCCATTGGACCACTTACTTTCAACATCTTCAGCTTTATTTTTTTTTCAAAAAATGGAAAGTCCATGCCAAGTCATTCTTGACAGCACTAACTACTTCCAATGGGTAGCCTACATGGGAGATTTACTTAGAAGTAAAGGTCTCTTCAGAATAGCCACAGACCAAGAGAAGAAACCCAAAGATGAAGACAAGGCCGAAAAATGGGAAAATAGACAAGATCAAGCACGTGGTTTGATAGGAATGTCTGTTTCTCCTGATCTTAGATTCCACATTGCAGAAATTGAAACTCCTCATGAAGCATTAGAAAAACTTGCTAAAGTTTTTGGGATTAAAAATGAAATTAGAGCCCATCAACTTGAGAATGAGTTGCTTACTTTGGATCCTAATAATTTTTCTTGCATTGAAGATTTCTTGTCCAAATTCAAGACCCTTAGATATCTCTTGGAAGGTGTTAAAGTTAAGAAAGAAGATGGTAACCTTATTTATTCCATCCTTACTAAGTTGGGACCAGCCTACTCTGTATTTGTTTCCACTTTCCATTCTACAAGGGAAGCTTTCATTTGTCAAGGCAAAGACTACAAACCCCTTCCTTTGACTCCTTTTGTGATTCCTTAATAAGAGAACAAGAAAAACTCTTACACCTTGGTCTTCTTAATCTTGGAAACTCTTCCTCGAAAGCGTTAGCCGCCCAGCAGCAACCAAATTCAAAGAATCCTAAGAAGTCTTATCCTCAAAGGAATGGTCCTAAACCAACTCAGCCTCAAGATGAAAGATCATTTCAGCAAAATGACAAGACCAATAAAAACAAATGGAAGAGGACTGACAGACATTGTAACTTTTGTAATCGAGATGGCCACTTAGAATCTAAATGCTTTAAGAAGATGGAAGCCTTGGAAGCCGCAATGAAGAAACATAACATCCATGTGGAGCCTACTTCAACTTCAACTTCCGGAATGGCACTTTCTGCATGTCGTTGTCAATCATCTCAGTCTGGTTATGCTTTAAATGTATCTTCTTCTTCTTCTCATTCTCATGAGTGGCTCATTGATTCTGGAGCCTCTTATCACATGGCCAAAAACCAAGCCATGTTTTCTTCTTTAAAAGATTGTAACACCAAAAATATATATGTTGGTGATGATAGATCTCTTAGTGTTGTAGGGACTGGAACTGTTCATCTAGACAATGGTCAGTTTAATGATGTATTATGTGTTCCAACCTTATCCTCCAACCTTCTATCTGTCTATCAGATAACTCATTCAGGTGAAGGCAAAATTGTTGAATTTTCACCTCATGATGTTGTAATCAAGGATCTAAAAGATCCTAAACAGATTCTAGCTACTGGTCTTGCTGATGATTCCACAAGGTTGTATAAGTTTCACAACTTTGGGTCATCAAATCTTCCCTCAGCATTTGTTGCTCATAATGATGAAGTGAGCAAACTTTGGCATGAGCGATTTGGTCACTTAAACTATCGCTCCCTTCAGCATCTATGTAAAGAAAATATGGTGACAGGTCTTCCTATGATATCTTGCAGAGATGGTGTTTGTTCCGGATGTGTACTCGGAAAACATCATCGGGACAGTTTTGACAAACGTGCCTCTTGGCACGCCTCAGCCCCTTTACAGCTTGTGCACAGTGATTTATGTGGTCCTCTTCCTGTTGCTTCATTCTCTGGTTGCAAGTACTTCTTAACCTTCATTGATGATTTCTCCAGACGCACTTGGGTATACTTCTTAAAACTCAAGAGCGAAGTATTTAACACTTTTTTGGCCTTCAAAGCCTTTGTTGAAAAACAATCTGGACATCAAATTCTTAAGCTACGAACTGATAATGGTGGAGAATATGTTAAAAACACATTCATCAACTTTTGCACTGAAAATGGAATTCAAATGCAACATACTGTTCCATACACTCCACAACAAAATGGTGTAGCTGAAAGGAAAAATCGCACCTTAAAGGAAATGGCTAATTGTATGCTGCAATCTAAAGGACTCAGTCTTAGTTTTTGGGCCGAAGCAATTAATTGTGCAAATTATATAATCAATCGCACTCCTACTAAGGTTCTAGAGAATATCACTCCAGAAGAAGCTTGGAGTTCCATTAAACCAGATGTAAGTCACTTTCGTGTGTTTGGAAGTGAAGCATGGGCCCATATTCCAGATGAAAAGCATAAAGCTTTAGAACCTAAGAGTGAGAAATGCACTTTTGTTGGATATTCTGAAGATGTAAAAGGTTACAGACTTATTCCATTTAAGTCCAAAAATGTTATCATTAGAAGAGATGTAAAATTTGATGAAAATAAATCGGCCTGCGAGCCTAGTCCGGCGGATGTGCCACCTCTTCCTATCTCTTCTACTTTTGAAAACATTTCTTCTTCAGATGATGAAAGTGAGGATGACAATCCTCCCCCACCTTCTCAGGATCCTCAACTTCCAAGATGGGTCCGTGCTACTCGAGATGCAGCAGGTGATCTTGCCGGTGATCCTACAGATCAGCGACGTACACGTTCTCAGTTTGAAAGAGCCTCTTCTTTACTGGCTCAAGCTCCAGTAAATCATGATCCTGACACTTTTGCAGAAGCTTCAGGCCATCCACATTGGGAAGCAGCTATGAATGAAGAATATCAGTCATTGATGACAAATGATACATGGGATCTTGTTCCTCTACCAACGGGACGAAAACTTGTAAGATGTAAATGGGTTTACAGAACCAAGTATGGACCAGATGGCAAAATTGATAAACATAAAGCTCGTCTTGTTGCTAAGGGCTTTTCACAGGTTGAAGGAATTGACTACACTGAAACCTTCGCCCCTGTTGCCAAAATGAACTCTATCCGCCTTGTTCTTTCCCTTGCTGCCTCTTTAAAATGGGAAGTCCATCAAATGGATGTTAAATCTGCCTTCTTGCATGGGGACTTGCAGGAAGAAATCTATATGGAACAACCCATTGGCTTCATACAAACAGACTCAAGCCTTGTGTGTCGACTTAAGAAATCCCTTTATGGTCTCAAGCAGGCTCCTCGGGCTTGGTATGCCAAAATGGATAGCTTTCTTTTAGAATCTGGCTTTTCTAGGTGTCATTCTGACAATACTGTCTACACCAAGAAAGTGGGTGACTCTCTTATCATCCTTGTTCTTTATGTTGATGATCTTATCCTTACTGGTAGTGATCCCAACCTTATAAACCATGTGAAGTCTATCCTTAAAAAGAAATTTGAAATGACAGACTTAGGACACTTACACTATTTTCTCGGTCTTCAAGTCTTGCAATCCAAGGAGGGTATTTCCCTTTCCCAGTCCAAGTATGCTTGTGATATTCTTCGTCATTTTCACATGGAAGACTGTAAGCCAGCCCCTTCTCCCTTTCAGTCTGGAGTCAAACTTTCAGTCTCTTGTTCTTCTCCTGAAGTTGATGCTACCTTATACCGTCAACTTGTAGGAAAACTCTTGTACTTAACCCATACTCGTCCTGATCTTTCCTTTGCTGTTGGCCTTGTTGCTCGTTTTATGCAAAACCCCCGTGAAAGTCACTGGAAAGCAGCCAAAAGAATACTTCGTTATGTTCGAGGTACAGTACAGTTTGGGATTCATTACAGTGCCAAAGCAGCTCCTCTGTTAGTTGGTTTCACTGATTCTGATTGGGCTGGTGACCCTGATGATCGGAAGTCTACTGCCGGTTATGTCTTCACTCTTGGTTCAGGACCTATTACATGGGCTTGTAAGAAACAGGCTGCCATTTCTCTTTCGTCAGCAGAAGCAGAGTATCGTGGTGCCGTGGAAGCTAGTAAGGAAGCCTTGTGGCTTCGTCAGATCCTATCAGAGTTTGGCTTTGAGCAGCAGCATCCAACCTCCCTTTGGTGTGATAATCAAAGTGCCATTCAGCTATGCAAAGATCCAGTCCAGCATCAGCGCAGCAAACACATCGAACTACACATGCACTTCATCAGAAAACTCATTCATGACCATGCTCTTGAAGTACAATATTGTCCAACAGATGATCAGATTGCAGACATCTTCACAAAGGCTCTCACAGAGGCGAAGTTCACTAAACTTCGATATATGCTTAGAGTTCAGGAAGTTGTCACTAAGGGGGGATAGGCTCTAGTGCCTCCTTCCTTCTCCTATTGTGTCATATTTGTAAATCCTTCAATCCTATCCCAAGTTGTTCTTAAGGGGGGATGTTAGGATATTCCGACACATAGGATATAGTTAAGATCAACTTGGTCTAGTTTAGAGTTAGGTATAGAGTTAGGTAAAGTGTCTTTCTTTACCGTTGTACATATTGTAACTTACAATCCGACGGTCACGATATGTAGTGATCCGACGGTTCACTCTCACCTCGGTATTATCGACACTTGATCCGTGGCTTGACACCCGATTGGTCCATGAGTTCTATTTAAAGCGCATGGAGGGTCATTGTTCGGGTAATCCGTGCATGAGAGAAGCTTATGTAAATTTTCATTCTTTGATTAATAAATTGTCTGTACCCACGTTGGGACAGGCCGTGGACTGTTTCCCCCTTGCACTCTGAGGGTTTTAACCACGTCAAAAATACTGGTGTATTGATTTGAGATCTGGTTGTGAGCGGTGTCCTTTTGGTATTCTTTCTGAGGAACTTACCCTGTAAATTCCTACAAAAAGGACCAACAACATTAGTAACAAGGGTGGATCTAGAACCACTTACAAAAGCAAGGGTGGAAACATATGTTCCAAAACTAGTTGTTTAGTATCCTATATTGGTTGTAGAGCCAGATGTTCCAGGTTGTATCTTAGTTCATTCGTGAATCAAACACTATTATTAGTTAGTCAATTAAATAGCTAGGGAATATTGTATGAGCTTGGAAACAAAGAGATAGCAGAAAATCCTAATGAAATTGGACCAACTAATTGATTTGTTACAAATAGGAAGTGTCAATGGCTTCCCCATCACACATGCAATTACTATCAATAAAATTTTGTGATTCTTGTCAGCAAGACTATTTGAGTTTGCCTCTTTGACTATTTCTGTAGATATGAAATGGTTGATAGGGAAAACTCAATTATAAATTCAAACCTATCGATGGAGAAATGTCCTTCTACATGGGCCAATCAACAAAAATCCATCTAAATGAGCAACATTCCCTATCTTTCTCACATAATTACAAAGAGATACAAATGAAGGTAATAAATCCCACATTTTGAATGCAATTTATGAGATTGCATTATCAAGAATAGATTAACTAAGATACCTGAATTATACCATTCCATCAAGGTGGGGCTCCAATGCAAGGCACAACAAGCTTGGCTTACATAAGCGACTGTAAAGAGGAAAATGTGGCAATCCACACCATCTATTCTCCAAAAGATCATACATGAAAATGAATGGAGAGTAGTTTCTGTAAAATCAAATCTTGCCCCAAAGATCATCACTGAAAAAGTGATTAATATTACCATGACTAAATTTACTGAAGAGATGATTGGTCGTACTTCACACTTCTTGCCATTGCTTGACAGACTCATCGATCTCCCATATACTAATCTTCCAAATAAAGTGACCCCCCATGGAAAGGGATGGTTTTCTTGGGTTAGAATTATGCTTCACATTTGGCCAAAGAAAGTGATCCACCAAACGAACCATTCTATCTTTGCAAAGAAAGAGACAAGAGAAACTAGATTGATTGATGCCCGCCCTAGTTCCTGAATTGATGTCTTCATGAACCTAATTGTCCTGGTTCTTTCCAAGATTCAAAACTCCAAGCTCCTCGATACCCCCAAGAAGAATCAAGGACCCCTCGTTCTCTAGTTTATGTGGGCAAACAACAGGAGGGCATGGTAACCTCAACCAAATGATAAATCCCAAGTTTTGACATCAACATCAAAGGCCAACAAGTGTTCAGGACCATGGGTGAGGAAAAACAAAATGCAAAATCCTATGGGTTTTGGTGAATAAATTACAGAGAACAAGGGGCCCCTTTCTGTTTTCTACTACCAACAGACCCCCACCTAATACTATAGGCTTACAATTGCAGGCTTACTATATGTCAAATTCAGGTAAAAATAGTAACTACTTAACAAAACGAAGATTTTCCATTAAAAAGTAACCTAGTAAGTAAAAGGAATAGTCACTTTCGTCCTTGAAGCCAAAAACTGTAATGTCCACTTTCAAAGCTTGTCTCCCAATGTCTCTTTGAGAATGGCCTAGGCTGATGGGTCCCCTTGGGAGTGATCCATGGTAGTCTTTCAATGTTTCCACTAAGGTTTAAAGAAGAGACTAGAGTTGAAGTGATGCTAGGGTGGAATCTCTCCTAGCTTCAGAGGACAATGGATGCTTGGTAGTAGAGAATAAATTGGTGATCAATTTAACTTGGGGGTCAGGTGGAGCATGTGGTGTTAGGATATCATCAGAAAAAGGAGTTCAATATGTGCAAATCACCTCAAGAGATACATATTAATTCCCTAGAGATTGTTGAAGGAATTTTCAGCTCATATTTATTTATCTATTTATTGCTCATCATCTACATTTGTTTTGACTCTTAGATCTTAGCATTTCATTCACGAAAAGTTGTTAACTAAAATTATATTCATGCATATAATTTAGATCCCACTGCCTCCATAAATGAAAGATGCAACCACTTATATTGTAGGAACAATATTTTTAGCTGACATGTTTGAGAGCTAAATATTTTGACTACAAGAGGTCAATAGTCTGAAACTTACCTAATGAAGTCATTTACAAGTTACCTACACATGGAGGGATGTTTTAGTTACCATCTATCCTATATTCTTGGCATGCTAGAGGTTTATAATGGGTTTTTGGTGACCCTATGATTCAAGCAAGGGTTGGAGTATTGTTGTTAATCAATTGTCTATATATTAAATAGTGTTTGCATCCATCACCTCATTCCCAATATATCTCATGTCAGGAATACACCAGTTTTGGCTTCTCAAACTCTCATCGGATGACAAAGATTATGTAGCTTCTAGTAGAGCCACACCCAATGTCCATGTTATACTCCCAGATCCAACAATTATTTGCTTGTCCTTTAAATGCGACCCATCTGTAACGAGGGCTATTACATATGTTGCACGAAAACAATACTCTTCTACTCATGGCTATGGAACTACACTTTTCTGAGCATCTTTCCATGGTTTTGAACAAAAATGTTCACCTTTCTCTAATATATCACGATAGGTGGCAACAAAAGATAGATTATAAAATTTGTAGACAAAAAAAAGAATCCAGAAAGTGCATAAAAACTCCCATCTGTTGTTGGATGATGCTTTTTAAGGGAACAAGGGTACTACTCACAATTTGTAGCTATAGATGAATGTGACCATAAAAAGGCATTAACAATAGATTTAGTCAGTGCTTGGCATTCTACCCAGTCAGAGTCACCAACCAACTATATCTTTGTTCCAAAATTTTATTTCCTTGTAATCCTCCTACCATTTTGAAGACTTCCAGCTTGATGAGGATAGCATTTAGAACAATGATATGATTGTCTGTAGCCAACTTGCAAACACTGATGTTTTATCTTCCAATTCATTTAATTATTGGAATAGTGTAGTTTTTCATGGTTCCTCTCTGAAAGCTTCTTGTGTAGGAGTATGACTGACTCCTAAATATGAAACACTTAAAAATAGGTAAAAAAATAAAAACCCTACAACTATTTTTATCCACATTTCATTTAGAGAGAATATGGAGAATGGCACAATTTCCTTTGAAAGTTTATCCTTTTGCATATTCAAAGATGAATAAATTGTATGAACCAATCTTGAATGAATTCTTGGTTCTAAATCAATTTTACTTGTGATTCTTAACAACTCTGGAAGATAGGATGCATGATGCAGGCTACATGCTCTTCCATAGTCTACCTATTTCAAATCAAAAGGGGGACTGGAGAGTGGTATTTGACTAGATGAGTGTGAAAATCCTAAAGTTGATGTGGATGCTAAGAAATGTCGGGAAACACCGCATATGTTGTGGCCAAACTATTGAGCCCCATCTAGTATTTTTGTCCACCTTCTAACCTGTCTTTCCAAGAGAAAAAACAACTCTAGAATTTTTAATATAGAACACTATACTCAGTATAAAAAACCTTTAAGTATTGAACCAATAAGCCTTGATCCTTCAGTAGAGTAGTTGAATCCAACACAATTTCCTGCAAGATAAAAGAAATAAATTTAGGGAAATCAAGATTACTTTTCAGTAGTCACCATTGAGATATGATTATAATATTGTCTTTACAAAACAATTTCAAGTTAAAAACTACGAAATTGTGAATACAATGACACTCAGTAGTATTAAATGAATAATTACAAAAATCCAAGGTATGCGATATAATACTTGCTTAGTGCACATATCAGTTGTACAAACTGGACAAACAAATAGGGTCACATTCTTGCTAGAGAACTAACTCCTCCTAAGGAACTTCACTCACTAAAGTTTTCAATTTGAATCAAGGCTTCCTTTTACCTACCAAGGACAAACTAATTGTAATCATTGCTTGTTAAATATGGTGTCATAATCTAGTATAGTAATAATCAGAAGACTAGTTTCAGGTAAATTAAGAATATAAATGTTTTATTTTCTCCTCATTATACCATCACTGACGTTGACCATTAGAAAGAAAACTACATCTCATAGTACATAAACTGATGAACCTCATTTTGCAAATCTACCAATCTAATCAAGAGCATGCATGCTCTAAACTGTATAATCAACATTCATAAGTTCTCAGCCACATCCATAGCTTGAAATAGATAAACACCACTGTGCTACAACACTGTCACTTTGAATCGCTAAACCTTATAAACCATAACAGAAAAAGATGTAATACATTACCACAAATTCTACCTAATCTTGACATCTAAGTAAACCGTTGTGAAGGTAATTATATTATTTATGTTAAAATCAAAGAAATGCCATCTTAGACTAGACCATCTGTTGTAGCATCTATATCTTTCTTGTTTTTTACTAAAGCCATTTTTCTAGTACCAACCTCAAGTTTCTCCAAGTCCCCAGCTATTGCAAGATAGCCATACAATACCCTCTTTTGCAGCTTAGCTTTTTCATCATTGTCTACTAAGTTTGGATCTCTTCACCATTTTCTTGATTCACAGTTGAAGATTGAACTTGTAGCTAATCTTTCCGCCCATGATTATTACTTTAAAAATATTTGATTAGGTTATTTGTCTCTTGTAAACCAGCAGAAGAGGGAGAGAATTTTTACAATTAGTATGCCTTAATGGCCACCTCTTCCATATATCGCCTTTGCCTTTCCACCAGTAAACCCAAGCTCTGGAAGAAGTGACCAACAACAATAATATTACAAATAAATATCATAAATCCCCAGATAGAATATCATCCGAATATTTCGCGGGCCATAACTTACCAAGGTAATTTAAGACAAGCATAAAAAATGTTAAATATCTAAACATTTATAAAATAAACAAAAGAATTGAAGTATCAGTTTAGATGCATAAGCTTTAGCCATCTAAAGCAAAACGTTAAGAAGAATACCATGTTAGGTTGCTTGTAATGAGTTAAACACAACTAGTCCTATATAGATCTATATAGGTGTACTAGCTACAAGTGGAGGTGGTCTCCACTGAGATGGTGGTCCAGATAACACAGAGTTTGACACCAGAAGGTACTTTTCCCCTAACTTAGAACTAGTATGCATGTACCAATCATAAAGGTGTTTAGGTCGGCATAACCCCTCAGAAAATACTACTACTCTCTAAATATTTTTACTAGTATAGTAGAGGTAACTAAGTACTTAATGTAGAAATTTTGAACAATATGACACATATTCACAGAGATTATCCTGATTATACACTTATAAGTGGAACATGCATAATACATAACCTCCTCTACGTTGATCATCAATTTACAGAAGCAGAAACATTCACAAGCACACATAGAAGCATCAATCAAACTCATTAACACAGTATGTATCTCGGGGAAAGCATCTCGCTAAAAACCCCACACTATCTGTATATTATATTGATTGAATCATGTAACATTACAAAGTAAAATGCTTATCACAAGCAATCCAGTACCAGCTCCACCTGTTACACATAATATAGCTCAGATCTGATCTCTAAATCTATTCCACTGCTTGCCTGCCTCTCTAGCTCAATACCTGCTCAAGAACTGATGAGAATGGCTTACCAAACTCATATTTGACCTGCAAATAATCACTCACACTCTGTTGGACGTGAGCACAGGCTACAATTCTTGATATTGGCCAATTCATTGGCATACTCAATCCCTCTAATTGTGCAAATCATCATGCACAGCTATAGTCACAACTGATAGCAATCTGATCCTCTAACACCTGTCCCTGCTGAACTGAACATGCACTGACATGCAATTGAGTTAACTGATGTATTCTATAGTTGCATTATGAGTTAATAACTTGTGAATTAATTAATAACTAATTCACCCAACTCATCTCTAGTCTATTTGCCAGTTAGACTAAATACAACCAGTTTAACAAAGCTAAACTGAACACAACTCCATCAACTGCACCTCCAGTCCACTAAACTCAACTCACTTGAGTTCTAACTGAAGTCCTGCATGCAAATATTAGTCATCCCATAGGTAACCACGTATTTCCCTCTGGGATCTGCATGTACCACATCCGTAGCTCATCCTGAAGTGCTCCAAGAGAATAAGATCAAGTTTATAGTCCAAATATTATTATGAGACAATAATATTTGACTTTTCTATTTTTGACAGCCAGTCTAAAAATAGACTTTGATCACTCACACTGTGATCACTCACACTGTAGTCACCCACACTGTGATCACTCATATTGTGATCACCCACACTGTGATCATCCACACTGTGATCATCCACACTGTGATCAAAAATAGAACTTGCGCCATAATTTGCCTGCGGGCCCACTTAGTGAAGGCGACTCTTTTCACTAAGCTCCATCATCTTGTTGCATTCTCAACAAGCATTTCTTGTTGCATACTTTTCAACACTCCCTCTCAACAAGAAAGGCTTCCTCTCAAACCCGATCCTGTAACTCTGGAATGTTCTCCATGCAACACATCTGGCCGGTCCACTTGCTTTGTCATCAAAGTCTTTGACTGCTATTGCCTCTATCGACTGAAAACTCTGCATCTCTGTGCTCTTCAGTATCTGACTGCTCTAACCTCTGTCACTTTGATCTCTGACTGCATCCGTGCTGCTTCTAGTTCTATCTCCCAGCATTGCATCCGCACTGCACCTCCCAACTGACCACCCTGTTGGACTAGAAACATCCTCTGATTCTGAAGCTCTACCTACTGCTGACAAGTGCTCCCTCTCTGACATCTGTGCTACTGCAACATCTCCATGCATCTCGCACCATTGCACACCTCTCTGTGCCACCTAGCACTGTGCAAAACACTTGTGCCTCTCGCATTGCTGCAGCCTACTAGCTATGCGCTGTCCTGGGATTCCCTGCACTGTCGCTCTCTCTGCTGCTCCATCTGCATCTGTCTCTACCCAATCAGTTAGTTCCTGCTACTACACATCTGGGGCTCCTGTAGCAAGGTCTCATCCAAGAGGTTGGGTACCTCAAGGATCTTGCCCCTCCTCCTTGGGACGATCAATCCATATCACCCCACCTCCTACCTGGAGGTATGGCTGCATGCGATCCCTCAGCCCACCTGGCTCGAAGTTTCCCCCTATTGGAGGTCTCTGGATGAGTAGATGTCTCTACTCGATCTCCTCTCAACTTCCCTTGTTGTGGCTCCTCCACAACCTCCTGAAGCTGCTGCACCAATCGTGGCTCCTCGACAATCGTCTAAGACTTCTTCTGGCTCTGCATGTTGAGAAGTAATATACGCTCCCTCTCAACCACCAAGTCTCCATTAGTTGCCTCGCTGCTCAAGGCTTTGCATGCATCTTGAACCTCAAGAGCATACAGGTTCCTGACCCGTAAACCAATCTCATGACAATGAAAGCATCTCACCTTCGACTTGTCAACCTTCTTCCCATCATTGGAAGAACTGGATTTGGAAAGAGAAACCTTCCCCTTTCCCTTCTTTGCCTTACTCACTAAGGCACAGTTCTCCTCATCATGCATAGATGAAGAACTGTCTCTGGTGCTCCGTCTGGTCTCCTCCTACATCAAATCCGACCATGGTCGTTCCCAATTTGGCAGTTTCTCCCTTCCATTCACCGAGTCCTGGTAGCTATGCCAACTCTTAGGAAGGTCAAGGAGTGCTAGACTCACCATCCTCATCCGACAGTCACCCCCACACTTCCCAGCTCATCCCAGCATTAGGTGAACTTCGTGAGATACTGGGGCATACTGTCTCCATTCTCACACTGAATGTTTCTGAGTTTTATCTCTTGCTTTGGAATTAAATTTGAATTCCACGAGCACAAAACTCAACCGCTTCCGATCTAGAATTCGTGAGAACAAAGTATTTCTTGTACAGAGATCGACTGTATGGGCATTCACCGGATATCTCACCTTCCAAAAGAAGGATGAATCCAGAGGCTACCTGGCCCGATTACAGACTCTGCCTGAAGAAATAAAATGTAAACACTTCCTGAATAATAGATCTGATGATCAATACAGCACTGATATCATGTAGAACTTCTTCTACAAATCAGCTCGCTCTGATACCATGTAGAAACTTTTTCTACAATTATCTAGCTCCGATACCATGTAGAAATTTTGAATAATATGACACATATTCACAGAGATTATCCTGATTATACACTTATAAGCGGAACATGCATAATACATAACCTCCTCTACGTTGATCATCAATTTACAGAAGCAGAAACATTCACAGGCACACATAGAAGCATCAATCAAACTCATTAACACAGTATGTATCCCGGGGAAAGCATCTCGCTAAAAACCCCACACTATTTGTATATTATATTGATTGAATCATGTAACATTAAAAAGTACAATGCTTATCACAAGCAATCCAGTACCAGCTCCACCTGTTACACACAATACATCTCAGATCTGATCTCCAAATCTATTCCACTGCTTGCCTGACTCTCGAGCTCAATACCTGCTCAAAAACTGATGAGAATGGCTTACCAAACTCGTATTTGACCTGCAAATAATCACTCACACTCTGTTGGACGTGAGCACAGGCTACAATTCTTGATATTGGCCAATTCATTGGCATACTCAATCCCTCTGATTGTGCAAATCATCATGCACAGCTATAGTCACAACTGATAGCAATCTGATCCTCTAACACCTGTCCCTGCTGAACTGAACATGCACTGACATGCAACTGAGTTAACTGATGTATTCTATAGTTGCATTATGAGTTAACAACTTGTGAATTAATTAATAACTAATTCACCCAACTCATCTCTAGTCTATTTGCCAGTTAGACTAAATACAACCAGTTTAACAAAGCTAAACTGAACACAACTCCATCAACTGCACCTCCAGTCCACTAAACTCAACTCACTTGAGTTCTAACTGAAGTCCTGCATGCAAATATTAGTCATCCCATAGGTAACCACGTATTTCCCTCTGGGATCTGCATGTACCACATCCGTAGCTCATCCTGAAGTGCTCCAAGAGAATAAGATCAAGTTTATAGTCCAAATATTATTATGAGACAATAATATTTGACTTTTCTATTTTTGACAGCCAGTCTAAAAATAGACTTTGATCACTCACACTGTAGTCACCCACACTGTGATCACTCATATTGTGATCACCCACACTGTGATCATCCACACTGTGATCATCCACACTGTGATCAAAAATAGAACTTGCGCCATAATTTGCCTGCGGGCCCACTTAGTGAAGGCGACTCTTTTCACTAAGCTCCATCATCTTGTTGCATTCTCAACAAGCATTTCTTGTTGCACACTTTTCAACACTTAATTTGTTATTATACAACATGAAAATTAAAAAAATCTCGAATTCTCACTCTCCAAAGTCAATTTGTGTTTCTATTAAAAAAAATTCACCACCGAAATTTCAAATGTATCAATAAAGAGTAAGGATGGGGGACCATCATTGGCAACCATGACAGTCACTCTTACATTTTGGAAAACAAAATTGTTGGCTTCCTCAAAAGGATTTCATTGTGCAATGGACTTAGAATAAAATTGCTATAACATGTAGGAAATAAAATCCCTAACTATTTCCAGACCAATATGCATCATATTAGATGTTTGTCTTATCAGAAACTTTCAAGTTATCAAAATGAGAATTGAGGTACATGATGTATTTTCAGTCCTTGGATAATCCAAGATGGATCGGTACATGAGAGATAGTCCTTGGTGGATTTTCACAGTTTAGAAAGCTTGCTCAGTGTATGCTTGACCTCAAAATGATTTTTGGCTTAAGAGTTTCTCTTAGGCATCAAAGTTCTCTTATGGGTATCGTAGATCCTTTTTCACTTGAATTTGTAAGGTATATTCAGATGATTTTTTAGAATAATTCTAATTTTTAATAAATTTGACTCTTGATGCATGGACATATTGAACTACAACCAACATTCCTTATCAACATCCTCACCTATAGACTATGAAGTACGTAGGCCAATATGCTATTATCTAAAATTCAAGTTATTGAAGTCACTCTCCTTCATTTCAATACTAGAAATAGGTGACAATTTTCTTTGTTTTGTAGAAGTATGAGCTGCAATAACTATGAAAAGTGGAGACACACTCTAATATGCCATTCTCTGAAATTCTAGTCAGTGAATTTATTCTCCTTCATTTTGATAGTAGAAATAAGTGGCAATGTTTTTTTGTCTTGAATATTTATGAGTTGGGACAACTGTTTGAAAACTAAATTTCTCATGTATGCTTCTAATTGTGTTTCTATAAGCAAAATCTTATGAACTCTGTTATAAATGGATTAAGATCCTATTACATCGTCTCAGTGTTCACTTATGGAATTAGTAGCTTAGGAGTACTCAACAATTTGGGGAAGTAAACGTGGAAGATGATGTGGGAAAACTATTACTAGCTCATTAACAACAAATGAGACATCATCACAACAATCACACTTACGTTTAGAATATAGAATAGCACAACCTAACCCTTACACTTCGTAGTATACCATGAACATGGAATTTCTTAAACCATAACAATATTATGTGTTCACATATGAAATAAGGTTGCCATGTGCTATGGTTGGGATTTAAACTTTGCATCCACATTCTATTGAAGTGAAGAATGGGAACTCCCTTCTTTGTTTGCATGAACTCTTGTCCAAACACCACCTAATAGTCATCCAATAGAACAATGGCAAGACTTGTCCTTTTTGTCCATTCCCCCAACTTGATTTGAACATCCTTGACCATACCAACAATTATCTTCTCATCTAAGTTTATGGATTTGAATGAGGTTTGAACTAGCTCAAAATACAATCATAGACTCCTCACCACATCCTCGCTGACAAAGTTATGAGTCGCGGCACTCCAACTACTTCCACAATGAAATTGATATTCAGTGCAAATACATCTTCCTAAAACAAGATACAAAGAAGCATTGAGTAATGTAAACTGTGGAAAATGTCTTCCTCCAGCAAGATACATTATACAATAGAGAGTTGAGAAAAGTCAACCAAATTGATGAAAGGGTTTGTTATAGACCACTGAATTCTATGCATAAGCATAGTAAATACAACACCAATACTTAGGTTTGCAAAGTCTAAGTTTTGTGTTGGAATTTCTAAGTCTAACACGTTAGAAACCCTTCATGTACTTTTATTGATTTATTCCTACCTACTTGTTCTATTAATTAACAAGTTATTTACCATGTAAATACTGGAAATAAATACAAGTACATGCTCAACACATTACAGATCATCAACTGAAGGAAACAGAAACAAGCACACAAGTGACACCGTTATTTTTGGACTAATGTCCCCGGAAAAACCCAGTGCGGGAAAACCGGTGCAGCTATCTGAGGGTTTGATTTATTAAGCAGTTTCAAAATACAATATGGGTGCCAAATTCGGCTCACCCAACAGAGAAAAATATCGGCAGTAGTACCTCTCTACTCTGAAGCAGATATTCCAGCTGAAACCCCATATAAACACTTCGGCAGCTCAACAACTCCAATCTTCCTCAGAAAACCCCAGCGTCAGCCTCTAGGGACTGCGTCAGCTCTCCTGGAAGTTCCAAATGTTCCTGGCAGTTCCGGCTTCTGCCCTCTGCATCAGCTTTCCCAGTTGTTTCGACAGTTCCCGGCAGTTCCGGTTGTTCCCGACAGTTTCGACTTCTGCCCTCTACGTCAACTTTCCCGGCTGTTCCAGATGTTCCCAGCAGTTTCGGCTTCTTCCTTTTGTGTCAGCTTTCCCAGCAGTTCCGGCTTCTGCCCTTTGCGTCAGCTTTCCCGGTTGTTCTGGTTGTTCCCGACAGTTCCAGCTTCTGCCCTCTGCATCAGCTTTCCCAGCAGTTCCCGGTGTTATCTCTAGCTCTCTGGTTTTGTATTCACTGCCCCTTAGCTGCAACTCTGATCACTCTCTCAACTTTCTCCGCAAACCTAGCCTCAAAAAGTCAAAATCTTGATCTCTTCGATGTGTTCTCCAAGTGACCCGCAAGCCTCCTCTTTTACTTTTCTCGTTGACAAATCAACGGCCGAGATTAAGTCCCTAATCAATAGCTAAGATTAGATCTAGCTTGATCCATGACTTTTGGACCATTCTAACACAGTTTTATACTAATTCACATTAATATTTTAATTTTCCCTAAGTTTAGACTTACGGACTCCATTAAAAATATTAATTATTTTAATATCTTCCAAACTGTTTAGAATCTGCCCAAACCGTTTCTGGGTATTGGATATGTCATGTGCCTTAGCCTCTCCATCAATTTTTGTGACTAGATCACATCCGATGCTACCCCAAATCAACACTCCCTTTTAGCGAGGAATGTGCTCTAGTAATACTCCTCACTGAGCATCACTCTGATTATTTGGCATCGGTCCCTATGCTGATGCTAGGCCTGTTGCCCAACTTCCTCTGCACTGCTGCATCCTGTACTGCAACCCATGGCCCTGCCACTACCACTGTTGCATCCATACTGCAACTCCCTTTGAATCTATGATGCTGCCCATGGCCCTGCCATTTCCACTGTTGCATCTTCACTGCAATCCCTCTCGTCATGTTGCATCGTGTTGCCCATAGCACTACCACTACTAACTTCTGCATTGCAACCCAGTTACTGAGCAGTAAGAAACTGATCTCCCAACTCTGACATCTCCGTCAGGCTAGAAACACTCCCGATGTTGAAGCTTCCTCTATCACTAACAAGTGCTTCCTCTCTGACCTTTGCATTGCTACAACAACTCCATGCATCTCGCACCGTTGCACACCTCTTTGTGCCATCTTGCACTGGTGCAACAATCCTGTGCCTCTCATACTATTGTAGCTTGCTAGCCTCACACAGTTCTGGCTTCTACCCTCTGCGTCAGCTTTCCCGGCAGTTCTGGTAGTTCCCGGTAGTTCCGACTATTCCCAGCAGTTCCGGCTTCTGCGCTCTGCGTCAGCTTTCCCGACTATTCTGGCAGTTCTGGTTGTTCCCAGCAGTTCCAGCTTCTTTCCTCTGCGTCATCTTTCCCGGCAGTTCTAGTTGTTCCGGCAGTTCCAGCTTCCTCCCTCTGCGTCATCTTTCCCAGTAGTTCTTGGCAGTTCCGGCTGTTCCGACTGTTCCCGTAGTTTCGGCTTCTGCCCTCTGCGTCACCTTTCCCGGATGTTCTAGAAGTTCCTAGTGCTATCTTTGCCTCTCTGCTTCTGTATTCACTGCCCCTTAGCTGCAACTCTGATCACTCTCTCAACTTTCTCAGCAAACCCAGCCCAAAAAGTTGAAATCTTGATCTCTTCGGTGTGTTCTCCAAGTGACCCTTAAGCCTCCTCTTATACTTTTCTCGTGTATAAATCAACAGTTGAGATTAAGTCCCTAACAAACGGCTAAGATTAGATCTGGTTTGATCCATGACTTTTGTACCATTCTAACATGATTTTATATTAATTCACATTAATATCTTAATTTTCCCTAAGTTTAGACTTAGGGACTCCATTAAAAATATTAATTATTTTAATATCTTCCAAACTTTTTAGAATTTGCCCAAACCATTTCTGGGTATTGGAGATCTCATGTGCCTTAGCCTCTCCACCAATTTTCATGGCTACAACACATCCGATGCTACCCCAAATCAACATTTTGGTCATTATCAAAAGCTGTGTGAAAATTGTTCCTCGATTGTTTACTGTGCGAACTAGAGGTTTCTGGGAGAACTCAAACTCCAGAGAACTGAACTCCAAGGTAATTCTTGCCTAGCTACAACACATTGCTGGATGTTTTCTACTGTGCAAATAAAAGAAACTAATACAGTTCTAAGAAATGATCCCTCATAATTTATGTTTCTATATTTACACTATTCATTTTAAATAAGTAATAATAATAATCCTCTAATTTTAAGGTCACTGCCTAGCCAAATACAAAATTTTACAATGCTTATTAATAAAATTTTGTGATTCTTGTTAGCAAGACTACTTGAGTTTTCCTCTTTGACTATTTTTGTAGATATGAAAGGCAAAGCTTTTTTTAACCAAACATAACCATGTCACACAAGTTGACAAGATGGAAATGGATGCTCTTGGTGCTTGTTTTAATGAGAAATCCCATTGCATTGCTACCACCCTGGTTTAAATTGTGTGTATCAATTTTAATCACTTTTAACATCTTAACTACATTAAACATTAGATTTTATGAATGATTGGATGACACTTTTTATATTTAAATAATCAATATATGGTGTATCAATTTTAATCACTTTTAACATCTTGGCTACATTAAACATTAGATTTTATGAATGATTAGATGACACCTTTTATATTTAAATAATCAATGCTTGCAATATTATTACAAGGTCAATATTACTATTATTATATCTAAAATTTTCTCTATATTCTCCTTGTTCTCCTTGTGCAGTATCCATATTATCTTTGTGCATTGTAGCCAATGTCCTTCCTTGCATGCATTCAAGCTCTATTATTGTAAAATACACCTTAGTCAATGCAAAAGGCTCAAGTAGAACATCTCTAGACGTACCCCAGAGAGAAACGAGCTAGAAGTGGAGCCATTTAGGTGACTAGGACAAGGGGTCAGTTAAGAGTGGGTTCCCATAGGCTTTAGGCTAATAGACTTGGGTAAGATCAAGAACATACACTCAAAACCTTTTATGATGTGGTGATCAAGAACATGCACTCAATACGTTAATATCAAAAATATACACTCACTTAATACCTTAATATGAAGAACATACACTCAATACATTTTCTGATGTGGTTTTGTTTTTCTGGCTAGACAGTTTTCTTTTATTGTGGATTTTGGTTAAACTTTTTTCTTTTACAGTGGAATTTGAACTAGATTTCCACTCTACAAGAACGTCTTGTCAACCTGTGGCTGTAGGTTAGTTTACATTTCCGTTGTTGTTGTTGAACCAATCTTTTGAGGTTCAAATCAAGTAACATACGAGAGAAACCTCAAATAAAGTAATCTACCAAAGTTTTCTCTTGAGTAGAGCATGAAAAACCATACTTCTTCCCCTCAATACTTACCTCACTTTCTTAAAAAATATATGGATTTTTAGGACCCCATATTTCTTTCCCTGAAACAGTAAGTTATAGTGCAGAAAGAACCAATCCATCTTCCTGACTGACCCTTCCTTATATATTTTCCCCTTCAAAGAGATTTGTGAAGAGATGGATTTATTCAGGACCAACCAAAACATTTGGATAATCTGGAATGCGACATGGCATGCCCGAAATCCCCAAGAAATGCATGGGAAAGAAGGTTGAATTCACCCCAAAAAGAGTGATTCTAAGATGGATTTGACTTAAAATATGCAGAAGTCAGTCTAGCGCCATAAGAAAAGTAAGAAACACCTATAGCATAAGGACCAACAACATTAGTAACAAGGGTGGATCTAGAACCACCTACAGAAGCAAGGGTGGAAACATATGTTCCAAAGCCAGTTGTTTAGTATCCTATAGTGGTTGTAGATCCAGATGTTCCAGGTTGTATCTTAGTTCATTCGTGAATCAAACACTATTATTAGTTAGTCAATTACATAGCTATGGAATATTGTATGAGCTTGGAAGCAAAGAGATAGGAGAAAATCCTAATGAAATTGGACCAACTAATTGATTTGTTACAAATAGGAAGTGTTGATGGCTTCCCCATCCCACATGCAATTCTTATCAATAAAATTTTGCGATTCTTGTCAGCAATACCATTTGAGTTTGCCTCTTTGACTATCTCTGTAGATATGAAATGGTTGATAGGGAAAACTCAATTATAAAGTCAAGCCTATCCATGGAGAAATGTCCTTCCACATGGGCTAGTTAGCAAAAATCCATCTAAATGAGCAGCATTCCCTATCTTTGTCACATAATTACAAAGAGATACAAATGAAGGTAAGAATCCCAGCCCCAAGGGTTAGCTTAATCGGTCGAATCCCCGTTGTTAAAGTACCTCGCCGATCCAGAGGTTACAAGGTCAATTCTCCTCGACGCCCTTGGGGTTAGGCTCCGCTAGTAAGCCACCGAGCTTGATCCCCTTCAGGGTTGATCAGCTCAGATATTTCCTATGTGAAAAAAGAAGGTAAGAAATCCCACATTTTGAATGCAATTTATGAGATTGCATTATCGAGAATAGATTAACTAAGATACCTAAATTATACCATTACGTCATGGTGGGGCTCCAATGCAACGCACAACAAGCTTGGCTTACACAAGCGATTGTAAAGAGGACAATGTGGCAGTCCACACCATCTATTCTCCAAAATATCATACATGAAAATGAATGGAGAGTAGTTTCTGTAAAAGAAAATCTTGCCCCAAAGATCATCAGTGAAAAAGTGATTAAGATTACCATGACTAAATTTACTGAAGAGATGATTGGTCATACTGCACACTTCCTGCCATTGCTTGACAGACTCATCGAGCTCCCATATACTAATCTTCCAAATAAATTTATCCCCCGTGGAAAGGGAGGTTTTGCTTGGGTTAGAATTACGCTTCTCGCTTGGCCAAAGAAAGTGATCCACTGAACGAACCATTCTATCTTGGAAAAAAAAGAGACAAGAGAAACTAGATCGATTGATGCTCGCCCTAGTTCCTGAATTGATGTCTTCAGGAGCCTAATTATCCTGGTTCTTTCCAAGATTCAAAACTCCAAGCTTCTTGATACCCCCAATAAGAATTAAGGATCCCTCGTGCTCTAGTATATGCGGACAAACAACAGGGGGCATGGTAACCTCAACCAAATGATAAATCCCAAGTTTCGACATCAACCTCAAAGGCCAACAAGTGATCAGGACCATGGGTGAGGCAGAACAAAATGAAAAATTCTATGGGTTTTGGTGAATAAATTACAGACAACAAGGGACCCCTTTCTGTTTTCTACTACCAACAAACCCCCACCTGATACTATATGCTTACTATTGCAAGCTTATCATTTGTCAAATTCAGGTAAAAATAGTAACTACTTAACAAAACGAAAATTTTCCATAAAAAATTAACCCAATACAAGGGCTCAGAAATACCTTGCTAGTAGTAGTAACCACCTTGCCTCAAATAAGAGTGCATTCGTCCTTATCTCACTTTGAAAACGACTATACTCTTCCACAATCCGACCTGTTCTCTTCCACCGCCTAAATTGAGCTGAAAAAGATGAATATTCACCGGTGTAAAATCTCGTTGGTCTCCTCGGCACTGCTTTACTCTGAGTGCAAAATCCTAATGGTCTCCTTAGCGATGCCCTGCTTTGATATATTGTCTATAGACCAAAGTCTCTTGCTCGAAAATGACCTATGTAAAACTCGAAAACGACCTGTGTAAAACTCGAAAATGACCTATGTAAAACTCCCAAATATAGATTGTATAAACTCAAAAACAACTTTTGTAAAACTCTAAAACGACTTGTGTAAAACTCCTGAATGGAGACTATATAATTTATACAGGTGAATCCCCCGAATTCAACCCTACCCTCGATTTGCAAACTAGGAAATCAAGGTGATTGCAACCAAATCCAACCTCCAACCCACGAAATTGGGATGATTGCAAGCAAATCCAACCTCCAAACCAGGCGAATCGGGCCTTTGCACTGTTTATCTACCTTATTTTTTTTATGGCTAAACTGTAAAAATATTTATTTTTTAAATAAATTTTGGGCTAACTATATAAAATGGATGTAATATAAAAAAGTTGCCCCTCCAAAATATAAAACCCCTTAAAATTTTCACTTGGGCTAAGATTCACCCCTAAAATTTTCTATGAGTGCGCCTCCCAAATCATCTTGGCACGGTTGCTTGTAGGAACACAAAGGTGTCCTAGTGGCATAACAATGCACCCTAGAGGTAAAATATGGAACTTTCTTGCCTTCTAGGAGCATCTCGTATGCGTTGCTGAATTCTGGATCGCTCTTGTAAAGATGCGGCCACCCTGAGGTCTCGTGTCCACAAGAGTCGAGTACAGTGGTCAATGCCATAACCAGTGGTTAGCTAAGACAGTCTGCAACATTATTGGTGTTTCCCTTCTTGTACTTGATGTTCTAATGGAACTGTTATAGATATGTAGACCATTTTTTATGGCAATCATTCTGCAACTTCCCTTGTGTCTATATGAACTGCAGGGTCGGTGGTCTGTGTGGATGATTGTTTCCTTCCCTATAATGCAATGCTTCCATTGTCGTCAGATCTGCACAATGGAATGCATCTATTTGTCATAAGTGGGATACTTTCAAATTGTATTTGAAAGTGTATCACTGTGATATGCTAATGGATGCCCCTGCTAGGTAACAACTACACCAATAATATAGTTGGAGTCGTATGTCTCAATTTAAAATGGTTGTTGTAGGTCTGGTAATGTGAGCACTGGTGGAGAGCAGAGGTGATGATTCAACTCGACAAATGCCTTTTGCTTGGATTCAGACCAAAATAATTTTTCTTTCGCTTCGCCCTTTGTTGTAGGGAAAAGTATCCGACTCGGATGACCCTAACCCACTCTAAGGGTGACAGTTCCTTAGCAACAACTGTAAAACAAACTACTGAAGGTTTACTTCTTTATGAAAGCAAAAGAGGATGGAGAAAGCACTAACCGTTGCCTTGCGCTTGATGTCGAATCCAAACTCTCCTCTTTGGCCACTTGCTCCTAGCTCTTTGTCCTTCTGCTCGCCCAGCTGTAATGAGATCCTGCACAATGACAAAGAAGGAAACTACAAGAGGCATGCAATCATAACTGGTTCATGGATTAGTGTAAACCAAACATGCAATCATCACAATACATAATTGAAACAAGAGCACATAGAAGAACCTCAATAGCTTTTATTAATGAAGAAATAAAGGTTCTGAGAGGATTACAACCATTGCAGGCTCCAACCCAGCAACACCTCCCAGCAGAAAGAATTGCTCTTCTTCACCTCTCTCAAACAATCACCCAATAACTCAAGAATGAAACCAACAGCATATCATTACTTTGCACAAAATTCCAGCCTCCTGAGCTCATAGGAGAGAGCTCAATATATAGATGAATTGAGAAAGGATGAGTCAGCTTGCAACTGATGTGTAGCTGCCTTGTGTCCCCTCTCTCTTCAGTTAATCTTCAGTTGATCTTCAGTTCTTGAGTCCACTTGGTGAACCTTGCTTCCACTTGGAGAAACAAAGCCTCTGACTCATCACAAGGCGAAATACCTGACCCAAGTGTCATTTTTGGAAGATTCCAAAGAAATGACACACTGTGCCACATGTCCAAACTCGCCCAACGCAGGTGGGCTTTGTTCTACCTGCTTTGCAACGCAGGTACACCATGGAGCAGTTGTGTTTCAGCGCAGAAGCCTAGTGGAGCACCTGCTTTGATTTCAGGATTGCTTGTTTTTGAGTGTTTTCAGGTGGAGAACTGATCTGAGAGCTGTTGGTTTGCTGACCTTGTTCCTCTAGGGGTAGGAACATCATGTTTAGGGAACTTTGGATCCCTTGGATTATTGACAATTCATGCTTATTGCTGTAAGGCACAAAATTGTCTATAACACCCTTGGTGACTTGACTTAAAGGCTAAGTGATATGAGAGAACCCCAACATGAACTTGTGATAGAAATTGGCAGGACGCAGAAAACTGAGGAGCTCTTTTAGAGTGGTTGGGGCCAGCCAATCTCGAATAAATTTTCTTTCACTTTGCCCTTGGTGACTTGACTTAAAGGCTAAGTGATATGAGAGAACCCCAACATGAACTTGTGATATAAATTGGCAGGACCCAGAAAACTAAGGAGCTCTTTTAGAGTAGTTGGGGCTAGCCAATCTCGAATAACTTGTATCTTGTTTGGGTCCACTTGCACACCCCTCTCGTCAATGATGTACCCCAGATATTGAACCTGGGTCATAGAAAAAGTGCATTTCTCCAAATTGGCACATAACTTGTGTTGTCGCAGGGTTTGGAGGACCTGTCAATTATGGTGTAGGTGCTCTTCCCAACTCTTGTTGAAGATTAGGATGTCGTCCAAATACACTACCATGAATGAGTTGGTGAAGGGCTGCAAGATGTTTTCCATCAGCCTCATGAATGTTGTGGGGGCATTCGTCAATCTAAAAGGCATGACCAACCATTCGAAAAGGCCCTCCTTGGATTTGAAGGCAGTCTTCCACACATCAGAGGGTTCAATTGGCACCTGGTGATAACCGGACTTCAAATAAATCTTGCTGAAATATTTGGCCCCCCTTGAGTTGGTCCAGAAGGTCATCGATCTATGGGATTGGATACCTATTCTAGATAGTGATCTTATTCAACACTCGGTAGTCAATACAAAGTCTCCAGGTGTTGTCTTTCTTCTGTACTAACATGATCGGGCTCCCACAAGGTGAAGAACTTGGCTTGATGTGCTCTTTCTACAACAACTCTTGAATCTGCCTCTTAATTTAATCGTTCTCCAAAACAAAGCATTGGTAGATTGGTCCATTAAGCAATTGCGCACCCAAGGTCAAATTGATGGAGTGCTTGACCTGATAGTGCAGGGGTACCCCTATGAATGAGTTGAAGATGTCCCTATACTCCTCCATGACCTTATCCATATGTTGTTGTCGTGCAGAGGATCCCTGTCTAGAGGCTATGGATGTGGCCACAATCTTCTTCTTGCCCTGAGGGTGAATCATAAGGACGATAAATTTCCCAGTATGGGAAATGATCTTACTGCATTTCTTCGCAGAGATCAAAGAGATGGCGGTAGGTGGTGCTATCTCTGGCATCCTGTACAACTTATTGCCCAAAGAAATAATAATAGTGTGAGGCCTATATTCATATACAACATGACGCTTCCACAAGTATGGTTGGACTAATAATACATCACGAGCTTCCAGAGGAGCAACATCACATAGTACCTCATCTATGAAGGGCTTGATGTTTTAGGGACAACGACATTGTTGGCTGACGCAAAGATCTCATCCTTGGTGAAGCCACTTAATGGTGTACAGATGCAGGTGTGGTGTGGTTAGTAGGCCTGTTGAAATGAGATTATTTTGGCTTATGTTGTCAACAATGAACTGCAATGGAGAACCCTTCACCCACATATACAAGTGGAAGATTCGCTCCCCCTCCTCTAGATATTTGGGCTAAATCTTTTGGATCTTGGTGGTGGCAATAGTGGCATTGGGCTCTGCATCAATAATCTGCTTCCCTTTATCAATTCCCCTTGTCGGTTTCTGACTCAGATTCGAAACATGCATCTGATTCGGAAGCCTTCAACTCGGTCACCAATGACTGCTTAGCTAGACACTCACTTGTGTTGTGAGTGGGGCTCTTATGGAACTCACACCATTTCCCTATTTCATTCTTTGTCTTTGTGGTGTTGTTCTTTGCTTACGGCTTCAGCTAGTTGTCCTGGGTCACCCCACCTTGGCTTTGTCCTTTGTTCTTCGGTTTGGGGGCGCATTTCCCTTGCTTCAGATTCATGGATCCAAAGTCTAACTTATTCTGTTTAAATTTATGCTCGATCTTGATAGTGTATTGATAGATGATGCCAAGTGAGGAGATGTCTAGGAACTCCATCTCATCCTGGACGTACTTGTGTAGACAATTGTGGTACTTGAGTACTAAATTCTGTTGAATCCTTGATACCCAACTTCGTGTGAAGGGTATGAAAAACATTTGTGAACTCTAACACATTTTTTTCCCTTCCCTGCCGCTGCGTGGTCCACTTTATTTTTTTATCTTCATAACTCTCGACAGGGTAATATTGTTCCTTGATGGCTTCTCGAAAATAATTCCAAGTGGGTGCAGCTGAAAACAATGAGGGTTCCCTCTCATCCTTCTGTTCACAGTAGGTTTCCCACCAATCTTTGACATGGGGGGTCAGCCTTGAGGAGTGAAAAAGTAATATTTTCCCGATTGGAAAATTCATGAGCCAAAAAATATCCTTCCAACATATTTAACCATCTATTTATGGTGTTTACATCTATCTGGCCTTCAAATATGGGAATGTCAAATTTAACTTGTACCTTAAAGGGAGTGGAGCTTTCAGAGTGGTTGTTGGATGAATATGTGTCACCTGTGGGTAGCCATCGAAGGATCTAGGCAAAGTTATCCATCATCACATTCCTCTATCACTCGAGGGCTTCCTTGAGAAATATTTTGAAAGGATCTATTACTCCCTCATCTCTCTTTTCTTCTGCCATAGGATGTCATCGGGGTTTGTGAGGCTAGTCTTGCAAAGGTTCAACCAGTTAGAGCCCTAATTCCTTATACCCTGACCTCGTTGGGGACATGCAAAAAAAAAAAGATAAAATAATAGACTGCTTGATACCACTGATCCAAAATTATACAAGAATGCAACAAAATACATATATAAACATAAACACAGAGGTGAAAAAAAAAAAATCTTCATTACATTAATATCAAATAACTGATGCTTACAAGCGGAATGGAAATAAACTAGCTTGGACAATGGCAGCTTATCTCTGAGAAGAGATGTGGTGGCTACATGCCTCTGAAATGTGTTACAATGAGGCTCAAGGGCCTTTTCATTATTGAACAACAAAGGAAAACAATAAACAACTAAAACCCTAACCGCAAGAGATGAATTCCAAGAGTTTGTGGGCCTCATTGGGGTTAGTTAGGTAGCCAACTTCTCGGGGTCATAACTTGGTCATATGATCTCCATTTGGCGCGTACGATACCTCGTTGGAAATATCTCTCTTAGTACTATAGGATCTGCAACAAGCCCAACTTTGGGCCTACTGTGGACCTCAAAAAAAATGCCATTTAGCGTGTCAAAAAATCTCCATAAGTTCAGGACTAGAAAAACTGTTAAAAATAGTAAATGTTGTGATAGTTAAGAAAACTAATGAAATTGACTGGAGGTCTAGGTGAAATATGCGAGTAGCCACCATTATCCACCTAGATCACTCTAAGAAGCGCTATGACAGCTACATGCCTTCTGAACTATTTTACAATGAGGCTCGATGGCCTTTTTAACATGAAGAAACAATGAGAAACCCTCAACATTCGAAAACCTAACCCTAGAGGATGAAGCACCAAAGGTATGGGCCCCGATGGGGTTAGTTGGAACGTCAACTTTCCGAGGTCGTAACTTTGGCATATGATATTCATTTAATGCACACAATATGTTGTTAGAAAAGTCTATCCAAGGACAACAACTTTCTATTGCAAACATGGATAAATCCATGTTTGCCCCTTTCCCCAAAAAATGTCTTTTAGGGCCTCAAAGCGGCTCTGGAATTTCATGACCTAAAAATTGCCAAAAATAGAAAATCGTCGAAATAGGAATCTGTCCTGAGGAAACTAATAGAAAACAATGTTGGGGGTCCAATGATCTGAAAATGGGGCACTTATGCTTCTTGTCTAAGTTACAAGAACCTCTCCCACTTCCAAAGCCTTAAATATTCCCAAGTCTTATTGATTAAACAATGCGGAAATGATAATATGCTTGAAATTATAGGTGTATGCTTATATTTATTGTTGGTTGTTTATGTGCTTTAAAATCTGTTGTGTATGCTGATATGTAAATACATACAATAATAACTAATGCAGCAGTAAACAAAAGACACAGAATAACGATTTAATATGGAGTTCACCCAAAACTCTTGGGCTACGTCTCCTTGAGCTCTAGTCAACTTGACTAGGCTCTCTAGGATTATGGTATAAGTCCTTTTTACAAGCTCTTGGCTCAACTCCTACTGTTTTACACAAAAACAGTGGGTTCAGATATCATTTTATCCCCTGGCTCTTGAAGCTCTGGCTCTTGGCTCTAGCTCTTGGCTTTGGCTCTTGGCTCTTGTTTATGGCTCTTCGGCTCTGGCTCTGGCTTTGGCTCTTCGGCTTTGGCTTCTTTGGCCCTCTATCAGTTTACAACTCTCTTGGCTTTTCACTTGACTTCCAAGTGACTCCCTTGGTTGTTATTTTTCCTTCTGTGCTGCCTCTTTCTACTCTTTTTCGCCTTAGCTTCCTGCTTTTGCTTCCTTTAAGCAACAACCCCCAACAACCTTCAACAACCTTCAACTCCTGCCAACACCCCTTGCGATCCATCTCTCAAGCTTTATTTGAGGCATTTCTGGCTTTTCAGCTTCCTCAGTCGTTCCTCTGTCAACCGTAATCATGAGGAATCATTCCTCTTCCCGGCTCTGCCTCTTCACGCTTCAAAACGCATCCCTGTTGCAGAAACGCCCGCCTGCAGTGTGGCACAGGGAATGATGGTTCTTTTCCCCATGGAAAATGAACCGACGCCCTCCTTTCAAGCGATAATCCATGAAATACTGCGTTTCGGGCTTGAAATGGAAATACACATGAAAAGCACTATCGGGCATGAAATCCAGACGTGAAAGTCCATTAAATCGCCCCCAAAATCCCTATCGGGTTTTCCTTCCATCACATATCACAATTGCTTCGGCGGCATGGCCGATGGCCAAAAATCCATTAAACGCAAAATACAAAGGAAAATCTGAATTCCCGGATTTGAAATTTTATGAAATAGGGCTTTTAAACCCCATCAGGTCAATCGCAAGTCGCAACGGCCCGGGGGCTTCCCCTTTGGGTGTGTCGATCACTGATCCACTGATATCGGCGATCGCAGTCACAAGTCGCACGGCCCAGGGGTCCTTCCCTTTTGGGATCGCCAACAGCAATCCGTCGATATCACAATCGCACTATCGCATCAGCCCGGGGCCTTTGCCTTATGGGTGCATATGCCTGCCTCCGACCCGATCCGCCGATCCGATCATTGGAGATCGCTGATCGGGGCTCCCTTCCGCCTGACCTTAAGTCCTCCTCTTTGCCTTATGCAATGCAATTTCCTCAAATAGCCTTTTAGGCCATTTTTAATGGAATTTGCCCCTTTTTCAAAGGATAAAGGGAAACTTCTTCCTGCGATAACTTCTTCATATGAAGTCTGTTTTCGCCCATTCAAGTTGTGTTGGATTCAGACATAAGAGATCTCTGCAATGAGACTATTTCTGAGAGCAGCCTGTGACTTTCATTTTCCTATGAATTACAAAAGATTTGTGCCATTTGGCACCCTTTACCTCTTATATGAAGTCTTTTAGACTTAGAGGTTTATTCATGATCCATTTTTGGATCACGCCTTCCCACTAAATAACTTTTGGTGTCCAAAAGACTGATATACCGATCTGAACAGTAAATGAGAGTGACTCACCATCTTCTCTCAGCCTCCCTACACTTGCCTTGCATAGTGCCTCTGAACCAAAGTTTCTGACCACTTCCCTTCTTGGATGGGCTAGTCTTCTTGGGAAGAATTGTCTTCCTCCTTGCCTTCTTGCAGAACTTTTGCTGAGATGGTCATAGAAGGTAGTTTGAACTCTTCTGCCTTGATCATTGATCCAAGGTGGCTCAAACAAATGTGAAGTACAACAACTCCACAAAACTTTCATTTGTACCTGTTTGAAAAGTTGTCAACAACAACTGTTAACAATAGCAGAAACATAGACAACAACTGGATGGCCTAAACTCCTGCTTCAACAAAAGAAATATATTTTCACATCTTGTGAACACGTCCATGTCTTATATCTGCATACAAATGATGGACTAGATAACAATCCCACAAAACATGCCTTTAAACAAATGACCCTTCAAGTCAAGCATGTAGAAAAAGACCATTAGGACTCTTTCTCAAAAGATGAAACACTTCATCATTATCTCCATTTGGAGACCAAGTTAACTTCTCCCAAGTCAATCATGGCGTCACATGCATGTCAAAGCAATCAACCCTGCAAGTTAATTACACATACATGTTCAAAAACAAGGAAATCATTAACATCCCTGTGTTCATGCACATCATGCTTATGCATGCATTTCATCCTTCAACTTTCACTTAAGCACACTATACTTTCGAAGCTGAAACGAAATATAATGTTGCAGCAATAAAGTGAGTCTCCTACTCAACTTCTCCATTCACCTACTTCGTAAAATCCTGCAACTTGCATTCCATTAACAAAGAAATGCAAATAGATGCATCAATAGACATGCAATCTTAATTGGATAAGAACTCTAGCCATTTCTCACCAATCCCTTTCAAAGGTACTACCTTTGTCTGCACATCAGCATCAACATGTGAATCATCCTGAGACACATCAGTCATGGAATCTTCCTTTCCATTTCTGCCATCTTCTCTTTCCACTTTCTTCAACTTTTGTGGAAGCATTGTTGGATTCAGTGTCTAACTTTTTTTAGCAAGATGTTCATATGGCAGTAAGTGCACTGCATGTGCATCCTCTTAACAGCGTGATTTGGCTTGTCCAATGGACCTTTGGCTTCTTGCTTCTTTTCCTTCAAAAGTTTCCTGTATGTGGCCTTTCTCTTCCAACATCTAGAAACATTATGGTTATCCAAACCACAAAAGGAACATGCAATTCTTTTCCCATACATATGTGGAAATTACCATGCTTTGCAAAATCAAAAGGAAAATGTTTAGAACCAGTTTATACCTGCCTCTTTCACCTTTATTGTCTTCATGAGGAGGTGAATCAAATGAAGAAGTGGCTCCCTTTGGAACACCATCAATCTCTTCAAGGCTTTCAGAGTTTCCACAACCCTTTGGTTCAAGTGTGTGCTTCTGAACACCTGCATCCTGCAAATGATGTTTCAAGCTATTGCATTCTTCATGAATACAACCTTCACACTCTTGAAGACCTGCAATGCAACTCTTTCTTGGAGCTGTTTTAATGGTCTTCATGGCAGCCTTGGAACTTTCTCCATAAGCTTGTCCATAGCCAAGACCCAAATATTTAGGCCTTTCCTCAACCATTATTGGCTCAAAAATACCTAGTGCATGTCTACCCAAGCCTTTTCCTGCATAGCCCATCTTGGACATTAGCTTGGAACCTATGCCTTTAGTATGTTTTTCAAAAGAACCAATATAAGCATTCTCAGAAGAATTTGAAGACAAACTGGAATGGTTTACCTCTTCTTCAAGTTGATACTTGACCAAGGCTTCTTGGGCAACAAAGAGCTATGTCTCCAACTCATGCATCATTTTCAAGTTCATATTTGCAATATGAAGTTGCCTCTCCATTTCCTACAATTTGTCAAAAAGCAACTGCTTCTCTTCCTCCACGGAATTCAATTGCTCTCTAAGAATGTTGCTCTTCCTTCCATCCCATACATTTCTCTCACCATATCCATCATGGTGGACAATTCTTGCTTCATGTCTTCATCAAAGAATCTTGTGAAGACCGCAGAATTTGAGGACCCACTTGTAGAAGTTGTCATTATACTAATGAACAAAAGAACTTCAAACAAGATTAGAAAAAAGGCTTTATTAAGCAACTTTTTGCAACAAACCTCTTGTGTTTCAAGGATTGCTTTGAGGTCCTTTGGGATAGAAGAATGCCTTTAGCCCTTCTTCCTTCTTGTCCTTCCTGGACTGAGCTATCAACAGCTTTCCCTTCACCTGTGCAAACTCAAACAATAGCCAGTCTGCAACAGGCATACAATCAACCTCTGACTGTTTAGACACCTTCAAGACAAGCAATCTTTGCTCTGTCAATCAAGCATTCTGATATAACCTCCTTTGAAGTTGGGTTTAATCAAAATTAGGCTCTAATAACACCTGATCTGAAAATGGGGCACTTAGGCTTCTTGTCTAAGTTGCAAGAACCTCTCCCACTTCCAAAGCTTTAAATATTCCCAAGTCTTATTGATTAACCGATGTGGAAATGATAATATGCTTGAAATTATAGGTGTATGCTTATATTTATTGTTGGTTGTTTATGTGCTTTAAAATCTGCTGTGTATGCTGATATGTAAATACATACAATAATAACTAATGCAACAGTAAACAAAAGACACAGAACAACGATTTAATATGGAGTTCACCCAAAACTCTTGGGCTACGTCTCCTTGAGCTTTAGTCAACTTAACTAGGTTCTCTGGGATTATGGTATAAGTCCTTTCTACAAGCTCTTGGCTTTACACAGAAACAGTGGATTCAAATACCATTTTATCCCCTGGCTCTTGAATCTCTGGCTCTTGGCTCTGGCTCTGGCTCTGGCTCTGGCTCTGGCTCTTCGACTTTGGCTTCTTTGGCCCTTTATCAGTTTACAGCTCTCTTGGCTTTTCACTTGACTTCCAAGTGACTCCCTTGGTTGTTCTTTTTCCTTCTGCACTGCCTCTTTCTGCTCTTTTTTGCCTTAGCTTCCTGCTTTCGCTTCCTTTCAGCAACAACCCCCAAAAACCTTCAACTCATGCCAACACCCCTTGCAATTCAGCTCTCAGGCTTTATTTAAGGCATTTCTGGCTTTTTGGCTTCCTCAGTTGTTCCTCTGTTAACCGTGATCATGAGGAATCATTCATATTCCTGGCTCTGCCTCTTCGCACTTCAAAACGCATCCCTGTTGTAGAAACACCCGCCTGTAGCATGGCACAAGGAATGATGGCTATTTCCCCATGGAAAATGAACCAACAGCCTCCTTTCAAGTGATAATCCACGCAATACTGCATTTCGGGCTTGAAATGGAAATACACAGGAAAAGCACTATCGAGCGTGAAATCCGGACGTGAAAGTCCATTAAATCACCCCTAAAATCCCTATCGGGTCCGCCTTCCATCGCATATCGCAATCGCTTCGGCGGCATGGCCAATGGCCAAAAATCCATTAAACGGGAAATACAAAGGAAAATCTGAATTCCCGGATTTGAAATTTTATGAAATCGGGCTTTTAAACCCCATTGGGTCCGGTCTTGATCGCAATTGCAAGTCACAGTGGCCCAGGGGCTTCCCCTTTGGGTGTGTCGATCGCCAATCTGTCAATATCGACGATCTCAGTCGTAAGTCGCACAGCCCGGTGGTCCTTCCCTTTTGGGACCACCGACAACGATCTCTCGATATCGCAATCGCACTATCGCAATGGCCCGGGGCCTTTGCCTTATGGGTGCATATGCTTGCCTCCGACCCAATCCGTCGATCCGATCACCGAAGATCGTTGATCGGGGCTCCCTTCCACCCGACCTTAAGTCCTCCTCTTTGCCTTATGCGATGCGATTTCCTCAAATAGCCTTTTAGGCCATTTTTTAATGGAATTTGCCCCTTTTTCAAAGGATAAAGGGAAACTTCTTCCTGTGATAACTTCTTCACCTGAAGTCCGTTTTCGCCTATTCAAGTTGCATTGGATTCAGAATGAAGAGATCTTTGTAATGAGACTATTTCTAAGAGCAGCCTACGACTTTCATTTTCCTCTGATTTACAAAGGATTTGTGCCATTTGGCACCCTTTGCCTCTTATATGAAATCTTTTAGACTTAGAGGTTTATTCAGGGTCCATTTTTGGATCATCCAAGTGGAATAGGCGGGTGGCCACCAATATCCACTTGGATCAATACTTCACCATGTGGAACACCCATCATCATTGTGTTAAAGAAGTATGGGACATGGCAAATAAATATTAATTACAAGGTTGTTGATGGTGTTGGACCCACCAACATGTTAGGGGATATCCCCCGTAAGAAGTCCCAATTAGACCTCAGACAATTTGGTGTAGGAGTCCCAGCATTGGGTCATACGGTATCCCCTTGATCGTGATTGCGCACAGAGGCAAGTAAGATGTCCCTACTGGTAGCAAGGGTGTGACGTGCAACAAGCCAAGGAAGGTGCATGAACGGTTCTAGCACACGGAAAGTGGGGTGAGTGCGCCACTTGGAAACCTGTGATAGCATGCGGCTTGGAAGGGAACACACGAGCGAAGATGCATCACAAAATGGAAATAAAGTTAGCTGACAATCCAAAGTGATGGTTAAACCAATCAGCACATTTCAGTGAGATTCGTACATACTTATTCAGAATAGTCCATACATGCATACGTAAGCAAACAGATACATATATCATTTAGAGTAAACAAAATAGTTGGAATACAATAGGACATATGCATGAAACGTGCTGGCTTTGTTATATTAAGAAGTGTAAGTTCCAGTCATACAATACATTCATCTCCAACCACTAGTTCCAATAGCGGAACATTACACTCACAACCGCCTGCTCCTCTAAAGAGATATACTAGCTTTGCACAGTGGAGAAGCCAAGGCTCATTACAATACTATCCAAGCTTTCTCTAAGATACTCCTATTGGAATCTTGGCTGACTAAAAGCCCCTACAATGAGTTATGAGGGACTATTTATAGCAAAGGGTGGGGTGACCCTTGACATCCCCCTTTGTGACCGTGCATCTACCCTCATGACCCTTCAACTACTCTATGACTGTTACATTCAACTATTGACACTGGAACTTCCACTTCACAAGACATTACATACAATCTGCACATGTACCCATGTGAGACAAAATGGCTTGAGCAAGCCATGCAAGATATCACTAACACTCAAACTATTGTGGTGAGACCAACTCTTTGACATCCTTGTGATGGTCGATGGTGGTGAACTGATGCAAAGCTTGGTCGTCCATGATGGTGTCCGCACGCTCAATGGTCACATCCTGCTGAAAGAAAACTCTTGACTCTGTTGCATCCGGGTACACTGATATGGCCCCTCTGTCCAACTCGTTTGATAGCATGCGCATCATCATCTTGAGTGTGGCTGGACCAACAACATACTGATGCATAGTGTCTGTGTTGATCTCCAAGTGTGTGCTAGTGACCATGCACATCAACTTGTCGAAGTACATGTTCAGCTCCAGTCGGACTTGCTTCTTGTCTTCACCTCGGTGAGTGTGCCAAATGGGTGGGATCACATGTGTGTGCACAATGACATGCATGTTGCTGAATTCCCTTGCATGCGATCAACAACACTGCTCACCTTGTCTGCTCTGTGCCAGCTGCTAGGATGGATCTATAACTTGTATGGGCGTAGTTTCATCTGTTTGTGCATGTTGCGCCCCCTGTTGTACATGTTCGTGCTGCAACTCCTCTCTCGTATGTACAACTCCTTTTCTCCCTTGAGTTGTTGCTTAATCACCTGCAACTCCTTCTCTATTCCTTTCTCTGCCCTCGCATGATCTTTTTGTCGCGTCGTCACCTCATAGCCTCAATCCCCAAAGCTGCTTTCATCATGAGTGGATCTGCTTTGAACTTGCAGCTTTGTTCTGCCTCTATGTTGTCAACAAGCTCTCTTGCATTTTTCGCGTGCAGGTGTGCTCCCTTCTGCTGCTGTTGATGGTGTTGCTCATTGTGATATTGCTGCCATATTATCTTGATGTCCTTCTCTATGAACAACTTGATGTCTTCATAGGTAGGCAAGCTCGTAGATGCTTGGCTGCAACCCTCGTTGTTCTCTTAACGGTGTCCTTCGACTATGTTCTCCTGAAATCCATTGTACTTGTGATGCTTAGAGACAAACAAACACCTGCGATTCTTGGAGACATAGAAACACTCATGACAAGAAATCTGTCATTCAAAAACCAAAACAAACTTGAGGACTGACTTGCAACATACATGTGTGATTGATCATGAAGGTTGCACAATTTCCACCGGGAGGTCGGGAGACTGACTGCTAAAACTGCGCAAGGCATAGTGCGGGCTATCGAGAGGCTGACTGACTACTGGAACTATGCAATGCACAGTCTTGTTGTGGCCACAACCACCACCCTATTAAAATTTGCCCTGGTAGCAATTTTGAATGGGTCCCCTAGAAGTTGATCTTGCACCCCTCCGAATGACCTGTTTTATCCTCGGGACTTTAATCCTTTGCCAAGTCAAATCTTCAAAAAAAAATTGTTAATGGTTGAGCCCCCCTCTTTAGATATCTGCTGCATGATTTATCTCTAGCCCCTCCTAACCCTCCATTCATTTCCTCCATCAGGACCTTTCCAACCCTCCAAAAACCTTCTATCGCACCTTATTCCATTATAACCCTTTACAAAGGAAACGCTTCACAAAATGCATAAATCACCCCTTTTTGGCCTATCACAATCATCACTGCGCATTACTATAGTCCGGACCCGACGGCATTATTAACCATATTTCATACATATGTTGGGTCCGAGACCATATCGCATATCGCAATCGGCGGGAGTCAAAGCCAAGCCATAAGGCCGATGCGATTTAGCGGACCCGATAGGGCTATCAGCTACAATATATATATTATTGAGTTCACCCCCCCAATCGTTTATTGCTATTAGCAGAACCCAGGGGTTATATATATGGCGCACCATTATCACCCGGACCCGCCGATGATTATAGAGTTGGGCATATAATACTTCAAGTCTGGCCGGTTGTCCCGTATATTTCTTTGTTTCCGAAAGATATTGAGGGCAGGGTTTTTTCAAAGGGAAATCTTATGTTGCGGATCCGAAGGGATCATTAAACGTGGCTCATACGCATTTCAGGTCTGCCCCCCCAATCCTCCACTGTTGATCTACCTTTCGTGGATCCAACGGTCCATGCAGATTTCGAGTGAACAAGTAGCTCGAGGAATACCCGCTCGAAAAGTGGTATTATCTTTCCTCCTAGTTGCTACGTGTCGTTTGAAGAGTGGAATCAGGGGCCATCCTCGCAATACCGGTTACCACTTAGACCCCTTCCGAAATACCATCTAGTTATGTGTTATGCCATGATTTTCAATATAAATCAGATTCACACTCACGAGACTTAATCAATGCATAAATTAAAAATCAGGGGCCGATTCTTTCACATTTGATGTAATAAATGTTCAATGAAGGCAAGACTTATGTTTTTAAAGCATTTCTGTCGTATTTTCATAAGCATGACTGGTGTCTATTATCTCTGCAGGCAAGGAGTAAAGGATGCATAAGTGGATCCGGAGAACTCATATATGCGGATGTGTTCTGTTGAAAGAGCCAACCTTTGGCATTCTCAGTCGGTTTCCAGGTGTTGCCTGTGTATTTCGAAAGCGAAGCTACCCCAGATCTCATCATGAAGAGATGACACACAGTCATCCTCTTCTAATCAACATCTCTTCATTTCCCTAGGAAATGAAGTGCTCCAATGACAGAAAATGCGCTCTACCTGTCAGCAGTGACATCGATTGTTCTACATCTGTGTATTCTTATCTGTATATCGAAGAAAATAGGGGGAAGGTGAAAGGGTTAAGGGAAGACCGAGAGTCATTTCTAGCTGCATAAATATTCCCTCTGGATAGCAAAGAGGGGCTTTTTTTTTGTTTGGAGAAAACGACTTTTATTTATTGTGAATAAAGAGGACTGTTTGGTTCAAGAAGGAGCCTGTGTTTCAGATTTCTTTTCCTTTTCTTTCATATGTTTAGAATCAGTGTGTTGTTGCTGGCATGAAGATAAATGTGATTTGCTTTGTGCATATTGTTAACTACCAGTTCATGGTTTTTCTTGGTTATTTGAATGTAATTCAATAAAATTTATAATTCATGAAAGGTTTCTAATTCCAAACTTTGTTAAACATCAGTTGCAAATGTTATTTGTATGGAAAGGAATGTATATTCCTGTATAAGTAATTGCATTGTGATTAGGATTTAACACAACCTTGTTCTCATGTGGACCAGTAATTGATTCATTTGGACTTGGGATTTATATATGATGTTTAACCTCCTTTTGTTTTGCTCATGCAGGATAGATTAGGATAGTTAGGACTAGATTAGAGTAGCTTAAGTAGTTTAGATAGAATTTGATACATATAGGTTAGTTGTTTCCTTCTGTCGATTTAATTGAAGTCTTCCTCCAGGAAGCCATCTCTCAACACTTATAATAATTCACGGGGTCCTTTAAAACCTGTTGGAATTAGCCACTCCAAACGAAAGCAGATCTATTTGGGATCTGTGATCGGGTTAGTTCCCCTTGTTGGTATAGCGAAAATTCATCATGTCAACAAATTGGCGCTAGAAGGAGGGCCTGAACTATCGTCCACAACTTTTTATGATTTCATCTATAAATGTCGTGCATGGACTCGAAAAGATTAATACATGGATCGTGAAGGTCAAAAAGACCCTTCCTCCCATTCGGAAAAACCTCATTTCGAAGAAGAGACACTGTGGGAGTATCGTGTCACTCAGGAACAACCAGTCAGAATACTTACTCGGGCTTATGCTCATTCCCTCTCTCAGCTCCCCATATTTCACTCTTTACCTCTAACAACTAAAAGAAAGCCAAGGATCTGTTCCATAAACGAAGAGACATCTGCAGCCCTGTCTCTTGAAGATATTGTGCTTAAATCCTTGCAAAGTATCAACACTCCCTGGGAATAAATTCCTGAAGATCCACTCTCTTAAGGTAATCCCTGGCCCGATTTGGGAAGTCTTAATAAAGAAAGCCTTGAAGAAACCTTCAACCAAGACATCCCTATCCTCGATATGGCTAATATTCCTCAATCGGGTGGGAACCAACTCCCACCTCCTCCCAGAGCACTTCCTCCCTAGCTCGCTCAGGACGCCGTAGCGGTACCTGGGCAGCAACATCCCTTACCGAAGAATGAAGAAAGAGTACTACCTAAATTCGACCCTAATCAGGGAGACACCGTTGATAACCATATTCACTCTTTCTTCCTGGCCATGCGCATGCTAGGGGTAGCTAATGAAGATATAGTATGTCGCCTATTCCCTTTTACCTTGATTGGTGCAGCTTCCACATGGTACTTTAGCTTGAGAACATGATCAATCACCTCGTGGGCTGCCTTTCAACAGGCCTTTTTAGACAAGTATGGCGATGACAAAACCCCTACGGCCTTAGTTCTAGAACTATCCCGTTTGAAAATGGAAACCAAAGAAAAGGTCAAGGATTTTAACATTCGGTTCAACACCCTGTTTAATAGAATCTCGGATAACGCTAGACCTACTGAGGAGGTGCTCATGGAATTCTACATCACTGCTCTCCCTGTCCCTACTGCGATGTGGGTCAAAAGGAGTAACGCACAAACCTTACAGGGTGCTATCGATGAAGCAGTAAAAGTCGAGAATGAAATGATCAGTCTCACAGCATGTCATCATACAACCAGAGAAAAGAAAACCTCTCAGTCATCCAAGAAGAATAGTGGGAGTGATAACAAAGTGGCTGAGGGCAAAGAAAGGGACACCACAGATGTGGAAGGTTTGCATCGAATCATTAAGAAGTTGACAAACACAGTCATTGATATGAAAAGGAACTCTGGAGAGAGTACAAGCGGGAGTGGAGGAGAGTATAACAACAGAAAACCTTTCAAACCTTTCTACCGTAAGAAGACAGAAGGTGGTCATGGTCCACTTGCACTGCCTGCTCCACCCAATGAAGGGAATTTAAATACAGAAGAGCTGGCTCTTATCGGATCGCTCCTTAACCAAGAAGAACCTATAGTGGAGCTAGAGCCAGAATAAGAAGATGAGGAAGAATACCAAGTAGAAGAGCCCTTGGAAGAGGAATCTCAAATCAATGTACTGTGGGATTTCTATACAAATGAGAACGATGATGACCAAGGAGACAGTATGGTAGAAATCCGCACTAATGAAATCCATACATGAAGTAAAGGGCCACTTGCGGGCGTGATGAAGCCTGTAGACCAGACAAAGAAAGATGTTCACCCTATGAAGGCATCCGCTCCCAAAGTTCTTGTTGAGAAGGGTAGACCTCGTGGTTAGTCCAAGAATACCCCAGTTGCAAACCATCCAGAGAAAGAAAATACATCTCCAAATGCAATGAAGGTGACTAACAATGGTAAAGTCCCACCTGAGAATGGAAAACCAATATGTTTACTCTGCTCTATCCTGTTTATAACATTGATTACAATATTGTGGATGATCTTAAGAAATCTAGGGCTAATATCACATACTTTGATTTGCTGAAATTAATGCAGCAAAGAGATTTGCTCTTGAAAGCTATGAATGAGTGGAACTGCAAAACTCCCACCATCCCGAGCAGCCAAACCCAGAAGTCGGTCTCTAGACCTGTTAGTACTCCCAGCACAGCCCAAAAGCCAACAGCCATGGAAGCCACCTTATCAAAAATGAATCGAAACCCCCAAGATGTTAGTGCGGCCATGATAGGAAGGAAATCAAAATCCATGACTCCCCCTTTCCACTATGATGCCTTACGTTGTTGCTAAAAGACTTCATGCGATACCTGAGAAAACCGGAACTCGAATCATGCAATTAGACAGGACAAATGTGAAAGTAATTAGGGAATTGAAAGATGTATTGATTCGGATGACTACTAAACCACAGTACACACAAGTCATTGATATAGTTGTAGTCAACATGCCCGAGGCTTATGGAATGCTGCTTAGTAGGGACTGGTCAGCAAAATTGAATGGATACTTCTCAATTGATTGGTCCCATCTCTTGCTGCCTCAAAAGGGGAAGGGTGATATGTTGAGAGTTGATCGTGAAAGATACATGAAGTATGTGGTGACAGAGCTAAATGGTCCCAATGAACCTGCAATGTTTACCAACTCTACCCTTGGGAATTATAGGTTCAATGTTTGTGCCACAGAAACCTATTTTGGAGAATTCCATGCAGAAACAAGTGAAGGAACTGCAATAAACACACAATTGGAAGCTCTCCCCTGCAATCCAACTAATGAACCACCTTGTAATATAGTAGATGATAGAACTAGTTTCGTAGGAAGCAACTCAATTGATGTAACACTAGACTCTATATTTTGGACACTCTATTTTGATGGCTCTAACTGCCTTGAAGGTGCAGGTGCTGGGAGCGTTCTCGTTGATCCACAAGGGAACCAACATCTGATGGCCAGCCGGTTGGAATTCACGTGCACCAACAACATGGCAGAATATGAAGGCTTGCTGCAGGGCCTGAAGAAAGCCATTGATATGAAGGTAAAAAATCTTAAAGTTTTTGGTGACTCGCAAATAATTGTGGACCAGGTAAGGAAGAGGATACACTGCAATTCGCCACACCTGGTAAGATACCAACATGAGGTATGGAACTTAATTGACAGTTTTGATTCTTTTAATATCACATACATACCTCGAGGGCAGAACCAAGATGCTGATCTGATGGCTGGTATGGCTGCAAAACTTCTGCCTGATTTTAGATTAAAGAAGAATAAATGTTATGTTGAATTGATTTTCAGACCATCCGTGCCTAATAACATCTCAAACTGGCAGGTGTTCGAAGATGACGAGCAAATCCTAGAGTTCTTGCACTGTGAGAAGACGTTCAAGAATGCAGTCATCGATGAAAAAGAGCATGACAGGCTTATGAATGAGAAGGAAGATGAGGAAAAGGATTAGTTCAATACAATTCCCAAGTCAATTGTCAAGACGGAGCACTTGTATGACCTGTATGACAAATTCAAAAAGCCAACGAATTTCAAAACGCATAGCTCATCCATGAAGTACGAATCGGTCAACCTTGGAACCCAAGAAGACCCAAAAACTGTTAATTAGGGCTTGGGGTGCTCTCCACAAGAAAAGGCTGCATTTGTCAAGATATTTAAAGAATACAAGGACGTCTTTGCATGGACATATGGAGACCTAGAAACCTTTGATACCAGTGTTATGTAGCATGTAATTCCTTTGGAAAAGGAGCCTAAGCCCTACCAACAAAAGCTTCACAAGATGCATCCAAGGCTAGAACCGTTGGTGAGGAAAGAATTGAACAAAATGCTGGATGCTAAAATCATTTTCCCCGTCAGACACACCCGCTAGGTAACCAATCTCGTACTAGTGAGAAAGAAAAATGGAGACATCAGGCTGTGTATCGATTTCAACCTGAACAAAGCATCGCAAAATGATAACTACCCTATCCCTTCTATGGAACACATTCTTCAGTGCATTTTTGGGTCTGAAATGTTGTCCCTATTAGATGGGTTTTCAGGATATAATCAAGTGTTGGTATCTAATGGGGATCAGCTGAAGACAACCTTCAACACTAAATGGGGCACTTACGCATATCACAAAATTCCTTTTGGACTTATTAATGCGGGTGCCACATTCCAGAGAGCCATGGACATAGCTTTCTGAGGGTTGATTAACAAATCAGTAGTGGTTTACATGGATGACATCACTGTGTATTCATATCACAGAAGGGATCATATTTATCACCTGAAACGGATTTTTGAAAGATGTCGAAGGTATGGAATATCGTTGAATCCCAAGAAGAGCGTCTTTGCAGTCACAGAAGGGAAACTACTGGGTCATATCCTCTCTAAAGAAGGGATTGTTATTGATCCTGAAAGAGTAGAGACTATCATGAGAATACAACCCCCTGCAAATAAAAAGGCAATGCAATCTTTCTTCGGGAAAATTAATTTCGTTAGGAAATTTGTTTCAGGTTTCGCAGAAATAGTGCGTCCTATGCAGCTAATGATGAAAAAGGACGTTGTGTATAAGTGGAGTGATGAAGCTAAGAAATCATTTCAACGAATCAAGGAAGCCATCGTAGAAGCTCCTGCATTGGTCAGCCCCAATTTCAGCAAGGAATTATTCTTGTACACTTTTGCTTCTGATCTTTCATATGCCGCAATTCTCACTCAAAAAAATGATGATGGCAATGAAGTCCCTATTTCTTATATGAGTTCTAATCTCCAAGGAGTAGAACTGAACTACCTAGATGTGGAGAAACAAGGCTTTGCAGTTTTTAAGGCCATAAAACATTTCCACCCTTATTTATTAAAGGCCAGGACTAAAGTGATCGTCCCCCATCCTGCTGTAAGAGCCCTCTTCATGCAGAAAGAAATGGGTGAATGGAGAGGAAATTGGATAACCGCACTTCAAGAATTCAACCTCGAGATTAAGCCGGCAAAGATAGTTCGAGGGCAGGGATTGTGTAGGCTAGCTGTAGAAGCCTTGGCGGAGAAAGTAGGGGCGTCCGAAGAACCAGAAGTGCAAAACTTATAGAATGCACAAGTGGAATTCAGGGAGGAGCCCCTATGGATTAATGAAGCGTTGATGTGTGAGCGCGAAACATCGAAGGCCCTTTTGGATCCTGAGTCGTGGTATTATGACATCCGCTTTTATCTTACACGGGGGTCATGTCCTGAACACATGGATGCATCACAATGGAGAGCGCTTAGATTGAAATCTAATCAGTATCATTTGGCCAATAACACATTATACAGAAAAAACTATGACAGAATCTGGCTGAGGTGTTTGGAAAAGGATGATGCCTACCATGTCTTGAAAGAAATGCATGACGGCCCAGTAGGTGGTCACTATGGCGGAGAGACCACTGCTCACAAAATATTAAGAGCCGGATATTATTGGCCCACAGTGTTTAGAGACTCGCATGCCTATGCTCGGAAATGCAAGGTATGTCAAACTGCCGCAGGACAAGAAAGAAAGCCAGTCGTTCCCCTTAGGCCCGTTATGATTTATCACCCATTCCAGCAATGGGGCCTGGATGTCATAGGCGAGATCACTCCAAACTCTTCACAGCAGCATAAGTATATACTCACAGCGACCGACTACTTCACCAGATGGACCGAAGCCATCCCGCTTCGGAAGGTGAACGAAGATGAGGTAATATCATTTATTGAGAAATTCATTATCAACAGGTATGGCATTCCTGACGCTCTCATATTTGATAATGCTTCTTACTTTTCATCACTGAAATTGACTGAATTTTCTATTGATAAATCAATTCACATAAGGTATGCATCAAACTATTATCCCCAGGGAAATGGAGTTGCAGAGTCCTCAAACAAGAACCTCATACGCATAATCCGTAAATCTGTCGCTGACAACCAGAGGAACTGGCACAACGCTCTAACAAATTCCCTTTGGGCCTATAGGGTCACCCCAAAAATGGCCTTAGGAAATTCCCCATACTTCCTTGTCTATGGACAAGAATCCATCTTGCCTCCAAATGTTACCCTTCCCTCTTTACAGCTCTCCCAAGCCTCAAGAGGAACCCCTTCAGCCTTGCTTCAAGAAAGGATCAACCAACTGATGAGGTTGGAGGAATTGAGGAATTGAGAGATAAAGCCAGAAACGAATTCAGAAATCACCAAATTATTGTGACAAGATGGTTTGATCACCATCTGGCAGGTGATAAAGATTACCAGGTAGGAGAGCTAGTCTTGAAATGGGACAAGTTGAATGAGCCAAAAGGTAAACACACGAAATTCCAACACTTATGGCTGGGCCCATTCCAAGTTGTGGAAAAAATTGGTCAAGGAACTTACAGGTTGAAAACTTTACAGGGAGAAACTGAAAAACTCCCTGTTAATGGCCAACATCTGAAGAGATACTTCTAGTAGCCACCACATGGTGGTTACCTCCTGAATAGGTTAGGATTCATTTTATTTTTGTTGTTAGTTTAGTTACATTTCCGTTTTTTTCCTTTCTTGTTTTTCTGCAAAGTTTATTTTCTTTCTGTTTTGAATTGCAGTCCTTTTCAGCCAATTGATTTCAGTCCTCCAGTCTCGTTTTTACTTTTCAGATTGCCCGCATTTTCCACCTTCAACTTTTGCCTCCTTCATTAACCTGCTGATAAGTCTACTGATCCTAAATCCATCATTACCTTGCAAATCAAACAAATTTTCAATCAGCCCATGAGAACTTGAAAATTAGCTGTGGAATTCAAACCAAAGCCACTCATTGGCATCTGTTGAGAACTGGGTAAGATCTATTGATAACTTGGATATCTGGAGCATGTAGGGGCATCTTTATTATAAAAAAAATGTGTAACTACAGCTGGACTGGCATGGAGGGACGTTGCATTTTGAATAAATCCCACTTAGACCTAGCCTATACTTGCCTGTAAGGTTTGTAGTCATTCTCCATTGGTCCCATCCACCACACTAAATTGTCCAATACCTGTTATCTACAAGTAAATCTCCTTTCATGGGCTAAACTCACTGTCATATACCATGTGGCAAATCCAATTGTGCTCTAGTCCTTGTGCCTGAAACTGGAAGGACTTATTTAAAAGAAAATGAAATGTCAAGTCCTTGTGCCAATCTGGAAGGACAGGTTGTTTGGGAAGCCGGTTAGAGTAAGGACTGTTGCTGGGCTCAGAGTACCAGTTGACACAGCAAGCCCAACCTTGCTTAAGTAGTTTAAAAATATGGCATGATCCATGACTGCGCCCCATTCAATCATATGAAAATATAGCACTGAAATTCTCATATAAAGTGCAGATAAACATATCTACATCAAGTTTGATGAGCAATAAAGAGCTGAGGTACACACCTAAACAGGTATTGACAGACCAGTGATGGCCCCGAAAGGGCTTTTGAAAGTAGGAAACAGGTAAAGGAAAGTCAATAAATCCCATAATACTACCATTGGAGAATGCCTGTCAAAACCCTATCAGTGAGTAGAAGCTATTTGTCTTTATCCCACCTGAAGCAATTAATGTTGAAGTGGAACCCATGCCTGTCCATCTATATAGTTTGCATTTCAAGTTTATCTCAACACCTTGATGTTCTATTGATCCAAGGTTTATTTGGAAACAAAGATAACTGGTTCACCCAGCGGTTTGCCATTTGTTGTGGCCACAACCACCACCCTATTAAAATTTGCCCTAGTAGCAGTTTTGAATGGGTCCCCTAGAAGTTGATCTTGCACCCCTCCGAATGACCTGTTTTATCCTCGGGACTTTAATCCTTTGCCAAGTCAAATCTTCAATTTTTTTTTGTTAATGGTTGAGCCCCCTCTTTAGATATCTGCTGCATGATTTATCTCTAGCCCCTCTTAACCCTCCATTCATTTCCTCCATCAGGACCTTTCCAACCCTCCAAAAACCTTCTATCACACCTTATTCCACTATAACCCTTTACAAAGGAAAGGCTTCACAAAATGCATAAATCACCCCTTTTTGGCCTATCACAATCATCACTGCGCATTACTATAGTCCGGACCCAACGGCATTATTAACCATATTTCATACATATGTCGGGCCTGGGACCATATCGCATATCGTAATCGGCGGAAGTCAAAGCTAAGCCATAACGCCGATGCGATTTAGCGGACCCGACAGGGCTATCAGCTACAATATATATATTATCGGGTCTGCCCCCCAATCACTTGTCGCTATCGGCGGAACCCGGGGGTTATATATATGGCACACCATTATCACCTGGACCCACCGATGGTTATGGAGCCGGACATATAATACTTCAAGTTCGGCCGGGTTTTCTCGTATATTTCTTTGTTTTCGAAAGATATTGAGGGCGGGGCTTTTTTAAAGGGAAAGCTTATGTTGCGGATCCGAAGGGATCATTAAACGTGACTCATACGCATTTCAAGTCCACCCCCCCAATCCTCCATCGTTGATCTACCTTTTGTGGATCCAACGGTCCACGCAAATTTCAGGTGAACAAGTAGCTCGAGGAGTACCCGCCTGAAAAGTGGTATCCTATTTCCTCCTAGTTGCTACGTGTCATTTGAAGAGTGGAATCAGGGGTCGTCCTCACAATACTAGATACCACTTAGACCCCTTCCGAAATACCATCCGGTTATGTGTTATGCCATGATTTTCAATATAAATCGGATTCGCACTCGCGGGACTTAATCAATGAATAAATTAAAAATCAGGGGCCGATTCTTTCACATTTGATGTAATAAATGTTCAATGAAGGAAATGCTTATGTTTTTAAAGCATTTCTGTCATATTTTCATAAGCATGACTAGTGTCTATTATCTCTGCAGGCAAGGAGTAAAGGATGTATAAGCAGATCCGGAGAACTCATATATGCGGATGTGTTCTGTTGAAAGAGCCGGCCTTTGGCATTCTCAATCGGTTTCCAGGTGTTGCCTGTGTATTCCGAAAGCGAAACTGCCCCAAATCTCATCATGAAGAGATGACACACAGTCATCCTCTTCTAATCAGCATCTATTCATTTCCCCAGGAAATGAAATGCTCCAGTGACAGAAAATGACCTCTATGTGTCAGCAGTGACACCAATTGTTCTACATCTGTGTATTTTGATTTGTATATCGAAGAAAACAGGGGGAAGGTGAAAGGGTTAAGGGAAGACAGAGAGTCATTTCTAGCTGCATAAATATTCCCTCCAGATAGCAGAGAGGGGCTTTTTTTGTTTGGAGAAAACAACTTTGATTTATTGTGAATAAAGAGGACTGTTTGGTTCAAGAAGGAGCCTGTGTTTTAGATTTATTTTCCTTTTCTTTCATATGTTTAGAATCAGTGTGTTGTTGCTAGCACAAAGATAAATGTGATTTTCTTTGTGCATATTGTTAACTACCATTTCATGGTTGTTCTTGGTTATTTGAATGTAATTCAATAGCATTGATAATTCATGAAAGGTTGTTGATTCCAGACTTTGTTAAACATCAGTTGCAAGTGTTATTTGTATGGAAAGGAATGTATATTCCTGTATAAGTAATTGGATTGCGATTAGGATTTAATACAACCTTGTTCTTATGTGGACCAGTAATTGATTCATTTGGACTTGGGATTTATATATGATGTTTAACCTCCTTTTGTTTTGCTCCTGCAGGATAGATTAGGATAGTTAGGACTAGATTAGAGTAGCTTAAGTAGTTTAGATAGGATTTGATACATATAGGTTAGTTGTTTCCTTTTGTTGATTTAATTGAAGTCTTCCTCTAGGAAGCCATCTCTCAACACTTATAATAGTTCACGGGGTCCTTTAAAACCCGTTGGAATTAGCCACTCCAAACGAAAGCAGATCTATTTGGGATCTATGATCGGGTTAGTTCCCCTTGTTGGTATAGCAAAAATTCACCATGTCAACAAGTCCATCCTGACCTGCTGAGGACTGAAACTACACAATGCGCAATTTCAGTCAGTAGTGACATGCAACCAACAAACTGCATTGTGCAGTTTCTGGGGCCAACATGACACTGCCTCCAAGAATTGCGCAATGCAAGCTTGGAGGTCAGTGTTGGACCAGACTTGCGCAATTTCTCGAGGGAAGGCAGAGCCTTTGCTTCTGGAAATGCGCAATGCTAGTCGGGCAAGGCACGGTTTGGGCCAAGGCAGCTTGGACCAGCCGACGAGTGACTGAAAACATGAGAAGTCTAAATGCATGATGAGATGAATGCAAACAAGAGTGAATAGTCATACATGCAAATAACAAGTGCAGGATTCGGGAAATGGGAAAGCATGCATGTATGTGAAGCGAGTCACTGCAACGACGACTGTTCATGCAAAAACAGTGTCATGCATGCGACAGTAGTGATATGCGAACGAAAACTGAAACGGTGCTTCTAGAAGCTAACATACATCAAAACGACAACAAGCACTCACTGAAATCAAGTAGACAACACTCACATGAAGTGAAACACAAAAAGCGACAGAAACACAGTGTGAGACATGAAAAGCAAGCTTACCCCGAAACAGCTGAGATGAATGTGCTGACGACTCCTAGATGCAATGTGGAATGTCAGAGCTGCAAGGTCGATGTGAGGAATGAGCTTTGCAATGTCTGGTTGATGATTTTTTATAAAACCGAGGTTGTGACACGCATGCCACAAATCTAGGAAAACGGACACTTGGCAAGATGTTTCTGAAATGATCCTTGCATGTAACCTCCAACTGCTAAAAATAGATCCCTGAATCAAGGGATTCCTTTACATGTTGTCTTGGGAGAAGCAGTGCATGCATGCAAATCAGTTTTTCTCAGTCCCGGAGAGAACCAATCAACCTGAAGGCACATGAATCGGTCTGCGAGCCTGAGATGAAAATCTGCGCAGTTTCTAGGCTAAGCAAAGATGGATGTCCCAGAGGGATTACACAATTTCTAAGAGGAACAGGTGACTGTCTCCTAGGATTGTGCAATTTCTAGGCTGAGCAGCTGTCCTGGGTCAGACCTCACAATTTTCTCAAGGAAGCTGTCTGACTGTATTACGCAATTTCTAAGCCCAGCAGGCTACCTGGCTGGATTTGTGCAATTTCTGCTAGCTTCTAGGCTAGTTGTCCCAGAGGGATTGTGCAATTTCTCGGAGCAGCAGATGGCTGCTACCAAGAATTGTGTAATTTCTAGGCTGAGTAGTTGTCTTGGGATGAATTGCGCAATTTTTTTGAGGAAGACTATCAGGAAGAATTGTGCAATTCTGGAGCCCAGCTGGGTTTGCACAATTTCTAGTGGGAAGGTTGGTTCCCCTCTAGAATTACATAATTCCCAGATGGAGTTGCTCAACCAGCAACTGGCACTAAGTCTGGAAAGCAGCCTGTGTAGGGGGTGGAGCAAACTTGCATGCACAGGCTGACAAGACTCTATGAAACAGTTGAAGCTGATGTGCTTGATAGTACAAGACATGTTGCTGAGGATGGTGGGTAGGGAGGCTCCAAAACGAAGCTAAGGAAAAATTTTGGAGGGTGGTTGTAGCTGCTACAACACTTGGCGACACACTGGTAGAACTCCAGCTCGCTGAATGGACCTTGTTCGTGAAAAGCAAGTCTAACACCTCCGAAAGTATTGTTCAGTTCTCAGGTCATCTTGGTTTTCATACTTACTTGATTGTAAGATGCAAAATCTGCCAAGCCCTTGGTTGGTCAACACACATTCCAATCCAAGCCAACACAGTTGTTTCAATTGGGGATGAGGAGTATATTGGTGCACAAGAAGTATAGTCGTCGTAGTTTTAGTTTCATCTCTAGTGTTGCTCCGCTGCTAGCAGGCCTGGACAGTACCCCAGCAGAGTCATGCCGGAACACAAGCATCGCTCCGCTGCCAGCGAGCCTAGTTAGTACCCCGGCAGAGTTACTTGCATCACTTCTCTACGTAGGAAGCCTTTCTCTTCTTTCGCCTTATTCATTTTTCATCAATTTTTTCGAAATTTTTCACTTTTTTTCATTTTTTTCATTTTTCATTTTCATAACTATGCATAACACTTATTCATTTTAGAGGCGGAAGAGGGATCTCAACTTATTGAGAGCAGAAGAGGTTTTTCCTTCAGAGAAGTAGTTTATATATACCTCTGGCGTGCTTGTTAAGGTTTTCCCCCTCACCTTACTCTACTTGATTGATCTGGCAAGGATTAACCCAAAAACAACCGACTAGACTAGGTGATACTAGTTAGCACGCAAGCGTTGTGTTTTCACCAAGGTTCACTTCGAATAATACGTATTTTCCATTGATGTATCATGGACTGAAGACAACAAGTTCTTACATAAGAGAGCGAACAACAGATAACCAAATGTTGATAGTGGTACAAGTCCTCTCGTACTTTACCTAGCTTGTTCAAAGAGTTGCACATGGTCCATGCGAAACTAACCTACGGACAATAACAAGCAAACAAACCAAAAAGAAAAGCAAGAAGCATAAGAAAATGCGAAAGAAAAGCAAGTAAGAAAACAAACAAGCAGGCAAACAAACACACAAAGAAAGAAGCAAACATGCATGCAAGCAAACAACTCAAAAATCAAACACTACTCCTACTCCTAAGCTAACAATGGATGGGTCATCCCATGTGAAGTGATACTTCCAATGTAGCCACCAGCGCATTGGTTGACCCATGTTGGTGAAGGCATGGTTCGCGAACAATACAGTTGTGTGAACCAACAGATGTTGTTGGACACCTAATCCTAAAGGGTTAGCGTGGAAGTTGAATGGACAAAGCAGTCCAAGAGACCTTGGGATCTGAATCCCAAGAGTCACATATGTGTACTATAAATGTATATCTATTGTTAATAAAAATTGAATTGAATGATTTATCTTTCACATTCTTGTGCTGTCCATGTCTATTTAACATGGTATCAGAGCGGGCGATCTCCTGCCCTGCTCAAACATGAGCCACTTGTTTTCCGTGGCCTTTCTTACATGCCAGTCCTGTACACTCATATAATTGTCAGTACTGCTATATTAGGAGGTGCCTCACAGTCCCTGCGATTCTTGACCTACCACTCTGCTGTTTACCAAATATGCATCTGTTACCGTGCATGCAATTTTGAAATTACTCAGAAATTTGTGGCGACCATAACGCATCTGCCATAACGCTCTGGCGCATCAGCGCTGTCATCTTCCATAACCGCTCCTGCATGAAATCATTTGCTGTCGGTCTGTACACTGTTCTGCTCCGTCTCTGGGCTCTGTCCACTAACGCATCTGCCACGCCTGTGCTGCCCACTGATTTAGTCGATGTTGCCCGCCCTCCGGAGTTCGGGATTGAAGTCATTGGTTCTGAGTTTTGAATTCCAGGGGTTTAATCTTCTTGATACGTCGCCATAACTTTTGTGTTTGGTGTTGATGACTGTCTGCTTCGTTTTCTTTATTCATCTTCATTCTCTGTACAGAGATACCAAGATTTGACGGATTTTCAAAAGCGCACAATTTTTAAATTGACGAGGAAAATTAGTCTCACAGCAAATTACAGTATTTACAGTGCTTTAAGTGTGTCCCATCTGTGGTTCGATCGTGTACTTCGTAGGGCCAATTGATTAGCTGAATTTTCCCAAGAAAATTTCAGTAAAATCTTGAACAATTTAATGACCTCCGCCTCCTCGGCGTGGCTGTGTGTAAGGATGGCATTCAACGGCATGCGGTGCTGGCATCTCAGCCATTGCCAGAAGTGTATATTTGCTTAGGGACAGGTCACTACCTGTTGGCACATGATGATCTTCTGAATTCGCGTACATGGCGGAATTCTATTTCAGTGCGTTTTCTTCTGAGGGTCGGTTTGTACAGGTTTTATGATATTGGGCAGAACAGTGGTGTGGCGCTTCGTCAGTGACGTGGCGAAGGATATCTGGCAAGGACATTCACATAATGACGAGAGTATTTAAGTATTCATAGGGATTAATTAGATCAACGAGTGTTTGGTTTTCGAGTCGTTTCATGTGAACCCCAGTCCCAGCCTTGCATTGCAGTTCTCCTTATCTTGCACTGTTACAACTGCCTCTGCCATATGCGTTTTAAAACCTGCCTGCCTTCATCATTCTCTTCTCCTCGCGCCTCGTTCAAAGTCCAGCAAAATTATTAAGCATTTTATTCGACTCTCAATGTACCCATTTCACCGCCTCCCTCCTTTGAAAGCAACCCAGTAGCGAGCTTCCTTCTCAACGAATGTGGTTTCTCTCTCGAGGAGGCGAACAATATTTGCAGGAGAAAACCGTGCAGGAGAAATCCCTGGGCTTCCCGGCGAAGGTGAGCAGGACGAGTATTGTAATCCACGTTATAAGCATGGCCGGAACTGTAGCGGCGAGCATAGCCACCATGGCCAGAGCTCCGAAGACGGCACCCAGCAGCACCGAGGCGTAGAGCGTCGGCCAACCCACGCTCGGTTGCTCCTGCAGACCCGACTGCCATCTGAGCACGGATCTCACGGTTTTCCACAGCGAACATATGAGAATCCCATAGATTGACACGAACAGAAGGAACCAGAACCGCCTGGTGCTGATCACTCTCAGAACCGCCTGGAGTGACCAATGCTTGGTCTAACCTAGCATTAGAGCGTAGGTCTTAAATTTGGCTCTTTGCCCCCATTAACTCCTGTTATTTTCCTACTCTCACTCAAAGTTGTATGTGATCTGTCTTCTCTCCACTGCATGCATACAGCTCTTTGCTCCCGCTCAAATTTTGTTTCAGATTCTTCTTGAGTTTCAAATCTTTGTGCATCTGAGTACATCGAGGTCCATAAGCCAGAAAGGGAATGCACTGGGTTCTACCCCTGCATTAAATCAAGCAAAATCTCTGCAATACATTGGAGTTATGGATTGAAGCAGCATGGGAATGCCTCTGTCTCTATGTGTGTTGTTTTTTGAAGGTCATATGATGAATGGAGCTTGAAGAGTTTGACTGTTGCAGAAGGGAATAACGCTCGAAAGGGTCGTTGTTGCCTTGTTATATGGTGGTCATTCATATATATGTAAGTTGAATACCTTGCATTGAGTGCAGCGTGCATCCAATGTATTAGCAGTTCATTTCAGTCTCCATATGATGTCTCCTTCACGCCGTTCATTTTAGTCACCGGTGTTGGAAATGGCATTGTGAATGGTCCTGTTAATGGTGTTACGAAAAGGAATCCACCTCCTAACTGCTCAAATGCGAATGGAAATGGTAACCATGCCTAAATAAGACTGAACCGATTGAGTTTGGATTGTAAATTTTTGGTGCTTTAAGTTTGAGTGATTGTTAGCATCAATTTTTCTTTGATATTGAAATTAAGTGTTGCTTGCTCTCAAGCATTACAAAAGAGGTCCAAATCTACAATTTGCGGAACGTTCTGTACAGAAGATAGAGTGGGGCTGTGTGTTACATCAAAGATAAACTCTGGGCAGATTGCTAGTCTTGTACTGTGAGTAGATATTATAAAGTCTTGTACTTGGAGGAGCTCAAAACACAGTTATCTAGTTACTTAATTTATTGCTGCTGGCTTTCTACCATATCAGAATGAGTTTGTCACAATTTGGATGCCATTTAGAGACTATTTGTGTGGCTGTATATTCTTCTCATTAGCTGATACTAAAGTGTTGATATACGTTGAAGAGTGAAGGAGTATTTGAAGGATCCAAGCAAGTTTGCAGTTGCTGCTGCCCTAATTGTGGCATTGAACTTAAAACTCATTATAGTGCATTGTTTCTTTGATTCAACTGCTTCATAAAGATTTTGGTGAACTGATTGTAATCTTTTATGCTGCACACTGATCATTTGCTGACATTTATAAAGGATATTGCTGTGTATTGTGAGTAGATATTATTTTTCTACATTAAGACAGATGGCCAGAATCAGTGAAGTATTAGAGTTCATGAAAACTCTTATACAATCTATTGTTGATGACACATTAAAAATCAGCAAAGGATCTCTCTCAGAAATTCAGACATGCTTATATAATGCCCAGGAAAAGATTGATTTTTTGCAGCTTGAATCACAGCTACAACAAGAAGAGCTACATAGACATCATTCTGAACCTGTTTTTGTTCAGAACGTTGAGACAACCACCCATCAGCAGCATGTTAATAATGTTACTGTTCATTCAAATAAAGCAGCAGTTGTACATGTAGATGCAGAAACTCAGTCTGCACTTCCCAAGCCCATCATCAGACCTTGGGAACAGCTTGTCCACAACAAGCACAAAACTGGTCTTGGATATGACAAGGACTTGTCCTTTCATATTCCAGACTATGCCAAGCCCATTCAGTTTCAGAGTGCTGGTTTCATTAATGACAGTTCACCTGCTCCTTATGACAGTTCAGCTTCAACTGTTCCAGACTCTGCCCCTCTTCCACAGCAACAACAACAACAGATCGTGAAATGCCAACACTGTGATCGAGTTGGCCATTTGAAAGATCACTGTTTTGATCTTCATCCATGTAAGCACTGTCATAAAACCAGCCATTCTTCACACAGATGCTTCAGAAACAAACGTCCTGCAAGAACAAAGATTCATCTTGGATGGATCGCTTCTTGGCAATGGGCATCAACAGCCAAGAAGATATTCCAAACACATGTCAGAACTTGTTCCAGAGTATTAAACAGTCTTGCAGTTGAGTTTTCTCCATCTTCTCACCTTGTACCTGACAGGGGGGGAAATGATGGTCATCTACAAGCTTCAAAGTCACATCAAGCGAGCCTGAGCCACAACCTGCCACACCAGTTTCAGAGTTGCAGCCAGAGACAAAGATGCCCGTGAACACAGATTAAGAACACTTCCTCTAGCAGAAGACACCAGCTTCTTGCCAGTTTTGGAAGAGTTCCAGGAATTGCATTAAGCATTCCAGAGTTGTTGGTTATCCTTAAACCATCACAGGTTGAGACTTCCCTTTTCAGGTTGAAGTTTTACCTTTTATGCGGGGTGAGACCTCCCTTTTATGGTTGAAGGTTTCCCTCTTTAAAACAATAGGATCACTTCCTCTAGCAGAAAACTTCAGTTTCTTGCCAGTTTTGGAAGAGTTCCGGGAACTGCACTAAGCGTTCCAGTGTTGGTGGTCATCCTTAAACCACCGCCCTTTTTTACCAACATTTCATAGAGCACATTCAGCCTAGTGCTGCCATGCATTTTTTGCACATGTTGTATTACAGCTCTCTTCTTGGACTCATACATAACCCTTCGGATTAAGGGGGGGAATGTTGGACACCTAATCCTAAACGGTTAGCGTGGAAGTTGAATGGACAAAGCAGTCCAAGAGACCTTGGGATCTGAATCCCAAGAGTCACATATGTGTACTATAAATGTATATCTATTGTTAATAAAAATTGAATTGAATGATTTATCTTTCACATTCTTGTGCTGTCCATGTCTATTTAACAGATGTGAAAAATACAACAATGAAGACATACACACTCCGAGCTTACAAGCGTCCACAAAACAAAAATGAGTGAAAGTGCATGAAATGCAGTCCGTGGACATACCATGATGCTATGTGACACTACGTGTATATGTTAAGCACACTGATACTCTTGACTATGACATGCAAGCACACGTGAGGAAGGTAGACCACTTACATTGCACAAGTGTGCTTGCTGAGTAAGATTCCTCCAATGCATAAGCAATGGGGTCGTGTAGTTCAAGTAGAGGAAGTGAAATCTGAGTGTTGGATTGTTCTTGAGTTCACACAGATGAGATATGAGGAGCCTTGGGTGTTTGAACAATTTCCTGATCAGAAGTGAAACCAACCTCAGGACAACGAGGGCCTGAAATAACCATCAGCTCGAGCTGAAGTGCCTCGACAGTCTGGAGGGTTTCGACTTCGTTGATAGATGGATCATCATAGACCAATGGCTTAGATGGATTAACAATGAGTGAATCAAATGAAAGATCAAGTAAATTTTCAATGAATGATTGGTCCTCTCCATTGTTGAATGATGGGTGACATACGGTGTGTCCTACGAATGATCAACAATGGGTGCATCCGTGGCCGGAGATACACATGAAAAATCATGGATGGTAGGATCATCAAGGATGTCAGGAAAAAACAGAGGAGGTACTGACAGACAGGGATGGTCCTTTGTTGCCGGTGGATGTTCAAGCTCCCAGTCATACTCTTCGTGAATGATAACGCATGTTGGTTGTGCAACACCAACTCTGTTGATAGATCGATCCTCGTTCAAAACAGTTGTAGAGTCTAGAATGGAAGAACACAAGACAGTGAAATCTAGAGGATGATCAGAATACGAGGATGAAGGTTGAGGTACAAAATACATGTGATGATGTATGGGACTCACAACCAAGTCTGCGTGAAAATTGAAAGGAGCGATGTCGAGAGGACGTGACGGTTCAACAAATGTATGTTCATGCTCTCCCACATCACTCTGCAATGGTGGAGTTGTTTGATGAGGGGATGGCGGACAATCACTTGTGATAACGACCGTGTCCACCCGTGATTGCGCAACTCCATCACCGAAGTATGCTGAGCAGGGTTTGAGCTTGAACTTCTTCTTGGGATTGATAGATTGGATAAGGCAATACTCAAATCTGTCCATGAGATATTGAAATTTCATCTGGCTTTTCGTGGCTTCAAACATGAATAGACGGAAGCGCTCTGAAAACTCCATGGGTGATTCATGCGGGGCCTTCCGTTGTTTTAACAAATTTTTTATCAAGTACTTCAGGATCAAAATGGTGGAAAACAGATTCGATTAGATCGTTGAACTGCTTGAATGAGTGCACGGAGTTATGAGGTAGTGTGCCACACCATTGTGATGGGTGGTCGCAAAGTGTGTGTGCGAGCAGCGAACAAACCTTTGTTTCATTAAATCTTCCATGCCCTCCATGAGCGCATGGAAGTCATCTAAGTGCTTAGGCCAGACCACTTTGCCTTCACCATCATACGTGATTTGTGACAAGTGATCCCAGAACTCCCTCTCGATGTGAAAGATATGTCCGTTGGACAAACATTTCAGAGGGCGAACTATAACAAACTCCATGATAGATGTGTGAAGACTCAAAACAGATGATGAGGACTCAGCTTGTCATTTGGCCCTCCTTCTAGCACCAGAAATGTTGACGGTGTTGGACCCGCCAACATGTCAAGGGATCTCCTCGGTAAGAAGTCCCAATTAGACCTCAAACTATTTGGTGTAGGAGTCCCAGCAGTGGGTCGTATGGTATCGCCTTGACCGTGATTTTGCGTGGAGGCAAGTAAGATGTTCCTATTGGTAGCAAGGGTGTGACATGTGCAGCAAACCAAGGAAGTTGCATGAATGGTTCTAACACACGGAAAGTGGGGTGAGTGCGCCCCTTGGAAACCTGTGATAACACGCAGCTTGGAAGGGAACACACGAGCGAAGATGCATCACAAACTAGAAATAAAGTTAGCTAATAATCCAAAGTGATGGTTAAACCAATTAGCACATTTCGGTAAGATTCATACATACTTATACATAATAGTCCATACATGCATGCATAAGCAAACAGATACATATACCATTTAGAGTAAACAAGATAACTAGAATACAATACGACATATGCATGAAACGTGCTGGTTCTGTTATATTAAGAAGTGTAAGTTCCAATCATACAATACATCCATGTCCAACCACTAGTTCTGATAATGGAACGTTATAGTCACAACCACCTGCTCCTCTAAAGAGATATACTAGCTCTGCACAGTGGAGAAGCCAAGGCTCGTTACAATACTATCCAAGCTTTCTCTAAGATACTCTTATTGGAAGTTTGGCTGACCAAAAGCCCCTACAATGAGTTATGAGGGACTATTTATAGCAAAGGGTGGGGTGACCCTTGACATCCCCCTTTGTGACCGTGCATCTACCCTCATGACTCTTCAACTACTCTATGACTATTACATTCAACTACCGACACTTGAACTTCCACTTGACAAGACATTACATACAATCCGCACATGTATCCATGTGAGACAAAATGGCTTGAGCAAGCCATGCAAGACATCACTAACACTCGTACTGTTGTGGTGAAACCAACTCTTTTACATCCTTGTGATGGTCGATGGTGGTGAACTGATGCCAAGCTTGGTCGTCCATGATGGTGTTCGCGCACTCAATGGTGACATACTGCTGAAAGCAAACTCTTGCCTCCTTTGCATCTGGGTACACTGATATGGCCCCTCTGTCCAACTCGTTTGATAGCATGCACATCATCATCTTGAGTGTGGCTAGACCAACAACATATTGATGCATAGTGTATGTGTTGATCTCCAAGTGTGTGTTGGTTACCATGCGCATCAAATTGTCGAAGCACATGTTCAACTCCAATCGGACTTGCTTCTTGTCTTTGCCTTGGTGAGTCTACCAAATGGGTGGGATCGCATGCGTGCACACAATGACATGCATGTTGTTGAATTCCCTTACATGCGATCAACAACACTGCTCACCTTGTCTGCTGTCGAGCTATAAAAAGGGTCTCTTTCACCTCTAATTACCTCACATTAGTTTGTCAATCCAGGAACATTTTTTATTTCAAAGAGTGTCTCAATCTGAGGCTATCATTTGCCAGAGTAATGCTAGTAATACAGTGCTCAAAAATACAAGAGTAAACGGATGCTTGTTTACAGCAAACTACTTTTAAAGATTAAACCAAGCATTCAGAAAACTAAGCAATTTATCAGTCAAGGGTTCAGTAGCAGTAACTCATCCCTTTGTAAACTAATGGAACTAAAGGAAATCAGGGCACTGATCATCGACTTGGGAGCCAGACAGTAAATGTCAATGCTCACTATAGCCTTAGATCGTTCTTCACACCATACAATAACGCAAATGACAGGAAATGGAACGACAGATAAGAAATAGGACAACAAATAAGAAATGGAACAACAAATCTGAAATGGAACAGCAAATAGGAAACTGTAACAGCAATTAAGTCTAACAAGCAATAACACCTTAGTCTACAGGATCAAATACAATAATCGTGTCCTACAAGAATCAAATGGCAATCCTTCACTTTTAACGACGAATCGAACAGCACACAAAAATGGAACAACACTGATTAATGATGGACTATAGAACAGCGCTTGAAAACCACTCATACATGCACATGGCACACCTTATTAGTAATCTGATCTTGGTAATCCAGTTATCAATCTCAGTTATAAAGACTAAGACTGTATTTCAAAAAGGAACAACAATGTTTATAGATTCAACAATCGCAAAGAACATAATCCCTAAGATGAATTCAGTAATACCAATGAAATAAGTGTACACACAGAGACTCTGTAATTGAACAGCAACAATATTCTGTAAAGACCGACGATATTATATCAGCACTTAAAGGACAGTAATATGTTGCAAAATTAATACAATGATTCTGTCTTCAGAAACTTCAATAAATTAAACATAGCAGAGCGTGTGATGTAAACTAACAGAACATATCAGATTACCGAATAACGCTGATAAGCAAACCACGCATAAACCAAAAGTAATAGTATAGGAGCAAGTGTCCTCCAGGGCCTGGCCCTTAGCCTCCAGGGGTACACCGCTTGAAGTTATTCCAGACTCAGAGATGAAATAGCAACCAAGTTTGTATTAATGCATAAGACAGAGTTACAGTAGATCAGTTCTCAACGAGACTTGATGATCAAAGTTTCAATCCTAAGGGAAATTACATAAAACATAACAGACTCCTCAGGCTAACATTGCTGCCCCTTTTATAATGGTGAAGGCGGAGATGTCTAGGTGCAAAAATAGTTAAAGCAGCGATCCCTCAGGATCAAAGGATCCTGAGGGATTCGCCGAACTGTTAGTTCTCAGTTATCTCTTTTCTTTCTTGCGCCGAGCCGATATCTCCATTTCCTTTCCAGGGCTGATACGCTTTGATTTGGTTTGCCTTGTTTGCATACGGTTCCCCGTCAAAGGGACAATGGTTAACCTGGCCTTGTTCTTTCCTTTGGAACGGCAGTCTTTCATTTTTCCTTCTTCCTGCATAAGAAAATGACAATTGTCAGTGTTTTCGTTTTGCACATTAATCTCACAGGTTTTATTACAATTCCTTATCATTTACCTAGTTCATGATGCAAAAGGTTTGTAAGTTCTAATGAAAAGATGCTGAAATAATTACCAAAAACATACCTTCTTTAGTACTCCACACACCCCCTGCTTACCCTTTTTCATGCCCTCATGAAAACATTGTAGTTGACATGTAAGGCAGTGAGAGAGTAGGCTAGAGATGGAATCTCGTGTGGAGGTCTACAGCCATGATGCATAACTAGGTGTTCAAAGAAATGGCCTGTCTGACCCTCAGGCATCTCATACAGGGCTTGGTATCCAGGTGCAGGGTGCCAAATGATTGGACTCCGGAACCTATATCCTAACCAGGATGGCCCTGCCCTCAAAATGACTTCGCCATAGAGGTGCAAGCGGTTGGCGGCTAACTTAAAATTTTCATACTTAAATGGTTCCCTGAGTTGGATATTCGGATTAGAGATCTGATATCGAAATTTAGCCGCATCAATGGCAAGGTATTTAATAGTGAAAAAGTATTCTATTCCCTGCCGATTGACTGCTGTATGAATGGGTCCTAATGCTTCAATTACACCTGGAGTCTTCATGAGATTCCTATGTTCTCTCCACAACAGTATTGGATCCCTAGGCTCAGCTCTCACCCACAAGTCTAATCCGTTTTCTTGCCTTTGGAAAGCATTATAGGCTTTAAGCCATTTAATTTGATTAACCCCAAATGAAATAAATTCCTGTAATTGGATATCCCCAATAAAATGGCCGGGGTTCAGCTCGGTCTCCTGGTCTAATACAAGGTTATGCAAATAAAATTCACACAGTAATCTTTGAACTTTTACCCCGTAGTTCTTACAGCAGTTTATAAAGTCATCGATGGTATTAATTTGTATAGGAGCACCTGCTTTAACAGCCTTTATTTTCAATTGCAAATATCGTTCCATTAAAAACAGGGCATAATTCTTAGCAAGGGCTCTACATGCTAGGACGTCATTGTACAAAGAACATAAGGTATCCATCTGCTTGATAACTATATCTAACCTACGAGTTACCTTCGCGACTTTTTCTTCTTCCCTTCGCCACCCTTCAAAGGCCTGGCTTTCGGATAGATTGACGTTCCTTAGCTGTTGTTGTAGCTCTTCATACCTTTCTCGAGGGACCGTTTGCTCTATAAGCTTTTTTGTTGCTTGCTGAGCTTGCGTCAAACCCTCTCGTAGGGTTACCGTTCGCGGATCACTTTCCCATATGGTGGTGGAGACCGATAGATTTACCTGAATTTTCCTATTGCGTTGTCTTGCATTCATGGCCCGTATTTCTCCCGAGGGTTGTGCCTCCGTCTAAATTTCTTTATCGCAGGTCAATATATCATCCGTTTGTATTTCAACATGGGTAACAGTCAACTACTATTCCTTTTGATTTTGAACAGCAAACTGCTCCTCAACAACATTTGGAACAGCAGCCTGCTTTTCGACAGGGTTTTGAACAGCAGGATGGACTCTAGTCCTCCGATCCTTTGTCTTGAGGGGTTTTGCTGGAGTAGTTGCATATTTCCTTCCCGAAGTCCTTTTTACCCTTTTCCTTGCTTTCAAAATCTTGATCTGTTGTCGAAGCTGAACTATTACATTCAGTGGTCTTTGTTGTTCTTTCCGTAATTTCTTAATTTCCTCAATTTCCTTAAAAGGAACAGCAGACTGTTCACTACGGCCTAGACTATGACCTGGATCAATTCCCTGATTTTCTCTTTAGGTTGCTTCTTTGTTGGTCTGCTCTGGTTGCTCTGGGGTAAGAACCCTAGCTGGTTCTATTATTTCTTGGGTGACTTCCTTTTCTGCCTCCCCTTCTTCTGGAATTTCTTCTGGTGTCGTCTGGCTAGGAACGGATTGTTCCTGTTCTGCATCACTTTTCTCTCCTATCACATTTTCATCATGAACAGGCTGACTCTCCTCTTCTACCTCCTCGGTATGTAATTCTTCAGGTGCATTTCTATCCTGAGCAAAGTATTATTTTGGTTCTTCTTCAGCATGGAGATCTGGTGGGCTGGAGGGTTGGCCATATTCGCCCATATTGGCCAAGATTTTGGCCAATTCATCTTCTCTCAATGGATTCTGCAATGTGCTGCCTTCCTGCTGTTCTGTTTCCTCCTCCTACTCAGGTTGTTCGGTTTCTTCCTCCATTTCTCCTTTCTCGTTTTCCTGCATTTCTCCTTCCTCATTTTCCTGCATTTCTTCTTCCTCATTTTCCTGCATTTCTTTTTCCTCATTTGCCTGCATTTCTTTCTCATTTTCCTCTCCTTCTAATTGTGGGGGTTGTTCATCCCCTGTATCATCTATCTCTACTGGTTGGCTAGTATCTCCTTGGGATTTTTCCTTCCTTCCCTTTAGCCGTGCTAGTCGGACCGATTTCCTTCGTTTTTCTGGACGCTCAGGTGTACTGGTGGCATGTTTACGTTTTGGGGATGGTGTGGTCAATCCTCCATCTATCATGGCAATTAGCTCTTCCCAGCTGCTCTGCTGTTGGGTAAGGCTATGGCTAACTATTAACCGTATCAACCCATGATGACTAACAACTAATTCTACATGCTGTGCCTTTTTCATGCTCCGTGCAACGTCATGAAGTAATGAATTAAAAAATGCAGGTAAATTTACAGAGCATTTTTGCTTTAATACAGCTAAAAGTTTAAGGTGTCGTGGTCTTACCACGTCTTTTCTTCCTTCACAGGTGATGTAGCTTTGAATGGTCTTTGCCAATTCCACCCATGGTTCTCATAATGCTGCTGGTAGAACCCCCTTTCCTCTAATTGTCAGGGTCTGGCTTTCCTCCTGGCAGGCTTCTATGATCTTCTGCAATCTCTCATTCTTTAACATCCATACAGGTTCAGCGGTTGGCAGTCCCGAGACCTCTGCAATTATGTCATCGGTGACTGCTATGTGTCTCCCCCTCACTATGGAGTGATCCTCTTGCAAGTTCTGCAAGAATTCAATTGCTACCGTCTCGTTGGATTCCTGTAAGCGATTGAGATAAGTTAGCCATCCTGATCTTGCCAGGATTTCTCGTGCAGCATTAGAGACTGTTAACACCTGTGGTTCTCTCCGAATTGATCTTCCTCCCATGTTTATGGTTTCGATGTAAACTCTCAGAATTTGACAATGGAACAGCAGCTGTTAAAACACAGAGAGGCTGACAGACGCAGGACTCGCTCAAAATCTAAAGGGCTTTACTAATGTCGCAAAGCATACTATGGAAATGGCTTAGGAACAGCAGGCCATGCAAAAAAATAAAATAGTATACCATTGAGCCATGATATTCCCAAGTACGCAATTTCCCGAATAGTGGTCTAACACGTAACCCAGGGAATGATGAGGTTAACCTTCCCCCCCCCGCAATGTGATAGACCGTCCCGGCCGTCAAATAAAGGAGCAACGTGTCGTTCTGTTCTGAAGCAGAGTCATAAAGGAACAACGTATAGCAATATGCCATGTTTACAAAAGTAGCAGATTACTGAAATCGAGGAGTAAAGTTGGATCGCTTAATACGTAAGGGACTGTTGTGATATGATGCGAGGTTGGGAGGATAGGACATCTGCCGTGCATACAGAGTCTCATGCGGTCATTGTTAATTGTTCTATCATGATTGGTGATAATAGATTTGCATGCGTTGTATGGTTCGGAAAATAATATGCATTCTTCTTATGTGATTTATTACTAAGGTATAAGAAACAGAAGGGTGTTGATAACTACCTATTGGTGTAAACAATGTGACTTCAATATCATTAACAGTGCTCTGCTGCCGACAGATGTCCATAACCTTGGAAGAGTTTTTTATTTCACCCATGGAACCATGATCCTTTGTGTATGCTTAGGAAATGTTGTGCGATGTCAAAATGTAGGCCATTATGCTGGCTTGGTGACCAGTTAGCCATAATGCCATTCACGAGGAAGGAGCAAAAGGTGGCAGGCCGGCTCATGATGAGACCTCCCGTTCCAAGGGTTCTTTATTTGATATACCTTTTGGACCATATCCCTGGTGTGGTGGCCATGTTGGTGTTGTGGCTAGCAACAACCCCCCTTCTTATTGAGTGTTATTCCTAATACTAAATAAGTGGGGACCCTTAGTTAAAAATCTAAAAAATCAAAGTAGTGTTTAAATTTCCTTTTCAAATAAAATTACCATCATAAGCTTAGGAAACCCTCTTGGAAAATCCAAAAAAGCTAGTTTTTATGATAAGGTAAGATAAAATCTTTCCTTAGGAAATATCGCATCGCATAAGATAGCGGGATGCCACCTTACAAGCACAATTCCAACATTTTCGAGATCGCGATATGCGATAATAAACAAATATCGCATCGCATTCAGCACAACTCACATCGAAACACTTCAATTTGCCGATATGCGATGACGCCGATCGCCAGATCGCATTTCGCAAAAGATAGGTTAACAAAGATTGTCATGCATAACATTTCTGCGATTTGCGATATTGCGATACAGCGATACAGCGATGCAACGATAATACTATAATGCAATGTCACGAGTGATCAATTTTGCGATGTTATGATTTTGCGATGTTGCGATCTGCGATTTTACGAAGCAAATCGCTTCATCGCAGATCTTTCGGGCACGTTATTCAAGAAGAGTATTTTCCCTAAACTGACACTTGGTTATGCACTTTAATGCTAATAAATGAGGTAGTTTCCAGTTATTAATGGATTATGGGTGCGTGCTTATCGAAAGAATCATTTCACTAAGGTGTTATGCTTGATATGTCTGCGGAATTTAAAACTTTTCCCATCACCCTTTCCTGTCATTCATTTTCGCTTCACTTGTGAATTACAGGAACGGACAATAAAGTCCGATACAAAGCAATATGCAGGTTGAAATGGGAAAGAAAAGCAAAGCCCCGGAAACTGCAAAACAGTAATGATAGAGACAGTTTGGAAACAGAGAGCTCAAGAAAAGACAAAAGCAATCCAAGGGTTAACCAGGTTGAACTGGGATTATTACTGGGCATACTTGGTAAAGCCACATAGCTAGTGGATGACTGTTAAGTGTGTCATCAATTCGGCCGAAAAAATGGCGCCAGCTCTTATCGAATCTATTTTCTCAGCTCAGTTAAAAGCGGAAGTTCAGCCGACTCTTCTCAAACAGATGCTGCATGCGTGCGATTTCAAGGACCAAATACAGAAGTAGTTTAATGTTAGATTTAATTTTATCTTTAATTTTGTTTTATTTTCCTGAAAAGAGGACGGTCATTTAAACCGCATCCTACATTTTTGTAATAATTTATTTTTAGATTTAGTTAGTAGTATTTAAACCCTTCTCATGCATTTAGAGAAGGGTCCTGAAATTTATCAAAAACTTATCCCCAGAACATGCACTTCTGTACCCTCTGAGGAGGTTTTGATGAATGAATGGAACAGGATTTATTGATGTTTGCATTTAATATCTGCTACTGATGTTGCACTTTTGTACTCTTAGTGGATATTTGATCAAGGAGAGATAAATCGTTATCACTTGAAGCTCATGAGTAGGACTAGTTATAAATGGTATTTCTATCTCTTAACTATTTCTGCCTTGTGTTAAAGTGATTTCCAGTTTAGTTATTTATATATTAATGTATGAATGCCTGAGTTATCATTTGGAACTTTTGTACAGTGATAGCTATTTATTTATGCTTAGTGTATGAATAGCTCATTATGCGATATGTTTTGCACAACTGTTTCGTCTAACTTTTTATACGAAGTGGTTCATCTGTACTGAATTCTTTTCTCATAACAGCTGAATGATCTTTATTACCAGTTGTTGTTTGAAATCATTTTAGATCGCATAGAAGAAAGATCACACCCCGGGTTAGTGTAGATTTACATATTTCTGTCATTAGAATAATAATTTCCTTATTAGAAGATTAGAATTAGATTATAAGTATTCCATTTAGAAACTGTTAGAAACAGAAATATCAGTCTTTCTCACACACACTGAAATTGGGAAACTGGTCCCATATCCCCAGTCGGACCCGCTATACCAAACGGAAAAGGAGCTGCCAACCAAGGTCCGGACTGGGCGGGTATCCCCCTTGTTGTAGACCTGATTTTCGGGGCTTCAACATATTTGGCGCTAGAAGGAGGGGCACCAAACTGTGAATGGCAAGCAAATCCAAATCTAAATACCATTCTGAGAGTAAATCGCCCTCACCATCTCCTCCGACTTCTCCATTGCATTCAGAAACTTTAAATCCAGAGTTAGAAGTCGCTGGATCAACAGCCGCTGCTACAAACCCTGACATTTTAGAACAATCTACTATTGAACCTCCTGAAGTTGAATCTTTGATTCACAAACTTCAGCGATTTTCTATATCTCCTTAGAAATCTGATAAATCTCAAGGCAGCGTGACTTCGCAATACAACCCTGCTCATCCTCTCACCAGATTAAAGAGCGAAAAGTTTGGTGTTCAGCCAACCAAATTACCTCTACCTTCTAAGAAGAGAGCAAGGAAGTCTCCTAAAGCATTTGATAGCGAGACTCTTTCATCATCATCATCCATCTCAACCTCTTCACCGCGAAGTCAACCATCCACTCCTCCACTTCAAATCATCATCCATCAGCCTGTTGCAACTTCCTCAACTCCTTCTCAAACATATGGAGTTATAATATCCTCATCTTCTCAACCCCAGGGATCATCTTCTGCACTTTCTTCTATGAGTAGTTCAGCAATGGCCCAATCTCCATGGAATAACCCAAGGGCAGTCTTAATGCCTACACCCTTGAGTCAGATACCAGCCCATCCTGAAAAATGGTTGCCTAAGTTTAACCCTGAGGCAAGCATGCTAGCAGAAGAACATATAAATAACTTTATGATATCCATAAATCTCAATGGAGTTGTTAATGAGGATGTTGTTGTTCGACTTTTCCCTTATACTTTGCAAGGGACAGCCGGATCATGGTATTTCTCATTACCATCTGGATCTATTACTAGTTGGGACATCTTCCAAGAACAATTATTAACCAAGTTTGGTGATGACAGGTCTATAGCGACATTGATCAATGACTTGTCTAACCTTAGGGCCGAGTCAAGAGAACCTAACAAAGATTTCAATTTACGTTTCAATAAAATCCTAAACAAAATACCTACTGCTTCTCAACCTAGTGAAGAAGTGCGAAGTGAATGGTATATTACCGCTTTACCATCAAACTTAGCAATCTTTGTTGATAGGGCTAACAAAACAACCCTAGTTGAAATTATGAAAGAAGCAATAGCAGTAGAGAAATGTATTACGGCCCTAGAAAAGAAAAATGCGATGGAAGAACGAAAATCTAAGAAGGTCTCTTTCAAAGAAGATCCTAAGAAGAAACAACCCAAAGATCCATTCGATTTAGAAGGATTACAAAAAGTTTTAAAGACCATGTCTAACGAAATGGTCGACATTAAGAAACAAGTGGCAGAAACTTCTTCTAAAAAGCCATATAGGCCTTTTAAAAGAAATCCTTCAACTGATTCTAAACCCCCTAACGCTATTTCAAATGTTGAATCAGAAGAAGAAGAAGAGGAAAACGCTACTGAAGAGCATACCGATGAAGAAGAAGTTGTAGAATTACAAGGTATGTGGGATTTCATCCTCCCAAATGAAGAAGATCAAGAGGTATTCCCGGTTAGTACTCGTAGCAGAAATCAACTTGATCCTCCTCAGCCTACACCTAAGCCAAAGAGTGCAAGCTCGATGACTAAGGATAAAGTCGCAGCCAAGAAAACATCACCTAAAGCGACTCAAACTAGCCCAGTCCAGACAGAAACATCTACTCCATCTAAAATGCTAATCGTTTCAGATGAAATGGAGTATAATATTGTTGAAGACATAAAAAAGACTAGGGCAAATATTACTCTTTTTTAATTGAGCAAGTTAAAACACCAGCAGAAAGTACTTTTGAAAGAATTACATGCTGTGCCAGTTGCGCCTTTACCAGTTGCTGTAATCTCTCAAGCTTCCCATGATATGGGAAGACCTCCAACTAATATGATAAATAAAGTTGATCCAAACGATATCGCATTAATTGGAGGAAGATCGAGATCGCATACTCCCCCATTTCTCCTTACTTATGAAATTTTCAATAAAAATGTGCATAATTGCTTAGTGGATTCTAGAGCTTCATCAAATATTTTGCTAAGATCAATTTGTGCAAAATTGAATGTTCAACCACATAAATCCGCTATGCGCATAGTTCAGCTAGATCGATCGAAAGCTGAAGTGATTGGTGAGTTAAATCAGGTTACCATAAGGCTGTCATCCAATCCAAAGGTATGTCAAGTTATCGACATTTTAGTTGCTGATATTCCTGAATTTTATGGCTTAATTCTTAGTAGAGATTGGTTAGAAAAACTTCATGGATACTTTGCAACTAACTAGTCACATATGTGGCTGCCTTATAATGGTAAACCAAACTAAATAAAAGTTGAACGTGAACGACATAAAAAATACATAGTAACAGAACTTGGGGGAGAAAATGAACCAGTAGCATATAATTCTAACATTATTGGCAACTATTCAGTAGATTCTTTCTTAGGAAATTTTAATTCTCACACATCACCTTACTTAGAACATTATGTTTTGTCTCAAGTAGAAAATTTTTCTCAAACAGATAGTTCTAAATGCATTAATTTTATAGATAGTCCTGTAAATAAATCTTTGTTTTGGAAATTATTTTTTGATGGTTCTAAGTCTAACGAAGGAGCAGGAGCAGGATGTGTGTTAGTAAGCCCAGAGGGAGATAAAACCATGTTAACTTGCAGACTTGAATTCGAGTGCACCAACAATACCGCAGAATACGAAGCTCTAGTCCAAGGCTTGTATAAGGCAATCGGATTAGGCGTCAAATACCTGCAAGTTTTCGGAGATTCTGAAATTATAATCAGACAGGTACGCAATACTATACATTATTTATCAGGTCATTTAAAGCATTACCAATCTTTAGTTCAAGATCTGACTGAACATTTTATAGCATTTAATATCTCGTCAATTCCCAGACTCCAGAATGCTAGCGCAGACCTCTTAGCCAACGTAGCTTCCAAGCTCATTCCTTCAGAAGATTTTAGCCCTGACTGATTTTCAATTGAGTTAATCTTTAGACCATATATCCCTGATAACATCACCAATTGGAGGATTTTCAATCAAGATCCTGATATCGTGAGTTTTCTCACATCTGAAGGATCCTACACCAATCAAATAATTGACGAAGACCAACATGACCAACAATTGCAATAGGATAGTACTAACAATGCTATACCTAAATCAGTAGTCAAATTAGAAGACCTTTATGATTTGAAAGATCGATTTAAAAGATCCACCAATTCAAAGCTCCAAATTTCAACTTTGAATTATGAATTAGTAAATCTAGGAACTGATGCCAAACCATAGAATATCAACCTAGGCCTTGGCCTAGCCCCTGAAGAGAAATTAGCATATATTCGTCTCTTGAAACAATACAAAAGTGTCTTTGCTTGGAATTACGATGAACTCAAAACATACGACACCTCCATCATCCAACATACTATCCCAATGATTGATAATGAAAAACCTGTCCAACAGAAGTTGAGAAAGATCCATCCAAATTTAGAAAATCAGATCAAAACTGAACTCAACAAGTTATTGAAAGCCAAAATAATATTTCCCGTTAGACATTCTAAATGGGTCTCCAATATGGTACCTGTTAGAAAGAAAAACGGAGATATCAGAATCTGCATTGACTTTCGGAACCTTAACAAGGCCTGCCAAAAGGATAATTTTCCTTTACCTCCCATGGAAAAAATATTGTAGGTAGTTGCGGGCTCAGAACTAATGTCATTCTTGGATGGATTCTCAGGATACAACCAAGTGTTGGTACATCCCGACGATCAATTGAAAACTACATTCAGAACTAAATGGGGCACATATGCATATCAAAAGATGTCATTTGGTTTGATTAACACAGGCGCCACATTTCAAAGAGCCATGGACATTGCATTCAAAGGGTTAGTTAATAAGTCAGTGGTAATCTATTTGGATGATATCACTGTTTATTCCAAAAAATGAAACAACCATCTCAAGGATTTAAAACAAATCTTCAAACGTTGTTTAAGGTATGGAATTTCGCTTAACCCGTTAAGTGAAGGAAAGCTTCTAGGATTCATAGTGTCAAAATCTGGAATTCACATTGATCCTGCCAGAATCAAAGAAATTTCCGCAGTTCCCCTACCTCACAATAAGAAAGCCATGCAATCTTTCCTTGGCCAGATCAACTTTGTAAAGAGATTCGTCCTAGATTTTTCAAGAATTGTGTCTCCTTTACAAGCCATGATTAAAAAGAACGTAAACTTTAAATGGGGCCAAGATGAACATGAGGCTTTCAACCTGATCAAACAAGCCATTATTAATGCTCCATCGTTAGCAACTCCAAATTTTTTCGATCCTTTTATTTTGTATACCTTTGCCTCAGATAGATCATATGTTGCGATACTCACTCAAGCAAATCAAGAGAAGGCGGAAGCCCCAATTGCTTTTTTCAGTTCCAATTTACAAGGTGCTGAATTGAATTATTCAAATGTGGAGAAACAAGCCTATTCTGTTTTTAAAGAAATTAAATACTTCAAACCTTTCTTACTCAAAACACATACCAAGATCATATTACCGTTTCCGGCGGTAAGAAGTCTTCTAGTACAGAAGGATGTGAGTGAGAAAAGGACAAATTGGGTTACTGCCTTACAAGAATACGATGTAGAAATCAAACCAGCAAACATTGTAAAAGGTCAAGGCTTTTGCAAATTGCTGGCAGGAGCATCGCTAATGCCCGAAAATCCATCTGAAGAGGTACAAGTGTATGAGGTAAGCCTAAACGATGTTGAGTCATTATATGTTGATATTATTTATTATTTAAAGAATGGATATGCTCCTCCAAATCTTGATCACACCAAGAAAAAAACCCTAAGGTTAAAAGCCAAACAATATCAACTTGCAAATGACGTTCTTTTCAGAATAAATTATGATTTTGTTCTACTTAGATGTCTTAAGAAAGCTGAAGCTGAAAAAGTTTTGCAGGAACTCCATGATGGGCCAGCAGGCGGACACTACGCTGGAGATGCAACTGCTCATAAAATTTTACGTGCAGGTTATTATTGGCCCACATTATTCAAGGACGCACATAACTACGTAAGGAAATGTCAAGTCTGTCAAACCGCTGCTGGGAGACAAAAGAAACCATCCTTGCCACTGCAACCAGTTACCATCGAACAACCTTTCGATCAGTGGGGATTAGACATAATAGGTGAGATCGTTCCTCACTCTTCTAAACAGCATAGATACATCCTCACAGCGACAGATTACTTTACTAAATGGGTAGAAGCAGTTCCACTCAAGACGGCTAATGCTGAAAATATCATTGAATTCATAGATCAGTTCATAATCACCAGGTTTGGATTACCTTCCACTTTAATGTTTGATAATGCATCATACTTTTCTGGTAATACAATGACTGAATTCGCACTCAAAAGGGGTTTCAAACTTAAATACTCGGCCAATTATTATCCACAAGGGAATGGGTTAGCTGAATCCACAAATAAGAACTTAATTAGAATCATTAAGAGAACCATTGACCAAAATCATAAAAATTGGCATAAGTCTTTAATATATGCTTTATGGGTAGACCGAATAACACAGAAAGCCTCTATTGGCACTTCTCCCTTTAATTTAGTTTATGGGAAAGAAGTGGTTCTTCCAACACATCTGGCAATTCCCTCTTTAGCCTTAGTTCAATACATTGATGAAGTACCAACTTCTTCTTTACAACTTAGGCAGCTGGAATTAATTAAATTAGAAGAACAATGAGAAAGGGCTAAGATTACTCACGCTCATCATCAAGCATTGGTAAAAGCCTCTTTTGATTCCAATATGGTATCCAGAAAAGATTTTCAGATAGGAGATTTAGTTTTAAAATGGGACAAGGCTCATGAGGAAAAGGGAAAACATACAAAATTTCAAAGAATGTGGCTTGGTCCTTTTCAAATTGTAGAAATCATAGGTCCATCGACCTTCATGTTACAAGATTTAGCAGGGAAAAGAGATTCTATACTTGTTAATGGTCAAATTCTTAAGAAATATTTTCCATAGAATAATATTCTTCTATTTTTGTAGAGTAGTTGTTTTTCTTTTTATAATAAAACCAGTTGTGAATGGTTACGATAGGCATTTATGAAAAAGACACCAATTCTCTTTCAAATTTTGATCTTTCGCTTGTATAAATAGCAAATCTTTTGGAAAATTGATCTTTATTATTGAAAGATACAGTTAAAAACTCTAGCCTAGATATGATACTAGTTTCAACTTCATAAAATTTGATGAAAACAACCTTTAGTGAGAAATTGTTTTATATCAGTGCAATGAAAAGTATCAATAACAAAATAAAGATTCTCTGTAGAACAACTATTTCCAAAAACTCTACTATTGTCGTCCAGAGCTATCTTAAGGAAACAATGACTTCCTCCCTACTAAGGGAATCACAACTTTCAGAGGAACAATCCAAGGATACACTTTATCTTAAAGAGTGAGAGGTCTCATCACGAGCCGACTTATCATAATCACAGATATTATAACTTGTTGACTTTGCCAATACTGCATACCACAACAGGGCAAAGACTCAAGATTGTTGCAATCAAAAGGCAAGGGGTCTCATCACGAGCCAGCTTGTTCAGCAAAGTTATAAATAAGTGAATCACTGTGTCATAAATTGGCTATCAAACCAAGACATTGCTCTTTAAGACTAAAAAGAAAATGAAAGTAGAAAGTGTGGATATGGATTCTTCTTTGGGAATTGTGGGTTTCTTTAAGTAGGATACATGATCATTGCTGGGTAATAGGTAACCCTGTCGAGGCTATAAACGCCTGCTGGCAGCAGAGGCTCTACCTACAACAAATGAGCATATTTAAAACTGGTTTACAGAGAAGACTTTGTTTTATCTTTACAAACCAAGTAATGACTTATGTAAATACAAGGACTAGCTTGAGGCAACAAATAATCAAAGTTGAAAATAGTTGAAACAAAATGTCATTGACAAGTTAGAATATAATGTACTTTATCTTTCTATAATAAAGTTTAACTTTTTGGAAAGTTTTCTGTTTTGGAAGTTTTGAAAATTCAAAAAGCAGCAGAGATAACTGGTTCTTCCAAGTGAATCGCCAATTGTTGTGGCCAGCAACAACCCCCCTTCTTATTGAGTGTTATTCCTAATACTAAATAAGTAGGGACCCTTAGTTAAGAATCTAAAAAATCAAAGTAGTGTTTAAATTTCCTTTTCAAATAAAATTACCATCATAAGCTTAGGAAACCCTCTTGGAAAATCCAGAAAAGCAAAGTTTTATGATAAGGTAAGATAAAATCTTTCCTTAAGAAATATCGCATTGCATAAGATAGCGGGATGCCACCTTACAAGCACAATTCCAACATTTGCGAGATCGCGATATGCAATAATATACAAATATCGCATCACATTCAACACAACTCACATCGAAACACTTCAATTTGCCGATATGTGATGACACCGATCGCCAAATCGCATTTCACAGAAGATAGGCTAACAAAGATTGTCATGCATAACATTTCTGCGATTTGCGATTTCGCGATACAACGATGCAACGATAATACGATAATGCGATGTCACGAGCGATCAATTTTGTGATGTTATGATTTTGCGATTTTGCGATGTTGTGATCTGCGATGTTGCGAAGCAAATCGCTTCATCGCAGATCTTTTGGGCACATTATTCAAGAAAAGTATTTTCCCTAAACTGACACTTGGTTATGCGCTTTAATGCTAATAAGTGAGGTAGTTGTCAGTTATTAATGGATTATGGGTGCGTGCTTATCTAAAGAATCATTTCAAGTAAGGTGGTATGCTTGATATGTCTGCGGCATTTAAAACTTTTCCCATCACCCTTCCCTGTCATTCATTTTCGCTTCACTTGTGAATTGCAGGAACGGACAACAGAGGCCGATACAAAGCGATACGCAGGTTGAAATGGGAAAGAAAAGCAAAGCCCCGGAAACTGCAAAACAGTAATGATAGAGACAGTTTGGAAACAGAGAGCTCAAGAAAAGACAAAAGCAATCCAAGGGTTAACCAGGTTGAACTGGGATTATTACTGGGCATACTTGGTAAAGCCACATAGCCATTGGATGACTGTTAAGTGTATCATCAATTCGGCCGAAAAAATGGCGCCAACTCTTGTCGAATCTGTTTTCTCAGCTCAGCTAAAAGTGGAAGTCAGCCAGCCGACTCTTCTCAAACAGATGCTGCATGCGTGCGATTTCAGGGACCAAATACAGAAGTAGTTTAATGTTAGATTTAATTTTAGCTTTAATTTTGTTTTATTTTCCTGAAAAGAGGACGGTCATTTAAACCGCATCCTACATTTTTGTAATAATTTATTTTTAGATTTAGTTAGTAGTATTTAAACCCTCTCATGCATTTAGAGAAGGGTCCTGAAATTTATCAAAAACTTATCCCCAGAACATGCACTTTTGCACCCTCTGAGGAGGTTTTGATGAATGAATGGAACAGGATTTATTGATGTTTGCATTTAATATCTGCTACTGATGTTACACTTTTGTACTCTTAGTGGATATTTGATCAAGGAGAGATAAATTGTTATCACTTGAATCTCATGAGTAGGACTAGTTATAAATGGTATTTCTATCTCTTAACTATTTCTGCCTTGTGGTAGAGTGATTTCTAGTTTAGTTATTTATATATTAATATATGAATTCCTGAGTTATCATTTGGCACTTTTTTACGGTGATAACTATTTAGTTATGCTTAGTGTATGAATAGCTCATTATGCGATATGTTTTGCACCACTGTTTCGTCTAACTTTTTATACGAAGTGGTTCATCTGTACTAAATTCTTTTCTCATAACAGCTGAATGATCTTTATTACCAGTTGTTGTTTGAAATCATTTTAGATCGCATAGAAGAAAGATCACACCCCGAGTTAGTGTAGATTTGCATATTTCTGTCATTAGAATAATAATTTCCTTATTATTAGATTAGAATTAGATTATAAGTATTCCATTTAGAAACTGTTAGAAACAGAAATATCAGTCTTTCTCACACACACACTGAAATTGGGAACTGGTCCCATATCCCCAGTCGGACCCGCTATACCAAACGGAAAAGGAGCTGCCAACCAAGGTTCGGACCGGGCGGGTATCCCCCTTGTTGTAGACCCGATTTTCGGGGCTTCAACAGGTGGGAATGCCACTTCACTTTCTTCCTCATGATCATGGTAGGCTGGCTCTTGATGAGAACCCCTATCCTGCATTTGACAACTTATATAAACAAGTCATTAAGACATCATTGTTTGCTTTTTTTCTTTCTTTTTTCATAAAGTACTTTCCCATTTATACACAAAGGGTGGTTCAACACTCCTTAAGAGTAGGAATGGTAGAAGAAGTCTTAACATCTCAATAGGAAGATATAAACCATTTGCTCTTATTCCTGAATAATAATCAAAGAGGATTAAAAAGAACCAACATGATAAAGATAACCAATCAGAGCAGAGTTAATGGAATAATGACAGCAAAAGATAATGGGTAAGTGTGTCCTTCTCTCCTTCCTCTTACCAATTCAGAGCAATTTGTTATAAAAATAGCAATTTTATAATTCACCGATTTCAGTATGTTGTGATTTTGTATCCATTGCATAAGTGCATAGTTGTATTCCAAAAGACTTGAAAGAATAGGAACAGTAAGCATCCTTAATTTAGAACAGCAAGGGGAGCAAGCATAAGTAAAAGGAATACGAGGATGTTGTTGTTTCAAAAAGGAAGAGCAAAAGAATACAAGCGGTGTTCCTTTTAGAAAAAGGAAGAGTAGAAAGCACAAATGTCATTCCTTTGGAAAAGGAACATCAAAAAAATTGAAAATATTGTTCCTTTGGAAAAGGAACAGCAGAAACCCAAATGTCGTTCCTTTTCCATGTCGTTCCTTTGGAAAAGGAACAGCAAAAATCGAAAATGTTGTTCCTTTGGAAAAGGAGCATCAAAACACAGAAATGTCGTTCCTTTGGAAAATGAACAACAAAACACACAAATGTCGTTCCTTTGGAAAAGGAACAACAAAAATCGAAAGTGCTATTCCTTTGGAAAAGGAAGAGCGGAACACACAAATGTCGTTCCTTTGGAAAAGGAACCGCAAAAAACGAAAATGATGTTCTTTTGGAAAAGGAACAGCAGAACACACAAATGTCGTTCCTTTGGAAAAGGAATAGCAAAAATCAAAAATACTGTTCCTTTGGAAAAGGAACAACAGAACACACAAATGCCGTTCCTTTGTAAAAGGAACAACAAAAATCGAAAATAAATTTTCTTTGGAAAAGGAACAGCAAAACACACAAATCAAAAATAAATTTTCTTTGGAAAAGGAACAGCAAAACACACAAATGTCGTTCCTTTGGAAAAGGAACAGCAAAAATCAAAAGTGTTGTTCCTTTGGAAAAGGAACAACAAAAAGCACAAAGTAAAGAAAAAGAACAAAATTAAAGCACAATGAACGGTTGATCCAAAAGGTGTTGTTCCTTTGGAAAAGGAACAACAAAAAGCACAAAGTAAAGAAAAAGAACAAAATTAAAGCAAAATGAACGGCTGATCCAAAAGGTGTTGTTCCTTTGAAAAAGGAACAACAAGACGGAAATGTTGTCCCTTTGAGAAAGGGAACAACAGAAAATAATAAAATTGCTGCTGCTCGGAAAAGTAACAGCAAGGTGTTAATACAGAAATAATTCAACAAAACAAAGAAATTATGTACAAAGTGTAAAAAGAAATAAATGACTTAATGAATCACAGGTGAGGAAGACTTCTCTCCCTCCCCCAAAATTTCCATATCAGAGTCTTGGCGTAGCTGCTGGCAGAAGGACTCCCGAGTGAGTGGTTTGCGATAAAGACGAACTCGGTGGCCATTTACCTTGAAGGCATATCCAGAACTGTCAATAGTGATTAGAGTAAGAGTACCATTGTCGTGTACCTTCTGGATTTCATATGGTCCCAACCAACGAGTCTGGAGTTTCCCAGGGATGTCCTGAAACCTAGAATCGTACAAAAGTGCCCAGTGTCCTTTGTGGAAGACTTTATTTTTAATGAGAGCATCATGCCATTTAGCTCACTGTTGTTGGATCAGTGCAGTGTTTTGGAGTGTAGAGAGCCTGATTTCATCGAGCTCATTGATTTGCTGTAATCGATTAATCTGTGCCTTAGTTAGATCTAAGCCAACTTCCTGTGTTGTTCGCAATGTTTGGATTTCGGATTCTATGGGGAAAATGGGTTGCTTTCCAAACACTAATTGATAAGGTGAGTAACCAGTGGTACTTCTCCATGTTGTTCTGTAAGCCCACAGTGCTTCTGGTAGTCTGGCAGCCCAATTGCGTCTATGTGACGCAATGGTTTTTGTTAGGATTGTTTCTATTATTTTATTGCTGCTTTCTACCTGACCATTTGCCTGTGGGTGGTATGGAGTAGTGATTTTATGCTGGACATGATAGTTTTTTAGTGTTGCAGCTATTTTGTTCCCAGCAAACTGTGGTCCACCGTCTGTAATTATATCTCTTGGAAGGCCATAACGCACAAATATATGGAACAAGAACTGTATGACAGAATCTTCTGTAGCTCTCGGCAATGCCTTTGCTTCAACCCATTTGGTGACATATTCTGTTGCCACCAAAATATATGTTTTCTGGTTCGAGGGTGGGTTAATTGGTCCAACGAAATCAAGGGCCCATCGTTCGAATGGTTCAATGACTAGCTGTGGATTCAGGGGCATCTCATCGGACTGACCAGGGCATCCTGCTCTCTGGCAACTGTCACAAGCTTGGACGAATTTCTTTGAATCTTTGAAAATTGTAGGCCAATAATACCCTTTTGCAACACCTTATGTCCAGTTCTGTGATCGACGAAATGTCCACCACATGGTCCGTCATGGCAGGCTTTTAAAATGTCAAAGATTTCATCCTCTTGAACGCATCTATTGATATGCATATTCCCCTGTGTGGAACAAGTAGCCCCCAATCCAAGAAAATCGGGCACTTCGCTGAACAATATTTTTCCGCTCATTAGGGGTTAAATGTTTCGACAGTTTACCTATTGCTAGGTAATTGGAAACATCAGCATACCAGGGCGTTTTAACAGGAACAACAAACAGATGCTCATCTGGAAATTGATCTTCAACTGTTGCTGCATCAATTGGCTTTGGTATTCTTGAGAGAAAATCAGCTACAAGATTTTCTTTTCCAGGTCGATTCTTGATTGTAATATCAAATTCCTGCAATAGAATCAGCCATCTAGTTATTCTGCCATTCGTGATAGGCTTATTTGCTAATTATTTTATGGCAGAATGATCTGTATACAAGATAATAGGATATCCAGTAATGTAATGTCTGAACTTATTGACAGCATGTATTACAGCTAGAAACTCTTTTTCAGTAACAGTGTAATTTAGTTCAGCAGGGGATAAATTTTTGCTAATATAATAAATTGCATATGGTTTTTTATCCTCTTCCTGCCCAAGGACCGCTCCAATAGCTGTATCTGAGGCATCTGATGATATCTGAAATGGAAAATCCCAATTTGGTCCTCGAAGGACTGGGGCTGTGGACACAAGCTTCTTCAGATCCTGGAAAGCACATTCACATTTTTTTGTCCAAAGAAAATCAACATTACCTGTTAGTGCATACAAGGGTGCAGCAATATGCGAAAAATGTTCTATAAACCTCCTATAATAACCAGAGAATCCAAGAAAACTGCGTACCTCTGTTTCAGTGGTAGGAGTGGAAATAAGAAAAATTATTTGGATTTTGGCTGGATCTACCTGAATGCCATCTGCTGAAATATAGTGTCCTAGAATAAGTCCTTCAGCCATCATCATATAGCATTTTTCATGGCTTAAACAAAGCCTGGTAGCAATGCAGCGTTGTAGGACTTGTTCCAGTGTATCCAATGCTGGATCGAAATCGTCTCCGTACGGTGTAAAGTCATCCATGTATACTTCAAGTCCTTCATTTATTAAGTCTACAAAAATGCTGAGGATAGCCCTTTGGAATGCTGCAGGAGCATTGCATAAGCCAAAAGGTAGAACTCTGTAGGCAAATGTTCCCCAAGGACAAGTAAAAGTGGTTTTGTCTTGATCTTCAGGGGCAATCTGGATCTGATTGTATCCACTAAAGCCATCTAGGAAAGAAAAGAATTTCTTTCCTGCCAAAGTGTCTAATACTTGATCGATGAATGGGAGAGGGAAGTGGTCTTTTTGTGTTGCTTTATTTAGTTCTCTGTAGTCCACACAAATTCTCCATTTCCCATTCTTTTTTGGTACTACCACAAGCGGAGAGACCCATTTACTATCGGATATAGGGTAGATGAAATCGACATCTAAAAGTTTTTGAAGTTCAGCTTTTACCACATCTTTTTGTCAGGCGGAAAGAGTCGATTGTGCGGACACAACCAACCTCCCTAGGAGCCTAAGACTCTCTAGTGACAAACAAGACAAACAAGAACAATCCTTCTCTAAACATGCATTTACTATATAAGAAATCAAGTGTTTAGATCCTACCTGTAGTCCAACGCTGTTGTAGCAGTCCAGCTCCGCTGATCCGGATGAGCTCCCCCTTCACTTTGAAACCTGCATCCACTAACAATCAAACGATTAAATAGCACTTGATAATCTCATAGAATAAAACATATTTAACACATAGACCAAGGAGTACATGAAACAACTCATAAATAACAAGTTATTGAGAAGAATGGACTCATTTGCATTAATAGGTAACAAAAGGAACAAATACAACCTGAGCCTTGGTGTTGTGCAAGTCCCTCCCAGGGTCCATCAAGAGTTCTCCTTTACTTTGACAAAGCTCACCCACTTCCAAATAGAACAAGCAAAGATGGCAATCTCTCCTCACAAGCTTCTAAATGGGAGTCCTAATTCCAGCAGCATTTACCCTTAGAAATGTATAGCTTCCAACCTCCCCTCCTTCTGGCCCAATGCCTGTATTTATAGTGCTCAAGAGGAAGTTAATCAAGTCCACCATCAATGGGATAATCCCCTCTTTGGATGGGATAGCTCCCTTATTGATGGGATAAGTTCCTCTTTGGTAGGGGTACATGAACCATCTGGAGGCGCTCAATACACGTCGAACAACCTTCTAGAATGCTCTAGAAATGACCACAAGTAACTTTTTAAAGATGAAACTTGCGCATTTTGACCTTTACAGGGGGACGCACCTGCCCCTTTACATACAGAGCGTACAAGGACGCAGCTTTTGTGAACATTGGGTGCGTACCCGCAGGTAAGGTTGAGAGAACCTGCGTACCCAGAGATAAATACATTTATAAAGACTTTCTCTCTTTTTGGAGTTTGACATGGAGAGCAGAGGCATAAGACTTGCCTAAGAGGATAGCATGACTGTTGATAGAGCCATACTAACTGTAAATAGCCATGGTGACATTTTTTAGTGTAACAGATTGCCCCCTAAAGTGCGAAGCCTGTAATAGATTAGGGTTTTGTATTATCTAGGAAGGGTGAAGCGCTTTATCATTTCAAGGATTATCTCGTGGAGAGCCTGGTCAGAACCTGCAATTTTCAACACAAAATACATGTATAAGATTATATCATCACTGAGGTAGGCATTCCCATACTCAGATCAAAACTTTAACTAACAGACTAACTACTCTGATACAGGAATGATCTTGTAGTACATCATAATCATACACTTTTGTAGACACAGTATGGGCGCAGCCATCTGTTTATGATTAGTCTACTTAGATAATGAATACAAAACTCCTCGCAGCCTGGATGGTGGAAACTAGATCCAGGGTCTTCATTTCTACTTCTCGAATTGGTACGATTCTAGCCATGCGATTAAATGAGTTGATGTCGAGCATGGTAGAAACCACTTGATTACCAGTCGATGATGTAAACTGTTAACAAGTGTGAGAGAGACCACCAGTAATGTCAATGGTTCTCAAAGTACCCAGTACAATCCATGAGATGTGAATGAATGAGTTGATGTCGAACATTTCACGGAATCCTTTGATCGAAAGTCAATGATGTAAACTGACGTCAAAGGCGAGAAACCTGCCATTGATGCATGCAGACTTCAAGGTACTGACGATTTCTAAGTCATCTCTCTAGATAATGTGCTGATGTCGATAGAAAGCGACCCGTTGCAAGCAAGCCCACAACACGAAATCATTTGTTCAAGTTGAAGAAATGTTGCTGTAAGGACTGACTCAGGGATGGTCAAATGGATGACAAGTATTTTGCAGATGAAAGTTTTGCTTGCAGACCTCTTGAACACATAACGACACGACAGATGGTTTGGTGATGAATGACTCAAAGTTAATCCCCGGAACCCGGCTGAAGACTTTCAAAGTGGTTTGATCAACTGTGAGGTAAAGGATTTCCCAACCCAGGTGAATGAAGAGTGTCGTGTCCAAGAGTGGTAATAAAGTTTCTTCTGAGACAAAAGATAACAAATAGGCTCATTCTTCTCTCTTTTCCCCCACCATTTCTGGCAAGTACCTCTTTATTTTTAACAAGCTTAAGGAGGATAACATATGCTTGATTATAAGCTCATCCTTCGGATGAGTCCAACCTAGTTTTGATTCGAACCCTAGGAAGGAGTGGTTCGTTCCTGTTTGTAATTGAACAGGTCCTTTACTGTGAAATGTTTAACGAGCCCAGTATAGGAGAAACTTGGCGTTTTTCAATTTTAGAGAGTCTGAAAAACTTAAGAAGACTCCAAGTTGAACTTTTTCGTAAATTTGTGTCCCTCAAGCCCGAAAAAGTATAAAATAATACCTGGGGGAACCACTTGATCTTGCGACCAAGGAGTACTTTCATAATTAGTGCCACTGACCTGAAAAGTAAAAAGCGATCAAGGACACGTTGTTTTATTTCCTTATCGAGTTTGAAACGACAAAAACCCGACAATCTTTTCCTGTTTTTACGGTCAGAAAAGGGCTATAAGGGGACCGTCTTTTAATTCCGTTTTAACGAGTGTAAAAGAAACGCTCGGCAATCTTTTCATGTTTTTAGGAGTCTGAAAAAGGGCTTAAAAGAGAACTCTAAGGTTTCACTTTTTCGTAAGTTTTAATGAGTTCGAAAAAATGATAAAAATGTACTCATATGGCCGACTTTCAATTTAATTTACGAGCAGGAAAAGACGGAAAGAACTCGGCATTTTTCATTTGTTTTACGAGAATGAAAGATAGCAAAATAATCTCGGGACTTTCATGAGTTTAACGAGTCTTGAAAATAACTGAAATTGACTCGAGATAGGTTTCATTTTTACAAAAGCTTGAAACAAAGAAAAACTATGCTTCACAGTAGTTTCATTTTTTCACAAGCTTGAAACAGAGAGAAAACTGTGCTTGATGCCCTCTAAGCGTAACTGCTAGAGCGCATGCCCCCCAGCTTCATTTCATTCAACCAGTTGGATGAAATGAAGGTTGAGTTACGAGATCATTTGAAAGACTTGACCTAAAACTGTAAGAAAATTATGCAAAAACTGAAATAACTAACCTAAACATACAACCTAACATCTATGAGGTCTAGTCAAACTCTCGACTCAATTAGAGGAGGATTTGTTTCATTTTTTAACGAGCTTGACACAGGAAAAGAACTATGCTCGGATTCGGTTTCATGTTTACGCAAGCTTGAAACGAAAAACTATGCTTGTTATGAGTTCACATGCCCCCAGCATAATGACGCAAAACGAGGTACATGCCCCCCAAGCTTCATTGCATTCAATGAGGTGGATGGAATGAAGCTTTACTTTCAAGATCTTGGAAAGACTTGAGGGAGTTGTGTCATTTTTTAGTGAGGTTGACACAGGAAAAGAACTATCCTCAAAACCCTTGTTTCATTTTGTAAACGAGCTTGACACAAGATAAGGAACTATGCTCATGACTACTCTACAAACTACCTAACAAAAAACTATACTCTAAAAAACCTTGATTCATTTTTTAATGAGCTTGACACAAGACAAGGAACTATGCTCTAAAATCCTTGATTCAGTTTTTAATGAGCTTGACACAGGACAAGGAACTATGCTCATGACTACTCTCTACAATCTATCTACTTAACCTACCCTTGTTTCATTTTTTAACGAGCTTGACACAAGACAAGGAACTATGCTCAAAAAGTTCGCATGCCCCCAGCATAATGATGCAAAGCGAGGTACATGCCCCCCAGGCTTCATTGCATTCAACCAGATGGATGGAATGAAGGTTTACTTTCAATATTTAACTTGAAAAGGGAGTTGTTTCATTTTTAAGGAGGTTGACACAAGAAAAGAACTATCCTCATACCTGATTCATTTTTTAACGAGGTTGACTCAGTAACAGGAACTATCCTCTAACCTGATTCATTTTTTAACGAGGTTGACTCAGTAACAGGAACTATCCTCTAACCTGATTCATTTTTTAACGAGGTTGACTCAGTAACAGGAACTATCCTCAAACCCTATTTGCTACAATCTACCTACTTAACCTAAAATCTACCTGATTCATTTTTTAATGAGGTTGACTCAGTAAAAGAACTATCCTCATACTAGCCTATTTCATTTTTTAACGAGGTTGATACAGGAAAAAAAAACTATCCTCGTACTCACTGATTCATTTTTTAACGAGGTCGACACAGTAAAAGGAACTTTCCTCGTACTCACTGATTCATTTTTTAACGAGGTCGACACAGTAAAAGGAACTTTCCTCGTACACTGATCATGGCTTACATGTCAATGGACACACCTTGATCATGGCTTCCAAGAGGTCTTCATCAGAAGGAAGAATAGTTCTCTGGAAGGAACACATGTCAAGGGACTCAAAAGGGATAAGAACATCGTGTTCAAGAAATCCCATAGAGTTTTCCATGTCAATTACCGGATTTAAATCAAAGGAAGATGAGAAAACAGTGAGAGGCTCACTTACATCGGTAACTGAAAACATGGGACCAGTTGCCACATAATTAACCCGTGGCAGGGTAGATACCACTTTAGAATCAGGAACATTTAGGGGTGTCATATTATTGGTAGTTGAGACAAGACTAGGGAACGAAAGCTGGTCTACAGTCACAATACTGCCATTGTGAGGGAAAGACATCACGCGAAAGAGTGTCGATACGACAGCTTTCATTGCATAAACATAGTCTCGCCCAAGGAGTAAATTGAAATCCAAGGGACCTCAAACTACCATAACATCAATACAGACAGTTTTACCTTCCAAGGTAATAGAAAACTTAGGAAGGATCCCTAAAGGTTCACTAATGGTTTTGTTAAAAGCTTTCAGATTCTGCGTAATAGGCGCAAGCTGAGGGGAACCCAAAGCTTTCCAAACAGTTGAGGATAAAATACTAACAGAAGCACCTTCATCTACCTGAGTACGATGTATGTCCCTACCACCAGCCTTGACAATGATCTGGAAAGGGATGGAGGAAGGAAGACGAGGTTCTGTCAGTCTATTCCAATCAAAGGAAAAGACCTCAGTGCTTGGAGGGGGTTCTGTAGAAACAGGTGAAATGCCCCCTGGCATAGAAGAATCTGATGTAACAAGAAGAACCTGAGCGGTATGAAGTTCACTCTCTAAATGGAAAGTGGGATCGACCGAATGTGAAATTGAATCGACCACTTGATCAACTAATTGATCATCAACCTGAGTGACATGAGTTTCACTCTCCAATGGGAGAGTGTGATCGACTGTACTTGAATTTAGATCAATCACTCCGTCAGTTGACGGCAGGTTGGGAGAAAGTTTACGGTAACCAGTTGGAAATTCTTGCTGTGGAACAGTAAGTTTTTCCAACAATGTTGAGGCTTCATCCATGTGAGGGCAAATGTGAGTTTGATGACTCCCTTTGCATAACTTACAAGGAAACCTAACTTTACCCTTTTTCCCAGAAACCTGACTATCACTGGTTGATGGATCAATGGAAAGTTGATGAGATTTTTCTGACCATACTTCCAAGACCTTTGGAATACCAGGACAATTGACAAGGAAGTGGTCACCCTTACAAAGCCTGCAAGGGTATTTGGGTTTACGATGCATGTCAGAGTTTTCCTCAACACAACTAACACTTACAGTCGTGGTTGGTTGGTTGACTTCTTTCTTATCTTGCTTCTTCTTCTTCTTCTTCTTCTTCCCTTTCTTCTTCTTCTTAGCCTCCTGGTTACTAGCATCAAGGCTTTTACTAGGCGAAGAGGAAGAAATGGAGGAAGAAAAATTAGGCGAAGAAGGTAAAGGGTCAACAGAAGGTTGGTGATGTTGAGATGGTGAACTCTGTTGAGGTGAAGCATCCGGTTGAGATGGAACAATTGGAGTATTTTGGGCCAACGAAGTTGAAAATAACCATATCGGTAAACCTATTGTAAATCCAGGTAATGACAAAGTAGCCATATAAGGAGGACCAACATTTCCAAAGTAAGGAAAAGTACTAGGATTCTCATTAGGAGGGGTTCCTAGGTTGATAAATTCCGGAACATTTGCCATTATATTCAACTTCAGTGAATTTTATTAACAATTTTAAAACTAAAATTAACAATTCACACCTAACAATTAAAATTCACAATTCACACCTATGGTCTCTAAAAGTAAAAACAAACAAATTAACACGCGCTATCAAATCTAAGAGTCAAACCATACACAAACAGTAGCCTTCCGGACCGAAAACACTAATTGGTGATGAAGCCCAACATCGCCGAATTCAGTACAGAAGTGGTGGGTGGAACAGTTACCCTGGCAACCTGCTTAATGAATAGACTGGACCAAGTTCCTCCACTTTAACCGTCTCGAGTGAAGTGAACCCCCCAGAAAATCCAAGTGAGTCTAGCCGACGTCTGCTCCAGGTAGAGTGGGATCTTCCCTCCACCGTCACCTCGGGTAGAATCCTAAAGATAATGATCACTAAGGTTACCAACAGCAACAAATGCACCTAGGGGAACAGTCTACACTCCGACAGCACGCAAGGGCAGAGTATCAAGCTCAATCCCCTTGCCGGCTCCTTGACAATAATCCAAGGTTTACCGACAAGTGACCCCTGGCTCCTCGACAATGGTTAATCCGAGGTTTACCGTTTGTAATACGTGCATGTCTGGCGTCGTTCCCAACGAGGGAGGATTGATCCCCTCACTGGTTCGGACACGAGCTCGTGCTTCTCCTTTAAGAGGAGCTTTCCCAGAGTACAAATGAAACAATTGGATTTATCCTACCACAAGATGAGCTACTTGTTTGGTTTTGCTGTCTTGGAGAGTTAATTACTCTCCTACTCCAAGACACTAGCCTAAGCTATGTTGGTGTATCAGAGCCCTAGAAATGTAAAAATTACTAGATGAATTTTAATTAAGCGCTGTGTTATTAAGGTTGTTATTACTCAAATGGGTAAATGGATATGAAACCAATGGTGTTATGACCCGACTCAACTGAATGCAATCGAATATGATAATGTAATCTTTTCAATTCGATGAATCCTAACTAAAGTAAGGAGAGAGTTTCCATTCACTTCCAACAATGCAAAAATTGATCACTAAGAGAAAATATAACAAATTCTCTAATGCACTAATTTCATCAGGAAAAACTAATGCAAATCAATTCCAAATCATTTTTTTTTATTTTTATTTGGTAAATTCAAATCAAAAAAAACTGATCTAAATCTACGATTGATTTTTCAGAATGTAAACTATGCAATTGTAATCTATGCACAATTCACTTGAAAAGCATGCAAATGTAATCTATGCACATTTTTCATTCATATTCTGAAAATGAGAATTCTAATTATGCAAATGTGATCTATGCAAGAGAATTCTCAAACACAAGACGATTCTAATGTGATCTAAGAACCAATCAAGTGCAAATTGAGAAAATTGGGTGAGAGTTCCAAAGATCAAAAATAAAAACACTCAAAGGCGATTAACACTCATACACAATTTAGCCCCCCCAAAAACGAAAGCAAAAAGATGCAAAATTGTGAAAGGACTGAGAGAAACCTCCAAGTAATGACCAAAGGAAATCAAATCAAGAATTTCTCAAGAAAGAGACTCAAAAAACCCAATTGATGAAAGCTTAAAGCAGGAATGCCAATGAAACAAGCTTAGGTGAAGATTTTTGACAAGAGACTAATGGATCTGGGCAGTAAAAACTAGGAAAAAACAAAATCTAAGAGAAAAAATGCAAAAAAAGGAAATTTCTTAAATTTTAGCAGGGGACGCAGGCAACCCGTTAAGACAGGTGCGGGCCCGCTCTGTGCACACAGCGACAGTGCGTACAGGGACGCACTGTGCAATAATCAGAGGGTGCGTCCTACTGGAAAATTCGAGAAAAACTAAATTGAATCTAACCCTAAGCTAACCCACCCAAAAACAAAGTCACAGAGCCAAAAACCAGAAAATAAATGACTTTTCTCAGATCAAAGTTGCATACAAAGGAAAAGACTTTCACATCAATGGAGTCCCCAGTGGAGTCGCCAATTTGTCAGGCGGAAAGAGTCGATTGTGCGGACACAACCAACCTCCCTAGGAGCCTAAGACTCTCTAGTGACAAACAAGACAAACAAGAACAATCCTTCTCTAAACATGCATTTACTATATAAGAAATCAAGTGTTTAGATCCTACCTGTAGTCCAACGCTGTTGTAGTAGTCCAGCTCCGCTGATCCGGATGAGCTCCCCCTTCACTTTGAAACCTGCATCCACTAACAATCAAACGATTAAATAGCACTTGATAATCTCATAGAATAAAACATATTTAACACATAGACCAAGGAGTACATGAAACAACTCATAAATAACAAGTTATTGAGAAGAATGTACTCATTTGCATTAATAGGTAACAAAAGGAACAAATACAACCTGAGCCTTGGTGTTGTGCAAGTCCCTCCCAGGGTCCATCAAGAGTTCTCCTTTACTTTGACAAAGCTCACCCACTTCCAAATAGAACAAACAAAGATGGCAATCTCTCCTCACAAGCTTCTAAATGGGAGTCCTAATTCCAGCAACATTTACCCTTAGAAATGTATAGCTTCCAACCTCCCCTCCTTCTGGCCCAATGCCTGTATTTATAGTGCTCAAGAGGAAGTTAATCAGGTCCACCATCAATGGGATAATCCCCTCTTTGGATGGGATAGCTCCCTTATTGATGGGATAAGTTCCTCTTTGGTAGGGGTACATGAACCATCTGGAGGCGCTCAATACACGTCGAACAACCTTCTAGAATGCTCTAGAAATGACCACAAGTAACTTTTTAAAGATGAAACTTGCGCATTTTGACCTTTACAGGGGGACGCACCTGCCCCTTTACATACAGAGCGTACAAGGATGCAGCTTTTGTGAACATTGGGTGCGTACCCGCAGGTAAGGTTGAGAGAACCTGCGTACCCAGAGATAAATACATTTATAAAGACTTTCTCTCTTTTTGGAGTTTGACATGGAGAGCAGAGGCATAAGACTTGCCTAAGAGGATAGCATGACTGTTGATAGAGCCATACTAACTGTAAATAGCCATGGTGACATTTTTTAGTGTAACAGGTAAATAAGCCAAAAGGTAGAACTCTGTAGGCAAATGTTCCCCAAGGACAAGTAAAAGTGGTTTTGTCTTGATCTTCAGGGGCAATCTGGATCTGATTGTATCCACTAAAGCCATCTAGGAAAGAAAAGAATTTATTTCCTGCCAAAGTGTCTAATACTTGATCGATGAATGGGAGAGGGAAGTGGTCTTTTTGTGTTGCTTTATTTAGTTCTCTGTAGTCCACACAAATTCTCCATTTCCCATTCTTTTTTGGTACTACCACAAGCGGAGAGGCCCATTTACTATCGGATATAGGGTAGATGAAATCGACATCTAAAAGTTTTTGAAGTTCAGCTTTTACCACATCTTTTAGATGAGGATTAAGTCTCCTTTGAGGCTAGTGAACAGGTCTCGCATCTTTTTCTATGTAAATGTGGTGTGTACATAATTGGGGGTCGATTCCTTTCATATCAGGGTAGTCCCATGCAAATGCTTCTTTATATTTCCTCAACAAATGGATGAGCTTCGTTTCTTGTTCGGAGGTAAGGTTGGCATTAATGTTTAAGGTTTTTCTCGGTTCAATTTCCACAATTTTACTATTTGCAACAGAGGTAACAGGTATTGTTTGATCATGCGTATCTTTAAGAGGATCTTCTTCTAATTCGTTATCGAATGCTGCCTCTATCATGTGACATTGTGTGCGGGATCTGAGTTCAGTTTGACTAATAAAATTATTAATGGCATCGTCTTCTGTTTGGTCTTTAAAATCAAGTGCCTCTTGTATAGTTAATGGAGATCTAATGTTATCAGTAAGGTATGATACAGGGTGCTTATTAGTTTTGATTATTGTGACACTCGACTGTGCTGGAGGATATAAAACTAAGTTCTTGATATTCGTTCTTCTTGTTATCGTCATATTGCCTTGTCAGCAGCCAATATAGGCATCGGCAGTTGCAAGCCAAGGTCTACCTAAAATCAATGGGCGTCCATCAAGTCGGATCTTGGGATTTATTATCAGAAAATCGGTCGGATATTCCCAGGAGTCAACAGATACCATGACATCATGTAGTGTGCCATCTGGCCTAACTACAGATCGGTCAGCCAGTTCTAGTAAGGTAGAGGTGGGTTCTACATATGTAATGCCTAGCTTTTTGCAAGTAGTAGTTGTTAAGATGTTAATTGCAGCTCCTAGATCAACTAAGGCATTGGGGAAGGTTTTACCATAAATTTGTACGGTAATTGTTGGATTTCCTAGGTCTTCGTATTTAATGGGTGTTTCTTTTCCTAATAATAAGTTAGATAGAGTGCCAACTACTTGGACTCTTGGATTATTTACTATATTCCTCCTTGGTTTCTTTACACACAATTATTTGATAGTCTTTGCATATATCGGAATATCTTGAATGGCTTGGAGGAATGGAATTTTTATGTACAAATTTTGTAATTCTCCCAGAATGTCAAAATCAGGATATTGTGTGGGTCGAGGTATGATTAATCGTTCTGGGAACAGGGGAGAGGATGTGGTTGCTTGATTATGAGTTTGTTGTTTGTTCACATCCTCTTCTTGTGACAGTTGTTCTCTAGGTAACTGATTTTCAACATGGGCTATCTTATCTCCCTCAGTTTCAATAATACGTCCAGATCTTAGCTGAAGATCATTACACTCCCTCAGATCGGCTCCTATTTCTGATGTTTCGATTATTTGGACAGATTGGACCGGTCTGTTATTTGGATTGGGGTTGGGTTGGGCTGGGAGTTGTGATCTCAGATTAGACTGGGGATTTTGTTGTAAGGCTGGCAGTGTAGGTTGAGGGAGCGGAATGGTTCCTACTGGCTGGTGCATCGGTCTTTGCCAGGCTGGACTTTGTGAAATAGGGGGAATCCATTATGTTGGGTATGCATTACTTTTCCAATATGGTGGGGCATAGGGAAAATTTGGCCAACTAGATTGGCTTGCCTGATTCGGCCATGGAGTTGATGAAGGAAACGACTGTGGTGACCAATTTGGAAACGGGGTTGAGGTTGATTTTTCCACATATTATATTGTTGAGCATTATACTGTGGAGACTGAAAAGAAGAAGTTGGGTCCGAAAACATACCAGACTGTCGCGGCTGCCACTAACGACGCTGGTTGAGCAGATACACCGATTCTGGCTCTTCTTCTGCTTCCTTATACACTGCTTTTAATCCGAGAAGTGAGGGACAACTTTCCGTAAGGTGATCTTTTGTGCAGATGGCGCATGTTTGGACTGCATCTAGTGGACACTCCTTATGGCTATGTTTCTTCCTGCATCGGGGACAAAAGATTGCCAAATTCTGTTCTGCCTCCATTTGCTTCTGTTTGGCCTGCATAATATCAAGTTGTGTAGTTCGTGTCCCTAGTATATCAGTTTTAAAATTTTCCAATAAATTTCCAATTTCTACACGCGTTACTCCTTCTGTTGAAATTTTATTATCTCTTACAAACTAATCATGTTCTGTCGGTTTTAATCTTGTGCTGCCTCTCGAGCTCCTGATACATAAATCAATAATGTCAGCAAAAATTTCCCGATAAATATCTCCTTTTCCCATAATATTTAATGTTTCAATCCATTGTTCCTTCATGCCCCTAATTAATGCTGTTTTCAACACATTATCAGGTAAAGGTAGTGATGCATAAGGATATCTTTGAAGATTATACTGAAAACGTTCCACATACTCCTCTAATGTTTCATTTGGTATAGCTACCATCTGGAATATTTCATCCTTCAGTTCTCTAGACCTGCAATAGTCCTGATATTTTTTTAGAAAAGATTCTTTCATTTGATCCCAGTTATTTATAACCCCGCCACCTAATCCCATAAACCATCTTAAGGCAGCCCCTTTTAATGTAGAGGGAAATAATTTCAGTTTCTACGGGTCGGTGGTGTAATCATATCCCCTGCACAACATATCAAACTCAAATAGAAATGCATCCGAATCTTCTGATGTAAGACCGTGGAATGTAGGGATATGTTGAAGAGGGATTGCTTTCATAGGCGCATTTGCTGCAGTATCCACTATAGGGTATTGTAATGTAGAGGTTTGGGTGTTTGGCTGGTTTTGAGCCATTTGGTCGAATATATGCCAATAACCTTCTGGGATATCTAGGAGGGTATTCCTAGGTTGAGAGGGAATGGCTTTAACAGGAATGGTTTTAATAGCGCTTCCTCTATCTGGGATAATGAGAGTGCCTAATGTCTGAGGAGATTGAGTTTCTTCAAAAATGATTTTTGCAGCACTTCCCTTGTCTGGGCTATTCAATGGCTGAGTTGTTCCAAGAGGAGACTTCGGTTCCTCAGTTTCCCCTGTCTCTCCTCCTCCTTCACAAAGATTGCTGAAATTCCCTTTGTGCAATAGTTCTGGAGTAGAATTTTCAATTTCTTGAAAGTCCTGCTCTTCAGTTTGACTATGCACCTCAGCAAAGGCTACAGATGGTGATCCTGTGGCCTGAAGGGAACTAGTAGGCTGTCTAGAAATAACTTTTTTGGGTCCTACTGAAGGCTGAGATTCTGCTTTCTTGAAGATTTTTTCTATGAAGGTTGATCGGCCAAGGGTCACTGGCCCCTTAGATTTTTCTGGCTTGGGTAGAGGTTTGGAATTCTTTTCTGGCTTTTTCTGCTTAGTCATGCACACAAATCAACTGCTAGGTTTTATCCAAACAAAACAGCAGCAAATATGTAGGAAAGCGGGCAGGGGAGCAGGGCTGTTACATGCTCCACACATAGGTTCTTACCTTCCGTTTTTAAAACCCAATTCTTCCCTAGCAGGTTCTTACACTACTCTGAAAAGAAACAAATGGCTACACTCTTTCCCCGGCAACGACACCAAAATGTCGAGCTATAAAAAGGGTCTCTTTCACCTCTAATTACCTCACATTAGTTTGTCAATCCAGGAACGTTTTGTTATTTCAAAGAGTGTCTCAGTCTGAGGCTATCATTTTCCAGAGTAATGCTAGTAGTACAGTGCTAAAAAATACAAGAGTAAATGGATGCTTGTTTACAACAAACTACTTTTAAAGATTAAACCAAGCATTCAGAAAACTAAGCAATTTATCAGTCAAGGGTTCAGTAGCAGTAACTCATCCCTTTGTAAACTAATGGAACTAAAGGAAATCAGGGAACAGATCATCGACCTGGGAGCCAGACAGTAAATGTCAATGCTCACTACAGCCTTAGATCGTTCTTCACACCACACAATAACGCAAATGACAGGAAATGGAACAGCAGATAAGAAATAGGACAACGAATAAGAAATGGAATAGCAAATCTGAAATGGAACAGCAAACAGGAAACTGTAACAACAATTAAGTCTAACAAGCATTAACACCTTAGTCTACATGATCAAATACAATAATCATGTCCTACAAAAATCAAATGGCAATCCTTCACTTTTAAGGACAAATCGAACAGCACACAAAAATGGAACAACACTGATTAATGATGGACTATAGAACAGCGCTTGAAAACCACTCATACATGCACACGACACACCTTATTAGTAATCTGATCTTGGTAATCCAGTTATCAATCTTAGTTATAAAGACTATGACTGTATTTCAGAATGGAACAACAATGTCTATAGATTCAACAATCGCAAAGAACATAATCCCTAAGATGAATTCAGTAATACCAATGAAATAAGTGTACACACAGAGACTCTGTAATTGAACAGCAACAATATTCTGTAAAGACCGACGATATTATATCAGCACTTAAAGGAACAGTAATACGTTGCAAAATTAATACAATGATTCTGTCTTCAGAAACTTCAATAAATTAAACATAACAGAGCGTCTGATGTAAACTAACAGAAAATATCAGATTACTGAATAATGTTGATAAGCAAACCACGCATAAACCAAAAGTAATAGTACAGGAGCAAGTGTCCTCCAGGGCCGGGCCCTTAGCCTCCAGGGGTACACCGCTTGAAGTTATTCCAGACTCAGAGATGAAATAGCAACCAAGTTTGTATTAATGCATAAGACAGAGTTACAGTAGATCAGTTCTCAACGAGACTTGATGATCAAAGTTTCAATCTTAAGGTAAATTACATAAAACATAACAGACTCCTCGGGCTAACAGTGCTGCCCCTTTTATAATGGTGAAGGCGGAGATGTCTAGGTGCAAAAATAGTTAGAGCAGTGATCCTTCAGGATCAAAGGATCCCGAGGGATTCGCCGAACCGTTAGTTCTCAGTTATCTCTTTTCTTTCTTGCGCCGAGCCGATATCTCCATTTCCTTTCCAGGGCTGATACGCTTTGATTTGGTTTGCCTTGTTTGCATACAGTTCCCATCAAAGGGACAGCGGTTAACCCGACCTTGTTCTTTCCTTTGGAACGACAGTCTTTCGTTTTTCCTTCTTCCTGCATAAGAAAATGACAATTGTCAGTGTTTTCTTTTTGCACATTAATCTCACAGGTTTTATTACAATTCCTTATCATTTACCTAGTTCATGATGCAAAAGGTTTGTAAGTTCTAATGAAAAGATGATGAAATAATTACCAAAAACATACCTTCTTTAGTACTCCACATCTGCTCCGTGCCAGCTGCTGGGATGGATCTATAACTTGTGTGGGCGCAGTTTCATCCATCTATGCATGTTGCACCCCCTGTTGTACCTGTTCTTGCTGCAACTCTTCTCTCATCTGTACAACTCCTATTCTCCCTTGAGTTGTTGCTTCATCACTTGCAACTCCTTCTTTGTTCCTTTCTTTGCCCTCACGTGATCGTCTTGTCGCGCCGTCACCTCATAACTTCAATCTCCAAAGCTGCTTTCGTCATGAGCGAATCTGCTTTGAACTTGCAACTTTGTTTCGCCTCTCTATTGTCAACAAACTTCCTCTTGCATTCATCGCGTGCAGGTGTGCTGCCTTCTACTACTACTAATGGTGCTGCTCATTGTGATACTTCTGCCATATTATCTTGATGTCCTTATTTATTAACAACTTGATGTCTTCATAGGTAGGCAAGCTCGTAGACACTTGCTTGGCTTCAACCCCTGTTGTTCTCTTAACGGTGTCCTTTGACTCTGCTCTCCTGAAAGCCATTGTACTTGTGCTACTGAGAGAAAGACGAACACTTGCGATGCCTGGATACATAGTAACACTCATGACAAGCAATATTCCAGTCGAAACCAAAAAAAACTTTACGACTGACTTGCAACATACCTGTGTGATTGATCGTGAAGGTTGCGCAATTTCCGCTGGGAGGTCGGGAGACTGACTACCAAAACTACGCAAGGCACAGTCCGAGGTGTCAGGAGGCTGACTTACTGTTGGAATTGCGCAATGCATAGTCCAACCTAGCCTGTCGAGGACTGAAACTGCGTAATGCGCAGTTTCAGTCAGTAGTGACATGCAACCAGCAAACTGCATTGCGCAGTTTCTGGGGCCAACAGGACATTGCCTCCAAGAATTGCGCAATGCAAGCCTGGAGGTCAGTGTTGGGCCAGACTTGTGCAATTTCTGGAGGGAAGGCAGAGCCTTCACTTTCGGAAATGCGCAGTGCTAGCTGGCAAGGCACGGTCTAGGCCAAGGCAGCCTAGACTGGCCGACGGGTGACTGAAAACATGAGAAGTCTGAATGCATGATGAGATGAGTGCAAACAAGAGTGAATGATCATACATGCAAACAACAAGTGTAGGATTCAGGAAATGGGAAAGCATGCATGTATGTAAAGCAAGTCGCCGCAATGACGACCATTCGTGCAAAAATAATGGCATGCATGCAACAATAGTGAGAAGCGAACGAAAACTGAAACGGTGCTTTTAAAAGATAACATACATCAAAACAACAAAAAACTCTCACTGAAATCAAGCAAACAACACTCACATGAAGCGAAACACAAAAAGTGACAGAAATGCAGCGTGAGACATGAAAAGCGGGCTTACCCCGAAACAACTGAGCTGAATGTGCCGACGACTCCTAGATGTAATGTGGGATGTCAAAGCTGCAAGGTCGATGTGAGGAATGATCTCTGCAGCGTCCGGTTGATGAGTTTTGATAAAATCAAGGTTGTGACGCGCATGCCACAAATCTAGGAAAATCGACACTTGGCGGGAGGTTTCTGAAATGATCCTTGCATGTAACCTCCAGCTGCTAAAAATAGATCCCTGAATCAAGGGATGCCTTTGCATGTTGCCTTGGGAGAAGCAGTCCATGCATGCAAATCAGTTTTGCTTGGTCCCAAAGGGAACTGGTCAACCTGAAGGCACATGCATCGGTTTGCGAGCCTAGGATGAAAATATCCGCAGTTTCTGGGTTGAGCAGAGATGGCTGTCCTAGAGGGATTGTGAAATTTCTTAGAGGAATAGGTGACTGTCTCCTAGGATTGCGCAATTTCTGGGCTGAGCAGCTATCTTGGGTCAGACCTTGCAATTTTCTCAAAGAAGTCTGTCTGATTGTATTGCACAATTTCTAAGCCCAGCAGGCTACTTGGATGGATTTGCACAATTTCTGCTAGCTGTTGGGCTGTCCCAGAGGGATTGCACAATTTCCGGGAGCAACTAGTGAGTGCTGCCTAGAATTGCGCAATTTCTGGCCTAAGCAATTGTTCTGGGATGAATTGCGCAATTTTTGAGAGGAAGACTATCAAGAAGAATTGCACAATTATGGAGCCTAATTGGGTGTCCAGATGGGTTTGCGCAATTTCCGAAGGGAAGGCTGGTTCCCCTCTAGAATTGTGCAATTCCCAAAGGGAGCTGCTCAACCAGCAACTGACACTGAGTCCGGAAAGCAACCTGTGCAGGGAGTGGAACAAACTCGCACGCACAGGCTGACAAGACTCTATGAAACAGCTGAAGCTGATGTGCTTGACAGTGCAAGACATGCTACCGAGGATGGTCGGTAGGGAGGCTCCAAAATGAATCTAAGTCAAAATTTTGGAGGGTGGTTATAGCCACTACAACAAAGGTGTTAAACGAAATTACACTCAAGAACAGGTACTCCTGCCCAAGATAAATGATTGGTTGGATGTCAAATACTTCCCCAAGTTGGGCTTAAAGTCAGGATATCACCAAGTTTGGATTAGAGAAGAAGGTATTTAGAAAACCACCTTCAAAACTATGCCAGGTTCATATGAGTGGTTAGTCACATTGTTTAGCCTATGCAATGCACTAGCTACGTTTATGAGGTTAATAAATGATATATTGTGCCCTTTTATTTATTCATTTATTATTGTCTATTTGGATGAATACTACTATACAATGTTACATGGGAGGAGCACATCTCACATTTGATGCAGGTGTTAGAGACATTAAAGAAACACCAACTACTGGAAAATCTCAAGAAGTGTGAGTTTGCACAACAATATTTGATGTTTCTGGGGTATGTGATATGTGGAGGAGATAAATATAGATCCCACAAAAATGGAGGCCATCATGAAGTGGGCAGTGCCTACTAATGTTTCTAAGGTCAATGGTTTAGTTGGGGTAGCATAGTACTTAAAAAAATTCATAGCCTCATTTTCAACAATAACATCACCACTCCACACCATAACAATAAGTGGCAAGAGTTTCCAGTGGAGAAAGGGTCAACAAAGGGAATTTGAGAAGTAAAAGAAGAAGATCAATGAAGCACCATTTCTGGCATTACCGAACTTGCAACAAACCTTCGAAGTGGAGACATATATGAGTAGGCATGTTATGGGAGTGGTCTTGATGCAGGGAGGAAGGCCTATATGCTACCATTTTGAAGTATTTCACAGGGCAATTCTTAACAACCCACTATAACAAGGAGTTATATGCCCCAGTGCAAGTTGTGAAGAAGTGGCAACACTATTTGATGGGAAAGGAGATAGTACTCCACACATATTGACAACCACTATAGTACCTACAAGACCAGCTACAGTAGACTAAGCAATACAAGTGGGTGGGACTTCTACAACAATTTCATTTTATAATCAAGTATAAGAAGGGCGACATGAATAAGTTGGTTGGCATACTATTTCAATGCCACCCATATCAAAGATCACAACTTTGGGAACTCTAATGCACATGGAGCCTTTCACTATGATGCATATGAAGAAGCATGTACAGAGCATGAGGACTTCAATAAGGTGTTTCAACAATTGTAGAGTCAGACTCATGTGAACCGGTGACAACACAGTTAACTACCATCTCCAGAATGGTCACTCTATAGGTTAGATAAATTATGTGTTCCTAAAGGTGAGTGATAGTAGCTAATCATAGAGGCTTACACCTCCAAGACTGTAGGATGCTTTGGTGTAGGTAAGACAATGGCCAAGTTGCAGAGGTATGTGTATTGACCCAGGATGCAAGAAGAGGTAGTTAGGTTCATAAGAGGATGCATGTTTTGTTGTACTAGTAAGACTAGTAACAAGAAATAGGGTCTATATCATCCCTTGCCTATACCTACTCGTCCTTGGGAAAAAAAATTCATGGATTTTGTGGGAGGTTTACTAACAACCAGGAAGGGACATGACTATCGGTTCATGGTAGTAGACATGTTTAGCAAGATGTGTGTTAAAATTCCTTGTAAAAAGACCATCAATGGGCAGGAAGCAATGAACTTGTCATTTGGACAGGTCTGGGTGCTCTTTGGGATACTGAGGAGCATCATTTCAAACAAGGACACAAGATTTCTTGATGCATTTGGACTACATTATGAGAGAAGATGGACACGAAGTTGAAGAAGTCTACAACATTCCATCCATAGACATATGGGAAAATAGAAGTAGTTAACAGGACTTTGGCGCATCTTTTGAGGGGTTACAATAAGAAGCATCCAAAGACTTGGGACAAAATATTGTATATATACAACACTTTTATAACATAGTGATCCACACTTCTACTAGCAAGTCCCCCTTTGAAACTTGTTTTGGATATTTTCCACCTTCACCTTTGGAAATTACATATGGGTGTCAAGGAGTGAGGAAAGATCTTACAAGGGATGCTTTAAGGGCAGGAAAATTTGTTGAGAAGATCAAGCAGATCCATATGCAACTACAAGAGATGCTACAAAATTTACTGGAAAAATACCAGGCCAGGCATGGTTAGCATAAAATAAAGAAGTCGTTCAATGTGGGAGACATAGTATGGTTATAGTTCAATGAGGAGAGGTTACAGGGTCTTGGAAATAAAATCAAGGCTCTGGCATATGGTTCCTTTGAGATATCAGAAAAAGTTGGAGAAAATGCTTATAGACTTGGTCTACTCCCACGCATACACATTTACTAAGTAGTGAATGTAAATAATACAAAACTCTACAAAGCTTCCATTCTAGACCAGGAAGAGGAACAAGTCCTCCCTTCTATAGAGGATTTGGCACCAGATGCTTAGGCACAGTTGACAGAAGATACAATTTTTCATAAAAGACCCACAATTCCAAGAAAGGGGTAGCATGACATTTGGTAGATTAGGTTGAAAGGACAACTTCCATGCAAAGTTAAATGGTACACTCGAGAGAAGGTGGAGGAAAAATTTCTTCACCTGCTTGAGTAGAAGCTTTTAGGGACCAAAGCCTCCCAAAATGGAGAGGTATGATCCATATTGGATCATTATCTCACTTTTCATCCTTCTTGATCCTTTTAGTGTGGAACAAGTGGAGGAATAAATGCACAAGACCATTTTTTATCGAGGATCCTAATTTGGAAAATTTTGGGTAAAAAACTTTAAGAACTACTTTGAGGCCTTAAATGAACACTTATTGTGGACCTATGTTCCATAATCTATGTGCCAATATCTTTCCAACAACTCAAGAATTTCCTCAATCAAAGATCGCATGAGAAAGTTATGCCTCCTGGAAGTTGACCTATCAACATTGACCACCATACTTCGAGAGTGTTGGAGAAATAGGAGGTTTGTATATTAAATTAAATTTCTCCTTCTTCTTTGATAATTACTTGTGAATTTGTTGGTATTATCTTATTATGTTTTTCTTCTTCATCAAGCAATTACCAAACGTAAAACATGAAGAACACAAAAGACACAAGATATAGGCTCAAGCCATGGCAAAACCCCTCCGAGGGGAAATCCTAGAAAATTGTCTTCTTATAGAATCAGATTAGAATGAGATATCCAAGACTCAAAAACCAACCCTCTAGATGCGAAGTTAGACCTTCCTTCAACAAATCCATCAACAATAAGAGACCAACAACATGTAGATCATTAGAAACAAATCTTCAACAATGGGTATGTCAAGGTAGAATTTATACAAAACAGAGCTGAAGATAAACCCTTCTTTCGATGTCTATTTTAGATTTCGACCTTCCTCTCTCTCTCTGTGAACTTTCATATCAAATGCTCAAAATTGCGTGTGTAAAATGAGATCCAATGTTCTTCTATTTATACTTGTCCAGAGGGGTGCAAACACTCATGTCCTTTGGGGTAGGGCCGATTTGGCATCTAGAGACTGTTATAACCCAAAATACAAATTCTTTTTCCTTTTTCTTTTGCAATAGGTCCAAATAGGACTTTGACTCTTTGACTTTATCAAATCCTAGAAGCATGAAGAACATGCTTAACTAATAAAATAATAATTTCTTTTGAGCATGAAACCCATGCTTAAAATAACTTTTTCTTCTTCTTTTTGCTTTTTGCATAAAATACACTTTGATATAATTATGAAAAATGAACTTAGTTACATTCTCCAACAGAGAGGATGCCATAGTAGCCCCCATTATTCATGGAAAAGGGTCTAGCGACGTGATCATGATGAAGAAGACTCTAGAAGAGTCAATATTGCAGCTCTAGTTAAGAGTTTAGAGAGTCAAACCTAACCATTAGTAGGCTATTGGCTTGTGTTATACCAAGCCATTAGGAGGAGAAGGGAGTTCCATTCTATTAGAGGTAATTTTGTTCATAGATGAGAAGAGTAGCTAAGAGTGGATAGAGAGAGAAAAATAAATAGGATTTGTACACAGTAGTAGGCCATAGGCCACATGCCTTACTTCTTTATGCTTGTGTTTATTTCCATTCAGAGAAAGAGAGAGCATAACAACCTCACCTTCCAACTAGGTTTTCTCCCGAAAGAGTTCCACGAGGTATATCTTGTGTTCTTATGGTTATGAGTGATTATATTTTTCTCTATTCTCTATTTTTGACATTTAATGTATTGCACACATGAAACAATAACTTACTAAATCCAAAAGTCTAAGGAATAATCACCCGCATAATGTAGATTTTAGTTTTTCAAGTATAATTTTTTCATATCTATTTTGATGAACTATCTAGTGGAATATCCTTGACAATTTACAAATCATGATTCCTACACTTTTTCCACTTTGAAAGCATCAAGATGGATGAATAATATAATGATCAAATCCAGATCATAACCAATTCACTTTTTCTTCTACTCGCACTCTGCATTGTTTACATCTAATAGGAATAACTTTAATGGTATTCTCTGCTCTTCCTTCAAGGTGTAATGTTCTTCATCAAAATCCTTCTCCTTGTGCATTAATTTGACTTGTTTTGGCTCAAATCCTTTCTAGCTCAACCACTACCTAAGTGCCAACTGAAATTCCTACTTGATGTGCTAATTTGTTCCTCATGCCTTTAGTTCTTAGCCTCACAACTTCATTAACAAGGAATTATCTTCTTCCTTTCTTGATCCAAACTCATTGCCATATATTTAACATTTCAACTTCTTACAACCAACCTTTCAACTACCTTTGCTTTCCCCTCAACTTGTCCCTCTACACACACACACATCAAATGTATTTGCATACTGATTTCACATTCATGCTTCTGAAACTCCATCTCTACTTCACTTTTCCATTGATGGGACATTGAAAATAAGCACTTATTAAGATGCTCTTACACCACACACAATAACTCACTAAAGCAATAATAGATCAGTAGAAAACAATAACAATTATTTAATATCAAATTCCCATATTGACCACCCCAACCAAAATAATGTTGCCATGAAAAAAAATTGCACATGACAACAATGTAATGAAAATTGCAACCACAGAAAATGAAAAATTACAACTACATAGATATTACCCACACACCCCTTTAAATGATCACCTTCCGCTCTTAAAACTAAGGACATAAACCACATGCTACCTTAAATAGGAAAATACATTTAAGACTACATCCAATATGTGTCCTTAAAAATTTGAGCCATTGAATCAAACACTTTCAAAGGGTTCACTATTAAGATGAAATATCTACATATGCCAAATTCCATTTCATATGAAAACCAAAAAAAAAAAAACAATTTTGTTTTATATATGCTAGAGCTCTTCAAATAAGAACAACTTAAAATTTTAAAGATCACTATAACACAAAATTGTAAAAAAGACTTCAACCGACCCATGACAAATTACATTAAAGAGGACAACATAACCATTAAATAATACCATCACCAAACAAATGGAAAATCCACGAGGAAGCCTATATAACACCAATGATAAGGGAAAAGAGACATAAATAACCAACCTAGTCAAAATAACCCCCCACATATCTGAGATAGTGCACGCTAAGGCTTTAACATTGTGTATATATTGCGCAAATCATTCAAACGAGTTTCAACTGATCAAACACTCTAAGATAATTCATATGATAGAGTTGTCACCATTAACCATTGGTATAGATGTCAATAAGCAATTAGGATAAACAATATTAAAATTGATTGTCATTATAACTTCATCGTTTCTAGAAACATATATAAGTAAGTTAAAATATGGATAATCTCAACCATTTTTCTGTTAAGATTCTTCCTCAAATCCCATAGGAATTTTCTTGGAAGTTTAAAAATTCATCCAATTCATAGAAACTTTGACCATGAAACTTTGGTCTTAAAGGTTTTAACTCATTTTAAAAAAACTCATATCATTAAAATATCAAAATAAGTAGATTAGGATCCAACTTTACCTTGTCAAAAAAATTGCCATAAAAATTGAATTTGTCTACTTTTCAACTCACTCCCAATAAAAAAAAATAGACATACTGCGCTATATTATAAAATAAACAACTACACACATATTTATAAAAATAATAATTTCAAATAACACTAAATAATTATACAATAATTATATATATATATTTTAAAAACACAACCCAAAGTCTTATGAAAAATCCAACCCATAACCAATTAAAATCAACAATATTAATACTATATAAAAAAATTCACGAGTGAGAAACAAAAATCATAAAACACCCATAATATACAAATACAAATTTCGGTGAATCACTTTCAACAACCCAACCATTCAATTTTACAGATTCCTATTAACAATAACTTAAGAAAAGGACTCAATTGTTGACTATTACCCTATATACTTACAATATATAATTGTGGTAAAAACTATCCCTTCTCCAAATAGGAGCCATATGATGGGCTATTATGCTAATGGGTCCCACACCAAATAGTTATAAGAAGTCACCTTCAAGCGTCTGGTTGTTTGAAGAATATGGTATATCTTGATAAGAAAGCATTCGTATTGTGGAGGGTCAGCTCCTATGAGGAAGGAATATAAGTTTCCTAGAAGGGCCCAACACACAAAAATAACAGGAAATTTGACATTCAAATCAATCGATTAAAAAAAAATAAAAAAAATATCTATGGCTGGAACGATGAAGGTCTCTCTGAATAATGAAGAAAAGAATATTAATATGGTTAATGTCCAAAAGACTCATTCAAACTTCCACATATATGTATGTGGACCACATTGTTTGAGCCTGACACTAGCAAAAAACCAGTCTATTCTTTTAACTCAATCCCTAGTGCGTCCAAGCCAAGGTATTCCATCCTCACTGTTTTCAAAGAAATTCTTCGAACTATTCATCGTTTCCCTGTCCTTTTCATGATTCCCATTCACACATTTCAACTTTCATTTTAACCTTTCTGTGTGGAGTCAATCATAGAGATGTATATGCCTTTGCTTGGAGGATTTGTGGGTTGTGTGAAGAAAAAGGAGATATTCATTATTTTGTGGGTTGTGTGAAGAAAAAGGAGATATTCATTATGTGTTTTGTGGGATTGTTTTTGTGCTATATATTGGGTTTGATGATTAATGTTGATTTTTTTCATTTTGGATTTAGTTTTAGATTTTAGATTTTAGATTTTAAATTCAGTGATTTTAAATTTTAGATTTTTTTTTTCCATGAGTGTATAAAATTTTCAATTACATATTTTGTTTAGTGAGTTGTTTTACAATATTAAAAAATGTATGGTGTGTTTTAAATATATTTCGTGTGGGTATAGTATGTTGAAGAGTTTGTTTTTTTTTCTTTTTTATTTTTTGATTTCTTGTTATTTGGTCTATTTCTATGAAGTGGAAAGATGCACCAATAATATTTATTGTATTGTGTTCTTTGGATTGATTTAAAAGATTGCATTGCGTTTTTTGAATTGATAAAGGTTTTGTTTCTTCTTTTTATCCAAATTATTTAAGTTCATATTCTTATTCATTTTTATAGAAGGATATTCAGGCGTAGACTCCATCATTATGCAGTGATCTTTCATTATAACTATACGTTTGGATACCTTTGCTTTCTTTTTCTCGAACTTCTTCATAATATATTACTATGAATGGAGATTGCTATTTATCCCCTTTTTTTGGTTGTAGAACTTGGTGCTTTTGGATGGGTTCTTTCTAGTTCCTTATCTCTACACAAAGCCTACACATAAAAGTTGCGTTATTGTAATCCAAGCAAAGGTACCTTGATTTGTTTGATTTGTTTCTCTCTTTATGTATTCCCCTGACATATTTATGATTCCTTGAAGGATTGTTTTGTCATAAAAGAAGATCTCTCTATCCAAGCAAAGGTTGATACAAGAAGCCCATTGGGCCAGGTCGAACGATGGATGTCCTGCACCAGAAAGCATTTGTTGATCAATATTGGGGCCCACCTAGGTTTGAAACTTGATTAATACTCCTAGTGTGTTTGTGTGCCTTTGTAGTAGGCTTAAGAGTATGAGGCACTCCCTCCAACTTGGCCTCAAGCCTCCTTGATGACAAGCAGTAGTTCTACCAATTCTCACGATAAAAAGAAAAGAAATAAAAAAGGTTGATACAACAAACATGCAATTGGAAAGAAACACAATACGCCTTTAAATATTATGCAAATCCCACCGGTATGAGCAAGTATGAGTTGTGTTTGAACTCATTTTTGTCATAAAGGAGGATATAATTAATACATCGATAATAGAGAAAGTACCAGGAATACTTATTTCCTTCTTAATTATTAAGTGTAAAACACAAGTGTCTTTTTTGAACTTATTCCTCTAAGCAAATCATTGCAAACCCCTCATAGCACAAGAAGCTTACTATCAAGAACAAGAGTTGTTTCATCCTTCTCATAGCCTCAACTTCCATAGAGAGATGGATGGAGGAGTGCAATGGACCATTATAGCCTCTAAAATTGTCAAGTATTTATATGACGATGCAAAAATTCATTTACCATTCAAATCTAGCAAAGCTATAACACCTCATGTATGGAAAACAAAGATTGAGGAATTTTAAGTTTGTTGGGCAAATCAAAACCCTTAATTTGTTTAAGAAAAAATGATCAATATAAACATATTAACCACAATCTTATAAAAGTGTAGTAAATCTATTTGAACCACACCTGTAAAAAGCACCAAAAGCGATTAAGAAGATATTGAGATGTAGACCTCTACACACTCAAAAAGGATTTATACTAATTTATTTTGTTATATATGTACATAGTTTATCATTACGATCATGGTCTTTTTTGAATTTTACTATTATTTATAATAATTTAATATTAATTATTAATAATAATATTTAATTTGAGGTTATAAATTTTTTTTGTAACTAGGCTAAAAGATACTCCCCTTAGGAAGTTTAATTCTTCCAAAGTGGCTTCTATTCCTCAACCTCTCCCCATGAGGTTTGAACCCATGACTTGGCAGGGACTAAACCCCAGGTAAACCAATTGGTCTACACCTCATAGGTAATTAAAGTTATAGATTAGCTACATAACAAATAAGTAAGAGACCTTCTTGTTTGTAAGATAATGAAGCCCTTTCACACAATTCTATCTATGAAAAAATACATGCCCTATCTACTTTAATTTTTGCACCTATGATTTAAAAAAAACTCATATTCTTAACCGTTACACCCACTCAAAATGTAACTCTACCAAACACATTTTCCACAAATTTTTAATTGAAACATCCAACCTATATTAAATTATTAAATGCATCTTGCTTTTCTTGATACAACAAGAAAGTACTCTTCAAATTATCTGTATAAATCAATATACATCACGAACAAATTTGAACAAAAAATTCAACCTAATGAAAATGTCACTGAATTTCCAATATTTATTTTAACTCAATCCAAGCGAATTCAATAATTACGACTTGAAGAACTTAGCATAAGCCTGGAATTGGTACACAATGGCGTATGGGCAACCTGGTTTTTTTATTATTAAATTTCTCTTTAACCCTTGCAGAGAAGCTTCTGGGTGAAGTCAAAGGCATGTAACAGTGTTCCCATGGAAATAAATTGGAAATGTATATCAAACAAAGCTGGTTTGGCCTTTTGCGTAGAGATCAACATCCTCCTCCATTTTCCTTCAGTGTCAAGTTCTTTCTTCCCGATGCGTCCCCATCATGCATGCACAGGGCAGACTTACTTCCCCATAAATAAAACCCCTTGCGTGTAAGATTCCCCATGGCTCACTGTGGGGTGTGGAAAATTTGGAATCAGTCCCTTTTCCAGGAAAAAAAAATGGGGCTCTCTATACAATTGCGTAAACTGTCTGGCATTCGGAGAAGCCTATACAACACCCACCCTGGCAATGGCATTAATCAACTTCTTTTCATAATGCCGTTGACAGGCCTTAAAGCTTCATCATACCCACCCCTTTATCTCAGGGGCCGTCGGATTTTTCACGAGTCGCGCCGGATTTATGCATCTGACCATGGCGGGGCCCACAACTGGTACATAGAAAAAAAAAACCAGAGGGAGCTCTCTCTCTCACCTCTGTACCCTGTACCAATACGAGCACAGCATATCATATCACGCCACTTCTTTAAAAATTAAATCGATCACAAAATTTAAGGGTGGGGAGGAGACTTTAAATGTCACACTAAATATATATACATTTTATATATACATTAACACGCAAGCACGCACGCACACGAGTATCGGCTGGGCATTATTAACTTTACTGGATTTAACATGAATGAACATGGAATACCCTTTTCCCACCCCGGGAGCTTCACTATAAATCTATAATCTGAAATTGTGGAACGGCTGCGTACAAGACACAGACAGAGAGACAGGCGGACAGAGAAAAATTAAAAGGGGGGCACCTAGGGTAGGGACTGGGGTTTGGGGTTGAAATAAATTCCGTCTCGTAAATCCCGTTAAATTTAATTTTATGTAAGTAAAGGATTAAACCGCTGTGAATGGCAGCTGTTTTCTGGTGCCACGGATGATATGCTTTGACTCGTCTTTGATGGCGAGCTAGCTAGCTTGCGGAATCATCATCATATCATTCATCATACAACAACATGTTACTACATCCAACAACAACAACATCCTTCTGCTGACTGCCTGTTGTTGTTGTTGTTGTTGCTTCTTACTGGTGCTGCTGGTGTTGGGGTTGGATTTGGATTTGGGGTTGGGGTTTGAGTTTGAGTTGGAGTTTGGGTTGGGTTTGTTAGTTACCGTAGAATAGAATAGAATAGAAATTGGCAGAAAATAGAATTTTGGGTAGCTGCAGCCAGCCAGCCAGCCAGGAAGCAGCAGGAGGGGGCAGGATTAGGGGCCTTGTGTGTTTATGTAATTGCATGATATGATGGGGATGGTGTTGTTAGTGCTAGTATTACTACAACAACAACAAAAACAACCACTGAGTTATTGTGGTGTGTCGATGACATTGAAGCAATCAAAAGCAAAACACCGAGTGGTAGTCGTAGTTGAAGGAGGAGGATACCATGGTAGTTGGTTAACGGGAGTTAGTGTGGGAGATCGGAAGATTTTTGAGGATGGCATGCCCGGGTTTTGTGCTCGGGGAGTCTCGATGTTTCTGCTACGTTTCTGCTTCGATATCGTCTTCATATATCTTCTTCTTCTGCTAGTTTCTTCTTCTCATGCCTGGTTTTCTTGTTCTTGTTCTGGTTCTGGTTCTGCTGCCGTACGCCGCGCCTTCGAGTCTCTCGCTCTACCTCTCTTCCTTCCCTTCGCCTCGCCTTCTTAGTCCGTCTGCGTAAGTGAAGCCTCTCGCTGTTCAATCCCTCGGACCGCTGCTGCTGAGGGTTTCTCCTGCTTTTATCTTTATTTCCTTTTCCGGAGTGCAAAGAGTGCGGGCTTTTACCCTTTTCTGCAGGATCTGTTTAAGATCGAACCTGGAGCCCTCACGTCTTCCAGATCGGGTGCCTGCTAGGGTTCTGAATACGTGTTTTATCTAAAGATCGATGCGAGAGCAGGGCGTGCAACTCGAACCCTCGCGCTTTGGGTTGACCGTGTACGGGTTTTCAGATCTGTAGGGTTTCTATTTTATTTTCTGAAACTGCCGTCGCAGCGACCCGCTGTTTGCAGGAGGCGGATCCTGCTCTGCCGTTTGCTTGCCGTGAAAGAAATCGAACTTCCGGCGCTTGGGTGCGAGAAATTTTTTGCAAATCGAACTTCCGCCTTGGGTGCAAGAAGCTTTTGCGTTTTCGGTTTCAGGTACGAATTTTGTAACTTGTTTGTTTTTATTTTCAGACTATTATTGCTTTTCTGTTTTGTTATTACTTGTTTCAGACGCAGGTTGCTCTCTTTTACTTCAATTTTAAAGATAGCACGGTCTAATTCGGGTTTTGACGGTTCTCTGGCTTGTACATGTATGCCTTGCCGATACGATTTATGCTATGTCTTCAAGGGTAGAGTGCTCCAAAAGGATATTTGAGATGTGGTTTTTGTTAGAAGCTTTTCAGATTCCAGGGTTTTCTATTTTGGCTTTAACGGCTTTGGGTCGTGAGAGTCTTTAGGTCTTCTGGACATTTCTCTTGCGGAGTCTGTGCCGGGAAATATTCTGTGCTTCTGCGTTTGCAAACCCTTGCTCTGTATGATAACTGCGCCTAATATTGTGTAACAGACTTTTCCTTCTTGCATGCATGTTGATTGTGTTGTCTCAGTGCAACTGTTTGTCTTCCTGGTATCTTCCTTTTCTTGAGGATGAACTATGTCCTGAAATCCTATAGAATTGTTTTCTCTAGTTTCGTTTTCAAATAGTATTCGAGATTGCAGAGCACGTATGCTAGTTTTACATGTAAAGCATTTCTTTAAGATTTCGCGTTGCCCGTTGCTTTATCTCGTTTCTGCGCTGTTTGTTTTGCGTTTTTCTCCCCTCCGATAACTCACAAGATAAAATTCAGAGGTTAGGCTGAAAACTTTTGTTCTGTGTCATGAATGTCCTATTGGACCTCATCTGAATTCTATGTCATATGGCTGATGCATCTTTTCAATTTTGTGGAACAACCATCTCTTGAAGACAGAAGATACGACATCATATCATGTATAGCATATCAAATTTAGTTTGCTTAAGGTAACTCTTGATGTTTTTCAGATTAAAGCAATATGGAGTCAGAGGAAGACAAAATATCTCCAGAGAACAAGAAAAGGAGATTAAAAACCCCACAGCAGGTCGAAGGTCTAGAGAGCTTTTATGCCGGTAATGGTCTTTTAGTTTTTGAGCTCAAGTCCTGTAGTTGTATTTTCTTTTATCTTTTGAGCATCATTGTATGAAAATTTTGAAGCTCTAGTAGATTGTGAATTTTATATCTACATGAGTGATGGTTCATTCTGGAAAATATGTAATCTGCAGAACATAAGTATCCTTCGGAAGCTATGAAATCACAGTTATCAGAAGAACTGGGATTAACAGAGAAGCAGGTACAAGGATGGTTCTGTCACAGGAGGCTTAAGGATAAAAGGCTCATGAAGGAAGAAGCTTCCAACAATGGAAAACAAGATCTACACAATGGCATAATGCAAGATTCTGTTAATGGAGTCAAACAAGATTCTAGCGGCAGTGGAAAAAATTCTGATCACCAACGCCATTTGAGGTGCAAAGAGGTTGAAAGTCAACGATTTGCGAATGCCATGGATTATCCTGCAGCTGTCCTTGCGTCAGAGCTTAGGGATCATGATTTGTTCAAAGTAAACCATGATAACGAATACACCTTTGCAGGAAGTAGTTCAGCTTCACAAGACAGATCGTCATTACAAAGTGGGAATCCTTATGAAGTTGAGGCAAGAAGACGCCCATTTCAGAATGGTAAGCATTATGAATTTGAAGGAAAGAGGAAGAACAGAAGCTCTTATATGGACCCATACTCAGAAGAGGAGGGTGAACACGAGGCTATTACTGCTGTCAGGGAGCAGCTAGGTGATGAATATCGAGAAGATGGCCCACCACTCGGTGTTGAGTTTCACCCCCTACCGCCTGGTGCATTTGATGACTCAACAGGTGATTCTCTATTCTGACTCTTTTTACCCCATTCATTTCTGTGGCTGAATCTAGTAAAGGAGTGAAGGGTGGCGTGAGTACTAGTAAATTAGCAATTTGATTGGAAGTTTTTGAGTTTTTGTTGTAAAACCGTTTGCTTGCCACTGATATTTCACTTGATGTCTACTTTCTTGAACAGAACCCCCCTACCAGGGTAATATTGTTGTACAGGATATCCAGAGAATGCCAAAGAAGATGATGGAACCAGATACTCGCAAAGTAAGTTAATAGTCCTTCTGTTTGGCATTACTTAGTCTTTCCTGAGTGATTTTCCACTATCAGTTGCATTTCAACTTTCTGTAGGCAAGTGCATTTGTTTTGGATTGTCTTGATCAGGACTATTACATATATTAGTATTCCGATTTATATCAGTTTCCCAAGTTAAATATCAAAGGGACCCTAGCATAGATGACCTCTTGAAGACCACAAAAGTTCCTCAGCCTCTACAAACCCTTTTGTGGCCTTTAAGAGGGTAAGATATTTTTCCGGATTGCAAAAACATTAGTGAATTGAGAATGGAAATAGAGATGCAGATCTTCTGCAGGATTGCTGGCAGATATGCTTGATATATAGATTTAGAAGAATTGGTCAAGTAGGAGGTATAGGAGGTTCAAAGATTTTTACATTCACAAGTAAATTTGTTTGCTTATTGATATATAGGAAACTCAACAGAGGTAAAATATATCTTTATCTGAAACAGTGAAGGAAGTAAATTGAATCCAGGTCATCTTTGGCTTTATTAGTGACTGAAGAAAAGATGTACACTGTCTTTGAAACAAACAAAAAACTGATATCGTTAATTTGAGAATAAAAGAAAAACTAATCCTGTGAGGAAAAATGAAATTTTAGGAGATGGGCTGGATTAGATTCTTAATTTTTTTGGGTTTGGTTTGAAAAATTATGTAATCAAGCCATTATTTTTCTTGAATTTAAATACTTGATGTAGCTGTCGCCATTTTATTGTGAATGACAAATTAAATTGTGGGATGGATTTTTAAGTTTGTTTTTTAAAGAAATGAAGTGTTTATGGCACTATAAATTTTTGAAGCTAAAAATTAATTTCTGGATTTGTGAGCAATGCTTGCACTCTATGAGGAAGAAAATTTTACTCTGTTAGAGCCACGAAGTCTTGTGCTTCTTAAGAGTGAAACGTCTTACATGCACATATACAACTTTGTTTAAATAATAATATCAATTCTGAAAGACACAACAAGGGACAGTTGTAAATAGGGGTGTGGCCATAATGTGAAAGTGTGATTTTTGCATCATGCAATTGGTTTATGCTATGTAGGCATGCGTTTTTGGGGAGTATATTGTGTCATTCTTTCCATATATTTGAAGTGTTTATAATGGAATGTTGGAGCTAGCATGATCCCAAATTTTACAGCACTAGCTCATGAATTTTGTGCAAGTTAGTAATATCTCAGAATATTTTCCATCTGAGTAATTTATTTGTGTCAACAAGATAGTAGTCTTCAGACAGTCTCAATAGCAAGATGGTAGCAAATGTTAGGTTGTTGAATGTGCAAGAGGTGCTTGGCGTGTGACTGTTATCTATAAACAAGATGTGTCATTCAGCCTAAACTTTTTTGGCCATTTCGCAAAGTATCAAAAGATTAAATTTCTTTTTGACCATGTCATTCATTTAGGCTCATGAATTCTGTGCAACTTAGTACTATGTCAGAATATTTTCAATTTGAGGAATATATTTGTGCCAACAAGATACAGTATTTTTCAGACAGTCTCCATAGCAAGATGGTAACACATGTTAGGTTGTGTTGCATGTGCAAGAAGTACTTCACATATGACTGTTCTCTATGAATAAGAGATGTCATTCGGGCCAAACTTTCGCAAAGTATCATAAGGTTAAAATTTTTTTGACCACGTCATTCATTTAGAACTCGGTTGAGAAATGTTCTGGGATGTAAGTTTTCAGATTTGAAATGATTTGCTTTTGAGAGGTCTTCTTTTACCTTTTCGGCCTTGTGATTTTTGCTGGCCATGGCCCATGACTATGGTGTCCATTTTTATTTGTTCCCAGTCAATTGAACAGTTTTATTGGCAGTACGTCTGTTCTTTAGAAGCCTTGCACTTTTTTTATGAACCTTTGCATATGAGGAGATTGAATTTAATCAATAATTTGAGGATGTCATTGATAAATTGGCATAGCACTTTGACAATTACGAAGCTGTTGTGGTTTTTCTCCATGAATTTTCTCAAATCTTCTGGATATGCTCAAGGCAGTATCTTCTATGCATTTCTCTTGAAAGTACCTTTAGAACGTTACGAGGAACACAGTAAAACAATTGCAATTCACAATGTTCCTTTGGGTGCACTGGACCTCAGTTAGACTGAAGTTTTCTTGTACTTGCTTTTGCAGATGTTTCGTCCCGAAGGCTTCCATACTATCTGTTCGACAGGAGTGGGACTTGGATACATGTCTGTTCCTATGGGTCTAAAATTTGAACGGGCATCTCCTAAGTTTGAACGAGCCTCCCCAAAATGTGAATGGGCTTCTTATTCTAAACATGAGTCCTTGAATGGCAAATCCACTTGGAGGCCTGCAAACAATCATCTACAAATAGGTGATAATTATCATGTGCCTGATCTGAATTCTTCAATGCAGTTGGATGAAGATTCTCCTGATGATTCACCATCATCTGAATTTGTCACAAAAAGCTATCCAGCTTGGCACAAGCAAGAACCTGCAGGAAGGCTGAGTTCTGATGCTCATTTGCCACTACCGTATGGAAGTAAGAATGGTATGATCCCTGGAAAAGTTCTAAATGCAGGCAAAGAATTCTCTATTCCCCGCCCTTATAATGGTGGGGATATATACCATGATACATCTGGAGTAAATCCAAATGTGAAAGCTGCAATGCCCCCTGTGCAAAACCGTGATCTGCTGTCATCTCAGGGAGAAGATAAGTTCCAGCCAAAAAAGATGACCAAGGTATGCTTTGTTCAAAACATGTTTGATGGACCTCTCTTTATGGGTGTGATTATAATAGTGGGCATGGTTCCAAAGATTTTTTCATTTTTCAACAGATTGTGTTGTGTTTATTGTAGAGGGAAAGGCTTAGAGAGGAAAGAAAAATTAAGAGAGAGCAGGATAGTGCACTGCGATTGAAGCAGAAATTAATTCCAGAGGAAAAGATGGTGAGTATAACTGAGATGGCAGTTCAGAAATTTGCAGTGTATGTTTGATCTAGGCTGAAAAAAGAGCAGTTTTATTTCCTGTGTGTATTAGATGACTGTAGAGTCTGACTATTTATTTCTAACTTGCAGAATACTCAGATTGAAAGGAAAAAGCAGATGGAGGAAATTAGGAAGCCGAGAGAGGTTGCCAAATGCCTAGCTGCTAATGAGAAAGTTGCACTTTCAAGGAATCTAATGAAAGGGTTAGTGCAATTGAATGATATTAGAGCTGTTTAAAATGTAGGGAACTGCAGTTTGTTTAAAGCATTTTTTGGAATTTAGATGCACACAATTTACAAGATAGTTTGGATGTGCTACACAGTTTTGAGATGACTTACGTTTGATTTTGTTTATATTTATTTCCCACCTCCTTGCTATAAATCAATATTTTTATTCTGTAGATAGCATTTTATTTTGTTTGCTGATATTGATGGATGGAATGTGTTCTCTTGCAGGCATACCGGGGAAATTCCAAACAATTTTAGCGGGGGTGGTTTAGTGGCTGCCTGCTCCTCCATGGAATAATTTCAAGGACGTCTGAAAGTTGTGTATTGTAATTGGGACAGCTACAAGGTTTAGCATCGCCCACTGTTTCTATTCTCTTCAGGGAATCAGGTTGAGAAGTTCCAAAAGCTGAAATAATAATTGAAGAGATCATATGGTGTACATAATTCTATTCATCATCTTTTTGGTCGTAACAACAAAATTCCCTTAACCTAATCAAACTTTCAGATCCAGATGGTTCAAATTTTGTATATGAAAATTTCTAGTCTTACAAGTCTTCTGTAAATTTCGACTGTCAGATACTTATTGCTCCTGCCAGTTGTTTGCTGAGCAACTACTTGGAAATATTGTTATGTAATATCCCTCAAGCAACCATTGATTCAATGAGATTTTCTATTTCTGGGTTTTGGAAACTGCTTGTGATTAGACTCTTAGCTGTAGTGGCTTGGTGAGGCAATTGGTGATGCTTCTAATAGAGCCTAGTTTAAAAGATGGCTTCTCCCAAGAAATAAAGATGATTTACATTCAAACTAAGATCTTCTCAATAATACAGATCATACTAAAACAGTGTTTGTCAATTCTGCAGATGGATGCATAATAAAAAGGACAAAGTAGAGTCTGGAAATCATTCACATTAGAACAGTAGGATAAAATTTTATTAATGCGCTTTCTACAAAGTAGGGTCTGGAAATCATTCACATTAGGACAGTAGGATAAAATTTTATTAATGCGCTTTCTACATATTTTGAAGAAATTGCCGTGCATTTTTCTGAGATGAATTGTGGATACAACACCTTCAAATTGTTTTGTTACTCTAGTGAAGGGGGCGTTTAGCATAAACAACATTGTACGCTACGATTTTTTGTCAAAACCTTCAAATCGTTTTGTTACTCAAGTGAAGGGGGCTTTTAGCATAAACAATATTGTACGCTACGATTTTTTGTCAAGCATAACTAGTCAAGGGATCCGAGTCAACATAATTGCACAGACCAGTGCGAGACTATATCCTGCCCTAGTTTTTCACGGGACGATTCATAACTAGTCAAGGGGTTCTAGTCAACAATATTGCGGAGACCAGTGCGAGACTAAGCACTGCCCTAATGTTTCACGGGATGAAGCATAACCAGTCAAAGGATTCGAGTCAACAATATTGCATAGACCAGTTGCGAGACTAACAATGCTATGATTTAAATTGGTTATAACTGTTGTGGACTCTTTGAGTATGTGTTGCAGGAAACAACCCCCTTCCCTGCCCAAAAAGGGGAAAGCAATTGAGTACTTAGAGCACTCGAGACTGAAATTCCTCAGAATCAGAGTTTCTGAATTGCTTTCTAATTGTTTCTGAACAAAGAAATACTTCTAGGCCCATTCTCTGGCCCTTATTTTTGCCAAAATGAAAATGCTTCCACGACATTCAATGGCCCTTGTACTGCGCGGAAGAGGGGGGCATGTTTATGGTCACCTTATGATCGCCTAATGTTTAATTGAAGTTTGGCTTACACAAATTTAAGGAGTCACTAAAAAGAAAGCATAATATTAACCCATGACGCATGGGTTAGTTTGGGGTTAACTTGCACTAAGTTTTAAGTTCAAATATAAGTTTTAAGTTCAAATTTATAGAAGAAAGCATAATACTAATCCATGAGGCATGGGTTAGTTGGGGTTAAGTTCTTACTAGGTTTTAAGTTTAAATTTATGGGTTAGGTTCCCTTCAGGTCTTGGGTTAAAATTTTATTAGGAGGGGTTGACGATGTAAGTCAATTTAGGGGTCTTAAACTATATCATAAGACAGCTTCCAAGACATTCAATGGGGTCATGTTTATGGTCACCTAATGTTTAATCGAAGGTTGAGGTTAAGTTCCCACTATGTTCCAGGACCCATGGAAGATGGGGCATGTCTATGGTCAACTAATGTTTAATTGAAGGTTGAGGTTAAGTTCCCACCATGTGTTAGGATTAAATTTCATGGGGACGGGTTGAGGACTTAAGTCACTTTGAGGGAATTAAACTATATCATAAGACAGCCAAATTTGACTGAGCTTTGTATAACCTAGGTAATGACCTCTTACTGTAGATTGATTGCCCTTTTTTCATTAAATAAATAGGCTAGCCCTGATCTAATCTCAAGCTACTAAAAAAAAATAATATCAAAGAAATGTTAGGAAAATTTACATGTTTTTTTTTAAAACCATCCTTTTTACGTGAGAGAGTATCATGATGTTAGAAAAGAAATCTGAAGAAGTCTAATATGCAGTGCTGCTGCTTAGTACTTGCATTTTATGCAAAAAAAAAATTGGCAATACTTTATTAATTCCAAACCAATAGAGTTTTTGAAATTTTATTAACTCCAAATTAATAATTCCAAACCAATAGAGTTTTTGAAATTTTATTAACTCCAAATTAATAAAACAATGAATGAATTTTATAAAAATATAAATGTATAAGGGTTATAGTTTTTAACATTTTACTGTGTGAGTTCTAACATATTTTGAAATTCTTTTGTAACTAGTAAAGATATATGGTGAAGGGTTGTAGTTTTTAACATTTTACTATTTGAGTTCTAACATATTTTGAAATTCTTTTGTAACTAGTAAAGATATATGGTGAAAATAAATGTAATTAGGAATTCTTTTACTAGAGAACACTGGGATCCCTGACCACAATTTTTTATGCAATCACTTATTTAAATTATGGTGGGCAGCTATCAACATGGCATTTTATTGGGCAAAGTTAAACACTTGACTAATATAATTTTTTTTAGATTTTTATTTTAATATACATTTTATTTTTCATAATTAAATTTAAAACCGCATAAAAATAGTCATTAACCAATATATATATATATATATAATTTTCAAAATATTCAATTTAATATTTTTTTTTCTAAACTCTAATAAACTTTATAAAATTTGTTTAAAAATTTCAAAACTAATCGAAAATAAAAAATAATATCTTATCCATTATCTTTGTTTTTGTGATTTGGCCACTTTAGGTTTTCACTTGTGTCGAACACACAGAGGCGCAAGCTTCTCAGATCACCTAAGACTTTGAGATTTCTTCATGATGCAAGCATATCAGATAGTAGTCTGCAGTTGCAGAGCAGGAAAAACTCTAGACTCTTAAGACACCAAAACTTCAAACACTCAAAACTCCGAATGCCCGAATGAGCTTTACTCCCTTTCTTATATAGGAAAAGGAAGGGACAAGAATCCGACCAACAAGAAAACAAACTTGGTACTGAAGGACTTTGTCAGGTCACGAGATGTGGTTCAAAGCGCACCAGAAGTTGGAGAAGTGCTCTGAGTCTCATCACTGAAGATCATTACAAATCTACGGAGAATAAAACGTACAAAGTGGATGCTTTTTGAATAGGAAAAGCCCATGGAGAAATCTGGTGGATGCGTTTTGAACAGGAAAAGCCCACGGGGAAATCTGGTCACAAATTGTCCTTGTGATTGGACATCATTTTTACACGGTGGAGAATTTTACGGACAAGTCCATGGGAACCAAAATAAATAAAAAATTGTAATCTCGGGAAACCGAAATTTTTTATACACATTTTCATCCCAAGCCTTGGTAAAAATTATTCTCACAATCATAGGATTACTTAAGATAATTTGATGTTTAATTTTTGTGAAAATAAGCCATTGATGATGTTTGTTCATATATTTAACACCTCGTTATCTCGGAGAGGATATCGATCTTGGAGAGAAAACATGTTTTTAATGGTCTCATAAGGAGAATGGAAACAATCAAGAATATTGTGTTCAAAACATATATCACAACCCATTCTAACATATGATTCATGGTAAACAAGATCTATCCTTGTTCTGTTCATACCATAATCAGTTCACCAATCTCGCATCCAATCACTTTGTTGGTTCCGTTGTATGATTCTTGTGGTCCCAAACTTTATCTTGGTATAGTGGGTTTCTTCTTTGCTGTCTTTATTTAATATGTCCCACCATAATCTTTTATAGATGCTGAAATCATACACGGTGTCTGGAAAGATGACACTGGGGTCATTTCCGAGCCATAGGGCTACATTATGCGTTGGAAAAGGCCAACAAGTGTTCCTCATTCGATTTATTGAAAAATATCTTTCATAGACCCCACTTTTGCGTCCCCCATGTGACCATATCATAGTCAAATCATGAAAGTCATGTAGAAGAGCATCTTGTCCCTGGTTTGCAGTGTTCATGTTGTTGGAATAGACCATATCGTGGATCTACCTGCGTTTTTTGGGTACACTCTTCTTTCAGGTACTAGATGTAATATATCAGTGTGTGCTTGGAGATTAGTGTCTAATACTTTTGTATTTTTTAATTGCCAAGTGGGCTACCAACGTTCTTTGTATTTTGACCAATTGAGATTATTTGGAATTGTTCCAAGTACTTCTTTCTGTTGGCCCTGATCCCATTATGTTACTATTATCATCACATGTTCAGCGTGCTGAATAAATTCTCTACTGAGAAAATCTGGAAGATAATTTTATTTTCCTTTAATATGATCCACTTCGAAATCAAAGTTGGCGAACAAAGCCTGCCATCGAGCAAACTTGGTTTCTCCCAGCTTTTTAATATCTTTGGTTAAGACTTTTTTCATAGCCGAGGCATCAGTCCTTAGCAGGAATTTTTTATTTACAAGATTTACCTCAAATTTATTTATACAATTCCAGGTGGCTTTAACTTCCTTCTCTATAGTAGAATAATTTTGTTCCACTGGATTCCAAGTTCCTGAAGCAAATTGTACAATTTGTTCTGCACCTTCCTTTTTCTGTTTGAGAATGCCTCCCCAACCAATATTGCTTGCATCTGATTCTACGATCTTGAAAGCATTGTCGTCAACTACATAAAGAATAGGCAGTGTCTTGACTTTACCTTTGATTCATTGAACAACTTTGGCATGGGCTTCAGTGCATGGGGGTGGATTTTTCTTGAGCTTTTGAATTAACAAACTTCTATCCTTTGCATAATCTTGATAAAAGTTAATCACATAATTTAGACATCGTAGAAATTTCTGAAGATGGGTTTTATCAATAATAATGTCAGGGAACTTTTCAGAAAATTCTAATGCATGTTTCTGCAAGGATATTTGGCTATTGAATATGGTATGGCCAAGAAACTTTACAGAGGTTTGGAATACCTCTACTTTCTTTTTGCTTAAAGCCAAACCATTTCTTTTTACCAACTGTACAAATCTCTGCACATGCTTGAAATGATTTTGAATATTTTTTGAAAAAATTAAGATGTCATCAATATAGACCTGGAGCCAATCAAAGTAAGGTTTGAATATGGAGTCCATCACCTTCTAGAACTTAGAGGGAGCATGCTTCAATCCAAAAGGCATTACATTCCATTCATAATGTCCTGCAGGCACGCTGAACGCTGTTTTGAACTTATCTTTTTCAGAAATGACAACTTGTCAAAACCCTGACTTCAAATCAAATTTTGAAAATATTTTTTATCCTGCTATCCTCCCTATCAAATCACCTTTGTGGGGAATAAGATATGTATTAGCTGCAAGAATAGAGTTGAGACGTTTGTAATTGATTACAAGTCTTGGGATGCCTCTAACTTGTTCTGATATTTTATTTACATAGAATCCGTAACAGTTCCAAACACTGCAGATTCCCTGATGAGTCTTCTGTTTAAGAGTTTCTTTATCTCTTTTTCACACAACGCCTTGTATTCTTTGTTCATTGGGATTGCTCTGCTTTTGCATGGCTTCCCAGCGTACTCTGTTTTGTATGGTAATTCAACTGTGTGCTGTTTCTGATGTCAAAAGGCATTTGGTTCCTCTGAACAACATTCATCCTCTATTGTCTTTTTGAGCTCAGCAATTTATATATATGTTTTTTTTTTTGTTTAGAGGACTTTTCAATTGTTCTTCAATTTGTATTGAAGAGTTCAGATCTTTTAGATATGCTAACTTTGCTTTGGCTTTGTCTAAGTCCCTGATTGTCTGGACCATGATTGAAATCCTTGGCCCTGTGATGTAGGACATTTCAATCCTTTTTTACTTTCCATCTGAAGTTGGCACTGTAATGAAGTATCCAACTTTATTATTTTTTAATCATATTGAACCATGGGGTTCAATTGCGATTAGAAAGATATTTACCCAAAATGTAATCAACGGGTATATCTGAGACCGCAAACTTAAGCTTTATACAATGTTGGTCAAAACATACAGAGGCTTTTGGTACTTCATATCGGAGTGTTTTATTCCCCAAACCAACAACTTTCCTTTCTGCACCAACCCAGTGTTCCGCTAGAATAACTTTTGAATTTAAGATATTTACATCTGCACCAGAATCTAATAGTGCAATTAGTGAAAACATTTCTCCTTGTATACAAAGATTTATTTTTACATGGTGCTGCTGATATTCAACAGCCATGATCTTCATCTCTCTGAATCCTAGAATAGGATCTTTCTGCCCTTCAATGATTTCTACGTTTGGGTTTTGGTAGGAGGTTGTAATGTTCCAATTTGGAACACTTTCACGCTGTTTTCCCTTTTCTAATTATGCAATTCTAGATTTTAAACTAGAAATTTCAGATTTAAGATGGTGTATTTCTCTACTTACCTCCCCCAAGGTGAGTGAGCGAACCTTGTCATGTGGTTGATGTTTCTGGAAGGATTTGGTATTTCGCTCAAATGAGGCATCAACAAATAATGGCTTTTTGGCAGTATTTTTGGAAGAACTGGATAGACGTCACTGGTCCATGAAAGTTGCAGTAAGTCTTTCCTTCATATCACCTTCTTCCATTGCTCGGATTTGAGAAAGAATCTTGAATTCTTCTTCCTCAGCTGCGGCCATCAACACCTTCTCCTTTGGTGGTGCTATGTGTGTTTCCTCAATAGAGGATTCACTGTAAAAATCAGAATCAGAATCATAAGGATATGCATAGTTTTCTGAGTCTAAGCATGCACATGCTTGCATATGTGCATGTAAATCTTCACCAGATGACTCTGATGAAGAGTTGAAGGAGTTCCCAAATGACTCTTCCAATTGTTGTCGCTGTAGATGTTCTGTGATTGAAATATTTGGGCCGCGATTTGTGTCACGATTTTTAGACCCACACTTTCTGCATTGTGTTTGGGTCTCTATTTTGACAGCTTTGCCCTGCTTGCTTAGACGCCGATTTTTCTTGCCTATGTTCTTCTTTGATTCTTCGCCTAGTGGACATCGATTAGATGTATGTCCCAACTTACCACAAAGCCAACAGGTAAGCTTATTCCATTTTTCTTGTTCGGAAGTACGCAGGGGCATATCTGAAGGTTTATAGTAATGTGTCTTCGACACATCCCTGTAGTGTCCCTTTTTGGTCCTTGGTGTGGAAGAAATTAGGAATATTGTGTTCAAAACATATATCACAACCCATTCTAACATATGATTCATGGTCAACAGGATTTATTCCTATTCTGTTCATACCATAATCAGTGCACCAATCTCGCATCCAATCACTTTGTTGGTTCCGTTGCATGATTCTTGTGGTCCCAAACTTTATCTTGGTATAGTGGGTTTTTTCTTCGCTGTCTTTATTTAATATGTCCCACCATAATCTTTTATAGATGCTGAAATCATAGACTGTATCTAGAAAGATGACGCTGGGGTCCTTTTCGGGCCATATAGCTGCGTTATGCGTTGGAAAAGGCCAAGAAGTGTTCCTCATTCGATTAATTGAAAAATATCTTTCATAGACCCCACTTCTGCTTCCCCCATGTGACCATATCATAGTCAAATCATGAAAGCCATGTAGAAGAGCATCTTGTGCTTGGCTTGCAGCGTTCATGCTGTTGGAATAGACCATATCGTGGATCCACTTGCTTCCTTTAGGGTACACTCTTCTTTCAGGTACTAGATGTAATATATCAGTGTGTGCTTGGAGATTAGCATCTAATACTTTTGTATTTCTTAATTGCCAAGTGGGATTCCAACTTTCTTTGTATGCTGACCAACCGAGATTATCTGGAATTGTTCTAAGTATTTCTTTTTGTTGGCCTTGATCCCACTCTGTTACTATTATTATCACACGTTCAGCTCGCTGAATAAATTCTCTACTGAGAAAATCTAGCAGATAATTTTCTTTCCTTTTAATATGCTCCACTTCGAAATCAAAGTTGGTGAACAAACCCTGCCATCGAGCAAACTCGGCGTCTCCCGGATTTTTAATATCTTTGGTTAAGACTTTTTTCATAGCTGAGGCATCAGTGCTTAGCAGGAATTTTTTATTTACAAGATTTACCTCAAATTTGTTTATACAATTCCAGGTGGCTTTAACTTCCTTCTCTATAGTAGAGTAATTTTGTTTCGCTGGATTCCAAGTTCCTGAAGCAAACTATACAATTTGTTCTGCCCCTTCTTTTTTCTGTTTGAGAATGCCTCCCCAACCAATATTGCTTGCATCTGATTCTATGATCTTGAAAGCATTGTCATCAGCAACATAAAGGATAGACATCTTGACGTTACCTTTGATTCTTTGAACAACTTTGGTATGAGCTTCAGTCCATGGAGGTGGATTTTTCTTGGGCCTTTGATTTAACAAACTTCTATCCTTTGCACAATCTTGATAGAAGTTATTCATATAATTTAGACATCCTAGAAATCTTTGAAGTTGGGTTTTATCGATAATATTGTCAGGGAACTTTTCAGAGAATTCTAATGCATGTTTCTGCAAGGATATTTGGCCATTGAATATGGTATGGCCAAGAAACTTTACAGAGGTTTGGAATACCTCTATTTTCTTTTTGCTTAAAACCAAACCATTTCTTTTTACCAACTGTACAAATGTCTGCACATGCTTGAAATGATCTTGAATATTTTTTGAAAAAATTAAGATGTCAGCAATATAGACCAGGAGCCAATTAAAGTAAAGTTTGAATATGGAATCCATCACCTTTTGGAACTTAGAGGGAGCATGCTTCAATCCAAAAGGCATTACATTCCATTCGTAATGTCCTGCAGGGACGCTAAAGGCTGTTTTGAACTTATCTTTTTCAGAAATGGCAACCTGTCAAAAACCTGAGTTTAAATCAAATTTTGAAAATATTTTTTCTCCCGCTATCCTCCCTATCAAATCACCTTTGTGGGGGATAGGATATGTATTATCTGCAAGAACAGAGTTCAGAGGTTTGTAATTGATTCCCAGTCTTGGGATGCCTCTATCCTGTTCCGATATTTTATTTACATAGAATCCGTAACAGTTCCAAAGACTGTCAGATTCCATGATGAGTCTTTTGTTTAGGAGTTTCTTTATCTCTTTTTCACACAACGCCCTGTACTCTTTGTTCATTGGGATTGCTCTGCTTTTGCATGGCTTCCCAGAGTACTCTGCTTTGTATGGTAATTCAACTGTGTGCTGTTTCCGATGTCAAAAGGCATTTGGTTCTTCTGAACAACGTTCATCCTCTATTGTCTTTTTGAGCTCAGCGATTTTCTTTTTGTTTAGAGGACTTTTCAGTTGTTCTTCAATTTGTATTGAAGACTTTAGAGCTTTTAGATCTGTTAACTTTGCTTTGGCTTTATCTATGTCCCTGATTGTCTGGACCATGGTTGAAATCCTTGGGCTTGTGATGTAGGGAATTTCAATCCTTTTTGACTTTCCATCTGAAGTTGACACTGTAATGAAGTAGCCAACTTTATTATTTTTTAATTGTATTGAACCATGGGGTTCAACTGCGGTTAGAAAGATATTACAGAAAATGCAATCAACGGGTATATGTGAGACTGCAAACTTAAGCTTTATACAATGTTGGTCAAAACATATAGAAGCTTTTGGTACTTCATATCTGAGTGTTTTATTCCCCAGACCAACAACTTTCCTTTCTGCGCCAATCCAGTATTTCGCTGGAATAACTTTTGAATTTAAGATATTTACATCTGCACCAGAATCTAATAGTGCAGTTAGTGAAAACATTTCTCCTTGTATACAAAGATTTTTTTTACATGGTGCTGCTGATATTCAATAGCCATGATCCTCATCTCTTTGAATCCTAGAATAGGATCTTTATGCCCTTCAATGATTTCTACACGCTGGTTTTGGTAGGAGGTTTAGTGTTCCAATCTGGAACACTTTCAAACTGTTTTCCCTTTTCTAATTCTGCAATTCTAGATTATAATCTAGAAATTTCAGATTTAAGATGGTGTATTTCTCTACTTACCTCCCCCAAGATGAGTGAGCGAACCTTGTCATGCGGTTGATGTTTATGGAAGGATTTGGTATTTCGCTCAAACGGGGCATCAACAAATAATGGCTTTTGGCAGTTTTTTTGGAAGCACTGGATAGACGTCACTGGTCCATGAACGCTGCAGCAAGTCTTTTCTTCATATCACCTTCTTCCATTGCTCGGATTTGAGAAAGAATCTTGAATTCTTCTTCCTCAGCTGCGACCATCAACACCTTCTCCTTTGGTGGTGCTATGTGTGTTTCCTCAATAGAGGATTCACTGTAAAAATCAGAATCAAAATCGTAAGGACATGCACAGTTTTCTGAGTCTGAGCATGCACAAGCTTGCATATGTGCATGTAAATCTTCACTAGATGAGTCCGATGAAGAGCTGAAGGAGTCACCAGAGGACTCTTCTAGTTGTTGCTGTTGTAGATGTTCTGTGATTGAAATATTTGGGCAGTGATTTGTGTCATGATTTTTAGACCCACACTTTCTGCATTGTGTTTGGGTCTCTATTTTGACAGCGTTGTCCTGCTTGCTTAGACGCCGATTTTTCTTGCCTATGTTCTTCTTTGATTCTTCGCCTAGTGGACATCGATTAGATGTATGTCCCGACTTACCACAAAGCCAACAAGTAAGCGTATTCCATTCTTCTTGTTTGGAAGTATGCAGGGGTATATCTGAAGGTTTATAGTAATGTGTCTTAGGCACATACTTGTAGTGTCCCTTTCTGGTCCTTGGTGTGACTTTTCTTCTTGATGATTTGCCTTTATAGAATTTGGAAGTCCGTTTATATTCTTTTTTGGCTCGCTTTTTGGCTTTCTTTTTTCTAACCAAAGGATCATCAATGGTTAAACCATATTTTCTAGATTTATTATCTGGAAGCCTTGACAAATTTTCTAAATATCTACTTTAGAACCGGTGCACAAACTGACAAATGTTTTTGTAATGAGAGAATAAATCGCTCCCCAAGTATATGATTCAAATGGTATTTGAAACACTTTTTGCAGTTTGATATAATCAACAAATCTGAATGGTAGAGCTGCAAGATATACCTGTTTCCATAATAAATTTTTGGAATCTTTCACTTCATATATTCTTTGCACCCTATCTCTGTGAAAATCTTCAAATTGTGACATTTTGTCACATTTGAGGTTCATTAATATAACCTCATGTTTGTCAGCCAATTCTTCTTCAGAGCCACACCAGTGCTCTAAGATCATCGAAGTCAAAGCTCCGATCATATTACTTTGAACTGACCCATCTGTAGTATGGATGCTATTTCCGTCTGTGTCTTTAAGGAATTCTTCTTCCATATTAGCTATTAAGGTCGGGGATGATTCTGTTTCCCACCACCTGAGAAGTGTTCCAGTGAACCACTGTATGATGGTCTTGCATGCTTCAATCTCGCTTTTACTCATGAGACACATTAGATTATATTCAGAAAACATTACATCAATTAGTTGTCTGATTTGGCCAATGCTAAGATTATCAATATTCCATTCCTTGTGGGATTTTGGGAAGAATGTATGTGTCTCTGGAAGTTTGCATTTTCCAACTAGATCAAGAGTCGAAGATTTATTGAACCGAATTTCTAAAGGCTCATAGATGGGACAAACCTTGGCCAGTTTCTCTTCTTCTTCCTGAAATAATGATGCCAGAGAAACATGTTCTGAAGATTCTTCCTTTTGTGATACTACCATTTCTTTAGGAAATAAGGATAGAAATCTGTCCACTTGTCTGACTGGGCTCTGTATCTTTACGCTTCTTTTGCATAAAAAGGAATATGGAACTGGTTTGTCTATCTTTGATAATGATATCTTTTCTACTTTCCCCTCCAGTTCACTTATTATTCCTTTAGTGGAATTGAATTGTTCTACCTTTTTTCCTCCTACTTCTTCTATCTTGTCCAAAGATTCTCTAGTATATCCTCTAACAACTGAAAATGTAAACTGTATAGCATTGAAATTTTTATTTATATCATTCAATGAAACTTGCATGGCTTCAAATTGATTTTTAACCTCTACAGATTTTATCACATTCATCTCCAGACCTTTAATGGCTGTGTTTGTCCAGTTTAGCTGTTCACTGGCCTTCTGAATTCTGCCATCTATTCCCAAGGCGTTATCATCCTTTAATACAATAGGAATGGCCTTTGCAGAATTTGGACCTTCTCCTAAGACAATACCTTTATAGGGAGAGAAGGTAGTTACTATCTCAACCTTACTACCATCTAACGCTGACCAATAGTGAAGGGATGAAGTAGAGGCTCTATCATCGGCCATCATAACATCTTTTGTATGTTTCATATTTTTCTAGGGATAAAAAGAGATCTAGGAATTTTTTTCTTCCATACACTGTTTCCATTCATAAGACAACTTAACTTTTTCTTCAATAGTATAAGCAGAACGAAAATATTCAGCCTCTGGATGAGTGAGAAGATCCAAATTTAACATGGCTTTCATCCATGCACCTCCAATTTTATGTTTGGGACAACCATCCATTAATGTAAAAAACTTCTGCATTTCCATTACAACAGGTTTTTTATAATCATCTGGAATTGGGCCGAATCTTGAATAAGGGATTAGTCCATTTGCTTGTTCTAGAAATCCAAGCCCATATCTAGGCTTTGTTGGCCTCAATGTTCTGAAGATTGCTATTAACCTTGGGTCCTCTTTTTCCAAAGTAGTAATTTCATGCATCATCATGATATGTTCAGCGTCATGGGGAAAATGTATATATGAACATTTAGGATTAGGGCAAGGATTTATAGAAGTGGTAGGTGGAGCATCTCCTGTCCTAGGGTTATGGTTTTCATGCATGACAATATTAGTGAGATGACTGAGGTTAACAGGGCAATAACACTCTGGACATTTTACTTCAAGAGAGGAAAAATTGACTAATTGTGCGAATTCAAACAATGAAATATGTTTACAAGAGTTTTAATTAGAACTAGAGCACGCTGTATCTACAAATTCAGGGTTTCTGTACAACAATGAACTTCTGCACATCTGATCTATTCTCCTTCTAACAATGGTGGATATTCCGGGGAATGAAAGAATAGCAGAAGAGGGTTCTTCTCTAATATCAGCAGAAGTAATTTTCTTTATGGCAGGGGGCTTGGGGTTGGATACCACCCAATGTTCTGGGAAAGTAAGATCTTCCCGTCTTATAGTTTGGTGTTCAATCTTTTGATTTCGAGAATCTGTTAACACCACTACACTTGCTTTTGACTCTTTGCCGGGGGCATGTAAGACTGCAGGATAGAGGGTGTTTGTATGACGGAAGCAACCTATGGTTTGTATGGCAATATTGTGTCTCTTTTTGGCCATGTCAAACCCAGTGGTCTGGATTTGCAGCGGAAGAATACTTTCAATTGTTTCATCGAAAACATATATAGAGAAATTTTATAAAAATCAAAATAGACAGGGCCATTGGACAGAGGAGCTACAATCCCACCTATCAATGAGTCAGTGTATTTGTTATGGGTCAAATCTCGAACGATGGCTAAGACAAATGTATTTAGACCTTGATGCGTTAAAGCATGTATCCCAATACGTATACAATCCAAATGAAGGTACTGAGTTTTTAGTCTTTTTGCCTCAGCCTGAATTTGTTTAGAATTTAGAAGAGGAATGGATTGGACATAATCGGAGTTTTCTTGAATTTGGCTTATAGATTCCTTAATAGAAATTCTAATTGTAGCTTTTAAATGAAACACAGAGACTAATAACATAATTAAAACACTTTAACGAAGTCTTTTGACACATACAACCTAATTTACAAACAATATGAATAATTTATCGCACAATGTGAGAACCAATTTCCACTTCGATCATGCTATGCTTTTGAAATTTCAAGAATGAGAAATCAAATTAGACAAGTTTTAAGGATGAGAAGTCAAATTTAGTAGCCTATTTTCCATCATTTAATAAGGTATTTTCAATAAACAAGTATTTGATTATGCTAAAAAAATTCATTTGGATAATGATTAAATTTTAGATAATGATTAAATCTTCTTTTATTTATAGCATTGCTTTTGTTTTTAAATTTGGTATTGCATTTTGAAATGATTATTAATATTTGAGTTTAATTATCAAAATGGGTTATAATGATTAAAAAATAATTTTTGTTTATAACATTGCTTTTGTTTTTAAATTTTCTTTGTTTTTAAATTTGTTATTGCATTGTTTTTGTTTTTAAATTTGTTATTGCATTTTGAAACTCTTAATAATGTTTGAGTTTAATTATCAAAATGTATTAAACAACCATAAGATTATTTCAGAAAGGTTATTTTGTTAATTGTTAGCGATTGCAATTTTTCTATTGGATGAAGTTTGAGCTGTAAAATTGTGAGTTATGAGGGTGACTTAAGAGGAGGTGGAGACTTATATTGGTTCTAAGGGGTCCTTGTCGAGGTTGGTCATTTTCCCTTTTTCAAGAGGGCCTCAATTTTGGCCAATTTGAGAGCCATGTCTATATGCTCAATGGCCAAGTTGTGGTGCTCCAACTATAATTCATTTTGCTACATCATAATCTTTCTCTTGGTCTCGTTACATTCTAAGAGGACCTTGCTAAGCAAGGATTTGATATTCTAGTATAATTTAATTGTGCATAAATATTGATTTTGCCACCCCCTCGCCCCCCCACCTGCTGTGACTTGAATCAGGCACCCAAGCTACAATTGAAGCTAAAACCTTTGTGGTAGTGTATTTGTCCCTATCTGCACATACCTTAACAATTTGCTGTTGAATAAGCTCTGGAGTTTGTGATTAATATAGTCTAGTAGCATTGTGGACCTGAATGCAAGTGTAAGTGTGAGTGCTCCCACCTTTCTTGAGGAGCCTTTGTAGCTCCGAACCCTTTGGCATGGCACAAAGAAAGGCAAAGGGAAGCAAGTGAAAGATTGAGGGGAAAAGGGATTGTTGGAGAGCACAAAGAAGGAGCAATAATCAAGGGGCAGTCCCACAAGGTAATGGAAAAGAGTCGGGTCAAGGAGAGGACTAAAAGGAAGCATTGACAGGTCTAAAACAAATGGAGTGGCGAGGCCAAGGGGGGGAATAATAGGGCTATAAAGAGTCCCTCATAGCATCCCAAAAAGAAAACCACAAAGACGAGGATCAGTTCGTGTCAAGGGGAACACTGAGGACTAGAGTGTTGATTAGCCAAACACTAGAAACAACCACCAACCCAAAATTCTTTGTTAGCATAAAATCCATTGACTATGGAGAATATGATGTTCAAAGTTCACCACTGAAGGTTGATATACCTGATAATTGCTGTCACCCTGAGAAATGCTAGCTTGGGAAGTGAGGACTAGGCACAAGACAATGCATCTAAGCCCACGAACCTCCATTTTTCGATCATTAATGAGAGAGAACTGCCTTCAAGGTAAATTGTGCCACTTGTGGATGAGAAATTGCAAACTTACATTGTAATTTATACATGGTATTAGCGCATGATTCACATTAGAGTAGGAATTCAAAGTTGTTCTCAAGAGGTTCGATTTCGGAGCTCAGTGCAATAAGATTTCTTCAGAGATAAGAAGATGGCCTTCAATGGACTGACACCTCTAATTTTGATGCATGGAAGGATCACATGGAGGTGATATTGGATGACAATGGATTACTAGAATACATCAAGTCAGCTGTTGCAAAACCACAAACATCTGATGCCCATAACCTTGTTCAGTGGAAGAAAGATGTGGCTAAGGGGAGGAGAATAATCTTGGAGGGAGTACGAGATCATATTGTCTCAAATCTCCACAAAAAAGAAACTCCGTTCGAAATGTGGAAAACACTGACATAATTTTTCGAGAATAATAATGACCACAAGAAGCTAGGGCTCAAGGATAAACTTCGAAGTATCAAGATGCAAAGGAATGACACAATTCCACAATATCTGAGCAAGTTTACACAGTGTCATGATGAAATTGGCGGGGTCGGTGTTACAGTCCCTGAAGAAGACTTGATAATAATAGCCCTTTTGGGCCTTCCCAAGAGATGGGATAGCTATTAAGGTTTGATGAATGAGAGGGAGAAACTGCCGAATTGGGAGTGCTTATGGTCTGATTTGGAACAGGAGGAAATAAGGCAAAATAATAGAGGTGGGACTTCATCCAAGGGTGAGGATGAAGAAAAATTTGCATTGACTAGAAAGGGAAAGGAGGGAAAAGGGAAGAAATCTCAATCCAAACTAGAATCCAGTCAAGAGGGAAAGACGAAAGATTTGTCCAAAATTTTCCATTGTCATGAATTCGGGCACTATGCTGCGAATTGTCCACACAAGAAGGCAAGCAATAAGACCTCAAGAGGAGCAGCAAGTGAAGCCTTGGATTCACAATTTGAGCTTGACTTTACTCTCATTGCATGCATGGCCAACACAATGAAGGGGAGTGTGTGGTACTTGGACTCAGGTGCATCGTTCCATATGACAGGGTGTAGAAATTTTTTCCGTGACCTAGAAGAAAAAGATTTGCAGATGCACATTGAGATGGGCTCGACATAAGGTATAACACGATAGGGATTGGTACAATCACCTTTCAAAGGGAGTTAGGGTCCCCCCTTAAGCTCAAGGATGTCATGTTCGGTCTAGGCTTAAAGAAAAATCTCGTTTCTGTTGCGGTTTTTGAAGACCGTGGTTATGATGTGATCTTCAACAAATGAAAGGAATTCGTGAGACACGTAGCCATGAGATAGGTGAAGTAGATTGGGGTTCGTGTGAATAACCTGTACAAGATAGATGTGGAAGACTGTGCTACATTAAGCACAAAGGCAGAGAAGGTGCAAATCCGCAATGTCAGTGAACTTTGGCACAAAAGACTTGGCCATTTTCATCATGGTACCTTGAAGATCACGCAACAGATAACCACAAGCCTCCCCAAAGGAGCACTTGAGCAACAAGATGTATGAAAATGATGTACTTTGGGGAAGTACATAAAATCCACACCCCATGATCAGGACAACAAAGCGCATGCAGTGCTTGAAAGGATCCACTTTGATGTCTGTGGACCTTTCTCAACAGCCTCCACTGTGAGGCACAAATATTTTTTGTCATTTTTATTGATGAATTTTCATGGAAGTGTTGGATCTTCTTCATGTGGAAGAAATATGAGACATTCTCCAAGTTCATAGAATTCAAGGCACTAGTTGAGAAGTAAACCAACAAAAAGGTGAAGGCTCTTAGGAATGATAATGGAGGTTAGTAAATATCGAATGAATTTAAAAAATTATGTGAAAAAGAAGGCATTCAATGAGAGTTGACAACACCCCACAACCCTCATCAGAATGGGGTAGCTGAGAGAGAACCGTAGCATTGTGGGAGCAACAAGGACAATGTTGCATGACCAAGGTCTACCTCTTCACTTATGGGTTAGGCATGAAACACAATACTATATTTGCAGAACCAGAGTCCTCATAGGATTCTTGGCATGATTACACTGAAGGAGGCTTTCTCAGGGAGAAAGCCAGATGTGTTGCACTTCAGGATTTTGGAGCCTCTATTTACTGCATGTCTCCAAAGAACCAAGGAAGAAGCTAGAGCCGACAAAAGAATTGGGTGTATTTTTAGGTTACACAGAAACTCCCCACAACTACAATGTGTACTTGCCATCCCTTAGAATGAAAATTGTGCGAAGAGATATAAAATTTGATGAGGAGAAATCCATGCGGTGCTCTCTTGAGAGGAAGCTTTAGATCCCACGAAGATGAGATTTTAGCTCCAAAGGAGGAACCTTAAGAAGTTGTGGAGCAACCACAAATTGAGGAGCAGAGAGTGGAGACGACCACTCAAGCAAAACCATCCAGAGAAGGCAAAAAAAGGAACAGGGACACTGAGACACTTTTGCAGCATGTGAGGGGGAATGCAGGTGCTCCTTCAAATCAACGCATATAGAGAAGGTCACCAGATTGGTACACTGGCTACATGGCTCTAATGATTGAGCTTGTAGAGTCTGAGCCATCCTCTTTCGAGGAAACATTAGAGCAACTTGTTATGGGTTGATGCAATGGTGGAGGAATACAAATCCATTATAAAGAACAATGTTCGGAAAATGGTCTCAAGACCAATAGATAAATCGGTTGTGGGTTCGAGATGGATCTTCAAGGTAAAGCAGACAACATACGGAAGCATAGAGAACTACAAGGCCATATTTGTGGGAAAGGATTACTTTCAAGTTGAAGGGATTGACTATGAGGAAACCTGTGCTCCTGTAGCAAGGTACTCATCCATTAAATCAATTCTTGCTCTAGCTGCACAAATGGGGTGGAAGATCCACCAGATGGATGTAAAAAAACATTCCTCAATGGATATATTGAGGAGGAGGTGTACATCGAGCAACCAAAAGGCTTTGAGACTTTGGATCAAGAGTCTCATATGTGCAGAATCAAGTGAGCATTGTACGGTCTCAAGCAAGCACCCTGTGCTCGGTACACCAAAATCGACAACTATCTCACCGGTTTGGGCTTCACCAAAATTGAAGTGGATGCAAACCTATATCATATTTTGGTAGAAGGTTAATTGTTGATTATTTCCTTATATGTTGATGACTTGAATTTAACTAGTGATGAACCACTGATCAAATCTTGCAAGGAGGACCTTGCAAGATACTTTGAAATGAAGGACACGGGTCTCATGCACTACTTCCTTGGTTGGAAGTATGGCAAGGTGATCTGGAATTGTTCATCTCTCAAGGAAAGTATACAAATGTGATACTACAGACATTCCGCATAGAGAGTTGCAAACCCATGGAGACACCTCTAGTGACCAACTAGAGGAAGGAGGATGCCACTTTAAGTGAAGAAGTGGATGATACTATTTATTGGTAGGTAGTGGGTTCATTGATGTATCTTGTGAACACATGACCAAATATGTGCTATGCAGTAAACCAACTGAGCTAAGCTATGGTTGGGTCAACCAAATTACTTTGGAGGGCAGCTAAGTATGTTCTAAGGTACCTCAAAGGAATTACGCAGTTTGGACTATGGTACAGACAGACAGAGGGAGTGATGCTGTGTTGCTTCACAGCTGCAGATTGGGCAGGGAGTCCATCAGACCGAAAGAGTACATCAAGTGGAATTTTCAGTGTTGGGTCCGCAACGGTTCCCTGGTACAACAAGAAGCAAATATTCGTGGCGCTCAGCTCAACAAAAGAAGAATACATGGATGCGAGTCAAGCACCATGTGAGGCGATCCAAATGAGAAAGATACTTGTTGGATTGTTTGGTCAAATGGATCTAAATGTGATAATACGAGTTGCATCAAGTTCTATTAATTTTGGGTATGTTCTATGCTAGAACAATTTATTTAATTTCTTTTCCATATTAGCAATCACATCAGCATAAAGTAAACTGTAGATAGAACATAAATATAAATCGCAGAAGACAAGCCAAGACGAGAGGACACAAGATGTGGCGCGAGCCAATGACAAACCCCACAATGTGTGGGGAAACCCTTTGATCAAATATTCTTTTATCTTCAAAGTTCAGCAGAGAAAGAGAGAGAGAGATAGTACATTTACAACATAATTCAACACTTTGACTTATTTAGATCTAGCATAGATCATTTCGTATAACGATGAGATCAGTTGAAGACATTCTGCTTCAACTGATTCTCCAAGGTGACTCCTTTACCTATCATCATGTTTCCTCGTGTTCATTTGCTACACCTTACCGTGTATACCATCATGTAGCATCATGCACCATCATGCTACTCATGATCTCATACATCATGCTACCCATACATCATGCTGTCCATGATCTACATCATCCTGCCCATGCTTATGATCTCATTTATCATGATGCTGCCTGTTGCATCATTCATCATAGTTGCACCATTGTTGCACCTTTATTGAGATCATGCTTGCAATACCTTTTGAAGTTGTTATAGCAACATCTTTCCTATGATGAGATCTATTGGGATCTTCACTATGCTCTTTCTTAGATAACTTCATTTGGGGCTACATTATTATAATGACAGTTTCATATAAATACTATATATAAACTGTAGTGATATCTGTGAGATGACAACGATTGAGAAGCTCATCCTTAAATTGATGCCAAGACATTACTGATGAGCTGGCAAGAGCACAGATCAACTCTCTGCCCTGCGTATAAAAGATGAGAGCATTATGTTGACTGTATAGACTGTGGCTACATTTGACTGCGAATTAGGGTTTAGTGTATGAGTGCTGCATTCATCCCTTGACTGTGTTGCATGATGAGGCTTCTGGATAGCGTATTATGTTGCGTTCCATTGACATCGTTCATCTATTGACTGCGTTACATATTGAGGCTCCTGGAAAACGTATGATGCTGTGTTCCTTTGACAATGTTATGGCTTTTCTTGCTGTATAAATTCTATAACTGTGTATTGTTTCCATTGCTGTGCATTTCGTTGCTATTGCAGTGTATAAGGTCTTCCAACATATCTGCGTATGACATGAAAATGAGTCTTCATAACAATGTGTTGACTGCGTGGGATCAATCGTCAAGACTGCGTTGGCTTATGATTGCGTTTCAATATTTCCAAGATCGCATTTCATGGCTGCGTATAGACTGTGTCTCAGGAACGTATAGAGTCTTCATGCTGTTGCATATGTATATCTACGTATTGTATTATACAACGGAGCAGATTCATCACGTTGTCATGAACTGCATGTTTCATGAACAACGTATATGGTCTTACGTTGACTAAGTGTAGAAGTCTTCCATTGCTGTGTATAGGGCATTACGTTGTCATGAACTGCATAAATATCTCTTATTACGATGTGTAGATAGATATTCATTTGCTAGCGTAGATAAGACCTCATCTGCTGCGTGGATGTGCCCTCATCATAGCGTATGGACTGTGGCTCTTTCTACTACAGCTTTATCTGCAGCTAGGGCATCCAACGTATTCTCTTTATGTGTCTTCTCCTTCTCCAAAAACCTAAGACGTGGAGAGGAGTTCACTTGGAGAATATATCTCAAATGACCTCAAATCCTCATCTATTTATACCAAAACGTATAGGTTGAATAGACATGACGTTTGGGCTTCTTGAGCCTACATAAATTGCTAGTTGGCTAGATAATAAATCCATAATCAAAATAAATTCATATCTCCATAAATACTTATCGGAATCGGATGATCTTTGGATCAATCCTACACCTCTCGACGAGAGGGATCCAATAAAAATATCAGCTACCATAAATAAGCTGACACACATGGAGTTTGGCCCTAGTTTCCAATTTAACACTCCCTCTCAACTAGGGAGAACTCCATTCGCTGATCCATAAATCCGACTGTATTATCTCTGCCATCAGTGCCATGCACTGCTCTGCCCAACTCTGCTCAGCTTTGTCGTCTCTGCTATGCTCTGCTGGCTCTTCTATGCTCAACTTAGCTCTGCTGAACTATGAATAAGAAGAATTGATCGAGAATGTCTCATACCATTCTCCACTGACCCGAAGTCAGTCTCAGAGTGCGTACCACTGGTCCTAAACCAGTCTCAACCGACCCAAAGTCAGCTTCATAGTGGGTACCACTCCTACCACTAGTTCCAGACCAGTATCGCAGGCTCAGAGAGTGTACCACTGGTCCCAGACTAGTCTCAGCCAACCCAAAGTCAGTGTCATAGTATGTACCACTCTCACTGGTCCCAGACTAGTCCTGCACTAACATGAAGTCAGTCTCAAAGTATGTACCAATGGTCCCAGACTAGTCTCAACCATCCCGAAGTCACCATCATAGTAGGTAAAACTCCTACCACTGGTCCCAGATAGTATCACAGGCTTATAGTGTACCACTGGTCCCAGACCAGTCTCAACCGACCCGAAGTCAGCATCATAGTATGTACCACTCGCACTGGTCCCAAACCAGTGCTGCATTGACATGAAGTCAGTCTCAGAGTATGTACCACTGGTCCCAGACCAGTCTCAACTGACCTGAAGTCAGTGTCATAGTAGGTACAACTCCTACCACTGGTCCCAGACCAGTATCATTGATCCCAGATCAATGGAGGTCATCCTAGCATAGGGAGTACAATAGATACAACGATGAGTCCATCGGTACTACTATGGTCCCTAACTTCATTTCCATGCTCATTGATCAGATGAGAGGTACTTCCCATGAGTCCCAGACTGCATGGGTAGGATGCCTCGACAAGAGAACTAATCAATCCTGTCCTCACAGGAGAACACATCAATCCTGCTACAATCGCCATGGAGAACACATCAATCCAGGCCTCACACAAGAACACATCAATCCTGCTACAATCGCCATGGAGAACGCATCAATCCAGGCCTCACAGGAGAACAAATCATCCTGCTAAACAGGAGAACGATCATCCTATTCCGCAAGAGAGCGAATCATCTTGTTCCACAAGAGAGCGAATCATCTTGTTCTAGTACGCATCACCGTGGGAGGGTGAGTCACCCTGTGGTCGTATGTTGCTCCAATAAGAACCGCAAGCCCTCAGAGCTCCCACAGCTCAATGTATGCAACATGCAAGACCCTTGTACAAGGGTTTCTTGATGACTCCAATTCGTTTGGGAAAAATCATAGATTAGATATTTCCTCGGGGCTTTGACAAGGTGTATCGACCTATACATCATCTTAATGTGATGGAGCCTCCTTGCTCATCGACTTACCATATCCCAGATGATGTCTATTTGCTGGAGAAATCGATGAATACAGGATTCCTCAATAATCAAATCCCACCTCTGGTTGTTACAGAGAATCACAGTGGTATGTGATCAAACAGTTCACTGAAGAACTTCCCCAACCAGGCAGCTTCATACGAGATCATACTCGTAGATATGTATCCAGTCTCGGCGGTGCTTATGGAAACCGACTTCTGCTTCCTGCTCATCCATTATAGCGAAGCAGAATCTAAAGAGAAACAACACTAAGAAGTGCTCCAGTGATCCTCCACACTACCTGCCTAATCAACATTTGAATAATCATGCAGTTTCATATTTTCGGCAGTGTATCTCAATCCATGAAAAATTGTGTCCTGAAGACATCTCAAAATATTCTTGGACCAATCTAGTGAGGCTCAACCAAATATGAGCTCACAATGCTAACTGAAAAACATATGTTCAAACGAAGGTTCACGAAGAACATCAACGCGAATGAGTTTTTGAAACTCAGAGGCATTTCCCAAATCTGGTCTGACATCACTACCATATAGCTTCTGAAAGTTAATATCCTTGAGGTAGTCACATGCTAGTAGTTTATCTTTCCAAATTCGGAATCCAACTCCCTCTGTCTTCTACAAATGAGAGGGTCTGCACCTATCAGACATAGGTGTCGGTATGAGAGGTCTGTCATCCACAACCTTCGGATGGTTTGGATCGATTTCACTCCCAGTGAATCTCAACTTCATCAGACAACTGTTGATCCTCTCATACTACGCTCGGGGTGTTTTGCTTCAAGCCATAGAGGATTTTCTTCCTTCTGTATACATGAGATTCCCATTCATGAATCTCAAAACTCCACGGGTTGTTTCAAACTTGTGGACCTACTACTTGAGGGGAATGGTACCCTTGTAAGATTTTCCTTCGGTACATCTCAAACATGTAGTTTCATGCTCTTTTTGAATTTAGGCTTCCCTGTCACCATTTGACTCACATACCTTTGGTGCTCTGTGTTAATGGAAATGGTCCTACTCGTGGACTTCCTATAACTTAATACAACCCTGAACTCAAAATCATCTTTAGAAAATTCTATTTTCAAACACGTACCTTTCCATCTACAAATGCCACCTTAAAACCTTCGACTTCCATTCCTGGGGTTTCTTGCTTCCTTGAAGAGTCAGCCGTGTCCTGATGATCTGCATCTCTGCCATTTGGACACTCCTTCGCATAAGGGCCGAACTTATAACCAAGACATCTGCCTTTCCTATCCACCCTTAGATCCGAACTTCCCAATGAAGTGATCTTTAGATGGGCCATCAGAAACTTCCGTTGTGCCATTCTGATAACATTCTCTGCTTTGACTTCTCCCTTAGTGAATGAGAAGAGGGATAATGATCCCATTGATCCTTTTGTCTTGTCCCAAATGACTTTGGTGATTTCTCTTTCACTCTTGCTTGGGCATTGTCTTCACCTCAGCGCCGATCCCATGTTAATTTTGGGTATGTTCTATGCTAGAACAATTTATTTAATTTCTTTTCCATATTAGCAATCACATCAGCATAAAGTAAACTACAGATAGAACATAAATATAAATAGTAGAAGACAAGCCAAGACAAGAGGACACAAGATGTGGCGCGAGCCAGGGACAAACCCCACAATGTGTGGGGAAACCCTTTGATCGAATCTTCTTTTATCTTCAAAGTTCAGCAGAAAAAGAGAGAAAGAGATAGTACATTTACAACAGAAGTCAACACTTTGACTTATTTAGATCTAGCATAGATCATTTCGTATAACGATGAGATCAGTTGAAGACATTCTGCTTCAACTAATTCTCCAAGGTGACTCCTTCACCTATCATCATGTTGCATCGCATTCATTTGCTGCACCTTACCATGTATATCATCATGCAGCATCATGCACCATCATGCTGCTCATGATCTCATACATCATGCTACCCATACATCATGCTGCCCATGCTCATGGTCTCATTTATCATGATGCTGCCCATTGCATCATTCATCATAGTTGCACCATTTCTACACCTTTACTGAGATCATGCTTGCAGTTCCTTTTGAAGTTGTTACAACAACATCTTTCCTATGATGGGATCTATTGGGATCTTCACTATGCTCTTTGTTAGATAACTTCATTTAGGGCTACATTATTATAATGACAGTTTCATATAAATACTATATATAAACTGTAGTGATAACTGTGAGATGACAACGATTGAGAAGCTCATCCTTAAATTGATGCCAAGACATTATTGATGAGTTGGAAGGAGCACAGATCAACTCTCAGCCTTGCGTATAAAAGATGAGAGCATTATGTTGACTGTATAGATTGTGGATAAATTTGACTGCGATTTAGGGTTTAGCGTATGAGTGTTGCGTTCATCCCTTGACTGTGTTGCATGATGAGGCTTCTGGACAGCGTATGATGCTGCGTTCCTTTGACAACGTTATGACTGTTCTTGCTGTATAAATTCTATAACTGTGTATTGTTTCCATTGCTGTGCATTTGGTTGCTATTTTAGTGTATAAGGTCTTCCAACGTATCTGCGTATGACCTGAAAATGAGTCTTCATAACAATGTGTTGACTGCGTGGGATCAGTCTTCAAGACTGTGTTGGTTTATGACCGTGTTTCAATATTTCCAAGACCGCATATTTCATGGCTGTGTATAGACTGTGTCTCAGGAACATATAGAGTCTTCATGCTGTTTCGTATGTATATCTGCGTATTCTATTATACAACAGAGCAGATTCATCACGTTGTCATGAACTGCGTGTTTCATGAACAACGTATATGGTCTTACGTTGACTAAGTGTAGAAGTCTTCCATTGCTGCTTATAGGGCATCAAGTTGTCATGAACTGCGTGTAAATATCTCTTATTACGGCGTGTATATAGATCTTCATTTTCCAGCATAGATAAGACATCATCTGTTGCGTGGATGTGCCCTCATCATAGCGTATGGACTGCGGCTCTTTCTACTACAGTTATATCTGCAGCTAGGGCATCCAACGTATTCTATTTATGTGTCTTCTCTTTCTCCAAAAACCCAAGACGTGGAGAGGAGGAGTTCACCTGGAGAATATATCTCAAATGACCTCAAATCTTCATCTATTTATACCAAAACGTATAGGTTGAATAGACATGACGTTTGGGCTTCTTGAGCCTACATAAGTTGCTAGTCGGTTAGATAGTAAATCCATAATCAAAATAAATTCATATCTCCATAAATACTTATTGGAATCAGATGATCTTTGGATCAATCCTACACCTCTTGACGAGAGGGATCCAATAAAAATATCAACTGCCATAAATAAGTTGACCCACATGGAGTTTGGCCCTAGTTCCAATTTAACAAGTTCTCCGAGAATCCTATTTTTCACGATCGATCTAAGCATATAGATATCCGATATCACCATTTACGAGATTATGTGAAAAGGAAAATAATGTTGTTGTAGTACATTCTGACAGACGAACAAGATGCTGATTTGACAAAGTCCTTGTCAAGAGGGAATTTCGAGTTCCACAAATGCAGGATAGGGGTGGTTGATAATCCCCTTCTTGCAGAGAGGGAGTGTTGGAAAACGCAGCAAGAAATTCTCAATTTGATTTTGCCATGATTAAATTGAGAAAATTCAAATTTCCACATTAGTAGACAACTTGGATAATTTTAACTTGTGTGACATGGATTGTGTCACCCAGTTTACTCAGTGAATTCAAGTTGGAGGAGTTATAGTTGAATTCAGCTTGTGTGATTGCTAATTTGTAGCAATCAAGGTCAGTTATCTCAGGTAGCTTCTAATTAAATTAGTTCCAACTTTTGGAGGAACTAGTGGAAGGTCAATTAAGCAGTGAGATATCAGTCACACTCAGTAATCATCCAGTTAATTGATCAATCAGCCCAAAATAGCTAGTGTACGCAGAGAATTTGAGTTACCCAGTTGAGGTGGAAATTTCAAAGCAGTGTAACATTAGTTGTAGACTAGTCTTTAATGTACAAGTGTTGCATGCAGTTAGAGGATCAACCTAAAGGAATTGCGCAATCAATTTGAGTAATTTGCTAAATAATAGGGGCCTAATTTTTCAAAGAACAACACAAGGAAATAGGAGCTCAAGTAGAGGCAAAATTTGACTAAGTCTAGGTCAGAGCCTTTCAACAAGCAGAGAGATAGGTTATGCAATTGCAAGGTGTGCTCAGTTGAGAAAAACAATTGTAATACATCTCTATTCTTATAATTTAATGCAAGCAAACATTTGGGATTTTAGCAGTTTGCTTTCCCTAGAAAAAATACTTGTTGCCTGTGTGTATTTCTTATTACATGTCTAAAACTTTTGTTCTAGATTGTGAATTAATGTCCACAAAGCAGTAGAGTAGGTTTGTGTATAGTGATTTTGATTAAAACTTCATGAGTAGTTGCAAATCTACATCATAATTTCTACATATTGTGGCTCAATCTCTTTCCAATCAATTTATTGATTGATCACCCCATTCGGGATTGACATGTTACATTGTTGATGTAAACTTTTCCGACTTTATTAAAGATATTAAGGAGAAAGAAAATTCAAAATGGAAAAGAGCTATGGAAAAAGGTAATGTGGACAATGTAAATTGGCTAGAAAAGGAATAAAGGAAAAAAATTGCATTGATCAAATGCTCATCTTTGAGCTTCTTCTGGTTTGGTTTTATTGGAACTCTTTGGGAGGGTGATTTTCAAAACACCTTAGATCATAGGGGTTTGTTACTATTAAAATTATAAACATATAATATTTGTGGCAATACGTATTTTTTATTGGTTTATATGGCCTCCCAACTTACAAGTCATGGTGAGAATGTGGGAATCTAATAAGAATATAGTTATGTTAATGCTGAGCTTTGCTGATTTGAAAAAAATCAATATTTACTTGTCAAAAAATAGTGCTTAGAGTTTTGTTTTCATTTTGAGTGTATGAACAAAAAGAGGATATTGAATGGAACTAAAACACCAACCCAAGAACTTAGAGCGAAGAGAAGAAATCTCAACACTAGAAAATTGAGCTATTGTTAAAGCAAAACTGCCTCAAAAGATAAATTGATACCCAAACATGAGTGCACTATACATGAAATGCAAAAATATTTCGTCACATGAGAATGCCAAAGAGATAGTACCTACAAGCTTAAAAAACTTGTATTAGAGGGCCTTTGGCCAATGATTTAGAAAGATGATTACTAAATGAGGTGGGAATTGTGTATTTATAAACAACTCAAATAGGATGTCCTCCGAATAGGGGCTATGGGTTCACATAAGTAGGGCACAATCTTGTAGAGTGTGATTGAACATACGCATTAAAGTTCACAAGGTTGGCTTTAACCACACTTAATAATACAATAAAATAATGACAGATGCCTTAACCATGGTTACATATCCTCTAATGATACACAAGAATGGGTAGTATTAAGGGTTGGATTTAATCACACTTAATAAAAGAACAACATATGCCTTAACCATGATTACAAATACTCTAGTGATATGTACGAATGGGTCGTGGTAACATGTACAAATAACATCAATAATTCCAACACCGTCCTTGCATTGAATAGAGGGCCATGGAGAGAAGCCATCAGAGCAAGAGATTTACTCTCCTCTTAGTGTCAAGTAAGAGGTCACATCAACCCTTGAACTCCGTATTTCCCACACCAATACAATTCACAACTTGGTGAAGGTGGCCTCTATTAAGAGTATAGTGGTTGATGCCAATGAGTTACATTGCTAAATGTGACAAAGTATAGAGAAACTAGAGTAAATCATCTGTAGATTTTTTCCACAGATTAGCTAGCTCTGATACCATGTAGAAATTCCCACTGTAGATCACTTGATAATGCAATATACTAAAGCAAAATACTTGATCTACTTCTACAATCAATTTAGCGGAAGCTTAATCGAACATGAGCAACATCAATAAGAACACATATCACTGCTATGGAGAAATCAATCACACATAATACAGAAGAATTTACCCGGGGAGAGCCTCAGCCTAAAACCCCAACTCTGTATTATCATACAAGTGGAAATATAGCCAGTATTACAAGAAGAATCAACTCAAAAGCTATCCTGCTCTCTCTGCAATACCTTTGCTGCTCATAGACAGTTAAAGGCTTCTATCTAACCTCTGGTCTGCCCTCCAAGCCTCCTATTTCTTTGCGCAATTTTGATTAGGGTCCAGTGCAGCCACTTGTGTGAATTGGCCTCTTCACACACTCACTAACCTTTGATCCAACTACGCAGTCCTGAAGGAGATAAATCCTCATCATGGATGAGATTCCTTTATAGGAAAAATATTCATCCAACTGATAGTACACTATCCCTTCTTTGATCTCAATTGGGTCTCTGTCTAAACTGACATGCATAAGTTATCCATGAGTGAATACTCAGTTATCTGAAATACAGTAGTTACATGCATGCAAGCATTAACTAACTGAACTCTCATTAATTTAACAAACTGTTAAATTAATCTAACTGGACTTGACTCAATTAACTGAGCCAACTAATTACAACTCAATATTACAACTCATCCTTATCTCTTTAACTGATGGATAAATTCCTCAATTAATAGATAGACTGTTGCATGTCCTCATATAGACTTCATGTTTGATTTTTCACAACTAATTAACTCATGGAGAATTAATTTATTTATTTTCAAACAACGGCTAGGACCAAATTCGAATTTTACTTCCTATTTTTAGTCTAGGGACTGACTAAAATAGGAATCCATCATGAACTGCTAAAAATAGAATGCTATTTTTAGCACTTCCATTTTTCATTCCATGTTGCTCAATCCAGCACTGGTACCCAAACTACTATTTATAGCAGTGCTATTTTTAGCATTTCTTGTTGCCATTTTCAACATCATCATCATAAAGACAAGAGAATCATCCACTACAACACTTTGATTCTTTTAAGGTACAAAGAGTGGCTCAAGTTGTTTATGAGGTTGAAGTGCTTGAACATAATACATTTAGTAAAGACCAACATCATAATGTGAATAAAAATAACCTATTAAAATATGTTGAGAATCATTTGTAAAAAATAGTGGGACAAACATTGTAACCATGTGAGTAGAGATTGCATAAAATGTGATAAGCACTTACCCCCCCCGCCCATGAAAACAAGGGGTCATATCTCTAAAAATGTCAATATGAATCAATGATTCTCCTAACTTAGAGGCATGCCTTTTAGCACAATAGAACAAAGCACCCATTTGAGAACCATCAACTCTTAGAATATAGAAAATGTCTCCAGATGTGGTAGGGTCAAATGGGATTATCACATCTTAGAATAGGTAAGGCCTACTAGAAAAAATGCACTACCATGTGCATCACTAAGAATAATCTATCAAATCCAATAACAATGTAGAAGGTTCCATAGAACATACATCAATGAGAGGAGGTACATCAAACTGTAATAAAGAAAGATCCACTATAATAAGTTCAGAATAATGTATGGAAGAATCCTTAGAAAGAAGCAACATAAATGATCTTAGTGAACCATCAATAGATTTTCCATCAAATAGAGCATAGGTACTAGAATGACTATATAGATAATCATATTGGAATATGAACCCATGGACTTGAACCAAAGTAACTTGAATTCCAAAACTAATGAAGTTTTGACTTGGTGAAGGATTTGGTCCAATAGATAAAAACACATATGTATGATACATGAATAGATGTGTGCTATACACTATTGGCCGTGTCTTCTTGAATATTCCTATTATAAAATTTCACCTTTGCAAGTTCTTTAGTTCGTTGGAGATAAGTGGGACTTGAAAACAACTCTTTATAAGACAATGATAGATTTTAAATGGAACATTATATAATTTTTCATCTGTTTTGGTACTTTATGGGTGGAAAACTTGGATCCATTTGCTTGTAGGGTCCATTTTAGAGGCAGCTCATGCTTTGGTGTTTTGGTATCTATAAACTTTCATAGCTTGTTTGAGGAATTAAACTACTAGTTTTGGAGTCAAAATTTTGTGAAAAAGTTCCTAACTCTCAATATTGTTCCACATCATGATATATTTCCAACGATTAGATGTGAAGGACACCTCAATTGAAGTTGTAAGAAAATTTATGCCTCCCAAAATTTGACCTACCCCATTGACCACCATGATATCAAGTGGATGCCATGTCCATGTGTATTATTCATACACGTGGAGCTAGTCATGTGTGGACTTTCAAGTAGATTCAACAGAGCTCCAAACCCCAACTCTAATTAGTGGTCAAGCATATAAAAACCCAATCCTAACTCTAGATTATTATCAATATATTGTTAATATTGTGCCACTAGGATAGGAAGGGGTTTCATTATTATTACACTAGTTATGGTTTGATAGTACAGTAGAGCATCTAAGAGTGGGATATTGAAGAATAACAAAGGAAGGAGATGATCTTGTAGTGACAGTTTAGGTCACAATATTCATAGCATCGCCACAATGAGTCAGAGAAATTTTGAGGCCTCAATGGGCCTCCTATGGAACATTCTAAAATAATAGTGGAAATAATAAAATAAGATTAGATTACATCATCAAATTTTAGAGGGGAAACAAAAAACTACTTTTTCAACTTGTATTTTCAACTTATCTCCCTACGGTGTAACTCAAATTTTAAGCATGAACACTTATTGGATGTAAATTTTAATTCCTCTTCTAAGGAGTACCCATGTTCCATATTGGACCTTTCTACATGAAAAATGAGAAAGAAGTGAAAAAGTGTTTGCAATCACATTTTTCATCTATTTATCATTTTTCGTGAAATAGGGTCCATCAAAAGTATGCAAAATGGCCACTCCTTCGATGATGAATTAAATTTCGCATCCAACGAGTGCTCCCACTTGAAATTTAAGTAAAACTGTAGGGAGATAAGTTGAAAATATGAGTTGAAAAAGTAGTTTATTTATTTATTTTTTAAATCTTTTTACTTTTTTACTCCAGAAATGGTGAATCATCCCCCATGGTTGAAATCATCATCTTGAATCCTATTGGATCTTATAAAATTTATTTTGGTTGTACATTTTTATTTCGAAGCCCATTTTTGACCTAAAAAATTCTCTAATGGTACTTTCTTTATATTTCTGTCATAACTCAGAAGAAACTTAGCAAGGCATAGGCCTCACCTTGTAGATGGGATTTACCCGTATTTGATTTATCTAGGCCCTACATATATCCTTATTGTGTGGATGGTGTGTTAATTGTTGAGCTTATTGCATTTAAGTGTCATTTTATTTCAACATTTTGTGTGCTGAGTGAGAAATATTAAATATTAATCTAAGTAAAAACTACATAATAAGATATTCCAAAATAACTTGTAAAATATGTTGTAATGAATTATTTAGTGGAATATCCATGAAAATTTATAGATCAACAATTGCAAATATAAATTTCTATGTTGAATCTCCCCAATCATAAATAACCTTATAGATTATGGAAAAGAGTCATTTTGAGGCAATTAGGTTCATCATAGAAGGCTCCATAAAGTCTTCAAGGAATTCCCTATATAGAATAACTAAGGGAGTTGTACCAATTCTTTCAAGAAATATATAGTGTATTTATTTGCATTTATGATAACACAAGTCAAGTTAGCAAAATACACAATGCAAGTGATGTATTACTACTAAAGCACTATAGAAGAAGATAACCTTGGATTTTGTAGAGTTAGTGAAAAAAAAACCTAGGAATGAAGCATTACTTTTGTAAAGAGGATGGAAATCCTTGGAGATACTGAAGGAACCATTTAAGAGAATCATATGGCTTATATAAGAGTAAAACCTTACAGAAGTGATTTGAACCAGTGGCCTCGTAGGTAATGGGAAAAAAAATTGGACGAAATGTGGAAATGAGCCTTGAAAAGAGAAGATCCAATTTTCATATCCATGGTTGTGGGGAGTCTTGGAAGGTGGGTTAACAAGCCAGGGGAAATACCCAGGGAACCCTCAATAAGATATGATTCAAGGAACCCTCTATCCATTGGCCTTATAACAATGCATGTAGTAAAAAAAATTATATCACCTATACAAACATTAGATTTGAAAAACTTAGTTCCATATCCCTTAGGGAAAGGTCAATAGCCAAAAATCTCCAAAAATTGCCATTGTAAAATTAGATTTGAAAACCCTAGTTTTGTAGTCATAAAAAAGTGATGCCACTGAGCTAAACTCTCCACACTAGTTGAAAATTAGGGTTGAATTCTTGGGTTTGTAGTCACAAATAATATCGCTGCTATTTGCGTATAAATCCAAAAAATTGTTGCAATAAACCAAACAGTAAACCCTGACACTCGACACATTAATATAAATGGACAAGAAATATGTAATTAGTGAAGTAATAGGCACAAAAAACCCTATTAATGTTAAAAAATCAAGATAGATCCACATAGGTTGAAAATATTAATGCAACCCCTTACACATACAAATCAAATATCAATGCAATGGCGTTTACATGGTTAAAAGCCTCAAAATGAGAAAACGTCCATTACCCTAGCCAAAATGGCCGCCTGAGGCAATATATTAATGTAAAACGAAAATAGATCACATGACCATATCTCAATAATCAATGATCAACAAATTATCCTCCATGCTATTTACTTTGAGATCATGGATCGAGTGCCATTAATATTGAAGAGAAGATGACTAGTGGAATCACTTTATGTTTGAACATAATCTCGACTACATAATCACACTAAAGATACACAATCTAACTAAATAAACATTTGATTAAGTTGAACTTAATTAATTCCCAAGTGTCTAAATATGCTAACATCCTCTCTTAAAAACAACTTGGGGTAGAATTGAACGATTTACATAGGTGGCACAATAGGAGAATGGAAGGAGGCATTAAAGCCTAACCCCTTAATGGTAAATTCTTAAACTCTTAACATAGCTTGAAACTTTGAGAACTTCATTTATGTATGGGCCTTCATGAAAATGTGTGCAACTTGATCATTTGTTTGGCAAAAGAGCACTTAAAGGATGTAAACACAAGGAAGCTTCTTGACGAAATGCATGTGTTACTATTAACTTCTTAAACTCCTAATATAGCTTGAAACTTTGAGAACTTCATTTATGTATGGGCCTTTGTGAAAATGTTTGCAACTTGATCATTTTTTTGGCAATATAGCACTTCAAGGATGTAAACACAAGGAAGCTTCTTGATGAAATGCATGTGTAGCTCAATGTGTTTGTTGAGCTAATATTGCACTGCATTTTTGGTGAGCTAAATGAAACTCTAATTATCACACTAGAGTGTGGTGTAATTCCACTATTTGAATGCAAACTCTAAAGGATTGGTTGAGGCCACATGGATTCGTGATTTGTATGAATTGTTAATTGATACTTTTGTATTGCAGAAAGATCAAGGGAACTTTGCTTTTTGGAAGCTCAAGTGATATGTTTGGATTCATTATTGAAAACATAACCTACAAAAATTTTGGTTATCAAAGGTTATTATGTAGGGACCATTCCTATGATGCCATATTTTAATTATTTCAATCAGACTCAAGCTAATAGCAACATGTTACTAGATCCAAGAAACTATGCTAGTATTTATTTAACTCATAAGTAATGTAGTTAAGTCTCAAAATGAAATCATAAGCAATTAAATATTCTCATTTTAAACTAATCATTCACTAGCAACATCCATTACAAAGATCACAATAATTAAAAAAATCAACATTGGAAACACATAGATATTAAGGCATATACATCAATAATCCATAGTCTACAATTCAATCCTCATATCCTTTAATTTTACAATCTGGTAATTATTTATACAACAATAAACATGTAAAAGAACTTTATGGAAACACGAGGTACCATTCAAGGGTCGATATTTGATCTCATCTTTGTTTCTTCTTGCGCTCCCTTATTGTTGTCTACATACACATGTGAAGGATATTGCGCCCTGACCGAATGTCGTTAACTCACCGGTTGACCTTCTAGCCTACTCCTTGGGTACTATTCTTCTCCATGGACCCTCACGCTGCAATGGGGCTGTAAATTAGAGGAAGAATACCAGCTGATGGAGGAAAACACTCTTGGCTCAATATTTCCTAATGACCTCCACCTCAACAAACAGACTACATGCTTCGTAGTATCTCACAATAGCAGTATGTGATCCATCCAACAATAGGAAAAATGCTGATCCTCCCCCGATAGTTTTCTCATTTTATAGGAAGATTCATAAGTGACACTTGTCACTTCATACAAAAATAACTATTTTTATTAATCTAAAAGTTTGATTATTCACCCACCCATGTATTAGAATCTCACCAAGGCTCTACTAAATTAATTACTTAAATTTTATTCAAAAATAATGTTTTTCCTCACCCCAACTTGACTCCCTATTTCTTCTCCTAGTTGTCTCTTGATCCCCCTTTTATACTCCTTATTTTTTGATGTAGTCAACTCGTAGGTCTTAGATATAATTTCCAAAATACATCCTAGTTGATCTCAAATTGACTCTTAGATGGAGATCCTTGTGTTGGCTCTTGTAACATGGAAGTTCTCTCATGAAACTAAATTCCTCTAATTTACAATATTGTTCTTCTTTTCATTTACCCCTTAGAGGAAATTTCAGCCTAAAAGTACCTATGGATTTTTCACATACATAATATGTAAACCAATCAAAATCCTTTAAATTTAAAAACAGGTACATGTAAATATTTTGGAGGGAAAATAAAAAAACTACTTTTTTAATAGTATTTTTGGCTTATCTCCTTAAAGGCTTACTCAAATTCGACGTGTAGGCACTCGTTGAATGTTGAATTAAATTATACATCCAATGAGTACCCATTAAGCATACTTATGAGAAGACCCACATTGATAAAAATTGAAGATAACATACATTTTTAATGTATCTTCAATTTTTATCAACGTGGGTCTTCTTAGATGTATGCATAATGGGTACTCGTTGGATGTGGAATTTAATTCCACATTCAATGAGTGTCTACACTCAAAATTTGAGTAAACATATAAGAATATAATAAAAGAATACAACTTAAAAAAATAGTTTTATTCTTTTCCCTCCAAAATTCTTAACTCTTATTTGATTATTTTTCCTTAGGAGGCCACTTTTACGTTGAAATATCCTCTAATGACCCTCTTTTCTTAATGAGGTTAAACTATACTAGGATTAATGTTTTTAATTAAAATTATGTCCATTTCCCTTTTTGCTTATTAAACACTTATATAATTTGGAGTTACTTTATATACACATTATCTACCTAAGATGATGTCGGAATTAAATTCCACATCCAATGAGTACCCATTAAGCATACTTCTGAGAAGACCCACATTGATAACAATTGAAGATAACACAAATTTTTTAATGTATATTCAATTTTTATTGATGTGGGTCTTCTCAGATGTATGCATAATGGGTACTCGTTGGATTTGGAATTTAATTCCACATCCAATGAGTGTCTACACATGAAATTTGAGTAAACCTATAAGGAGATAAGCAAAAAATACAATTAAAAAAATAGTTTTCTTATTTTCCCTCCAAAATTCATAACTCTTATTTTATTATTTTTCCTTAGGAGGCCACTTTTAGGTTGAAATTTCCTCTAATGACCCTCTTTTCTTAATGAGGTTAAACTATACTAAGATTAATGTTTTTAATTAACATCCATTTCCCTTTTTGCTTATTAAACACTTATATACTTTGGAGTTACTTTATATACACATTATCTACCAAATATTTTCCTAACGGGAATGGTAGATTTACTCAATTGGTCCAATATTTTCATTTATTCCTATTCTCCCTTTACCCCAAGGTTTACTCTTAATTTAGTTAACTTGGTTCTACAACCTCACTTACTACATGATTATGTGAATTAATATGATTATCAAATATTAATTATATTTCAAAAGTTTCTTCTTGATGCCAAGGGTGCCGAATTGGTTGCGCCCTTCAAGAAATTCGCTTGAAATTCCAAGGTGCCACACTAGTCATTTTATTCTCGATGCTAAGGGTTCCAAGTCAGTTATTCCCTTCAAGAATTTCCCTTGAAGTTCCAAGGGTGCCATGCTACTTTCCCTTCAGGAATCGAGTGACTACAAGGGGAAAAACTAGGTGTGCCGACAAAGACCATTGTTTTCTCTTATGTCACACTCTATACTGACACTAATGGCATTGGGGATCAAGGAATCTTCCTTGATGTGTTCCCCCAATGTTATAGACATTTTTGGGCACTGCAACCCCAAGCATAAAATGTCCATAAACCAAGGGCTCCTAAGTCCCTAAAAGTGTTGTTCTAACCCCTAAAGGAACAAGGTCAACTGATTACAGCTTCTCCCAGAAGTTCTCCATGAAAAACTGCCCAGAATTGGTCAAAACAGAATCATTTCACCTGCTCCATAGACAAAGTGCGTTGCATCTTACCTAAGTACACTCTGTGGGTGTGTTGCATTTCAAAAATCCCTTCTATGGGGTGCGATGGGCGAGAAGTGACAAATGGCAGTGTCAATCTGCGAGGTGGAAGAGGCATGGAATCTTCCAGAAACTTCTCCTCTGACACTTGCCTCTCTGAATTCGACCAAGGATGAGTAAGAGATCATCAATCTCCAAGTGGAAGCAAGAACTATCAGAGGGAAGACACTAATCAAATCACAAGCTGACTCATCTCCCTTACAGATATCTATATATGGATCCCTCATCCCAGAGATCTAGAGGCTGGAATTTTGCATCTTGTAAGGAATTGCTGTTGGTTTCTTGAGGAAACATCATAGTGTTGGGTGATCTAAGCTTTGTATGAGGTGAAGAAGGGCTTACTTGCTGAGAGGATGATGCTGGGTGAGAACAACTGGTTGTAACTCCCTTGGCTCTTTCTTGATTATCAATAAAAGCTATTCAAGTTTTCCTCCATACTCTTGTGTCGCTTATGTTTTATGCATTTGTATGGTCAATTTACATCTGATCCTAGATTATTTATGATAATAGATCCATGTTCTTGTATAGTGTTATGCTACTTTGATTCTACAGGTACTCTGTGAAGCTAGGTGTATAAGGAAGCAAGTGGCAAAGGACTATCAGAAGAGAGAGGAATCGAACTAGGAGCCAAGCGCAAGACAGAGGTTGGTCTCCTCTATTCTTCTCTCATCTATATTTCATAAAGGAAAAACGAAAGTAGATTTACTTTGTTTGTTTCTAAGGTAGCTACCACACCTTAGTGGGATAAGCAGTTCTGCATAGACACTTTTCCCTGTAACAAAATGGCGACTCCACTGGGAAGCGACTAGGTTGTTTGTTTATCTACCTTGTTGTTTATTTTATAAACTTACAGACAGAGCCTGAAGTCGAGCCAGGTAGCTTTCGAACTGCATTTGCTATGCGAATGCAAAGTAGATAAATGCCGCTTCAGTCAATCTCCGGGTTTTGTTTATGAATTAAACAACTGATTTACAAACTCTCTAATTGCCCTTGTGGTGGCTCTAGTAACCTCCTTAGATCTACCCCTGTTGTTGATTTACTGATTACCACTTGCTCGGCCAAAATCCCTGAACTAAACTGCAAACTGTGAACCGGAACCCAAGCAAAGTCTCGTCTCTGGCCCAGCGCAGTCTCTATTCTGTGAATCTGAAATTCAGCGCACTTCCCAAGTGTAGTAGGTGCGCTGCATTTCAAGTTCACTGTGTTACAGGTGCGCTGATCAGACTAGGCATTGTTCCTCAGTTTTGGTTTCTGTGATTCATTCTTTTCAGTTCTATTCATGAGTTTTGCTGCCTGTAATCAGTATACCTCTGTTTGAAACCCCTTTCCTTGCTGATATTCCGCCTCCATTGTGCAAAGAACTGTAAATGTTTTTGTGTATTTGTTGAGTCATTTTCAGTTCTCCTTTGTAAAAAGTAACGTAATTGTACTGTCGTTTCTTGATTTGAAAGTGTCGCAAGTGTCGTTTTCAGTCATAGGAGAGAGTCTGGTTGCTCTTGATAGTCGATTACCCTGTTACTATTGTATTTGATCTGAATTTGTAGTTTTTCTAGTGTCAAAAGCAAGTATTCATTTCCAAATCACAAAGTGTTGTGATTGTCTTCATTTTTGATTTTGAAAAGAAACTTGTTAGTAAGTGTCGCTTGAATGTAATTCAGATTTGCGCATTAGCTTTCTTTTTATCATTCACATATTAAGAAGGCTGAAAACAAATACATGCATGTGCATTTGCATTTAGACTGTTTGATTGGTTTGATTTAGGACAATGCATATAATGTGTGCTTTTTGATCTTTGTTGAAAGAATTCTGTCTTTATTTCCTTAGTAGCTAGGATTTTCATTGCACAAAGAAGATAAAAGACTGTTTATCATCTTAGATTGCATTTTAGGAATTGTACATCTACATCACGCGGTGAACCTGAAAGGCAAATTTCTTAAGCAAGATCAAGTATAAAATAAATTTAATGAATCTAACAACGCTTTGGAACCTAACACACAACATCTAGAAGTCTAGGCTAGAGACGTATTCCGGCGTCGTAAAGCATGGCAACTGTTGTTCTCACTGTTGGTTGGGTGATTCCTCCACTTTGAGACGATAAGTGCCAGTACGGACTTGTGCTCCCATGTACTGTCGAGTATATTTTGGGAGACCACAATAGGCTTAATCCTTTATGCATAGGAAGCCGTGTCGGTCGCCCTATCGATCGCAATGCATTGAACACAACATTCGGGAAGATTGACTTCCGTACCGTAAAAAGTATTATGCAGTTTTGCGATTGGTTTGGTAATCCCTCTACCTAGATTTCTAGAGCAGTCCCTTTCGTTCCTTTTCAGACTCCTTAACGGAAAAGGTCCATCTGAGCACTTGTCACTTCAGGCTCATTAAAAATCGAAGGCGACTAGAGTCATCTTTTGTTTTTTCTCGACTCTTAAAAATTGAAAAAACAAGTTGTGTCAAAGCGTCTAAAATTCATCTAATTTGGAAACATACTTCCCTTTGATTTTTAGTTGATCGAGTAATCCGCAATCGTGGAAGAAAGTCAATTGAAACCACGTCGTTCGCGGAGGCTTACGAGTCAACCGTATTTGTCTCTGGAATCGAAACTATTACGCACAAAGCGAACTCGTTTAACCGGTTCCAAGTCTCCTGGTAAAGTTAGAACAAGTGTTCCAACCACATCAGAGACTCCGGTTACTCCAAACATTTCTGGTATCCCTGCCTTTACAGAAGAAGTTCAGCAGCCACCGAGGGACAGTAGTACTGATCCTAGTCTGAGGGTAAACACTTGTATCACTGAACCAGTTCCATCTGTTGGATACCTATAGTAATAGGTTTCATATTTGATGATTGATTATTGAAAATCCAAATATGCTCTGCTTTGTTACTACAAAGATCCCATATTTCCAGGAAATCAGAGGTGTAGGAAATACTTCAAATATTGAGGACCTTATCACAAATTTTGTGGATGATTCAACAGTTCAAGCTGGATCATGCCATGTTTCAATTTTGAGTTATAGAATAGAGAAAGAAGTCTGTCCAAACAGCTTAATCTTGGCAGATAAGTAGTTCAGGTAGAGAAACAAAGGTTCCCAAAAGTCTAATCTGGGACCTTGGAAGAGATAAGGGTAGAAGCAGATAGAGTAAAAAGGAAAAAGCCAAAGAAAAGAAAAGGCAATTGAGGGTTGCAAGTCTAAGTGCCCCTCCAAGAAGAAACTAAAAAATGTTAGGTGAAATAGTTGGGTAGGCAGTTGTGGTTGCAGAAAGGACAGGTTCACCATTACATAGTTGTCAAAGATATTTTGCCAAGGCAATGGACATATCAGCAAAAAAAGGTGGTGAATTTCATGGATTCACAGCAGAGAGCATCACTAACTTCACTTTTTCCCCTCTACTCCATCATTAACATCCCCTTTCTCAAAAATTCCCCTCCTTCACTTTACTAACTCCTAAATCTACTATTTAACTCCCTTATTCTACCCCTTGCCCTAATAGTAATAACACTAAGGTGTATAAAGCCCTAAATGTTATATATTCCCTCCCCTAGGCATAATAGCCGAGAAATCTGCAAAGAGGGATCATAGTGGCATCTGGCCACCATGGTGAACCTATCTCCGATACTCTCCCTTTGCTGCAGATCATTTCCCCTCAAAAAATACCTTTGCATGGGTAAAAACCCCTCTCTAAACCCCTCTAGCCCACAAACCCTCCGCAAACCTTATAAAAGGCAAAATTCCGCCTTCAGCACGCCCCCAAATGCAAGCGCGGGTGGTCAGAAGTTGAAACATTTGAAAACCATGTCAAAAAACCCACAAACAGTTAATATTTCCGCCGTCCTATCCGCCGTGCACCTTACACCTCCGCCAGCCGTCGGATCAAGCCTTCCAGATCCGACGGCCCACAACAATATCGGAGCGCTATCCACGTCTGCACGTTAACTCCCGAGAACATGACGTTGCGCCTCGTCACTCCTCCGCCACGCGTCGCCCGATGGACCATCTCGGAGCTCCCTCTGACACCCTGGGCGCCGTACTCTAACCGCCCCGAGAAACCGTGACGGTTAGAGCCTTAACCATGACCGTCACGGTTTCACCTCCGCCCGTCCCCGTTGACCTGTCTGCCACGTCTCGTACCCGCCTCCACCACGCGTCCAGCTCACCGCTGACTGGACTGCCACCTCACCCCCGTTGACCTGTCGTCTTCCGCCACGTCCTCCCCGATGACGTCAGCTGACGTCACATCACCGTGACCCACCAATGACGTCATGCTGACGTCATCGTAAAAAAAGCGCCAAATGGGTAAAAATCTCATATTAACCAAATTTCACGCGTTTTTTCACCATTTCATCGTTTTGTCTGCTGAACTCTCTGTTTAACCGTTTCTGCCCGGATTTCCGCCAACCTGTAAATTCAACAAAGGCGACCACTCCAGCAACTGCAGTACACCTTATCACGACTTCTGCACGTCAAGTTACAGGTATTTACCCTGCCCTGCCCTCCATACGACCTGCATTCTGCTCTAAACTGCTCACAGGCATAATAGGACCGTAAAACAGACTTTTTCACCGCTAGAACCGGGTTATACCTCCACCATTGTCTCTGTGAAGTCCAAAAATTCCCTGCAGAGTTGTAACAAACTGCAATTCATCTGAAAACCCCTCGTCCTTCGTTTTCTCGGCTAATGCCCCGCTGAATATCTCTGAATTACTACCAGGAGCTAAATTGGGCCCCAAAAGAGTCTCTGTAACCAATTACCAGCAGTATTTCAATTTCTAGCTGGTAAATTCCCCTCTGACAGTTCAGAAAATCAAGTTTTACCACAGAGGGCAATCTGCAGTCTGTCTTTGCCAACTCACTTGTCAAATTGCAATAGTTTATCCCTTCACAAGCTATGGAGACTCCCATTGCTCTCAATATTAAGCCTATCAATGCCCCCCACCAAGAATTAGCATGGAAGCCCCTGGGAGACATGGATTACCAGATGTTGGACTGGTTTCCTATGGGAACTAAGTATAATATCCAGATGTTAAATGAACTGAGAGCCCAGCACATGAGTGGAGCAGATATCCTGGGAATTTGGGAATCAAATTTGCCCATATACAACCTTCCCCAAGTTAATCCCATGCCAGATCTTATCTACAGTTGCCAAGAGTGCTATGACCCCAGCCGAAGGGCAGTCATTAGCCCCACAGGCCTAGTCCTGTTTCAGATCACTCCAGAGAGTATAAATCAGATGCTGCATTTCCATACAGCCAAGAAATTGACCCCTCTTTCCATGCAAGATTTGATAAAGAGAGGAAATAACCTGTCTAATGACCAGATTGTGAAGATTAACCAGCTATTTGTCACACCTAGCTCTGAAGCAGTCAGAACCCCTCCCATTGGGTACCAATACCTGAATGAGTTGGGCAGGATGATGGTGGACTTGATTGGATATGTCCTGGGATTCAGAGGACTGGAAGATGTAGATGACAGCATATTGGCCATGCTGTCCATATTTGCCCCGGGTAAGCCTCCAGCTATCCACTATGATTATGCAACTTATATAGCTGAGAAGATTCATGACCAGTTCATGAACTTGAAGAGGGAGAGGCTGTTCAGATACACCTCCTACATATACCATCTGTTCTTGTTCAACCAGCCAGCTACCTTCTCTGTCCCTTTGAGGCCACTCAACGCCCAAGGAACCCCAAGATCAGTTGTTTTTTGGACCCCTGTGTTCCATTGTACCTCAGTATCACCTTATACATACTGTGAGTTTATTGATTTATTTGTTCATCCAGCCCTAACAGTGCTGCAAGGTGCCCCTCCTCCTAGACTGACCGATGACATGAAGAGAATTCTTCATTTGAACAAGCTTTACAACATCGGCAACTGGTACTTCTACCAGAATCACACAGTCATTAGGGTGTATGGATGTGAATTAAATCCATTTAGGCTGCCAAGGTACGTTCCCATGAGACTGTTTGCCTTAGAATATTTCAGGCAATTTGGGAACTCAGATTACCTACACTTTCAGAGTAGAAACAAGAAATCACAGTTGAAAGTGAGAAATCAGCTAGGTCCCTTCTTATACAACAGGAAGGAGGAAGGCTGGAAAGAGGCAGACAGGATCCTGGAAGGACTCCAGTTGAAAACTAGTTTTGAGTGGATTCCATATGACCCTAACCACTCTATTTCCCTCAGGAGGATCAGGTATAAGTTAGGCAACTATGCACATGCAAGATTACCTGAAATTGAAAAATATGCAAATGCACCAGATTGGGAAGAGGGCACATTAGTAGAGCAAATGACTAATGAAGAAATACTTGAGCAAGAGGCTAGAAATGTCCAAAAACAAGCTGACTTGGAAACTTGTGGACAGGTGCCTATTTCCTACAGGAGGCAAATTGGGGCAGCCACCACAACACCAGCAACACAACAGCGAACTGCCGAGCAGACAACCCAAGCAGCAAGCAAGGACAAAGGCAAACAGGTGGAACAACCACCTATATTAACAGAAGAACAGGTTGACACCTTGCTACAGCAGCAAGAAGAAATGGAAGAACGGGAGTTGGGGCAGCAACAAGATAAACCACAAACTAGTGGGCAGCAGCCATTACAGCAAGATAAAGAGACAGATTTGCCCGGTTCTACAGAACAGCAGCCCCAAACAGAGTTGTCTCCAAGAACAGACATCAATGTGGACAGCTCAGTCCTCCAAACACCTCAGAAGGAGGACTTAACCAGAAAGAGAGAGAGAGAGACTCCCCAGACTTCATCCTTTATCAGAGGAGAGAAGAGACAAAGATTGAATGACTCCCAAGAGGAGGACATAGCAGTAAGGCAGGCCATGGGCATGGGCCCACCCAGTGGAGAACTCTCGGCCAGCTCATCTCAAAGAGGACCAGATATGACAATGGGAGGAGAGGTCAGCTCTTCTGGCCAGCATAGAGAGGGGCACTCAAGTATAAAGCAGCAGTTCATAGAAATCAAGAGAAGGAGTGATCCCATAAAAGTGCAACTCTATGATCACTTGTTAAAACTAGCTCCCAGCAACCAGCAGAGACTAATGTCTGCTTTTGATGTGAGTGAGGGCAAAATGATAATGAGCCATTTCATGCCCACAACTCTACATCCCCAGTCCACCTCAGACTATTTAAGAACCAATATGGAGGTTCTGGCTAAAGATATTCACCCCATGGATAAGATAGAGTTACACAAACAAACGGGTGAAATGGTGTATGCCTCCCTGGCAGATGAGACACTGGAAAATTACAAGTTAAAGAGCAGCCTAGACAATACATCATCCCAGCTAGAATTGGAACGAGCATCCTCACAAGCCAAGGACAACAGGATCAAATCCTTGGAGGAGGTAATCATAGAGATAGGACATGATCCCAAGGATGTCAAAGGCATCCAAGAACTGCTGAAAATAAGGGATGCAGACATGGCAGCCCTAAGAAAGAAAATCAAACTCCCGGCCACCATCCATCCACAAACAGATGAAGTTGCCCAGCAACGGCAAGAAAAAGATACCACAGACCTGCTGGTATCCTTATACAAAGAGCTGGTTAGGACTCAAGACCAGCTAGGACAAACTGAAGCTGCAAAGGCAGCACTACAGGAAGCACTGAAGCAAAGAGAAGAGGGCCAACCCTCCCAGCCTCCTCCTGTGATAATAAATCTTGAGGAAGTCCCTCCAAAGACTGCTCCTCCTCCTCAGCAAACAGAAGCTACAGCACCAACTACAGCGCCATCCACAGCAGCAACAACTACAACATCAGAACAGGCTGCTAGTCTAGACATGCAAAAGCTGCAAGCAGAGATCCGAGCTATGGAAGCTCAAATGAAAGAGCTGGATGGGCTCAAACAGAACTTGGCTAATGTTAATGAGAAATTTGATAAAAGCAAACAAAATGAGGCAGCTAAGGAGAGAGAGGTGAAAACCCTTAAGAGAAGGATTGCTGAGCTGGAAAAAGAGCTTGCATTGGAAAAGGTAACTGCTCAGATGAAAGCAGTATTATGGAGCAACATTGGAAGATCCATTGCCAACCAGTGGCAATATATTGAGACTATGGATGAGCAAATGGTGCTCATCACCAAAGCAAACAAGGAGATACAGAGAGCCAGGGCAAGCCTTGGACACATGCCAGAAGCAGCTACCAGGATGATCAATATCCTGAATTACAAGACCAGCACTCAATTGGCTACCATGGGAATCAACAACAGGACAGAAACAATTGCCATAGCCAAGAGAGTTGTTACATTGAGAAACTTGGTTGGGACCCTGGAGAGGAGAACACAGGACATGCAGACAGAAATTAACAAATTCCTGGAGAAATTTGTAACACTGCAGAACAGAGGCCTCCCCAACATTTTGAGCAGCGTGGGAAGACTGCTCACCCTGGACAACTATAACAAGAGAATTGATGCCCATGCAGTAGCAGAGATTGCAAAATCTCCCAGCACTTCAGCAGACACAGGGCCAGCCACAGGGCAAATGGTGTATGACAGGGTGGAAAACCTGTTTTTTCTCATGAATGAGATAGAGCATCTGTTTGATACACCACCCAATTTCTTCAAATTCACAGAAGCAGATGAGACTCTAGGCGCAATTTTGGCACATCAACTGCCCACACAGGATGTCTGGAGGCATTTGACCCAGACAATTTTGACAGGCCAGAACCAATAGCGCAGAAGGAAAAAGGCAGACACGCGCAGTGGCAATTTTGGGAATTAAAATTTACAGAAAAAGCAGAGGCTGAGCCAACTCAGCCAGACCAGTCACTCACCACCAGCAGCAGTCAAAGTCACAGCTGACAGGTCCGAGACATAGTGTACTAGCCTACAGTCGGGTTTTCTATGCATTAACTCCAAATATTCAGACCGACTTAGCTATTCTTATAAAGCTAAATATCTTCTGACAGAGCATTAAAATGCCTGTACTGTGTATTAAATGTGTAATAAATTTTTGACATAATATCTTAAAGAGTTGGTGAGAATGTAAAGACTGAGATAACGCAGAACTCAGATATTTCTGTAGACCACCGCTAGTATATATACACCCTTCACAGATGCTGAAGGGGTTGCTGGAATTTTCTCTTGGATAACTTCCATCTGCTGTAATATTTTCAGAGAATTAATACAAAGGAGGAATGGAACTTCCAGAAGTTTGGTGTATTTGATGTCTTGTGGTGAAGGATGCATGTTACAGGATTCCATGGGTGTTGCATAAAACTATAAGTATTCACAAATCTCTTTGTCATGTGTTTTGAGTCTTTTGTTCTCTTTGTTGTTCTAATGTTTTACACTTGATAGCAAGGTGAAAGGATAGTACCAGGATTTAACCATGTTTACCCTGGACTCAAACTGAGCTATTATATATGTTTTCCTCATATACAGTGAAAGAATTGTAATTCTTAGTTGCTGCAATTCGAAACTGTATTTTTATTGTAACAGTCATTTTCAGGGATTCAACTATTGCCCCTGTGACCTCTGTTTTCTCTTGTCTCCTGTCATTACCCAAAAAATATGTTTTAATGAAGCACTCAAAAGGCCCTGTACGTTCCACCCTTCATCTTACAGTTTCAAACACACCAAGCCACAGACTCCATTGCCCAATGATATTCAACATATCTGAAAATTACATCACTAAAGTCTAAGGGAATTACATCAACCGAGACACAAACATAACCTGTACTCAATACCTAGCCTAAAACACCATCACTGTAGATATAAATCATAAAGAGAGAGCCCTCTCTGATCACTGTTTGGCTAGAAACAGTGATTAAAAGATTGGTTAGTGGTTACCCCGGCCGTATTCCCTTGGGAGTCATAGGGAACAACCTGGGTGTTAACACCATCTACAACCGGTTCGGAGAGTGTTGTTCCCCAAACATCTATCGCTGAAGATTCCATACCTTCTTCAGCACCAGAAATATTCTACGGACCTGACGGTCTACCTCTTCCACCTGGTCTGATTGCTATAGAAGAGATTGTGGAGGATCCTCCATCTAGTACTGCATCACAATTTGGAGTCGGGATCACTCTGTATCCTTCTTCATCAGAAATTAGTCTACCACCAACGGAAGCTCCTGTAGAACCGCTAGGTAATCTCTTCGATAGACTAGAAATGTCTGAACAACCGTCAAAATCTAGGACTGTGTCGTCCGACACAGCGACAACAGAACCTCCTGCTATCACTCCAACAATGTTCGCCGGTATACCATCTGTCCCAACTAGCTCTCAATCGCTAGAAGGAGCCCACTCAGGGGCTATTTCGACGGTATGATCCATTCCTGTTTGTTCATCCAGAATAATATCCGGAAACTCTTATGTTGAGTCTCAACAAATTGATCCATTTGGAGGTCAATTTGGGCAGTCTGGTCCTCAAGGGCAAACCATTCCCTTAAGTATCGGATTACTGCCGTATGGGGGGCAGTATACCCTTTCATTGTCCCCTCTGGGAGGACAACCATACAGGAGTTCACAACAAAATTCGGGTTATGCTGGAATTACGTCAAGCGGTTGGGTACCGATACTACCTCAACAACCAAGAGTTATATATTCGATGCAACAATTTTTACCTATGTCAAGTATACCAACTACGCCAGCTACTGTGATGGTGTCGCAAGTACAGGCGCTACCTGTTGTATGCCAACCTCAGTTTCTCAGGTTGTAATGCAACAGCCTCTTGACCCTGCGACTCAACCACAATCGCCGACTGGTGGAATGACACAGGTTCAAACGAGTACAATTACCCCTCATCTTGGTCAAACAGTTAGTATCAGGCAACAGCACATGGCTTCACAACCATGGCTAGTGCAATACCAACAACCGTAGTTCCAACAAGTATACAAAGGTTCTGAGCAACAAATCTTTGCAAATAGTGGGCAATCGTATATTCAAAACGGTCAAAATAACCCATTCTACAATGGTCATGCCCATCAACCTTATCAAAGTTACCAACATCAAATGCATTATGCTGGTATGAAAAGACCAACTGCTCAGGCAATCCCATCTTATCCTGGGTATGCTTCACCTAACCTGAACCAACAGTTACCCTTCGTGGCGACTTTAGAGTTACCTGATTTAAATCGGTTAACAAACGATCCAATCGCTTACGCCCCTTGGTGGCCAGCGATTCCGCATAAACTTCCATCAGATATTCCTAAATTTAATGGAAATCTGGGTGAAGATCTGTCGAATCATGTGATGACCTTTCATCTGTGGTGTTCATCAAACACCCTAAACGATGATTCGATTAGGCTTCGCCTTTTTCAGAGGACGTTAAATGGTCCGGCAGCAAAATGGTATATCGAATTGCTGAGAGCTTCGTTTGACAACTTCAGTACCCTAGCCACAACCTTTTAAACCCATTTTCAGTTACCGATAAGGTACGAAACGGGAACGGAACTTCTTACCAATTTCAAACAAACAATGACCACTCACATATCTGATCATATACATGAGTGGGGACGTCGTCGTAGAATGGTAAAAACGTATGTTCCTGATCAGCTTTTAGCGGAATGGTTTATTAAGTCATTATTGCCTTCCATCACGGAAGATGTGGCAAAAGGGGGAGTCGTCACCGAAGAGCAGGTTATCGCTCGTGCACAATATTTGGACTTGATTTACACTCAGTCTGGCACGCTCTACGATAAAATACCTGACGCTCCTAGACCAGACTCCTCCTCCTAAATCAAACAACGACTCTCATGCCGGCGATGGCGTGATTGGCGCAACAGACACAAAATCGACAAAGGCTACATCTAAAAAGGCCCGTAAGATTTCCAGTCAAAATGCAAAAGAAGAACTTCTTGCCTCGGAAGTAAATGCCGTATCGACAGATAAAGGCAAAGAAACCAAGCAACCAGGGGGCAAGAAGAAAAGCAAAGGGAAGAAGAAGAAACAGGAAGAGTCATCACCTGAAAAATCTTCTGCAAACCCTCCTGGAAATAGGAAACCAAGAAATCCATGCTTTATATGCGATGAGGATCATTGGACAACAGATTGTCCACACAGAGCTGAGCTTAAAAAATTCTTCAAGAATTCAAAAACCTCGGCAGTATTAACTGATCCGTTTCCAAATCCAGGAACAAATCTGGTTGACAGTGGAAATGCTTCCCCGTCTCAAGTACTGATGTTTTCAGTTTCCAAACAGCAAAATGATGCTTTGATATCGACAAGGAACAAAGATTACGAGAATCCATAGCTGTCGAACAACAAGGATAAAGATCAACCTAGTAGTTCAACAACAACTTCGACAGAAGTTGCGCCACCCATCATTCCTGAGTTGACAATAAAACCGCCAAAGGGAGTAGTACACAAGTCGACGTTTAATCCTCGTGCTAGAGCAGCACAACATTATAATATAGTGGAAGATTTGGCCCAATAGCCATCCGCTATGTCGACGCTTGAGGTACTGCAAAATTGCCCATCCCAAAAACAGGCTTTATTATCAACCATCGGTGGGATAGACCCAAAGGATTCCAATCTTGTATCCTTTGATCATAAAGGATACGATCCTCAGTTACTAGCTCAACTAGCTTTCCTCGTTCAAGTGAAAGCCCTGAACAAAACTGTTCATCGAATGATTATTGATGAGGGGGCATCGACATGTATTATGTCGATGAGTTGCTGGAAAACTTTAGGATCACCAACCTTGTCGCAATCTTCGACGACATTAAAAGCATTTGACGGACGAACATATACCCCATATGGTATTCTAAGTAACTTGAAGGTGGAACTAGGAGGGAAAACAGTAGAAATAGATGTTGAAGTAATCGACGGAAATCTCGATTACAACATCCTACTGCGAAGACCATGGATATATGCTATGACTGCTGTTGTGTCGACCTATTTTAGGAAGATTGCATTTCCATTTCAAGGAGGAATTACAATCGTTGATCAACAAAACTTCCTCCCCAATGGTTCTCAAGTTACGGGAAGCATTCCAATGATCCATGGAAGCCCCCATTCACTTCAAAATATCGGAGTAGGCCTACTAAAAGACCCTATATTAATGGGAACTTTTGCCCTTCCACCTCCAATCAATTTGGCGGAAGTAGCGTCGGTAGGAATCTACAATATGATATCTTCAATTAAAAAGATCTCAGAAAATGATATAAACATGGATCATGCTCAGGTATTGCCGCCAAGCACAACAGAAATATTGTAGCAATCAATGTTCCTAGCATGGGAGGCAAACCCAAATCAACACTCATCAAGCGTTTGGATAGATAGGTCTAAGGAATATGGCACCCCTTCAGATCCTTGGTCGCGAGTGCATGTCACCGACGAAGGAATTGTTCAATCAATGGTAATTGAAGGGGCACCATGGGAAGATTACCACCATCGTTCCCTTCTTTCGGATTGCGAAGAAAATACCCTTGATGACCTTTATCATCCTTCAGTTTTTGATTTTCTATCAAATACTGTAAACACGGTGGATTGCGAGCGAAACTTGTCCAACATTGAAGAGACTATCGCCATAAATATCTCGACCAAAACAGATGTTCTAGAGAATATTTATGTTGGCAAAAGTTGTTCTCCTTCAGAACTGGAAATATATAACGCTCTTTTTCGTGAATTCAGAGATGTCTTTGCTTGGTCATATAATGAAATGCCAGGCATTGACTCGAGTATCGTTGAACATGAAATCAAGATGTATCCAGATGTCAAACCAGTACGACAACGGCTACGGCAGGTGCACCCCAAGAAAGCCGCTGCCATCAAGGAAGAAGTTGAAAAACTTCTCCATGCTGGTTTCATTTACCCGGTTCCTCTAACCGATTGGGTATCGAATATTGTCCCTGTTATGAAAAAACAAGGAACGATTAGAGTGTGCGTCGATTATAGGGATGTAAATCAAGCTTGTCCAAAAGACAACTACCCTACACCCTTCATTGACCAGATAATTGATGAATGCGCCGGATGTGAAATCTTTTCATTTATGGATGGATTCTCCGGGTATAATCAAATAAATATCCACCCACAAGACCAGTCAAAGACTGCATTTATTTGTCCGTGGGGCACATTCGCATATCGAAAATTACCCTTTGGTTTAAAGAACGCAGGGGCAACATTTCAGAGGGCAATGAATTATGCCTTCCATGACATCAAAAACATCGTTCAACCGTACCTCGACGACCTTCCGGCTCATTCGTGAAAGTGGACTGATCATCCGTAGCATTTAAGAGCGATATTTCTACGTTGCCGAAACTACAAGATACGACTCAATCCACACAAATGTGTATTTTGTGTCAGTTCTGGTCGTTTACTTGGCTTTGTAGTCTCGAAATACGGGATTCGTCTCGACCCATGTAAGGTTCAGGCAATCATAAATTTTCTACCACCTTCCAATTTGCTTCAGATTCAAAAACTCCAAGGGAAAGCAAACTTTCTGAGGAGGTTCATTCCAAATTACGCCGAACTTGCTAAAGGTTATACACGTCTTTTGAAAAAGGAAGTACCCTTCGTTTGGGATCAGGTCGCGCAAGCCTCCTTTGATGCTTTGAAAGACTCCCTAATGAAAGCATCATTAATGTACGCTCCTAATTATCAAAAAGACTTTAACCTGCATCTGGCTGCAGCGGATACAACCATCGAATGGTTTTAGTTCAAGAAGACAACGGAATTGAACATTCTATATATTATTTAAGTAAAAACTTAAATGATACCGAAAGCAAATATTCTTATGTTGAAAAGCTAGCGCTCGCAGCTGTTCAAGCGATACAGAGATTTCGACACTATGTCCTCTTTCGAAAAACTACCATTCTGTCAGATTGCAACCCCGTGACTTATATATTGTCGCGACAGTTTCTGGGGGGGCAAATATTCAAAATGGACAACAATTCTACAAGAGTTTGATCTGGAATTTGTAAAATCCAAATCAAAGAAAGCTCTGGTTTTCGCAGAATTATTATGCGATCTCCCATCGTCGTCCAACGATGAAACATCCGAAGAAACAATCGTGGACGAAAATTTGTTTCTGATATCTTGAAGCAATCTGTGGTATGGGGATATAATCATTTATCTCCAAACCCAAAAATATAGGCCCAATACCTGTCGCTCCAAACAAAAACGTTTTCGATACCAATCAAAAGACTACATGATCATCGGTGATACACTTTATCGTCGTGGTGTCGATACAGTTCTACGGAGGTGCCTCACTCATGAGGAGGCCAAAAAAGTCCTGAATGATTGCCATTCAGGCGCGTGTGGGGGGCATCAATCCGGTTACGCTACAGTACAAATTTTTTTACGAGCAGGATACTTCTGGCCAACAATCTTCAAAGATTGCATAACCACAGTCAGAAGTTGCCATGCCTGTCAAATTTTTGATAGCAAAACCAGAAGACCACCTGCACCTCTGCAGCCAATAGTTGCTGTTGGGCCATTTGCCAAATTGGGCATCGATTTCATGACATGTAACCCCACCTCGACTGGGGGGCATGGGTATATCATAGTCACAGTTTACTATTTTACCAAATGGGCCGAGGCGATGCCTACATTAGATAATACTGGTGAAACAGCTGCCCTCTTCTTTTTCAATCATGTAGTCCCTAGATTCGGCGTCCCACAAGCTATAGTCGCAGATCATGGATCGCATTTTCACAATCACATGATGGTCGAATTAGTTGCCAAATTAGGGTTGTCTCATGACAGCTCCACTCCATATTACCGCAAGCCAACAGACAAGTTGAAGCAATCAACAAGGTCCTGAAACGCATGCTGCAAAGGATGATTGGAGTTCACAAAAGAAGTTGGCACCTAATCCTGTACTTAGCCTTATGGGCTTACCGAACATCGGTAAGGAATGCAACCAGGTATACACCTTTCCAACTGGTGTATGGCCTAGAAGCAGTCTTACCAATCCAGTGTGAAATCTCATCCCTCAAACTCGCAATTGACCTTCTCCCCGGAACTTCAGAAGAGGAGGCTCGTTTCTTGGAACTAATCCAATTGGATGAAACCCACCGTGATGCCACTTTGGCTAACGAAGCCCATAAGAAACGAGTCAAGGCGCAGTTCGATAAGAATGTCAAACCCCATGTCTTCTCAGAAGGTGACTTGGTCTTACTTTATGACCAAGAATCCGATAAATTGGGGGCAGGTAAATTCAAGTCTTTATGGATGGGCCCCTATATTGTTAAGCGAGTGTTAGCAAAAGGAGCCTACGAGTTAATGGATTATGACGGGATTCCACTGGCACAACCTCGTAACGGGTTGTACCTTAAGCGTTACTATGCGTGATTCAGTATAGTAACCTATATGCTTTTGTTACGTTTTTGTTTTCGCTAAAGTATTTGTTTTGGTCAAGTAATCCACTTTTTATATTTATTGCAGATGTCAAACCTATTGGAGTCATGTGTTGGATATGCCAACAGAGCGAGTCGTAGTTCGCGGAACTTATCTTCTGCGGCCTGGGCCATTTTTGATCCAAGCGACGAGTTAGTAAGTTTCAGAGGGGTATGTATTGGTCGATCAACGAATAACATCGCTGAATATAGCGCTTTGATAGAACTTCTCTCTGATGCCATCACACATGGTATACGCCGACTTATTGTCATGCTAGACTCACAACTCGTCATACTACAACTCACTAGTATCTACTCTGTTTGAAATCCAGCTATTTATCGCATGTTCCTAAGGGTTAAGATTTTGGAAAGGCAATTTGATTTTATTCAATATCAGCCTATTTCCAGAAGCTTAAACACATTAACTGACTCATTGGAAAATTATGTGTTAGATAGACATTTGCAACATTTATAAAAAAAAAGCATCCCATCAATATTTGCATTTGGATCATGTAACTTAACCAAAATAAAACTTCGAAAATAAAAAATATATATATAACTGTTTATGGTTTACACATAATGTTCTGTAACCAAGACAAAATTGGTCAAATGAACCAAAACTCAAAATGCTAGGGGGCACCCTAGTCTAATGATGCTCGTGATAGCAAGTCACAGCCTGTGCGATCATGCGTAAGAGCCGAGTCCATCGTCTCGGCACACCAGTAGTATGCCGATGCAACCTCAAAGGCAGCTCGTCAGTCCTCACATCTGGAATACCGATAGTGAGGCCATTGACCTGATCCTATAATGTTGTGAGAGTCTCAGCCACATCAAGGTCGCGAAGAATAGCCCTTCCAATAGCCTCTCCTGCTGGGGCGGCAGCTGGCACTCTCAGGCGTACTACTGGCCGAATAGGACCGACATCAGCATGGACACATGAGTTTTGATTAGTCTTGATAAGATAAAACACAAGGAAATTATAAAAGAAAAATGATAAACAGGAATATGGTTAAAGAATTTACCAATGGCACCCCACTGTTTGCCAGCCGGCAGTACCAAATCTGGGTTACCCCGGAAATCCATACCAGCATATGGATACTCGGAATAAACCATCTCCTGATGATCAAACCACCCGAAGAAGGTATCAGAAAAGGAAATTTGAGACTGATCAGCATGCCTAGACATATGGTCGACCCATCTTTGCATACGTGGTTCAGTCGGTGGAGGTAAATCGAGTGCAATATACTGCGGCTGCATCAATGGTATCTTTTCCAAGGCGAAGGCGGTCAAAATAGAACCATATCCAAAGTTCTTCAATCTCCCGCTCTTCACCTTGGTCAACTGTTCTTTCATCACAAGGAGTACTGCGTCACACCAGTTGAACACCTTCGGTTGGAGACATTCCAAGGCGTACTGCATGTAAGATCGGTTGGCCGCATGAAGAGCCGCACCACCAGCCATCCTACCAAAAGTAAACAGAATAGTCCTCAAGGACCTGTCAGTGACATCACGGATGATGATCTTTTCGTCTTTACTTGGCTGAGATCCCTCTCTGCAATGCCTGCGAACATAATCTCTCACAGATTCACCTCCTCGGGCCGAACCTGATAAAGAGATGGGGGCACCCCGCCTTGATAAGCCGGTCAAGAAATAGATGTCCACTACAGTCAAGGGGATGGATTTGCCCCTAATCTGGAACACCTAGCTGGTAGGATCCCAAGCATCGAGCAAATACTGCAGCAAGTTGATTTGTTGTCTCATGCTAGAAATGCGAAAAAACTTCAGCAAGCCACAGTTCCGCAGTGCGTTTACTGTAATCAGATCATGTAAAGCAAGCATGTCCTCTTCTTCATGCTCATGTTCTCGCTATGTAATAGTCATCTTGCTCCAAAAATCTCTGAAAACAAACAAGAGAATAGTTAGATCCTGATTTGGTGAGAAACAGGAAAAATTTCCATCAACAACTATGCATAAATTTCCTTCCTTGCGCCCATCGCACCTATAGTGGTGTTTTGGGTGCGTTGCATGTCAGTTAGCCAGTAGACAGGCTAACATTCAACGCACCTTTCGATACACAAGGGTGCGCTGAAGCCAGGTCGAGTTTTTCAAACCCTAGAGGCTCAGAAAAACCAGGAATCAAGCTCAGAATGCAAAATGGAAAGCATGAAATGAAAGAGCTCAGGTTTAGCTCCTACTTGGTCCAGAAGGCGCCGAGAATCATCCACAGAATCTCCCGGAATCAGCTGATGAAAGTCAAGGGGGAAAAGCACCTCCAAAGCTCCAACAAGCCAAAGTTCAAATGAAATGGTAAAATGAGAGGTAAAAACACTTTAAAATTACTTTTTACATAATTCGAGTAAAATATTGGTGTTCTAACTCATTTTTCAAACATATATTGTTCATTTCTAACTAGTTTGATGAAGCAATTGAAAATGCAGTACAATCTTTGAAAGAACAAAGCTATTTATGGTAAAGTCAAGAAATGACCGTTGTATCGAGCAATTTTAGCACATAGTTCAAGCTCGTTAAAAAATAAACATAAGTCACGAGCAAATGTTTCTCCCCGCATTTAAGCTCATTAAAAAATGAACTATTTCCCGGTAAATAATCATCGTGAATGTAGTACTTCAGCCTTTAAAGCCTTGGTCGTGTTTCCATCATCACCTCCACTCTGTATTGGCCGATCATTCACCTCCACTTGATTGTTTACCCCTTTTGAGGAACAGCTGCGAAGAGTGATCCCAATAGCCATCCTTGTAACACTGCCATGATTGGAAAATTCCAAACCTTACCTGGAATCAGCTGCTACCCAATTTTATCACTCATTCCTCAAAAGACGAGTCTCCTTTAAGCTCTTTTCAACTGACTCGTAAAATATGAAAAGATTGCCGAGCCATTGGCCTCTCCAGCTCATTAAAGGGACTGGAAGTGCTTTCCCTCCTTTAGATTTTAATCTTTTTGGACCTGAGGGATTATTACACAAAAAGATTGAGCGCTTGTTTTGTTCAGCTCGTTAAAAGTATCGAAAATTCATCCCTTCTGTATTGTTTTATACTTTTTCGGACTTAAGGGATTAGATGACGAAAAAGGAATTTTGGAGTTTCTTTTACGTCTCTTTTCAGACTCTCTAAAATTGAAAAGGACCGAGTTATCTTTGTCATTAAACTCGTTAAAACTTAATAGCGAAAAAGTTGTCCATAGCAGACAAGAACGAGTTTCACTATTGCTAGGCTCATTAAAACATAGCGATGGGTTTGCCCGAAGGGAAAATTATAGAACAAGCATATGTTATCCTCCTCAAGCTTGACAAAAATAAAGAGGTACTAGTCAGCAATGACTGGGGAAAAATTGGAAAGAAAACTTGGGAAGAAAACTTGAAGAAACTTTGTTGGTAGCGAGTCGCTTTTGAACATCACACTTTCACTCCGCATCCAAGTCGGGTTGGGTTGTTTCATTCACCGGTCACATCACCATGGTCCCATCACACCATCCACATTTGGGGTTAATGCTACCAATCCATCACGTCAGTGTCGCCGATATGTTCAAGAGAAGTCATTCAGAGAATTCACCTGTGTCTCACCCGCTGCAATACATTTACGCTCCATTCTTTCATGACTGCCACCCTGAACCTTATATCACCAGATCATTTTCACCTCCATTAAAATCATTTGCTCCGTTCTGTGTCATTGATGTGGGATTCATTAAGGCCCTCCTATGATGGATCGCTTCTTGTCGACATCAGCTCATTATCCAAGAAGTCGATCTAGGAACACCCCGTTCAGTACTTTGAAGCTTGCATGCCTCAATGGCAAGTTTCTCACTTTCGGCAATAGGTTTACATCAATGACCTTCGACCAAAAGATTTTGCGTGGTGTTCGACGCCAAGTCCTCTATTCACACCACGTGAATTGTACTGCAGTACCTTGAGGGTCATTATCATTATCGGTGATTCCTCTCGCACCTGTTAACAACTTACATCATTGGCTTGTAATCAGGCGATGTCTTTCCATGTTCGACTCCAGAACATCTCTCACATGGATAGACTTGTACTTCGAGTGAAGATCGAACGAGATTGAAGACCCCAGATCTAGTTTCATCCATCCGGGCTGCGATATATATTCAGGGAAATAAAGACATCAAATGTACATCGTTGCTGCATAGATAATCATCCAATCAAAGGGATGATGGCTCTACCAGAATCATCAGTCTACACTCAGACGATTGTCTGTCCTATGTACATGAAAATGAATTTATAAAGCTGAGCATGGGAATGCCCGCCTGAGCTAGATCATGAAAAAATTATGAAGATAGTGTATTGTATTGTATCTTATTACAGGTCTCCTCCCAGCTTGAAAGAACTTCGGATCCTCATGATAAAGCATTTCACCCGACATCAAAAAGATTAACAACCTCATGCTTTAGGGGGCAACTGTTATAGACATTTTTGGGCACTGCAACCCCAAGCATAAAATGTCCATAAACCAAGGGCTCCAAAGTCCCTAAAAGTGTTTTTCTAACCGCTAAAGAAACAAGGTCAACAGATTACAGCTTCTCCCAGAAGTTCTCCATGAAAAACTGCCCAGAACTGGTCAAAACAGAATCATTTCACCTGCTCCATAGGCAAAGTGCGTTGCATCTCACCTAAGTACACTCTGTGGGTGTGTTGCATTTCAAAAATCCCTTCTATGGGGTGCGATGGGCGAGAAGTGACAAATGGCAGTGTCAATCCGCGAGGTGGAAGAGGCATGGAATCTTCCAGAAACTTCTCCTGTGACACTTGCCTCTCTGAATTCGACCAAGGATGAGTAAGAGATCATCAATCTCCAAGTGGAAGCAAGAACTATCAGAGGGAAGACACTAATCAAATCACAAGCTGACTCATCTCCCTTACAGATATTTATATATGGATCCCTCATCCCAGAGATCCAGAGGCTGGAATTTTGCATCTTGTAAGGAGTTGCTGTTGGTTTCTTGAGGAAACATCATAGTGTTGGGTGATCTAAGCTTTGTATGAGGTGAAGAAGGGCTTACTTGCTGATAGGATGATGCTGGGTCAGAACAACTGGTTGTAACTCGGCTCTTTCTTGATTATCAATAAAAGCTATTCAAGTTTTCCTCCATACTCTTGTGTCGCTTATGTTTTATGCATTTGTATGGTCAATTTACATCTGATCCTAGATTGTTTATGATAATAGATCCATGTTCTTGTATAGTGTTATGCTACTTTGATTCTATAGGTACTCTGTGAAGCTGGGTGTACAAGGAAGCAAGTGGCAAAGGACTATCAAAAGAGAGAGGAATCGAACTAGGAGCCAAGCGAAAGACAGAGGTTGGTCTCCTCTATTCTTCTCTCATCTATCTTTCATAAAGGAAAAATGAAAGTAGATTTACTTTGTTTGTTTCTAAGGTAGCTACCACACCTTAGTGGGATAAGCAATTCTGTATAGACACTTTTCCCTGTAACACCCAATAAAATCCTCGTGAGCAACCCAATCTGAGGTCTGCCTCCACGACATTGTAATTTTCAAGGAGAATGTATCCCAACACCTTTCAGCCCAAGTCACGGTGTGAGTCCTAGCAGGTGATATCAAAGGCATTGTCCCACCCCTCTGATGAAGTTCCATCTATCAATATATCCCCATCACCCATGTGTGATTTGTTCGACCAAACATCTAACCTATGCTTGCAACCACTAACATGTCATTAGAATTCACAACATAATTTTAATTTTTTTTTTTTTTTTTTTGAGACAATAATATGTAATTCAAACTAAACCAAAGGTTGCTGACTCATCACATGCAAGTGCATATGGGTAGTCTTAAGCTACACTCAATAGTCATTAGTAATACTTGATTCATAATATTAGTCACCAATATATTTTTTTATGCTAATCATCATTATGACATAATCATCAACATCTTCGTAACTATGAGAAAGAACTAATGTAAATAGACACATAATGATTCCATCATATGATTAGATATAGTCGTAAAATACATCCACCACAATTATTATCATCATAACATGAAACTGGAAAAAAAATTATTATCACATCCACACATAGTAAGAGTCAAATATCTGTATCCTCAACCTGAGGTCCTTAAAGAATAATGTATCAAGGAAAATTTCATATTAGAGTTAGTTAACCAGAGTGGGCACTACATACACCCCCCTCTTAATAATAGAATTCATCCTAAAGCCCTCAAAACAAGAAAGGAAAATGGTGAAGCATCTCCTCGAAATCCTCCCAAGTGGATGAACTAGGACTATAATTATCCCACTAGACCTTAACTTGGTCCACCAATTGTTTTCAAAGATGCAAAGTTCACTAGTCTAGTATGTGAATTAGTTCGACCATCATCATGCATCCAAGACCTACAAATGTCCCGAGTCAATAACATGCGAAGAATCTAAAATGTAATGACGTAACATAGACACATGGAACAAATCATACATACTTGCTAGTTATGTAGGTAAAACAAGCCTATATGATACTGACCCTTTCCTTTCTATGATTTCAAAAGGTCCTAGAAACCATGGAGATAATTTTGCTCCCTTCCCAAACCTTATGGAGCTCTTTTGGGGTCTTACTCTAAAAAACACCCTCTCTTACACTTCATAATTTCGATCCATTCTATGAGCATCATAATAACTCTTATATTGATCTTGTGGTTCTTTAAGTGTCCCTTTATTCATATTCATTTGTTCTCCCATCTCTTTTACTACTTCTATTCATATTAATACTCGATCCTCTAGCTGATCCCAACTAAGAGGCGTTCTGCAAGGCCTCCCGTGCAGTAATTCAAATGGTATCATCTTGATGGAACTCTATAACTGTTATTGTAAGAAAATTCAACTAGTGATAAAAAATATTCCCATATTTTTTGTTGATCCATTACATGCATTCGTAGCACGTCCTCAAGGATTTGATTAGTCCTTTATGTTTGACCATATGTCTCAGGGTTATAAGCAATGATGAATTTCAAATAGGTTCCCAAGGATTCTTGGAAACTGGTCCAAAACCTTCTTGTAGATACTAATCCCCTATCTGATATGATATTCCTTGGCACTCCATGTAATCTCACAATCTCATCAACAAAAAATCTGGCAATCTTAGGTGCCTTATATGTAATCTTAAATGGTATAAAATGGGTGTCCTTGGCCAACATGCCAACTACTACAAATATGACATTATGTCTTCTTGTGGTCATTGGAAGCCCCACGATAAAATCCATTGATATAAATTCCCATTTAGACTTTGGTATCTCATGAGATTCCAATAACCCTGTTGGATGTCAGTGTTAAGCTTTTACTCGCTGACACTCTAAACATCTCGCTACAAAGTTTACAATTTCCTTCATCCCCTTCCGAAAGAAGTGTGGTTTTAGGTCAGCACTCATTTTCTTAACACTGGGGTGTTCCACGTATACTGCTTGATGTGCTTCGCTAAATATCAATTGGCACATATCCTCATTCGATGGCACATACATCCTGCCATGGAAGTGTAGAAGTCCATCACAATCTAGGGAGTATCCTTCATACTTTGGGACCATAATTTAATCCTCTATCAAACTCTTGCTAACCTCCTTGTACCAGGTGTCCACAACTTGTAAATTGAGCAAAATTTCCCTCAAGTTTATCTTTAAGGGAATCATTGAAAATATTCGAGGTCTTATACTTAAAGCATATTCGAGCCTATTTATTATTCTCTTTAATATCAAAATAATATTCACTTATTAATTTTGATGCCTTCGTTGTCTAGAATTTAAATGGTCCTGGGTGAATATGTTATAGTCCATGATGATCAATCCCTAATTCAAACTTTCGTCCTAGTAGGTAGTGTTTCCAAACCTTTAGGGTGTAAACAATAAATTCCATTTCTAGATCGTGCATTACATAGTTCTACTTGTGTTTTCTAAGTTTTCTTGATGCATATACTATTACTCTTCCTTCTTGCATTAATATGCAACCCAAAATTTTTTGCTTCATATCTGGTACAATAAGAATCAACACCATTGTTAATAATAATTTTAACCTTTGGAATGCCTCTTCACATTTTCAGTCCAAACGAAATTCTTGCTCTTACTTTGGAGTTTGGTAATGGGGTTTTCTATCTTCAAAAACCCTTCAACAAATTTGCGATAATATCCAACCATACCCATGAAACTACGTATTTCATGAACATTAGTTGGTGCGGACCATTCAATGATGGCCTCGATCTTTTCCAAGTCTACCTCAATACCATCCCCATAGATAATGTGCCCAAGATAGTGGATATTGGATTGGTAAAACGAACACTTTGACAACTTCCCATACAACTGGTTTTCTCTAAGACATTGTAAAACTAGCCTCAAGTGTTCATTATGCTCCTCTGGGGTCTTTGAGTAGATCAAAATATCATCAATAAATACTTGTACAAACTAGTTTAAGTATTTGCAGAATATTGTTTTCATCAAACTCATGAAAACCCTTGGGGCATTTGTGAGAAAAAAGGTAATACTACAAATTCATAATGCCAAAATATTGTCTTAAAGGCTGTCTTTGGGATATCTTCTTCCTTGATTCTCAACTAACGATATCATTATAGTTAGATATATATTTTAAGACATGATTTCTCCCCTCATTTGGTTGAGAAAGATTTCTATCCTTGGTAGAGGATATTTATTTTTGATTGTCACCTTGTTCAAATGGAGATAGTTAATGCACAATCACCAAGACCCATATTTATTCTTAACAAAAATTACAGGGAATCCCCATGGGGATATATTGGGTCGCATGAAATCGAAGTCCAATAATTCCTTTAATTGGTTTTGAAACTCCTTTAATTCTAGATTTGACGTGCGATATGGTGCCTTTGCAATAGGATACATGTTTGGTTTAAGGTCTATGGTGAAATCAATTTCCCTTTTTGGGGGTATACTTGAAAATTCTTTAGGAAATACATCCTTAAATTCAGTAAAAATTGGATATTTATTGAGATTTTCAGAGTCACCTTTATCATTTAGAGCTTCCACCATGAACATTTGATATTCCTTTGTCTACATTTAATTAGTTGGATTGATGAGATGAACCCTAGGGACACCCCTTGGTTTTTTTCTTTCAAGGAATTGTTACACACCAAAAGTCGATGACCCCATAGGATATATTTTCCCCTAGATTTTATTTCAGTTGGTAGCCAACAACCTCTGATAACCACTAGTGTATCTAGTATTTTGTGCCACTTGATCTATGCTTCCTTAGCTAGTGTATGTCCCCTTGCCCATCTATAGAGAGGGTATGTTTGAAGTTGGGCCATCCAAATCCTAAAGGTATTTTTTTCATTGTGCAATGAGTTGCTTGTGTTTGTTTTTACTTGGGCACTTTGGGTATGGATTATTGGGTGAGTTGGAAGGAGGAAGGGTTTTGACTATAGTTTTTTTCCCTCACCTTAAATGGGGGGTAAATCCCTAATCCTAGTCCCATGGGATCTCCCCTATTAGCTTATAGATTTAGGAAGGGAACTACTTGGGAAACCCTGATTTTGGTGGCACGACCCCATTTTTCCCTCTCACATTTTTTACCCCCCTCCACACATTACAAGTCCTATTTCATCATCTTACCTCTCTGTGTATACTCCCTCCCCTTGTCCATATGTTTGATTCAGGCCTGGAAATGTTTCCCTGGAGGTTGATGCAACTAAAAAAAATGTTAAAATCATATCTTGGCCATAAGGAAGAAACAAAAAAAATAATATTATAAAATGCAAAATATCGTTGGGACATTATATTAGCGCATGGGAAAAATCCGTACATGAGATCTACCCCATAATTATGGCTATCACCTTGGTTCCTAGGGCCTCATGAGTTCCCCCACATCATTAAGGAACCCATGTAGGTCCCAAACCCTCACTGGTGATGAACTTCTCCACCTTAAGTGGGTGATAAATTCTTATATCATACAACACATGCTCTCATATCTTGGAGCCCGAGCAACAATATAAAGAAAAATCAAGAAAAGGTAAAAGGAAAATGAAGAAGGGTGGAAAAGCAAAGGTCGGGTAACTCATGTATCCATGATTTCTCCCTCCTACATCTATACACCCAAACACATGGAAATACCTCATCGTTACCTTCCTTGAACCCATGGAATTTTTCTTTGAGACCTTTGTGTCCCTATCCATCTCATCATTATTCACTTGAACCCTATCAATTAAAGGATGTACCTTGGACCTGTCTTTCCCTTTAGGGGCTGGGAACACCTAATAGGGTTGTTTATTAGCCACTCCTACTTAGGGAGGTAACACTATTACATGATCAAAGCCCCAAATTTGGAAGGGAAGCCCATTATGAAGTCTCATTTGTGCCCTTGATTAACAATTTTGCTTCACTTAGATGCACTAATAAATGATTGTACCCGACGGTGAGGAATCACATTGGATATTATGTAATTGGCAAGTGGTTTCATCATGGCCTAAGCAACTTAATAGGGTCCCAATCCCACTCGAGGCTCATATTGACATTTGTAGTGGATACGTTGAAAGACATGGGAATCCATCATGTGTTTGAAAATCATTTCATGCCATGGGAACCCTCATTGCATTAACCAATTTGTTCATTTCCCCACATTATTCGCGAGATGATGCAATTGCACCAGCATGACGCAACTAGCTTAGCATGATCATGGAAACTGATCCAAGTCCTAGAGGACATTTTTCTCATCCTTGAGATATGGGAGGGAATGCACCATCATCAAAACCCTCATTTGGAGAAATTTATAGGATTATCTTCCATCAGGAGGCCCATGAGACGAATAGATGTGCCCCAAACACACTTTGGGGCCCCACATGATGACTTACATGGAAAATTAGGGGCCATCCCATAATTCATCGTTATTAGAGCCCTCTCTCTAATCATGGCACTTAGAGGACTCAATAAGGCCTTCCAACTGATCTGAAAATGGGGCTCTTAGGCTTCTTGTCTAGCTTACAAGAACCTCTCCCACTTCCAAAGCTTGAATTTTCCCAAGTCTATTTGATTAACCAATGCGGAATTAAGAAATGCTTGGAAATATGGGTGTATGCTTGTATTTGTTTTCAACTGATTACTTGCTTTAATTTATGTTGTTATGCTATAAATTAGTGTGCTGATACTGATGTATAAATACATGTAACAGAAAAAAACAACAGAGATAATGCAGCAATAAAACACACACAAAAACAAATATTTAATTTGGAGTTCACCCACAACTCTTGGGCTATGTCTCCGTGAGCTCTAGTCAACTCAACTAGGCTCTCTGGGATTATGGTATTAGTATTTTTTACAAGCTCTTGGCCCAACTCCTGTTGTTCTACACAAAAACAATGGGTTCAGACAACATTTAATCCCCTGGCTCTTGAAGCTCTGGCTCTTTGGCTCTTAGTTCTGGCTCTTGGCTCTGGATCTTTGGCTCTTAGTTCTAGCTCTTGGCTCTAACTCTGGTTCGGGCTCTTAGCTCTCACTCTGGCTCTTGGCTCTGGCTCTGGCTCTCTGGCTCTTTTGAAATCTTCAACTCTCTAGCTTTTCACTTGAACTTCAAGTGACCTTGAAGGCCCCCTCAGCTGCTCTTTTTCTTCTGCGCTTCCTCTTTTGCTTCAACACTGCCTCTTTGGCTTCTGCTTCGCAGCAAAACCCCAACAACAACCGCAACCCGAACACCGTCAATAATTTAGTAGTCCTCAGTCTTTGACATTCATGGCTTAGAAGTCAAATCAACATTGTCTGTTGGCTTTCCCTTTCGGGCTCTCTGTCTTCTTGCCACAGTCCGTTCAAATCCCGTCTTTGGGTGTTAGCAATAATTGCTGAATGCCCTCAGGGATGAATGCCACCTATTTGGTAACGAAAGGGTTCTATCGGTGTTTTGAATCCTTAAAAAATGGTATCTTTTTGTTTACATAGAGAACACTGCAATACATGGAAAAATCCATAGAAACACTATTCACCAGACTTGAAACATTCATAACTGTGCTTTATAGCACCATCGGGTCTGCTTGGGAATCGTTATCACATATAGCAATTGGCCTACTCCATGGTTTCCCCTTTGTATTTTAAAATACATTGAAACAGTGAAAATAACACAAACATGGCTTTGGCGGATTTCAAATGTTATACATTTTCATTCCTGAACCCTTTCAGGTCCGGTTTACATTGCATCACGATTCCCTTTGCTTTTCATTTACTAAATGAAATATTTGAAAATGCATGTCAAAATGCCTTTTCAATGGACTTCAAAATATATCAAAAGTCGTTTACCGCCTTGTCGAGTCCGACCATCGCATCTGGCATCTATATATATGTATATCAGCCCCACTCCATTGTAATGTGTCGATGCGATATTACAATTGTGACTTGTCGTAATCGCATATCGCATAAGCTCGCGTCCTTCCCATATACATGGTTCATGCCAACACCGATTGCGATTGCTGATCTGCCTGTCACTGCTGATGCGATATGCTGATCAGATTTGGACCGTTGATTGGCCAAACCCGACGACCCCTCTGCAACCACTGTTCAAGCCTCCAATATCCTTGTTTTCATGGTTTTCTTCATGTTTTCAGCCTCCGATAGCATTATCTACCTTCTCCATAACTTCTCCGTTTTCAGTGGTCTTGCCCTTTTGGGAGATTTGGAAGACTTAGAGGGTTTTTAGACCCATTATTCAAGGGATTTTGCCTCTTTTTCCTTTGAAAAAGGGCAGCTTCATTTTATGATAGCTTTCCCATCTGAAGTCCATTTTCGCCCATTTAAATTGCGTTGGATTCAGAATGGATGAATCCATGAAATGAGACTATTTTTGAGAGCAGCCTGTGATTTTCATTTTCCTCTGATTTACAAAGGATTTGTGCCATTTGGCACCTTTTACCTCTTGCATGAAGTCTTTTAGACTTAGAGGTTTATCCAGGATCCATTTTTGGATCACGCCTTCCCACTAAAATAACTTTTGGTCTCCAAAAGACTGATATACTAATCTGAACAGTAAATGAGAGTGACTCACCCTCTTCTTTTAGCCTCCCTACACTTGCCTTTGCATTGTGCCTCTGATCCAAAGTTTCTGACCACTTCCCTTCTCTGGATGGGCTCGTCTTCTTGGGAAGAACTGTCTTCCTCCTTGCCTTCTTGTAGAACTTCTACTAAAATGTTCGTAGAAGGTAGTTTGAGCTTATTTTCCTTGATCATTAATCCAAGGTGGCTCAACAAATGTGAAGTACATCTGCTCCACAAAACTTTCATTTGTACCTGTTTGACAAGCTGCCAACAACAACTGTTAACAACAACATGCATATAGACAACAACTGGATGGACTAACTCCTGCTTCAACAAAAGAAAAAAATTTCACATCTTGTGAACACCTCCATGTCTTACATCTATATACAAATGGTGGACTAGACAACAAGCCCACAAAACATGCATTTAAATAGATGACCCTTAAGTCAAGCATGTAGAAAAGGACCATTAGGAATCTTTTTCAAAAGATGAAACACTTCATCATTATCTCCATTTGGAGACCAAGTTAACTTATTTCAAGTCAACATGGCATCACATGCATGTCATGGAAATCAAACCTACAACTTAATTACACATACATGTTCAAAAACAAGGAAATCATCAACATCCCTGTGCTCATGCATCTCACGCTCATGTATGCATTTCATCCTTCAAATTTCACTTAAGCACACTGTACTTTCAAAGTTGTAATGAAATATAATTTAGATGCATCAATAGACATGCAATCTTAATCAGATAAGAACTCTAACTATTCCTTACCAATCCCTTTCGAAGGTACTACCCTTGCCTACACATCAGCATCAACATGTGAATCATTTTGAGACACATCATTCATGGAATCTTCACTTCCATTTCTGCCATCTTCTCTTTCCACTTTCTTCAGCTTTGGTGGAAGCATTGTTGGATTCAGTGTCCAACACTTTGAAGAAAGATGTCCTTGCTTATGGCAGTAAGTGCACTGCATGTGCATCCTCTTGATAGCATGATTTGCCTTGTCCAATGGACCTTTGGCTTCTTGCTTCTTTTCCTTCTTCTACTTCTTGTATGCAACCATTCTCTTCCAACATCTAGAAACATCATGGTTATCCAAACCACAAAAGGAACATACAACTCTTTCCCCATATTTATGTGGAAATTTATCATGATTTGCAAAATCAAAAGGAATATAATTAGAACCAGATTTATACCTGCCTCTTTCACCTTTATTGCCTTCATGAGGAGGTGAAACAAATGAAGAAGTGGCTCCCTTTGGAACACCATCAATCTCTTCAAGGCTGTTAGAGTCTCCCCAACTCTCTGGTTCAAGTGTGTGCTTCTGAACACCTGCATCCTACAACTGATATTTCAAGCTATTGTATTCCTCTTGGATACAACCTTCACACTTCTGAGGTAGAGGACATGAAATGAAACTCCTTCTTGGGACTGTTTCAATGGCTTTCATGGCAGCTTTGGAATTCTCTCCATAAGACTGTCCATAGCCAATACCCAAATATTTAGGCCTTTCCTCAACCATTATTGGTTCAACAATACCTTGTGCATGCTATCGCAAGCCCTTTCCTTCATAGCCCATCTTGGGAATTAGCTTGGAACCTATGCCTTTAGTATGTTTCTCAAAAGAACCAATACAAGCATTCTCAGAAGAAGTTGAAGACAAACTGGAATGGCTTACCTCTTCTTCAAGCTGGTACTTAACTAAGGCTTCTTGGGCAACAAAGAGTTGTGTTTCCAACTCATGCATCCTTTTCAGGTTCATATTTGCAATATGAAGTTGCCTCTCCATTCCCTGCAATTTGTCAGCAAGAAACTACTTCTCTTCCTTCATGGAATTCAACTGCTTTCTAAGCATGCTGCTCTTCCTTCCATCCTCATACATTTCTCTCACCATATCCATCATGGTGGACAATTCCTGCTTCATGTCTTCATCAAAGAGTCTCGTGAAGAGAGCATAATTTGAGGACCCACTTGTAGAAGTTGTCATTATGCCAATGAACAAAAAAATGTCAACAAGATAAATAAAGAGCTTATTTAAGAAACCTCTTGCAACAAACCTCTTGTGCTTTGGATTGCCTTGAGGTCCTTTGGGATAGAAGAATGCCTTCAGCCCTTCTCCTTCTTGTCCTTCCTGGACTGAGCTATCAATAGCTTTCCCTTCACCTCTGCAAACTCAGCAAATAGTCAGTCTGCAAACAAGCATACAATCAACCTCTTGTTGTTCAAACACCTTTCAGACAAGTAGTCTTTGCTCTGTCAATCAAGCATTCTGATATAACCTTCTTAAAGGTGTGGTTAATCAATCTTAAGCTCTGATACCACCTGATCTGAAAATGGGGCTCTTAGGCTTCTTGTCTAGCTTACAAGAACCTCTCCCACTTCCAAAGCTTGAATTTTCCCAAGTCTATTTGATTAACCAATGCGGAATTAAGAAATGCTTGAAAATATGGGTGTATGCTTGTATTTGTTTTCAACTGATTACTTGCTTTAATTTCTGTTGTTATGCTGTAAATTAGTGTGCTGATACTGATGTATAAATACATATAACAGAAAAAAAAAAGTAGAGATAATGTAGCAATAAAACACACACAGAAACAACGATTTAACTTGGAGTTCACCCACAACTCTTGGAATATGTCTCTGTGAGCTCTAGTCAACTCAACTATACTCTATAGGATTATGGTATTAGTCTTTTTTACAAGATCTTGGCCCAACTCCTGTTGTTCTACACAAAAACAGTGGGTTCAGTCACCATTTAATCCCCTGGCTCTTGAAGCGCTGGCTCTTGGCTCTGGCTCTCTGGCTCTTCTATAACCTTCAACTCTCTGGCTTTTCACTTGAACTTCAAGTGACCCAGAAGGCTCCCTCAGCTACTTTTTTTCTTCTGCGCTGCCTCTTTTTCTTCTACGCTGACTCTTTGGCTTCTACTTCGTAGCAAAACCCCAACAACAACCTTCAACAACAACAACAACCTGACCACCATCAACAATTCAGTAGCCCTTAGTCTTTGACATTCATGGCTTAGAAGCCAATTTGGCGTTGTCTGTTGGTTTTCCCTTTCGGGCTCTCTGTCTTCCTACTATAGCCCGTTCAAATCTCATCTCTGGGCATTAGCAATCATTGCTGAACGCCCTCAGGGATGATTTCCACCTATTTGGTAACGAAAGGGGTATATTGACGCTTTGAATCCTTAAAAAACGGTCGCTCTGTGTTTACACAAAGAACACTGCAATACATGGAAAAATCCGCAGAAACACTGTTCCCCGGACTTGAAACATTCATAACTGTGCTTTACAACACCATCGGGTCTGCTTGGGAATTGCTATCGCATATCGTAATTGGCCTGCTCCACGGTTTCCCCTTTGTATTTTAAAATACATTGAAATGGTGAAAATAATGCAAACATGGCTTTGGCAGATTTCAAATGTTATACATTTTCATTCCCGAACCCTTTCAGGTCTGGTTTACATCGCATCGCGCTTCCCTTCGCTTTTCATTTACTAAATGAAATATGCGAAAATGCATGTAAAATTGCCTTTTCAACGGACTTCAAAATATATCAAATGTCATTTACCGCCCCATTGGGTCCGACCATCGCATCGGGCATATATATATGTATATTGGCCTTGCTCCACTGTAATGTGCAGATGCGATATTGTCATGCGACTTGTCGCAATCGCATATCGCATAAGCCTGTGACCTTCCCATATACATGGTTCATGCCAACGCCGATTGCGATCGCTGATCCGCCTGTCACCGCCAATGCGATATGGCGATCGGCCTGTGCAACCACTATTCAAGCCTCTGATAGCCTTGTTTTCATGGTTTTCTTCATGTTTTCAGCCTCCGATAGTGTTATCTGCCTTCTCCATAACTTCTCCTTTTTCGGTGGTCTTGCCCTTTTGGGAGATTTGGAAGACTTAGAGGGTTTTTAGATGCATTATTAAAGGGATTTTGCCTCTTTTTCCTTTGAAAAAGGGCAACTTCATTTTATGATAGCTTTTCCATCTGAAGTCCATTTTCACCCATTTAAGTTGCGTTGGATTCAGAATGGAGGGATCCCTGCAATGAGACTATTTCTGAGAGTAGCCTACGATTTTAATTTTCCTTTTATTTACAAAGGATTTGTGCCATTTGGCACCTTTTACCTCTTGCATGAAGTCTTTTAGATTTAGAGGTTTATCCAGGATCCATTTTTGGATCACCAATGACCCTTCTTCATCATGACATCATCATTTCGGCTCACTTATGGATGGATGTTTCATAACTTGTGATAACTACTTGGCCGACTTGTGATCAAGGCTTGCTTTTAGCACATTATTTATAATTTTGGGGATTCATTAGGCTAAATCGAATTAGGAGAGACTCATATAAATGTAGAAGAGTCTCATTTGTGATAACTCATCATCATCATCTAGATTCTTCTCTTGTAAAAGTCCACATTTTTTTCTCTTGGATGCTACTGGAGACTCTTTGATGCATTTTGATATTTGGAGCAAAAAATTTCGATCTTCTTTGGAGATACTTCATGATTTGTGGATGGATATATCATATTTTCATTTTGTAAGTGATTCTTGTTGAATATTTTTCTTAGAATAATGCCTAATGTATGAAACTGCTGCAACTAATTAATTCTTTTATGCCCTAATTTGTTGAATACTATTTTGGAAAACTAAATTTTTGGCAATTACATATGTTACACACTGCATGAAATTGATGAATGTTCTTAGTGGATGAGATTTTTGTTTCTTCCATGAAAATCCATAAATCTTGGGTGAGTAAATGTTATATGTTGGTTGCTATGGCATCAATATTTAGCCTCCTTAAGGATGTTTTTGCCAATTTTGAATAATCTTAGACTCCATATACCAAGGGACTAGGCACTGATCCAAGAATTTTGGTGATAACTTCTTCCTTTCTCCTGATTCTCTCTCCTTGAAGTTTTTGACCCATATTTCCTAGGAGGGCTGGCTAGGGCATCAAGAAAAATACTCTAGAGGAGGAATTTTTTCATTCCATTAGGACATAACTCTTATTTGAGGTCTTGTCTAGAGGATATCCAATTTTTGTTGATTTCTCATAGTGATTTATCCATAAATCCTTGTGCCCTAGAATGGAAACCTAGCTTGTATTTCCTTAGATAGATGACTTTCTTGAGGGTTGTATGAGCTTTGTATTCAATGGAATCAATTATAAGAGACCTTTCGTCCCCCCTTTCCTTGAACTAGTGAATAGCTTAGAAGCATTTTTTCCCATGTTTATTCACAAAACCCTAGGTCTAGCACAATCCTTTCCTAGGTCTTTCAAAGAGAGCAAAGAGCCTTTGGGAAGTGTCACAACATCACAAAAATCTCCTTTGAGAGGTCCTATCTCATTTTAGAGTCTTGACCTTAGGAAAACACATTACCATTGCATATCTCAATCCCTAGGTCTTGATCTTCTCACCCCAAGGTCTTTCTTGGAGAATGTCTTAGCTTCTTTCAAGCATTGAGCCTTTATTGTGTCTCTCCTTAAATGGGCTTTACAAAATCACTGTTAGGTTGCCCAAATACCATATTTTTACCAACATTTAAATTCAATTTAAAACCATATTTCTCTTTGCCATACCCTCACATTAAATTATTTTCTTGATTACATTTGGTTTTGACTTATTATTTTCCAATGCATTTGTTTAGTGTTTTTGAGTGGATTTATGATTAAATTTTGGAAAAATAACATGTTTTCACTTATATATGGAAGTGGGATGAGTTTCATGATGTTTGTAGGTGTATTTAAAGGCTTCAACGAAGTCATATTTTATCACCAAGCCTCAAATTCGAATTTCTTCTTCAACCCCTTGAAAATTTGACGAAGGTTTGGGAGATTCCTTCAAGCATACTTCGTGGAGAAGAATCATTGAATTTTTGATAAGATTTATTATCAAATATATTAGATATTTGAAAGAGGATTTGTAGGAGATTCCTTCAAGCATATTTCGTGGAGAAGAATCATGAAATTTTTGATAATATTTATTATCAAATATATTAGATATTTGTGAGAGGATTTGTAGATATGTTAGTTGCTAAGTGTTAGCACATGGTTGTAGCCACATGAGAAATTTGTAGATTTAAGAGAGATTTGTGGATCTCAAATATTTGTTAGTTATCTCAAGTTTATGTATAAATAGGAGCGCCTACTCCATTCCAAGAGGAGGAATCTTGGAGCATGTATCCAACTTATGATGGAATAAAATATAGCTTCCTTTTACATAAATTTCTATTCTATAGTTTTGGATGTAAATTTCTTTAATGTAGTATATGAATTTATGGAATATTTTGTCACTTTTCTCTTAGGAGAATTGATATCAGCCTAAATGGATCAAGGAATCATTTTAATTCATTATAAATAGTTGTGAATATTGGTTAGATTTATATGTTGGGTTATAATCTTGATTTTTGATAGGTCCAGTGAAACATTACGAAGATACCTCCTACAAGGGAGCCTAGCGTTTTATTTCCTACAACAACTAAGTCATGTAACTCATCTTAATGATTTCTATAGGTTTATATGCTTTACTGTTTTCATTAGGAATACTTGATAATTTTTATTGTTGATAGGTCTTGTGAAACATTATAGAAGGACCTCCTATAAGGGAGCTTAGTGTTTTGTTGCTTACAACAACTAAGTTTTCTTAGCTTAGAGTCAGTTGCCTACTCATGCATATATTTTGCTGGCATCATCACACATTTAGAGTATCACTGTTTATAATTTAATGAAAGTAATTTAATAAATTGAATTTCCCGACATTTTTGGCGCCGTTGCCAGGGATGGTGCTAATGGATTAGGCATTAGGAATTTAATTCAGTACTAATATTTTTCTTTGGTTGGATTCATGGAAAAGCTAACTCATGTTGAAAAGATAACTTGGTGATAACAAGATTAATAACATGGGGAAGTATACGTAGGGGTTAGCCTTGAATCCCATTTTTCGCTGCATATATAAAGCATGATAAATAGGATAGATAAATTTCAATCAATCTTTGCATGATAATATTTTTGAACTAAACCATTTATGGACAGGAGATCTAGAATGCTGTTTAAACATTTGGAGGAGAGCCAAGAGAATGAGGACTACATTTAAGATTGGTTTGAAAAGGTGGCTAGGCCATAATATTCTTCCATTGTTTAATGAATCCTAACATTTAATCCAAATGTACAATTGATCTCTCATATCCTAATGAATATTGAGGCATATTTTTCAAATTTGGATGTGATCGTAATAGATATTTTGATCCGTAAATGGCTTCATTGGAAATACTATACACTTGAAAAAAAAAATCTCTTTCTCAAAATAGAGTAGGATAGAATAGGAAAATAAAACCAAGTTTGGAGAGTTTTTTTTTTCTGAAGTTTTCGATTTTCAAATTTGATTTCATTTTTTTTCTTGGAAATTTTGGTGGTACAGTAAGAGCCACCACATTCACTAACCATTGACGGGAATATCTACAATCAAAGGAATATTTGTGAAGCAGGAAAAAAAGTGGAGTTTAGAGAGCTAAAATTTGAGGTCTGAAATCAAATTCTTCTTATATTGCTTTTCAAATTTCAGATTTGTTGAGTATGCTCTCTTCTTGTGCCTTGTTGTGACCTGGAAGATCATAAAGTAGGAATCAAATAAATGGCTTTGAAAAGTTTTTAGGAATGGTTTAAGTTGTTGATGATGTAAAAAATGCATAAATTAATTTCCATATTCAATTTGATTTGCCTCGATTTGAGAGCAAAAATTTCATTCAATTTGATTTGTATCACTTAACTAAAAATATGTAATTATATATATATATATATATATATATATATATATATATATATATATATATATATATATATATATATATATATATATAGATATATATATATCTATATATATATCTATATCTATCTATCTATATATATATAATAATAATAATAATAATAATAATAATAATAACAATAAAATAAAAAATAAATAAAACAAAAACAAAATACAAAATGCATAAAATAAATTGAAGATATCTCACAAACTAAGAACCGGGTTCTCTTAATGTTTGGACACGAAGTGCATAATATTCTCATGAACAATCCCTGTAAATTTGATCCCAATCCCCTTCATGATTTTTGAGAAAATTAGGATGATCACTTTCAGCCATTTCACTTATATCTCGAGATCCATGCATTGGATTACAATGTTGAATTACCTCATTGTCCTTTTCCTTTTGCAAAATAAAACCTGCTTCATAAATGAAAATATTTTATCTATGGTCCTCTAAATCATTACTTTATTCTCGTGTTAGATGATGGGGGATTCATCAAGGCCCTCCTTCTAGCAAGTCTTGACCCATTGACTTCAACACATTATCTAGGTTTGAGACTAGAGTTCTTTTTAGTACCTTGAGGCTTGCATGCCTTAATGGAAAGTTCTCTCCTAATGAACAGTGGGAATACATCAACGTTCATTGTTTGTCAGATCTTATAGGTGACTAGACTTGAACTCATTTATTCGTACCTAGTAAGATTTACTTGGGCATCTTGAATCTCACTGACATTAATGATGAGTAGTCTCGTGTTGGCTAATGAAATTTATTAGTGGTTAGTAATCCAACGGTTCCTTTCTATGTTTGACATCAACAAAATTTATTCACATAGAAAATAATTATGCCACAACGTGGATATGAATGAACAATGTATGGTTCCATGGCACTTACAACAGATTGTAGCAGTGTTCCAATAAATCAAAATTTATCTCTAGAATTCAACGCCAACAACTTAGTTCCAAAAATAAGATGGTACAAATGTACCAATTTCAGATCTCATTCTATGTTCATACTACCAAGTAGATAAGAATGTTTCACTTCAAGGATCGATGATCCAATAGTATCAGCCAAAAATATTCCAACCTTACAAAGATCTCTCAAATGCATAGTTCAGGACTTTCTCAGGTAGGTGAAGGTATGTTGTTTTCCACCCTTTAATCAATAATTCCTTGAATGCTAAAATACATATATTTGGAAAAATTCCCTATTTTTCCTTTGGTATCCTTCCTTATTTCATGTCATTCTATATCTTCCTTATTTTCTACATTTTCCAAGGATGGAAAATACCTTTAGCTGGGGGGGATATTCACCATTCCTTATATTCATTACACTATTTTTTGATCTGGGATGGGTGACCTCCCGGGATGTCCTGGTTACCGGGTTGTCATGCGGAAAGAGTCAATTTTGCAGACAAAACCGACCTCCCTAGAAGCTAAGGCTTTCTAGTGACAAACAAGACAATTAAGCACTATCTTTCCCTAAATATGCATTTAGAATACAAGCAATCAGGTGTTTATAACATACCTTTAGTCCAACGCTGTTTGTAGCAGTCCAGCCTCTCCGATCCAGATGAGATCCTCCTTCTCTTCGAAACATGCATTCACTAACAAGCAAACGATTACATAGCACCTGAATAACTCATAAAATAAAACATATTCATCATAAAGACCAAGGAGTATATGAAACAAATTATATATAACAACTTGTTGAGAAAAATGAACTTAATTGTATTAAGTGGAAACAAAAGAAACCATTACAGCCAGTGCCTTGGTGTTGTGTAAGTCCCTCCCAGGGTCCAGCAAGAGTTCTCCTTTACTTTGATCAGCTCACCCACTTCCAAATGAATCTAAGAAAGGATGGGAATCTCTTCTCTCAAGCTCTATAAGGGAGTCCTAATTTCAGCAGCATCTACCCTTAGGAATGTTCAGCTTTCAACCTCCTCTCCCTCTAGCCCAATGCCTGTATTTATAATGCTTTGGAGGAAGTTAATCAGGTCCACCATCAATGGGATAAGCCCCTCTTTCAATGGGATAGCTCCCCTCTTGATGGGATAAGTTCCTCTTTCATAGGGATACATGAACCATCTGGAGGCGCTCAATACACGTCAAACCATCTTCTAGAATGCTCTAGATTTGACCACAAGTAACTTTTTTGAAGTAAAACTCGCGCCTTTTGACCTTTACAGGAGTACGCACCCACCCCTTTACAGACAGAGCGTACAAGTACGCAGGTATTGTGAACTTGGGGTGCGTACACGCAAGTAAGGTTAAGAGAAACTACGTAACCATAGTTAATTGAATTTTTAAGGACTTTCTCTCTTTCTTGGAGTTTGACATGAGGAGCAGAGGTATGAGACTTGCCAAGGAGGATAGTATGACAGTTGATGGAGCCATACTAACTGCAAATAGTCATGGTGACAAATTTTAGTGTAACAGATTGCCCCCTAAAGTGTGAAGCCTGTAGTAGATTAGGGTTTCATATCATCTAGGAAGGGTGAAGTACTTTATCATTTCAAGGATTATCTTGTGGAGAGCCTAGTCGGAGCCTGCAAGTATTCAACACAAAATACATATATAAGATCATATCATCGCTGAGGTAGGCATTCCCATACTCAGATTGAAAACTTTAACTAACCAACTAACTACTGCTCTGATATAGGAATGATTTCACAGTACATCATAATCATAGACTCTTGTAGACACAGTATGGACGCAGCCATCTGTTTATGATTAGTCTACTATATAATGAAGACAAAACTCCTCGCAGCCTGGATGGTGGAAACTAGATCCAGGGTCTTCGTTTCTACTTCCCGAAATGGTACGATTCTATCCATGCGAATAAATGAGTTGATGTCGAACATGGTAGAAACCACTTGATTACCAGTGGATGATGTAAACTGTTAACAAGTGTGAGAGAGACCACCAGTGATGTCAATGGTTCTCAAAGTACCCAGTACAATCCATGAGATGTGAATGAATGAGTTGATGTCGAACATTTCACGGAATCCTTCGATCGAAATTCAATGATGTAAATCGTCGTCAAAGGCGAGAAACCTGCCATTGATGCATGCAGATTTCAAGGTACTGACAATTTCTAGGTCATCTTTCTAGATAATGTGCTGATGTCGATAGAAAGCGACCCGTTGCAGGCAAGCCCACGACACGAAATCATAAATCAAGTTGATGAAATGTAGCTGTAAGGACTGACTCAGGGATGGTCGAGATGGATGACAGGTACTTTGTAGATGAAAGGTTTATTTGTAGTGACCTCTTGAACACATAACGACACGACAAATGGCTTGGTGACAATTGACCCAAAGTTAATACCCGGAACCGGTTGAAGATTTTCAAAGTGGTTTGATTAACTGTTAGGCAAAGGATTTCCCAACCCAGGTGAATGAAAAGTGTCGTGTTCAAGAGCTATGATAAGGTTTCTTCTGAGACAAAGGATAACAAATAGGCTCATTTTTCTCTCTTTTCCCCCACCATTTCTGGCAAGTACCTCTTTATTTTTTACAAGCTTGAGGAGGATAACATGTGCTTGATTATAAGCTCATCCTTCGGATGAGTCCAACTTAGTTTAGATTCGAACCCTAAGAAGGAGTGGTCCGTTCCTGTTTGTAATCGAATAGGTCCTTTACTGTGAAATTTTAACGAGTCCAGTATAGGAGAAACTCGGCGTTTTTCAATTTTAGAGAGTCTGAAAAAGCTTAAGAAGACTCCAGGGTTGAACTTTTTCGTAAATTTGTGTCTCCCAAGTCCGAAAAAGTATAAAATAATACTTGAGAGAACCGCTTGATCTTTTACGACCAAGGAGTACTTTCATAATTAGTGTCTTTGACCTGAAAAGTAAAAAGCGATCAAGGACACGTCGTTTTATTTCCAATATCGAATTTGAAACGACAAAAATCCGACAGTCTTTTCCTGTTTTTACGGTCAGAAAAGGGCTATAAGGGGACCGTCTTTTAATTTCATTTTAACGAGTGTAAAAGAAATGCTCGGAAACCTTTTCATGTTTTAGGAGTCAGAAAAGGGCTTAAAGATGACTCTGATGTTTTGTTTGTGAAAAATAACAATTTTCCCTGAAAGTCCTTTTATCCTGCACAAAAACCAACACTTTACTCATACATGTTTAAAGATAGATAAAAATACTTTGAAAAATACCTTTTCATGGTGAAAAATAAACAAATTTACCATTTATTTACCCAAAAAACCTATAAAAAGGGCTTTTACCAATTCATTTTTACCATTTTACTGTTGAGGAGAGAAAAAGGGCTTTTGGCAAGAAACTTCCCGTGGACATTGTGGAGAATCTGACCGTTGAAATCGAACGCCGTCTCATCAGGTATTCTACAACATCCTCCTCTTCATTTTCATCCGTTCAGAATTTGATTTTAGGCCTTAGTTTCATTTTTTGGAGGCTTTGGGGTTTCAATGTCCGCCTTTCGGGGTACGCAGGTGCTCCACTGGTGACCCGCGTACCCCGACATTTTCTCAGTTGGGAAAATGCGGGGCGTACGCACCTTGCCTTAAGGGAACCCGTGTACCCACGCCCTGTTCCTAAAGGTGGGGTGCGTACCCCGCAAAACGAGTTTTCAAACCCCATTTTCTTCAAAAAGGACCAATTTTTTTTTATTTCATTGAATCTAACAGATGTTTTTTGGTGTGTAGATTGCTCACCATGCTTGATTGGCGCGAGAGAGAGCACGAAAATGTTGATTTGGCCGCCATTAATCATCAACCGTCCATTGATGCTTTGAAGGCATGTGGCCTTTACAAATACTGGGCCATACCTGGCATGAGGGCCCAGGTGCGCTTTCTAGAGTGGCTGGTAGAGAGATGGAACGTCCAGGACCAGTGATTTTACATTGGAGGGCACCAGCTCGAGATAGAGCCCTCAGATATCTACTTCCTCACTGGTTTTCCCAACAGAGGCGAACACTTGACTCTGTTCGGGACTAGGTCGGGTGGCCAGTCCATCGCTAGTCTCCGACAAGAGTGGTGTAACTCTCAGTCTCAGGAGAAGGGGATAGAGATCAAAACTATATCCCGACCTGAACTTATGGTGATTGCTTTCACAGTTACCAGACTTTGCTGGGGCTGCCGCTTTACACATTGCCACTAGATCCCAGATGCGGATGGCGATTGATTGCTATCGGGGCACCATTTTCAACTGGTGTGATGCTGTGTTGGACAACTTAAAGGGCCAACTGACTAGGACCAAAAACGGACAGCTGAAGACTTTTGGTTATGGGCCTTTAGTTGTGAGTTTTGCCCTAGAGAGGGTTCCGATGCTGATCCCACAACAGCTCACTGTTGAGGTTGGGCCTCCCCGAGAGCCTAAGTTGATGCGATGGGTTGCGGTTATGGCCCGTCATCCTGACGAGGGCACGGAGGTTGTCCGATTTACTCCAGAGTATTTTCACTGGTTGGAGGACCAGATCTTTTCTATACAGGATTTTCCTTATGCCGGAGTTGATTTTCGTGGAGATCCGGACATGGTTCTTCCACCGGGAGAACAATGGGATGACACAGGTACTTCATTTTTCACAAGTTTTTAAATTATCTATTTTTTGTTTTTGTTTTTTATATCGTCTCAAAACTGACAGTAACAATTTTCAAAATGCAGATGTAGGCCCACGTCGTCCAGCCAATCTCCAGCCTTTCGAAAGGAGACTACCAGTTTCAGCGGCACCGGCCCCACGGGACGAGGCCACAGAGACCCTAGCTGAGTTGGAACAAGACCTAGAGCGTCTTACGGCAGATATACCAGAGACTACTATAGACGATATTCCTATCAGGCTTCAGCGCTATGTAGTCGCAGTCCCAGGACCTTTTAGGAGGTTCTTGTGTAGGGTGGCTCGTGCAGTGGTGTCGTATAGAGAGCATCACCAGTGATTGGATGGTCATTTTTGTAGACACATGTGACACTTTGGTTTTTTGTACTTATCATTTTTGCCGATCATAAGGTGTTTTTCAACCTATGATCGAAGAGGATGTATTTTTTGACACACTCCTATCTATATATATCATTATTACCGGCTTATCTTGTTAAACATGTGTGATGAAATGTTTTTAAATTTACATGTATGATTATTGCAAATGTCTGTCTAACATTCGAGAAGCAATTGCATCTGCTAATGTATTTAAAGACCTTGGAATATGCTGATATTCAATGTAATCAAATTCACGTTCCAAGAGACGCACTCTCAAAAATAACCTTAATAACGCTGGATTTCTAATGGCATACACTCTATTAAGTTGTAATACAACGAGTTCAGAATCTAACCTCACTATCAAACTCTGAATCCCAAATGAAATAGATTCAGACAATAATTCAATCACGGCACTGTATTCTGCAATGTTGTTTGTTGTTTGACCGAGGCTCACCCCATGCATAGAAACTAACTCGTCAGAGGGCGAATAGATAACCCATGCTGCGGAAGAGATATTCCGTGTACTACGACAAGCACCATCAGAAAATCCAATGTATGTTTCGAGAGGCATCGACATCTGCAAACATCAAGCGTAAAACCAAGATAAGCAGAATAACGACGAAAAACACACTTTCTAAGCTAAGCACATTGTCTAAACTAACAAACGCACCAGATAGAAAGAAAAACCTAACCTAACTAAAATCTCCATACCCATCATTTAAGCATAATACCTCTTTAGGTAAAGTCCATTTCTGGGTTTACCCAAAGAGTCCCCGTCAAAGTCTACCAGCTCATAGGCCCCTTTTGCTAGCTTTCGCTTGACAATGTAGGGCCCATGCCACATAGGAACGAATTTTCCAGCACCTAATTTATCGTTAGCTTGATCGTATAATAGCACTAGGTCTCCTTCTGAAAAATTTCGAGGGGTCACATTTCGATCATACTGAGCTTTCATACGTTTTGCATGAGTCTCGATCTCCAATGTAGCATCACGTCGAGTCTGAGCTAAGTATAATAAACGCTTCTCCTCTTCGGAAGTAGCTGGAAGTAATTCGACAGCCATTTGAAGTGACGGGATTTCGCATTCAATGGGCAGCACAACTTCCAAACCATAAACTAGTTGGAAATGAGTGAACCCTGTTGATGTTTTCACTGAGGTTCGGTACGCCCAAAGCGTGGAAAATAACATGTTGTGCCAATTCGACCGATGAATACCAATGATTCGTCGGATCATGATAATTAAAACTTTGTTGATGGACTCAACCAGACCATTCGCTTGTGGATAATAAGGAGTTGAGCTATCGTGACACAAACCAAGCTGGCCTGTAAGTTCTGTCATCATAACGTTTCGAAAATGGCGCCCATGGTCAGTGATTATCACTTGTGGGACACCAAACCTAGCAATAATGTGATTGAATACGAAAATTGCAGCTGTCTTGTCGTCTGCCTCAAATGTACGCATCGCCTCGGCCCACTTAGTAAAATAATCAACCTCAAGGATGATATACGCATGCCCCCCGGCCGAGTGAGGGTTAAATGTAATAAAATTGATACCCCATTTGGCAAAAGGACCAACGACAATTATAGGGTGGATAGGAGCAGGTGGAGCGCGCATCTTGCGATCAAACACTTGACAGTTGTGGCATTTCCGGACCGCAGTAATACAGTCTTTAAACAAGGACGGCCAGAAGTAGCTAGCGCGCAATATCTTTTGGGCTGTGGCATACCCAGACATATGACCGCCACACGCTCCAGAGTGACAGTCATTCATAACCCTTTCAGCTTCCTCGTGAGTTAGACAACGGTGAAAAACCAAGTCCGCCCCACGGCGATAAAGAGTATCTCCAATAATTTTGTATTGTTGGGACTGGAATCGAATTTTCCGACGTTCTGACTTTGAAACATCGGGCCGAAAGGATTGGGTCTGGAGATAGACGATGATATCTCCATACCACGGATCTAAAGTGCTGATGAGAAACAAAGATTCGTCCGCAATGGGTTCCTCTGCCACAGTTTTTGTGTCAGCACGCGGGAAGTCATACATTAACTCGGCAAAAACTAAAGATTTCTTAGACTTAGATTTTTCAAACTCCAAGTCGAACTCCTGCAGGATAACTATCCATTTAGAGTACTTGCCCCCTAGCAATTGTTTAGTCAAAATGTAGATCATAGGGTTGCAATCCGAAATGACTGTAGTTTTACGGAGTAGAATGTAGTGACGAAAACGTTGGACAGCTTGAACGGCTGCCAATGCCAATTTCTCCACATGTGAATATTTTAGCTCGGTTGGATTTAACGTCCGACTAAGGTAATAGATCACATGTTCCATTCCGAATTCATCTTCCTGTACTAAGACCATTCCAATGGTGGAATGAGCAGCGGCGAGATACAAAAAGTAATCTTGGTTGTAGTTGGGAGGATGCAGCAACGGTGCATGGGTCAACGCGTGCTTGAGTGCATCAAAAGATTTCTGAGCTATCTCATCCCAAGAGAATTGAGCATTCTGTTTCAACAACCGGGTAAAACCCTTTGTAATCTCGGCGTAGTTAGGAATGAATCGGCGTAAAAAGTTTGCTTTCCCCTGCAAACTTTGGAGTTGGCGAAGACTCGAAGGAGGAGGCAATTTGATGATAGCTTCTACCTTCGAGGGATCGACGTGAATGCCGGCTTTTGAAACTACAAATCCCTGCAATCGTCCCACTTCTATACAGAAGACACATTTGTGTGGGTTCAACTGAATACGATAATGCCTACACCTCATGAAGATTGCTCGTAAATGGACAAGGTGATCAGCTCGATGTAATGAGTGAGTGGGAAAATCATCGAGATATGGTTGCACAATGTGTTTGATGTCATGAAACGCATAAGACATCGCCCTTTGAAAAGTGGCTCCGACATTCTTAAGCCCAAAAGGTAATTTGCAATAAGCAAATGTCCCCCATGGACAAATGAAAGCCGTTTTTGGTTGATTTGCAGGTAGAATATTGATTTGATTGTAACCGGAAAAACCGTCCATAAAGGAAAATATTTCACTACCGGCACAATCGTCAATTATTTGATCGATATAGGGTGTTGGGTAGTTGTCCTTAGGACAAGCTCGATTGATATCCCTATAATCGATGCATATTCTTATTGTTCCCTGTTTTTTGTTAACCGGAACAATATTCGATACCCAATCCATTAACGGGATCGGATAAATGAAACCTGCTTTCAACAGCTTCTCAACTTCTGCTTTAATTGCAACCGCTTTTCGTGGGTGAATCTGAAACAAACATTGTCGGACGGGTTTAGCGTTCGGGTAAGTCTTAATCTCATGGACAACAATCGCGGGATCAATTCCTGGCATTTCCTCATAGGACCAGGCAAACACGTCGCAGAATTCTTGAAATAGGGCCTTGTATGTCTGAATTTCGTCATCTGAACACAAGGCACCTATATGAATGTGCTCAACAATTCCGGGCTTGACTGAAATGTCAATGGGAATAGTGCGAGAAATGTTTCCCAAATTCAGCTCTGAATCAGGATGTTTCATTGGATTCTGAGCTTCTTTGACATATTCAGCTGTAAAGATTGATGAGAAAACGTTTTCAAATCGATCATCCTCAGGTAAAAACGAAGATCTGTGATGGAGATCTTCCCATGGTAAATCGTCTACACACAGGACTTCACGAAGTTGCTCGTCAGATGACACAACTTCAGGAAACGCTATTAACTCCGAGGTTGCCGTGAAAAGTGATTCCTCACGGACCACATTCATTTGGTCGATTTGGGTTGAACGCAGGTTGGTAAAAGACTGCACGGCTTCATAGGCAATTTCATATGGACTCAAAGGCATAGCATCACCAAATGAGTCTATCTCAGATTCAGAAGGAACGATCCAAGGATCGTCATAAACAACAGTGTCTGAAGTAATCATATGAATAGATGCAAACGAAGACAAGGCGTTGATTGGAGGAAAAGGAAAAGTTCCCAGTAAACCGACATCTTTTACTAATCCTACTCCAACATCCTTATAAGGGATAGTCGTTTTACCGACATGCTGGATACTCTCTGAAGAGGCTGGGTTGGATGAAAAGTAATCCAGCTGGTCTATTGTTACGATCTTGCCATTGTATGGAAACTTTATTACTTGGAAGACCGATGAAACGACCACTATCATAGCGTAAGACCAACTTCGACCCAAAAGAAGGTTGTAGTCTAGAGGGGCATCAACCACCTCCACATCTAGACTAACGGTTTTTCCTTCAACCCCTATAGGCAAATCCTGTAGAATGCCAAACGGATGGAACCCACGGCCATCAGAGGCCTTAAGAATTGTCGGGGATTGATTTAGTGAAGGAGAACCAAGCGATCTCCAGCACTGTATCGACATAATACACGTGGAAGCTCCCTCATCAATTACAGTCCGATGAATAGGCCTGTTTTTTACTATCACTGGGATCTGGAAAGCCATTTGATGAGGTAAACGCGGTGTACTATTTTCTAGATCAAAGATTATTAGGTTCGGGTCCTGAACATCAACAGCTCCTATAGCCGACAAAAGTAATTTGCGTTGTGCTGGGCATGATTGCAGCACTTCCAAAGCCGACATTGCTGAGGGTGAAACAACTAAATCCTCAACAATGTTGTAATTCTGGGCTGCTCTCGCATGTGGATTGAAAGCAGACCTTCAAAGTACACCCTTGGCGGGCGGTTTGATTACTAAGTCCGGGTTAGGTTTCTCGATCTGTAGTGGATCGGAACCGGGAGCTGAGGTTGATGGATTATAATGAGAAGATTCTGCTTCTTTGCCATCAACAGGACTTTTAATACCATAATCTTGCGATTGAGTCGCAATCCTTACATGAGACATCATCAATATGGGTTCTTCACTGGCACTCGAGGAAGAACCTATCATCTTACTCTCCTGCTTTGGAAATGGATCTTTCAAAACAGCAGGAGTTGGGGAACCCTTGACGATTTTCACAACCTCCGCCCGATGAGGGCAATCCCTTATAAAATGATCCTCTTCACAAATAAGACAAGGATATCGAGGTTTGCGTTTTTCGTCATTGGTTTCCGACTTTTCTGTTTTCTCCTTTGGAGTTTTGTCTGCTTTATTCTTCTTCTTACCTTTCTTTTTCCCACCGGATTTTGATTTAGCCGTAGATGACTCTACAGCGTGAATATCAGCGGAAACTTCAGCATAAGATTCTCCTGTCGGGGAGTCTGGTAAGGTTATAATAGGCGAAGAATTCTTTGACGATTTCTTCTTGCTTTTAGTATTCACTGTACCAATCATGCCATCAGCGGCATGAGACCCCGAAGGAGCAGCAACGATTTGATTTGACTTAGGAATATCTGGGATCTTTTCGTGTAACGTACCTGACTGAGTGTAAACTAAGTCAAGGTACTGCGCTTGAGCAATCACTTGCTCCTCAGTAACTACTCCGGCCTTAGCTACGTCTTCAGTAATCTTCGGTAACAATGATTTAACAAACCATTCAGCTAAGATTTGGTCCGGGATAAAAACTTTCACTAATCGCCTTCGACGTCTCCATTCATGAATATGATCGGAAATATAAGTGGATGTCGATTGTTTTAATGAAGTTAGTAACGCCGTGCCATTATCATATCTGACTGGCAACTGAAAATGAGTTAAGAACGAGGTAGCTGACTGGCTAAAATTATAAAAAGAGGCCCGTGGTAACTCAATGTACCACTTGGCCGCAAGACCAATGAGAGTACGCTGGAAAAGACGTAAGCGGATCGAATCATCCGAGATGGAATTAGAGGCACACCAGAGGTGGTAAGTCATCACATGATTCGACGGGTCCTCTCCAGACTTACCTTCGAACTTGGGTATGTCACTGGGCAACTTATTTGGCATTGGCGGCCAAAACGGAAGATAATTTATTGGATCGTTCGTTAGGCGCGACAAGTTTGGTAAATCCAAAGTTGCGATAAATGGTAACTGCCGATTAGGATCCCTAAAACTCTGGGTCACGAGACCAGTCCCAGGAGGAGGATATCCAGGATAACTAGGAATAGGAATCACGTTCGGGATATTATATCCTCCCGGAAAACCAGGATTAACCGGACCGTACTGGGGTTGTTGGGGTTGTTGTGGTTGTTGATAAGTGTACCCAGGATACGGTTGATACTGGTAAACTGGCTACTGGACAGCAGGCCCGTATTGGTACTGTCCCAGGTACGGTTGATAAGCGAATTGTGGTTGACTAGTGATAACCGTACTTAAACCAGGTTGTCCTACAGGCATCTTAACCGTAGTTTGAATTGTGGATCCAGACAATGGTAAAGATGTCTAAGGAGTAGTTACAGAGACAGTAGAAACCGGAGCTGTCGATACTCCAGAAGTAAGTGTGGTAGACTGAACAAATGTTGCGGTAGTTGCAGCAGTCGTTTGAGATGGAGTACTAGGTGCAATAGGCCTAGACTGAGAAACTACCGAAGGTACAGAAGTTTGAACATTAGACTGGATTGGTTGCTGGGGTGAACCAGAAACTAAGGGTTGTCCAGCTTGAGATGACAACTGTACACTTGGCCGCAATACCTGTTGAACTTGCGATGGATCCCACACTATGTTCATTCCGGGGTATTGACCCATGACAGGTTGAGGATATTGAGATCCATAACCGGATTGAGGGTAGGATTGATAATTGAAAGGTACATTTCCCGTACCTTGAACATAAGATTGACCTTGGGGTGGTTGATAACCTTGACTCGAGTACTGACCTTGGGGTAGATACCCTTGAGCTAAGTACTGATACTAGGGTTGACCTTGAGGAATGTACTGCACCACAGGTACATACTGTCCTTGAGGTTGCCCCCCAGGCGGTAACTGGCCACCTTGAGGTTGAGAACTGGGAATTGAACCTGACATCATGTAAATGTCCCCTACGCCCAACGGTTGATTACCATTGTTTCCAGTTAATAACCCATGTTCAATGGGTTGAGGAGATGCTCCCGCAAAAGTACCAGAAAGTGACTGATACCCAGAGGGAACAGAAGTACCGTCGTACAAGAAAGATTCAGGAGATTGAGTAAACATGGACGACTGACCAGACATATTTACGGGAGTATAAATACCTCCAGGTGGATAAGGAGTACGAGGTGGAGAAAAAATTGACCCTGAGTTGTCCAAATAATTAGTTAACGAAAGATACCAAGTAGTACTTCTAGGTGGACTGTAAAAAATGGATTCACGCTCCCTTAGATCAATAGTAGGTTGATCTTCAGGGATAGGGACGCCTATTTCTTCTTCTGGAGCAAGTTCTTCAATAGCTATCAGACCAGAAGGAAGATTTTCGGTGATGACTCTTTCTACCCTAGGTGAATCAGGAGCACTAGAAGTTGGAGTAACAGGTTCAGATATTTTAGGTTCTTCGCCTATATCACTAGTAGATGAAAAACTACCAGCAAGCTCAGACACTGCAATAGCTTCAGGATTATAACCTGTTTCTAGACTTTGGTAATCTGGATGGACTACCAACGAAGACTCTCCTTCTTCAGGTGAACCTACTTTACTGCCACTAGGAGTTACAAGGACTTTCAAACCTTCGTAATGACCCGGGACGTCTTCAGGAGGTTGGCCCCGAAGTCTACGGGACTTCCTCAACAAATCGGCCACGGTTACAATCTCAGGAGACTGGCCCCAAAGTCTACGGGACTGTCTCGGTAATTCAGCCACAGTTAAAAACTTTTAACTACTGCACACGCAAACAAAGTAAAATCTCAAAGCAAACCACCTAAAGTCTCTAAAGAACCAAACAAATTCGAATCACACGCCTAAAGAATCTAGGGCGTCAAACCATACACAAACAGTAGCCTTCCGGACCGAAAACACTAGTTGGTGATGAAGTCCAACATCGCTGAATTCAGTACAGAAGTGGCGGGTGGAACAGTTACCCCGACAACCTGCTTAATGAATAGACCAGCACAAGTTCCTCCACTTTAACCGTCTCGAGTGAAGTGAACCCCCCGGAAAATCCAAGTGAGTCTAGTCGACGTCTGCTCCAGGTACAGTGGGATCTTCCCTCCACCGTCACCTTGGGTAGAACCCTAAAGATAATGGTCACTAAGGTCACCAACAGCAACAAATATACCTGGGGGAACAGTCTACGATCCGATAGCACGCAAGGGTAGAGTATCAAGCTCAATCCCCTTGCCGGCTCCTTGACAATAATCCAAGGTTTACCGAAAAGTGACCCCAGGCTCCTCGACAATAATCTGAGGTTTACCGTTTGTAGTACGTGTGTATCTGGCGTCATTCCCAATGAAGGAGGATTGATCCCCTCACTGGTTCGGACACGATCTCGTGCTTCTCCTTTAAGAGGAGCTTTCCCAGAGCATAAATGTAATAGCTGGATTTATCCTACCACAAGATGAGCTACTTGTTTGGTTTTGCTGTCTTGGAGAGTTAATTACTCTCCTACTCCAAGACACTAGCCTGATCTATATTGGTGTTTCAGAGCCCTAGTAAATAAAAAGTTACTAAGTAAATTTTACTTTAAGCGTTAATTTTATGGCTTTTCTTTAGGACAAAAGGTAGTGGAGATGAAACTGATGGTGTGTAGACTCGACTCAAATCCACTAAAAAGATGCACCTAGGATGATTTAAACTAACTTTCCTTTTTCAATGAATTCCCTAGCTAAGAGAGTTGGAGAATGCAAAATTGATATAAAGACAACTTTCTTGGCAATGAAAATCAAAGAAACAATCTCTTTATCTTTTCCAAAGCATACAACACATGACCACTAATTATTTCAAGAAAATTCCTTTCTCTTTTCAAAGACTTCAAATGCTACTAAAACAAACTTTTCTTCAAAAGAGATTTTTGTATTTTTCCTATATTAATAAAGCATGTAAAACTACTTAACAAAAATCAAATTTTAAAAAATCTATGACAATCAAATCAATTTTACCTAAAATCAAATCTAAGAGAAATTCACCTAAAAGCAAATCTAATGAGGCAAAAGCCTACCAAGTATAATTCCAGGATGTTTTACTCAGTTACAATTCAACCAAGGACTAGTTCATGCAGAATCATAAACCAGTCAAAAACAAAAATCGAAATCTTTTGTTCTTTTTCTTAAGAATGAAATTCACAGCTTTAACAAACAAGCTTTGTCGAAATTCCGCAAAGAGACAACACAAAGGTAGATTTCTCACACAGGTGGATTTTATGAAAGGTCCGACTCCTAAGAAGATTGAAAAGACCAGGGAGATCCAAGGTTTTACAACTTCTAAAGCCAAAGTCACTACAGGACCAATGCAAAAATCAAACCCTAGGGCTAGAACTTCTATGAATTTCACTAAAACCCTTGATACTAATGAAACAAGCTTAGATGAAGACTTCTGACAGGTAACCAGTGGATCTGGGCAGCAAAAACAAATTATAAACAAAATCTAAGAGGCAAAAAGGAAACAATTGAAATTTTCTCAACTTTTGACAGGGTACGCAGGCAGCCTGTTTGCACAGGTGCGTGTACGCTCTGTGTACAAAGCTGCGGTGCGTACAAGTACACATTGTGCTTAACGTAGAGGCTGCGTACTGCTAGCAAAACCAAGAAAAATAAAATCTAATTTAACCCTAATCTATTCCACCCAAATTCACAGTCAATCAGCCAAAAATCAGAAAGAAATCGACTTTTCTCAAATCAAAGTATCAATCAAAAGAGAATCAATCAAATCCATGGATTCCCCAATGGAGTCGCCATTTTCTCATGCGGAAAGAGTCAATTTTGCGGACAAAACCGACCTCCCTAGAAGCTAAGGCTTTCTAGTGACAAACAAGACAATTAAGCACTATCTTTCCCTAAATATGCATTTAGAATACAAGCAATCAGGTGTTTATAACATACCTTTAGTCCAACGCTGTTTGTAGCAGTCCAGCCTCTCCGATCCAGATGAGCTCCTCCTTCTCTTCGAAACTTGCATTCACTAACAAGCAAACGATTACATAGCACCTGAATAACTCATAAAATAAAACATATTCATCATAAAGACCAAGGAGTATATGAAACAAATTATATATAACGACTTGTTGAGAAAAATGAACTTAATTGTATTAAGTGGAAACAAAAGAAACCATTACAACCAGTGCCTTGGTGTTGTGCAGGTCCCTCCCAGGGTCCAGCAAGATTTCTCCTTTACTTTGATAAGCTCACCCACTTCCAAATGAAGCTAAGAAAGGATGGGAATCTCTCCTCTCAAGCTCTATAAGGGAGTCCTAATTTCAGCAGCATCTACCCTTAGGAATGTTCAGCTTTCAACCTCCTCTCCCTCTGGCCCAATGCCTGTATTTATAATGCTTTGGAGGAAGTTAATCAGGTCCACCATCAATGGGATAAGCCCCTCTTTCAATGGGATAGCTCCCCTCTTGATGGGATAAGTTCCTCTTTCATAGGGATACATGAACCATCTGGAGGTGCTCAATACACGTCAAACCATCTTCTAGAATGCTCTAGATTTGACCACAAGTAACTTTTTTGAAGTAAAACTCGCACCTTTTGACCTTTACAGGAGTGCGCACCCACCCCTTTACAGACAGAGCGTACAAGTACGCAGGTATTGTGAACTTGGGGTGCGTACACGCAGGTAAGGTTAAGAGAAACTGCGTAACCAGAGTTAATTGACTTTTTAAAGACTTTCTCTCTTTCTTGGAGTTTGACATGAGGAGCAGAGGTATGAGACTTGCCAAGGAGGATAGTATGACAGTTGATGGAGCCATACTAACTTCAAATAGTCATGGTGACAAATTTTAGTGTAACACAAAGGTTCAAAACTAGATGAGAGGACACAACTTGTCATCAGGCCCTCCTTCTAGCTCCAGAAATGTTGAGGGTGTTGGACCTATCAACATGTCAAGGGGATCTCCCTGGTAAGAAGTCCCAATTAGAACTAATACCATTTGGTGTAGGATTCTCAATAATGGGTCGTAAGGTAATGCCTTGACCACGGTGTCACACAGAGGTAAGTAGAATAACTTTGTCAGTAGAAAGGGTGTGACTGATGCAGTGAGTCAAAGAAGGTGTATGAGAGGTTCCAACACTTCGAAGGTGGAAGGAGGTGAAGGTTAGTTCCAGGTTGAAAGGGATCAGTCCCAACTCGACTAGGAACAAACAACACAAAGGACATGCATAGCTTCCAATGGAGATTTCAACTCGGATATGGAAGTCACATCATACAAGGTAAGATAACACGTACAACACTCACGAATCAGTCCGAGATTAGTGTGATGGTTGTTATAGCAAGGTTCAAGTGAAAGATTTGTCTGATGTTTGGCAGAGCAGTTGACATAGATGGTGACAACATTAACAACATATGCAACACATTAACAACAAGACTCGTATAATTTCATGTGAATCAGTTCATACACAAGTACGTAAGTTAAAAAACACATATCATTAAAGCAACCGTAGCAGTCCAACTACAATAACAACATATGCATGAAAATGTGTTGGCTCTTATTATATAGAGCAGTGTAAGTCACAATCATACAATACATCCATGTAAACCTACTAGCCCCAATAGTGGAACATTACAGCGACACCCACCTACTCCTCCAAAGAGATGTACTAGCTCTGTGCAATGGAGAAGCCAAGGTGTGTTACAATATTGTCCAAACCTTCTTCAAAATAGTCTTAGTAGAAGCTTGGTTGACCAAAAGCCCATACAATGATTTATGAGGGACTATTTATAGAAAAGGGTGGGGTGACCCTGGACATTCCCCTTTGTGACAATTCAACTACCCTCATGACTCTTCACCTACTCTATGACTGTTACATCCAACTTTTGACACTTTATTTACACTTGACATGACTCAACATTACAATGCATATGCACTCATGTGAGACAACATGGCTTGAGTAAGCCTTGCAAGACATCACTTTCACTCAGTCCGTTATCGTGATACCAACTCTTTGACATGCTTTTGATGGTGAAGGTAGCAAGATGATGCCAAGCTTGGTCGTCCATGATGGTGTGCATGCACCTCATTGTGACATATTGCTAAAGCGAACTCTTGCCTCCGTTGCAATGGTGCATTGGTTCGGCCCCTTCATCCAACACGTCTGCTAACATGCGCATGGTCTTCTTGGGTATGATTGAACCGGAAACACACTGATGTATAGTGTCCGTGTTGATCTTCAAGTGTGTGTTGGTGGTCATGCGCATCAACTCACCAAAGTACATGTTCAGCCCCAGTTGGACTTGCTTCTTATCTTTGCCCTGGTGAGTGTGTTGTGTTAGTGCTTGAGATTTCACCCTAGGCTGAGGAAGGTAAACCTTCAAGGCAACATCAAACCATTTCACCTCGTAGCTAGCCCTACGGGGTATGAGAAGGATCTCTCCGGTCAAACTCGGTAGATCTTTCAATAGGATGAGCCGACCCAATTAGGAACACTGATATTAGGCTAGTAAACTGATAAGGGGGGGGGTTGATTTAAAGTTTTTGGGGTTTTTGGTGGCAATTGGAGGGAGTGCAATTCAGGGTGTGGGGATTGAGCTCAGTTTTTTGCAGGTGGGTCTTTGGGGCAAGGAAGGAGTTTGTGCTGATGCCTTAAGCTGAGATGGATGATCAAGGAAGAAAGAGAGGGAGCTAAAGAGGGCAAACAATGACTTTGAATCCTCTTTAGACAGTGGAAAACATAAATATTAAACAAAATTGAAAGCTGAGCATGGCATGCATGAATTCAAACTTTATCACTTCTTTTGTTTAATTGGCAGCAATAGAATAAGAGATGGAACACATAAACACACTTACAATGACAAGTAGGAAACACACCATCAACACAATAATCCACAAGAATCCACAATGATGTCTGCAAAACCCTGGCCTTCCTTTTTCTCAACTTGCAGAGATACAAGTAAAATATACAATAGAGCTTCTCCCTCAAGAGTCCAACCATGAAAATGAGTAAGAGAAGGCATAATATAGATCATCTAACTCCTTTCCCCACCTCTAGGGGTCGAGCTCAGCTTCCTAGGAGCAGTTTGAACTAATTCTAAACTAAGAACTAGATAATAGGCAGTCAAAACAACTTGCCTCTAAAACTTAGGAAACTAATCCATGCATTAAATTTTCACTATTTACATCAAAGAAAGTTCTAGAAGTGTCAAAGGAGAGTAAATGCATCCATGTGCCATGAAAATTACACCAAATTTTCTTATTTGCATGCCCAAAAGTCATCCAAGAGTAAAAACAGTGTTTTGCTGGCCGAAATGGTTAAATCTGGCAATTTTCCCTGAGTGGTCGCGCCCCTGATCCTGAGTGGTCGCGCCCCTTTGCAGCTCTGGTTGAAGGCCTTCCCAGTGTCCAAATCAGGTGAAAGATAGCTCATTGGAAAGGTCTATGAGTCTACTTTCCAACCCCACTGGAATTTCTGAATTTGGAGTTGATTTGACCCCTAAAAAGTCATTTCGCCCAAGGCAGCTTTCTGCAACTCAAAAAAGGGGCAGAAAGTCAAAAATTGCATGTATTTTGAGCTTTTGGAAGCCCAAATCTCCATAAAATTTGAAGTCCATCCATAGGCAAGTGCATTTTTGCATGAAAATTCCAAAAATGTAAAGTTTTCCCCGTTCTGAGCTGTCCCCACGAGTGGTCGCGCGCGGGGTGAGACCACTCCAACGGCCAAAACCTGTAAAATTGCACAAAAAATTCACAAATGACAAAATTTTCTCCAAATTTCTTGAAATTTGGGCTGGGAGTCCCCAATCAAGTACCATGCTCAGTCAAAGAGGCTTTGGCCAAAATTTGGAGTGGATCGGGCGTTTTCCTTTGTTTTTGTGCTTTGGCCAACCGTCCTTGGAGCACCTTCGTTCTCACCGGTATTTTTGACATTTCTCTCAAACCATGACACCTGTGTAAAAAGTGAAAGAGGTTTTTCTTCCTTGTCATGTTGTGGACAAAAGCCTCTCTCAGTTTTGCAAAATTCATCTTTGATTGCTCAGAAAAAGCTTTTGAGTGAAACTTGTCCCGATGTGTGAAACAAGGGATTTTGTCGAAATGGAGCGAAATGAAGGGGATAGAGAGCTTCTAAATTCTTGGGGAAATTTTTGGGAGTGGGGAGGGATGTTAGGAAGCAGGGGAAAGTGGAATCTCAGAGATTGAGTGAGGGGAAGGGGTCGAAAAGGACAAAACACAGGCCAAACCTAGAAAATTGCCAGGTTGTAGCTAGAAACTAGGGTTTGTGCAAAAATGAGGAATTCGGCGGATTTAAGGGATGGGAAGTGTTTGATAAGGTACTTTAAGGATAGGGGAAGGTGTATTAACATCAGGAAACAAGTTTTGCTGGTGATTTGACCATCCAAGAGAAATTGCCTTCAAAACCCTAGGAGAGGGAAATGACCTTGCCTGGGCGCAACATGAAGCATGAACAAGGTGTAAAATGACTCATTAGACACTGACATGATAATGAAAACCCTACGAATGATGATAAACTCAGCTGAATGGTGACATGGACTGACATTTGGGCAAACCCTAGACCTAATGCCTAGTGACCAAATTTTGCTTGAAGACTCACTGAAATGACAAAATTTGACCTTGACAATCTGAGACCACTTTGTAAGAGCATATTTGATCACTGTAGGAAGGCTGGAAAGACTGACACTAACATTGGCTCCAATGGGGATGGTATCTCCTTGGAGGTGCCAAGAACCTCAGACCTCTGGGAGAGCAGACCAGTGCCTTACAATCATTGGGCAATGGAGTCCATTATTCAAGCTAAAATGCATGACTAAAAACCGACACAAACTGACTTAACAAAAAGACTGAAAACTGATGACTCAAATGACACAAATTGACTCTTACTCAACTAAAAACTGACTCAATACTTAAACACAACCGACAAACTGAAAATGATGCTCAAAGTGGAGCTTATTCATCACAACCTACTCTAACAGTTTCATTCATCAACTGATCAAGTGAAATGAAACAACCAATGCAACCAAGTAAGTATCTCATCTGCTGTTCGAATTCTCTGCAAGTGCTCACTTATGAACAACAAAAGAGAATTATTGAAAGGCAACTCCGATGACAACCTGGGAACAGATCCGTTGAATGATATGAATGCTCTATCCGCCTCCAAAAACACTGCATAAGGATCTTGCAATTCAAGCACACTGGAACTTAGCTCATCCAATGTATTACTTCTCTTTTCCTCATACCATGAATGCAAACTTCGATATGAACCTTGTGACGAGACCTCTGTTGAAAATGACAAAGAAACCGACTACCGGATCAAATTCATATCAGCACATGTTTCAAGCTCACATGTGGTCAATGGAGAAAGACTTTGACTGCAAACCTCATCCAAAACATCAGCTATTGGATCATGAAAAGCTTGAAAAGACTGCTGCAATGTATCCATTGAAAATGTATGACATCCTTCTAGCTGTTCATCTTTTTCTTGAGATATTTTATGAGAATTCTGCCTTATAAACTGAAATGATTCAAAACAAAAAGGTAGGGAACCTTCTTGTATCATTTGATCAAATATGTCAGCTTCCATGCTTTCATCTGCAACTTGAAAACCAATGGCATTTGGGGGCTGCAAATCTGAATATGAGAAGTCTTGAACAAAATTTTCATTTCTCTCAAGATGGTCCAAATCAAGACTTGTTGACAGCTGATTTCTAATTTCATGGAAGTTGTCTCTAATGAACTGACATGAATCAAAACAAAAAGGCAAAGATCCGCCACTTACTTCAAACTGTGCTGCACTTTCCTCGTCAATGTCATAGCTGATATGTGATGGGTGATCATTATATTTGAGCTGCTGAAAATGAACCTCTTCCTCCCACAAACTAGCTGTTGGTTTATCTACAAGATTAGCTTCTGTTTGGAGAACATAATCATCCTCATATTGATCAAACCGAGGCAAATCATCGGTATAAAACATATCATCAAGCATGCAGGTCATATCAACAGTTCTTTCTTCTCCAAGGTGATCTACAAAGCAATCATTATCAGATCTATGACAACTAGGATAAGAAACAAAATGTTTTGGAGTAGCAACTTGTTCTTCTTCAATCAGCGAGCCATGATCCTGAACATCATAAGCATTTCTTGCATTGATCTTGTACATCATCTTTTCCACTGCACTTACCAAAATATCAAGCTTTACCTCTAGAGATGTTGATTTTTCCGGATCTATGTTTTTCATCTCTTCTTCCTTCAACCTTGCCCTTCGGATCAGCAGATGAGCTTCTACATTCACTGCACTGTTTTGCATCTCGTGAAGTGTTGCAATATTCTTTTCTCTCAACTGAAACTCCATCTCCGGATCAAAGGCACTCGGATAGTGCAAGAGAGCAGATCTAGGAGTAGGCCTTATATCAATTGGGATTGAATAATAAACTTGATTAAATCTGGCTGAAAACTGTTGTACTGTCTCCCCTGGCAATCTTTTCAGATGGTTATACTCTTCTACAATCAAGAAAAGGTTTTGCCCGATCATCCACCTGTCGAGAAAAACTTTGACAAACTGCTGGAAATCTGAGATGCTTGCATCAGGCAGGGCTTTGAACCAACTCTTCACTTCAGCTTGCAAAGAAAGAGCAAAAAGCCTTATACTAACATCTTCTTCATCAACTTCAAAAAGATCTAGAAAATTCTCAAAATTCTGGACATGTTGCTCAGCGTTGACATTCTTACATTCACCATCAAACATCGGCAAGTATAGATCATAGCTTTTGGGGAAAGCATGAAGAACAAAAGGTAAAACAAGAGGTTTATACCGATCTGGAATTTTACAAGGTGTAGGGGTATGTACAGCAGGTATAAAATTAGTTTTGGTCACTTGAGGTTCATCAACTTGAAGATGGTCATCACAAAATTCGGAAGAAAGGTCTTGATCAAGCTCAAAGGCATGCAAATCTTTGGTATTCACAATCTTCAAAGGGAAAGAATCAACTGCAGGTCGAGGATCTTTTCTCAAGCATAGTATACTTTGCAAAGCCTTCTTCACATTCTTGGGAAAAGAGAAGAAATAATTTATGACAAAGAACAAAATGTCTTGGATGAAATTCCAACTTGAGTACCTGATCTTGCCATGTTGTGCTTTCATGTTTTTGCTGGTCGGGATCATCCTCCAGTGGAGTCTTTGGATCTGATCTTCAAAACTGATTTAGAGTCGCCAAGTGAATGATTTCAGCCTGTCAAGTGTCTGATCGTTGTCCACCATCAACCATCAGATCTGAACTTGATACATGTACTGGGGTAAAATGCAAATGAAGTGCTGCGTTCACAAGCTCACGGAGATTGACTGAAGCAGCGTTTATCTACTAACGCTGATGTAAAACAAGAGCGGTTTCGAAGGCTACCTGGCGTAACTTCAGGCTCCGTCTAAGACTTATGAAACAAACACATCAACCCATAAACAAGTTTGTTCTCCCCAGTATGGTCGCCACTATGTTAGCGCTTGAGATTTCACCCTAGGCTGAGGAAGGTAAACCTTCAAGGCAACATCAAACCATTTCACCTCGTAGCTAGCCCTACGGGGTATGAGAAGGCTCTCTCCGGTCAAACTCGGTAGATCTTTCAATAGGATGAGCTGACCCAATTAGGAACACTGATATTAGGCTAGTAAACTGATAAGGGGGGGTTGATTTAAAGTTTTTGGGGTTTTGGTGGCAATTGGAGGGAGTGCAATTCAGGGTGTGGGGATTGAGCTCAGTTTTTTGCAGGTGGGTCTTTGGGGCAAGGAAGGAGTTTGTGCTGATGCCTTAAGCTGAGATGGATGATCAAGGAAGAAAGAGAGGGAGCTAAAGAGGGAAAACAATGACTTTGAATCCTCTTTAGACAGTGGAAAACATAAATATTAAACAAAATTGAAAGCTGAGCATGGCATGCATGAATTCAAACTTTATCACTTCTTTTGTTTAATTGGCAGCAATAGAATAAGATATGGAACACATAAACACACTTACAATGACAAGTAGGAAACACACCATCAACACAATAATCCACAAGAATCCACAATGATGTCTGCAAAACCCTGGCCTTCCTTTTTCTCAAATTGCAGAGATACAAGTAAAATATACAATAGAGCTTCTCCCTCAAGAGTCCAACCATGAAAATGAGTAAGAGAAGGCATAATATAGATCATCTAACTCCTTTCCCCACCTCTAGGGGTCGAGCTCAGCTTCCTAGGAGCAGTTTGAACTAATTCTAAACTAAGAACTAGATAATAGGCAGTCAAAACAACTTGCCTCTAAAACTTAGGAAACTAATCCATGCATTAAATTTTCACTATTTACATCAAAGAAAGTTCTAGAAGTGTCAAAGGAGAGTAAATGAATCCATGTGCCATGAAAATTACACCAAAGTTTCTTATTTACATGCCCAAAAGTCATCCAAGAGTAAAAACAGTGTTTTGCTGGCCGAAATGGTTAAATCTGGCAATTTTCCCTGAGTGGTCGCGCCCCTTTGCAGCTCTGGTTGAAGGCCTTCCCGGTGTCCAAATCAGGTGCAAGATAGCTCATTGGAAAGGTCTGTGAGTCTAATTTCCAACCCCACTAGAATTTCTGAATTTGGAGTTGATTTGACCCCTCAAAAGTCATTTCTCCCAAGGCAGCTTTCTGCAACTCAAAAAAGGGGCAGAAAGTCAAAAATTGCATGTATTTTGAGCTTTTGGAAGCCTAAATCTCCATAAAATTTGAAGTCCATCCATAGGCAAGTGCATTTTTGCATGAAAATTCCAAAAATGTAAAGTTTTCCCCGTTCTGAGCTGTCCCCACGAGTGGTCGCGCGCGGGGTGAGACCACTCCAACGGCCAAAACCTGTAAAATTGCACAAAAAATTCACAAATGACAAAATTTTCTCCAAATTTCTTGAAATTTGGGCCTGGGAGTCCCCAATCAAGTACCATGCTCATTCAAAGAGGCTTTGGCCAAAATTTGGAGTGGATCGGGCGTTTTCCTTCGTTTTTGTGCTTTGGCCAACCGTCCTTGGAGCACCTTCGTTCTCGCCGGTATTTTTGACATTTCTCTCAAACCATGACACCTGTGTAAAAAGTGAAAGAGGTTTTTATTCCTTATCATGTTGTGGACAAAAGCCTCTCTCAGTTTTGCAAAATTAATCTTTGATTTCTCAGAAACATCTTTTGAGTGAAACTTGTCCCGATGTGTGAAACAAGGGATTTTGTCGAAATGGAGCGAAATGAAGGGGATAGAGGGCTTCTAAATTCTTGGGGAAATTTTTGGGAGTGGGGAGGGATGTTAGGAAGCAGGGGAAAGTGGAATCTCAGAGATTGAGTGAGGGGAAGGGGTCGAAAAGGACAAAACACAGGCCAAACCTAGAAAATTGCCAAGTTGTAGCTAGAAACTAGGGTTTGTGCAAAAATGAGAAATTTGGCGGATCTAAGGGATGGGAAGTGTTTGATAAGGTACTTTAAGGATAGGGGAAGGTGTATTAACATCAGGAAACAAGTTTTGCCGGTGATTTGACCATCCAAGAGAAATTGCCTTCAAAACCCTAGGAGAGGGAAATGACCTTGCCTGGGCGCAACATGAAGCATGAACAAGGTGTAAAATGACTCATTAGACACTGACATGATAATGAAAACCCTACGAATGATGATAAACTCAGCTGAATGGTGACATGGACTGACATTTGGGCAAACCCTAGACCTAATGCCTAGTGACCAAATTTTGCTTGAAGACTCACTGAAATGACAAAATTTGACCTTGACAATCTGAGACCACTTTGTAAGAGCATATTTGATCACTGTAGGAAGGCTGGAAAGACTGACACTAACATGTTGAATGGGTTGGATTGCATGTGTATGCTCAATGACATGGATGTTGTTGAATCCCTTGCATGTGATCAACAACACTACTCACCATGTCTTCTCTGTGCTAGCTGTTGGGATGGATCCTTAACTTGTACGGGCGCAATTTCATCCATGAGTGAATGTTGTGCCCATTGTTGTTCCTATTGTTGTTGTAACTCATTCGTCTATCTGTGTAGCTTCATGTTCTACCTGAGTTTCTGCTTCAGCACATGAAACTCCTTCTTTGTTCCATCTTTTGCCTTCATGCGATCTTCACGTCGAGCTGTCACTTCATAGCCAGAGTCTCCAAAGTTGCTTTCATTATCAATGGATCTTCTTGATCTTGCAACTTTGTTCTGCCTCTATGTTGTCAAAAACCTTCCTCTTGCATTCGTTGCATTTGGTATGTTGTCTTCAATTTTTATTCATGATGTTTCTCCTTGTGATGTTTCCACTTGATGCCCTTTTCTACAAACAGCTTGATGTCTTCATGAGTAGGCAAGTTCATAGACACTTGATCGACTGCATCCCCAATTGTGCTCTGAATGGTGTCCTCATCTCTGCTCTCCTGGAAACCATTATACATGTACTACTGAGAGGCAGATGAACACCTACGATACCTGAAGACATGCCAACACTGATAGCAAGCAATTTGTCAATTGAAAGCCAAAATGAACATGAGAATTGAATTTCAACATACCTGGGTGAATGATCATGAAGGTTGCGCAATTTCGACCATGAGGTCGGGAGACCGACTGCCAAGACTACTCAAGGCACAGTCTGGGTTGTTGGAAGAATGGCTGAATGCTGGAACTTCGCAATGCATAGTCCACTCTGGCTGCTGAATGTTGGGATTGTACAATGTGTAATTCCAGCTTGGAATGACTACCGACCCAGGGATAGATTTATGAAATTTCTTTGGCCAAGCAGCCATTGTCCTCTAGAAATGTGCAAAACAATCTTGGAGGCTAGTGCTACGTAGGAATGCACAAATATGTAGAGGAAGGTGAGCCTTCCTTTCCCAAATTGTGCAATGCAGCCTTGGCGAAGGTAGAGCCTTGGCCCAACTTGCCAATGGGCGACTGAAAGCATGTAAGTCATTGAATTCATGGTGACACTAAGTGATAGTAGAAGTGATTAATAGTGCATGCAAAACATGAATGAAAGATTCATCAAATAGATCAACATGCATGTGGGTGAGGTCGCTCGTCGGTTGGGCGAACGTCCATGCAAAACAGTTTAATTCATGCGACAGCAATGAGATAGCAATGAAAACTAAAACAGGGCTAGGACAAGCTATTATATATGTAAACAACATCAAGCATTCAAATAAATCAGGCAAACAATACTCCCACAAGCGAAAATAAAAAAGGTGACAGAAATGCAGCACAAGGCATGGGAAGTGGGCTTACCCCAAAACACCTGAGTTGTATGTGCTGACTGCTCCTAGATGTGATGTGGGATGTCAAAGCTATAAGGTTGATGTGAGGAATGAGCTCTGCAGTGTCCAGTTGATGAGTTTTAACAACATTGAGGTTGTGACACGCATGCCACGAATCTAGGGGAAGCGACACTTGGGGGGAGGTTTTGGAATTTCTCCTTGCATGTAACCTCCAACTGCTAAACATAGAACCCTAAAACAAGGGATGTCTTTGCATGTTTCCTTGGGAGATGTCACCCATGCATGCAAGTCTATTTTTCTCAGTCTTGGAGGTAACCGGTCAACTCAGCTGCACATGTAAGAGACTACTCGACTGTTGGAGAAAAATGTGCATTTCTAGCTGGGAGTTAGGCTGGCTACCTAGGAGATTTGTGCAATTTGTGGGTAGAGAAGCTAATTGCTACCCAGATTTGCACATATCCTGGGCTAAACAGCCTGTTGTTGGGAAAATTTACGCAAATCCTACTGGGAGGGTTGACTGGCAGGATTGCGCAATCCTGGGGCCCAGTAGGCTATCAGAGAGGATTACGCAATTCCTGGAGGGAAGGCTGGTTTCCCTCCATAAATGCACAATTTTCAAGGGGAAGTTTCTCAGCCTGAAGCTAGACCAAGTATGGGTGAATAGACTATGAGGGGAATGGGTCAAGTTGTGACCGACAGGCTGCCTTTGTGCAAGAAAGACACTGAAGCTTATGAACTTGATGAAGCAAGGCAAGCTACTGTGAAGGTTGGAAGGGAGGCTCCAAAACGAGGCTAAGGAAAATCTTTGGAGGGTGGTTGTAGTTGATACAACAAGTCACCACTACTATTAAAAGTATAACTCGAAAGTAAATCAATTTGGCTTATACCTTCAAATTTGTTGTCCTCCTTTACAACTGGTTAACTAAAGCTTTGTTCTTCTTATTCATCTATCCCTTCTTCTTCTTCTTCTTATTTTTGTTTCTCTTCTCAATCTCTTCATCATTTCTACTGCAACTTGATCCAAATAACATATGAAATCTATCCCAAATCTTCTTGGCTGGTTTTAAATCCCCAACTTTCTCCAAATCTGCATTATGGAGATTTTCGATGATAATTCTTCTTGCTTGAGAATTTAGCTTCTTTTATTTAGATGAAGTAAAATCATCATCATATCATTCACAAACCAAACTCCATAATTTAGATCCACAAGAAATAACTTATAATTCACACTTTCTTTCCATACCTTGAAATTTTCAACAGTGAGAACCAGTATTCCTTGAGAACTCATTTTGAAAAAATGGCAAATTTATGCCAACAAACCCCGGATATACTCTCTAGCGATCAAGATGCAACTGAGATCCCCACTCTGATACCAATTTTAGCACTACTAAGAGGGGGTGGGTGAATCAGTAGTGTGATCTTCTTGACAATTTTAGCCTTTTATTAACTTTACTAAATCACACTCTTGTTAGGAGCTTTACATAGAACATAAACAAGTAAATGATAAACATGTAAACATAGAAGCAGCATGAACTAAATTATGAGAAAGAAAATACACAAAAAAACCATCAAACACAACCCTAAAAACCTTCCACACAAGAGACACAAGATGTTTGGTGGGAAACCCTTCACTAGGCAAAAAACAATCCTTGTTGTTGTTGTGTTGCTCTGATTCTTCTATTAAGAAAGTATAGTCTTTTTACATATATTGTTGACTCTAATAAACTAGGACACTCGACCTCATATACAATCAACTGACTCCCATCATTCTGGAGACTTGATTCTATTGATCATATCAAAAAACTGTGTTCTCACACTATATATGGACTACCATCCGCTGAAAGCCACCACGATCAATCAATCATCGCCCAACTCTGATTGGACTATCCAACTACCATTGGATTGAGAAACTATTCATTTCACTAAAACTTCACAATCACTGCTCCACATCCATGAAGTCACTTCTCCTCTACTCTATGTGGACCTCATTTCATATATTTTCACATTGGATCCCAATACTTTCTACTCAACTCGATTCAGCTCTACAATACGACCTCTAGCAGCAAGACAATCTCATCAATAAATAAAAACACCACAAATATGCTCTCTACTCTAGCAAAATATTGGCCACGTAAATTCTAAAATACCATCACCAAACAATAGCAAAAACACAACTCATACTATGTCATAATATCAAACCCTCTCACCAAAATATGAATGTTGGATAATACAATTAATAACATAAAACACTATGGCTATGTGGCAAATGCATCATCAACTGCTTAAAAAAAATGTGAGAGTCATAAACTTGGAGCTATTCCAAGTTCTCCATCAATACCACACTCTACTACAACTCTCTGCATCTATGATCTGAGATTTGGAATTTTGAACCAATATTATGTTTCAGGAAATAGATATGTTCATATTGTTGCCATTAGAGCTCATACACTAAAGCAATCAAGCTCACTAATGGCTCTGAAGCATACTCACTCAATGCAGCCTTCTCTTACACACATACATTCACCATCAACCATCATTCAACTCCCAAGTGAAGTATATAAAAGATGAAAGGAAAAAGTGACCTTTGGGTTGGGATCAAAGGTGCAAATATTCAACTAAATCAACCACTAAAATCACTACTTGTGCACTAAAATGTGTTCACGTCATTGGAGGACGTTTTCAAACCATTCCCAACCTTTACAACTTATTCTAGAATCCTTTGGGAATTTCCATGCCATTTTTCATCTGATTCAGACAAATAATGTAGAGGATTTTTTTTGAAATGGATCAGTCGCATGCACAACATTGGCTAAACTCAACTGAAGACCTTCAGTCGCATGCACATTCCTATCTCCCAGTGACTGGATCTTTTCAGTCGCTTGCATAAGACTATCTCCATGCTATTAGGGCAGAGCATAAGGAAAAACCACAAGCTCTCATCTCAAAAACTTTTCCACCTATCGGATCCTCTTCTTCAGCACCAAAACTCACCTCCAAACCTTTGTTGAGCTCAGTAACACATCTATAAGTAGATAAAACAAGTCTCCCAAGTGTCACTTCTAGGTTGACCTAAAATTCCAACAAACAAGTTTGGAAAGAGTGCTAACAAGTCCTCCCCTCTCCAAAAAATAGTTGTATAAATTGCAACACATCTGAACAGACCTATAAAACCTCTGCAACATCATCATCATCATCATCATGAGGCCATTATACTACAATAAGTCATCTCGGTCACATGTAGATCTGCATCATCCACCTGTAGCGGCACCAACAACCATCAACCATACCAATTCCATCATTTGACCATCATGAGTGTGACATCATATAGTTGACATCAATTCCAACACAATCATCCCAATGCCAACTCAACTAGCTACAACCATGTTATAAGGAAGACATCCAAATATCAACCAATCTACATAGGGTTGACATCAATGGCAACATGATCTAGATGCCATCATGAACCAATGCCAACATCAGTTAGCTAGAACCATGCACACCATAATTCCAATATAGACAACATCACATGCTAGCGAGATGTCCTCCCAAGCATATTGTGGCCCCAATATGCTTCATTTCTCCTCATTAACTAAACTAGATATATCCACCAATCCAAGCATGCTTCAAATGTTCAACCTTTTTACGGAGAGATCCTGCACAATCAAAACCCGAATTAGTAATAAAATTTCAATATATATAAGTTAACTCAAACCTTCGTGGTTCTCAAATAAATTTTTTCTTCTTAGGTCATTATCAAATACATCTTCATGAGAAGCTTTCTTCTTTAACTTCTACAGTGGCACCAATATCAAACTTAGCACTACTTCTAAAACATCCAAATCTTGTTTACGACTTTGTCATTCATGAATATCTATTTGTAAAGCTTTAGCCATGATCTTTATTCTTTCTTAAATTTATTTATTATAGTTGTCACATTATGCCCTCCCTCTTAACTAGGGAGATGTACACTTTCTTTCATTAAATCTCGCTCTCAACTTAGGGAGATCAATAGCTTTGCTCTTGCAGGTTCTTTATCATAACATCGGAGAAACTCCAACCTTTCATTTATTCAAGGAAATCATTATTTCTCATGGAAAAAATGTTATCTATTCATCTTTTATTTCATTGGCATTCTTACATCTCCCTTTATTCATCATGCTTATCAAGTCATATTTAATTATGAACATCTTCAATATCTTGAAGATTATGTACATGCAAATTTTCAACAACAAGTACAAATATACAGAAGCAAGAAGTCAACTATATCAAAATCATGTCATTAAAATTGAAGCTTCAAAATAATCAAGCTTTAGACATCAAATACCTAAACCTAGTTAGGTTTAGTAATCAACAAGGGTTACAACCTTTATATTCTAGACTTCAACAACTTGCTAGGGTTTTTATCGCGGAGCCTAGATTCCATCATTGAGACTTAAAGCTTTAGATATCAAGGAATAAATGAAGTTATAACTCATTACATCTAGGGATTCAATATTATCTTAGAATTTCATGTCAAATTATACTAGGGTTTTATCACAAACCCTAGATTTCATTAATCATCAACAATCAAATTAGCATACTAGTATTTCATATCTAGGGATTCATTCTTATATCAATATCTTACAAGGTTTTTATTGCAAACCCTAGATACACGCAACAATTTGATTATAATATGTTTTCAATCATGCATAAGCTCATACACCTAGGTTTTCATTTGACTATTGCAAGGGTTTTGTCATAAACCTTAATTCAACAAACCCTAAAATCTAGGTTTTTATCATATAACTTAAACATCAAAAACAAACCCTAAAAGGTTAGGTTTCCATACCTAAACATCAAGAGAGTAGGATTTTATTATGAGATTTAAACTTAATAAAAGAACCTCAAGAAGGCTAAGGTTAAATCATTCGCATACCCTAAGCAGCGAGAGGTTAGGATTTTATAGTGAACCCTAAAGGTTAGGGTTTTGAAAAAATAAAAACAAGAGATAGAGAATATAAAAAGGTTGATTTAATCTAAAGATTAATCACATTAAACAAGAATCTTAATAATTCAAAATCCTATACATGAAAGAGTCAGTAGTATAGAACAACTGCCAAAATGACCGTACCTTGTAATATGAAGAATATTTACTCTAATTATTTATACATACCTTTGTTTACTCCTTTTACAAACCTGGTAAGTTTTCCTTAATGCAGGGCTCCCTCTGAAATATGATAGCATCTTCATAGTTCATCTCCTTATTTTTCATCTTATTTTTTAAGGAATTAATTTACCAAGTCACCATTCTTGATATATACCTGTAATATTTCTTGACAAGCACAGCCAAAATATTCAAGTATAATAGTGTGATGATTATCTATAAATTTTTTTCATTAGAGTGAGTTTCCAAGGATTTGAGCTACAAAATCTAGAGATCTTTTAATTTCATCATTTCCAAGAATCATCATATATCATGGACTATTTATAAACCCTAGGCAATTGTGAGATATGGTTTCTAAGAGGGAATAAGTGAGTGAGAGAGAGACTATCATATGTATTATTTCTAGATATTAACCATCTTTAATGAAGATTTTCCATTCCTAGATACACACTAGAAACTAAGTCTAGAAAATAATAAAGTTATACATACCTCAAAACTTACATACCTTTGAAGGATAGATGTTCCATAGATCTTGTTACCTCTTCTTGCAGAATGAAAACATATTGGATGTTTATGTCAAATGAAGAGGCTCCATAGGTCAGCTCAATGTTCAGTCATCTAGGCTTGAATTATTTGTATATATATATGATCAAAACAGTGGATCTTTTCAATATAAAACTCATATTTTATAATAATATAGATATGTACAGAATTGTCACTAATTTGTGGTTTTTGTGCCACCGTATAGACCTACGAAATTATCTCCAATATTGATAAGTGATAGATCCACCAAACAATTCAGCCTTGAGTAAATTATATGCACAGGTCCTTTAGCTTCTTGATGAATGTGATGGTGGCTTCAAAATATACTTGAATCTAGCCAGAGGAGGTCTCGGCTCCCTTTTTCCAAGGTGGTTGTAGCCTTTCAATTAGGCCTACAATATCTCTTTATATAGTTCATACTTTGGTTCTTTTCATGCACATGTATGAAGAATGGGTCTCGGTCCTCTTTCAATAAGACTTATGCTCAGAAAAAAACCCTTCAAAAAGGCCTATAATGCCTTCAACCAATTCGGTCTCTGAGATATGAATTCATAGAGGTGACGTACATAATTTTGGATTCCTGAGGTGATGCACAAACCTTCATTTCTTGTTATGGTGAAAGGGGGTGCCAAAAAGTAGGATTTTTGATGTCTTATACCCTTGCTTATTTTGTTAAGATTCTTAGTCTTGATAAGGCCATTATCTTAACCTCTTGGTGTTGCAAACAATACCCTTAATGCCTTCATTCTTCTTTGCATAGACCTACGACCTAGACACCATGATCAAGGATAATAGGAGAGCCCATAATTTTTTAGCCTTTCCTCTAGGAGCTTGGCCTTAGATATTTCATCTCCCCTTGATATCTTGAAGCCTTTAATGACCTTCTCACTTCCCATTATCTCAATGCCCTAGCTTTGAAACCATGTTGAGAAATAATTTAGGGAAACTTGTTATGAAACCAACTCACAAAAAGATAGAAAAGATAGATAAACACCTTCAAAATAAGCCTCTTCGAGGGAGAAACCTCCTTTACATTACACAAATGAACAATTCTTGGATGATACAAATGATAATACCTCCTTTCTATATATAGGAGTCTAAGCGGTCATAATATAATCAGAGCATAAGGGCACAATAATAACAATATGGGGACTTGATAGTCACTCTCATAAAGTTATGTTAACGTGCGCTCTGCTCTCGCCGCCGCCTGCAAACATTAGGTCTGAACCGATCTTCGGCCACTCAGGATGGCCCCTCCGGAGGCTTCGCCGGAGGAGGCAGCTCACCAACACGCCTTATCTGCCTTGATCAAGTCCATGCCTCCTTAGCGGGCTCACCCTTTAGTCTCAAAGTTCGTGAAAAAACTTGATGGGTTACAGGAAGTTTCTCTCCCTCCTACTTTTCCCAGAATGGTTGCTCTTGCCTTGGCAGAAAAAGGACTTATTAGGCAATTTACAGGACTTTGTTCCTCTCCAAAAACAGTGCAGAGGTGGGTGGAAAGGAATTGGACATAAAAAATACAAGGGAAAATCTCTATCAGATTTTGTGGAAAGGGGTATTTTACATTTCATTTTGAGACAAAGGAATACAAGGATTTAATCTTCCGTAATGGGCCTTATTTCATGGATTCCAGAGGTTTATATTTAAACAAATGGACTCCATATTTTGACCCAGAGCTTGATATTCCTAATGCGGTCCCTGTTTAGGTCTGGCTTCTTCACCTCCCCTTGCATTGCTGGGGAGACGAATCTGTGCGTGCTATTGGGAATGCTGTTGGGAAATACATTGATCGAAGTGAACCGAAAGATAACATGCATGCATGTGCCCACATCTTTGTAGAAATTGATTTGGGTAAAGGCCTGCCAGAAGCCATCTAGCTCAAGATTGACGACTGGATGCACATTCAGCAGCTTGACTATAAACAGATCCCCTTCAAGTGCAAGGCATGTCACGAGTACGGTAACTTTGTTAATCGTTGCACTAAACTTTCTAATGTATAAAATTATGCACAAGAAGAGCAATGGGAAACCATTAAAAAGAAAAAGACAGCCCCTAATCCTAAACCATCCCATGAAGCAGGTCCTTCCTCTCGACCTCCCCCAATTTCCCCTCCCTCTTCTCCCCCGCCTTCATTTCCTCCCCCTTCTTCCCCACAACCTCCCCTATCTTCTGATCGCCAGCTGGATCCCCTCACCTCTTCTCCCTCTTCCAATCCCTTTCACATCGTCTCTCTTCCTAAGGAATCCCCTCCCTTGATTCAATCTGATCCTACCTCTTCTCCACTTCCCCAGGTCATTTCCTCTTCCCTCCCATCTGATCCTCCTCCTCTTAGAATCACCAGAAGCAATTCCAAGGAGCATGGATCCATTCTAGACAATCAAAAGAAGCTTGAAAGAAAGTCTGCCAAATAGCACAGGGATGAAAATATGCAAAAAGGCATAGCATTGGGGCTCCAGAACCCCATTGAATCATATATTCAAGGACCAATAAAAAAATACATAAAAAACAAAGACAAGGGAGGGAGAGCAACTCCTCGCACCTCTCACCTGAAATGATTAAAATCCTCTCATGGAACAGTAGGGGACTAGGGCACCCCTCCAAATCAAATGCCTTAAAGGATCTTATTAACCAAGAGAAACCAACCATTGTTTTACTCCAAGAAACAAAGCAGAGACAACCAGAGATGAACAAGATTATTGAACAACATAAGCACTACAAAGGATGTATATGTGATTCCAGAGAAGCCTCAAGAGGAATTTCTACACTTTGCCTTCAAGATGAATGGAACAGCATAGTAGAAATAGTAGAACAGCATTGGGTCAAGATTGTATTGCAGAATATTATCAGCAGTCAACAGATAGTAATTTACAATGTTTATGTCCCGAATCATTACAGGGATAAAGAAGTTTGTTGGAACTCTCTCAGGAATAATATAGCAGAAGAAAACAGCAGCAACATCATTTTAGGAGGTGACTTAAACATCATTTTATATGCTAATGAAAAACATGGAGGCAGCTTCAACCTAGATCCTTTTAGAAATCAGTTGGAAAATGTTATGCAACATGGTGATCTTGTTAATATCATTCCAAAGAATCGCAAATACACCTAGATTAATCGCAAATTGGGGAGAAATAATATTATGGAAAGGCTCGACTGGATCCTGGTAAATGTATCCCTTCTCTCCACATTTTCAACTGTCAACGCTTCCATCCTTCCTTTTGCTGCTTCAAACCATTATCCCACTGCTTTAACCCTTGAATCTCTCTGCCCCCTGGGCCCTCTCCCTTTTAAATACAGTCCTTTATGGAATGACATTGAAGCAGCCAAAGTGTTGGTCCAGCAAACTTGGTGCCAACATGTTGAAGGATCTCCAAGTTTTATTTGGGAAAGCAAACTTAGAAATGTAAAGAATTCTCTCAAGAATTGGGCAAAAACCGAATATAAAGAGCCATAAGCAAAGAAAAGAGAAGTGAAAGCCAAGATTGAAGAACTTCACTATGCACTAGAAAAGCAAGAATATTATCAGGCTAAAAAAAATCAAGAAGAAAATCTTTACAGTCAGCTATAAAGTATCAGAAGAGAAGAGGAAGAAAAATGGCGAATTAAATCAAGGCAGACTTGGTTGAAGAGCGGAGACAGGAACACAACTTTTTTCCTTAAGCAAGCCAATATTCAGCAAATCTGAAATAATATAACAGCTATCACAGATAATGCAAGCACTCAACACAATGATCAAACTGCCATCAAAAATGCTGCCTTAGAACATTTTAAAGAGTTGCTAACTGAATCACGGGAGGATGAAAACTACACTGACTTCCTACAGCATTTTCCAAAAAATATTGCAACAGAAGCAAATGAAAGGCTGACAGAGGAAATAAAAGAAGAAGAAATCAAGGAAGCAATTTGGGGCCTCCATCCAGACAAGGCACTAGGGCTAGACGACTTTGCTATTTGTTTTTATAGGGAGTATTGGGAAATGATAAAAAAGGACCTCATAAAATACTTTAAATGGATTCAGAGGAAAAATAAATTAGGAGGCTACACAAATTCAACACATCTGGCCCTCATTCCAAAGGAGAACCGGCCTTCAAATTTCTCCCATTTCTGGCCCATATCCTTATGTAATTCTTCCTACAAAATTTTCACAAAAATTCTTGCTTCCCATCTCAAACCTCTATTTCCTATGTTAATCTCTGAAAACCAAGGTGGCTTTATGACAAATAGGCATATTTCAGATTCTATTCTCTTAGTCCAGGAAGCCATTCACTCAAGCCATTCTAGAAATGAAAAGGGCTTCATCCTGAAATTGGACTTGGCAAACGCTTTTGACAGGGTTAAACACTCCTTTCTATTTGTTGTTCTTCAAAAAATGGGCTTCTCATCCTTCTTTATTGATCTCATAAGAGCCTGTATCTCTAGCCCTTGGATAGCTCCCCTTATCAATGGCAGACCCGGCCCTGCCTTTCAATCTTCAAGAGGATTAAGGCAAGGTTGTCCTTTATCCCCCTACCTTTTCCTTTTAATGGCTGAGTCCTTCAGTTGCACCCTTGACCATAAGCGGCAGACAAGCCTTATCACTGGAATCAAATTTGAAGATGGAGTGAAAAAAATCAATCACTCCCAATTTGCTGATGATACCCTGATGATTGGAGGGGCGTCCGCAATCATAGCTCGAAGATTCAAATCTTTATTAGACAAATTCATGAGATATTCAAGAGGAATGATTAATCACTTCAAAAGTTGTATTTATGGATGGAACGCCTCAGCTCAAACGCTTCAAAACATAGCCAACATCTTCAGTGTGCCTTGCAGTTAAATTGGCACCATTTCAGTTATTCGGGAATGCCAGTGAATATAGGAAACACGAGAGTTGATGTTTGGGAAACAACTTTATATAAAATGAAAAGAAAAGTTCAAAAGTGGGGAGCCACTTGACCCAACCCAGCTGGAAAATTGGTACTGCTCAAATCGGGCCTTTCCTCTCTTCCTCTTTACCAATTCTCCCTTGCCCAGGCTCCAGCCTCTTTTCTTCGCAAAATGGACAGTATTCTCGGGTTTTTCCTTTGGAAGGGAGGGAAAAATGAAAAGAGAAAATATAACTTGGTTGGGTGGAAACAAGTAATTCAAAACCAAGAAAAAGGAGGTCTTGGAATTAGATCCCCATCTCTCACCAATTCAGCCTTTGGTGGCAAGATAGTTTGGAGGCTTATTGAAGACCAATCATCTTGGTGGAAAAAAGTTTTGGAGGCCAAATATCTCAGCCACCCAAGGCAGCATCTGCTTACAACTGAAATACCCAACAGGAACAACACAAGAATTTGGAAACTTTGTAAAAAAGCCATCTCCTTTATGGCTCAAAATGTCTCCAAGGTTCCCAAAGGTGGCAGCAAAATCAACATTGGCACTGATAAAATTATGGGGAATCATCCAATTAGCAGTCTTTTAGGTATGGCTCCAATAATTTTCTTTCTTCAAAGTAAAGGAATATACAGTTTAGATCAAATTTCGCAATGGGACACAAATACCCAAGCTTGGAAGAGATGGAGCCTTCCTCCCATCCCTCAACGACTCAAAGAGAATCTTGACAACTTTCAGATACACCTCCATAACATTGCTCCTACAATAAAAAATGGCAAGGATGGATTCCGATGGGACCCCACTGGCACCAGCTACTTAATACAAGCAAGATACAATTATCTATGCAACAGAGACTACCCGGCACCAACATGGACACATTGGAAAATGGTGTGGAAATCAGAAGCCATCCCTAAGGTGAAATTTTTTATGTGGACCCTCTTAAAAGAAAAAACTCTCACTGCAGAAAATCTAAAAAAAAAAGGTATTGTTGGACCCTCTAGATGCCCCAATTCCCAAGAAGCAGAGGAGTCCATCCAACACCTCTTCATTTCGTGTCCTTTTGCTTTTTCTTGTTAGAACAGTATTACCCCATCGTTCCCTTTACCTGGAACTCTCAGCAATCCATTGGGGAAGTCCTTAACAACTGGAAAAAAAACTTCCCCTGGAAATCCATGAAAAACAACATTGCCAAGAGAGTTTGGGATGCCCTCCCATTTGCCCTCTTATGGAGGATCTGGATTCCTAGGAACAACAAGATCTTTAAAGATAAAGAGACCACAATCAGGCATCTTTGCAGCAAGGCTAGAAATCATCGCTTCTAAGAGAACAAAAAAAATGGACATGACGAGTATTTGGGTTGAAGAAAAATATTTCATAAGGAGTCTGATAGATAAGATCAGTATCCTGCCAGCACTGAAAATCTACAGCAACCACAGTCACAACTGGAAAATCCAACTAAAGTAGGATGACTTCAACAAGTGGCTCTGCACTAGCAACACCCACTCCTTGTTCTTTGACGGTGCCTCCAAACCAAATCTAGGAGCAGCGGGAGTTGTCTACAAACCCAATGGTGAGCCCTTAGTCACCTTTGAGTGGGCATTATGGGTCCTTTCAAACAACAGAGCAGAGGCTCTGGCGCTCTATCAAGGAATTCTTCAACTACAAATTCATGAAATCAAGAAAGCTGTGATCTTCGACGATTCTGCTATCATTTTCAGTTTAATGACTAGCAAACGAAAAGCCTCCAACATCTTCTTACATTAAACCATCAGTAGATGCCAAGTCATGATCAATCAAACTCATAATTTCCAATTTTACCATATCCTTCAGACCATCAATCGGGAAGTTGATAAATGCGCCAGCCAAGCTTGTATAAGACCAAAAGGAAATATCCTCTATAACAACGAGGAACAATTCCAATTTCTTCCATGATTCCCATGACTTGTAAAAAAAATTCATATCTAAAGACTCACATCTTGCTCAGGGCGTACCCTGACCAAATCAAAAACAATCCCAAGGCTATCTGCTCCACGCTACCGGAAATCCTCCCTTTTCTCCCTACAGTCTCCTCAGATTTTTTGAATCTATGTTGCCTGTGCAGAATCCGTGACCACCTCAGCACTCACCTCATGATCATGTCCTTCACATCTCTCTATTTTCTTGCTACCTATACCAGGATGCATTCTCTTTACCCCCAAGCCTCCCTTCCCATCTTCACTTGTTCCGCAACTCTTTCGATCATTTCAGATCGCTATTGTTTCACAGCGCTCTTTTTGAGTGACTGCCCCTATTTTTCCCCCATCGCATACTCCTCCCTTCGTAGTTCCTTCCTTGCCTGTTCTTACTTCTCTGCTTTTCCTGAGAAACGAAGGCCTCTATTCTCCCCTCTCTATTTATATACCCCTCCGCATTTTAAAGTAGAAAAAACGGAACAGCAGAAAAGGAACAGCAACAACAACGGAACAGCAAAAAAGGAACAGCAGAAAAGGAAACGTAGAAAAGGAACAACAGAAAAGAAAAACGCAGCTCCAACAAGTTCGTCAAGCTTGAAGCAAGTCGGCGCCGACGACAAACCTGAAGAGTCCATTGCTCGACACATCAGCCACAGTAATATAGACTGATGCTTTGTAAATGTTGTTATTTATTACTGCAGTTTGTTAGGATTTACCTTTGGTCTTTGGTTTTTAGAAGCCCAAAAGGCAGGATTAAGGAGGAATTTTGTTTAAGCTGTAACTCCTTCTTCCCTAGCTCTTCTTGGCACCTCAGCAGGTATTTATGGAGCTCAGTCTCCCACCTTTTTTTTTAGATTTATAATAGCAACCAAATCTGTCAAAAAAAAAACAATATGGGGACTACATGGGCACAACAATATAATAAGGGGTTGTACTAATAACAATAAGGGGTTACACTAGTAGTATAGGGACCTAACAAAACTTAATCAGGAATTTTATTATTTTTATTTCTCTTTCTTTGAAATTTTCTTTTGAATTTTCTTATTAGTTATTATTTCAATTATTATATTATTTTCATCATTATAAATTCCAAATAATGAAGATCACGAACATAAGATGTAGGCACTCAGTCAGGGAAAAACCTCTATGAAGGGGAAAACCCAGTCAAACTCTTCCACTAGAAAATAAAATTGAGACAACCTATACCTTTTTTCTAATACAAATATTTTCTTCCATCCATAAAGTCAACCTCCCATGGAGACACATAAAACTATCTTATAATTTCCTTTCTTGAAACTCTTTCTAATATCCTTAGATCAAATCTTCGGTCTTGCAATTTTTTAGATATGTTCTGAACCTTCGGCATAAACTTCTATATTTTTCTTAGACTTATTTCCCACTCATTCTCTTGACCTTTTCTCATATTCCTTTAGACTTCACACCCTTTTCTTAGCACTTTAATTGCAGAATGAATCCATACTTCTCATCATCCAAAGTAGGTTGAATGCTTGGTATATATAGTGGTTTGAAGTTGTCCCTTTTGAAGTTGACTTGATCTAAGGGAAGGTACAATTGATGGTGGAGGAAATAATGACTCAATTACAACAAAATAATTTTATTTCTTGACATGCAAAACCCAAGAAGGGTTTATGACTTTGACTTTAATTAAAATCCCTAGAGCACACAATGGGTGATTTGACCTATTGACCATTGACCCAAGCTTGAAACCCATGCTTTAATAAGTCAATTTCTTTTAACAATGAAAATGTATTTTTATTTATTTTGACAAATATATTACATCATGACTCGAATACAATTGTGAAGACTGACACTAGCTACAGTCTTCAACAATTGGTTGCAAAGAATTAAATGTGTTGACTCTGCAATAAAGTTAACTGAAGAAATGATTATAGGTCCAAGTTTCCTTCAGCTCCAACCATGAGAAAGAAAAGGAAAAAATTAAAGATAGGCATGGGATGCATTGTCAGTACATGGACTACTGTGCAAATCGTGGAGAGTGAGGGAAAATAGTTTTTTTGGGGGGAGGAAAGAGAACATTCAGGGATCAATTCATATAGCCTCTCTCGCTCATGCACAATGGACGAATCTATAGAGAGCTTAGTTTTTAGAATTTTTGTGTAAGAACACAAAGTTGAAATGGAGATCAAGTGATCTTTAACATTGAATAGAATCCTAGAAAAAGGGAACCAATTGAGGAACCTATAAGTGAAGCTTGTTGGGTAATTCATTTCAGAGAGTGTGGCTTTCCTCTAAGGTTGAAAAATACACTAAAATATTATGGATTGATGAACCTATTGGACTGGGAAGAATCACTCAAATGTTTGTGAGGGTTGATGAATCACCAGGAGTTTCCATGGGGAAAAAGCTTTGATGCTTGACTCACTAAGGAACCATATGAAGAAGTGATTTATTTACCCATTAACAACTTAACCACTAAATAACCTTTCTTATAGTGGACTCTCCTCTCTTGAAATAGGAGATAAAGTTCTTTTCAGTGTAATGTGTTGGCATGGATGTGAATATGCTTGAATAGTGTGATTAACAAGTGTGTAGTTGGTGGATAAGGCAATATGGCCTGGTGACATCCCATTTTAGTTGTTTTTGTTGGTTAAAATCCTTAGAAGCACCCCACCTCAAGATTTGGAATCCGGCCTAAGGGTGACAACTACAAGTAATAGTGGTTGTAGCTTGTCTATGGTTGGGTGGAGAGTCAAAGCACCACTCTTAGTTGGAAAATTGTTTTGTTGCATAAGATAAGTATCCAATTGTGTTTTTTTTGTCTAAATGTCTTGTACATGTGATTTGTATAGGTTGAATGTAGTATATATAATATGAATTGGGGTATCAATCATGAACAAGGAATACCAATACTATGTGCAAAGCTTCTTGAAGAAAGACTTGTTTTCCTTACATTAGTTATGGACTTGATAGTAGAATTAATAATTGTGTAAAGCGTATGGGCAAGTCCATGTTATTAAAATGTTTTCTACATAAATCTGAGCTTGGAATTTGATTCTTGTGGCATGTATGCAGCTTCTCCAAGTATATGTATATGAATCTATTATTGACCAAGGTCTAAAATGCTAACTAAGTCTCCTAAGTCTTTGAAATGATGTTTAAATTGTCTAATCAATTGCAAATGGATAGAATCTTGCCTTATAAATAAATTTTTCATATGCATGTCTACTAGGATTGAAATTTGTAACAAATGAAGCTCGAAGAAGCATCGAAGCTATCAGTATGTAAATATATAAATATATGTAAATGGAACGCAAGCTAAGGGGGTAAACCAAGATGGGAAAAACTTAGAAGAGATAGCTCCATGTGGACCTTATAAAAACCTTAAGAGAAATGGGTTGATTCCTAGTGCTAGGCACAACCATTGTGGAACCATCATAGCCAAGCCATGGGCTAGGTTTAAGTTTTTATACGTGTAGAAATTAACTATTGCAAGCATGGTCCCTCTGTTATTAGTTCTTGGAGTCCTTGAGACTCTTGCTCATATGACCTTTCACTAGCAACTAATACTTTGGAATCTTGAACCTCACAAGTTATCATAGAGTCACTCCTATCCAATATTCCGAGATTGTTTTATTTGAGGTTCTATTTGGAGACAAAAAAAAATGTTTTTGTCATATGTTGTACTTAAATTTCCATCCCAACACCTCGATTTTCAAACCTCATAATGGTGAATATTGTTTGTCTTTTAACTGAAACCTTTCTGTCAACTAACGATAAATTTCTTGGTCTTGGCAGTTTAGCACTCAGTCTCTCAGATTTTATTTCAGGGAATTTTCTCTGAGATATGTTTCCACTGGGGGAGTTTCTTCCAAGATGAATTTGCAAGAGTGGGACTAATCTCGTATTCTCCTGAGATGGAGTTTCCTCTAACGGATTTTATCACCGAAGTGGGTTTCCTCTGAGGTAATCTATCAATGAGGAAGGCTTACCTCTGAGGAGGTTTTCCACCAAGGAATTTTCTTCTAAGATGGCATGGTAGGAGTGGGCTCGAGTGAGTATTTCCTCTGAGAAAGAGTTTTCTCCGAGAAGGAGTTTTCTCTGAGATGGAGTTTCACCGAGAAGGGTGTCCCCGAGGTGAGTTTCTCTCGAGATCGAGTTTTCTTTGAGATTTTGGAATCTTGGATCTCATAAGTTCCTGAAGTGCCACTCCAATCACACCTCTAAGAATGTTTCCTCCAAGAATAGTTTCTTCTGGGGTGACGTCGTTGCACTGGGTTGTTGCATTTACGTAAGAGAGGGTAGTTTACATGTATGCACATGTATATTTATATGTAATTAAATCAGGTCATGAACGGGTCAGAAGCTAATACACAAATTCCAAGTGATGGTGATGGGGTTGATGGGGACTACCATGTGGCAGGTTGATGATGTGGCTCAAAATTTTAAGTGGCCATAACTTTCGATCCAAAGGTCAAACCGGCAAAAAATTTATATCTCTAGAATTGTCACAATGATACAAACATGATGAAGTCATACATATGAAGTTTCGGGGAAGTTGAAAAATATTTAAATTTTAGACCCCATTTCCATAATGTTACCTTTGATCTCGGTTCAGCATAGTAACCACCTCCTTCTAACCTATGCTTTGGTGTGAATTAGGAGGAAGTGTGTTATAAAGTGGTATTAGAGCATCCAGGTTCAACACTTGGAATGGATGGGCTCTATTGTGCATTAGTAACAGGAGATTCCCACAAGGGGTCTCGTAATTATTTTTTAGAAAATTAACTAAACTAATTTTTAGGTGTTAAAATCTGGTATATAATTGATTGATTGTATGTAATGTTGATATGCTTACCTTGTGATTAATTATGTAGCATGTCACTAATGATTTATATGATTTTATTGTTATGGATGTGTTAACTTGTGATGTATTATTCAACTAGCCTTGCACCAACAGATATCTGAAAACCACTCAAGGTGATGACATCTATTATGTATTTGAATTTTTTTTAATCTAACAGTTATGTGTGTGTGAGAAAACACATAAGGCAAGAAGACACTAAGGATTAAAGAGATGATGACAACAATGGTGTAGTATAGCTCTGACCAATCATAGTATGGATATGTAGAAGAAAGATGGGAGGGGCAGACTCTCCTAACTTAATGGGTACCTTGAGGAGCCTAAGGGCCAAGTTTAGGAGTTGTAAGGTAGATAATGAAAGGTTGGTAAGGGATCAGGAAAGACAAGCTGATGTAAATGCATTCATACTACAAATCCTTTCTAACTTATAGAGACATAGGCAGTATGAGCTGGGGGTTAGTCATAGAGACAAGTAGAGACCTTTGGAGCCAGAAGAGAGAACAAATGGGGCAGATGGTATTAGTTCTAGGAAGAGGCACAAAAGGGAAAGTGAAGACATCGTGAGAGGGAATGCACCATTGAATATCACACGCATGAGCATCACCCTGGTAGAAATTCTATTTCCCTAATGGGAGGCATTATCATCATCATCATCATCACCAGGGAAGGAGAGAAAGGGACTATATGCTAGAGGAATTTAAGAAGGCAAGCCACCCACATTCGTGTTAATTTTCCATAGGGCTATATGGTTCTTTGCTTTGATAATTTCATTTCTCTATTAACACATTAATTTCACCCCATAACATCATAACATTTTTCATATTTATATCATTAGTTATCAGCCTATGCAACTATGTAGGAATAACAATAATGTCATCATCCATCCAAAGGAACATAAAGAAACATAAGAAGAAAAGCATGCATACATAGAGACACCAAGATTGGTCGGAGACCAGGGAAAAACCCATTATAGGGAAAACCCTCACAAATTCTTCTTCTAATAGATTGTCATCAAATGATTCAGCAAAAAAGAGTACAAGGATTCATATCTTCACAACATCTAGAATATCCATGAAATGCATCTAAATATCCAAACTTTGATCCTAATAAATGTAATGTATTGTCACTACTTGTAGCCTACTGCTGAACGCTGTTGTAATTGAGCGAAATCTTTGAAGTACTGCAATTTGATATTTGAGTCCTAGGCACATGGAGGAGGAGGTGAGTGAGCATCTATAGCATTGTTGGATGCTCCCTGGTGAACTCCGTGCGGGTGTTTGAGGAAAAATATGTTATGTACTGCCTCAAACCCCTGGAAACTCCCTTAATGTTGTTTTGCGAGCATCTATGATAGCCTGGATGCTCTCAGGACCATACTGGGCAAGCATACGGGGAACAAAATGAGTAGCAAAGACCCTAACCTCCCACACAATCCCATAACACTTTGTGCCAGAATCCAAGGCCCCATGGACGCTGTCAGGACCATTGTGTGCCCGAGTCCAGGGACTAACAATACCCAGTTTTTTGCCAGCATCTAGGGATCATAAAACCCTAGTTCAATGAGAGCTTCACCTTGTATCCTCGGACCTTTGTGCAAGCTTCCTTTGTCAGACCTGTGCAAGCCAATGAAAAAATAAAAGAGGAGAAGAGAGCTTGATCAATTATGTCAAAATGAGCTTGATGTATCTTCTATTTATAGGCTTCCATGAGGGTCCACTTGGCGTTGAGGCCAACCTGTCCATTGGTACATATGCATAGGGCTGACCTAATCAAATATAGATGAGTGGGTACATAAATTCGAAAACCAACTTCTTCTTGTCCAAATGAGGTGATCTTTAGGTTGATTTTGGTCCTCTTGAAAAGAGGAATTCAATGCAATCATAATTTATGTCATCTCAGTTATCCAAGGTGGAATTTGACCACAATTGCTTAATTTTAACACTCCCTCTCATTCAGGGAGAATTCCACCTATCACTATCTCACCATCGATCAACATGATAATCGTCCCATCTCAAGTATCTCATCATCTCGGATCATCAATGTACATCTCTTTCTTATTAATACTTATATCTTAACCTTCTCATATGTTGAATATTCTTGAATCTAAAAGAAGAATAATTTTCTATCAGAGGGGAGCTTAAGCTACCACCCTCTATTCATCAAGCTACAACCTGCAACCTCTTCCAGCGGGCTACTACCTAGAATCTTTGTTATCGTGATACTACCCGGGATCTCTTTCAGCAGGCTACTACCCAGAATATATTTCAATGGGCTACTAACCGGAAATATGTCAACGGGCTACTACCTGTAAATATGTCAATGGGATACTACCCGGAAATATACCATCAGGAAACTATCTGGAAATGTCATCGGGCTACTACCTGGAAATATGTGATCAGGCTATTACCCGTAAATACCATCGGGCTACTACTTGGAAATGTCTGCAGGGAGTCAAATCTATGACCCGCATCATCATCGAAGAGCATATCATTAGGGAGCACATCTCAAATTTGAATCACATTAGGGAGCTACTACTCAACCTAGAATCTCATGGGGGAGATACCACTATGACCCCACATTGAGATATAGGTGATATACGGGAGATACTACTCAACCCATATTATTGGCTACTGATCTTCCCATCAATGACCCTAAATATTCAAGTGGTAGAACACTTGCATCATAATCTAGCTTGGATGAGATACCCAACTTACCAAGAGGTAATGATCACATGCCTCCTCAACCGTTGGCCAGATGGAGAGGGATAATCCCAACAAGCCCATATTGTGGGTACAATGCCAACTCGAGTATACTCTAGAATGACCCAGATAGGGTGAGAAATTACTCCAATCTTATGGGTAAAAAATAGGGGTAAATCCATATTGTCTGGAGTTCCCTCAACCCCGGGATCCCTCTATCTCAATCCCATACCCTGGAAGCTCAGAAAGGGGAGGAAGAGCTTGGCTCAGTGTCCTCAATCAGTGTTATTCTCATCATACTCATATCATCGTACTTGTATCAAGTAATCATCATCTATTAGCAAAGGTCTCCTATTTATATAGGACATCAAATAAAATAACATGTCAAAGAAAAAATAATCATATAAATCACAAAAGGATACCATAATCATCCTCCCTCTCAAGGAGGTGCCAACCGCAAGCCTAAGCTTGTCTCGTATAGTTGCACTGTCTCAATATATGAGAGTATCGTGTTCCCAACTATATATATGGGACTCTCTGCCAATCGAATCCCAATTTTTATTATTGTAATGTATCCATGTCATATCCAGATCATGCTCATACATCTCTCTAAGGAGCTTATTCATCTTGTTATTCATGATAGCAACATCGTACTCAACCTCAATTGTGTCACAGACCTCTCATCATGGCAGATCTTATACTAAGGCAACACTCATATGCGCTCATCTCATTAATAATCAACATCAACATATCCATACAATCATATAATATAGGAAGAATATCTCAGACCAAGAATAGATCATATCATGCAAACATTTCGAAGGATTCTTCAAGGTAACTCACTATATATGAAGTGGCTCAATCATGAACTTATTCAGGTCTTGTTGACCACTATGTCTCAACGACCCATAGCAGTACACCCCCTTCTTTCGCAAAAGGGATAGCGCATGATCGATGTGTCTGTGACGTTCAGCGATCACCATCAGCCTAATCATCATGTTATAATGTAAACCCTTTCTGCATGTGTAAAATGTAAATAATCTCAGCATATCCGTGTCATGTATGTAATTTCCTAGATAAACCTACTTTTTTGGTGACGATATACATTCCGGGAGGTTTTTTGTCTCACCGATCCATTCTTGGATGGTCGGCAAAGTTTTCCTTCAGTCTTAACCCAAAGATGGGATGGATTTTGTCACTTGAGTCTTAGGCAAGTCCTAGTGTTCTAGATCGAGTCTATGTAAAAGTCACTTGCGAATAATCCTAACTATTTGGTTAGGTTATTTTGTTACAACTTTCTTGGTTGTTGAATTATATTTGTGTCGCGGAAGTGGGTAGTCTTTGAGGGCCTATTTCAAATGGTTTTTCTCCCTTGTGATGTAAAATATTATTAAAATAATTATGTAAAGTGTCTTGAGGGTTGGAAAAATAATTTATCCCCTCATTGGTTAATTAATTAAATTTTCTGGCCAAAAATTAATTAAAATCCTAAGTGAGAAATTTAATTAATTCTAGGTCCTAGATAAATTTAAATTCTCCAAAGGAAAAATTTGTCAGTCCTTAAAAATCAAAATTTAAAAGGTCCCGGGACTAAAGTAAATTAATTATTTTGTTAAATTTTAAGCCTTGATCCCTGGGGGTTAAGTCAAAGTCAATTTTTTGAGGAAATTAACTCAAAAATTTTATTTTTAAGTTAATTAAAATGCATTTAATTGAAAAAATCGAATCTCCTCAAGAATTTAAAATTTCAATGGATGAGATTAAAAGAAATTTTGATCCTCAACAATGGTCGAGATTGATTTGATGAGGATCACTTGAACTAGCCATTGGAGGATTTATATTTAAATAGGAAGTCATTTGTTAGTCAATTGATTCGACCTTTGAGACGTGTGCTATACGAAAAGCTCTTGTGTAATTTTTTTTATAATAAAGAAATACTTTGGAGTTAATTTTTGTGGGTGTTACTCTTCATGGAAATACTGTAAGATGTATTATTTTCATGCGTAAATTTTTTTTAGTCATTAATGATAGCTTCTGAAGAGTGATTTGAGTACAGGTATCTTGATTTTTAGATCATCGAGCATTCGGAGAAGTTTTCAGTTGGACCAGCCAACTCCCTATCCATGTTTTCTGAAGAGCCAAGCTTAATTTGATCTCGGGCTTATCATAATAATTTTATAAGTGATGCATGAAGGGCTTCGAGCTAATCACCTCCTCTAAAATCTTAAAATTTTTATTTTTTTATGTGCGAAATTGATAGATCTAGATGTTGAGAGCTTTAGACTATCAGATTTGGGAGTGGAGTTGGACTCGCACTCCTTAGATCTGATAGATCTTCCATTTTCGTACACAGATTTGTAAATTATTATTTTTTTTGGTTTTTTGGGTGTTTCTTGTTGTCCTGCAGCTACAGATCTAAGTAAAGAAATCGTGTAGAGTCCAAATCTAGGCCTTGGAGGGTAAGATCTAAATCTCTAGGGTTTTATTTGCATAATTTTGCAGGGAGATTATTCAAAAGATTTTACAATCCAAGGTTTTAATTTTTTTTAAATCTGAAGAATTTTTTAAGGGTTTCATTAATAAATCTGAAGCAGAAGATTTCAACATTTTTTAATCAGAATTTTTGGGGTTTTCTGGCTACAATTTGTCTAAGTTATTTTTTAATTTTTGGTTTGGTTTTAATTTTGTTGTGCAATTTCGAAATTTTTTCTGCAAGGCCCGCAGCCTTTTGCTCTTGCCTGGGGTATTTACTTTCATTGCAGCAAAGAAATTTCGATTTTTTTTAAAAACCATCTATTTGGTCGGCGGTTCTATCTTCCTCACCCCTCTGTCAAGTTGTTTCCAACTGCATGAGTCCCTCAAACTCTGTCAATTTCTCTCATTTATCTGCAGCATCCTTCATTCTCTCACCCTCTCAGATTCGCAGCCATTCCTCGTTGCTCCATACGTTGTCTTTCTTCCATAAACCTGCAATCCTCTATTCTCTACATGTTGCCTGTCGACACATCTCCATCCCTCTTCCCCGCGGAGTCTGTTGTCCATGCCTCTCCTGCCCATAGCCTTTCGTGTCTTCATTCGACCGTAGATCCTATCTGCGACCTCTCCATCTTTGTTGACCTGCAAAAAAAAAAATTGAGTTCCATCTGTCCTACAAACACAACAGCAAACATACGCATTCCATCTTATTTTCTTTGTGATATATATGTTTGGTTAGGTTAAGTCTCCTTTTTTGTTTAGTTTAATTTTAAGTTTGTATATGGTTAGAGTTATTGCGTTTGTATTTTTTTTGTTTCATTTGAAATGCACTTAGGTTTGATTTTTTTTGGGTTTATTTAATTTCATTCCACCATTCGAATTTTTTGTTTAGGCTTTTGTTTTTCAACATTTTTTATTAATGATTTGACATTGTTTTGCTTTAACTTTCTTTACTTTTCTTTTCTTTTCTTTTTTTATTTTATTTTTTATTTACATTCAAAAAACATTAAAAATTTCTAAAAATTTAAAAATCTCTAAAATTTAAAAAATCAAAAATCCTAAAAATTTAAAAAAAATCTAAAACATTCAAAATGAAATAAATTAAACAGATTTGCGCATTCACATTAAAAAAATTATTGTGGCCTATGGCCCATTAAAATTTTAATTTATTAACCCTTTGATTTTTACTTCTTCAAATTGCTTAAGGAATAATTAAAGTGTTAATTTAAAATTCCTTGGTGTTTCTGGTGTTAAGCATTAAATCTTAAATTTTCATGATTCTTCTATGGTCAAGGTGCTATAAATGTTTTAAATTATATTGGATATAGGAGAAAGTTAATTAATTCTAGATCTATACCATTAATGGAAAATTATTTTAAATCTAGAATATCTTGCATATTGCAGTTTTGGGCATTTATATTAATCATTCCTGATTGTCACCATTTGTCACATACTGGAAAATTGCTCTGTATAACTTGTTTTCTTATTTAATCTATGGTTGTTTCAAATTAAAGGCACTGGTCTGTAGTCATTTTTAACTTATGATTGTGTCTATCTATCTCAATTGACCGAAACTTATTCTAAATTCATCAAGTTGTTCATCCTTAAAATCTCCTAGAGCTTGTATTCCACAGGCTACCCTCATTCATTCACCTTAGGGACTACCCCCCTTGACTTCTCTAGGAGAGATTCTAAACATAGTGAATAAGGATTAGGGTGACAACCCTTACTCTGAACATTAAGGCAATGCCTAGACACTTTGTGCAACAACATTTTTGGCGTTGTTGCAGGGGAGAGAATTTTTTTGTCCTTGGTCCTCATGAAATTTTCCTAATCATATAATCTTTCATCACTTATTATCCCATCAGCACAACATTTCCTGGCATCATTTGATATTTCCATCGACTTATCTTTCGTAATCTCATTAATCGTTTCATCTGCACTTTTAACACCTAAACATTTCAGTTCGTTTCTTGTTTGGGTGGTGACTCCACTTATTCATCCATTATTTCTCAGAAAAAAAGTCCTCCCTTATATCCAATTGTTTTTGCCTTTTGGATCCTACAGATAGATTCATGTTCAGGTGGTGACTCCACTTCTTTCATTTCTTACAAGAATTTCTACTAAAAGCTCACTTCTTGTGCATCTCTTGATTTTCTTGAACAGGTATCTCTCTCTAGCATCCATTTGGTCCCTCCTTATCCCTTTAAGCAAGTCATCATGGATGACTTGTTTACCCCGTGTCACTTTGATAACTTTCTCCATGATATGTCGGAAGATGCCATTCATAAATTGACTTTGTTCTCAGGTGGTGATTCAACCGCTGCTAGAAAGCATCTATGTAGGGTTACTCATATAATAATCAGATATCGTAGTTCTTCCCAATATAAAAATGAAGATGTCAAGATGCATCTATTTGCCTTTTCTTTAGAGGGTGATGCTTTGAATTGGTTTCATAATTGTCCTGAGTATTCTTTCCCTTCTTTACAAGACATCATCAATGCTTTTACAAATAGATATGAAGATCAAGGTGGTTCGCCTTGTGCCCCTAATACTATGCAACAGGATGAAAGTGATCTTGTAAAAGATCCAACTGCCAATGAAATACTTCAAGACAATTCTCCATATCGAAATGCATCATATTGTAGCAATTGTGAATGTTCTCATGATGAATCCACTTGTATGGTTGCAAGATGAATCCATGATAGTAGAAAAGCAGGAACAAGTTGTCAAATCAGTGTCGACAATGAAAGGGAAAATGATAAGCATCTTATAGAAGAACTAAAGTAGTTGGTTAAAGACATGCAGTTTAGTCAAACACAGCTGGTAAAAGATATGGAGCTTAATCAAGAAAAACTTATAGTTGATTACACCAGGGATATGAGAACTTTATACACCTAGCTAGAAAAACGTGATAAGGAGATGGAAATCATGAAAATTAAACATTATGATCACACAGCCACCGTAGTAGTAAAGTGTGCTCAGAATATGGAGGCTCATCATGAGAAAGAAAGGACTTCCATGCAAAACTATTTACTTGTCATGAGAGAAAAAAATGCTAAGGAAATGGAAACCATGAAAGCTAACCATGACAGAGAAATGAGCTCTATGCAAAATTGCTTGATGACCATAAAACCAGATAATGAAAAAGTAATAAAAGATATGGAAGTTGGTTAGATATGTCTTCAGAATATATTATTGACCATGAAGGCAAACCATGCCAAGGAAATCAGTGCTTTGAAGGTTGAACACTCTAACCAGAGGATGCCATAACAATACAAGTATGCAAATTTCAGCATCAGTCAAAGGATGAAAGAAACAAGGAAACGTCAACAGATCATAAGTCTCCTTGTCTGTTGCAGCAAGCTCCATATTATTATGAGGAGGTCATTTGTTCCATTGAAAAGTGGCTAATTGAAGGTGACCTGGATAAAATGGAAATTAATAAGAATCATATTGATGCTCACATGGCTAATCCACCAATCATAAAATATCAAGTTATAACTCATGACACCTGTGAGACTAATCCATCATTCTTGACAAAGCAGATGCGGAATGAAGAAAGACATGTCATGCATATCTTACATACTTCATCTGAGAGTTTTGAAGCAGAATGTTCTACATCATCAGTGATACAATCTGCCACAAAGAAAAGACGCAAGAGGAAGAGAATGAGAAAGTGATTCAATGCATCATATGGCTGCGAGCAGCTTGATTTTCAAATGGGAAAAAGTCCTAATATGTGCAGGATTGGACATGGAACATCTAAGAAACAGCCAACAGATTTTCCTGAAAGGGGAAAATGCTCTGCATGCGCTACATTGAATGCATCTGATGCCATGGGGCATCCTTTGTATTGTATTTATAACCTTATAACCTGTTATTTTAGTATTTTATTTTGTAGTTAGATTTATGTTTTTCATGTTATTAGGATAGTTAATAAATCAAGAGCTTATATCTTTCTTGTGCTTAACATTTTATGATGATTTTGTATGGACACTACTTATGTTATATTATGTGTTGCGTGGATGCAGCAACGTGTCCCCAAGTAGAGCCAAATGTTGAACACTACATTTCAACGACCCATAGCAATACACCCCCTTTTTGCAAAAGTGATAGCGCCTGATCGACGTGTCTGTGTCGTTCAGCTATCATCATCAGCTTAATCATCATGTTTTAATGTAAACCCTTTCTGCATGTGTAAAATGTAAATAATCTCAGCAGATTTGTGTCATGTATGTAATTTCCTAGGTAAACCTACTTTTTTGGTGACAATCTACATTTCGAAAGGTTTTTTGTATCACCAATCCATTCTCGGATGGTCGACAGAGTTTTCCTTCAGTCTTACCCCAAATCCAGAATGGATTTTGCCACTGGAATCTTAGGTGAGTCCTAGTGCTCTAGATCGAGTCTATGTGTTGCACAAAATATTGTCACCATGACATTCTGCAATCAGTGTGAGTCTATCACCACTCATACTTTCCTCCTTTGCAAGTCTTAAACCTCAGCTCTTCATGTCAAGCCTTGAAAAATGAGAGAAAGCCCTTAAAAATCTCTAAAACTTTGGTTCTGCACTTTCTCTTAGCATTACCTGCGGTCCCGCACCCACTGGTCATATCCCCTGCGGACCTGCCTGCTCTGTTTCGGTGTAATGGGTGCGGACCCCTGTAAAAGTCAAAAAGGCGCAAGTATATTCTTAAAAACTCACTTTGGGTTATTTCTGGAAGCTTCTAGAGGGAATCTTGAGGTGGCAAGTTCGCTCCTTTGAGGTTCATGCATCCCATACCTAAAGGAGCTAACCCCTTGATGTGAGGAGCTTATCCCTTTGAAGGAGGACTCTATCCCTTCATAGGTGGACCTGTAACTTCCTTCCTCTGCACTATAAAACGACGCGTTGGGCTAGTTACTAAGGAGGTTGAAAGCTGAATATTTTTTAGGGTAAATGCTGTTGGAATTTAGACTTCCTAATTGAGCTTGAGAGGAGAGATTACATACCTTTTGATCTTATTGGGAAGAGTGTGAGGCTTGTCAAAGTAGAGGATATTCTTTCTTGGACCCTGGGAGGAGCTTGTACAACATCAAGGCACCAAAGATTGTAAAGTTTCTTCTTATTTTCAAAGTTAATACAATCAAGTTTATTTTTCTCAATAAGCTGTCTTGTATGGTTTATTTCATGGATTCCTTGATCACCATAATGAATATGATTTATTATATTAGCTATGCAGATGTTATTTGATGTGTGCTTGTTTGTGTTTGCAGGTTCTCAAAAGGAAACTCATTCGGACGGTCAAAGCATGGCTACCACAAACTAGCGTTGGACTTAAGGTAGGGTCTAAAACACCTCTTGGTTTTTATTTATAAATCACAATATTTAGAGAAAGGTAGATTTGCTTGTTCTACTTGTCGCTAGATATCTGTAGATACTAGGGAGATCGGTCTTGTCCGCAAGAACGATTTATCCGGCCGACACTATGTAAAAGTCATTTGGGAATAATCCTAACTATATGGTTAGGTTATTTTGTTACAAATTGCTTAGTCTGTTGGATTATATTTGTGTCGCAAAAGTGGGTAGTATGTGAGGGTCTATTTCAAATGGGTTTTCTCCCTTGTGATGTAAAAGATTATGAAAATCATGATGTAAAGTGTCTTGAGGGTTGGAAAAATAATTTATCCCCTCATAGGTTAATTAATTAAATTTTCTTGCCAAAAAATTAATTAAAATCATAAGCGAGAAATTTAATTAATTCTAGGTCCTAGGTAAATTTAAATTCTCCAAAGGCAAAATTCGTCGGTCCTTAAAAATCAAAATTTAAAAGATCCCGGGACTAAGGTAAATTAATTATTTTTCTAAATTTTAAGCCTTTGATCCCTGGGGATTAAGTCAAAGTCAATTTTTTTAGAAATTAACTCAAAAATAAAATGCATTTAATTGAAAAATTCGAATTTCCTCAAGAATTTAAAATTTCGACGGATGAAATTAAAATAAATTTTGATCTTAATTAGGTCAAGATTGATTTGACGCGGATCACTCGAACTAGCTGTTGGAGGATTTATCTTTAAATAGGAAGTCATTTGTCAGTCAATTGATCTGACCTTTGAGTCGTGTGCTAAGCGAAAAGCTCGTGTAATTTTTTTCGAATAATAAAGAAAAACTTTGGGTTAATTTTCACCAGTGTTACTCTTCATGGAAATACTATAAGATGTATCATTTTCATGCGTAAATGTTTTTTAGTCATTAATGATAGCTTCTAAAGAGTGATTTGAGTACAGGTATCTTTCTCAGTCACTGGGGTTTAAGTGATAATTTAAATTTTGAATGTAATAGCAGGTATTCCTATTTATCCAAATTTTATTATCATTTTCTCACTCTATTTTGATTGTTGGATTGAGTTTTGCAGGAAAACCTTGACTTTTAGATCATCAGGCATTTGGGGAAGTTTTCAGTTGGACCAGCCAACTCCCGATCCGTGTTTTTTGAAGAGCGCAACTTAATTTGATCTCGGGCTTACCATAAGAATTTTACTAGTGATGCATGAAGGGCTTCGAGCTAAGCACCTCCTCTAAAATCTTAAAAATTTAATTTTTTCATGTGTGAAATTGATAAATATGGCTGTTTAAATCCTTAGACTATCAGATCTGGGAGCGGAGTTGGACTCGCACTCCTCAGATCTTATAGATCTGCCATTCTTGAACATAGATCTGTAAATTTTTTTATTTTTTTTCTGGCTTGGGTTTTTCTAGGTTTTAGTTTTATCATTGTATATATAGTTTGGGTGTTTCTTGTTGTCCTGCAGCTACAGATCTAAGGAAAGAATATGTGGAGTCAGGATCTAGGCCCTGGAGGGTAATATCTGGATCTTTGGAGTTTTATTTGCATAATTTTGCAAGGAGATTATTCAAAAGATTTTATTGTCCAAGGTTTTAAATTTTTTTAAATCTGGAGAAATTTTTTAAGGGTTTCAGTAATAAATCTGAAGCAGAATATTTTAACATTTTTTAATCAAAATTTCTGGGGTTTTCTGGCTACCATTTGTCTAAGTTATTTTTTAATTTGCTAGTTCGGTTTTCATTTTGCTGTGAAATTTCGAATTTTTTCTACAAGGCCCATAGCCTTTTGTTGTTACCTGGGGTTTTTATTTTCATTGTTGCAGAGACTTTTCGATGTTTTTTTAAAAACCCTCTATTCGGTCGGCGACTCTATCTTCCTCACCCCACCATCAAGTTGTTTCCACCTGTGTGAGTCCCTCAAACCCTGTCAACTGCTCTCATTTATCCACAGCATCCTTCATTCCCTCACTCACTCAAATCCACAGTCATTCCTTGCTGCTCCATATGTTGTCTTTCTTCCATAAACCTGCAGTCCTTCGTTCTTTGCGTGTTGCCTATCCACACATCTCCATCCCTCTGCCCCGCGAAGTCTGTTGTCCATGCCTCTCCTGCCCACAGCCTTCCATGTCTCCATTCCACCATCGATCCTATTTGTGGCCTCTCCATCTTCGTTGACTTGCAAAAAAAACTTTTGAGTTCCATCTGTCCTGCAAACACAACAGCAAACATACGTGTTCCATTTTATTTTCTTTGTGATATATGCATTTGGTTAGGTTAAGTCACCTTTTTTGTTTAGTTTAATTTTAGGTTTATATATGGCTAGGGTTATTGCGTATGTATTTTTTTTAGTTCAACAACATCTTTAACTTCAAATCGGAGTGTCCAAGTATTTTCATTTCCACTTTTAAATGCTTCTTTAATAGCTTCACAATATAGATTATCTTTTCCCAACTTTAGAAATCGATTCACCATGCCATGATACATTATTACAAGTTTCAGAATCCATCTCCCTCTTACTTATATCATCAAGATTTAACCTGACAATAGTAGATCGTCAGTATATAAAAACTAAAATCAAAGTCAAATTCATACCTTGGAACACTTCTGAGGCAAAGGCTTGAATCAACACATCATCTTGGATTTATCACATAACTATCAATGTGGACATATTTGGATCAGGGGGAGCTTGCTTCATACAATGCCCACTACAACCAAAACACTTTACCAAACCAACATGCCCAACCTTTCATAAATCCTTATTGTACAATCAAATCAACAAAATCAGCTCATCAAAGTTTACAATCCATATCAATATTAATATCAAATGTCATCAATATCTAAGTGTCAATTAGGTGAACCAGATACAAGTAAGTCATTACATCATGCCAACAGGTTGTGATCAACCACGTAATATCATTCAATTCATTCCCATAATACAAGTCATTGGAAGTCACTATGCTCATATATCAAGGCAAAACATTATTCTTCAATTCAAAATATTAGACATCATGTCAATATCTGAATTTGTTATCATAGTAAGATCTATAGTCCAAGACATATCTCATTCATTGAGTTAGAGATCTAGGTCATCATCAGACATCATACAGCTCATATATATCAATCAGCCAAATCATGTCAAACTCTTGCAACACAAACTTCAACCACAATGACATATCTATATGTATGTCTTGGTCACCTACAAACATTCAAATTTCCCTCTGGCATCCTCAAGGTGAAGATCTTATTTTGTGCACAAAACTTCAATTTTGTGTCCAACGGGAATAATCCCACCTATGGGCCTTCCTTTGTGCAAGTGAGGCTCAGGCTCCTATTGTAGATCAACAATGTAAAATACCCATAAATCATACTTCAATAGTACATATAATGAAAATGGAGAGATTCTCCTTTAGAATGAGAATCCACTTCATTCATCTTCTTTCATGTCATCAACATGTCTTTCATAGAGTCATGAAATAGCATATATGTTAGATCATACAATCAAACATATATCCATCATGGTCATAACATGCTCATGTTATCACCACATCATGACATCAATATTTCATCAAAGGTTAGATTCACATGATAAGGACAGCAAACAGGTGTGACGACATACTTCAAAGATCATGAACACAATATCACTTTTATCAAGTCAATCCATCAGGTTAGCACATTCAGTTTTACCATATGCCATAATTACTATCAAATACATGACCACAGTTAATAAGAGATCTAGAGTATCAATCTCATAGTTCTATCATCAAGGTTACCATAGGATCAAGTGAGGTCATTCAATAAAACTTTACCAAAACAACAAGAGTGTCAACATACTTTCATCATACTTATCAAATGCATTATGAGTATCAATGAGGTAACCTTATATAAGATATCCATCATGTCTTATTCATGTCAAGTGTCAAGAGTACCATTAACTAGAGTCAAGGTACTATAATTAGGATCTCCAAGAGTAATAAATGTTAGCCAAACATAAAGTTATGCCACTATATCCAAGATCAACAATAAGTAGCTTCATAGAATCAAGAAGATCAACATGATCAATATATTCAATACCAGGTGCACCATTTAATCGTAGGAAACATAATTCCAGATCTCTTTCATACGCAAGCATGATACATTTGTGAAGGATACATTCTCAACATACCATAGGTTTTACCTAGTCATCCAATGTTATAACTGCAACATAACATTGAAACAATATACATTTCATACCTTGTAGAGTTCAAATACTTGTGCACCTTCTCGTAGGCAGCTTGTAGTGCTTGTCACCTTTTCATCAATTGCCTCTTTATATCTTTCCAAATCTAGATGTTATGTTCTGCATCTCAAATGATCCTTAGGAGTGATCCACTTGTCACATCTCTTCAAGGAGGTTAGATACAAATATACATGCAGGAAGTATAATAAATGATGAAAACAATAATCATAATAATTCGATCCATAAGTCTAAACAAGAGTAAAGACACAAAGAAACATTATAAGTCATCCAATACTTATCTTCAATGAGAGGTGAATCTCTCCCTCTTAAACCAGCCTTCAAGAGTCACCACGATTCATATTCCACATAATAATGTTACCTTCAATAAAATTTATCAATAACTAGGTCATCTAGGGCTTCAACACTTCTATCACAGGTGTTTGAGCATCTTCGCATAGACCATGTTAGAGTTTCATACATCAAATCTCAAGTATTTGCCATAAACCAGGGTTTCTCTCAAACACTAACCATCAAGTCCTTATGCACTAACTACCAAGGGTTTCCTTCATATCCTAGGATTATTTTAGGTCTCCACCATCCTCTTCTTGCTTCCATCAAAAGTGTCTCCATGGGGGTGATCTCCATGGCTTTTCTTCAGCCCAACTCTGATACCAAGTTAATTTTCCATAGGGATATATTGTTCTTTTCTTTGATAATTGCATTTCTCTATTAACACATTAATTTTACCCCATAACATCATAACATTATTCAGATTTACATCATTATTTATCAACATATGCAATTATGTAGAAATAATAATAAAATCATCATCAATGTAGTGGAACATAAAGGAACAGAGGAAGAAAATCATGCATACATAGACACACCAAGATTGGTCAGAGACTAGGGGAAGCCCACTATGGGGAAACCCCTTTCAATTTATTCTTCTAATAGATTGTCATCAAATGATTTAGAAAAAGAGAGTACAATGATCCATATCTTCACAACAACTAGAATATCCTTGAAATGCATCTAAAAATCAAAACTTTGATTCTGATAATTTTAATGTATTGTAATTGCATGTAGCCTATTATTGAACATTGTTGTCACCAATCAAAATATTCAGAGCATTGCAATTTCCTCTTTGAGTCCTAGACACATGGAGGAGTTGAGCGAGTGTCTATAGTGTAGTTTTTAACCCTGTACAAAAATTACCTGCATACGAATTCTAAAACACGGAAAATAAACAATGCGAGAGCATAACACATAAAACACATATACACAGAGATTTCCCTTGGATCCCAAAACCGGGACTACAAGATTGATTTTTCATTATTTTTCTTTCAATGTTACAATACATATTTATACATGTCAAAGAATCCAATACCATGGGCCGAAAACCATCGCGTCCAAAACCATGTGCGAAAACCATGCACAAAACCATAGGTAGGTCTGCCCAACCTAATATAGGGTCCAAAAAAATTTCCTTGGGGCGTTGCCCCGAACCCGGTAGAGGGGGGCTAACCACCCCCCTCAAACCCCCCCACTACGTAGTCAGCGCAACAAAGGGAGGGCTCTGCCCCCCCCTCTAACCCCCCCCCCCCATTAACTAGGTGGGCTAGTCGTGGAAAGAATATAACACAACCCAAAATTATTCCACTTGTTGTTTTCTTTCCACAGTGGGCCACAGGAGAGCTTAGTCATTTATCCAACCCTGAAACACCCATTGTTTCTCTACACCAAGAGAACTTCTCAGAGCTCACAGATTTTGTCAATGCATCTACAATATTCTTTAAAGTGTCCACGTTTACCAGAAACACCTTTTTTTCTTCTATCATATACCTCACAAAGTGATACTGAACATCAATGTGTTTTCTCTTTGAATGGTAAGCAGGGTTCTTTGCCAAGAAAATTGCACTTTGGCTGTCATATTCTATCCTTATAGCTCCCTGTACTAACCCCATACTTGAACACAATCTCTGCAACCAAATTTCTTCTGTGCTTGCATGAGTGGTTGCCATGTATTCTGCATCTGTAGCTGATAGTGCCACTATAGATTGTTTCTTATTCATCCAACTGACACCACCTCCAAATAGGTTAAACACATACCCACTTGTACATCTTCTCTGATCCAAATCTCTAGCCCAGTCTGCATCAACAAAGCCATGAATATCCAACACTCTGTCTAATTCTGGTCTTCCTTGGTAGCACAAACCATAATCACTAGTGCCACACAAATACCTGAAAACCCGCTTCACTTTTGTCCAATGCTCCTTCCTTGGTTTTGACATAAACCTTCTCAATACTCCCATTGTATGTGCAATGTCTAGTCTAGTATAGACCATTGCATACATCAGGCTACCGACTACACTTGCATATGGAACACGGGACATGTCCTCTTCCTCTTCTTGTGTCTTGGGACACCATTCCGCAGATAACTTTACACCTACAGGGATAGGAACCTTCACCGGTTTACTATCCTGCATATTAAACCTCTGTAGTATTGTCTCGACATACTTCCTATGATTTAACCAAAGCTTCCTCTTTGCTCGATCTCTTTTAATTCCCATGCCCAAAATATAGTTTGCAGCACCAAGATCTTTCATGTCGAATTTGGAGGACAATTTGGTCTTCAAATCTTGGATAATTTATTTGTCATTTCCAACCAGCAACATATCATCCACATATAAGACTAGATAAATAACATGGTCACCAATTAATTTAAAATACACACAGTGATCTGCTTTGCTTCTGGTGAAGCCAAGTCCCCGTATAAATGTATCAAATTTTTTATACCACATCCTTGGTGACTGTTTTAACCCATATAGAGACTTCTTTAACTTGCATACCAGTTCTTTCTTACCCTTCATCGCAAAACCTTCATGTTGCTTCATGAAGATCTCCTCTTCCAAATCCCTGTGAAGAAATGTTGTCTTCACATCCATCTGTTCTACCTCAAAATCAAAAGCAGCAGCAACAGATAAAAGTAATCTAATAGAAGCTACCTTGGCAACAGGAGAAAAAATATCACCAAAATCAATTCCTAGCACCTCGGAATAACCTTTTGCTACCAACCGAGCTTTGTATTTCTCCACCTTTCCTTCTGCATTTGTCTTCTTCTTGAACACCCATTTTCTACTGATGGGTTTCCTTCCAACCGACAACTCCACGAGATCCCAAGTCTCATCTTTGTACAAATATGCCATTTCATCAACCATGGCCTCTTTCTAGAGTTTTCCATCCTCTAAATCTACTGCTTCCTTCATAGTTTTGGGGTCATCATCAGTGACAGATAAAGCAAAATTTGAACAGAAAGCAGATGGACTATACCTTTCTAGCTACCTTCTTTCTCGAACTGATCTTCTCACAACCAGAGTTTGTGGCTCTTCATCTTTTGATTCCTCCTCTATTATAGAGTATGATTCTTCCTCCTTAAGCTCAAACTCTATCTTCTCAGGTTCCTTTGGTTGGACTTCATGTTTAATAACATATTTCAACTCTCTGAACACCACATCTCGGATGTACACAGCCTTCTTTGTTACTAGGTTCAAAAGCTTATAACCCTTTAAACCATCCTTATACCCAATAAAGATGCACTTTTCAAATTTACTATCCAACTTGGTTCTTTTCTCCTTTGGAACATGTACATATGCATCACATCCAAATACCCTCAGATGTGAAAGAGAGGGTTTCTTACCAGTCCATACCTCTTGTGGAGTCTTATCCTCCAACGCTGATGAAGGTGATATGTTGACCAGGTAACATGTTATCTCCACCGCCTCTACCCAGAATTCCTGTCCTAACCCAGCAACACTGAGCATGCTTCTTGTTCTTTCCATCAACGTCTTGTTCATTCTTTTTGCAACTCCATTTTTCTCATGTGTGTATGGAGTAGTCTTCTATCATGCTATACCACACTTCTTACAGAATTCTTCAAATTCCTTGCTGCAAAACTCTCCACCATTATCTGACATCAACAACTTTACCTTATTCTCTATCTTATTTTCCACCAAAGCCTTAAATTCTTTAAACCTGTCAAAGACTTCAGATTTATTCTTAAGGAAATATATCCATGTATTCCTTGAGAAGTCATCTATAAATGATACATAGTACACAGACTTACCTAGTGATGGAACCTTCATAGATCCAAACACATCATTGTGCACAAGCTCTAATATTTGTTTCGCCCTCTTACCACTAGAGGGGAAACTCATCCGATTCTACTTCCCAAATACACAATTTTCACAGAAATCAAAATCCAGAGAGCTATTACTCATACCTTCTACCATACCCTTACCATGAAGTATTCGAAGGCCCTTCTCTCCAATATGTCCAAGCCTTTGATGCCACGACATGGTCTTCTCTCCAGAGACCACTAGATTTTCAGCTCCACTTTTAGGAACCACAGAACTGTTGCACCCATCAACAACAGTGCTACCTTGCAGCTTGTACAGAGTTCCAATATGAACTCCCCACATCAATACCAATGTTCCCTAAACCATCTTGCAAGTATCCTTTTCGAACGTTGTTTTTACACCTGTATCATCCAGCTTTCTTACAGAAATTAGATTTCTAGCCAATGCAGGAATATGCAGAACACCTGGAAGTGTTCTAACCCTTCCACCTTGCAACTTCAACTTTACCTTTCCACGACCAACGATTCTAGCCTTCCTATCATCCCCTAAGAAGACATCCTCACGATTGTATTTCTCATACTCGTAGAACCACTCTCTATGGGGAGTGAAGTGAAAGGATGCACCTGAGTCAATTAACCATGGCTCATGATCTACATGTGTACTTGAATAATCCAGGTACACATCCCCACCTTCATTTGAGGTGGTTTTTGCCTCTACAGAAGGAGCATCATCAGATCCCTTTCCTTTGTCAGGAGATTTAGGTTTACAGTCCCTTTTGTAGTGCCCTTCCTTTCCACATTTCCAGGAAACCAGCTTTATAGTTTTTCCTGGAGATTTAGATCTCCTTCTAGATTTAGATCTCCCACTCGATGACTTATTTTTGTTTCTGTTCTGGGACCGTCCTTGTACAGACAAGGCATCACCATTTTAGCTCTCCATATTTTTCCATCTCATCTCCTCCGTTAGCAAGGATGAGACTATTTCATCAAACTACAAAGCAGTTGCATTGCTACCTATTGCAATAACCAAACTATCCCACGAATCTAGTAGAGAAAACAACAAATGGATGCACTTATCTTCATCTGAAATTTCAATATCAAAAGATAATAACTGACTTACCACAATATTAAATGCATTCAAATGCTCTGTCACTGAGTCTCCATCTTTCATCCTCAGGTTATACAGTTTTTTCCGTAAGAACAGTTTATTCACTAGACACTTAGATTGGTACAAAGTCCCTAACTTGTCCCACAAAGCCTTCGTCGTAGTTTCCCCTGATACATTCAGCAATACTGAATCTGAGACACACAATCGTATTATTCTCTTAGCCTTCTGATCCAACTTCTTCCATTCTTCATCAGACACTGTCGTTGGTTTAGTACTAGGATCTACTGCGATCCACTGATCTTTATCCACCAATAGATCCTCAATCTTGAGTTTCCACAACTCAAAACTTTGACCATTAAATTTCTCGATCTCTATCTTTCCACTGCTCGTCATCTTCTTTCACCACCAGAATCAAACCCGCAGATCGCCCACTGAGTAGCATCTACCATAGGCCCAAACGAAACCGCTCAGCAACAAAGGTGATGAGCCCCAAATTTGGTAACTTGTTGGGCTCATTGGGCCTAATTATCCTTATTCAGTCCTTGTTCAATCCTTCATTTTTCATAGCTTATGCATTATTTTTCAGTATGTTTATGTCATTTGTACGAATAAGGGTAGTCACTCTTCCTAGGTGGCTAACACGTGCTCATTTCAGGTTTTTTGACACATGTTGGAGCAAAACCGAGCAATCATGGGCTAGAAGACAGCCAAGCTTGAGTTGAGGATTCGTAGGGGGGTTGTCTATGGCATTAAATAGCCCTTCCTCTGGATCTTCACCCCCAACTTCAAGCTCCAAAGGCCACCAAAACCGGATCTAGAAGGTAGCCAAGCAGATTTTGTAAGGGGCTATCTACTCACAGTTTGGACAGCCAAGTCCCATAGATTTAGGAGGCCAGCTAGGGCCCTCGTGGTGTATAATTGTTAAGGCCTCAGCCTTCGTAAGGGACTTTTGAAACCATTGCATATTTTGCACTATAGTGCTGCTAGCTTTACTTTGTTCTCTTGTAGCCATTTTGGCATAACCCTTGACTTATGACTATTTTTTGATAATGAGAAGCAGTCTGATTTTATATCAACTCTGAGTTTTCTATAGGAGCAATAGCTCTCAGGGCTGGGCCCAACCTGAGAGCCTAGGGCTTCCTTTTTGTACTGTTACCTTTCCTTTATGCATCGTTGTTTTCCTTTTATGCATTTGAAACGTATTTCCTTTGGGCAAGATTTAGTTGTGTTAGTTAAATAGGTCACTGTTTATGAATAGAATTGCTTCAAATGTTTAAAATAGATTGGTAGCATAATAACAGGAAAAAAGCCCCAAGAAAAGGGTCAACAACACTCTCAGTTTCACCTCATCCTTATTGGATCAGGGGCTGGAATTGAAGAAACAGTGCTGCCCCAACAAAAACACTAGTTTACTTGACCATGCAATCCTTAGTGTACTGTTTTCATTTGTAGAAGTTAGTTATGGGTTCAGATCTCTGAAATGTTTCTTTGCATGATTGATGTACATGGTTTTCTTTCCAAATAAAGCTGTTGTTCATTCGTTTTATTGACAGTTAGATTAGATTAGCTAGGAATTTGATTATTTGCAAGACTTTGTTGATTCGGTTAAATGTACACTGTGCAGGGCATCTCTACCACTCTCTCATCCACCTAAGCTTCATCAGAGCCAGCTGTTCCATCCCCTAACTAGGTTCCTCATCTCACACCTGTCCTTTTGCCCACGTAACCCTACCTTCTTGCTCCATCATTGTCTTAGCCTTCTTTAAGCCAAGTCAGCCTTCTACACCCTCTCACCACTCCATCCACCAGTACCCAGGTTACTCCAGGCCCCTCTCATACCTCCCAATCCATTCATGCATCTTCCCTCACTCACCCATCCTCTAAAATCCACTTTTTAAACATCCTGTAGAAATTTCTGAACATCCTGTAGAAATCTCTGAACATCCTGTAGAACCCCTGCAGACTTCCTGTAGAAGCTCACAAATGAGGTTTTTTTATAGCCAAACTTTGTGAAACTCTCTGGAAGGGTGTTAGGGACTCCTTAGACCCTCTCTGAACCTTCCCAACCTTTTCCAAGCATTTCTCCTCCTTGATCCACCCCTGCACAGTAAAAAGCCAGTTAAAATCACATGCATGATAATTCTAATAACTTATTCAAAAATACAAAAAGATGTTTTCTTCAGGTAGAGGTAGTCTAGACACATGTATTTTACCTTCATAGAAGTAATGGCATCCCTTCCAGTAGTTTGCATTCTCTCCTTTGCATCAGTAGGACTAGCTAGTAGAATTAGGGTTTGCTAGGGTTTGCGTTACTTTTTGGCTTTCAGTTTCTTTCCGCAAGTAGATTAGCTTCCTTTGAGTTAGCTTTCATCCATCAGTTAAAAATCTTCTTCTAAGAGCTCATATAGGTTGGCTTAAGCCCCTAGTGGACTTGTGCCAGCAGACCAAGTGACAGCTGCGGCAAGAGCTAGTACTTGCGCATACAGCACCGTCACTTCCAAGTTTGTTACGAACTACCGGGTTGATAAAAGTAAAGAAGGGAGTCCCAAAAGTTGCAGCATTATTGTTGCAATAATGGAGCCCACCATCTTTTTGGCGCCGTTGTCGGGGAAGCGTCAGAGTATTGGTGATTGATGCTTTTCTTCTATTTTCTCCTACAACTTTCTACTAAGTAGTTTATTTCATTTCCATTCTGCAATTTCATTTCTACAAAAGTAAAGTAGACATTTCCTGCTTTCATAGATTAGACTTTCAATTCTGCAAGCGTAAAATAGAATTTCAATTTTTCAAGCATAGTCTAGTATTTCCTTCTCGCAATTTGATTTCAGCAGAGTAGATTAGTCCTTTCCTGCTTTCATTTCAATTTCGCATTTTCATTTCCTCAAGATAGATTCTAGTTAGTTGTAATTCCATCTGTTTCAGTTTTGCAGGTACAAGTAGAGAAAAAGCAAAAACAACCAAAAATCCTTTCATGCCTCGTAGGAACAGAGATAATACTGGAAAATTCTTACCCAACACCCCCACCACATCACTGAGTCAACCTTCTCTCTTCTCTGGTGACAGTGAGCCAGAAGAACCTATAGGTGAACTTCCTGAGATATACGAAGATCCTATAATAGAAGAAGAGTTAGAGAACACTCCATTTGAAGCCATGGCTGAAAACCAAAACGGTAGAAGAGAAGATGAGAGAATAAAAGGTGCCTTTCCCATCCGAGAGACCAATGGAGACATGAAAATGAAAAACATAAGCCCCTCCGCTTTACCTCACTTCCATGTATTGACTACTGAAGACCCTGATACCTTCCTGTTTGAGTTTGATGTCCTTTGTCGAACTTATGACTATGCTAAGGATGAGCAAAAGTTGAAACTCTTTCCCTCTACCCTCAAGGACGCAACATTATGTTGGCTCATGTGGTTACCTGGAAACAGTATCACCACTTGGGCTCAGATGCAGCAAGCTTTCAATGCCAAATACCGGGACTACTGTAGATCCAAGGAAACTAAGGGAGAAATCTTCCGGATGACCATGGGAAGCGATGAATCTTTAGAAGACTACGAGGAAAGGTTCCAACTCAGTTATAAACGGGCCAGGTGCACACTTGACCCAGAATCTCTGAAGTTGGTTCTGCTCCGAGGAGTCCCTGAAGACCTTCTGGACACCCTTAACATGCTAACTGGAGGAGACATCTACCAACTACCTTATGAGGACATAAAGACCGTGTTTAGAAACCATTCTAGGGCGGCCTGGAAGAGAGGTAGGGGGAATCATCTTTCAGCTAGTACCACCTTCTCCAAGCATGAGTTTGCTAACCAGATGGAAGACCTCAAGAGTGAGATGAGACAGACTATTGCCATGCAACTTGATACCTTCCGAATTCAGCAAAAGAAAGAAGAAGTTGAGAGGGCTTTGGCCATTTTTTGTCCTAGATGCACGAGGAAGAATCCCAAGAATGAGTGCCCATTGCACTCAGTAGAGGTATGTTTTGTTTGTGAGGAAGACCACCCCACCAACCAATGCCCTACCTTGCCTGGATTTAAAGCCATGTATCTAGGGGCTGAGGTGGCTACTGAACCTCTCTACTTACTCAACCAGAGGAGGCCACATGGACCCAGACCCTACCAGCAGGGGATGCAAGGGACATCCCAAGCTTATTGTAACCCCAACCAATCCGCTCATATACCTTCTTGGGGCCCCCCTGCTCATCCTTCCTGGTCCACACCTCCTTCGTGGTCTTATCCATCTCCATACCATACTCAACCTCCTTCTCATTCGTTTCACTCACATGCCCAGCCACAACCTCAGTGGAATGCACCTCAACCGGGGTGGAGGCCCCAGTACAACACTCCTCCCGCCATTTTGCCTCCACCACCGGCTCAACCACAACCATTACCTCCTACTCCTCCAAGACAACCCCAGATGCCTGCTCAACCAAACCCGAACCCCAACAACAGACAGGCCCAGCAGGTATATACTGGGGAGACAACATGCCCTACCTATGCTGTGGAGATCCAGGAGATCAACCTGTGATCTGGGAAGGTCCTTCTAGAGCGCCAACCTCCTCCCCTAGAGGAGGAGGAAGAGAAACAGGAAAGTGAACCCCAAGCCATTCCACCCTTTCCTGAGCGACTCACAGTAACCACACAACCCAACCCAGAAGAGAATGAGCTTCTGGGAGAACTCAAGCAGTTGTGTGTGAAAATACCACTTCTCCAGGCCATAAAAGATGTACCGATATACAAAAAATTGATTAAGGAGAAGTGTTTCAGGCACCCAGGCAGGCGAAAGAGAGATGCCTCAACCATCAATGTCATAGGACAACTGTCCGATCTCATGTTGGGGCAAGTAATCTGTCCAAAGTATTTGGACCCTAGGAGTCTTGTAGTTGATGTCCACATCAATGGCACCATCATACCCCACACCTTGATTGATCTAGGGGCCGCCATTAATGTGATGACCAGGGACACCATGCTTAAGCTCAACCTTAAGAGTTCCTTAAGGAAGACCTCGACAGTGCTGCAATTGGCAGACCGCTCCACCGTGACTCCCGAAGGGATTGTGGAAGATGTCTTGGTCTCTGTTGACTCCTGGGAGTACCCTGCGGACTTTTTGGTCTTTCAGCCAAAGGCAAAACTCACGGGATATCCCCTCATTTTAGGAAGGCCTTGGCTGGCTACTGTGGATGCTTACATCAGCTGTCGAGCAGGAAGCATGGCCATCAAAAATGGGCCTATGTCCAAACAGTTGGTCCTATACCCTCCTGCCCAACCTCTGCTAGAACATGACTTACCCCTCTGGTTGGAAGAAGGAGAGGAGGATGAGGTCTACTCTGCACCATTATGCACAGTAGAGGCCACCAGGGGAGGTCCTCAAACCGAGGATGATTTGATTGAGAACTTAATCCAAAATCCTCCCCCTGGTGCACTATCCTTGGAAGAGTTGGTGGAAGATACCCAAGCCAATGCTTTAGTGGACCTATGTGCGACTGATTCGACCACTCCTAGAGTTAAGAATGTGGAGTTTGGCCCTGAAAGAACTTTAAATATCAGCTCCTCTCTCTCCCTCTCAGGAAAAGGAGCTATGTAGCCTCTTGACCCACCATTTGGAGGCTTTTGCCTGGAGCTACAAGGAAATGAAAGGAATCCATCCCTCGGTCTGTACCCATCATATTTACATTAAGGAGGACTGCAAGCCAGTCAGGCAACCTCATAGGAGAATGAATCCAGCCCTTAACGACATTGTTAAAGAAGAAGTGCAAAAGTTGTTGGATGCAGGATTCATCTACCCTATATTGGACAGCGAATGGGTTTCCCCTCTCGTGTTGGTACCCAAGAAAAATGGGAAGTGGAGAATCTGTGTGGACTACAAAGAACTGAACAAAGCCACCAAGAAAGACCACTTCCCTCTACCTTTCATAGATCAAGTGTTGGATGGACTGGCAGGAAAGAAGCTTTTCTCTTTCCTAGATGGGTTCAGCGGGTATAATCAGATCCAAATCAGCCCGGAGGACCAAGATAAGACCACCTTCACTTGTCCATGGGGTACCTTTGCCTACCGAGTCCTTCCCTTTGGGCTATGCAATGCCCCTGCCACTTTCCAGAGAGTTGTATTGAGCATCTTTGCTGAGTTGGTTCATGATTCGGTGGAAATCTATATGGATGACTTTACTCCTTACGGGTCTAGCTTCCAAGAAGCCTTGTCCAACCTGGGAAAAGTTTTAAGCAAGTGCATTGAGATGAACCTGTCCCTCAGCCCTGAAAAATGTGAATTCCTCATGACTAAAGGGACTGTGTTAGGTCATACCATTTCTCGCCAAGGATTACAGGTGGATCCTAATAAAATTGCTATCATAAAAAAGGTTCCACCTCCTCAGAAGGTAAGAGATGTTCGGAGTTTCTTAGGCTTAGCGGGATATTATAGAAGATTCATTAAAGACTTTAGCAAGCTAGCCTCGCCATTATTTGGCCTCTTAGCAAAAGATGTTGAGTTTAAATGGACGGACGACTGTCAGAGGGCTCTGAATGAATTAAAGGATAAGTTGGTGTCCACCCCAATTTTGAGAGGCCCAAACTGGGCCCTACCTTTCCACATCCACACTGATGCCTCAAACAAATCCATAGGGGCAGCCTTAGGACAAGTTGAAGAAAAACTTCCATATGCCATATACTTTGTCAGCAAAAACTTATCCAAGGCAGAAATGAATTATACTGTAACTGAGAAAGAGTTCCTGGCCGTGGTCCATTCCCTGAACAAGTTCCGACACTACATCACTGGCGATCAAACATTTGTACATACTGACCATGCTGCAATTAGATATTTAATGAATAAACCTGATGTGAATGCTCGTATTATTAGATGGTTACTTTTGTTGCAGCAGTTTGATTTGACTATCGTTGACAAACCAGGTAATGAAAATGTTGTTGCTGACTTCTTGTCTATATTGGATTTGCCTGCAGGTGAAGAAGGAACAGTGGATGACCAGATGCCAGATGAACGTCTGTTTGCTATCTCAGTACTCTCTCCGTGGTTTACTGATATAGCAAACTATCTGGTCTCAGCACAGTTCCCTCCGCATCTATCCTCAAAGGAGAAGAGCAGAATTGTGAGGAAGAGTGCCTCATTCACTTGGATCGGGGGCAACCTGTTCAAACTTGGCCCCGATCAGATCTTAAGGCATTGTGTAATGGAGGAGGAAGTCTTTGACATCCTCCTAACCTGTCACGATGGGCCTTGTGGAGGACATTTTGCAGCCAAGAGGACTGCCTTCAAAATTCTACAGGCAGGCTACTATTGGCCCACTCTTCATCAAGACGTCAGAAGATATATCATCCAATGTGACCAATGCCAAAGGATGGGGAAACCGACTCCAAGGGACGAAATGCCTCTCCAACCTCAAGTGACTCTTGAGCCATTTGAGAAGTGGGTTATGGATTTTGTGGGTCCTATCAACCCTCCTTCAAGGCAAAGGTCTTACATCATTGTGTGCACAGACTATCTGATAAAGTGGGTGGAAAACAAGGCAATCAAAGCAGCAACATAAGAAAATGTGGCTGAGTTTTTAAGAGAAAACATCTTCTACAAATTTGGCTACCCAAGAGAGTTAGTCACCGATCAAGGAAGCCATTTCACCTCCAACTTAATTGAAGACTTGCTCGCTCATCACAAGATCAAGCATAGGACTTCCACCCCATATCATCCTCAAGCAAATGGGCAAGTGGAAGTCACCAATAGAGCATTAGAAGGGATATTGACTAAGATGGTGAGCAGCAGCAGAAAGGATTGGGCAGATCGTCTGGTTGAGGCCACTTGGGCCTACAACACCACTTGGAAGACCACAACCAGTTTCACACCTTATGAGCTGGTCTATGGGAAGAGAGCTTTGCTGTCAATCGAGTTTGAGTACAACACATTGAGGATGGCAGCTCAGCTGGACCTAGATCTCAGCCATGCTCAACAAGAAAGGTTATTGTAGCTGAATGGGTTAGATGAACACCGAATGCAGGCCCTCCTCCACTCAGAAGTGGTTCAACTTCAGAGGAAGATATGGCATGACCGACACCTCAATGACAAACAATTCTAGCCGGGAGATTGGGCGCTGCTGTATGATTCCAAACATAAGGATTTTAAGGGGAAGCTGAGGACAAGATGGCTAGGACCATATGCAGTGGAGAAGTGTAATGACAATGGTTTTGTCCTTATCCGGACCATTGATGAAGAAGCCATCCCCATGCTCGTCAATGGGCATCGACTAAAGATCTACAGGAAACCTCTTTCGAGGCAAGAGTTCATCAAAACTGTGGAAAAATCAGTGCTGGTCATAGAGAAGGGTTCTGCCTCTGTTTTGGGCACACCCTGAGCATCATTATATATATATATATATATATATATATATATATATATATATATATATATATATATATATATATATCTATCTATATCTATATCTATATCTATATCTATATCTATATATATATATATATATAATGCAATAAAAAAGATCCTTGGGTGAAAACCTTTCTGAGGCGCCCAAGACAGATGGTAGGGGTGAAAACCTCATTGAGGCGCCCCTGCTATCTCTTTGAAAAAAGAATGGGAATAAAAAGATCCTTGGGTGAAAACCTCTCTGAGGCGCCCAAGGTAGATAGTAGGGGTGAAAAACCTCATTGAGGCGCCCCTGCTGTCTCTTCAAAAAAAAAAAAAACAAAAACAAAAACAAAAAGAAAGAAAAAAAAAAAAGAAGAAGGAAGAAACAGAAAAAAAACAAGTTTAATCTCTGGAAATTGTTGCAGGTTGCAGGAATACAATGAAAAAAGGAGGCCTCTCAACTCAAGGACAAGGGTCCCTACCAAGCTACCAGGCAACCTCACATACACTCCCTCCATGAACACTCATTTTTTTCCAAGGTTTGGACACAATCTGGTCATGGTTTAGCCTTCTACAAGAAGCTACAGGACTTTCTACAGGAAGTTCTGTATCTCTACAGGAAACATCCTGTAGAGCCTTTGGGCGGGCCAGGATCGATTTTGGAGAAGGATTTGAAGCTTGAAGTCCGTTGAGGAGGCATGCAACCACTCTTTTCTTCCATCCTCCACTTGTTTCACCTCCTTTCACCACCATTGCTACCATCTGGTCGAATATACTTGCACAGTCATACCAGAACCATGTTTTCTCAGATAAAAAAAAAATTAAGTGGGAAATAAAGCATGCAGAGGCTCGCACACTTTACCTGTCAAGGCAACCTCAGGACCCTGCACCTGTGAACGCGACTCATTTATTTCAGCATGCACCCCAGGAGGAGAAACAGCTACAGGATGTCCTACAGGAATCCTGTAGCCGTTGATCCGACTGGAGCACATACCATGGAGACACCAACAGCTCATGAAGTCGGTGCATGCAGCATTCACCACCAGGAAATCAGGTCTCAAGGTCTCGTAGCCAGCAGTAGCCAATGAAGGGGAGCTCCAGCACCCGTGCACGAAGCAGCAACAAGTAGATCCAGCATTCCTCATCCCGAAACCTGAAAAAAACCACGTCCACGGCTGCACAGGTAAGTGCCTAACCTTATTTCGTCAAATTACATAAGCTATACTCTAAATGTGCATAGCTGTGAGAATGGACGGATTGAACAAGTCTGGTAGCCATTCAACTAGCCACCACAACCAGTTAGACGGCCTCGTAGGATCCGAATGGGCTTGGTTATGTTGAAAAGACGGGGGATTGACACGTGGGAAGTGTCCAGTCGGGGAGAAGCTGCAGTATGACAGGAATGGCGGCGGTGAATGCAGAGGGAAGAATTCGGCGGTCAAGGACACGTCGAGGAATGATGGCTATGACGTCAGCCAACGGATCGACCGGGACAGCTCACCCTCGCGCCATGAATTCCGCAGCAATTCAAAATCGGCTGGTTGAATAACTTATGATACACTGCAGTCATTTACACTCACAACCGTTTTGCAGCCGAGTACGCATCCTCCTCCTTTGCAAGTTGTTAGCCCGAGTTCTCGGTTTGTTCCAACGTCCTGCTGCTGCTCAGACTCGTCCAGAACCACCGTAACATCCTCCAGAAGCCACGCATGATTTCTACAGGAAGTTGCGCTACAGGGAGCCCAGCATTATGAAGAAGCTTGGACTGTTCACGTCGAGGGTGGCAATTCTCAGTGAGGTATGCCTGAACATAACTTTCCCATGCAAATAATTCAAAAGGTGATGAATTCGACGTGTTGAGGGGGTAGGGAAAATGTGAATTCAAGTTTGTCTATGACTTCAAAAGCCGTTTTCCTATCACTGCATGAAATTGTCTTCGTAGTCTGCATGCGAGATTTTCTCCAAGGTCTTGAATTAAATTCCCTCCTGTAGAAAAATTGAGACACTGTCAAGGCTCATCGGTGAAAAATTGTGAACTTTATATGACTGTGTGCATAACGGAGACGTAGCTCTGCGCTCTGTGTAGAGAAATCTCGAAGTCCTCCTTTTGTACATGAGCAGGCAAGTTCAGAACAACAAAAACAGATTTTTTTACCATGCCAGGAGGGTTCATTAGAAAAGAACCTTCGGACTCCAAGAAATTACGGGAAACCCCTGAGGTGGTGGACTTGTTTTCCCATGCACACTGGATGTCATTCTGTGACAAGCTTCAAGGTCACGATGATGAAATTACAGAAGAATTCCTAAGGTCCTTGAAGCTGAAGTCAAATACATTGGCCATTTTCAACTTCAGAGGATTGACCCTCAGACTCACCCCACAGCTCATTAGCAGAGTAACTGATCTACCGATGGGGGTACCCTAGGATAAGGAGGAGAGAAAATTGGGTCAGAAAGCTAAAAAAGAGTTCTTCTTGCCAAAGGAACAATTTTCAGAGGACAAGAATGGAGTTCGAAGAACTAGCCTAGAATCGTTCTTGAGTGAATTCAGCCTCCAAATTATGAAGTATATTACGTGTGAGGGGCGATTTAGCATCGTGTATGGCTATCATTTCCGGTTGCTCACAGAACTCAGGCACCAAATGGACCTACCCTCAGAACAAAAATTGAGCATTCCTTACTTCCTCCTGCAATCCATGATTGAGTATGCCACCAAACTGAGAGAGGGGACACCAGACCAGCTAGCCCATCATGGGCTTATCAAGCTCCTCGTGGAAGATGCACTCCACACTTACACTGTCCCTCTCTCCTGGGAAATTTTTTCAGAATATGTCTAAGGATGATGACATCCGAATTTTGGCCGAGAAGCTCACTTCCTCCAGCAGCGAGGAGAAGGAGCACACTCAGGCAGAGAATAAAGCTAAAGGACAAGAAACCCTGGGCAAAACACCAAATAAAGAACAGAAAGGAACACAAGAAAAAGGCCAAGCTGCCAAAACAGGGGGTGGTAAAATTACACCAACACCTAGGGAGAAAAGACTACAGAGCAGGGTAGAAAGGACTGAGAAAGTCCAAGCCAGTGAGGGCACCCCTAAGGCAGCCTCAGCCAATCTAAAGGAAAAATCACCCTCAGCCAAGCAGGCTAAAACGGTGCCATCTACTTCTACAGGAAACCAGAAGGCTATTTCTACAGGAAGTTTAAAAACAGCTTCTACAGGAAGCCAGAAACCAGCCACTACGGGACTTTCTACAGGAAGTCCGGAAAAAGGACAGCAGAAGGAGAAATCGACCGAAATTCTAGCTAGGGAAGCAGCAGTTGTGCTGGCCACCCTAGGTACCTCTTCCAAGCCAAAGGAAAAATGAAAGAGGGAGACTCCTCTGTATTTTAAAGCAAGAAGGAGTGTGAGAATTAAGACTGGCAGACCCCAACCTCCATCAAAAGATCCAATCACAATTGTGGATACCCCTACCACACCAAGGGATAGGTCCCCCTCCAAGGCATCCATTACTTATGAGCGGGGGAGCCCGAAAACATCCTCATGGAGGGAAAGGATGGAGAAATTGAACTCGAAAGCCTCTCTACAGGATGCCAAGGCGGTTCTACAGGAAACTTTGGCTAGGCTGAAGGAAACTGAGCAGATGGAGGAAAGAGCAGCCAAGTCACCACAGGAGGAGGAGAAGATCGATTTCATCATGGAACCAAGCCCCCAGCCTAGCCTGGGCTCTTATTATAACTTTTTGGAGGCCGGAAAAATTATTCCTCAAAAATTCACAGTGCCACTGTTTCTAGCACTAGAGGAAGAAAGAGTACGAACCCACACTTGGATGAGGATCGCTAAATCCAATGGGGTAGCAGATATAGGGCCTCTAGAGGAAAGGCTCAAGGAAACGCAAAGGGAGTTGGCAAGAGTACGACATGTGGAAATCTCCCAACAGGCCAAGTTAAGATAAGAGAATGAGCTGCTTAGAGAGAAGCTACAGCTACAGGGACAGAGGAAAGAAGAGGACACAACAGCCAAGGACACCACAGCAGAACCTCAAGAAAAAGAAGGAATGCAAGTTGATCTTGAGGAACTAAACCGGCAACTACAAGAAAGGGAATTGCAAGCAGGCATAGAGATACAATCTCTAAAACAGCAGATGCAAGAAAAGGAGGCACAACTGGCTTGCATGGCCAGTTGGGCAATGGAAGCTCTGCGATGTAGGCAGTCGGCCAAATCCTATGGCCTATACCTAAGGGATCAGTGGTTGAAATTCCAAATCAACACATTGGCACAAAGGGGTATCTCCCAAATCCAAAACCGCCAGCAGTTCATGGATCTATGTAACAGCAGTTCTCGGAAGATAAGGCTAAGCTTTCATAATTTGGCCCTTCCAAACATAACCTCGTGGGACCCCAACACAGCAGTAGGCGACATGCAGCTGATGGCAATGAACTCATGGTTAAACCACGAAGAAAAGAGAGCGGCAGAGGTCAGAAATGTCATGAACCGAGAACTACATGAACCACTGCTTATTAGAGTAGAGCCAGGGGACCCCACAACATTGATATCCACTCACCAGCACCTAGCAACCAACTCTCAGGCTTTATTAGAGTACATGGATCGGCAGGCTCAGGCCATAGCACACTTCGAGGATATGGAGCGATTATTAGGGGAAAATTGTGTTCATGCTTGCACCCGTAGGTGGAACACATTGTCCCACAGCCTCAAAATCAGGGAATATCACACTCCAACTAGAATGAGGGAGGCCTTGGCATGAGTGCCTCTCTACAAGAATTCTATGCAGAACCTCCAGGCCAACTGGATAGGCCTCAAGCTAAGTCCACCTTTGCTTTTGGGATTGTTAGAAGGAGGCACAGAAGAAGAAGAGCATAAGCAGTGGGAAGAGGTGGAAAGGAAGGCCGGATTCCATGACAGTGAGGAGGATACTACTTCAGAAGCCTAGGATGTGAGGGTGGCAATTAAAGCAATGAAAGATGAGGAGCTGGACTAGTTGCTCAGAGGATGAGCAACCCTTTTAGCAGGGGGGTGATGATGAGCCCCAAATTTGGTAACTTGTTGGGCTCATTTGGCCTAATTATCCTTGTTCAGTCCTTGTTCAATCCTTCATTTTTCATAGCTTATGCATTATTTTTTAGTATGTTTATGTCATTTGTACGAATAAGGGTAGTCACTCTTCCTAGGTGGCTAACACGTGCTCATTTCAGGTTTTTTGACACATGTTGGAGAAAAACCGAGCAATCATGGGCTAGAAGACAGCCAAGCTTGAGGTGAGGATTCATAGGGGGGTTGTCTATGGCATTAAATAGCCCTTCCTCGGGATCTTCACCCCCAACTCCGAGCTCCAAAGGCCACCAAAACCGGATCTATAAGGCAACCAAACAGATTTTGGAAGGGGTTGTCTACTCACAGTTTGGACAGCCAAGTCCCATAGATTTAGGAGGCCAGCTAAGGCCCTCGTGGTGTATAAATGTTAAGGCCTCAGCCTTCGTAAGGGACTTTTGAAACCATTGCATATTTTGCACTACAGTGCTGCTAGCTTTACTTTGTTCTCTTGTAGCCATTTTGGCATAACCCTTGACTTATGACTATTTTTTGATAATGAGAAGCAGTCCAATTTTATATAAAATCTAAGTTTTCTATAGGAGCCATAGTTCTCAGGGTTGGGCCCAACCTGAGATCCTAGGGATTCCTTTTTTTACTGTTACCTTTCCTTTATGCATCGTTATTTTCCTTTTATGCATTTGAAACATATTTCCGCTGGGCAGATTTAGTTGTGTTGGTTAAATAGGTCACCGTTTATGAATAGAATTGCTTCAGATGTTTAAAATAGATTGGTAGGATAATAACAGGAAAAAAACTCCAAGAAAAGGGTCAACAAAACTCTCAGTTTCACCTCATCCTTATTGGATCAGGGGCTAGAATTTAAGAAACAGTGCTGCCCCAACAAAAACACTAGTTTGCTTGACCATGCAATCCTTAGTGTACTGTTTTCATTTGCAGAAGTTAGTTATGGGTTCAGATCTCTGAAATGTTTCTTTGCATGATTGATGTACATGGTTTTCTTTCCAAATAAAGTTGTTGTTCATTCGTTTTATTTACAGTTAGATTAGATTAGCTAGGACTTCGATTATTTGTAAGACTTTGTTGATTTGGTTAAATGTACACCGTGCAGGGCATCTCTACCACTCGCTCATCCGCCTAAGCTTCATCAGAGCTAGCTGTTCCATCCCCTAGCTAGGTTCCTCATCTCACACCTGTCCTTTTGCCCACGTAACCCTACCTTCTTGCTCCATCATTGTCTTAGCCTTCTTTAAGCCAAGTCAGCCTTCTACACCCTCTCACCACTCCATCCACCAGTCCCCGGGTCACTCCAGGCCCCTGTCGTACCTCCCAATCCATTCATGCATCTTCCCTCACTCACCCATCCTCTAAAATCCACTTTTTAAACATCCTGTAGAAATTTCTGAACATCCTGTAGAAATCTCTGAACATCCTGTAGAACCCCTGCAGACTTCCTGTAGAAGCTCACAAACAAGGTTTCTTGATAGCCAAAATTTTTGAAACTCTCCAGAAGGGTGTTAGGGACTCCTTAGACCCTCTCTGAACCTTCCCAACCTTTTCCAAGCATTTCTCCTCCTTGATCCACCCTTGCACAGTAAAAAGCCAGTTAAAAGCACATGCATGATAATTCTAATAACTTATTCAAAAATACAAAAAGATGTTTTCTTCAGGTAGAGGTAGTCTAGACACATGTATTTTACCTTCATAGAAGTAATGGCATCCCTTCCAGTAGTTTTCATTCTCTCCTTTGCATCAGTAGGACTAGCTGGTAGAATTAGGGTTTGCGTTACTTTTTGGCTTTCAGTTTCTTTCCGCAAGTAGATTAGCTTCCTTTGAGTTAGCTTTCATCCATCAGTTAAAAAGCTTCTTCTAAGAGCTCATAGAAGTTTGCTTAAGCCCCTAGCAGACTTGTGCCAGCTGACCAAGTGACAGCTACGGCAAGAGCTAGTACTTGTGCATACAGCACCGTCGCTTCCAAGTTTGTTACGAACTATCAAGTTGATAAAAGTAAAGAAGGGAGTCCCAGGAGTTGCAGCATTATTGCTGCAATACTGGAGCCCACCAAAAGGCATCCCCTTGAAGCTAAAATAGCTCTAATACCAAATGCAGTTTTTAACCCTGTTCAGAAATTACCTACATACAAATTCTAAAACACAGAAAATAAAAAATGTGAGAGCATAACACATAAAACACATATACCCAAAAATTTTCCCCTAGATCCCAAAACTGGGACTACCAGATTGATTTTTCATTATTTTCCTTTCAATGTTACAATACATATTTATACATGCCAAAGAATCCAATACCATGGACTAAAAACCATCGCGTCTAAAACCATGTGCGAAAACCATGCACAAAACCATAAGTAGGTCCGCCCAGCCTAATATAGGGTCCAAAAAAAATTCCCCGGGGCGCTACCCCAAACCCCGTAGAGGGGGGCTAACCACCCCCATCAAACCCCCCTATGACCCCCCCGTTGCGCATTCTACGCAATGAAGGGGAGACTCCACCCCCCCTCTAACCCCCTACTTAACTAGGTGGGCTAGTCGTGGAAAGAATATAACACAACCCAACATATAGCAGTGTCAGACACTCCCTGGTGAACTATGTGCGAGCGCCCGAGGACAAATATGCTATGTTCTGCCTCAAACCCTAGAATTCTCCCTTAAGTTTTTTGTGTGAGCGTCTATGAAATCCTGGATGCTCTAAGGACCATACTGTGCGAGTGTCTGGGGACCAAACTGAGCAGCGAAGACACTAACCTCCTGGACACATCCATAACACTCGATTCCAGCTTCTAAGGCTCCCTGGATGATGTCAGCACCACTGTGTGCTAGCATCCAAGGATTAAAAATGCCAAATTATGTGCCAGCATCCAGGGATCAGAAAACCCTAGTTCAGTGCGAGCTTCACCCTGCAGCTTAGGACCTTTGTGAGAGCTTCCTTCGTCAGACCTGTGTGAGCCAATGACAAAATAGAAGAGGAGAAGAGAGCTTGATCAATTGTATCCAAATGAGCTTGAGGTATATTCTATTTATAGGCTTCCATGAGAGTCTAATTGATGTTGAGGCCGACCTGTCCAATGGTACATGTGCATAGGTCCAATCCAATCCAATATACATGAGTGGGTACATAAATTCAAAAACCAACTTTTCTTTGTCCAAATGAGGTGATATTTAGGTTGATTTTGGTCTAAAAAGAGGAATTCAATGCAATCATCATCTATGTCATCTAAGTTGTTCAAGGTGGAATTTGACTGCATTTTCTTAATTTTAACAATTCGATGGAGAAATGAAGAAATATGAAGATGTAGAAGCTAGGTCGCTTGGAATGAAGAAATTATTCAGAATCCATAACTATTCAAATAATATGAAAGAAAAGGTAACCACCTATAGTTTGAAATCAAAAGCAGATATCTAGTGGAAATACCTGAAGAATGTAAAGGGAATCAAAGAATAGGATTTGTCTTAGAGGAAGTTTGAGGATTATTTGAGGAACAAGTATATATCTGAGAGATACTTCGACAGCAAGGCGAAGGAATTATATGAGCTTAAATTGGTCCATATGATAGAGGATGAAAATACCACCAAATTTTTTGAGTTGTCAAGGTATGTTCCTTACCTTAAAGAAGAGAAATCCAAGATTCAAAGATATGTCAATGGACTGTCGCCTTCCTTCAAGGATCAGATTGATTTCAATGAGCCCAAAACATTGGAGGATGCAATCCTAAAGCTAAAACACTATTATGAGCAATCTAAGTGTAGTCCAGAGTTTAAATCCATTTGGAAATCCAAAGGTAGCACCAAATTTAAAGTAAAAAGGCAACAGGAAGCTCGAGGAGCAAGTGTGATACCGGTTAACTAAGAAAATCAGCAAAGGTCCAACACCATCAGCAGAGGCCGTTCTACGCAAGAAGAAGTCAATGGTTACGGAAATGGTACATACAATTATTGGACTTGTGGAGGAAATTACTTAAGGAAGGATTTCCCATAACACAAGAACATTGGTCCGAGACAGTACAATGCATAGGAGGTAGAGACACTCAACGACATAGATCAGAGTATTCCTAGAATTTACGGAGCAGTGGAAAATTTCCAAGTTGATCATCAAGCAGAAGTTATAGAAATGGAAGGTATGCTCCATGACTAAAGTATTTCGATTTTGATTGACCCTCGTTCAAATTTTAGCTACATCAGTCCCACTGTTTTTGAGAAATGTGCATTAAAAAAGGAATCACATGATGAATCTTGGCTAGTACAATTGGTCATATGGATGAAAAGAAGAGTTGGTCATTGGGTAAAGGATTTCCCAATTGAATTAAATGGGATTCCAACAATATAAAGCCTCAATATGCTACCATTTGGAGAATATAGCGCATTGTTTGGTATGGACTACTTATATGTGCACCAAACCAAAGTGGATTGGTTTGAAAAGACCATTGAATGCTTCGATGAAGGTGGAGAGCCTAGAGTATTGCATGGAGAGATGAAACCCACATCGGTGAGATTTATTTCAGCCATGTAGGCTAAGTGAAGTCACAGAAAAGGATGTCACATATTCGTTGTGCATGTGTCCAACACTGCGGGAAATAATGACCGCGTAGGGAAATAAGACAGTGAAGTCCTGACCAGACCCTGTTTTATAGCAATTCTTATATATCTTCTCTAAATAAATTTTTTATCTATCTCCTCACCAAAAATTAGACTTTTCTAGCGAACTAATGCCAAGAGAAGCTCTAGCCTCAAAAGATTCGTACAAAATGAACACCCCATGATTGAGTTAAGTCTCTATAATACTATTGTTACTCCCCTATTTTTATTATTAGTGTAGCCCCCTTATTGTTATTGTTGTGACCATGTAGTCCCCATATTTTTATTATTGTGCCCGATAGAAGCCCACTATTTTTATTTTGTTCCCTTACATTATTATTGTTATGTGGGCTCTAATTATATTGTGACCCCTTAGACTCCTATATATATACCAAGGAGATCTTGTCATTTGAATCGTCCAATAATTTTTCATTTATGTGATGTAAAGAAATTTTCCCCCTTTAAGAGTATAATTTTCAAGTCATTGATCTATCTTTTCTTCTATTTTGTGATCTGGTTGCATAACATTTGGTATCAGAGTTTTGGATTTTTGGGTTTTGCTGCTTCAAACAGGTCATATTGGAATTTTCACTACAACTTTTTTTCTACAAGGCTTCAGAAGTTGAAATTTCGACCACGAGGAGAATAAATCTTGGTGAACTTTGTGTAAAAATTTCAAATCTTTGTTCGCTATATTTTCCAAGATATGGTTTGAAGAAGTTAGGGTTTCGACATGCTCCAAAATTTAATCTCAAACAGGTGACATAGGGAAAATCATCATAACGTTCTCATCAAGAATCAAATTTGAATTTAGTAAAAAGTGACAAAAAAAATCATGGACTGTAGTTTCTCTTGTATCAATTTCATGGCAGAAGTCTAAAACTGTGACATTTGTCATCCCTTACAATCTTCTCTACTAAACCAATCCATAATCAGAGCATCGTGGGAGATTTGGCATAACTCTATATTGAAGAATCCAATATTTGTCTGACTTTTGGGGCTACCACAAGACAAAATTTTGGACCTTGGGAGGCCAAAATTACAGAGATACAACAGTTTCAAGATCAAGAACCTAAAAGCAAGAAAAAAGGTGTGTATTTATTTATATTTTGAATAACTTTTGTTTGGAAAATCAGTTTGAAGTGATTCAAAGGGCATAGTGAAGCATAAATATATTTGTTTGATCCAAAAATTCCTTCAAACAAAAAATGGATACACCTAGTAAGAAACCAAAAATCTCTACTATGACGCATGAAGAAGAGGAAGAAATGCAACATGATATATCAAAATTACAAGACCAAGTGAAAAAAAAAAAAAAATCTCTCGCAAAAAGTAATAAAAAATGAATTGGAAACCATGATGAATGTTAATATAGATGGTATAAAAAGGGACATGGTAGTTTCGAATGATGGTTTAAAAGCATACATGGAAGCAATGATGAATGTCAAGATGGAAGGGTTGAAGAAAGGTTTGGAAAAGTTGTTAAAAGAAATGTTTCCTAGTGGTTACAAGGTAATCCATGAAAATCATGATGAGGAAAAAAGAAATATGAATTATGATTTTAGAGACTCCAATGTTGGGTTTAAGACCCACCCTTTTCCAAATATAGATATTATGAAGTTTGATGGCAAGGATCCGGTGACATGGATACTACAGATGGAGAAATTATTTGATCTGCATGAAGCGCCACACACACAAAATGTGCACATTGCATCTTTATATTTAGAGCAAAATCAATTTGTGTGGTATTGATGGCTTTGTTCTCACAAATCGATTTTCACTTAGACAAATTTTGCGAAAGAATTGGTAGCACATTATGATGTTACAAAGAGAAATATCTTCTTTAGCCAATTAATAAATCTCAAACAAAATGGTTCAATGGAGGAGCACATTGAGGACTTCCAAAGATTGAATATCAAGGTAAATGATATTACAGAGGAGCATAATATTGATGTCTTCATAGGGACTTTAAAGGATAACATCCAACATGAGGTTCTCCTTTGGGAACTTAATTAATTGGAGAAGTCATTCAAGGTGGAAAGAAAAGTTGAAAGCAAAATTATGGCAACAAGGAAGTCTACCACTCAAAACTATAAAGATGGAAGTTTTGTTGCTTCTAACCTCCCACAACCTACAAGGTTAATGCCACAACAACTAGAGGAAAAAATAGCAAAAGGTCTTTGTTGCGGTTGTGATATCAAATACACTAAGGGCCATAAGTGTGCTGAGAATAAATTATTTTACATAGATTGTGAAGAGGAGGAAGAAAACGAACAAGAAACATCAAAAGAAGAGGATATATACTAGGAACCAACCCTAGAGAAGGAAGAAATGAATCCGACCATATCTTGTAATGCTTTGACAGGAATTACCACTCCTCAAACTCTCAAGATAGAAGGATATATCAAGAAAAAAAGGTAATAGTTTTGATCGATTTATGTAGTACCCCTAATTTTATCCATTGTAAGATAGCTAAGGAATTGAATTAATTTCTATGTATAGCACTAAAGTATCAACTGATGGTTGCAAATGGGGGAACTATAAATTGCTCAAGTAAGTTCCATAATATCAATCTAACCATAGGGGAATATGTATTGAATATTCCAATGCTTTCCATTCCCATGGGTGGTGTTGATTTTGTATTAGGATTCTAATGGTTGCAATCTTCAGGGACGATATCTTTTAATTTTAAAGAATCTTTCTTGAGATTTTCCTTGGAAGGAAAGGAAATTGAATTAAGAGGCATCGCAGGGAAACCAGGGAAGATAATAATCTCTAATGGCATGACAAATATTTTTAAGAAATAACAGTGAGGCATTATTTCACATTATGCTCACTAGATTTTCAAACATCGAAATCATCTATTTCTCTAGATCTCAAAGAATGTTGGAAAATTATTCCAAGGTATTTGAGACTCCCAAAGGACTCCCACCTATTCATGATCAAGATAGCATTGTTCACTTTATTCTAGGAATTATTCCTCTAAACATCAGACCTTACAAATATCCTTATGCCCATGAGAGTGAAATTGAATGTATGGTTACATAAATGTTAGAGGCATCTATAATTCAACCTAGCCAAAGTTCTTTCTTTGCTCCAGTAGTATTGGTACACAAGAAGGATGGATCATGCAATATGTCTCTGAATTATAGGAAGGTCAACAAGCTCATTATTAAATATAAAGTTCCCATTCTTGTCATTGATGAATTACATGGAGAAATTTACTTCACCAAGTTGGATCTTCATTCAGGATATCATCAAATTAGAATGAATACTGAAGACATTTCGAAAAAAACATTCAGAACTCATGAAGGTCATTATGCATTTTTGGCCATGCCTTTTGGCCTTACTACTGAACCTTCCACATTTCAAGTTTTGTTGAATTCCATTTTAAAATCCTTCCCTAGAAAATTTGTGTTAGTATTTTTTGATCATACACTAATCTACAACAAGTCTTGGAAGGATCATGTTCAACATGTTGACAGGGTGCTCAAACTATTGGAGGATAAACAATTGTATGCAAAAGCCTTCAAATGTTTCTTTAGAGTACATGAGGTGGAATATTTGGGTCATATTGTATTTCATGAGCATGTTAAGGTAGATCCTAACAAAATCAAATCCATCAAGGAATGGAAAATCGCCACAACCATAAATAATATTCAAGGATTTCTCAGCTTGACAGGGTATTATACAAGTTTGTTAAGAATTATGGGAAAATAGCAGCACCTCTAACAATGTTACTTAATAAAGATGCATTTTTGTGGACTCCAGATGATCTGAACTTATGCATGAATGCAAAAAAATACAAATATACACATAAACACAAATATGCAGCAAAAATAAAACTTAATTTCATTAATATCAAAGAACTGAAATATGCTTACATACAGAACTGAAAATAAACTAGCTCGGGTGATGATAGCTCATCTCTAAGAAGAGATGTGGTGGTTACATGCCTCTGAATTGTGTTACAATGAGGCTAAAATTCATATTTATTATAGAGAAACAATGCAAACCCATAAACATCAAAAAACCTAACCCTAGGAGATGAAGCACCAAAACGGTGGGCCCCATTTGGGTAAATTGGTACATTAGCTTCCCGGGGTCGTAACTTTGGCATACGATCTTCGTTTGGCTATTATAATACCTTGTTTTGGAGATCTTAAAGTGAAGGCCAAAAAAAAAACAATGAACCATTTTTGGACTTTTCTTGTCACTCTGTTTTCCCTAAAAACATCTTTTAGTCCCTCAAAACGGCTTCAAAAGTTTAGGACCCAAAAAATTGCCAAAAATAGTAAGTTGTGCTACAATTAAGGAAACAAAAAAGAAACAACGGTGGGGGTCCAAGTGGAATAGGAAGATGGCCACCAATATCCACCTGAATCACCAGAAGCAACAGTCATTTGAACATATTAAAGAGGCAATGTGCCAAGCTCCAGTTTTAGCTACTCCAGACTTCACAAAATCCTTATGGTGGAATGTGATGCCTCACGAAATGGAATTGGTGTTAGTAGTCCAATCAAAGGAAAGTATTTACAAAAACCTATTTATGAGAAGGAATTGTTGGCAATACTGCATGCCCTGAAGCAATGGTGCCCTTACCGAATGGGAAGACACTTCAAGGTAAAAACTAATCATGATAGTCTTAAATGATTTTTCGAGAAAATATTATCTTCAGAAGAGAAGCAAAAATGGGTCACTAAGATGTTGGGTTATGACTTCGAAATCATCTAGAAAAAGGGGGAATCAAAATGTTGTTGCAAATGCACTCTCAAGAAGGGATGAGGATGTGGAAGCATTTATCTATGCCATTTCTATTATCCGGACTGACTAGATAACTGAAGCAAGGGAGGAATGGAAGAAAGAAAAAAGAGGTATCGACACTCATTCAAAATTTGTAGCAATATACTAGTACATGAGTTACATTTATATGAAAAAATGACCCATTATGGTACAAAGATTTCTTATATCTATTTAGGAATTCCCAAACCAAACAAAATATTCTTTTGGAATTGCACACCTCTCCTTTAGGAGGGCACTCGGGATTTTTAAAAACTTACCACGGGGTCAAGAAGGATTTTCTTTGCGATGGCCTTAAATCTTATATTCAGGAGTTTGTGGTAGAAAGTTTGGTTTTTTCAACAAAATAAAGTTGAGAAAATTAAGACCCTAGGTCTGTTACAACCTTTAGCCATTCCAAGACAGCATTAGGAGGAGGTCCCAATGGATTTTATCATAGGTTTACCCAAGTCTGAAGGAAAGAGTGTCATCATGGTGGTAATTGATAGAGTTGCCAAGTATGCACACTTTTATGCATTATCTCGTCATTTTAAATCCAGTACAATTGCTACTCCATTTATGGAAATAATTCATAAGCTACATGGAAACCCAAAGATTATTGTAAGTGACAGAGATCCCATTTTCATTGGAAATTTTTGGATAGAATTATTTTCTTGCCTTGGTACTCAATTAGCTCATAAGCTCGTCTTATCATCCCCAATCTGATGAGAAAACTGAGATAGTAAACAAATGTTTGGAAGGATATATCAGTTACTTTGTATCTGATAAACAAACACAATGGGTTAAGTGGTTGCCTCTACCTAAATGGTGGTATAACACTTCCTTCCATATTGCAGTAAAAATGACCCCATTTATGGCATTTTATGGATATCATTCACCGTCCATCACATCATCTTTAAGAGAAAATTCTAAGGTTCAAGTAATGGAAGATCACATCAAGTATCAACAACAATTTCTCCAACTCTTAAAGGATAACCTCACTCTGGCACGGAATCGAATGAAACAACAAGCAGAACATCATCACAGTGAAAGAAGTTTTGACATAGACAATTGGGTATTTAAATGGCCACAACCATACAAACAAATGTCCCTCAAGCAAGCTATGAGAGATAATAAATTATCACCCAAGTACTGTGGTCCTTACAAGGTGTTGCAAAATATGTGTACTGTGGCATACAAATTGGATTTGTCTGCATCTTCTTGAGTACATAGTTTTCCATGTTTCATGCTTAAATAAGGTTATCAAGGACAAGCTCCTAGTTTGAATAATATTGCCAGAACTTAACGATGAAGGAAAAATCATATTCGAACCTAAATTAGTCATGAAAACAAGAACCCGACAACTATAGAATCGATCAATTTCATGGTATCTCATTAAGTGGAAGAACTTACCTGCTAAATATTCTACATGGGAGGATGAGAAATTTATACAGAAGCACCTTGAACTACTCAAGCGTTGAGGACAACAATTTTTTGGAGAGGGGCATGTTAGTTCCCTATAACATTATTGCACCTCCCTTATTTTTATTGTTATCTTAACCCTCTTATTGTTATTTTTGTGCACATGCAGTCCCCATATTGTTATTGTTGTGCCCCATAGAAGTCCATTATTATTATCGTTGTGCCCTTACATTATTATAGTTATGTAGGCTCTAATTATATTGTGACCCCTTAGAATCCTATATATACCGAGGTCTTGTCATTTGAATCATCCAATAATTGTTCGAAGAGGCTATGTTGATATATCTTTTCTTTTGTTTTGTGATCTAGTTGCATAGAAAATTGGTTGATCTAAACCTACAACTCAAAGAGATGTTGGATAAGGGCTACATAAGGCCAATTGTATCTCCATGGGGAGCACCATTCTTGTTCATAAATAAGAAGGATGGTACACTTAGGTTTTGCATTGATTATCGACAATTGAATAAAATGACCATTAAGAGCAGGTATCCATTTCCGTGAATTAACGATTTATTTGACCAACTGAGAGGAGAAGTGGTCTTCACCAAGATTTATTAAATATCAGGAAATCATCATGTGCATAATTTACATGAGGACATCCATAAAACAACCTTTCGAATGAGGTATGGACATTATGAATTTATGGTAGTGCCCTTTGGACTTACCAATGCACCTGTAACCTTTATTTTCCTTATGAACAATGTATTGCGCCCTTATTTGGATAAGTTTTTCATAGTATCATGGATGACATTTTGGTCTACTCAAAGACAAAGAAGGAGCATGAAGAGCATTTGGTAGTAGTATTGCAATTGCTAAGAGAGCATAATATTTATGCAAAGCTCAGCCAATGCAACTTCTTTCATCCATAAATTCATTACTTGGGACAAATTATCTCAATGCAAGGAGTAGAAGTTGACCTAGAGAAAGTTAAGGCTATCATGGAATGGTCAACACCTAAAAATATAGGTTAATTTAGGTCCTCTATGGGACTAGAAGACTATTATAGGAGGTTTATTAAAAAGTTCTCCAAGATTGGTTTTCTGATTACTACTCTGCAAAAAAAAGGGTAGAGATTTGAATGGATAGATGATTGTGCAGTAAGATTTGAGCAGTTAAAATAGTTGCTCACTAATGCGCCAATGTTGAGAATTGCATATCTGGATAAGGATTTTGTGATATGTACATATGCTTTCCAGGAGGGGCTCATTGGAGTCTTAATGCAGGAGGGATAGGTATTTTTCTATGAGTCACGAAAGTTAAATGAGCATGAACAGAATTATGTAACTCCTGATCTGGAATTGGTTACCATCATATGTCCACTCGAGATGTGGAGACACTACCTTCTTTGTAGAAAATTTACCCGAATGACTGATCATGGAGGGTTGAAGTATTTATTTGAATAGCCCAAGTTAAATGCAAGGCAAGCCTGATGGCTAGCCATTCTCAATGAATTTGATTTCGAAGTCAAGTATATAAAAGGCAAGGAGAATAGAGTAGCATATGCACTCAGAGAGAGGGTCAAATTAAACCATTTAGCAGTCATAATTTCTTTTGGAATGGACCTAGCAGAATGAGTCAAATATTCATGACAGCATGATAAGGAGTATCAGCAGACAAAGGAAAGACTACATAAAGATGGAAATGGCGAAAAAGACGAATAATATCATACCACATGTGATGGCTTGGTTAGATTCAAGAATAGAATCTATGTGCCAAATAATGATGAATTGAAGAGGATCATATTAAGAGAGTACCATACTAAGCCATATTTTGGCCATCTGGGATACCAAAAGGCTCTCATGGCCATCAAAAAGTCTTATTATTGGCCTAATTTGAAAAATGAAATAGCATATTTTATTGCTAAATGCATAGAATGCCAGTAGGTGAAGATTGAATGTAAACTTCCAACGGGTTTGTTGTAGCCTATTCCCATTTCAGAATAGAAGTGGGAAGTTATCTCCATTGATTTCATTACAGGGTTTCCAAAGACCTCAAGAAAACATGATGCAATCATAGTAGCAGTCGAAAAGTTGAGCAACGTGACTCACTTCGTGCTTGTTAAATATACAAATTCATCTAATGAAGTGGCACCAGTCTTCATAGAGGAAATCGTGAGACTGCATGGAGTTCCCAAGAATATTATCTCAGATAGAGATTCCAAGTTCACTTCAAAGTTTTGGAAGGAACTATTTGCAGGCTTGGGGACAAAATTGGATTTCAGTATATTTTATCATCCACTGACGGATGGACAAATAGAGAGGAAAAATAGAATCCTCAAATACATGTTAAGGATGTATGCAATGCACCATCCAAGGAAGTGGGAAGAATACCTTCCACTTGTAGAGTTTTACTAAAACAATGGATACCAATAATATCTTAATATTGTTTTAGGCACTTTATGGAAGGAGTTGCAATACTCCTATCAGCTAGAATGATCTAGTGAGAAGGGTCCTTATTGGGCTTGATATGTTAAAACGAGATGGAGCAGCATATGCAGAGCATCACATAGAATTTAAAAGTGGCACAAGACAAGAAAAAGGGCTATGCGGATCAACATAAGGTGCATAAAGAGTGCCAAGTTGGGGAACATGTGTACTTGAGAGTTAGACCAAGAAAAATTCCTTGAAGAATGGGTCATGTGCCATGTTGGCACCATGGTTTTGTAGGCCTTTTGAGATACTTGAAAGAATTGGGTTGACGACCTGTAGATTAGCATTACCTCCATCGATAAAGTTCCATGATGTTTCCCATGTTTCATTGCTTAAAATATATAAACATGATATTAATCATGTTATTGATTGAATTGTGTTCCAGGTGGAATCAAAGGGAGAGTTCCAACCATAACCTCTAGGCATCATGGATCCAAGGCAGCTCATGCTATGAAATCGAGTAATATAGTGAGTAATGGTGTGGTGGAGGCACTTTGGGATCGAGGAAGCCACGTGGGAAATGGATGACTTGATGTGGGCAACATATCCTTTCTTATGAGTTTCCTCTTCGGGCTCCGGGAGTAAGGCGGTTGCAGTTTTTACGGGGCGTTTTTAACTATGGTAAAACAAAATGAATCGGTTGACCTGGACCCCGCCCCTGAAGATATCCTTACTGTCTGGGGAAAGGAAGTCACGGAGAAGAACATCAGTGAGATCATCGGGCATTCAAACAGTTTATCGTCTGCGTTTTTCCCGGGTGGAGTCTCGTGGCGTCAAAATCCGGCAAAGGGGCTTTTGGAAGAGAGTCTGGAGCTTGCGAGCGGTTTCGGAGGAGGAGGAAGGGCTCCGGAGGTAATAAGCTCCCATTCAATCCCAAGCACGCTGTATGACAAGTTGTGTCCTTCAACTGTTGGTAAGTCGCTTTCTCCTGTAAAAAATTTCGTTTCTTCGGGCGGTCTTGAGGACATTATCAATTTTCCCCAAATCCACGGAGTATGGAGGTCGGTGGGCGGTGTCCAGGGCGTTGGGAAAGGCTCGGGAGAGCGAAGCCCTCAGCCGGAAATAAATAGGAAGCTTTTTTCAAATGAATCTTTGCAGAGTCTCTCTAAAGGGGAAGAGGGTTTTGCGGGTTTCTGCAAATTATCGTCCTCGGGGGTTTCTACAAACACCCCGTGCCTTGGGAATCCGGTGGAAGGAGGCCCTTCTGCACTTGGAGAGGCGGGCAGTCCTGTGGAGGGTTTGATTGAAACCCCACCAGACAAAGAGTTTCAAAACATCGTGGACGATGGGAATACCCAAGAGAGGGATGAAGGCGTTTCGTTCCCTACCTCTGGTGGTAGAGAACCGGAGACGGCAACAGAGAAAGTAGGGGACAAAAGAAAGAAGGCGAAGTCGTGGAAAAAGAAGCGGGTCTCAAATCTGGTTCTAGGCATGGACGTTCAAGTCGAAGACGCTTTGGATGTTGCAGAGTGCACGCTTGTTGGCAGAGCAAGAGGGAGATATGTTTCTGGCAAATTTTTAAGGCAGTGGGCTGAGAGTCAGTGGTTGGAGACCCCGGCAAAGTCCTTCAGGACTGCTACGCTGGTAAAAGGATGGTTTATGGTAAAATTTGACTCAAAGGAAGCAATGGAATGGGTTGAGGGGAGGAATTGGGCGTTCGGGAGCAGACCTGTTTTCTTCAAACGATGGACACCCCTGTTCGATGCTTCGAAGGAGAAAGTTGACGAAATCCCCGTCTGGGTTAGGGCACCAAATCTTCCGCCGTTCCTATGGGTGGACTCTGTTTTCAAATCAATTGGAAACCATTTGGGCACATTTCTGGACGTGGATAGATCTTATTTGCATACCTATGAAAGAGCGGTCGCAAGGATTCTAGTAAGGCTTAATCCGACGGAAGGGCTTGCTGAATCGTTTACGTTGCAGTACAGGGACTATGTATATGAGCAGCTGTTAGACTATGAACTCTTTCCCTTCAGATGTCACTGCTGCCATGAATACGGGCACTTAGCGAGGGATTGCCCGTTGGGGAAAAGAAGAAGGAGGGCACAGCATAAGGCGGAGGATTGGGAGGACCTGTCGGGATTCCACGAAGCTCAGAAGAAGGATGAAGGCACGAAGGTTGATCATCAGAATGAGGCCTCTATCCCCCAGTCGGAAGTAGGCGTGCAGCGGAAGGAGGAGATCCCGGAACAAGAAGCAGATGCCCAGCCATGCCGGGAAGCTCCTGTAGCAGATTTAGTCGGCCCATCGGAGGATCCCTCTTCCGGTATGCAGTCCTCTCCATTAATGTTCCCTGTAAATTCTGTATCGCTTAGTGATGCTTTTGTGGCAGATGTTTCTATGATGTCAAATTTAGATGATCCCCTTCAAAACATAGAATCTTTATCAGAAGCCATTCCGTCCTTGAATCTGAACTGTGAGGAGTCCCCTAAGAAAGGTCAGGGATCGGGTAGCCCATCTGTCGCCCGTCATTATAACCTAAGATCCCACCATAAGCGCCCCGCCCACACAAATGATCTTCAGGAATCGGTGGGTGGTCTCAGCCCTGAGATTTCTAAGGGCACCTCTAAGAAAGGTAGAGGTAGGAAATCTCTTTTTTCGAAGGCTCAAGTTAAGGCAAAATTTGATGTGGCTGACGGAAAACAAATGTCGATTCCTGGGGCGCTTAGAGCAGCGAAAGCCCCTGAGACGGTTATCAAATGATCTGTCTGTCCTGGAATTGCAGGGGTTTAGCTAGTAAACCCAAAAAACTAGCTCTAAAAGATCTCATTTCCCGCCATCACCCGGATGTAGTTTTTCTACAGGAAACCTTGGGCAAAAGTACTGAAATTGAATCCACCCTGCGATCCCTATTCCCGGGTTGGGTTTTCTATGCACTTGATGCTGCTGGTCATTCTGGAGGTCTCGCCATTGGTTTCAAGGATGGGAGATTTAAGGTGCAAAACTGCTGGGGTTCGCCTCAAGCTCTTGGAATGGAGGTTCTCTCGGTTGATTTCGACCAACCTCTGTTGTTTATAAATGTATATGGACCTTGTCAGGGCAGGGTCCCTTTTTGGAATGATTTCTTGTCTAAAGAGCTTTTGCTTAACAAAAATCTCATTATTGGGGGTGATTTAAACTTCTCTCTGGGGATGGCTGAAGCTTGGGGACCCTCTGCGAGGGAAGATCCTTTGACAGATTTTTTCTCAAAGGCTCTCCAGAATGCAAAATTGATTGATGTCAACATTATAAAGGCAAAGCCGACCTGGAGGAACAGAAGAACGGGAGAGGGGAGAATTGCAAAGAGATTGGATCGCTTTCTCATCAATGAAACACTGGCTGCATATATCCCTTTGTTCAGGCAATGGGTGGGGGACGGGGGAAACTCGGATCATTTTCCAATTTTCCTTGAATTCTCAAAGCCCCCTGCAAAACCGGCCACTCCTTTCAAATTCAATGCTTCTTGGCTTCAGGAGGAGTCTTATCAACAACTTTTCAGGAGTACTTGGAGACATCTGGGTCCAAATTCTCTGGTCAACAAAGGAGGTCATTTTATGGAGAATCTGAAAAGGCTTAAGAGAGCAACCATTGAATGGGCTTCTGAGAGGAGAAGAAAACAAAACGAGGAGTTGGTAAAAATCGAGGAGGCTCTCAGCCTGCTGGAAGATCCTGAAGCAGATGCCTATGTCTCTCAGGAATCGAAAGAGAAAATTTTGGCTTTAGAAAAGAGTAGAGCAAAGATATTGTTGGATAAAGAAGAGGAGTGGAGGCTGAAAAGTAGGGCCATTTGGCTGAAAGCTGGGGATGAAAATACAAATTTTTTTCATAATTACGCAAAAGGTCGGAAAAATGCAAACACCATTTGGAAGATGAAAGACCCCGAAGGAAGGGAGGTGTCCTCTTTTGAAGCGATCTCTTCTTTGGGGAAGAATCATTTCCAATCTCTCTTTACTGACCCTGGGGGGATCTCTTTAGCCGAAATTATCAGAACAGCTCAAGCTTTTCCTAGATTTGTGGAAGAGGAGGATGCAGAATTGCTATATAGGGAAGTGGATAAGGAGGAAGTAGAGCGTATTATAAAGGCAATGCCAAAAGACAAAAGCCCGGGGCCGGATGGCTGGACTATAGAGCTCTTCTCCCATTTTTTTGATCTTATTGGTGATGAGCTTACTGAGGTGGTGGAGGAATCCAGAAAGAAAGGTGAAATATTCAGTTCATTCAACTCTACTTTTATAGCACTCATTCCAAAAACTGAGAATCCTGTCTCTTTTGAAGATTTCAGGCCTATCTCCCTGTGCAATACAATCTATAAGATAATAGCAAAGATCATTGCGGTGCGATTGAAGCCTATTCTATCTGAGTGTATCTCAAACGAGCAGTTTGGGTTTCTGGATGGCCGGCAAATTCACGAAGCAATAGGTGTAGCCCAGGAAACCATCCACAGCATCAGGCAAGCAAAGAAGAAAGGGGTTGTCTTAAAAATTGATCTATCCAAAGCCTATGATAGGATTAGCTGGTCGTACCTTAGATTATTAATGACTCATCTTGGGTTTAAATTGGAGTTTATAAACTGGATAATGGGGTGCATTTCTAATGTTAGTTTTGCGGTGCTGATAAATGGGGCTGCCTCTCAATTCTTCAAAGGCCAGCGAGGCCTGAGACAAGGATGTCCCCTTTCTCCTCTGCTCTTCCTCCTGGCAGCTGAGGGGCTCAGTAGACTGATCTTAAAAGCAAAGCATTCAGGCTTGTTCACAGGTTTGGAGGTTGTTGTAAACCTGTTCATTTCTCATCTTCTTTTTGTTGATGATATTTTGTTATTTTTAAATGGGAACTTAAACGAAGTCAAAGTTCTTAAAGATATCATTGACCTGTTTCTGAAAGCTACAGGCCTTCAAATTAATCCCAGAAAGTCTCATTTTATTATGGAGGGTTTCACCAGGCAAGAGGAAACTGCAATTACATCCATCTTGCCTTTTGAAACCTGTCAGATGGACCTGCCTTTCAAGTACCTGGGGTTTTGGTTAAAGCCGTCCTCATACCGAAAACAAGATTGGCACTGGTTAGTGGCAAAAATTGAACAGAGGATATCGCACTGGAGTTTCAAGTGGTTATCAAGAGCTGGTAGATTGACACTGGTCAATTCAGTCCTTCAAGCCATTCCTGTCTTTTGGGCAGCGCTGACTTGGATCCCCAAAGGGATTATTCATAAAATTAAGCAGATTTGTAGCAGATTCTTGTGGTCAGGCTCAAAGGAAAATTCAGTGCTTCCCTGGGTTGCTTGGGACAAGATTGCTAGACCAAAAGAATGGGGAGGCTGGGGAGTGAAACAACTCGTGGACTTTTGCCAATCCTTGGCGGCAAAATCAGGCTGGCGAATTGTAGTAGCAGAGAACCTTTGGACCAGGGTTGTCAAAAGGAAATATATTGATCCAATTCCCCTTGAAGAATGGATCAGAAGTCCAAACAAAAAAGGGAGAAATTGCTCGGTCATCTGGAAGGCAACCACTGAAGCTTTTAAAATCATAGAACAAGGACTAGCATGGCAAGTGGGGAACGGTGAATGTTTGCGGATTGGTAAGGACCCTTGGGTAGGGTGTAATGAGCGGTTTGCTTTATCTCCTGGTCTGATTGAGCATCTTGATACAAAAGGAATTAAACATCTACATCAGATAGCAAACATGGGCTTGTCGTCCATTTGGGGGCAGGGCTGGAAATCAGCAGAAGAATTGGACTTGGATCTCCTTTGGAGAGATGAATGGCAAGGCTTCATACAGGAACTTAATCGCACAAATGTCAGGATAAAGGATTCTCCAGACTCTCTGGTTTGGGCACATGCAGAAACAGGTCGATATTCCCCAAAGGCTGGCTATGATTTTCTGATGAAAAGAAAGGGGTGGGAGCCCCCGGTTTGGTGGGCGAAGCCACTCTTCAAGTTAAAATGCCCCAAAAAAGCCAGAATCTTTCTTTGGTGCGCTTTAAAAAACAAAATTCCCACGTGGGATATTCTTCAAGCTCGCTTCCAGCTGGGGCCGAGTAGATGCCCTCTTTGCAAAACTGACTCTGAATCTGTCTCGCACCTTTTTGTGAGCTGTCCTTTCACTAAATCAGTTTGGGAGGAAACAAAAAAGCTTCTGAATTTTTCCGGGAATTGGGAAGGGGTGAATTTATCAGCTGCATGGGAATATTGGTGGACTCACTATCCTGAGAAAAACATGAGAAATCTCCCTCCTATTGTCTGTTGGGGTATTTGGATAGCCCGCAATGGTTGCATCTTTAATGAAAAGGTCACCCCAGTGAATGTCATTGCTTTACAAGCCTCAGCCATATTAGCTAGCTTACCTGAACCGGAGGGCTCCCAATCTACAAACCAGCGAGCGGATGTCGTTATCAGAGAGGGCATCCCCTGGGCTTTCTTTGACGGGGCAGCTCAAAACAATATCACTGGTGCCGGAATTATAATCCATCTAAGTCCCTCGCATTCCTTAAAAGCATCAGTAGGTCTTGGGTCGGGTTCAAACAATTTCGCTGAATTATCAGCTTTAAAATTGCTCCTCTGCTGGCTCATCCATAGGAATATCCTCACAGTTCAGATTTTTGGAGACTCGGCAAATGTGGTTAACTGGGTCAATGAGAAATTTATTTGCAGAAATTATATGCTGTTGCCTCTGTTAGAAGAAGTCCAAAGACTAAAGTCACATTTTAATATTTTCTCCATTGCTCATATTTACAGGGATAAAAATGAAGAAGCCGACCGGTATTCTAAAGCAGGTCTACAGCAGACTCTGGGATCTTGGAGGATAACGGAGCAAGTTCAGGAACAGATCCGTGTGTCGGATCTTCCCCCATACTCTTAGTCTCTATCTTTTCTTTTTTCTTCATCTGTATGAACTTGTTTGAAATACTCCTGGTGCAGGAGAGACAGTTTGTATTTTTGTTTTTTCTTTTGATATATGTATTGGGCTGTTTTCCTGTAAAAAAGGAGGCCCAGATACTATGGTGACAGGTTTTGAAACTTCAAATTTTTGATAGGGCTGATACAGGCCGTGAACAGGAGAGCTCCCAAAGTCTCTTGTTTAAAAGTTATGGTAAAAACGATATCACTGAGGAGATTTAAACATCTCTATGGCACAAGAAAACTCAGCTGAATGTTTACACATTCATTTTTGTAGCTTTTTTATTTCTCGATTAATAGAAAAGCGCGGTATTTTTTCCTCGGAAAAAAAAAAAAAAAAAAAACATATCCTTTCTTATTTGTTGAGTAAGGAAAATGTAAATATGATGTAAATGTTGTAGAGAGTTGTGTATACAAATATCCATATCAGTTGTGTTTGTTTTATTATGCTTATTAAACACCGAGGACAATGTTCCCCTCAAGGGGGAAGGAACTATGACAATCCATGGTGAACATTTCTCTCTTGTAAATAATTGTCATTATTTTAAATGGATGAGAGAGGGACACAGATTCCATTGTTTGAGGAAGGAGGTTGCTTGAGAAAATTGCCGGTTTTAAATATCAATCATGGTTTGCTACAAAGAATTAAATGTGCTAAATTTGCATTAAATTTAACCAAATAAATGAGGATAGGTTTAAGTGACCTTCAACTCCAACCACAAGAAAGAAAAGGACAAAATTAAGAATAGGCATGGGTTGCGTTGTTAAGATGTGGACTATTATAAAAATTGTGGAGAGTGAGAGCCGTTAGTTTGTTTTGGGGGAAGGAAAGAGAACATTGAGGGATTGATTCATATAGGCTCTCTCTCTCATGCACAAGGGAGGCATTTGTAGAGAATATAGGGTTTAGAATTTATGTGTAAGAACATAGATCCAAAAGCGAGATCAAGTGGTCTTTAACATTGAATTGTTTTGTTGCATAAGATAAGTACCAAACTATGTTTTATTTTGTCTGATTGTCTTGTACATGTGATTTGTACTGGTTGAATATTGTATTTGTAATATGAATGGGAATATCAATCATAAATGAGGAATACAAATACTATCTAAAAAAATTATTGAGGAAAGGATTGTTTCCCTGAGATTAGTTAGGGAATTGATAATAGTCTTAATAATTACGTAAAAAGTATAGGCAAGTCCCTATCATTAAAAAAAAAAGTGTAAATCTAAGCTTGGGATTTGAGTCATGTGGCAAGTATGCAACTTTTCCAAGTACATGTATATGAATCTATTATTGATCGAGATCTGAAATGTTGCCTAAGTTTCCTGCATCTTTGAAATGTTATTTAAATTGTGTGAGAAATTGGAAATAGGTAGAATCCTACCTTATGAATCAATTTGTCATAGGCATGTCTACTAGGCTTGAAACTCATAGCAAACTAAGCTCAGGAGAAATATCGAAGCTATCCATATGTAAATATATAAATATACTTAAATGGGAAGCAAGCTAAGAGGTCGTACCAAGATGGGAAAATCAAGAGATATCTCCATGTGGGCCCTATAAGAACCTTAAGAGTGGTGGGTCGAGTCCTGGTGCCAGGCTCAACCATTCAGAAAACCATCGTAGTTGAACCAAGGGATAGATTTTTTTATACACGGAGTGATTAACTCTTGCGGGTGCAATCCCTCTATTATTAGCTCTGGGAGTCCTAAAGACTCCATCCCAAATGACCTATCGCTGGCGACCGAGACCTTAGAATCTCAGACCTCGCAAGTTATCACAACGTCGCTCCTCTCCAATATTTTGAGATTATTTTCTTTGAGGTTTTGTTCTGAGACGGAAAAAGGGGTTTTTGTAATCTGTTGTACTTAAATTTCCATCCCAGCACCTTGATTTTCCAACCCTGTGACAGTGAATACTCTTTGTCTCTTAACTGAATCTTTTCTGTCAACTGTCGATAAATTTCTCGTTCTTGGTAGTTTAGTGCTCAATCTCTCGAGTTTTTTTCCAGGGGGTTTTCTACGAGATAGGTTTCCAGCGAAGGAGTTTCTTCTGAGATGACGTAGTAGGAGTGTGCCCGAGATTGTATTCTTCAGAGATTGAGTTTCCTCAAAGGGATTTTATCAACAAAGTGGGTTTCCTCTGAGGCATTTTATCGCCAATAAAGGCTTACCTTTGAGGAGGGCTTCCATTGCGGGAGTTTCTCAGAATCTCAGATCTCGAAATTTCCTACAATTCCGCTCCACTCATACCTCCAAGATTGTTTCCTCCAAGAAGAGTTTCTTCCGAGGTGACGTGGTTGTAGTGGGTCGTTTCACTTACTTAAGAGAGGGCATTTTATGTGTATGCACATGTATATTTATATGTAATGACCCTGGTTCGTGAACAGGTCCGAAGCTAATACACGAACACCAAGTAACAATCATGAGGTTGATGGGGATAGCCACATGGGGACCACATGGATGCCATGTGGCAAGTTGATGATGTGGCTCAAAACTTTAAGTGGAAATAATTTTCGATCCAGATGTCAAATTGGGACAAATTTTATATTGCCGAAATCATCTCGATGGTGATGAATTCATCCATATAAATTTTTACCGAAGTTGAAAAAGGTCAGAGTTTTTAGGCCCCATTTCCATAACGTTACCTTGAATCTTAGGACTTGGGTTAGCATAGTAATCACCTCCTTCTAATTTTGTTTTGTCGGGAATTAGGAGGGGGTGTGTTACAATTTAACTATTACATCATTAGGCTTGTTAGCCTTATTCACACGAGAATTGTAGCATCAATACATATAAAGATAGGCATGCATGCCCCAATACATATAAAGAAAAAATATCAACATTGAGGTATTAGGAAAACACTCCACGAGAAATTTAGGATTAATCACTCTGGAGAAACGTAATATCGTTGGGGAACTAAGAATGATTGATTAACTCTTAAGTGTTTGTGGAGATAGCTTATTGTGTGCCTGATAAAGGGCATACTAGAGGGTGTTATAGTTAGTACATGTACATGTACATGTGCTAGAGGGTACACTAGCATTTAAAGCTCCTACTTAGATGTTAAAATTGGCAACTAGGGCCAAACTCCACATTGGTCATCTTATTTATGACAACTGATATATTTTCTTGGATTCCTCTCTCCGAGAGGTGTAGGATCGATCTAAAGATCATCTGATTCTTACATGTACAAATGAAGTTATGAATTTATTTTGATTATGGTCAAATTGTCAAGGTCAGCCAGCAAACTTATGTAGGCTCAGAAGCCCAACAATTGCGTCTATTCATCCTTAACATTGCATATAAATAGAAGCTAACTTAGCCTCATTTGGACACACTTCTCTCTCTCTCTCCTCATTGATTGGGTACAAATTTCTGGGCCTCTCTCTCCACACGTCTGAAATTCTAGGAGAGTGAAATTTCAAGAGAGCAAAATTTCAAGAGAGAAAAATTTTAGGAGGCCAAAATTTCTAGACAGTTAGACCAAGCATTGACCAGCATGCATTGACCTCCTTTGACTGCATTTTTGTGAGGGTTGTCTCTGTTTGGGAAGGTCGCATTTCTGGGCACAGAAATTGAGGCTAAACGTTGATTGTTGACCAGTGTTGACTGCAGCTAGGGTTGACTGCAAGTGGGTTGTTTGACCGGACTTTGACTGGGCTGAATTTGACTGTTTTGAGGGTTGTTTTATCTTGTTGTTTGGAGGCCAAAGTTCACTGAAGTTGACCGATTTGTTGAGGGGCAAATCCATCTTGTTGACCAACGTTGAATTTTCTGGTTAGGGCTCTTTTGTTGTTGTTATAAATTATCATATTTGTAAATTATATTATCTCTCTCTGCTAAACTATTGAAGACTAGAAGAAGATTTGATCAAGGGTTTCCCCACATTGGGGTTTGTCCCTGGTTGGTGCCACATCTTGTGTCATCTTCTCTTGGTTTGTCTTCTACTATTTATGTTTATGTTCTATCTGCATTTTACTATCATGTTGATGTGATTGCAAATCTAAATATTGATACTGGCCTAATAAAGAAATTGAAGTAAAATTGTTCTAAAGCATAGAACATACCATTTTTGCCTAAAATTAACATGGTATCAGAGCTAAGGTGAAGACAAAACCCAAGCAAGAGTGAAAGAGAAATCACCAAAGGCAGTTAGACAACGAAAAAAGGTTCAATGGGTTCCTCATGCTACTTCTTGGCTGAAGACAAGCTCCATGATAAATCTGACTATCATGGATGGAAGATGTCTCTTGATTTGACCTTGGAAGAAAAAGAATTGATGGACTATGTGCAGGGTAAAATCCCCGAACCTCCTTCAAATGCACCAGTTGCCACGAAGACCAAGTAAAATAGGGCTGAATTCAAAGCAAAGAACATAATTAGGGATTCCATTGACAAGCATTTGGTGGCCTACATCTCCGAATTGAAGACCTCCAAGGAGATCTACGACAAGTTGGTCGACATGTTCAAGGTTACTAATGCTAATCAAATTCTATTTCTCAAGAATAAGTTGAAGGATATTAAGAAGGGAAAGGACGAGGATATTCAATCCTATTTCTTGAGTATTACTGAGATCAAGAATAATCTACTCTCGATTGGAGAAGTTATTCTTGATAGGGAACTTACTCTCACCACCCTTGGAGGACTCCCACCTGAGTGGTATGTATTTAGAACCACCGTCCTCAACAATGATCAAATTCCAGGGTTTGAAGAATTGATGTCGAGATGCATTCAAGAAGAAAAAAGGATGGTGGAGCAAGAAATGACTTCTAATAGAAACAACCCTACTACATTCTCCACTCATGCCAAAAGGAGAAATAATGCAAGGTCTAAAGGTCATTTCCATGGAAAACCTGGATCTAAAGGAGGAAGGAAGGGTGGGTGCTTTGTTTGCAATAAGTTTGGCCACTATGAAAGGGAGTGTCCAAATACAAGGGACACATCCCATGATGATGATCAAAACCATTCCAAGGGGCAACTTCAACAACAACGATCAGAGGAATGGTAGGTCCCATGGCAAAGGAAAAAGGAATGTGGGACATCAAGGAAATGGTCGACCCTCCAAGAAATCGAGGAACTCCAGGTATGAAGAATCAAATGTTGTTAACAATAAGAAAAAAGAGTACTATCTTATATCACCCCTCTCCACTGCCTCTCCTCCGGGCACTTTGGTAAATTAGTTGATTGATAGTGGTGCCTCAAGGAACTTCACCTGATACAAGGAAGCCCTCTCTAATATGATAGAAAAGGATACAAACTTGGAGATCATCCTTGGAGACAATGCCACCTATCCTGTGAAGGGAGTAGGGAATGTTACCCTTCAATTGAATCAAGGAAACACTATTCATTGCAAGAAGTACTATATGTACCTAATCTCAAGAAGAACCTAGTGTCCATTTCAACCATGGAGGACAAAGGATTCAAGGTGGCATTCATCAATGGAAAGGTATGTGTTTGGAAAAGAAATTTTAAAGGTTCTTTTACTCTTGGGTTCATGGTTGACACTTTGTATCAAGTTGGAGGAAGTCCATTGGTAGCCATGCTTTGCGACACATCTCTACCATCTAAACTATCACACCATAGGTTTGCCCATCTTCATTATAAGGCCCTACTTGATGTGAGACAGATGGTGACATGTATTTCCAAGTTCAAAGTAGAGCATGAAGGTGTATGTTCGGGATGTGTCGAAGGAAAACTTACAAGGGGACCATTCCCCTCAAGTAATAGCAAGACCACATATATATTGCAATTGATCCACTCTGACATGTCTAGTATGATGCCCGTAAACTCTTTGGGAGGATACTTATATTATCTCACCTTTACAGATGATTATTCTCACAAGACCTGGATATACTTCTTGAAGAAGGATGAAGTGTTCACCTAGTTCTGACACTTCAAAGCCTTGAGCTAAGACCAGTTTGAGAAGAAAATCAAGATATTGAGGACTGATAATGGGATCGAGTACGAACCCAATGAATTCCAAGATTATTGCATAGAATATGGCATTAAGAGGGAGACTACAACACCATGCACTCTTGAGCATAATGGTGTGGCTGAAAGGAAGAATCACTCTATTGTAGAAGCAAATCATGCCATGCTTCATGATCAACCCCTTCCGAAGTTCCTATGGGCTAAAGCTACAAATACCGTTGTGTATGTTCAAAACTAATTCCCTCATCAAGCATTGGAGTCCAAGACTCTCGAAGAAATGTTCATTGGTAAGAAACCCGATGTCTGTCATTTTAAAATTTTTGGAAGTCTCGCATATTTTCATGTGCCGAAAGAGAAAAGAAGCAAATTGGGTGCATCTGGGAAGAAAGGAATCTTTCTGGGCTATAATGAAAATTCTAAGGGATATAGAATTTATGTGGCTAGTCAAAAGGAAGTTTAGATAAGTCATGATGTCACCTTCGATGAAGATATGGCCCTCACAAAGATCAAAAACCTTCATATCCTAAGGAAGGACAAAGAAGATGACACTATAAATCAGGGTGCAAAAGAAGATGAAACGATGCCTGATGTTGATGAACCTATGGGTCCTATTGATCCTCCTCCTCATGAGACCTTCTCCTCTAAAAGGATACCCTCATGGCTTAGGGATACTCTCAAAGATGCCGAGAGACACATTGCACCAAGGGGGACTTTCCGTGAACACAAGAAGTCGAACAGGTATCAAGGATATTTGACAGCCATGAGCACTATCATTCAAAATGAGCCTTCATCATTCAAAGAAGTCATGAAGCATCAAGTATAGAAGGATGTTATGAATGAAGAATACAAGTCAATTATGAAGAATGATGTTTGGGATGTGGTCCCTAGACCCCAGGACAAATCGGTTGTCACCTCTAAGTGGCTCTACAAAATCAAACATGGAGTTGATGGAAGTGCAGACCCTCTCGTTCACAAATGTAAGAGGGAGTTAGCTTCTGAATTTGAGATCAAGGACCTAGGAACAATGCACTATTTTGAGGGTTGGAGGTCTAGAAAAATCCAGGTGAAATTTTCCTCTCTCAAGGAAAATATGTTGTGAAGATATTTTAGAAATTTTGGATAATTAAGTACTTATTCACAGAGATTATCCCGATTATACACTATTGCTGAATACATGCACAATACATAATCTCCTCTACATTGATCATCAATTTAGCAGCATTAAAAAACAATGAAACGTCAATCGCATGCACACATTAACACAATATGTAACCCGGGGAAAGCATACAGCTGAAAACCCCACACTATCTGTCTATTATAATGATTGAGAACATGTAACAATACATAGTACAATACTCCTCACAAGTACTCAGTACTATCTCCACCTGTTACACACAAAACTAGATCAGATCCGAACAAGTCACAGGTTCAAATACTCTCCGCTGCTTTGCCTGCCTCCACTGCACAATCCTGCAAGAGAATCACGTGAGCACAAGCTACAGTTGCCTTGATATTGGCCCACACTGTGCAGTCCTCATTGGCATAACTCAATCCCATGCATGTGCAAATCACATGCACAACTGATAGTCACAACTCACCCTTTCACTTACCTCTAACACCTGTCTTTGTTGAACTGTCCATGCACTGAGTTAATTGATGTATTCTTTAGTTGCTTTATGAGTTAATAATTAGTGAATTAATTAACAATCAATTCACACAACTCATCACTAGTGTATTCTTTAGTTAGACTAAATACAACTATTTCAACCAAGTCAAACTGAACACAACTCCATCAACTCCACATCCAACTCCACATAACTCACATGCATGAGTTCTAACTGAAGTCCTCCATGCAATAGCTCAACTAACACATAAGAAACCATGTGATTCCTTCTGTCAGCTGCATGTGCCACATCTGTAGCTCGAACTGAAGTGCTCCAAGAGAATAAGATAATGTTTAGAGTCCAAATATTACTAAGGGCTAATAATATTTGACTGTTTCTATTTTTAGCTTGGCAGTCTAAAAATAGACTCTGATCACTCCGCTGTGAACCAAAAATAGAATTCCATCTATTTTTCCCAACATGACCAATCATCCATAAACAGCATCCTGCAACTCATAGACCATGATCCATATGTCTAAAAATAGACTTTGCACCAAAAATAGCCTGCGGGCCCACTTAGTGAAGGCGACTCCTTTCCACTAAGCTCCATCATCTTGTTGCATTTTCAACACTTCCTCTCAACAAGATATGGATTATCTGCAACCCCTATCCTGCCTCAGTGGTATTCTGCATGCAACACATTTGCCTAGTCCACTTGCTCCAACAACACTTGGAACAAAAACACTCCCAACTGACCACTCTGTTGGGCTAGGAACATACTCTGATGCTGAAGCTCTACCTGCTGCTGACAAGTGCTCCCTCTCTGACATCTACGCTACTGCAACATCTCCATGCATCTCTCACCATTGCACACTTCTCTGTGCCACCTTGCACTGTGCAAAACAATTGTGCATCTCGCATTGTTGCAGCCTGCTAGCTGTGCGTTGTCCTGGGATTCCCTACACTGTCGCTCTCTCTACCGCTCCATCCGCATCTATCTCTACCCAATCAGTCAGTTCCGGCTACTCCACATCGGGGCTCCCGTAGCAAGGTCTCATCCAAGAGGTTGGGTACCTCAAGGATCCTACCCCTCCTCCTTGGGACGATCAATCCACATCACCCCACCTCCTACCTGGAGGTATGGCTACATGCGATCCCTCAGCCCACCTGGTTCGAAGTTTCCCCCTACTGGAGGTCTCTGCATGAGTAGATGTCTCTACTCGATCTCCTCTCAGCTTCCCTTGTTGTGGCTGCTCCACAACCTCCTGAAGCTGTTGCACCAATCGTGGCTCCTCCACAATCGTCTGAGACTTCTTATGGCTCTACATGTTGAGCGGTAATATACGCTCCCTCTCAACCACCAAGTCTCCATCAGTTGCCTCGCTGCTCAAGGCTTTGCATGCATCTTGAACCTCAAGAGCATACAGGTTCTTGACCCGTGAACCAATCTGCTTCACCTGTCTAGTGATGATGTGTGTAAGGAAAACCTTTCCCTTACTGAAGACTACATCATAGCCTCTGTCTTCCAGCATCGCGATCGACACCAAGTTTCTCTTCAGTCCTATACATACTTGACATCGGTCAAGGTAAGTCGAGCTCCATGCTCCCTCTGAAAAATAACCGTGCCTACACCTAAGACATTATACTTCTCATCATTACCCATCGCTATGAGTATCTGGAGATCTTTCTCCTCCAAAGTATTGAACAAACTCTTGTCACCGGTCATGTGGAAAGAAGCTCCACTGTCAAGAAACCAACCACTTCCCACCATGGATGAAACCGTGCATGCGAAGAGTGTGAAATCCAACTAAAATTGTGAAGTGAGTGCCTCACCTTCAGATCCTTCCCCAGATCCCTTCTTGGATTTCTTCTTTGGGCAATTAGTAGCATAATGGCCCAACTCATGACAACGAAAGCATCTCACTTTCGACTTGTCAACCTTCTTCCCATTATTGGAAGAACTAGATTCGGAAAGAGAACCCTTCTCCTTCCCCTTCTTCACCTTACTCGCTAAGGCACATTTCTCCTCATCATGCATAGATGAAGAACTATCTCTGGTGCTCCGTTTGATCTCCTCTTGCACAAGATCCAACCAAAGTCTTTCCCATCCTGGCAATTTCTCCCGACCATTGACAGAGTCCTGATAGGAATGCCAACTCTTCAGAAGACAAAGGAGAGCCAAGCTCACCAAGTCCTCATCATCGACAGTCACCCCCACACTTCCCAGCTCATCCCGGCATTGGGTGAACTTCGTGAGATACCTGCGCATATTGTCTCCATTCTCACACTTAATGTTTCTGAGTTTATCCTTGAGCGCCATTCCACCAGCTCAAAACTCAACTGCTTCTGATCTAAAATTCGTGAGAACAAATTATTTCTCATACAGAGATTGACTATATGGGATTTTATCGGATATCTCACCTTCCAAAGGAAGGATGAATCCAGAGGCTACCTGGCCCGATTACAGACTCTGCCTGAAGAAATAAAATGTAAACACTTACTAAATAATAGATCTGATGATCAATCCTCGCTTTGATATCCTGTAGAACTTTTTATACAAATCAACCAGCTCTGATACCATGTAGAAATTTTGAATAATTAAGTACTTATTCACAGATATTATCCCGATTATACACTATTGCGGAATACATGCACAATACATAATCTCCTCTACGTTGATCATCAATTTAGCAGCATTAAAAAACAATGAAACATCAATCGCATGCACACATTAACACAATATGTAACCCGGGGAAAGCATACAGCTGAAAACCCCACACTATCTGAATATTATAATGATTGAGAACATGTAACAATACATAGTACAATACTCCTCACAAGTACTCAGTACTATCTCCACCTGTTACACACAAAACTAGCTCAGATCTGAACAAGTCACAGGTTCAAATCTTCTTCGCTGCTTTTCCTGCCTCCACTGCACAATCCTGCAAGAGAATCATGTGAGCACAAGCTACAATTGCCTTGATATTGGCCCACACTACACAGTCCTCATTGGCATAACTCAATCCCATGCATGTGCAAATCTCATGCACAACTGATAGTCACAACTCACCCTTCCACTTACCTCTAACACCTGTCTTTGTTTAACTGTCCATGCACTGAGTTAACTGATGTATTCTTTAGTTGCTTTATGAGTTAATAATTAGTGAATTAATTAACAATCAATTCACACAACTCATCACTAGTGTATTCTTTAGTTAGACTAAATACAACTAGTTCAACCAAGTCAAACTAAACACAACTCCATCAACTCCACATCCAACTCCACAGAACTCACATGCATGAGTTCTAACTGAAGTCCTCCATGTAATAGCTCAACTAACACATAAGAAACCACGTGATTCCTTCTGTCAGTTGCATGTGCCACATCCGTAGCTCGAACTGAAGTGCTCCAAGAGAATAAGGTAATGTTTAGAGTCCAAATATTACTAAGGGCTAATAATATTTCACTGTTTCTATTTTTAGCCTGGCAGTCTAAAAATAGACTCTGATCACTCCGCTGTGAACCAAAAATAGAAGTCCATCTATTTTTCCCAACATGACCAATCATCCAGAAACAGCATCCTACAACTCATAGACCATGATCCATATGTCTAAAAATAGACATAGTCTAAAAATAGACTTTGCGCCAAAAATAACCTGTGGGCCCACTTAGTGAAGGCGACTCCTTTCCACTAAGCTCCATAATCTTGTTGCATTTTCAACAGATATAGGAAAGATTTGGGATGGTGGACTGCAAGCCTATGACTACTTCGATGGAACTTAACTTTAAGAATTTATTTGCTAGTGTTGTTGGACTTGAATTGGGAAATGCTTCTAAGTATCGTCAACTCATAGGAGCATTGATGTTCTTGGTGAACTCCTATCCGTACATATGTTTTGCAGTTAACACATTGAGCCAATATATGGTTGAGCCTCATCATATACATTGGACTGATGCTAAGAATATTCTCAAATATCTTTGGGGCAAAATCACTCATGGACTGAGATACACTGTCAGAGATGTGAGGCTACATGGTTATTCTGAAGTTGATTTGGCTATTAGTGTGGTGGATCGCAAGAGCACTTATGGATGTTTTTTTTCTTTGGGTTTTGCTTCGATATCCTGGATGAGCAAGAAGCATAAATCGGTTGCCTTGAGCATTGTGGAGGCCAAATACATAGCTTCTAGTATGGCCTCCTATGAAGTTGTCTGATTAAGGAAGCTCTTCAATGAGTTGTTTTGACATGTGTTGGATACCACCTGATCCTTTATGACAACCAGAGTGGGATCCGATTATAAGAGAATCTTGTGTTTCATGATCGTTCAAAGCATATAGATATCAGGTACCACTTTATCTGTTTTATGGTACAACGAGGAGCAATAAGGCCCCATCACATTGGGACTGATGAGTAGGTCACCGATATTCTAACAAAGCCCCTGGGGAAGGTCAATTTCTTAGCCTTCCGAGAACAACTTGGCATTGTGGAGAGACCCTCTTATGAGGGTCTTGTATGAGATGGACATTGAGCTCTGGGAGCTCCAGGGGGCTTGGGGTACTTCTTGGAGCAAGGAGCAACCATAGGGTGAGTGGTTCAGCCTTACCCTAGTGGTTTGTTGTGTATAGGGTGAGTGGTTCAGCCTTCCCCTACGATACCCCTTCGCGACATGTGGGCAGGATGAGTGCTTCATCCTTCTCCTGCCGAGACATCCTACCCATGCAGTCTGGGACTCATGGGAAGTACCTCTCCTCTGGCCAATGAGTAAGGAAATGAGGATAGGGACCATAGTACTACCGATGAACGCATCGTGTACTACCGTACTCCCTATGCTGGAATGACCAATAATGATCTGGGATCAATTGGAACTGACTTCAGGTCAGTGAGAGTGGTATGACACAATCTCTTTTGATTGGAAGTGACTTCGGGTCAGTAAGTGTGGTATGACACACTCTCCTTTGATTGGGAGTGACTTAGCGTCATTAGAGAATGGTATGATACATTCTCAATCACTTCTTCTTCTTCATAGTTCAATAGAGCAGAGAAGTGCAAAGCAATGCATTGGTGGCAGAGATATTACAGATTGGCAGATGGATTAGCATATGGAGTTCTCCCTAGTTGTGAGGAAGTGTTAAAATTGGCAACTAGGGAAAAAATCCACATGGGTCATCTTATTTATGACAGTAGATATTTTTCTTGGATTCCTCTCTCTGAGAGGTGTAGGATTGATCTAAAGATCATCTATTTCTAACATGTACAAATTAACTTATGAATTTATTTTGATTATGGTCAAATTGTCAAGGTTGTCCAGCAAACTTATGTAGGCTTAGAAGCCCAACAGTCACATCTATTCATCCTCAACGTTGCATATAAATAGAAGCTTACTTAGCCTCATTTGGACACACTTCTCTCTCTCCCCCCTCATTGATTGGGTATGTATTTCTAGGCCTCTCTATCTCCACACTCAAAATTTCAGGAGAGCGAAATTTCAAGAGGCCGAAATTTCAAGAAAGTGAAATTTCAAGAGAGTGAAATTTTAGGAGGCTGAAATTTCAGGAGACTGAATTTTTGGACAATTTGACCAAGCGTTGACCAGCATGCGTTGACCTCCTTTGACTGGATTTTTTTGAGGGCTATCTTTGTTTGGGCAGGTCGCATTTCTGGGCACAAAAATCGAGGCTAAACATTGATTGTTGACCAGCATTGATTGTAGCTAGGGCTGAACACAGGTGGGTTGTTTGACCAGACTTTGACTGGGTTAAATTTGACTGTTTTGAGGGTTGTTTTATCTTGTTGTTTGGAGGCCGAAGTTCATTTAAGTTGACCGATTTGTTGAGGGTCAAATATGTCTTGTTGACCAGTGTTGACTTTTCTGGATAGGGCTCTTTTGTTGCTGTTATAAATTATCATATTTGTAAATTGTATTATCTCTCTCTGCTGAACTATTGAAGACTAGAAGAAGATTTGATCAAGGGTTTCCCCACATTGGGGTTTGTCCCTGGTTGGTGCCACATCTTGTGTCATCTTGTCTTGGTTTGTCTTCTACTGTTTATGTTTATGTTTATGTTCTATCTGTATTTTACTATCATGTTGATGTGATTGCTAATATGAATATTGATACTGGGCTAATAAATAGATTGAAGTAAAATTTCTCTAAAGCATAGAACATACCATTGTTGCCTAAAATTAACATTAGTTAAGCCCTACTAGACCAAAATGAGACCAAGGTGGAAACCCTTCAGATGTTGGATGAGCTACAACTTACAATGAGGAATTTGGGAATTCCCTTGGACCCTAGATTTTACCCCAGTACCAAGAAGAAGCCAATAGTAATGGATGCTTTAGACTCCTCCAAGTCCAAACAATGTGTTATCATCAGTGTAGTTTTTCAGTTGCTTCTATCAAATTTTTATTTTCAAGCTAGATGATAGATCAAGTTGCTTGATTATACAGTACAGTTTGTTGTCTTTTTTGTTGAACTTAATAAAAATTATGTGTGGATGTTGAAAAAACTATGGTTATGAAATTATCCTAGTTTCCCAAATGATAGACCAAGGAAAACCCCAAATTGTTTTGTTGTCACCTTAAAATTTGAAACAGAAGTAAAATTTATATTTCAAATTTTCCTTCACAATTACAATTAAAAAAAACACACCAACATTAATGGGTAGAATTAACATCACACACTAAATCAATTTACCACTAACATAAGGAACATTTCAAAATTAACCCAAACATATTAATTGGAGAATCAATACCCTTAAGGGGGACAACTCTACTCATTGGCTTAGCAAACTAATCTGATTGTGTAATTTTATCTAGTCTAGGGCTTTAAAATAGGCCGATGTTTCCATCACCACTTTCCTCTTGAAATCCCTGCATGGATGTTTTACATGTTCTTGTTGTTAATTTTTCAATGTTCTATGTTGAAACAATCACTTATAACAATTCTTCATCCAATAACAGCCAGTTATCCAATATATTTTCAATGACCCTGTAACAGTAAAAAATTATAGATAGAACATAAAACCATATGCATAGTAGAAGATAGACAAGAACAATAGAGACACAAAGATTTGGTCAAATACCAGGTAAAAACCAGACAAGGGGGAAGACCCTTTCCAAATTTGTCTTCTACTAGATTGTCATCAAATGTTCAACAGAGAGATACATAGTTCATATACATCAACAATTTTTCAAGGTACAAAGCCTTGAGCAACCAAGTCAACTATCCAATATCTAATCAAATATGAGAACAAAAGTTAAATCTAGTCAAACTTCAATTTTACTATTTTTCTGTCAAAGTCAATAGTAGTCAACCCTGCCCTAACTAGTCAATAGTCAATGAACAAAGCGCCCAAAGAAAATTGGTTAAGAATGCAAAGAATTTGGCCTCTTTTTCTTAGTCAACTTCATACAAAATATGTTGAAGAATGTAACTAGTGTTTGTCTTCATAATTGTATTTGAGTCATAATGAAATATATTTGTCAAAACAAAGAAAAAGATATTTTATTATTAAAGAAATTGACTTATTAAAGCATGGGTTTCATGCTTGGGTCAATTGTTTTTAGGTCAAAGCCTCCATTGAAGGCTTCTAGGGTTTATTTCAAGTATCCTTTTCCATGTCATAATGTAAAAGATTCTTCTTGGGCTCTATTTGTCAAAAAGGAAATTTATTTTATTATGAAATAGGTTAAATATGCCTCATCCACCAAGTCAACCTAAATTGAGGGGCATAAACCACTATAAAAGAGAAACAACTCGGCCTCATTTGAAGAAATCCAATCTCAAACACAATAAGTTCAATCTACTGTAGTTGAAATCTAGAAAAGGGTACGAAATTCAAGGAAGAAAGAAGAAAACCTAGCAAAGGTGGAGGACTTTATCAAGCAAGAAAATTTAATTTTTTCTCTCTTATCCTACACCTGCGAAGTTCTCGAGTGTTACAAGATGCTGAAATTCTGAAGCTGGGGTCAAAATTTTGTAGCTAGGAAGTCAAATTTCTAGATTGTTGTTGGGTCGAAACTGTTGGTCAAGAAGAGACTGCTGAAGCATGTTGAATCATATAGGAAGGCTGACTTGGTGGAGGAGGAAGGTATTTGGGTCTAATTTCTTGGTCTATCTCATTTTGAATCTACTGAAGGAAGATTTTTTACTGGGTTTTCCCTTATAAAGGGGTTTTAGCCCTAGTTAAGTGCCTACATCTGGTGTCCCTGGTCTTCATGTTTTTCTTTGATGATTTCTTAATGAGAAGAAGATAAAAGAAGAACTTAAAGAATTTAATAAGAACATAATGATATCACAAGTAATTATCAACATAAGAAAATATTTCTGCCTTTCCAGTTTTCTAACATGGTATCAAAGCTAATGTGAAGAAGGAAGTAAAAGGTAGGTTGAAGATCTATTAAGGAAAAGGATATCAAAGGAAGGACATTAAGAAGGATCATATAAGGAGATGTGCCTACAATCTATAGGAACTATGTCAAACTCAATGAAGGGAGAAAACAAACTAGAGGGAGCCTCCAACTACAGGGCTTGGAAAAAGAGGATAGTTCTCATCCTCGAAAAGAACAAAGTTTTGGATCTTGTTCAAGGAAAAATCAAGCCTACAAACGAAGCAAGTGAAACAGAGATAGAAAAAATCAAAGAACTGAAATCTTGGCTATGAACCTAATAGTGGACGGAGTAAAGTATAACTTAATTCCATACATATCCAACATAAATTCCACCCTAGAAATGTATGAGGCTCTGTCCAAATTATTCACCATCAAGAACATTGGTCAAATAGCAAGCCTCAAGAATGAATTAAGAACTATTAAGATGGCGAAAGACGATATTGTATCATCATAATTTATAAGAATATCTATAATTGGAGATGAAATTCAAGAAATAGATGAAGTTGTCCCAGAAAAGGAGCTCGTAATTAGTTCTCTTCTAGGACTACCAAAATCTTGGAGTGCCTTTGCATCGGGATTTAACAGTCGGAAGGATACTCCAACATTTGAGCAAATGTGGAATGCATGTAATTAAGAAGAAGCTTGAATATCATTTGTAATTAACAAGAAGGAGGATGAAGAATAAAATACCTCTAATTCATATTCTGCTCATCACAAGAAGAAGGGATCCTTCAGGAAGTTCAAAGGAACAAATAAGAAAGTTGACCTATCGAAGATTGAATGTTATAATTGTTGCAAGATAGGTCACTACAAAAATCAATGTCCAAAGAATCCAAGGAACCAGAAGAGAATAGGGATCAAGAAAATATTACCAACGAAGCTCCACTGAAGAAGAATAGGACTGAAGAATCGAAAGTTAAGGACTTGTACTACTAAGTCCTCTATTACATATCCTTCTTAGTCTTGTATTGTCCTTTATGTTTTGATTTATAGAATTTGTAGGTATAACATGTCTTATTAGAAAAAAATTTGAATTATATTGATAAGTTATAGGTATCCTTCGAGATTGGATTAAGAGGGAGCCCTCACCATTTTACCAAAGATAAGTATCTTGTTCTTTGTCTCCTCTTTTATGTTTGGCTTTTCTCTCATATCAAGATTTGTTTTTATTATATGCTAGTAACCTTTTTTATGTATTTTCCTTGGTAAGAAAAGATTACAGAATACACAAATGTTATGAAGGAGACTTCAAACGATAGACTTGAAGCATGGAAGAAATTTTGTTGCAAAGGAAGCCTTTCAAGAGCAGATGTCTTACAATGTTTGTTAAGAAATAACTCAAAGGTATGTTTGAAAATATAAGCTTTGTTATAAAGTTCTCTTCATGTAAAAGGTATGATCATTCCTCTTTTGAAAATTTCTTTACATTATTGAAATTGTTATGTCTAGGGTTTTGAATCTTAAAGATTCCTATTAGGGTGATTAATCAATAGATTAAATCTACCCTCATTATACTATCATTTTGATTATTATTCGGAAACCCTAACCTCTAAGGGTTCACTATAAAACCCTAGTCTCTTGTTGCTAAGGGTATGTCAAATTTGATTATAAAACCCTACTCTATTTAGGGTTGTTATTCTTTTGATGTTTAGGCTTTGGTATTGTTATAATAGAAACCATAACCCTTTAGGGTTTATTGTTAATGTCTAAATTATGAAACCCTATATTTTTAGGGTTTGGTGATTAAGGATTGGGGAATAAAACCTTTATAGTAAGATCCTAGGAATGAAACCCTAGGTGTATATTCATCTGATTGAAACCCTAGTCTGAATGAAATCGTTGTATACCTAATTTTGTTGTATTAATGTTTATGTCTTGGGTTTACTTAGTACATACGAATATTAATATGAAATGCTAGTGCATGAAATCCTATATATGTATATGCGAGTATGCTAACCTAATTGTTGATATTTTACGAATTCTAGGGTTTGTAACAAATCCCTGGTAGAGATTGATGTTATAGGATATGATGATATTGTTTAGTTTTGATGACCAAATCTAGGGTTTGCAACAAACCCTAGTAGAGTCTAACATATAAATTATGAAAATTGTTGAAACCTTAGATGTATAATATGATTGTTACTTGATTGAATTGTTAACATCTAAGCCTTTGTGTCTTGATGATGAAAGCTAGGTTTATAAAAAAACTCTAGAAAGAGGTTGATGTCTACCATGTAAAAAGATGTGTCTTTTGAACCTAATCAGGTTTAGGTGTTTGATGTCTAAAATCTAATGCTTCCATTATAGTATTGGCATGACTTTGATATAATGCTTCTATTTGTATTTAGTTGTGTTAGCTCTGCTACCAATTTTCATCGTTTAAAGGTCAATGCGGGTCTAATGGTGGGCTTTTGGCCGAAACGAAAGCTTGCAGGAGGCTTTTATACCTTCTCCTCCCTCGTTCTCCTCATGTTCTCACAGCCCCACCATTTTTATTGTTTCCTGTAGCCTTCCTATTCTCGTCTTAACACTCTGCCTCACCTCCTTTCCACCTATAAAACCCTATTTAAATTCTGTGTAACCTGTTTGCTTTAACACCTAGGTGCTTAACACATGAACCCGCGTCGAGACAGCCCTCTATCATGTTTTAAATCTCTTCCGTTGATCGCATCTGATCTAACGGTCTACCTTTTTCCCTGCGTAGGTTAAACGTCATTCACTTCCCCTATCATCTAGCCGTCCATCGGAGATCCGACGATGGACGCTCCTCCCCATCACGTGACCTGCACGCTTGTTAACCTGCGGGGACAGTGTTATTTATATGCCACGCGTCGTGTTTTGATTGCATCGCACTGTGAGTTACGAAAACCGCCCGCCTGTGATAGGCAGTGCGGGAGAAACTGCCTACCTGCAAAACCGCTCTTCTCATACGTCTCCCCGCTGACTAAATTCCGCGCGACTTTCGCCCCCGATCACCGTCGGATCTACTCGACGGTGATCCAACGGCCCTTATTAACCCCAATCATCCATCTCTCGTTGGAATCCATAAGTTAATCCAGGCCCTCCATTTATGTGATCTGACGGTTAGTAATTGCTCCGCCCGCCCGTGATTTCACCCGATAGCCTTCATAATCCATCCCCGTCGTTGATTTGTGGATCTAACGGCTAATGTTTGTTCTCCTCCCGTGCCCAATTCCTCCATTCTGTTCATACCTTTAACCTATTCTCTGCTGCCCGAGGAAGAATGAAGGCAACCAGCTACCATGTACTTGCACAATTAAAGCTTCAACAATTGCAATTAAACAACAGAATGAACGAAGGACAAACAAGACGACCTCGAAGCAGTGAAAAGCATTTATCAGGCATGGAATTTCATCCATAATTGACTCCAGATGTTAGAGAAGGACCACAAAACAGCAGAAAAGGTCATTTTGCTCATTAAAGCAGTCAGATTTGTATCAGAGGCCCATATTAGATTGTAAATGTGGTTGGTGTTCCATTAAGACACCTCCACGCATAGCATAGCAGAGATATTTTGTAATGTAACCCTATTTATACCCAGAACAGCGATGTAATCTGGGATGAAGGGGGATGAGTGTTATTTTGTTGTAAGGCTCAACTTCTGGAGATTGTAACTGCTATGATACCTGCAGCGTCTGGTCTTCATTTTCAGCTAATGCATGCTTCTTTTGTTGTTAATTGCTTATTGTCCACTTCTTCTTCTTGTTCCAGGTTGTGCCTGTGTTGCATTTAATCATGTGTTGTTAATGTTTAGCATTAGAGGGGCTGTCATCCCACCTCTATGTTAGGATTTAGCATGTATCATTGAATTTGTTTGCAGGTTTCTGTTATTTTAATACCAGAGAGCTATCACCCTGTCTGTGTATTAGAAGACAGATTTACAGACCTTTTAATTGGTTGCAGCTGGCCATCACAGGGTCCTGTGCATCTGCTGGTATAATCAGTGTTCTCCATCATCACATTTTCCTTAAACTGTGAGTAATTGGTGGTCTAAAGCCTTGTAGTCTGGGGGTGTTCACCCGTGTCTGGGTTCAATCATAATAGAAGTGGTTATCTGGCTTGAATATGCAGCATTTCTTTAGATTTACAGACCTTTTAATTGGTTGCAGTTGGCCATCATAGGGTCTTGTGCATCTGCTGGTATAATCAGTGTTCTCCATCATCACATTTTCCTTAAACTGTGAGTAATTGGTGGTCTAAAGCCTTGTAGTCTGGGGGTGTTCACCCATGTCTGGGTTCAATCATAATAGAAGTGGTTATCTGGATTGAATATGCAGCATTTCTTTCATTCATCCACCATTTATCCAACAATTTTGTTGATTTTGTAATGTTCCCAAGCATCTCTGAAATACAACCTAGGAGAGTTTCTTGGGGTGATAACAAGTTGTACTTGCTATTAATGTTTTGCAAGTACATAATATTCAAGATGTTAACAATGTTCGTGATTGAAGCATGATGAAAGGAAGTTATAAGAATGGTGATGATAAAGATAACCTTGATGCCATAAGAAGGGATGGAGCCATGAAAGGTTCTCTGATGTTATAGAAGAAGGAAGCGGTTGATCTCCCTAAGTTGAGAGGGAGCCTGAATAAAAGAAAGGGGATATCTCCCCAGTTGAGAGGGAGGACATATTATGACAATGAATACCTTGAAGTAAGAATAAAACTGAATAAATGAATGTACTACAAAGTTGCAATCAAAAGACATGAGAAGTAATGAGGTTTTATTTAGTGATGTTCACGAAGTGAAAGAAGAAAGCTTCCGACAAGATGTGTTTGGATAACTTAATGATGATATTTGCAGCATTTGAATAGTTGAGGACCACGAAGGTTTGCGCTTACATGTATATTTAAAAGTTTATTATTGATTGGGGTTTGTATTTGTACTAGTAAATCTCTCCACAAGAAGATTGAACACTTTGGAAGCATGCTTGAACAAATGGATATATATGTTTTAGTTTATTAGGGAGATTTGAAGCATCTAATGGTGGATGCTTGGGAGGACATTTGGAAAGCCTATGTCTTGATGTCTTGATCCAAAAGAGGGAGGGTGGCATTGGTCATGGAGCTCTAACCTTGGATACGAACCTAGATCCCTAGGTTGATGGTTATCTAGTAAGCTTGATGGTACCTAGAGTGGTTGAAAGCTTGAGTCCATATCAAGTCACACCCGAATAGTATACCCTGGTTAGGTATCATTGAGTGTATTAGAACTCTTCATAGTTCATTTTGGATATATTCCATGTACCTACATATATATGTGTGTGTGTGTGTGTGTGTGTAATTATGAATACCTCCCTAGTTAAGAGGGAGTGTTGAAGAATGTAACTAGTTTCGGTCTTCATAATTGTATTTGAGTCATAATGAATAGATTTATCAAAAGATAGAAAAAGAAATTTTATTATTAAATAAATTGACTTATTAAACCATGGGTTTCATGCTTGGGTCAATTTTTTTTAGGTCAAAGCCTCCACTAAGGGCTTCTAGGGTTTATGTCAAGTATCCTTGTCCATGTCATAATGTAAAAGACCCTTCTTGGGCTCTATTTGTCAAAGAATAAATTTATTTTATTGTAAAATAGATCAAATAGGCCTCCTCCACCAAGTCGGCCTCAAACCAGACAAGTCAGCCTAAATTGAGGGGCATAAACCACTATAAAAGAGCAGCAACTTGACCTCATTTGAATCAATTGGATCTCACACATAAGAAGTTCAATTACTATAGCTGGAAGCTGGAAAATGGTACGAAATTCAAGGAAGAAAGAAGAAAACTAGCGAAGGTGAAGGACTTTATCAAGAAAGAAAACAGTTTTTATCTTTCCTATCCCACACATGTGAATTTCTGGAGTGTTGTAGGATGCCAAAATTTTGCGGTAGCTGGGGAGGCCGAAATTTTGAAGTTAGGGTCAAAATTTTGTAGCTGGGAAGTCAAATTTTTGGATTGTTGTTGGGTTGAAACTGCTAGACAAGAATAGACTACTAAAGTGTGATGAATCATATTTGAAGGCTGAATGTTGGAGGAGGAAGGACTTTGGGTCTAAGGTCTTACTCTATCTCGTTTTGAATCTACTAAAGGAATATTTTTTGACTGGGTTTTTCCCTATAAAGGGGTTTTACTCTTGGCTAAGTGCATACATCTGGTGTCCCTAATATTCATGTTTTGCTTTGTTGATTGCTTGATGAGAAGAAGATAAAAGAACTTAAATAAGTTAATAAGAACGTAATAATATCACAAGTTATTATCAACATAAGAAAATATTTATACCTTTCCGATTTTCTAACAAAATAGCCTATAGCTTCATAACAGCAATCAAAGGTGGTCAACGAAAGCTCGAAATTTTGGTCAACAGCCTCCTAAATTTGGTCTCCCAAGAACATGTCAAAAATAGGTAAGTAGCCCAAGTCAATTAAATTCAAAGAAAATCAAATCAATCCCAAAAGTCAAACTCAGTCAATAGATTTATCTCTCCTCTTTGCCCATGTGAGCTTGGACCCTACAATTTCAGACTTGTACAAACCAATCAAATGAAGAGAAGATGTGTGATGATCCCAAATTAGGTCAATGTTGGTCAATTTATATATGTCCATGGAGGTTTAATTTCTCCCTCTAGGCCGACTTGACTTTTTGAGTTGACTTTGAACCAACATTAAAAATATAATTCTCCCATGTGCAAATGAATTTTTTCAAAGGTAGGAGGGGTCTTCTCATGATGAGTTGGGCTAATCCAAGGAGGGAATTTCTCCTTCAGTTGCCTAATTTCAACACTCCCTCTTAGCTAGGGAGGAATTTCTGGTTGCATCATATGCCTCATCTCAGACATCTCGTCATCACTATATCATATATCGTCGCTACTCATCTCTGCTCACATGTTGAACATTATCAATCTAAAGAAGAAGAATCCTCATAGGGGAGATAAATCTCCCACCCTATATCCAAGGACAATAGGCGAGATACCACTTACCATGGGAGGCAAGGATCACAACCATCCATTAGAGGAAATTTTAGCCTAAATGTGGTCTCCTAAGGAAAAATAATAAATAATACTTAAAATAATAAAATAAGAGTTATGAATTTTGGAGGGATAAGAAAAAAAACTACTTTTTAAATTGTATTTTTGGCTTATCTCATTATAGGTTTACCCAAATTTCAAGATAAGACACTCGTTGGCTGCAGAATTAAATTCCACAAGAAGTGCAAGAAGCTCTCAAGCATTATCTACCTATCTATCTAGTCAGTTAGAGACTCTTTTCTTCTGTCTATTGGCTCCTTCCCCTTTTTATAGTAGGAATATTCTTCATCCATCTAGCCATTATGCACACTTTTGAGAAGACCCACATTGATAAAAATTGAAGATACATTAAAAAAGTGTGTTCACACCATATCCCAGATATAGTGATATCTAATCTCAATATGCTTGGACCGTTCGTGGAATACAGGATTCTCTGAAAGTCATATCCCACTCTTTTTGTCGCAATATATCATTATTGTATCTAGTACTTGCTCAAATAGCTCTCCAAAGAGCTTCCTCAACCATATTGTCTCACAACTAGCCATGCTAGCAGCAATTTAATCAACTTTGGTTATGCTAAGAGCAATGGACTTCTGCTTCGTGCTCATCCAAGATACCATGGTAGACCCAAGGCTAAAACAAAACCTCGATGTCCTCATCCTGTCAACAACATTTTCGGCCAATTCGGCATTAGTCTATCCATGTAATTTCACATATCTAATAATGTATCTCAAACTAAGGTTGATAGTCCTATGTAAGTATCTCAGCACATGTTTAGCAGCAACCCGGTGTGCATGTAGGGGCTCAGTTTTAAATTGACTCAGAGTGTTGACAAAAAAACATATGTCCGGTTGATTTTTGACTAAGAACATCAGTGCCCCAATCAACTCTCAGTACTTAAAGGGATTTTCTAGATCGATTCCCATAGCTTCACCACATAACTTCTTGAAGTTCATCTCCATCAGTGTGGCCATGGACTTTCATTCTACCATACCAAATATTTCCAATAGTTTCACAACATGTTTCCCTTGAGAAAAGAAAATCTCAACAGGTCTCTGCCACACCTCTAAGCCTGGTAAGTAATGCATCAAAACAAGGTATTTCATCTTGAACTTAGAGGTCAACTCCCTCTTGTTAGAAAATCAAAAAGGTAGAAATATTTTTATTATATTGATAATTACTTGTGATATTCTTGTAGTTTTATTGTCTTCTCTTTATGTTCTTCTTTTATCTTTGTTTCATCAAGCAATCATCAAATCAAAACATGAAGATCAAGGACACTAGATGTATGCACTTAGTTAGGGCTAAAACCCCTCTCTAGGGGAAAACCTAGTCAAATTATTCCACTAATCAAATTTAGATAGACCAAGACCTTAGACCTGACCAAAATACCTTCCTCCTCCACCAATTCAGCTTTCCAATATGATTCATCAAACTTCAGTAGTATATTCTTGTCAAGCAATTATAGCCCAGCAACACTCCAGAATTTCAGCCCAGCTTTAGTTCTACAATTTTGGCCCTTCTGCAGCTTCAACTTCTTCAATTGAATGAGACAAAGATAGAGAAAATATGACTTCTTTTTCTTGACAAATACTTCCTTCTCATTTGCTACGTTTTTCTTCTTCTTCCTTGGATTTCACACCCCTTTTCTACTTCCAACTACTGCAGATTGAACTTGTGTGTGTGTACTTCAAATAAGTTGTTGCCTTTATATAGTGAATCTGTGAGGTCAAATTTCCTTGATCAGGAAAACTTGGTGGAGGAGGCCTAGAAGACCTAAATTACATAAATATAATTTTCGTTCTTGACTAATAAAGCCCAAGAATGGTTTGTTACATAATGAAAAGGAAAAGGACTCTTAACACAAACCCTAGAAGCCGGCAATGGAAACTTTGACCTATTAATCATTGACCCAAGCATGAAACCCATGCTTTAATAAGTCAATTTATTTTACAATAAGATTTATTTTTCTTTCTTTTGACAACTACATTAATCATGACTTCAAATACAATTATGAAGACCGACACTAGTTACATTTTTCAACACTCCCTCTTAACTAGGGAGTGTTGGAAATAATACTGAGATGTGGGGTGAATCAGTATTTACAAATCAATAACTTTTTCATTTCCATAATCAGATTTATATACGCTACTTCAGTGAAGCAAACTCATGTGTGCACGCAACTATTCTTAAGGCAACCAATGTATATCCAGTGAACTTATGATTCAGTTAATTCATCATAGGTTGATATTTAATCAGTGCATCAGTAATTTATTAAACATTAAACAATAACCATGTACAATAATAACATAATAAACCATCACACATAAGCAACACACATGAACAAAAGATTTAAGGTGGAAACCCAATGTGGGTGAAAACCACCTGTTGTTGTCATCTCTGTCTTCTTTTAATAATAAGAAATTATGTTTAAAATATTGTACCGGTATAGACTCATACCAGTACGCAGGCACCCACCTGCAGAAGGCTACAACCTTCTCCCATTCTCCAGCTTCTACTGGAAGGGACCTACAACCCCCTAGTTCTTGTATTGGCCGATATGTTTACTAGTACATAGGCTCCGACCTACAGAAGGCTACAACCTTCACTCGTTCTCAAGCTACTATTAGAAGGGAGCTCCAACCCCCTGATCAAATCACCAGCCACTACTGGCAGGAAGCTTCGACTTCCTCACTGAAGGCTCCAACCCTCAGTATCCTCCATGGACCACATTTCATTAATTTTCAGACTGGATGCTCCTAGCACACAACAACACAATATGGAGGCCTTATTTCATCAAATTTTCATACTGGACCCATTAGCAACATTGAAGCTCAAAGTCAATCACCACTGCAATACATCCATCAAATACATCTGTGTCAACCAATCACTCAAACTCAATCATAAATCTCTAGTATAACTGAAACCCAATCATCAATCTCTGAATCAACCATAACTGAATCAATCAATCATTAAAACCTATGACATAAAACAATCACTGAACTTCTGACACAATTGAATCAACCATTCATTCAAACTTAATCAAATTCAACCAATCAATTGGAATAGACAGATCATTGTAACCAATATACAAATTTGAACCCAGAACACTATATCAACTACCAGAATCAACTGTAACCTCAAAAGTCATGTGTGAGAATGTATACGCTTTTTTAATGAAACCAACTTGCGTGTATATGCTACTTCCTTTAGCCCAACCTGCGTATACCTCTAAAGATATTGAATCATAAAACCTCTGAACCACAAATTGTACCAATCATAGACATTCTAATGATCTACTGTCATATTACAAAGTTTTAAATAGATAGCAACAAGGATCACCCTTCTCTCTCAATCAATCAATCAGACTCAATTTCCTTATACATTCAGTTCTACTTCCAGATCTAAGAAAACATCATTGACAAACAACAATAAAACCACAGCACTGATATGATATGTCAGTCATCCCTGAACATCAAGCTTTTCTTTTGCATACGCTACTTGGAAGAGCCGAACCAGCGTGTATACGCACCTTCACCAAAGCAAACCAGCGTATAGATCTGCAAATACTTACTTATAACTTCGCTGCAATTCCCAACTTCAGACATACCCAAATCATCACATATAAAGGATAAAACATGTGTTAGCAATCAAATCTAGCCTATCCATTATCATATCACATAATGATAATTCATTATGATCTTGATCCATCATTAGATCTCATCCATCATTAAACACTCAGGTGCATACTTAGTCTAGATCAAGCAAAGCATCAGAAACCCATAACATGCATATTTTCTTTTGATCTAACACTTCATAAGATATTCATTACTTGTGCACTTAGCCCTTTGATATTCTCCTCCTTATATAGTTTTAGCCTTTCTCAATACCTCTGATCAAAACAACACTTAGAGCCTATGGTATTCTTAGACGGGATCAAATATCCGTTACTCTGCTCAATATTGTTGGCTAATACCATGGTATTGACCCCTGGTATTTTCTCCACTTGAATTTCCTTGATTTTTCATCCCATATGCGCTTTTTCTTCTATGAAAGTGTGTGCATATGTATACACTCTTTTTGTACAGTGAACCCGCGTATACAACTTAGCATACATGAAAATGTCATTTTTCTTTAACTTCTTGATTCTAATCTCTAGTCCTTTGTTCCTTCATCCTATTCTTGTGTACCATTACTTTGTTTCCTCTGAATAGACCTATTATAATGTGATTTTCCATTGTACATTACTTCTAAACCGATTCCTTTGAACTGCCCTGCATTTTTTCACATCTGTAAACACAACTGCCATGCATTCTGTCACATCTGATATCTCTCCTGTAGATTCATCTAGTTACGTAGATTCAGCTAGTTAACATATACAGGTGATTTGTTCCGCTATAAGTGGGTTTCCATCAAGTACAACACATGTATCATAATTCCAACAGGGAGGTATTCATAATTACATGTACAGAGGTACATGGAAGGTCTCAAAATGATATAATCTATGAACAGTCACAATACACGCAGTGCTACAGATTAGATACTTGACCAAGGTACACTAATCGGGTGGGACTAAGGTGTACTCAAGCTTTAGCCACTCTAGGTACCATCAAGCTTTTAAGCTCTAACACCAACCTAGGGATCTAAGTGCATGTCCAAGGTAGAACCTCCATGACCACTACCACCCTCCCTAATTCGGGATCTAGACATCAACACATAGGGTCCTCCAAGCATCTTGTTGCCACAAGATACTTTATCTCTCCTAATCAAATCTATATCCACCAACCCAACCATCCTTCAAATGTTCAACCTTTTTACAGAGAGATCCTGCACAATCACAACCCCAATTCGTGATAAACCTTCAAATATATATGCAAGTAAACACAAACCTTTGGGGTCCTCAATAATTTTAATTCTACTTATACAACTTGTTGGAAGCTTTCTTCTTCTTCTTTTTCTTCAGTAACACCATCTACAGCCTCAGTACTCTTCAAGTCTTTAGTTTGCAAATTCATTCTTCGGTTTCATTCTTTCTTCAAGGTATTCACTATGGTTTCTATAATATGCCCTCCCTCTCAGTAGGAGAGATATACCTCTTCTTCTATCCAAGCTCCCTCTCAACTTAGGGAGATCAACAACTTCCTTTTTTTATAATATCAGAGTAATTTTATCTTTTCAAGGCTTCATTTATTTTTCGTGGCATCAAGTTCGTCTTGGTCATCATCATTCTTATAGCTTCCTTCATCACGCTCATCATTATTATCATCTTCAATTATGAATATCTTCAACATATTGAAGATTATGTACCTACAAAACTTTAATAGAAAGTACAAACAAATACAAATACAAATATACTGAAGTGTGAAGTCAATTGAAATCATGTCATTACAATGGAAGCATCAAAATAATCAATGTTAGACATCAAATACCTAAACCTCGTTAGGTCCATGATCAGCAAGGGTCATATCTTTTATATTCTATACTTCAACAACTTACTATGGATTTGTCACAAACCCTAGACTCCATCTTTGAGACATAAATCCTTATATATCAGCAACTTAATCAATATATTCATATACATCTAAGGTTTCAACAATATACTTTTAGAATTACATGTCAAAATTTATTAGGGTTTCTTGCAAGCACTAGATTTCATCATCATATCAATAATTGAAAACAATATCATCATTCCCTAGAATATCGATCTCTACCCCATGTTTTATCAAGATAGCATACCTGCATATACATATCTAGGGTTTCATTAGCATCTCATATCAATATCTATAAGGTAAACCCTAGATACAAACATCAATACATCAAAGTTAGATATAGAACAATTTTGACCAAACTATGGTTTCAACCATATGGAAGAATATGCACCTAGGATTTCTTTCCTGGGATCTTACTATAACCATTGCAAAGGTTTTGTTCATAAACAATAATTCACAAACCTTAAAAGTATATGGTTTCATTATATAACATAGACATTAATATAAAACCCTAAAGGACTAGTGTTTTTACCATAATATTATCAAAACCCCAAGAATAAGATTTCATCATATGTTCTAAACTTTATCAAAAAACCCTTAGAAGACTAGGGTTTCATAATCAACATCGACATAACCTTTACATCAAGAGGCTAGGGTTTTACATTGAACCCTAAAGGTTATGGTTTGACAAGAATGACAAGAGATAGTACAACAAGGGTACATTCAATCTAAATATTAATCACCCTAACAAGAACCTCTATGATTCAAAAACCCTAGACATAAATATGTTAGTAATGAAAAGCAAATTTCAGAAGAAGAATGAGCATACCTTTTGTATCAAGAAAACCTTGCAACAAACTTTGTAGCATATGACATACCTTTAGTTGTTCTTTAAAAAACCTTGTAGTACATCAATTCTTGAAAGGCTTCCTTTGTAACAGAGCTTCTTTCATGACTCATGTTTATCCTTTGAAGTTTCTTCCATAACCTTTGTGTATGTTACAAGCTTTCATACCAAGGAAATTATAAAAGGGTTCTGAGTATATAATACAAACAAAGCTCAATGTGAGGAAGAAATTAAACGTTAAAGATGAAACGGAGAACAATATATTGATCTTTTGGTATAGTGGTGAAGGCTCCCTCTTAATCTAGTCTTTCGTAGGCATACCTACAATTTAAAAATCCAAAAAATGTTCTAGCAAGATATATTAGATCTACAAACTCTAGAAATTAAAACATACAAGAAACCATTACAAAACTTAAAATAGTAGACTAAGAAGGATATGTAAGAGGAGACTTAAAAGTATAAGTCTTTGACTTCAAATTCTTCAGTCTTGTTCTTCTTAGGTGGAGCTTCATCGGCAAAATTTGCATGTCCTCTTTCTCTCTTCTTATTCCTTGGATTCTCAGGACATTAACTTTTGTAGTGTCCCATCTTATGGCAGTTGTAGCACTCAATCTTTGATAGATCAATCATCTTCTTTGGTCCTTTGAACTTCTTATATGTTCCCTTCTTCTTGTGATGAGCAGAGTAGGAATTACAAGTGTTTTTTTCTTCATACTCCTTTTTGTCACTTACGAACGAGATGTGGGCTTTTTCTTGACTGCATGCATTCCACATTTATTCAAATGTTGGAGTATATTTCTAACTACTAATTCTTGATGCAAAAGAGCTCCAGGATTTTGGTAGACCTAGTAGTGCAGCAATCACAAGTTCTTTATCTGGTACAGCTTCATCTATAGATTGGATTCCATCTCTTATTCTAGAGATCCTTACAAAATATGATGAAACATAATCATCTTGTGTAATCTTTATTGTTCTTAGTTCATTCTTGAGACTAGCTATTTGACAAATGTTCTTGATGGTAAATAACTTGGAGAGGGCTTCATACATTTCTTGAGCGGAATATATATTGGATATGTATTGGATTAGATTGTACTTTACTCCATATACTATTAGATTCATGGCCAAGATGTCAGTTTTTGTAAATTTTTCCTTTCCTACATCATATGTAGGTTTCTTAACTTTTTCTTGAAAAGGATCCAAAACTTTATGCTTAGCGAGAATAAGATACATCCTCTTCTTCAATTCCCTGTAGTTGGAGGCTCATTATCACTTGTTTTCAGACTTCATAGTCATGTATTCTTTTCTTGATATAATAGACATTCCTCTTCTTATATGATCCTTATCCTTTGACTCTTTTAGTAGATCTTCAAGCTGCCTTTTTCTTTCCTCCTTCACCTTAGCTCTAATCCCATGTTACAAAATCAGAAAGGAAGAAAGATTATCCTATATTGATCATTACTTTTGATATTCTTGTAGTCTTATTATCTTTTGTTTATGTTCTTTTATCTTTGTTTCATCAAGCAATCATCAAATCAAAACATGAAGATCAACAACACCAGATGTAGGCACTCAAACAGGGTTAAAACCCCTCTCTAGGGGGAAACCTAGTCAAACTCTTCCACTAATCAAATTGAGATAGACCAATACCTTAGACTTGATCAAAAGACCTTCCTCCTCCACCAAGTCATCCTTTCACTATGAATCGAACTTCAGTATTCTCTTCTTTTCTAGCAGCTATAGCCCAGCAACACTCCATAATTTTGGCCCAGGTACTCCAAAATTTCAGCCCAGCTTCAGTTCTGCAATTTTGTCCCTTTTGTGGCTTCAGCTTCTTCGTACGTGTGAGACAAAGAGAGAGAAAATATGACTATTTTTGCTTGACAAATACTTCCTTCTCCTTCGCTAGGTTTTTATTCTTCTTCCTTGGATTTCGCACCCCTTTTTTGCTTCCAGCAACTACAGATCAAACTAATGTGTGTGCACTCTAAATGAGGTCGAGTTGTTGCCTTTATATAGTGAATCAATGGGGTCAAATTACCTTGATGAGTTTGACTTGTCCTTCTTTGAGGCCGACTTGGTGGAGGAGGCCTAGAAGACCTAATTTACATAAAAATAAATTTATTTCTTGACTAATAAAGCCTAAAAAGGGTATGTTACATAATGACAAGGACAAGGACTCTTAACACAAACCCTAGAAGCCTGCAATGGAGGCTTTGACCTATTGACCATTGACCCAAGCATGAAACCCATGCTTTAATAAGTCAATTTCGTTTACAAGAAAAAATATTTTTCTTTCTTTTGACAAATACATTACATCATGACTTCAAATACAATTATGAAGACCGACACTAGTTACACTTTTCAACACCTCTTACACTTGATAATAAGAGGCTGTCTACCTGCCAAGAATATATCATCAACATATAATACCAAAATCAAGGGTATATGTTGGAATACTTTAAAGTAGAGAATTGGATCAACATTGCTTCTCCTAAATCCAAGCTTCATCAAGTAGTTATCAATGTGGGCAAACCAAGCCTTAGGGGCTTGCTTTAATCCATAAAGTGTTTTCTTCAGCATGCATACATGGGTCTTCCTATCATGCTCCTCAAAGCCCTGTGGTTTCTCAACATATACTTCTTCCTTGATAATTTCATGTAGAAACGTGGTCTTCACATCCATCTGATGAAGTGTCCATCCCTAGCTAGCAGCAAGAGCAAATAATAGATCGAATGGTAGTATAGTAGGCAACCGGTGCAAAAATGTCATCATAGTCCTCTCCCTCTTTCTGGGAGAAACATCTAGCCACATATCTCACCTTGTATTTCTTGATACTTCCACCTGCACCATGATTAATTTTGTACAACCATTTAGAAGTCACAACAAACTTTCCTTCGAGTCTTAGAACTACTTCCCAAACACCGTTCTTCATAATGGACTCATATTCTTCGGCCATAGCATAATTCCATACTTTTTCTTTCACTGCATCTTCAAAAGTGTGTGGTTCAACCTATATCATGTTTCTCATTGCTACAACATATCCCTGATATCGACATGGCTTATTTCTTTACCTGAAGGTTCCTCTTGTAGCAACATGTCTCTCATCATCTTGTAGAGTATCACAAAGCCATAGTGGTATCTTCCTACCAAGAGGATCACATGGAGAGGGATCCAAGAGGTCCATGGGTTCCATAGGATCATCAACAACATCAGTCCCTGGCTCAAGCATGGAAGAGTCTTGTTGTACATCCATGGCATCATCCTTTCTTTAAATATTGGCAGGGAGAGAAGTGTCACTTGCTTTCCCAAGGGAAACATATTCAAAATGTCACATCATTGCTAAATTCTATATTCCTCTAACCAAGTATATATATTCTATTTTGGCTTGTTAGGGCCTAACCCAGGTTTAGAAGTGATTTAGCCAAACAAATCCTGAAACTACCGGCCCTTTCGGCAACAGTCCGTGGTGCGCGGACTGAGGTCTCACCCAAGGTAGTATGGGAGGGTGTTGGAACCAGGTTTCCGCACCCTAGGGATGTCTTGATGAAGGTTGGGAAGTTCGCGAACCAATCCTATACGCTTGTGCTGCTTCACGTGGTCGTTTGTCCTTCGCAACTTGTGCAACTGCTTCCGCATAGCTATGTAACAAGTGCAAAGAGGTGTTTTCTAGATCCTAATTCCTAACTGTGCATTTGTTATAGATCTTAACTTAATTATGTGGGCCCAATATTCTCATTAACCATTCAACATTCATAACAAGTGCGCGCAATCATAAACTGTAAAGAGATGCATAAAGAAAACAGAAGCATAGACACAGAATATTTCAAAATTAACTTATATTTTATTAATCCTCTGTTCAGATACAATCCCAACTCCGCCCTACACACTCAGCTGCAGAGCTCCGCGCACACAGCTACGGACTCTACCAGGCCTCTATGCACTCAGATATAGAGCCTCTTACTACTACTACAACCCCAGACTCGGACTTACAGACTCAGAGCTAATTCATCATCCAAAAACCCATATGACTCCTCAAAGCTAAGACTACCTTTACACTTAAAGCCTCGATCTATTTATACAATCCCATGGTCTACTAACCATGGGTAAGCCGACACATTCTATCTTAAATTACATTATTTTATTTTAGGGCAGACAACCCTAGACTCTCGCGCTCTGCGCCCGCATTTTGCGGGGTCTTTACATTACATTGACCAAAACTCGGGCTTTAAGCCCCTAAACTTGCTATGGGGGATTCGCTGCCCAACATTCTATAAGCTTTATAATTTTCACAACAGCCAACAAACGTACATTTCTTTCCAGAAGCTCTCATCTTGTTCCTCTTATCCTTCGACACATGAAAGTAAGCGGGGCAGCTAATGATCCTCAAATGTCCAACATTGGGCTTCACACCTGTGAAAATTTCTTTGGGAGCCTTGTCACCCTAAGCTTGTTGAGGATACCTGTTTTGAACATATATAGTGGTATTTGCGACTTCTCCCCATAGAAACTTCGAGAGATTTTGGTCATGCAACATATCCCAAGCAGCTTACATGATAGTCCTATTCTTCCTTTCCACTACTCCAGTTTTCTTGGTGTTGTAAGGTACGCTGGTCTCCTTCTTTCTTGAAAAATTCAATGAAATCATTTGAAATGAATTCTCCTCCATTGTCAAACCTGAAGATTTTGATCCTCTTTCCTGTTTGATTTTCTACCAAAGCCTTGAAGTCCCTGAACATGTCAATTGATTGGTCCTTGTGCTTCAAAAAGAAATCCATGTCTTACAGGAGAAGTCATCCACAAATATTATGTAGTACAAGTAGCGACCAAGAGAAGTCATTGGCATGGGTCCACATAAATCGGAGTGTATGAGTTGAAGTATACCATTTCTCTTGCCCCTGCTTGAAAGGAATAGTCCCTTTGTCTTCTTTCCACTTTCACATCCCAGAAAAACTACATTATGATTTATTTGAACCTCAGGCATCCCAGAAACCATCCTCCTGAACTTAGGCAAGGTTTCATAGTGAAGGTGAGCGAATCTTCGGTGCCACAGCTCACACTGATGAATCTTCGGTGCCACAAATCACACTGATGATTACTATCATGAACCAATGCTCATATTGGTCTTCCATTGACTTTATAAAGGCCTTCAATTTTTGATCCCAAAGTGAAGGAATCCCTCAAGCGAGGTTCCATTGGCCAAGTAAGGACCTTTCCATTTATAGAAGAAACTTTCATTCATTTTTCCTCCAAGGCAGATATAGACACAAGATTTTTTTTCCATCTTGGCACATACAGAACATCTTGTAGATGTATAGTTTTACCATAACCCAAATGAAATCAAAGGGAACTAGACACCTTTATAGGATAAGTAGAGTTTTCCCCAAGAATGATCTTCAAATTCGTCTCCCCCTCAACTAGGTTTGAGAGGACTTCACGATAACTAGTGAAGTGTTTAGAGGCTCCACTATCCACTAACCAGCTATCAAATGAATCCAGAGGAGAGGAACTAGAAGGAGAAGAAATAAGAAAGTAGTCAAATTGAGTGGCAGCTGCATTATTATCATACCTTGAATTCCTTGATCTCTTTTGAGAACAATGGCCTTCTTCACAAGCAGCAAGATCGTCTCATCTTCTATTATTGAACATGTTGTTGTTGTAGCCACGATTGTTGTTGGATCTAGGAGCATTACCATTCTCCGGAAAATCTCAGGCATAGTGACCATGCTTGTGACAATCGTAACATTGAATATGTGACATGTCCCTATCCCTTTTCACTCTTCTATTGGATTTCCTTGAGTTTGGTGTAGGCTTCCTTGAATTAGTTAGTCTTCCTCTTCCTTTCCTTTTATTTTCTTGAGCAACAAATGTAGGGGGTTCTCCTTCTTCATGCTTTTGAATTATTCCTCTAGAAAATATCCTAGTCTCTTCTTGAGTGCCCAATAGCTCATCAAATGAAGGGAACATGTCATTTTTGCTAATGGTGGTAATAAATGTCTCCCAAATGAGAGGAAAACCTCCAAGTGCAATTAGTACCAACTCTCTATCAGATGTAATTTCTTCAGCAGAAAAAGTTGATCATTGAGTTGTTATATCCTCATGAAGTATGATTGAACGGTCTCCCCCTTGATCATCTTAATTTCCTTGAGTTTATTTTTCAAAGAAAGGATATGACTCAAGTTGTTGACCTCATATATCCCAACCAATTTATCATACATTTCCTTAGATTTCTTCAACTTTGCAACATAAGTGATCAAGTGATCTCTCAATGAATCAATAATAATTTTCTTAGTTTTGACCTCATCTTTCTTATACTTGGACTTGACAGCAGTAGAAGCATTCTCCGAAGGCTCAAGTACCTTTCCTTCAACATATTCCAAAACATCATTCTCCTCCAAAGTCAAATCAACCCTAGCTCTCCAAACAGCATAGTTAGATGAGTCATTCAGCTTCTCTTCAACCTTGAAGTATGAGGTAGTCATCTTAACCAAGTCAGATGTTCTTTAGCAGCAAATCAGATATCTTCAACAAGTGATTACTTGTCTCCTTCTGCATGTCTTCACCTCAAATCTAAAATCGTGTTAATTTTCCAATGTTCTATTATGAAACAATCACTTATAAACAATTATTCTTCCAATAATAACTAGTAATCTAATATATTTTCAATCACCCATTAATAGTAAGCAATTGTAGATAGAACATAAAACCATATGCACAATAGAAGATAGTGAAGAACAATAGAGACAGAGATTTGGTCAAAAACTAGGGAAAACCCCACAAGGGGGAAAACCCTTTCCAAATTCTTCTTATATTGATTGTCATCAAATGTTTAGCAAAGAGATACATAGTCCAAATACATCAATAATTTGTCAAGGTTCAAAGCCTTGACCAACCAAGTCAACTATCCAATATCCAATCAAATATGAGCACAAAAGTCAAATATGGTCAAACTTCAATTCTGCAACTTTTATGTCAAAGTCAACAACAGTCAATGTTGCCTAACCAATCAACAGTTAATGGTCAAAGTGCCCAAAAAAATTCAATCGATGTAGCAAATAATTTGGCCTCTTTTTCTTAGTCAAATTCAGTCAAAATAGTCCTCAAAATAGCCTTCAAATGAAATCGAAGTCAAAGAATTGACCTGCAAAAACCCTAGCTTCAGAACAACAATCAAGAGTGGTCAACGTATGCTCAGAATTTCGGTCAACAACCTCCTCAATTCGGTCTCCCAAGAACATATCAGAAATAGGTAAAAGTAGCCCAAGTCAACCAAAATCAAAGCAAATCAAACCAATCCCAAATCATAAGTCAAACTCAATCAACAGATTTCTCTCTCTCCTCTTTGCATGTGTGAGCTCAGACCCTGCAATTTCAGACTTGTACAAACCAATCAAATGAAGAAAAGATGTGTGATGATCCTAAATGAGGTCAACCTTGGTCAATTTATGTGTGTCCTTGGAGGTCGAATTTCTCTCTCTAGGCCAACTTGACTTTTTGAGTTGAATTTAGACCAACATTAAAAATATAATTTTCCCATCTGCAAATTTATTTTTTTCAAAGGCGAGAGGGGGGTCTTCTCAGGATGAGTTGGAATTCTCTAAGGAGGGAATTTCTCCCTCAGCCATTGAATTTCAACACTTGCTTAAAATACCATTTTGGGCATCAAAACCTTCGAATTTGTCACTATATGTAGCACACCTCAATGCAAAATTAACAACAAATCAAGCAAATCACCCTTCTAAGATTCAAACACTTTTTCTAAATGCATTAGGGTTTCACATGGAACAACTTATCATAGGTCAAGCACCTCTCATTAACATGGAACAACTAAAATAACAAACTCCCTCTTCATAATGAAAGCAATCTCAATCATATCATCTTTGAGGTTCCCCAAATATGTTTTATAGAACGTTTGGCCTTTTTTTCATAACTACAAGAATCGAGAAATAGGTCAGTTTTGTACTCGCATGACATGGGGTTGATTCCTATTGCTACCACTATAATTTCTAGGTGCCTACATATGCCTCATATCCAGAGACAGGTTAATCGAGGGCATTGAACCTTAGATATCATAGTTTACATAGTAATTCATGACACAGCCTTGCCAATTGAGTTGCCTCTAGGAACTAGAACTTTTGGCCTTATCATTGAATTTGAAATATAAATTACGACAACAATATACTATAATTTTATCCAACCAAATTAGTGGGGAAGCTCAAAAAAATAGGGAGAGAAAATAATGTACTTGAATGAAAGAATATTTGTAGTTCTTAGTGCACAATATATTTCATCAACTAACTCTAAAAATTATTTATAGAAAATTTGTTATGGAGTAAATATTATTTTTAGTTTCTTCTCACCATGTTAAATCACATAACATACCACCCAAGTTGTCTCAATAAATCAATGTATGGAAATGTATAAGAAACAAATCATAAACAATAACACAAGTTTGACATTCATATCTTGCAACATACAAAAATTTGGACAATAACATGCACTCATCTTATACCATAAAATAAAATATAATACAATACCTCAATTCATCCCAAGATGGTACATATGTCATAATTTGAACATGTTCAAGCAAGGATACTCTAATTGCTACCAAGTCTTAGCTAGGGCATTTACCATCAACAACTAACCCTAACCAACAATACCACAACCTAGCAAGACATTTTCCCAAACTCTCCTAGTCGCACCAAAGGATCCACAACAAGCTAGAATCACAGAAAGTCCACCCTTGGATCTCCCATTCACATCACACCTTCAAAGAAAATCACACGCTTGCATCAAACACTCTAACACTTCTCCAAGGTTTAATGTTACAAATCACAGGTCTTGCTCACACCAAGACTTTTGGATGAAAAACACTAAATAAACCCTCAAATTGAAAAAATAATGCTACCATTTTTTTAACATGTTTTTTAGAAGGTTTAAATTGTAACCTCTGAAAACCATGATACACAATATCACTAACAAAAACCTTAAAATGAACCTTCGGATCACAAAATGGTGCTACCAATGGCGAATTTGTTGTTCATGTTAAAATTACAACTTGCTTGAAGTCATAGCCATAACAACCAAAACTAACCCAAATCTTAAAATCAACTTCTAAATCAAAATGACGGTACTAACATAAAGCATCAATTTTTCATGTTTACAATTAACAATTGTTCAAAACCTTAAACTTAACCATGAATGTTTTTACAATCAAAATATTAAAATCAACGCCCAAAATACATTTTCCAAACTTAAAATCACAATAATTTTTAACCAAAACTTAAAATCAAATATCAAAATTAAAAATAAAAAATAATAAAATAATAATAATAAAAATAATAAAAATAAAATAGTTAACTAATTAATTTTGACCATAACTTAAAAATCAAATATTAAAATTAAATAATAATAATAGTAGTTAACTAATTAATTTTGAGTAATATATTAAAACATTAAAAACACACTCCTCCCACTCCCCTCTTTAAAGCCTAACAAAAACTTATAAACCATAGCTTTAAAATCAAATATTAAAATTTAAAAATAAAAATTAATAAAACAAAAACGGTTAACTATTTAATTTTGAATATATATTATACCATTAAACAAAACAAAAACAAAAACAAAAATATATATATATATATATATATATATATATATATATATATCCTAGTTTCCTGGTTTATGGTAAGATAGTTTCTTAGTTTATGGTAAGAGAAAATATTATAAAAAAATTTTTTATTAAAATATAATTATAATTAAAAACATTATTTTTTCATAAATTTTAATGTATAATAATATTCAAATTTAATAAGCTAAATATATAATAATAATAAAATGTTTTTGTTAAAATATAATTGAAATAATATTGTTTTTGTTTGGTCAAGAGCTCTTAAGGAAATAGGTTAACAACGCAAGACTAGGCATTTGGCCGGAGTGAAAGACTACCCCTAGACTAGGCATTTGGCCGGAGTGAAAACATACCCCTAAACTAAGCATTTGACCGAAGTGAAAGCCCACCCCTTTATGGACCACTAGCAGGTAATTAATTCTAGTGGTGTGGTTTTCCTTGATAATAGTGATGATTGTCCCCACTATTAGATTGACGACTCATTTATGATAGGTTTTCTCATTATATTTGAAAATATAAAAAATAAAATAAATAAAAAGATAATTAAATAAAACACTTAAAAAATAAATTTAAATCATTTATCTTAAAAACAAAAAGAAATTTAATTCTTTTGTAAAAAAAATATATATTTCTAAAAGCAAATTCATACTAATTATCAATTGTAAATTAGATATTAACATCCTCTTAACACTTTAAATTTTTGCATCCTACTTTATAGCCAAAGACAAGAGTGAGATTGCATAAACAATCTCCCAATTAAAAGCATAAACATTTTTTTTTGTTCAGGGGAGGACGAACCCCCTTGAAGAAGCTATATAAGTCTAATTACAACTGTACATAGTACATCATATGCTGCAGCGCAGCCTCTGCAGGATTCGATACCAGTCGGGGGCGTGAAAACCGACCGCCCCGACCGTCCTAACATACACTCATGTGTTAAAAGCATAAACATATTACTCATTGACATTGAATCTAAATAAGAAAATTAACAATAACATCCCACAACCACCCAATTAATTAATTAATTATATATAATACAAAACCTATATAAATATGTTAATGGCTAATCTAACTCATTCATATATATAATACAAAACCTATATAAATATGTTAACGGTTAATCTAACCCATTCATATATATAATACAAAACATATATATATATAATACAAAGCCTATATAAATATGTTAATAGCTAATCTAACCCATTCTTTCAATTTAACCATTCATTAAAATAGGTCAATTTAACCAGATATATTAATGGCTAATCTAACCCATTCATTAAGAATGGGTCAATTTAACCAGATATATTAATGGCTAATCTAATAGATTCATTAAGAATGAGTCAATTTAACCAGATAGGTTGGTTAATCTAACAGATTCATTAAGAATTAGTTAAATTAATTGGTCAATTTAACCAGATATGTGAACGGTTAATGGCTCATCTAATAGATTCATTAAGAATGAACGGTTAATGGCTCATCTAATAGATTCATTAAGAATTGGTCAATTCAACCAAATATGTTAATGGTTAATCTAACCGATTTATTAAGAATTGATCAATTTAACCAGATATGTGAATAATTAATCTAACAGATTCTTTAAAATTTAATCAATTTAACTTAATTAATCATTAATAATATAATATTAATTAATTTAACCTAATTAATAATTATTAATATAGTATTAATTAAATTAAACTCACAAATTCTTAGCAAATCTGTTACATTAGCAATTAACATATCTTACTGGTTCTATATTTTTAAAATATGAACTTTATGTATCCAATTAACATATCTTACTGGTTCTATATTTTTAAAATATGAACTTTATGTATCCGTGATAATAAATAAAGCATCCATCCAAAACCTCGAACATTTCTTATGAAAAAGACACTAATTTCAAAAAAAAACATTATTTACAATAGCAAACATTATTTAGTTTAAATATAAACATGGCTATTAACATTTCTTATGATAAAGACACTAATTTCAAAAATACATTATTTACAATAGTAAACATTATTTAGTTTAAATATAAACATGGCTATTCTTCATAAGCATTACTAAGAATTACAAAAACATTCAATAATATCTTCACATATTACATAAACCAAAGTCAAGTATTATGCATTAAACATCCTAATCCATAAAACCTGAGACATATAATCAAACTATTGATTTGTTTCACTGCATAAATGCTTCATGTGGGAATTGTATATAGCTTATCTTCATTTCAATAGTTATGAGATGAGATGGGTATGTGACATCAGCACCATCAATGTCCCAGGAAATGAGGGCACGTATGGTACCCATGAACATATGAAAGGGATCAAACCAGACCCTGCTTGATGAACATCCGAACAAAGTTGCGCAAAGTTCTGATGGAAATCAGTAGTGTCATACCGAGAATGCATTATTGAAAAGAATGGCTCACTATCATGGATGTAGATTATTCCACTTTGTCATCTTCGAATGGTAAGGGCATGGTAAAGATTCAAGCTGGTAATTATAATATCAAGGCCTTTGCTGAAGGCACGTATTAAAAGGTTCCGCTTATAATTTTAAAGAGCCAAAGGTCCATGGGGAAATCAAAGATCTAAATGGAAAAATCTGATGTAAGAGACTTCACTTCAACTTAAGGATACAGGTAGGCCTCCCAGGAACAAAGCTTATGAGAATAATCTTACATTATAAGGATCTTACATTATAAGGCTGCTTTGAGTAATAATGATTTGTTAAACTTTAATTTATTATTGAATAGTAGTCAAGATAATCACTCAATACCTCATCTGTATTGAAAAAAATAAAAATAGTAGTTAAGAACTCAATATCTCATCTGTATTAAAAATAAAGTTGGATCTAATAACAAACTAGAATTTTAATCACTATAAAAAGAGAGAAATGTCATTGTATTAAGTGAACTAAGAACATTCAAACTAAAAGGCATGTAAAACACTATACAAACCAACAAAGAATTGAACCCCGTTTTGTTGAACACAGGGTTCTCAAGCAGCAGAACTATTTACTTCTTATTTACTGCAGACATGTATTGGCACACAGGAAATGATCCTTGCCATATGGATGCAATGTCAGAGAGAAGTAAACCCTAACTTGATTATCATTTTTGAAGAATTGTGCCAGCCCAAGAACAAGTAATACTGCCTTCTCGTCGCCTTCTTCGGGTGGGATTACTATGACGGAACAACAATCATGTTTCTATGGATCGTCATCCTACTCATCGACCGGCATCTGGAATTGGAACAAGGAACCAACCATGTTTCTATGTACCTCATCCTACTCTCAAGGGGCATCTGGAATTGAAAGAAGCAACCAGTGCGAGTTTCAACGACAGCAGAACACATTCGGTGGTCCGTGTGTTTAGATGGGACATATAATGTCCCTCCCTCTCCCAATTCAAACATCTTCAAATAAATAAAACTCTGCAAATGGCTGGAGTGAAGATGGTCCCTCAAAATTTTAATGGGCAGGGTTTTGACTGTGTATCTTTATGTCAGAGGAGGTGCCATACTGATTCAGATCGCTTTCTGCCAGGTGTTGGATCAGCAAGTCCACCCCCAGGCCCAGGACGCGGTTTTCGATAGCCCCCAACCACTCACTCCACGTTCCCAAAAATGCTCACTCACTCTAACTCACAACAACAAGGCTCGTAACAAAAACTCTTCCAGCTCCCAAGCCTAGCCCCTGACTGTCGTTTCTCCATTCCCACCCCCAACAACACCTACATTCTACTTCGTTGAATAAACAAGGATTCAACATTTTGGATAGCACTAGAAACTCGATCTTCAACTTACGAAAAGATTTCAGCATGGAGTAGAAGTTCACAACATGCTAGTCATTGTAGAAGAGTAATAAATGTACTACTAAATGACAAGGAACATGCAGAGAGCAGCAGTAGTGGAGCAACAAAAAGATATAAATGTACTGCTAAATGACAAGGAACATGCAGAGGGCAGTAGTAGTGGAGCAACAAAAAGATATAGTAGTCCGACAAACTGAGCAAATCGTACTTAGATTGGGTCAGGCAAAGGTATCCAAACATGTGTCACAGTAATTCGCAGATTGACCACCAAAAATGTCAAACCAAGACAGGACTAGATTAATTTCAATTCCATCACTGCATGGACTGTTGTCTTAATACTGGACAATAATTCTCTTGGTTAGGTATCGGTATAAGCAGAACGAGCAAAATTCATGCCCTGTAGAATTACATGCATTGGCTACACACAAATTCTGGTATAACCTTGTTGGGTTCTTTTATTATGACTAGAGGCCATTACGGTAAAGTGATGCCACTATGAGATTAATAGGGCAGGAATCCACGAACGTGGGGTTTTTGACAAGTCACTGTGGATTCCCTTACCTTATCAGGTTGGAAGGATCTAGAAAAGGGAAGCTGTTGGCCAACATATCATTCAAGTGAAATGATGATTTTTGGGGTTCCTCCCCACCCTCAGAACCACTCCCTTAACAGCTTTACAGAACAATGAGATAATGCAGCATGAAACGCGTGACTTAACAAAACAACTATTATTATAAATCTACAATGTAACTAAAGGTCAAGCTTCACAGCAAAGTAAGTGACTATTGGAATATAAGAGAATGAACGACTGAAAATGAGAACCTCAATATGCCTTCGAATGCAATAATTTATGAGAGGATTCATGTACCCTGGGGCATTGATTGTCTTTATTCTATTATATATATGTGGATTCCCTTACCTTATCTGGTTCAAATATCTAGAAAACGGAAGCTGTTGGCCAACATATCATTCAAGTGAAATGATGACTTGTGGGGTTCCTCCACACCCTCAGAACCACTCCCTTAACGGCTTTACACAATGAGGCAATGCAGCATGAAACGCGTGACTTAACAACTGTTATTAAAAATTTACAATGTAACTAAAGGTCAAGCTTCACATTTAAGTACGTGACAGTTGGAATAAGAGAATGAACGACTGTAAATGAGAACCTCAATATGCATTTGAATGCAATAATTTATGAGGATTCATGTACCCTTGGGCATTGATTGTCTTTATTCTGTTATATATATGTAGTTCTTAAGATACAAATACATACATGTGGGAAACGCCCACAGAATAATTAGGGTCTAACCAATTAACTTGCCTTTGGGAAAATTGTGTTGCAGCTCAACCTGTTAAGAAAGACTGAAAATTGCCTGCCAAGAAACTTTCAAATTTACTTGGCCAGCTATATCAATACAAACACTGTACACAACTGATCAGATACACTAGAGGATGAACAATACTCATCCATGAATGAGATTAGAAGTAAAAGTTAGCTCGAAATTACGAGCATTTGCCACAATAAAATTTAAAAGACTGGGGGAATTACCCCTAGCTTAGAAATTTTGAAAAACAGCAAATAATCAGAAACTATTGCAGTATAGATATGCACGATCATAAATCAGCCATGATACTGCAAAGCACATCTTTGGATGATATTGCTTCTAGTGAAAAACTATAGTCTAAGCTTGTACACCAATAATAATTAGTAAAAGGTGAAAACAGTAGATTAATTACAAGTTATATAAGAATCACAAAGCGATATACAAATTTAATCAGAAACAATTTCATGATTACAGACATCTAACTCACAAAAGAAAAGTTTATTACATCTTTGGGTGTTTAGCAGAGGTACTTTCCCTGAAATAACTACAGTAAGTCCAATGTTTAGTTCATGCAAACTTTTTTAAGAAACAAACATTTGTTTGACACCTAACATGTACAGTCGTTATATTCTGCAGGTTTTCATATGACGGCCTTGTCTACGGCCAAAGGAATCAGACAGGTGCAAAAAGGTTTTTGTTAGTGACTGTAAAATTTTAACAGGCAATGCAGCCTACAAATTGAATAAACACATGCAATCAAAAACTCCACTTCTTAGAACAAGTACTTTAAAGCATTATAAGTTCGATTACCAGAAGCAAATTCATTTGTATGGTACAGCTTCAAATGTAATTTCTTATTTGCATTATTTTAAGAAGAGAACGCTGTGGTCACAACTACTTTTGTCAGAAGCTGTTCAATTTCATAGATGAAATGCATTCGTTTTAAAAACACAGCTCTATAAACCAAGATTTCAATGGGGTGTAACTTACCAGCCAGTCATTATGTTACTAGTTTTTATTAGTCTCATAAGGTCTTATATCTCATTATTTGATTTAATCAATAATATATAGTTCAAAATCTGACAGAAATACTGAAAACAGCTGTTTGGTGGCTTGGACTAATTATCCAATGAATTTTCTCTTTGGAAAAAATATTTAAACAAAAATTATATAAGCAGAGATATAGCCTGTGGCAATATTACTCACAAAAGACAGGCGCCAAATTTCTAAAACAATTAAATTTTGTGAATCTGCAGAAGCATCTCTTTAAGTGGACTGCAACCACTACAGCTTCTTCAACCTTTACTTCTAATCTAGGGTATACCTATTATGCCTAATCAGAACTCTTCTTGCTCCTAAAATTTTCCTTCATCTCAGCAAACTTTCTCATGCACTGAACCTTGCTCTTGCCAGGCACTGCAGTTGCAACTCTTTCCCATCTCTGAGGTGTTTCCTTGGGAAATGTCTTTAGCGCCTGAATAAGAGCTCTTTCTTGGACAGCAGACCAGGCATCTTGGTCATTGCCTGCCACTGATCCATTTGTAACTGACCGGACACCTCCACCAGATGACCCTTTTCCATCAGCACTCTGATTGCTCCCACCACTCGCTTGCTGCTCAGATACACCTTTTGCTTTCTCCCCAACAACTGTACTAGGGACACACCCATTTGTAGGGCTGTCTCCGACTTCGTCTCTAGTTGACAAAGGTGACGTAATTGGATTTGCAGCCTTCCTTGTTTCAAGGAAAGAATCAAATGAATTTGCAGTATCAGGCTTCTGCAAAAGAACAGTCTTTATAGCCTTCAAAATCTCTTCCACTGTCCTCCCAGTACCAATATAATTGGCAATTACTTCCCATCTTTGTGAGGTTCCCTTGGGATACTTCTGCACTCCTTTACGCAACAAGTCAATCTCCTCTTTACTCCAGCGCCTTTCTTTCTTCTCATAACTTTTGAGCAGGCTTTCTGTCTTACCATGCCCTTCTGGCCCTTGACTAGTGGTCTGCCCCTGTGCAGTATCATTCTGTGAAACAGTTTTCTCTATTGACTTGGCCCCATCAGGATCACCAGATAATGCATCCCTCAATAGTTCAGCTTGTTCAAGTTCTCCTTTCTGCCCCAATTGTTCACAAAGAATTCTTAACCTGTCTATTTCCAAGGAGGTGCATAACTTCTCAACATCGTCTTCAACAATACCAAGAAGTTTCTTGGAGACAACTGAAGCAGCTGCAGTACGCAACCTGGACCTTTCTTTTCGCAACAGTTTCTTTTCTTTTTCTTTTGACTTCTTTTGAGCTAAGGCTGCTTCTGCTGCTCTTTTTTCCTCCTCTTCTTTCCTGAGCCTTTCCTCTTCTGCAATTCTTGCAGCTGCTTCTTCTTTCATTCGTCTTGCCTGCAATTTTTCTTCTTTCTTTCTCAATTTTTCTGCCTTCTCCTCTTCTTTCCTCCTCAGTATGCGAGGATCCCTTTTATAAGCATTATCAACAAATGATCGAATCCTCGCATATTCTTCCTTCTTAGCTTTTTCTTGAAGCTTTGCATTCTGTCTTTCCATCCACCTTTTATGTTCTCGAGACTCAGCCTGCTCCAGATCAAATTCATCTGCATGAGGAAATTCTCTCCAGCTCTTGAAGCTATCCCAGAAATCATAAAATTTATCTACTTCTTTTATTGGAGTATTTTCATCCCCTAGAGAGGGAATTGGTTGAGTCACAGACCATCGGCTGTTCCTCATGAAAACAGGACCAAACACTTTAAAGAAATCTTGAGGAGCACAGTCGGATGGTACTTCATCATCAAATTCATCTGTGGAGTCATAAATCCTCCTCTTCACCGGATCCATGAGAACTTCATATGCCTCCTGGATAATTTTGAAATGGCTTTCTATTTCATCCTTCTTGGACTGTTTGGCTTCATCTGTTTCTTCAGCTAAAAGAATAGAGGCCTGCTTATCAGGATGGTATTTCAGAGCAGCTTCACGATAGCTTTTACGAATCTGATCTTCAGTTGCAAGGTAACGTAGATGGCCTAATCCTAATAAAGCATAATGATCTTGTTGCTCCTTTCCATCAGCAGACTTTTTCTTTCCTTTAAATCTATAGGAATCATAGGATGCTGTAAAACCCTTATCTTTCTCACTAGACTCACTTTTATCATCAGTCTCGTCATCAGTGTCTTCCTTATAACCCAGCAAATAAAGAGCTGCAGCATGAAATGAATGCCCAGCAGGTTCCAACCTAGCTGCCTTCACTGGAAGACAATTTGATGAGACAAAAAGAGGTTCCCCATCTTCAAGCTCCGCAGAATAAGTAAGCAGGGGCCAATTGTTTAAAATTGTCATGATGTTCACCAATTCAAACTTCACATAAGCTGGAAGAGAATTGAGCAACCTAAATCTGCAAATGGAAACTTAATAACCTCGGTCTCCCAGAGCGCTGACAGAATATAACATAACCCAAAACCTGCAACAGAAGGTACAAGTTTTAGGCACAATGCAGAAACAAATACATTTAGAAATGGAAAAGCGAATAGCCTATATCACCTATCATATAAATTTTCTAAACATGTTTCGAAAATGTACAAGAGAATCGCCTATGTAAAATTTTCTAATAATAGGATACACCACAATTCTACATCCACAATGACAAGCTTGTAGCCCACGTATTGTAGATAAACTGACACTTCTCATTCAATGTTATGCCGTTTCAGTCTCCAATACACCACAACCTTAAAGTTGACTTATCAAATTAAATAGTTACAGCTCAAAATATATTTCATAAAAATTAGACCATAGAAGGAAATCATTTAACAAATGTGCAGCAACTGGGAGTTGGGACTAAATAAAGTTATAAACCTCAATTTTGAAGCAAACCAGCAATAGTACCCGGAGGGTTTAATAACAACAGGATGCTAATGGCCTTCGGTGGCAATAACCTAACCCAAATCTCCTACTAAAATAGATACATTTTCAATATGATATATTATTGTAAGAAGAACTTCGGCGTAAATCACATGAGGAAAGACCTTTGTGGACGCGTTTCAAACCAACTAGTGTGGTTCATCGTCAGGACAAGTTGAACCACACTAGTTGGTTCGAAACGCGTTGACAAAGGTCTACGCTCATGTGATTTACGCCGAAGTTCTTCTTACAACTATTATGGATCACAGAAGCCTCAATTCAATAATGATAAATTATGATAACCATCTGCAACTTTTAACATAATAAATTATGATAACCAGCTGCAATTCGTAATATAATAAATATTTATAACCAGCTGTAATTTCTTAGTGGACCATCCTTGCTTCAAGACGGAAGAAAGCAACACAGAATCACGTCAGATTTAGTTCGTCTCGATAACATACTCTCAGCCATAACTAACTCCACAACTGGAATTTTAATGTGTTGGCGAAGCTAAGTGATCAACCTTAACTCCGTGTTTGGCAGGCACCCACAGTATCAGCATGGTTTGCGAGGCCCGCACTGGGTGCTTAAAAATTTTCAATCAACGTCTACCCAATTACGAATTCACTTGTAGCGGTCAGGGTATGCAAAATAACCCGAAAGGATCTATGTTCATAATGGACCTCGGAAGCCACTTTGAGAAGCCAGTACAAAGTTGCATAGCGTTTCAAGTGGTTTGCGAGAGGCCCTGTTAGGTTTTCTTCTAAGCATAAATTTTGCACAATTCTGATTATTTTGTGCAAAAGGCACTTTGCAACCTATAAACAATCCTACTTTAACATAGTCTGCAAAAGAAGTTAACCTAGAATCAATCTGGAGTAAAATAACAGATTCCGGGAAGTGGCCCCTATTCTACAAATACCATCTTAAAATAACATAACAGATACTGGGAAGTGCCGCCTATACTACAAATACCAATCTTTCAATAACATAACAGACAGTTGCTGAGTACAATCTCGACATTACAGTTAACCTAAACGGAGCTGAATAAAATTATACGTAAGAAAAACACAAAAGCCCAAGGCACAAGACAGAGCAACTTAAATATTTACAGCCCATAAACGCTATACTACATAAATCTCTATGCCCATTAACTGCTACTGAAATTTATTCAAGGTAATGCAATCGCTGGACATGAAAGAAAACAGAAATCTTTTAAAGAAAATAAGACCAAAAAAAAGGAAAGAACGAAGACTAACCTGAGAGAGAAACAATGGCGCCAGCAAAGAGATGAACCCCAACAGTCTCTTCAGCTAAAGGAGCAAGGCCGCAGCATTAATCCTGGGGCGCCGAATCTTGGATCCGAAGGAAGAGCAGGAAATAGGGGCCTTGATACACAATAGCAGAGAGAGGGATATTGCCGTATGGAACGGTCCAAGGGTTTGGCAACAAACCCTCCCCAATGCATAGAAAGTGAACCAAAAAGAGAAGACTAGGAGAGGACTATTGAATAAAATGGCTTAAAATAAAATCAGTTGACACAAAAAGATGCGTTAGGGAGGCGGTGGCAAGGGTGGTGGCATTTTGAAAAGGAAACCCTCCTAGGCGGTGCCATCCTTGTTACATCTACCCTACCTATATTCTAAATTGTTCAAAAACCTAGATAAATCCATTCATATATTTAGCAATGCTCGCTCGCCCTTTTTTGTGTTGTAAAAATTAAAAAGTTTATTAAGGGGTATTTTTTCCATGCCCTTTCCTAAAGTGTTTATTAGAATGAGTTAGATACTTTTAATCCACTTAATTTTTTAAATTATTTTTAAATTAAAAATAAAAATCATTTTAAAAAATGATTTCATATTCTAAATGTATAATTTTCATGTCATAATGTAAATGTATTATAAATTGATTTTGGTGAAAATATTTAAAAAGAAAACTTTATTATTGTTTTTATAATAAAATGGAAAACTTTATTATTGTTTTTATAATAAAATTACAAAATGGAAAACTTTATTATTGTTTTTATAATAAAAGTAGAGTTTGTGTTGTAGTTTAAATGCGTTGTGAATTGGTTTTGTGTCAAATAAAGAAAGAGGAAAGTAGTAGGTATGAAATTATATATATTAAAAATTAAAATTGTATAGTTTAAGTAGGGGTTTGGAGAGTATATTTTTTCATTAAAATATTAATTTTATCAATCCAAAATTATAATATTAGTAAATATTTTTGCATAAAAATATTAATTTTATTAATCTAAAATTGTAATTTGGCAAAAGATTTATGACAATGTTTGTACTTTCTCAAATAAACTCTATAACATTTTGAAACTTTTATTGTTTTAAGTGGAAAAATAAAAATGTGTTGTGTTTAAGATTTAAAGGTGAAAATTATTGAAGAATTACTATGAAATGTGGGAAACACTATGAAGCCATTATGAAATATGATTAAAATAATTAAAAAATAATTATGAAATAATAATAGCCATTTCTCAAAAAAGAAATATCGTCCATTCATAAAAGGAGGAGTACAAATACAATTTTTTTTGTCCAAAAACCTCATGGATTAAACAACAGCACCTTCCACAGAGGTGACCAAGCAAAATTTAACAACCAAGACCATGACATGCATGTCGTCCACAACAAAAAGAACTATAGAAGTACTGACATAAATTACATAAAATTCAGAATTTACTATGACTTTTAGTCCCAAAACTATGTATGGACACAAAACTCAAACGATAAAATAAACAACGGTCGAAAGCTTTACATTCAAAGGACAGTTCATGGAAAATTTAAGAGGGAAGATCCAGTTGTACCAGTCACAGATCACTGGGAATCTAGAAAGATCCCCTCAATAGTTGAAGACCTCTTCGTTCTTCAAAGAAGATCCTTCCTTCCTCCACCTACAAAGCTTTTTCGGGTTGTAGGTCTACCTATTGATTCCATTCTCTTAGAATGTGTTGGAAAGTCAAGTTTTGAAAGAGGCCTTTGAGATGTTGGATACGATCCATCCAATACTTTAGAGAGAGGGCCCTCGGGTGGCCCTTTCTCGACATCCAATCCACCACACACTTTGAATCCAGATAGATATGCAAAGAGGATATGTTCAACGAAACTACAAAAAAAAAAATAGAAGGACCCAAGCAGATGTCGCTTCTACTTTTGTATTTGACCTTGCACTAAAATTCAACCAAATATAGTAGGACATATTGCCTAGAAGGAAGATAGTAGCACCTCCACCACACACCCCAACTTAATAAGCTCCATCCAAAAACCTAGCATTTGCAGATAAAGAGTTGGGAGGAAAACATAATGATCAACCTTTGAATGGCCTCCAGGGCTTAACATAATCCGAAAAGAAACCCAAGATTTGGACCAGGATACCAGAGCTTTCTTTGGGTCTACCTTCAAAAATGAATTTATTTCTAACTTTCCAAATGCCCTAGGTAATGTAAACAGATAACATTTTAAAAATGTCCATGTTGTGTTCCCACCAAAGGAGGCATTGATCCAAAGGCTCTAAAGGACCATTTTCCTAAATGTTAAAAACACCAAGGACTTCCTACGAAAGAGACATGGAGAAATCACACTTGAAAAATAAGTGGGTTACAAATTCTTAATCTCTTAAGCAAAGAGGACAAACATTTAGCCCATAAAAACCTTTCCGCAACAAACAATTCCCTATTTGGATTCATTTTTCTAAAGCCAACCATATAAATCATATTAAATTGGGGCCATAGACCAATCCCAGATTTTCGCGTGCCACTAACTAATCCTTTGTTGTGACTAGCACTCAGATATAGCACAATAAGCATATCGATTAGTGATAAGCCAGGAAGAGGAATTCCAAGCCCAAACAAAAGCATCCACCTCCTCAGTTAAAGTAAGACTACAACCTTGAAGTTTCTTAATAAAATTGTCCCATTCCCCAGCAATTGGACCATGCAAACCCAAATCAAGAGTGTTTTTCCACCTACCAGCTAAAGCCTAATCCAAGGAGAACATAAAATCCTAATGAAGATAGATGACGCCCCGAGAATTGAGGTGGCTAATAAGCACAAAAGATAGCTACGAGACAGGGGATCCCCCAATAATAGGAAAAGATCCTGATTTTACCTTATCTCCCTTACCAACCTTCCACATCATCCACTTTTTGATCCAAGGAACATTGGCCATCATTCCCCTCCATACATTCGAACTGGCACTGTAAGTGGGGGTCCTAAAGGACCAAAGCCAGTCCATAATCAGTTGGTTGTCTAAGTATTTTTATAAGATATTTATGATCTAGATGTTATCTCCTGAGATTTCCCTCCAAGTGCTCTTCATAGCCAGAGCAAGGCCAAACTAATGAAGGTTTTTAAAACCCCACCTGCCATAGTGCTTTGTTGGGCAAGTGTATCCCACTTAACCAAATATCGGAATGAACACCTGGTTCTATTATTCCACAGAATATTACTCATGCATTGACGAATCTTATGGATTGTAGATTTAGTTATCTTTGCAAGAGGGAACCAGAACACAGGAATGCCTTCCAATGCCAATTTGATTAGAGTCGTTCTACCCCCTATTATGAGCCAGTTATAGCACCAATTGTTTAGATTACCTTTAATAATTATTAGCCAGCCCCAATCCTTCACCCTATAACAGTTTGGTTTGAGGAAAAATCCCAAGTATAGGAAACCATGGTCCATTGGTGACATCTTATATGGGAAACTTGATTCAATGTGCCTGGTGGTCTGTTTTGAGATATTTTATAATAAAAGGTAGACTTTTGTTCATTGAACATCATACCTGAGGTTGAACAAAAGGTCGAAAATATGCATATGAAAGTGTTCCACTCTACTTCAGTGTCATCATCCAGAATAAGGATGTCGTCAACAAACAAAAGATGAGTCGGGTATATTAGCTTTGTCAACTTAACTCCTTTGAGGTATCCTTTATTCCTCATCATGATAATAACCTTGCTCAAAACTTCTATTACTAACAAGAATGATAACTACGAAAGTGGAAATCTATGTCGTAAGCCTCTTTATGACGAGAAAAAAGCAGATTGGGCCCCATTTATAAGCACTCCAAAGTTTGCAAATGATATATAGCCCATTATCCAATTGGTTGTCATTTGATCGAGCCAATATGGAGGACAATCAAACGCAGAAAAGACAAATTTACCCTTTCACATGCCTTACAAGGTCCATCTTGAGGATGATAGAACAATGCTTCCTTAATTTGATAGAGTTAAGCACCTCTTAGGTGGAGTCAATAGCATCATGGATTGAACGTCCCGTGAGGAACCCAAATTGCTCCCTAGAGAGAGATTTAGACAAAACACCTTTCATCCTCATTAACAAAACCTTTCAAATCACCTTATATATTATATTACAAAGTGATATGGGATGAAAGTCATTAAATCTATGTGGTTTTGAAATTTTTGGGATCAAAGCTAGGAAGGTAAAATTAATGGCCCTAGACACTTTCCCAACACCCTTGCCTCATCAACAACCCTGAGAATGTCTCCTCTAATCAAATAAAAAAAAAGACAAATAAAACTCTATTGTCCAGCCATCAGGCTCTGGACTCTTATTTGTGGCAAAGGAATTCAGAACATCTTGATCTCATGTAGAGTTACAGGCTTCCCCAAATCAATACTATCCTCCTCGGAAAAGATCCTAAGAAGATGTTGATTGACCTAGAGTTTGTTTTGAATTATGCAGTCACTAGAATCCCTAAGCAAATCCGAGAAATGATTCCTTTCTAGCTTTTCCAAATCCTGTTCAGAAGCACAAGATTTACCCTTAGCATCTGAGATGTCCTAAATGGCATTCTTATTCTTCTTGAAGGATGTGAAATTATGAAAGAATTTTGTGTTTTGGTCACCCTCCTTAATCCAAATTTCCCTAATTTTAAGCCTCCAATACTCCTCCTCCATTCTGAGCAGGCTAGATTTCCTTTCAACTAAGAAGCACATCCTTTTCTTCATCTCATCTAGAAACCATGTATGAATAAAAGTGCTTTGGCATGAGTATAATTCGGATTCAATAGTCTCCAACTCTTTACATTATTCATAAATAAAGTTCTAGGCCCAATCTTTAGCATGTGCTTTTAAATTTTTCATCTTAGAATTCCAAGCCTTCATAGCAGAAGAAGAAGGGTCCACCCAAAAATTGCCCCAACATTTATAAATCATAGACTCCTTGAGCCATGATCTATTAAATTTGAAAGGACACTTTGAGATGGAATTTTGGAAGTCCAATTGTATAAAAATTGGGTAATGATCTGATATGGTTTCATGATAAATCCAGGATTTGTATTTACCCGTTTTGGATAGTAAAGAATCAGTAACCAGGAATCTATCAAGGTGCTTTGCCACCCCCTTAGCCCCTGATCTTCCATTTGTCCATGTAGGTTCCAACGGAGATGAGAGTATATCAACCATATGAGGCTTGCAAATAATCCTTGATATCACCTGAGTGAAGGGATCAACCCAAGCTTTCTCACCCCAAATCTCTCTAACAGAGGAAGTAAAGTTCAGGTCTCCAACGAGGATAAGGGAACGTTCCAACAAAATCCCAGTGGTGAACTAAATGTTCCAGAAGGCCTCTCTCTCCAAATATGGGCCATAACAATTTAAAAGGACTATAGGGTCGACCATACCTCTAAGGTGGCCTTCTAATATAATACTAGCCTCTGAATAGTAATGTCTGAGGGAGGCATCCCTTGGATTCCAAAGGAAAGCTAGGCCCCCAAACTGACCATTTGCATCCATATCACTTATACACCAATCAGGGCATATTTTAAGGAGAGTGTCTCTAGCTTTATCCACATTGACCATGGTCTCTTGGAAGAAGATAAAAGAGAGTCATTGAATGGACACCAATCTATGAAGGGCTCTGATTTTAGGAGGACTCCTAACTACCCTTAGATATAAGGACATGATAATCGTCGTGAAAATAACGAAGATGGACGCAATGCTCTAGGGGCCCTATCATATTCAGGAGAATGGATGGATTCAAAAAAGTTATCACCTTGCGAGATAGATTCTTGAGCGAGATCCTTCTTATGGGGGCATTTCATTTATACAGTGACATTATTGAATGATGGGAAATGTTTGTTTTTCCAAGGAGAATTGGATAACGTAGATGGGAAGGTTGGAGTGGCTTCGAGGTTTATAGATGACGAGTAAGAAGGGACAGTAGGATTGGTGTTCTCTTAATGGGTTAGGGTATGATTATCCTAAACAAAATAGTGGATGTCTAAAAAACCAGAGGTGAATAGATAGGATCAAGAAGAACCAGATGAGAGAAGGGAGCGATTCTATCGATAGGATGAAGAATGGTTAGGGATAGAGGGGTTAGGAATAATTGTAGGGAGATGACAGATGCAAGTATCATTTTTAGTGGAAGGATGTGGATAAGGTAGGGACAAGATATCGAGGCCATAGATAGTAGTCAAAGATGATTTAGGAACGATATTAGCAAGACTATCCAACAAACGAACATCATCTATTGAAATGGATTGTAAGAGATTACCTAAAATCATGTCCAGCAAGGTCGAAGAGTCCACAACCTCAGTGGTTGTACTCCCAGATCTGACAAAATGGCTAGAAGAGGGATCCACATATGCATGAGGCATCGAATATGGTGTGGTTGAAGTGAGCTCCACCCTTTCAGACTCCTTCAACACAAAAGTTACTTCTTCCAGAGACCCATTATTAGATGAGGCCCCTTGACATGTTTCTCCAGTCCTGTGGATCCTCAGTGCCTTAGATTTTTTACCAGATGGGGTCCATCCAGTGCCCATCTACATCATTTTACCAAAACCACATCTATATAGGGCTTCATTTGAAACATAAATATACTTATGGAATGGACGTGAGCCCTTAAAACATAGACTGGGGTTTTGATTACCCTTCAAACTCAAAGAGTTGCAAGCCCCTTTTAAGTGACTCGTCTGGTGACAAATAGAACATCTAGATGGTACCTTCCAATAATCCAGTCGCTGAGTAAAAGATACTCTGCCCAAGAGTATCTCCATTTCAGTAGGCAAACCCTTTTGAAGGTCCTTTTCAACAAAATCCATAAAATTTGCTTGTCAAAGGCAACCAAAGACATTTCCTCAAAGAAGATAAACTTTCCAAAATTGTTTGCCACTTTCATAATGATTTGCCTCATTCATAACTCTAGAGGGAATCCTGCCAGCTTGACCCACGGGTAGTGTGAGTTGGGTTTGGTGGTGAAAGGAGTGAATCCTATCTGCCACCTTTGCAACCATAAAAACCCTCGACCAATAACCCAAACATGAGGCAAAATTGTCAGCAAATCCTCTTCATTTAAAAAATGGAAATGTATCCAATTATTCATTCAGAGATTGAAGGTAGGATAAAAACTGAGCAATGGCTTCCAATGAATAGTTAACCAGGTTAGAATTTGGTCCTTCGTGAGAGAGATATAGTGAAACTTGCCCATAAGGGAATTAGCATAGAGGCTTGCAACATGACTCAACTCGATATCACTACCTAGGGATAGACAAGGTTTCTTGTTTCTGGGTGTAAGAGTTGTAAAAGATGATTGGGAGGCCCCATCCTAGTGGAAAGGAGCTTGTAAGGATCCCAAGATCGCATTTTCTACCTACCCTCTTGACGACATAGTGATGCCATCTAGCCCACCTGCCCATAGATATCTCACATGCCATTCAATGGATTTAAATACATAAATAAAACAAAACCCTAAGCTCGAGGGGCAATAAAGTTAGAGAGATACCTGACAAAGTAGACAAAAAGCTTGAAAAATAGGGAAAGACCCTAGCCCCTCCAACAACAATTAAGAAATGGAACCTCCAACCGAAAAACTTGTAACACTCCACTTCATTATACTGAGTAGACCACCAACGTTTCTTAACAATATGAAAACTCTAACCTTCAATGTATTTTTCATCTCATGCCAGAGTTTTCCATTGAAAATATATTTTTGCAGCCTTCCGAAGGTTCCCACGGACTACCTTACCAAGGCCATCTTGCAACCTGTGGATGAGATGGGAAAGTTTTATAATGTGGGTAGGAGGCTCAATAATATCCATTTATTAATGAATGACAAATTTATTGTAATATATATAGAGGGAGGAATAAAGGAAGAGAGTAAATTGAAATGAAGTTTTTAAATTTTTTCAAATTAGGAAAAGGTTAAGCTACAAAAATAGGGAAGGGTTTAATGAGTAAACTAAAACAAGTTGAAAATGTAGAATGATTAGTCTTTTTCATTTCTTATTGGTAAAAAAATGAACTTCTCAAATGTGGTTGGGATTTTATCATTGAGCATTTGGATAACTTTACTATTGGAAAGAAGTATAGGAAACCCAATTTTTCTGATTGACATCATTTTTTAAAGTATAATGAGTAAAGTAAAATAAGTTGAAAATGCAGAATGATTAGTATTTTTCATTTCTTATTGGTAAAAAATTGAACTTCTCAAATGTGGCTGGGATTTTATCATTGAGCATTCAGATAACTTTATCTTTGGAAAGAGGTCTAGGAAACCCAATTTTTTAGGTCGACAATTTCTTTTATAAATCTTGCGAGAAAACAACAATTAATCACCGTGTGCATTACCAATTTCATTGTAGCTTATAACCATCATAATCATTATAAGTTATTCCAACCTCATAGAAAGGGTACAACGCACTGCAAATTGGAGGTGGATAGTATGCAATGTAAATCCCTCACAAGTGTTGAACTTCAACCTCCCACTAAGGAACACTCAATGGCAGAAGCATTGTATGGAAGCTTAGAATTATCTAGAACATAATGCCCTCTTCCAAGGATCAATTTAGTGTGAGGATTAAAACCATTGAATATGTCCTTGTTTATGGATAATACTCTCCCTATAATATGTTGGTTTTGACTTGTGGAATGTGTTGAATCAAGTTACATATAACTTGTAAATTCATGGTTATAAGAATGAGAGTTAAGCCATGTGAACTTGAATAAGTAACCGATGTGAAATGTTGTAAATATGCTAATATATACAACATAAGGAAAACTCCACCTTGCAAAGGTTTTAGTGAATGTTTTTAGTGTTAAAAGATTAGGCAAAATTATTAAAAATACTTCTATTATGAATAGTAGAGGTTGTCATTCCCTAATCGGGATGTGAGTCTGCACAATATCCTCCTTAGGATATGTCTGATGGTTGAAGTGACAGGTGGAAGGGTTGTGGATGGCAACAAATCCCTCCTCGCGTGTGTGAACGGTGGGATGGTAAGGTAGTGGACATGTGAGAGTTTAATGCTCGTGGTGCAGGATGCAGAGCGTATAACCTCCAGAGGGAAAGGCAGGGTAACATTTTGTGTGCAGGAATTTGGATATTGTATTGGGTTCTCTCGACTGGGCCAACGCGAACAGGGTGGTGGAACCAGCCTTAAGCTGTGTCCTCACTCACTGGGTTGATGGAGCTTGATGTCGGGTATGTATTCCTCCTTTCAACGCCTCCCTGTCCATGGCATGTGTGCTATAGCTTTGTCTGTATCTTGCATGTGGGTTGGAATGGAATTTGGTACTCTGAAAGAAGAATATTATTTATAATTTCGACGATTCCATATGATGTGGGGTGTGTTGTTTCTATTCTGTGTCTATTATCTATGGCATTTTTCTGTCCCACATTGGAATGTTTGTCCATCTCTGACGTAGACGTGGTAGGCTCAAAATCTATATACTTAATAAAGGAAATATTTTTAATTTTCTACTTTTCTTGAACATGGATATGTATTTAAAATATCTATCTATGAATTTTAATGATAATGTTATGGTTTGTATGGAGTTTTGGCTTGGGGAGCGGTTCCTTATTGTAATTCATGTAAAGGGTCAAAACAGTTTCAGAAATTTGGGGCATCTTGGCCCTCCTGAGCACGAGGTGTTATGCGAGGGATATGAATGGTGGTGTGGACCTCCTGTTTCGAATTTAACTCTTGTCCTTAGGCTAAAGCCTAACATAATTTGTATCTTGCTCCTCCTTAATGTACTTGTAGCAGGTTCTTATAATTTGTGTTTATGTTGTGACCATGGGATAACCATTGGACATTGGTTTGAGGTTGACAACATTAGTTGGACAAATAATGGTTTCAGAGACAGGAAGGGTTTGACGATGGCTCGCAGTGCTAGTTCATCGGGGCATGGTGGTATGCATGGGAAACGAGCCAACAGAGGCTCCTCCTCTGTCCGACCCCCGAAGAGGAGTGGTCGTAGAACAGACTCCCATATCCTCCAAGAGGTAGCTTAGGCTTACAATGTTGGAATTCCAACCAAAGTCAACAAAAATGATATCAAATTGGGAAGCAAAGTTCAACTAGAGAGCAGAAGATTAAGTGTAGGTGGAAGATTGGCAGATTCCAGTTCCGGATCCTGGACATACTCGTGATCAAACTACCCAGTATAAACAAACAATGCATTTATATTGGTTAATGAAAAGTTTGGTCGCCAAAGATATAATGACCTTACCGATTCATGTTGGTAAACCTGATCCTGGCTTCTAGGAAATTCATAAGGAATTTTAGTTGATTCAATTCCAGATTCAACAACAGAACATGCGCCTAGGATGTATAGAGAAACACATTCAATGTCTCTTGAAATAAAAACTTCTAGAGTCCATTGTAAAGGACCCAACTCATGTGGAGTCCTCCAAGGACTAGATGTTATTTCAGTTTAGTTTTGGTTGTTTTTTTAGTTTATTTTCCTGTTGTATATGTCAACTAGTAATGAGTATTGTATCTTAGTAGACAAAAATTGTTGGATGGACATTTAGGCCTATAAGGACTTGTGTGACAAACTTATGACTTTCAAATTTTGGATGGCTTATAATGCGTTTCGGTGGCCAACAGATTTGGTTTCCCTTTTGGGCAGGTTGAGGCCACCGAACGTCTTTCATGGATGTAACCTACATTTGAAAATGAATGAATGAAGAGGACCTACCAAGATTACAAAAAAAAAATAGTAGAGGTTGTCATAGATGTTCATTTATAACTAAAAATTTTGGGTAGCAAGAGGTTCTAACAAATGTTTCTTTAGGCATGCCTCAAACAGTGAGGTGCACTAGTGTGAAATTATTTAATACACATCAATGCATGTGATATATTATTAAAGCATCAATATGTTATTTATAATTGAGATTTAATGTATGTATATCCTTGTGCACCATAAGTCCTCAGAACGATAAAGATGATAGTAACACTAATAACAACAGAATTTTTAGAAGGAATAGTGGTGTTGCTGTTATGTGGAGTGTTGGGATGGGGTCCCCCGGGTTAGTTTTGGGGTTAAAAGCCCAAGTTTTGATGTAAATTTTGTAAAAAGGTGTAAAGTCTCCTCGATTTATGAACGCGGAGCACGTAGATAGTTAAAATTCAAAAGGGGCTTTAGCCCCTTGATTATGTAAAATCGAGTTGGTTTTGAGATCCACCCATGGTCCGCGGACCATGGGACTGTATGTAGCAAGCTATAAATAAGTGTCTTAGAGAGTCTAGGGCATGTCATAGGGGAAATAACGAGGAATGTAATGGTTCAATAGGAGATAGCGCAGAAAGTGATTCCTAAGAGAAGGGAAAGGCCCCGTTGCTGAGTGCGTGGAGGCCTAGAGTAGAGTCCACAGCTGAGTGCGCGGACCCCTACAGCTGAGTGCACAGAGAAGTTTTTTGTCTGTAACCTTACATTGAAGATCAATAAAGAAGACTGTTGGAGAAATTCATGTGTTATTTATGTTGTTTATGTTTGTGACCTATGTTGTGATAAAAGAATGTCTTTATGAATTAATCATGTATTGATGCATGAATCTATTGGATGAATCTCTTTAATTGAACACAATGCAGGCTAAGTGTTTACGTGAAGGTTATAATACTTTCTGTTAAGTTTATTAAGCACTTAAGCAAGTCTATGTAGATTTCAATCTGAGATTAGTTTATGATGCGTGTAAATAGATAACTTATCTGTTAAAGGTTCGCATAAGTCGATCATAGACCTTCGCAGAGGCCTAGGGCCCAATTGAAGGGAATTACAACGCTAAGCCCTAAGGGCTTAGAGATCTGCGTGAGGGTAGATCTAGGACATCACAGGACATCACAGGACATCACATTGATCTCTGGGTGTGGAAACTTGGTTCCAGCATCCCCCCATACTACTTCGGGTGAGACTTCAGTCCACGCTACATAGGTTGATGCCGAAAGGGCCAGTAGTGTAGGGTCTTGTTTGACACAACTAACTTTGAACCTAGGTCAGGACCCACTAAGCCAACAAATGGTTTTGTTGCCAGGATCGAAATCTGCATAAAGAGATGTGTGATGTCGCATCACTGGAATCCGACCAAAAAGGAAATTAAGAAGTGGTTGGATAGGAAGATCCACGAATTCGCGGTGCAAGAGAACAAAAATCTGCACTTGACAAAAGAGTAGTGGTTGGATAGATATTTGTACACAGAAATACATGAAATTTTCTTCTACACCTTCTCGATTGAACTATACGAGTGGATAGCTAAGTTGGCAGAAGACCAAGGAAGGTGGAGGCTTAACGATCCAATAGTGTGGACTTTGGAGCTAGTGCGGAGGTTGGAAGCATCTGAAGATAAGATCGTGCATGCTATTGATCATTGGTTGGATCGGGTTATAGGAGGATTCGTTACATAATTCATGGTTGACACCTCAATCAGTTATAGGGAAGCAGAACGACGCTTCTTCAAAGGACCACGAAGTAAGTATTTGAGATCTTTGGATATCTGGATTAAGATGCTCTTGTGTGAAAAGTGGGTTATGCCATTGCCTTGATGTTTGCATCTATGCAGAGTGGACGAAGCTTTAGAAATCAAGGAAAAGCACGACCTGAATATAGCCCATTGATTGGACCTCCTTCAAGTGACGACGAGGGAGTCGTATAGGCCTCACCGTGGAGCATTGTCCAATTGATAAGGTAGGGTTTTCCGCGGATACATCATCCATCCACACCACCCCCACCTTCGCCTTCACAGCATACACCTTCGCCCACATCGCCACCACCACCACCATCATTCAACATGTCGAATACGATGAAGTTGTCAGTTTTCAAGGGCGTAGGAAGTGAGGATACGGATAAGTTTTGGTTTGTTGTGAAGGCTATGTGGATAGCACAACAAATTACAGATGATAATATAAAGAAGACACAGTTGGTTACCACTCTGTAGGATCACGCGCTGACATGGTACATTAAGTACTGCACTAATAATCTGTTAGCGACATTAGCAAACACTCAGGCCGCTTTGAACAAAGAGTTCGGTAAGCCTAAGTCTGATTCACAATTAGTAGTTGGATTCAAGGAAATCACGATGAGGGCCGGTGAAATGCCCTGGGAGTTAGATCAAATATTGAAGTATGTGATCCGTGAAGCTAATATGCAGCTCACAGATAGTCAACACCATGAATGGTTTATAGCCTCGCTCCTGCCCCACCTAAGGATTGCTTTATCGCAGCAAAAGATAGGAACTCAGGCGGAAGCTCTAGAAATCATGATGAGATTGCATGAAACACCTATTCAGGATGCATCTTTGGGAGTTCAACAAATTCACTCACAGTTGCAGAACCTCTGCTTGGAATTGCAGAGATTAAAAAAAGAAAAGGAGGCTAGGCCAGAGGTGCGCGAGGAGGTTTGGTGCCTCAAGTGTAAAAGTTAGAGGCATGATAAAGACCACTACCCTGTCTTCACGAATTACATTACGGGGGGAGGACCGATGCCCCTAAGATAGGAAGCTCCAACAGGCCCAAGTGTGGGACCAACACTATGGTGTGCTATTTGTTAGGTGGCCAGAAAACACGTAACAAATAATTGTCATTTGGTGCAAAAGTTTGTGCAGACACCACAACAACTGTTCTACGACTTTTGCAAATCGGTGGGCCACGATGAGCATCACTACCGTAGCTATGAATTAATGATGGAGAGGATGCCTACGTATCGAAAGCAAGTAGAAACTCGGCCTCCAGATCAGGGTGTTAGGTGAGCGCGCAAAGGATATCAGGGGAGTGGATGAGGCTGAGGAGGAGGAGGACATGGTAGGGGTCGTGGACAGGTCATTTTCTATAATTGTGGGACACCAGGGTACTACGCGCGGGACTGTCTGAATCAGACATGCCTGCCATGTCAATATTGCACTCAGTTTGACCACACAATAGAAGAATGCCATGTGTTGATAGCTAAGATGTAAGAGAAGAAGGCGTAGCCTTAGCAACCTACCTAGAACTTGCAGATGATGAGGATTGAGCCCCACGAGGAAGATTCGAATGTGAATATCGTGCTAAGAAGCAGAATAACAACTGGTGACGATAAAGGAAAACAACGTGAAGAGAATGGGTGGGTCTGCAAGGCCATAGAAAAGGAAGTTGGCTTCGATCTGGAACATGCAAAGGAGACGTTTATGGAGGTGAAGAAAAGCTTCATTGAGGCATCCACCTCAAGTAGTCAAGACAAGCTACCAGAAACCAACGTGCCCATAGAGATTGATCCCTCTATACTCACCACGTTCTTGGAGACTTGTATGAAGTTGTTGCGTGAAAGCAAGGTTGTGAAGGGGCTATAGGAGTTAATAAATAAGTGTTTTGGTAAGGAAAATGCTCTTGATGGACATCACATAGTCAGAAATATTGGAAAACATAAGACAGGAACAGGGCACGAGATGAGGCTCACCGCGTAGATAGGAGACTATGAGATGGACCAGGTTATTTTGGATCTAGGATTTGATGCGAACATTTTTCCTAAACAGACATGGGAGAGAATGGGAAGACCTACGCTACAGTGGTCCCCGATTCAATTAAGGATGGTGAACCAACAGAAGATTATCCCTATGGGACGATTACATGGAGTCATCATGGATATAGAAGGTGTGAGCGCGCTAGCTGATTTTGAAGTAATAAAAATTGTTGATGACAACAATCCATACCCTGTGCTCCTTGGAATTGATTGGGCTATTGATATGAATGGGGTCATCAACTTGAAGAAGCAAACAATGTCGTTTGAAAGGAAATTGCTTCGCATTGTAGTACCATTGGACCTTGCAGAAGGATCGCGCTATACTGAACCGGTCTGTGACTATGAAGAAAGTGATGATGATTTGGATCAGATCTATAAAATTACAATGCGAGACCAAGACTGGATTAATCCGACAACTAATGGACAGATTGCATGGGACCATGAAAGCTCCTGTACCTCAGATTTGGATGAAGAATTGGAGCATTGGCAAAATAGGTTGCATGAAGTATCTATGCTACGCTGCAACATGATGACTAAATCACTGCAATGCGTGTCATCATAGGTTAGAAATTTTCCCTATTATGATGGTTTTATTGATGTAGATAAGTTTTTGGATGCCTTTAAATGAGAAGTCCTTGAGGATCATCGCTTCCAAGCACTGGATTTGGTGTTGTGCACTACACCCGCACGATGGTGGGATACACACAAGGATAGATTTGAAGAATGGAGAGATTACAAAAGGATGATGAGGTTACGATTTGGTCGCCTAAAAGTTTAGCTGACTGAGAAATATGATAGGAGAAATGATTTGCGTGATCATTTAGCGAAATGGACTAAAGTTTATGGAATGAAGCCACAGCCAAAATGGGTGCATTTATTCTGTCACACTCTAGATATAATCCCTATGAATTGGTACCTGGAAACGAAGCTCCTCCATGGCACCGCGAAGTGGGATATATTAAGGGAAGTATTCTTAATGACATTCAGTTTTGAAGATGAGTTCACAAGCATTGATGAAGCTTTATAGGAGGTTAAGGTAGCGACCTTTAGAATATTGCGGGACCCTTTGGAGCTGGTTCAGCCAGACTGGAGCACCTAGCTACGCCATGCGCTGGAATGATATAATGTGAATGCTAAAGGGGAGGATGAGGATCCAAGGAATATCAACATTCTAGAAGTAGAAGGCCATTGTGCAGTTGAAGGTCCACAGATAGAGAACCCAGACATCACCGCGCCATTGAGGACTAGGAAAGTGAACATTGGTATTGAAGCAGAGCTAAAATTTGTGAATATCGGGGATCATTGGGATGATGCCACAGTGGATAAAGTTGATGAGTTGCTCCGTGAATATCAAGATTTTCCTACAAAATTTTTGGACCTGAAAGGCATCATAGGTGACTTGGGTGTGATGAATATTACCTTGAAGTCGAATGCGAAGCCTATTAAGCAAAGGCCATATCACCTTAATCCCAAATACAAGGAGAAGGTCCGCTTGGAGTTGGACAAGATGCTTGAGGCATGCAATATTGAACATGTGGAGGAATTTGATTGGGTGAGCCCAATGGTGGTCCAAGAAAAGAAACAAAAGGGAGAAATACAGATTTGCGTAGATCTTAGAAATGTTAATGACGCCTATGTCCATGATCCTTTTTCGACACCATTTACTAATGAGGTATTGGATAATGTTGGAGGGCAGGAGGCCTACTCATTCACTGATGAATTTTTCAGATATCATTAGATTAATATCGCGCCATAAGACAAAAGTAAAACAACCTTCATGATGGAATGGGGTTGTTTCCAGTATACTGTGATGCCGTTTGGACTCAAGAATGTGCCAACAATATTCTCTCCTGTAGTCATCGCGGCATTCAAGAAGTTTATTCACAAATTCTTGGAGGTATATTTTGATGATTTCACAGTGTTTGGGTTAGTAAAGCAACATGTAGCCAGCTTACGTTTAATGTTGGATACATGCCAAAGATATCAGATTGCATTGAACCTAAAGAAGTGTCTATTTTGCGTCCCCTTTGGGATTTTGCTGGGTCATCTGGTGTGAAAGGAAGGACTAATGGTGGACCCTGCCAAGATCATGGTAATAGTCAATTTGGAAGCCCCGAGGAGGGTCAAATAGCTACGCGCAATGCTGGGCCATACGGGGTATTATTAAAAGTTCATTAAGGCTTATGCTCAGATTATCGCCATATGGAGAAGTTGTTGAAGAAGAATGCTACATTCTATTGGGATGAAGAATGTAAACACAATTTGGATGTATTGAAGGAAAAGATGGTCACCACGCCGATCTTGGTCTTCCCAGATTGGAAGAAGGAATTCCACGTACATGTTGACACCTTGTGTATTACGTTGGGAGCTATATTGACATAGGCTGGTGAAGGAGAGATAGATCACCCTATAGCCTTTGCGAGCAGAAAATTATCAAAGGCTGAGAAGAATTACTCAACGATAGAGCACAAAGGATTGGCTATGGTGTACACGCTCCATAAGTTCAGAGACTATCTGTTGGGCGGACATTTCAAGATTTACACATACCACTTTCCGTTGAGTACCCAGTCAATAAGCCTGTGTTGGGGGGGAAGATATGCAGATGGCTGTTGTTGTTTCAGGAATATGACTTTGAGGTAATTGTGAAGCTAGGAAGGTTGAATGCAGGACTTGACCATCTGTCGTAGATTGAAACAGGGGAGGAGCCTACTAATTTGGAGGAAGGGCTGCCCGACACGCAGCTCTTCGCGATGCACGTAGCGGATAACCATTTTGCAGATATTATCCACTTTTTTACTACAGGGATGGCTCCAGAAGGATACACCAGTCAGTAAAAGAAAGAGTTAGTAGTGTGTGCGACAGATTTCTCAGTAATTGCAGGACATTTATGAAGATGGGTTCAGATGAGATACTTTGACGGTATGTGCCCGTTTTTAAACTAAATAACATCCTCGCTGAAGCTCATGGAGGGGCTATGGTAGGACATTATGCAAGAAAAGCGACAGCGTAGAAGATTTTGTGCACGGGTTTGTGGTGGCCTACGTTACATAAGGACACCAAAGCATATTGTAGGGCGTGTGATGCATGTCAGAGAACGGGCATACCATTATGAAGGGATGAGCTGCCACTGAACCCTCAGGTGTCATTACATCCATTTGAGAAATGGGCAATTGACTTTGTAGGACCAATTCAGCCCCCAGGCAAGAATACATGTGTGAGCTATATCATCACCATGATAGAGTATCTGACCAGATGGGCGGAGGCACGGCTTGTGAAGGATTGTATAGGGGCCACAACAGTAAAGTTCTTGTTTGAGTACGTGTTAACCAGATTCAGTTGCCCAAAAGTATTATTGAGTGATCACGATATGTAGTTCCTCAATGAAACAATCAGCACGCTGACCAAAGAGTTCCAGGTTTATCATCAGAAGAGCACACTGTATCATCCTCAAGCCAATGGAACAATTGAGGCCTTCAATAAGATCTTGGAGAACACACTGACAAAGATTTGCAATGTGCAGCGGAATGATTGGGACGTATGTGTACCGACAATACTGTGGGCGTACATGACTACTTGCAAAAAGCTAACAGGCCAGACACCTTTTCGATTGGTTGATGGCGTAAAAGCTGTGATGCCTATGGAATATATCGAGCCTAGTCTCGGCAGCTTTCATAGGGACGACGGATCACGGAGCCTTGGAAGAACAACTCGCGTAGCTGATGGAGCTGGAAGAGGACAGATTCTTGACTGGATTCCATCAGCAAGTACAGAAGGAACATGAAAAAGCATGGCACAATCGACACATCAAGCTATACACGTTCAAGGTAAACGATTTGGTTTTACTATATGATAGTAAGTTCGCTAAGTTTCTAGGAGAGTTTCAGGTGCACTGGCTGGGGCCATATGTTATCAAAGAGATTATAGATGGAGGCGCAGTTCAGCTTGCAAAACTGAACAAAGAACCTTTTCTGGGAAAGGTGAATGGCAGCTGATTGAAGCCATATACAGGAGACCCGGCTCAATTACTATATGGTGGCAGGACAATCTCAGTGCTCCGAGAAGTTGTAAGGGAGCGTGAGACTATAAACCACCTTGCCACGGCTAGAGGCCTACGTGGCGAATTGGTTGCACAGAAGCTATTGATGGTGCAGTATCAGGTTCTGCACGAAGGTAGCTACGTTATGGATGGCGGTACCGCGCCGCACAACTGGAAAGTGACCGTTGACGATTTGACAGTCCGGAGATAGGTACATAGAATGGGTTGTTGGCATTTAAGGTCAAGATCTGTAAAGATCCGTCGCTAATACAACATTGATGATTAGATTTTGGAGGGAACAGTACTAGAGCTCCATATTCCGAAGGATGCACAGCTGGAAGCAAAGTTTCATAAATTGGTTGCCAGTGTGCCAGAGGCATAGGCTAAGGTTAGTCGAGTTCAATTTGAACTCAATATGCAGATAACCGTGCTAGAATTAAAGGTGCAGCCATCGACTTCATCAGCGGTCTGAGAGCAGTGCAAAGCTATGATCAAGGAAGGACTGACCAGTCTAGATGCCACCATTGCAGAGTGCACAACATTATTCGAGTAGGTGAAGGAATTGGTAACTACTTTGTAGGAAGACCCAACCCTGCAGAAGCTTAACACAGAAGCTAAGGAGCTATAGAAACAGTATGAGGAAGTTAGCGCACTGGCACGCTCTATTGCTCCAGCACAATGGCTAGCCAAATTGCAGGAAGGCAAGTAGCTCCTTGCCCAGGTTGAGGTAACACAGAAGAAGGAGGCCTTGCTTAAGGCCAGATTGGAGCCTTGGTTAGATGAAGCCTACCAGGTCACGAATAACATTCAAGATAAGATGACGAACTTACAGCTCACCCACCAGAAGATCAAGCTGGCCAGTGAAGGACCAGCTATGGAGCATCTCGTCGAATAAGTGAAACAGTTAGCTACGCAGAGTGCTATAGAGGTAGCAGTTGTGCAGGTGGAACTAGGGGATCTTCGCAGCAAGATCACCACAACAACTGAGTGACTCGAGGGTGGGTCACGACCTTTGTGTTGGGGGGTTGTTGGGATGGGGTCCTGCGAGTTAGTTTTGGGGTTAAAAACGCAAGTTGTAATGTAAATTTTGTAAAAAGGTGTAAAGTCTCTGCGATTTATGAACGCGGAGCGTGTAGATAGTTAAAAGTCAAAAGGGGCTTTAGCCCCTTGATTATGTAAAATCGAGTCGGTTTTGAGATCCACCCATGGTCCGTGGACCATGGGACTATATGTAGGAAGCTATAAATAGGTGTGTCTTAGAGAGTCTAGGGCATTTCATAGGGGAGATAATGAGGAATGTAATGGGTCAATAGGAGATATCGTTGAAAGTGAGTCGTAAGAGAAGGGAAAGGCTCCATAGTTGAGTGTGTGGATGCCTAGATTAGAGTCTGCAAGTAAATGCGTGGACCCCTGTAGCTGAGTGTGCAAGGAAGTTTTGAGTCTGTAACCTTACATTGAATATCAATAAAGAAGATTGCTGGAGAAATTCATGTGTTATTTCTGTTGTTTATGTTTGCGACCTATTCTATGATAAAATAATGTATTTATGAATTAATCATGTATTGATGCGTGAATCTATTGGATGAATCTCTTTAATTGAACGTAATGCAGGTTAAGTGTTTATGCAAAGGTTATAATGCTTTCTGATGAGTTTATTAAGCACTTAAGCAAGTCTGTGTAGATTTCGATATGAGATTAGTCTATGATGCGTGTAAATAGATAACCTATTTGTTAAAGGTCTGCAGAAGTCGATTATAGACCTTCGCGGAGGCCTAGGGCCCAATTGAAGGGAATTACAGTGCTAAGCCCTAAGGGCTTAGAGATCTGCGCGAGGGAAGATCTAGGACATCACAGGACATCACACTGATCTCTAGGTGCAGAAACTTGGTTCCAACATCCCCCCATACTGCTTCAGGTGAGACTTCAGTCTGCGCTACACGGGTTGATGCCAAAAGGGCCAATAGTGTAGGGTTTTGTTTGGCACAACTAACTTTGAACCTGGGTCAGGACCCACTAAGCCAACATGGAGCATCAATGCTCTTATTATAGTTATTATCATTAATGCATAAAAATTATTGAAATGCTTTCATGCTTAAATATGTACAAAATGCATCATTTGTTCACAAGAATAAAATGCACCGATGTGATATGTTTCAATATTGAATTTCCATGCATGGATGATATGTAAATGCAAATTCATTTTTTAAAATAAAAATTCAAACACTCATTATAAAATAAATATTTTTATAATAACCTTAATTTTTATATTTTAAGAAACATGTTTGGATATAACTATTATGTTAATGTGTTGTATTATTTAAACAAATATACCAATTAATTACACATTTGATCATTGTAATAATGTTAATAATCCATATTCCCTGATGAGGGTGTCCAACGATAACATACGACAAGATGTTGATCTGTGTGTCGACACCACAAGCTATAGACCTCTCCAACCTGCCACCTTGATTGACATTACATTGAATGAAGTTTGGAGTACTCGCCTACTAGCTTGTATGTCACTCCACATTGACTTTGTGTATGTGATCGAACCCTCTAGATTGTTCAAGGCAATCTCCATCCCATGACTGGGGGTATTGCTTACTATTCTTGTCTTTGCATTCTCCCTCTAATTGTTTCCTTCGCCAACCATGCCTTTCAACTATAACTCCTCCTTGCTTGGTTGTCCTGCTTTAGCTTTCATATCACCTTTATCTATGCTAACATGTGGCCCAAGTCTCTCCGCAATGCTTTCCAACTTGCCCTTCATCTTACAGGAGGGGTTTAGTTTTTTCAGCCTACGTCTCACCAATTTGTTGACCCTTGGAAGCCTCTTCCCTACTTGCTTCTCCCTCCCTTCGAAAAACATGACTCGTTAAAGAGCTATGTGCCAACATGGAGATGGTGGAGAAGGTAACATGGGGTTTTCAATGTTCACATGCTTAGTTTTGAGCTGAAGCCTCTACACAACATTATCAAGCCCATACACCCCAAAAAAATCAATCTAAGATTAATGCAGTCGATGATGAGGATTGGCAAGAGAGACAAGGAATTTTATATTCTAAGGTGATTGATGGCCTCTCCTCTTAGATCTCTAACATGGGGAATAACATGGGTAGACAAAATCATTATTGAGCCGAGAGGCTCATTCTACAACTCAATATGAGGGAGATGTGTAATTTTGTCCTTGCTCAACATGGATTTGACACATGTCCTTATAAAATAAAAATAAAATATTCTATAATTAAAATAAAAATGAATATACTATGCGTGTTTAATTAGTTATCCATGTGATGTAATATAATTTTGTGTAAAGTAATTAGAAGTAAAAAAAATACGCGAGTAAGATATTTAAACATTATACTTAAAAAAAAAATCAAAACTAGATTTAAATAAACTATTTAAATATATATGTTAACTAATTTATGTCAATATCAACCTCACATATATCTATATATAGGAAAAAAAATATTAAAAGAAAACAATTTAATTAAATAAACTATTTAAATATATATGTTAACTAATTTATGTCAATATCAACCTCACATATATCTATATATAGGAAAAAAATATTAAAAGAAAACAATTTAATGTTGTATATAATAAAATATTCAATATCCAAAGAAAAAAGTAATTAGAAGTTAAAAAATAAAATTAAAAATATCAACTACTTCCTAATAAGAATAATAATAGAGATATGTGATTCATTCAATTTTTAATATAAAATTAATATGTGGCATCTAAAAATATTTATAGCAACAAAAAATTCAATGTGGGTTATCAATAAAATATTTTAATATGAATTAATATTGGTGTATACTTAAAAATATTTTAATAACAACAAAACCATTTTAATGTGCAGATAAAATGTCTCGATGCACATGTTATGTAAAATATTTTAATGTCAACTATGTATATATTATATATTGTTTTAAAAATATTATGTATATATCATATAAAACAATTGAAAAAAAAATATGGTTAAAACATTTGAAATAGTTTCAATATTTTATAGTTTGGTCCTTTTTTAGGCATATGTTTTTTTTTTTTTTCGAAATCCAACAATTTTTTTTTGAACTTACAAGTTTAAGTTATTTACTCTACATAGCATCCAAAAATACAATCTAAATAATACAATATATATATAGATATAGATATATATATATATATATATATAGATATAGATATATATATATATATATATATAGCGAGAGAGAGAGAGAGAGGTCTATCATGGGATGAGAGGGATGCATTTTTTTTTTCAAATTTTGTATTCTAAAAGAAGCTTGCACCTAAAGAAAATTTATCCCTCTCGACTTGTAACACCCTCCTCCCACATCTTCTCAAGCAACTGGCCAGCCGGGGTAAACATGTGACGAGAGGCCACTATGATATGATTCGACCTCCTAAGTCATGTTAAGGAAGTGGAACCGATGAAAAAACACCATACAAACATTCAATATCAACATTAGGACCCTCAGGAACCAATCCAACCCTTCTGCCAACTAGCCCCTTGGTCCCACTAAGCTTTTGGACCACTTGACCTCTGGATGCTCTCGTGCAATGGGCATGCCAGCGTCTAGGGACTCTTTTGCACAATGTTATGCCAACGTCCTCGAGATTTGAGCAATTTTTTAAGGCCCAGAGCCTAGGTCACTGCCCATAATTGAATCACATCTTCAAAACAATAAAATAACAAGGAAATGACAGTATAAATGCAATCACTTGAATGAGACCTTGAATGGACCCCTACTAGCCATGACATGCATTTTGTCAAACATATCACGAATATGTAATATATAGGTGTAAATAACATATCTGAGCATAGGGGTCTCATACTTAGCTGAGAATCGCTAAGAGACATTGATGCCTCAACATATTAACTTCCATTTCATCCATTAGGTCATAGATACATTGATCATTCATTTACAAGTAAAAACATGATGAGAGCCATACATAGCTACTGTCATAAAACACATATATAACCAACATAATAGCAACAAAAATACCAATGAAATCACAACCATATAAACCACATATAATCCAATATAATACTCATAGAAATACAAGGAGAAATAACCTCATATTGATGATGCAAAATCCAAAGCTGAGATGGGACTTCCACGTTCCACCCAACAGTAGAATGGCTGAGCCAAATCTCTCTTCGTACATTCACCCTCGTGCCATATTCTAAGCATGAATGTGGGTTATCATAGAAAACATCAATCCAAAACCATCCAGGGCTTCCAGATGCCATCCACCTCAACCCATAAAACAATCAGACATCACTAAACCATCTTCATATTGGTCTCTATCCAAGCCTTCTAGGGCTTCTAGAGCATTTGTCCAACCAAGGCTTCCAGGACTAGTAACTCAACCCACAACTTTTATCGAGCTTCCAGAGCATTTGTCCAACCAGGGCTTCTAGGACTAGTAACTCAACCCACCAAGGGCTTCCAAAGCATTTATCCAATCAAGGCTTCCAGGACTAGTAACTCAACCTAAGCTATTACAGGGCTTCCAAAGAATTTGTCCAACCAGGGCTTCCAGGACTAATAACTCAACCCAAGCTAAGGAAACATGAGAACCAACCAAAACAAAACAAGGAAAACAAATCCACAATCACCATGGTTATCTAGGAAATGGCAAGGCTAGGCAATCCACTATCAATCTCGGTCATCCTCCATGCCCATGATAGATCACAATCAACAAACCACATGCATATGCCATGCATGCCAAAACTAGTGAGGAAAACATACATGCAACTCAGTACCTGTAAGCAAAATCTGATGTAGCTTTTGATCCCAATGTCCTCTTGTGCTTTCCTACTCTTCCTTTTCCTTCTTGCTCCAAGAATCCAAGTATGCCACACCCTCCAAGAGTGCTCCAAGAAAACTCTAAGTATCCAAGAGTATGAGAGAGAGAGAATAATGAGAGAGCTCCAAAACTGAACTGACAAAAGGTTACCAATTGATCCTCATAAGCCTTTTTATGAATGAGGCTTCCATTTTCTTCAATTTCCCTTATTCTCCTTCATTTTCCTCGTCACATGCAACCTGTGACCTTTCACCTCCCTTTTCTCCTAATTTCCATTATTTTCATAAATAAATGTGCCAAAATGCCATTTTTCCTTTCCAGAGCCTTAGCCATTGCCTTTGTCAATTGCCTTAGCCATAATAAACCAAATGAACACCCACACTAGGATGTCTTCCCAACATTCAGCTTGGAATAAGTGTCCCCTCATCCGTGGTTATTATTTTGCCTTTATTAACTTTTATTACATGGAATTTTCACCATGGCTATTACAAAACCCTCCCCCTTGGGGGAACACCGTCGTTAGTGTTCAACAACACCTATAACCACAAAACCGTTGTAAGAAAAATATACTGCCGATGGAGCTTTATAACTTAGCTCGATGTAGTATTTACAATGATCACCCTGCTGAGAAACAGACCAACATGAAAACATAACAAACATAAAATCATAATGACATGACACTCATACCACTTATTGGATATTTATAACATAGCTCATGGCGGTATTTACATCCATATAAATATGTACCTATACCAAACATCATCAAAACATGTACCAAAACATATACCAAGACATATACCAAGACATATACCAAAACACCATACCAAAATTGCTTTGTCTCAACCGGAAAATAAGGAAGGATACATAGCCCAAATTTGATCCACCATCTCCCATGTAGCTTCATTGAGCCCAAATGTCTTCCATTACAACTTAACTTTCTCGATTTCTCGGTTCCGTAGCATGAGCACCTTTTTTTGAAATATACATAGAGGCTTCGGCTGGAATTCTCCATCTTGTTCCACCTGCAATACAGAGTAGTAAATCACATGATCAATATCTTTAACATACTTCTTAAGCAATGACATATGGAAAACATCATGGAATTTCACTATCAGAGGCAGTGCAAGTCAATAGGCTACTGGCCTAATCCTCGCAATAATACTGAAGGGTCCACAAAACCGTGGTGCCAGCTTGGCACATGATCTAATCTGTAAGGAGCTCTTCTTCAGTTTGATGTGCAAGTACACCTGTTCCCCAACCTAGAACTCCTTGAACAACTTGTTTCGATTTTCATAGATCTTTTGTCTATCCTATGCTGCCTTTATATTCTTCTTGATCACCTGCATTTCCTATTCCATGTTTGCCAACATGTCTGGTCCGATCAACACCCTGTCAATTGGATCACTCCAACTGATGGGAGTATTGCAACTCCACCCATACAATGTCTCAAATGGACTCATCCTTAAGGATTCTTAATACCCATTGTTTTAAGTGAACTCTGCCAGTGGAAGATACTCTTCCCACTTTCGCTAGTGATGCATCACATACATCCTCAACATATCCTCCAATATGTATTTGCCTCTCTCTGTCTATCCATCTGTCTGCAGATGATAAGCTATATTGAAGGCCAACTCTATGCCCAAACCTATAAATAACTCCTTCCAAAACTTGGAAGTGAACTTTGCATCCTTGTCTGGCACAATATTTTTGGAACACCATGTAGTCTGACCACATCTCTAATGATTACATGTGCTACATCACTAGCTGAGAATGTATACTTCATTGAAATGAAGTGCACAACCTTTGTTAACCTGTCCACACTAACCATGATGGAATCGTGTTGTCTTACTGTCCTTGACAAACCTGTGATGAAGTCCATGGAAATGACTTCCCACTTCCACTCTGGAATCACAATCAGCTATAGCAGTTCACCTGGATTTTTACACATTTCCTTCATGTTGTGGAGGTAAATCCCCTCTGCGGACAGAGGCGATCCCTACTAGCCCAAATGGGGTCTAGCAACAATCAAACAACGCTAACACGCAGGTTCCTAATTGCAAATCAAAGACCGATGATGAGGGCCTACCTGGATTCCAACGCTAATATTTGTAGAAGAGTCGTCGCTCCCGTTCCTTTGCTCCGGTTGGTCACAATCCCCACGATCCTCGTGAATGGACACCTGCACATGCAAAGAACGACACAAACACAAGCATAAAATCCAATAGATGCAACTATATATCAGTCAGAAAGGATATAACTCAATCATCATTACAAAGACAATAAGAGTGGAACCATAATGATAGTCGTCTATTATTGATAAACAAAGAAGAATACAACCATAGTTCTGACGTCAAATCCTCCTTTGGCTGGGTGATCAGCAGCACATGCCTTGCAAAGCTTGTTGGGAATGGGGAACAAGCCTCTCTCTCCTTGGTTACTTGGACAAGAATCTCCTCACTTTAGATTTAGCTTCATGGGAATGAAGAAGGCTTCTTGTAGCATGAGCTTAGCAATTCTCAGACTTTGAGACTTAGAATTTGGAACTTGGAGACTAACTTGTCAAAGGCAAAAGGACAAGCTTTTATAGATAGAGGAGAAGGAGTTAGGGTCATCCACAAGATTCATGGGATTGGCTTTATCACTAAGAAGCTTCCATGAGAGGTGGAGAACTACTTCCCTTTTATGGAGATTCGAAGCCCAAATGAACTAACCCAAGATGGAATCAGTTCATGAATAGGTTAGGAAGAACCTTCGTAAGTTTGTTTGTTAAAAACTTTACCCAACTGGGCTAGCGCGAGTGCGACTCTGAGATAGAGCGCCAATTGGCGTGCCCTCTTTGGAGGATTTCCCAGGTTGGCGCGAGTGATACACAGTGGAACCGCGCCAATGGAAAAAGGGCTATTTTTATGGGTATTTTGCAGAAGGTGTCTTCAGGGCATATGAAGTACATACTGAAGGGGATAAAATGCAAGTGTTTTCAGGTTATGTCACTTCTCACAGGTCCTGGAATAAGTCCTCCAAGGTGTGGGAGAAGGGGTAACAGGGACGGTGACAAATTACTGTGTAACAGATGCCCCCTAAAGCATGAAGCCCGAGAGAGAGAGAGGGGTGAAATGCTTTACAAGAACATGGCCAACTGAAAACACTGCCGCCGGAGAACCTGCATGAAGAAGTACAACTGATATCTCAAGTACATGATATATGTGGTATGGGTGCAGCCATCCATAGAAGAGTACATAAAAATCCAGATCCAAGGTATGGGCGCAGCCATCCAGTAAGGATTGATAAGTAGACTCAGGCATGGTCGCAGCCATCCAGTGAATGAGTCATGTAATGATCATAATAATCCACAAAATCACAACCTGGATCCCAACAGACAAAATCCAGGGTCTTGCGCTCCATCTCGACCCGAACAAAGTACAAGTTCAAGCATGCGAATATGGGAGTCGAAGTCGAACATGCAAGAACATCGTTTGATTACCAGTCAATAATGAAAACTGTTAACAGATGCGAGAGATACCACCAATAATGACAATGGTCCTCAAGGCACTATAGGTACAATCTACGGCGTGCGAATCAGTGAGCCGGCGTCGAACACCCGTAGAATCATTCGATCGGAGGCCAATGATGAAAACCTTGCGTCGAACACGAAGAACCTGCCATTGAGGCATGCAGGCTCCAAGGCACCTGAAGGGAGTCTCTAGGTCAACTTCCTGGATAATGAGCTGAAGTCGACAGGAAGTGACCTTGATCGAAGGTGGGCCATAATGTTTCCCACATCATCGACACGAGACAGAGAAGGATAAGATGTTTTGTGTGAGGTATCAGAGGGAGGTTGAGTATTTTGCAGAGGTCAACTTCTCTTGAACATATTGGCGGCACGACAATGGACTTGGCAGTATTTGACATCAAATGATCAAGGGTCATGGTGACGAGGTAATGAGCAGATGAGAGGTCAAACAGGATAACCCAAACCCACGGAGGCAAGTGTAAAAACAAGATGAGATGTCCCCACCCATACATGAATGCAGACAAGTGCCATGTTCAAGAGCGACATACTGCCGACACGACAATAATTGTGGTTCCATTTTCCCCACCATTGCTGGTGAGTACCCCGGTTATTTTTTTATGACAAGCTTGACGGGGATAGCATATGCTTGAAAGGCGTCATTTCGACGGAATCCAATGTCATTAAGTTTTAACGAGTCTGACAAAGGAAGAACTCAGCGTCTTTTCATGTTTAGAGAGTTTGAAAAGACAGCGGAAAAGGAAACTCCAGGGGTGTCCTTTTTCGTAAAGTTGTGTCTCTCGAGCCCGAAAAAGTATAAAACAATGCTCGAAAGAACCGCCCGACTATTACGATCGAGGAGTACTTTTCATGATTAGTGACTTCGACCTGAAAAAAGTAAAAAAGTGACCGAAATCATGTCGTTTCGTAACCGTTAACGAGCCTGAAATGACAAGGGCTCGACGATCTTTTCGTCTTTACACGGTTGGAAAAGAGTTTAAAGTTGATTGCCTCTTATTTCTTTTAACGAGTCAAGAGGGAAAACTCGACAATCTTTCCGTCTTTAAACGGTCGGAATAGAGCTGAAAGTAGACCTCCATTTTTATTCTCTTTAATGAGTCAAAAAGGGAAAAATACTCGGTAATCTTTTCATATTTTACGAGTCAGAAAAGAGCTTAAAAGTGACTCGTCCTAGAGGAACGAGTGGTATAACGGGTAGCAACTGGTTCCGGAAATGGTGGAACTGCTCAAAACATGTAATGGTCAAGAGGCTGGCTAACAAAACCACTCATTGCTGCGCTTCCTCAGGAAAGGAAAAACAACCAAGTGAAAGCATATGATCAGCCAAAGAGATGGTGGCGATGGAATGGAAACAACCAAGGCTCATCTAGCATAATTGAGCGGATAAAAATGGCAATCACGAGATGTACATCGGGTATGGGTTCATTTTTACACAAGCTTGAACCATGGAGAACTCTGCTTGGATTCGGTTTCATGTTTACACAAGCTTGAAACGAAAAACTATGCTTGTTATGAGTTCGCATGCCCCCAGCATAATAATGCAAATCGAGGTACATGCCCCCCAAGCTTCATTGCATTCAACGAGGTGGATGGAATGAAGGTTCACTTTCGAGATTTGGGAAAGACTCAACTTGGATTTTACGAGATCTTAATCAGAGACTCGATTTGGAAAGGGGAGTTGTTTCATTTTTTAAGGAGCTTGACACAGGAAAGGAACTATGCTCCGACCAGACCCAGTTTCATTTTTTTTTTAAGGAGCTTGACACAGGAAAGGAACTATGCTCTGAACGAACTTCATCATAATGAACAGGAAGTCGTTGCTTCCAAGAGCATCACTCCTGCTGGAAGGACAACATCTCGGAAGTCAGAACCCAATGCCCCCAGGACACTACGGACGACGACGGCATCACTGGATATAGGCACGGGATAAGTGGCCACGTAGTTGACCTATGGTGGGGCAGATACAATCGGTGGACAAAGACCAGGAGGGGATGGCAGTTGCGCAGGAGGCATCGGGGGAGTAAAGAATGATAATTGATCTATAGTGACAATTCTTCCGTCGTGTGGAAAACAAACCACACGGAAAAGTGAAGAGACAAGGGCCCCCATGGCATAAACATAGTCACAGCCAAGGAGAAGACTGAAATCTGGAGCACCTTGGGTAACCAGTACGTCTATATAGACGGTTTTGCCTCCAAAAGTAATAGGAAACTTCAGGAGGATCCATAACGGTTGACTGGTTCCTCCATCAAATGCCAATAGATTCTGTGCGACTGGCACAAGCTGTGGGGAGCCCAAAGCTTGCCAAGTAGTGAAAGGCATGAGACTAACTGACGCACCCTCATCCAAGACAGTGCCAGGTACAGCCTTATCATAGGCATGTACTGTAATCTGGAAAGGCACATGGGATGGAAGGCGGAACGTAGTCAAATGACTCCAGTTGAAGGAAACGACCGAACTACTTGGTGGGGGAATCGTATGATTGCCCGCCTGCTCTACAGGAGCCGAAGAAGGACCCTCGTGATCAGCGAGGATAGGAGGGTCGTTCTGAGACTCAGGAGAATCTGACGAGACGAGAAGAACATGAGCAGTAGAATCATGATGCTCCTCTGGAATAGAGTAATTAACAGGTTGTGAACCCAAGTCGATACTCTCTCCGACCAATGGTTGGTCTGGAGCAGGCTTGGCACAGCCAGGTTCGGAAGGAGGAGGACAGACAAGAGAAGAATCTAAGTCGATCTCTTTGTCCACAAGGAGGGGGTCAGAAGAGAGCCTCTGATAACCAACAGGGAGTTGGGGTGAAGAAGCTGTAAGACTTTCCAAAACAGCGGAAGCTTTATCCATGAGCGGACAAAGGTGAAGGGGATGATTGCCTTCACATAGTCTACAGGGGATTCGAATCTTCCCTTTCTTCTGAATGTTGTCAGTTGATAGGGTGGCATTGCCATGAGCTTCAGAGGACGATGAGGGACGAGCTGGATCGTGAGACCATACTTCAAGGATCCTGGGAATGCCAGGACAATCACGAAGAAGGTGGTCATCCTTGCACAATCTACAAGGAAATTTGACCTTCCGCGGAGGAGTAGAAGGTGGCTCGACTTGAGTTGTACTTTTAACCTCTCGCCTAGGAGACTTCTTCTTCTTCGTCTTCTTCTTCTTCTTCTTAGCCACCTGGTTACTTGAATCCAGACTTTCACTAGGCAAAGTAGAAGATGAGGACGCAGAAACAGGCGAAGAAGGGGAGAGGTCCACCTTAGAATCAACATGATGTTGTTCGTGTGGAGAAACTGATTGACTAGCAGTTGAGACGGTAGGGACCAGAGAGGTTGAGAACAACCAAACAGGCAACCCAACAGTTAACGCAGGAAGGGACAACGTTGCCATGTATGGAGCACCAACATTTCCAAAAGGAGGGAAATGACCAGGATTCCCATCAGAGGGGATGCCTGGGTTGGTAAACTCCGGAAAAGTTGCCATCACAAATGAGAAAGAACCCTACTCAAACTAACGCAAACAAGATCTAACTGGGTAAATGTGAATCGTGGCTGAATAAATTTTAAGACACAGGAACAAAACTTGACCTTTTCATTTTTAAAGAGTCGAGAAAAGGACAAAAGATGACTCTAGTCGCCTTGGAATATTTAATGAGCCTGAAGTGACAAGTGCTCAGATGGACCTTTTCTTTTAGGGAGTCCGAAAAGGAACGAAAGTGACTACTCTGGAGAGCTAGGCAAAAAGGTTTACCAAACAAATCCGTAAAACTGCATATACACCTTGGCAATCATATGAAAACCAAGGACTTTCCGTACGGTAGTTAATCGTCCTGAATTCTGTGTTTGGTGCGTTACGGCTTGTAAGGTGGCAGACACGGCTTCCTATGGATAAAGGATGATAACCTAGTAGGGTCTCCCCATATACTCGATGGTACGTGGGAGCTCAAATCCGTGCTAGACCACTATTGAGTCACGGAAGTAGGAATCACCCAACCTTGAGTGAAACAAAAGTGACTAGGTTTAACGACGCCGTAGCATGTCTCTAGCCTAGACTTCTAAATGTGTGCGTTATGTTCCAATGCGTTGTTAGATTCATTCAGTTCATTTTAAAGTTGATCTTGGATTATGTTTCAGTTTTCAGGCCCTACCGTATGTAATCTCTCAAAATTCCCTAAATGCAAACTATATGCCAAAATATGTCATTTCATTCGATGAATGCTAGTTACGAGAGGGTTTGAGAGCTTTCACGCAAACGAAATGATCACAAAACAACAAAGAACTTCCCTAATGCAGCTAATGGAAATTAACAAACTTTTCTTTGAGATCACTAATCACCAATCAAAATGAAAAGTTCTAATTCTCATTAACTAATACAAAGCAAAAGAGTTTTTTTCCTTTTTGATGATGGCAAAATGCACTAAACAACTTTGAGAAACGATAAAAAACAAATTCTATTCAATACAAGCACATTCAGTTCCCTAAATCACCAAGCAAACCTCCAAAGAACAAGAAAAGTCCCAAAGAGACCAATGAGCCGTGTAATCTAGGCTCAAAGTAAGACGAAGCGGAATTCAAGTGAAGACGAAGCAAGTCACCCAAATAAAGCAATAAAACGATTAACAACCACTAAACGAGTGCAAGGGAGCAATCAGAAAGTTGACTGGACTAATAGAAGACCAAAACTCCTAAGGAAGGCTCGACACACAAATCCATTAGATGCCCTAGGGCTAGAAATGTGAAATCGATAGAAAATGGCAAACATCCAAAGGGTAAAGGTAATCTATGCACAATTCACTCGAAAAGTATGCAAATGTAATCTATGCACATTCTGAAAATGAGAATTCTAATTATGCAAGTGTGATCTATGCAAGAGAATTCTCAAACACAAGATGATTCTAATGTAATCCAAGAACCAATCATGTGAAAATCAAGAAAATTGGGTGAGAGTTCCAAAGATCAAAAAATAAAAACACTCAAAGGCGATTAACACTCATACAAAATTTAGCCCCCCCGACAAAAGCAAAAACAAAAGCAAAAAGATGCAAAATTGTGAAAAGACTGGGACAAACCTCCAAGTAATGACCAAAGGAAATCAAATTAAGAATTTCTCAAAAAAGATACTCAAAACCAGTCAAACAAGACTCCAACACACTCAAGTAGTCGAAAAAAGGTACCCAGAACAAAAACCAAGCTCAGGAGGCTCAGAAACAAGCAAAATTCAAAAGTTCCCAGGCCTGGCGCGACTGTCAGGCTGAAAATAGCGCCTTTCAGTGATTGGCGCGGGTTGTCAATGTGAAACTGGCGCCAACGGGCGCGACTGTAACGCTATAAAAGAGCGCCAACCGAGTTTGCTATGGAAAAATAAAAAACAAACGAGCCAAAGCTAAGTCAATAGTACCCAGGTACACCAAGGGGCAAGAAGCAACACAGGGACTCAACCCAGAAAGCTAGTCAAGTAGGAGAAACCAAGAAACAAGGCAAGTTCCAAGCTGTTCAGCTCGTAAGCCAAACTGGAGATGGACTGAAGTGGCGTTGATCTACTTTGCTAATGCGGAGCAATAGCGTTTCGAAGGCTATCTGACCATACTTCAGGCTTCGTTTAAAGTTTACAAATCAAACAACAAGACAAAACAAACAACAAGGCAAAAAGCCAACTCCCTAGCGGAGTCGCCAAATTTTTGTGGAGGTAAATCCCCTCTGTGGACAGAGGTGATCCCTACTAGCCCAAATGGGGTCTAGCAACAATCAAACAATGCTAACACGCAGGTTCCTAATTGCAAATCAAAGACCGATGATGAGGGCCTACCTGGATTCCAATGCTAATATTTGTAGAAGAGTCGTCGCTCCCGTTCCTTTGCTCCGGCTGGTCACAATCCCCACGATCCTCGTGAACGGACACCTGCACATGTAAAGAACAACACAAACACAAGCATAAAATCCAATAGATGCAACTATATATCAGTCAGAAAGGATATAACTCAATCATCATTACAAAGACAATAAGAGTGGAAACATAATGATAGTCGTTTATTATTGATAAACAAAGAAGAATACAACCATAGTTCTGATGTCAAATCCTCCTTTGGCTGGGTGATCAGCAGCACATGCCTTGCAAAGCTTGTTGGGAATGGGGGACAAGCCTCTCTCTCCTTGGTTACTTGGACAAGAATCTCCTCACTTTAGATTTAGCTTCATGGGAATGAAGAAGGCTTCTTGTAGCATGAGCTTAGCAATTCTTAGACTTTGAGACTTAGAATTTGGAACTTGGAGACTAGCTTGTCAAAGGCAAAAGGACAAGCTTTTATAGATAGAGGAGAAGGAGTTAGGGTCATCCACAAGATTCATGGGATTGGCTTTATCACTAAGAAGCTTCCATGAGAGGTGGAGAACTACTTCCCTTTTATGGAGATTCGAAGCCCAACTGAACTAACCCAAGATGGAACCAGTTCATGAATAGGTTAGGAAGAACCTTCGTAAGTTTGTTTGTTAAAAACTTTACCCAACTGGGCTGGCACGAGTGCGACCCTGAGACAGAGCGCCAGCTGGCGTGCCCTCTTTGGAGGATTTCCCAGGTTGGCGTGAGTGATACACAGTGGAACCGTGCCAATGGAAAAAAGGCTATTTTTATGGGTATTTTGCAGAAGGTGTCTTCAGGGCATATGAATTACATATTAAAGGGGATACAATGCAAGTGTTTTCAGGTTATGTCACTTCTCACAGGTCCCAAAATAAGTCCTCCAAGGTGTGGGAGAAGGGGTAACAGGGACGGTTACAAATTACTGTGTAACACTTCATATGCTGACAATCAAAACACCTAGCCACAAACTCTGCTACATCCCTCTTTAGGTTCGACCAATAATAAAATCTCTTCACTCCTGTTAGTGTATTCTGATAACCTGGGTGACCTGAATATCACCTTCTTGAGCTCACTGTTATCTGACACGCATATCATGTCTCTAAACCTAACCAATCCATCCATTGTAAGACAATAATCCACATCCTGTGCACCTACACCTATACTATCACCTGTATTTGTATCGATACTCTGCTACAACCTGTGCATAATCTCCATATATGTGACATCTCGCTGACCTACCTGTAAGATCCTATCCTTCAGGTATGTCCCATAGGAGCTCATAGCTAATAAGTAATTTACCTGTATCCACCTGCTAAGAGCATCTACCACTATGTTCTCTTTTCCTTTGATGTACCTAATCTCAGAATCGAACCCACTAATCATCGCCAACCACTAAGCCTGCCTACCGTTTAGATTTGGTTGGTCAAATAGGTATCACAAACCACTGTGATCACTCATCAATGTAGACCTCCTGCCTAGAAGATGGGTGTCTCCACATCTTCAATGCATGTATAATCGCTGCCAACTCAAGATCATGCATGGTGTAGTTCTACTCGTGCTCATTCAGTTTTTGCAACTCATAACATACCACCTGTCCATTTTTCATAAGGACTCCACCATGTCCTTTCTTGCAAGCATCTATGCATACTACAAACTCTTTGTTTGGATCTGCAATCTTTAACACTGGTGCATGTGTCAATAATTGCTTAAACTGCTCAAAGATACCCTCACATTCCTCTGTCCATTCAAACTTCTTACCTTTCCTATACAACAACGTGATAGGATAAGAAATATGTGAGAAGTTCCTGATGAACCTCCTATAATATCCTGTCAACCCCATGAAAGATCTCACCTCATCTACATTCTTGTGAGCTACCCACTCCATGATGACCCTTATCTTTTCTGGATCTATTGAAATTCCCTCCTTGGAGACAACATGCCCAAGTAGTGTACCTCAGTCTAAAAGAAACTACACTTGTTGAGCTTAGCATACAACTGATGCTCTCTCAACAATCTCAACACTGTTGCTAAATGCTCATCATGCTCTTCCTCATTTTGAGAATATACCAATATGTCATCAATGAAAACAATAACAAATTTATCCAAGTACAGATGCAAAATACTATTCATCAAGCACATAAATGTAGCTAGAGCATTAGTTAAGCCAAATGGAACTACAACAAACTCATAATGCCCATACTTGGTTTGGAAAGTTGTTTTGTAAATGTCCTCCTCTTTGATGATATCTGGATCTGAGATCAATCTTCGAGAACACTGTTGCTCCCTTCAACTAATTGAACAAGTCATCAATCCTAAACAATGGATACCTATTCTTGATGGTCACTTTGTTCAACTGCCTATAGTCAATGCATAATTTGAAAGTACCATCTTTCTTCTTCACAAACAATATTGGTGTGCTCCAAGGTGATACAATTGTCCTAACGTATGCCTTGTCCAACATTTCCTTCAACTGTAGGTTCAACTCCACCAACTTAGGTGTGCTCATCTTGTAAGGTGCTTTTGATGCCGAAGCTGCCCCTGGAACCAACTCAATAGAAAAGTCTACCTCCCTGTGAGGTGGAAACTCTTAAATACATCCTTGAACTGTTGTAGAACTAGGTACCTACTCAAAACATCGGCAACCTCAAATTCCTTACCTTTATCACTAGAAATGTGTACTGCAAATAACACACACCCTTTTCTGTGACTGCACTTTGCTTGCATAACTGTCACCATCCTAACTAATGTGGCTTTCTTCTTTCCTTACAAGACTCTTTGTTCCCCATTGTCATCCAATAACTTAATAGCTTTGTCATAACAATCCACCTTGGTTCTATGAAGATACAACCAATCCATCCCCAACAACATACTGTATGATCCCAACGGTAATACATTCAAATGTGCTACAGTAGGCATACCATTCAAATCGAATGCACAAGCTCTTACCCAATGATGAACTCACTTCTTCATACCTGTAGCCAACTGCATTAACTAAGATTTTGCATGCAATTCCTTACTCAAACCACACTTATCCACCAAGTCATGACTAACATAGCTATAATTAGATCCAAGGTTAATCAAAACAGGAAAAACTTGATCACAAAGCTTACCGTCCATCTCAAAGTTATGCCTGATGTTTTGCTTGTTTGTTATCCAATGTTGCATAAATACAAGGAACGCTCTGACCAACATCCCCAATAGTTTGTGCGTCTAGTGCATTATATATATGAGGCCTACTACCCTGATTATGTGAACAATCTCTCCTGCGATGATCTTTGCCACAAGTCCAACACTCTATAGGATTCCAGCCTGCACCCTGATTATGCTACTCAAATCAATGTCCCTGTCCTCTATCTAATGCATTGAACCTCTTAGGTGGTGCAACATTCTCCTTATTACCTGAATCCTGTGGTCTTACTCGCTTCTTTCCCCATTTTCCTTTTTTCTTTGCATTTCCCTTCCAGTCTGGCTTAGTCTCAGATCTGTGCTTCGATTGTTCATAACAATGCTTTAGCTTTTGGATGGCCTCCTCCAATGATACAGGGTCATCGCAGTCAATCCTATCTTTGAATGCCATTGGTAATCCACTAGTGAATCTATGAATCTTGGCCTTCTCCTCCTTGAGGTAAGGCACATACCTCAGTAGCTCCAAGAACTTGCTAGTGTACTCATCATTTATCATATACCCCATCTTTAGTTCTTAGGAATTCCTTTTCCCTTCCATCAAAGTATCTCTCTGATAGGTACTTCCTTTTGAATAGCCGCTCAAACTCATTCCAAGTCAAATCCTCCTCATGTATACCTCTAACATTCTTCACATATTCCCACCAAATGTTTGCTTTACCTTTGAGACTGAATGTAGCTACTTTGGATTTCATGTTCTCCAAATAATCATGCAACCTAAATAACTTCTTCATACCAAGAAATCATGCCTCTGCATCCTGTGATTTCTTCATATCTCCATCAAAAGAAGGTGGCTTTGCTTTCTTAAACTCATCTGGCAAGTATCCCCTATCTCTCCTCCTATAAGGATGATAATGATATCGATCATCATGCCTGTCAGAACCAGAACTAAAATGGTACTTGTGTCTCCATCCTCCTATCTGGAATGTCAAACAATCTGCCATCTCTGGCCGTGTCACCACTATCTAGCCCGTGACCACCATGCGACCTAATACCATATGCCCCATTATTTTTTTCCTCCTGCTCATGGCTGATTCGAAGTGGTCCCTGTCACTGCAAATCTGACAAACCCTGAAGTATCACTGCATTTACCTCTGCTAGCTTCTCCTATGCCTGTATGATTTTGTCATTATTTGCATTACAAATCCTTATTTCTTCCTTTAAGCTTCTCAATGTATCTGCCAAAACAGAAGAGTTCCCATTACCATACTGCTCTTCTGATTCATAAGGAGAGTCCTTGTAGTCTACCATCTTGCTATCCATTTGATATTTCTTCCTGCAAGGTATATCATATTAGCTAAACCAAATGACAATAAACCAACATACCTTAGTATAGCTTGGGGAGGATACCTTGTCTGTAAAATCAACAAATCAACATGATACATGTATAACATAATCATGACAACATATAGAAACATAGCACGTAAGCATATAACCATGCAACCATAATTCTAGCTAGGGTCCAGTCATCAATGCATGACTTTATTGACAATGCATACCACGACCTCATGCATGACAATAACCATTACATCATTGTACACTTGAAAATATGCAAACATTACCATACATAAGCAATGCGCAACCAACCACACACATGCATAAACACATATGATCAAGCATAAATGAACAACTCTTGTAACCAAACCTACAAGAATGATACATGTAACTAAGCATACAAGAATGTTACCAAACATACAAGGATGTAACGAAGCATACAACAATGATATATGTAAGCGACATAATTGGCATGTAACCAGTCATACACTCACGATGATGCACTCCACAATAACAACATCAAGTTCCACATGACGACATGACTACAAACATGATCAACATCATGAAAATGCAACAAGCACATGGAATGCAAGTGTAAGAGACACACATGCATTACCAACACACAACCCATCCAGTCCGAGGAGTGAGCCATGCTTTGATACCACTCTATAACACCCTCCTCCCACATCTACCCAAGCAACTGGTCAGCCATGGTAAACATGCAACAAGAGGCCACTATGATATGATTTGGCCTCCTAAGTCACATTAAGGAAGTGGAACCAATGTAAACACACCATACAAACATTCAAAATTAACATTAGGACTCTTAGGAGCCAATCCAACCCTTTTCTCAACTAGATCCTAGGTCTCACTGAGATTTTGGGCCACTTGACCTCTAGACACTCTCATGCTATGGGCATGTCAACGTCCAGGGGCCTTTGGACACTCTCACGAGCCTACAAGCCAATGTCCAAGGACTCTTTTGCACAATGCTATGCCAACATCCTTGAGATTTGAGCCACTTTTTCAGGCCTAGGTCAATGCCCATAATTGAATCACATCTTCAAAACAGTAAAATAACAAGGAAATGACAATATAAATGCAATCACTTGAATGAGACCTTGACTGGACCCCTACTAGCCATGACATGCATTTCATCAAACATATCACGGATATATAATATATAGGTGTAAATAATATATATGTGTAAATAATATATATGATCATAGGGGTCTCATACTTAGCTGAGAATTGCTAAGAGACATTGATGCCTCAACATATTAATTTACATTTCATCCATTAGGTCATAGATATATTGATCATTCATTTACAAGTAAAAACATGATGAGAGCCATACATAGCTACTGTCATAAAACACATATATAACTAGCATAAAAGCAACATAAATACCAATGAAATAACAACCATATAAACCACATATAATCTAGCATAATATTCATAGAAATACGAGGAGAAATAACCTCATATTGATGATGCAAAATCCAAACCTGGGATGGGACTTCCACGTTCCACCCAACCGTAGAATGGCTAAGCCAAATCTCTCTTCAGCCATTCACCCCCATGCCATATTCCAAGCATGAATATGGGATCTCATAAAACACATTAATCCAAAACCATCTAGGGCTTCTAGAGGTCATCTACCTCAACCCATCAAACAGTGATTCCACCTCACAGTCGAACATCACTAAACCATCTTCAGATTGGTCTCTATCTTAGCCTTCCAGGGCTTCCAAAGCGTTTTTCCAACTAGGTCTTCCAGGACTAGTAACTCAAACCACCAAGGGCTCCCATAGCGTTTTTCCAACCAAGGTTTCTAGGACTAGTAGCTCAACCCAAGCTGTTACTAGGCTTCCAGAGCGTTTGTCCAACCAGGTCTTCCAGGATTAATAACTCAACCTAAGCTAAGGAAACATGAGAACCAACAAAAAAAACAAGGAAAACAAATACACAATCACCATGGCTATCCAAGAAATGGCAAGGCTAGGCAATCCATTGTCAATCTCGACCATCCTCCATGCCCATGACAGATTACAATCAACAAACCACATGCATATGCCATGCATGCCAAAACTAGTGAGGAAAACATACATGTAACTCTGTACCTACAAGAAAAATCCGATGTACATAGTTGCTGATCCCAATGTCCTCTTGTGCTTTCTTGCTCTTCCTTTGCCTTCTTGCTTCAAGAATCCAAGTATGCCACATCCTCCAAGAGTGCTCTAAGAAAACTCTAAGTATTCAAGAGTATGAGAGAGAGAGAATAATGAGAGAGCTCCAAAACTGAACTGACAAAAGGTTACCAACTGATCCTCATAATCATTTTTATGAATGAGACCTCTATCTTCTTCAATTTCCCTTATTTTCCTTCATTTTCCTCCTCACATGCAACCTACGACCTATCACCTCCATTTTCTCCTAATTTCCATTATTTTCATAAATAAATGTGCCAAGATGCCATTTTTCCTTTCCAAAGCCTTAGCCATTGCCTTTGCCAATTTCCTTAGCCATAATAAATCAAACACTAGTAGAAAATGGCTAATTAGTTACTAAAAAAACAACTAAAATTTGCATATAAACGACCATTTTTCAATCAGTGACCAATAGTAGCTAATTTACAGTATCTTATAACGCGACCAACTTTTAGTCGTTTTTAGCTTAGTCATTAATTAGTTGTCTCAATTTTATCGTCTAGTAGTATATTTAGTCATAAATTTGGTCATTAATTTAGTCATTAATTGTCACAATTAATGACCAAATATACAACAAAATATATTACTATATGATCACCCGAGAAAACCAATTAATGACCAAAGAAATATGACCAAAATGTTGGTCGTGTTATAAGATACTGTAAATTAGCTACTAATAGTCATATATATGCAAATTTTAGTCACCATTTGAAACCAATTAATGACCAAAGAAATATGACTAAATTTTGGTCATGTTATAAGATACTATAAATTAGCTACTAATAGTCATATTAATGCAAAATTTAGTCGTCATTTGTAATCACAAATTTATCATTTGCAGTAGTCATTTATATTTTTTTGGTAGTTTCATATTCATTATATAAACGACTAATTTAGTAGTTTATATTCATTTCATTTATTTTTATTAATAATCATTATAAACAACTAATTTAGTCGTATATTACTTTTGTTTGCGTTAATCATTAATCAATATCAACTACTAATTTAATAGTTTTAGATCGATTTTATATGTTCATTATTAATCAACACAAATTAATTAGTATGATTTTGCCACTACATAGAAAAAAGGTTATACAATGTGCATATTCATCTAGTATGAAAATGCAAAGTTACATATACTAATTACAATACTAAATAATATCACGTGCAACTATAAATAATTTCAACCATAAATTATATTATATAAAATGTCAAGTATTACAATATGAGTTTCCAACTTAATATTGGTTGGAATACAATTTAGACATGAAATATTGTTTCATCACTTCAAAACATTATCACTATGTTTCCAAGACATTGCAAGTGAATTCACCAACTTTGAAGACTTGACCATCAATCTCTATTTGTGTGTCTTATGCGAGATATTGGCTCTAAGGGTATCACTAGACTGGTTCTCTTCTTTCTCTTTTTGCATTTGTCACTACAGTGTTATTTTTCTCCTCTTTCTTCAATTCTTGCTTCTTACCATCAATATTGAGTTCCTCTCCTGAAAACGAAAGAAGATACAATGTAGAGTATAAGACATGAAATACGATGAATATTGGAATATAAACTAAAGTAGACTATAAAAGATTTATATGACATATACCTCAACATCAGCAATGTTAATGCCATTTTTCTCCATAAAAGCAAGAAACTCGAACAAGTTTTCTTCAGTTGGGCCGGATAGTGGACACTATGTGGTTAAATGACCTGTATAAACAAAGAAATTAAAATGTCACCATAGAAAAGAACAACTTAGTAACTTAGTATTCAACCTTTAGAGAAAGCTTACACACAATCAAGCCAACTAAGTTACATGCTAAAAAGCTCAGACTATAGATAACTTGTGAAAATAAATAATCTAAGGCGTGATGTCTAATCCTTTTCGTTTTATTCATAACACATTTCATTGTTATGAAACTAGCTCACAAAAAGATAGGAAAGATAGATCAATGACTTAAAAATCAGTGTCTTTGAGGGGGGCAACCTCCTTTACATTACACAAATGAACAATTCTTGGATGATACAAATGACAAGACCTCCTTTCTATATATAGGAGTCTAAGAGGTCCCAATACAATCAGAGCCTACATAACAATAATATTGTAGAGGCACAACAATAAAAATAGTGGGCTTCTATGGAGCGTAATAATAACAACATGGGGACTATATGGGCATAATAATACAGTAAGGGGGTTGCACTAATAACAATAAGGGGGTTGTGCTAATAACAATAAGGGGTTACACTAGTATTATAGGGACCTAACATGCCTCTCTCTTTCAAAAAGTGTTGTCTTCAACGCTTGAATAGTTTTGGATGCTTCTGTATAAAATTCTCACCCTCCCATGTGGAATCTTCAGCGGGTAAGTTCTTCCACTTGATGAGATACTCTAAAATTGATCGATTTTGTAGCTGTTGATTTCTTGTGTTTGCGACTGCTTCCGGCTCCAATACGAGTTTTCCTACCTTGTAAAGTTATGGCAATATTGTTTGAACTGGAATCTTCTCACCTATAACCTTCTTTAAGCATGAAACATGGAAAACTGGGTGCACTCGGGAAGATGCGAGGAGCTCCAATTTGTTTGCCATAATACCAATTTTTTGTAACACCTTGTATAGACCATAATACTTTGGTGATAATTTATTATCCTTCTTAGCTTGCTTGAGGGACATTTGTTTGTATGGTTGTAGTCATAGAAATACCCAATCACCTACATCAAAACTTCTTTTGTTGTGATGTTGATTCGCCTATCGTTTCATTCTATTTTGCGCCAGAGTGAGGTTATGCTTTCAGAGTTTGAGAACTTGTTGTTGATGCTCGATGTGATCTTCTACTGCTTGAACCTTATAATTTTCTTTTAAAGATGATGTGATGGACAGTGGATGATATCCATAAAGTGCCATAAATGGGGTCATTTTTACTGCAGTCTGGAAGGAAGTGTTATACCACCATTCAGCTAGAGGCAACCACTTGACCCATTGTGTCTGTTTATCAGATACAAAGCAACAAAGATATCCTTCCAAACATTTGCTCACTATCTAAGTTTGCCCATCAGATTGAGGATGATAAGATGAGCTATGAGCTAATTGAGTACCCAAGTATTCTACCTCTTGTACTCCAAAGAAACATTTGGAGCTTTTCTCATATAATTGTTTCTCCTCCAATTGTTTGAGCACCCTTTCAACATGTTTAACATGATCGTTCCAAGACTTGTTGTAGATTAGTATATCATCAAAAAATACTAACACAAATTTTCTAAGGAAGGGTTTGAAAATGGAATTCATCAAACCTTGAAATGTAGAAGGTGCATTGGTAAGGCCAAAAGGCACGACCAAAAATTCACAATGACCCTCATGAGTTCTAAATGTTTTTTTTGGAATGTCTTCAATCTTCATTCTGATTTGATGATATCTTGAATGAAGATCCAACTTGGTGAAGTAAATTGCTATATGTAATTCATCAATGACAGGAATGGGAAATTTATCTTTAATAGTAAGCTTGTTGAGCTCCTTATAATCCGGACACATGCGCCATGATCCATCCTTCTTGTGTACCAATACCATTGCAGCAAAGAAAGAACTTTGACTAGGTTGAATTATACCAACCTCTAGCATTTCTACAACCATACGTTCAATTTCAATCTTTTGGGCATATGGATATCTATAAGGCCTGATGTTTGAGGGAACACTTCCTGGAATCAAATGAATAACATGATCATGATCACGAATAGCTGGGAGGCCTTTAGGAGTCTTAAATACCTTGGAATGATTGTCCAAACATTTTGGAGATCTGGAGAAATAGATGATTTCGATGTGGGAACCTCTAGTGAAAATAATTGTGCAATTATGCCCCATTGTTCTTTCTTTAGAAGATTTCTCATGCTGTTAGAGTTGATTATCTTTCTCGGTTTCCCTTCGATACCCCTTAATTCAACTTCCTTTCCTTCCCAATTATTTTTCAAGAAAAGTTCTTGAAAATTAAAATTTATCATACCCAAAGATTGTAGCCATTGGACTCCTAGTACAACATCTGCACCACTCATTGGAATGGAAAGCATTGGATTATTCAAGACATATTCTCCCATGGATAGCTTGATATTATGGCACTTTCCAAAGCAATTTATGGTTCCTCCATTTGCAACCATTACTTGACACTCTAGTGCTGGATATAGGAAGCAATTCAATTCCTTGGCTATCTTACAATGAATAAAATTATGGGTACTACCTGAATCAATCAACACTATTACCTTTTTCTTCTTGATATGCCCTTCTATCTTAAGAGTTTGAGGAGTGGTAATTCTTGTCAATGCATTACAAGATATGGTTAGATTCATTTCTTCTTTCTCTGGGATTGGTTCCTGGTGTATATCCTCTTCTTTTGACGTTTCTTGTTCCTTTTCTTGCTTCTCTTCCCCATCTATGTAAATTAATTTATTCTCAGCACACTTATGACCTAGTGTATTTTCTATCACAGTTGTAACAAAGCCCTTTTGCTCTTTTTTCTTGAAATGGTTGTGGTGTCAACCTTGTAGGTGGTGAAAGGCTAGGAGAAACAACACTTCCATTTTTATGGTTGTGAGTGATAGGCTTCCTTGTTGCCATAATTTTGCTTTCCATTTTTCTTGCCAACATGAATGCCTTCTCCAATGAATCATGTTCCCAAAGGCGAACCTCATGTTGGATGTTATCCTATAAAGTCCCTATGAAAACATCAATCCTATGCTCCTCTGGAATATCTTTTACCCTTATATTCAATTTTTGGAAGTCCTCAATGTGCTCCATCATTGAACCCTTTTGTTCAAGATTTATCAACTGGCTAAAAAATGTGTTGTTTTTTGTATCCTCATAATGTGCTATCATTTATTTCATAAAAATTTCCCAAGTGACAAATTGTTTACGAGAGAACAACCATCGATACCATACAAACTGATTTGGTTCTAAATATAAAGTTGTAATGCGTACCTTTTGTGTGTTTTGCACATTATGGAGATCGAAATATTGCTCCATCTGTAGTATCCATGTTACAGGATCCTTACCATCAAACTTCCTCATATCGATCTTTGAAACATGGTGGTTCTTCAATCCAACGTTAGAGTCTATGAAATCATGATTAACATTTCTTTTGTTCTCATCGTGAGTTTCATTTACTACCCTTTCACCATTAGTAAGCATTTCTTGTAGCAAATTTGTCAAATTTGTCTTCAAATCTTCCCTGTTGCCTTTAAGCTTTTCTTCTATACCATCCATATTAGCTTCCATGCCCTTTAAATTCCTTCAAACTAATTTTTCAACCAAACTTATGCAAAATTTTAAAAAAACTACACACCTTTTTTCACTTTGTAGGAGCTTGATATTGAATCTGTTGTATATTTGTAATTTCAGATCTCCAAGGTTTTAAATTGTGTCCTGTGGTAGCCCCTTGAGTCCTTTTTCCAATCCTACAAGTCTGATCAAGATTGGATTCTCCGAGGAAGAGTTATGCTAAATCTCCCACGATGACCTGATTATAGACTAGTTCAGTAGAGTGAACTTGTACAAAGTTCCACGTGTCATTGTTTTGACCTTAGAATCTGCAACCGATACACAAAAGAGTACAGGCCATCATCTTTCTACAAATTTTTACGTAATTTCAATTTGATGCTCGGAGAGAAAGTTATGACAATTTTACCTAGGTCACCTATTTGGGATGTAAATCGGGAGCCTGCAAAAACCCTAAATGTCTTGGACCATATCTCCGAACATATATCGAAAGAAGATCCGAAATTTGGGTACAAGCTTAATCAAGATTTTGGCTCAAATGGGTTTTAATTTAAAAGTCTGAACCTTTGTAGAAAAAAAATTATAGCGAAAATTCAATGATGACCTGTTTGCGATGGAATTTTGGAGCTTGCAAAAACCCTAACTTCCTTAGATCATATCTCCGAAAACATAGCGTGACTAGATCTAAAATTTAGACTCAAGGTTCAAAATGATTTTGGATCAAATGGTTTTTTTTTTTTTTAGCGTCTGAAACTTCGTAGACAAAAAGTTATATCGAAAATGCCACGATGACCTGTTTGGAGGAGTGAAAACCTAGAATCCAAAGGTTTGATACCAAATGTTATGAAACCAACTCACAGAAAGATAGAAAAGATAGATCAACAACATAAAAATCAGCCTCTTCAAGGGGGTAACCTCCTTTACATTACACAAATGAACAATTCTTAGATAATACAAATGACAAGACCTCCTTTCTATATATAAGAGTCTAAGGGGTCCCAATACAATCAGAGTCTACATAACAACAACAATAACAATAGTGGGCTTCTATGGGACATAATAATAACAACATGGGGACTATATAGGCACAATAATACAATAAGGGGGTTGCATTAATAAAAATAAGAGGATACACTAGTCGTATAGGGACCTTGTTGGGTTGTGTTATATTTGTTGGGTTGTGTTACACTAGTAGTATAGGGACCTTTGGACCTTATATTAGGTTGGGCGGATCTACCTATGGTTTTGTGCATGGTTTTCGCACATGGTTTTGGACGCAATGGTTTTCGGTCCATGGTTTTGGACGTGATGGTTTTCGGTCCATGGTATTGGATGCTTTGGCATGTATAAATATGTATTGTAACATTGAAAGGAACATAATGAAAGATCAAGCTGGTAGTCCCGGTTTTGGGATCCATGGGAAAATCTTTATGTATACGTGTTTTATGTGTTATGCTCTCGCATTATTTATTTTCTGTGTTTTAGAATTCATATGCATGTAATTTCTGTACCAGGTTAAAACCTACATTTGGTATCAGAGTTGTTTTGGCTTGAAGGGGAAGCCTTTTGTTGCTGAGGGGTTTCACTTGGGCATGTGGTAAATCCTGTTTAGTGGGAGATCTGTGGGATCGATTGTGGTGGTGAAAGAAGATGGCGAGCAGTGGAAAGATAGAGATCAAGAAATTTAATGGTCAGAGTTTTGAGTTGTGGAAACTCAGGATGGAGGATCTGTTGGTGGATAAAGATCAGTGGATCGTGGTAGATCTGGGTACTAAACCAATGGGAGTGTCTGATGAAAAATGGAAGAAGTTGGATCGGAAGGCAATAGCACAATACAATTGGGTGTCTCAGGTTCAGTGTTGTTGAATGTATCACGGGAAGCTACGGCTAAGGTTTTTTGGGACAAGTTAGTGACTTTGTACCAATCTAAGTCTCTAGTGAATAAACCGTTCCTACGGAAAAAGCTGTATAACCTGAGGATGAAAGATGGAGACTCGGTGACAAAGCATCTGAACGCATTTAATATTGTGGTAAGTAAGCTATTATCTGTTGATATTAAAATTTCAAATGAAGATAAGAGCATCAGTTTGTTGTGTTCTCTACCAGATTCGTGGGATATTCTGGTTATTGCAATAGGTAGCAATGCAACTGCCTTGCAGTTTGATGAAATAGTCTCATCCTTGCTGATGGTGGAGATGAGACCGAAAAATATGGAGAGCCAGAATGGTGATGCCTTGTCTATACGAGGACGGTCCCAAAACAGAAACAAAAATAAGTCATCAAGTGGGAGATCTAAATCTAGAGGGAGATCTAAATCTCTAGGAAAACCTGTAAGGGTGGTGTGCTGGAAATGCAGAAAGGAAGGGCACTACAAAAGGGACTGTAAATCTAAATCTCCTGACAAAGGAAAGGGATCTGATGATGCTCCTTATACAGAGGTGAAAACCACCTCAGATGAAGGTGGGGATGTGTACTTGGCTTCTTCAAGTACACATGTAGATCATGAGGCATGGTTGATTGATTCAGGTGCATCCTTTCACTTCACTCCCCATAGAGAGTGTTTCTGTGAGTATGAGAAATATGATGGTAGTGATGTCTTCTTGGGGCATGACAAGAAGGCTAGAATCGTTGGTCATGGAAAAGTAAAGTTGAAGTTGCAAGGTGGAAGGGTTAGAACACTTCCGGGTTTTCTGCATATCCCTGCATTGGCCAGAAATTTGATTTCTGTAAGCAAGTTGGATGATGTAGGTGTAAAAATAGTGTTCGAGAAGGATACCTGCAAGATGGTTTGGGGAGCATTGATATTGATGCGGGGAGTTCATATTGGAACTCTATACAAGCTACAAGGTAGCACTGTTGTTGACGGGTGCGACACTTTTGTGGTTCTTGAAAGTGGAGCAGAAAATCTAGTGGTCTTTGGAGAGAAGAACACACTGTGGCATCAATGGATTGGACATATTGGAGTGAAGGGCCTTCGAATACTTTATGGTAAAGGTATAGTAGAAGGTATGAGTAATATCTCTCTGGATTTTGATTTCTATGAAAATTGTGTATATGGGAAGCAAAATCGGGTGAGTTTCCCCTCTGGTGGTAAGAGGGCGAAATAGATATTAGAGCTTGTGCACAGTGATGTGTTTGGACCTGTGAAGGTTCCATCATTGGGTAAGTTTGTGTACTATGTATCATTTATAGATGAATTCTTAAGGAATACATGGATATAGTTCCTTAAGAATAAATCTGAAGTCTTTGACAGGTTTAAAGAATATAAGGCTTTCGTGGAAAACTAGACAGAGAAGAAGATATAGGTGCTGAGGTCAGATAACGGTGGAGAGTTTTGCAACAAGGAATTTGAAGAATTTTGTAACAACTGTGGTATAGCACAGTAGAAGACTACTCCATACACACTTGAGCAAAATGGAGTTGCAGAAAGAATGAACAAGACGTTGATGGAAAGGGCCATAAGCATGCTCAATGGTGCTGGGGTTAGGACAGGAATTCTGGGTAGAGGTGGTGGAGATAGCATGTTACCTGGTCAACAGATCACCTTCATCAGCATTGGAGGATAAGACTCCATAATAGGTAGGGACCAGTAAGAAACCCTCTATTTCACATCTAAGGATATTTGGATGTGATGCATATGTACATGTTCCAAAGGAGAAAAGAACCAAGTTGGATAGTAAATCTGAAAAGTGCATCTTTATTGGGTATAAGGATGGTTTAAAGGGTTATAAGCTTTGGAACCGAGTAACAAGGAAGGTTGTATATAGCCGAGATGTGGTGTTCAGAGAGGTGAAAGCTGTTATTAAACATGAAGTCCCATCAAAGGAACATGAGAAGATAGAGTTTGAGCTAAAGGAGGAAGAGTCAGACTCTATAGCAGAGGAGGAATCTGAAGATGAAGAGCCACAAACTCCAACTATGAGAAGATTAGTTCGAGAAAGAAGGCAACTAGAAAGGTATAGTCCATCTGCTTTCTGTTCAAATTTTGATTTATCTATTACTGATGATGATCCTAGAACTGTGAAGGAAACAGTAGATTCAGAGGAGGAAAAACTCTAGAAAGAGGTTATGGTTGATGAAATGGCATCTTTGCACAAAAATGAGGCTTGGGATCTGGTGGAGTTGTCGGCTAAAAGGAAACCCATTGGCAACAAATGGGTGTTCAAGAAGAAGACAAATGCAGAAGGAAAGGTGGAGAAATACAAAGCTCGGTTGGTAGCAAAAGGTTATTCCTAGGTGCCAGGAATTGATTTTGGTGATATTTTTTCTCCTGTTGCCAAGGTAGCTTCTATTAGATTACTTCTATATGTTGCTGCTGCTTTTGATTTTGAGGTAGAACAGATGAATGTGAAGACAACATTTCTTCACGAGGATCTGGAAGAGGAGATCTACGTGAAGCACCCTGAAGGTTTTGTGGTGAAGGGTAAGAAAGAACTGGTATGCAAGTTAAAGAAGTCTCTGTATGGGTTAAAACAGTCACCAAGGATGTGGTATCAGAAATTTGATACATGTATATGGGGACTTGGCTTCACCAGAAGCAAAGCAGATTACTATGTGTATTTTAAATTAATTGGTGACCATGTTATTTATTTGGTCTTGTATGTGGATGATATGTTGCTGGTTGGAAATGACAAAGAAATTACCCAGGATTTGAAGACCCAATTGTCCTCCAAATTCAACATGAAAGATCTTGGTGTTGCAAAATATATTTTGGGCATGGAAATTAAAACAGAACGGGCAAAGAGGAAGCTTTGGTTAAACCAGAGGAAGTATGTCAATACAATATTGTAGAGGTTTAATATGCAGGATAGTAAACCGGTGAAGGTTCCTATTCCTGTAGGTGTAAAGCTATCTACCGAACAATGTCCCAAGACAGAAGAAGAGGAAGAGGACATGTCCCATGTTCCATATGCATGTGCATTCGGTAGTCCGATGTATGCGATGACCTATAATAGACCAGACATTGCACATGCAGTGGGAGTATTGAGTAGGTTTATGTCAGAACCAGGGAAGGAGCATTGGACAAGAGTGAAGCAGATTTTCAGGTATTTGCGTGGCACTAGTGATTATGGTTTGTGCTTCCAAGGAAGACCAGGATTGGACAAAGTTTTGGATATTCATGGCTTTGTTGATGCAGACTGGGTTGGAGATCTGGATCATAGAAGATCTACAAGTGGTTATGTGTTTAACCTATTTGGAGGTGCAGTCAGTTGGATGAGTAAGAAACAATTTGTAGTGGCACTATCAACTACAAAGGCAGAATACATAGTAGCCACTCATGTAAGCAAGGAAGCAATTTGGTTGCAGAGAATGTGTTCAAGTATGGGGTTAGTACAGGGAGCTATAAGGATAGACTGTGACAGCCAAAGTGCAATTTTCTTGGAAAAGAACCCTGCTTATCATTCAAAGACAAAACACATTGATGTTCAGTATCACTTTGTGAGGGATATGATAGAAGACAAAAAGGTTTTGCTGGTAAAGGTGGACACTTTGAAGAAAACTGTAGATGCATTGAAAAAATCTGTGAGCTCTGAGAAGTTCTCTTGGTGTAGAGAAACAATGGGTGTTGTAGGGCTGGATAAATGACTAAGCTCTCTTGTGGAAAGAAAACAATAAGTGGGAGAATGTTGGGTTGTGTTATATTCTTTCCACGACTAGCCCACGTAGTCAACCGGGGGGGGGTTAGAGGGGGGCGGGTAGCCCTCCTCTATGGGGTCCAAGGCAGCACCCCGAGGAAATTTTTTTTGGACCCTATATTAGGTTGGGCGGACCTACCTATGGTTTAGTGCATGGTTTTCGCACATGGTTTTGGACGTGATGGTTTTCAGTCCATGGTTTTGGATGTGATGGTTTTCGGTCCATGGTATTGGATGCTTCGGCATGTATAAATATGTATTGTAACATTGAAAGGAACATAATGAAAAATCAAGCTGGTAGTCCCGGTTTTGGGATCCAGGGGAAAATCTCTGCGTATATGTGTTTTATGTGTTATGCTCTCGCATTATTTATTTTCTATGTTTTAGAATTCGTATTTAGGTAATTTTTGTACGGGGTTAAAACCTATAGACCTAAGATTCATTTTCTAACGCATGAACTTGGTCAAGTATATAGACAACCTGTGCTCAAATAACAACATGCAAGTAAAATTTTCTAATAGTCATGAATTTTTCTTAACACAAAATAGCTAAAAGAATTTCAATTCATATCATGTAATACTAATCTCATGTTCAAGCTTTGGATGTTTAAATGGACATGATGCCAGGTATTTTCAATTTCATGGTTAAAAATCAAAACAAAATCAAAGGAAACGTTCAAAATACAATCAAACAATAAAGACGGGATATCATGGAATGGACATTGCAATTATAAAATATTTGTTTACTTGTCCACCAATGTCTTGTCTAGCATTCCTAAAACATTTTTTTCCCAAAATAACCATGAGGTGAAAGAATCACAACTCCGTAAATCATAAGAATCCTTGCTAGAAACATTTCCAAAGTTGAGAAGATTTTTCAGCGAAATCACATCATGAGATATTTGTTGACGCGTTTCCAACCAATAAGTGTGGTTCATCATCAGGACAAGTTGATGGCGCAGGTTCCTGAAGGATCTACAACAACAAATGAATCATATCCAAGACATGCTCTAAATTGTCTCCCCATCCTTTTTTCAATCTCATTTCTTATAAGCTGCCCACATCAGAGTCAAGTAACAATCAAACGAAGGCATTGGCATTTTTTTATTATCTTTTATATCTATAAACTTTGAATTTGATTTGTTTGAGGAACATATTAATATATATTTAAAGTCTTCCTATCACAAGAAGGTATCAATCAAGTAGGACAATACAAAAATCGACCCTAATGAGGTAGGAAAAAGAACATATATGTAAAAGAAAAAACCATATATTACTTGTGTTCAAACTTTGTATATGGGGTATTCTCAGGAAATTTTTTAAGATGTTCCTCTGCCTTTACCAAAGTAGATTGTAGCTTGGTTAAACTATATATCCTTTCATTCAACATAAATTTCTAAAAAATAAATGTCACACGTTATTCTTTCCCATTTCTCAAAAATGTCATTTTTCCTTTCCAAAGTCTTAGCCATTGCCTTTGCCAATTTCGTTAGCCATAATAAATGAAATGAACATTCAGCTTGGAATAAGTGTGCCATCAATTGTGGTTATTATTTTGCCTCTATTAACTTTTATTACATGGAATCTTCACTAGGGTTGTTACACAACTCAAGTTAGATCTATGCTTAAAATGGATCTATATTGGTCTATAAACAATGGACTTGTACTGGCACATCAAGTTACTCCTAAGTAGAGTGTTGGTTGACAAATAGGAAGCATGGGATAATATCCTACATAGGTTGAATGAATCGAAGCTATTGTTGATGGATGTAGAAGGTTGACTTGCTCGCGTAGAAATGGGCTCACTTCTAGGCCCAAAAATAGATCCCCAAAGCAAGGATGTTGACCAACCCATCAACCTAGATACTTCTTTATTTACATGACCATCAAGTTTCTTCTCTTTTCAACTATACATATGATGCTTGCTTATCATGTTATACAGTTTCAACTACCTTGGATAGTTTATCCCAACTGTTGGACAACCATCCTCTTTTTGTTGTATTGGTGTCACATTTTAGACTAGTCTATATGCTAGCAACTCGTTTTCTCACTAAAGGGATAGCTCATAACTTTTTAAATTTTGTATTGTTACTCCTAGATCTATTTTGGAATATGTTGGACAAATAATTATTGTCTCTAGTATGGTATCCCTAGTGGCAGGCTAGAGACAAGAAACATATTAAGGATTTATGTATCTCAATTTACAAAAATAAAATGTTAATCATACATATGTTAATCATTATAATGCAATGTTTTACAACATCAAAGACTGCAATAGAATATGAAACTCATTATATTACATATGAATAAAAGACCTTTTTTCATATAAAATAGTGCAATATAGAGTGCAACTGATCTCACAGAGAATTTTTTTTTGGAAGAAATCCTAGGTTGAGCTCTAGTTCCTCGAAAATGGCAGTCTCAAGGTGGTGGTGTCGGAAGACCTATTGATAGTTGTTTCTTAACAGTGTCTGGGTGTAGACACGTGGAGGTAAGGACTGTAATGGAGCAGGGGGCGTGTTTGCGTTGTTTTCTGTCGAGGAGGGTTAAAATATGTTTGTTCAGGTTTTCTCTCGGTTTGGCCATTTTTTTTTACTGTTGTTAGGTTTACCAGAGTGTTCTTCTGCTCTGGTTCCCTGTGCACTTTTTCCCTTTGTTTTTTTCTTGGGAATTTTCAACTCCGAGGAAGTCAGTTACCAAGGTGTGTAGAGTTGGGGTTGTTCCGTTTGTCCCATGGTTTTGGCTTGTGGATCTTCTCCTGGCTCTTACCGTCTTTTGAGTATTTTCCGTTTCTGTTTATTCTACTCATTGTTACGAGTGATGTTGAATCCATCTGACTTCGTCAACTTGGACCTGACGTCGAAGGACATTTTATTGGTGTGGGGTTTGGAATCGATAGAGAAGAACCTGGCAATAATGAACGGGGTTATGCTAGCAAAGATACCACTTGGAAAAAGTTTATGTATAGAGCTGGCATGGAATTATGGCGGTGGTATAAGTTTGTTGGAAGAGTCAAAAACCTAATCCACAAAGGCAGTTTGTGGGTTTTCGAACTTTGGAATTCATGAAGGTCTGAAAGGGGCAGTTTTGGTGGGTCTCTCTGATGGGTCATCAACGGGTTTACTGGTAAGTCCCTCTTCCCCTGTTGTTGTCTCGTTTTCTGGGGGTTTAACGGGTGGTTTGGAAGACATTGTAAGGAGCAGTGGTTTAAAGAGGTAGGAAGGGCTTCATTCTTGCCTTAATGAGATTCTGGGTGCTTGGAAGCTCATCGAGGGGTCGGTCTTCACAAAACCTTGAATTGTAAAATCTCTATTTAAAAATGTGCGATTCACCTATCAGGGTCTTTTCAGCTCGAGGTGGAGCCTCGGGTAGATGATTTGAAAAATTTTAATGGGTTTTCAGAGATAAAATTTTCGGTGGGGTTGCCATTACAAGATTCTGATGTGAATGTTGGGTTAGGGTTCCATGATTTCACTAGCAAAGCATTAGACCAGGGTGGTTTTCCGAAGTTGGGGTCTCTAGGGTCGAGGGAGGGCGAACAAACCCTCACTAGTAGCATTGGTGGTTAGGATTTGGTTCTAGAAGGCCTGCAAAACACTCTCTTTGCTCTAGATATCCTAGTGGGTGGTGTACAAGGCTTGGGTAACCAAGTGGATGAAGAAAATGCATCTGTTGCTCCGTCGGTGAACATATTGTCCTCTTGGTAGAAGAGAAAAAAAGGGAAGGTAATAAGGAAGAAGGAAGGGAAACCAAAACTTATTTTAGGGGTGGATATCCAGTTAGATAAGGCGATGGGTGCAATAAAGAGAATTCTTGTGGGTAGGGTAAAAAGTAAACAATTCTCTGTTAACTACATCAAGGAATGGGTTAATAAGGAATGGGCATCGGGGCTGGAGTCTCAGACGAAGGTTATCAGTTTGGCAAGGGGGTGGTTTATGGTCTGTTTCACTAATTTGGAAGCTGTTGATTGGGTTCTGGAACGACATTGGGGTTTTGGGAAATTCCCTATTTTCTTCAAGAGATGGCACCCCCTATTTGATGCACAGAGAGAAAGATTGGGTGAGATTCCGGTGTGGGTGCGCCTCCCTTCACTTTCTCCTCAACTCTAGTCCCTGGATGTTTTTAAGGCTATTGGGAACACTTTGGGTACTTTTTTGGAAGCATATATGTCCTTCCAAGTAACAAATGAAAGGAAAGTGGCTCGTATTCTGGTTTATTTGGACCCGAGGGAGGGGTTGGCGGATATGATGGAGATTCAAGTGGTGGGATATACCTTGACACAGACCCTGGATTATGAACATTTTCCATATCGTTTCCACCACTGTCATAAGCATGACCACTTGTCAAGGGATTGCCCTTTGGGGTTTAGGCGCAGGAGGAAGAACTGGGTGGAACCAGTTCAGGAATTTCAAGAACTTCTTATGGAGGATGAGATGGTTTCGGGTGTCTAATCAGGGGACCAGAGGGCGAAGGTCATGTTACATAATGAAAACATTGAAAATCAACGGGCTGCAGTTGCTATGGCGGAAGTCATGTTACCATAACCTGGCTATTATTGGCCCACTCTCCACCAAGATGAAAGAAGGTATATCAGTAGATGTGGTCAGTGCTAGAGGATGGCCAAACCCACACCCAGGGATGAAATGCCTCTACAAACTCAAGTGGCCTTAGAGCTATTTGACAAGTGGGGCATGGATTTGATTGGGCCAATTGATCCACCATCATGGAAGAAAAAGTACATCATTGTTTGCACTGATTACTTGAAAAAGTGGGCTGAGAAAAAGGATGTCAAAGCAACAACAGAGGAGAAATTGGCTGAGTTCTTACGGGAATTTTTTTTCTACAACTTTGGCTACCCCAGGGAGATAGTCACTGATCAGGGGGCTCAATTCACATCACATCTGATTGAGAATATCCTAAGGAAACATCATATCAAACACATAACATCTACTGCCTATCACCCTTAGGAAAATGAGAAAGTAGAGGTTACAAATAGGGCATTGGAGAGCATCCTCACCAAGGTTGTGAGGAACAACAAGACATATTGGGTAGAAATATTAGTGGAGGCTACTTGGGCCTATAACACCACTTGGAAGGAAACTATTGGGTTCACTCCATATGATTTGGCTTATAGAAAGAAATCTCTACTTTCTATTGAGTTTGAGTATAATACTTTGAGAATGGCAGGCCAATTGGACTTAGATGTCACCAAAGCACAACAATAGAGACTTCTCCAATTAAATGGCTTGGATGACTTCAAAATGCAGACTCCCCTACACATTGAAGTTATACAATTACAAAGGAAGGGTTGTGCATGATAGGCATATCAAGGAAAATGTTTTTCAAGAAGGGGATTGGGCATTATTATATGATTCTAGGTTCAAAGATTTTAAAGGGAAATTGATGACAAGATGGTTAGGCCCATACCTGATAGAAAAATGTCATGAAAATGGAGTTGTTCAAGTCAAGACCATTGATGAGGAAGGTATCCCATTGCTTGTCAATGGCTATTGGCTTAAGATATACAAAAAACCTATGTCTAAGGAAGAATTCATCAGTGCAATCAACATAGAAGTTAATGTGATTGGGAGTGTCATAGATTCCAGTCCACAACATTTCTAGATATTTTTGTTTGAAAAAAAAAAGGATAAAAGAAAAACAAAAGGCTTGGATGAAAACTTTTATGAGGCATCTGAGGCCAACTCCTGGGTTGAAAACCTCTTTGAGGCAACCCAGGAGCAAAAAAAAGAGAAGAAAACATAATAAAGATCCCTAGGTGAAAACCTATCTTGAGGCACCTAGGGCATGCATACAGGTTGAAAACCTCCTCTGAGGTAGCCTATGTGTCTCAAAAAAAAAAACACAAGAAATGGATCTACACCATGTCTACTAACTTTTTTTGTCATTTTGTAGGATTATATACATTGGTAGATTCCATGGCTACAAAGCCAGAATTCTTAAGATTTCCTTCACTCCTCCATCCATCCACTTCCTATCCATCATCCAAACTCATATGATCACCTCTCTCCACCATCCCATTAGCCCAAAATTCAAGTTTGAACCCCTCTGTGGACTATTATAGGAAGGTCCTATAGTGCTACAAGAGGGTTCTAGAAAGCTACAGGAGGGAGATATGAGGACAAGGATAACCCAATAGGGACCCTATGACCTTGAAAATTCTGAATAAGGCTCCCCATCATAGTCCATCATCCATATGTTGGCCCTCAATTTTGGTCATTTTTGCCTATCCTAAACCCATCCATTTACCACCATATTCCATCATATTTCACCTACATATGCTTCATTTCACTCTTATTTTGCATATTTAGGTAACTAAATTAAGCTTTTCAATTTTTAGAGATTTTTGTAAAAATTGGGTTTTAAGAATAAATTTGGACTGCACTAAAAATTCCCGTAATAGCTTAGTTAAATTCATATGTGTAGGACACCTTGGTGAGAGCTGAGCGCATATTTGGAAAGATTGGGAACCACAGATGGATGAACATCTATTGGTTCATTCAAACTGAGCAAATACAACCTCGGTCAACATTGGTCAAACTTGACCTGTCATTCAGAAATCCCTATTAAAAAGGGGCAGAATATTATTTTTTGGGATTTTTCCTAATTTGTGAACTAGACTTAATGAGTTCAACCTTGATGGATGGATTAGGATAGATGAATATTATTAGATCTATTGTAGCTAAGTTTGTTGATAGTTTTCTTATTTAAACTAAGTTTATGAACCATTCATATATGTAATTTGTATTAAACTATTGGAGACCTTTTGATAATTTGAAGAATACTTTCTATTGTTCTAAGTTGTTATTCATGCTGTGGATATTTTCATAAGTTAGCTGTAGCTGAGAGTTCCTTAGGTGTACAAGGCAAGGATGGAGGGCCCCCATACCAAGCTAAGTACACTTTGATTACATTATCATAATTTTAGTTTCAGTATTTTCTTGTTTTAGAATTATGCTTCAGCGTGATGCTTTTTGTGTGATTTTGGGATGATAATAGTTTAGAATCAAATTTGCATGTGAAAGGACAAACAAGCATTTACATTAAATTCTCTTTCTATCAAGTTATGAATCATAGCTAAAATCATCCTTTTTGCATTTCTTGAATTTCTGTTTTATTTGATGCAATGGTAATGATATTGGAGTAGATGTGTGATGAAGGACAACTAGGTTCTCCTAAGTTAGGAGCCTCTTCTCTTGCTATCTACACATTACAGACCACTGCTCTTTAGTTTCTCTTCTTGGGGATAGTACTGTGAGGAAGGAAAGCCAGGTTCTCCTAAGTTAGGAGCCTCTTCTCTTGCTTGTTGCATCTTGAACAAGAAACTTGTTAGTATTTTAAAACTCAGATTATATTTGTAATATGCACGTCCTTTAACATTATAGTATTACCTTCCTAATTTTATTTCACCTGAAATCCATATATTTTAGACATGCTTCCAAGTCTACAAACCCGGATTGACAAGTAAAACACATGTGTTAGTTTACTTATTAAATTGACCTAACATTTTGGCGTCGTTTTTAGCGAAGCTTATTCAAAGTCAATCAAAATATAAAGCTTTAAACACAAACATAAACAAAACAAAAACATAAAAAATAGATAGGATTTTCATTATGGTCATTTATGCCTAGACAAAGAGATGAAAAAGGTAGATACATAAAACAAGACCCCCAATTACTAAACCACTGGTAGAAGCATGACTACCTCCATTTGAATTAACTACACCAATTGCCAAAAAACCAACCTTGGAAGAGTTAGAGGAAAAACAATGTTTAGGACAAAGGTTAACTCTTGTTGAAAGACAAACTTTGTTAGCTTATGAAGTGAAGAGAAAACAAAAACACATAGGAACATCTTCCATAGGAAAACGAAGAGAAACAAGAAAACCAATTGATCAGCGTATTCTTAAATAGATAGATCAGTCTATCTTTGAACAAATAAAACAAGTTGAATCTCAAGTTGTTACTGAAACATTTGAAACTACTGAAAAAGATATGGCAGAAGAAGGGCAAGGATCTACCATCCTCACTCCAGAACAAAGGTTACAATATGAAAAATAACGAAAAGAATGGCAAAGAAGAAGAGAAGAAGAGGCAAGAAGAGAAGCAAAAGGAAAAAGAGAAGAAGATGTCGAAAGAGAATATGATCATAAAAGAAGACAAGATGTAGAAATAGAAAATGATGAAGAGGCTACGTTTGGATTTCCAATTGTAGACACTAGAGAAATTGTAGGAGAAGAAGTAAAAATGAAGAATATTCCACCTTCAGTTTTACCAAACTTTTATGGAATATATTCTGAAGGTCCTGATTCATTCATGTTTGAATTTGATATCTTATGTAGAACTTATGGTTATACTGATGATACACATAAGATTCATCTTTTTCCTGCTACTCTTAAAGCAACTTCCTTAAAATGGTTTACGGGATTACAAGAACACTCTATTACTTCTTGGGAAGAAATGAAGAAATTTTTTCTTAAGAAATATCAAGCTTATTGCAGGCCTAGATATTCGAAAGAATATAATTTTAGAATGTATCAACAAGAAGATGAGAGTTTGAAAGAATACTTGGAACAATTTCTTTACAACCTGCAAAAATCCAAACAACATTCTCTAAATCCCGATACCATTAGAAATTTTTTTCTTAAAGGAATAAGAGATGAGTATCTTGATATTCTCAATGTAATGGGTAAAGGAGATATTTCATACATAACATTTGATGAAATAGCTGAACTTTGTCAAAAGTACTCTAGAAGTAGATCCAAAACAGGAAAAAGAGATGTAACTTCTAGAGCTTCTAAATCAGCAATAGGAGGAGTGACAAGAGCAGAAATAGAAAGTTTGTTAGAAAACTTTAAAACAGATCTTCTGAGCACCTTGGGAACACAAGTTGATGTGTTAAAAGCAAATAAGACACAACAAGAATAAGAACAAACAATGTCAATCTTTTTTCCTAAGTGTTGGAAGAGGCATCTTTTACAAGAATGTCCTTTAGATAATATACATGCTTGTGGACTTTGTACAGAAAATCATGTTATAGATGATTGTCAAACACTAAAAGAGTTGCAAGTAGGTCAATTAGAAGAAACTCAAGGATGTTATTATAGGGCACCAAGAAGAACTTTGCAACCACATTTTGCAGGGACATCTCAACAGTTTCCTCAACAATTTCCTCAAAATTTTCAATGTCAAAATTCATGGAATACTCCTATGCCATGGCAGGTTTGGCCTTCTCAGCAAAACCAAAACCATCCTTCACAAATTTGGTGAGGATATGCTTATGGAGCCCAACCTACGCAACAATTTTACCCTCAACAATATCAATCTTATGAATGATATCAACAACCATATCCTCAACAATCATTCCTATATCAGTAATTCCAGTGATCCCCTCAATCAAATCCATTCACACAACAATCAATTCTTGCATTAACTCAGCCTCAGCAGCTTCAATTGCCTTCTAACCAACCACCACCTAGACCAACTCAATTACCAGCTCAACCAATGGAAAATCTGAGTAACGGAGTGGAGAGGTCAACTTATAATGTGGAAGAAACAACATTATTTCCTACATATTCTATTCTTCCTATTCAAGACATCCACTTGAGGTTAGGAAAATTTCTCCAAAAAGATTCTCCACCAATCATAGAAGAACAAATTGAAGAAGGAGAACAACCTGAAAAATCTAATCCAAGGAATCAAATTCAGAAAAACAAAACTATTATGACTCAAACACCGCATTTCCGAGAAAGGTTAGTTGATAAAAAACTTCAACTTCTCTTCTTGAATTTGATATCATAGATGAATTAAAGAACTCTTATGTGAGAATTCCTTTGTTGAAAGCTATCAAAGATATTCCAATATATACAAAAACAATAAAGGAATTATGCATTAAGAAAACTGGCAGAAAGAAAAGAGATCCACCTACAATCCAGGTCATTGGCAAACTAGCTAGTCTCATGTCTGCAAAAACAACAATTGAAAAATATATTGATCCAAGGATACCTATGGTTACCATTTCAATCAATAATTTTTTAGTTCCTAAAACATTAATTGATCTAGGAGCTGCTATAAATGTCATGACAATAGAAACTATGAAGTATTTAAAATTGCCAAATATCTGACCTACTACTACAATTTTAGAACTAGCAGATAGATCTAAAGTAGTACCAGAAGGAATACTTGAAGACATCATTGTTTCTTTGGATTCATGGGAATATCCAGTAGAATTTCTAATCTTGCAACCAAAAACTAATCTAGGAGGCCATCCTTTAATTCTTGGCAGACCATGGTTAGCCACAACAGATGCCTTCATTGGATGCAGATCAGGAAGCATGATCATAGCACATGGAGATGAAAGGAAACATATCACACTCTATCCTCTTGCTCAATCACCTTCTTTACTATCATGGCCTAATGATCAACAGGAAGAAACTCTACCTGTTTTAAGTATTAATCAAGCCTTTAATTTTAGAGAAGAAGAAGAAAATGAGGATTTAATAGACCTTTTTATCTCAGAACCTGATATTTCTGAGAAGCTAAGAATAACACAATATGAAGCTGCAAATATTCTTTTAAATCAATGTTTTCAGGAAAATTGTACTATTCAATCATTACAAAATTCATTTGAAAACATTTTTCCTGTCAACTCAATTACCAATTCTCAAAGCAAAATCATTGAAATTGGTCATGGAAAAAACTTAAATATTGGTAATAATCTACAATCATCACAAGAACAATAGGTAATTGCATTATTATAGAAATATTCAAAAGATTTTGTCTGGGACTATATAGACATGCGAGGAATCCATCCAAAAACATGTATCCATCACATTTACACAGATGAAACAATCAAACCAGTAAGACAACCACAAAGAAGAATGAATCCAATGATAAAATAGATCGTGAAAGAAGAGTTGCAGAAACTATTATAAGTATGATTTATCTACCCTATTTCCGATAGTCAATGGGTTTCTCCTTTAGTTGTGGTATCAAAGAAAAATTGCAAATGGAGAATATGTGTAGACTATAGGGAACCAAACAAAACAACATTGAAAGATCATTTCTCACTACCATTCATTGGTCAAGTACTAGACTCATTAGCAGTGAAAAAATTCTTTTCCTTTCTTGATGGATTTAGTGGATACAATTATATTAAGATAGCATTAGAAGATCAGGATAAAAATACATTCACTTGTCAATGGGGAACATATGCTTATAATGTTTTACCTTTTGGACTATGTAATACACCTGCTACATTTCAAAGAGCAGTCTTAGCTATCTTTGCAGATCTTATACATGAATGTGCTGAATTATACATGGATGATTTTACTGTTTATGGAAATGCATTTGATTATTGTTTAAATAATCTTGAATTTAAAAAAAAAAGATATATAGAGACAAAATTATCCCTTAGCAATGAAAGTGTTTTATGATTTTAACAAAAGGGATAGTGTTGGGAAACCACATTTATTCTTCTGGAATTAAGGTAGACCCAACAAAGATACAAGTCATTGTAAACTTAATGCCACCAAAAACACATAAATAAGTAAGAAGTTTATTGAGATATGCAGGCTACTATAGAAGATTCATTGAAAACTTTAGCAAGATAGCTTTACCCTTGTCCAAACTACTTGCAAAAGACATTGAGTTTCAATGGAATACAAATTGTCAAAATGAATTCGAAAAATTGAAAGAAAAATTGTCTATAGCACCCATTCTCAAAGGACCAAACTGGTCATTGCCATTCCACATATCCACTGATGCATCAAACACAACTATAGGAGCATCTCTAAGACAAAAAGAAAATGAGTTTAATTATGCCATCTATTTCATAAGAAAAAAATTAACTTTGGAAGAATTAATCTACACTGTAATTGAAAAAGAAATACTAGTTGTTGTGCATGACAGAATTACAATATGGCTGTTATTAATGCAAGAATTCAATATCACTATTCTAGATTGTCTAGGAAAATATAATCAAGTGGCAAATTTTCTGTCAAGACTTAATTCTCCTGATGATTTTATCCCTGTTTCAAACAACTTTTGTGATGATCATCTATACGCTGTAATAGCTAAAACCCCATGGTTTGTAGATATAGAAAATTATTTGTCATCTGGAATATTACCATCCCATTTCACTAGCAAGCAGAAAAGGAAAATAATTAAACAAAGTGCTAGATGTACTTCAGTCTATGGTGACCTCTTTTATACTAGTCCTGATCTTTTGATAAGAAAATGTGTGAGAGAAGATGAAATTCTTGATATTCTAAAAGCATGTCATGATGAACAATGTGGTGGCCATTTGCATATAAATAGACAACATACAAAGTGTACAAACTTGGCTACTACTGGCCTGCAATTTCCAAAGATTCAAAGACCTATTGCAAAATATGTGAGAGATGTCAAAGAACTGGAAGACCTGTAGTATCAGATGAGATTCCATTGAAACCACAAGTACTCATAGAACCATCTAAACAATGGGCTCTAGACTTTGTGGGACCAATTAACCTGCCTTCAAATGGAAAGAAGTACATTCTAGTATGTACAGACTATGTTACAAAATGGGTTGAAGCAAAAGCAGTGGCAAGAGCAATAGTAGAAATAATGGTTTTTTCCTCTTTGAAGAAATCTTTGTAAGATTTGGAGTTCCAAGACAAATTGTTACTGACCAGGTGTTAGTGTCAGTCTTTCCAGCCTTCCTCCAGTGATCAAATATGCTCTTACAAAGTGGTCTCAGAGTGTTAAGGTCAAATTTTGTCATTTCAGTGAGTCTTCAAGCAAAATTTGGTCACTAGGCATTAGGTCTAGGGTTTGCTTTCACTCCTTCTAAAGTTGTCCAAATGTCAGTCCATGTCATCATTCTGCTGAGTCTATCATCATTCATAGGGTTGTCATTATCATGTCAGTGTCTAATGAGTCATTTTACATCTTGTTCATGCTTCAGTTGCGCCTAGGCAAGCTCATTTCCCTCTCCTAGGGTTTTGAAAGCTAATTTCTCTTGGATGGTCAAATCACTAGCAAAACTTGTATCCAGATGTTCATACACCTTCCCCTATCTTTCATGTACCTTATCAAACACTTCCCATCATTGAGATCCCCCAAATTCCTCATTTTTCCACAAACCCTAGTTTCTTGCTACAACCTGGCAATTTTCTAGGTTGGGCCTGTGTTTTGCCCTTTTGGACCCCTTCCCCTCACTCGATCTCCGCGATTCCACTTTCCCCTACTTCCAAAAATTTCCCCAAGAATTTAGAAGCCTCTTATCCCCTTCATTTCGCTTCATTTCGACAAAATTCCTTGTTTCACACATCGGGATAAGTTTTACTCAAAAGATGTTTCAGAGCAATCAAAGATGAATTTTGGAAAACTGAGAGAGGTTTTTGTCAAAAACATGCCAAAGAAGAAAAACCTCCTTCACTTTTTACAAAAGTGTCATGGTTTTATAGAAATGTCAAAAATACAATCGCCAGATCCAAGGAGGTTGAGCAAAGCACTAAAACGGAGAAAAAGGCCCGATCCACTCCAAATTTTGGCCAAATCCTCTTTGACTGAGCATGGTACTTGATTGGGGACTCCCAGCCCAAATTTCAAGAAATTTGGAGAAAATTTTGTCAATTGTGAATTTTTTGGGCTAAAAACAGGTTTTCTTCACCAACGCGTAGCGCGCCGCGCGCGACCCTTAAGATGGGAAACTCCATTTCATGAAAACTCAACATTTTTGGATTTTTCATGCAAAAATATACTTTCTCAGCAATTTCCAAGAAATTTCACCAAGTTTTGAGCCTCCAGAAGTTCAAAAAACATGCAAAAAATGACTTTCTGCCACTTTTTTGACGCACAGGAAGCAGTCTTGGGAGATTGCAATTTTGGAGGGGCAAATGGACACCAAATTCAGAAATTCCACTTGGGTTGGAAATTAGACATCCAGAACTTTCCAACAAGCCCACTTTTGCCTCATTTGGACACCTGGAAGTGCCTCAAAAGTTTCTCCAAAGGCGCGCTACGCGTTCAGAATCAGGGCGCTACGCGTTGGGCAATTTTCACAGAAATGCACCTACAGCTCAGCAAAACGCAGTTTTGACTGGATTTGACTTTTTGGAGTGGATTTTGATCCTCCTTGTTGTAAATGATGTAATTTTATGATATTTTGACACTCATTTATCTCTTCTAGAAGATTCATTCATGAGATAGGCAAAAATTTAATGAATGAATTGGTTTCCTAGCTTATAGAGGTAAGTTGTTTTGACTGCCTAGTTTTCAGTGCTCAGTTTATAATTGGTTGAAATAGCTCCTAGGATAGTGAGCTCGACCCCTAGAGGCAAGGAAAGATGTTAGATTTCCTATATTATGTACTTTCTTGGTCATTTTCATGGTTGGACTCTTGAGGGAGAAGCTTCTATTGTATTACTCATTGTATCTCTGCAATTTTTGGCAAAGGAAGACCAGGGTTTTACAGTCCTTTTTGGGATTCCTGTGGTTACATGTATTGATGGTGTGTTTCTATTTGTACTTGTAAGTTTTTTATGTGATTCATCTTCTTACTTTTCCTTCTGCAAATTAGGCAAATGAAGTGTTAAAGTAGAATTCATGATTGCCATGCTCTGCTTTTAAGTTTGCTTAATATCAATGTTTTCATCTGTTTAAGGAGAACTCAAGGTGTTTACTTGCTCTCCTTAGCTCCTCACCAGTCATTCTTTCCCATCTGACTCTTTCAAAGGCATCAATACAGTCTCCTACCTTGCCCCAAAGAACCCCCTGCAAAAACTGTGTCCAATCCCCGCACCCAAAATTGCCTTTCCCCGATTTTCCACCAAAATCCTAAAAATCTCAAATCAAACCTTTTATCAGTTTACTAGCCTAAAATCAGTGTTATTTATTGGTTATCTCCGCCCTTTGAAGATCTTTGCCGAGATATACCGGAGAGAGCCCTCTCCTGCCCCATAGGGCAGGCTACGAGGCTAAGTGGTTTGATGTTGCCTTGGAGTTTGCCTTTCTCAGCCTGAGGTGAAATTTCAAGCGCTAACACCAGGGAACACATTTCACCTCTAAACTTGTCCGAGATCTTACAGAAAAATACAAAATCAAGCATAGAAAGTCTACTCCATATCATCTACAACCAAACAGACAAGTAGAATATACTAATAAGGTTCTGGAAAACATCATGACAAAGACAATACAAATGAATAGAAAAGATTGGTCAGATAAATTGAAATATGCATTATGTGCGTACATAATTACATGGAAAAACATTATTGGATTCAGTCCTTATCAATTGGTATATAGTAAGGAAGTTCTGTTACCAATCAAATTTCAAATTCATACATTCAAGCTTGCAACAAAATTAGGATTGGATCTGTCAAAAGCTCAACAATAAAAGCTTATGCAACTGAATGAACAAGATGAGATCATACAATATGAAATTGAACATAACTCACTAGTACAACAACAAAAAATCAAATGGCATGACAAATTTATCAAAAACAAATTTTTTCATAAGGGAGATTGGGCACTTCTTTTTGACCCCAAGTACAAAGATTTCAAAGCTAAGTTCAATACTCATTGGCTTGGGCCATATTAAATAGAAGAAATCTTTGAGAATGGAGCAGTCAAGATAAAAAAAATTGATGAAGCAACAATTTGATTTCCAGTTAATGGTTATAGACTCAAAGTTTACAACAAACCTATCAATAAAGAAGACTTTCTAAACAGAGTCTCAACAGAAGACAATATGGAAGTATTGGAACAACATAGTAATACGCCTTCCTTATTTCCAGAAGAATTAAAAAAATTTAAAAAATAATAAAGGAGTTTGGTTGTGAAAATCCAAGATACTGGCACAATACAAACTCGAATTCATATCGGAAAACCAACTTGTTTGGCTAATATGAATTCTCTCTTTTATGTTTTTCATTTTTTTTTTTGCAGGATCATCCTCCAAACACTTAAATATTTGGGGACAATTCTTACGATCAACAAAGGGGAAGATTCATAATAAAATCAACAAACCATGCAATGGTTTAATTATCAAGCAGTTGTAATATAGAAGGGACCTGTTTCAAATAAAATCAACATTCATGAGTAAGGGACTTGTTTCAAATAAGATCAATATCATATACAGAAGGGACCTATTTCAAATCAATATCAAAGGGACCTGAGAAGCAGCTACAAGCATCTATTTACAGTTCAATATTGACAAGAATTCATTTTGAAAAGTTTAAAGCGTTGACAAAAGAATCAAGCATTGACAAGTAAATATCAAGTAAAAGGGAAAAGTATTGTAAGTTTAAAAGCATTCTTAAAACCTTTGATTTTGAATTTTTTTCTAAAGATTGATAACTTAGTTTAAAATTTGAATTTTCAATACTTCTAGCCATGTACATTTGTACATTATCCTATATCACCCTACATATTTATCACTTAACCACATATTCATATTTTATTCCATCTCCAAACCATACATTCACATCTCATTATTCAATCATGTCATTTGCAAATTTTGACCAATATTGTTGGCCACATCTTCTTGTAAAAAAAAAATTATGCATCATGGAGAAATTGTCTATACAACCTGAAGGATTAGTTTATGCATCTACAAGACAAGAACAAGAAGTTAGTATCATTGTAAAAATATGAAAAAAATTGATTTGAAATGACCTAACACTATGGTCATTTCAAAATCAAATACATAAGTCTATGATGAAAGAGGACAAAAGTTACAATGATAAAAACATGCATATGCAACATGTATATAATTATAATGGACAAGAAAACGATGATGAGCTAAGGTTGCATGCAATACGGAATCATAAGCTAAGGTTGCATACAAAATGAAATCATACACTAGGGTCCTAATGGTTTTGAGTATTCAAAAACCTAACTATGCAAACTATGACATGACCTTAGTGATATAAAACAAGTGTCAAAGGGAGTAAAAAAGGTAGCATGGTCATAAGTTAACGAATCGTGATGAATTGTGACGTGTTGACAGAAGTGGCAGGCCAAAAACAAAATGGACAAGATGGCTAAAACAATGAAACGGTCAAAACGATTTAAAAGGGACAGAGACAGAGACTTTGTGCATTCTCTTTCATCTTCATATCCAACCTCAGATCAGAGACAGAGAGAAGTATTACGCATTCACCCACAGTGTAACAAAGCTCTAACCAAAGGAAAAATGCAGAGAGTAAATGCATAGAGAGTAACACTGTGTTGTGGAGAGACTGTGTGAAAAAACAATGTGAAAAATTGAAAAGCAGCGTGGTGAAATAAGCAAAAGAAGAGTCCTGAGCAACATGGAGAAATAAGGAAAGGAAAACCCTATGCTGCACAAGAGAATTTAAAGGAACGTGGTCGTTTGAGGAAGGAGAAAAGTGATTAGGATTCTCCCTGCGTCGAGCTCCAACAAATCCACAAAATTTGCAGAGAACTCCTCAATGAACACAGTAACTCAGTGATAAGGTAAGTGCCAAAGACTCCTTAAACAACTAGAATGATTTTGAAGAAGTTAAAATCTAGATTTGTTTAAGATATGTCACAATAGGAGAAAAATACAACTTCAGTTTCGAATTTTTAGTGATTTGTCATTTTGAAAATCCTCTGCCACCTGTAGAATCCACAATTTCTTGAGATAGTAGAAATAAGTTTGATCAAAACTACATGTTTACACAGGGCAAACAAATCATTAACAAGAGATTTCTATGAGATTTTCTACAAAATTTTCTTGCAGTTCAGGTACTAAAAACACGATTTCCTCATGCAATTTTTTTGTCAAAAACTTTGCATAGTGAATGTTGTTTCAAATACACTGTATGCAATTTCTAAAACAGAGGAGGATTTTTCATAAATTTTATGAGGAAATTCGATTTGCAAAAATAGTGAGAGGTCTTCTTACAGTCGAGATTTTTCTTTGGGTCTTCTTTTTATACAGTCAGAATCTTTCTTCAATCAAATTTATAAACAGAGAACCTTGTGTTGATACTATTTGTAGCTTCAACCAAGAAAATTGAAGATTTATAAAGGAAGTAATCTCATTTGTTTTCAAAATCTAGGGATATCTGGTAAGTGCATTTACCAAGATTGTCATTGCATAAAAAAAAACATTTTGTTTATTATATTCATAATGAGGTTATTTACTAGGAAAGGTTATATAAATTGGTATACAGAGCATATGAAAATGGAAAAAAAAATGGGAATTCAAAGTAGAAAATTGGAGTAAAGAAGTAGTGGAAAAATTATTTCAAGTAGGACTATTGGAGTTCCTTAGGAAGTTTAATGGCCACAATGAAAGAATTACACAAGAAAATTTTGAAAATGGGCAAACTAAAGTGGGTGAACTTCTTATACCTATGAATCCAACTTTCATATCTCAAGCATTAGAACTTCCTCTAATAGGAGAAGAATATCATAAGGGTTTACATTTCAAGGAGAAAGGGTGGACATTTTTCCTAGAAAAACAAAGAAAAGGGACCTTTGATAGGACAAAAGGAATTTTAAGGGAATGGTTCAAAGAGACTTGGTTAGAATTAGTTGTGATCATTCAAAAATATTTTACTTGTGACAATAGGCACAATATAGTCTACCTCTACCATATAAAATCGCTGCAACATATCAAAGGAGATTGTAAAATCAATATTCCTTACTTTTTGTTAAAGAGCTTGACTAAAATGATAAACATTGTTAAAAACAAAACTGAAGCTAAAAAGGCTAATGTTTATCATTGTGGGTTGATTAAGATCCTTGTGGAGTATCAGGTAAGAAACAAATGGATACTTTGGAATGAATTTTTGGCCAAAAATCACTTTGAAGACCAATTGACAGGGAATGAGGAAAGGCTTGAACAATTACATGTCACAAAAAGCATCATGAATTCTCCTTTATATCCAAGGACAAGATTGAAAAAGAAGCAGGATGGTGTTATGATTGAGAAAGAAAAATCATTTTTGACCATTCCTAGGAGATCAAGAAGAAAGTCACAAGAAGAGCCAAACAACCAAGGGAAAGACCCAAAAGGTGAGATCATTGAAACATAACCTCCACAAACATCAAAACAAATTGATGAAATCATTCAGAGATTGGAGGAGGAAGCTTAGGAAGAGCCCATAAAGAAAAAGATATTATTTTGAGGATGCTTGGGTTGGAGCTACATCATCTCATTCATACGCTAATGAGGCAAGGGAATAATCCATAGAATTGCACAATGAGGAAAATTTTGAAGAAAATAACAGAGTTGACTAGACAGCTTGAGGTCAACAAAATCATGGAAAGACACTTGAAGAGAGAGAACAAAATGTACAAGGAAAACAATAACAACATAGCCCAAGAAAACAAGAAATTGAACAAGCAAATCAAAAATCTTGAAACACAGAACATGCTCATTTCTAAACAAGATTATAGATGGCTAAAAGAGAAGAAGTTGTGGCATTATAAATATGAAAAACAAAAAGTAAAAGCTGCCATATACAAAGTAGAGGAACATGAGGGCATTGATATTTTACTTCAAACTACACAGGTGGAGGCTACAGGTTCAGGTACAACAGGGGAAACATCACTCAAAAGGTTCAAACGGAGGAAGCAAGCATGAGGACATGCTTGAGTATCAACAAGGGGGAGATGTTGGCCCTTAGTTTTGGTCATTTTTGCGTATCTTAAAGCAATCCATTTACCACCATATTCCATCATATTTCACTTACATATGATTCATTTCACTCTTATTTTTTATATTTAGGTAACTAAGTTAAGTTTTTCAATTTTTAGAGATTTGCGTAAAAATTGGGTTTTAAGAGTAAATTTGGATTGCACTAAGAATTCCCGTAATAACTCCCTTAATGTCATATGTGCAAGACACCTGGGTGAGAGATGAGCACATATTTGGAAATCTCGGGAACCACAGATGGATGAACACCTATTGGTTTGGTCAAACTGAGGAAATACAACCCCAATCAATGCTAGTCAAACTTGACCCGTCATTCAGAAATCCCTATTAAAAAGGGGCAGAATATTATTTTTTGGGATTTTTCCTAATTTTGTTAACTAGACTTAATGAGTTTGACCTGGATGGATGGATTAGGATAGATGAATATTGTTAGAGCTATTATAGCTAAGTTTGTTGATAGTTTACTTATTTAAACTGAGTTTATGAACCATTCATATATGTAATTTGTATTCAACTATTGGAGACCTTTTGATAATTTGAAGAATACTTTCTACTGTTCTAAGTTGTTGTTCATTTTGTGGATATTTTCATAAGTTAGTTGAAGCTGAGAGTTCCTTAGGTGTACAAGGCAAGGTTGGAGGGCCCCCATACCAAGCGAAGTACACTTTGATTACATTAGCATAATTTTAATTTCAATATCTTAAGTGTAATGCTTTTTGTGTGATTTTGGGATGATAATAGTTTAGAATCAAATTTGCATGTGAAAGGACAAACAATAATTTAAGTTAAATTCTCTTTTTATCAAGTTATGAATCATATCTAAAATCATCCTTTTTGCATTTCTTGTATTATTGCTTGAATTTCAGTTTTATTTGATGCAATGGTAATGATATTGGAGTAGATCTGTGAGGAAGGACAATTAGGTTCTCCTAAGTTAGGAGCCTCTTCTCTTGCTATCTACACATTACAAACCACTGCTCTTTAGTTTCTCTTCTTGGGGACAATACTGTGAGGAAGGACAACTAGGCTCTCGTAAGTTAGGAGCCTCTTGTTGAGCTTTGAAACTACATCTCTCCTACACATTTTCCTAGACATTTTTCCCTCACCAGTACCTCATAAGCTATCAAAGATCATTGCATATTGATTCTAAAAGAGCATTTAAGTGGTTTTCTAACTATGTTTTTGCGTTTGCTATTTGAATTAGATTTTCTCATTAGCTGCGGAATGCAACCACTTTTCGCAACTGATTCAACTTTCTGCAGCTGTTTTTGTTGATCTCTATATTACAAGTGTCATCAAGCAAAACAAGGCACGTGGGCAGTTTAGGAATGATCTGGACATGGATCAGGTCCTATTGGTTTAGCCGAATTCATAAAGGAAAGCCGTCGTCAAACGGTGGTCAAACAAAGGATTCCTATGGCAACAAGTCTCTGTTTTTCAACATGTGAAGGGTCCGAGGCCGTTCCTAGATCCATGGGTTCATTTGGATAGCTGTAGATTGCCTCCATGATGCAAATCGAACAACCATCTTTTGATAGATTGAATGATCTCGGCAACAATCATGCTAAACCCACAGATGCTGTCTTTTTACGTGTCCTCCGTTGAAGGTGTTTCATGACAAAACAATTATGTAATTTCCCTTATAAATAATGCGTTTGCAAACGCATAGAGTTAGTTAGTTTTTGATGTCATTTTGTTGTTAGTCATTATATTGTGCCGTGAACTAGACCTGCTGTTGTAACAAGAGGAGTCTTCCTCTGTTCTGCAATATAATAAGACTCTGTTTTATATGACTGTGTGAGCGTAATTCCAAACTGATAGCGTGTTGACCAAGGCCATGCAGAGGACCCTTGCACGCTGAGGTTTTGTTTTATTTATTGTTGTAAAGTTTTTATGTACTATTTCCTTGTTTCCATTATACATATTTCATAATTTGTTCACCTTGTTTCCATTGTACATATTTCATAATTTGTTCACCTGTGTATATTTCATAAGATAGTTACAGTCCTGTACATGATTTTTCAAGCATTGTAAATTGTTGCTAAAACTGATCAGTGTGTTTCAAAATAGGCTAGGCCCGGGTATTTCCATACAATTTTTACGATAACTAGTGACTTGAGATTAGCCTCTCTGCTGACTTTGCTTTTCTTAGCTTTTCAATTTCAATTATGCTTTGATTTCAATTTTATTCATTTGCTCTTTTAGTTAGTTTAGATATCAAATTCCTCATATCATTGACGTTATCTCCAGAGCCATAGCTTAGACTACTTGGCGAGCTATCGGACTATGAATGATGTGATTTGATTTTAGCTTTATTTTTCTGCAATTAGATATCAAATTCCTCATATCATTGACGTTATCTCCAGAGCCATAACTTAGACTACTTGGCGAGCTATCAGACTATGAATGATTTGATTTGATTTTAGCTTTATTTTTCTGCAATTAGATATCAATTTCCTCATATAATTGATGTTATCTCCAGAGCCATAGCTTAGACTACTTGGCGAGCTATCGAACTATGAATGATGTGATTTGATTTTAACTTTATTTTTCTGCAATTAGATATCAATTCCTCATATTATTGACGTTATCTCTAGAGCCATAGCTTAGACTACTTGGTGAGCTATCATATTATAAATCAAATGAATTGATTTTACTTTTCTTAGTTTGCAATTTTTGATTTGGTTGAGTGCAGTAGCTTAACTCATTTTTCTTTCTGTATTTAGATAAGCAACAGAGCTAGTGATTTCATGATCAGTAGTTCAATATTTGTTTGATTTGAATAGCAGGACATTTCATTCTTGTTCAAGTATTAATTTCATCACTAGTATGTTTTAAGACCTTCTGAAGTGTTAAGTTCTGGAAATCATTATAGAGGACATAATTGCCTTAAAATCTATACCCAAACTTGCCTTCTAAAAGTATTCTTAAAACTTAGGAATAGGATTATCATTTGCATTAGGAGACAAACCAAGATAAAACCCCCAAAAACAAGATAAAATTGATAAAAAGTAGAAAGAGGTTGTCTTGCACATATAGTGCGCCACACTTCATCAGTTTACGACTCCCAGATTGATAATTAATGTAGCAATTTAGGACATACTAAATTGACTAAACACCTCTTCTCTGGCTTGCTACATCTTGAACAAGAAACTTGTTAGTCTTTTAAAAGTCAGATTATATTTGTAATATGCAGTTCCTTTAACTTTATAGTCTTACCTTCCTAATTTGATTTCACCTGAAATCCATATATTTTGGACATGCTTCCAAGTCTACAAACTCAGATTGACAAGTAAAACACACGTGTTATTTTACTTAGTAAATTGACCTAACACCATATATCACTCATCCATCCCATTTCATAAAAAATCACTAAATCCATCCACTTTGTCTTACCCCTGTTAAAAATTTGAAAAAATACACACAAGCCATTATCTTCATTTCTACAAGTCTACACTACTCCCTCAAGGTCCTAGCATTCTCCTCAGGACTTGTTACAACTTCTCCAATCACCCCCATGCAAATTGAAGACCCCAGAAGAAAAGGAGAGGACTGCTATAGGAAAAAAACCTCCTCCTGTAGCAACCTATGCACACATCATACAAAGCACTGATCTTGTTTTTTTCTCATCAGTAGGGGGGTGATGGAAACTTATGAGGCCACTCTGAAGTAGTCATATCACTTCCAGAAGGACTCTTCACCAGTAGTAGTAGCTTGGACATCAACAAGGTACCTGCACACACAACAAACACAATAGTCAAATATCATGAGGAGAAATGAAGAAATACACAGGAAATAAGCTAGCAAGTTAACTCCCTTGATGCTAAAGATGTGGTCGAGATCCAGCATGCAAATCCATGCATCAATTCGATCATGAGGTAGGCAAAAGTATGGAAAAATATCATGTCCTCCCTATGTGTGAATAATGGAAATTTGTAAATGTCGAGAGGAGATGTTTTAATAAGCTGGAGGTGGACAGTTAACTTGGCCACCCTCGACTAGCAAACTAAAAGTGATGGTAAGCACTCATGCAATGTAGATATGTCACATCAGTCAAGTTGGCATCACAAATAATGGGTGGTGATTACGAGGGAAAAAGAAATAATTACTCCAAGTGGGGACAGTGGTCCAAAGGAAGAAACCTTGTGTGATTGCCAAGTCACCACAACGCTCCATGCCTAAGCTAAAAATGGCATAATATGCACTGGGGCTCAATTTATTTTGCATATTCACTCATTTCAAAAATAGTTAAGTAGAGGACAAGCTTGGGGTGCCATCGAGGAGTTTCAAACCCTGTTCTGCAATTGCTACAGGAAGGAGCTACAGGCAAGCCTGCAACTCCTACAGGAGGGCCGAGAAATTGCTACTGGAAGATTGAGAGGGTGGAGGAAAGCCAAAAAGGTTCGAATGGGTCTCTGAATTAATACCATCCTAGCTTACCTGAAAAAAATTAAGTGCCACCATCTCCTCCATCCACCCATCATATTGCATGCAAATTTCACTTCAAATTCTATTAGAAGTGGTAGTCTAATTGTGGGATTAAAGGGTCTTTTCAAGTAGTAGATTCATGGGAATGTAGGAAATTGTAATTAACAAGGAATTTTTAACTCACTGCTGCCACTAAATTACACACTAAAGCTATTAAAGAAGTATCTTTCCCTCACTTGATTGAGAACATAAAGAAGAAATGGGGGGAGGATTTAACAAAAGGGAGCCCCTAGATAATAAGAGAATCCACCTACACCCTCCTCTGGTAGACATCTTTAGAAGACACCAGTGGTAAGGATTCTTAGAGTTGTTGAAAGGGTATGATGATGACCTTGACTTTGAGTTTTCCATGGCTCTGAATTCACAAACAGAGGGCAATGCCACCACTGTGGTGAGGGTATTGGCTATCTCACTAAGCCCTGAAATAATGATTAGAGTGACAACCCTACCTCTAGGGATCAAATGGAGTAGAGAAGACAAAGCCACTAGTGTCACTTCTAAAAATAATTTCTTTACTGCAAATGAAAATCCTGTTGAGGACAAGAATGGAGTTAGGAGGTAAATCCTACACTATCCTTGGGATGAGGTGGCCTACCATATTCTGAAATACATCTCTTGTGAGGGAAGAATGCGTGTGGTATATGCCTACCACTTTATATTACTTCATGCTTCATAAAATCAAGTTCCAGGTATAATTGCCTCTTGCTCGAAGGCTTAGTATGCCATACTTCCTCCTACAGTCCATCAGGGACATGAGTTAAAAAGTGAGAGAGGGAAAACACCAACACCTAGTCCACCATGGCCTCATTAAACTGATAAGTGTGGATGCCTTGAAAAAGTTGAGAATCCCTGTCCTTTGGTCCAAATTCATAGAAATGGATAGAGAAGCCTTCATTGAAACAAAAACCCTCACACCAGGTGAGACCCCAACCGATAGTGTTGGAGGAAGAGAGGGAAAAACAGAGGAAGAAGAAGAAGGGATAAAGACAAAAGTGGAAGAAGTAGTAGGGTTAGAAGAAGAGGAAAGAGAAACAATAGAAAAAAGGACAGTGGAAGAACCATATGCATAGGTAGGAGGAGAAAAATGTGAAATAGAAGAGAGGAAGAAATAAGAAAAATCAAGTCCTGAGAATACTACGGAGCCCAAAAAAATAGAGATACCCAAAAAAAAAAAAATTTGTCTCCAGGACCCAATGAACAGGAGTTAGATGAAACTTTAGCTACCTTAAGCACCTAGTCAAACCTAAAAGGAATAAACAAAGGTAACCCCCCCATATTTTAAGACTAGGAAAAGCACCAAGATCAAGCAAGGGAGGCCACAAACTCCCACAAAGGTCCCCATCACAATTGAGGAGTCCCCAAGCAAGAAAGAGGAGGTGGGACCAGTTGAAGGAAAAATTGAAGAGGTCACTTCTCCAAAACCCACAACAAAGACTCCTATAACATATGTAAGGAGGCCCACCACCAGATCAACCTCCTTCAAATAACCCAAGACACCAACCACCCTCCAACAAGAAGAAAAAGGGGAAGCTACAAGAGGGGAAGAGTATGCTAAAGGAAAAAAAGAGTGTACTATACGAGGGGCTAAGGATGCTATAGGAGGGGAAAAATGTGACACAACAACTACTAGAGGTAGTAGCCTTCCCAAAATTTTTGAAAAGGACTTCCCACAAATTCAGGAGCCTAGTCCACAACCTAGCCTAAGCTCCTATTATAAATTCATTGAAGGAGGGAGAATTATTCCCCAAAAATTTGCAATCCCACTTTTCTATGAGCTAGAAGTAGAAAGAGGAAGAACCCATAGGTGGATGCAAATTGCTAAGTCTAAGAAGGTAGAGGATGTGGGCCTCAAGGAAGAAAAGGTCCTTGAAATGAGCAAAGAATTAAGTGAGATGAGAATGAGGCTGTCCACAATGCAGGAGAAGCTTCAGGCATAAAATATGTGGTTGAGAGAGAAGTTGCAGGAGAAAGAAACCCAACTTTCCACCATGGCAAGCCTCTCCATGGAGGCACTACAGTGCAAACATCCATCCAAGTATTATGCACTCTTTCTCAAGGAGTAGTGGTTGCAATTCAAAATCAAAACATTAGCACAACATGGATCTATGCCATTTCGGGATTATAAACAGTTCACTGAATTTTGCAACCAAGCCAGTATGGAGGACAAAGAAGAATTAGTCGAGTTTTACATTCATAACCTCGCTTTGACTGATATGAATATTTGGGGTCCCAATGCAAGATTAGGGGATACACAACTTATGGCCGTAGAATCTTGGATGATTCATGAGGAGGCAAGAGCTGAGATGGTGAAGAGAGTCATGGAAAAGGAATAAAAGGAACCATTATATATTAGGGCAGAGTTAATGAGTCCAATGGGTATCATTAGCAATTATATCATCATCTCCAATGATGTTGACTTAGCACCTAAATACATTTCCAATAAGGAACAAGCCATCTTACATTTTGAAGACACATTCAGGTTGTTGGGAAAAGAAAGCCTACAAGATCGTTGGAGGAGATGGCATGCCTTACCCCACAACCTCCAGATCAGAGAATACCACTCTCCTAAAAGGCTGAGGGATGCCTTGGAGAGGACACCCTTGTACAAAAGGATCATGCAAAGATTAAAATTTAAGTGGATAGGACTCAAGCTCATTCCACCCTTGCTGCTAGGCCTACATGAAGGAAGAAATGAAGCAGAAGAGCAGAAGGAGTGGACATAAATAGAAAAGAATCTAGGTTTCTATCCCCAAGAAGGAAAACCATTTGAGGAGCCCTGGGATGTCAGGGAGGCCACTAGGGCCATGAAATAATGCACATAGATGACTGATTTGCTCAAAGGATGAGCAACAATTTTAGTAGGGGGGTGATGATGAGGCTCATAAATATGTATATTATCAAGGTCATAATTCCATCATATAGCTTTAGAACTATCTCTTTCTCACATTTATTTACAATTTTTGTTATATTATGCTTAGTGAGAGGGGTAAAATATGTTTTTCTATGTCACGTGGCCTTATATGGTTTAATTGCGAGAAATGGAGCATTTTTTAGATAATTTCCATTCAGGGGTTCATAGTAGACAATAGGGAGAGATTCTAGGAGGTTGTCCACCTCCTTAAGTCCTTCAATCAACCCAAGATCACAACACTCTCTCTCATCAGCTGGTCATTGGTAGCCAAGCAAGTGCTGTTAATAAAGATCAAGATCCACCATCCTTAAGTTATGGGAGACAAACATTCCTATTTTCTAGGGAGCTGCTAGTAGCTACCCTCTTGTATAAATAAACATGTAAAAGGGATCGTTAGGATTCAAGTTTTATTTTCAGCTAGGTAGATATTGAGCTCAAGTACTTGGAACTTCTATTTTTTACTATTATATGATGTATTAGACATTAATGCAATGATAATGACAAGTTGCTTATTGGTTCAACAATGAGTTAGTTCTAGAGGGCTAGGCTCTTAGATTTGTGCGCAATCCCAGTGCCTTAGGTCCCTCTTGTGTATTTGTATCTCCTTTTGGTTCATAGTTCTTATTAGTTTCTTGCATTTCATTAGAAAATAACCCATCAAAATCCTATGATTGCAACCTCTACCTCATCTCTCCCATGGGAGTATGAATAGAAGGATATACAATCACAACAAAAAAATACTATGTTTATGATTTCTTGGAAGAATATTTATGTTAGCATCTTGTTTTTCATGTGCTTACTGTAGCTTAGGAGTTGATTTATTGACTAGATGAGAGTTTTTGGCATAGATTAGATGACATTCAAATTCAACTGATCTTTGTCACTGCTAGTTATTTCATTTTATCAATGATAAAAGGGTATATGCATGTGATGATTGTAGGGATGTTTGGATTTGTAGGAAAAAGGAACCTTCACCACCTCCATCTTGGACTTCCTCACCCTCTTTTATGAATCCATTTTGTCTTCAAAGTTTTTTTGTTTTGTTTTTGTTTTTGTTTTTTTTTTTCTTGAGATCATTTTCCTAGACCACTGTGAGCAACTCTCCTAGTGAAAAACAAGCCTTCAAAAGGCTCTAAGCTTTGCTAGGGTATTTGGCTACCCTTCATCCATTTACCTCAACCTCCATCCACCTTTCCATCCCTTGAAGCAATCATTTACACCTCCTAAACCTTCTCGGCAACCTTCTTGTAGCATTACAGGCCTTCTTGTAGCAATCTAGGGCACCTGTAGCAGCCTATTGTAGCACACCCATAATAGCTTGTTTCCTCACCAGTTTTGACCTTTGTTGCAATTGGGACTTAAATTAGAAGTAGGTTGACCCCCAGCTATGACTCTATGATCAAGTGTTGAGGGCCCCGAAGTCGGGTCAACAACAAGGGGGATACCCACCTGGTCCGGAACCTGGTTGGCGGCTCCTTGCCCGTTTGATGTAGCGGGTCCGACTGGGGGTAATGGGACCAGCTTCCCGATGCATGGGATGTGTGTGTGTGTAGAGTTTGATTATGTTGATTCTGGAAGCATTCTAAAACTAATTTAAATCTAACTTGCAAACTGATTCTAAGCTATAGTAATCTAATGAAAACAACATATGTAATCTACACTAACCCGAGATATATCTTTTCCATTATGCGATTTAGAAAGATTTCATATAATAACTGGTAATAAAGATCATTCAGCTATCACAAGAATATAAACCATTTAAGATGAACCATTCTGCATAAGAAGTTAAACAAAACAGTTGTGAACAGCATATCGCATAAATAAATCATTCATATGTCAAGCATAAATAAATGAGTCCACCGTACAAAAGTGCCAAATGATAACCCATATGCTCATACATTAACATATAAACAATATCAGCTGCATATCACACTAAGAATATAAGCAGAAATTCGTCAAGAGATAAAAGTACCATTTATGACTGATTTTTACTCACATACTTCAAGCAATAACGATTTATCTCTACTTGTTCTAATATCTACTAAGAGTACAGTAGTGCAACATCAGTAGCAGACATTAAAATGCAAACATAAATAAATCTCGATCCTTCCATTCATCAAAACCTCCTCTGAGGGTGCAGAAGTGCATGTTCCGAGGACAAGTTTTTGACAAATTTCTGGACCCTTCTCCAATGCAATGAGAAGGGTTAAAATACTACTTCCTAATTCTAATAATAGTATTATTACAAAATTGAGGATACGGTTCTCAAATGATCGCCCTTTTTCTAATTTAGTTAAAAGGGAAAAAACAACATTCTAAATGAAATTACTTGTGAACTTGGTCTTTGAAGTTGCAGCTGTCAAGCATAGGCTTGAGAAGAGTAGGCTGGCTAATTTCTGCGCTTAGCTGGGCTGCGAAAACGACATCCATAAGAGCTGGCGCTACCTTCTCGGCTGCATTCATGATGCATCTTACTATCATGCATTGGCTGTGCGGTTTAACTAAGTATGTCCAGTAACTTTCCCAATTTAGTCTAGCCAATGCCTGGATTGTTTTCCCGTTTGCCTGCGCTTTCTGCCTCCATTCTGTCTCCAGTTGCAACTTGCTCAGTAGGTATCCCAGGGTGGTCTCTGAAATCAAATTGGCTCTGTGTAAATTTTCATTTACACAGTCGATAAGGATGCTCGCTTGTGTCGCCGCTGTCTCTGTTGCTTGCTCCGCCTGTGTGATTTGTTCGTCCCATTTATTAAAGAGCAGCTCCTTGTGATTTTCATTAATCTTGGGTGCTCCTGCTCTTTTCCCTTCCTCATCATCTTGCCAAGTCAAATATTCTGTTACTCTTTTGTTGTTCTGATCATAGTCGTTCCGCAATTCCACCACTTGGCTGGTGATCCTGTTGCTTAGTTCACAAAAGTGTCTCCACTGTGATATTCTACATACCATCTCTTCCTGTTGTTGTGATAGTTTCTCGTTCAAGCCGATGGACTCTGAAATAAACTCTGCCAGCTTAGGTTCATCTTTATGCATTTCTTGCACCGTCTGCAGTTGCTTTTCTTTTTCTTCAAGACTTCTTTGATAACTTACCTGCATCTGGCGAAAGTCTTCCTGTAGCTTTTCGAGCTGTCTGGAAGCTTCAGTGTTTGTGCTGGCTTGTTGCAACTGTTGTTGTAGCAGTTGTATTTGATTTTCATGTTCTTTTAGGAGTTGCTGAACTTCAGAGGTCTTGTCAATAGTTGCAGAAGCATATGCTCCTGCAATCTGAGACAGCTTCGTGAGATTCTCGGTTGGATTATTATTTGGGTCTTTCCACAAGACGTCTAGATGTTCAGCATCTTGAGACAGTGCATTCTCAAGCTTTCTCTTCTTTCTTTGTCTCCTTACAACTGCTTTGTGCTGGGGACTGTAGAATACGTCCAGTGGAGGAATTTCTTCTACGTTGAGTAGAAGTTCTGAGGATGGAGCGATAGGAAGGTGTTCTGCTTCTGCGACGCTACTGACTATGGTCGAGACGACCTCTTGCACCACCTGTGAATTTCCCACAGGTGTCTTCGGGACTTGCCCTTCAAGATTAATTAATTCGTTGAAGGTTTCCCACTCTTTATTCAACTCTGTTGTGACAAGAGGTGTTTCGACGACTGGAGGGGGAATGTTTCTTGGTGGTGAGGCGATAACTTGCTGCTGAGCCATCGTACTTGACTGAGCTGTGTCTTTGGTTGTTTCTTCGTTATTTTCTTTGTCGTGCACAGACTCTTCAGGATGTTCAGATATTTCTCTTTCGGCGCTGGACTTAGATGTGGAAGCGCTGGGGTTTTCACTGAGGCTGATGCTCAGAGTCGGTTCTCTAGTAGCTACTCGCAGCCCTTCTAGTGGAATACTAGCCAGCCTTCTCTCTCTATATAACGTGAATTTCTGGAGGTCGTCTGGAGACAACCTTGACTGAGCTTCTTGAAAAATCTCTTTGAGCGAGCTCTTACTCTGAAAGAGATCATCAAACATATCTTTCTTCCCAGAGAACACTCTTATCTTGACGTTGGTTGTAAATTCCTGGGCCACATTATTTGGGTCGAATGGTCTTGATGAGAACTTAAATAATTGAAGACACGTCACATTCTCCACCTCGCCAAAAGCGTGTCCCACATCGAACAAAGAGAAGACCCCACAAGTGACGGGAAATTGAGGCCAAATGGCCTTCTTTTTGTCCTTTAGGTCCTTGGTTAAGCCGCCTTCAGAACAAGTTTGATAAGCGATTTCCCGGGCCAATAGTTTATCAGGGACATACAAGGGTAGGACATGTGGAGGTACAGTGCTTCCAAAAACTTGAATGTAGGTAAACCATTCTTCCCCAAACCATCTCACAATGGGGATGATGTCAATTTGGGCCTCGGGAGAGCACCTTGGGGGGTCCTTATCATATATCATTCTATGTATGGGTAATATGAGCCCATGGCAAATCTGGTAAAAATGAGGGGCAAACTGGGAATCCCATAAGACTTTATGATAAACATGGATGGGCAATGGGTCTTGGGTAGTCCATTTCCAACCCATGGTAGGAAAATTTGATACAAGACAGACAGAGTCCATTATATAGGTAGACAAATAAAAAGGAGGATAGACCCTTTGGGAGAAGGATCTCCTAGAACGGTAATTGACAACTGCCGTGTATAGAGTATCAGAAAGGATTTTGGCCCAATCTACTATCTCGGAGCTAGTCGCGGCATCAACTAACGGTAGCCATTCAGATGAAAACTTATTGATATCGGGCATACCAAATAATCTACAGAGCATGGCTGCAGCAAAACAATATGGAGAGGTAAGGGAACCAGTGCTGTACATACCGTTTTTATCCTTTTTCAACGGCTCATCTCTTCTTGACCATTCTTTAGTGGTGTCTGATAGATCCGGATTTTCTACTGCGAACTTCTTAACAAACTGTGCATTATAGGTCGCTTGCGGTTCAGGAAGATGATACATGAGCTTCAGGTCTTGGGCAGCAAACGATCCCACGAGCCCATGTCCCTGGACCTTGAATTGCCTATTTGCCAAATCCGCATCATCTAGAATCCACTTGATCATGTCTGTATATGGTAGGATCTTCGGCCTTGCCGCTATTCTATGGAGGAAAGAACACGCTAGGTCTTCCAGGGATGCCTCCGAAGGACGTGATGCACCCGCGACAACAGCAGTTACCTTCATTATTCTAGGGTTCTCTTCTTCTAACAGCCTATACATGCCTTCCCATGTTGAGATACCTGCATCTCTGTTGCAGGCTGTATCTGTGTACAGGGGCGCCATCTCCTTGGTTTTTTCTCTTGTTTCAGAGCTTTGAGCTTTGTTCTTCTTTCCCATTTCGCTTTGCGCTTCTGTCTGATTTGCCTTCGCACTTTGCTCCTGCAGGTTACGAGTGAAATGGAAAGACTGATCAGAAAGGTGATGGGAGAGTTTTAAATGCAAGAGATAATCAGATATGTCACCTTACGTGAAGCAAATCCGCATCAAGGCACGCGTCTTTATTCCACTTAATAACTGACAACTAATTTATTACTATCATTAAAAGCGGATAATTTCAAGTCAGGTTATAGTAAGTGGCTTTTCTTTGGGTGACGCGCCTGAAGGATTCGTACTAAGGTGCTTTATGATTTGCCAACGTACCCTTGCATGTCGCGCAATCGCAAATCGCAGCGATCGCAATATCGCAGATCGCAATAATTCAATGTTTGCCAAACTTCGCCTGCCTCATTTCTGCGATATGCGATCGCGCGATCGCGATATCGCATATCGGCGGATTTGTAAGCTTTTCTTTATGGATGCTAGTATGTTGCGATGCGATGTTGTTATTAACACTGGGGCGGCGCGCATATTGGTCTTTAGAAGGGAAATGAAGGTGTTTCTTATCCTTTTGTGGTGCGACCTTAAAGATTTGCTTTCATGAACATAGGCTTAGGCTTAAGACATTCGAGAAACCTTTTATAAGCGTATGGTTGTAACTTCAAAAAGAAATCCTTGCTTTTCCTAAAAATTAACTAAGGGTCCCCATTCATTCAGTATCGTGGCTGATACTAGATTGAACGAGGGGGGGGGTTGTTGCTGGCCACAACATCAAGGGAAGCTCCTAGGCCACTCTAAACCCTCCCATTCCTTCATTGAGAAATAGAATAGCGTTAGTTTTCTTATCACATATTTGGCACAAATAGAACATTGATTTATATGCAAATGTGAGCTAGATAGACAATACATAAAAGCTTGAGTTTTGATTTGGTAGGTTAGATTCTTGTCTGCAAGTAGATTTGGTAGCTAGATGGTTCATTGCAAGATAATGTAGTTCCCTTTCTCGAAGTAGTGTAGCTCTTATCTTTTCATGAATTGATTCAATAACATTTACAAGTTAAAATTCAAAAGCATTTTCCTTTTTATAATTGGAGGTAGCTTCTAAATTTCACCTTAATTAATTAGTTTTCATTCTAATTCAATAGGAGGAATATATTGGAGCACTATTGATCAAATGTCCTATTTGAGGGTGGCATGAGTAGAATCCCATCTACTGTGCATATAGCACTATCACCTTGAAGTTTGTACGAACCCAAGGTTGATAAATAGAGTTGATAATCCCTTACAAGTCGCAACACTCTTGGTGCAATACCAGGGCTCACCAATTGCCATACCAAATGAGTATAGGTCTAATTAGGACCTTGATTGAATTATATTCCTTGTTGTTGTTGTTAGGGTGAAATCCAATCATAAAAAATAATTGGTGCTTGAAGGAGGGCCATGTATTTTAATGGCAGGAAGGGCATAAAAAATGACTAAGCCATCTAAAACAACCCCAACACCTTTTCAAAAGGGACAAGTCTCAAGAAAGTCCTAGGAAATTCCACAACCTTACAACATTATGAAATAATATTAGAACTATTAGTTCATTTACATCAAACATGAAAATTGGAATTATAAAGCATACCTATCATAACATCTCAATCTAAATCTATTAATATAAGAACAACATCAAAAGACTGGTTGTTCAATCTTGTAGTAGTTCAAGCACAATTGTCACAAATTATTATAAGAACTTAGACTAAGGAGCTTGCGCAATCTCCTATCCACTTTAGCATTGCACAAAAAGGTAAACATCCAAAAAAAATAACTAGATAATTCTGAAGAAACTTCTAAAGAGGACTTAGATTCAATTTATCGTAAGTTTCTTAGGGCAGAACTAATCTAATGAATGTAACTATTATATTACCTAATGGTGTAGGAAAACCACCATCTCCACATAAGTGTCCTCCAGGTTCTCCACTAGGTTCCCTTTAACAATCACCTAAATGCATTCCACAACACACCCCTAGAGCTTCACAATCCCCAGGTCCTAGAAGATCTCCATCACCACCTAGACAAATGGTTGGTAAAAAACTAAGAAGACCTTTGTTATCACCAAGAGTAGTGGCTGTACTAGGATAAAAATACGACTTACCCAAACATCGAGAGTATTATTTGCAAAATTCCATCCAAACAACAAAGAATAACCATAAGACCAAGTAAGTAAATTCATGCCAAATTCATTCCAAGAGTTAATTTACTGAATGTTGAACATGAAGGTGTAGTTTGTATATTATTTCCTTTAATTTTTGCAGGTAAAACATCAACATGATACTTTTCTCTTCCCTAAGGTACTATTTTAAACTAGAATGATTTTGAACTACTTTTATTAAAAAATTAAGTGAAGAAAAACACCCGCCATGTTAGTATTATAACTTCCTAGAATTGAAATGAACCAAAAGGAAAAAACTAAAGACTTCAATCAATGATTTTAACAATACTGAATAAAATCCTTAAATGTTCAAGGCCTACTACAAATGTCCTCATAAAATCTTACACTACAACTCTTCCTTCAAGCATTGTTATTTTTGTGAAAAGAGCTGGTAAAAATACCTTAGATTTCAAACTTGTGTCGTTTTCTTTTGTAGATAGAGAGTTCAGATTTTCCATAGTAATATGCGAAATTTGTCAAAGTTTCAAATCCCAAAGAGGATCCATCATCAAGACAATGTATGAGGAAAGATAAGTCAATGCAGAGAAATAAATAAATAATAAAAGACACAAAAATAAAAAAGCATAAATAGTTAGCTAAAACCCTAAAAATAAAAGCCTAAACTAATATTATTATGTATAATATAATAATTAATGAATATAAATTACAAATTCCATAAGTATTAATCTAACGATAATATATATCAATTAATTAATCCCATTTTATTATATTGAATCATGTAATATGATTAATGATAATTATATATGACAATGTAATAATTGTTACAAATATAATTATAATAATAATTTATAATAATATTTTACAATGTTACCTATAAATTGAATATTAATTAAAGTAAGGTTACAAATATTAATTATATTAAAATCAATGAATATTAATTAAATTGATGTTACATATGTTAATTATCCTAAAAATTAATTAATGATTAATGAATATTAATTATATTATGAAATAATGTAAATAACGAACTTAATAATAATAAAAAATTATGCTCTATTATATGTTATTAATGTTCTATTATATGTTTTTCTTTCCATGAGAAAAATCATAAGTTTTTATTAAAGTATAAAAAGTTACATAGTACTGTCCAACATGATTAAAAACAAAATCTAGATTAGAAGAGTACATGTTTTTCAGGCTTTTTTATCGAGCCTTTTGAGTCTCCTTTTTGCAGTCCATCATAAACAAAAAATAACCTTAAGGAAAATTTTCCTATCAACAATTTGGTAGGTACAAAAATCGGCCATTACAGTTACATTGTATAAATCTAGCAATTGCTTTTGACAAACAGATTGTTCACTAATATAAAAAAAACCATAAAACCTGTGTTGAGAACTTTGTAAGACAAACAAATTCCTGGACTTAAAGATATAAAACTAGTTGGTGCGAGTAACTGTGAGATGTTCCATTTAGAGATTCACTGACTTGCTAAGAGCCTAGATCTCCCTAGCGTCATCCTTAGAGAGCTGATCTTCCACTACAATTCGCTCCCTGTAAATATTATGGCAATAAACAATATGAAAAATTAATTTTAAATGCAAAACCTCTTCCAAAATGAGTAGTAATCTATGATTGTGGCATCTCTGGACAACACTGAACTAGTTCGTTATATTTAGAGAGTCTCCAAAGATTTGTAAGGATAGAACTCCCAAATCTAGTTCCCAGTAGAGGAGAAGTTTTGTTTTTGTTTTTATTTTTGTGACCCAGAGGAACTCGGCATCCACTTGACTCGTAACTGCCAGTAAACCTCTGGGGGGCTATGATATGTCCTCCTCCCCATAGCCCAGGTCATAATAGGGGGGATTTGAACCTAAGTCTTTCGAGTTTCAACAATTTCACATTTCTCGAATTAAGAAATTGAGCTTCTCCCCGGGACCAACAAAGGAGAAGTTTTAACAAGAAACTCTCTACATAATTATTTGTGCCTAGTCCCAGATTTATACTAGACTTTAGGACTTGATGATGGTTTAAATGCAAGACTAGTCCTCCTTTGCACCTACCCTGTTCATCAAAAGCCCCATCGAAATAGGCCCATGGAATTTCCATGATTGATTTCCTCCTCTCACTTCCTTGATGGTTGTGGTTGTTCTTTTGAGTTCTATGAGGGAAATTATTGATTCAATTTTGAATGCAATTCTTTCAGGTGTAGATGAGATCTCTCTGAATATCTCTTTGTTTCGTGCAATCCAAATAGCCCAACAATAAAGCGACAATGTTAGTCTATGCATCTTGTCTTGAGCCTCTTCCCACCACCTACACCAAGCTTCTTCAAGGGATTGACCTCTCCAGAATAGGGTGCAGCTAAATCCTCGTTTGATAAGATATAGGGTCCTAGCAACAAAATGACATTCTAGGAACATGTGATTAGTTGATTCTTCAACATTCTTACACAGGCTACGCCATCCTGAACCTTCCTTTCTCCTTTTTTATAAATTATCCCATGTCAGTATTTTGTTTCTAAGAACACATTAGAAGAAGACTTTGGATTTAGCAGGGTAGTTCAATTTCCACAGTTTAGACCACCACCACTCATGTTTTATCTGAACACAGGATTCCATCTGAAGTAGATATCCAAATTTTGGGTTGTTGTTGGGCATGGAATCCCCACATGGCATGTTTTGGGGCTCAAAGACCAAGTTGAGTTGATATTGTTGTAAAGCTCTGCGAATTGTGGGCACAAAATGTATGTTAGAATCATAGGGCTGTTTGACCTAGTTTTGAATGTAATGTCAGCCTACCCATGGTTTGCAGACCATGGGATTTTATAAATATAGCGAGGCTCTAAGTTGTAAAGACATCAAAAAGAGAATAGGCATGAAGGGTCTTAGAGATTAAGAAAAAGTACAAAGTGTGTCTTGGGTCGTACAGTAGGAAAAGGCTCTACAATTGAGTGCACAGAGGCCTAGTAGAGTCCACAGCTGAGTGTGCGGACCCTACAACTGAGTGCGTAGGGCATAGTCGATTCTGTAACCAGAGAAGAGAATAATAAAAGAATTTCATTCCAAATTTTGTGTACCTTTTCTTGAGTTATTACATGTGTGATATCAATTGCTAATTTACTGTTTTATTACTGCGCGCCCTTGTATGAATGATTTATATTGCTAAGTATACTTTACACATGCAAGTAAGCTAAGTTAATCAACTAATATTAGATTACTAGTAAGGACTTGGGTAATAACACTGTTCGCCCCCCCAGTAGGGTTGCATGAAGGCAGCACCTTTGGCTGCGAGGAACGGGTAAGTGCGCGTAGCGACGTTCGCGCAGGGTCGAATCGTGGACCACTTGAACCCATCTAACATCTCTAGGGTGCAAAAACTTGGTTCTAGCACCCTCCCCCACTACTTCAGGTGATATCTCAGTCCACCCTCCGCGGACTGCTGACGAAAGGGCCAGTAGTACCAGGATTTGTTTGGCTAAATCACCTTTGGACCTGGGTCAGGCCCCAACAAGCCAACAAATGGTTCTATTGCCGAGACCAGGATCTACATAAGGGATGTATGATGTTGTGTCACTTGAATCCGACGGAGAAAGAAATTGAAGGGTGGTTGGATAGAAAGATTCACAAGTTCGCGACGCAGGAAAATAGGAATCTGTGAGTATCAAAGGAATAGTGGTTAGAGCACTACTTATATATGGAAATCCATGAAATTTTCTTTGCATCCTTCCCCTCTGAGTTGTATGAGTGGATCACGAAGCTAGCAGACAGTCAGGAAGGTGTAGGCTCGACAAACTGATTGTGTGGACTCCAGAATTGGTGTGTAGACTAGAAGCATCGGAAGATAAGATCGCACGCGCTGTGGACCATTGGCTCGATCGAATTATAGGAGGGTTTATCATTGAATTCGCGGTAGATACTTCAGTCAGCTACAGTGAGGCAGAACGATGCTTCCTCAAAGGACCATGAGGTAAGTACATTAAATCTTTGAACACTTGGATTAAAATGCTATTGTGTGAAAAGCGGGTTATGCGAATAAATTGATGTTTGGGGCTACGCGAAGTGGGAGGATCTATAGAAATGAAGGTAGCGCAGAAATAGAAACTAGCCCCTTGATTTCACCTCAGTGAGAAAGTGAGGAAGAGCTCACAAAAGTTTCACCAAGAAGTGTGATCAGTTTGATAAGGCAGCGAATTCCGTGCATACCACCTCCACCTACACCACCACCAGTTTCACCATCTTCACCCCCATCTCCGCCCACACCACCTCCGCCACCACCACAGTTTAATATGGCAAGCGTGATAAAATTACCGGTATTCAAAGGAGTAGGGAACGAAGATCCGGACCAATTTTGGTTCGTGGTAAAAGTTGTATGGGAAGCACAAGGAGTCGTGGATGACAATATAAAGAAGGCAACGCTGGTAAGCGCGTTGCAGGATCGCGCACTAACATGGTATATTAAGCATTCTAATGACCATCCAAACGTGGGGATTGCAGATATCCAGGCTGCACTGAACAGGGAATTTAGCAGGCCAAAATCGATTATCGGGTTTAAGGAAATCGCGATGCTGCCAGGCGAGACCCCATGGGATCTGGATCAGAGACTGAACAGTGTGATTCGCGAAGCCAACATGGCCTTGATAGATGGACAACGCCACACATGGTTTGTAGCATCACTAATGCCGCATCTAAGGACGGCGCTATCACAACAGAAGTTATCCACCCAGGCCGAAGCTTTGGAGATTGCAATGAGACTGTGCGAGACCCCAATACAGGATCTTGGCCTGTGAGTCCAACAAAGCCACGTGCAACTAAAAAATTTATGTCTGGAAATGCAGAGTTTAAAATAGGACAAGAAAAATCACCCAGAGGTGCACGAGGAGGTATGGTGCATAAAATGAAAAGGCCAGGGGCATGACAAGGACCATTGTCTAGTCTTTGTGAACTACATGGCGGGAGGAGGGTCGATGCCATTAAGACTAGAGGCACAAGTAGGACTGAGCACGACACCTAAATTATGGTGTGCGATTTTTCAGATAGGAGGAAAACATGCTACGAATAATTGTCAATACGCAGATGTCCCAACAATTGTTCTGTAATTTCTACAGGTCGGTAGGCCATGATGAGCGCACCTGCAGAAGTTATGAACGAATTATGGATCAAACTCCTACCTACAGAGTGTAGACCAAAACGTGAGCCCTCGATCAAAACGCAGGGATGGCGCGCACTGGATTTCAGGGGCGCGGGCGTGGATGAGTTGGAATGGGACCAGGAAGGGGTCGCGGACAGCTGATTTGTTACAATTGCGGAGGGTCAGGGCATTATGCCTGCGATTATACAAATCTGATGAGAGCATCATGTTTATATTGTACTCAGTTTGATCATGAGATGGATGACTACCCTACACTGATAGTTAGGCTGCGTGATAAAGGGGTACTCCAGCCTCCCACGACTCAGAATTTGCAAATGATGAGGTCTGAGCTGCGTGAAGAGGACCCAAATGTAAACATCATGCTTCGAAGTGGTATCACGACAGGAGATGACAAAGGTAAGTAGCCTGAAGAAAGTGCGTGGGTTCGTAAGGCTCCTATAAAGGAACCTGAATTTGATTTTTAGCGTGTGAAGGAGACATTCATGGAAGCTAAGAAGAGCTTCACAGAGGCCTCCACTTCAGGTAGTAAGGATCAACTAGAACTGGAGATGGATCCTTAAATTCTCACTACCTTTCTGGAGACATGCATGAAGCTGCTGCGCGACAGCAAGGCTGTGAAGGGACTATAGGAACTCATCACTAGGTGCACTGGGTTAGGAGAACCACGCATAGTCTGGAAGCTCGGGAAGCACACATCGCGAACAGGAAGGGAAATGAGATTGACTGCGCAAATCAGAGAGTATGAAATGGATCAAGTGATTCTGGATCTAGGATTGAATGCGAATGTACTGCCAAAGTAGACATGGGAGTGCATGGGTAGGCCCGCGTTGCAATGGTCCCCTATTCAGCTGCGAATGGCGAACCAACAGAATATCCTACTGATGGGAAGATTGCAGGGAATAACGGTAAACATCAAGGGTGCGAGCTCACTTTCAAATTTCGAAGTGATAGAGATTGTCGATGACATCAATCTCTATCCTGTGCTACTAGGAATTGATTGGGCCATTGATATGAACAGAGTGATAAATCTAAAGAAGCGCAAAATGGTTTTTGAGAAAAAGTCACTACACGTAGTGGTACCTTTAGACCCCGCGGAAGGATCGCGCTACACAGAGCCAGTACGCGATGATGAGAGCGACGACGATCTAGACTATATTTACAAACTCACCGAATGGGAATAGGATTGGGTAAATCCTACAGCGGATGGTAAGATTTCGTGGGAGTGCGAGAGCTCCTGCACATCGAATTCAAATGAGGAAATAGAACGATGGCAGAACAGGTTACACGAGGTAACCATGCTAAACTGAAACATGATGATAAGGTCACTACGAAGTGTAGCAACAAAGATGAGAGATCTACATATGTATGATGGGTTGACCGCGGTGGATGAATTCCTGAACAAATTTGAAAGCGAGGTGCCAGAACAGCAATGGTTTGATGCTCTAAAATGGGCACTGCGTGCTACACCCGCAAGGTGGTGGGGTACACACCAACAGAGTTTTGGGGATTGGCGCGAATGCAGAAGGATGATGTACCTATGATTTGTGAAACCACAGATGCGGCTAATAGACAAATATGACGGACTCTATGATCCATGTACAGACCTCATGAAATGGATCGAGGTCTACGGGGAAGAGCCACAACCTGAATGGGTGCATTTGTTCTATAGTACCCTGGATGTCATAACCATGAATTGGTATACTGAGACGGAGCTCCGCCATGGTACGAGCGAATGGGATATCTTGCGCGAGGGATTTCTATTAACTTTCACGTTTGAAGATTGATGGTGGGATATAGTTGATGATGCGCTACAAGCAGTGAAAGCATCTATCTTCAAAATACCCCAGGAGCCAATGGAAGTGCTTCAGCCAGAATGGGTGACACAATTGAGCTGCGTGCTAGAATGTTATAATGTAAATGTTGAGGAGGATGATGAGGACCCACGAGATATTAAAATTCCAGAAACAAAAGGATGTCGTGAGGTTTGAGGACCATTGATTGAGGATCCCGACATCACTGCACCACTAAAAATGAAGCAGGTAAACATTGGGATGAAGGCGAAACCAAAGTATGCCACGCTCGAAGATTATTGGTATGATGCCACAGTGGATAAGGTCGTTGAGTTACTCCGCGAGTACCATGACTTATTCCCGACCAAGATTACAGACTTAAAAGGGATCGTTGGTGACTTAGGGATGATGAAGATCACCCTGAAACCTGACGCGAAGCTAGTTAAGCAAAGGCCTTACCGCTTGAATATGAAATATAAGGAAAAGGTCTGCGTAGAATTAGACAAAATTATCGCAGTCGGAATTATTGAGCCAGTGGAAGAATCCGACTGGGTAAGTCCTATGGTATTACAAGAGTAAAAGCAGAAGGGTGAAATAAGAATATGCATGGACCTCAGGAAGCTGTACGACGCCTATGTACATGACCCATTCTCGACACCATTCACAAATGAAGTATTGGAAAATGTTGGTGGATAAGAAGCATACTTGTTCACAAATGGTTTCTCCGGGTACCACCAGATCAAGATCACGCCGGAAGATAGGAGCAAAACGACCTTCGCTATGGAATGGGGCTGCTTTCAATACACCGTTGTGCCATTCGGGTTGAAGAACACACCAGCCATATTTTCGCGCATCGTTGTTGCCGTGTTCAAAGAATACATCCACAAATTCTTGGAGGTCTATTTGGATGATTGGATTGTCTTCAGATTAGTTAAGCACCATGTAGCAAGCTTATGCTTGATGCTGGATACTTTTCGATGACACTAGATTGCGCTGAACCTTAAGAAGTGCACATTCCTCATTCCCTTTGGAAACCTGTTGGGACATGTGGTCTAAAAACAGGGACTGATGGTGGACCCTGCGAACATTGCCGTTATTCTAAATTTGGAAGCATCGCAAAGTATTAAACAACTAGGCGCTACCTTGGGACACACCGGGTACTACATAAAGTTTATCAAAAGCTATGCCCAAATCACTGTGTTGATGGAAAAACTATTGGAAAAGGATGTTACATTTTGCTGGAATAATGATTGCATGAAAAGTTTGGATGTTTTGAAAGGGAAATTGGCCTCCGCTCCAATCCCGGTCTTCCCAAAATGGGATGTGGAGTTTCATGTCCATGTTGATGCGTCGTGTATCGCGCTGGGAGCAGTGCTCACACAGGAGGGCGGAGAAGGTTTGGATCACCCTATTGCGTTTGCAAGCCAGAGGTTGTCCAAAGCAGAGAAGAACTATTCCACCTCTGAGCACGAGGGGTTGGCGATGGTGTACGCGCTCCAAAAATACCAACACCATTTGCTCAAAGGACATTTCAAGATGTATATCAACCATTCCGCACTGAAATACCTGGTCAATAGGCCTGTGTTGGGGGGGTGCATATGAAGGTGGCTCTTATTATTCTAGGAATATGATTTTTAGGTCGTAGTAAGGCCGAGACGCCTGAACGCAGGACCAGATCACTTGTCGCGCATTGAGACGGGCGAGGAACCCACTAATTTGGAGGAGGGACTACTTGACACTCAGATGTTCGCTGTGCGCGACACAGACAGACACTTCAAACATATAATCCATTTTCTAACCACAGGGACCGTGCCGAAGGAATACTCCGTCCAACAGAAGAAGGAATTGGTGGTGCGTGCGACAGATTTTTCTGTCATCGCGGGGCACCTATATAAAATGGGCAATGATGAGATATTGTGAAGATACGTACTTGAATTTGAACGAAGTTAGATCCTCGCAGAAGCACATGGGGGCGCTGTAGGAGGACACTATGCAAGACGAGAAACTGCACAAAAGATTCTCCGCGCAGGGTTGTGGTGGCCAACCCTGCACCAAGATTCGAAAGCACATTGTAAGGCCTGCGATATATGTCAAAGGACTAGAAAACCATCACGAAGGGATGGGATGCCATTAAATCCACAAATGACACTGCAACCGTACAAGAAATGGGCAATTGACTTTGTGGGACCAATCAAACCTTAGGGAAAGACGGGCGCACTCTACATCATCACCGCAACGAAGTACCTGACACGATGGGCAAAGGCGCAACTGGTCAAAGACTACACGGCCGCTACGGTTGCGAAGTTTTTGTTTGACAATGCGTTGACCCGATTTGGCTGTCTGAATATCTTAATGAGTGATTGCGGAACACATTTCTTGAATGAAACCATCAGCGTGCTCACAGAAGAGTTCCAGGTGTATCTTCAGAAGAGTACACCGTATCACCCATAAGCTAATGGGACAATAGAGGCATTCAACAAAGTACAGGAGACTGCGTTGACCAAAGTGTGCAATGCGCAACGAAGTGATTGGGACTTGTGCGTATCGGCAATGCTATGGGCTTATAGAACACCGTGCAAGAAACTAACGGGACAAACACCTTTCCGGTTAGTTTATGGTGTGGAAGCTATCATGCCAATGGAATATATCGTACCTAGTCTACGAATAACAATGCTCACAGGGATGATGGACCGTGAAGCTCTGGAAGAAAGACTCGTGCAATTAGAAGAACTTGAGGAGGAACGATTCTTGGCTGGTTTTCATCAGAAGGTTCAAAAGTAGCATGAGAAAGCTTGGCACGATCGTCATATTAAGTTGTACACATTCAAAGTAAATGACTTAGTACTGCTATATGATAGTAAGTTTGAAAAATTTCTGGGAAAATTCAGGATGCATTGGCTAGGACCATACGTAGTTAAGGAAGTCACAGATGGAGGCACGGTCTAGCTCGTCAAATTAAATGGAGAACCCTTCCCAGGCAAAGTGAATGGCAGCCGCTTGAAGCCTTACATGAGTGGGCCGGCTATCTGACTAATCGACAAAAGTATAGTCTTCGCGCTCCAGGGAGCCAGACAAAGGCACGGGACTATAAACATATACCAGGTAAGATGGATGGGAACAATTTAGTCATCGAAGTCTCAGAAGAACGGATGTAGCAGGTTCAACAATCATCAGCTCACTGCGCTACGGACATCAGTACCATTCGAGAACAGTTGGAGGGACTCCGTGCCAAGATCGCCGCACTGACAGAGTGACTTGAGGGCGAGTCACGATGTTTGTGTTGGGGGCTTGTTGGGCATGGAATCCCCCCACAACATGTTTTGGGGCTCAAAGCCCAAGTTTTGAGTTGATATTATTGTAAAGCTCCATGAATTACGGGCGCGAAATGTATGTTAGAATCATAGGGTTGTCCGCCCTAGTTTTGAATGTAATGCCGACCTACCCATGGTCCGCGAACCATGGGATTGTATAAATAGAGTGAGGCTGTAAGTTGTAAAGACATTAAATAGAGAATATGCATGAAGGGTCTTAGAGATTAAGAAAAAGTGCAAAGTGTGTCTTGGGTCGTAGAGTAGGAAAAGGCTCTGTAGCTGAGTGTGCAGAGGCCTAGTAGAGTTCGTAGCTAAGTGCGCGGACCCCTGCAACTGAGTGCCCAGGGTGGAGTCGAGTTTATAACCAGAGAAGAGAATAATAAAAGAAGTTCATTCCAAATTCTGTGTATCTGTTCTTGAGTTATTACATGTGTGATATCAATTGCTAATGTACTATTTTATTACTACGCGCCCTTGTATGAATGATTTATATTGCTAACTATACTTTACACATGCAAGTAAGCTAAGTTAATCAACTAATACCAGATTACTAGTAAGGAATCAGGTAATAACATTGTTCGGCCCCTGAGTATGGCTGCGTGAAGGCAGCACCTCCAGCTGCGAGGAACAGGTAAGTGCACGTAGAGACGTGCGAGCAGGGTCGAACCACAGACCACTTGAACCCATTAGACATCTCTAGGGTGCAGAAACCTGGTTCTAGCACCCTCCCCCACTACTTCGGGTGAGACCTCAGTCCGCACTCCACAGACTGTTGCTGAAAGGGCCAGTAGTACCAGGATTTGTTTAGCTAAATCAACTCTGAACCTGGGTCAGGCCCCAACCAGCCAATAGTTGTAGTGTCCTATTGGTGCATGTATCGATCTTAAAGAGTCCCTCTCACTCAATGATTCTAACATGAGATCTACTTAACGCAAGAGTGTATTGTTACCATAATTAAACCTCTTCATTGCTTAACTTGATTTCTCAGAACTCATCCAACCCTATGACAATATAGTAGATTTTTTGTCATTCACAATCTGGTGTAGGAACAATTTCCATTGTGCATTTAGTCTATTAACTAGATCCAAAGGGAGCGAGAAATTTTCCAGACCTCCCACCTAGGGATCCAATATAATTCTAACCCTTTTCCCATTTCCCACATGCCATGCTAACTCGACACCTACTAGATTAAAGGATTCTATTGTTGCTTTCCATATTTCTAATGAATTAGGGCATGTTTTAGCTAGATTTCTTATCCATTCATCTATGGAGAGGGGAAAAACATATTTCATGGAGACCACTATTGTCCATAGACTCTCCACCATTAACAATCTACAACTAGATTTTGTCGCTAAGGATGAGGCAAAATTGGGTAGGTCCTTCAGCCCCCACCCTCCCCAGGATTTTGGTAGAGGGATTTTATTCCATGATACCTTGGGAATCACATGTTATTCTTTGTTTCTTAACCATAGAAATCTGTTGAAACATTTTTTGATATCTTGTAAAATTCCTTTTGGAACCCAAGTGAGGGTAGCTCAGTAAACTGAAATGGCTTTGATTGCATATTTTATAAGTACTAATCGACCCACTCTAGACAACAATTTATTACACCACTATTTTATCCCCTTTTCCACTTTGGCCACCATCCATTGCCAATTTGTTTTCCTATATCCGTTTTCCTTCAAGTGGAACCCAAGATATTTAAAGCTCTCCTTAATAGGTTTAGCTTCAAATGGGAGATATGATTGGAATATTTAGATTTCCTCCCTTGACATACCTTCATTTCTAATGGATGATTTCCTCTCATTAATCATCATACTTGTAGCTTTCTGAATCAGAAATAGGGCTTCCTTAAGGCATCCTAGGTCTCTCCTGGATCCATTGCTAAAGAGTAAAATATCATCTATGAAAAGGAGATGGGTGATAAAGAGATTAGTTTCTACTTCAATTCCTTGTAACTCCCCTCTTCTTTTGGGTTCCTTGAGTACTCTGCTTAGTCCGTCCACTACTAAAAGGAATAACAAGGGTGATAGAGGGTATCCTTGCCTCAAACCTATCTGAGAATGAAAGAGAGGATAAGCTGTACCATTAATAAATACTGCAAAGGAGACATTGGTTATACAAACCATAATCCATAAGAGTAAAATATCATCTTTGAAAATGAGATGGGTGATAAAGAGATTAGTTTCTACTTCAATTCCTTGTAACTCCCCTCTTCTTTTGGGTTCCTTGAGCACCATGCGTAGTCCCTCCACTGCTAAAAGGAATAACAAGGTGATAGAGGGAATCCTTGCCTCAAACCTCTCTGAGAATGAAAGAGAGGAGAAGTTGCACCATTATCAATACTGCAAAGGAGACATTAGTTATACAACCCATAATCCAGTTGATGAATGAGACTTCAAATCCCAGATGATTCAACAACGTCCTCAAATATATCCAACTAATTCTATCACAGGCTTTAGAGAGGTTAGTTTTTGCAATCAATCCTTTAAAATTTCTGGTTTTTATACTATGCATACCCTCTTAGGAAACCTCGATGGCTTTGTTAATTTGACAGCTATATAGAAACCCAAACTGCTCATTGGAGATATTCCCCAAAAATATAGGCTGAAGACAGACAACTATGTTTTTTGCAATGATCTTGTAGATACAGTTTCATAATGCAATCGATCGATGCTCATCGAATGACATAGGGGCATCCAATTTGGGAATTAGAGCCAAGAAAGCTATGTTAAAGGCTCATGAACATCACCACTTTTCGAAGAATATTCAATTACCCTCAAAAGATCATCCCCAATCAGATCAAAGAATCCCTGAAATAATTCCTCTATCCACCTGGCCGCTCCAGGGCTCTTGTCTTTTTGCATCAACTAAAGGACCCTTTCAACTTCTTTCTTTATTATAGGGGACATATGGTACTGGTTGTCTTCTTCCTCCTGAAATCTTGGAAAGTTTTAGGAAATTATGATCACTTCTACAATTGGTGCCTCCTCAGGGGCCTTATATAGGTTCTTCAAATATTCCTTCCCTAACCCTGCTATATCTCCAAAATATTTCGCCTTCGATCCATCTTACTTTTGCATTTCCCATATAGTGTTGATGTTCCTCCATCCTCTAGCATCATTGTGGAAAAATTTTGAATTCTCGTCTCCACTCTTTAACCACACTGCCCTACTCTTCAACCTCCATTGTTCCTCTTGATCTAAAAATATTTTCCTTTTCTTAGCCTCCAAGACTTGAATTTGGACCTTTGACTCCTCTGTCTCATATCCTTTGTTTTCTGGACCCCCCATTTTATCCAACTCCTCCTCTATTGTTTTAAGATCTTGTTCATCTCTTATCTTTTTCTATTTGGCCCATTGAATAGTATCATGCTTTTCCTTCTTCGGATTGTCTATAAATTGATGGGCCACCGAAAGCTGAATAAGGTGATTGAATGGAACCCATGTCTCTTTGATATGTTTTATATGGCTGTCCTCATTCAACCAAGAGGGATTGAACTTAAAAGGGCTACATGGTATTCTGTTTTCCCCTTTTAGTTCCAGGTATATTGAGTGATGGTACGAACTTCCTCCTGATCCAATCCATTGCCATAGCATTTAAATCTTGCTCACTAGATCTTTAGTTAACGAGATATTTTCCAGTCATTTTGCCACCATAACATTCCCAATTCACATATTTCTCCATGTGGGATTAGATTTGATTAAGCTTATGTTGAGGATCCTTCCTTCTAAAACTTCTTGGGAAAAAAATATTCTAAGGGATCTTCATGTGTGTGAGTGCCCCATACTTCTGAAGACCCCGGGGAGAATTTTAAATCTCCCCCAATCACCAGGTTATCTGCCTTCATAAAAGTTTTTGAGAACAATGGAGTCCAACAAGGCTCCCTATCTAAACATGGTCCACATATGTTGAGGATCATGAGATCCTCTCCCAGTTTAGCTGAATAGACCTTCGCTCCCAGGACCATTTTTGACCTCTAGTAATCATTTATCCTAAATTTTCCAATATTGAAGCCTATAGCTATACCCCCAGATCATTCTCTTGCATTCATTAATATGAAAAAACATCTAGGGAACATCATGTTAAGTGCCTCCCTAACCAGGTCTCCAAGTCCTAGAGTCTCTTGAAGGATAATAATATTCGGACTCGAAGAAGAGACAAGTCTCTCCAGGGCTAGTTTTTTTGGAGGTACTAGCGAGACCCTTGCAATTAAAGGAGAGGAATATCATTTGAAAACCCTCTCAGGGGCCTACACTACTCTAAGTTCCCCATTTAAGGATTGTTGTTTACCATCTACTATGTCTACCTGAGCCTTTAGCTGGGCCTTAGAAAGATTGGACTTCCTACCTGTTCCTTTAACAACACAAGTCTATTCTTGTAGAAATGCTAACCCTCCAGTAGAGAAGCAGAGGGGTATTTTTGTGAGTGAGGTATGAGGTTATAAGAGTTAGATATCGACTTGGATGTGGACAAGGTCAACAAGGGCTTGAAGGGATACTACAAGGAATGGTGGTGGTTACAATGTTGTCCAGGGAATTTCCATTGTTTGTATGAGTAGCAAGTAAAGAGTTTGAGAGGCTAGTTTGACATGAAAGAAAAAAAGACAAAATCGAGCCATCGATCAGATTAATAAGGTCATTTCCCACAAGAAGAGGCATGGAAGGACTAGGCCCAAGGTAGGAACAAAAGTTGAAAACACATGAGAAAATGGGTAGGAAGTCTCATGTATAGATTTACCTAGAGGGATGGAGCCGGTTCTAGTTCTTGCACCAGTGTCGACTGTTGGATCTTCTCTGGGCTACTGAGCCTACTGTCCATCCTCCATGATTTCCATATGGTCCTCTGAATCAATCCTTGTTTTCCTCCTGTCCACTTGAGCAACTGGCTGGATATCATTGTTTTCCGGTACCCTTTGCCTGAAGTCATTACCTACACCCCATACTCCTCTAGCCACCATCCCTTCTTGATTATGTATCCTCTTGCCTCTAAAACCCAATGAGAAATCCTTTGCCATATGCACTAATCTCATGACAATTCCAACATCAGAACGACAACTCTTCATAATCCAAATTTTGCAGGAGGTTTTCCCTTCAAAAGAGATTTTCAAGTTTTCAAAGAGGCTCTCCGTCGGGTTGAGCCGTACCAAGATTCTAGCTACCATTGTAGTTTTGGTTGAAAAAAAGAACATATACACCTCCAAGAATTCCCAATTCACCCCCCCCCCCCACATTTCCTTACAAACATCCTCCATCCATAATAAATGAGGGAGTGTAGGTAATCTTACCCAAATTGGTACTTCCTCTAATTTTTCTTTATTAACATCAAATAACGAACTCCATATTTTAAGTAGCAGTGGTGAAGATGCTATGCTCTATGTCAACCGGATGAGTTGTTCTTGCGGACAAGACCAACCTCCCTAGTATCTAATGATATCTAGCGACAAACAAACCAATCAACTTCTATCTTTCTCTAAATATGCAATTTGCAAATAAAGGTAAACAAGTGTTTTAGGCCTACCTTGGGTCCAATGCAAGTTTGTGGAAGCCTCGCTCCGTTGATCCAAATGAGCTCCCTTGTAGAGAATCTGCAAACACAAACAAGCACACAAATTAAATAGCACCTGAAAAGCCAATATAATAAAGCATACTTATCATGATGATCAAGGAATTCATGAAACAAATCACATAAGACAATTTGTTGAGAAAAATGAATCTGATTGTATTAACTTAAATCAAAGAAGAACTTTACAACCTTATGCCTTGATGCTGTACAAGCTCCTCCCAGGGTCCATCAAGAAGTCTCCTCTACTTTGACAAGTTTCACTCTCTTCCCAATGAAGCCAAAAGGTATGTGATCTCTCCTCTCAAGCTTAACTAGGAAGTCTCAATTCCAACAACATTTACCCTAAAAAATGTTCAGCTTCTAACCTCCCTAGCAACCAGCCCAATGCCTTAATTTATAGTGCAATGGAGGGAAGTTACTAGGTCCTCCTTCAAAGGGATAAAGCCCTCCTTCAAAGGGATAAGCTCCTCTCATCAAGGGATTAGCTCCTTCACTTTTGGGATGCATGAACCACCTAGGAGCGAACCATCCACGTCAAGATTCCTTCTAGAATCATCTAGAATTAACCCAAAGTGAGTTTTTAAGAATAAACTTGCGCCTTTTTGACTTTCACAGGGGTCCGCACCCACTCCTTTAGAGACAGAGCGGGCAGGTCCGCAGGTAACATGAATAGGGGGTGCGAGACCGCGGGCAACAGTGAGAGAAAGTGCGGAACTAGAGCTTTATTGATTTTTAAGGTCTTTCTCCCATTTTCAAAGCTTGACATGAAGAGCTGAGGTTTGAGACTTGCTTAGGAGGACAATATGAATGATGATAGACCCATACTGACTGCAAATAGTCATGGTGACAATATTTTGTGTAACAGATTGCCCCCTAAAGTCTGAAGTCTGTAGTAGATGAGGATTTCATTTATCATCTAAGAAGAGTGAAGTACTTTATCATTTCGAGGATTATCTTGTGGAGAGCCCGGTTGGAACCTATAAAAACATTCAATGCAAAATATATATATGAGATCATATCATCGCTGAGGTAGGCATTCCCATACTCAGATCAAAACTGACTAGAAAACTAACTACTGCTCTGATATAGGAATGATATTGTAATACATCACATGTATAGACACATGTAGACATAGTATGGATGCAACCATCTGTTTATGAATAGTCCACTGTATAATGAATAAAAAATTCCTCGCAGCCTGGATGGTGGAAACTAGATCCAGGGTCTTGATTTCTACTTCCCGAAATAGTACGATTCTAACCATGTGAATGAATGTGTTGAAGTCGAACATGGTAGAAACCACTTGATTACCAGTCAATAATGTAAACTATTAACAAGTGTGAGAGAAACCACCAATAATATCAATGGCTTTCAAAGTACTTAGTACAATCCATGAGATGTGAATAGATGTGTTGATGTCGAACATGTCACAGAATCCTTTGATCGAAGGTCAATATGCAACCTATCGTTGAAGGCGAGAAACCTGCCATTGAGGCATGCAGATCCCAAGGTACTGATGATTTCTAGATAATCTTTCTAGATAATGAGCTGAAGTCGATAGAAAGCGATCCATCGTAGGCAAGCCCACAACACGAGATCATAGATCAAGTTTGAAGAAATTTAGTTGCAAGGACTGACTCAGGGATGTTCAAGATGGATGACAGATATTTTGCAGATGAATGGTTTAGTTGCACTGACCTCTTGAACACATAACGGCATAGCAGATGGTTTGGTGACAATTGACCCAAAGTTAATACCCAGAAACTGACTGAAGACTTTCAATATGGTTTGATCAACTGTTAGGCAAAGGATTTCCCAACCCAGGTGAATAAAAGTGTCGTGTTCAAGAGTGGTTACAAAGTATGACAAACAGGCTCATTTTTCTCTCTTTTCCCCCACCATTTGTGGCAAGTACCTCTTTATTTTTGACAAGCTTGAGGAGGATAACATTTGCTTGATTATAAGCTCATCCTTGGGATGAGTCCAACTTAATTTAAATTCGAACCCTAAGAAGGAGTGGTTCGTTCCTGTTTGTAATTGAACAGGTCCTTTACTATTAGATTTTAACGAGTCCAGTATAGGAGAAACTCGGCGTTTTTCAATTTTAGAGAGTTTGAAAAACTTAAGAAAACTCCATGGTTGTCCTTTTTCGTAAATTTGTGTCTCCCAAGCCCGAAAAAGTATAAAATAATACTTCAGAGAACCGCTTGATCATTACGACCAAGGAGTACTTTTCATAATTAGTGCCTCTGATCTGAAAAAGTAAAAAAGCGATCAATGACACGTCGTTTTATAACCAATATCGAATTTGAAACAACAAAAATCCGGCAATCTTTTCATGTTTTTACGGTCAGAAAAGGGTTGTAAGTGGACCGTCTTTTTAGTTCCATTTTAATGAGTTTAAAAAGAAAAACTCGGCGATCTTTTCATGTTTTAGGAGTCAGAAAAGAGCTTAAAGGTGACTCTAATGTTTTTCATCGAAAATGACCAATTTTGCCTGAAAAATCTGTTATCCTGCACAAAAACTCAAACATTACTCATACCTGTTTAAAATAGATAAAAATGCTTCAAAAGTTACCTCTTTAAAGTGAAACATAAACAAATTAAAAACTCATTTATTCAAAAAACTTATAAAAAGGGCTTTTGTAAATTCATTTTTATCGTTTGACTTCAGAGTGAGAAAATAGAGCTTTTGGTCAGAAAATTCCCGTGAAGATTGCGGAAAATCCATCCGTTGGAATCGAACGCCATCTCCTCCAGGTAATCTAGATTCTACATCATCCTACTCTTTCATTTCATCCGTTTCAAATTTGATTTTAACCTTTGATTTCATTTTTTAAGGAATTTTTAGGTTAGAAACTCGCGCGTGGGGGTCCGCAGGCATAGCCCAAGTAACCTGCGGACCCCGACTTTTTCGTAAAAGGAAAAAAGTCAGGGGTCCGCACCTGCCGTGAAGGAAAAGTGCGGACCCACGCACTGTCTCTAACAAAGAGTGTGCGGTCCCCGTAGCAAAGGTTTTTAAACCTAAATTTCTCAAATTCCACCCAAAAATTTTGCTTTTAGATATTCTAATTCGCCTTTTTATTCAATGTAGAGTATACATCATGCTTGATTGGTGAGAACGGGAGCACTAGGATGCAGATATTGCCGTGATAAATCATCAACCTTCGATTGATGCATTGAAGGCATGCGACTTATACAAATTCTGGGCCATACCTGGCATGAGGGCCTAGGTGGAATTTTTGCAGTGGTTGGTAGACAGGTGGAACATACAAGACCAATGCTTCTTTATTGGTGGTCACCAGCTCGAAATGGAGCCGGAAGACATTTACTTCTTGACTGGTTTGCCTAAGAGAGGTGAACACTTGACTCTATTCGAGACTAGGCCAGCTGGCCAGTCTGTCGATAGCCTCCGGCTAGAGTTTTGCAACGACCAAAGTAGAGACAAAGGGATAGATATAAAAACCATATCCCTTCCTGAGCTCAAAGTGATTGCGTTCACTGTTACCAGGCTCTGCAGAAGCACAACACTACATATAGCCACTGGATCCCAAATGTGGATGGCAGTAGACTGCTTTCGAGGCACCATCTTCAACTGGTGTGATGTTGTGTTGGCTAACATAAAAGGCCAACTGACTAGAGCAAAGAACGGAAAACTGAAGGCCTTTGGATATGGTGCTTTAGTCGTGAGCTTTGGTCTGGAGAGGGTCCCAATGTTGGTCCCACAGCATCTCACTATTGGAGCTGGACTTCCCTGAGAGCCCAAACTGATGCGTTGGGTTGCAGTTATGGCCCGTCATCTTGAGGAGGGGACAGAAGTTGTTCGATTCACTCCTGAGTATTTTCATTGGTTGGAGAACCAAATTTTTGCTATTCAGGACTTTCCTTATGCTGGGGTAGATTATCATGGTGACCCAGACATGGCTCTTCCACCAGGAGAGCAATGGGATGACTCAGGTAAAATCATTTTCAACATTTTCTAATTTAATTTAATTTAATTTTTTTATTTTTTTATTTTTATTTTTATTTTATTTATTTATTATTATTATTATTATTTTTTTTTCTCTTTTATCTCATCCCAAAATTGATAGTAAAAGTTTTAAATGCAGATGTAGGTCCACGACGACCAGCCACTCTCCGGCCCTATGAGAGGAAACAACCAGCTGCAGCAGCACCAGCCCCACAGGACGAATCCACAGAGACCTTGGCCGAATTGGAGAGCCATCTAGAGCGTTTGACAATAGACATTCCGGAGACCAACATAGATGACATTCCTCTTAGGCTACAACGCTATGTGATTGGGGTCCCAGGACCTTTCAGGAGGTTCCTTTATAAGGTGGCCCATACAGTGGTTGCTTATCGTGATCATCACCAGTGATAGGATGATCGCCTATTGTAGACACATATGACATTTTGCTTTTTGTACTATCATTTTTGCCGATCATAAGGTGTTTTTCAACCTATGATCGAAGACGATGTATATTTGACACACTTCTATGTTATACTATATTACTATTACTGGGTTATCTTATAAAACATGTTATGAAATGTTTTTAAATTTACTTGTATGATTATTGCAAATGTCTACTTAACATTCGAGAAGCAATTGCATCTGCTAATGTATTTAAATATCTTGGAATATGCTGATATTCAATATAGTCAAATTCACGTTCCAAGAGATGAACTCTCAAAAATAATCTCAATAACACTGGATTTCTAATGACATATACTCTATTAAGCTGTAATACAACGAGTTCAGAATCTAACCTCACTATCAAACTCTGAATCCCAAATGAAATAGATTCAGATAATAACTCAATCACTGCACTATACTCTGCAATGTTGTTTGTTGTTTTACCGAGGCTTACCCCATGCATAGATACCAACTTGTCAGAGGGAAAATAAATAACCCAAGCTGCGGAAGAAATGTTCTGTGTATTACGACAAGCACCATCAACAAAACCAATGTATGTTTGGAGAGGCATCGACATCTGCAATATCAAGAGCAAAATCAAGATAAGCAGGAATAATGACAAAAAACACTCTCTAAGCTAAGCACACTTTTAAACTAAAACACACCAGCTAGAAAGAAAACTAACCTAACTAAAAATCTCCACACCCAGATTTAAGCATAATACCTCTTCAGGTAAAGACCATTTCTGGGTTTACCTAAAGAGACCCTGTCAAAGTTTACCAATTCATAGGCCCCTTTTGCTAGCTTTCGCTTAACAACATAAGGACCATGCCACATGGGTATGAATTTTCCAGCACCTAATTTACCATTTTCTTGATCGTACAATAAGACTAGGTCTCATTCTGAAAAATTTCGAGGGGTAACATTTCGATCATACTGAGCTTTAATACGTTTGGCATGAGTTTCGATCGCTAATGCAACATCACGTTGATTCTCATCCAGCTGAGCCAAGTATAACAAACATTTTTCCTCTTTCGAAGTGGCTGCAAGTAATTCGATGGCCATTTGCAATGACGGGATTTCACATTCAATGGGTAACACAGATTCCAGACCATAAACTAGTTGGAAAGGAGTGAACCCGGTTGACATTTTTACTGAGGTTCAATACGCCCAAAGCGCTGAAAATAGCATGTTATGCCAATTCGACCTATGAATCCCAATGATTCGTCGGATCATGATGACTAGAACTTTGTTGATGGCTTCAACCAGACCATTAGCCTGTGGATAATATGGAGTTGAACTGTCATGACGCAAGCCAAGTTGGTCTGTAAGTTTAGTCATCATAATGTTTCGAAAATGACACCCATGATCAGTGATAATCGCTTGTGGAACACCAAACCTAGCAATTATATGATTGAACATGAAAATCGCAGCAGTTTTGCCATCTGCCTCAAATGTAGGCATTGCCTCGGCCCACTTGGTAAAATAATCTACCGCAAGGATGATATACGCATGCCCCCCAGCCGAGTGAGGGTTACATGTAATAAAATTGATACCCCATTTTGAAAAAGGACCGACGACAATTATAGGGTGGAGAGGAGCAGGTGGAGTGCACATCTTTCGATAAAAAATTTGGCAGTTGTGGCATTTTCGGACTGCGTTAATACAATATTTAAACAAAGACGGCCAGAAATAGCCAGCGCGCAATATCTTTTGGGCTGTGGCAAACCCAGACATATGACCGCCACACGCTCCAGAGTGATAGTCATTTAGAACCCTTTCAGCTTCCTCATGAGTTAAACAACGTCGAAAAACAAAGTCTGCCCCACGACGATAAAGTGTATCTCCAATAATTTTGAATTGTTGGGACTGGAATCGTATTTTTCGACGTTCTGACCTTGAAATTTCTGGCCGAAAGGATTGGGTCTGGAGATAAACTATGATATCCCCATACCATGGATCTAAAGTGCTGATTAGAAACAAGGATTCGTCCACAATGGGCTCCTCCACCACAGTTTCCGTGTCAGCACGCGGGAAGTCACACATTAACTCCGCAAAAACTAAAGATTTCTTCGACTTAGACTTTTCAAATTCCAAGTCGAACTCCTGCAGGATCACAATCCATTTGGAGTACTTTCCCCCTAGCAATTGTTTGGTTAAAATATAGATCATAGGGTTGCAATCAGAAATTACTGTAGTTTTGCGTAGTAAAATGTAATGATGAAAACGTTGGACAACTTGAACAGCTGCCAATGCCAATTTCTCCACATGTGAGTATTTTATCTTAGTTGGATTTAAAGTGTGACTAAGGTAATATATCACATGTTCGCTACCGAATTCATCTTCCTGAACTAACACCATTCCAATGGTGGAATGCGAGGCGGCGAGATATAAGAAGTAGTCCTGGTTGTAGTTGGGAGGATGCAATAACGGTGCATGGGTCAACGCGTGTTTTAGTGCATCAAAAGATTTATCAGCTATCTCATCCCAAAAGAATGGAGTATTCTGTTTCAACAACCGGGTAAAACCATTTGTGATCTCGGCATAGTTAGGAATGAATCGACGTAAAAATTTTTCTTTCCTTTGCAAAATTTGGAGTTGGCGAAGACTTGAAGGAGGAAGCAATTTGACAATAGCTTCAACCTTCGAGGGATCGACGCGAATGCCTGCTTTCGAAACAACAAACCCTAGTAACCGACTCGTTTCTATACAGAAAACACACTTGTGTGGATTCAACCTAATTCGATAATGCCGACACCTCATAAAGATTGCTCGTAAATGGATGAGATGATCAGCTCAATGTAATGAATGAGCAGGTAAATCATCGAGATAGGGTTGCACAATGTGCTTGATGGCATGAAACGCATAAGACATGGCTCTTTGAAAAGTTGCCCCGACGTTCTTGAGCCCAAAAGGTAATTTGCAAAAAGCAAATGTCCCCCATGGACAAATGAAAGCCGTTTTTGGTTCGTCAGCAGGTAGAATATTTATTTGATTGTATCCGGAAAAACCATCCATGAAGGAGAATATTTCACTGCCGGCACAATCATCAATGATTTGATCGATATAGGGAGTTGGGTAATTGTCTTTTGGACAGGCTCAATTAATATCCCTATAATCAATACATATTCTTATTGTCCCTTGTTTTTTGTTAACAGGAACAATATTCGATACCCAATCCGTTAACGAAATCAGATAAATGAAACTTGCTTTGAGTAATTTTTCAACTTCTGCTTTAATGGCAGCAGCTTTTCGCGGATGAATCTGACGCAAACGTTGCCGGACGGGTTTAGCATCCAGGTAAGTTTTGATTTCATGAACAACAATTGCTAGGTCAATTCCTGGCATTTCCTCATATGAACAAGCAAACACGTCGCAAAATTCTTGAAATAGGGCCTTATATGTTTGAATTTCATCTTCCGTGCAAGAGGCACTTATATGAATGTTTTCAACAATTCCAGGCTTAACCAAAATATCAATAGGAATAGTTCGAGAAATGTTTCCCAAATTTAACTCAGAATCAAGATTTTTCATTGGATTCTGAGGTTCCTTGACATATTCAGTCGTAAAAATAGATGAAAAAACATTTTCAAAACGATCAATCTTAGGTAAAAACGAAGATCTATGATGAAGATCTTCCCATGGTAAATCATCAACACATAGGATTTCATGAATTTTCTCATCAGTGTGAACAAGTTCGGAAAACGTTGTTGAATTTGAGTTTGATGTTGAAAGTTATTCTTCATGGAGCACATTCATTAAGTCAATTTTGGTTGAAGAAGGGTTGGAAACGACTGCACGGCCTGATACGCAATTTCATATGGACTCAAAGGCATAACATCACCAAATGAATCTATCTCAGATTCGGAAGGTATGATCCAAGGATCATCATAGACAATAGTGTCTGACGAAATCATATGAATGGTTGCAGTAGAAGACGATGCATTGATAGGAGGAAAAGGAAAAGTTCCTAGCAAACCAGAATCTTTAACTAGTCCTACTCCAACATCCTTATACGGGATAGTTGTTTTGCCGACATGCTGAATACTTTCAGAAGAGGCTGGGTCGGATGAAAAGTAAGTCAGCTGGTCTATAGTTACGATCTTTCCATTATGAGGGAACTTTATAAGCCGAAAGACAGAGGAAACAACAGCTGTCATTGTGTATGACCAACTACGACCCAAGAGAAGGTTGTAATCTAGAGGGGCATCAACCACCTCCACATCTAGATTAACAGTTTTTCCTTCTACCCCTATAGGTAAATCCTGTAGAATGCCAAAAGGATGAAACCCATGGTCATCAAAGGCCTTTAGAATCGTCGGGGATTGATTAAGCGTGGGAGAACCAAGGGATCTCCAACACTGGATCGACATAATACACGTTGAGGCTCCCTCATCAATCACAGTCCTATAACAAGGTCTATTTTTGACTAACACTGGAATCTGGAATGCCATTTGATGAGGCAAGTGCGTTGTACTATTTTCTAGATCGAAAATTATTAGGTTCGAGTCCTAAACGTCAACAACTCCTATAGCCGACAATAGCAATTTACGCTGTGCTCGATATGATTGTAGCACTTCCAAAGCCGACATTGCTGAAGGTGAAATAGCCAAATCTTCAACAATGTTATAGTTCTGAGCCACTCTCGCATGTGGATTGAAAGCTGACTTTCAAAGTATACCCTTGGCGGGCGGTTTGATTACTAAGTCTGGGTTAGGTTTCTCGATCTGTAGTGGATCGGAACCGGGAGTTGAAGTTGAAGGATTCGAATGAGAAGATTCTGCTTCCTTACCATCAACATGACTTTTACTTCCATAATCTTGCGATCGAGTCGCAATCCTAACATGGGACATCATCATTATGGGTTCTTCAGAGGCATTTGAGGAAGAACCTATCATCTTACTGTCTTGACTAGGAAAAGGATCCTTCAAAACAGTAGGTGTTTGAGAACCTTTGACAATTTTTGCAACCTCCGCACGATGAGGGTAGTCTCTTGTAAAATGCTCTTCATCACAAATGAGACAAGGATAACGAGGTTTGCGTTTCTTATCAGTTGATTCCATTTTTTCTGGTTTCTCTTTCAAATTTTTATCTGTTTTATTTTTCTTCTTCCCTTTCTTTTTACCGCCGGATTTTGATTTGGCTGTAGATGACTCTACAACATGAATATCGGCGGAAATTTCTGCGGAAGAATCTCCTGTCGGGGAATCTGGTAAAGTTATGATAGGAGAAGAATTCTTAGAAGATTTCTTCTTACTTTTGGTATTAACCGTACCAATCATACCATCAGTGACATGAGACCCTGAAGGAGCTGCAGTTATTTGATTTTGTTTAGGAAGGTCGGGGATTTTCTCGTGTAACGTACCTGACTGTGTATAAACTAAGTCAAGGTACTAAGCTTGAGCAATTACTTGCTCCTCAGTAATGACTCCTGCCTTAGCTACATCCTCAGTGATCTTCGGTAATAAAGATTTTACGAACCATTCAACTAAGATCTGATCCGGAATAAAAACCTTCACTAAACGCGTCGACATCTCCATTCATGAATGTGATCTGAAATGTAAGTGGACGTTGACTGTTTTAATAAAGTTAATAATTCCGTGCCATTGTCATATCTGATTGGCAACTGAAAATGAGTTAAAAATGAAGTAGCTAACTGACTAAAGTTATAAAAAGTGGCTCGCAGTAACTCAATGTACCACTTGGCCGCAAGACCAATTAGAGTGCGCTGGAAAAGCCTTAAACGGATTGAATCATCTGAAATGGAATTAGACGCACACCAGAGGTGATAAGTCATCACATGGTTCGACGAGTCCTCTCCTGATTTGCCTTCAAACTTAGGAATAACACTAGGCAACTTATTCGGCGTTGGCGGCCAAAACAGAAGATAATTAATTGGATCGTTTGTAAGGCGCGACAAGTCAGGCAAGTCCAAAGTTGCAATGAACGGTAACTGACGATTAGGGTCCCTGAAACCCTGGGTCATGAGACCAGCCCCAGGAGGAGGATATCCAGGATAACTAGGAATTGGAATCGCATTTGGGATATTATATCCTCCCGGAAAACCAGGATTAACCAGACTGTATTGGGGTTGTTGAGGTTGCTGATATGTATATCCAGGGTACGGTTGATATTGATAGACTGGCTACTGCACAGCAGGACCGAATTGGTACTGTCCCTGGTACGGTTGATAAGTAAATTGAGGTTGACTTGTGACAACCGTACTTGGACCAGGTTGTCCTACAGGCATTTGAACCGAAGTCTGAATTGTGGATCCAGACTGAGGTAAAGATGTCTGAGGAGTTGATACAGGGATAGTAGAAACCGAAGCTGTCGATACTCCAGAAGTAGGTGGGGTAGATTGAACAGATGTTGCAGTAGTTGCAACAGTCGTTTGAGGCGGAGTACGAGGCGTACTAGGCCCAGTCTGAGAGACTACAAAAGGTGCAGAAGTTTGAATAGTAGAATGGACAGGTTGCTGGGGTGAACCAGAAACCAAGGGTTGTCCAGATTGAGATGACAATTGCACATTTGGTTGCAAGATCTGTTGAGATTGAGATGGATCCCACACTAAGTTCATTCCGGGGTACGGACCCATAACAGGTTGAGAATATTGAGGACCATAACTGGGTTGAGGGTAGGGTTGATAATTCAAAGGTACATTTCCAGCTCCTTGGACAAATGATTAACCGGAAGGTGGTTGGAAACCTTGGGTTGGGTACTGACCTTGAGGTTGATAACCTTGAGGCACGTACTGATACTAGGGTTGACCTTGAGGTACATATTGATACTGGGGTTGACCTTGAGGTACATACTGAGTCTGGGGTTGACCTTGAGGAACGTACTGTCCCGTAGGTATGTACTGTCCTTGAGGTTGCCCCCCAGGCGGAAATTGGGTACCTTGAGGTTGCCCCCCAGGCGATACTTGAGGACTTTGAGGCTGCCCCCTAGGCGGTAACTGGCCACCTTGAGGTTGAGGATTAGGAATAGTACCTGACATCATAAGAATATCTTCTACACTCAATGGCTTAGTTCCATTATTTCCAGTTAATAACCCTTGTTCAATAGGTTGAGGAGATGCTCCCGAAAAGGTACCAGTAAGTGACTGATACCCATAGGGAACATAAGGACCGCCGTATAAAAAGGTTTCTGGAGATTGAGAAAACATGAACGACTGTCTTGACATATTTAACGGAGGATAATAACCCCTAGGTGTTGGGTGAAAAGGAATGCGAGGTGGTGAAAAACTTAGTCCTGAGTTTTCCAAAGAATTAGTCAATGAAAGATACCAAGCGTTGCTCCTAGGTGGACCGTAAAAGATCGATTCACACTCCCTAAGTTCTATAGCTGGTTGATTTTCAGGGATAGGGATACTTTCTTCCGGAGTAGCAAGTTCTTCAATAGCTATAAGTCTAGAAGGAAGATTTTGGGTAATTACTCTTTCTACCCTGGGTGAACCAGGACCACTGGAAGTTGGAGAGGCAAATCCTGATGTTGGAGTAGCAGCAAATTCAGTTTCAGGTTAAGATATTTTAGGTTCCTCACCTAAATCACTAGTAGATGAAAAACTACCAGTAATTTCGGAAAATGAAATAGATTGCGGATTATAATCTGTTACTAAAGCTTGATAATCAGGATGTACAACCAATGAGGAGTCTCCTTCTTCAGGTGACCCAACTCTACTATCTCTAGGAGTTACAAGGGCTCGTAACCCTTCAGGCTGGCTTGATGAAAACTCAGGAGGTTGGCCCCGAAGTCTACGGGACTTCCTCGGTAATTCAGCCACGATTAAATATTTTAACTACTTCACACGCAAAAAAAGAAAAATCTCAATGAAAACCACCTAAAGCCTCTAAATAACCAAACAATTTTGAATCACACGCCTAAAGAATCTAGGAGATCAAACCACACACAAACAGTAACTTTCCGCACTGAAAACACTAGTTGGTGATGAAATCCAATGTCACAGAGTTCAATATAGAAATGGCGGTTGGAACAATTACCCCGGCAACCTGCTTAATGAATAGACTGGCACAAGTTTCTCCACTAAACCATCTCGAGTGAAGAGAACCCCCCAGAAAATCCAAGTGAGTCTAGCCGACGTCTGCTCCAGGTACAGTGGGATCTTCCCTCCACCGTCACCTTAGGAAAGAATCCTATAGAATATGGTCACTATGGTTACCAACGGAAACAAATATACCTAGGGGAACAGTCTACGATCCGATACACACGCAAGGGCAGAGTAACAAGCTCAATCCCCTTGAAGGCTCCTTGACATAATCCAAGGTTTACCAACAAGTGACCCCAGGCTCCTCGACAATGGTTAATCCGAGGTTTACCGTTTTTAATACGTGAATATCTTCTATCGTTCCCAATGAGGAAGGATTGATTCCCACACTGGTTCAGATATGATCTCGTGCTTCTCCTTTAAGAGGAGCTTTCCCAGAGCATAGATGTAACAATTGGATTTTATCTCCTACCGCAAGATACAACTACTTGTTTGTTTTACTATCTTGGAGAGTTAATTACTCCCTACTCCAAGATACTAGCCTAAGCTATGTTGGTGATATAGAGCCCTAGAAATAAAAAGATTACTAGATAGATTTTACTTTAAGCGTTATTTTTATTGGTTTTTTCTTAAGTCAAAAGGTGCGGAGATGAAACTTATGGTGTGAAGACTCGACTCCAAATCACTAAAAAATGCACTTAAGATGATAAGCAATCTTTTCCCTTCAATGAATTTCTAGCTAGGAAAGAGTTGAGAATGCAAATGCTTGTAAAAACAAATCTTTCCTTAACAAACAAATCAAAAGAAGAGCTTTTTGTCTTTTCCAATACACTCAAAAACGAGACAACTAGTTATGCTCACGAAAATTTCCCTTTCCTTTCAAACACTCAAATACTACAAAAACAAACTTTTTCCAAAAAGAGATTTTTTATTTTTATAAAACACTCAAAACTATGTAAAAATCTAATCTTGAGATCTATAAATTTCAAAAACTATTTGAAGTAAAAGCATACAAGATTTCTTTTCAAGGATGTTTTACTTAGCTATAAGCAAACTAAGGACTAATTTGTCGAGAATCACAAATCAGTCAAAAAACAACCAATTTTTGTTTTCTTTTCTAAAAATGAAATCCAAAACTTTTAACACAAGTGCTTTTGAAGTTTCGCAAAGAGAAAAAACAAGATGGATTCCTCAACAAAGGAAGATTTTGCAAACGGTCAGACTCATAAGAAGGCCAGTAAAAACCAAGGTGATCTGAGGCTTCTAAGGCTTCTAAGCTCTGAGCTACTACAAGACCAAAATGAAATCAAGCCTGGTAACCAAAACTTCTAGGAATTTCACCTAAAACCCTAATGCCAATGGAATTAACCTAAGAAAAGTTCCTGACAGGTCACGTGCAGATATGGGCAGAGGATAAAAACACCTAAACAAATCCTAAGCTGACTGAAAGAGAAAATCTTAAGTTTTTCAAAATTTTGACAGGGTCCGTAGGCCCGCAGTTCACACAGGTGTGGTACCGCTCTGTGTGTAAAGCAAAAGTGCGGATAGGTCCGCACTATGTTACAAGCAGAGGGTGCGGTCCTCTCCCAAAAGTATGAAAAACAAAAAATAATTCAAGATTAACTAAACCTACCCAATCCCACACACATCAAGCCAAAAACAAAAACGAAAACACAGTTTCTCAATTCAAAGTAAAAGCAAATCAAAAAATCAAGTCCCCAGCGGAGTCGCCATTTTGTCAACCAGATGAGTCGTTCTTGGGGACAAGACTGACCTCCCTAGTATCTAATGATATCTAACGGCAAACAAACCAATCAACTTCTATCTTTCTCTAAATATGCAATTTGTAAATAAAGGCAAACAAGTGTTTTAGGCCTACCTTGGGTCCAATGCAAGTTTGTGGAAGCCTCGCTCCGTTGATCCAAATGAGCTCCCTTGTAGAGAATCTGCAAACACAAACAAGCACACAAATTAAATAGCACCTGAAAAGCCAATATAATAAAGCATACTTATCATGATGATCACGGAATTCATGAAACAAATCACATAGGACAATTTGTTGAGAAAAATGAATCTGATTGTATTAACTTAAATCAAAGAAGAACTTTACAACCTTATGCCTTGATGCTGTACAAGCTCCTCCTAGGGTCCATCAAGAAGTCTCCTCTACTTTGACAAGTTTCACTCTCTTCCCAATGAAGCCAAAAGGTATGTGATCTCTCCTCTCAAGCTTAACTAGGAAGTCTCAATTCCAACAGCATTTACCCTAAAAAATGTTCAGCTTCTAACCTCCCTAGCAACCAGCCCAATGCCTTAATTTATAGTTACTAGGTCCTCCTTCAAAGGGATAAAGCCCTCCTTCAAAGGGATAAGCTCCTCTCATCAAGGGATTAGCTCCTTCACTTTTGGGATGCATGAACCACCTAGGAGCGAACCATCCACGTCAAGATTCCTTCTAGAATCATCTAGAATTAACCCAAAGTGAGTTTTTAACAATAAACTTGCGCCTTTTTGACTTTCACAGGGGTCCGCACCCACTCCTTTAGAGACAGAGCGGGCAGGTCCGCAGGTAAAATGAATAGGGGGTGCGAGACCGCGGGCAACAGTGAGAGAAAGTGCGGAACTAGAGCTTTATTGATTTTTAAGGTCTTTCTCTCATTTTCAAAGCTTAACATGAAGAGCTGAGGTTTGAGACTTGCTTAGGAGGACAATATGAATGATGATAGACCCATACTGACTGCAAATAGTCATGGTGACAATATTTTGTGTAACACTCTAATTCCTTGCTAATACACAAGTCACATATTTTTCATTCTTGAACCAAAGGATAAACCATCCTCGAGCAAGGACCATCACCTTTGCTTCACCAGTCGAGGAGTTGCCCCAATTCAGCTTCACCCAGTCATTGATTTCCATAGTTGTAACGAGCTTCCCTTTTGCCTGTCACACTTGAGTAAGCTGATTAGTTTCCGTTGTTGTGTCTATTTCGACTTTTTCTCTTAGAACCAATTTTTTACCCTCCAACTTGCGCCTGATTCCCTTTTCCTTCTTTCTCTTAAATCTCGTTTGTTATGGAGCCCTTTGATAATGTTCTGGAGGTTGTTTCTCTATTTCCTATCTTTGGCCATCAAAAAATTGTGTACTGTCTCCAAAATTTTCCCCAAATCATAGAGATCCTCCTCCCAAATCCCCCAACTCCACTGGTACTATCTTCCCTCTTACTTCTGGCTCATGATGTCCCTGACTTCGTGAAAGAATCCCAACTATAATCCTAGGTAATCCTCCCTGTTCAAAATTATATGGTTCTGTTCTCCCTCCCTGGCTTTCCTCTATTTGAGATTGGGGTTCCTTCACGTATTTGAGGTCCTCCCTTCCCCCTCCTTGATAGTTTTTACATGCCTCCAACCAGCCTTCTCCTTCCATTATCCATCCCCAAAGGCCAGAGCCTACTACTAGAGGTTTTGAACCTCTCCCTTTTTCACTACTATCCCCATCTTTGAGTGTTCTAGTTAGTATCTGAGAGGCTCCTTCCTTCCTTTGCAGAAGCCTTATGCCTCTAGTGTCTTGAAACATATATCTTCCCAAAGGATGTCCTCCATTATTCACTTGAAACCTACAACTCTTAACTAAATCCTCTAATCCCTCGATGAAGACTATTTATTCTTGATCTACCTAATCAATAGGAGAGAAATTTAGGATACTTTCCAGGAGCTTAGCTAGAGTCTGGCTCCATTTTGTAATAGAACACAGGTAATGTTGATTTTGCATAAGGGTTTTCACTTTGACTCAACACCAGTTTCACCTCATCTCTTGCTTTGATGATGTGAGTGACTGTCAGCGCTCCTGTCGCCGGAAAAGTTAACGGTCCTTGCATGCGAACATGTGGGGAAATTGCTAGTAGTTTCACTCATTCTAGGTTCTGCTTACTGGGCTCCAGCCTCAGACCATGAGAATATCCAAGGGGTCAGGCTCCTAACATTCTATTATATGTTAATATTTATATTATTATATGAATTCAAGATAGGGATAAAGATTCATACCCGAAATGTTATACCTGAGAAGAGCTGGTAGAATCAATATTTATGATTAGAGAAAACCAATTACCACTTATCTCAATGCCACCATCCCTGTTGAGATTATGTGGATGTTTCATAATCTCAAGAGCTTCCCTGATTTTCCTCTTCCGATAGTGGTCTTCTCTAGCAATGATTCTAGCATTTTCTAAGAAAACATGAGGCTGATTTTTTGAGGAGTGTTCAACAAGAGCTGAAATGCATGATATCTCATTTATAATGTAAACTCCACGCTCCTGTAGTATTCTTTGCAAGGAATGTCTTATTTCTCCAATATAACTTTTACCACAAGAATAATCAATTTCATAGACTCCCTTAAGTTGATGTTGATCAATATTGTGTTTTACAGATCTCATTCTTTGCTTGATTATTCATGTTGTTGTGAACTAAGTGAATATGTCCTTCTTAGCCAAAATCCTTGCAATCTTATTAGTAACCTCTTGAATGTAAGGGATGTAGACTTTACCACAAAGTGCTTGAGGGCCTTGAGAGTCAACCTTTCCTAAAAGTTTTATTATAGCCTTCCTAATGTACCTTTCCTTGTATCCTATACTTTTAAAGACAACAATCGTATAATATGTGATTTATTAATTAATATACATTATCATTAGATTATTACTTATGGAATTAGTAATTTATACTCATTAATGATTATATTATTATACACAATAATATTATTTTAGGTTTTTATTTTTAGGGTTTTAGCCGACCATTTATGGTTTTTGATTTTTGTGCTTTTATTATTTATTTATTCCTTTGCATTGACTCATCTTTCCTCATACATTGTCTTGATGATCGATCCTCTTTGGGATTTGAAACATCGACAAATTTGGCATACTAAAGTGGAAAATCTGAACTCTCTATCTAGAAAAGATACGTTCGCTGAAATTTTTGAGGAAATATTCAAAATTGAAACTCAAATGCTTAGTATTGCATGTAAATGTTAAATGCAAGAAAAAAAGATTCATTAATGTTAAGAAAACCCACAACTGCTAAAATCGCTGAAGATAAAAAAGATTATTATGATATGGAAGGTTTACAAAAAATAATTAAAAAAATATTCAATGACATAATATATTTAAATAAAAGCTCAGGAGAATAGAATCTACTAGGAGACCATGGAGGCCATTTATTAAAAGAAGTAATCCATCTCCAACAAATCAAAATCCTTCTTCTAATGATATTAATCCTGAGAATTTTACTCAGGATAATTTTTGCATAGCACATAATGTTGCTCATTCAAAAAAGGACTATGAAGCCTTTGTAAGCATGTGCAAATTATTCGCTAAGATTAATGAAGAAGAAGCAAATCAATTAATTAGAGAGGAATACAAAGAGGAAAATAGTTATAAACCATTAATCAACCTTATCTAAGATATTTCTAGAACGGTGATTTATGAATATGAGGATGAGCTAGAGGAAGTTCATGTCCTCCCTCATCCACCTTAAGATCTCCTCTACTTCCTATTCTATATGTAAAAATTCTTCCAATAACAAAACGAGTTCCAATATAACTAAATCCGTTATAATTACAAATAATTTAGAATATGACATGGTAGAGGATTTAAAAAAAACTAGAGAAAACATTTGAGTTTTTGAATTAAATAAATTGACACACCAGAAGAATAAGTTGCTACAAGTAATTGGTAATAATTCAAATATTGAAGAAAAAGATAAAGATAAATCTACTTAAGTTCATTTTTATACCATTAGAATAAATAAAATATAATGTTGCATTAACTGGGGAGAAATCCAATTCAAGTAATCCATCTTTCTTGTTAATGTTTGAAATTTATAATCGAAATGCACATAATAGCTTGGTTGATTTTAGGACATCCTCTAATGTTATGCCATATTTATTTTGTAAAAAATTGAATGTAGAACCCCATAAATCAACCAATTATATTGTTCAATTGTACCACTCAAATGTTGAAGTATGAGTTGAATTAAAAGGCGTACATATCATAATTTCCTTTAATCCAAAACTCTACCAGATTATAAACATATTGGTTGTCAATATTCCTAAGTCATGTGGTCTTTATTAAGTAGGGACTGACCTAAAAGGTTAAACATATAGTTTTCAACAAATTATTCACATCTTTGGTTGCCATAAAATGGTATGCCTAACCAAACAAAAGGAGAAAAGGAGAGGCATATGAAGGACATGGTTTCTAATTTGAATGATGTAAACAAACCTGTTATGCTCTCTTACTCTACCCTTGGTAACTATTATTTTGACTTGTTTTTTGGAAATTTCATTATTTACTCTTCACCTTTTGCAGATGCGTGCAATCAATTTGAGATCCTTCATTCAACTCAAATTGTTTTAGAAAATCATGTAAATTCATGTAAAAGTTCATTTTCAGATTTAACAAATTTAGATGTAAATACAAATTTATGGCTTTGTTCTTCAATGGCTCCAAGTCAAGTGAGGATGCAAGAGTTGGATACATTCTCAAAGAGCCTCAAGGAAACAAATATATGACAGAATGCCACCTAAAGTTCCAATGCACAAATGATGTCATTGAGTATGAGGCTTTAAAAAATTGATTTGGATGTTAAACAACTAAAGGTAATATGAAATTTAGAAATAGTTACCAAACATGTAAGAATTTTAATTCATTGTGTTTAAAATCACCTTAAAAATTACAAAGATGATGCATGGAATCCTATTTCTAATTTTGATGTATTTAATATTACTTCTATACGTCGAGGTCAAAATGTAGACATTGCTTTGATTTCAAACATTGCCTCTAGATTAATGCAATAAAAAAACTTTTCTCCTAACAAGTTTTCTTTTAAACTAATTTACATGCCTTCAATACCAGATAATGTAACAAAACAGGGAGTTTTCATTGATTCTCAGATTTTGGAGTTCATTACATGGGAAGATAATTTTAGGGGATCAATCATGGATTAAAATCAACATGAAGACCAAATTAACATGTTACCTCAAGATCTAGAACCAAAGAATGATAATATAGTTCCTAGAATTATGGTTCGAATGGAGAAATATTATGAAAAGATAAGTTCAAAGGGTTAACAAAATGTAAAACTAATAACTCTTCAATGCAGTATGAGGTAATTAATCACGATATTTGCAGTATGAGGTAATTAATCACGATACGATATTTATATTCCTTCATTCAAGGAATATAAATATGTTTTTATATAGGCTTATAGTGATTTAAAGACCTACAATGCCAAAATAATACAACATGTGATACCACTCAAGAAATATGTAAAGACTGTTCAACAAAAAAATTGAAAGATGCATCGAATGATGAAACAAAAATAAGAAAAGAACTCAATAAGTTGTTGGAGGCAAAAATAATATTTCTCTATTTGGGATTCCTAATGGGTATGCAATACGTTGTGTGTTAGGAAAAACAACAAGCAAATTAGGATTTGCATTGATTTCAAGAATATAAACAAAGCATTAGATAAAAAAAATTACCTTATTCTACACATGGAACAAATACTCTAATGTATTTCAGGTTTAGAAATGATTTCTCTATTGGATGGATTTTCAGGTTACAACAAAGTTTTAGTTGCATATGATGATCAAATAAAAAATATTTTTAGAACAAATGGGGCACATGTGCATATAGAAAATTTTCTTTTGGATTAATTAATGTTGGTGCCACATTTTAGACGGTGACGAGCATTGCTTCTAGGGTATTAATTAAAAAATTGACAATAGTACACTTGGATGATATAATGGTTTTCTGAAAGGATGGAAAGGACCATCTACATCATCTAAGGAAAATTTTCAATTTCTGATGAATGTATGGTATATCTCTCAACCTAAACAGAACTATATTTGAAATAACAAATGGTACACTTCTAGGGTTTTTTTTGTATCTAGGTTTGGAATTACGATAGAGCCAAAGAGAACAAAAACTATTTCACAAATTACTTTTCCTCACAATAAAAAATCTATGCAATCTTTTTTAGGAAAAATAATTTTTGAGAAGAATTGTTCCCATTTTTTTGGATATAATCAAACCACTAGAAGATATGATCAAGAAAAATACCTTGCTTAATTGGGACAATAATGAAAAATAATCTTTCAATTCAATTAAACAAGCCATTTTTAAAGTTCCAACACTTACGTGTCCTAATTTTAATCAGAATTTATTTTATATACTTTTGGTATTGATTTTTCTTTTGCTATAGTTCCAACTCAGAAAAAATCAAATGAAGTGCCCATTTATTTTAAGAGTGTTGGTTTGCATGGATCTGAATTGAGATATTTAGAAGTGTAAAAGCAAGCTTTCATTATTTTTAAAGTAATGATACATTTTGACAATATCTATTGAAACCACACATAGAAAGTATTATTCTCTATCCTGTTGTACATCATGTGTTAGTTCGAAAAGGATTGGGAAATAAAAGGGAAAATTAAATGACCACACCCAAATAGTATGATATAGAGATAAAACATGCAAACATTATCAAAGGACCATGTCTTCACAAATTAATAGCTAAATCATAAGGTTGTCAAATAGAAGAAAAATCAGGATGGGAGAATGAAGTCACAATGAATGTCAAAGAAATATTTTATTGCGCATATCAACTAAATCTTGGTACAATGATTTTAAATTCTATCTCAACCATGGTACCACTCTGCATTATTTGGAATCAAAGAAGAAGAGAGATTTAAGGCTATAAGTGATACCAACTCATTGATGGGGTGTTGTTTCATGGGAATTATGACATTCTTTTACTAAGATGTTAAGAAAGTGTTGGCAGAATTAAACAATGGCCCAACAGGAGCAAATTTTAGTGGTGACACCATTGCAAATAAAGTTCTACATGTTGGATATTATTATCCTACACTATTTAAGAACACTCATAATTTTTCCAAGAAATGCAAACCTATCAAACTTCTATAGGTAAATAGGAAAAAATCTACATTTCCGAATTCATCGCAATTATTCAAGTACATAATCACTGCAACAAATTATTTTACAAGATGGTGTTGATGGTGCTGGAAATATGTCAACCAAGGGGGTATCCCCTATGTGAATTCCCAACTAGACCTCACACCATTTGGAGTAGGAGCCCCATTCGGAGTATCGACCCGACCACCATAACTCTAAGATTTTCCTTGGCTGCAATGAATCACATAAGAGAGTATGCAGATAACCTTTGAAATCAGCAAGCAAGTTTACACTGTGAAACACCAATTGCAATGTGTAAAAGGAGACTTTCACTAGAGGGAGGTAAAGAGTGATTCTCTTGAGGGAAAGTAATAGTACTATCCTAAGATAGGCACATGAGAGAAAGGAACAATTCGTTAGTTATCTAAAGAAATAGTTCACATAGATACAATGAACATTAAAGAAAATGCAACACATCCAATAAGATAAGTACCAAATCCGATGAAGTTGTTCAATTTCCTTATTACATTGAACAAAACATATACTGCAAACATCTAAAGAATAGTCTTACAATATTCACGATACATGCATGAACATATGTTGGCTCACTGAGCTTCTGATTATTGATAGAAATATATAAGTACACAATGACAATGGTGAGACACTAGCTCAAATAGTGGAACATTAAGTCACTTCTTGCTTCTCCAAGGAATGATATTCTCTCCTATGCCAACCTAGAGAAACAAAGGCTAGCTCTCCAAAGGCTAATCCTCCAAAATCCTTTTGCTTAAGTTATGAGGTTTCTTTTATAACAAGAGGAATGACCTTTCATATCCCCTATGACTCTTGAGTTACCCTAATGAATCTTGTACTTATAATGTGCCCTTTGGAATTCTATATGACTTTTGGACTTTTACTAAAGACTCTTTTTCCATATATGACTATGTGACTTTTCACATTCCACATGTGACTCTGGGACTTCCACATATTACATTTTTTCCTCTCCTTTTGATAATTAAATCATTACATCCACAAATGTTTTGGTAAGACACATGGAAACACATGATATTGTGATGACACTTTCATAAGTAATGACTGAAAATGATGACATGGACTTCATGATGAGATGGTAATGCCAAGTTGTTCTTTTGCTGCTTTGTCTTTAATATTCGTGAGAGGTATGTTCGGTGTTAAGTTTTGGCAGCTCAATGATAAATTATGACTATTGGACTAGAATCCTCATTCCGAGAGGACCAAAATTATCCTTTGAAGCACTGGATTTGGACAGAGGAAATCAAATTTTTGAAGTGAAACCCACAATGTCACATTTGATCAAGTCGGCCCGAAAGAGAAATTGGTCACCCTTGGAAGCCTATAAATACAAGTCAAGTGACCCTCATTTGGACGTCATCATCAAGCGTCTTCTTCTCCCTTCTTTGGATTGGTTCGCATAGGTCTAAAGTGAGTTCGTGGAATTTAGTTCGTACAAGTCCGAGGTTGCAGGGTTTGAAGCTTGCACATGTGATTAGGGTGTTTGGTTTCTAGCCACAGGGTTGACTCAGGGAATTTTTAGCTATAACTACAGGCACACAGGCTCATCCGTGTGGTTGGAGAATCTAAATCACACACGTAACTCTTCCTCCATGTAGTTGGGATCTAGGGTTTTATTTTGATAGATGATCACAAATCAGGAAAGCTAAATCTGATGAGTATTGTTGATGGGATCATATTTATGATATTGTTTGGTTAACATTGTTGGATATTTTTGTACGAGCTCATTGTACTCTTTGTTGAACATTTTATGACAGTCTAATAGAAGAAGAATTAAGGGGTTTTCCCCCATTCATTGACCAAATCTAGTGTCTCTTGTTGATGTGTTGATTGTCTCCTATTGTCATTGCATTATTGTTCTATCTTCAGTTATTATTGATTAATGAAAAGTATTAATTGTTATTGGAAGATTACTAATTGAAGAATTGAATTGGGTTAAAGTAATTGAAACAAAATAGAGCAGTGAAAAATTAAAATAGAATCAAATATAAGGTGAAGGACAAGCCCAAAAGAGACAAGAGTCGAAGTAATCATTTTTAGAAACTTTGAAGAAGCCTAGCTAATCAGGTCAAGATATCAACCTCTTACTTCAAGGAAAATGAGAATTACGTTGACTAATCTATCTTCCTTTCTTGGAATATTAGGTTAAAATTCATAACAAATGACAATGATGCTTTGGAATAAATTTAAGGAAAAGAACATGAGCCTTTGGAGAATGCTTCCACTGCTACCACAAACAAGTACAAGAAAGGTGAGATAAAATCAAAGAAAATTATAGTTGATGGTTTATAATATCATTTACTTGCTTATGTTGGAAATTTAAATAAGTCCAAGGACATGTATGATAAGCTGACTAATTTGAATGAGATCATCTCCTTGAAGGATAAACTCAAATATATGGAAATTAATAAAGGAGAGACTGTGCAATCCTATATCATGAGAATATCTCGTCTTAAAGATAAATTGCAGAGAGTTGGGGAAACTGTGCCTAACAGGGAATTGGTGATTGTAACCCTTATAAGTCTCCCTCCTATTTGGGAAGCCTTCATTACCACCATAAGAAATAACAACAATTTTTCGTCATTTGATGAAATTGTTGGAAATCTCACTCAAGAAGAATCTAGGATGATTTCAAGAGGGAGAATTCATAAGCACGGAGAAGAAGAAACCACCACATTTGTTACTCAAGATAAAAAGAAAAAGGGAAAAGGAAAAACATTTGATTCAAATAGGCCCTCTCCTGATTTAAAGGATTCTTACAGAAGATCAAGGGATGTTGAATGTTACAATTGTCACAAGCATGGTCACTATGCCCAAGACTGTCCGAGAAAGAGAGATGCTCCAAGATCCGATCAAAGCTACAATAATAACATACATGATGATAGAAGAAGAAGAAATGATGGAAGAATAAGTGATGATAGAAAAAGGAGAAATGATAGAAGAGAGAGAGATGATTGAAGAAGAAGAGGCACACTGGATGATCGTGAAGAAATTCCTCGTCCTCAAAAGAAGTCAAGAATCTCTAGGTATGAAAGTAACGTAGCTACTAGCCAATCTGAATACATTGTTATTGTAGCCCTCTCTAGTTCTTCTCTTCCAGATTCATATAGCTGGGTGGTAGATAGTGGGGCTTCTAGATACCTCACAGAGTATAAGGAAGTCCCCTCAAATTTGGTTGAGAGGGAAACAAGTTTGAATATTATTCTTTGGGACAAATCTACATATCTAGTGATGAGCTTTGGCACTGTCAAATTTGATTTGGACTATGGAAAATCTATTATTCCTCATGAAGTAATGTATTTTTTGGAATTAAATAAGAACCTAATATCTATTTCTGCATTGGAAGACAAAATAATGAGAATAACCTTTATTACTGGAAATGTACTAACCTAGTCGAAGAAATCCTGGATGAAATATGCCTTTATCTTGGGATTTAGAGTAGGAATACTACATAGCATCAATGGAAGAGATCTTCTATAAAAAATTATCAACACTAGTGAGCTATGGCACCAAAATAAAGGGAAGTCTAGGGGACTATTCCCCTCTAAAAGGATCAAGACCGATGATAATTCTAATCATAATGAAGTAGCTATGAGAGAACAAGTTTGGAAGGATACTATGGCTAAATAATTCATTATGAAGAAATATGTATGAGATGTTGTTCCAAGGGTGCAAGGTAAATTTGATGCAACTTTAAGATGGCTATTCAAGATGAATCATGATGCAGATGAAAGCTTTGAAAGGTACAAGGAAGAAGTGTGTTTCGAGCAATCTCTGGGGTTTGATGTACAAGAAATGAAGACTCTCATTAGCAGATTGAAGAAAACATTATGTGGCTTGAAGAAATCTCCCCGAGACTATGACCAAATTGACAATTACCTGGCGAAGTTTGGATTCATAAGAAGTAGTATCGATGTAGAGATCCACTTCAAATTGGTCCAAGGTATGACTTTGATTTTGATTTCATATATTTATGATCTATTCCTAATAGGTAGTGAAACTTTGATGGTTAAGCGTAAGAAATATTGTGTTTTGAGATATACTTCTAGAGATATGAGACTATATGAATACACCAATGAAGCTTGGGTTGAGAGACTCTGTCATGCTTTAACTGATGAGAACATTACAACATGGATTGATGTAACCCACTTGAGTAAGGGTCTGGGCTGATCGAGGACACTGAGCCGAATCTTCCCCCTACCTAAGCTTCGATGGTGAGGAATTGAGATGTAGGGCTCCTAAGGTTGAGGGATCTCTAGACATTAGGGTATCACCCATATTTGTCACCCATAGGGTGGAAGATGTTGCTCCCATATCTTGGTCTAGCAGAGTATACCCCAGTTGGCATATGTATTTCTCACCCATCTAGCCAATGGGTGCTGGCTCCTTGAGTTAGGAGTGATCCTTACTATTTATCGTAAGTGGCATCTTATTCAAGAAAAAGATGCAAGTGTTCTACCATTTGAATCTTTAGGGTCATGTTGGGAGGATCAATAGATAATAGGATAGGAATGATCCTTACCATTTATGGTAAGTGGCATCCCTCCTATTATCAGCAAGTAGTGGGATAGGTGTGATCCTTACCTCATAAAGTAAGTGGCATCCATCCTATTGTCTGTGGTTTCCTGGCTCGTAGCATTGGATCCTTGCTGGTAGAGTTTCATGGGTCATAGAATTAGCTCCCCACTAGTAGAGTTTCCTTGGTCATATCATTGGATCCCCATTGGAAGAGTTTCTTGGGTCGTAGCATTGGCTCCCTACTGGCAGAGGTTTCCCAGGTAGAAACATTGGCTTCTCAGTGGTAGTGATTCTGGGTGGTAGCAGTGGCTCCCCGATGGATAGAGGGTCGTAGATGAAGCTCCCCTATTATTCTTATTCTTTATATTTGAGATTTTTTTAGCAGATAGAGTTGATCAAAGATGGGACATGCTATGATGATAGGATACTTATGATAATCATATGATGTAGTTGGAATTTCTCCCTAACTGAGAGGGAGTGTTAATTTTTGGTAGCTTAGTTACAAATTATAACTATTGGACTATACTCCTCATTCCAAGAGGACCAAACTTGACCTTTGAAGCATGGGATTTGGACAAGGGAAAGTGTATTTTTGAAGTGAAGCCCATAATGTCACATTTGATTAGGTTGACCCAAAATAGAAACTGGTCACCCTTATAAGCCTATTTTTTTTTTTTCTAAATAAGACTGAGCTATTATATTACAGCAAGAACAAAAATTACATCAGCAGTATTACAACAGAGCCTAGGCCCTGTAAAACTTGTCTTAAGACAGACAGTAGACTCAGGAGTATTCATGTCCAGGATTACAAAAGATTGAAACCAAAGCGACATTCATGAAACCGACACATGGACTGAAGCACATGGAAACTAAAACAACAAAGACACATGGAGTCTGAAACAACTGTAGATAACCGACACTGTAACAGAGAAGGACAGAGATACATAGTGACAAAGTACAGACACATATAAGATAGCATAGGGAGCAGATAAAGAGAAAAATCCTTGCTGAGAAACCTGGAGCGCGAGCTGGGTGTGCTATTCATCATCGGTTGATTGCGGGTCGTCCTCCCTCTTGCAACGGGGAGGCTGGTGGATGGCCTTACCAGCGTTGCGTTGCACAGGTTCACTCGGGCCTGCTCCAGGATCTGGGGAGAGGCTGTCTTGAACAGGGCGCAGAATGTCAATGGCGGGAAGTTGCATGTCAACTGTGGGTGCTATCCCAGGAATCCGCGGAGGGCTGGCACGAGGAGCTTCATCTTCACCCCAAGGATTGCTGCAGTGCTCCACCGAAACCGTTACAAAGAAAGTGGAATTGGACAATGTACATGGAATGCGGTATCTTACCATTGGGTGCTCAGAGTGCCCACATTCCATTCGCTCTTGAAATTCCGCCGCTCTTCCTCTGCCCGGAGGCCTTCCCCTGGTTCGTCTGCGCTCAGAAGAAACTTCAATTGAGGAAGAGGGAGAAGGGGCATGCCTCTGAGACGGGGCTCTGCCACTATAACTACCACGCCGACTGATTCCCCGTTGGCGTTCTCGCTGCATGCTGGAAATGTGCGGGTGGCAAGTATGCTCACGCGAATTGTCACTCTGAACCAGACTACCAATCCTCAAACTAGACTGCGGGTAGCAAGTATGCAACACTGCCAATCTCCCAGTCCCGTTACCAGACTGCGGGTATGCCTCCAAATTGCCCAAATCTAAGGCCTCTAGACCATCACAGTCGCTCTCAGAACCTGAAGAGGAGCCGAAACAGTGAGCCTCCGCCACCTCCCTCAAGACCAGAACAGGAACAAACGAGAAATGCGGAAGAATGTCCGAGAACCTCTGGCTTTGAAGCGCCATGTTCCGGTTCTCAAGGCGAGCAGTTAATGGCGAAGGGACGCTTCTGCCATGAGCCATATCCCTCCTCCTTAAATGCTGCGTGCTGTAACATTTAGGGCGCGTCCTCCTGGTGTACGTGGCTTGTCCGGGCGGACACATGCCCTGCTGACAAGCCATTAGCCTTTCATAACTAACAACCACCCGCATCCGGGGGGGACCCTTATGAGCCTATTAATATAAGTCAAGTGACACTCATTTGGAAATCATCATTAAGCATATTCTTCTCTCTTCCTTGGATTAGTTCAGACATGTCTGAAGTGATTTCATGGAATTTGGTTCGTATAGGTTCGAGATTGCAGGGTTTGAAGCTTGCACGTGTGATTGGGTTTTTTGGTTTCTAGTCGCAAGGTTGACTTAGGGAATTTTCAGCTATAACTGCAGGAATGTAGGCTCATTTGTGTGTTTGGAACATCTCAACCACACACATAACTCTTCCTCCATGTAGTTAGGATCTAGGGTTTCAGTTTGATGGATGACTGCAGTTGATCGTAGATCAGGAAAGCTAAATTTGATTAGTATTGTTGTTGGGATCATATTTATGATATTTTTTGTTTGATATTGTTGGATATTTTTGTATGGGCTCATTTACTATTTGTTGAACATTTTATGACAATCTAATAGAAGGATAATTACAAAGGGTTTTCCCCTGGCCGTTGACCAAATCTAGTGTCTCTTGTTGATGTGTTGATTATCTATTATTGTCATTACGATACTGTTCTATATTCAGTTACTATTGATTAATGAATAGTATTAATTCTTATTGAAATATTGCTAATTTAGGAATAAATTTGGGCTAAAGTAACTGAAACAACATAGAGCGGTGAAAAATTAACAGTCGGTACTTCATCTTCATGAAATATCTACTTTTCTCTTCATCTTCACCCTCCAAGGGGCTGAATGATATGAAGTCTTCATGTGATCTTGATCCTTAATTTTCTATTGTGATCTAGTGTCCCTTCATCTTCTTGTTCACTGGTCATCTTGTCTTCACAACTTCCTAAGTGTCTTTTAGCATGGTCTCCTTCTTTTCCTTTCTGAGCATCATCTTGTCATGAAAAGACGACATAAGTCCAGATATATCCTAGTATAACTCTCTTCATGAAATCCATCAACTGGCCTCAAACTAGGTACTAGATAGGGAGGAAGGCTCAGGGATTGTGCAATGCATAACTCGATAGGCTAGGAGTGAGGTATTGATGCTTGTGACTATACAATTCCCAACACTAAAGGCCCATGAGATAAGAGTGCATATTTGAGGGTCATAATGAGGTAGGTTTCCCACTTTAACTACGAAATGTATAACATAGGAGAGATAGAGGTCCAGATAATTGCATAGTTGCACAGTTCAGGAAGGTAGGGAGATAGACTACTACTTGCAATTGTGCAATGCGGAGAAGGAGATTGGCTGGGAGGCAAGATTTCATACTTATGGAGGTCAAGAGGTAGTTTTTTGGCAGTATGAATATGCAATGCGCAGTCCTTGGAGGTAGTAATTTTGCATTGTCTAGTTCCAAGAGGTAGGGGTGCACACTTGAGGCTTGCAACTGCATAATGCACAATTCAAGAGTGTTGAGTGAGCTCAAGTTGGTCGAGCATGAGACTTTCCAGAATTTGACTAAATGTGGGATCAATGAGGTAGAGATTAAAACAAGTTTGGAATTGAACATGATCACACACTCAACGCAATCAATGAAACAACATTAAACACTCAACACACATAATCAACATGATCCCCTTAATGTGATGACAAAGCAACATTATCCTCCAAGTGCAACACTTAAGGTGTACTTTGTGACAACAATGATGACACCTATGAAAAAATGCTCAAGGATTGGGGAATGTGTCTAATGCATATCTTTATGATGTATGGAACACAATAATCCAGGAAAATGCATCAGAACAATCCTTCAAGAATGTACAAAAGAGTCCCTTTGACTTGATGCGACATTTTCCTAACTAAAAGACAACACTTGCGAAAGTAAGAGAAAGTGAAAATGACACTTTTAAAATATTAAATAAAGTGAAAGTGACACATGCTAGAGAAAAGATAGTCATGTGTTTTAAAATGCACTATGCTTATGGATTGTGCATTCATTGTCACTAATGATTAAGCAAGCCTTACCTTCAAGCGCTGTGCAATGCCTATCTAAGATTGCACCAAAAGAAGCATGCTTGTGAATTCATTGAAGACATAACACGTGTGAGAAAGAAACTTTGACACTTGGAAGAAGACTTAATACTTTGAAAAACATTAGATGACCATGATGTGACCATGGAACGATAGATCACAAGATCCTCAGTAGGCTCCAAAATTCAAGTGTAAGAAAATTTTAGAGGGTGTTTGTCACATCGACAACACTTGGCAATGCACTAACAGGACTCTAGCTTATTTGTTTAGGTCTTAGATTTAAGTGCAAGGTCTTCGTATTTCAGGAAGTATTGATTCAATGTATGAATAACCTTGGCTTCCCCATTTGACTTGATTATGGATATAGTCTCCTCTATTCCTTTTCTTCGGCAAACAAATTTACAAATCTTGCAAAATCACAATTGTTTAGATCCAGGAGAGGGTAATATAATAATGCAAGTTAAAGATAATCAAAGTATGAGTTTTCATCTCTAGTTTTTCTCCACTACCAACAGGCTTGTATAGTACCTCGATGAAGTTACTACAAGAACATAGGCATTTCTTCACTGCTAGGAAGCTTGAACAATACCCCATTGAAGTTACTTGCTTCACCTCTCTGTGCAGGAATCATTTCTCTTCTTTCACCTTTTATTTATTTTATTATAGAACTCTTCTTAGGCACTTATTTGTTTTACTGGGGTGGAAGAGGGATCTTGACTTATTGAGAGCATAAGAGGCTGTTCCTTCAGAGAAGGATACATATATACCTCTGATATAGGTTCGCATGCTATTGATTTCCCCTTTCCCTTCACTAATCAATTAGATTAGTAGGGCAGCCACCATTTAATTACAACACCGAGTCAAGGAATGAATATCCTAGAATCAATACGGACTTTATCATTTGACCAAAGGCTTTTCATTCAAATGGATCATATTTTCCATTCAGAGATCATTGACTTTAAATATATGTAAACCCAAGATAGAGAAGAGGATAAAAAATAAGGCAAGCATTGTTCGTCATCACAATTTCCCTTTTCAAACTTTGCCACATTGTATTTTGAACCAACAAGAGACATCTTTCATGCAAAGTACTATTAAGCAAAATATGAAAGAAAAGACAAAACAAAGAAACAAGACCAAAAAGGCAAGCAAGCGGAGGCTGAACATAAAGCAACGTGTAGAAAAAAGTAAGAAAACAAAATAAATACAAAGACTAGATGGAGAGAAAACATAGGATGAGTGAGAAAATAGAAACTAGAATACGACTAGACCTACTCCTAACCTAACCAATGAGAAGGTTAGGGTCAAGTGTAATGAGATTTCCAGTGTAACCACCGTAACTGCTCCTGACCTCCAAACACAAATATACCAATAATTAAAATTGACATAATGATGTGCAAAAGAGAAGATAAGCACTTGAATAGCTTACAAAAAATATCGAAGGTCTTGCCGAAAGGAAGAAAGAGGTGTCATAAAAACTAACCTTAACCATCTTGTAACCTTACCTTTTCGATGAGAACAATAGTCATACAAACCTCAAAGGCTTCTTGTGAATGTATCTTCATCAGTGTTGTCCTTCTTAGCAAGCATCAATAAAGATTGAAGCTTATTATTAGAAAATAGGCTCACTAAGTAAGATGCTTCTAGCTAGTCATATATTCGATCATGAAATTCAAAACAATCCTTTTGAAACCCCTGAAATTATTGAGAGAATGAACTTTCAATTAGCGCACTCAAATTATAAGGAGAATCGATAAGATCAATTGATGTAGAACAACTATCATTAGGTGTATTAATGGAAAAATGATTCATCAAGTGACAGTTGTTAGGACCAGTGTTATGACCAGATTGATGAATTAGCATATGAGATTCTCCATTCTCCATTGTTTTCCTTTGTGTTCTATTATATACCAAACTAGTAATACAAAAGCTTGATGAATTAGAAACAATTGTTGGCCTTGTAAATTCAGGAAGCTAATTTAAATAACATGTTGACAAAAATTTAGAAGGGTATATCAAATCAAACCTAGAATCCATATCAACATCAATGTTTTGATTCACTAAATGATTCAAGACTTCAATGCTGCTCAAAAGAATTGATTGAGATATAACAACAATTATTAGTTTAATAACATTCATGATGAATATTAGGAGCTGATTGTTTACCAAAGCACTTAACAAATATGAATTCTTCGGCCAATGTTGATCTTTATCTTTACAATTAGAATGGTAGGCTTCATATCTATGGTCATGCATGAAGGATATACATTCCAAGCCCGAATTCAATACAAGAGAATTGCATGGAAATGTATCAGCTAAAGCGTAATATTTTATTTGATCATAAACCAAATCTTGAAAGTTAGAAAAACTATATCCGAAATACCAAAAATATTTCAAGAAAGAGTTTGTATCTAGTGAAACAATATGGAGGAAATAATTCTATGAGGAAATCCAAATCTGACATGGTTCAGGAATATCACCAGGATCATGAGAACTTGACATAACCATTAATTAAAGTTGAAGTGCATCAACTTCCTGACAAGTTCCAAAACTTTAAAAAGTTGGATAACTACATTTTGAGAAGTGAGTCAGATCGCAAATTGCATGTAGACAACTACTATCAGTTAAATTAATAAGATCATTATTATCCAGATGGAAACTATTTACAACACTAGTTTGATCATATTCTACAACCTCAAAAAACATGTTACTTAAGTCATAAGATCCTTCTAATTGTAAATATAGAGATGTATGAATTAGAGAAATATCATGAGCAACCTAATTTGAAGAGTTTCCCTCATGCAAAACAAAATATTGCAAGGAATGGGATGGATGCTCAATGATTTCATTACTTTCTTCTTCATCATGGATAACCTTGCTACCTTGTGTCAATTTATAATTATTCAAATTAGGTTGTAGATTCAAAGAGCATGACATATTTTCATTACAAGCCATAAGACACAAGGAATAATGAGCTGAAGAAGAAGTTTCCATAAGAAAATATTCTTTAACCAAAACAGATTTAAGATAACAATATTTCGAAACAAAACATTCTTGAGAAACTAAAATACCAGTTGATGCACTTGGGAATTTATCATCATATACATCAATGGGATCGTCATCATCAAAATTTTGGTTGCCCAAGACTTTAGCTAGAGTAGGAAAATTATTTTCATTTGATTTATTGTTGAGATTAGTGGATTCTAAATTAGCTGATAATGAAGGAACATTATCTAGACATAAAGGACTTTGAAAAGAGAAGAAATACCAAAATAATCCTCACCTTTATGCTCCTCTATTTACATAATATTACTACCTTACACCTGATCACTGCTTGTATTTGGAAGAGATTGATCAAGTAGATCAAGGAACAAGGGATCATGAGAAAGAGGTGATAGAGGATAACAAGTATTCAAATCAGATTTAGGATTGAATTTATGAGTGTTAATATCTTCTTAAAAAGTGGAGAGATCAATATTCACTTTAGGCATCATAGAACATTCCAAGGTTTACTCCATCATTTCTGATTCATTGAAATTAGATGAAGATTGAAGAGATAGATCAACAATTTGATTTTCAGATTTACCAACTTTGACATCATCACAAGGAGGTACCCACATCGGGACTAAAAAGGGAGGAGGACAAGGAACAAAAGGAATAGAAGGTTCCTCCTCTAAAATTAGAGGTCTCTCATGATTTACAAAATTTGGGGAAGAAGAATCATCAGGGGGTTTAGATTCACCATGAAAAAAGACATGAACTGAACACTCAATTTTTTTTAAAAGAAATCCCAATCCATATCTTCATGAAATTCATAACATAGGTGAAGGAATTGATTAGAAAAATCCTCAATGATTAATCAAGGTTCATTCTTAGTTTATTAATATTATTAAGGACATCCTAGTAGTCATACTTTTCTAAGGCTAAATGAATCTCCTTGATGAAGTGTTCAAAAGAATGAATGGAAGCGAGTGGTAGGGTATGAAACCATTGGTTAACTCAACCTTCAAGCATGAGGAAGAAAAGAATACAAGCCACATATTCACACTCAATTTCATAATGTTCATAGAACTTAAGAAATAGAGATGCCTCCTCGGCTATGGATGTATCACCCTCGCCATCAAACTTGAATTGAGACGAGTAATAAAGAATTTCAACAGAGAAAAACGTTTACCATTGGATCTATTGGAAAAACAACCTAGGAGTATGATTTGGGGATGAACCATCTAAGATAAGAGATTCAAAATAGATTCAATGGGCACAACTTGTTATCTGGCCCTCCTTCTAGTGTCAGCTATTGATAGTTCTCGAAATATATCAACCAAGGGGGTCTCCCCGATGTGAAGTCCCAACTAGACCTCAGACCATTTGGAGAAGGAGCCCCATCCGGAGTATTGGCTTGACCACCATAACTCTAAGATTTTCCTTGGCTGCAATGAATCACATAAGAAAGTATGCACATAACCTTTGAAATAAACAAGTAAGTTGACATTATGAAACACCAATTACAATTTGTAAAAGGAGACTTTCACAAGAAGGAGGTAAAGACTCAATCTCTAGAAGGAAAATAAAAGAAATATGCTAAGAGAGGCACATCAGAGAAATGAAAGATTCATTAGTTATCTAGTGAAATAATTCACATAGACACAATGAACATTAAATAAAATACAACACACATTCAACAAGATAAGTACCAAAGCTAATGAAGTGGTTTAATTTCCTTAGTACATGTGAACAAAACACATACCACAAACATCTAAAGAATAGTCTTACCATATTCACAATACATGCATGAACATGTGTTGGCTTAGTGAGCTTCTGATTATTGAGCGAAAGATCTAAGTACACAGTTACAATGGTGAGAAACTAGCTCCAATAGTGGAACATTAAGTCACTTCTTGCTTCTCCAAGGAATTATCTTCTCTCCTATGCCAAGCTAGAGAAGCCAAGGCTATCTATCCAAAGGCTAAGCCTCCAAAAGCCTTTTGCTTGAGTTATGAGGTTTATTTTATAACAACAGGAATTATTTTTCATATCCCTTATGAATCTGTGTTACCCTTATGATTCTTGGACTTGTAATGTGCCCTTTGGACTTTTATATTACTTTTGGACTTTCCCTAAAGACTCTTTTATCCATATATGACTACGTGACTTTTCACATTCCACATGTGACTCTTGGACTTCCACATATTATGTTTTGTCCTTTCCTTTTAATACTTACATCATTACATCCACAAATGATGTGGAAAGTCACATGGACACACATGACATTATGATGACATTTGCATAAGTCACAAATTGACAATGATGACATGGGCTTCATGATGAGATGGAAATGCCAAGATGTTCTTTTGCTGTTTTACCTTTAATCTTCATGAGAGGTCTATTTGGTACTTCGTCTTCATGAAAGATATGATTTACTATTCATATTCACCCTCTAAGGGGATGAATGATACAGAGTCTTCATGTGACCTTGATCCTTCATTTTCTATTGTGATCTAGTGTCCCTTCATCTTCTTGTTCACTAGTCATCTTATCTTCACAGCTTCATGAGTGTCTTCTAGCATGGTCTCCTTCTCCTCCTTTCTAAGCATCATAATGTCATGACAAGATGAGATCAGTACGAAAATATCCTAGTCTAAATTTCTTCATGAAATCCATCAATTGACTTGGAAATGGGTACTGGACAAGGAGGAAGACTCAAGGATTGTGCAATCTGCAGTTTGAGAGGCAAGGAGTGAGGTACTGATGCTTATGATTATGCAATGCACAACATTGGAGGCCCAGGAGACACGACTGCATAGTTGAGGGTCACAATGATGCAGGTTTGCCCATTGTAACTATGCAATACACATTTTAGGAGAGAGAGAGGGCCAGAGAATTGCGCAGTTGCACAGTTCAGGAAGGCTAGAGACAAACCACTGCTTGCAATTGTGCAATGTGCAGAAGCAGATTGGATAAGAGGTAAGATTTCATAATTATGAAGGTTAGGAGGTAGTTCTTGTGCATTGGGACTATGCAATGTGTAGTCCTTGGAGGTAGTAACTTCTTATTTCATTGTTTCAGGAGGAAGGGATGAATGCTTGAGGTTTTCAACTGCACAATGCACAATTCAAGAGGGAACAATGAGCTCAAGTTGGTTGGGCATGAAACTTTACAAAATTTGAATAAATGTGGGATTAATGAGGTAGAGATGAAACCAAGGTTGGACTTGAACATGATCACACACTTAGCACAATTGACGATATAACATTAAACACTCAACACCCAGAATCAACATGACCCCCTTAATGAGACGACAATAAAACATTCTCCTCCAAGTGCGACACTTAAGATATACTTTGCGATGACGACGACACTAGTGAAATAGTTATCAAGACTTGGGGAATTTGTCTAATTCATATCTTTAATATGCATGAAACACACTAGTGTAGGAAAATGCATCAGATTTTCCCTTCAAGAATGTACAAAGACTCCCTTTGACTAGATGGGACATTTTCCTAACCACATGATGACACTTGCAAAAGTAAGAGAAAAGTGAAGACATCACTTGCAAAGGATTAAAGAAAGTTAAAGAGACACATGCAAGAGTGAAGATAACATGAAAACAACACATTCTAAAGTGAAATCAAGGAAAAATGATAGTTGCGAACGTGAAAGCGACACTTGTGAAAACAAACGTGAACCAAAGAGACAGTTGAGGAAACTCACTGAAATAGAAGTATGATTGCAATCAAAGTGAGGGATACTGCCAATGGAGGGTGCGCTTGATTTTCATCATGTATTGCAAAATACACTATGCTTATGGATTGCATAGTCACTGTCACTAGTGATTGCGCAAGCCTTATCTTCAACAACTACATAATGCCTATCTAAGCTTGCATCAAAAGAAGTGTGTTTATGAATTCATCGAAGGCAAAACGTGTGTGAGCAAGTGACTTTGACACTTAGAATAAGACGTAACACTTTTCAAAACATTAGACCACCATGAAGTGACCATGGAACGACATATCACAAGATCCTCAGTAGGCTCCAAAATTCAAGTGTAAGCACAATTTTGGACGGTGTTTGTCGCAATGACAACAGATGGAAAAATACCATTCCACTGAAAACTGTAAATAACAATGAGGTTATCTCTTTCCTTGAACAAAATATTATTACTAGGTTTGGTATTCTTGATTCGTTAGTTTTTGACAATGAATTTTACTTTTTTTCCTTGAAATTAACTAAGTTTGTTATTAATAAAGGGATTGAAATTAAATATTATATAAATTATTACCCATAGGGAAATGGTATAGTAGAGTCCAATAATAAAAGTATAATTTGAATTAATAAAAATATTGTCGAAGAAAACCAACGTAATTAGCATAAAGATGTTCCAAATGCTTTGTAGGTAGATCAAGTTACACCAAAGGTAGGCCTTAGAGGACTCTCAATTCTTCCTTGTCTATGGAAAGGAAGCTATTATCCCCAATAATGTATTCCTTCCTTCTTTTTATCTTGATCAATATGTTAGAGATGAACCCTACCCGATAATGCAAAACATACTTGTAAGTTTGTTAAAATTAGAAGAGGAACAAGAAAAGGCTAAAGAAAAATTTATTATTCATCAACAGATTGTCAAAAAATGGAGGACATATCTGTCAATCTATATATCTATATATATACATTTTATTATTAATACAAGGTATGTAAACTTGTGAGATGAAGACACTATATGTGTAGGATTAGACTCTACCCTAATAGAAAAAAGACTGCAAACTACAAAGTGAACTCATAATCAAACACAACTCAACAAATTATCTAACAATAGAAGAGTACATTGTTCACTAGAATTAGAATCTTCATGAATTGTAAAAATCTTTCGCTTTTGATAATAAGAGTCTTCATGAAAAGTTTATTCTGTTCATTGAATAAAAATTTAAGTGAATGCTTTCTTGTAGCTAGGAATCAACTTACATAAATGGAAAACACCACACTTCATAAACTCAAAGCAAGCTAATTCAATCTTGGCAATGACAATGTACTTGATCACCATCATGCTACTAAGATCCCATTATCACCAAGTTATATTTTGACATGGATGATATTTTTTTTTCTCCGAGTCATTATTCCTATCGTTAGCAAGCTTTGATAAAATGAAACATACTTGCATAAAGGAAATAAATGAAGACATATGAAATAAAAGGCTACCATGATTTGGTCAGAGCTGAATTCTCCCAAGAGCAAGGTAGAAACCTACTCTATAATATTGTAAACTAAATGAAGGAGTACTATTAATAAAATAAGAGAATGAAAAATTATGTGAAGAGAAATACCAAGAAATTTTATTTTATTCCAGCATAATTTGGACAGACGCTCCAAGAGCCCCCTTTGTTATCCTATTCTCAAAGCAACTTTATATATAAATGAGAGTGCCTTCTCCAAGAGTCCCCCTATTTTGAAATGGAGAAGGCACTCTCATCTATATATAAAGTTTCTTTGAGAATATGATAAACAATAATTAATTTAGATACACAAATCTCTCTTGTGGTTGCAACCATTTACTAATAAGTAGAAACTAAAAATCAACTAGTAAATAATTACAAGATCTTTGCTAATAATTCAAAACTAATCAAACTAATCTTGTCTATGGTCCAAGATTCTTTCCACATCCAAGATATTTGATGATGATCCAAATCCATGACAAATCTTCAATGGTTGAAGATGAAATTCAAATTTGAGGCTAGGTGGTGAAAATATGTATTTTTGGAATCTCCAAATATACTTGATTATCACCAAACTCATCAAACATTCAAGGATAAGTAAAAACATGTTATTTTTCTAAGATACAATCGTAAACTCACTTAAAATACTAAAATAAATGCATTGGAAAATATGGAACCTAATTCAAAATATAAATATTAAAGTGGTCTTAATTCAAGGTTACAAATTGAAAAACAAGGAAAAGGATGTGAAATAATGGTAAATTTGAGGACTCAACAAGATCCTCTTTTGATCACAAAGACTTTATTGTCAATGATTTAATTCTTAAATGGCACAAATCCCATGAGAGTAAAGTAAAACATACTAAATATTTAAACCTTCGGGTTGAGGCCATTTCAAATCTCCCATGAATGGTAATTTCTTGAAGAGGTTCTAAGCATGAAATACTTTATTTCTACATTTTTCATTTATTGTGTACATACTATAGTTATTTCATTCATATTTGAATTTTCTTGAAATTTTTGAAATTTCTTTTTGCTTTGTTGATTACTAATTAAGTTATTGATTTGTTTGTGCAGAGTTTCCTTAATTATTGGTTGTTGTAATAGGAAATATTAATGGATATTAGTTGGAAACAATATTCTCTCCACAAATCTTCAAGGAAGATTTATCTAAAAAATATCACAATAGTCTGATATTTCGAAGAATACCATTGCAACAAATTTTTATATTTAGGCTATACTTATTTTTCCAAAGTTTACATTGTAAAGAAAATCACTGTAGTTCCATTTTTGTAAGAGATCTACACTTATAAACAATTAAATCGACTAATGAAAAACTAGAAGTGGAAAATTGTCTTAAGGTTGCATTTTTATACTTCAATAGTTTACTAAACAAAACAACTCATGTACCACCCCACTTCTTAACACACATATTTAGAATTATAAATCATAAGGATGAAATAAATTTCTTAACAAAAAGAAGGAAGTTGCACTTTAAGTGTTGGAAGGATAAGCAAACCTGTTGTGGTTATGGATGTTCACTAGTAGTGGGGCCATGCTTGTATGGTACTAAGGCACCTTTTTCAGGGCTATGGACACTCACAGGAAATAAAGCAATTCCAGGTAAGAGAGGATGAAGAGAAAAAACATGTAAATATTGATGGAAAGAAAAAATATGGCCTTGTTGGTTAGACTAATTATAATAATAATAATAATAATTACTAATTATTATTTTTATTATTTTTTAATTAAAGAGGCTTTTAATTACAATAAAGTTACATACTTTGGAGTGTTAGAGCTCAACAGAGACTGGCCATGAACATGGGACTAACGCTAAAAGAGCAGATTGTGAAGGCAAGCATGGGGAGGTCTCTGCTCATAAAGGAGAAACCAAAGAACCTCCTAATAGTTATATTGCAACAAAATAAGCATAATAGTATCTAAAGCTGAGAACAACAACACATAAAAACCATAGAAGATGCTACCTTGATAGATTTTCAATTGCATCTAGTGCTTAGGGGGACCCTCCTTGTACACGGGGTATGGATTGTATTAGTATGGGTCATCTGGCAGAGGGAGACCAGAGGAAATTGTATGGATGGAGGAGGCTAGAAAATTAGAATTCCGTTGGAAAGAGTCACTTGCCTAGCCACCATGACCGTTGACCTAACCACCTTTGCTGTAGGAGGGGCCCGAACTAGCAAAAACAAGCTTCGACTTGTCACAATACTCAGATCGCTAGGGAAAGGGGCTATGAGGCCTATCGTGGGGAGATTATACAAGAAAAGGAGAAAGCAAGGAATCTTCCATTGTTTCATTCGAGGGAGATTATGAACCCTGAAGCTACATGCCCAGGAGACTAGCAATGGGGCAGTAAGTTGACTTTGCATGACGTAAATAAAATTCCATATTAAGGAAATTTCCTTTTGGAAACACATTGGTATCTTCCTAATCCTTGGAATGGTGGCCAAGGAAGTTACACAGAGCCCAAAGATGGTTGCTCATGACTCAAAGCTACCATGCTTCTGTGTCTTCCACTATTTGTCTATAACATTGCAACATACTGCAATCAAAATGCTTATCCCCGTGCCCATGCTAGGGAGGGAGGGGAGGTCTACCTCTTCCTCAACCACCTTTGCTAGACTACCCATGTTCTCATACGATGATTGTAGAATAATAGGATGAAATGCCATGATACTAAGGAAAGCTCCACCTGCACACAACTGAGGGAATGGATGGTAATGTTGAGAGCACCCAATCTTTTAAAAATGCTTTTGGGGCGCTAGATGACAAGTTGTATTGGCATGCACTTAATGCACTTTAAATGCAGGAGGGTGGTGGACTTGAGACCACCACCTCGCTCCAGATCCAAGACATGGTGGAAGGCGAGCCAATAGCACTGCCGGAAGCCCACCCCATTCAATATATGCACTGGATTCATAGAGACCATTAATGCCTTGAGCTATCAAACTGACACCCTGATCTAGGGGTAGACTAAAATAATTTAATTAAGTAAGCTTTGCAAAATTAATATTTAGTGCTAATTATTTAGATTCACAAGCCTAATTTTCGCAAGTATGCAATATGCTAGATTCTTATAATATTAAAAAATTGAAATGAAATACTTATTTACCATCTTTCAAATAAAAGCCTTCCTAAATTATTAAATGGAAGATATAATTAGTTCACTCAATTAATCACCAATTGTTGCAACATGCACAAAAGCCCCCCAATATGATATGAAGATTTCATAAAATAATGCGGGCCCTTATTATTATTATTATTTTTAATTATTTAACTCATATTATAACACAATTGTGCATATTTTATTCTTATTTACCTAATATATTTCATAGATTTCTAACTAGTTTCAATGATTTTCCCTTGAGGAACCAACCTTTTTGATTGAATTTCATCTTTATTGTATTTTTGCAAAATTTCAAAACTTTCTAAAGGGAAAAACATGTATACGAATAATCTAGGCTTAATTCATAATTCCTAAGTTCAATGAAGTCATATGTTGAATACCCTGACATGTGTAATCCAAATCTTGATCAAGAAGAAAGAACATTAGTAGAGATTTCTTCCAGATGTCAGATGTGGTGCTAACACCCAAATCTGGATGCATTTCCAACCAATCTTCTTAGCAACTGGTAGAGGTCACATGTCATACATATGAATTAGGTTGTAATCCTTGAATTTTAGTTCTTCTATTTCCTCCGAATGCTGGATAATAGTTATGAGCCCATTTTTTTCCTTTTATTTTTTTATTAACATCCTATCATCCATGCTAGAATGGAAGCAAAGTTGTATCACTGATGTGGTATTAGTTTATGAGTCATATGAATGTGGAAGTTGAGTTGGATAATTCACATAGCAATGATGGCATCATATCTGGAATCCAGAGTAAGTGTTTATGCATGCCTACTTAACACTTTAGATGTCCATATGTTGGATTCACTAAACCATGAATGATCACATTCAGATCTAGGACTTGGAATATACTAGTTCATCGGAAAATTCTCAAATATCTAGATGCTAGATTACCTCATCTCTCGAATGCATCCATATCAAAAAGAACAATTGTGACATATCAATTTAATGTTTTGAATGCCGAGATGTCAGATTAGCTCATTTCTCAAATGCATCTAGATGTGAGAAGAATTGGTATAGTGTGACATTGTGATATTCCATATGCCTGGAGCTTAGATGAGCTTTCAATTGTGTTTGCATCCATATTTGGGACCAAGTCATTGGAGGGAGGTTTAAGTAATCTATATACCTAGATATCCATGTATATGGATGGGTGTAACATATTTGGATATTTTCATTTAAACTTCCAAGTCATCTGTTGAGTTACTCATCATATCCTTTGTTAAAAATAACATGTCATCTTGCATGTCAAAGTTATCATGTTATTGAGGTTATATTGTTATGATAAGTCAAGATAAAAATTTGATGGTCCATGAGCCACATTGTGCTCCATAAGACACAATACACATTGGGTCAATAAAACACTATAAACCAAATACTTTAGTTTTACCACAATCTAGCAAGTTTAAAGTGGCTAACAACATTTTGATTCACCATAATGTTTCATTTGCAACCTAGCACGTTTGAATATGACTTCATGAGATTAAATCAAGTTAAATAATAAATCATAAAAGGATAAATTGTGGGAATTAATAGAATATTGTGTGCTTTATTTTAAATCATTTATTTTTTATTGAATCTCTAACAAACACTAACTTTGCTCATTTTATTTTTTTGCATATTTTTAGGTTGAAGGAAATAATCTTGAAGATTGGGAGTATGAGCAGAGAATAAAGGAAGATGAATCATGCTTGTGGACCAATAAAAGACAAGATACGTTCAACATTTTGAATCAAATACAATAGAAATTTTTTTAATATAAATGAAGAAGACTTGTAGCAATGTTATTAATAGAGGAAAATAATTAGATGATTTTTCTCAAGATTTTTTGTTAAATTATTGAAACTATTGTAAAAAAAGGATTTGAGGAATTTGAATGAATAGATGAAGTAATAAACTGGTATAAAGACTAGCCCTTTCAATAGAAAAACGATTGGAGAACTCTGTAATCATTGTTGCATATTTTTATCAGTTTGAATATCATTTTGAAGACATGTAAGCTGGAAAATCCAGATTTGTAACCTGTACATTTATGTCAAGGTTTAGGAAAGGATTGAATACTTCATGGTTGGAAAACTCGGTATGGTAGTTTTTTTTTTTAATAAATAAAATCATCCTCTCTCAGCTCAAAGGAAAGAGTGAGGGTCAATACAACAATACTCATAGGAACAAAGCCATTACAATTACAACAATATCTATCATCATCATGCCATTCATAGGGATTTCAACTTGGGTGGGGATGATACCAACCATTCTACCCAACCACCCAAGATAACACCCATAGACTACCTGGTATGGTAGCTTACATTAAAGAATCTTAAAATTTCTTTCTTGTTTCTTTATAATTTTTTAACAAGAAGTAAACATATACATAATACATTATATATTATTTTAAATAACTATTTTTTTAAAATGTTACAATATTATATTTGAGCTTATTCATTACTTGATTTAGTGAATTATTTCCAATAATCATATAATTAACCTTGTGTCTGTTTTTGAAATTATATATAACCAACTCCTAGATATCTAGGAATACATTACATAGTACTATATATTAGTTATAATACACACTTACATACATATATGTACAATTTATATTAGTGTTAGGTCATTTATTTTCCTTTTGGATTGACATTTTGTCACATCCAAAACCTTTTGTTAAGGCAACCAAGTCCACATACTAGTGAATATATCTATACAAAATGAGTATAGGTCCAATATATATATATATATATATATATATATATATATATATATATAGACACACACACACACACGAGAAAAACACCCATAATTTCATTCATAGAAAATGAGTGAACTTACATTCCATATATACACTTCAAGAGTGTATTCAAATAAATCTCATCATTGATATCTGTGAATCATATTAGGGAAAAAACTATCTTAAGAGATAAAGTCCTTACAATTTTTCAAACAATTCAAAAACTAGAAAGTTTGTGCTTACAACATATAAACAATGAGAGAAACTATTCATGTGCAAGAGAAAAATATTAATTCAAAAAATATGCAATAACAATAACAATATGGGGGCTACATGGACACAACAATAACAATAGGGGCCTACACTAACAATAAAAATAAGGGGGCTACACTAGTATTATAGGGACCTAACATGCCCCTCTCCATCAAAAAAGTGTTGTCCTCAATACTTGAGTAGTTATGGATGCTTCTGTATAAAATTCTCATCCTCCCATGTGGAATCTTCAACAAGTAAGTTCTTCCACTTAATGAGATACAATGAAATTGATCGATTCCATAGCTGTTGGGTTCTTGGTTCTGTGACTACTTCTGGCTCCAATATGATTTTTCCTTCTTTGTCAAGTTCTGGAAATACTGTTTGAACTAGAAGCTTGTCACATATAAACTTCTTTAAGCATGAAACATGGAAAGCTGGGTGTACTCGGGAAGATGCAGGAAACTCTAGTTTATATGCCATAGTATCAATCTTTTTGCAACACCTTGTAAGGACCATAATAATTGGGTGATAATTTATTATCCTTCTTGGCTTGCTTGAGGGACATTTGTTTATATGGTTGTAGTTGTAAAAATACCCAGTCACCTACATAAAACTTCTTTCGCTATGATGCTGATCTTCCTGTTGTTTCATTCGATTCTAGCCAGAGTGAGGTTATCCTTTAGGAGTTGGAGAAGTTGTTGTTGATGCTCGATGTGATCTTCCACTTCTTGAACATTAGAATTTTATTTTAAAGATGATGTGATGGATGATGGAAGGTATCCATAAAGTGCCATAAATTGGGTCATTTTTGCTGCAGTATGGAAGGGAGTGTTATACCACCATTCATCTAGAGGTAACCACTTGACCCATTGTGTTTGTTTATTAGATAGAAAACAACAAATATATCCTTCCAAACATTTGTTCACTATCTCAGTTTTCCCATCATTTTGAGGATGATAAGATGAAATATGAGCTAATTGAGTACTAAGATAAGAGAATAATTCCTTCCAAAAATTTCTAGTGAAAATGGGATCACTATCACTTACAATAATCTTTGGGTTTCCATGCAGCTTTTGAATTGTTTCCATAAATTCAGTGGCAATTGTACTAGCTTTAAAAGGATGAGATACTGCACAAAAGTGTGCATACTTGGCAAGTCTATCAGCTACCACCATGATGACACTCTTTACTTTAGACTTGGGTAAACCTATGATAAAATCTATTAAGATCTCCTCCCAATGTTGACTTGGAATGACTAAAGGTTGTAACAGACCTGGGGTCTTATTGTCTCAACTTTATTTTCTTGGCAAACCAAAAATTATGCCACAAACTTCTAAATATTAGATTGAAGGCCATCCCAAAAAAAATCGTTCTTGACCTTGTGGTAAGTTCTTAAAAATATTGGATTCCCTCCTAAGGGAGAGGTGTGCAATTCCAACAAATTTTTTTGTTTGAGTTGCAAATTCTTTTAGAGATATAAGAAATCTTTATACCATAATGAATCTTTTTTCTAGATAAATGTATTAGACGTACTGGGATCTTGCTACAACTTTTGAATGAGTGTCCACATCTCTTCGTCATTCTTCCATTCATCCCTTGCTTCAGTTATCCGGTCAGGTTGGATAATAGAAATGGCACATAGAAATGCTTCCATCCTCATCCTTTCTCAAGAGTGCATCAACAATAACATTTTTCTTCCCTTTTTTGTAGATGATTTAAAAGTCATAACTCAACATATTTGTGACCCATTTTTCTTGCTCTTCTGAAGATAATATTTGTTCCAAAAAGAAGTTAAGACTATCATGATCGAGTTTTACCTTGAAGTGTCTTCCCATTAGGTAAGGTCGCCATTTCTTTAGTGCATGTACTATTTCCAACATTTCCTTATCATAAATAGGTTTGTGTAAATACTTTCCCTTGATTGGACGACTTTCAAAAGAAATAGGTATTCCTTCTTGCATTAAAACAACACCAATTCCATTTCATGAAGCATTAAATTCCACAATAAAGGTTTTTGTGAAGTCTAGTGTAGCCAAGATCGGTGCTTGGCACATTTCCTATTTAAGATGTTTAAAGGCCTTGGTTACTTCTAGAGTCCACGAAAATTCCCATTTCTTTAGTAATGTTGTTAGAGGCACTGCTATTCTCCCATAATTCTTAACAAACTTGTGATAATACCCTGTCAACCTGAGAAACCCTTGACTATGCTTTAGGGTTGTGGGGATTTTCCATTCCTTAATGGATTTAATTTTGTTAGGGTCTACTTTAACACCCTCATGAGACACAATATGACCCAAATATTCCACCTTCTGTACTCCAAAGAAAAATTTAGAGATTTTTGCATATAATTTTTCTCCTCTAATAGTTTGAGCACCCTATCAACATGTTGAACGTGATCGTTCCAAGACTTGTTGTAGATTAGCATATCATCAAAAAATACTAACACAAATTTTCTAAGGAAAGGTTTGAAAATGGTGTTCATCAAACCTTGAAATGTGGAAGGTGCATTAGTAAGGCTAAAAGGAATGACCAAAAATTCATAATGAACTTCATGAGTTCTGAATGTTGTTTTCATAATGTCTTCAATCTTCATTCTAATTTGATGATATTGTGAATGAAGATCCATCTTGGTGAAGTAAATTTCTCCATGTAATTAATCCAAAAATTCATCGATGACAAGAATGGAAATTTATCTTTAATACTGAGCTTGTTGAGCTCCCTATAATCCAGACACATACGCCATGATCCGTCCTTCTTGTGCATCAATACTACTGGAGTAGAGAAATAAATTTGACTAGGTTGAGTTATACTGGCCTCTAGCATTTCTACAACCATACATTCAATTTCACTCTTTTGGGCATAGGGATATATGTAAGGACTGATGTTTGAAGGAAAACTTCCTGGAATCAACTGAATAGCATGATCATAATCAAAAACAGGTGGGAGACCTTTGGGAATCTCAAATACCTTGGAATGATTGTCCAAGATTTTTTGGAGATCTAGAGAAATAGATAATTTTGATGTTTGAACCTCTAGTGACCATAATTGTGCAATTATGCCCCGTTTCTATTTTTTCAAAATGTTTTCACACCATTAGAGCTAATTATATTCCATGGTTTCCCTACGTTACCCCTTACTTCAACTTCCTTCTCAAAATAATTTCATGAAAAGTTCTTGAAAATTAAAAGTTATCGTCCCAAAAGATTGTAACCATTGGACTCCTAATACAACATCAACACCACCCATTGGAATGGAAAGAATTGGACTATTCAATACTTATCCCCCCATGGTTATCTTGATATTATGACACTTTCCTGAGCAATTTATAGTTCCTCCATTTTCAACCATCACTTGATACTCTGGTGCTAGATATAGGAAGCAATTCAATTCCTTGGCTATTTTACAATGAATAAAATTATGGGTACTACCTGAATCAATCGACACTATTAACTTTTTATTCTTGATATGTCCCTCTATCTTGAGAGTTTAGGGAGGTGTAATTCCTATCAATGCATTACAAGTTATGGTAAGACTCATTTCTTCTTTCTATGGGGTTGGTTCCTATTGTATATCCTCTTCTTTCGATGTTCCTTGTTCCTTTTCTTCCTCCTCTTCAAAATCTATGTAAAATAATTTATTCTCAGCACACTTATGACCTTTAGTGTATTTTCTATCACAAATTTAACAAATCCATTTTACTCTTTTTTCTTTCAATTTTTGTGGTGTCAACCTTGTAGGTTGTGGAAGGCTAGGATCAACAACATTTCCATCTTTATAGTTGTGATTGGTAGACTTCCTTGTTGCCATAATTTTGCTTTAAATTTTTATTGCCACCCTGAATGCCTTCTCCAATGAATCATGTTCCCAAAGGCGAACCTCATGTTGAATGTTATCCTTTAAATTCCTTATGAAGACATCAATCCTATGATCATATGGAATCATTTACCCTAATATTCAATTTTTGGAAGTCCTCAATGTGCTCCACCATTGAACCCTTTTGTTTGATATTTATTAATTGGATAAAGAAGGTGTTTCTCTTTGTATCCTCATAATGTGCTATCATTTCCTCCATAAAAATTGACCAAGTGAAAACTGGTTAATGAGAAAAAAATCCATCGATACCATACAAATTGATTGTGTTCTAAATATAAAGTTGTAATGCATACCTTTTGTGTGTGTTGCACATTATGGATATCAAAATATTGCTCCATCTATATTATCCATGTCACCGAATCCTTGCCATCAAAATTCCTCATATCGATCTTTGGAATATGGTGGGTATTCAATCCAAAGTTGAAGTCTCTAAAATCATGATTAACATTCCTTTTGTTTTCATCATGAGATTCATCTAAAAACTTTTCGTTGTTAGGAAGAATTTCTTGTAGGAACTTTGTCAAACCTTCATTCAAACCTTCCATATTCACTTTTAATACATCCTTCTAACCTTCCATGTCTTCTTCTAATCCATCCTTCAAAACTTCCATGTCTGATTTTAAACCATTATTCAAACCATCCATCTTAGCTTCCATTTCATTTTTGGTTACTCTTTGCGAGAGCAAAATTTGTTGCACTTGGTCTCGTAATTTTGATATATCATGTTGCATTTCTTCCTCTTCTTCATGTGTCATAGTAGATATTTCTGGTTTCTTACTAGGTGTTTCCATTTTCTTTCTTCAAGTCATTTTGGAATCAAACAATAATATTTATGCTTCACTATGCCCCTTGAATCACTTCAAATTGTTTTTTCAAACAAAACTTATGAAAATTTTAAAAAAATATTGCTTTGTAGGAGCTCGACATTGAATCTGTTGTAGCTATGCAATTTCAGATCTCCAAGATCTGAAATTTTGTTTCATGGTAGCCCTCTAAGCCTTATTTTGAACTCCACAATTCATACAGAGTTTGGAGTATTCAAAAATGAGTTATGCCCATTTTCCCACATTGGTCTGATTATAAACTGGTTTAGTAGAGCAAACTTGTACAAAATGCCTCATATCATTGTTTTGAAATTCGACTTTGAAAATGATACACGACAAACTAAATTCCATGCAATTTTAGTCAATTATTATGAAATTTAAATCCAATGCTTAGAGAGAGAGTTATAACGATTTTTCCTAGGTCACCTATTTGAGACTGAATTCTGGAGCCTACAAAAACCATAACTTCCTCATATCATATCTCCAAAACTATGGCGAAACAAGATCTGAAATTCATACACGAAGTTCACCAAGATTTCAGCTCAACGTGTTTCTAATTTTAACTTCAGCAGCTTCGTAGAAAAAATGTTATAGCGAAAATTCCAAGATGGTCTTTTTGGAGAAGCGAAACCATAGAATCCAAAGATGCGATACCAAATGTTATGGAACCAACTCCAAAAAGATAGACCAACGAATTAAAAATTATCCTCTTCAACGGGGAAACCTCCTTTAAATTACATAAATGAAAATTTCTTGGATGATACAAATGACACTACCTCCTTGGTATATAGAGGAGTCTAAGGGGTCACAATATAATCAAAGCCTAAATAACAATAATAACAATAGCGGGCTTCTATGGGGCATAACAATAACAATATGGGGACTACATGGGCACAACAATAACAATAGGGGCCTACACTAATAATAACAATAAGGGCGATACAATAGTATTATAGGAATCGAACAACCACACACACACACACACACACACACACAAAAGATAAAGAGTTTATAACTAGGGTATCCAGACATCTAACATTGTGTGTGTGTGCGTGTATGTGTGTGTGAGAGAGAGAGAGAGAGCGAGTTCATAACTAGGGTATCCAAACATATAACATTGTGTGTGTGTGTGAGTGAGAGAGAGAGAGAGTAGAGTGTTTCCATTAACTTCGAGACCAAACTTCTAATCCCAGGAGGGTACCCAGACATCTAACATAGTGTGTGTGTGTGTGTGTGTGAGAGAGAGAGAGAGAGAGAGAGAGAGAGTTTATAACTAGGGTATCCAAAAATCTAACATAGTGAGAGAGAACAGAGTGTTTCCATTGCCTTTAGAACCAAACTTCTAACCCCAGGAGGGTACCCAGACATCTAACATAATGTGTGTATGTGTGTGTGTGAGAGAGAGTGAGAGAGAGATGTTACTCAAACATCTAACATAGTTTGCATGTGTATGTGTGTGTGTGTGTGAGAGAGAGAGAGAGAGTTTATAACTATGGTATCTATACATCTAACATAGTGTGGGGGAGAGAGAGAGAGTGAGTGTGGAGAGAGAGAGAGAGAGAGAGAGAGAGAGAGAGAGAGAGAGAGAGAGAGGGAGGGAGTGAGTGAGTGAGTGAGAGTTTATAACTAGGATATCTATACATCTAATATAGTGTGGGAGAAAGAGAGAGTGAGTGAGAGTGAGTGAGTGTGTGTGTGTGTGTGTGTGAGAGAGAGAGAGAGAGAGAGAGAGAGAGAGAGAGAGGATGAACTAAACATGAACATGTCCAATGCTTATTTTACCAACACTCACACCAACCACCACTTAAAAATGACACCATCCTCTCATTAGGCCATTACTTTGATGTTAACCTACTTTTTTATTTAAGAGAGAGAGAGAGAGAGACAAAGAGAGAAAGAGAGAGGGGGGGGGGGGAGGGAGAGAGAGGGAGGGAGAGAGAAGGAGGGGGGGAGGGGGGGAGGGGGGGTGGAGAGAGAGAGGGAGAGAGAGAGATGTACCCATATAGAAATTACTTGTGTATGAATTCTAAAACATAGAAAATAAACAATGCGAGAGCATAACACATAAAAAACATATACACAGAGATTTTCCCTTGGATCCCAAAACCGGGACTACTAGCTTGATTTTTCATTATATTCCTTTCATATGTTACAATACATATATATACATGCCAAAGCATCCAATATCATGGACCAAAAACCATTGCGCCCAAAACCATGTGCAAAAACCATACACAAAACAATAGGTAGGTTCGCCCACCTAATATAGAGTCCAAAAAAAAAAAATTCACCAGGGCATTGCCCTGAACCCCATAGAGGGGGTCTACCTGCCCGCCTAAAACCCTTTGGATAGGGGGGGCTGCCGCCCCCCTGTGATCCCCCCACTGCGCAATCGGCGCAACGAAGGGGGAGCTCAGGCCCCCTCTAACCCCTTGGTTAACTAGGGGGGTAGTTGTGGAAAGAATATAACACAACCCAACATTCTCCCACTTGTTGTTTTCTTTCCATAGGGGGCCACATGAGAGCTTAGTCATATATCCAGCCCTGCAATGCCCATTATTTCTCTACACCAAGGGAACTTCTCAGAGCTCACAGATTTTGTCAATGCATCTGCAGTATTCTTCAAAGTGTCCACCTTTACCAGCAACACCTTTTTGTCTTCTATCATATCCCTCACAAAGTGATACTGAACATCAATGTGCTTTGTATTTGAATGATAAGCAGGGTTCTTTGCCAAGAAAATTGCACTTTGGCTATCACAGTCTATCCTTATAGCTCCCTATACTAACCCCATACTTGAACACAATCTCTGCAACCAAAATGCGTCCTTGCTTGCATGAGTGGCTACCATGTATTCCGCCTCTATAGTTGATAGTGCCACTACAGATTGTTTCTTACTCATCCAATTGATTGCACCTCCAAATAGGTTAAACACATACCCACTTGTAGATCTTCTTTGATCCAGATCTCCAGCCTAGTCTGCATCAATAAAGCCATGAATATAAAAAACTCTGTCCAATCCTAGTCTTCCTTAGTAACACAAACCATAAACACTAGTACCACGCAAATACCTGAAAACCCACTTCAGTGCTGTCCATTTCTCCTTTCCTGGTTTTGACATAAACCTGCTCAATACTCCCACTGCATGTGCAATGTCTGGTCTAGTACAAACTATTGCATACATCAGGCTACTGACTGCACTTGCATATGGAACACGGGACATGTCCTCTTCCTCTTCTTGTGTCTTGGGATACTATTCAACAGATAACTTTACACCTACAAGAATAGGAGCCTTCACTGGTTTACTATCCTGCATATTAAACCTCCACAGTATTGTCTCGACATACTTCCTCTGGTTTAACAAGAGCTTCTTCTTTACCCAATCTCTTTTAATTTCCATGCCAAAAATATAGTTTGTAGCACCAATATCTTTCATGTCGAATTTGGAGGACAATTGGGTCTTCAAATCCTGGATAATTTCTTTGTCATTTCCAACCAACAACATATCATCAACATACAAGACTAGATAAATAACACAGTCACCAATTAATTTAAAATACACGCAGTGATTTACTTTGCTTTTGGTGAAGCCAAGTCCCCGTATAAATGTATCAAACTTCTGATACCACATCCTTGGTGACTATTTTAACCCATACATAGATTTCTTTAATTTGCATACCAGTTCTTTCTTACCCTTCACCACAAAGCCTTCAGGTTGCTTCATGTAGACCTCCTCTTCCAGGTCCCCGTGAAGAAATGTTGTCTTCACATCCATCTGTTCTACCTCAAAATCAAAAGCAGCAGTAACAGATAAAAGTAATCTAATAGAAGCTACCTTGGCAACAGGAGAAAAAATATCACCAAAATCGATTCTCGCACCTGGGAATAACCTTTTGCTACCACCCGAGATTTGTATTTCTCCACCTTTCCTTCTGCATTTATCTTCTTCCTCAACACCCATTTGCTGCCAATGGGTTTCCTTCCAGCTGGAAACTCCACCAGATCCCAAGCCTCATTTTTGTGCAAAGATGCCATTTCATGAACCATGGCCTCTTTCCAGAGTTTGCCATCCTCTAAATATACTGCTTCCTTCATAGTTCTGGGATCATCATCAGTAATAGATAAAGCAAAATTTCAATAGAAAGCAGATGGACTATACTTTTCTGGCTGCCTTCTTTCTCGAACTGATCTTCTCACAACCGGAATTTGTTCCTCTTCATCTTCTGATTCCTCTTCTACTGTAGAGTCTAATTCTTCCTCCTTTAGCTCAAACTCTATCGTCTCAGGTTCCTTTGAAGGGACTTCATGTTTAATAACATCTTTCACCTCTCTGAACACCACATCTCGGTTGTACACAACCTTCCTTGTTACTAAGTTCCAAAGCTTATAATCCTTTAAACCATTCTTATACCCAATAAAGATGCACTTTTTAGATTTACTATCCAACCTGGTTCTTTTCTCCTTTGGAACATGTACATATGCATCACATCCAAATACCCTGAGATGTGAAAGAGATGGTTTATCACTAGTCCATACCTATTGTGGAGTCTTATCCTCCAACGCTGATGAAGGTGATCTGTTAACCAGGTAACATGCTATCTCCACCGCCTTTGCCCAGAATTCCTGTCCTAACTTGACACCACTAAGCATGCTTCTTGCCTTTTCCATCAACATCTTGTTCATTCTTTCCGAAACTCCATTCTGCTCAGGTGTGTATGGAGTAGTCTTCTACCGTGCTATACCACACTTATAGAATTGTTCAAATTCCTTATTGCAAAACTCTCCACCATTATCTGTCCTCAGCACCTTTATCTTCTTCTCTGTCTAGTTTTCCACCAGAGCCTTAAATTCTTTAAACCTATCAAAGACTTCAGATTTTTTCTTAAGGAAATATATCCATGTATTTCTTGAGAAGTCATCTATAAAAGATACATAGTACACAAACTTACCCATTTATGAAACCTTCACAGGTCCAAACACATCACTGTGCACAAGCTCTAGTATCTGTTTTTCCCTCTTACCACTAGAGGGGAAACTCACCCGATTCTGCTTCCCATATACACAATTTTCATAGAAATCAAAATCCAGAGAGCTATTACTCATACCTTCTACCATACCTTTACCATGAAGTATTCGAAGGCCCTTCTCTCTAATATTTCCAAGCCTTTGATGCCACAACATGGTCTTCTCTCCAGAGACCACTAGATTTTCTGCTCCACTTTTAGGAACCACATAACTGTTGCACCCATCAACAAAAATTCTATCTTGCATCTTGTACAGAGTTCCAATCTGAACTCCCGGCATCAATACCAGTGCTCCCTGAACCATCTTGCATGTATCCTTCTCGAACACTGTTTTTACATCTGCATCATCCAGCTTGCTTACGAAAATCAAATTTTTGGCTAATGCAGGAGTGTTCTAACCCTTCCACCTTGCAACTTCAACTTTACTTTTCCACAACTAATGATTCTAGCCTTCCTATCATCCCTTAAGAAGACATAACCACCATCGTATTTCTCATACTCGCAGAACTACTCTTTATGGGGAGTGAAGTGAAAGGATGCACCTCAGTCAATCAACCATGCCTCATGATCTATATGTGTAATTGAAGAAGCCAAGTACACATCCCCACATTCATCTGAGGTGGTTTTTGCCTCTGTAGAAGTAGCATCATCAGATCCCTTTCCTTTATCAAGAGATTTAGATTTACAGTCCCTTTTGCAGTGCCCTTCCTTTCCGCATTTTTAGCACACCACCTTTCTAGGTTTTCCTGGAGATTTATATCTCCCTCTAGATTTAGATCTCCCACTCGATGACTTATTTTTGTTTCTGTTCTGGGACCGTCCTTGTACAAACAAGGCATCACCATTCTGGCTCTCCATATTTTTCCATCTGATCTCCTTTGTCAGTAAGGATGAGACTATTTCATCAAACTGCAGGGCAATTGCATTGCTACCTATTGTAATAACCAGACTATCCCACGAATCTGGTAGAGAACACAACAAATTGATGCACTTATCTTTATTTGAAATTTTAATATCAACAGATAATAACTGACTTACCATAGTATTTAATGCATTTAGATGCTCTATCATCGAGTCTCCATCTTTCATCCTCAGGTTATACAACTTTTTTCGTAGGAACAGTTTATTCACCAGAGATCCTGATTGGTACAAAGTCCCTAACTTGTCCCACAAAGCCTTCACTGTAGCTTCCCCTGATACATTCAGCAATACTGAATCTGAGACACATAATCGTATTGTGCTCTTTGCCTTCTGATCCAACTCCTTCCATTCTTCATCGGACACTCCCATTGGTTTAGTACCTGGATCTACCACGATCCACTGATCTTTATCCACCAATAGATCCTCCATCTTGAGTTTCCACAACTCAAAACTCTAACCATTAAATTTCTCAATCTCTATCTTTCCACTACTCGCCATATAATTTCACCACCAGAATCGACCCCGCAAATTTCCCACTAAATAGGGTCTACCACAGGCTTGAGTGAAACCCCTTAGCAATAAAGGCATCCTCTTGAAGCCAAAACAAATTTGATACCAAATGTAGGTTTTAACCCCATACAGAAATTACCTACATATGAATTCTAAAACACAGAAAATAAACAATGCGAGAGCATAACACATAAAACACATATACACAGAGATTTTCCCCTGGATCCCAAAACCGGGACTAGCAGCTTGATTTTCATTATAATCCTTTCATATGTTACAATACATATATATACATGCCGAAGCATCCAATACCATGGACCTAAAACCATCGCACCCAAAACCATGTGCGAAAAACATGCACAAAACCATAGGTAGGTTCGCCCACCTAATATAGGGTCCAAAAAAAAAAATTTCCCAGGGCGCTTCCCCGGACCTCGTAGAGGGGGGCTACCTGCCCCCCTCACCCCTTGGATAGGGGGGGTTGTTGCCCCCCCTCTAAACCCCCCACTATGCAATTGACACAACGAAGGGGGAGCTCCGCCCCCCCTTTAACCCCCCCAGTTAACTAGGGGGGTAGTCGTGGAAAGAATATGACACAACCCAACAAGATAGAGACAGAGGGATAGAGAGGGGGAGAGAGAGAGAGGGAGAGAGGGTGTTGTTGGGAAAAGTATCCAATACGGAATGATCCTATCCCACTCTAAGGGTGATAGTACCTCAGCAACAACCGAATGCAAAGCTATTTAAGATTACTTCTTTATGAGATGTAAGAGAGAGGAGAAAGAGATCCACTAACCGTTATCTTCCGCTAATGATTGATCCAATCTTCCCTCTTTGCTGCTTGCTCCCAGCTCCTTGCTCTTTCACTAGCCCAGCCACACAAAGATCCTGCAAAAGCACAAGAAAGGGAAACTACAAGAAGCATACATCCATAATTGATTCGAGGATTAGAATAAATCAAATATACAAGCATCAATACGCCACAAAGACACATGCATATAGAAGAACCTCAAATGCCTTATTAATGGAAGAAGTAAAGTTCTGAGAGTGTTACAACCATAAGAGGCCCAATCCAGCAACACCTCCCAGCAGAAAGAAATCTCCTCTTCACCTCCTTCAAAGCAATCACCCAATAGTTCTATACTCAAACCAATAGCACTTCCTTACATTCACAAGATTCCAGCCCCCCTAGACCTCATGAGAGAGCTCTATATATAGGAGTTTTGGAGAAAGGATGAGTCAGCTTGAGGCTGGCATGGAGCTGACTAGTGTCCTCTCCCACTTCAGTTATACTTCAGTTCTTGAGTCCACTTGGAGATCTAGATCCTCTTACTCATCACAAGGCGAATTCCCTGATCCAAGTGTCATTTTGGAAGCTTCCTGGGCATTTGACACCTTGCAGAATGACTGTGCCACTTGGCCAATCTCGCCCAGCGCAGGTAGCCTTCATTGCTTTTGACATTCAGCGCAGGTACAGAGTGGAGCAGTTGACATTCAGCGCAGATGCTCAGTGGAGCAGCTGACATGATCCAGAAATAGCTTGTTTTTGAGTGTTTTCAGGTGGAGAACTGATTTTCAGTGTTGTGGTTTGCTGACCTTGTTCCTCTAGGGGTAGGAACAACATGTTTAGGGACTTTGGATCCCTTAGATTATTGACATTTCATGCTTCATGCTGTAAGGCACAAAAATGTCTATAACAGTTGCCCCCTAAAGTATGAGGTCGTTTATCGGGTGAAATGCTTTATCAGGAGGATCCGAAGTTCATTCAATCGCTGAGAGGTGCCCTGTAATAAAATACAATACAATACATTATTTTTCATTCTGCTTTCATGATCTAGCTGAGGCGGGCATTCCCATGCTCAACTTTATAAATTCATTTTGGTACATAGAACAGACGATCGTCTGATGGTAGACTGATAATTCTCTGCTGAAATTATCATCCTTTGAGTAGGATGATCATCTGCTGTAATGATGTACATATCAAATGTCTTTATATTTCCTGAATATATATCGCAGCCCGGATGGATGAAACTAGATCCTGGGTCTTCAAACTCGTTCGATCTTCACTCTAAGTACAAGTCGATCCATGTGAGAATTGCGCTGAAGTCGAACATGGAAAGACATCGCTTGATTACCGGTCAATAATGTAAACCGTTAACAAGCGCGAGAGGAATCACCAATAATGACAATGACCCTCAAGGTACTGCAGTACAATTCACGTGGTGTGAATAAAGGACTTGGCGTCGAACACCACGCAAAATCTTCTGGTCGAAGGTCATTGACGTATACCTGTCGCCGGAAGTGAGAAACTTGCCATTGAGGCATGCAAGCTTCAAAGTACTGAGGGGGTTGTTCCTAGATCAACTTCTTGGATAATGAGCTGAAGTCGACAAGAAGCGATCCGTCAAAGGAGGGCCTTAATGAATCCCACATCAGTGACACAGAACGGAGCTAATGATTTTAGTGGAGGTGAAAACAATCTGTGAAATATGACTCAGGGTGGCGATCATGGGTGGATGAAGGATAATGTATGGCAGTGGATGGGACACGGTTGACTCTTTCTGAACAACATCTCTTGAACATATAACGACACTGATGTGATGGATCGGTAGCATTACCCCAAATGTGGATGGTTTGGCGAGGACCATGGTGATGAGACCGGTGAATGAAAACAACCCAACCCGATGTGATACGGAGGACAAAGTGTCATGTTCAAGAGTGACTTGCTACCATTAAAGCTTTGAGGTTCTCCCAATTTTTCCCCAGTCATTTCTGACCAGTACCTCTTTATTTTTGTCAAGCTTGAGGAGGATAACATATGCTTGTTCTATAACCTGCCCTTCGGGCAAGCCCATCGCTATGTTTTAACGAGCCTAGCGATAGGGAAACTCGTTCTCGTCTAAAGACAAGTTTGTCGCTATTTAATCATTTTAACGAGTCTAACGACAAGGAAAACTCGGTCCTTTTCATTTTTAGAGAGTCTGAAAAGGTACAGAAAGTTAACTCCAAAATTCCTTTTTCGTCATCTAATCCCTTACGTCCGAAAAAGTATAAAAAAATACAGAAGGGATGAGTTTTCGATAACTTTAACGAGCCGAATAAAACAAGCGCTCGACCTTTTTGTGCAATAATCCCTCAGGTCCAAAAAGATTAAAATCTAGAGGAGGGATAGCTCTTCTGGTCAATTTAACGAGCTGGAAGGCCAAAACTCGGCAAACTTTTCATATTTTACGAGTCAGATGAAAAGAGCTCAAAGAAGACTCGTCTTTTGAGGAACGAGTGATAAACAGGGATAGCAGCAGATTCCAGGTACAGGTTGGAATTTTCCAATCACGGCAGTGTCACAAGGATGGCTAAGTGAAATCACTCTTCGCAGCTGTTCCTCAAAATAGGTAAACAATCATATGGAGGTGAACGATTGGCCAAATGGAATGGAGGTGGCGGGTGCAAACACGACCGAGGCTTTTTATGGCTAATAATTTTACGATCACAAATGGTTATTTACCGGTACTGGGTTCATTTTTTAAAGAGATTGAATGCGCCAAAACACTGCTCAATGCTTATGTTTATTTTTTAACGAGCATGAATTCCGCGTTAAAACTGCTCGGATCTCGCTTTTCTATTTTTTAACGAGCATAAATTCCGCGGTAAAACTGCTCGATTATACCAGTCGTAAGATAAGAATGTCTCCTGTGAGATAGCTATTTTTTATGGAGCTTTATCTCACGAAGCTATGCTCCTCATATCCTTTCTTTATGCAAGTTTGGAAACGGCTAATCCTACGAGTTTAAAGGGTTAGACCTACAGGTTTAAAGGGAGGACCTAAAAATTTAAAAAATAAATAGTCGTCCCTTGCTTGCACTCCAAAAGGTTGCATGCCCCCAGGTGTAAGGTATAATTTCAAGGCTGCCCCTACTTATCCGATAAAACATTTGTTTTAAAGGGTGAGGCTTGCCTCTTTCTGGTTACCCAAAGATTGTTTTGTTAACACCATCAAACGAAAACATCTCCTCGGCACTGTCTACCGAAGTAGACAATGGTGAATGACCATGTTCCGTCAAACACATAACCTTGACAAAAGAATCCTGTTCTAGAACAACCCCTCTTCCATCCACGGACGGGGTACGGACTAGTCATATTCTCCCGCGGAAATTCTACCTTATACCCAAGGTTTCCTCTGCCCGAAGCAGACCAGGATGCATGCCCCCTGGGTTCTAGTCCCATCTTTCCGAATCACTCGCACTCATCGGGAAGGAGGACTGGGGGTGGAGACATTTCTTGGGTGAATAGACCATTGAGGGTTGGTATTTGACTATTTGCGATGCGTGATCCCGGAAATGAAAGTTGGTCTACGAGCTTGACCATTCTTCCTTCGTGTGGAAAACACATTACTCTAAAGAGTGAGGAGACTATAGCTCCCATGCAATATATATAGTCTCGTCCAAGGAGTAGGTTATAATCCAAGGGTCCTTGAACGACCATCACGTTCATTTGAACGGTCTTCCCTTTCAATGTAACATGCACATTGGGGAGGATCCCTAATGGTCGACTGGTTCCTTTATCAAAACCCGAGAGATTTCTTATCTCAGGCAAAAGCTCCGGGGAACCCAGTGCTTTCCAAGCAATAGAGGAAAGGATACTCACAGATGCCCCTTCATCAATGATAGTTCCAACCATTACCATTCTGTAGATTTGGACTATGATTCTCAATGGTATACTGGCTAGTAACCGGGGTCTGCCTAGTTGGTTCCAATCAAAGGATACAACCAGGTTGCTTGGTGGTGGGACCGAATATACGGCCGGATGTGACCCTGACGATGTTCCTTCCTGCGATAAAGGAATGGGTGCATTGCCCTGATGCTCATCAGAATCTGTGTTGATGAAAAGAATCTGGATGGTGTCATCCTTATTCTCTTCAATGAGGGTGTCATTTGAAGATGAATCTTCAGTGACGGTGTCATTTGAGGATGAAACCTCTGAAGGAAGAACCGGGTCAACTGCCGTATCGACCTTTAGACTTTCGTCTGGTCTGGGTTCAGTAGGTTCATTTTCAATGATTGACGCTTCAGCTGACCACTTGAGTGGGCCAGCTGTATTTTCAACCAACGAAGGACTTGGCACGAGTTTTTTGTATCCAGGAGGAAGCATTACCGGTGAAACCGGACGATCTTCCAAAACTCTCTTCGCTTCATCTAAGAAGGGACAATGGTGGATGGCGTGATCGCCTTCACACAGTCTGCAGGGGGATCTTGCTCCCCCTCTTTGTCTTGAACCTCCACTTTCGCTGGTTGACGGTAAGCAATCAACATGGCTATCAGAGGTTGATGCCCCCGAATTGTGCAGACGAGGGGACCAGTCCCTTAGTATCCGGGGAATACAGGGACAATTTCTATGGAAGTGGTCTCCTCTACATATGACACATGGCGATTTAGGCCCGGTCTGTGCTGTGTGTGGATTTTTGTCAGATGTCTTTTGCTTGCCCCTAGTCGCCTTAGGCTCCTTCTTCTTCTTCTCTTTCTTCTTCTTCTCCTTCTTCTCCATGGGAGCTTGGCTTTTGCCGGCTCTACCTTGCGAAGATGAAGGATTAGAGGAAGAGTTATAGGAAGTAGAAGGCTGGTGGGCAGCTCTAGACTGATCTAACTGTTGACTCGACTGTTCAGGAATCATGGTGTTATGAACTACATTGGTTGAGAATAGCCAGATTGGCAGGCCAATTGTCAGTCCTGGAAGCGACAATGTGGCCATGTGGGGTGCACCAACTTCTCCCCAAGAGGAGAATGGACTAGGATTTCCATCATGTGGAATTCCTTGGTTGGGGCGTTCCATGTTCTCAACCTAAGATCAACGCGGGAATAGGAGGTGATTATGTTCCGTTTAAAATAAATTTTATAACGACGCTTTAGACACAACTTGCTTTTTCACTTTTTAAGAGTCGAGAAAAAGCTAAAGATGACTCTAGTCTCCTTCGATGTTTTAACGAGCCCGAAGTGACAAATGCTCGGATGGACTTTTTCAGTTATAGAGTTTGAAAAAGGCCAAAAGAAACTGCTCTGGAGTTCTAGGCAGAGGGTGTGCCAAACTTTTCGCAAAACCACAGAATACGTTTTACAGTACGAGTGGTCGATCTTCGTGAATGCTGTGTTCACTGCATTGCGATCAGTAGGGCGGCCGACACGGTTTCCTATGGATAAAGGCTTTATTCCTATAGGGGTCTCCCAATATATACGCGACGGTACATGGGAGCACAAGTCCGTATTGATACTTATTGCTTCACCGTGGAGGAATCACCCAACCACTCAACGCTAAGATATCACGTTTAATGACGCCGGAACACGTCTCTAGCTTAGACCTCTATGTGTTTGCGTTATGTTTCAATGCATTGTTATGTAAATTCAATTTATTCTTGTTTAGCAGTTTGCCTTTATGGATCACCACGAGATGTATGATAACACTCCTAAATGCAGTCTAAGATGATAAGCAAGCTTTCAATCTTTCAACTTTGAAAATCTTAACTACTGAGGAAAAAGAAAGACAACATCTTTTCACACAGATCATAGAGCACACACTAATGCACTTTTTCCTAAATCAACATACAAACTGTCATAATGCACATGCACAATGCAAGTATTTCTTTTCTCTTCCTTAATGTTTGTGCGACACAAAAAGAAAGCTGTTGTATAACTTTGAATTCAATTTCAAGTGAAAGCAAACAAGCTTGTCCAAAATCAAAAGACACCTTAAGATTTACTTGTTTCGACACTAGAAATATATAAATTCAAACCATATGACGAAAGTAAAGCTCAATCAGCTATGAACAGCAAACAAACTAACTCTTAAGATCAAAACGACACTTTATCACAGGTCTAGATCTAAGAGGCCACATCAAGACTAGTTCACTTTTCGTTATGGGAAACTGTAAATGATATAAGAAATACACAAAGAACAAACACAGTTTCTTTATACAACTGAGGCGGAATAGTGGCAAGGAAAGTTGGTTTCAGATAGGCACATTGACTGGTAACATGCAGCAAAACAAGAGTGAAAACAGGGCAAGAAACAGCAGGAAACCCCAGTAGCACAAAGCAAGACTGGTCCAGCGCAGGTGGGACACTGTCTGTTTGACCTTCAGCGCAGGTAGCCCCTTCGGGAACTGTGCTGAAATGCAGATAGCCTTTGTACAGCCTGCACTGAAGAACGAAACTTTCGTTTCTCTTGGTTTCCGGGTCACAGATTGCTCAAAAATTCACAGTTTTTGCTCAAATCAGAAGCTATCAGTCAAGGACACACTAAGGGATGACAAGGAGGATGAAAAGCTATCACTAAGAGCTTATTAGAGTCCTTGTGGATCAGCTCTTCAAATCATAAACTTGCCCAGAAACTGAGCTAGAGTAGCTGCCCTCTACTTTGCATTTGAAAGATTCAAATACAGTTCGATTCGGTACTCCCTTTGTTTATGAAATGAATAGCAAAAACACAAACAACCAACAAGATACGATCCCCAGTGGAGTCGCCAATTTGTTGTTGGGAAAAGTATCCAATACGGAATGACCCTATCCCACTCTAAGGGTGATAGTACCTCAGCAACAACCGAATGCAAAGCTATTTAAGATTACTTCTTTATGAGATGTAAGAGAGAGGAGAAAGAGATCCACTGACCGTTATCTTCCGCTAATGATTGATCCAATCTTCCCTCTTTGCTGCATGCTCCCAGCTCCTTGCTCTTTCACTGGCCCAGCCACACAAAGATCCTGCAAAAGCACAAGAAAGGGAAACTACAAGAAGCATACATCCATAATTGATTCAAGGATTAGAATAAATCAAATATACAAGCATCAATACGCCACAAAGACACATGCATATAGAAGAACCTCAAATGCCTTATTAATGGAAGAAGTAAAGTTCTGAGAGTGTTACAACCATAAGAGGCCCAATCCAGCAACACCTCCCAGCAGAAAGAAATCTCCTCTTCACCTCCTTCAAAGCAATCACCCAATAGTTCTATACTCAAACCAACAGCACTTCCTTACATTCACAAGATTCCAGCCCCCCTAGACCTCATGAGAGAGCTCTATATATAGGAGTTTTGGAGAAAGGATGAGTCAGCTTAAGGCTGGCATGGAGCTGACTAGTGTCCTCTCCCACTTCAGTTATACTTCAGTTCTTGAGTCCACTTGGAGATCTAGATCCTCTTACTCATCACAAGGCGAATTCCCTGATCCAAGTGTCATTTTGGAAGCTTCCTGGGCATTTGACACCTTGCAGAATGACTGTGCCACTTGGCCAATCTCGCCCAGCGCAGGTAGCCTTCATTGCTTTTGACATTCAGCGCAGGTACAGAGTGGAGCAGTTGACATTCAGCGCAGATGCTCAGTGGAGCAGCTGACATGATCCAGAAATAGCTTGTTTTTGAGTGTTTTCAGGTGGAGAACTGATTTTCAGTGTTGTGGTTTGCTGACCTTGTTCCTCTAGGGGTAGGAAAAACATGTTTAGGGACTTTGGATCCCTTAGATTATTGACATTTCATGCTTCATGCTGTAAGGCACAAAAATGTCTATAACAGAGGGAGAGAGATAGGGAAAGAGAGGGAGAGAGAGGGAGAGAGGGGGAGAGAGAGAGAGAGGGAGGGAGAGAGAGAGGGGGGGGGAGATAGAGAGAGAGGGAGAGAGATGGAGAGAGGGAGAGAGGGAGAGAGAGGGATAGAGAGAGAGAGGAGAGAGGGAGAGAGAGGGAGAGGGATAGAGAGAGAGGGAGAGGGAGAGAGAGGGAGAGAGAGGGAGACAAAGAGAGTGAGAGGGAGGGAGAGAGAGAGAGAGAGAGAGAGAGAGAGAGAGAGAGAGAGAGAGTATAGTGTTTCCATTACCTTTGGGACCCAATGGGGATGAAATCAACATGTCCAAGGCTTATTTTACAAACATTTACAAAGCCACCATCCTCTCGTTAGACCATTACTTTGATGTTCATCTACTTCTTTATTTACTCCGAGAAGTTCTAATGCCTTGGTAGCACTATAGACAACAATGACTTTGACAGAATATGATGCCTTGGTAGATGTAAACCCCCACTTTTGACCTAAAAAAATGCTCAACACAATGAATAATTCACTATTTCAAGCTTAACCTAACATTCTCACCTTTAAAATTAACTTGGGGTAATTATCCAGGTACTTCCTCCCTCAAAATTTATAACTAAGATATCCATAAATCTAACATGTGTGTGTGAGAGAGAGAGAGAGAGAGTAGAGTGTTTCCATGATGAACTCAACATGTCCAATGCTTCTTTTACCAATACTGACAAAAGACACCATCTTCTTGTCAGGTCATTGCTTTGATGTTCACCTACTTCTTTATTTAAGAGAGAGAGAGAGAGAGTAGAGTGTTTCCATTACCTTTGGGACCCAATGGGGATGAAATCAACATGTCCAATGCTTCTTTTACCAACACTTACAAAACACACCATTCTCTCGTCAGGCCATTACTTTGATGTTCACCTACTTCTTTATTTACTCCAAGAAGTTTTAGTGCCTTGGTAGCGTTATACACAATAGTGACTTTGACAGAATTTGATGCAACAATCTTTTAAGGACCATTTTATCAACATGGAAATTGTTGAAAACTAAAACATGTAACACTTCATTCCTAGCAGGCCATCATCATATTCATAAAAGACACCATCATCATAGGAGGAGGGAAAACGAGCATATGACAAAAGAGTTAAAGAAAGGTAGGCCTCCCACATTTTATGGAAAGGTAAAGAAGGGAGAATATGTTGAATCATGGGTGCTTAGAATGAAGAAGTTATTTAGAGCTCAAAACTATTTTGAGAACATGAAAGCAAAGCTGGCTACCTTCAACTTGAGGGGCAAGGTTGACATTTGGTGGGAGGATTTGAAGAATGTGAAAAACATAAGAGAAGAGAAAATGTCTTTGGAAATAATTCGAGGGGTATTTCAGGGACAAATACCTATATGATAGATACTTTGAAAACAAGGTTAAATATTTATATGAACTCAAGATGGGGAAAATGTCAGATGAAGAATACACCACCAAATTTTTGGAGCAACTAAGGTATGTGCTTTATCTCAAGGATGAGAAGGAATTTTTTTATAGATATATCAATGGGATGCCACAATCATATAAAGAATTAATGGAATTTTATGAGCCATGGACTTTGGAAGATGTAGAAGGAAGTTAAAGCACTGTTATGAATAGCCATGATTCATGTTGGAGTTTAAGAGTGTTTGGAAGGAACGATGTGGTTTTAAATACAAAGGAAAGGGGCATAAGAAGAAGTAGAGGTTGTAAGCTATAGGTAAGAGAGAAAATGTGACCCAACCAACTAAGGTCAACCAAAATTGAGATCTAATATAGCTAAAAAAGGTCATGTTAACCTTCTCGTGTGAGAAAAAAATAGAGATGACAGGAGTGAGCCATTAAAATACTATACTTGTGTGGAGAACCACCAAAAAAGGGATTTCCCCTAGCAAAGGGGTATTGGGTCATGACTGTAAAATGCACAGGAAGTGCAAACCATAAGGGGTGTGGCTTAGAGCATGCCCAATATTTATACAACAATGGATAACAAACATGTTGATCACTAGGCATCCATAATTGAAATGGAAGGTATGATCTGTGATCAAACTGTCTCTATTTTAATTGATCTAGGATTGAATCATAGTTATGTTAGCCCAACGATTGTTGAGAAGTGTAGTTTGGCCAAAGAGGCCCATTAGGAATCATGGTTGGTCTAATTGGCGATATGAATGAAAAAGAGGGTGGAATATTAGGTGAAATGATACCCATTTAAGTTGAGCGACATGTCTATGGTTTCCAATTTTAACATACTACCACTGGGTGCCTATGACACAATGTTGGGAATGGATTTCTTGGCTCTCCACGAAACCAAGGTCAATTTCTTTGAGAAGTTGATTGAATCAGTAAGGTTAATTACAACCATCTAGGGCAAGAGGAGTTGCATAAAGATTTGTAGAATATTTATTGTCCAAATAAACAACAAGGTTAAAACTAGCAACAACGCTAAGGATGTTGGTCGTGACAATATATTAGATCACCTTATCTTAAATTAATTTCAAGATGTGTTATCACAAAAAATTGATCATCTAGCCATAATTTACTAGATGGATCAAAGTACACCATGTAGGGCCAATTTTACCATAGTAAAATTGCTTTCACCATGAGAAATTACCTAATAAACCACATTTATTAAGTCATTTATAATTAAACCCATGAAGAATAATTAAATAAATCACTATTTATTTAATTATCTTCTAGGAATAATTAATTAAACCATTGTTTAATTAATATTCCTTGTCACATTTGACCCAATTATGAGAAACAAATAGATAAATAGATAAATCATTAATTATCTTATTTTTCTCTAGGAATAATTAATTAATCACTAATTAGTTATTATTCCTTGTCAAGTTTGACCAAATCCCTTAGGAATAATTATATAAATCATTATTTGTTTATTATTGCTTAACCATATTTCTTGAGATGACAAATAAATCATTTATTTATTTATTATTTCTAAATAAAAGTTTAAATATTTTTTCCCTCCAACCAAATATAATAAAATATTCCAAATGGTTACTTCTAGAATGGGGTTAATAATACTTTATTATTGCTCATTATTCGAGGATATCCTAATATTTTGTTATAAATAGAAGGGTTTTCCATTCATTCTTCACTTTTGATTATTTTCATTGTTGCACTCACTATTGTAACTTTGATTATTATCGCTGTCACGCATTTTCTTTTCCATTTGAGTTCTCATTGAGCTCAAACATTTTGTTTGCTAGGTTTTACACATTATAGAGGAGAGAGACTCTATAAGAGCTGAAGACATTGAGGATAGCCAAGAACCCATCCCATAGAGGGGGACTGGTACCATTATTTGTTCCCTTCACAGGTGCTGTTAAATAAAATATATTCTTTATATATATGGTTTCCATTGGATTATTGGAGTTACTTGTGCTTATTTTACTATTCCATTTTGTTGTTTAACTAGTTTTGTTGCATAGATAAGGGCTTTGGCAGGTTTTATTTCTATCATTTGCTGCAGATCCACATTGTTTAACAACCATTCTTATTGTTAGGGTTGTTTGCCATCCAAAGCCTAAAGTGGTTTCTTTTCGCACAACTTTGAGAAGAAAACACTATAACAAATTGTTCATCTAGCTATAATTTACTAGATGGATCGAAGTACACCATGTAGGGCCAATTTTACCATAGTAAAATTGCTTTCACCGTGAGAAATTACTTAATAAACCACATTTATTAAGTCATTTATAATTAAACCATTGTTTAATTAATATTCTTTGTCACATTTGACCCAAGTACGGGAAATAAATGGATAAATCATTAATTATCTTACTTTTCTCTACGAATAATTAATTAATCACTACTTAGTTATTATTCCTTGTCAAGTTTGACCAAATCCATTAGGAATAATTAAATAAATCATTATTTGTTTATTATTCCTTAATAATATTTCTTGAGATGATAAATAAATCATTTATTTATTATTTCTAAATAAAAGTTTAAATATTTTTTCCCTCCAACCAAGTATAATAAAATATTCCAAATGGTTAATTCTAGAATGGGGTTAATAATATTTTATTATTGCTCATTATTCGAGGATAACCTAATATTTTGTTATAAATAGAAGGGTTTTCCATTCATTATTCACTTTCAATTATTTTCATTTTTGCACTCACTATTGTAACTCTGATTATTATCACTGTCGCACACCGTTTTTCTTTTCCATTTGAGTTCTCATTGAGTTCAAACATTTTCTTTGCTGAGTTTTAAACATTATAAAGGAGAGAGACTTTATAAAAGCTAAAGACATTGAAGATAGCCAAGAACCCATTCCATAGCGGGGGATTGGTAACATTATTTTTTCCCTTCACAGGTGTTGTTAAATAAAATATATTCTTTATATATCTGGTTTCCATTCGATTATTGAAGTTACTTGCGCTTATTTTACTATTCCATTTTGTTGTTTAACTAGTTCTGTTGCATAGATCAGGGCTTTGGTAGGTTTTGTTTCTATCATTTGCTACAGATCCACATTATTTAACATCCATTATTATTGTTAGAGTTGTTTTTCATGCACAACCTAAAGTGGTTTCTTTTCGTACACCTTTGAGAAGAAAACACTATAAAAAATTGATCATCTAGCCATAATTTACTAGATAGATCAAAGTACACCATGTAGCTTTCATTGTGAGAAATTACTTAATAAATCACATTGATTAAGTCATTTATAATTAAACCCATGAAAAATAATTAAATAAATCACTATTTATTTAATTATCTTCTAGGAATAATTAATTAAACCATTGTTTAATTAATATTCTTTGTCACATTTGACCCAATTATGAGAAATTAATAGATAAATCATTAATTATCTTATTTTTCTCTATGAATAATTAATTAATCACAAACTAGTTATTATTCCTTGTCAAGTTTAACCAAATCCATTAGGGATAATTAAATAAATCATTTTTTTTATTATTACTTAACTATATTTCTTGAGATGATAAATAAATCATTTATCTATTTATTATTTCTAAATAAAAGTTTAAATACCTTTTCCCTCCAACCAAATATAATAAAATATTCCAAATGGTTAATTCTAGAATGGGGTTAATAATATTTTATTATTGCTCATTATTCAATGATAACCTAACATTTTGTTATAAATAGAAATGTTTTCCATTCATTCTTCACTTTCGATTATTTTCGTTGTTGTACTCACTGATATAACTCTGATTATTATCAATGTCGTACACCATTTTTCTTTTCCATTTGAGCTCTCATTGAGCCCAAACATTTTGTTCGCTGGGTTTTACACATTGTAGAGGAGAGAGACTCTACAACAGATGAAGACATTGAGGATAACCAAGAACCCATCCCATAGAGGGGGACTGATCACAGGAACCAACCGCGACAAAGACGACAAATTTTTCTGAGACATGCCACCTGAGAATTGAGGAGCAGAAATCACATTTTTTTGCCCCAAAAGTGTGATTTGGAGGCTAGACAAACGCACTTTCTAGCCCAAAAAGTGCAATATCCCCATAAACGGGTCAGTACCTTCAATTTTAAGGTTTCTAGGATTTTTTCTGATCAGTTTTTGGGTTTTGTGGAGAGCTGTCTACTGGGTTGGTTGACCACTATCTTCACCTGCTTGGGCCTTTATATACTCTATTTCGCTCATTGAAGCTGAATTTAACCCCTTAGGGCTTCTAGTACACTTCCACCTTTATAGGAGGAGTTTAACTGAGTAAGAAGTCTGAGTTTTTGCAGACCTTTCAGCCATATTTTCCAGATTTGTAATTTCATTTTTCAGATCTTCACAGATAGTTTGTTTCCATCCAAAGTTTCATCTTGAACCTTGTTTGGTCATTTGCCTTAGGGTTCCACTATTTTCTTCAGGCTTCACACCCATCTCCCTATATTTTTGCATCGATTTCCTCCCTGGTTTTTTGCTGTTGCTACACCACTTTCCAGCAATATAGTGTCATTTGGTCCCAGTCACACTGATGCTTAGATTGCTTGGCCTTTTTCACATGTTTTTAGTTGATTTCGCCACCAACCAGCACAGTGTTTGCAAACCCGGTTTGGGTGGGGTTTAGATAATTGATTTGTTGTTTATTTTCTATTTTAGTTTATTTCAGCAATCATTTTCTTTTTTTTTTCAAACACGATCCAGGCTTAACTAATAAACAAACTTGCACACATAAGCACACCTTAAGCAAAGGGCGCTTGGTTTACACTAAAAATCCAAGACTTTACTTAATTAATTTATCTCCCCACACAGAGACAAAAACATCTTGTTGATCTCCCTTCACCATTTCCATGTCACTTGTGTCTTACAACCATTGCACCACCAAGGAGTTTGTCGCGGAGACTCTTAGGCCTTCATCCCCAGTTTCTTCTTCGGCATATTAATCATCCTTGGAGAGTTCGAGTTCATAGTCCCTCGAGGCCCCATAACGACTCCTCTTCTGGTTCATCTGATTCCGAGCCTCCTTCACCGCATACCGTCATCATGCCAGGACCCACTACAAGTGCAGGAAACCAACCTAGTGTTGGCTTTGGTTCTACCTTGGTAGTCACATTTAGTGGAACTATCTCAAGAACCATTCCGACAAATCCCATGCTACCTTTCATGGTTGGGTTAAGCCTCTCGGATTTTAGCTAGTTGATTAACGACCCTATACACCACGATGCTGGTTGGCTAGCTATGTTGATTTGTTGGGTGTGGAGTATGATTATCTTCTTTATTCAAAGGTATCACCGCATTGGACCCCAGTTCGTAATGGGGTAGCAACACCACCCATAAAATATTCATTGTAGGGGGGGTCTAGGGGGGCGACTACGACCTTTGGGAGCCTCCCCCTGGCGGGGGGGTCAGGGGCAGTGCCCTTGAGGCTAAAAATAGATGTAAAATTTCCTTGTAAAATGTTGTAATTTCGTAGTCAATCTGGGCCGTTCATTAGGCAGAGATTTGATGGTAGAATGTTTAATTTAGGGTTTTTTGCCGTAAAAGGAAACCCCTCGCTATATATGAGGGAATTGTATTACATCTATGTAGATCTGTATTCTGAGTGAGGAAGAGAGAGGAGATTGAGAGCGATGAGGGAATTACATCGGATCTGCTGTAGGTTGTGTCTCTTCAGTTTGCTGGATAATATAAAAGGAAGGACTTGTTGTTTCTCCGTGGACGTAGCCCAAACTAAGTGAACCACTTATATCTGTGTCTTTCTTGTTTTATGTGTTTATATTTCTGCAATATATTTTATGTGTTCCATTTCTCTAATATATACAATTTTCTAACAACTAGTATCAGAGCCGAAGGTCTATTTGGATGATAAACTCGTAGGAGAAAAAGGTTCCTGGTTCGGGTGGGAGCAATGGCAGAAGATGGTAGGTTTAGGGTCGAAAAATTTAGCGGCAAAAACTACCAGTTGTGGAAGATGTAGATGGAAGATTATCTATATCAAAGAGATCTATACCAACCATTGAGTAGAAAGGCAAAGAAGCCGATGAGTATGATAGACATAGAATGGGATATTCTCGACAGGAAGGCACTTGGAACAATACGGCTATGCCTAGTGGTGTTGGTAGCGTTTAATATTTCAAAGGAAACAACAACAAAGGGTTTAATGTTGACATTGGCCAAACTATATGAAAAACCCTCGGCCTCAAATGAGGTATTTCTTATGAAGCGTTTATTTAATATGAAAATGTCAGAAGGTGGATTTGTTGCTGATCATTTAAATGAATTTAATACAGTTACCAATCAGTTAAGTTCTGTAGGGTAACTTTTGACGATGAAGTTAGGGCTCTGTTATTTCTGTGCTCATTGCCAGAAAGTTGGAATGGTTTTGATATGGCCATTAGTAACTCTATCTTTGTATCTAGTACTTTAAAGTTTGATGATGTTTTTGGTTCAATCCTTAGCGAGGAAATGCGATGAAAAAGCTCTGGTGAGACATCAAGTAATGCTTTGACTGTAGAGACTAGGGGAAGAAAAATGGAAAGAGGAAAGAGCCCTGGATATCACAGTAAGTTAAGAGAAGGCAGATCCAAGTCCAGATCGGGGATAGTGTGCTGGAAATGTGGGAAGAAAAGACACCTAAAGAAAGACTGCAAGTCTCGGAAGGGAAAATAAGGAGATACGGAACAACAAAATAATCATGAAGCGAATGTAACAGGTGATCTGTTGCAAGATTCTTTGATTCTTTCTTTAGAAAATATTATTGATGCCTGGGTGGTAGATTCAGGGGCCTCATTCCATGCCACACCTGATAGGAAACATTTTCATGATTATGTTCAAGGAGATTTTGGACAGGTTCAATTAGGTGATGATAAAACTTGTAAAATCATTGGAATGGGTACATTTTTCATAAAACAACAGAATGGAAATCAATGGCTATTGAAGGAGGTAAGGCATGTTCTAGATATGAAGTAAAATCTTATTTCAACAGGGCAGTTGGGAGGTGAAGGCTGTGTGACTACTTTTACAGATAAAACTTGGAAGGTCACTAAAGGATCCCTGGTAATAGCAAAAGGAGAAAAGGTTGGTACATTGTATTTATGCAATGGTATTTCTAATTATGTTAATGCTTTAAATTCTACAGGAGAAGATACGACATTGTGGCATCATAGGCTCGGGTGCATGAGTGAGAAGGGGATGCAGATTCTTCACTCAAGAAATTTGTTGCCAGGTTTGAAGCATGTTGATTTAAAATTCTGTGAGCATTGTGTTTATGGAAAACATAAGAGAGTCAGATTCCTCAGATTTGGGAAAGAAAAGAAGAGCAAAAAATTAGAGCTTGTGCATACAGATGTATGGGGACCTACTTAGGTATCATCTCTTGGTAGCTCTCATTATTATGTTACTTTTATTGATGATGCAACCATGAAAACATGAATTTATTATATTCTAAACAAATCTGATGTATTTGATACTTTCAAGAAATGGAAAGATTTGGTTGAAAATGAGATAGGAAAAAGGTCAAAGTGTCCCAGATTAGATAGTGGAGGTGAATATTGCAGCAAAGAATTTGATAGGTACTGTTCAGAGAATAGAATTCACAAAGAGAAGATAGTTCCAGGAACACCACAAGAAAATGGTGTGTCAGAAAGGATGAACAGGACAATCATGGAGCATGCAAGGTGCATGAGATTGCATGTAGGATTGCCTTTACAATTTTGGGCAGATGATGTAGATACTGTTGTTTATCTAATAAACAAAGGGCCTTCAAGTTCCTTGTATGGTGGTATTCTAGAGGAGGCATGGATAGGTAAAAAGGTAAACTACTCATTTTTAAAAACTTTTGGTTGTGAAGCCTTTGTCCACATTAATAAAGAAAATAGAACAAAGCTTGAGGAAAAGTCAAAGAAATGTACTTTCATTGGATATGGTGTTAATGATTTTGGTTATCACTTTTATGATTATGAAAAACAAAAAATCATTAGGAGCATAGATGTCATATTCAATGAAAAGGTTTTGTATAAGGATCAGCTGCAGGAAAAGAAACAGGAAAACAAAAACAAAGAATACACAGTGCTTGATGAGATCACAAAAAAAGTGATGGTGCCTAAAAATCATAATGATCAACATCCAAAAAAACAACCACAACAACAACAAATACCTCAAACACCTCAAAGTGGTGTTAGAAGATCTACCAGGATAAGTAGACCCCCTGAATGATACTCTCCTTCATTATATTATGTATTGTTGACTGATTCTGGTGAACCAGAATGTTATGAAGAAACTGTACAGGTAGAAACCAGGAAGAAGTGGGATCAAGCCATGAAAGGATATGGACTCCTTAGCACATAAACAGACTTGGGACTTAGTCAGGTTGCCTGGAGGTAAAACAACATTGCAGAATAAATAGGTTTACAAGTTGAAGGAAGAAGATGGAGGTAGAAAAAGGTATAAAGTTAGACTTGTGGTGAAAGGGTTTGCATAGAAAAAGGTATAGACTTTGATGAGATATTTTCTGCTATTGTTAAAATGACTTCAATCAGAACTATTTTAAGTCTAGTAGGAGTTGAAGATTTGCATCTTGATCAGTTAGATGTAAAGACAACCTTTCTCCATGGGGATTTGGAGGAAGAGATATATATGCAGCTGCCACAAGGATATGAGGTAAAAGGGAAGGAGAAACTAGTGTGTAGGTTGAATAAGAGTTTGTATGGCTTAAAATAGGCTCCAAGGGAGTGGTATCTAAAATTTGACAGGTTTATGTCTGAACAAGGTTATACTAGATGTCACTCTGATCATTGTGTTTATCTCAAAAGGAAAAATGATGGCAGCTATATTATATTGTTATTGTATGTATATGACATGCTTGTTGCAGGTTCTAACATGCAGGAAATAAATGTGCGCAAAAGAAAATTGGTGAACTCATTTGCAATGAAGGATTTTGGTGCTGCAAAAAAAATCCTTGGTATGAGAATAACTAGAGACAAGAAGAATCACAAATTAACATTGTCTCAAAGTGAATACATAGAAAAGGTGTTGAAAATGTTTAATATGCAGAATGAAAAACAAGTAGTATACCTTTGGCTAGCCATTTCAAATTAAGTAAGGAGGAGTGTCCCAAGACTCAGGAAGAAATGGCTCATATGTCTAAAGTTCCATATGAATCAACAGTTGGAAGCTTAATGTATGCAATGGTCTGCACAAGGCCTGATATTGCACATGCAGTGGGAGTTGTAAGAAAGTACATGAAAAATCTAGGAAAAGAACATTGGATGGCAGTAAGTGGATTCTTAGGTATTTGAGAGGTACCACAAATCAAGCATTATGCTTTGGTGGTTCAAACATTGCTCTACAGGGATATGTTGTTGCAGATATGGCGGGTGATAGAGATAAAATGAGGACCACAATAGGGTATGTGTTTACTGTAGGTGGAACAACTATTAGTTGGGTCTCAACTGCAAAGTGTTGTTGCACTCTCAACAATAGAAGTAGAGTATGTTGCTGCTATAGAGGCTAGTAAAGAAATGATTTGGTTACAAAGGTTTCTAGATGAATTGGGTAAGAAGCAGGAGTTGGGTAGGTTATACACTGACAGCCAGAGTGCCATACATCTTGTAAAGAACTCTGCATTTCATTCCAAGCCTAAACACATACATCTCAAGTACCATTTCATACGGTCAGCGTTGGAAGATGGACAGTTGAAGCTGGAAAAGATACACACTAGCCAAAATCCTGTAGATATGTTAACAAAAGTTGTAACTAGGGAGAAACTGAGAATCTACTCAGTTTTAATTGGTCTTCAAGTATGATGAAGAAGATGAGAAACAACCAGGTCCAAAGTGGATTTATTGTCCAAAAAATGAAGCAGCGGTGGAGTTGTTATAATCAGTCTCCAAGTGGGAGATTGTTGGATGTGGAGCCTGATTATCTTATGTATTCAAAGGTATCGCCGCATTGGACCCCAGTTCGTATCATAAAATAGTCACTACAGGGGGGGTCTAAGGGGGGCAGCTGTGACCTTTGGGAGCCCCCCTGTGGGGGGGATCGGGGGCAGCGCTCCCAAAGCTAAAAATAGATGTAAAATTGCCTTGTAAAATGTTGTAACTTCGTAGTCAATCCGAGCCATTCATTAGGCAGAGATTTGATGGTAGAAGTTATGTTTAATTTAGGGTTTTTCCCTAGAAGGAAACCCCTCACTATATATGAGGAAATTGTATTGTGTCTATGTAGATATGTATTCTAAGTGAGGAAGAGAGAGGAGATTGAGAGCGAAGAGGGAATTGTATTGGATCTGCTGTAGGTTGTATCTCTTTCGTTTGCTGGATAATATAAAAGGAAGGACTGGCTATTTCTCCGTGGACATAGCCCAAACTAGGTGAATCACGTATATCTGTGTCTCTCTTGTTTTATGCATTTTCTGTGTTTATATTTCTACAATATATTTTATGTGTTCCATTGCTCTAATATATATAATTTTATAACACGACTAAGCTCCCCTCTGACATTCCCAAGTTTGAGGGTGATTCTGGAGAGGACCCCCCAACCAATCATGTATGCTCCTTCCATATGTGGTGTTCATCCAATTCCACCACCGATGATTCCATTAATCTTTGGTTGTTCCAACACACGCTCACTGGAGATGCTGCTAAGTGGTATGTTGACCAACGTGCTTCCTTTCATTCCACTTTCATGATGCTTGCTAAACATTCCTTTCATATTTTCAGTTACCTCTATGATATGACACTGGTACAGAGCTCTTGACCGTGTTCTGTCAGTCCTCTACCACCCGTCTTTTCGATCATGTCTAGGAATGGTGTAGAAGGAGGAGCATGTGCCATGCTCCATCCTTCAAAGATGGTGTCTACCTCGATTAGTTTCTTAGGGCTATTTTAGCACCTATTGCCAAAGATGTCGTGTCTCATTTTACTCAAATAGAGGAAGAGGCTCTCCTGACTACTTTGAGATATGACTTGATTTATGCTCAATCTGGTTATGTCTATACTTTTATATCAGACCTCCCCCATCCTGGTGGTGCCAATGCACCGGGGGAATCTCAGGCTGCCGACATTATTGTTGTAGCTATTTCACATCCTTCACCATATACTCAATAGAGTTATGTCTATTCACAAGGGGGCACCAGTTCCTCTAACACTTATGCTCCTCCTTCCAACAATGTGTATTCAAGAAAAATCACCTCTTATGCATTTACCCAACCACATCAATAGATGTCAGGGTAAGATAGTGCTCAACCTATCTACCATACCATTGCCCCTTCACCATCTTATACCTATGCACCGTCGAGCACTCCAGCCCCTCAAGCAATAGAGCCATAGTCTCCCATGAATCCTCAGCTTTAGTAGCCACCACCCCCTCAGGGTCAAGTGTTTGCACAACAAAGTGTAACCAATCCCCAAAATTAGAAGAAAAAGAATAAGGGAAAAGGTAACAATGGTGACTATGGTAACCAATGTAATCAACCTAATGAACCCCAGGGGAACCAACCCAACACCAACAACTAGCAATAGGATGACCAACCCAAGTAGAACAAGACTATTCATGCGAACAAGCCTTGTGCATGTTGTGGTGTACATATCCATTACACTCATGAGTGTCCCCTCTTACCCCAGATGCACCAAATGTGGGAAGCCCAAGCAGCTTCTAAAGGTTAACTGCCTCTAGCAATCGCCTCAAAATCCCGTGCCATCCCAATCGGCCATGCTCACAAATCCTTTCCCTCAGAAAGGATTTGTTGCTGCTCAAACTCAACAAGGTAAATCAACCCACCCTCCCCAACCTTCTGGTCCTAGTGACTACCATATCCTCATGATGAGTTATGACGAGATCAATACCTATGATATTAACTTGCAAACTCGGTCACATCAAGATGAGAAGCCATCGAATTGATCCACCACTCAGTCTAAAACCAAAGCATCTACTGAGCCTCTTACAACACCAAATGGTACTCTATAGATCCCTCAACCTAAATTTGAGCCAATTCCTAAGATACCCAAGGGACAATTACGCTGTAACGCGACTTATAACCAAGATACTCATACATACAGTATAGTAGATGACTTGGTGCAATCACCTATTTCCATGTCAATGCTGGAGGTTCTTTGGTCATTCCCATCTCAAAAGAAATATCTACTAACTACTTTGGGTGTAGTAGATGCTTTCGATGATCATTTGATTGTCTTTCTTGTTGATATGTTAGAACATCCTCCATTACCTCCATCCATTTCTTTCTAGATACCAGTCTGAGTCCATAATTCCAACATCTCCCATTGCATTATTGACGAAGATGCATCCACCTACATGATGTTCGCTGCCATTTGGAAAAATAAAGTCACCTGAACTGTCTCTATCCACCATCACTTTGCGTGCTTGGGACGTTCACTTCTTCACTCCTCCCAGCCTCTCGGCATGTATCAAAATTGTCCAGTGACTCTTGCGGGCAAGAATATTCATGTAGACATCGAGGTTATTGATGCCCCTATAGATTACAACATTCTTTTGGGTCATAGTTACACTTATGCCATGTAAGCCGTCACGTTTATCGTTTTCCACAAGATGTGTTTCCCCCATGAAGGGAATATTGCCACTATCAATTAGTTGACATACTACGAGATCTCATCCTTGACCTCTCTTGAGTCCATTATCTCATCGATGTCCAACAAGAAGTCTTCTACCCATCTCACCATTGTTTCACCCATAGTCTGCAAAGATTCCTCATTCTTGGGTGCTTTCCCTTGTCCTTCCCCTCCCATCTCTGAGCCTAACTCATTGAGTGTTTGCATGTTACAAGCGTCACGGGTTTCTCAAAAGAAGTCTAATACATATGATTAATAGCTAGCTCCTCAACATCTTGTTATTACCATATCATTCAAGCCATTCAGATCCACCCCCCAGGACCTCCTCCTTTTGTGGGTGCTTCTCCTTTGTTCCCACTACAAACTATTCCTCCAGGTCTCAACCATCTAGGAGTTGTTCTGCTAGGACATTACCCTGCTGGACAAATACCTTTCTTGTTTCCTCCTCCCGGAATATTTTTTTCATTATCATGGCTACGTTGATTCTCCTTAATATGACTTTGGGGATCCTAGTGTGGTACATAGATCTCCTAGTGAACACTCCACCTGGTCAGTTCATACCATATCATGATTTGACCTCGGTTCAACCAGTCACTATGACCGATGTCACTGCTCCAGCTCCACCGCAACCTCAACAGGAACCCATTCCTGTTGTGAAAGCATCCAGACAGGGGGGAAAATCCAAGAAAAAGTAACCTAAGTACAAGGCTACCCAACCACCTTCCTCTCTCGAAGCCCTAAAGCCAACACCTCCATGTGCTTTGTGTGAGGTTGTTGGGCATGCCACAAATAACTGTCCTGAGCTTCCTTGTCTCAAACCTTTGGTTCATGAAATGTTCCCTGAGTCGAGTATCCCTGACTTCCAAGTTACCTTATCGGGACCAGCCAAGAAACTTAAAACATTGCAAAAAAATCACCCTTGTGCCTTGTACGATCATTATGGTCACTATTCCCATTATTTCCCTCATCTTGACAATTTTGTGATTTCCTTCAAGCACTTTGCGAGTACGAGGACACTCATAGTGGATCACCTACTCCTCTACCTGTGGATTCTGGTACCACTAGCACACAAGAACATGGGGAATCTAGCCCCACCATTGTGATCCATCCCCTTGATGTCGAGATGATGGACTCCACAGTCCATATCCTTTACCTGTCATCATCCTTGATTTCCTTGCAGAAAAACCTTTTTGAGGTTTTTATACATGCTTCTATCAAACCTCCTTCGTCAGAATCCCAGGTCTCAACATCGGTAGATTCTCCATATATTAGCTCTTTGTCTACCATTTCATATGATGCGTATGTGAACCTTCTTTCTCATTATGATGCACTAGGTACCACTACCACATCATGTAATCAGTCTTCCTCCCGCCCACCCATCTTCCATTCTGATGAAGACATCATGGAAGCTATGTCTACCCTTGATTGCCCTTGCACTTAGGTAAGGGGGCATCTCTTCTAGAGGATTTTGAGGGCCACCTCCTTCCTAATCCTACCAATTCATTCTACCTCAAGAAATTCCACTCATAGCATATCCCATTGATTTTTGTGTCTTTATTTCTTCCATGAAGTTAGGTAGGTTGTATCATCTTATCTATTGTCTTTTGCACGTTTTAGATGGATCCATCATCCATACCGTATATCGGTTATGCTGACGGTGCGAGTCACTTCTCCACAAATCTAGCCTCAGCAAGCCTGGGCCATTTTCACCCCACTGCATATGTTAGTCCATTTAAATAGAGTGTGCATTGGATCTGTCACCAATAACCAAGCCGAATATGATGCAGTGATAGGTTTGTTAGTCGATGTCGTTGATCATCACATCCTCCATCTTCATGTTCATTTAGATTTCCTGTTGCATGTCATGCAATTGAACAGTGTATATCATGTGTATAACCAAGTCCTATTTAGAAAACATCTACGAGTTAAGATGTTGGTATGTGAATTTGAAACCATCACTTTCAGTCATTTTCCTAGAGCCCACAATAACTATGTAGATACCATTGAAAATAACATTCTAGATTGGCATTTATCACATGTATACCACAGAAGACAACCATAATAAGAACACATGGTAAACTATCATCATCATATAAAAGATGCATAATCATATTATGTATCACATAAAACATATAACTGTTTGGAGCCCATAGCTCTAAATACATTTGACATGCCCATAACATATTACAAAAGTCAAAACAAAGGGGACCCACATGTCCCCATCCGTAGTCATTGTCGGGCGAATCCTGTGCCAAAGGCTCTGCTCTACCTCCTCGTAGATCATGTACTGCCTCACTAGCCATCGCCATGTATCGCATGATCCCTCGCCACTATGAGGGAAGGTGTGTACACTCATCTGTGTACCGATCGTCTAACTCATGCCACCTGCACTCAGAAACTCCGGTTAGGAGCACATCACACCTACGATGTAGGTCAGAAAGTAGAGCACTGTCATTTGGACCCTGGCGTGATGATGATGTTCCCCGATCTGTAGCCCCTGGTGCTGCGAATCGATGTGCATATCATGCCAGTTTTACTGGTGCTATATCTACAGACCACATATTTTACACTCAGTACCATATACATGTGATAAAAATATGAAATGCGCCATTAAATAACAACTTAACACTTACCGTCTGGTCCCCATGCTCATCCAAGTGGAAGTGGTAGGTTAGGATCACCCTGATAGTTCATCCTACTATAAGGATAATCATCTATGTAAAGGGGAATTTGATCCTAGTGTGCAAAAAATTCACCGACAACAAGATCATTTGGGTCCACCCATAGTAGGTCCCTGCCAATACACTCTCAACAAGCACCACCTACCCACTAGTGATGTGGTGGAATGCATGGCTGCCCAGGACCCGTAGAACTGCTACGGTAACAACCCATGTCTCTAGCCAATCTATATCACCAATTGGAATGGTTGTGCCCTTCACACGTACACCCCATGGACAATGGCACTCCACAAAATCTATAATGTTCCTCCCACGAGGCAACACCAGATTTATATACCTCACCACCCCTACGGGAGGGAGTTCAGTCAAAAAGTAAAAATCCTGTAATGTGAACTCGATCATGTGCCCCTGCACCATAAATATCTCTTGGTCTAGATCCCAATATCTCATGATCCTTGATAACAAGGGCTCACATGCCCTCATCAACGAGTCCTCTACCAACTTGAGAACCTCATAGTGAGCAAACGCCCCTTGAACCCCTTGATCCATCTGAATCTCAGATCGAAGGGTGTCCAAATCTCACTCATGCCAGTTGATTTTCAACTCTGCCATACCTGCAAAACACCACATGTCTTGTCAATTCAGAGAAGAAAACACTGGCCTTGACTGATCAACCTACAACCCCCACAAGGCCAACAAGACCCTTCACATCCTCAACTCCAAATTGCACTTTTTTGCCTATAACCTATGAGATCACAGGCTTTCCTCTCTTTCCTGCAAGCCATATCACAGTTCTGCATCTAAAAAGTGTGATCTGGTTGAGAAGAGGAGCAGGGGTCTCCCAGGGAGCTGTGGGGCACCAAAATCATGAAATAAACCATTGAAACTGAAGAGATGAGTAATTCCACCTACCTGAAAGTCTTTATTCCTAATTCCGATAGTCAGTTTGTCCACTATGATCTCCACAAGATTTAGGGCCTTTTCCTCCTCTTTAAATTCACGACAACTAACTTAGCAAATGAATTCAAATTGGAGGGAAAACATCCTTTTAGAGAAAAACCAAAAGTTTTTATGTCACCTTGTGATAAAGGAAAGTGTTCCCTCTGTGGACAGAGGCAACCCCTCTATCCCTAGAGTGGGTCTAGTCACAGCAAAGACAAAGCAACAATCAATTCCCTTAAATAGTCATCGTTGGAGGCCTACCTCAAACCGGTGGTTGATGAAGTTTCTGTTGCATTGCTCCAGCTTCCGTTTATTTCTCCTTAATGAGTAATTGACCTAAAACACCACAAGAAAACAATAGAGAACGTAACCAAGAACAACAATGATCTATTTACTTGTAAAGTCAAGGAGCCACAAGCTATCAAGTAAATTATACACAAGACATAGGAAATCATTACTGTTTGTATTAAAAATGAATCAAGAGAAAACTTACAACCACGCCTTGACATCGCAAGTCTTCTCAGAGGGTCCAGTCGGTATGTTCCTTCAAGAATTCACTCTTAAGAATGGGTATCCCAATAGGACAATAGCTCCCTCTAACTATAAAGCTCTCATACAAAGCTAAGATACTCCACAACCTCTTATAAAACTATTAGCAATTCCACACTTGTCACACTCACACCAAAACTATCTACTTTGCTTCAAACGAAACTCAAAACCAGCAGCTCCCAACTAAAGAACTAGTAGATCATAGCAATGGTGAGTGATTTTATAGGAGGAGGAGCCTCCATGAAATGAGGGAAAGGGAGCTTATCCTCAAGGAAGGTTGCACAAGAGGCGGAACCACCATCCCAGAGGAGGAAAGGCGACCCAAACTAACCCAACAACCAGCTCTAGAAACATCCATAAGGCTGACTATTTGAACTAATTCGCCTAATCTAGGTTGTCGTAGGTCTCTAACTAGGTATTAGCGATGACATCACAAGGGAGAAATGTGTTCGGACTAATCATCGCAACAAGAATCTGGAAGACTTGCGCCGAGCCCTAAAATTTGACCGTCACAGGAAACAGGTGTATACCTGCGACGATGTCACAACAATATAGTTCATGACAGGGAATCGTCACAGATTTTAAGGGTTTACTCGTGACGATGTAGAAACTTAGGCAAACAGGGTCAATCTTTAGCATTAGAGAGCACTTGCTTAATATTCTTGCATGAGTGGGAAGATATGGACATGTTTATCTGATGAATGACACAGCGGAGGGACTAAGATGAAGTCAACGACAAATTACTGTGTAACAGATGCCCCCTAAAGCATGAAGCCTGAGAGAGTGGGATGGGTGAAATGATTTATGAAACCATAACTGAACTAGAACACTACCACGAAGAACCTGCAGGCGTAAGTACAACTGCTATCTCTGATAGTGAAATACATGTAGTCTAGGCATGGGCATAACCATCCAAAAGACATATGAAACTTGGTCTATGGTATGGACGCAGCCACCCTGTTGATAAGACCATATATAATGATAAAGGTATGGTCGCAGCCATCCATGAAGATTCAGGTATGGTCGTAGCCATCTGATCCAAGAGTGATGTATGTAGTCACGAACCAATCCATGCAGCCTGAACATATGTAATCTTAGTCTGGGGTATTGAAACCCTAACCGATCTTAGTACAAATTCTAGCATGCGAACAAATGTGCTGAAGTTGAGCATGATAGAAAGTCATTTGATTATCGATTAATAGCGAAAATCGTTAACAAGTGTGAGAGAATCCACCAATAATGCCAATGGCTCTCAAGGTGCTACCAGTACAATCCACTAAGTGTGAAAAATGGGCTAAATTCAAACACTCATGGAATCACCCAATCGAAGACCAATGATGAAAGTCTATTGTCAGGCATGAAGAACTTGCCATTGAGGCATGCAAGCTCCAAGGTACCGAAAGGGATGTTTAGATCAAACTCTTGGATAATGAGTTGGTGTCGACAAGAGGTGATCCGTTGTAAAAGGGCCATAATGTTTCCCCCATAAACGACACGAGACAAGGAACAAGTGGTAGATGGTGAAACATAGGAGCAGAGGAGGAGGTAAGGGTGTAAACTGCAGAAGGACTATACTCTTGAAAATATCGGCGACATGACTCCTGAATGCGGCAGCATTTTGGTACCAAGGGATTGGAGGTATGGCAGAGACAACATGGATCAGACGGAATGAGGCAAAATGGCAACCCAAAACCCTGGAAGGCCAATGATGATGCGAGGATATCCCAACCCGACAAGAGGCAAAAGTGTCGATGTTCAAGAGTGACTAGCTGCCATAGGTAACCAATGACAACTTCCAAATTTTTCCCCACCATTGCTGGGGAGTACCCCAATTATTTTCGAAAAACAAGCTTGAAGGGGATAGCATATGCTTGTAATGTAAGTTCATCCTTTGGACAAATCCAACCTAGTAAAATTTTAACGAGCCCTAGGGAGGAGAAGCTCAGGTCTCATCATGATGATGAGTCCAATGTTGTCAGGTTTTAACAAGTCCGACATAGGAAAATCTCAGAGTCTTTTTCATGTTTAGAGAGTTTTAAAAAGACATGGAAAAGAAAAACTCCAGGGGGGCCCCTTTCGTAAATTTGTGTCCCTCGAGCCCCAAAAAGTAGAAAACAATACTTGAGAGAAGTGCTTGACCATTACGACCAAGGAATACTTTTTGTAATTAGTGTTCCTGATCTGAAAACGTAAAAAGAAATCAGAGACACGATGTTTCATAACCAAAATTGAACTTGAAATGACAAAAGCCCGACCATCTTTTCGTGTTTATATGGTCGAAAAAGAGCTGAAAGTAGACCACCTTTTTATTCCGTTTAATGAGTTAAAAAGGAAAACTTGGAAATCTTTTCCTTTTTTACGAGTCAGAAAAGAGCTAAAAGGAGACTTGTCCTGGAGGAACGAGTGGTATAAAGGGTAGCAACTAGTTCCGACAATGGTAGAACTGCTCAAAACATGTAATGGTCAAGCGGCTGGCTAATAAAACCACTCATCGCTGCGGTCCCTCAGGAAAGGAAAAAACAACCAAGTGAAATCATATGATTGGCCAAAGAGATGGTGATGATGGAATGAAACATCCAAGGCTCATCTAGTAGAATTAGTGGATAAAAACAATAATCACGAGGTGTAAATTAGGTGTAGGTTCATGTTTACATAAGCTTGAACCATGGAGAACTCTGCTTGGATTCGGTTTCATGTTTACACAAGCTTGAAACGAAAAACTATGCTTGTTCTAAGTTCACATGCCCCCAGCATAATAACGCAAATCGAGGTACATGCCCCCCAAGCTTCACTGCATCCAACGGAGTGGATGGAATGAAGGTTCACTTTCGAGATCTTGGAAAGATTCAACTTGGATTTTACGAGATCTTAATCAAAGACTCGATTTGGAAAGGGAGTTGTTTCATTTTTTAATGAGGTTGAAACAGTAAAAGAACTATCCTCATAACCCTTATTTCATTTTTTAACAAGGTTGACACAAGATCAAGCACTTTCCTCAAGACTCCTTGGTTCATTTTTTAACGAGGTTGACATAGGAACAAACTATCCTCGGGACTCTTGTTCATAGGCTGTACGAAAACATGGCTCCTAAAAGATCTTCACCGAACGGAAGAAGCACACTTTGAGAGGAACACATGTCATTAGACACCAATGACAGATTGGGTTCCAATGCCCCCAGTACATGATGTACGAGACCATCTGCATAATCATCAACAGATGTAGAGGCGAAACGAGTTGCCACATAATTGACCTGTGGAAAAGAAGGTACTGCTTGTGGATTAGAACCGATAGGGGATGATGGCTGGGCAGGGGGCACCGGGTGACTAAAAAATGACAATTGATCTATAGTCACCATTCTTCCATTGTGCGGAAAACAAACCACATAGAAAAGTGAAGAAAAAAGAGCCCCCATGGTGTAGATATAATCACGACCAAGGAGAAGACTGAAATCTAAAGCACCTTGGACAACCATCACGTCTATATAGATGGTTTTGCCTCCCAAAGTAACAGGGAAATTTGGAAACAACCCAAAAGATTGGCGAGTTCCTTCGTCAAAAGCCAACAGATTCTCACTGACAGGCATAAGCTATGGGGAACCCAAAGCTTGCCAAGTAGTGGAAGGCATGAGGCTAATAGACACGACTTCATCCAAAAGAGTTCCAGGTACTGCCTTATCATAGGCGTGTATGGTAATTTGGAAAGGCACATAGGATGGAAGGTGGAACGCAGTCAAGTGACTCCAGTCGAAGAAAATAACTGAACTACTTGGTGGGGGCACTATATGATTGCCCCCATGCTCTACAGGAGCCAAAGAAGGACTCTCTTGATCAGCTAGGATAGGAGGGTCGTTCTCAGACTTAGGAGAATCTGACGAGACAAGGAGAACATGAGTAGTGTGATCATGATGCTCTTCGGTAACAGAGTGAACAACTTTTGGTGAGCCCAAGTCGACACTCTTTTTGACCAATGGTTGGTCAGGAACAGGCTTAACACAACTAGGCTCGGGAAGAGGAGGATGGACAAGAGAAGAATCCATATCAATATCTTTGTCAATGGGGAGAGGGTCTGAAGAGAGCCTCTGATAACCAACTGGAAGGGGTGGTGAAGAAGCTGTAAGACTTTCTAAAACACGAAAGCTTTATCCATGAGTGGACAAAGGTGAAGGAGATGATCGCCTTCACATAGCCTACAAGGGAATCGAATCTTCCCTTTCTTTTTACCATTGCTAGCTGAGGATGGAACATGGGCATCAATAGGAAATGAAGGATGAGCCAGATCGTGAGACCATACTTCTAGGATCCTCGGAATGCTAGGAAAATTGCGAAGAAGATGGTCGCCCTTGCATAATTTACAAGGAAACTTAACCTTTTGCGGAGGATCAGAAGGTGTCTTGACCGCAGATGTACTCAGAGCAATAACTGCATGGGTGGCCTCTCGCCTATCCAACTTATTCTTCTTCTTCTTCGTCTTCGTCTTCTTCTTCTTAGCCACCTGGTTACTGGATGTGGAACTTTCACCAGGCGAAGGAGGAGAGGAGGATGAAGAAACAGGGGAAGAAGGTGAAGGCTCAACCTTGGAATCATCGTGTCGTGATTCAAACAAAGGAGATGGCAGAACAGGGGTCATGACACTTGGGACCACCGAGGTTGAAAACAACCACATGGGCAAATCAATGGTTAACCCAAGCAAAGATAATGTTGCCATATATGGAGCACCAACATTTCCAAATGGAGGAAATGAACCAAGAGTTCCTTCTGGGGGAAGACCTTGGCCAGTAGACTCGATGAAGGTTGCCATCGGGAACGAGCTTGAAAAACACTTGCACTGTAATCAAGAACTCAAATTGTCAAGAATTCCACACTTGTCACGCTCACACCAAAACTATCTACTTTGCTTCAAACGAAACTCAAAACTAGTAGCTCCCAACTAAAGAACTAGTAGATCATAGCAATGGTGAGTGATTTTATAGGAGGAGGAGCCTCTAGGAAATGAGGGAGAGGGAGCTTATCCTCAAGGGAGGTTGCACAAGAGGCGGAACCACCATCCCAGAGGAGGAAAGGCGACCCAAACTGACCCAACAACTAGCTCTAGAAACATCCAGAAGGCTGACTATTTGAACTAATTCACCTAATCTGGATCGTCGCAGGTCACGAACTATGTATTAGTGATGGCATCACAAGGGAGCAATGCATTCAGATCAATCGTCGCAACAAGAATTTGGAAGACTTGCGCCGAGCCCTAAAATTCGACCGTTGTAGGAAATAGGTGTACACCTGTGACGACGTCGCAACAATAAAATTCATGACAGGGAATCATCGTGGATTTTAAGGGTTTACTTGCGACGATGCAAAAACTTAGGTTAACAGGGTCAATCTTCATCATTAGAAAGCACTTTCTTAATCTTCTTGCATGAGTGGGAAGATATGGATATGTTTATCTGATGAATGACACAGCAGAGGGACTGAGATGAAGTCAATGACAAATTACTGTGTAACACACTCATTGCACCCAAACCATAGCTGTGTTTGATGAATAGTCAAAACCCTTGAAAAGATCTCATCGAGTACTATAAAGGGTCTCTCTTAGTTTTTGATGATTTGACACTTCACAAGGAAGTCATTTTTCTAAGAAGGGTCACTTCGTTGCCTCTTAAAATCAAATTTCTTCATAAGCGACACTTGTACTTTGGGGGCCACTTTCTCTTGGCACTTTTCATCTCACGTGTTTATTTTCATCATAAGAAACCACCATTTTCTCATATTTTCATGGTCCCCACCATGCGTCTTCTGTGTGGTAGCGCCATTGAGCCACCCTTGTTCAGAGCATCTGCGACGAGTCACCTTTGCATCCATGGAGTCTGTTTCACATCCCATTGTATCATGTTACAGTATTCCATCCATCTTTGCATACCATTCATCCCATGTTGCCCATTTTTGGCCTTCATTCATACTGTCCACCATCCCCTCTAGAGTTGAGTCAGTCGCTGCTAAGTCAACCATGCACTTTATGCTCTGACTAGGGAAGTCGTATGTTTGTCCCTCAGTCCCATTTTCCCACTGTCCCTAATGTGAGTCCACCAGTCACATTACTGTTTCCCCTCGCACCTTAGTTGAAGATCGTCATTGCCTCACCTATGGCAGGCCTTATTCTATCGACATCAACACATATATTCCAAAAGAACATCCTAGAGGGTAGTGTATTTGGTTCTAGCTTTCACTCTTATTTAGTGCCTCAGATTAATAAAAGGGAATCATCATTGCCATTTCACTTGGTTGTTTCATGCTCTTGATTCATATACTTGACAGTTCAATGATGCAGCAGATTGTACCAGTGATTTCTAGGCGTGTGTGAGATGTTTCAGACCTCATGAGGGGGTGGCCCTTCAAATAGTCCCCCACATGCCTGGATGCCTTCCTATTATGCTACAACCTCAAATGCAGTTCCACATATTTGATGGGTTCAGTTCCTACCACTTGCAGCGTTTTTAGAATGCATGTCTCCTTTAGATGATCCATTCAGTTTTGTAGAGCCCTTTCTTATTCAATAGGGCTTCTTTGGTTGTTCTACCCTCCCTCCCACCCATTATTTGAGGGAAGGGCCATTATGTCTCATTTACTCTCATGTTATTGTATTTTTTCCTGGCTCATGTTTTTTCCAGGTGCATTATGTATATGGGACACATTGTATTATTTTCTAGGTCATTTATGCCAGCATGTCATATACCATTCGTTATGTATTTTATTGCTCAGTTTCATGTTTCTAGGCACATCATTATTTCTGTACTAAGATATCTCGGCGGGTATAGGTATGCCTTCCCCACCTCATTGAGATATGGTACCATAACATAAAATAATAATTACATTGGTCTCACCCCCTCTGTCACTATCCTCTTTTCACTTCAACTCCATTGGTCTCTCTCTCTCTCTCTCTCTCCACCTTGTTGTTTAGTGATCATGTCCTTACAATGTACTTCAACCATATGTTTTGCTCCTAACACTCGTACGTTGGGGGGAAATTTGTTATCACAAAAAGATGATCATCTAGCCATAATTTACTACATAGATCGAAGTACACCATGTAGGGCCAATTTTACCATAGTAAAATTGCTTTCACTGTGAGAAATTACTTAATAAGCCACATTTATTAAGTCATTTATAATTAAATCGATGAAGAATAATTACATAAATCACTATTTATTTAATTATCTCCTAGGAATAATTAATTAAACCATTGTTTAATTAATATTCCTTACAGATTTGACCCAATTATGAGAAATAAATAGATAAAGCATTAATTATCTTATTTTTCTCTACGAATAATTAATTTATCATTAATTAGTTATTATTCTTTGTCAAGTTTGATCAAATCCCTTAGGAATAATTAAATAAATTATTATTTGTTTATTATTAGTTAACCATGTTTCTTGAGATGATAAATAAATCATTTATTTATTTATTATTTCTAAATAAAAGTTTAAATACTTTTTCCCTCCAACCAAATATAATAAAATATTCCAAATGGTTAATTCTAGAATGGGGTTAATAATATTTTATTATTGCTCATTATTCAAGGATAACCTAATATTTTATTATAAATAGAAGGGTTTTCCATTCATTCTTCACTTTTGATTATTTTCATTATTTCACTCACTGTTGTAACTCTGATTATTATCACTGTCACACACCATTTTTATTTTCCATTTGAGTTCTCATTGAGCTCAAACATTTTGTTTGTTGGGTTTTACACATTATAGAGGAGAGAGACTCTACAAAAGCTGAAGACATTGAGGATAGCCAAGAACCCATCCCATAGAGGGGGACTAGTAACATTATTTGTTCCCTTCACAGGTGTTGTTTAATAAAATATATTCTTTATATATCTAGTTTCCATTGGATTATTGGAGTTACTTGCGCTTATTTTACTATTCCATTTTGTTGTTTAACTAGTTCTGTTGCATAGATAAAGGCTTTGGCAAGTTTTGTTTCTATCATTTGCTACAGATCCACACTGTTTAACAACCATTCTTATTGTTAGGGTTATTTTTCATCCACAACCTAAAGTGGGTTCTTTTCACACACCTTTGAGAAGAAAACACTATAACAAGATGAATTTCTCGAAGGAGATTCCAGGCATTCCTCCCCACTGAGAAGTAGATTTCTCTATTGATATCTTACTAGGGACAACACCGACATCCAAGGCTCCCTATAGAATGAGCACTCCAGAATTGATTGAGATGAAGATACAACTCAAGAAGATGTTTGATAAAGGTTATATAAGGTCGAGTGTATCACCATTGGGAGCACTGCTTTTTTGTTTGTAAAGAATAAGGATGGCACATTGAGGTTGTGCATAGTTTACAGGAAACTCAACAAGGTCACCACTAACAAAAGATATCCCTTGCCATGAATTGATGACTTATTTGACCAACTGCGAAGAGTAGCAATATTCTCAAAGATTGATCTAAGATCCAAATATCACTAGTGATGAGCACCAGTATTGCAGAAAGGATGCTGCAACTCCTGGGCTACCAGTTTTACTTATCAACCCAGGGTTCATACAAACTTGGAGGTTACAATGTTATATGCACAAGTAGAAGTGAAGGTCCTACCTATTGTCACTTGTTCATCTGGCAAGAGACCCCAGGGGTTCCAAGACAGACTTCTACAGAGTCAGAAGAAGCTTGATTCTTTGATGGAAGAAGAACAAATCTATTTGAAGAGAGCTACTCTACTGCAGTAATGAAGAAAACCACATGTAATGCTAATATCACACCATATCCTAATTAACCACTTAAACAGCTATGTTAAGTAGAATTGCTAAATCAACATTAACCTAATGCTTCTATTTAAGTTACAAAAGTAAAGTGCATCAAAGTAAACTAATGAATAATAAAAGAAACTAAACTAAAGTTGTTTTTTTATGTTTTTGGTTTTTTTGGCAAAATCAAGCATGCAAGGAGTCAAGCGAAATAACAAGCGAAGATCGAAATCAGTGAAAGGAGGACGTAACGAAGCAGAGGTGCATAGGAATTGTTGGATCGATTGGGAACAATATTAATGGGAGATGAGTGGTGGAGATCTTATCGTAGAAGATTACGTGAATATATGGATGAATAATACTGACGGAAGATGAATGGCGGAGATCTTATTGCAAGAGGCTAGGTCAAGAGATGGACAAACATGACTAATCGGAAGATAAATGACAGAGATCTTATCATGGGCAATTTAGTGAATAGATGAAAGAACAAGGTTAATGAAAGATGAGCGACAGATATCTTATCACGGGCGATTTAGTGAATAGATGAACAAATAGGACTAACGAAAGATGAGTGGCAAAGATCTTATCGCGTAGGTTAAGTGAATAGATGGACGAACAAGGTTAAATGGGAGATTGAGTGGTGGAGATTTTATTGCGGGGTTTAAGTGAATCGATGGGCAAACAAGATTAAGTCACGTGGTGATAGAAGGAAAGAAAACGTGTGGAATGATGGAGTGAGTTTCCGTAGGTGGTAAGCAGTTTCTCACGCGCCCTCGAGGCTGTAAGTAGAATTCCAAAATTTTGCACGATTAGCCTAACTAGGTGACATGCAACACGAGAAAACCACATTTATCGTGTGCTCTCAAGCAAATATCGGCCATGTAAGAATCTGTGTGAGATTGCACGATAGCCATTGGATTGGGCAGGATTGATCAACGGTGGAGATTTGGAGTTCATAAAGTAGGTGGAAGAATTCATGATAGCCGTGGGATCAAGCTAGATAGATTGACGGTGGAGATCTAGAGTGCATAAAGTTAAGCATTGAACTGAATCAGATGGTGATTTGTGTGGTTTGCTGTGGATCGGACGTAAAGAGATCTACGGGTATAATCTACTTAAGACGTGATTTATTGGCTCACGCTTAAGTATTTCATGCTGAAGGAAGTGAGAATATGAGTGAGACCTATTACAAAAAGAGAGTGATTGAAGATGATAACGATGAAATGAACTAAGTACTGAATCAAGACAACAAACTCCAAAGCTCATGTGATAGCTAGAAACCTGAAACACAACCAATCTACTCTACACTACTGTAATGAAAATGCAGCTACTTAAGCAAATGAATGATTAAACCATGGATTTACGCTAGAATACAGGTACAGTAAAGAGGAGCCTTAGCTGCTAGGGTTGGGCCCTAACCCAAGAGCTTCAGCCCTCTGAGTTAACTCAGTGCCAGCTCAAAACAAAACTAATTCTTATTATCAAAACAATGGATTACATCAAAAACTGTCACAAGTCTTGCAGCTCAAAAATAAAGTAGATTTTTTCAGTTAAAAGCCCAAATCCTACTAAGGTCCTAGGCCTCTCTACTTATACGACTGAATTCTCCAACGAATTCCTTAAAATTAGGGAGGCTCATCTCCTAAACGCGAGATAAACTGTCGCTCTGACTTTCACTTGCTCGGCTGCCTTCTAGTCCTCATGATTTGGTTGGTTTCACTCTGAGCTGATGGAGGAGTATTCGAATGGAGGGGTAGTAAATGAGGAGGATTCACCTCCTATAATTCCTCTCCCTTGTCCCATTCGAGTTTTGACCAAGGTCTTTGCTAAAATTCCTTGCTTTTATCCTTTAATCATGCGTTACATGCGCATTAGACCACAAAGCAAAATATCCAACTCTAACTCATCTCATAAACAAAATATAATCAAAAGTATGCAATAAGTTGCGAGAATAGTTGGTTTGAATAAGCTAGGAGGTGAATTAAGTCCCATATAATTACCCAATGATGAGGCTCATCATCACCTCGTACTAAAAGTGTTGCTCATCATCCTAGTTGGTTTCCCTTTCTTGCAGTTGTCCTCTCAGCCATGCATTTTCCCTCTCGAATCGATCTCTCATTATTGCTTCTCTGTCCCTTGGTGTAGGGGAATCTTCAATCTCAATAGGTATTTTTGTGGATATTTGTGGCTTCCCTTGTTTGATTCTTGTGCTCTTTCTTGTTCTGAAATATAAAGGGGTTTGCCTACTTCTTTTCCCTTTTTACTTGACTGGGGTGCTGAGAGCAATGAAGGCAGCTGCTGCCTCCCTCTCAGGGGCCTTTGGAGACACCCTAAGTGACTCCTCCTTGTGTTCTTCCCCTTCTGTTTCAATGCCTTCTTCCTCTTTATTTTTCTTATCTTCTTCCTCTTGTTGTTCTTTCTTATCTCCATCAGTTTCTTCCTTCGTTTCCTCCTCTATTTTAGCATCATCCTCCTTCTCTTCTCCTTCATCATGTTCCTCCGTATTAGCTTCTTATTCATCCATCTCATACCCATCTATATCTGTATCTTCTTCTTTTTGTTTTGCCTCCTCCTCACTGACAGAAGGACAAACATCATAGGTGAGGGTTTTGATGTCATCCTCTGCTAGTAAGTCTCTAAAGACTGACCATGTTATAGGGATCTTGAGGTTTTGGAGGGCATCCTCAATGAGGATCCTGATCAACCCATGGTGAGCCAATTGTTGTGGATTCCCTTTCTTTACTTTGTTGCTGGAGTCTATGAGTGATTGCATCAAGAAATAGGGTATCCCGAGTCTTTGGCGAACTGGTGTTTCTACCCCAAATCTTAATTCTTCAAGCATCCTAAAATGGTATCCTTAAACAACACTATATCTACCCTCACATGAGATATATTTGATGAGTTGGTAACCTATATCACTCTGTGGGTATGGCAGACTGTCCCTGTTTACTCCATTTTTATCCTTTGTGGGTTCTTCACCTTCTAAAAAGAATTTCCTTTTTTCCACTTGATTGTCTGCTTTGTCTTCTTTTCTCCATGGAATTCCTAGGGGGAGTGTGGTGACCCTACTTATGAGCTATGGGGTGAGATCTATAGTAAGCCCTATAACTATAATAGTGGCATGGATTCTACTGTGTGGAGTGAGGGAATGAGTAAATTCTTGAGCCAACTCATCGTCATACACTGTGAATTTTTCGAAAAACCCCATCCATTGGTGTCTTATAAAGATTTCAAGCACTCGGGTGTTGTTGTATCCTCACAGTGTTTGTGGGTTCTCTCCTATTAAACCCTACTGTCATCTTGCTTGTGAGTCTTGAGGAGGAAATGAGAGGTTTGACACAAGAATTTAAATTTAGGAGAAAATAGAGTTTCCTGTGTATGTACTTCACCTCCCATAGTTGTTATATCCACTAGATTTTAGAGCATTTCTAGCTCATTTTCTTGTAAATGGGGATGGATTTTTAGATCCTACCTCTTTAGAATGGTGGCAGTGGACAATTCTTGTGATATTCCCTCTTGAAACCCTCTCTGTCTATCTTGTATACTGTGTCTGTGTATCTTGTAGACTGCTCCTGTAGACTGTTCCCGTGCATGCTCCTATAGAAATTCTCTTGCAGAACGATGGATCCTTACTTTTGGTGGGTGGCCAGAGTTATAAGAGTGACTTGATTGAGGGAGTTTCGAGGAGGTGGAATGCATGAATGCATGCAAACAATGTTTTGTTTCCCACCCCTCATAATCAGCTCCCACCTCGTAGATCCGTAGTTAACCACTTCTTGTCCTACTTCTCCTCTGTCTTTGAGTTGACTACGGCCACGTGTGAGAGAACACCTAGTTTTGTATGTGGTGGCTGAATGAAGGTGGCCAAGTTAACTGGCCACCTTTTCACTTATAAACCAACTACCTCGTAACCTTTACAACTTTTGATCAAATTATGCATATGAGTGAATGAGCGGGATACTTACCTGTGGTCTTGATGACATGTTGCAGTTGTCAAAGATCAGAGGTGTTGCGTTGTTTATTTGTTGCATGGTAATTCTTTCTTCCTCCTCTGTTATTTGTTGTCTGTTGTCCGCTATCTGTTGCTCCTAGATCATCCTTGTGAAGACCTGTAGTTGATGATTGATACTCTATGGGATAGGCTGCTACAGGAATACAGGGGATCCTGTAGAAAACACAGTCTTTGCCTAAATAGAAGCAATGGAGTGGAAAATGATAGAAATGATGGAGTGATGCATGGTAAGGAGTGGAGAAGATGGATATGTGTGAGGCAGGGTGCCCTTTAGATCCTCTTTTTTCTCCTTGACTGTCTTTCTTGCCCACCTGCAAATAAGAATTACATCTTTTTATCTCTTTTTTCTTTTCTTTTTTCTTCTTCTCTTTTTTTTTGAAAAACACCTAGGCTACCTTAGAGAGGTTTTCACCCTAGATGTTTTCCCTGGGCACCTCAAATGATGTTATGAAACCAACTTCTTATCCCTTTTTTCTATTTTTTCCTCATCCTTGGGCTGCCTCACGAGGTTTTCAACCCAAAGATGGGACTCAAGTGCCTCACGGAGGTTTTCACTTGAGTCTTTTTTCTTTTTTCTTTTCTTTAGTGACCTGATGAGGGAGGAGCTGGAACTTGCTCCACCATCATCATTGTTTTATTGATATTTTCAATGAACTCTTGATTTGATAAAGGTCCCTTGTACATTTTCAATTGGTGTCCATTAACAAGCAATGTAATGGCTTCTTCATCTATAGTTTTGATTTGCACTGAACCATTATCATGGAATCTTTCCACCACATAAGGTTTGTGCCATCTTGTCCTTAGCTTGCCCTTGAAATTGCTTCTCCTTAATATGTTTATCATGCCAGATCTTCCTCTGAAGCTAAACTTTCTCTGTATGTAGGAGGGCCTGCATTCTGAATTCATCCAAGCCATTCAAATGGAACAATATTTCTTTCTGTGCATGACTAAGATCCAAATCTAGTTGTGCTTCCATACTCAATGTGTTATATTCAAACTTAATGGATTGCAAATCCTTTTTCCCATAGACCATCTGATAGGATGTAAATCCAGTGGTGGTCTTCCATGTTGTATTATAGGCTTAGGTGGCCTCAACTAGTCTCTCTACCCAATCCTTCCTGCTGTTGCTCACTACCTTGGTTAATATGCTCTCCAGTGCCTTGTTGGTCACTTACACTTGCCCATTAGCTTGTGGATGATAAGGAGTGGAGGTCCTATGCTTGATTTTGTGATGGCTGAGTAGTTCTTCAATCATGTTGGAGGTACACTGGCTGCCATGGTCTGTGACTAGCTCTCTAGGGTACCCAAATTTGTAGAATACATTCTCCCTTAGGAACTCAACCACATTATCTTCTGTTGCTACCTTAATTGCCTTGGTTTCAACCCACTTAGTCAAATAACCAGTGCACACAATAATTTATTGTTTTTTATTTGAAGGAGGGCTTATAGGTCCAATGAAGTCCATGCCCCACTTGTCAAATGGCTCGAAAGTCACTTGAGATTGTAGGGGCATTTCATCTCTTGGAGTAGGCTTTCCCATCCTCTAGCATCGATCACACTGACTAATGTACTTGTTCAAATCTTGATGAAGAGTGGGCCAATAATAGCCCGCTTGTAACACTTTGAATGCTGTCCTCTTTGCCACAAAGTGACCTCCACAAGGCCCATCATGACAGGTCAGAAGGATGTCAAAAATTTCCTCTTCCCTTACACTCCTTCTCAAGATTTGATTTGGACCAAGTTTGAAAAGATTGCTGCCAATCCAAGTGAAGAGGGCGCTTTTCTTGACTATCTTGCTCTTTCTTTGGAGGGCAACTTTGGTGGGAACTGTATTGATACTAAATAGTTTTCTATATCAGCAAACCATGGGGAGAGAACTGAAATAGCAAACAAATGCTCATCTGGTAACTGGTCATCCACCATTCCTTCTTCACCTGCAGGAAAATTCATCCTAGATAGAAAGTATGTAACAACTTTTTCCTTACCAGGCTTATCAACAATAATTAGATCAAACTGCTATAATAAAAGCACCATCTTATAATCCTAGCATTCACATTTGGTTTGTTCATTAAATATTTGATTGCAGCAAGGTCAGTATGCACAAATTTTTGATAGCTTGTAATATAATGCCTAAATTTGTTTAATGAATGCACAACAACTAGGATTTCCTTTTCGGTCACAGTATAATTTAGCTAAACCTTTGACAGGTTCTTACTGATAAAATAGATGACATAGGGCAATTTATCCTCTAACTAACCTAAGGATGTTCCTATGGCTTTGTGTGAGGCATCAACATGAATATGAAAATGGAGGTCCTAGTTTGGGCCTCGAAGAATTGGTGCAGTGGTTAACTTACCCTTTAAAATGTCTAAGGCCTCTTGACAGCTTTTTGACCATATAAACTCAGAATCTTTGGCCAACAACCCAAATAAAGGAGAGGCCAACTTGCTGAAGTCCTTTATGAACCTTCGATAGTATCCAGCTAACCCCAAGAAACTCCTGACATCCCTCTGCTTTTGAGGAGGTGGGACCCTTTGGATGATTGCTATTTTGTTTGGGTCCAATTGCAGTCCTTGCTAAGATATTGAATGACCTAGCACAATCCCTTCAGTCGTTAAGAATTCACATTTTTCTGGACTGAGAGACAGGTTCATTTCAATGCATTTGTGCAATATTTTACCTAGGTTAGTCAGGGCTTCTTGAAAATCACAACGATAACGTGTAAAATCATCCATATAGATTTCCACTACATCATGTATTAATTCGGCAAAAATACTCAAGACTTCTCTCTGGAAATTGGAAGGAGCATTGCATAGGCCAAAAGGAAGGACCCTATAGGCAAAAGTACCCCAAGGACAGGTGAATTTGCTGTTATCTTGGTCATCTGGGCAAATTTGGACTTGGTTGTACCCACTGAATCCATCTAAGAAAGAGAAAAACTTCTTCCTTGCCAGGCCATCTAGCACTTGGTCAATGAAGGGTAGGGGAAAATGATCCTTCTTTGTGGCTTTGTTCAACTCCCTATAATCTACAAAATCCTCCACTTACCATTTTTCTTGGGAACTAACACTAAAGGAGAGACCCACTCATTGTTAGAGATAGGGTAAATGAATCCTGCATCTAGTAGTTTTTGCAATTCCTCTTTGACTATATCTTTAAGAGCTAGATTCATCCTCCTTTGTGGTTGCTTGACTGGATTGCAACCTTCTTTGATGTATATGTGGTGAGTACACACTGAGGGGTGTACTCCCTTCATTTCCTTGTAACTCCAAGCAAAGGCTTCTAGGTTCTCTCTTAACATGTTGCATTGCTTTTCCTCTTCAAGAGAAGAAGGAGATGGATTAATTTTCAAAGTTTTATCTGGGCCAAATTCTATGGTTTTGACACGAAGTGGGTTGGAATTGGCCAAGCATAAGTCAATTGGATGATTGTTCTGGGTTTCCCATACTTCTTCTTCTAATGGTAACGAACTAGGAGTTGGACTTTGGAGCAGGTGTTTAATTAAGTCATCCTCATCTTGCTTTCCTCCTCCTATGGTTGCTTCCAAAGCATAAAGTTGGGCTGAATAAGCCTCATCTTCTTCCTCATCCTCCAAACATAAAGGTAAATCTTACTCTAGAGAAGGTTGAGCAGGAGGGTATAGGACTAACTGCTTGGACATACGCCCATTCTTGATGGTCATATCCCCAGCTCTGCAGCTAATGTAAGCATCAATTGTGGCCAACCATGGCCTCCCAAGGATGAGAGGGTAACCAGTAAGCTTAGCCTTAGGCTGGAGAACTAGGAAATCTACAGGGTACTCCCAGGAGTCAATGGAGACCATCAAATCCTCCATAATTCCCTCAGGGGTGACTGTGGAATGGTATGAAAGTTGCAAAACCATTGTGGTCTTCTTTAATGACCCTTAGAGGTTGAGCTTGAGCATGGTGTCCTTGGTCATCACATTAATGGCAGCCCCCAGATCAATCAGAGTGTGTGGGACAATGGTGCCATTGATGTACACATCTACTACAGGGCTTCCAGGGTCCAAATATTTCAGACATATTACCTACCCCAGCATTAAGTTAGACAGATTCCCAATGACATTAATGGTAGGGGCATCCCTTTTTCTTCTTCCTGGATGCTTGAAGCACTTCTCCTTAATCAGTTTATTGTAAATGGGAACATCTTTTATTTCCTCGAGAAGGGGGATCTTTACACATAGATTTTTCAATTCTCCCAGAAGTTCAAGTTCTTTTGGGGCAGGCTGGAGTGGTTGGGCTAATCTCTCAGGAAAGGGTGGATTTACTTTAAGGTTGCTTTCCTCTCTTTCTTCCTCAACCTCCCTATGTGGAGAGGGAGGTTGGTTATCTGGGAGAATTCTCCCAGACCTTAGGTTGATCTCATGGATTTCTACAGCATAAGTTGGGTATGATGTCTCTCCATTGTATACTTGTTGAGCCTGCCTATTGTTTAGGTTCGTATTTGGCTGGGTAGGAATCTGGGGTTTCTTGGGTGGAGCAGAGTGTAGGAGTTGTGTTTGGGTAGGTGGTGGAGGCAATAGAGCTGGAGCATTGTTGTATCAGGACCTTCACCCCTGGTGTGGGGTATTCCACTGAGGTTGTGGCTGAACATAAGGTTAAAATGACTGGTTGGCTAGCTAGGAATGATACTGAGATGCATATGACCAAGGAGGGGGTGTAGACCATGAAGGATGAGTAGGGGGTCCCCAAGAAGGTATAGATGTGGTTTGGTTGGGGTTGTGATATGCATGGGATGACCCTTGCATACCCTGCTGGTATGGTCTAGGCCCAGGAGGTCACCTTTGGTTGATGTAGCAAAGTTGCTTAGTGACCCCTTTAGCTCCTTGATGTACATCTTTGAGTCTGGGTAAAGAAGGGCACTTATCTGTGGAGTGGTTTTCTTCACAGATCGAGCAAATCTAAATGCAGTTCACTGGACATTCATTCCTAGGATGCCTCTTGGTGCATTTAGGACAAAAGATGGCCAAGGATCTCTCTATTTCCTCTTGCTTCCTTTCGATATTCATGGTGTCCAATTGCAAGGAAAGGGTTTGCATCATGTCACTTTTGAAATCTTCCAGCATATTTCCAATTTCACCCTTGATGGATGAGTTGGAAGATGATGTACTGGCCATAAGTTGACTACTCCTACCCCTTTTCTTGGCTTCCCTAGAATGGTTTCTAAAGATAGTCTTGATATCCTCATAGGGTAATTGGTAGATATCCCTCCTGCTAACAAGTGTAAGGTATCTAGAAGTTCTTCCCTTACTCCTCTGAGCAGGACAAGCTTTAGTGACTCAGGGTCAAGTGTGCACCTGGCCCTTTTGTAACTGAGCTGGAATCTTTCTTCATAGTCTTATAAGGATTCATATTGGCCCATGGTCATCTTGAAAATCTCTTCTTTAGTATCATTTGACCTCCATTAGTCCCTATTTGTTGTTAAAATCCTGCTACATCTGAGCCCAAGTTGTGATGCTATCTCTAGGTAAACCCATGAACCAGCGCAATGCTTCATCCTTGAGGGTAGATGGAAACAATTTTAACTTTTTCTCATCATATGTATAGTCATAGGTTCGACATTTAATAACAAACTCAAATAGGAAAGTGTCAGGGTCCTCTGTGGTCAAGCCATGGAAATGAGGTAGAGCAGAGGGGCTTATATTCTTCATCTTGGTGTCCCCATTGGTTTCTCTGATGGGGAAGGCACCCTCAATTCTCTCTCTATTTCCTCTGTCATTTTGGTTTTTAGCCATTTTTTCAGTAGGTAAAGGTTCTTCTTCTTCTTATTCCCCTATAGGTTCTTCAAATATGTCAGGTTTCTCACCTAAGGGTTCCTCTAGTTCACAGCCACTGAAGTAGAGAGAAGGTTCTCTGTTGGATGCAGTGGGGGTATTTGGCAAGAATTTCCTTAAATGTCCCTACTCCTACGAGGCATGAAAGAAAATGTTTTTGGGTTGGTTTTGGAAATCTTTTTAGCAAGAAAGTACTTTGCATAAATGAAATTGCTAATTTTTAATGAAAGCTATTGGCAAAAAGAAACTACTTGCTGAATTGATATTCTACTTACATAATGGAAATGAAAGTATTTAATGACAAATGAAAGAAAGGAAGCTATTAGATTACTTTTGTAGAAATAAACTAATGGAAGAAAGTTGAAGACTATAAATAGAAGAAAAGAAGCAGTAATCACATTCTACTCTGACACCTCCCCGCAACAGCACCAAAAAGTTATGTGCGCCAGTATTGCAGCGAGGATGTTGCAACTCCTGGGCTACCAACTTTACTTATAAACCCGTGGTTCGTACAAACTTGGAGATGACAGTGCTATATGCACACGTATAAGTGAAAGTCCTGCTTGTTGTCACATGTTCATCTGGCAAGAGACCCCAGGGGTTCCAAGACAGAGTTCTATAGAGTTAGAAGAAGCTTGATTCTTTGATAGAAGAAGAGAAAATCTATTCGAAGAGAGCTACTCGACTGCAGTAATGAAGAAAACAACATTTAATGCTATTATCACACCATATCCTAATTAACCACTTAAACAATATGCTAAGTAGAATTGCTAAATCAACACTAGCCTAATGCTGCTATCTAAGTTATAGAAGTAAAGAACATCAATCTAAACTAATGAATAAGCAAAGCAACTAAACTAAACCTGTTTTGCGTTTTTGATTTTTTTGGTAAAATCAAGCATGCAAGGAGTCAAGCGGAAGAGCAAGCAAAGATAGAAATCAGTTAAAGGAGGACCTAACAAAGCAGAGGTGCATAGGAACCGTTGGATCAATCAGGAACACTATTAATGGGAGATGGGCGGCAGAGATCTTATCACAGAAGATTACGTGAATAGATGGACGAATAAGACTGACAGCAGATGAATGGCAGAGATCTTATTGCGGGAGGCTAAGTCAAGAGATGGACAAACAAGACTAATCAGAATATGAATGGCAGAGATCTTATCACAAGTGATTTAGTGAATAGATGAATGAACATGGTTAATGAAAGATGAGCGGAGGAGATCTTATTGCGGGCGATTTAGTGAATAGATGAATGAATAGGACTAATGGAAGATGAGCAATGGAGATCTTATTGTGTAGGTTAAGTGAATAGATGGACGAACAAAGTTAAATGGGAGATTGAGTGGCGGATATCTTATCGTGGGGTTTAAGTGAATCGATGGGTGAACAAGATTAAGTCACATGGTGACAGAAAGAAAGAAAACATGTGGAATGATGGAGTTGGTTTCTGTAGGCGGTATGCAATTTCTTGTGTGCCATCAAGGCTGTAAGAAGAATTCCAAAATTTTGCATGATTAACCTAACTGGGTGACACTTAGCATGAGAAAATGATTTTTCTCATGTGCTCTTAGACGGATATTGGCTGTGCAGGAATCTTCACGAGATTGCGTGATAGCTGTTGGATCAGGCGGGGTTGATCAACGGTGGAGAACAACCAAGGTAGTTGGTGATCAGGTGACGCGATAGCTGTTGGATCGAGGGTGCGACAGATCAATGGCGGAGATTTGGAGAGCATAAAGTAGGTAGAAGAATTCACAATAGCCATTAGATCAAGCTAGACAGATTGACAGTGGATATCTGGAGTGCATAAAGTCAAGTGTTGAAATGAATCAGATGGTGATTTGTCAGGTTTGTTGTGGATCAGATGGTAAGGAGATCTACAGGTATAATCCACTTAAGACGTGATTTATTGGCTCACTCTTAAGTATTTCATGCTGAAGGAAATGAGAATATGAGTGAGATATATTACAGAAAAAGAGTGATTGAAGATGATAACAATGAAATGAACCAAGTACTGAATCAAGACAACAAACTCCAAAGCTCATGCGATAACTAGAAATCTGAAACACAACCAATCTACTCTACACTGTTGTAATGAAAATGCAGCTACTTAAGCAAATGAACGATTAAACCATGGATCTACGCTAGAATACAAGTATAGTAAAGAGGAGCCTTATCTGCTAGGATTGGGCCCTAACCCAAGAGCTTCAGCCCTCTGAGTTAACTCAGTGCTGGCTCGAAACAAAACTCATTCTTATTATCAAAACAATGGATTACATCAAAAACTGTCACAATTCTTACAACTCAAAAATAAAGTAGATTTTTTCAATTAAAAGTTTGAATCCTACTGAGGTCCTAGGCCTCTCTACTTATACAACTGAAGTCTCCAATGAATTCCTTAAAATTAGGGAGGCTCGTCTCCCAAACTTGAGATAAATTGGTGCTCTGACTTTCACTTGCTTGAATGCCTTCTAGTCCTCATGATTTGGCTGGTTGCACTCCGAGCTAATGGAGGAATATTCAAATGGAGGGGTAGTAAATGAGGAGGTTTTACCTCCTATAATTCCTCTCCCTTGTCCCATTCAAGTTTTGACCAAGGTCTTTGCTAAATTCCTTGCTTTTATCCTTTAATCTTGGGTTACATGCACATTAGACCACAAAGCAACATATCCAACTCTAACTCATCTCATAAACAAAATATAATCAAAAGTATGCAATAAGTTGTGAGAATAGTTGTTTTGACTAAGCTAGGAGGTGAATTAAGGCCCATATGATTACCCAATGATGAGGCTCATAAACCAGGTGTGCATTAAAGATGGGCACATTTATAATACAACATTTCAGACAAGGTATGGGTATGAATTTGTGGTCATGCCCTTTGGGATTACCAATGCATCTGCTACCTTTTTGTGCTTAATGAACAATGTGATGCACCCTTACCTAGAAAAATTTGTAGTGGTATTTATTGATAATAATTTTTTTATTCAAATACCAAGGGGGAGCATGAAGAACACCTAGCTATGGTGTTACAACTATTAAGAGAACACAAGATATATGCAAAGCCTAGAAAATGTGAATTCTTTCAGTCACAAATCCATTGTTTGGGACACATTGTTTCAAAGGAGGGAGTAGTTGTTGATCCATAAAATATTAAGGCCATCATGGAGTGGCCAACACTAAAAAACATTATTAAAATTAGATCATTCATGGGGTTGGCAGGTTATTACAGGAGGTTCATAAAGGACTTGTCCAAGATTGGCTACCTAATTACAACATTACAAAAGAAGAGGAAGAAATTTGAATAGATGGCTAAATGCACTACAAGCTTTGAGAAACTAAAATATTTTCTTACTTATGCACCAATGTTAATAAAATTAAACTCGTACAAGGATTTTGTGGAATGCACGGAAACCTGCAAGGAAGGAATTGGTGGAATATTAATGCAAGAAAGCCAAGTATTGTGATATGAATCTAGAAAGATAAATGAGCATGAGAAAAATTATGTGACTCATGATTTAGATTTGGGTGCTAACATTCATGCATTGAATATATGAAGACATTATCTCCTTGGAAGGAAATTTATTTTAATGACTGATCATGGAGGGCTGAAGTATTTATTTGATACCCCTAAATTAAATTATAAGAAAGCTAGATGGCTGGCCACAATTAGTGAATTCGACTTCGAAATAAAATACATTAAAGGAAAAGAAAACAAATTTGTCGATGCACTTAGTAGGAGGGTAAAAATGTGCCATTCAACAACCATAAGTTCCTATGGGACTGATCTTGAAGAAAGAATCAAAATTGCAAGACACAAGACGGAAAATATCAACAATTAAAGGAAAAATCTATATCAAGGGTTCAAAGACAAGAAGGAAATATTGTATCATCGCGGATGGGCTGATTAGATTAAAGATTAGAATATGTGTGCCAAATGAAAGCAATTTGAAGAAGCTCATATTAAAGGAATGTCATGCAAAGCCATATTCTGGCCACCCATGCTATTAAAAGACATTGACAACCATCAAAAAGTTTTATTATTGGCCTAATTTAAAGAAGGAAGTGGTTGAATTTATTTCCAAACTTATGGAATGCTAGCAACTAAAGGCCAAGTGTAAACACCTAGTTGGATTATTACAGCTTATTCCCATTCTCGAATGGAAATGGGAGGTAATTTCAATGGATTTCTGATGGGCCTCTAAATAAGACATAAATTAAGGCCCATGCCTCTAAATTAATCATAAATTAAGGCCTATGACCATCCTTCATCACTTTAAACCTATCTTTTTGCATTAGATAATTTATTTTTAACTTTAATATATTCATTAGGAAGGTTTATGAGTAATTGCATGTTTGTGCCTAATATTATTTATTTTTGTGGAATATTATGAGAATATTGGGAAGATTATGAAGATTTGGGGGAGGAGATAATTTAGGGACTTGCTCCCTACTATAGGAGGATCACTATTAAATAATAAATCAACAAGATATTATTGAATTATGGCACAGATTGTGGAACTCCAATGATTGAGAAAATCTCGGAATGTGTTCCCTACCATTTAATGCAGATTCCTATTATTGGGAACTAGATCCACTAATCAAGGGATTTTGGTGGGGAAAGCTTCCTCCTTTCATGGGGAATGATTCCTAATCATTTTTTATAATACCAAGTCGAATTTTCCTCTAAGAATAGATTTTCATTAGTCTTCTTGTGGAGAAAACTTGTATTTTTGCAGCTCCATTGTATTTTCTTGCAGGGATGTAATTGTACTGATCAAAATAATGAAGATTGGTGTCATATTCAGCTTTTAAATATTGTTCTCCTCCATAGGTATTTGAGTTTCCTTTGGCTTGGCCATCCTAGGAGCCTCAGAGTCCTTTTCTATCATTTTCTTTCCTTCTTTTCACTTCTTATTCACATGCATTTTTTGTTTTTATTTCTTTCTATTTATGCATTTAGTATTAATGATTTATTGTTTTAGGATTTTGTTAAATGGTTTATGTAAGTTATTTTGTAGGATCACAAGCATAATTTCATCCTTGGAAAAGATTTGGAAGGTCATATTAATCATTGAGCTACTTGGATTAGTCTTCTTATTCCCAAATCTAGATTTCTGGAACTCCTTTGTGGCAACTAGCAGTAAATTGCTGCTGTTTTTTATAGCATCCTAACAAGCTTCAATCAAGTTGATTCCACTTGTATTAGATAAAAAAAACATTCTATTTCATAACAACATTTACCCCATTGCATTTTCACTTGATTAAGTTAGGCATTTGATGGATTTACTAGCTCACTAGTTCTCAAATTTCTGATTTTTAGACTAGTAATTTTCTGCTATTTTGTTAGCATGGGTTAATAGAGGTAATTTTGAGTGATTCCACTTGGAATGGAGACCTAAGAAATCCTAGTCAATAACAAAATTTGTCCCATCCAATTTGCATTTGATTTTCTTGGTCATTCGATGAATTATAATTTCATATAGTAAATTTGTAACATCTTGTAGTAAAACAGGGGATCCTATAGGAGAACTAGTACATCTTGTAGGAAATCCTATAACAGTCTGTTTTGAGCGTGAATTGAGAAAAATCATCATTGAGGCTGGGATTATGCCTCTACTTGACCTCCATGCCATCAAGACCATTTTAACCGTCTTCCTCCATACCCGTCTCCCTTTCCAAATAACAAGTGAGGATTAACATTTGCATTTATAAAACAAAAAGATTAAAAAAGGAGTTCTTTTATATTCACACATGTAAATAACAATTAATACTCCCTAGATCATACTCCATGCTCAATTGGTTTAAATCATAACATGTGATAAATAGGGCTAAGTTAGGTTTCTTTTACATTTAGTTCATGACCTTTATGTAATTAGAATGTGTTTCTTTCCATGTACTTTATTTCTTGTAATAGGTTAAGGTTTCCATTTCGAGCATTTCGTTTTCTACAATTAGTTTAGGATTTGGTTTTAGTACATGCAATCCATTACATCATGACAACAAAGGAAGGATACATTGGATACTACACATATAGTGTCGATACCTCTTAAGTTTTTATGAACCCTGGGTTGATAATTAAAGTCAGTAGCCTTGGGAGTTGTAACATTCTTTTTGCAATACTTAGGCTCATCAATTTTTGGCACTGTTGTCGAGGAGGTGTCAAAGTATGCCTTATTTTATTCCCTAGTTGATTCATTTCTTTTTATTTTTTGCAAAAAACAAAAAAATAATTTCATTCGGCATATTTCATTTCAAAAATAGAAAAGTGCATTGCATTAGTGTTTTCATTCAATCATAAAAAATAAAAAAAATCTCCAACAAAAACCCACCCCCCCATTTGATCACATGATGCAGTAAGAGTCACATCACCATTCACTTTTGCAGGTAGAAGAAGAATATGGAAAATAATGTAGAAGAAATGGATGGAGATGATGACAATGAGGAAGATCCTCTCAGATTTCCCATTCAAGATACTGATGGTAGTGTGCACATGAAGAACATCCCTCCATATTTTCTTCCAAAATTTCATGGTCTAAGGTCAGAGGATCCAAAAACCTTTCTCTTTGAATTTGAAATTGTTTGTAGATCTTATGGTTACTTATTAAAAACTCAAAAATTTAGATTGTTTCCGGAAACATTGAAGGATAGAGCTCTTAAATTGTTCATGAGTTTAGGGACTAATTCAATAAGATCATGGAGTGAGATGCAAAATACATTTATAGAAAAATATAAAGATCATGATATTAAAGAATAAATATTTAGAATGAATCAAAAGGAAGATGAGAGCCTTGAGGATCTAATAGAGAGGTTCATGTGTAATGTTCAGAGGGAATAACTACATCATTTAGGATCTGACGCACTAAAAACCCTCTTACTTAGAACAATGAGGGATGGGTGGATTGATTTCCTTGATCTCATGAGTAAATGTGATGTATAATAATTATCATTTGAATAAATTTGTGAAACATGCAAAAACATATCAAGAGGAAGGGCAAGAGTAGGTAAATCAACATCAAGATTGGTAAGCCAAGCTAAACTTGGAAATTTGTTTGATGATTTTAAAACAAAAATTCTTAGCAATATAACCAAACAAGTAGAAATGTTAAGAATGCAAGATGAATAAAAAGAAGCTATTTGTGTTGTCCATGCAAAATCACATGATGTTAAACATTTTCCATCATTACCAAGGTTGAAGGAAGTTCACCAAGAGGACAAGGGAGAAATTCAATTGCTAATGCAGCCATGTTATGTAGCTCCAAGAGGACCATGCCAACCTAGTCAACCTGGTATGATGCAATAGCCTAATTCACAATTTCAAGGTTATTCATATCCACCTCAAAGTAATTGGAACACACCCTTTCCTTGGCAACATTAGCCATCTCAACCCCAAAACCAATATTGGCAACAAGGTTGGCAAGGAACTTATGGGAACCATCCACATTATCCTCGGTATTTTCCTCAATATCCTCCATACCCAACTCCATGTTATCCATACCATTCTTCTCCACCACAACCATAACCCCAACCAGATCCATCTCAAATATCCACTCCCACTCAACTAGCTGTACCACCATTTCCAAACCCATACATTGAAGTAGCTCAGCCAATTTACAATGATGAGGTACAACACTTCCAAACATCTCTTGAGATCAATGGTATTCACCATATCTCAGGAAGAGTATTGCAAAAAAGAGATTATCTTGATATCCTTAAATGACCACATCTAGAAGAACAAGATTCAAATGAGAAGACCACAGAATCATGGGTTGCACTGGATGAAGAAAAGACATCAAAATCAGAGATTGAGAGAGCTCCCTCATGGTTGCCATCAAATCTTCCATGTATTCAAGAGAACAATCAGTAAAAAGAGGAAGATTTGAAGGTCGTGGTAGAAAAATACATGAAGAATTATCCAGATAAGAAAGAAAAATAAGGACATCAAAGTTATATTAAGGTTTAGTTCCAGAAAATCAACAATATGGAGCATCACTATCTTCTTCAACTATGCTTGATCCTTTCAAAGTCAAATCATTTGGTCTCTGAAATTCACGTACATGTCAAAGCATACATTTCAACCCTACACGTCGTTTTGTCTATCATCTTGATGTGCACATGGCTCCATTGGAAGTATTCTTATCCTTGAAAGTGATTTTGTTTTTCAAGTAGGGTAGGGTAGAAAAAAATGAAAAATAAGAGAAAAAAACAAAAAACTTAGGTGAAATCCTCCTTTGAGGCACCTCAAATTGTCTCATTGATTGAAAACCTCCATAAGGTGGCTAGTAGGCCTAGAAAAAAAAGAAAGGGAAAAAAATTAAAAAAATCCTTGCTCCATGTATCTCTTTGATGAATGTAGGTGCTCTCCAACATCTACAAGGAACAAAAACAAGTTGCCACCAAAGAAAGAAAAAATAGGTCAAACCTAGTCAATAGAAGTCAAATTTTGACTTTCTCCTCCTTTGCTCAAATGATCCAACAAGGCGAAGGCCATGCCAATCCATCACCCTCATCTACTTCCACCATCCGCCCATCATTCTCAAGATTTTCCCATTCAGTTTGCTTGCTGTCCTAAAAAACTACAAAAAGGCTCTATTTTACTAGAGGGAACAAAAATACATAGAGAAAAACTTTATTTTTGCCATAACTTAAAAACCATGCATCCATTTAAAAATTTGTTTCACGGGGAGATGAATATGGATTATGGCAACATGCCAAAGCAATTTCAACAAATTCCACTGCACAATTTACAAGAAATTGACCTACATCACCTTACGCCATTTTTAGTTTTTCTCGATATCCATATATCCATTGACCAAATTAATTTTATGGGGAGGTGCATAATGATGATGGAAACATTCTCATAAAGTTTCAGGTTAATCCATTCTACCATTTGGGATATATGGACAAAACAAGTCTGCTACAAGAGACTGTCATAAATTACTACAAGAGTTTCGTGTAGTACTACAGGAAGTTCTGAAAATCTACAGGAAACGTAGTGCAATGGAAATATTATGATGCAGACCTATTTTAGGATAGGAAAAGATGACATTGACTTCACCACATCTCAGCCAACACCCATCATGACCATGTCACTCTATGGCCACACCTTCCACTCATTCCAATACCTATTTACCCTCCACAGAGAAAGGACACAAACATTAAAAAAAAAGCGTAGCTATAACAACCTATTTGGAAGTAACAACAGGCTCCAGGCCTAACCTTCAACACCATGATTGAAAGAGGAGAAGCATAACTACATGCACAATGAAACTCCTCCAGATCTCAGTAGCAATAGAGGAAGCCATCACCTACACATCAACAAGAAGACAACCCATCAGCAAAATAAGATCAACAAAAAAGAAAAAGGCAGTCAAGAAGATGTACCTGAGTCATGAGAAGCACAACAACATCAACTCAGCAGCAACATGCATGTCTCTCCAACAACCATCAGGTAGGTACATGTATGAAATATTCTTGACCTCTTCTCTTGAGCATATTATAGTTAGAAATTTGTTGTCATTGTATGAGAGATGAGGTTTTATAAGCTAAGGATAGGTCAGCAGTATCAGCCACCTTCAACTAGTTAATTGTAGCTCACTACTTTACTCACTTGAAAATTCAAATTATGAAGGGTGATGATTTCAAGGAATGAGGAAAACAACTAAATGAAGAAGTTTTTGCAAAGGCCAAGTCACCACAACACTCCAAGCCCTCCATCCACTTCATATTCATTATCTATCCATCATTCATCCATCCCATTTCATAATTTCAAGAATAAACCCTATCTCACCTTGAAAATTTCTTGAAAAAGAAAACAGAGCTCCTCTCCATTTTCACAAACCTACATCATTTCTCATCACTCCGATATAGTTAGAAGAATTTGAAGGAAGAAGGAATGACTACTACAGGAAGGAAGAATGCTGCTACAAGAAGGAAGAATGTAAAAATTGTGCTAAAACCTAAAATGATAGTGCCTAAGTGAGACTTAATCGTAGCAGAGAAATCCAAGGCCATTAGGCAACCATCTAGGCCACAAGAGAGAAGAAGAAGGCAACAAAAGGAAATGAGGCATCCACCATCAAAAAAGAACTCAAACTGCAGCGATGAAAAGAGAATTTCCAAGAGGTCTCTAATGTCTTTCTAGCTTTTGTCTAAGGCCTAAAGGATGTTATAGAAATGAGAGAAAGGCATGGGAGTCAAGCTGAGGGCCTGCCCTAGGCTCATACTATCATTTATGCTTAAAAAGGGTTTCCTGTATTTTTGATAGGAATTACTACAGGATGTCCTAGTTCTCATCTAAAGACATTTTGAAGGTTTTAGAGGTTTCCAAATGGTGGAACAAGGTAGCAGAAGGTTGATAAGGATGTGGAAGACCTTGTCAAACTAAAAAATATTCAAGAGCCATCTTGAATAAGGGGAAGAAGGAAAACTAATGGTCTCACGAAATAAGGATTTTTCTTTGCACAAATATGTTTTTGGGCTTTTCCTTGCAAAACTTACCACCAAGATTCTTAATGCACAAGAGAGAGGCCACCAAGGCCATGAATGAGTCACAATGAGGTCACTAAGTCGCTCAGAGGATGAGCAACACTTTCAGCAGGGGGGTATGATGGGCCTCTAAATTAGACATAAATTAAAGTCCATGCCTCTAAATTAAACGTAAATTAAGACCTATGACCATCTTTCGGCATATTAAACCTCTATTTCTGCATTAGATCATGTATTTTTAACTTTAATGTATTCATTAGGAAGGTTTATGAATAATTTCATATTTGTGCCTAATATTATTTATTTTTGTGGAATATTATGAGAATATTGGGCAACTTATGAAGATTTGGAGGAGGAGATAATTTAGGGGCTTGATCCCTACTACAGGAGGATCACTATTAAATAATAAATCAACAAGACATTATGGAATTATGACACAGATTGTGGAACTCCAATGATTGAGAAAATCTAGGAATGTGTTCCCTGCCATTTAGTGCAAATTCCTAGTATTGGGAACCAGATCCACTAATCAAGGGATTTTGGTGGGGAATGCTTCCTCCTTTCATGGGGAATGATTCATAATCTTTTCGTGTAAATACCAAGTCGAATTTGCCTCTAGGGATAGATTTTCATTAGTCTTCTTGTGTAGAGAACTCGTATTTTTGCAGCTCCATTGTATCTTCTTGCAGGGATGTAATTTTATTGATCAAAATAATGAAAATTGGTGTTATATTCAGCTTCTAAATATTTTTATCCTCCATCGGTCTTTGATTTTCCTTGGGCTTTGCCATCCCAGGAGCCTCAGAGCCCTTTTGTATCATTTTCTTTTGGTTTTATTTCCTTATATTTCTGCATTTAGTATTAATGATTTCTTGTTGTAGGATTGGGTTAAATGGTTGATGTAAGTTGTTTTGCAGGGTCAAAAGCATAATTTCATCCTTGGAAAATATTTGGAAAGTCATAGTAATCATTGAGATACTTGGATTAGTTTTCTTATTTCCAAATCTAGATTTCTAGAACTCCTTTGTGGCAATTAGCAGTAAATTTTTGCTATTTTTTAGAGCATGCTAACAAGATTCAATCAATTTGATTCCACTTGTATTAAATCACAAAAAAATTATATTTCATAACAAAATTTACCCCATTGTATTTTCATTCGATTATGTCAGGCATTTGATGGATTTACTAGCTCACTAGTTCTCAAATTTCTGATTTTTAGACTAGTAATTTTCTACTATTTTTTTAGCATGGGTTAACAAAGGTCTTTTTGAGTTATTCCACTTGGAATGGAGACCTAAGACATCCTAGTGAATAAAAAATTTGTCTCATCCAATTTTGATTTGATTTTCTTGGTCATTCAATGAATTATAATTTCGTATAGTAAATCTGTAACATCTTGTAGTAAAATAGGGGATCCTGTAGGAGAACTAGTACATCCTATTGGAAATCCTGTAGTAGCTTGTTTTGAGCCCGAATTGAGAAAAATCATTATTGAAGCTGGAATTAGGCCTCTATTTTACCTCCATGCCATAAATACCATTTTAACGCTCTTCCTCCATACCTGTCTCCCCTGCCAAAGAACAAGTGAGGATTATTATTTGCATTTATAAAACAAAAATATTAAAAAATGAGTTATTTTATATTCACACATGCACATAATAGTTAATACTCCCTAGATTAGACTCCATGCTCAATTATTTTGAATCATCACATGTGATAAATAGGGTTAAGTTAGATTTCTTTTACATTTAGTTCATGATCTTTATGAAATTAGAATATGTTTCTTTCCTTGTACTTTATTTCTTGCTATAGGTTAAGTTTTACATTTTGAGCATTTCATTTTTTGCAATTAGTTTAGGATTTGGTTTTAGTACGTGCACTCCATTACATCATGACAGCAAAGGAAGGACATATTGGATACTGCACATGTAGTGTCGATACGTCTTAATTTTGTACGAACCCCGGGTTGATAATTAAAGTCGGTAGCCTTGGGAGATGCAACATTTTTGTTGCAATGCTGAGGCTCATCAATTTCATCATAGGATTACCACAGACGGTGAAGCAACATGATGCCATCATGGTTGTGGTAGACAAATTGAGCAAGGTGGCTCACTTTATGGATGTTAAATCCACTCATACAATGAGTGATATGGCTCAAGTTTTCAAGAAATAAGTCATTATATTGTACAAAGTTCTGAAGAAAATTATCTTGGTTAGAGATGCCAAATTTACTTCAACTTTTTGGAGGAATTATTTGCTAGCTTGGGAAAAGGGTTGGAGTTATCATGACATACCACCCATAAATAGATGGGTAAATTGAGAGGACAAATAAAGTGATTGAGGAAATTCTTAGAATGTATGTGATGCACCAATAAGGGAAGTGGGAAGAGTTTCTTTCACTTGGGGAGTTTTCTTACAATAATGGTTATCTAGAGTCCTTAAAAATGAGTCAATTTGAGGTTATTTATGGGATAAGGTGAAATACTACTATTAATTGGAGTGATCCAGTGGACATGGTACTTATTTGGGATGATATGCTCAGAGAAATGGAGCAAGAAATGATGACCATCAAATAGAATTTGAAGGAGGATCAAGATAGAAAAAAGAGGTATGCAAACCAAAATAGAGTGCATAAGGAATTCAAATTTGGGGAGCATGTTTATTTGTGAGTTAGACCCAAGAAAACCTCTCTAAATATTGGGTCATGTGCAAAATTGGCACCCCGATTTTGTGGGAAATTTAAAGTGTTGGAAATGATAAGGTAAATGGCCTATAGGTTTGCCTTTCCGCCAATAGTAAAAGTTCATAATTTGTTTCATGTTTATTTACTCAAAACTTATGTACATGATGTTAATAATGTGATTGATTGGTTAGTGTTACAAGTAGAACCATAGGGAGAGTTCAAACTAAAACCTCTATGCATATAGATAGGAGGCACTTGTTGTTGAAAATTCTACACACAAGGAGCTATTACTTCGTGATCTCATGCCTGATTGAGATCACCAAACAAAAAAAAGAATGGTTAATACAATCCAACAAAATTTCCCAAACTAAATGGTCATGCATGAAACTTATATGCAATTTCCAATGATATAAAAAATGAGCGGGTACCTTGCCTCCTTGCAAGTCAATGAAGGATTTTGTGCTTAGTGTTGAATCATTGAGTTCCAATCAAGCGATCCCTTTCATCCTCTTATGATCCAAAGCCTACAAACAAATAGAAGAAAATGAAGATGACAAGTGATCTTCTGGAGAAGGTTGTCAACTCAAAACATATAGAAATTACACATACAAATTACAACAAATGTTGATATAAGGGGAAGGAAAATAGATTTCATTAACCATATAAATTAAAGTACATAAATATACCTCAAGCTCTTGTTCTCCTCTCCTTGTCCCAGCAGTGTCTCCCCAATATAATGAAGAAGGAATGACAACAACATGAATCCCTCAAATTTGAATCACAATGGCACCATATACTCTCTAAATCTTACTCTCTAAAACTCAGACTATCCAGAACTAGCCTCACCCTCTAAGATGGCCCAATATAAATAGGAAGAGGAAGACTCCCACGAGGATGAATGTAGACACTTAGGACAAAGAGAACTTAGAGAATATTCTGAATAATGAGTCCTGGCTAGCTCGAATAGATAGGATAAGGTGATGAGTTGAATTGATCTCCTAGGAACCACACATCTCTAGAACAAGTCCCTCAACTACATGCACAAAACAAGGAGCTATCGACTATAACTATATTCATAAGGTGTCCTCCATGAGTTTGGAAGGCTCAGACCATATGCACAAGCTGGGATCCATGTGATTGTGGGAATAAATTGGGAAAAAGAGTGGCTAAGGCCTGGAAAAAGTTCAATCATCATAATGAATCATAAGTACTAACCCTAGGGAGAAAAATACGTTGACAACACAACTCACAATCCAAAATAAAGTAAATTAGTAAGTCAAAGTGTACTGGAGGCACTTTGGGCCCGAGGAAGCCACAAGGGAAATGGTTGATCAGATGCAGGAAACATATCCATTTTTGTTTGTTGGCTAAAGAAAATGTAACTAGATTTGTAAATGATTGTACATAGCTATGTATATAAATTTCCAAATAGCTTTGAGATTGGTTTAACACATGATTTTATTTATGTTTGGTTATAGAACACTATGGATGGTGTTCCTCCAAGGGGAGGGGTTTGTGACATCCCCTAGCTATTCCTCCTATTGTAACTATTTTATTATAATTAAAACTAGATTAAATATTGGGACACAAATTTCAGAGCGTGGGGAGGGAGATTGCTTGGAATTGGAAGGAAACTTGGTTTCTTAATGAAATCCATGGGGTTTCAACTAGTTTGCCTTAAATGGGATGAATGCACCATTAAATTCAATAGGAGAAGAGAGGATAGGGTCATACCTCTCTTGGAAAAATTTGTAAGCAAGAAATGACACAAAATATAAAAGGAGAATGGTTGTGTTGTTGGGAAGGCCTTTCATGGTTGAGAAAACATCGAGGAGTTGGGCGGTTGATTGTAACAAAAAAAAATGGAGAAATGATGTGGGGAAGATAGGAGAACTAGGTGGAAGTGTGGCACTATCCAAGGAACTCGTGTTCAAGCAAGAAAACAAATCAATAGAAACACTCGAGGGCACAAAGTGGGGGTGAGGAAACTATGGAAGGGCATTAGAAAAGAAGAAGAAGAAGAAGCAAAATAGAGAAGACGGGGGTGCTGGGGGGAGCGGAGAGGAACACTACGTGGAGGAATTTACAAGAGAGAAGAGAAAAATAATTAATCACAAGGGCCCTTGTTTTGTATCATTGCTTGTAGAGAGAAAGAGGGAAGCCCAAAACAATAAAATTAAAATAAAAATAAGGCTCTACATTACTACTGATAAAAATATGAAGGGAAGAGAAGACTCTCGGTGGAGCATTAGAAGTTTTGGAAGGCAATCTCTCAGGTGAAGAGAAATAGTCTCTAGATTCCCTGTTGGAAGGAGGCTGGAGATGGTTTAATCTCTTGATTCCCTTGAACAACTAGGTGGAGGCCTGCTCTTTGGATTCTTGGTAAAGAGTGTTCTAGATCCTTCCTTGTTTGTCTTTCTAGTTTATTTTACTAAGTTCTAGACTCCCATATTTGGGTGGAACCACTTAGGACAGTTCTCTAATGGTGGAGGTGGAGTAACTCTAGATTCCCTTATTTGGATAGTGGATGGAGACTTGGCAGTATCTGGATTACATGTTTCAACAAAAAGGAGTGGAGATGGTGTAATGTATAGAATCCCTTGTTTTTTAGAGGGTGGAGATGGTTTAATCAGAAGTTTCCCTTGTTTTTTGATGGGTGGAAGTGGATATACTTCTGGATTCCCTATCTCAACCAACAACATTGGTTTAATTCGCTTGAGCACTCTTCATGAAGCTCAAAAATCTAGCTCGGGGTGATTGATTGCAAGAAAGGCGAAGTGATAACCAATCTAAGGTTGGGTGGAGAGTTGAAGTCCCATTACCATTTTCTAGGCTTATCTTATAAAGATAAGTACTCATTTATGCTCTTGTAAATGGAATGTTATGTATATGTCTATTGTTATGATTTAATGGAAATTTTAATGTTGAGGAATGTGATTTCTGTATTAATGAGGAATGTTGATTTCCTATGTGATTCTTGAGTAGATGGCTAAATTCCTATAATTTATTATGATATTGAATTGTGTTAAACTCCAAACCCGAGAGACATGTAAATCTCTAAGTTGCTATGAGCTTGCAAATGGTCTAAATGGATTGAGTTGAATGAGATAGGTAAATATTTGTTAAACAATTAAAAGTATGATTTAAAGGGATTGAATATCAACCCTGGTATTTCTTTATAATCTCACAAGGGACATATTAGAGAAATTTGAGGTCTAAAATGACCCCCCTTAAGGAATATTATAAAATAATAGTGGAAGTAATGAAATAATATTAGATTACATCATCAAATTTTAGAGGGAAAAAAGAAAAAAACGACTTTTCCAACTCGTATTTTAAACCTATCTCCCTACGGTTTTACTTAAATTTCGAGTAGGATATCTTATTGAATGTGGAATTTAATTCCTCATCCAAAGAATTCCCATGTTTCATACTTTCGATGGACCCTGCTACACAAAAAATGAGAAATACATGAAAAAATGTGATTGCAATCATGTTTTTCCTGTATATTTGGTTTTTCATGTAGAAAGGTCCATCGAAAGTATGCAACATGGGCACTCCTTGTCTGAGGAATTAAATTTTGCATCCAAGAAGTGCTCTCACTTGAAATTTAAGTAAAACCATAGGGAGATAAGTTGAAAATACGAGTTGAAAAAATAGTTTTTTTTTTTTTTTAATAATCTTTTTACCTTTTTACTCAAAAAAATGGTGAATCATCCCCATGGTTGACATCATCATCTTGAATACTATTGTGGTTCTTATAAATTTGATTTTAGTTGTATATTTTTGTTTTGAGGCCCATTTTAGACCTCAAAATGTCTCTAATAAACCATATATATATATATATATATATATATATATATATATATATATATATATATATATATATATATATATATATATATATATATATATATATATATATATATATATATATATATATGCTTGTATGTATGTATGTTGCAGAGCACGACACTAAAGCTTAGGAGGGATAGGCCTCTATGCATAACTATTATTATCAGGAGAGATGGCCACATACATATATCTATAAATTACTACATCAATTATTAATAGGTTGATTTGAGGTGTGAATAAGCTCAAGAAGGATAACAGCTATGTGTGTGTGTGTGTGTGTAGTTGCAAGAGGGACCAATCGAGCGACTAAGTGTCACGACTTCCCCTATACACATATTTATATATGTGTATTTAAGCACATATTATAAGCTCAAGAGGGATTAGTGTCGTGCCTGTGAGCTAAGAGTGATGGTGGAACCCGTACATACATACATACACGCACACACACACACACACACACACACACACACACACACACATATATAAATCTTAGGAACGATGGTGGAAGGATAAGTGTCAGAGGCCAAAGTCAGGCCCAATGCCACATGATATGTTAGAACCGGAACTAGCGGAGAGGGTCCATGCAACCAAGAGTCATGACCAATCATGATAAATCTCGAACCCTAGAGGTTTTCAAACGGGGTCTCTCTTCCAATTATAAGCCATTAATGCTCAAGCCATAAGAATCGTTAGTTGGAAAAACCTTAGGGCTTTGGAACCCTAGGGGTTTTCTTCTATGCACACAATATTTTTTCTAAGAGATGGGGCCTAGGGGACGAAAGGGAGGAATGATATTTGATGGAAAAAACTATATCTAAGGCTTCGGGGCTGATTAACCATTAAAGTATCAATCTATTTTGTAACGAGAAAATCATGTTTTGTGAGGGGCTAAGACCAAGGGGATAGGTGGCAGATAATGTGGGTTCTAGGGAGACATAGCGCCACAATGGCATGCCACGTGGTAGATATATGCAACCTTTTTAAGGGGCCAAATGTCCCAAAAATGGATGACCCATGGAACTCCCAGGGGAGGTCATAAGGACTATGTATTGTAAGCATGACTTCACCCTCAGGGATGATGTTACGTTGGTCACTTTTGAAGGAGCACAATGAGGAACCGTAGGATTTATGTCACATGGAATGAAGAATTTCCCAACTATTGATGTGAATGAAGTTTTTTCCCAGGGAAATTTAGAAGGTGATGTCACCATGGTGGTTTTTCAAAGGGTGTAAGTAGAAATGGTTGGGGTTTTAAGCTAGTGAAAACATGGCATTACCACATTTCTGGCTCGGTGGTGGTCCGTGTTCAATAATAGATGTTGATTCCTCTTGTAAATGTGGGTTGTTGATCATCCATGGGGAGCAGGCACATGTCATATGACATGGTTTATTATATGTATATGTATATATATACCTAAGGGAGGGTTATAACATAGAATAGTATATCCCAAACCTTGGATAAGGGCCATAGAGGGTGATAAGACCTATGCCATAGAGAGATGCACTGGTGTGAACCACATAATGTAATGATGAGGCGTGATGTAGAGTTCCATGTGGGCACCTCATGGGTGCCACATGGCAGAACATAGTGACATGGAGAGAGGTCATAGGCATACTCTTTAAATAATCATATCTTTTGATCTGGGAGTCAAATCAAGGAAAATTATATATTGTTTGAAATATCTTGATGAGACAAATGCAATGGTGATGTTTATTTTGGGTTTTGAGGAATTTGAAAAATGACAAGTTTTTTGACCCCATTTCCATAATAGAACATTGGAGGTTTGGTCAATCATAGTAACACCTTCTTCTACCCTTGAGTACAGGCTTGTTGACGCAAGTGTTATACACCTAAGTCAACAAGGGAGGAATAACCCAAACCGAGGCTCTTTAACAACCCAAGTTTTTTGGTATAGCTATCTTTGACGGGTCTATAAGCTTTGTTAGCCTAGGATCCTTTCTTATTACGAAGGATTGAATCTAGGGAAAGTAATTCCTAATCTAAACTATGGTTATTTTATGCTATACTAAACTACTTATACACTAAATTATAATTAAAATAAACTATGACTAAGTTATTGAGTTAGTTCTATAAGTTCAAATGAAATCAAACAACCTAAACCTAAGATAATCGTGAAAAATAAAGGTTGGTTATTTTACTGTTAACAAGCCAAATAAATACTAAGGAATTCTAATTTATACGCACAATTAGAAATTAGAATTAAAATAAATATAATACAGTAAGTGTTGATACATAATCAAAATATGATACAACATATATAATTATATTACAATAAATGAAGAAGGCCATAACACTACATAGTTGGCTCAAAATTGATGCTCTTATAAAAGAATTCTAGAAAAAAAATCTGTTTATAAAATGAAACGACACTCCTACATGCAATTATGAACTAAACTAAAACCATTCCTTAATGCAACAAATCACAAAACATGTGATTGTTAACCTACAAGTTCCTTATCCTAAAAGCAAACACAAGTCACTAAGTCTACTACTAATATTTTGCATTAAGAAATATATGCAGAAGTTGAAAAATATACTATTCTAATAATTACTTGGCCAAGTGTAACAAAATAAATAAAAAATGTAAATGATATGCCTTCTATAATATTAACTTAATTTTATTTCTAGTTAATGAATACAATCAATCAACCATAGACAAAATCAGGGACAAAAAATATGAATATCATCTATAGTTGCAATATTATCATCAACTTGCATATAAAAATTAATATTTTCTATTAGTTTTAAAATCTAGAAGACATTCACAAAAATACAAATTAGAATAATGTGTAAGGACGTTGGTCACTTGGTCACTGAAGAAAAATGTTGATTTGAAATGATTGCAAATCAAATCAATGCTGAAATGGACAAAGAAATATAATAAACATAATTGTTTGCTTGAGGAACAAAACCATTAACCAAACCAATATTTAACCATCAAATTTCAATAAATAATTAGAAGAAAATAAATAGGACAATTATCTAACTATGGAGCTTCAATAGTAAAGAACCAGATTGAACAGAATCAAAACTATGTACTTATATTAAAGAATTTTCAAAGTCAAAATATAACACTAAATCCTTGTCCAAAATCTCCCCCATAGTACCACATGTATCCTCCCCTTTTATAGTTAAATTGAGTGGTATATATAACTAAATCCCCTTAGCCTTTGAATCTCAAAGAAAAAAAAATAGTTTTTAAAAATCATTCCGTTACAAAAATAAAGAAAATAATTTCATGTTTAGGCTATCTCTGTCGAATGAGTAAAATAAAATCAAACACGTGGTAGACAAGATTACCATAAAGGGTTAGGAAGGATCACAAAGTATTTGCAAGTATCCTGAGTCATGATATCCAGGAGAGTTTTCTCGCCAAGGTGGACAACCTATTAAAGAAATAAACTAAGATTAGGCAATATGAAATAAAAACTCAAATGAGGCTACTACAAAATTTATGATTCTCTAGTGGCCCTTTTATTCCAAATTAAAAAAATAAATGAAACAAATATTACCTATAATATTTTTCCATGCATAGGTAAAACAAATTTGACTATTTTCCTGCATTAGATCTCTCTATTTCTGAGGAAATGGTAACCTTACGATTCAGAGAATTTATCACAACGTGAGTATCCTTGGATCTAGTTTTACCTTCAACACTAGATTATTTTGGTTCATTGGATTTATCCTTTCTCTAGAGAGAAGCCATTAACTTATTTTTTTCGTAAACTTGTTGGCTAATTCGATGTTCTAGATGAGGAACAATGAGTAAATAATATTGTTTACAATATATATTATCAATTAAATAATCTGAGTGAGGATTTATTCAGGAAGATTTAGCACAATTAGGAGTATTTCCATGACCCAGAGAAGGATCCTAAGAATGAGAATTATTTCTTTTAAGAGAAGGCTCGGGATTAGTTTTTAGGTCAACCAAGGAAATAATGTATGGAGGACCCTTATGCCTAATCCTTTGGGCCTTGACCATTTTTCTTTGCAATTGCTTTACCTTCACCATGTCCTGTTCATTTTGATGCATTTAATCCCTTTCCTGTTCGTGTGCAGGTTGAACAAGTTGGGTTTTAGGCCATAGAGATTAGTACTAGGCTTAATATTATGAGCTTTTGTTGTATCCTTGGTAGCTTAGAGAGAAGTTAATAGTTTAGAAATTACAAGTTGGATATCCTTTGAAGAGGGTGACAATGGAATTTTAAAATATGTCTTGTATTCATCTTGCCTTAACTCCTCAGTTAATGGTGGATTTGAATCAATAGTAGAGGAGTCTGGGAAAATGGTGGTGGAAGACTAAATATGATCAAACATGAAAGGTTTTGTATAACCATTACAAGAAAGGAAAGAGTCCCAATCATCATCAACTTGAGCCAAATGGTACCCAGCTATCATACAATTTAAACCATGATGATAAAGAGACATGTCAGGGTTTTTATGCTCGGCTTGGAAATCCCTGTAGGTTTTAACCCCGTACAGAAATTACTTGCATATGGATTCTAAAACACAAAAAACAAACAATGTGAGAGCATAACAAATAAAACACATATACACAGATATTTTCCCCTAGATCCAAAAACCGGGACTACCAGCTTGATTTTTTATTATGTTCCTTTCAATGTTACAATACATATTTATACATGCTGAAGCATCTAATACCATGGACTGAAAACCATCGCGTCCAAAAAACATGTTCGAAAATCATGCACAAAACCATAGGTGGGTCCACCCAACCTATCATAGGGTCCAAAACCAAAATTTTTCGAGGCGCTGCCCCGGACCTTATGAAGTGGGGTTACAGGTACACCTCAAACCCCCTGTGACTGCCCCCCGCTACACAATCAGCGCAATGAATGGGGGCTCCGCCCCCACTCTAACCCCCAGGTTAACTACGTGGGCTAGTCATGGAAAAAATATAACACAACCCAACAATCCCTAGACATCTGAGTTAAACTCTTTAGGAGTAAGTATGGCAGGTTGAGCTTTCATCCTAATAATTCCATTAATAGTTGAATATGATACATAAAATCAACACTATACCGGTCCTCAAAGGTTATGTATCTACGAATCACACACAACAACTCTTTCCATTTTGGTTTGAGAAATGATATAGGCATACCTTTGACAGTTTATTGGTAGTCCTTTTTGGCTAGAAATTTCCTCCATGGAACACTCTTAACTACAATGATTTTGGGCTAGAGCTCGCCTTCCAAGGGTAAGTGGTTGGTTGTTGCCACAAGCTCCAAATTGATCTTGATTTTTAGGTCATTGACATAAGCTCTCCTTCCATTGAAGGAAGAAAAAAATATTTAACTACTTTATCATTGTGAGCTTGAAATTGCTACAAAAATTCCCACCAACCTACTTGGCAAAACAAAGTCAAGCATTTCTTGTTTGCCTCAACAAGTGTTTCTCCTACGAGTTTAGTTCAGACCACTGGTGGAATATTACAAAGAAAAGGTGACAAGTGAAAACAAAATGATATTTGAGGAGCCAAAGATCGTGAAACCCTAGGTTGCAAGACCCTCGTACACAAAATGAAAAAGGTTGAAATGGAAAGTTACAATGGAACCCTTTCGAGAAAACCCTGGAGATAAAATCAACAGGTGTTGGGTACAGACTCAAGAAAAAGAAAGGATGGTCTTGGGATATGGACGTTGAGTGATGGCCGAATCGTATAACAAATAGTGTTACCACATATTGGCTCTTAAGAGATAAGCCCCCAGGTCATCGGATGGCTGGGCATATAACATGACAGTGCGATTAAATCTTGATACTAACCATAAATAAAAATATGTGAAACAATTCATGAGAATCACATATTAACATTGAAATTGATAGGCCATAAATTAGTACGTAATGGGAAGAGATATGTCATAATTGAAACACACCACATCATTAGTCATAGATCATATACTTGAGATTAGGACCATCTGTTAACACCCAGGTTGTTCCCTATGACTCCCAAGGGAATACGGCCGGGGTAACCACTAACCAATCTTTGGGTTACAGTTCCTAGCCTAACTGCTACCAGAGAGGGCTCTCTCTTTATGATTTGTCTCTGTTATGATGGTGTTTTAGGCTAGCTATTATGCTCAGGTTTTGTTTTGTGTTTTGGTTGAAGGATTTCTTTCAGGTCTTATGAGGCAGTGTTTAGATAGTATAATACCATTGGGCAATGGAGTCTGGAGTTGTGAAATGATCTGATATGCTGGTTTGGTGTTGTTCTAACTGCAGGGCCTATTGTGTATTTTAAACAGACAAACTAGATCAAATGGTGATGTATGTCGATCAACAGAAAGCAATTAAGAATTTCCTATTGAGCTGGTGGGTGAAGGTGAGCACACTGCACAGGAGCAAAACTTTGAATTCCTGTGACAAAGGTCACTGTGATAGATGTATTCTGAAAGTGCAGCATTTAAGAATTACACTTAACTAGATTACAGCTGAAGAAAACATTGATAAACAACGCAGATTGAACTCAGGTTACTCAGTGAATAAATCCTGAAAGCTATTCTTTTTCCTTGTTGCTTAGTATTGAAAACAGATAACATATACGGATTTTAACAAAAACAGCTAATTAACAGAGAGAGATACAGAGACTTATTGTATGATGAAATACACAGGGATCCAGTAGTTATCAACAGACACCAGAACGCATCCAACACCTCAGAAATCCAAGAAATTCCATTGCTTTGCTCTATTAACTTCTGAAAAGGATTACAGCATAAGAACTTCTTCAGGAGAAATCAACAACAACCCTTGCAATCTTATGCGAAGGGGACTTTATAGAAATGCGTATACAAAATATCTCAGGCATTGAGTCATCTGAGAGAGAAAATATCTACATTATTACGTTCAGAAAGTAGGCAAGGAGTTATTACAACTTTAAATGCAGGGTAAATGCCCTTTATGTCTGTCAGAGGATTGTTTTGACTTTTGAGAGTCACTGAGTCGGTTGCATTACTCTGTTTTAATTCTGGAGATACGCATTTACTTTTGGCTGCGCAGTGCATTCTCGGGTTTGCCAGCTGTGGTTCTCTTTTTCTGCTTTGTTGGCCGCTACATCCGCTGAGTTGGCTCAGCTTTGATTTATGCTGCATGCTGACTTTTCTGAACTGTGTTTTTTATAAAAATTTGTAATAAAACAGAAATTTGGTGAATGCCTTACTGATTACAAAATTCTGTGTATTGCATCTGTCCACCATTCCTGTGTAGGGAGCTGATGCTTGAGGATGGCCTCCATTGTCTCTTCAGCTTCTGTATATTTGAAAAAATTTGGGGCTACATCAAACAAGTGATTAATTTCATTCATTATAAAAAGTAGATTTTCTATCTTACTATAGAAAATCTGTCCTGTAATAGGCCCTGTGTCTTCTGAAGTGCTGGCCTTCTCATTGACCTGTGCTGAGGCAAAAACATTTACTCTTTTAGCATACTGTTCATGGGTGAATAATTTCCCTCCGCTGTTCAGTAAGCTAGGGAGTCCTCTACTCTGCAACACCTGAAACTTCTCCATGAACCTATTTACCTCTGTCTGCATATCCTGGGTTCTTCTGTCCAATGTCTGCTCCTGATTTCTAAGAGTAAGAACCCTATTGATCATTTGAATGGTCTCAGTTCTATTTGTGATTCCAATGGTGGCTAACTGAGAACTTGTTTTGTGGTTAAGCACATTGATCATTCTTGTAGCAACTTCAGGCATATTTCCTAATAAGGCCCTTGATGTTCGGATTTCCTTCTGTGCCTTTGGGATGAGCTCTAGTTGCTCATGGATTGTCTCGATATATGGCCATTGGTTGTTGATGGATTGACCAATATTGGACCATATCATTGCTCTGATCTCAGATATGATTTTATCTAGCTTGAGCTCATTCTCAAGCTCCTTGATCCTGTCTTTAAGGGCTTTGATTTCCCTGGCCTTTTCTCCCACCTCTTTTTTTGTCTTATCATGCCTTTCATTTACCTTGGCCAGCTTTTCCTTAGTTTCATTCAGCTCTGTCATCTGGGCTTCCAAAATTTGTATTTCATTCTTTAGCTTCTGCATATCTAGGCTCTGATCTGTGCTGATGGGTGCTGCTGAAGTAGATGTGGCTGTTTGTTCAGCCTGCTGAGGTGGAGGCACAGTAGTAGGAATAGTCTCCTCAAGATTGATGACTTGAGGAGGGGGCTGAGATGTCTGCCCTTCTTGTGCTTGTTTTAATGATGCTTGTAGAGGTGCTTGTGTAGCTTCATATTGCCCCAATTTTTCTTGTGCCTTCACAAGCTCTTTGTAAATGGAAACTAGCAGGGCAGTAGAATCCTGCTCATACCTTTGCTTTGCTACCTCATCAGTCTGTGGATGGATAGTGGCTGGAATTTTGATCTTCTTTCTTAGTGCAGCCATGTCAGCATCTCTAAGTTTCAGGATCTCTTGTATCCCTTTGATGTCATTGGGATTGTGCCCAATTTCTACAATGATTTCCTCCAGGGATCTTATCCTGTTGTCTTTGGCCTGAGAAGAGGCCCTCTCCAGTTCTAGCTGGGAAGCTGTGGCATTCAGACTGCTTGTTAATTTGTAATTCTCCAAAGTCTTGTCGGCCAATGAAGCATACACCATTTCGCCAGTTTGCTTATGCAGCTCAATTTTGTCCATAGGGTGTATGTCCTTGGCGAGGACCTCCAGGTTAGTCCTAAGATAGTCAGCAGTGGATTGTGGCTGGAGTGCCGTAGGCATAAAGTGACTCATTATCATTTTTCCTTCACTTACATCAAAAGCAGACATAAGTCTCTGCTGATTGGAAGGAGCCATGTTTAGCAGGTGATTGTACAGTTGTACTTTGATAGGATCACTCCTCCTCTTGATGTCTATAAATTGCTGCTTGATGCTTACTTGTCCTTCTTTCTGCTGGCTGGAGGAGCTGACCTCCCCTCCCATGGTCCTGTCCTGTTCCTGCTGGAAGGAACTTGCTGAAGCTTCTCTGCTGGGTGGGCCCATGCCCAATGCCTCTCTTATTGCTATATCCTCCTCTGGAAAATCATTTAGTCTCTGCCTTTTCTCTCCCTGGTTTATAGAGGATGTCAGGGGAGTTTCTCTGTCCCTTTTTCTAAAGACAAATGTATCCTCCTTTTGGGGGGTTTGGAGGACCGAGGCATCAAAGGTAGTGTCTTGTCTTGTAGGCACCGTTCTCTCAGTGGTCTGAGGAGTCTCCACTGTTTCCTTTTGCTGGGCGGACTGCTCCTGCCTTTGTTCTTCTTGATGTTGTCGCTCTTGCTGTTCTGATTCTTCTTGCTGCTCTTGCTGCATCCCTTCTACTTGCTGCTGTTGTTTTTGTTGCTGTTCCTGCTGTTCCTGCTCCATCTCTTTGCCTTTGCCTTTTTCTGAGATGTTTTCACCAGTTCTTGTAGCTTGATGTTGGGCAGTTGAGGAGGACGCTGCTGCTCCAATTTGTGTGCTTGGCAGTGAGGTGACCTGTGAATAAAACTCAAGGTCAGCCATCTTCTTAAGGTTTCTTAGAGCTCTTTGATTAAGCTCTTCTTGGGTCACATTTTCTTCTAAAGTTCCTCTTCTCCACTTGCTTTGGTTGGCATATTTTTCTAAGTGAGGAAGGCTATAATGACCATAAGCAGATAATTTGTATTTGAGCCTCCTCATTGTAATGAAGTTGTTGGGGTCATAGGGTTTCCATATGAAGCTGTATTTGAGACCAAGGCCCACAAGCATTCTATCTGCCTCTCTCCACCCTTCATCCCTTTCATTGAGAAGGAAATGGCCAAGTTGATTTCTGACTTTTAACTGTGCCTTCTTACCTTTTCCTGAAAAGTGGAGCATATCCACATAACCAAACTGCCTGAAGTATTCCAAGGCAAGTAGCCTCATAGGCACAAATTTAGGTAGTTTAAATGGGGGCAACTCACACCCATATAGTTTGATAACGGTGTGGTGTTGGTAGAAATACCAATCCCCAATACTGTATGCTTTTGATAAATGCAGGAGTCTTTGCATTTCGTCTGTCAATCTGGGAGGAGGTGAACCCAACAGTAGAGTCAAGGCTGGATGGATGAAAAGATCAATAAATTCGCAGTAGGTGTATGGAGAACAGCTTACTATGTGAAAAACGGATGTCCAATACACTACTGATCTCAGATTGCCCTGTGCATCTACTCTCTTCTTTGGGAAGGAGAACTTATCATGCTGGAAGTATAGGAGCAGATGATATAGGTAAGAGGTGTATTTAAATACCCTTTCTCTTGACAGATTCATCAACTGCTCATGCATCTTATCTGATATGTATGTGGCATAATCATAGTAGATTGGTTTCTTTCCTGGGGAAAACATAAGCATCATTTGTAGAACAGTTTCATCCACATACTCCACTGAATCATATCCCAAGATGGGACTGATCATGTCAACAAGGTCTAAGCCCAACTGGTTGAGGTAGGCAAAATGGATGGGAGGAGCTTGCACAGTATCAGCTTTGATGAAAATCTGATTAAGCTTTGTGATTTGTGCCTCTGTTATCCTAGCTCCCTGTACTATCAAATCAGCTAATGATAGAGGGACCAACTTTTGATCTGTCTTGAACTGCAACATCTCCCTGATGGCTTCAGGGGTAATGAGGAACAGAATTGAGCCTGAAGAGTCCAACACTGCCCTCTGGGATGCATCATAGTAGTCAGCAACTAAGTGGATAAGCTCAGGGAATTGATTAACCTGAGGAAGCTTGAATATTGGGAGAAATGAATCCCAAATTCCCAGGATGTCTGTCCCCCTCTCATGTTTGATCTTTATTTCATTTAGGATTTGTAAATGGAACCTGCTTTTGCTCAACATTTCCTCTGATATCTTGTAGTCCAGGTCTGCTAATGCTCTTGTGTCCAATGTTCTATTAGGGGCATTCAGGGGAGCTACATTTAGGGCTATAGGAGCTACAGGGGGATCCATGACTCTTCTTGGGATGTGGTTCTCTTTGAAGACTGCTGTTACTATGCAGAGTAACACTGACAAAGTTTCTTTGCAGACAATGATGGTTTTATGAGTGAAGGGTGAAGGTAAAGGCTGCAGCAGTTGAAATACTGCCTTTGAGTGATTAGGTGGGTGGCAGAAATGCTCAGAGTATGCTTTTTGTGGTGGATTTGTTTCCTGCAGGTGAAGGGTTCACGATTGCGCGAACCAGCGACAATTTTCTTTCAAATTACCCACAGTGGTTCGACAGAAGTGTGGTGACGGCTCTGGTTCAGTCTAAATGTCAATTCAGTGGCATTTAACGGTGAATTTCGGGTCTTAAGGTCTGTTACCTATTGATACGCGAAATGCAGTGAAAATGGAGTTTCAGAGCTCAAATGAGGAATACCTGTAGATTTGGACCGGTTAGAGCTTGCTGGCGCTGAAGAAATGGACGTTCTGGTGGTCAGGAAACACTTTTCCGCGGCTGGTGCAGGTTTGTTCGTAATTATGCATGCAGGATAAACGACGATGAATGCCCTCAAAATGGCAAAAAAACACGAATTTTCGGCCAAAATAGACTTTTTGGTGATTTTGGCGCGAATTCGTGCTGACGTCATCATGACGTCATGAGTGGGGTCAGGGCCGGATGACGTCAGCAGGACGTCATCGGGCCAGGTGGCGGGGTCTGGTTGGTCCACTGGGGCAGTGAGATGGCAGGACAGGTGGACCAATGGCTGGGCAAGGGAATGACAAGACGGCGTACCTGGGTGACGGAGCGATGACGGGTTGCTGAGGTCACATAGGCGGGAACGGCAAAACCAGAAACCGCGGCGGTTTGATATCGCACCGCTTACGGTACGATGGCGGTTTGCAGCAGTAGTACCTCCGACGGATTGTGGAGCCGACGCGTGGATACAGCGTGACGTAACCTTTATACGGCCGTCGGGAGGTAACCTTCGGGCATCGGATGAGCTCCGACGCTATGGTGGCCGTCAGATCTGGAGGAGCCAAATCGGACGGTGATCGAAATACTGATGTGACAGGGAGATAGCGTACTTAATTTACGGACGTCGGAAGGAGTCCGACGCGATCAGGGCCGTTGGAACGGGAGGTATTTGATCGGATGGTTGTCGGGACAAGTAAAGTGACAACCAAGTACGGGGAAAGGGAGGATTAAAATAATGCTTTTTCTGGGAATTTGCGCGATGGCGGAGACTATGCAAAAGTGGGTTTTCACGTTTCGTTTTGAAAATAGCTCTGCCCTTTAGACTTAGCATAAAGATAATATGTCGGTTTTTTATGATTTTTGGCCATTTGAAGCGGGTGAGGGTAGAAATTAGGCTTTTTAGGGGTTTTTATGTGCAAAAGGGGTCAAAATGAAGGAATTAGCTCATGAAGGGGAAGAGGTACTTGGCCTAGGTTCATCAACATGACCAGGTGTCATTCGATCCCTGACTCAAGACTTATTGGCTATAATACCAAGGGGTGGGTATTTATATAATGCTTGGGGTTTATACACCATGGTGTTAGTAATAATAGGGGAAAAGGTAATATAGGGGATTTACATAGTAGAATTAGAGTTAATATGGATGAGAGGGTGAGTGGAGGGGAAACCATTTAAGTTTATGTGAAACAAACTTGGTTTTGAGAGTAGATCAAAATGAAAAGATTTTTAGACAAGAAATGTGGCTTCTAAAGATTAAGAACCACCATGAAAGCTTAGTCTTTTCCATGAATCTTAGCTAGTGGGGGAATGTTAGAAATGAAATTGGAGGGGAATGAGGGAAATTAGTCATGCTTCCTGCTGCAATTCCATGAAAAGAACACCTTTGTCCATTAATTGACTTTGCTTTGATACCCACAGTTACCATCTCCGCAATGGTAGGGATAACCTTTCTGCAACCCCAACTACTTACCCAGCTACTTGCCTAGCATTTTTATTTCTTCTTGGAGGGTGCACTTGGACTTGCAAACCCTTACTTTCCTTTTCTTTTCTTTGGCTTTTTTCTTTTGCTTTTTCTATCTACTTCTACCCTTATCTCTTCCAAGGTCCCAGATTAAGCTGTTGGGAGCCTTTTCTTCTCTACCTGAACTAGTTGTCTGCCAAGATTAAGCAGTTTGGACAGACTTCTTTCTCTATTCTATAACTGAAAATTGAAAACATGGCATGATCCAGGTTAAACTGTTGGATCATCCACCAAAATTGAAATAAGATCATCAACATAGAAACACTTTACACACCTCTTGTTCTCTAGGAAATATGGGATCTTTGTGATATCAAAGCAGAGCATATTTGGACTTTCCCTTGCCAATCATGAAATATGAAACCTATTGGTATAGGTATCCAACAGTGGCTCCACATGGGGATGGTTTTTCCTTTGAAAGACCAAAAGCAGCAGGTCAGATTGCCTTGCTCTTTGACTGCCCATACCAATCTTGAAATTTGCTGCTTTGATGTGTCAAAATTGTGTGCTTCTTTCTTGGAAGACCTCTGATTCTATTTGCCTTTTGCTGGTTGGTGAATCACTTAGAAAACTGCATTTTTACAATCTAAAATAGAAAATAATATGTACATCTGCATATATACAAGGGAACCTCAGGTTGCACTCATGGGAAATAGTCAAAATAATGCTTCAGCATCCTGCCATTGACAGGACCTTCATCCAAGTCAGTTTCAGTTAGACTTTTGAGGAAGTAAGTGTTGTTACCTTGCACTGCTTGGACAGCAAATGGTCCTCTCCAAAGGGAATCAAATTTCCCATGTTTTCCTTTTTCTTCTCTCCTTGCATCCCACTTGAGGACTTTATCACCAATGCTGAAATCTTCTGCCTTAGTTCTTCTATCAAAGGCCTTTTTTAATTTTTCTTGTAATATCTGCACTCTGCTGAAAACTTGTTCTCTAGTTTGCTGTAAACAGATTATCTGATTGATCCTCCTTTGCATATCATTTGGCTCTGCTTGACTCTCTTGCAGAAGCTTCATAACCGGCACTCCTAGTGATGAAGGAAATTTGGCTTCTAATCCATAGACTAACTCATATGGGCTGGTCCCAATTGATCTTTTTGTTGTTAGTCTATCTGCCCATAAAGCATTGACTAGTTTCTTATGCCAGTTCTTTTTGTTTTCTTCCAGCACTTTCTTTATGATATTTATTAAGCTTTTGTTTGATGATTCAGCAAGGCCATTTCCTTGGGGGTAGTATGCAGTAGAATGGCCCAAAGTAATGTGAAATTTATGGCAGAAGTTCACCATTTTCTTGGATCTGAAAGCAGCAGCATTGTCTGTTATTATTTTGTCTGGACAGCCAAATCTAGCCAGTATGTTGTTTTCCAAAAACTGAATGATTACTGAGTCATTTGCTTGTCTGCATGGGGCAGCTTCAATCCATTTGGTGAAGTAGTCTGTGGCTGTTAAAATCCATCTGTGTTGGCCTGAAGATGAAGGATGAATTTCCCCAATGAAATCCAAGCCCCATTGTTGGAAAGGTCTCTCTGTTGCAATAGGTCTTAAGGGGAGTGGCAGCAACTGTCTTTTGCCCTCAAACACTTGACATTGATGACATGAGGTGGTGAATCTCTTAACATCTGAGAACATGGTGGGCCAGTAATACCCTGCCCTTAGTATTTTATCCACAGTGGACTTCCAGTACAAGTGTCCACCACAGTGTCCTGCATGAAACTCCTGCATGACATTGTTAGTTTCATTTTCCATTAAACAGTGCAGCAATATACCTTCATGGTTTTTCCAAAGCAGATTTCCATCTATCACACAAAATCTTGATGTTTTCATTTTTAAGAACCTACACTTAGTTCTGGACAGTCCTGGGGGAGCACACAGGTTTTGTAACACATAACAGATATCAGAGTACCAAGGAGATTGTTCAAAGGCTACATTGATCTTTGGAGTCGCCAGCTCTGTTTCACTGTCCAGCTGATTGATATCTAGGGCCTGGAAATTTGATTCTGTCATTAATTTGGCCAAGCCTTGCCCTTTTATTAGCTTTGTAGGTTTTATTTCAATGTCAAATTCTAGTATGTTGGCAATCCATTTTCCTCTTCTGCCCTCTAAGTTTTCTTGGGTGAGAATGTCTTTGACAATAGGACTTGGTACATAAGCCACAACATGGGAATAAAGGATGTAAATCCTAAAGTCTTTAATGGCTTTGACCAAAGCATAGGCTTGTTTTTCCATAATTTGATATTTTAGAGGGGCATCTCTAAGAGCCCTGCTGAAGAAGGCAATAGGCTTCTCATTCCCTTGGTCATCTTTCTGTAATAAAACAGCAGCAATAGTGTGCTGGGAGGCGAAAGAGAAAATGATAAAGTCTCTATCGAACTGAGGATTGGTTAACACTGGGGTTTGAGTCAAGGCCAATTTTATACCTTCAAAGGCTTGTTTTGCTTCAACAGTCCACTTTACTTTTGAATCCTTTTTTAGCATGTTGTTTAATAATCTGATTAGTTCTGCTAAGTTTGGGATAAACCTTCTCAAAAAATTGATTTTTCCTAAGAATCCCTGCAACTCTTTGACATTCCTTGGGTGGGGCATTTGTAGGATAGCTTGTATCCTATCTGGATCAATTCTTATGCCATCTTTTGAGATAATGTGTCCTAAGAGTTTACCTTCTTCCAAGCCAAATAATGACTTCTTGGGATTTAAGGAAATACCATATTTCCTGCATGTTAGGAAAATCTGTCTCAAATGTTTCAGATGTTCTTGGTCAGATTTTGAAAAGGGTGTAAGATCATCTAAGTAAATGACTAGGAAGTCATGAATCTCTTTTGCAAAAGCAATGTCCATTGCTCTTTGAAATGTTGCCCCTGCATTTTTCAATCCAAAGGGCATTTTTACATATTTGAAAGTTCCCCATGGGGTTGTAAATGCAGTTTTGTCTTGATCATCAGGGTGTACTAGGATTTGATTAAAGCCTGAGAATCCATCAAGCAATGACATCCTTGAAGCCCCCACCACTCTTTGGAGAATGTGATCCATTTTGGGTAAAGGGTAGTTATCTTTGAGTGATACTTGATTTAGATTCCTTAAGTCTACACAAAGTCTAATCTCACCAGTCTTTTTCCTTGTAGGGACTAAGTTGGAAATCCATTCAGAGAATCTGATTGGTGCTATGATGCCAGCTTTGAACATTTTTTGCAATTCCTTTTCAATGGAAGGAAGGAGTATAGGATTGATCCTTCTCAACTTCTGTTTGAATGGTTTTTGATTAGGCTTGAGGGGAATGGTATGCTGAATGACAGAAGTATCATAGGACTTTAGGTCCTCATAGCCCCATGCAAAGACATCTTGGAACTCTTTAAAGAGGTCAATGTACTTGGGTTTTTGATCAGGGGGCAAAGAAGCAGACAGCTTTATTATTTTGGGCTTGTGAATGGTACCAATATTGCATTCTTCAATGGCTGCATCTAATGGTTGCATTTTTGGCTTCCTAGGGATGTCATTTGAATCAAAAATGTCTTCTAGCGGGGTAAGGCCTGTTGGAAGGAAATTGTCTTTGAGTTGTATGATTTCAGCTTCAGCGCTGGTCACCTCTTCACAGTCAATTTGGTGAATTTGCTGAATGTTTTCGTTGTTGAAGATGGTTGGATTCAGTAATTGTTTTGCTGTTCTAGGTGATATTGGATGAACCATCTGTTGAAACAATATTTGTGATTGACTTGCTGATTCAAGTATTTGTGATTGACTTGCTGATTCAGTGTCAATATTTAATCCTGCAAACTCTTGTTGTAAGGTTAGAAAATTGTTTATTTGCATATCATCCTCAAATACTTGCCATTCTTTAACATTGTTTGGAATGGAGGGTCTGTACTTGACCTCGGCTGTGAAGCAGTTGTTGGTTTCCAGTGGAAATTTGAAAGTGCTGGCAAATGTTGCCAAACTGTGTGCATGGAGATTGTGGCCCCTTGAAATTTTTGTGATAAGGAACTCAGAGAAAGTGTCCAATATTTCAATTACAGCAGACCTGTAAGACCTCAACCTTTTGTCATTGGTGACAAAACTTCCTTTCACTTGTTGAATCACTAGATCAGAGTCTCCCATGATCGAAACCGTTGGAGCTTGTAATGCCTTTACTAGCTTGAGACCTAGTAACAGGGCTTCATACTCGGCCATGTTATTAGTGCATCTAAAGTTTAACCTACAAGCTCTGCCTTCTGCATGGGTTTTCTCTTTGTTATGTATCCAAACTCCAGCTCCTGCCCCTAACTTGTTGACTGAGCCATCAAATTCTAAGACCCACAGGATATCTTGCTTGACAGGAGATTGAAAGATCTGTTCATGGGATGGCAATGTAAGCAGGAGTTGGGGTTTCTTCTTTGGCTTGTGTTCTAGGACAGTTTCATCACTGGATTGAAAATCTTTGACAACTAGAGGAGGGGTCGTGTCCAGTGCTTGACTGATCGATATTTTATGGGTGGTACTTCCTTGATTAATGTTTTGTTCTTGCATGAGTGTTTCGGTCCTAATGTCATTGTTTGAGAGGCTTGCGCTGTCATTGAAGAGAATGAACGAATCTATATCTGAATGGACAGCATATACAGGAAAGTTTTGAGGCTTTTCCTCACTGCTGACCATGTATTTCATGAGTGTTTCTCTGTAGAGTCTCTTTGGTTGCCCAAAGACAGAGATGGTGGCATATGACATATCTAATTGCAGGGAGCCTTGGAGTTTGGCTCCCCATGATCTTGATAACAGCATCCCATATTTAGGTGGGATATCAGCGACTACAACATCCATTAGAATGGTTTTGTTGGGGTATTGAACCAGAGACACACATAAATCTTTTATTAGACCTAAACACTTGACTTGACTGGAGTCAAAGGAAAACAGGTCCTTGTATGGTCTTGTTATATCCAAATTCAATCTTTCCATGACTGCTTTTGGCATGAGGTTATGAGAGGCACCTGAGTCAAACATCGCGTTATGCAGAATTTTGTCATGAATATGCAAGCTGACATAAAAAGGTAATATCCCTGTAACTGCTGTTTTTCCATCTACCTCTGGGCCAAACAGTAATTCCGGAGTGTCATCTAACACATTTACATCATCCTTGCTATTAGTGAGTTGAAGGGATTTCTTAATCTGCTGTTTATAGATGTCATGCTTAGCTAGTTCTGAGAGGGGAATTGCTATCTTTAGCTTGCCAATCTCTGTGCCTAGGTCAAAAGGTTTATCAGCTTGGGTTTTGGAGTTATGGATAGCAGCCCTTTCTTTGCTCATTACATCTTCTTGTTGGTTTTCATCTTGACTTCGAGACCTGCCCCTTTTGCTCATGTCTGGAGGGGTAATATCTAAATCAGGGTGAGAGGACGACGTTGCCATAGGCTGATGTAATGGTGACAAAAGTGTGGTGACCTCTTCAACCACTACTTCCTCTGTAGGCAAGTTTGTTTTGTCATTAGGTTCTGTGACTATGGTTCCTTTAGACTGCTGTTTATCTTTTATCTTTTCAGGCTGATTTACATTTACAGTCCTACTCCTTAGCTTGTACTGTTTGTGAACTTCATAGACAGCACTGTCATATCCTTGTTTAAAATCAAAGGATTCTCCTGATTTAGTTTGGAATATTTTGATTTCATCATCCTCATGATCCTCTTGTGTTAAGAAAACCTGGCTTTTACCATCTAGACCCATTAGATTAATCTCAGGGTCTTCATTGGGTTCAGTTGATGTTGAAATTTCTGCATAATTTTCTTGGAAGGGGGGTCTAATGTCTTGGTCAGCACTTGTCCTACCCATGTTCTGGTTTTGGGTTCTCCTAAAATTTGGATTTCTAGGAGGGTTGTTTTGTGGTGCTTCCCATGATGACTTTCTTTCAACCGATTCCACTCTTTCACCCAATCTCTTCATGCTATTTAGTATTGCATCCAGCTTTTGATCAAAGCCAGAGGGTTCTTCTTTGAAGGCAGTCCTTTTCTCCAACTTTGCCCTGTTTCTTTTGGCAATTAGGTTAGCTTCCACTGTGACAGCAACCCTTTGAGCTTCTTCAAGGGTTGGAGGATCTCTTTCCTTCAACTGATAGGCCATATCAGGGTCAAAACCATCAGGGAATTTATACAGGGCTAAATCAGGAGGAGGCCTTAAGTTCTGTGGAATAGCATTATATACATTGTTAAACCTAGCACAATATTCCAAAACTGTCTCCTGGGGACCTCTCTTAATACTGTCATATTCACCAAGTACGTGGAGAGGATCTTTCTTCTTCTCCCATCTCTCAGTAAAAGCTTCGTAAAGCTGATCAGGTGTTGTAATGGAGTTTGCATTGAGGGATCTGAACCAAGTTCTAACATCCCCAGTTAAGCTTTGAACAAAAATTCTCATTCTGACAGTGTCATCATCTATTTCATAGGTCTCAAAGTGGTCTTGCATCTTCTTGGCATGCTGGATAGCTGTTAGAGAGCCATTTGAGTCAAAATATGAGATTTTGCTTTGATAATCTTGAGGTAAAGCCACAGCATTAGCTGGTATCTGCAGAGGTGCATACCTGTTAGCCATATTTATGAGGTTTAGAGGGTTAATAGGAACAAACGGGACAGCAGGGATCACTGGTATAACAAGGTTAATGGGATGAGTAGCTAGTGGGAGACTGGTTAAAGGAGTATGTGCAGTGGATGAAGATGTGAGAGGAGGACTTTGCGATGTTGATGGTGAACTAGGGGAACTAGGGGTGGACCGGAAAAGAACTTTGCAAGGATTGGGAATGAGGCTGGGATGATCCAAACTTATATTTGCATCAGCAGGCTCCTCCTGTTTGTGCTGTCTCCGGATGTTTCTTTGGATGGTATTTGGATTATCAACAATGATGGGTGGATTAGGGTCAGGATTTGCCCTAGTATGCCGTGGATTTTTCTTAGGAGCCAGCTTCCAACCTGTTTTTTGGGATTTTGTAGGAAGTTTTATATTTGCAAGGACCGGATGAAGATTTTGGAATGGCTATATATTCTCAAAGCTGAGACGAAGATTTCCCAAACAAGCTCCTCCTTAAAGCTGTTAATGTGATGCAGAAACAGTTCTAAGGCCTCTTGGCTGGTTTCAGGTTTGATGGTAGCTTTGGAAAACAGATAGTAATTGAAAAATCCAAAGAGTCCCCAGTGGAGTCGCCAATTATGTTAACACCCAGGTTGTTCCCTATGACTCCCAAGGGAATACGGCCGGGGTAACCACTAACCAATCTTTGGGTTACAGTTCCTAGCCTAACTGCAACCAGAGAGGGCTCTCTCTTTATGATTTGTCTCTGTTATGATGGTGTTTTAGGCTAGCTATTATGCTCAGGTTTTGTTTTGTGTTTTGGTTGAAGGATTTCTTTCAGGTCTTATGAGGCAGTGTTTAGATAGTATAATACCATTGGGCAATGGAGTCTGGAGTTGTGAAATGATCTGATATGCTGGTTTGGTGTTGTTCTAACTGCAGGGCCTATTGTGTATTTTAAACAGACAAACTAGATCAAATGGTGATGTATGTTGATCAACAGAAAGCAATTAAGAATTTCCTATTGAGCTGGTGGGTGAAGGTGAGCACACTGCACATGAGCAAAACTTTGAATTCCTGTGACAATGGTCACTGTGATAGATGTATTCTGAAAGTGCAGCATTTAAGAATTACACTTAACTAGATTACAGCTGAAGAAAACATTGATAAACAACGCAGATTGAACTTAGGTTACTCAGTGAATAAATCCTGAAAGCTATTCTTTTTCCTTGTTGATTAGTATTGAAAACAGATAACATATACGGATTTTAACAAAAAACAGCTAATTAACAGAGAGAGATACAGAGACTTATTGTATGATGAAATACACAGGGATCCAGTAGTTATCAACAGACACCAGAACGCATCCAACACCTCAGAAATCCAAGAAATTCCATTGCTTTGCTCTATTAACTTCTGAAAAGGATTACAGCATAAGAACTTCTTCAGGAGAAATCAACAACAACCCTTGCAATCTTATGCGAAGGGGACTTTATAGAAATGCGTATACAAAATATCTCAGGCATTGAGTCATCTGAGAGAGAAAATATCTACATTATTACGTTCAGAAAGTAGGCAAGGAGTTATTACAACTTTAAATGCAGGGTAAATGCCCTTTATGTCTGTCAGAGGATTGTTTTGACTTTTGAGAGTCACTGAGTCGGTTGCATTACTCTGTTTTAATTCTGGAGATATGCATTTACTTTTGGCTGCGCAGTGCATTCTCGGGTTTGCCAGCTGTGGTTCTCTTTTTCTGCTTTGTTGGCCGCTACATCCGCTAAGTTGGCTCAGCTTTGATTTATGCTGCATGCTGACTTTTCTGAACTGTGTTTTTTTTAAAAAAATTTGTAATAAAACAGAAACTTGGTGAATGCCTTACTGATTACAAAATTCTGTGTATTGCATCTGTCCACCATTCCTGTGTAGGGAGCTGATGCTTGAGGATGGCCTCCATTGTCTCTTCAGCTTCTGTATATTTGAAAAAATTTGGGGCTACATCAAACAAGTGATTGATTTCATTCATTATAAAAAGTAGATTTTCTATCTTACTATAGAAAATCTGTCCTGTAATAGGCCCTGTGTCTTCTGAAGTGCTGGCCTTCTCATTGACCTGTGCTGAGGCAAAAACATTTACTCTTTTAGCATACTGTTCATGGGTGAATAATTTCCCTCCGCTGTTCAGTAATCTAGGGAGTCCTCTACTCTGCAACACCTGAAACTTCTCCATGAACCTATTTACCTCTGTCTGCATATCCTGGGTTCTTCTGTCCAATGTCTGCACCAAATTTCTAAGAGTAAGAACCCTCTTGATCATTTGAATGGTCTCAGTTCTATTTGTGATTCCAATGGTGGCTAACTGAGAACTTGTTTTGTGGTTAAGCACATTGATAATTCTTGTAGCAACTTCAGGCATATTTCCTAATAAGGCCCTTGATGTTCGGATTTCCTTCTGTGCCTTTGGGATGAGCTCTAGTTGCTCATGGATTGTCTCGATATATGGCCATTGGTTGTTGATGGATTGACCAATATTGGACCATATCATTGCTCTGATCTCAGATATGATTTTATCTAGCTTGAGCTCATTCTCAAGCTCCTTGATCCTGTCTTTAAGGGCTTTGATTTCCCTGGCCTTTTCTCCCACCTCTTTTTTTGTCTTATCATGCCTTTCATTTACCTTGGCCAGCTTTTCCTTAGTTTCATTCAGCTCTGTCATCTGGGCTTCCAAAATTTGTATTTCATTCTTTAGCTTCTGCATATCTAGGCTCTGATCTGTGCTGATGGGTGCTGCTGAAGTAGATGTGGCTGTTTGTTCAGCCTGCTGAGGTGGAGGCACAGTAGTAGGAATAGTCTCCTCAAGATTGATGACTTGAGGAGGGGCCTGAGATGTCTGCCCTTCTTGTGCTTGTTTTAATGATGCTTGTAGAGGTGCTTGTGTAGCTTCATATTGCCCCAATTTTTCTTGTGCCTTCACAAGCTCTTTGTAAATGGAAACTAGCAGGGCAGTAGAATCCTGCACATACCTTTGCTTTGCTACCTCATCAGTCTGTGGATGGATAGTGGCTGGAATTTTGATCTTCTTTCTTAGTGCAGCCATGTCAGCATCTCTAAGTTTCAGGATCTCTTGTATCCCTTTGATGTCATTGGGATTGTGCCCAATTTCTACAATGATTTCCTCCAGGGATCTTATCCTGTTGTCTTTGGCCTGAGAAGAGGCCCTCTCCAGTTCTAGCTAGGAAGCTGTGGCATTCAGACTGCTTGTTAATTTGTAATTCTCCAAAGTCTTGTCGGCCAATGAAGCATACACCATTTCGCCAGTTTGCTTATGCAGCTCAATTTTGTCCATAGGGTGTATGTCCTTGGCGAGGACCTCCAGGTTAGTCCTAAGATAGTCAGCAGTGTATTGTGGCTGGAGTGCCATAGGCATAAAGTGACTCATTATCATTTTTCCTTCACTTACATCAAAAGCAGACATAAGTCTCTGCTGATTGGAAGGAGCCATGTTTAGCAGGTGATTGTACAGTTGTACTTTGATAGGATCACTCCTCCTCTTGATGTCTATAAATTGCTGCTTGATGCTTACTTGTCCTTCTTTCTGCTGGCTGGAGGAGCTGACCTACCCTCCCAAGGTCCTGTCCTGTTCCTGCTGGAAGGAACTTGCTGAAGCTTCTCTGCTGGGTGGGCCCATGCCCAATGCCTCTCTTATTGCTATATCCTCCTCTGGAAAATCATTTAGTCTCTGCCTTTTCTCTCCCTGGTTTATAGAGGATGTCAGGGGAGTTTCTCTGTCCCTTTTTCTAAAGACAAATGTATACTCCTTTTGGGGGGTTTGGAGGACCGAGGCATCAAAGGTAGTGTCTTGTCTTGTAGGCACCGTTCTCTCAGTGGTCTGAGGAGTCTCCACTGTTTCCTTTTGCTGGGCGGACTGCTCCTGCCTTTGTTCTTCTTGATGTTGTCGCTCTTGCTGTTCTGATTCTTCTTGCTGCTCTTGCTGCAGCCCTTCTGCTTGCTGCTGTTGTTTTTGTTGCTGTTCCTGCTGTTCCTGCTCCATCTCTTTGCCTTTGCCTTTTTCTAAGATGTTTTCACCAGTTCTTGTAGCTTGATGTTGGGCAGTTGAGGAGGACGCTGCTGCTCCAATTTGTGTGCTTGGCAGTGAGGTGACCTGTGAATAAAACTCAAGGTCAGCCATCTTCTTAAGGTTTCTTAGAGCTCTTTGATTAAGCTCTTCTTGGGTCACATTTTCTTCTAAAGTTCCTCTTCTCCACTTGCTTTGGTTGGCATATTTTTCTAAGTGAGGAAGGCTATAATGACCATAAGCATATAATTTGTATTTGAGCCTCCTCATTGTAATGAAGTTGTTGGGGTCATAGGGTTTCCATATGAAGCTGTATTTGAGACCAAGGCCCACAAGCATTCTATCTGCCTCTCTCCACCCTTCATCCCTTTCATTGAGAAGGAAATGGCCAAGTTGATTTCTGACTTTTAACTGTGCCTTCTTACCTTTTCCTGAAAAGTGGAGCATATCCACATAACCAAACTGCCTGAAGTATTCCAAGGCAAGTAGCCTCATAGGCACAAATTTAGGTAGTTTAAATGGGGGCAACTCACACCCATATAGTCTGATAACGGTGTGGTGTTGGTAGAAATACCAATCCCCAATACTGTATGCTTTTGATAAATGCAGGAGTCTTTGCATTTCGTCTGTCAATCTGGGAGGAGGTGAACCCAACAGCAGAGTCAAGGCTGGATGGATGAAAAGATCAATAAATTCGCAGTAGGTGTATGGAGAACAGCTTACTATGTGAAAAACGGATGTCCAATACACTACTGATCTCAGATTGCCCTGTGCATCTACTCTCTTCTTTGGGAAGGAGAACTTATCATGCTGGAAGTATAGGAGCAGATGATATAGGTAAGAGGTGTATTTAAATACCCTTTCTCTTGACCAGGGAAAATTTTAAGAACCCCCCCTAAATTTATAAATATAATAAATGGGCGAATCTCCATGGTATATAGGAAAAATGGAAGGCGATTTTATCAATAATATAATATGTATATATAATTTTTTGGCGAATCTCTCACCAGGCATGGCAAATATTTCACTCAATTATAAAATCTTGTAAGATCTTGGCAAGTCTTTCACTAAGTAATAAAACTTTGTAAAGTCCTAGTGAATCTTAGCATTGTGAACTCTTAGAGAAGAGTAAAAATGGATCTATGTTGGTTTAATCCCCCCATTTAAATAGGCCACATTCCAGGTGAATACCATGGGTCAATACCATGTGCCATTTTGGTGAATACCATGGGTCAATACCATGTGCCATTTTGGTGAATACCATGGGTCAATACCATGTGCCATTTTTATTTTTAATAATTCTAATATTAGGGTTAATAATGGTTTTTGCATGGTATTAATAGCAATCTAGTGCATGGTATTTGTCCCATAGTATTTTTCCCATAGGTTTCACCTAAATATAACCCATTTCTTGAGTGTTCCTAAATATAAGGTGAATTATGGAGTAAATATAAAAAAATGTTTTATTTGTTTACCATACCTCTAGTTTATTTATATTTTTATTAATTTACCATACCTCTGTTACAAATATGGTATTTGGCCCATAGGATTCACTTAAATAAAACCTCTTTCTTGAGCCTTCATAAATAGAACGAGGGTTATGGACTAAATATAAAAAGAGGTTTTATTTATTTACCATACGTCTAGTTTATTTATATTTTTATTTATTTACCATACCTTTTGAGTAAGTATAAAAAGACGTTTTATTTATTTACCGTACCTCCACTTTACTTATATTTTTATTTGTTTACACCAGGTGACTTATGGAGTAAATATAAAAAATGTTTTATTTATTTACCATACCCCTTATTTATTTATATTTTTATTAATTTACCATACCTCTTTTATAAATATGGTATGGTATTTGGCCTATAGGATTCAATTAAATAAAACCTATTCTTGAAAATGGGCGAATGGATTCACTTAAATAAAACCTATTCTTGAAAATGGGCGAATGGAAGGTTGTAACTCCTAATTTCAAGGGCTAAATTTACCTTTTTTACCCTCTCCATTAAAATAAGGTGGGCTATTTGAGGTGATTTGTAAAAATGTACTATGATACAAAATATTTGCCCACTAAAAATTTAAAACCCCTTAATTTCGCCAAAGGGCGAACATTCGCCCCTAAAATTATCCTTGCTCTTGACAGATTCATCAACTGCTCATGCATCTTATCTGATATGTATGTGGCATAATCATAGTAGATTGGTTTCTTTCCTGGGGAAAACATAAGCATCATTTGTAGAACAGTTTCATCCACATACTCCACTGAATCATATCCCAAGATGGGACTGATCATGTCAACAAGGTCTAAGCCCAACTGGTTGAGGTAGGCAAAATGGATGGGAGGAGCTTGCACAGTATCAGCTTTGATGAAAATCTGATTAAGCTTTGTGATTTGTGCCTCTGTTATCCTAGCTCCCTGTACTATCAAATCAGCTAATGATAGAGGGACCAACTTTTGATCTGTCTTGAACTGCAACATCTCCCTGATGGCTTCAGGGGTAATGAGGAACAGAATTGAGCCTGAAGAGTCCAGCACTGCCCTCTGGGATGCATCATAGTAGTCAGCAACTAAGTGGATAAGCTCAGGGAATTGATTAACCTGAGGAAGCTTGAATATTGGGAGAAATGAATCCCAAATTCCCAGGATGTCTGTCCCCCTCTCATGTTTGATCTTTATTTCATTTAGGATTTGTAAATGGAACCTGCTTTTGCTCAACATTTCCTCTGATATCTTGTAGTCCAGGTCTGCTAATGTTCTTGTGTCCAATGTTCTATTAGGGGCATTCAGGGGAGCTACATTTAGGGCTATAGGAGCTACAGGGGGATCCATGACTCTTCTTGGGATGTGGTTCTCTTTGAAGACTGCTGTTACTATGCAGAGTAACACTGACAAAGTTTCTTTGCAGACAATGATGGTTTTATGAGTGAAGGGTGAAGGTAAAGGCTGCAGCAGTTTGAAATACTGCCTTTGAGTGATTAGGTGGGTGGCAGAAATGCTCAGAGTATGCTTCTTGTGGTGGATTTGTTTCCTGCAGGTGAAGGGTTCACGATTGCGCGAACCAGCGACAATTTTCTTTCAAATTACCCACAGTGGTTCGACAGAAGTGTGGTGACGGCTCTGGTTCAGTCTAAATGTCAATTCAGTGGCATTTAACGGTGAATTTCGGGTCTTAAGGTCTGTTACCTATTGATACGCGAAATGCAGTGAAAATGGAGTTTCAGAGCTCAAATGAGGAATACCTGTAGATTTGGACCGGTTAGAGCTTGCTGGCGCTGAAGAAATGGACGTTCTGGTGGTCAGGAAACACTTTTCCGCGGCTGGTGCAGGTTTGGTCGTAATTATGCATGCAGGATAAACGACGATGAATGCGCTCAAAATGGCAAAAAAACACGAATTTTCGGCCAAAATAGAATTTTTGGTGATTTTGGCGCGAATTCGTGCTAACGTCATCATGACGTCATGAGTGGGGTCAGGGCCGGATGACGTCAGCAGGACGTCATCGGGCCAGGTGGCGGGGTCTGGTTGGTCCACTGGGGCAGTGAGATGGTAGGACAGGTGGACCAATGGCTGGGCAAGGGAATGACAAGACGGCGTACCTGGGTGACGGAGCGATGACGGGTTGCTGAGGTCACATAGGCGGGAACGACAAAACCAGAAACCGCGGCGGTTTGATATCGCACCGCTTATGGTACGATGGCGGTTTGCAGCAGTAGTACCTCCGACGGATTGTGGAGCCGACGCGTGGATACAGCGTGACGTAACCTTTATACAGCCGTCGGGAGGTAACCTTCGGGCATCGGATGAGCTCCGACGCTATGGTGGCCGTCAGATCTGGAGGAGCCAAATCGGACGGTGATCGAAATACTGATGTGACAGGGAGATAGCGTACTTAATTTACGAACGTCGGAAGGAGTCCGACGCGATCAGGGCCGTTGGAACGGGAGGTATTTGATCGGACGGTTGTCGGGACAAGTAAAGTGACAACCAAGTACGGGGAAAGGGAGGATTAAAATAATGCTTTTTCTGGGAATTTGCGCGATGGCGGAGACTATGCAAAAGTGGGTTTTCACGTTTCGTTTGAAAATAGCTCCGCCCTTTAGACTTAGCATAAAGATAATATGTCGGTTTTTTATGATTTTTGGCCATTTGAAGCGGGTGAGGGTAGAAATTAGGCTTTTTAGGGGTTTTTATGTGCAAAAGGGGTCAAAATGAAGGAATTAGCTCATGAAGGGGAAGAGGTACTTGGCCTAGGTTCATCAACATGACCAGGTGTCATTCGATCCCTGACTCAAGACTTATTGGCTATAATACCAAGGGGTGGGTATTTATATAATGCTTGGGGTTTATACACCATGGTGTTAGTAATAATAGGGGAAAAGGTAATATAGGGGATTTACATAGTAGAATTAGAGTTAATATGGATGAGAGGGTGAGTGGAGGGAAAACCATTTAAGTTTATGTGAAACAAACTTGGTTTTGAGAGTAGATCAAAATGAAAAGATTTTTAGACAAGAAATGTGGCTTCCAAAGATTAAGAACCATCATGAAAGCTTAGTCTTTTCCATGAATCTTAGCTAGTGGGGGAGTGTTAGAAATGAAATTGGAGGGGAATGAGGGAAATTAGTCATGCTTCCTGCTGCAATTCCATGAAAAGAACACCTTTGTCCATTAATTGACTTTGCTTTGATACCCACAGTTACCATCTCCGCAATGGTAGGGATAACCTTTCTGCAACCCCAACTACTTACCCAGCTACTTGCCTAGCATTTTTATTTCTTCTTGGAGGGTGCACTTGGACTTGCAAACCCTTACTTGCCTTTTCTTTTCTTTGGCTTTTTTCTTTTGCTTTTTCTATCTACTTCTACCCTTATCTCTTCCAAGGTCCCAGATTAAGCTGTTGGGAGCCTTTTCTTCTCTACCTGAACTAGTTGTCTGCCAAGATTAAGCAGTTTGGACAGACTTCTTTCTCTATTCTATAACTGAAAATTGAAAACATGGCATGATCCAGGTTAAACTGTTGGATCATCCACCAAAATTGAAATAAGATCATCAACATAGAAACACTTTACACACCTCTTGTTCTCTAGGAAATATGGGATCTTTGTGATATCAAAGCAGAGCATATTTGGACTTTCCCTTGCCAATCATGAAATATGAAACCTATTGGTATAGGTATCCAACACCATCGACCAAATAAAACATTTGAAAGTGCAAGGATCATTGAGACAAAGGATTAACATATGAAATGACTATGATAGCATATAAAATTTCCCCATTAACATTATAAACTAAGTTTAGGGTTGCTACAAAATCTAAGATTATGTGTTGTCCCTTTAAACTAACAAAAGTTTTGTAGTTAGGAGTGTAGGTTTTAAACCTGTACAAAAATTGCCTACAAACAAATTTTTAAAACATAAAATAAACAATGGAGAGAGCATAAAACATAAAAAAAATATAATAGATATTTTCCCCTACATCCCAAAACAAGGACTACCAAATTGATTTTTTCATTATATTCCTTTCAATGTTACAATACATATATATACATGTCGAAGCATTCATAAACCGAAATCCATTAACCCTAGATTAGAACATAATCGTAGCTCCCTTGACTGGATCTACAAAAAACCATGGGAAGAAAACCATCATGCCTAAAACCATGTGAAAAACCCATGCAAAAAACCATAGGTAGGTCTTCCCACCTATTATAGGGTCAAAAAAAAATCCTGAGGCGATTCCCTAGACATTGTACGGGGGGGGGGGGGGGGGGGTTACTACCCCCCTGCTACGCTTGACACAATGAATAGGGGGGGATTTCACCCCCCCCGCGTGACCCCCCCACGTGTGTGACTAGTCATGGAAAGAATATAACACACACCCAACATTCTCCCACTTGTTTTTGTCTTTTCCACATAGAGGGTCACAGGAGAGCTTAGTCATTAGTCTAGCCCTACAACGCCCATTTTTTCTTTACACTAAGAAAACTTCTTAGTGCTTACAGACTTCATCAATGCATCTACAAAATTCTTCAAATTGTCCACCTTTACCAGAAAAACCTTTTTGTCCTCAACCATATCCCTTAGAAAGTGATACTGAACATCAATATGCTTTGTTATTGAATGATAAGCAGGGTTCTTTGCCAAGAAAATTGCACTTTGGCTGTCACAGTCTATCCTTATAGATCATTTACCAACCAAATATTTGAACACAATCTTTGAAAACAAATTGTTTCCTTGCTTGCATGAGTGACTGCCATGTATTCAACCTATGTAGTTGAAAGAGAGCCACTACAAACTGTCTCTTAATCATCCAACTGACTACTCCTCCAAATAGGTTAAACACATACGCACCTGTAGATCTTCTTTCATCCAGGTCTCCACCCCAATCTGCATCAACAAAGCCACAAATGTCCAAAAGTATGTCCAATCCTAGTCTTCTCTAGTATCACAAAAAATAATCACTAGTGCCGTACAAATACTTGAAGACCCACTTCATTTTTTTCTAATGCTCCTTCCCTAGTTTTGACATAAACCTGCTTAATACTCCCACTGCATGTGAAATGTATAGTCTACTACATACCATTTCATACATCCGGATATCGAATGCACTTGCATATGGAACACGGGACATGTCCTCTTCCTTTTGTTGTGTCTTGGGACACTGTTCAATAGATAACTTTACACCTACAGGAATAGGAACCTTCACCGGTTTACTATCCTGCAAATTAAAACTCTACAATATTGTTTCAACAGACTTCCTCTAGTTTAACCAGAGCTTCGTTTTTCCCGATCTCATTTAATTTCCATGCCCAAAATATAGTTTTCAACGCCATGATCCTTCATGTTGAATTTGGAGGACAATTACATCTTCAAATCCTGGATAATTTCTTTGTCATTTCCAATCAACAACATATCATCCACATACAAGACTAAATAAATAGCATGGTCACCATTTAATTTAAAATACACACAATAATCCTCTTTGATTCTAGTGAAGCCAAGTCCCCATATATATGTATCAAATTTATGATACCACTTCCTTGGTGACTGTTTTAACCCATACAAAGACTTTTTTAACCTGCATACTAGTTCTTTCTTACCCTTCACAGCAAAGCCTTCATGTTGCTTCATGTAGATCTTTTCTTCCAAATCCCTGTGAAGAAATGTTGTCTTCACATCCATTTGTTCTACCTCAAGATCAAAAGCAAAACCAATAGATAAAAGTAATCTAATAGAAGCTAACTTGGCAACAGGAGAAAAAATAGCACCAAAATCAATTCCCAACACCTGGGAATAACCTTTCACTACCAACCGAGCTTTGTATTTCTCCACCTTTCCTGCTACATTCATCTTGTTCTTAAACACCCATTTTCAACCAATGGGTTTCCTTATAGCCAAAAAATCCACTAGATCCCAAGCCTCATTTTTGTCCAAATATCCCATTTCATCAACCATGGCCTTCTTCTAGAGTTTTCCATCCTTTGAATCCACTACCTCCCTGACAGTTATGGGATAACCATCAATAACGGATAAATCAAAATTTGAACAAAAAGAATATGGACTATAACTTTATGGTTTCCTTCTTTCTCGAACTAATCTTCTCAACACTGAAATTTGTGGCTCTTCCTCTTCTGATTTCTGTTATGTTGCAGAGCCTGATTCTTCATCCTTTAGCTCAAATTCTATCTTCTCATGTTCCTTTGGCAGGGATTCATGTTTACTAACATCTTTCACCTCTCTAAACACCACATCTCAGTTGTGTACAACCTTCCCTTTTTATGGGTTCCAAAGCTTATAATCTTTTAAACTATCCTTATACCCAATAAAGATGCACCTTTCAAATTTACTATCCAACTTTGTTATTTTCTATTTTGGAACATGTACATATGCATCACAACCAAGTACCATCAGATGTGAAAGAGAGTGTTTCTTACCACTCCATATCTCATGTGGAGTCTCATCCCCCAACCCTGATGAAGGTGATCTATTAACCAAGTAACATGCAGTCTCCACCACCTCTGCCCAAAATTCTTGTCCTAACCTAACATGATTAAGCATGCTTCTTTCCTTTTCCATCAATGTCCTATTCATTCTTTTTGTAACTCCATTTTGATGAGGTGTCTATGGAGTAGTATTTTTTCGTGCTATACTACACTTCTTACAGAACTCTTCAAATTCCTTCCTGCAGAACTCTCCACCATTATCTGTCCTCAACACCTTGATATTCTTCTCTATCTAATTTTCCACCAGAGCCTTAAATTATTTAAACTTGTCAAAGACTTCATATTTATTCCTAAGGAAATATATCCATATATTCCTTGAGAAGTCATCTATAAATGATATATAGTACACATACTTACCCAATGATGGAACTGAAACAGGTCCAAAAACATCATTGTGCAAAGTCTCTAATATCCCTTTTGCCCTCTTAGCATTAGAGGGGAAACTCACCCTACTCTGCTTCCCATATACACAATGTTCACAGAAATTGAAATCCAAAGAGAAATTAGACATACATTCTACCATATCATTACCAAGCAATATCGAAATCCCTTCTCTCCAATATGTCCAAGCCTTTGATGCCATAACACGGTCTTTTCTTTAGAGACCACTTGGTTTTCTGCTCCACTTTTAGCAACCACAAAACTGTTTCACCCATCAATAACAGTGCTACCCAAAAGATTGTACATATTCCAATCTGAACTCCATGCATCAATACTAGTGCTCCCATAACCATCTTGTAGGTATCTTTTTCAAACATTGTTTTTACACCTGCATCATTCATCTTGCTTACAGAAATCAATTTTATGGCCAATGCTGGAATATGCAGACCATGAGGAAGTGTTCTAATCCTTCCACCTTGCAACTTCAGCTTGAATTTTCCATGTCTTATGATTCTGGCCTTCTTGTCATCCCCCAGGAAGACATAACCACCATCATATTTATCGCAATCACATAACCACTCCTTATGGGAGTGAAGTGAAATGATGCACTCAAGTCAATCAACCATGCCTCATGATCTACATGTGTACTTGAAGAAAAGCCAAGTACACATCCCCACCTTCATTTGAGGTGGTTTTCACCTCTGCAGAAGGAGCATCATCAAATCCATTTCCTTTCTCAGGAGCTTTAGATCTATAGTCCTTTTTGTAGTTCCCATCCTTTCTACATTTCTAGCAGACCTTTACAATTTTTCATGGATATTTAGATCTCCCTCTAAATTTAGACCTCCCACTAGAGGACTTATTTTTGTTTCTGTTATGGGACCATCCTCATACAGAAAAGGCATCTCCATTATAGCACTCCATAATTTTCCGTCTCATCTCCTTCGACAACAAGGATGAGACTATTTCATCAAACTTCAAGGTGCTTGTATTGCTACCTATTGCAACAACCAGACTATTCCATGAATCTGGCAGAGAACACAAAAAATAGATGCACTTATCTTCGTCTGAAATTTTAATATCAATAGATAACAACTAGATTACCATATTATTAAAGGTGTTTAGATGTTTTATCACAGACTCTCCATCCTTAATCCTCATGTTATACAACTTTTTCCGTAGGAACAGTTTGTTCACTAGAGACTTAGATTGGTACAAAGTCCCTAACTTATCCCACAAATCCTTCACCGTAGATTCCTCTGATACATTCAATAATACTGAATCTCAGAGACACAATCTTATTGTGCTGTTCATCTTCCAATCTAACTTTGCCTAGTCTTCGGTCCACATTCTTGTCAGTGCTGTTCCTAGATCTACAACAATCCACTGATCTTGGTCCACCAACAAATCCTCTATCTTAAGATTCCATAACTCAAAACTCTAACAATTAAATTTCTCAATCTTTATCTTTCCACTGCTCGCCATATTTTTTCACCACAAGAATCTATCCCGCAGATATCCCACTGAACAAGGTCTACCACAGGCCTTAGAAAAACCCCTCAACAACAAGGGTGTCCCCTTGAATCCAAAACAACTCTGATACCATATGTAGGTTTTAAACATTTACATAAATTACCTGCAAACGAATTCTTAAAATAGAAAATAAACAATGAAAAGAACATAAAACATAAAAAAAATATACACAAAGATTTTCCCCTGGATCCCAAAACCAGGGCTACCAGATTCATTTTTCATTATATTCCTTCAATGTTACAATACATACATACATACATACATACATACATACATACATACATACATACATACATACATACATACATACATATATATATATATATATATATTTGGTTCACGGATACTCGGGTCAATGGGTAGCTGCTACATCCAGGGTTGTTCAACACTGAGTGGACACACCCGAAGGCATCAACACCCCTCGGCCTATTTACTGACCTAACCCCAAGAGCTTTTCGGGATTCGACCCTGTGACCTCCCATTGGCGAGGCACTTGATTTGACCGATTGAGCTAACTCTTGGGGCTTATATATATATATATATATATATATATATATATATATATATATATATATATATATATATATATATATATATATATATATATATATATATACATGTCGACACATTCATAAACCCCAATCAATTAACCTTATATTATAACATAACCATAGTTCCCTTGACCGAATCTACAAAATACCATGGCAAAAAACCCTCATGCCCAAAACCATGTGCAAAACCCATGCACAAAACCATAGGTAGGTCTTCCCACCTTTTTTTTTTTTAACAACGTGGTGAATCAGTAACTGCTAGAACTAATCTAAGGAAGACCCAAGATCAATTCTCGTAGCTGCCACTATAACACCAAGAGTATATCCAATGACCTACAAGCCAGATATACTAATTTCTTATGATTTTGGCAAGAGCTGAGACTCACGCTAGGGGGGATTCTACTCCTTCAGCCACACACCATAGCAGGACAATATACTCAATGTGATTTGAACCTTGACCTCATGCGTTTCACCCAACGAACCCATCCATCTCACCACACATCACTATATAGGTCTTCCAACCTATTATAGGGTTAAAAAAAAATCCTAGGGCATTGTCTCGGACCCCGTACAGGGGGGATATTTCCCCCCTGAAAACCCCCCGACATGGAGGGATTCCACCCCCCTTGTGACGCCCCTGTTATGCTTGACACAATGGACAAGGGGAGATTTCGCCCCCCTTGTTACCCCCCTCCCCCCCCCTCACGCATGCGACTAGTCGTGGAAAGAATATACCACACACCCAACAAGGAGCACAATAGTAATCTATATCAATCATAAAAATTAAGAAAAAAAATCCTTGTGTTTTAATGAATGGAGGAACTCAATATTTTAGTAAACCAACATGCCATAAAACTTAAAATGACAAGTAAAAGAATGAATGCAGGAATTAAGCCAATACAAAAGAAAACAAGAAAAATAGTAAAATTTTAGCAGAGGCCCTTTAGTTTTTATTTTTTTATTTTTGACAAAAATGAAGGGAGTAGGTTGGTATGCCAACAGGGCTATGAGGTTGAAGGGGGCATGTTACAAATTCATTTGACATGCTTGAATTTCATATTGGTTTTCATTCATCTATGTTGTTGAATAAATGTGCTCAATGTGATTATTACGTTTGTTGGTATTAGTAAAAATAGGGATCATCATGGAAAGGATTAGTCCTTTCATTCATTTCCACCTATGTGATTTATTTCCTTCCTATATTGCTTTTTATAGCTATGTTTGGGGTTATAGCATCAATCTTCTTAAGCCCACTAGGTAAAAGTGTGCCAATTCCATTCCTAAAAAAGTAGATTATTTATTCTACCTATGACATGTTTTATGATGGTAAACTTCCTAAGCCCACTAGGTAGAAGCATGTTATTTCAATTTCACAAGTGTGATCTTTAATTTGCTACAGGTGTGTTTACTTTCCTGCAAGCATGTTTACTTTCCTGCAAGTGTTTTTACTTTCCTATAATCATGTTTAATTTATTGCAAGTATGTTTACTTTCACACAAGTAGCTTTAGTTTTACTTTTAAACTTTACCAAGCTTGTGAATTTTCTATAATCTATCTACAAAATCAATTGTCGATACTATACCCATAAAATAAACCAATGAAAGTACAAATTGTGATATGCATATACAATGCACAGTAACTCACAAGCTCCATATGAGCTTTAGGTTGACAACTAAATGCACAATCTTGTAGTTGTCTTTCTAGGCTATTAGAAAGATCATTAAAAGGCACATCATTTTCAACACCATTGTTGTGGATTTATCCATCGCACAATTTTTTTCATTGGTTTGAATTTCATAATTTTACATACGTAAGAGATTGTTTTCTTTTGTTGTTTTTAGAGCACATTTTATAGGTCGTTTAGATACATTTATTAAGTTTTAAAATATTTTTGTGGTGTAGTAAAAGTTACCCATAGTACTACCATTTCTTTTGTAGGAAGCTTCGAAGAAGGAAAGAAAAACATCGATGATGCAAAGGAGATAAGGGGATGTCTAAGCCTTCAAGATTGAATATGGATTAATTATCCAAATATGAGATGCATTATCGATTTCATGATTTTGGTAGCTTTGTAAATCACAATTTTTCCATTGGAAAATCCATGTATTCTTCTATCTTGATATTATTATTTTTCATTATTCTCACTCATCCCTCCCTCCTGGTTATTTTCCATAAGGAACCTAGTAGACTTTGTTTTTGGAAAATTTATGCTAAATCAATGAATCAGTGTTTAAGAAATTAATGGTTGGCAATAGTACTTGAGTCTGATTGGTAAAGTTTGAGTACATGTCTCATCTTCTTCGTTTTCTTAGTAATGCATTGTTGTATGATTGGAATTGTTACATCCCATATCTATGTCATTCTCCATGGTTGGTGCCTAGGTGTCTCAGTAGATGGGAATGTGTCCATATGATGACCAATGGTTCAATCCTTACATCAATATTGATGTTTGGCCCTGGAGTGTACATGTTCCAGGTAACATGAGTCAATATTCCAGTGTTTGGCCCAAAGGTATGGTTGGTTCCCAGTTGGTATATTGCTTCTAGTCATATTCTCACAAGTAAATAGAGTATCATCATTTGATATATTTAATCCAAGCTCTTTCCATAGAATTTCATGTTTCATCTTCTCTAATAGTTTCTTGGTGAATGTATGTTACTTTATGAAGAATTTTATATCGAAATTATTACATCCCATCCATACCGTTATCATAGAGAAATGATGAGCACAATTTTTGGGTACCTAAGTGTCTTGGTAGATGGAAATATGTCTCAGACAATGTGTCCATAGGCTGAATAAATGTTTAGTCTTAGTTGATGTTTATCCCTAGACTACAACTAGTTCCTAGTCAACTTATAGTAGTGTTTGGCCCAAAGTTATGGTTGGTTCCAAACTTGTATATTTCTTTAAATCATAGTCTTAAAAGTAAATGATATGAGAATCATCATTTCAAAACAAGCTCTACACAAAATGATAAACATTTTTTGCAACACTGTTTTTTTCAAACATCTTAAAAACAGAGTTCAACGACATATTTGGAACCTCAAATCATCACCGAGTAATCGAGAACATTGTGGAATCCCACAATGGTTATTTTAGGATCCCATTTTAACAATTTTATTGCTACCAAACCATATTTTTTTTTTTCTAAATAAGACTGAGCTATTATATTACAGCAAGAACAAAAATTACATCAGCAGTATTACAACAGAGCCTAGGCCCTGTAAAACTTGTCTTAGGATAGACAGTAGACTCAGGAGTATTCATGTCCAGGATTACAAAAGATTGAAACCAGAGCGACATTCATGAAACCGACACATGGACTGAAGCACATGGAAACTAAAACAACAGAGACATATGGAGTCTGAAACAAGTGTAGATAACCGACACTGTAACAGAGAAGGACAGAGATACATAGTGACAAAGTACAGACACATATAAGATAGCATAGGGAGCAGATAAAGAGAAAAATCCTTGCTGAGAAACCTGGAGCACGAGCTGGGCGTGCTATTCATCATCGGTTGATTGCGGGTCGTCCTCCCTCTTGCAACGGGGAGGCTGGTGGATGGCCTTACCAGCGTTGCGTTGCACAGGTTCACTCGGGCCTGCTCCAGGATCTGGGGAGAGGCTGTCTTGAACAGGGTGCAGAATGTCAATGGCGGGAAGTTGCATGTCAACTGTGGGTGCTATCCCAGGAATCCGCGGAGGGCTGGCACGAGGAGCTTCATCTTCACCCCAAGGATTGCTGCAGTGCTCCACGGAAACCATTACAAAGAAAGTGGAATTGGACAATGTACATGGAATGCGGTATCTTACCATTGGGTGCTCAGAGTGCCCACATTCCATTCGCTCTTGAAATTCCGCCGCTCTTCCTCTGCCCGGAGGCCTTCCCCTGGTTCGTCTGCGCTTAGAAGAAACTTCAATTGAGGAAGAGGGAGAAGGGGCATGCCTCTGAGACGGGGCTCTGCCACTATAACTACCACGCCGACTGATTCCCCGTTGGCGTTCTCGCTGCATGCTAGAAATGTGCGGGTGGCAAGTATGCTCACGCGAATTGTCACTCTGAACCAGACTACCAATCCTCAAACTAGACTGCGGGTAGCAAGTATGCAGCACTGCCAATCTCCCAGTCCCGTTACCAGACTGCGAGTATGCCTCCAAATTAACCAAATCTAAGGCCGCAAGACCATCACAGTTGCTCTCAGAACCTGAGGAGGAGCCGAAACAGTGAGCCTCCGCCACCTCCCTCAAGACCAGAACAGGAACAAACGAGAAATGCGGAAGAATGTCTGAGAACCTCTGGCTTTGAAGCGCCATGTTCCGGTTCTCAAGGCGAGCAGTTAATGGCGAAGGGACGCTTCTGCCATGAGCCATATCCCTCCTCCTTAAATGCTGCGTGTTGTAACATTTAGGGCACGTCCTCCTGGTGTACGTGGCTTGTCCGGGCGGACACATGCCCTGCTGACAAGCCATTAGCCTTTCATAACTAACAACCACCCGCATCCGGGGGGGAGAGATCCTTTTGCACCAAGGTGATGCAGTCTTTTTTGAGTTGTTCATCTTCAACTATGTCCAGGGAGCCTGAAAAGTATGGTGAAGTCTGAGAAACTCCTTGGTTAGCCATTCTGTCGGCTACTTGATTTGCTGTTCTTCGCACATGCTGAAAGGTAATGCTATGTGGATTTTTGAGCTTCGCTTCCAAGGATTCCAACCTGCTTAGAAGTCTCCAGCTGGTTGCTACTTTGTCCGCCGTCGCCCCTGCTTGAATTTTCTTGGCTGCAGTGATTAGGATGAGAGAGTCGCCTTCCACCTCAAGTGGGAAGAAGTGTTGTTGCTCTGCTAAACAGATCCCTTGCCAAAGTCCTTCCATCTCCGCAACATTGTTAGTGTCTTTGCCTAGAGAGCCATAATAGATGTGCAGAGGTGCTCCTGTATGACTTCTGATGATTCCTCCGTAACCTGCCGGACCGGGATTACCCTTTGCTGCCCCATCAAAGTTGAGCTTGAAAGAGTTGAAAGCTGGTGGGGACCAGGAGGACGGGGAGGTGGAGCTGCGAGGGGGACGGGTAATGACCTTTGCAAAGGCTAAAAGGTCAAGATTCCATTCTTTGAAAATATCCCTTTCTTGTTGCGCTTCTGGCATGTCAGTGTCATACCAGGTTCTTATGGCTAAGGTTTCCTGGATATTTCTTTTGTAGATAAGCCACAGAGCGTCTGTTGTCCGGGAGGTGTTGTTGAAGATACGTGAGTTGCGCTCTTTCCAGAGAAGCCAGTATAGAAAACCTGGAATAAGACCCCATAAGGTATTGAGAAGCTGGCTTTTGAATGGGTTCTTGTCCCAGTTCCTAATATTGTCCGTTACATCCTCGCCTCTTGGTGCTGTTCTTTTATTGCATTTCTCCACTTTCTCCCAAAGCTGCTTCGCTAACGGACAGGTCTCCATTAGATGGCTGATTGTCTCAGTGTGAAGATTGCAGTTCGGGCATCTAGAGGGCCCAATGAATCCCCGTTTTATCAAATTATCCCAAGTAAGAATGCGCCTTTTACTGAGCAGCCATAAGAAGGTTGAAATTTTAGGCCAAAGCCCTGGAAGCCAGACTCGTGCCCAAATTTGGTCTTGATCCCCTTGGGTGTCTGAATAGCGCAACTGATGTGCTTCTTTAGTGGTGAATGTGCCTTTGTGCTTGTGACCCCATCTGAGCTTATCCTGTTGGTTGGAGTAGCGAATTCTGCGTTGTGTGAGTTCCTAGTCCAAGTCTGAATATGTTTCACCTTCCCAATCCCTTTGCCAGCTGTTTGCGGGTCTCCATGTTTGGTATTCTTGTTGCTGCGATTGTTGCCAGAATTGATGAACTTGAATGAGGTTTTCTTGCTGCATATACGATTGCCAGAGTGGCATCTGGAATAGATTTGCCAGCTTGGGGAGCTGCTGCCACGAATCCTCCCAGAACTTAGCAGACGTGCCAGAGTGGATTTCCCAAAAACTATGTTCCTGTATGAAGCGGCTGTGTATCTTAGCAGCATTCCAGATTGGAGAGCCTTGGGCGATGGAGTTAATTCTGATGAGATCGTGCCATTGACTTCCCATAGCATACTTTGCTTGCCATAAGCGTGCCCAAGGTGAATGAGGCTTGGAGAGCCAGTTCCACCACATACGAGCTCCCATAGTGTTGTTACTTTGAAGTGGATCTTTGAGCCCTAGTCCACCCTCTGTTTTGAGTTTGCACACTTCTTTCCAATTAACGAGGGCCCATTTTCGATTTCTGCCCGTGGAGCCCCATAGGAAGTTGCGCTGTAGGTTACGAATGGCTTTAAGGACCCATTTTGGAGCTGCCAGTGTGGAGAAGAGGTACAACGGCATAGCTTGAAGGACAGACTTGATCAAGACCAATCTGCCTGCCATGTTGAGAGCACGAAAGGTCCACGAAGAGAGTTTTGATTCCAGCCCATTCAAGGAGGGACCGCCATGAAGCGTGTTTAATAGCAGAGTCTGAGAGGGGTGCTCCAAGGTATTTAGATGGCAGATGGGAAATGGTGAATCCCAGGATTCTGGCAATATTCCTTTGAGTGGAGGGGGGGGTGTTGAAAAAGAAGAGTTGCAACTTTGAGGCATTGATGGAGGTGCCAGAGGCATCAGAGTAAAGGGAGAGGAGAGATTTAAACACTGAGGCCTCTTTTGAGGATGGATGGCCAAATAACATGGTGTCGTCCATGAATTGTTGATGGGACAGCGGATTGAGACCATGGATGGAAATACCTTTGAGCTTTTGAGAGGCAATTGCTGATTTGAGAAGTCTGCTGAGACCCTCTGCCATTAGAACAAAGAGAAAGGGAGAGAGAGGATCCCCTTGTCTTATGCCACGGGAGGGTCGAAAGGGAGAAGAGGGGGATCCATTCAAAAGAACTGAGAAGCTGGGAGAGGTAATGAGATTCATGATCCACCTGGTCCATGTTGCACTGAATCCAAAGGCTAAAAGCATTTTTTGAATAAAATTCCAACTAAGCTTATCAAAAGCTTTGGAGAGGTCGAGTTTTAGAATCATACCTGGTTTCTTAAGGATCTTTAAAGAGTGTATAACCTCATTTGATAGTATGATTCCGTCCATAATCTGCCGTCCTTCCACATATCCTGTTTGTTCCGGAGATATGAGCAGGGGTAGGAGAGGTTTGAGCCTGTTTGCAATAACCTTTGAGATTAGCTTGTAAATGACATTGCATAGTGCGATAGGTCTGAAGTTTTCCGGCCTGTTGGGTTCTTCACCTTTGGGAACCAGAGCTAGGAAGGTGGTATTGAGGGACGGGAGGATCCAGTGCATACTTGTGGATTCTTCAACAAGGTTCCAAACTTCATTTTTGATGAGGTCCCAGAATTCGTGGAAAAAATTGGCTGTAAATCCATCAGGACCAGGCGCTTTTCCGTCCTTGAGTTGAGCCATGGCTTCTTCAACTTCTTGCAGGGTCGTGGGCTGGAGTAATCTGTTGTTGTGATCCTCAGTTATGATGCTTGGAATATGTTGCGTGATGGCCCGGATTGTTGCGTCCCTATTCTCAATGGGTTCCGTTAAGATTTCCTTGAAATACCCTGTGAATTCCTTTTCCATGTCCTCATGCTCCTCAATTCTTTCGCCTTGTTGGTTGTTGATGAACGCAATATTATTGTGCATTCGCCTTTGAATGGTGGCCTTATGGAAGAATTTTGTATTCTTCTCCCCCTCTTTGAGCCAGTTGATTCTCGATTTTTGCCGCCAGAGTATTTCTTCTTGCTTCCTGCGCTCCTCGATTTGGTTCCAAAGTACCTGTTCCTGTTGTGCTTGTTCTTCTGTTCTGCCTTGGAGAATGAGATTTTGTTGGAGCTTGCGCATTTGCTGTTCTAATTGTGAGCGCTTCTCCTGAATGTTGCCAAAACTTGTGCGATTCCAAACTTTGAGGACATATTTCAGATTTTTCAGCTTTTGTTGGAATTGATACATTTTGGCTCCCTCTGGCGGAGTGTAGGCTGCCCAAGCATCGCTGACTACCTTTCTGAAAGTGGAATTTGTTAGCCAGAATGCCTCGAATCTGAAGGGTCTGTTGCATTGGTTGCCTGGTCTGGACCATTGTAGCAAAATTGGCCAGTGATTAGAACCGCTTTGGGGGAGGATGGAAGCATTGAAATCTCCTCCCAGATGGATTGCATTGTCAGAGAGAAGGAATCTGTCAAGTCGGGAGGCTATGTGATGAATGCCTCGTCGTTTGTTTGTCCAGGTGAAAATTCCATTAGAGGTAGGGATGTCCATAAGTTGATTGTTTTGAATGAATTCTTTGAGGCCTTCACTATCACTATCGAGCCTGATTCCGCCTCCCTGTTTCTCTGCCATGGAAGTTATTATGTTGAAGTCGCCTCCCCCGATCCATAGCGGGAATTGTCTGCTTTCATTGATGATAGAGATTGTTTCCAGTAGTTCTAATTTTTGCTGAATTAATTGAGGAAAGTATACATTTGTGAGATGACCATGTATGCCGGTGCCAACGAGGTGGAATGAGGCTTGAATGAGATGGAGGGTGGCGTGGAAGTCATATAGAGTGATGATCTGTGGGTTCCATAAAATAGCTAAACCACCTGAGGCTCCGGAGGCATCTACAGAGATGGCCCTGCTTCCTGCCCAAACTTTGCCACGGATTCGTTCAATAGCATCAGTGTTGCTTTTGGTTTCTTGCAGAAAAACTATGGTTGGTTTTTCTTGTTGAATCAAATGTTTGATCATTCTGTGTTTTGAGGGACAGTTGAGTCCTCTCACATTCCAGGATATTAACTTCATGTAAACTGTGATTTGGGTTTGTAGAACTTTGTCAACTTAGGGAATCGCCCCGATTCCATAAGTATTTCTCCTATTGCGATGGTGCGCTGTAGGTCTGTCTTTCTTCCCCTTTTCTTGAGATCCTTGAGTATCTTTTTTCCATCCCATAGACTGCCTCCCTATATGCCTAGGCTTTTATTATGCTGCGCCTTGGCTAGGACTCCTTCCAGCTTGTCTATTTGCCAAGGTTGAATAGAGTTGTATTCTTTTTGTTTGCATGCCGCTTCAAGTGTGAAGATGTCTAATCCATCGATATTGACATCCGCCTGATCTTCTTCCATAACAGTAGTTTCACCTAGAACTTCCTCATCCGCTTCTTGCTGAAGACTGAGAGCCAGAGTAGCATCGGTTTCCATATCAGAGTCCTGCTGCTTATTATCCACTGAGGGTTTCTCTTTAGAGAAAGAGAGGGGATTGAATCTTGATACGGATTTACCTTTCTCCAAAGAAGGGCTTGGAGTAGGATTCATTGGAGCAGGGTCAGAGGGCTGCAAGGGATCTGAGTGAAGGAGGGAGGAAGATGGCGAAGAGGGGTTGTGTGGGGGTTCAGAACTGGGATGATCATTTTTGTCATGCGGTGCAAGAACAGAGAATTTGTTCTGGTGGTCCGCTTTGAAAGTGTTTTCAATAACTGGCTGACTCTTTTTGGCATGCCTACGGCGGTTGGGGATTTTGATAAAACCTTCAGGGTCTTTATCAGAGACAACAGCAGCTGCTTTGGACTGGGAATTTAAAGGACAGTCACGGAATAGGTGGCCGTGTTCATGACACTTACGACAGTGAAAGGGAATGTGTTCATAATCTAAAGGTTGAGTCCATTCATAATCATCGTGATAGAGTTTTACCGTATCCGCGAGAGCTTTGGTCAGATGCATCTAGACGCAGATCCGAGCGTATGAGGTGTATTTGCGAGTTTTTGTCTCCGCTGCAACTCGGATGAAGGTGCCCAGTTTGTTGCCTATATCCGCCAGCGTTTCTTCTTTCCAGTACTCCGCTGGGAGGGAGTACATCCTGATCCAGACCGGTGCCCAGCTGAAATCTTCCTTATCGGGATTGAATCTGGGTTTCCATTCTGTGAGATAGAGGCCTGAAGAGTTGAAGAAGTACGGCCCTCCTTCGAATATCCGCACTCTGTCCTCCACACAGTGAAAGATTGCTGTAAAGAAGCCCTTTGGTCCTAGTTGCAGAGTTATTTGTCCTTTGGGCTTCCATTTTGAAGCTATCCAACCTTGTAAGGCTTTTTCCGTAGGCCAGAAGCCTAGAAACTTTCCTATGAGTGCATGATCTTGCATGTACTGAATTTCACCATTGATGCGGTGGCTGGGTAGGTCAACCTTGATGGGTTCAGCAGCTTTTGGGATACAAGTGGCTGAGGTTGCTTTTGGCTGAGTCGCCTCAACTTTATCGTGGTTCTCTTTGTCAGCATCGTCTTCTCCTGTCGGGGCCGTATGAATCCTTGCCTCAGCCTTCCGATGTCCGTCTTGACCTACATCTGGGCCTGCGTCAGAAGGGTGCAGAGGCTGAGTGAACTGGGTATTGTCAGAACGCGTGGAGTTTTTTGGAGGGGAAGAAGAGCTTTCCCCTCCGACCGCCATATCCATTGCTATCGACCAGCAGGGGAGCGGCGGCTGTAGCAGGGAAACCAGTCAGGGGCGGCGACTGGTTAGGATTTGGCTGTGATGAGCATGAATTCGCATCAGAGCGATTTTTTGCCTACATTCATTGCGCTCGTAGTCTTGGGAACCTTGCTACCAAACCATATTAAAAGAAACATGTTGATCTTATTTTTCTAGCATGTTGGCTTGATAAATTTACTAACACATAGTTGGGCCAATCATGTTTTGAGAGACCATATGGGAATATTATTAAAACCCATTGCTACTTGAAATATCCCTTGGAATGTCATTTCTAATCCAATTTGAATTTTTCAATTTGGATATCAAACAAAAAAGTTATGGTAGAAACACTCACTCACTATCAAACAAGGAATTTAAGAACATAGTTGGTTCAATCAATTTTTAAATGCCTATATGGATAGATATTTCAAATTTGTCTCTATAGTATATTATCCTATGAATATAATTTAAAATTACTCCATTTGAATATCATAGGAGAAATTTATGCCTAAAATACTAATCCTCTATCCTAAATTTGCACTACTTAAAATTTTGTTTCCTAGTATGTTCATTAGCATATTTGACTCATCAATTCTTCTTAACTTGAAAACCTATTTTTACTGGAGATACCTACATGAACCTACTTTCATCTCCAATTGGAATCAGACTGATTCATCATCAATGAAAAATTTACACCTAAATTAGTGATTGTTGGTTTATGATAGAAAACAAAAACAACTCTATCATAGAGGTTGTGCCCCAGCTTGTTTGGCACATTATTTCATGGAATTTCAAAACATGTTTTTATTATAGATACATTGATTAATATACTTTAATATCCAATTGGAATCGTTTCAATTTGTTAAGAAATGAAAATATTACACCTAAAATAGTAACTATTGGTCTATGCAGGAATTAAAAAATAACTATGTTATGCAGGTTGTTCCTAAGCAATTTTGATACAACATCTCATGGATCTACTATAGATAGTAATGTATTAAAATAATTTATTTTGTATTTGGAATATATTAGAAAAAAATTATTCGAAAAACATTTCTGGTAGTCTAACTGGCCAACACTCCTTAGCAGGTAAAAAAATTGAATTTCTTTGTTTGCATTATTTATTTATTTATCTTATCAACACAATTTGGAATTTTTTTCATATGCATTGGGTGAAAAAATATTGATAACCTTTCTTCTCACAATATAACATGTGTTTATTTCATATAAATGTTATTTTGCAAATCCCAAGAGGAATAAGAAGGTCAATCCATGCACAAGTTGTTATCAAAGACAAAATTTTCATGTAAAAAGACATACTCTATACATGTTCAAACAGGGTCATGTTGATTTCTTATATTTCCTATGGCTAAATCTTTCCCAAAAATATCTCAACTAAAAAAATAAATGAAGACTTTTTTGTCAACATTATAGATGGATTAATTTGATATGAAAACCCCATTGATGTGCACAAAGACGATGCAGTTACTAGGATTGATATACTTTTTGGCTAAATTATTTATGGTAATTATATTAGCACACATACTATGCATGAATGGTTGTTGAGTTCACTGGTTTTTCTTGATTCTATTCTCTCAACCTCCTGCTAAGGGCCTTTCTTCTCCCTCCCCATTCTTTTCTCCCCTTTGCTCTGATATCACAGTCTTAGTGGGTCAGCTTTGGTTGGTCGAACAACCCCGATGGTTGCACTAGCCCAGGAGGGATCTTAGGATGTGGACATTTCAACATTCAAATCCATGGTGGATGTGACCCCAAAGTTTCAGAAACAAGGTCTGCTGCGCTTCGTGAAAAAGGTGGATGAAATCCCTAAGATTGAGATTTGTGGCCCTCAAGATTTATCCTAGGATTTGCAGCTTGTGGGCCTGGGACTTGTTGGTTAGTTCATGGGCCTTTGGTTGTCTCCGTGAATGATTTGAACTTGGATTGAGAATAAATGGAAGCCTCTCATCAAGGGTGAGGTTATTTCATTGTTTTATGGTAAGGGCTTCTATAACTTCTAATTTGAGAATAGATTGGATAGAAACTTAGTTTTCAGAAGTGGCCCCTACTTCATGGGAGCTCAAGGGATATATTTGGATCGGTGGAGTCCAAGATTTAATCCAGAATGTGATGTTCCCTCTTCAGTCCCAGTCTAGGTGAAATTTCCCTACCTCCCTCTTCAATGTTGGAACGATGCAACCTTTAGACTGATAGGGAACTCCCTAGAAAAATAAATAGATTGTTCTGAACTAAAGGATGGTCTATTCTCCTGTGCAATGATTTGTGTGGAATTTGACCCAGAAAAAGATCTCCTAGCTACAATAAATCTTTGTATGGATAATTGGACTCATGTGCAGGAAGTGGACTATGCATAGCTTCCCTTCAAAATTAAATTCTGTCATGAATATGGGCACTTTTTCAAAAGCTGTCCAAAGCAACAGGACATATTTTAAAATAAACAAGGAGAAGCAAATGAGTAATGAAAATAAGTAAAAAGAAAAAAAGGGGAACTCAAATCATAATAAGGGACCAGTAACAAATTCAAAGAACACCCCCAAGAATGCAAGTCCAATCCAGAGTGCACCCACCCCTTATTTGGGTGCACCCACTCTAGAGGGTGGTGATGACAAAGACTAAAATAGGTTCACAATTCTGGATTCAGTTCATGAGGATGGAAGCTCTCACCCACCCCCCCCACACAAAAAAACAACAACAACCCTGGCCTCAATTCCCCTTAGGCAGCCATTTTTTCCTCAGATTTGAAAAAGCAAAAGGAAATTACTTCAAGTCTAGAAACATCGAGAAGCGCAGAAGACACCATGGATGAAGAGGAGGAATAAGAAGGATTCTTATCCTCTAAGGAAGCATCAAGAACAACAATACCAATGAGTTTAGTAGACAAGAAATATGAAGGCACAAGAGTCAATGACATGGATAGAAAGGTCAGAAGATTAGGAAGGGAGCCAAACAAATAAATAAGGTGGGAAAAAATTTAAAAATACAATGAGTTGGGCTTCCAACACACTATACCTCGCCTGTTAGCCAGCTTGTGGAACAAAGGAGGAAACAAAGGAAGTATATCGAGCCCTGTAGGTTGTGAAATGGGTAGAAACCTCAAAGAGTAAATAATGAATATCATCTCCTAGAACTGTAGGGGAATAGGATATGGGAAAAGAATATCGGAAGTGAAATCACTAATACAAAAGGAAAGACCAATAGTCACTCTCCTACAGGAGATGAAGTTGGGTGAGACAAAACTCTACTCACTCCACTCCAAAATTTGGGGTCACAGCAAAATGATAGCAGAAATCTCGAGAGGTGCTTTGGGAGGCCTCTGCACAATGTGGAACCTAGCAAAATTGCAACTGGTAAGCTCTATAAAAACCACCCACTAGATTGCAACTACATTTAAAATTTTAGAGATGCAACAGAACTTCACTGTGATCAATGTATATATGCATGTTCATTTTAGAGAGAAACATGATTGTTGGAAATCCTTGACAGAATTAAAAAGTATTGATTATGGATGCAACTATATATTGGGAGAGGATTTTAATACCACAATGGGTAAAAAGGAGAAAAGGGGAGGCTCAATTGTAAGGGATGCCTTCCAGGAGAATATGGAGGACCTAATTCTCAACCTCAACTTATTTGATATCAAGCCCCCAAAATTTATCTATACCTGGAATAATAAACGTACATGACTGGGCCATATTATAGCTTGGCTTGATCGTTTTCTAGCCTCTAATAGCCTCCTTATCTTAAATATTTTCCTAAAATCCTTCATTCTTCCATGGTGTGGCTCAGACCATTTCCATATTATCCTTCTTATCTCCCAATCCCTCAACCTTGGGCCTATCCCCTCCTGATTCTCCCCTTTATGGTTGGATTCTCTTGGGTTCTCAAAGTTTGTCTCACTCTCTTGGTCAGAGTGGGTTTTGTGAAGACCAATTACCATCTAGGGAACAAAAATCAAAAGGTTAAAAGGTGATATTGAGAAGTGGCTAAAAGAAAACAAATCAGAAAGGCAATTTTCCATAAAGGACATGGAGGGAAATTTAGCCTCATTGCAGGGGAAAATTGAGATTGCCTAGGTGAACCTTTCGAACTTCCAAAAAGAAGTTGAAACCTTCAAGGCTCTTCATGCCCACCTCAGAAGAGAAGAAAAGTACTGGAGACTAAAATCTAGAAACAATTGGCTCTTGGCTGGGGATAGAAACACAAATTTATTCCATAAGCAAGCAAAGTTCAAGGAAATAAAAAACAACATATCTCAGATCCATCATGGGGGGTAGACACTAACAAATTTTGAGGACATAAAGAAAGTTATGGTGGATCACTTCAAGAGCCTTTATCAAGTGGAACCACTGAGAGATAATGAGAGAGAGGATTTCTTCTTGGAGAGTACCCCAACATTGGTATTGGCAAAGATGAACAATGCATTGGCTTCCTCTCCATCTCCTGATGTGATTAAGTCAATTTTTTTCTCCTTTTACCCTGATAAGGCCCTGGGCCTGGATGGTTTCTCAGTCAACTTCTATCAAAATTTCTTGGAGGTTATAAGGACATACATGCATTGTATGGTTAGTTACTCCTTCAATAGTTTTATTATGGGATGGGGAATTAACACCTTGTTCTTATTTTTAATCCCAAAAGATTCAAACCCCTCTTCGTTCTCTAGATTCTTCCCTATCTTCCTTTGCAATGTCTCATATAATAACATCTCAAAGTTGCTTGCCTCTAGGCTCAAATATCTCCTGACACTTTTGATCTCGGCCAACCAAGGGGGATTTGTTCTAGGTAGACAAATTTATGATAATATAATATTGCTTCAAGAAGCTATAGATTCAAGCTAGCGAAGAGGTGATTAAGGAATGATATAAAATTGGATATGGCAAATGCTTTTGACAGAGCTAGACATAGTTTCCTGTTGAAAGTTCTGAAAAAGATGGGATTTGATGAAACCTTCATAAGATGGATTGGATTTTGCATCTCTTTTCCTTGGATCACACCTTTGGTTAATGGTAGGGTGGTTGGATTTTTTAAAGCCTCTAGGGGGTTGCGCCATGACTTCCCTCTCTCACTATTTCTCTATATAATTATGGAAGACATGCAGAGTAGAATATTAGAGAAATATCGAGACTTTCACCTCCTTCCTGGGATTAGATATAAAGAGGGAATCAAAAGTATTAACCATGGTCAGTTTGCGGATGACACCTTTCTTCTTGGAGGTGCCTCTGTTGTGATCATCAATCGCTTCAAAGGGAATCTAGATCGGTTCCTTAGAGCCTTCAGAGGAGCCACAAATGACAACAAAAGCCATATATACAACTAGAATATCTCCCCAACAATGTAAACTTTGAAATGGGAACTGATACTGTTACCTGTTTCATAGAGATAGCAAAAAAGTGACCCGATTTTGAAAAGGGGTGATGCAAAACACACATGTTTTTTTTAGAGCATAGTTTTTGGCACTATAATTTTTTTTATGTACATTGCATTTTAGAATGGTAGTGATTGTCATGCTAATTTAAAAAAGTATGCTGATTTAAAAAAGTGGTAATTCTACACCAGGCTCTTTTTTTAAAAGACTTTCTTTTTTTACTTTTAATTTTCTAATATATGAAATGTAAATAATTATTTTCTAAATTTAATAATTTTTGAAGTAGTCTTCTTCATAATTTTTTTTTTTTTTTTGTAGTGAGGTTTTTATTGTTTTGCATATTTAAAAAAGAAGGTCGATATTTTGAATTTTCATTATTCTACATATTTATACATCGTTAATTAATTTTTCAATCCACATGAAATAATTGTCTCTAAAAAACAATAATTTTTAACAATTGTGGTGAGCACCAGTATTGCAGCAATAATGCTGCAACTCCTAGGATGCCTACTTTACTCTTATCAACCCAGTAGTTCGTAACAAACTTGGAAGTGAGGGTGCTGTATGCACAAGTATTAGTTCTTACTGCAGGCTGTCACTTGGTCAGTTGGTGGAAGATCACTAGGAGCTCAAGCCAACTTCTATGGATTCTAGAAAAAGCTCTATATGTGATGAAAGAAAGGAAAACTTACTCTACAGAGGCTACTTTAATTGCAGAAAGTGAAAAGACTGAAATGTAAAGTAAACCTAGTAAACCCTACTTAACCAACTAATCCTACTTTTGTAGAAAGCACTATGAAAACCATGAAATGAATGCCATTACCTACTTAAGGAAGTAAACAACATCTACTCACGTTATTTCTAGAAGCAAATGAACAAAAAACATCTTTTTGGATTTTTATGTATTTTTGTGTGAAATTGACAGGCATGTATTTTATTGTGTGAAGGTGGAAGCGAATAGGTGGTGTTGAAGGGCGACTTTGGGTTTTGTGGTGATGTAGGATGGTGCGGATGGGTCCTAGGAGGTCTCGGGTGGCTTTCTGGAGGCTTTTCCCACACTTGGCCTTCAAAAGAAATCCTATAGGAAAATCTATAGGAGGTCTACAAGAGGTCTATAGGAGGATGCCGAGAGTAGTTTTGAAGGTTTTAAGAGTGTGAGAGTGGGTGGGAAAGGTAGGTGAAGATTGGGATGATGTGTAAGGGTGCCTAGGGTCCACCAAAAATCACTAGGAGAGGGAAATATGATTGGGAGAGAGGAAGAAGTCCTATGGAAAAATGCAAAAAACTAAGGTAGATTTGAGGTGAACATTGGGTGACCTATAGGGCATGGATCAAGGAGAGAATGTGATGGCTGATAGGCTAACTTGCTGTGAGGAGAGATCTACTGCAAAAGAATTGTCAGTCAACCAATAAGATCAAGCAAGCAAGGAAGTGAGTACATCTAAAAAATAGATTTTTTCATTAAGCTAGTCTAAACTATGATCCATGGAAGTGAATGCTGAGAAATGCTACAAGAAAATAAAGCATGGAAGAAGACTTATTGCAACTACAGAAATGAGCATGGTGGAAGAGATCTAAAGCAAAGCATTAACCTCCTAACACACTTGCAAACACTAGAAATCTTATGGAGAAGGAAAATCTGTGTTTTTGGGGGAACAAGAGCGTCTTTGCCTCAATTCATAGTCCCGAAGGGAGGAAAAGAGGCCAAGGCACCGTTTCTAGCATTTTGAATCTTCTTTCTATCACTACTTAACCTATTATAGAAACACAAATGAAAGAAAACTACTAAACCATCAAAACCAACCTATTCTTAACCAAGAAAGAAATTCATGTAACAACAACTAATCCATAAACTAAAACAAAGCATATAAATACAAACAAAGAGGAGCTTGGCTACTTGGATTGGGCCCTAACCCAAGAGCTTCAACACTCTGAGGTAACTTGGTGCTAGCTCAAAGAGGATCTCATCTTTATTATCAAAACAGTAATAGGATTACATGAAACTATCCACAAAAGTAAGCTCGAAGTTTAGCAGAGTTTTACAATAGCAAAAGTACAACAGAAAAGCAACCCTAGTAAGGCCCTAGGCCTCTCTACTTATACAATTGAAGCTTCCAAAAACTTCCTTAAAATCAGGGAGGCTTGGCTCCCAAAACTCGAGATAAACATCAATTATCTTCCACTTTGCTCCACTGCCTGCTAGTGCATTGATTTGGATGTTTGTACTCTGAGTTGCATGAAGGGGAATTCGAAGTGGGGAGTAGTAAATGTGGGGGATTCCCTCCTATAAATCCTCTCATTTGTCCACTTCGAACTATTGTTGCCAATTGTCCATTGAATCTTTGACTTTGCTTCAAAATTCAACAAAAATCCGCATTAACCACATATTAGACCACATGGCATCATAACTAACTCAACTCACTCCATAAGCATAAATATAATCAAAAGGCATGCAATAAGCTAAGAGAATGGTAGATTTAACTATGTTAGGAGGCAAAATGAGCCCATATAATTACCCATTTATGGGGCTCATCAAATTGACATAAAAATAACCATTTTTAACATAAATATAACTAAAAAACTACAAGTTTTGATAATTTTTTGCTAGAAATAACATGTCAAGATCACAATTTTTATAGGAAATTTTTAACTAAAAATGGTTAAATAATAATTTATTTATTTATTTATTTTTTTATGAATTTCATGTCAAAAAAATAATAATAATCAATTATTTATTTATTTATTTTTTTCCAAAAATAACGATTAACATAAAAATTAATGTGAAAATCACGTAATACAAATATTGAATGCATAACAACCTTAATTGAGTGTATATTCTTCTCATAAAGTGTCAAAGTTAAAACATTACAAGTATAAATAATTAATAGTTACAAAAAATGAGCTTAATTTCCATGCATAACTTAAATTTACAAAAAATAATTTTCGGCGAAGATCACATGAGACATCATTTGTCGACGCGTTTCGAACCAACCAGTGTGGTTCATCGTCTGACGATGAACCACACTGGTTGTTTCGAAACGCGTCGACAAATGATGTCTCATGTGATCTTTGCTGAAAAATATTTTTTGTAAACTTGATATGGATCACAGAAGCCTAAACTCTACAACTTAAATTTAATCAACAATGTCGCATAATCCAAACTCTTCGTTCTCTAGAGTTTCATCATTTTCTTCTTCCACAATATTTTCTGCTTCATTTTGCTCATTTTCCTCTTCTAATGGATCTTTGATATTTGCGAATCTCCCAATGTATGCCTTTCCAATCATTCCGTGTAATGGTGGTTGAGGTTCCTTTGTCTTTTTTGCCACACGTGATTCACTAAAGTCCTATTTTTTTAACCCAATTTCTTGCATTGCTTTTGGAAGAAATTGAAGAGTAATAATTCTTTGCTGAATGAAATTGCACTGTATTGGATCTTTTTCAATTGCAATGAAATTTCTTCCTTTTTGAAGGAAACATGCTAGTGTTGTACCTAATTATCAAGCACAAAAAAAATAATGAAGTAAATTAGTACAATGACATATTAATTAAGAAATAACATATTGAAATTCAATTCCATATAATAAAACTTACCTGAGCCAGAAAATAAATCCAGAACCCAATCTCCTTCATTTGAGCATATGTCTATAAGATAGTTAATCAATAACTGTGGTTTTAACAATGTAAAATTTGAAACGGGAACTGATACTGTTACCCGTTTCATAGAGATAGCGAAAAAGTGACCCGATTTTGAAAAGGGGCGATGCAAGACACACATATTTTTTTAAAGCATAGTTTTTGGCAATTTATTTTTTTTATGTACATTACGTTTTAGAAAGTTAGTGATCTGCATGCTGATTTAAAAAAGTGATGATTCTGCATCATGTCGTTTTTTTAAAAGACATATTTTTTTACTTTAAATTTTCTAATGTATGAAATGTAAATAATTGTTTTCTAAATTTAATGATTTTTGACACGATAATTTTTTTATGTCAATTCTTTTTGACATAAAAGAAATATAAAAACATATTAAAAAAAAAACACTGTAAAATTAAGTAAAAATAGAGAAAAAAAAACATTAAAAAAAATAAATAAAATTAAAAACAAACTAGATTTAATAAAAAAATTAGAAAAAGTAAAAAAAATAAAAAAATAAAAAATTTAAAAACTACTAAAATAAAAATTAAAAACATTTAAAAAAAACTAAAAAAAAAATTCAGATTAAAAAAAAAAACGCAAAGAGCATTTAAAATTTAAAAAAATATACTTATTTTCAAATTAAAAAAATTAAAAATAAAAAAAACATTTAAAAAAAATAACATATTTTTTATTTAAAAGAAAAACATTTTAAATTTTATATTAAAAATTTTAAAATTTAAAATTTTGATTTAATTTTTTTTAACATTATTAAGAAATATATTTTTTATTCAAAAAAAACATTTATCATTATATTTTAAGTGATACCAAAGTTGTTAATTCACTTTATTAATTCCACATTTAAAAATCCAAGAGTTAAAATAATAAAATAGTAACTTCAGTAACATTAACACGGAATCAAATAACATAATTTTTTTTAACATTAATAGGGAATGAAATAAATCTACATGCACCATTTTGGAGTGGTTACAGTTATAATAATTGCAACATGACAAGGCCAAAGCTTGTCTTGTTTATGTTGGGTGATTCCTGGAATTGCCCGACTGCCAATATATTTTAAATTTAGGAATTTTATTTTGAATCTAATTCCTCTAAATTCCGACAAAGTATCATTTCTTCTAGTGTCACCCATTAACATTTTCAACAACAAAACAACAAACTTTATTTATTAATACTTATTTATTAATTTAAAAAAAAAATATTTTCCAACCAGAATCAACTAGTGTCAATCCCTAATTAAACTATTAGTAATAATAAATGAGACACAAAAACCAACAGTTTTAATTACAACACTGGTGTTACAATATCACTCAAGCTGCATAATTTTCCTGCGACAGAATAAATCCAAGAATTTATTTTTTAGAAAAAAATTTGATTTTTTGAAAAAAAAAAAAATCATTTAAAAAAGTTATTATTAAATATTTGTAAATGATGAAAATTTAAAATGTTTGCTTATAAATAATAGTTATTATTAGCTTGGAATTTAATTATTTTGTATTATATGTTATCACAAAATCGTGTACTGATGGCTGCTACCAGTTAGACTTTATGTAACTACTTCAGACCAGGCTTTAGACTAAGGTTAGCCTCCTTAGTCAGAGAGGGCTCTCTCATAGATTTGTGATAGGAATTATTAACAAGAAAAGATGGCTAACTCTTCAAACATTTTATGAAAACAAGCTGGTTGGAACAACAAAATAACATCTCTTCCATTGGGCTCATGGAGTCAAACACTTCTGCAGTAAACTATAAACCACTCAATCATAGAAGCCAAGGCATATAATGTTTAACACTCAAAACATCTCTCAAAAAGAACCTCAACTCATAAATATACACAGGAAGTCTGAGCACTAGGTGAATTCAGAGTGATTGCATATTTAGTGAGCTGTAAAATATATAAAGGATAATGACAAAACCACACATATTCTGAGCATTGAACACATGATGAATCTTGGGAAGAAAAAGTAATCCTTATATTACTGTCAAAAAGTCTTTTTACATAAGCTGATAAAAACTCTGTTTTTTCATAAATCTCCAACCCTACATACATCAGAGTTTTCACTATATATAGGAAAACCAAAACTAAAACTATCTTGAGGCTCCTCAACAAGCATGAGGGGAGAGCTCGATGATCTACCATTAATTAACCTTATCTATTTCAAAACAAACTTATTAAATACATAAGGTATTGTGCTGTAAATGCAGAGAATCCTAATTACATTGAAAGCCCAACTCTATCTTCTCGTGTGCATGATTCTCCTTGGATCCTTGACAGCTGTACAATTTCTGTTATGGCTGAGATATATTGAGGAACATTCACTGAATGAGCTGGCCTTCGGGTGCTAGCTGTAAAGATGGCTTATTAATTAGTAAACATGAACAACCTATTTTCACGGTCCCTGTCTTCCATTCTTCTTCACCATTTAAAAACCACGCCCCAAGCTCTTAATCCTTCAATAATAACGCATAACACCATCTGCCTCATGATCTGGATGCCTTGTGGACTGAACAGGTGTGCTAACCAACAATCTCGGTAACCCTACCAGAACCCTAATAATTCGGACATAAAGTGCCTTTAAGAACACTTTAGCAAAAAACAAAATATTTCACTTTTTCCTTCAAAACTCACACCTGTCACTATTTGAGCTGCTATGATATCCATGTATAATCTCCCTCCGGTCCTCGAGGCATTCCTTTCAAAATTCGCTGACCCCATCATCAAATTTCATTGTTTTCTTATAAAACAGCGTTCTACAGTAGTTTCGTAGCGCGCTACGAAACTACTGTTTTTGTCAAAACAAAACATATCTATTTTGCAGCGCTTTCTGTTTAAACTCATGATTCCTTCAGACATTTTATACAGGTGCTAGGGACCTAAATAACTTCAAAATGATAGAATTTGAACCAAAATTTATCAAAACTTTGAAAAGTACCTTTCCTCTTAAGTCAGTGAGCTAGTTTACCTAGCTTCTTCTTCAAACTGCTAACCTCTTCCTTCAAAGCCTTATTTTCTGATCTCAGACACATGTTCAGCTTTCTCACGTGTTTTGCTTTTTTAAGTGCTGGTATCATCCATGAAAATACATCAGACCCTGAGCCAGCTTGCTTCAGTAGACTTGTGCTGCCTTTTAATACAACCCTTCTATAACTAGCATATCTCATTGCACGTTCTCTAGAAAAACTCTTGGTCTGAGGCACCTCTTCCTGGGTCTTTCCTGCCTGGTTCTTGATAGCTATGACATTCCCTCCTTGGCTAATAATAACCCTTTTACCTTTGTGTTTACTCTTGGCTGCATGCACTGTTTTAGTCAAAATTTCAATAAACTCTGTACTAGGCATTTTTACAGCTGCCTCCTCTTTATGCACTTTCTCGGCCTCTTTCATTTGTCTTCTTGTAATTGGCCTCCTTGGTTTAAACACATATTCTTCACTTGGCTCCTCAAACCGTAACCTTTTCGAAGCCTTTGATTTCTTCATGCTCTCTGGTGAAGATTGGGTTAAGTCAATGTGCATTGGTTGCACTGGCTGATTTTGTTCAAGTTCCATTGGCTCAATCTGCACTGACTGATCTTGTTCAAATTCAATTGCTTCAAGTAAATCAGTTAAACTAGCTTTTGACACAGGACTCTCTTCAACAGCAATTGACTTACCCTTCTCCTTGCTCAACTGACCTCTGGTTTTTACTCTTGATCCCTTTTCAACTTCACTTGGTGCAGGTGCATCCTTCTTCTGTTTGACCTTCTCTTTTGATGATGATTTAGGTGTCTCCTTGATCACCACAGGCTTGACTGGTTTCTTCAACTTGGTTTTGGACTTCTTTAGATCTTTCACCTCCTTCCTGATCTCAGCCAGAGTAGGTTCTTCAATTGTTTTCTCCCTTTCCCTAACAGGCAATGGAGTAAGGCCCGTCTTGCTCTGAAATCCCGCCATAAAAATAAAGGAGTCCCAATCTTTACCAATCTTCTGCAAACCATCTAACACTAACAACTTCACCAAACCATGATGGAACAGTGATGTTTCACAGTCATCTTTTTTCAACTGGATTTTATCACACATTTTACTTAGGCTTCTGAATAAATAGAAAGGGATATCAATTGATGCTTTGCCTGTGAAATGTAACAAAAGCTTAAAATGATATGAGTACACTTTGTTATACCTCCCTTTGCATGTTAAATACTTTTGGATGCATGTGAGGAGCAGGGCAAAATGTTCTTTCACGTAACTCTTTGGCACAGCTTTCGTGAGATCCTCATTTACATAAGGTTCCTTCAAAAATTCCTTACAGGGGCTCATGTCGAATTTAAAATTTTTGAACCATTCATGTCCACCTCTAGGAATCTCTGTCACATTAGAAATGGCTTCTGGGGATACAGAGAATTCTAGCATTGACACCTTAGAGTTTAAACCGGTAAAATTCAATGCAAAAGCTTTTGTTACCTCTGCGTGCCCTCCCTGCAATTTCTCACAAAACCTCCAGCAGCCAGCATCTCTAAAAGCTTTGGCTACTCCTTCATCCTTTAACGCAATATCCAGCCCCTCCGGTTCTGTTCTATGGCACCTTCCTGATCTATGCTCCCTTTTCTCCATTTTGCTTTGAAAACCTTCGGACAGAGGACTAACAGCAGCTTCAACTCAAAAGGCAACTTCGAACTTTGGAATGCAGGCTCGCTTGAAATCTGGTCCTTTTAAAATGAAAACTCGGGCTCCTTCGCGCTTCAATTGTCTTGTCATACAAGCAAGTCAGTTTACGCACTAATAACAAATAACATGACACTACCATACATCATAAAATCACTTTGAATGATGTTTATGTGCGTGGTTCTGAACCTCATGTAGGAATGATGAACCATAATGACCTGGAGAGGACACCAACTGACAATATATGGACGGATCTAATGACTCATCCCCCCAGACTTGACATTTCAAAAAAAACGCGCTGCAAAAACCCCGAATTCCCGATTTCGTAGCGCGAACAGTTATAAATTAACAACATGCGCTACGAAATGGCTGGTAGATGACACGCTACGAAAAGGCGGAAACATCATTGCGCTGCCAAATTGGCCAATCAGACTGCGCTACGAAACTGCGCAAAGGACCAATGACGCAAACAAGACAAGACATGCCTTAAACAATTATGATGAAGGGTGATTAACGGTTTTTTGCAATGATTCACATCAATACCTTTTTAAAACACAATCCCTAAGTGACACACATAGGAACATAACCACTAGACACACATTTTTTGACAATGAAAAATTTCTTTTTGTTTGCGAAAACATGATGTACATGGACTGTAGTTCTAGGTGATAACATTATAAATTTTTTTTTGTAAGAGTTGTTGAAAGAAAGTTTTCAAATAAAAGCAGGCAGACACTCACAAATTTGATTCGATTAAAACGTAAAATGACATGCATAAAAAAATGCAAAAAAAAGTCATCAAATTTTCATTAAAATTTGACAAGTAGAGAGAATGAAATTCCAGGCCTACGTCGACATACGTGGAACTTTCCGCACACATTTTAAGATATGAATATCATCCACTCTCCCAGTTTAACTTTTATGAATTTCAAAGTTGTGAACTCTTCCATCACGTACAACAACAAGCCACACGTGACGTGCATATAACCAGAGAAAACTATTTTAGAGGTTTCTATTAATAGAGATCATATAAATGACCGAGCATAAGATATCGCTGAGATCATTTTCGTGGTAACACATTTGAACTCCATGCACACACCTTTCAATTTTTTTTATTTGTGTGGGTTCCTAACAAGTCCATTTCCATAATATTCAAGTCTGTTTTCCACCGATTTTCAAATGCGGAACCCACATTCTCCTTTCTAAATGACCCAATATCTTGCGTGTCACATTTAATTTGAAATAAAATAATTCAATGAACAAAGTATTCAATCATATGGAAGGACAAAGTTCTTTTAGATCATTGTACCAAGAAGGAAAATAAATCCTAACACACCTCCGTCCTTTATGACGCAATATCTTGTGTGTGAAAAACATTAAAACAAATAAAAATAAATATTATTTGTTTGAAAAAATTAAATGTATTTTTTAATAAAATATTCGTTTTTTTTTAATATCAAATTTTATTTTAAAATAAAAATAATTGCAACATAACAAAGTCAAATCTTTTCTCCCCAAAAGCCAGCAGGTTTACGTTGGGCGATTCTCGGAATCACCCAATGCCAATATATTTTAAATTTAGGAATTTAGAGGGATTAGATTCAAATTAAAATTCCTAAATTTAAAATATTATGAATAAATACCAGTTTTATTTTAAAATAAAAATAATTGCAACATAACAAAGTCAAATCTTTTCTCCCCAAAAGCCATCAGGTTTACATTAGGCGATTCTCGCAATCGCCCAATGCCAATATATTTTAAATTTAGGAATTTAGGGGATTAGATTCAAATCAAAATTCTTAAATTTAAAATATTATGAATAAATACAAGTTTTATTTTAAAATAAAAATAATTGCAACATAACAAAGTCAAATCTTTTCTCCCCAAAAGCCAGCAGGTTTACGTAGGGCGATTTTCGGAATTGCCCAACGCTAATATATTTTAAATTTAGGAATTTAGAGGGTATTAAAATTCCTAAATTTAAAATATTATGAATAAATACCAATGTAAATACTCGCGTGCGATAGGGTAGCTAGGAGTAGGTGCATTCGGATTTGTTATAATCTAAAAACACAGAGTTAGTATTATCATTTTTTAATCTAAGTCAAAGAAGACTCCAAGCCTTTTAGAATAACAAAGCAACTAGACTGAGATTCGAAGCAGCTTTTAGATAGTTAGGACTTCTATATCATGTAATTGATAAGAGATTACTCGGTCAAACTATTTGTTCCTTGAATTTATTTTCTCCCTAAAAACATTTCAAATTTATTATGAAGGCATAGATAGCACGATAACAAATCCATATTGATGTTGTGGTTAGAACTGAAATTATTGTAAGTTATATCTATCAGAACTCAAATTATTGTATATGATATCTATCAATTATATTGGAATCTGTTAAAAGCATTATTTTGAGAAATCATCCAAGAACAACTTGGATGATTCTAATGAAAACAATCTGGATGACTCTGGTGATTACTCAATTAGTGAAGAACAACTTGGATGATTCCAATGAAAACAATCTAGATAACTCTGGTGATTACTCTAATAGTGAATGAATAGACGAAAAGCCATTTATCTCTTAAATGACTTCGTTGTAAATATGATAAACATAACAAAGCTAAACCTTTAGCCTTCCTCTTCCTTTATCGTATCTAGGCATATTTTGTTTATTGCAAAGGATGTTTATTAAATGTTCTGACAATGGAAAACCTTTAGATACTGAGATCGTAGTACACTGATTAAACGGCTTTAGATATTGAGATCCTAGTACAATGATTAAATGACGATTTCCATGAAAGTTTATTATTCTACGCATAGAAATATCTTGATTACATATGCATGAAATTAAGAAAAATGGAATGAAAGATTTGAATGTAAGTATTTTATATAATTTTAAAGTATTTTATATAATTTTAAATAAAAATAAATATATAATAATTTGAATTTAAATATATAAATTATGATAAATTTATAATAAAGTTTATATAATAGTTAGTAGGTGTCATTTAATTTAAATATATTTTAATTAAATTAAAAAAATAATAAAGACAATTTTTATCACAAAAATAAAACAACTAATAAAATGCCGTCACCAAAAATAAAGAAATATGACTAATTGATATTGTGTTTATGTTAAGACATCTACACTTTAATATATATATATATATATATATATATATATATATATATATATATATATTTACGTGTTTTATATTTTATTAATAAATATAATTTTTTATAATTAAATTTATTAAAATATGTTAAACTGGTTAAAGAGTGAATATATATATGGGTATGATGTATTGATATAAACTAAAACATTCAATTTAAAAAAACATACACATAATGTTAATATTTTTAAGTATTTTTAATGAAATATGTTATGAGCGTTATATAATAATAATAATAATAATAATTTTTTTTTAATTTGAATCAAAATTATATTTATATTTTTATAGGGTAGTGTGAGTCTCTTTTTTTTTTTTTTAATTTTAAAATAAAAATTATTATTTTTAACAATCTTAAAAAAAATTAAATCAAAATTTTAAATTTTAAATTTTAAATTCAGTTTTACTGACATTTTTTAAAAATGTTGAAAATTGACCCTAAAAAAAATCCAACATTCCAGTATCAACGCTTTTCATTTTCAGGGTGTTTTTTGCACAAGTTTTCCATAGAAAAATCGTTTTCATTGCCATTTTTAAAACATGTTCAAAATTGACCCTAAAAGAAAAAACCATCGTTCCAGTATACACACTTTTCGTTTTTAGCATTGTTTTTCATGTTTTTTCGGGGTTTTTGGGCCAGAGTTCCCATTTTGAGTTTATAGTTCCCATTTCAAAGTTTACATTGTTTTTTTGATAAATATTAACTATCTCTCCTTTTGCTTCTTTGTCTTCATATGATAGTTTTCTCACAATAGCATCATAAGTCAGTACTTGGCTATGACACTTTCCATCTACTCGATTAAAAGTCATAGACATATAGCTATCATCTTTTGCCGAACTCAATATGGATGAACTCACAATCACTTATAAATAGTTGATCTTCACGGTTAAGAAGATTTGACTTTTCCCTGTAACATGAAATAGTAAAAGTTCAAATAACTTGTACATAAATGAATTTTTCAACATTAATCAAATATAGATTTTAAATGTCTTACCATGTAAGCTGCATCCTTGAATTCGTTTTCCCCTTGAAGCTTGACAATAACATTGCCAATTGTATGTCGAATGAAATGTCACAAATCTCCACAATGGTGCTGACGTGACTTCTAGAAATCCCGCAACCACTTTACTAAGAGCTTGATAAGTATAAGCGTCACTATCATAGTCAATGTTTGGAATATTGAAACCATGGGGAATATCTGCAATAACTAGGGCATAATCCATTTTAGGTATGAGTTTAGCAATGTCTTCATAGTCGCCTTGTATTACTTGATATTGAATAGTGTCTAGCCCATTCCAAATGAAATGAGTAAGAGTTGGATCAAGTTCAACATTCTTAATACGTTGCTTCTTCAGTCTTTCGATCTTTATTTTTTCAATAAAGGTTCTAAAACTATCTGGTGCTCCATTATCATCTTCATCTTTTATAAAATAAACAAATATATGTGTAAGTTATAAATTAAAATAGTACACAGATGAATAAAAATGAATGTATAAATCAACATACCTTTTTAAATGCAAGATAAAAAAAAAAATTAATGTTGATGTAGAACTTGAATCTGGATAGTTGCGTACAACATCATCCCAACTATCTTCATTCAACAATTTAACCATTTGTTCTTGAATTTTCATGTAAACTTTGTGACTGCATAGATAAAGTAAAAAAAGTTAGTATAATTATATGTATAACAAATACCACCAAGAACAATATGTTATATTTAAAAGAAAATTATAATCTAGAAATAAATAAAAATAATTCAACAAACTTACTTTTGAAATTCCTCGGACATTTCCTCCAATGATAATTCCCCTGACCTCACACAAGATAATATTGCTTTGACAATTTTTTCATCCTTCACTCCTTGCAATGCTCTCCAAGGTGTGATAGTCATATCTTTCTAGGATTCAAAATAGTTAGGGATTGGAAATATTTCAACTACTTAGAAGTCCCTATCTTCCTAAGAAGAGCAACACCCTATGCTTGGCAAAAATTCCTTGACAAAATAAAATCCAGAATTGTGAATTGGGGAGGAACCTGGCTGAATAATGTGGGGAGGTCTATTCTTGTGAAATTAGTGCTATCATCTATCCCTCTATAGCAATTCTATGCCCTTCAATCTCCTAAGTACGTTCTACATCAACTTGGGATTTATATTAGAAAATTCCTTTGGGAGGGAGGAAAGTCAAAAACAAAAAAAATTCACTTGGTAAACTAGAAAATTATTAGAGCACCAAAACATCATGGAGGGCTTAGTATAAGAGACATCACTATGGTTAACATGGTAATGGGGGCCAAGCTATAATGGATCTTGAAAATTAATTATGATCATTGGTGGGTGCAAGTAATTAGATCAAAGTATATGCAACAAGACAACAACATAGATGATCAAATGGAGCCATCTCAAGGCTCTCCAATTCGGAAACTTATGAGAACATCTCCAGATATAATCTTGAACAATCTATGAAAAATTCTAGGTAAAGGAGATTCAATTAATACTTGGTCGGACTCGATCTTAGAGCTCCACCCTTTGGTTTCATATCCCTCGCTTAACACTCTTAGGAAGCACATGATGCAGAATAGGGTTATCTGTTTAGATCAAATTTCATATTGGGATCAATAGGGCCTATGGAAGGGGCGGAAAATGGAAAATATCCTGACAAACTTGATACCATCAAAAGACCACCTAATTAGTAATCTAAGCAGATGCGCCCCTATTGCAATCAATGGAGGACAGGTGCGGATGGAAAAACTCCATTTTTTTCAGTCAAGGAAGGATACCCCCATCCACTTTTCAATGCCCAAATCCCTCCCAATTCCTCAATTTGGAATAAAATTTGGAAAACTAATGCTATCCCTAAGGTAAATTTATTTTGTTGGTTGTTAGCTGATAAAAATGTCTCACTGTGGAGAATATTTAAAAAATAGGTTTCATTGGCCCCTCCATATGTCCCCTCTATGCAAATTATGAGGAAAGCATCCCACATATCTTTCTCCGCTGCCCGTTTTCAAGAGTTGTTTGGTCAGTGGCCCTTGGTATGCTTTTCCTTAAATCAAGGTAGCCCATTGATCTCCTTCAATTATTTTACTTCTGGTCCAAATTATATGAGGGCTCCCTTCAGGCCAAAAGAAAACTCAAAAAGCTATGGATCGCTCTTCCCAAGTATGTCTATTGGCAGATATGGTTATCAAGAAACAAGACGATCTTCTGAAATGCTTGTACGCTAGCTAGAATCATTGCTCTTAAATCCCTATCATCATGCTTTGAATTTCACTAACCCGCTATGCAACCCTCTCCAGATCACATGAAGCTACTTAGATCTCCACTTGGGCTTGCCCTCCTACCTCCTTGTCCTCTCTAAAAATACCACCCCCCCCTTGCACTTCCCGGATCCTTATAATGTCTCATGAAGGGTTGGTGAAATGGATGCAAAAGTCAAATAAATGGACTCTCCAATTTCATGGTGCCTCAAAAATAAATCTTGGGGTGGCTGGATGGGGAGGGATTCTCATTAATCCCAAAGGAATAATTGAAGATAGATTTTCCTGGGGTTTGGGAAAGAAGACAAATAACCAAGCAGAGGCATATGGAATGTACATTGGTCTCACTTTAGCTCATCAAAAATGGATCATGGATATGAATATCCTCGGGGACTCCCTTCTGATCATAAAACATATGAACCACAACACTGTTGCTCAGAACAACAAACTGAGTCATATTCTCAAGAGAGCCTAGGGATTTCTATCTCTCTTTGGGAATCTAAAGTTTTCTCACATCCTATAGATCAAAACAAGGAAGCTGATATGTAAGCTAAAAAGGCCTTCCAAGTGAAAGAATAAAACAATAAGGTAAATGAAATATAGGGACACTTTCCTATTCCCTAAGTGTTTTGATGAATATCTTAAACCTAAAAGTTAGTCTTGAATCCTATATGAAAAATTGAAATCATAAGACAAAAATCAGAGTTATATTGTGTTCTCCTATCCCTATTTCCCCTCTTCCTTTTGGTTTTGTCCTCTCCTTCATGGTCCCCTTCCCCAACACCCCTCTACCTCCTCTTCATCCACCTCACCCTTAACCCCTTCCACCACCTCACCCTTAACCCCTTCCACCACCCTCCCCTCTCCCTCCTCCCACGCCACATCACCCTCACCTCGAGCCCCCTCTCTCGGCCACCTCGCCCTCCATCATTGCTCACCCTACTTAACCCTTCCTCTTGCCCTTGTCGTCCCAGTCACATCTGTCCTCTAACTTATCTCCCATTATCCCTGCCTTGTGGCTACTTTCCTCAGAGTAAGGTCCTCCTCCATTTGCCCCATGGCCGCAGTTCTCAGCATGTTGAAACACTTGGTGTTGGTTTGAACTTAAGTGTGGAAAATATGTATTCCACTCCTCGGATATGGATCCGTAATAGGAGCATTCAAGAAACAAACATGCAAATTATTTCTGATCAAGAATTGCATTTACTCCTGTGGGCCTAGATCAGACAGTTCACATGAGGGAAGGTGAAATTGAACATGGTGGAATTCATTTCAGTAAGAAGGATCATTATTGTGGATCATTGGGATCCTAGTGGTAAGCCCACTATCTCACACTTCCTCATATGACTAAGGCTCAAAAAAATATATAAATGGAGGAATAATGGTTTAATCTTTTGCAAAAAGATAGGGTTTGTCTCTATCCTGGTTAGTGTTGGCACAAGGACCCCATGGCAGGGCTTGTGTAGCTAGAGAATTCAGGAGAATTTTGTGGCTGTAGAGACTGAGGGAAGACACCCTCTGGAGTGTGATTTTTCAACTAGAAAGTGGGTCAATTTTGTTTTAGCTAAATAGGGAAAGACAATTGAGGGGGAGTGGCAACACTTCAGCTTCTGTGCAGTCATTGTTGGGTTCCTTGTTTTAGTTAGTCCAACTTCTATTTCAATTGGCATAATGAGCCATTCTCGTGATGAAGTTTCGGTTTCTGGTTCCTGGGGCCGACGTCGCCCTCGCTTGGGAGGGATGGTGGGTCATGCAGACAAGAGGTGGGTGACAAGCCATCCTCAGGCTAAATTCACAGCACTCGACTGTGAGATTTGTAACAAGGAACACTTCGAAATCAGGGAGGGATTGGTGGTTATACAAAGGTGTCCTCAGTAATAGCAGGAGGAGTCTTATGAAATGTAGGAGAGGAAGATTGAAAAGAATCTAAAGATCCACCAGTTAGAAGATGAAATTGATGCTCTAAGAAATCAAATTGAGGACCTTCAAATCAAAATGGATCGAAAGAACTCCCAGCCTACATATGAAATAATAGGAATAGATGTTAATCTTCCACCCGCCATGGAGTACTAGCTAGCTTCTTCTGTATGTGTTTGGATGAATAAATATAAATGTATTTTACTTTAAATAAGTTATGTATGGTATATAGTAGTAATCAAGAAACAACAATGGGGTTTTTTGTAATTTTGGAAGGGAATTGGGTCTGGATGAACTATATGCAAACTCTATTGCCCAATCTTGGCAATGTACTTACTTTGTAATTCTCCTAGGTTTTGGCCATGAACATGCACAAATTAATATAAGCCTACTACTCTTTACTGTTAAAAAAATAATTATAGATGGATTAAGAACAAGTAAAACGAAGAATTTAACTTCTACAATACAAGCTTATGTTTTGTTTCAGGAATAAAAATTGTTACATCATTTCATGGAATTTTTATAACATTTCTATGCTAACTAGTGGTATTTATGGGGGATATCTACAAAGGTACTTTCAAACAGAAGTAAGATACAAGCTACAACTCATCATGGATAGATGTTTCAACTCACTTCTCGAACATAGGTTTTGAAACTCATTGTTATAATGTAGAATTTGCAACTCTTAGTGATACAAATTTAAAGTGATACCACTCACGTTGCAACCCCTCATTTTTTCAATTCACATAACACTATTTTCCACAACTCACCTCAACACCATTTCCATAACTCACTCCATAAACCACTGTTGCAACTCTCAAATAATTGACCATTTTGAAAAGGTGTTGCATCTCTGGGACAACTTGTAACGACGAAGTAAAGACTGATGTTTCATAAATTTAGTCCCATCACTACATTTTTAATTCCCTTGCTACATATGAATTTCTTTAATGATACCTACTATTCATCCTACTCATTCATCAGAACCATGGTATGCCCATGCATTTTCTTCTTCCCAGTATAAAATAATTTCATATTGAAGCTTATGAAGCTCATATGTTGATATGACCGCCCTTGAAGCTTAATCCTTTTCACTACCACTAAATCACAAATGTAGCCTCATCATTTTCCATTTCCTACTCAGACCATCCCTAACCCATGTAATAAAGTGACTTAGCTCACTTATAATGTTGAGTTACATTGTTTTCTTGTCTCTTTCCTTAATAAAATTGATGGTGAAAATCTATCTCAGGCACCATTATACCTTGTAATGTTTGAAAACCAACTTACTAGTGGGTATTCCATGAAAAAAATGAATATATATCTTGTTTCAAAATGAGCATGTTGGTAGACAAAATATTGCAACTAAAACTAAAAGTTCAGCTTCAAGTTTTAGCTACTCTTTGCATAAGGATTCACAAGTTTCACACAAAAGGTTGTTTCATATCTAATTTTTCATCTTACATGGTGATCCAAGATCTCAAGCTCCACATTATTATTTCCCATAGAATTTTACATCATTATGAACCATCTCATGTTATCATAAACTTGTTGCCAATTTCTAGGTAGGATGTTACAAGAGTTGGTGTTGCTACAAGTGTTGTTACAGGTGTCATCATAAGCACTGCTATAGTTTCTACAATGTCCATTAGCCAGTTGCTACCACACCCATTTGTCGATTGTTGCAACACCCATCATCCAATTGTTGCAACACCAATAAGCTAGTTGTTGCAACACGAATCATCTAATTCTTACAACATGTAACAGTTAGTTGTTGCAACACCTACTAGTGAGCTACTACAACACCTATCGATCATTTGTTGTAACACCTATTAGGTAGGTGCAGATATGCTTCTTTTCCTTTTATTCAATCTATTTTCATTTTATGCTATGAATTTGTATTTGGAAAGACACTTAGGCCCACTATCATGCTTTATCATCGTTTTCCATTTCTCTAGGGTGGAAAATATCTTCAATTTGGGTGGGGGTGGCGGGGGGGTACCATAACATTCCCTCACCATTCTTATCCATGTCCACCCCATTATCCATGCATGAGAAAGATTCAACGCTACTAATAGTAAAGGTCCTTGTTGTTTCCACACAAGAACCAATAATAAGAATAATAAAAGGCATTATTGGTATGTTAGGTCCCTATAATACTAGTGTTTTAGCCTTATTATTATTAGTGTAGCCCCCTATTGTTATTTTTGTGCCCATGTATCCCCCATGTTGTTATTGTTGTGCCCTATAGAAGCCCACTATTCTTATGTTTGTGCCCTTACATTATTATTGTTATGTAGGTTCTGATTATATTGTGACCCCTTAGAATCCTATATATACCAAGGAGGTCCTACCATTTGGATCATCCAATAAATTCTCATTTATTTAATGTAAAGGAGGCTTCTCCCTCGAAGAGGATCATTTTTAAGTCGTTAATCTATATTTTTGTGAGTTGGTTGTGTTGTGACATGCTTTATTTTTGATAAGTTAGTTGTTATTTTATAAAAGAGGGTATGAAAAAATAAAGAAAAAATTAAAATATGAAAAAATAGAAAATAAAAAAAGAGAGATGAAATAAAACCCCATCAAAAGAAAATCAAAAGATTTGTATAAGTGTGCTTGTTTAAATGTCACTTCATGAATAAATTCCATTTTTAATAATAAAGGTCTGTGTGCAACTTGTTTTTATGCCACAACCTTTTCTTCTGATCTGAATCAAACTGTTTAATCTTGATCAGATCATTTAAATTTTTGTTCTATATTAGAGAATAAGTTCAACCAAACAGTTTAATCTTGGTTGAACATTAGAAATTAGGTTATATTAGGACAAATAAAAGGCCTAATATGCTTAAAAATTGGCCTAAACTTGGTTTAGATTAGGTTTAGATTAGTTAAATTGTTTATTAAGGGAAACTAGTCTAAACACACCCTAGTTAGATTAAATTTCATTAGTGATTAATTACCTCGTTAAAAAGGGTGATTGATATTTGTAAATAAATATGTTTCATTATTTTTAAGCCAAAGTCATATGCAACAAAAATTTCTTGTTGGCAAGTGTTAAGCTTAAGGAAAAGATCAACGATCATCGACCTTCCCACCTAGATCAATGGCGGGAAGCCTCTTCGCACCCCCTCACCATGAAATGAGATAACAACAGGGGGGTGTGAAAAATGGTTTTGTCCACACGGGCCCCTCACCTACATGTCGCTCCCTCAACACTTCGGACCCCCCTTGCTCCAAACCACTTACCACTACCCCCTGCGAAACGCGCCATCCTCCTCTAATCACTCCATGCCACGTGCCCTCGCTCGATATCTCTTAAGCATTCCCGTGTATCTGTTACCGCTATTAATGCCTTCTCGTTGCTGCTCTTCCTTCCCATTAATGCATTAATTTCCTAATTAATCTGATCAATAATGACCATCTATTTTTTCCTAGGGAGAAAATATCGTAATCTTCATTAATCAAAGAAAATTACATGTTGTAAATGCCATAGGCATATGCATGAATTGTGACCGTGGTCAAATGTGAACTGTTTGTAACTATAAAGAACTACAAAACGACCCCGTGAAGGGTATACTGATAGTAACTGATCATATACAATTTAATTACATAATTCAAAATTTCACCATTAGTGATTACTGTTCTATATGACAAAAAGATAAACACAAAATAATGATAAGTTAGGGCATATCAACCCTCTTTAATTCACAATGACCATCTATTGTAAAGGTAGCCTAATTCATTTATAAATATCCATATCCCCATTTACAATAGTTTTTCCTAAACATTTCTTCATTTTTTCTATTTACTGTTCTTGTCTGCAAATTCTTTGTTCAGCCGAGCCTATAACTAGAAACATCCTCTTAACCTAATTCTGTATTTTTCTGCCCTGCACCATTACAAATCTGTTATATCATGGCTCCCAAGAAAAAGGGCAAGCCTTCTACCATCTCCTTTGGAAATCCAGAAACCCCAAAGGCCTCTGATGCCTTGGACCTAGACCATATCCTATTAGCCGATCAATACATTAAAGTTGCAAACACCAAATGTGAATTCAGCATGTTCAAATTACACAACTGGCTGAAGCAGACCTACTTTGATTCTGAGGATAAAATAAATGTCTGGGAATCTAATCTACCTTTGTACATGTTTCCCCATACTTATTCCTTCCCTGACCTAGTTATCTGGTTCCAATCAAAATATAATCCCTTACAGAGAACAATAGTAACTCAGAATGGAGACATTCTGATAACTATTTCTACAGAAACCATAAACAAAATGATTTTGATACCTGATAATGAATCCCTCAATGTTTTCTCCACTCCAACCTTAATCGACCTATATCACAAGTTGAACTTCCCTCAAAGAGCTCAAATCTTTGAGATCTTTCTCTTTGAAGATGCTGAGCTCCCCAAGAAGAATCCTCCTTACCCAACATCTATGTTCCCTAAAAGGGCCAATCATATAATTTCTCGTATTTATTACTTGTTAGGATATTAGTCAGACCAATGGGTAGATGAAGCTATCCTAGTCTATCTGTCTATATTTTCTAAAGAAAATAAGCCTACCTTCATGTATAACTATAGTCAATTTTTGGTTGAAGCTATGCATGAACAATTGATGAGCCTTACTACTGAAGGAGTGTTTAAATACTCCTCTGTACTATTTCATATGTTTATTTTTCAACAGGGAGACAAGTTTCCTATTTCTTTACACAAGTAGGATGATCAACAAGAGGATCAAGCAATTATTCACTGGACCTCATTGATTAGAAAGAACTCAACTGAGTTCAGATTTTCAGTCTTCATAGACTGTTTCATTCACCCAGTTTCACAGCTTCTCTGCAGTCAGAGTGAACCCACGATTAGCACATAAATCAAAAGCATCCTACACCTTAGTGATCAAGTTAGAAGAGGAGACTGGTATCTTTACTAGAACTACACAGAGATCCGAGTATATGGCTACGAGTTAGCTCCATATAAGTTTCCAAAATATGTTCCAATCAGGATTTTCTCTCTAGAATATATCAGTCAGATGATGAAAATGGACGAGCTCCATTTTAACTCAGGGAAGAGGAGATCACAGTTCAAGATAAAGGAACAGGTTGGATCATTCATCTGTAACACTAGAGCAGTTGGTTTAAAGGTAGATTCTATATTAAAATAGATGGGTTTCCAACCCTTCTTCACTTGGTCTTATGATCCATTCAGCGTTATTTCAGACTTAAGGGTGGAAATCAAAACCACTCCTTATAATCATACACCTAGGCTAGAGATTGAGAAGTTTAGAAATCAAAAGCAATGGGAAGAGAATACTCATCAAGAAGTAGAAGGACATGTTTTACCTCCTTCTACTCTTCAGACTCCTACTTCTCAAACTAAGCATGACAAGAGGCCTAGGGAAGGATCATCATCAATAACAATTAGAGAGAATGAATTCATCCACTACCAAAAGAAATCAAGGATTGAATCAAAGGGAACTACAACTACTAATACTACTCAGGGTCAGAAGGATCCTATCATCATCAATTTGGACGATTCACAGGTTTCTGTAAGGATAGAAGAACCTGTAATTACTACTCCTTCTTCTTCTTCTACTTCACAAAATTTCCTAGAAATTACTCAATCAACAGGAGCAAGTGAAATAGAGGAGTCAAATGTTTTCATGAACTTCCTTGAAATCAAGCAGAAGAATGAATCTTTGAAAGCTAATTGTTGTGGGGAAAAATGCCTATGCAGGACAATCCTATCCACCTAAGGTGTGACAGTGCCTTAGCAACAAACAGATACAACTATTCTGGTTTCTTCCTTTATGAAATGTGAAAGAAGAGAGATGAATGGACTTACCGGTGTCTTCCGTTTGTCCCTCGATCCGGTCTCTCTTCTCTTTGGGAGTTCACAGCTACTTGCCTTCTCACTCGCCCAGCTTCAACAGGTTCATGCAAGATCACAAGAGAACAACTACTTGCCTTCTCGCTTGTCCAGCTCCACCGGGTTCCTGCAAGATCACAAGAGAACAGCTACTTTCGAGAAGAGAAGAACACTACACAAAGACAGATCTTCACATTCATAACTAGTTTAGGATTAGAAATAAACCAAATACACTAATGCAATCATACATCAAGAATACATCAGCATATAGGAGAAACCAAGATAGCTTTATTGATGAATAACAAGGTTCAGGAAGAGATACAACCCAGAGGGCTCCAATCCAGCATCTCCTTCCCAGCAAATGGAATTCCTATCTTCACCCCCTTCAAAGCATTAAGCACCCAATGATTCCAATCTCAAACCAACAGCAATTCTTTGCAATAACAAAATTCCAGCCTCTAGATCTCATGGAGGAGAGATCCATATATAGATGTTTGGAGAGAGGATGAGTCAGCTTGAGATCTGACTAGTGTCCTCTCCCTCTGTCAGTTCTTGATTCCACTTGGAGGTTCTTGCTTCCACTTGGAGATTTGGAACCTCTTACTCATCACCAGTCGAATTCCCTGAGGCAAGTGTCATTTTGGAAGCTTCCTGGGTTTTGACACCTTGAGAAATGAGGCTGCCACATGTCCACTCTCATTCAGCGCAGGTAGCCAGTGTTCCATTTGACATTCAACGCCGGTAGCCAGTGTTGGCTTTGACATTCAGCGCAAACAGCTAGTGTAGCCACTGAAATGATCCTGATTTGACTTGTTTTGAGCAGTTTTTGGTGGAGAACTTCTGTGAATTGCTGTGGTTTGTTAGCCTTGTTCCTCTAGGGGTAGGAACAACATGTTTAGGGACTTTGGATCCCTTAGATTATGGACATTTCATGCTCAATGCTGTAAAGCACAAAAATGTCTATAACAGTTGCCCCCTAAAGTATGAGGCTGTTTATCGGGCGAAATGCTTTATCAGGGGGATCCGAAGTTCATCCAATGCTGGGAGGAGACCTGTAATAAGATACAATACAATACATTATTTTTCATACTGCTTTCATGATCTAGCTGAGGCGGGCATTCCCATGCTCAACTTTATAAATTCATTTTTCTGTACATAGAACAGACAATCGTCTGGTGGTAGACTGATAATTTTGATGAAATTATCATCCTTTGAGTAGGATGATTATCTGCTGCAATGATGTACATGTCAATGTCTTTATATTTCTTGAATATATATCGCAGCCCAGATGGATGAAACTAGATCCGGGGTCTTCAAACTCGTTCGATCTTCACTCTAAGTACAAGTCGATCCATGTGAGAAATGTTCTGAAGTCGAACATGGAAAGACATCACTTGATTACCGGTCAATGATGTAAACCGTTAACAAGCGCAAGAGGAATCACCGATAATGATAATGACCCTCAAGGTACTGCAGTACAATTCACGTGGTGTGAATAAAGGACTTGGCGTCGAACACCACGCAAAATCTTTCGGTCGAAGGTCATTGATGTATACCTGTCGTCGGAAGTGAGAAACTTGCCATTGAGGCATGCAAGCTTCAAAGTACTGAAGGGGTTGTTCCTAGATCAACTTCTTGGATAATGAGCTGATGTCGACAAGAAGCGATCCGTCAAAGGAGGGCCTTAATGAATCCCACATCAGTGACACAGAACGGAGCTAATGATTTTAATGGAGGTGAAAACGATTTGTGACATATGATTCAGGGTGGCGGTCATGAAAGGATGAAGGATAATGTATGGCAGTGGATGGGACACGGTTGACTCTTTTGAACGACTTCTCTTGAACATATGGCAACACTGATGCGATGGATCGGTAGCATTACCCCAAATATGGATGGTATGGCGAGACCATGGATGTGACCGGTGAATGAAACAACCCAACCCGATTGTGGTACGGAGGAAAAGTGTCATGTTCAAGAGCGACCTGATACCATCAAAGTTTTCTTGAGTTTCTCCCAATTTTTCCCCAGTCATTGCTGACCAGTACCTCTTTATTTTTGTCAAGCTTGAGGAGGATAACATATGCTTGTTCTATAACCTACCCTTCGGGCAAGCCCATCGCTATGTTTTAACGAGCCTAGTGATAGTGAAACTCGTTCTCGTCTAAAGACAAGTTTGTCGCTATTTAATGATTTTAACGAGTCTAACGACAAGGATAACTCGGTCCTTTTCATTTTTAGAGAGTCTGAAAAGGTACATAAAGTTAACTCCAAAAGTCCTTTTTCGTCATCTAATCCCTTAAGTCCGAAAAAGTATAAAACAATACAGAAGCGATGAGTTTTCGATAGTTTTAACGAGCCGAATAAAACAAGCGCTCGATCTTTTTGTGCAATAATCCCTCAGGTCCAAAAAGATTAAAATCTAGAGGAGGGATAGCACTTCCTGTCCCTTTAACGAGCTGGAAGGCCAAGGACTCGGCAATCTTTTCATATTTTACGAGTCAGATGAAAAGAGCTTAAAGAAGACTCGTCTTTTGAGGAACGAGTGATAAACAGGGTTAGCAGCTGATTCCAGGTACAGGTTGGAATTTTCCAATCACGACAGTGTCACAAGGATGGCTAGGTGAAATCACTCTTCGCAGCTGTTCCTCAAAATGGGTAAACAAACATATGGGGGTGAACGGTCGGCCAATGGAAAAGTGGAGGTGACGGTGCAAACACGACCAAGGCTTTAATGGCTGATGATATTACATTCACAGTGGTTATTTACCGGGATAGTTCATTTTTTAACGAGCTTAAACGCGGGTGGAAACATTTGCTTGATCTTATGTTTATTTTTTAACGAGCATGAACTATGTGCTAAAACTGCTCGGATCTTGCGTTTATTTTTTAACGAGCATGAACTTTGTGCTAAAACTGCTCGATTACCCAGTCATAAGATAAGAGTGTCTCATTGAGATTCTATTTTTTATGGAGCTTCATCTCACAAAGCTTTGCCCCGCACCTTTCTTTATGCAAGTTAGGAAACGGCTAACCCAAAAAACAGATAAATAACTGCTCTTTGCTTGCACTCCAAAAGGTTTGCATGCCCCCAGGTATAAAACAGAGTTTCAAGGTTACCTCTACTTCTCTTCCGTCAAAACATTTGTTTTAACGAGAGAGGCTTACCTCTTTCAGGTTACCCAAAGATTGTCTCGTTAATCTTTCAAACAAAACACTTCCTCAGCAATGTCTACCGAAATAGACAAAGGCGAGCGACGATGCCTGCCAACTCACATAACTTTGACAAAAGAATCTTATTCTAGAACAACCCCTCTTCCTCTACGGACGGGGTACGGACTAGTCATATTCTCCCGCGGAAACCTACTCTATACCCAAAGTTTCCCTGCCGAAGCAGACCAGGACGCATGCCCCCTGGGTTCCAGTCATATCCTCCCGGATTACTCGCGCTCATCAGGAGGACGGACCGTGGGTTGAGACACTTCCTGCGTGAATAGACCATTTAGGGATGGTATATGAATATTTGCGATGCGTGATCCGGGAAATGAAAGTTGGTCCACGAGCTTGACCACTCTTCCTTCATGCGGAAAACACATTACTCTAAAGAGTGAGGAGACAATAGCTCCCATGCAATATATATAGTCTCGTCCAAGGAGTAGGTTATAATCCAAGGGTCCTTGAACGACCATCACATTCATTTGAACGGTCTTCCCTTTCAATGTTATGGGCACATTGGGGAGGATCCCTAAAGGTCGACTGGTTCCTTTATCAAAGCCTGATAGATTTCTCATTTCAGGCAAAAGCGCTGGCGAACCAAGCGCTTTCCAAGCAATAGAGGAAAGGATACTCACAGATGCCCCCTCATCAATGATAGTGCTAGCCATTACCATTCTGTATATTTGAACGATAATTCTGAATGGTATGCTTGCTGGCAACCGGGGTCTGCCTAGTTGGTTCCAGTCAAAGGACACAACCAGGTTGCTTGGTGGTGGGACCGAATAGACGGCCGGATATGACTCTGACGAAGTTCCTTCCTGCGATAAAGGAATGGGAAAATTGCCCCCTTGTTCATCGGAGTCTGTGTTGATGAAGAGAATTTGGACGGTGTCGTCTTTATTCTCCTCTGTGATGGTATCATTCGAAGATAGAGCCTCTGAAGGCAAAACCGGGTCAACTGCCGTCTCAACCTTTTGACTTTCGTCAGGCATGGATCCAGACGGTTCATCTTCAATGATAGGTGCTTCGGCTGACCACCTGGGCGGGCCAACCGGGTTCTCAACTGGTGAAGGACTTGGCAGGAGTTTTTGATATCCAGGAGGAAGTTACGCTTGTAAAATCGGGCGATCTTCCAGAACTCTTTTAGCCTCGTCTAAGAAGGGACAACGGTGGATGGCATGGTCGCCTTCACACAGTTTGCAGGGAAATCTAGCTTTCCCTCTCTGTCCTGTGACTTCACTTTCACTAGTTGACGGTGAGCAGTCAACATGGCTATTAGAGGTTGACGCTACCGAATTGTGCAAACGGGGAGACCAGTCCTTTAGTATCCAAGGGATACAGGGACAATCTCTGTGGAAGTGGTCTCCCTTGCATATGACACATGGCGATTTAGGCCTAGTCAGTGCTGTGTGTGGATTTTTGTCAAACGACACTTGTTTGCCCCCAGTCGCTTTTGGCTCCTTCTTCTTCTTCTCTTTCTTCTTCTTTTCCTTCTTCTCCTTAGGAACTTGGTTTTTTGTTTTACCTGTTCCGTCAAACGAAGAGGAAGGAGGAGAGGAAGAATTAGATGAAGTAGAAGGCTGGTGGGCAACTCTGGTCTGGTCTAACTGTTGACTCGACTGTTCAGGAATAGTGGTGTTCTGAATGACATTGGTTGAAAAGAGCCAGACCGGCAGGCCAATTGTCAATCCTGGAAGCGACAATGTGGCCATATGGGGCGCACCAACATCTCCCCAAGAGGAGAAGGGACTAGGATTTCCACCAAGGGGAATTCCTTGGTTGGTGTGCTCCATTTTTTCAACCTAAAGATAAACGCAGGAATAAAGGGTGATTGTTCCATTTAAAATAAATTTTAACGACGCTTTAGACACAACTTGCTTTTTCAATTTTAAAGAGTCGAGAAAAAGCTAAAGATGACTCTAGTCTCCTTCGATGTTTTAACGAGCCCGAAGTGACAAATGCTCGGATGGACTTTTCTGTTATAGAGTCTGAAAAAGGCCAAAAGAAACTGCTCTGGAGTTCTAGGCAGAGGGTGTGACAAACTTTTCACAAAACCGCAGAATACTTTTTAGGGTACGGGCGATCGATCTTCCTGAATGCTGTGTTCAGTGCATTGCGATCAGTAGGGCGACCGACACGGCTTCCTAAGGATAAAGGTTTTATGCCTATAGGGGTCTCCCAATATATACGCGACGGTACGTGGGAGCACAAACCGTACTGGCGCTATCGTCCCTAAGGAGGAATCACCCACCATCCACGAGATCGACAGTCACTAGGCTTTACGACGTCGGAACACGTCTCTAGCCTAGACCTCTATGTTGTGCGTTATGTTGCAAAGCGTTGTTAAGTTCATTCAATTTATTTTAGGTTGATCTTTTTAGAAGTTTTCCTTTCAAGGTTCACCACGAGATGTATGATACAATTCCTAAATGCAGTCTAAAGATGATAAGCAAGCTTTATATCTTTTCAACTTTGAAAATCCTAGCTACTAAGGGAAAAGAAAGACACCATCTTTTCTCAAAGAGCAATCAGCACACTCTAATGCACTTTTCCTAAATCAAACATGCAAACTATCAAAATGCAAATGCACAATGCAGGTGTTTGTTTTCCTCTTTCTTAGTATTGATGCCTACAAAGAAAGCTTTTTGTACAACTTTGAATTTGCTTTTAAATGACGAATACAAACAAGTTTACTTTTTCGAAATCAGAGAGGGTAGAAGAGATTACAACACTTAACGATTTTCGAAATGAAGACTTGTTTTGACACTTAAAAGAGACAAACTCAAACCAATAAGCAAGAGTAAATGTATAATCAATCTGTAAACAGCCAATGAACTCTCTCCTAAGATCACAATCAACAGATCTGAATCAAGGGCTACAGGATGATTATTTCACTCATGTAAAGGAAGACTGTAAACGACGCAAAAACACATAAAAAAATTCACAGTCTTTTTGTACAAAAGGAGGTGGAATCTAAGCAGAGAAAATGATTTATCAGACTGGTACCTATGCTGGTTACAGGCTACAAAAATCAGAGATCAAAACAGGGCAAAACAGAGCAGAGAACCCCAGCTGCACAAGGGCAAACTGGTTCAGCGCAACCTCAACACAGGGGTTTTGACATTCAGTGCAGGTAGCCTTCATGGGACCTGCGTTGAAATGCAGAATCCCTTCACTGGGTCTGCGCTGAAGGAGAAACTCTCGTTTCCCACAAGTTCTGGGTCATAGATTGCTATTTAATTCACTGTTTTAGGCCAAATAAAAGCAACAAGCAAGGTACAATCAAAGGGATGCTTTGAGGGGTACTAAGATCTATCACAAGGATCATCAAATAATTTGTGAGTCCATTGTTCAGATCATAGACAAGTCCAGTGATTGGATCAAGGCAGCAACTGTCTACTTTGCATCTGGGAATAGCAGATGCAGTTCGATTGTTGCTGTCAAGTCTATGAAACAAACAATGATAGAAACACAAATAAAATGACTAAACAAATGTCCCCAGTGGAGTCGCCAATTTGTTGTGGGGAAAAATGCCTATGCAGGACGATCCTATCCACCTAAGGTGTGACAGTGCCTTAGCAACAAACAGATACAACTATTCTGGTTTCTTCCTTTATGAAATGTGAAAGAAGAGAGATGAATGGACTTACCAGTGTCTTCCGTTTGTCCCTCGATCCGGTCTCTCTTCTCTTTGGGAGTTCACAGCTACTTGCCTTCTCACTCGCCCAGCTTCAACAGGTTCATGCAAGATCACAAGAGAACAGCTACTTGCCTTCTCGCTTGTCCAGCTCCACCGGGTTCCTGCAAGATCACAAGAGAACGGCTACTTGAGACAAGAGAAGAACACTACACAAAGACAGATCTTCACATTCATAACTAGTTTAGGATTAGAAATAAACCAAATACACTAATGCAATCATACATCAAGAATACATCAGCATATAGGAGAAACCAAGATAGCTTTATTGATGAATAACAAGGTTCAGGAAGAGATACAACCCAGAGGGCTCCAATCCAGCATCTCGTTCCTAGCAAATGGAATTCCTATCTTCACCCCCTTCAAAGCATTAAGCACCCAATGATTCCAATCTCAAACCAACAACAATTCTTTGCAATAACAAAATTCCAGCCTCTAGATCTCATGGAGGAGAGATCCATATATAGATGTTTGGAGAGAGGATGAGTCAGCTTGAGATCTGACTAGTGTCCTCTCCCTCTGTCAGTTCTTGATTCCACTTGGAGGTTCTTGCTTCCACTTGGAGATTTGGAACCTCTTACTCATCACCAGTCGAATTCCCTGAGGCAAGTGTCATTTTGGAAGCTTCCTGGGTTTTGACACCTTGAGAAATGAGGCTGCCACATGTCCACTCTCGTTCAGCGCAGGTAGCCAGTGTTCCATTTGACATTCAACGCAGGTAGCCAGTGTTGGCTTTGACATTCAGCGCAAACAACTAGTGTAGCCACTGAATGATCCTGATTTGACTTGTTTTGAGCAGTTTTTGGTGGAGAACTTCTGTGAATTGCTGTGGTTTGTTAGCCTTGTTCCTCTCGGGGTAGGAACAACATGTTTAGGAACTTTGGATCCCTTAGATTATGGACATTTCATGCTCAATGCTGTAAGGCACAAAAATGTCTATAACACTAATTTTTATGCACAATTTTGGAAGAAGACTTCCACATCATAGCCAGGTTGTTGACAACATTTGACAGTGAGAAGGGAAGAATGCAAATGGCCTTTCTGCAGGCTCAAGTGCCTTTTCCTAAAGGTTCTTCTGATTATAAAAAAATTGTGTTTACATTTGATGCTAATTAGATTTATCCAATTGATAAAATGGACATGCATAGGCAGTCTAGTGAGATGGTGTTCTCAACCATGACAAACATTGCTATGACATTGTCAAAGCTTAAAACTACTCTGTCAAATGTGCAGTCACAGTTGAAGATTGAAAAAATTTCCTCTTTAGCTAAGGACAATAGGGTTAATTCATTGGAGGACTTAGTAATTAAAATTGGATATGACCCTACTGATGCCAAAGTTGTTGAATATATTATCAAAAATAAGAACACATATATTGCATTATTGAGGAAACAATTGAAACCACCTTCTACAGAGGACCCTCAAAACAAGGAGATAGTAGAGAATGAACAACACAAGGATGAAATGCTCAAACTGATAATTGGGAAAAATGTAGAGATTAAGACTATGGAGGAGAATATTGAGAATTTTCTTAAGGAAAAAGAGAAATTTACTCAATTATATATAGCTTCCATCACAACTATCCTTATTACAGTGTCCAAAACACCATGGGAGTCTACATCATCCATAGGGGAATCTACATCGACAATAGAAGAATTGAACAATCTCTCATAGGAGCTTACTCACCAGAAGCAAGAGAATGAAAGACTTCATAAGGAATTTCAGAATATGGAATCTCAGAAAATAAAGAATGATAGTTTGTAAGTTGAGGAAATGCAAAAAACACATAGGTTGAACAAAAGAATTGAAGAGTTGCAGAGTTAGTCATTGATGGCTCAGACCTTGGCCCAAGCGAAGGAAAGCATATGGGCAGATATCAATCATGCCATAACTAAAGTATGGTCCTCCATTCAGATCATTTTTGAGTAGTAGGAACTCATAAAAAGATGTCAGGTGGCCATTAATAAAGTGAAGAATCTTCTTAAAGATAAACCAAGTGAGGCTGCATACATGATCAAAGTTCTTAACTCAAAAACTAGGGCCAAGTTGGAGTAGATTCAAATTTTGGACAGAACAGAAACCATCTTGGAAATCATGAAGGTGTTGCGATAAAAGAACTTGATGACTCAGTTGGAAACTAAGTGTCAAACCTTGAAGACCTTTGTCCAAAGGTTTCATTTTAAGTTTAGTTTACTAAATCAGAGAGGACTGCCAGGATTAGTGACCCTAAATGACATGATGATCAGTTTGGAAGAATACTGCCATAAGATTTATACCATAGCCACTGATAAATCAAAATTTGTAGGTATAAAGGGGCATATCACAAGGAAACAAGCATTAGAAGCTTTATATTTTGATTTGACTATTAAGCATGAAATTAAACATATTTTTGTAAATAAGCCCATTTTTGAGAAATACGCTGAAGTTGATGAAGTTTACAAAAAGTTGGTAAATCTTGCCATACCAAGTGAAGACTGATGGGATCACTTGTGTCAATTTATTGAGCATCTTTCATCAAAAATTGAAGGACAATTGGGCAGCACTTTTTGGGGACTACATCATCAATAGATTCCTAAAGCATAGTGCCAACACTTAGCATTTTTGAAATTCCTACAATATTGTACTATTTTTGTAATTTTGTTTTGAAAATATCTACTATAAATTTTTGTATAAATAACTCCTTCAAGTTATTAAAGGTTGAACCCTTGGATGAGCTTTGAGAATATAATTGTAACCGAGCTGGAGATTTGCCAAATTTATGAAAGGATTCTGAATTTGCCTTCTATAGTTCTATCTTCTTGTAAGTTTTCATATGTTCTTATTTCATTATGTATTTATTTGTATATTCAAGTATTTATGCAGAGATCTGGGTAAGATCATACGGAGTATCAGTCAATCTTAAATCCCCTATGAAGTTATCAGCAATAACTAGGGACTAGCTTATAAGACTATTTGCTATTATAAACTTCCCTATATCAATTAATTGTCACACAAATCTACATTCGTTTGAATATATTTTGTTCTATAGGAAACATTGTTTTCCTATATTGTTTGCTTATAACCAATCAAGTATTATATTTGAATATTTAGCAAGTTATACCATCACATATTCTTTTATTCATTCACTTTAAAGCAATTTAACTATAGATAGACAAATAGTAGCCCTTTCATCTAGCTTAGTAACTATTAAAGCTTAAGCGCATGTTTTCAATAATTCATATCATTGGTCATCCATAAAATTTAAAACCAACAAAATATTTTAGATGCTCTGGCATGACTAACTGACCTAGAGTCATATTAGAGGAAAACATAAGACTGGTGCCGTTGTCGGGGATCGAAAATTGAACTATTTTCCCTGAGAAAACGATTAATTTTTTTTTCTTTAAGGTGAATAAAGAAAATGTAGGTTAGAAATCATTCACCCCGTGACTCCACTAGACCAAGCTAGCTCCTTCAAAACATACCAGACCTCACTCTGACTCTCAAGTTATATCTCCTTTATCTGATCCTGAGAGACTGGTGAGAGAGGCCTCGTTTAGAAGGAGACTTGAAGCTTCTACTTCTTATTCTGTACCATTACAACCTGAAGATATTCTAGTTTCTGATCCCTTTAGCTCTGTTCCATCCCAATTATATTTGGCTATTCTAACACCTAGGGTTTTAGAACTTTTAACTAAAGGAGTTGATCTACAGTGAGCTCTCTTAGTCCAATCTTTGAAATCTTACAAACTTCTTGAAATATTTTCATATTCTCCCAAGTCAGAGAAAGAACTTGATGTACATTTACCGGAGCTAAAACCAACTGATTTTGTCTCCCCCACTGATTATGCATTCCCATCCACTTCTACCCAACCCAAAGAAACCTTCTCTGTATATTCAAACCCATTTTTTGAAAGTAAAGAGAAGGTTGAAACAGAGGTTCAAAAGTTAGTAATTAAAACACCTTTGAAATATTTTAGGCCTCCTCCACTTTCTCATTCTCCTACTCCCACTTTTACTCCTCCAGCTTAACCCACTACTTCACCACCTACCTCATCATCTTCCACTACATCATCTCCTACCTCTTCTACTAAATCATCATCTTATTTATCTTCTGATATGGCATTTCGACCTATAATTCAATCTAGATATGTTTCCCTACATATTCCCAACCAGCTAAATAATTTTCCTGTTGGGTATTTGAAACAATTGCCCAAGTTTAATGGTGAAACTGGTTTGTCTGTAGAAGATCATCTAGCTGCATTTCTTGATTTTTCAGATAATATTAATATAGATAATGAGGATGTATATATGCATTTATTTGTTTAGTATTTAGAGGGTAATGTTAGGATATGGTTTAGGAAACTGAGGGTTGATTCAATTCAGTCTTGGAATGGTTTAACAACTATATTCAAGAATCAATGGGGTGTCAAAAGGGATGTAGTTTACTACCTTACTGAGTTCAAAGATCTCAAGAGGAACCATGGAGAACCCGTGGTTGATTTCATTAAAAGATTCAATAAAATCTACCACAAAATGCCTCCTGATTGTAAACCTCTTGTTGCAGCAGCAAAGGTTAGGTTTTCCAAATCCTTTGATGATGAATTTTCATTCATGGTGAGGGAAAGGATGTCTCATACCCTTCAGGATATGAAAACTAATGCTAAGTTGAGGCTAACAGATCAGCTTCATCTAAAATCAAAGCCAAGGCTGAAAGAAAAATGAAAGCTAAAGAGGAAGGATCTTCCCCAAAGTCTAAAAATGGTGATCAGAAAATATATGAGATAACATCATTACTTAAAACCTATCTAATAGGATTTATAAGATTGAAACTCAGCCTAGGACCATACAACAAACTATTGTTAGACCACAAAATCAGTTTAGAAGATCTCCTCAAACTCAAATTTTACAGAGACTTAACACTGATCAACAGATACAACCTCCTTTGATGATTGATGATCAACAAGAAGATGATATTGGTGCTCTAATTTCTGAAGATATAAATAATTTTGATTCTACATCTATACATAATGCTATTGTTCCTCACCCTTCAAATCAGTCTTCCCAAAATCAAGAAGATAATCAAATTTCTAAATACTAGGCCATCTCTGAATTCCTAATTGGTGAATTAAATAGAAGATACAATCTTAGACCTAGGGTAGGGCCTGGTAGACTTGCAAAAGGTCCCATTCAAAATGAACCTTAGATAAAATTTGCTGAAACCCAGACAACTATCATTCAACCATTGAATCAAACAAGTGAAGCACTCAAATTGATAAAACTATTTTGACAACCTTCAATGTTGAAAGAGAGATGGAAAGAGTTAAAATGCCAATTCCCCTAGTTAAACTGTCAAAAAATCCAGGTTATAAGAACCAAGTTTCAAAATGGATTTAGTCATCTAGTGTGGATGCTGAAGGGGATGTGATAAGCCTGCAGGACGAAAAACCCTCAATAGTTTTTGGTCCTAGCTCTGACATGATAGATGAGAATGTGCCACCATTTTATGTGACTTTGAAAATTCATGATTTCCTACTATATAACTGTATGCTAGATTCTGGTGCTTCCCATAATCTAATGCCTAAAGTGACCATGGACCAGTTGCAACTAGAAGTCACTAGAACTTACCATGATATTTACACTTTTGACTCCAAGAAAGTTCCTTGTCTTGGAATCATTAAATATGTTGGGTCCCTATAATACTAGTGATTACCCCATTACTATTGTAGTTATACCCCTTATTTATATTGTTGTGCCCCTATTACCCCCATATTGTTATTTCTGTGCCCCATAGAATCCCTCTATTGTTATTTTTGTGGCTTTATATTATTATTGTTAGGTCGGCTGGATTATATTGTGACTCCTTAGACTCCTATATATAGAAAGGAGGTTTTGTCATTTGTATCATCCAATAATTGTTCATTTATGTAATGTAAAGGAGGTTTCCCCCTTGAAGAGGCTGAATACTAAGGCGTTGATCTATCTTTTCTATCTTTTCTTGAGTTGGTTTCATAACATTTGGTATCAGAGCTTTGGATTCTAGGGTTTCGCTGCTCCAAACAGGTCATCGTGGCATTTTCGCTATAACTTTTTTTCTGTGACGTTTCAGAAGTCACAAAAAAACCCGTTTGTGAAGAAATCGCACTGAACCTTGGGTCCAAATTTTAGAGCTTTTCGCACGATATTTGCAGAGATATGATCTTAGGAAGTTGGTCTTTTTGTAGACTCCTGAATTACATTCAAAACAGGTGACCTGGGGAAAATCGTCATAACTTTCTCTCTGGGGATTGGATTGAAATTTTGTAAGAAGGTACAGAAAGAGGACGGACTGTAGTTTCTTGTGTGTGTGTTTCAGATTAAAAGGTTGAAACAGTGACTCGTGGCACGTCGTACAAGTTTGCTCTACTGAACTAGTCTAAAAGCAAGTCAATGTGGGAGATTTCACATAACTCTTCCTTGGAGAATCCAATTTGGCTCAGACTTGTGGCATTGGAAAGAGGACGCAGAAGGATACTACAAGTAGCAATTTTAGAACTGGATGATCCAAAATTACAGAGATACATCAGATTCAATATCAGGTTTCTATAAAGTGAAAAAAGGTGTGTAGTTTTTTTTAAAATTTTTGTGTAAGCTTGGTTTAACAGAATTCAAAGGGCATAGTAAAGCATTATTATCGGTAACTGATGCCCCGAGGAAAGAAAATGCAAAAACCTAGTAAGGAACCTGAAAGCTCTAGCATGACTCATGAAGAAGAGGAAAAATGCTACATGATATATCAAAATTACAAGAACAAGTGCAACAAATGTCACGCTCACAAAATCTAACAGAAGCTAAGATAAGTGGCATGGAATCTAAGATAAATGGCGTGGAATCTAAGATGAAGGGCATGGAAGCTAAGATGGATGATTCGAAGACAGATTTGAAGAGAGACATGGCAGATTTGAAGATAGATTTGAAGACAGACATGGAAGAATTGAAGAAGTTACTACAAGAAAGGGTCACTAATGGTGAAAAGGTAGTAAAGGAAACTCATGATGAGAACAAAAGAAATGTTAATCATGATTCCATAGACGCTAATGTTGGATCGAAGAATCACCATATTCCAAAAATCGATATGAGGAAGTTTGATGGCAAGGATCCTGCCACATGGATATTACAGATGGAGCAATTCTTCGATCTCAATAATGTGCAAAACGCACAAAAGGTACGTATGGCAACTGTATATTTGGAACCAAATCAGTTTGTATGGTATCAATGGCTTTGCTCTCGTAAAAAATTTATCATTTGGGCAATTTTTACGGAAGAATTGATAGCACATTATGAAGATACAAAAAGCAACACTTTTTTTAGCCAATTGATAAGTCTCAAACAAAAGGGTTCAGTAATGGAGCACATTGAGGAGTTCCAAAAATTGAACATAAGGGTAAGAGATATTCCAGAGGAGCATAGGATTGACGTGTTCATAGGGTCTTTAAAGGATAATATCCAACATGATGTTCGCCTTTGGGAACCTGATTCATTAGAGAAGGCATTCAGGTTAGCAAGAAAAATGGAAAGCAAAATTATGGCAACTAGGAAGCATACCACTCACAACTATAAAGATGGAAGTGTTGTTGCCCCTAGTCTTCCACAACCTATAAGGTTGACACCACAACAATTGGAAGAAAAAAGAGCAAAAGGGCTTTGTTACAGTTGTGATAGCAAATACACTAAAGGTCATAAGTGTGCTGAGAAGAAATTATTCTACATAGATTGTGAAGAGGAAGAAGAAAAGGAGCAAGAAAGGTCAAAAGAAGAAGATATACTCCAGGAACAAAGCCTAGATGAAGAAAAAATAAATCCGACCATATCTTGTAATGCATTGGCGGGAATTACCACTCCTCAAACCATCAAGATAGAAGGACAAATCAAGAAGAAAAAGGTAATAGTGTTGATTGATTCAGGAAGCACCCACAATTTTATTCATTGTAGGGTAGCAAAAGAATTGAATTGCTTCCTATATCCAACACCAGAGTGTCAAGTGATGATTGCAAATGGAGGAACAATAAATTGCTCTGGAAAGTGCCATAATATCAAGCTATCCATGGGTGAATATGTATTGACTAGCCTAGTTTCCCAGTTCAATATAGCCGTTGCCTCGTCAAATTTAGTCATTGGATGTTCTGCTCTATCTATTTAACATGCAACTAGGATCTGATTCTTCAACTTGTCCTAACGATGAACCACACTCGTTGGTTCGAAACGCATTGAAAAATGCATTCTAATGTGATTTAAACCGAAAAATATTCTCAAAAAACTTGATATGGATCACAGAATCCTTAATTCAACTAAAGAAAACATTACTGAATCATACAAACTTGAATTTGATGTAACCAATAATGTAGCAAAGTATGAAGCTTTTCTACTAGGATTGGAGTTAGCAAGAAGTCTTAAGGTGCAGAACTTAAGTGTATACAGTGATTCTGAACTTATTCTCAGACAAGTTAGGAATCAATGCCAAACTAAGCACCCTAGACTAAGATATTATAGGAATCAAGTTTGGGATTCAATTGAAAATTTATTTTCAGCATTCAATATTACCGCTATTCCTAGAGATCAAAACATGCATGTATGTTCCCGGGATGTTTGTACAAGTTCCTTTAAAATCCCTGATAAAATGCTTGTCCAATATCAAATTCAAGTCAAGTATAGACCATCTATTCCCGACAATCTTAAGTACTGGAAAATTTTTGATGATGAAGAGAAACTAAAATCATTTTTGCAAGTCATAAATGGATTCTAAAACATGCAAGTTGAGGAAGAACCACTTGATTATCTTGAAATTTACAATGAAAATCAAACACCACAATTTGATTCTACAATTTCTAATCATAACATTATCCAACTCTCTAGTAATTTTATTCAAAAAGGGTTATTCCCTCTTGATAAGCTCTTTGATCATAATGATGTCCCCAAAAATCCACTTTTTGATTCACCTGATGAAAATATTGAAATTTATAACATTGGAAGTTTTGAAGAGATCAGAAATGTTAAAATTTCTACATCCCTATTAATGGAAGCTAAAGACAAATATTTAGCCCTCCGTAAAGCCTACAAATATTTTTTTGCCTGGTCTTATAGTGAATTAAAAACATATGATACATCTCTTATTGAACAAAAAATTCCATTAAAACCATAGGAAAAACCTTTCAAACAAAAATTGAGGAGAATTAATCATGTACTTCTTCCAATAATTGAAAAATAACTAAAAAAGTTACTGGATGCTAAAATAATACTTCCATTAATATATTCAGATTGGGTAGCCAATCTAGTTCCAGTGAGAAGAAAGAATGGTGAAATTAGATTGTGTGTGGATTTTAGGAATTTTAAGAAATCTTCTCTGAAGGACAATTATCCATTACCTAAGATGGATCAATTACTTTAGAAGGTTTCAGGAGCCTAGATAATTTCCATTGTAGATGGCTATTTTGGATATAATCAGATTATGGTTAGTCCAAAGGATAGAGAGAAAATTGCATTTACAACTCCATGGGGCACATTTATGTATAATCTGATGCCTTTTGGGTTAACTAATGTTGGAGACACATTTCAACATGCTATGGACCTTTGATTTGTAGGTAAGATCAACAAATTTGTTGTTATTTATTCAGATGATTTAATTTTTTTTTCCAATTTTGATGAAAAGAATTTGAAGCATTTGAGAAAGGTTTTTGGTAGGTGTAGGAAATTTGGGATTTCTCTTAATCCCAAGAAGTATTTGTTTGCACTTCAAGAAGGAAAACTGATTGATCACATCATTTCCAAAGGAGTAGTCGTTGATCCTAAAAGAGTCTCAGCAACTTAGGCACTCATATTACCAAGGAACAAGAAGGAAGTGCAATATTTCCTTGTCAAAATTAATTTTTTAAGAGGATTTATCCCTAACTATGCTGAAATATTTAAGGACTTAAATGATATCCTAAAAAAGAATCATGAAATCAAATGGACGTTTCCTGTTAGATTTGCATTTGATCAGACTAAAAAGGCCATTGCTAAAGCTCCCATCTTAGCTAGTCTAGATTACTCTCAACCCTTCAGTGTATTTTCTTTTGCTTCTGAAACCAAATTAGTTGTTGTTATTTTGCAAAGGAACAACAATGGAGATGACCAACCCATTGCCTTTTTTAGCAAGGCTATGAGAGACGTTGAGCTAAAGTATGACATCATTGAAAAACAAGCCTACTCTTTGTTTCATGCTCTGAAAGCCTTTAGAGTCTATCTCCTCCACTCTTCTATCATTTCTTATGTACCTAATAGTGTTGTCAAAACTGTTCTAACTCAGCCTAACACTGATGGAAGAAGAGGGAGATGGATAACTTAAATTTTAGAGTATGATCTCATCATCAAGGCTACCAAATTAATAAAATTTCAAGGCCTGGCCAAGCTCCTTGTTGAATCCAATTGCAAGATCTTAGGAATAAATTATGTTTTTGACATCTCAGCTAAGAAGAATACATAAGAACCTTCTGCAACCCCATACAGGAGAATCCACAAGAACCTTTTGAGAGCCCAACTGAGAAGAATCCACAAGAACCTTCTGAAATCCCCATATAGGAGAATCCATAAGAACCTTCTACATCAGATCAAACAATTTTGATTCACATTGATGACAAATTTTTGTTATCATATTGGTACTTTGACATTGTGAACTTTCTTAGAGAATTTGAATGTCTAGCTAAATTGATCATAAATCAATGTAAAACACTGAAATTGAAAGTTTTTAAGTACTATATTGTGTGCAAATTTGTATTGGAAGGATCCTCTTAATATCCTTTTACTTTTCCTAACAAAGAATGAAACAAAAGGTATCATTGATGAAGTTCATGCAGGAATTTGTGGAGGCCACTATGCTTGGAGGGCCACAGCTTACAAGATCTTAAGGGCAAGATTTTATTGGCCTACTCTTTTTTCAAAGGTGGGAGCAAATGTTAGGAGCTATACACAGTGTCAAATGTTTGTTGGAAAGTAGAGATTAGCATCTCTTCCATTAGTTCCATTCTTAGTCCAAGCACCATTTTGTTAATGGGGATTAGATTTCATTGGTGAAATTCATCCTCCATCAAGTAGTCAACACAGATGGATATTCACTACTACAGACTACTTTACCAAATGGGTAGAAGCCATTCCATTTAGAAATGCAACTGATACTGTTGTTATCAAGTTTATTGAAGAATATATATTGTTTAGATTTGGATGCCCCCAGAAAATAGTGACAGACAATGCACAAGCATTCAGCAGTAAAAAGATGATTGAGTTCCATCAGAAATATTAGATCTTGTTGCATCATTATACACCATATTACACATAGGGAAATGGACTAGAAGAGTCCTAAAATAAAATTTTGGTTAAAGTAATAAAGAAAACATTGGAGGACCATAAAAGGAGTTGGGATAGTCATATTATTTATTCACTTTGGGCCAATAGGATTTCACCCAAAAGATCAATAGGTAAATCCCCTTTTCATCTCGTTTATGGAAAGAAGCAATATTTCCCACACATTTAGCTTTTCCTGTCTTGAAGTTTTTACAAGAGTGAAATGAAGAGGCTGATGACTTCTCTCGAAGAATAAACCAGATCATAGAATTGAATGAGGATAGAGATGAAGTACAGTACAAGCTTAAGAAATATTAGAGTAAAATGAAAAGTTTGTTTGATAGGAAAGCCATGGAAAGAGATTTTAAGATAGGTGATTTGGTACTGAGATGGGATGCTATGAGAGAAGACAAAGGAAAACTTGGCAAGTTTGACAACCTTTGGTTCAGACCTTTTAGCATTGTTGAGGTCAAGGGTAATAACAATTTCATTTTGCAGAATTTGGAGGGAGAGTATTCCTCATTACCTGTCAGTGGGAAGCACTTGAAGCACTATATTTAGTATTGAGAGGTTTCCCTACATTCATCATTGTATTTTACAGGTAGTGTGTATTTGTTTCAATAGAATACCCCATTAGCCCGAGGAGAAGGCACATGGATCTGCAAGTTCTCTGCATCCTGCAAGAGGAGGTAGTCCCCAGTTGGAGGCGATGTTGTAAATTCTTTATTTTTGATAAGTTAGTTGTTATTTTATAAAAGAGGGTATGAAAAAATAAAGAAAATATGAAAATATGAAAAAATAGACAAAAAAAAAGAAGAGATGAAATAAAACCCCATCAAAAGAAAATCAAAAGATTTGTATAAGTGTGATTTTTTAAATGCCACTTCATGAATAAATTCCATTTGTAATAATAAAGGTTTGTGTGCAACTTGTTTTTATGCCACAATGGTTTCTTTTGATCTGAATCAAACTATTTAACCTTGATCAGATCATTTAATTTTTTGTTTTAAATAATAGAATAAGTTCAACCAATCAGTTTAATCTTGGTTGAACATTAGAAATTAGGTTATATTAGGACAAATTGTTGGCTTAGTGGGTCTTGACCTAGGTTTAAAGTAAGTTGCACCAAACAAATCCCTACACTACTAGCCCTTTCGGCATCAATCTACAAGCACAGATTGATGTCTCACCCAAAGCAATATGGGGAGGTGTTGGAACCAAGTTTCCACACCCAGATATCAAAATGATGTTGTTTTATGGCCTAAATTTGCCTTCATGCAGATTAATAAGCCTTTATGGCTTATCCATATAACTCCTTTAGTTAGCCACTAGACCTCCGTGGAGGTCCACAACTGTCTTTCGCGGACCTTGAATAGATGAGTCAACTACTTACACGCATCAAAGATTAATATTAACCCAGTAATTACTTAGATCGGCTTAAGTGTTCGATAACTTTAATGTACGACAAGATAATCTTCACGTAAATAATGAATATTAATTGCATTCAAGTAACAACATAAGTCGTGTAAAGTCGCACATCAATACATCATTATTTCATAAACCCATCATTTATCACAGCATAAGCGCATTCATATAAAACAGAAGTAAAGAGATAAACACGAGAATTTTTGCAATAATCTTCTTTATTAATATTCGGTTCAGCTTACAGACTCAAAACTTCCCTGCGCACTCAGCTACAGGGGTCCACACACTCAGCTGCGGACTCTACTCTAGGCCTCTATGCACACAGTTGTAGAGCCTTTCTTCCTACTCTTCTTCGCTAACTCCCTAGACTTCTCCCATAGACCAACTTCCTTACTTGCCTTAGACATCCTAAGACACATTTATTTTTGTAATCCCATCGTCCATTGACCGTGGGTAGATCTTCAAAAGCCAACTCAACTTACATAAAAGAGGGTAAAACCATTTTTTATTCTTTAATTATCTACACGCTCCGCGAGCACAATTTGCGGAGACTTTACATATTTATACAAAAAAAAATTGGGCTTTTTCCCCAAAATTGACCCTATGGGACCCCATCCCAATAGGCCCCCAACACAAAAATCGTGACTCACCCTCGAGTCACTCTGCTGGCGCGTAGATCATACTGTGAAGATCCCCCAGCTCCACTTGTGCAACTAGTACTTCAGCCGCGCTCTGCGTGGTTTCTTGCTTGATATGCTTTACCAACTACTCTGTGGCTAGTCTTGCACTATCCGGCTTGATTTTTTTCTGTGTACTCTGCAAGTTCTTCAATTTCTCCTGAATGCTGGCGAAGACAATGTAAGCCTCATCCAACCAAGGCCCCAATATGGCCTTGAGGACTATCTCATTCTTCTGCATTGCTTCCACCTGTGTAAGTAGCTGCTTTGCCTCCTATAGCTTGGTAAGGCGTTGTGCTGTAGCAATGGTCCCCGTCGTTGCCCTCGCTTCATCATATTGCTACTGGAGCTCGCGGACTTCTATATTCAATATTTTCAAGTTGGGATATTCCTACAAAGTTGTGACTACCTCCATGGCTTGCTCAAACATTGTGGTGTAGTGCCCAACCAAGGCATCCACTGACACGAATCCATCTTTCATAGCGGCTTCACATTATTCCCTTACCTCTGGCGAGGTTGAAGGGTGTGCCTTCAACTCCAATTCTGTCATCTTTAGGTTCACCTCAAACTAAACTCTAGCCACCTCTGCTTTGGTGTCACACATGCTCATGGGAGGCTTTCTGATCTTTGCCTCCAATGGTGCATCCTCCGGGATATGCTATTCCGACACCATTTTACATGCTTTTGCCACTGTGGCTGCCAGCTAAGTGCTATGCACCTGAATTTTATTTTGTGCCTCCAGTGCCTCTGACTTCTTAGTGAACATCTATTCATTGTTTACTCGATACTCACTGATGAGGCTGAGCATGTGCTACTCCTAAGCTCTTAATGATGCTATCACACCTGCCTGCAGCATGTGAAGATACTCATTCGGAAGAGTAGCAAGGTTGAGGCCGATTTTCTTCAAAGAACTCACGCTGACCTTGTCATCGACTGCCTCCATGCTCAAGGATCCATCTGGTAGCGTGACTGCCCATAGATGCACTGATTGAACCATCTCTACTGCCTGAGTGGTCCCTGGTGCAAATTTGTTGAGGCAGCACTGATCTGCTCCACACCTACGTGGATCCAAGTCATCTGAATTTGCAGCTCGTGCAGATCCTTCTAAATGGTCCTCAGTGCCTATTGTTGCTGCTGCTCAAACTGCCATAGCAGTTCCGCCATGTATCACACACCTTGTTGCCTATTTCAACTAGGTCACCATCTGTCAAAATAATCGTATTTAGCGACAACTTTGTTGCTTTGGATTTCTTCTATGATCCTTCCTTTCCCTGGTCCCTGTACCTTTTAATTCGAAAGGGAGTGCTCTCCTTATCCTCCTGACCATCGTCACCCTTCTTTGACTACTCTTCCTCTTCTATTTGGGGTGAAGGAGACTTACCACTGTGCTCGGAGTCACGCTCTTCTTGTTCGGCCTCCTACTTCGCGATGCACTCTGCTTCCACTTGGGCCTTCTCCTTGGTCTCTTTTCTTGGCTTCTTAGCCAACTTTTGAACCTTGTGCTTGGTCGCTTCCTTCTTTTTATTGTCTACAGATTTCCTGGTGCTCACAGACAGATCTGATGGACTATGCCAATCTGTCGACCATCACTTAATGACCTCCTGAATAGCATCTTCTATTGCGAGGTAAGGTAGGTCAAACCATTTTTTCTATGGATCCTTCCACGCCCAGATGTATACACGGTGGAAGTTAGCTTTAAACTCTGCGTACTCTCAAAGCTTCTCAAAAATGGTTGAGGAAAAACCATGGCTTCTAGTTGATGGCCATGCGAATTCTCGCCTCCATCAGTGCCCAAAAGATTTTGGTCTCTGTTATGCACACGATTTCCTTTGTTTTCTATAGGGATGCAAACTTTGTAGCCTCTAGTAAATCCTTATCCATGGGAGGAAACTGATTGTCCTCCAACAGATCCCAAGCGATGAGCACAATGGAGAGAAACAACCACAAATAGTGGAATGTTTTATTCTCATCCTACACTTCTTGACAGTTCACGTGGAACTCGCTACAAAGGTAGCGCACCCAGTTAAACTGCACACCCTCCACACACTGGGTAGCCAAAGAAATCTCTGGCACCAGAATCCCGTCCGCACTGCATTTTCTCATAAGTTTTCCAGCAAGGATCTGCATGGAAATCTTCATCATGAGGTCAGTGATGGAGGTAATAGATTACTTACACGACTTCTTGTCGAGCTTTAATTTGTCTTTCATTTTCCCTGCGAGGTCACGCTCGCTCGTCCTTCTGCCAAACTCCTTGGCTAGATTCAACCCTAAGTGCGGCAACAGCATGATCCGATGGATCATCATATCGGTAATGGGTATTGGTGCGCTCAACCACAAACAACCATCCTGCACTAGGGTTAGCAACTGCTTGATCACAATTAATTTGATGTTGAAGCGGTGGTAGTGGGGCACCCATAACAAGTTCAACATTCCCGACCGATTTACTCCACGAATCCATTCCACCGGCTCCAGCGCGGTGACACCTGATTCTTTGTAGAACACCCTCTTCATGTAGTTTTTCGTTGCTAAGTGGGGGAACCTCTCATGGTCTGCCAGGTCCCAATATTCCAGCTTGATATGAGGAATTCGCGCTAAGCATGGACCTTCAAAAGTGTTGTTCTTCGGTAGCAGGGATGTATTGAGGAGGAATTTTCCTGCATCTGGGTCCTTAGGGACCTTCACTTTTCCCTTGCGCGAAGGGATATAATCTGAAAACTTGGATATTGGATCCACCCCCTCGTGTCTATGTCCTTTGCGCCCTCTTCAACCTCCAAATCCACCACCTTCCCCTTATCCTTAACGCTCGAATTTTCTTTCCTCTGGGCCTAGGTAGTAGCAAGCTTCCTTGTTGAATCGCACACTGGCATGGGCTTCTTCTACTTGTCCTTCTTAGGTTTGGGCACTTCTCTTACTGGTGTAGGCTTCGGCCTAGGCAACCTCAATGCCATAGGCATAGCAGCTAGAGCCTCCATGCTCATTACCTCTGGAGCAGCTCCCTCAAAGGTGACATCCCCTCTAGTACTAACAGTCTCTCCTGGTCTAGACATCGTGCTGAGAATAAACCATTGGGTATCCTCGGGTAACTTATCAAATATAGAATCATTGACTAAATCAGCAAAAAGCTGAGGATTTATAAACATTTGACAACTCAATACAAAAATTCTAAGGATGCAAAGTGTTTTTCTCTGAATGAACACACGTAATTTATAGACAAATTCAAATTCAAATTCGAATGTTCCCCCCAAAATCTATTCATAAATGTTGATGTGGCAGGAGATCTCCAAAGTTTTTAGCCTTAAATGCCTTAAACATCACTCCCCCCTCATCTTAACCATCTCCTGGCAGTCAAATCATGAACAGTGACTGTAACGGTTACTTTCTAGCTATGCTGCATGATCTCTCCTCCTATAGCGCAACTCCCTTCAAGCTTATTCTAGTACTGTGACATCATTCATTTTCACGCAACCCCTTGTTGCATAGCTCTATAAACCGGGCAGTGTAGTTTATAGTCCCACGCCTCCTTACAGCTTCCTGGAGCACTAAGACTGTGCTACCGTCATGTAGTCATTGGGCCAGATTCCCGGTGTATGGCTTCAATAGGCTTCCATTTACCCTTCCCAAAAATGGGTCTCCATTCAACTTCGCGAGCTAAAATACTCCACCATCGGTAATATATTTGATAACATATGGCCCTAGCCAGTGCATTTGAAATTTTCTTGGAAACTTATCAAAATTACTGTCATATAATAAAACCAAATCATTTACCTTGAAGGCACAGTTTGATGTGTCAATTGTGCCAAGCTTTTTCACGTTCCTTCGAAACTTGTTGATGGAATCCAGCCAAAAACCTATCTTCCTCAAGCTCCATTAGTTGCACGAGTTGATCTTCTAAGGCTCTGTAGTCCACCATTCCTATGAAAGCCTCTATGTGTAGACTAGGCACGATATACTCCATAGGCATTACAACTTCCACACCATAGACCAACTGAAAAGGTGTCTGACTAGTAAGATTTTTGCAAGTAGTTATGTATGCCCATAACACTAATGGTATGCGCATGTCCCAATCATTCGACTACACGTTGAAAACCTTCATCAGTGCATTCTCCAATATCTTATTAAAAGCCTTGATTGTGCCATTGGCCTAAGGATGATACAACATACTCTTCTGGTGATAAGCTTGGAACTCTTCTATCAACGCGTTGATCATTTCATTGAGAAAATGCATTCCATGATCACTCATCAAAAGATTCGGGCAACCAAACCTAGTCAACACATATTTGAACAAGAATTTTGTTGTTGTTGCCCTGGTACAATCTTTCACGGGCTGTGCCTCCACCCATCTGGTCAAATATTCAGTCACAATGATGATATACTACGCACCCGTTTTCTTGCTCAGAGGTTGAATTGGTCCTACGAAATCAATTGCCCACTTCTCAAATGGCTACAATGATACCTTCAGGTTCAAAGGAATCTCATCCCTCTTGTTGAAAAGTGGGCAACAAGAAATGCTAAATTTAGAATTTGCTAAAAATAGAATTTCTAAAAATAGCAGTTTGGACAGTGAGGTTATTAGCCACCTTGGGTGAGAGGTCAAACTACTAAAAATAGAAAGTTCTAAAAATAGAATTTCTGGTTCCCTTCCTATTTATAACAGTCCCTAGTCTATCTATAGGAAGTAAAATTAATCTTTGTCTTAACAGCAGTTGGAAATATTAATTAATTAATTCAGTTGAGTTAATTAGTTAAGGAAATTCGAATTTGAAGTCTTTGTGAGCATGCACATGAGTTGTCCCACTGATTGAGGAATTTATCCTTAATTTCCTTCACTGATTGAGGGAATAAGTATGAGTTCTATAATGAGAGAATCAGTTGACTTAGTTCTAACTAGTTAAGTCTAGTTAGATTATTTTAACAAGTTGTTAAAATAATAAAATATAGTTTGTGAATGCTTCCATGCATGTGACAACTATTATTTTAGATAACTGAGGATTCACTCATGGATAACTGTTGAATGTTAGTTTTGTCAAAGACCCAGTTGAGATCAGATGAGGGACAATGTACTATCAGATGATTGGATCTTCCCATGGAATATTCCTTGCATGCATGAGGAACTAGTGTCCTCAAGGATTGCATAGTTGGACCTATAGTTGACAGCAGGTATGATTTGGGGCCAATGCTCATATGTTATGAATTGGACCCCAATCAAAATTGCGTAAGGAAATAGGGGATTGATGGATGGTTGCCTACATATTGAGGCATAGTGAGTCTATCATCATCATCTTTTGATTACACGAAGTACATGATAGCTCTTGAGCTGATATTTTTTGTAAACAGAAGAGGATTTCCACTTGATTGATAATACAGTGGTGGGGATGTTGGTGTTTTCCCCAATGATATATCTGTGTTATGTGTGATTATTTATCTTGATCAGTTATATGTGTTTATGGTTGATGTTTCTCATGAAATCGATTTTTCTTATGCTTAAAGTTTTGTAGAAGTAGATCATGTGTTTTGCTTTAGTACATTGCATTACCAGTTTTATCTACAGGTGAAATTTCTACATGGTATCAGAGCACACTTAATCAAGCAAGGAACAATATACAAGCAAGAGAAAGAAATTCGAAGTTTATTATTCGAGATATAGATATCTAGTTCTCATCACAGTTTAGATTTCATCCAGATGGCCTTCATTGGGTTGAGGCTTGAGTATGCCCTTGATGGCAGCTCAAACTACATAGCTTGGAAGGATCTCATGGAGGCAGTATTGGAAGATAATGGCATTAAGGACTTCATTGATCAAGATGTCCCCAAGCCTACTGATGCTACTTAGGCTGTAGACTGGAAGAAGAATGTGGCTAGAATTAGGAGAATCATCCTAGAGGGAGTTCGAGATCACATAGTCTCGAGCCTCCATGGGAAGGAGACTTTGTTTGCAATGTGGAAAACATTGAAAGATTTATATCAGAATAGTAGTGATCAGAGGAAGTTGGCACTGAAGGACAAGCTTCAAAAGATCAAGTGTGAGAAGGGCGATACAATCACTACATTCCTGAACAAGCTCACCAACTGCAGAGATGAGCTTGCAAGCGTAGGGATCACTACCGCTGATGATGATATGGTGAGTCTAGCAATCGTTGGCCTTCTTAAGAGCTAGCATAGATACCAGGACTTAGTGAATGGAAGGGATAAACTTCCAGATTGGGAATGACTGTGGTCGGATTTGATGCAAGAGGAGATTAGACGGAACACCAAAGATGGAGCTTCTTCATCAAAGAATGATGATGAAGAGAACTTGGCTTTAGCATCTAAAGCTAAGAAAGGGAAAGGGAAGGCATCCCAATCCAAGTCTTCTCAAGGAGGGAATAAGTTTGACAAGTTGAGGGTCAAATGCTTTCATTATCATGAGTTGGGTCACTATGCTACTAGTTGCCCAAAGAGGAAGAAGTCCAAGAAAGGTTCCTCTAAGGAATCTGATGGTGATGCTCTAGCTTCACAATTTGAGATGGATTTCTCACTTATTTCATGCATGGTTTCATCTAGCATGGGATGTGTTTGGTACTTGGACAGTGGAGCTTCTTTCCACATCTTAGGTGACAAGACTATTTTCAACACTTTGGAGGAGAAGGATCTCCAGATACGGATCGAGATAGGCGATGATGGAAAGTACTGTGTCTCAGGTGAAGGTATGGTTGTGTTTCAGAAGGAGCATGGTTCTCCCCTCTCTCTTTCTAAGGTTATGTATGTACCAGGGCTGAAAAAGAATCTTGTGTCTATTGCTATGCTTGAGGATAAAGGCTATGATGTAGTATTTAGTTTGGGAAAGGTTTTCCTAAGGCATATCGGCACTAGACAGACCAAACAGATAGGGATTCAAGTTAAGAATCTCTATAAGTTACAGGTAGAAGACTGTGTTGCTTTGAGTTCCAAAGCAGAGGTGATGCATGGCCAAGATATTGGCAAGTTATGGCATAGGAGACTGGGCCACTTGCATCATGGGGCCTTGAAGATCATGCAGCAAATTTCTACCGGATTACCCAAGTGCAAGCTGGAGCAAGTGAGCACATGCAAAGGTTGCACTTTGGGTAAGTATGCAAAATATTCTTTTCATGATCGGGATGGTAGAGTAGGAGAAGTTCTGGAGCAAGTTCATTCAGATGTATGTGGGCCCTTCTCTACAGCCTCCATCGGAAAGCAAAGGTATTATGTTATTTTTGTTGATGATTTTTCTCGTAGATGTTGGATCTACTTCATGCAAAAGAAGGATCAAACCTTCTTGAAGTTTTGTGAGTTCAAATCTTTGGCAGAGAAAGAATCAGGGATGAAAGTAAAGGCCTTGCGAAGTGATAACAGTGGAGAGTATATTTCCCAGCAGTTTAAGGACTTCTGTGCTTCAGAAGGAATTAAACAGGAACTCACGGCACCTCATTATCCACAACAAAATGAGGTGGCTGAAAGGAAGAACAGATCTATTGTGGGCGCAACTCGATTGATGTTGCATGACCAAGGCCTACCACTTCATCTGTGGGCTGAGGCATGCAATATAGCAATATATCTTCAGAACAAAAGTCCTCATCGTATTTTGGGGATGAAGACACCTATGGAGGCTTTTTCGGGGAAGAGACTAGATGTGAGTCACTTCTGCATCTTTAGATCACCAGTCTTCTGTCACGTGACCAAAGATGCTCAGAAGAAGCTAGACCCAACAGCTGAGTTGGGAATACTTGTGGGGTACATGGATACACCTCACAACTATCGTGTGTTTCTGCCTTCCAGTCAAAGGACCGTAGTGCGCAGGGATCTGAAGTTTGATGAGCAGTGAGCCATGCAAGCATCACTTGAGAGGGAGCTCAAGTTGCATGGTGATGATGAGGACCTGTTAGTTCCTAAGGAGGAGGAGCCTCCTGATGATGCGAAGCAGCCGCATGCAGAGATTCCAGTTGTGGATATCACCACTACTGGAGAGTCTTCCATAGAGGGGCAGAAACGCTCTCAGGACGCTGACAGTTTGATGCAAGATGTGAGAGAGAATGTGGGGCAGCCATCCTCTCAGCGTAGACAAAGGACATCTCCTGATAGATACACTGTCTACATGGCCCTAGTTGGGGAGTGTGTAGCGATCGAGCCTTCTTATTTTGAGGAGGCAATGCAACAGCCAGTTTGGGTGGATGCGATGGTAGAGGAGTATGATTCTATCATGCGGAACAGTGTATGGGATGTTGTTCCTAGGCCGGGGGACAAGTCAATGGTTACTTCCCGATGGCTTTACAAGGTAAAGCAGGCAGTTGATGGTAGTATTGAGAAGCACAAGGCAAGGTTTGTTGCTCGTGGTTTCTCACAGGTTGAGGGGATTGACTATGATGAGACCTTTGCTCCTGTTGCAAGGTACTCATCGATTAGATTGATTCTAGCACTATCAGCACAGATGGGTTGGTAGATCCATCAGATGGATGTGAAGACAACATTCCTCAAAGGGGAGATTGAGGAAGAGGTATACATAGAGCAGCCAGAGGGATTTGAGACCTTAGATTGTGAGTCACATGTGTGTTGGCTCAAGAGAGCATTGTATGGGCTAAAGCAAGCACACCGTGCTTGGTATACTAGGATCGACAACTATTTCACCGGGTTGGGCTTCACCAAGAGTGAAGCGGATGCGAACCTCTACCACATCATTTTAGATGGTAAGCTATTGATTATTGTACTTTAGGTCGATGATATAATTTTGATAGGTGATGATCAGTTGATCAAGTCTTGCAAGAAGGATCTGGCAAGAGAGTTCGAGATGAAGGACATGGGCCTCATGCACTACTTTCTAGGCATGGAGGTGTGGCAGAGAGATGGGGAAGTATTTGTGTCTCAAGGCAAGTATGCCAATGAGATACTCAAGCGCTTCCACATGGATATGTGCAAGCCCATGGAGACTACTCTAGCAGGTAACTGGAGGAAGGAGGATGCTACTTCAGGTGAGGTAGTAGCTGCTACTATTTATAGGCAGCTTGTGGGTTCACTCATGTATTTGATGAACACATGACCGCATTTGTGCTTTGCAGTGAACCAGCTGAGTCAAGCTATGGTTCAACCAACCAAGTTATTTTGGAAGGCGGCAAAGCGTGTGCTGAGATATCTCAGAGGCACTACATAATATGGATTATGGTACAGGCGGACAGAGGGAATGAAGCTCCAAGGCTTCACTAATGTAGATTGGGCAAGTAGTCCATCAGACAGGAAGAGCACTTCTGGAGGCATCTTCAACCTTAGGTTAGCTGCAGTTTCTTGGTATAGCCGGAAACAAATATCAGTTGCACTTAGCACAGTGAAGGCAAAGTACATGGAAACTAGTCAGGCTGCATGTGAGGCCATCTGGATGTGGAAGATTCTAGTGGGTTTGTTTGGTTAGATGATGGATCCTACCATGATATATTGTGATAATCAGAGTTGCATTAAACTCTCTGAGAATCCAGTGTGTCATGACAGGTCCAAGCATATAGATATCCGCTATCATCATCTACGGGATTGTGTGGTCAAGAGGATCATGATGTTGCACTACATTTCGACCGAGGAACAGGATGCAGATATTTTGACAAAGGCATTGTCAAAAGGTAAGTTTGAGTTCCACAGAGACAGGATCGGGGTTGCTGATAATCCCTTTCTTGTTGAGAGGGAGTGTTGAAAAGTGGGCAACAAGAAATGCTAAATTTAGAATGTGCTAAAAATAGAATGTCTAAAAATAGTAGTTTGGCCAGTGAGGTCATTGGCCACCTTGGGTGAGAGGTGAAACTGCTAAAAATAGAAAGTTCTAAAAATAGAATTTCTGGGTCCCTTCCTATTTATAGCAGTCCCTAGTCTATCTATAGGAAGTAAAATTAATCTTGGTCTTAACAACAGTTGGAAATATTAATTAATTAATTCAGTTGAGTTAATTAGTTAAGGAAATTCGAATTTGAAGTCTTTGTGAGCATGCACATGAGTTGTCCCACTGATTGAGGAATTTATCCTTAATTTTCTCCACTAATTGAGGGAATAAGTATGAGTTCTATAATGAGAGAATCAGTTGACTTAGTTCTAACTAGTCAAGTCCAGTTAGATTATTTTAACAATTTGTTAAAATAATAAAATATAGTTTGTTAATGCTTGCATGCATGTGACAACTATTGTTTTAGATAACTGAGGATTCACTCATGGATAACTGTTGCACGTCAGTTCTATCAGAGACCTAGTTGAGATCAGATGAGGGACAATGTACTATCAGATGCTTGGATCTTCCCATGGAATATTCCTTGCATGCATGAGGAACCAGCTTCGTCAAGGATTGCATAGTTGGAACTATGGTTGACAGTAGGTATGATTTGGGGCCAATGCTCATATGTTATGAATTGGACCCCAATCAAAATTGCGTAAGGAAATAGGGGATTGATGGATGGTTGCCTACATATTGAGGAATAGTGAACCTATCATCATCATCTTTTGATTGAAGGAAGTATAGGATAGCTCTTGAGTTGATAATTTTTGTAAACAGAAGAGGATTTACACTTGATTGATAATACAACGTTGGGGGTTTTATGCTGGTGCTTTCCCCAGTGATATATCTGTGTTATGTGTGATTATTTCTCTTGATCAGTTATATGTGGTTATGGTTGATGTTGCTCATGAAATCGATTTTGATTTCGCTTAATGTTTTGTAGAAGTAGATCATGTGTTTTTCTTTAGTACATTGCATTACCAATTTTATCTACAAGTGAAATTTCTACACCTCTGTGATGGTCTACCCGTTCTCTTACATGCATCACATTCCCTACAATATGCTTTAGAATCCTTATGCAGTGTCGGCCACCACAATCCAGCGCATAGAATATTCTGTGTTGTTGATTTTCCTACGTAATTCCCTCCCGCAACTCCTCCATGAGCTTCAGTGAGAATGGTGTTCCATTCAAAATTGGGCACATAACATCTAAGTATCTCATCCAATCCCATCTTATAAAAATGGCCTGCAATTACCGAAAAGTCTATCGTGCGCACCACCAATTCTTTCTTCTGCTGACTGCTATATCCTTCTAGAGCCGTCCCCATAGTCAGAAAGTGGATACTGTCTGCAAAGTGATTATTTGCTACATGCAATTCAAAGAGATATGCATCAGGAATCCCTTCCTCTAAATTGGTAGGCTCCTCTCCAGTTTCAATGCGTGGCAGATGGTTTGGCCCGACATTCAACCTTCCTGGTTTCACAATCACCTCGAAATCATACTCCTGAAACAACCACAACCATCTGCATATTCCCCCCCCCCCCAACATAGGCTTATTAACTAAATATTTCAATGCATAATGGTTTGTGTACATCTTGAAATGTCCACCTAGCAGGTAATGCCTGAACTTCTGGAGCGCGTACACCATAGCCAACCCTTCATGCTCGGTCGTCGAGTAATTCTTTTCATCCTTAGACAACTTCCTACTCGCAAATGCTATAAGGTGATCCAATTCTCCTTCACCAACCTATGTCAGCATTGGTCCTAGCGTAATACATGAATCATCTACATGCACATGAAATTCCTTCTTCCAATCTGGGAAGACTAGGATCGATGCAGTGACTATTTTCTCCTTCAATGCATCCAGGCTCCATTGACATTCTTCATCCCAACAGAATGTAGCATCCTTTTTTAGCAGTTTCTCCATATGTGCGATAATCTACACATAACTTTTAATTAACTTCCGATAATACCCAGTGTGGCCCAGTGTTGCGTGCAACTGTTTAACACTTCTCGGAGCCTTCAAATTAATTATTACCGCGATCTTAGCAGGGTCCACCATAATTCCTTGCCAGTATACCACATGACCTAGCAAGATTCTGAAAGGGACACAAAAAAAGCATTTCTTTAGGTTTAGCGCAATCTGGTACCTTCAGCATGTATCCAACATTAAGCACAAGTTGGCTACATGTCGCTTGACTAGCCCAAACACTGTCTAATCATCAAAATGTACTTCCAAGAACTTATGAATGAATTCTTTCAATGCTGCGATGACCACATGCAAGAAGATCGTTGGTGCATTCTTAAGTCCAAAAGGCATCATTGTATACGGGAAACATCCGCACTCTATCGCGAAGGTGGTCTTACTCTTGTCTTCTGGCGCGATCTTAATCTGATGGTATCTAGAGAATCGATCAGTGAATGAATAGGCCTCCTGCCCTCCAACATTATCCAGTACCTCATCTGTGAAAGGAGTTGGAAAAGGATCATGAACATAAGAATCGTTAAGCTTCCTGAGATCTATGCAAATTCTTATTTCATCCTTCTACTTCTTCTCTTGAACGATCATTGGACTCACCCAATTAGATTCCTCCACCAGTTCAATAATAACCATTGTAAGCATCTTGTCCAACTCCAAGGGGACCTTTTCTTTATACTTGGGATTAATGCGATATAGCCTCTGCTTGATCGACTTTGTGTCCGGCTTCAAGGTAATCTTCATCACCCCCAACTCTCCTATGATACCTTTCAGGTCTGAAAATTTGGAAGAGAACAAATCCTAGTATTCGTGGAGCAACTCAGTGACCTTATCTACTATGGCATCATCCCAACAATCTCCAATCTTTGCAAATTTTGGCTCCGCTTCTATGCCAATGTTCACTTGTTTTGTCTTCAATGGTGCGGTGATGTCTGGATTCTCTATCTGTGGTCCCTCAACTTCGTGATGGCCCTCTTCCTCTAGGATATTAATATTCCTTGGATCCTCATCATCTTCTTTAGCGGTCACATTGTAGAATTCCAGTGCATGGTGCAACTGGGTGCTCCAATTTGGGTGAATCAAGTCTAAAGGATCCTATGGTATTCTGAAGATTTTTGACTTAACCTCCTACAACACTTCATCTATGCTTTCAAACCCATCCTCAAAGTTGAAGGTCATAAAAAATCCTTATCTTAAGATGTCCCACTCTGTTGTACTATAGTGGAGCCCTGTTTATAGATATCAATTCATAGGAACGATGTCCAAAGTGAGACAAAAAATGTGCACCCACTCCGGTTGCGGCTCCATTCCATAAACCTTAGTCCATTTTGCTAAATGATTGTGAAAATCATTTCTCCCATCATATTTTTCAATTAGCTGAACTTTTGGGTGACCAAACCGCAATCTCATCATTCTTCTGTACTCACACCATTTGTCAAAACTGTCTTTATGCATACCCCACCATTGTGCAGTCATAGAGCCAAATCCAGTGCTTGGAAACGATGCTTCTCTGACACTTCCATTTCAAATGCATCCAGAAATTTATCTACATCAGTTAAACCATCATAATAAGGAAAAATTATTACCTTGAATGATACATAACACATCGATTTAGTCATCATATACAATGCAGCATAGATACTTCGTGCAACCTATTCTGACAATGCTCCAATTCTTCATCTGAATCTGATGTATAGGAGCTTTCGCGGTCCCATGGAATTCATCCATTGGCTGTCGAATTAACCCAGTCTTGATCTTGCACTGTTATCTTATGGATCTGGTCCAAATCATCATTGCTTTCCTCATAATCGCAGACCGGTTCAGTCTATCATGGTCCTTCTGCAGGGTCCAATGGGATTACTACGTGGAGCAAATTCCTTTCAAATACATCATCCGTTTCTTTAAATTGATTACCCCATTCATATAAATGGCCCAATCTATTCCCAAGAGCATGGGGTATGGATTGTTATCATCAAAAATATCTATTACTTCAAAATTAGCCAACGCGCTCACTCCTTCTAGATCTACGATCACTCCATGCAATCTCCCCATAGGGATAATCTTCTGTTGATTTTCCATCCTTAGCTGAATTGGGGACCATTGTAGTGCAGGTCTCCCCATTCTTTCCTATGTCCGTTTTGGTAAAACATTTGCATCTGAGCCCAGATCCAGAATAACCTGATCCATTTCATACTCTCCTATTTGTGCGGTAAGCCTCATCTCATGCCCTGTTCTCGCCTTGTGTTTGCTTATCTTTTTTTACTGAGCAGTGTCCTTCAGGAGCACCTTCCTTACTGGCACACTTATTTATCAGTTCTTGTAGCCCCTTCACCACCTTGTTGTCCTGCAGTAGCTTCATACAAGTCTCTAGGAAAGTGGTAAGCATGGAGGGGTCAACTTCTTCAAATAGCTTGTCTTGACTTCCTCAGGTAGAGGCCTCAACGAAGCTTTTCCTTGCTTCCATGAATGTTTCCTTCATGCACTCCAGGTCAAAGCCAACTTCTTTTTCTGGAGCCTTGTGAACCCACTCACTTTCTTCAGATTGCTTTCCTTTATCATCACCATTCATCATTCTGCTTCGCAACAAAATATTCACATTGGGATCCTCATCGCAGGGCTTGGCCCCCATCATCTGTAAATTCTAGGTGGGCTATTGAGGCCGCACCTTCTTCTCCTGCATCTTAGCTATTAGTATAGGGAATTCTTCTATCACATGGTCAAACTGAGTACAATATCGTTAAGATGGGTGTGTTTCGCTTGTACATTCCCATGCGTGGTGTCCTTGCACTCCGCAATTGTAGAAAATAACTTGTCTTAGACCTCTACTAGGTCCTCCTCCTCCTCGGCCTTTTCTGTGCCCCTGATATCCTCCACGTGCTCCCCCAATGCCTTGATCCAGAGGCTGAGTTTCTGTCTACATTTGATATGCGGGCATTCTCTAAATCATTAACTCATAGCTATGGAAGTTACGCTCATCATGGCCTACCAATTTACAGAAATTACAAAATAACTGTTGGGGTTCTTGCACAATTTTTTTGCACAAATTTTTGCAGCAAGTGGCAATTATCTGTTACATGTTTTCTTGCTACTTGACAAATAGTGCACCACAACGCGGGCCTTGTACCTGGTCCTGCTGGGGCTTCCTGCCTTAGAGGCATGTGCCCTCCCCTTGCCATATAATTTGCAAAAACAAGGTAATTATCCTAATCATGCCTCTGGTTTTTACATTTTAGGCACCAAACTTCTTCATGCACCGTTGGCCGAGCCGCTTTTTCCTTCTTCAAGATTTGCAACTCCAAGCAGAGGTTCTACAACTCTACATGAATCTATTGAACTCCCAACATCACGTCCTAGATAGGGGTCTCATGTAACCTCATTGCGATCTCCAATGCTTCTGCCTTAGTCCCTATCTTTTGTTGTGATAAAGAAATCCTCAAGTGAGGTAGGAGTGCGACTATAAACCAATTGTAGTGCTGAACGTCAGTGAGATTCATATTGGTTTCACGGATTCCACACTTCAGTCTTTGATCTAGCTCCCAAGGAGTTTCACCAATCCTCATTGCAATTTCCTTGAATCCAACAAATGATTGTGATTCAGACTTAGCTCTACCGAATTCCTTGTTCAGAGAAGTCTGAGTGTCCACTAACGATGCCAATGGGTTATCTGTGTAGTACTTAATGTACCATGTCAATGTGCGATCTTGTAAAGTAGTAACCAATTGTTCCTTCTTTATATGATCATCTGTAAGATTATGTGTTGTCTATACAGCCTTCACAACGAACCAAAACTGATCCGGGTCCTCACTTCCCAAGCTCTTGAAAACGGGAAGCTTCATCATATTCGACATGTTGATGGGTGGCAGAGGTGGTGGTGGTGTGGGCGAAGGTGTATGCTATGGAGGTGAAGGTGGAGGTGGCATGGGTGGATGAGGTATTCGCAAAAAACCTTAGTTCATCAAATGTACAGTGCTTCATGGTGAGGTCTACACCGCTCCCTCGTCATCACTTGAAGGAGGTTCTATCAATGGGTTGCATTCAGGACCTACTCTCTCCTAATTTCTAAATAATCATCCACTTCGCATAGATCCAAACATCAAGGCAGTGGCATAACTCTCTTTTCACACAAGAGAATTTTAATCCAAGTATTCAAATATTTCAAATACTTACCTCACAGTCCTTTGAAAAAACGCTGCTCTGCTTCACTGTAGCTAACTGAGGTATTGACTACAAATTCTATCACAATTCCTCCCATGACTCGATCAAGCCAGTGATTGACATCAGGCCTGATCTTATCTTCAGAGGCTTCCAACCTCTGTACTAGCTCCGAGGTCCACACTATTGGACCATCAAGCCTCCACCTTCCTTAGTTGTCTGCCAGTTTAGTGATCCACTTGTATAGTTCGATCGGGAAGGTAGAAGAAGATCTTGTGTATCTCTGTGTCTAAGTATCTGTCCAACCACTATTCTTTTGTCAAGCGCGGATTTTTTTTCTTGCGCCGCGAATTCGTGGATCTTTATATCTAACCACTTTTAAATTTCTTTCTTTGTTGGATTCCAGTGATGCGACATCACACATCTCATTATGTAGATCCCGGTCCCGGCAATGAAACCATTGGTTGGCCTAGTGGGTCCTAACCCATGTTCAGAGTTAGTTGCACCAAACAATTCCCTACACTACTAGCCCTTTCGACATCAATCTGTGGAGCGTAGACTGAAGTCTCACTCGAAATAGTATGGTGGGATGCTGGAACCAAGTTTCTGCACCCAGAGATCAACGTGATGTCGTTTTATGACCTAAATCTAGCTTTGCACAGATTGATAAGACTTTATGGCTTATTGATATAACTCCTTTAGTCAGCCTCTAGACCTCTGCGAAGGTCTACGTCTGTCTTTCACGGACTCTGAATAGACGAGTCAACTACTTACACACATCAAAGATTACTCTTAACCCAGTGATTACTTAGATCCACTTAAGTGTTCATAACTTTAACATATGACAAGATAATCTTCGTGTAAATAGCTAATATTAGTTGTGTTCAAGTAACAACATAAATTGTGTAAAGTCATGCATAAATACATCATTATTTCACAAACCCATCATCTATCACAGCATAAGCGCATTCATATAAAACAGAAGTAAAGAGATAAACGTGAGAATTTCTACAATAATCTTCTTTATTAATATTTGGTTCAACTTACAAACTCAAGACTTCCCTATGCACTTAGCTGCAGGGGTCCGTGCACTCAGCTGCGGACTCTACTATGGGCCTTTGCACACACAATTGCAGAGCCTTTCTTCTTACTCTTCTTTGCTAACTCCCTAGAATTCTCCTGTAGACCAACTTCCTTACTTGCCTTAGACATCCTAAGACACACCTATTTATACAATTCATCTTCAAAAGTTGACTCAACTTACATAAAAGAGGGTAAAACTCTTTTTGGTTTTTTAATTATCTAGTGCTCCAAGACCACAATTTGTGGAGACTTTATATCTTTATACAACAAAACTTGGGCTTTTGCCCTAAAATTGACCCTAGGGGACCCCATCCCAACACAAAAAAAAGGCCCAATATGCTTAAAAATTGGCCTAAAGTTGGTTTAGATTAGGTTTAGATTAATTAAATTGTGTATTAAGGGAAACTAGTCTAAACGCGCCCTAGTTAGATTAATTTTCATTGGTGATTAATTACCTCGTTAAAAAGGGTGATCAATATTTGTAAATAAATATGTTTTATGATTTTAAAGCCAAAGTCATATGCCACAAAAATTTCTTGTAGGCAAGTGTTAAGCTTCAGGAAAAGATCAACGGTCATTGGCCTTCCCACCTAGATCAACGGCGAGAAGCCTCTTCGCACCCCCTCACCACGAAATGAGATAATGGCGAGGGTGGTGTGAAAAATGGTTTTGCCCATGTGGAACCCTCACCTTCGTGTCACTCCCTCAACACTTCACACCCCCTTGCTCCAAAACACTTACCACTATGCCCCCTCTGAAATGCACCATCCTCCTCCAATCAATCCATGCCATGTGCCCTTGCCTGATATCTCTTAACCATTCTCGTGTATCCGTTGCCGCTACTAATGCCTTCCCGTTGCTACTCTTCTTTCCTGTTAATGCATTAATTTCTTGATTAAGAAGACCAACAACGACCATCTATTGTAATGGTAGCCTAATTCATTTATAAATATCCATATCCCCAGTTACAATAGTTTCTCCTAAATATTTTCCCACTGTTTCTATTTGTTGTTCTTGTTTGCAAATTCTTTGTTCAACCGAGCCTGTGACTAGAAACATCCCCTTAGCCTACTTCTGTATTTTTCTTCCCTGCACCATTACAACTTTGTTATATCATGGCTCCTAAGAAAAAGGACAAGCCTTCTGCCAACTCCTCTGCAACTCTAGAAACCCCAAAGGCCTCTGATGCCTTGGACCTCGACCATATCCCATTAGCTGATCAATATTTTAAATTTGCAAACACTGAATGTGAATTCGACATGTTCAAATTACACAATTGGCTGAATTAGACCTACTTTGATTCTGAGGATGAAATAAACCTTTGAGAGTCCAATCTACCTTTGTAGATGTTTCCCTAGAATTATTCCTTCCTTGAGCTAGTTATTTGGTGCCAATCCAAATATAATCCCTTACAGATAACAATAGTATCTAATAATGGAGACATTCTGATAACTATTTTTGCAGAAACCACAAATGAAATGCTTCTGATTCCTCATAATAACTCCCTCATCTTTTTCTCCACTGTAGCCTTAATCAACCTATATCACATTTTGACCTTCCTTCAGAAAGCTCAAATATTTGAGATATTTCTCCCTAAAGATGCTAAGATCCCCAAGTAGAATCCTCCTTTCCTAGCATCTATGTTCCCTGAAAGAGACAATCATATAATTTCCCTTATTTCTTGCTTGTTAAGCTATCAATCAGACCAATGGGTATATGAAGCTATCCTAGGCTATCTGTCTATCTTTTCCAAAGAAAATAAGCCTACCTTCATGTATAACTATAGTCAATTTTTTGCTGAAGCTATGAATGAACAATTGATGAACCTCACTACTGAAGGAGTGTTTAAATACTCCTCTGTCCTATTTTATAAGTTTATTTTTCAATAGGGGGACAGGTTGCATATTTCTTTGCACAAGCAGGATGATCAACAAGAGGATCAAGCAATTATTCAATGCACCTCATTGATTAGAAAGAACTCAAATGAGTTCAATTTTTCAGACTTCATAGACTGTTTCATTAACTCAATTGCACAACTTCTCAGTAGTCAGAGTGAACCTAGGATCAACACAGAAATCAAAAGGATCTTGCACCTCAGTGATCAAGTCAGAACATGATACTGGTATCTTTACCACAACTACATAGAGATCTGAGTATATGGTTGCGAGTTAGCTCCATTTAAGTTACCAAAATATGTTCCAATCATAATATTCTCTTTGGAATATATCAGACAGATGATGAACATGGATGAGGTCCATTTCATCTCAAGGAAGAGGAGATCACAATTCAAGATTAAGGCACAGGTTGGATTGTTCATCTGTAACACTAGATCAACTGGTTTAGAGGCAGATGCTATATTAAAATAGATGGGTTTCAAACCCAACTTCACCTGGTCCTATGATCCATTCAACATTATTTCAAACTTAAGGGTGGAACTCAAAACCACTCCTTATAATCATACACCTAGGCCAGAGATTGAGAAGTTTAGAAATTAGGAACAATGGGAAGAGAATACTCTTCAAGAAGCAGAAGAACAGGTTTTACCTCCTTCTACTCTTCAAACTCCTACTTCCCAAACTAAGCATGAAAAAAGAAATAGGGAGAGATCATCATCACCAGTGATTGGAGAGAAGAAATTCATCCACTACCAGAAGAAACCAAGGATTGAATCAAAGGGCACTACAACAACTACTACTACTCAGGGTCAAAAGGAGACTATCATCATCAATTTGGATGATTCACAGGTTTCTGTAGGGACAAAAGTACTTGTAATTACTGCTCCTTTTTCTTCTTCTACTTCACAGAATTTGGTACAAATTACTCAGTTAGCAAGAGCAAGTTAAACAGAGGATTCAAATATTTTCACTAACTTCCTTGAAATAAAATAAAAGAATGAAGCTTTGAAAGCTAATGTTTATGCACAATTTTGGAAGCAGACTTCCACATCACAACACAGGTTGTTGACAACATTTAATAGTGAGAAGGGAAGAATGCAAATGGCCTTTCTATAGGCTCAAGTGAATTTTCCTAAAGGTTTTTCTAATTATAAGAAAAATGTATTTACATTTGATGCTAATCAGATTCATCCAATTGATCAAATGGACATGCATAGGTAGTCTGGTGAGATGATGTTATCAACCATGACCAAAACTACTATGGCATTTTCAAAGCTTAAAATTGCTTTGTCAAATGTGCAGTTACAGTTGAAGATTGAGAAAATTTCCTCTTTAGCTAAGGAAAACAGAGTTAAGTCATTGGAGGACTTAGTAATTAAAATTGGATATGACCCTACTGATGTCAAAGCTACTGAAGATATTATCAGAAATAAGAACACAAATATTGCATTATTGAGGAAACAATCGAAACTGCCTTCTACAGAGGACCCTCAGACAAAGGATATAGCTGAGAATGAAAAGCACAAGGAAGAAATGCTCAAACTGATAATTGAGCAGAATGTACAAATTAAAACTGTGGAGGAGCAGATTGAAAAATTTCATAAGGAAAAAGAGCAATTTACTCAATTAGTTATTTCTCCCATCACAGTTATCCCTATTACAGTGTCCAGAATAGCAGGGGAGTCTACATCAACCATAGGGGAATCTACATCGACAGCTGAAGATTTGAACAAACTCTCATAGGAGCTTACTCACCAGAAGCAAGAGAATGAAAGACTTCATCAAAATTTCAGAATCTAGAAGCTCATAAAATAAAGAATGATAGTTTGTATGTTGAGGAAATGTAGAAAACACACAAGTTGAACAGAAAAATTGAAGAGTTGCAGAGTCAGTCATTTATGGCTCAGACCTTGGTCAAAGCTAAGGAAAGCATATGGGAAGATATCAATCAAACCCTAACTGAAGTACGGCCCTGCATGTTGGTTAGTTGGGGCCTGACCCAGGTTCAGAGTTAATCAGCCAAACAAATCCCAGTACTACTGGCCCTTTCGACAAAAGGTCGCAGAGCGCGGACTGAGGTCTCACCCGAAGTAGTATGGGAGGGTGCTAGAACCAGGTTTCTTCATGCTAGAGATGTTTGATGAGTTCGACTAGTCTGCAGTTTGTCCTTGCGTGCAAGTTGTTTCGTGCACTTTCCTGTTCCTCGCGGCCTGATAGACTACCTTCGCGCAGCCCTACCCAAGGGCTGAGCGCCATGCTCTGCATTATTACCCAAGACCTTGCTTATATTCCAATGTTAGTTAATTATCTTTGCCTACTGGAGTGCTTTAAGTTATACTTAACAACATAAAACATTCATACAGGTGCGTGCAATAAATAAATAGTATATTTGCAAATGATATCAATCATGCATTAGCCCAAGAATAGATACACAAAATTATAACCAAACTTCTCTTTATTGATTCTTTCCACGGTTATAGACTTGACTCACCCTGTGCACTCAGCTACAGACTACTAGGCCTCTGCGCACTCAGCTGCAGAGCCTTCTCCTACTCTACGACCCAAAGACACACTTCACACTGTGACTCAATCACTCAGACTTCTCATGCTTCTATTCTCTTTCTATTGTCTCTCTCCTTTTTTACACTTAGAGCCTCACTCTATTTATACAATCCCATGGTCCATGGACCATGGGTAGGTCTATCTAGCCAACATTACATTACAAAACTAGGGCGGACAACCCTATGACTATCATAATTTCATGCCCTGTGCCCGCATTTTGCAGAGCTTTACAACAAGATTCCGTCAAAACTTGGGCTTTGAGCCCCAAAACATGCCTTGGCAGGATTCCATACCCATTAGGCCCCCAACACAAACATCGTGACTCACCCACGAGTCACTTTGTCAGCACGACGATCTTTGCACGGAGTCCCTCCAACTGCTATCGAACTGCGTGGAGGTCAACAACACACTGAGTTGTTGCTTTCTAGATCTGCTGCATATGTTGTTCCAAGACCTCTATGTCGGAACTGATTTTTTGTAGCTATGCCAGTATCCCTTGCATTTGTTTATAGTCCCGTGCCTTTGTCCAGATCCTTGGGGCATGAAGACTATGCTTCTACCGGTTAGTCAGATAGCCGGGCCACTCATGTAGGGCTTCAAGCGGCTACCATTCACTTTGCCTGGGACAGGCTCTCCATTTAGTTTGACTAGCTATATTGCACCTCCATTCGTGACCTCCTTAACAATGTATGGTCCTGGACAATGCATTCTAAACTTCTCGAGAATTTATCAAACTTACTATCATACATCAACACCAAATCATTTACCTTGAAGGTGCGCAACTTAATATGGCAATCGTGCCAGGCCTTCTCACGTTGTTTTCGCACTTGTTGATGAAAGCTAGCCAGGAACTGTTACTCCTCGAGTTCTTCCAACTGCGTGAGCCTTTTGTCTTGGGCTTTGCGATCCGTCATACCTGTGAGCATTGTTATGCACAGGCTAGGTATAATATACTCCATTGGCATGATAGCTTCCATGCCATAAACTAATCGGAAAGGTGTCTATCCCATCAGTTTCTTGCATGTTGTCCTATAAGCCCATAGTACTACAGGTACGCAGGTCCCAATCGCTCTGCTGCGTGTTGCATACTTTGGTTAGCACAATTTCTAGTATTTTGTTGAATTCTTCTACTGTCCCATTGGCTTGTGGGTGATACGATGTGCTTTTATGGTGATACACCTGGAACTCTTCTGTTAGCACGCTGATGGTTTCATTCAGTAAATGTGTATCGCAATCACTCATTAAGATTTTTGGACAACCAATCAAGTCAACACATGTTGAAACAAAAACTTTGCAGCTGTGGCAACCATGTAGTCTTTGACCAGCTGTGCTTTTGCCCAACGTGTCAGGTACTCTGTCGCGGTGATAATGTTCACACGCCCATTTTTCCCTAAGGTTTGATAGGTCCTACAAAGTTGATTTCCCATTTTTCGAAGGGATGTAGCATCATTTGTGGATTCAAACGAATCTCGTCCCTCCAGAATGGTTTACCCATCCTCTAGCATATATCACAGGTCTTATAATGGGATTTTGAATCATGGCAAAGGGTTGGCCACCACAACCCTGCACGGAGAATATTTTGTGTAGTTGCACATCCTGCATAGTGTCCTCCTGCAACGCCGCCATGTGCTTGTGCGAGGATCTAACTTTGTTCAAATTCATGTACGGACCTTCGTATTATCTCATCATTCCCCATTTTGTATAGGTGCCTCACAATGATAGAAAAATAAGCCTCGCGCACCACCAATTCCTTCTTTTGCTGGATGGATTATTCCTTCAGTGCAATCCCGGTTGTCAGAAAGTGGATTATATCTTCAAAGTACCCGTCTGCAATGTGCACAACAAAGAGATGCGCTTCAGGTAATCCTTCCTCCAAACTTGTAGGTTCCTCGCCTGTCTCAATACATGACAAGTGATTTGTTCCTGCGTTCAGGCGTCCAGGCTTTACCATGACCTCAAAGTCATATTCTTTGAACAATAATAGCCACCTGCTTATGCGCCCCCCAACACAGGCTTATTGACCAAGTATTTCAGTGTGGAATGGTCTGTATACATCTTGAAATGTCCTCCTAGCAAGTAATGCTGGTATTTTTGGAGTGCATACACCATAGCCAACCCCTCATGCTCGATTGTGGAATAGTTCTTTTCCACTTTGGACAACCTACAACTTGCAAACACGATAGGATGATCCAAGCCCTCTCCACCCTCTTGTGTGAGCACCGCACACAGTGCTATGCATGATGTGTCAACATAGACATGAAACTCCACATCCCATTTTGGGAAGACTAGGATTGGAGCGGAGGCCAATTTCTCTTTTAGTACATCTAGGCTCTTCATGCAATCATCATTCCAGTAGAGCGTGACATCCTTTTTCAATAATTTCTCCATTGGTGTAGTGATTTGGGCATAGCTTTTGATGAACTTCTTATAGTACCCCATATGTCCCAAGGTAGCGCGCAACTGTTTAACACTTTGCAGTGCTTCCAAATTCAGAATTATGGCAATCTTCGCGAGGTCTACCATTAATCCCTGTTTGCACATCACATGTCCTAATAGGTTCCCAAAGGGAACAAGGAACGTACACTTTTTAAGGTTCAGCGTGATTTGGTGTCATCAGCAAGTATCCAGCATCAAGCGTAAGCTTGCTACATGGTGCTTGACCAATCCAAATACAGTCCAATCATCTAGGTAGACCTCTAAGAATTTGTGGATATACTCTTTGAATGTTGCAACAACTATGTGCGAAAATATGGCTGGCGCGTTCTTTAACCCAAATGGAATAATGGTGTATTAAAAGCAGCTCCACTCAATCGCGAAGGTGGTCTTGCTCCTATATCTTGGCATGATTTTGATTTGGTGGTACCATGAGAATCCATCAGTAAACGAATAAGCTTCTTGCCTGCTGAAATTTTCCAATACTTCTTCTATGAACGAAGTTGGGAATGGGTTGTGCACACAAGCGTCATTCAATTTCCTGAGGTCCATGCATATTCTTATCTCACCCTTCTGCTTCTTCTCCTATACTACCATAGGGCTCACCCAATTGGATTCTTCCACTGGCTCAGTGATTCCTGTTGTGAGCTTTTTGTTTGGTTCTACACAGACCTTTTCCTTGTACTTCGGATTCAAGTGGCAAGGCCTCTTCTTAACTAGCTTCGTGTCGGGTTTTAGGGTGATCTTCATCATTCCTAAATCGCCAATGATCCCCTTTAAGTTCATGATCTTGGTTGGGAATAATTCTTGGTATTCGCGGAGTAACTCAACGACCTTATCCACTGTGGCATCATCCTAGTAGTCGTCGAGCATTACATACTTTGGTTCAGCCTCCGTACTAATGTTTACCTGCTTTGTTTCTACCGGCACTGTAATGTCAGGGTCTTCAATCAATGTCACTTGAACCTCACGATAGCCTTCAACTTCTGGAATGTTAACTTTGCATGGATCTTCATCATCTTCTTCAATGTTTACATTGTAACACTCCAACTCGTAGCTCAGCTGGGTCACCCATTCAGGCTGAAGCACTTCCATTGGCTCCTGGGGCATTTTAAAGATAACTTCTTTTACTACTTGTAGTGCATCATTAACATTATCCCACCAACAATCCTCAAATGTGAAGGTTAACAAGAATCCTTCGCGTAGGACATCCCATTCATTCATGCCATGGCCGAGCTCCGTCTCTATATACCAATTCATGGGTATAATATCCAGGGTGTGACAAAACAGGTGCACCCACTCATGTTGTGGTTCTTCCCCATAGATCTTTGTCCATTTTGCAAGGTGCATACGTGGATCATCGCATCCGTCATACTTGTCTTTCAATCGCATTTGAGGCTTCCCAAATCGTAAGCACATCATCCTCCTACATTCGCGCCAGTCCTCAAAACTTCTTTGGTGTGTACCCCACCATATTGTGGGTGTAGCTCTCAGTGCCCATTTTAGAGTGTCGAAATGTTGTTGTTCCGACACTTCTTTTTCGAATTTTTTCAGGAACTCCTCCACTTCACCTAACCCATCGTACGTAGGCAGATCTCTTACCTCTATTGCTACGCAGTGCAGCGACCTTGTCATCATGTTACAGTTGAGCATGGTTACCTTATGTAACCAGTTCTGCCATCATTCTATCTCTTCATCAAAATCTGATGTGTAGGAGCTTTCGTGCTCCCAAGATATTCAACCATCCACGGTTATCTTATAGATGCACTCTATATCATCATCGTTGTCGTAGTTGTGCACTGGCTCTATGTAGTGTGATCCTTCCAGAAGGTCTAAAGGTACCACTACGCGCAGTGATTTTTTCTCAAAAATCATCTTGCGCTTCTTTAGATTTATCACTCCATTCATATCAGTGGATCAATCTATTCCCAGTAGTGCGGGATAGGGATTACTGTCATCAACAATCTCTATTACTTTGAAATCTGCTAGCGCGCTCACACCTTTAATATCAACTGTGATTCCTTACAATCTTCCCATAGGTAGGATCTTTTGCTGGTTCGCCATTCATAGTTGGATAGGAACCCATTGCAGCACAGGCCTACCCATGCGCTCCCATGTCTGCTTTGGCAAGATGTTTGCGTCCGATCTTAGATCCAAAATCACTTGATCCATTTCATATTCCCCGATCTGCATAGTTAATCTCATCTCCCTTCTTGTTCGTGCCGTGTGCTTCCCGAGCTTCCGGACTACATGCAGTTCGCCTGGTGTGGTTCCAGCACATCTAGTGATGAGTTCTTGCAGCCCCTTCATAGCTTTCCTGTTGCGCAGTAGCTTCATGCATGTCACCATGAATGTAGTGAGCATCGATGGGTCCATTTCTGGCTCTAGTCTATCTTTACTTCTTGAAGTGAGGCATTCACGAAACTCCTCTTAGCTTCCATGAATGTCTCCTTAGCATGCTCCAAATCAAGTTCTGGTTCGTTTGTTGGAGCCTTGTAAACCCAGGTACTCTCTTCGGGCTACTTGCCTTTGTCATCCCTGTGATGCAGGTAAAGTTTCCTCTGCGAACAGAGGCAACCCCTCTAGCCCTAGAGTGGGTCTAGTCACAGTAAGACAAATACAACAACTAATTTCCTTAAATAGTCATCATTGAAAGAGCCTACCTTATCTCGGTGTTCGATGTAGTCTTCATTACACTGCTCCAGCTATCGTTCCCTTCTCCTTGATGAGTGATTCACCTAAAACAACATGAGAGAACAACGAAACACATAATAGAGCACAACAATGAACTATTTACTTATAGAGTCAAGGAACCATAAGCTAACAAATATATTTCATACAAGATATAGGAAACATCCGTTGATTGTATTAATATGAGCAAAAGTAAATCTTACAACCATGCCTTGACATCGCAAACTTCCTTGAAGGGTCCAATCAGTATGTCTCCACAAGCATTCACTCTCAAAAGGTCTCTGAAAAAGGCTTATAACTCTCTCTCTCTCACCCAAAATCACTAGTGTAAGGCTAAGGTAATCCACAACCAATTGCTAATCTATCAGCAATTCACACTGCAAACTATCAATCCAGCACCAAGAACTAGCTAATTTGCTCACTACCAAAAACTAGCAGATCATAGCAACGGGGAATGCTTTTATAAGAGGAGGAGCCTCCATAGATGAGGGAGAGGGAGATTATATTCAAGGGATGTTTCTCAAAAGGCGAAACCACCATCTCAAATAAGGAAAGGTGAACTTCCTTGACCCAACAACCAATTCCAGAACCATCCAGAAGCATTCTGTTAAAACTAATTCGCCATATCTGGGTCGTTGTGAGTCAAACACTAGGACTTAGAGATAATGTCACAAAGCCACAGTGTATTCAGAGCTATCGTCACAAGCAGGATACTGATGACTTGTGACAATCTCTGAAATCTGACCGTCGCTGAGAACAAATGTACCCCTATGACGGTGTCGCGACGTTCTAGTTCATTCCAGGAAATCGTCGCAGGCAGAATGAGGTTGTCTTGCAACGATCTTGAAACATGGGTAAAAAGGGTCAATCTTCAGGATTAAAGAGCATTGTTAATCTTCTTGAATGATTAGGAAGGTGTGGACACATTTGTTTGAGGTATGACACAGAGAAGATGTCGTTCAGGGACTAACCTTATCCGAGATCAGGGGATACGGGGCCAGTGACAAATTACTGTGTAACAGATGCCCCCTAAAGCATGAAGGCCGAGAGAGTGGGAGGGGTGAAATGCTTTATGAAACCATAACTGAATCGGAACACCATCATGGAGAACCTGCAGACCTAAGTACAACTGATATCTCTGATAGTGAAAGAAATACATGTAGTCTAGGTATGGGTGCAACCATCCAAAGGACAAATAAAATTGGTCTATGGTATGGACGTAGCCACCTAGTCCATAAGACCATATGACAATATAGGTATGGTCACAGCCATCCAGAAGGACTCAGGTATGGTCGCAGCCATCCAATCAAAGAGTCATGTATACAATCACCAACCAATCCACGCAACTTGAACTTATGTAATCTCAGTCCGGGGTCTTGAATCCAACTTGTCCATCGTACAATTTCTAATATGCGAATAAATGTGTTGAAGTCGAGCATACTAGAAAATCACTTGATTACTGGCCAATGATGTGAACCATTAACAAGTGCGAGAGAGACCACCAGTGATGTCAATGGTCCTCAAGGTACTGCTAGTACAATCCACAAAGTGTGAAGAATGAGTTGAAGTCGAACACTTGTGAAATCACTTTATCGAAGACCAATAATGCAAGTCTATCATCGAGCGCGAAGAACTTTCCATTGAGGCATGCAAGCTCCAAGGTACCCGAAAGGAGTCTCTAGATCAACTTCCTGGATAATGAGTTGATGTCGACAGGAAGCGATCTGTCGTAGGAGGGCCATAATGTTTCCCACATCAACAACACAAGACAAGGAACAAGATGAAGATGGATGAAACAGAGAGTCAGAGGGGTAGGTAAGGGTGCAAACTGTAGAAGGATTAAGCCCTTGAACATATTGGCGACATGACTCCAGAATGCAGCAACACTTTGGTACCAAGGGATCGAAGGTCATACAGAGACAACAAAGATCAAATGGAATGAGGAAAAAAGACAAGCCCAAACCCCGGAAGGCCAATGACAATGTGAGGATATCCCAAACCTGGCGAGAAGAAAAGTGTCGATGTTCAAGAGCGACTAGCTGTCATAGGTAATCAACATAATATTTCCAAAAAAAATAATTCCCCCACCATTGCTGGTGAGTACCCCAATTATTTTTGAAACACAAGCTTGAAGGGGATAGCATATGCTTGCAATATAAGTTTGTCCTTCGAACAAATCCAAACTAGTGAAGTTTTAATGAGCCCTAGGGAGGAGAAGCTCGAGTCTCATCATGGTGACGAGTCCATCATCAGGGTTTAATGAGTTCGACATAGGTAAAACTTAGAGTCTTTTTCATGTTTAGAGAGTTTGAAAAAGACATAGAAAAGAAAATTCCAAAGGGGCCATTTTCGTATATTTGTGTCTCTCGAGCCCGAAAAGGTAGAAAACAATACTAGAGAGAACCTATTAACCATGATAGATCAACGTATACCTTTTTCGTAAGTAAACTATCCTAGTCCGTAAAAGGGGTAAACTTATACTGGGTAGATGACGCTTCGCAGCCTTTAACGAGTTCAAAGCGACAAGAACTCAACAATCTTTTCGTTTTAAAAAAGGGTCAGAAAAGAGCTTGAAAGTGGACCCCCCATTTTATTTCCTTTACGAGTCAAAAATGGAAAAATACTCGACAATATTTTCAGCTTTTACGAGTCAGAAAAGAGCTTAAAGGTGACTCATCCTAGAGGAACGAGTGGTATAAAGGGTAGCAACTGGTTCTGGCAATGGTGGAACTGCTCAAAACATGTAATGGTCAAGAGGCTGGCTAATAAAACCACTTATCACTGCGGTCCCTCAGGAAAGGACAAACAACCAAGTGAAAGCACATGATCAACCAAAGAGATGGTGGCAATGTATTGAAACAAATAAGGCTCATCTTGTAGAATTTAGCTGATAAAAACGACAATCACAAGATGTAAATTGGATGTAGGTTCATTTTTACACAAGCTCGAACCATGGAGAACTCTGCTTGGATTTGGTTTCATGTTTACACAAGATTGAAATGAAAAACTATTCTTGAATAAGTTTCGCATGCCCCTAACATAATGATTCAATCGAGGTACATGCCCCCCAAGCTTCATTGCATTCAACTAGGTGGATGTAATGAAGGTTCACTTTCGAGATCCAGGAAAGACTCGACTAGGATTTTATGAGATCTCAATCAAAGACTCAATTGGGAAAAGGGAGTTGTTTCATGTTTTAACGAGGTTGACACAGTGAAAGAACTATCCCGAAGACATTTGTTTCATTTTTTAACGAGGTTGAAACAAGATCAAGAACTCTCCTCAAGACCCTTCTTTCATTATTTAATCGACACAAGACAAAAACTATGCTCATCACTCCTTGTTTAATTTTTTAATGAGGTTGAAATAGGAACAACCTATCCTCAGGACTCCTTGTTTCATTTTTTAACGAGGTTGACACAAGATCACGAAAACTATACTCAGGATTCGTTGTTTCATTTTTTAACAAGGTTGACACAAGATCACGAAAACTATCCTCAAGACTCCTTTTTTCTAATGGACCAAATAAGGACATGGCTCCCAAGAGTCTTCACTAGATGGAAGAATAATGCTCAGGGAGGAATACATGTCATCAGGTACCAAAAATAGATTGGGTCCCAATGCCCCCAGTACATGATGTACTAGATCATCTACGTGATCATCCATGGAGGCAGAATGGGTAGCGACATAATTGACCTGTGGTGGGGAAGGTACTGCTGGAAAACAAGAGCCGACAGAAGATGACGGTGACGAAGGAGGTACTTGGTGACTAAATAATGACAATTGATCTATAGCCACAATTCTTCTATCACGTGGAAAACAAACCACACAGAGAAGTGAAGAAACGATAGCTCCCATGACATAAATATAGCCACTGCCAAGGAGGAGATTGAAATCCAATGCACCTTGGATGACCTTCACGTCTATATAGATGGTTTTACCTCCCAAAGTAATAGGGAACTTTGGAAGGATCCCTAAAGGTTGACTGGTTCCTCTGTCGAAAGCTAATAGATTTGACGTGATGGGCACAAGTTGTGGGGAGCCCGAGGCTTGCCAAGTAGTGGAAGGCATGAGGGTAATAAACGCACCTTTATCCAAGAGAGTGTTAGGTACTGCTTTATTATAGGCATGTACTGTAATCTGGAAAGGCACATAAGATGGGAGGTGGAAAGTAGTCAAGTGACTCCAATTGAAGGAAACAACAAAACTACTTGGTGGGGGTATTGTATGATTGCCCCCATGCTCTACAGGAATCGAAGAAGGACTTTCGTGATCAGCCGGGACAAGAGGGTCACTCTGTGATTTAGGAGAATCTAACGAGACGAGAAGAACATGAGAAATATGATCATTATGCTCTTCTGGAACAGAGTGAACAACTGGTGGTGAAACCAAGTCGACACTCTTTTCGACCAATGGTTGGTCAGAAACAGACATAACACAGCTAGGCTCAGGAAGAGCAGGATGGACAAGAGATGAATCCAAGTCAATCTCTTTGTCAACCGAGAGAGGGTTAGAAGAAAGCCTCTGATAACCAACTAGAAGTTGGGGTGAAGGGGCTGTAAGATTTTCCAAAACGACGGAAGCTTTATCCATGAGCGGACAAAGGTGAAGGAGATGGTTGCCTTCACATAACCTACAGGGGAATCTAATCTTCCCTTTCTTCTTACCACTACCATTTGAGGGTGTAACATCAACACGAGCTATAGAGGGCGACGAGGGACAAGCCAGATCATGAGACCATACTTCTAAGATCCTAGGAATACTAGGACAATCACAAAGAAAATGGTCACCCTTGCACAACTTACAAGGAAATTTAACCTTCCACGGAGGATCAGAAGGTTTTCTGACCAGAGATGCACGCAGAGCAATAGTTGCATGGGTGGCCTCGCACTTATCTAACTTCTTATTCTTCTTCGTCTTCCTCTTATTCTTCTTAGCCCCCTGGTTACTGGATGTGGAACTTTCACCAAGCAAAGTAGGAGAGGAGGAGGAAGAAATAGGGGAAGAAGGCGAAGGCTTAACCCTAGAATCATCTTGACGTGATTCAAATGAAGGAGACGGTGGAATAGGAGTTAGGATGTTTGGGACCACTGAGGTTGAAAACAACCAAACAGGTAGACCAATGGTTAACCCAGGCAGGGACAACGTTGCCATGTACAGAGCACCAGCATTTCCAAAATAAGGAAAAGGACGAGGATTCCCATCTGGGTGGAGACCTTAACTGGTAGAATCTAGGAATGTTGCCATTGGGATCAACCTTGAAAGGAACTCTAACTGTAACCAAGGATATTTCGTGGGCATTTAATTTGACGACATTGAAACAAAACTTGGCCTTTTCATATTTTAAGAGTCAAGGAAAGGACGAAAGATGACTCTAACGCTTTCGAAGCTTAATGAGCCTAAAAGGACAAGTGCTCAGATGATCCTTTTACTTTTAAAGAGTCAAAAAGGAATGAAAGTGATTGCTCTGGAGTACTAGACAAGAGGTTTATCAGACAAATTGCAAAACAACACATACACCTTGGTTATCAAATGAAAGAGAAATGACCAAGGACTTTCTGTATGGCAGTCAATCTTCTCGAACGCTATGTTCGGTGCGTTACGATTCATAAGGTGGTAGACTTGGCTTCCTATGGATAATAGGATGATAATCTAGTGGGGTCTCCCAATATATACTAGACGGTACAGGGAGCACAAATCCATACTAGTACTTATTGAATCACAAAAGCAGGAATCACCCAACTTTAGTGATAACAATAGCAACTAGGTTTAACGACGCCAGAACACATCTCTAGCCTACACCTCTAGATATGTGTGTGTTAAGTTCCAATGCATTTTTAAGTTAATTCAATAGATTTTAACGGTTAATCTTGAATTAAGTCTTGGTTTCAAGGCCCTACCATATGTATTTCAACAATTCCCAGGATGCAACTACAATGAGTAAAAAACCATTCCTTTCGATGAACAACTACCTAAATGAGGGTAAGGAGTTCATTTCCAAGCGAACAAAAATGATAACAAGCAAGTGCAAAAACAACAGTGCATGCAAGCAGTCCAATCACTAGGAAACACGATGCATCAATTCACTTATCTCACAACTACTAATGAAAGATTTGAACTTTGCTTTCTAATTTCTCAATCATGAAAAATTCACTAATGCAAATGCGCTTTCACTTTCGTATGCTGTATGAATGCAATATTTTTGATTTTTTGGGATTTAATGAAAAATAAGAAAATGCAAGCCTGACTGATCCAAACAAATGTAATCTATGTTTGATAGTGCGGAAATCAAATCGACATGAGAAACTGGTTCGATAACCAAACACTATAGATTAATCAGAAATAAGACAAGCAGTAGAACAGCTTCAAACAAAGCAATCAGATGGTTGTTGGTGAATATTGGAAGGACAAGCAACCCAAACAAATGACTTCTTGATGAAACCTTAAAAAGATTTAGGTCACACAACCTGAAAACTCAACACTCAGACAAATGAAACCAAGGAGAAAGTGCCTTAACAAACATAGTCAAAACAAGTTTGATAAGATACAAGAGACAACATGGGACAAGCAATACAGGCTGATTCAGGAGGTAAGGCTGTGAAAAACAACCTTACAGGAATCATCGCAAGGGTTAACTAGAAACTTGAGATGAAAGCCAAATCATCGCAGGCACAAATCTAGCAACTGAGTGATGTCATCGCAAAAGTACACTTGTCTTCGGCGACGGTCTGATTCCAAGAATTGTCGGAAATGTATGATGAGATATCTGTGATGTACAACTTAATCAAAGAGGACATGCACAACTTGTCACAACTGTTAAGAGCTAAATAGCGAAGATCTCAATTAAGAGGCAAAACAAAGTAAAAACACATGAAAGACACCAGACTAATCTCTCAGACAGTGAGAGGGACTATCAGATTTACTCAAGTAACCCAGAACACTCATGGCTTAGTCCCAAAACCAAGAGACACTATGTAATTCAATAAAAAACAAATCAAGAGCAAAACAAGAGACAACACACAAAGGACTCCCCAGTGGAGTCACCAACTTGTGATGTAGGTAAAGTTTCCTCTACGGACAAAGGCAAATATAGCAACTAATTTCCTTAAATAGTCATCATTGAAAGAGCCTACCTTATGCCAGTATTCAATGTAGTCTTCGTTACGCTGCTCCAATTATCGTTCCCTTCTCCATGATGAGTGATTCACCTGAAACAACATAAGAGAAAAACAAAACACATAATAGAGCATAGCAATGAACTATTTACTTACAGAGTCAAGGAACCATAAGCTATCAAATATATTTCATACAAGTTATAGGAAACAATCGTTGATTGTATTAATATGAGCAAAAGTAAAGCTTACAACCATGCCTTGATGTCGCTTCCTTGAAGGGTCCAATTAGTATGTCTCCACAAGCATTCACTCTCAAAAGGTCTCCCAAAAAGGCTTATAACTCTCTCTCTCACCCAAAAGAACTAGTACAAGGCTAAAGCAATCCACAATCAATTTCTAATCTATCAACAACTCACACTGCAAACTATCAATCCAACACCAAGAACTAGCTAATTTGCTCACTACCAAAAACTAGTTAATCATAGCAATGGGGAATCCTTTTATAAGAGGAGGATCCTCCCTAGATGAGGGAGAGGGAGCTTATCTTCAAGGAAGGCTTCTCAAAAGGCGGAACCACCATCTCAAATGAGGAAAGGCAAGCTTCTTGACCCAACAACCAGTTCTAGAACCACCCAGAAGCATTATGTTTGAACTAATTTGCCATATCTGGGTAGTCGTGAGTCAAACACTAGGACTCAGAGATGACGTCGCGAAGCCACAGTGTATTTAGAGCTATCGTTGCAAGCAAGATACTGATGACTTGCGATGACCTCTGAAATCCAACCGTCACTGAGAATAGATGTACCCCTGCGATGGTGTTGCAATGTTCTAGTTCATTCCAGGAAATCGTTGTAGGCAATACGAGGTTGTCTTTCGACGATCTTGAAAGATGGGTAAAAAGGGTCAATATTCAAGATTAAAGAGCATTGTTAATCTTCTTGAATGATTAGGAAGGTTTGGACACATTTGTTTGAGGTATGACACAGAGGAGATGTCATTCAGGGACTGACCTTATTCGAGATCAGGGGATACAGGGCTAGTGAGAAATTACTTTGTCACAATCCCTTGTCATGATACCACTTTGGAGCACAATATTTACATTCAGGTCTTCCTCCCACGGCTCAGACCTGATCATTTGTAGGTTCTGAGTCGAGGGAGGTTGGAGGCTCCTTTATCACACAACCTTACTATCAGTGTGGGACAGTCCTCTATCTCATGATCAAACTGCATACAATATAAGCATGATGGTCTCGTTGGATTTGTACAATCGTAAGAATAATGCCCTGGTCCTCCGCAATTGTAACATATCAACTGTCCTTGACCTCTTCGTGGTCCCATTCCACCTCGACCTCATCCGCACCCCTAAAATCTGGTTCGCACCATCCTTGTGTTCTGGTCAAGGGCCTTGTTTCAGCCTGAACTCTGTAGGTAGGAGTCCGATCCATCATCAATTCATAACTTCTACAGGTGCGCTTATCATGGCCTACTGACCTGCAAAAATTACATAACAACTACTGGGAATTCTGCATATACTTCTGTAATAGATGGTAGTTATTTGTAGCATGTTTCCCTCCTATTTGAAAAATTTCACACCACAATGTAGGTGTCGTGCTTGGTCCTACTTGTGCTTCTGGTCTCAATGGAATTGGTCCTCCTCCCATGAGGTAATTCACAAACACCAGACAATGGTCCTTGTCATTTCCCTGGCCCTTGCACTTTACGCACCATACCTCGTAACACACTTCTGGATGGACCGTCCTGTCTTGTTTCAAACTCTGCATCTTAAGGCACAAGTTCTTCAACTGCGCATGAATATACTAGAATCCTAGGTTAGGATCTTGTATCAGAGTCTTGTGCAATCTCATTGCGACCTCCAAAGCTTCAACCTGAGTAGTTAGCCTTTGTTGCGACATCACATTCTGTAGATGCAATGTTAACGAGGCCACAAACCATTCGCAGTGTTGCCCGTCTGTTAAGGTTATGTTCGCTTCATAAATTGTGCACTTTAGTCTTTGATCTAGCTCCCACAAGGTTTCACCTGGTAGCATTGTGATTTCCTTGAATCCAATGATTGACTATGCCTCTGATTTTGGTTTGCTAAATTCCTTGTTTAGCACAGCTTGGATATCTGCTATCCCTACATTCAGATTATCATTGGAATGCTTAATGTACCAGGTCAGTGCACGATCCTGGAGAGTGCTGACCAACGTTGCCTTCTTTATATTATTGTCCATGACACCCTGTGCTTCCCATACAGCTTTTATCACGGACCAAAACTTGTCCGGATCCTCATTCCCTACTCCCTTGAACATGGTAGCTTTATCGTGCTGGCCATACTGGTTCACAGTGTTGGCAGAGGTGGTATGGGTGAAGTCGGGGGTGAATATGTTGAAACTAGTGGTGGTGTGGGTGGGGGTGGTATGTGCAGAATTCTCTACTTTATCAGATTGATCACACTTCTTGGAGAAACCTTCGTGAGCTCTTCTTCGCCTTCGTGTGGAGGTGAAATCAATGGGCTAGTTTCTAGTTCTGTGCTACCTTCATTTCTGTAGATCCTCCCACTCCGCATAGCCCCAAACATCAATTTATCCGCATAACCCACTTTTCACACAATAGCATTTTAATCCAAGTGTTCAAATATTTAATGTACTTACCTCACGGTCCCTTGAGGAAGCATCATTCTCCCTCGCTATAGCTAACTGAAGTATCTCCTACAAATTTAGTGATGAATCCTCCTATGATTTGATCCAGCCAATGATCGACAGTGTGTGTGATCTTATCTTCCGATGCTTCCAGTCTACGCACCTATTCCAGAGTCCACACAATAGGTTTGTCGAGTTTACACCTTCCTTGGCTATCTACTAGCCTCGTGATCCACTTGTACAACTCAGTGGGGAAGGATGCAAAGAAAATTTCATGAATTTCCGTATATAAGTAGCAATCTAACCACTCTTCCTTTAATAGTCGTGATTCCTATTTTCCTGCTCCACGAACTCATGAATCTTTCTGTCCAACCACTCTTCAATTCCTTTCTTTGTTGGATTCCAGTGATACGACATCAAAAATATCTATGCAGATCCTGGTCCCAGCGACGGAACCTTTTATTGGAATGTTGGGGCCTAACCCAAGTTTGGAGTTAATTAGCCAAACAAATCCCTGTACTACTAGCCCTTTCGGTAACAGTCCGTAGAGCGTGGACTGAGGTCTCATGCGAAGTAGTATGGGAGGGTGCTAGAACCAGGTTTCCACACCTTGGAGATTTCTGATGAGTTCGACTTGTTCGTGGTTTTTCCCTACACACAGGTTGCTTCGTGCACTTTCCTGTTCCTCACGACCTAATAGACTGCCTTCACGCAACCCTACCCAAGGGCTGAGTGCCACACTTTGCATTATTACCCAAGACCTTGCTTATATTCCAATGTTAGTTAATTATCTTTTCCTACTGGAGTGCTTTAAGTTATACTTAACAACATAAAACATTCATACAGGTGCGCGCAGTAAATAAATACTATATTTTCAAATGATATCAATCATGCATTAGCCTAAGAACAAATACACAGAATTATAACCAAACTTCTTTTTATTGATTCTTTCCACGGTTACAAACTCGACTCACCCTGTGCACTCAGCTGCAGGGGTCTGCGCACTCAGTTATGGACTACTAGGCCTTTGCGCACTCAGTTGCAGAGCCTTCTCCTACTCTACGACCCAAAGACACCACACTGCGACTCAATCACTCAAACTTCTCATGCTTCTATTCTCTTTCTATTGTCTCTCTCCTTTTTTACACTTAGAGCCTCACTTTATTTATACAATCCCATGGTCCGCAGACCATGGGTAGGTCTATCCAGCCAACATTACATTACAAAACTAGGGCAGACAACCTTGTGACTCTATCATACTTTCGCACCCCATGCCCACGATTCGTGGATCTTTACAACATGATTCGGTCAAAACTTGGGCTTTGAGCCCCAGAACATGCCTTGGGGGGATTCCATGCACAACACTCCATTCAGATCATTTTTTAGCAGCAGGAACTCATAAACAGATGTCAGGTGGCCATTGATCAAGTGAAGCAGCTTCTTAAAGATAAACCAAGTGAGGCTGCAGACATGATCAGAGTTCTTAACTCAAAAACTATGGTCGAGTTGGAGCAAATTCAAATTCTGGATAGAATAGAAACCATCTTGGAAATCAAGAAGGTGTTGCAGAAAAAGAACTTGATGACTTAGTTGGAAACTAAGTGTCAAACCTTGAATACCTCTATCCAAAGGTTTCATTTTAAATGTAATTTACTAAATCAGAGAGGATTGCCAAGATTAGTGGCCCTAAATGATAGGATGATTAGTTTGGAAGAATATTGTTAGAAGCTTTATACCATAGCCACTGATAAATCAAAATTTGCAAGTATAAAGGGGCATATCACAAGGAAAAAATCATTAGAAGCTTTAGATTTTTATTTGACTATTAAGCATGAAATTAAACAACTTTTTGTAAATAAGCCCACTTTTGAGAAATACACCGAAGTTAATGAAGTTTATAGAAAATTGGTAAATCTTGCCATACCAAGTGAAGACTGATGGGATCAATTGTGTGAAGTTATTAAGTAACTTTCATCAACAACTGAAGGAAAACTGGGCAACACTTTTTGGGGACCACACCATCAACAAATTCCTAAATCATAGTGAAAACACTTAGCAATTTTGAAATTCCTACAATTTTGAACTATTTTTTGTAATTTTGTTTTGAAAATTTCTACTAGAACTTTTTGTATAAATAATGCATCCTTCGATTTATTAAAGGTTTAACCCTTGGATGAGCTTTGTGAACAAAATTGTAATCCAGCTAGAGATTTTCCAAGTTTATGAAAGGATTTTGAATTTGCCTTCTATAGTTCTATCTTCTTGTAAGTTTTCATATGTGCTTATTTCATAATGTATTTCTTCATATATTCAAGTCTTTATGCAGAGATCTGAGTAAGATCATACTGAGTATTAGTCAGTCTTAAATCCCCTATGAAGTTATCAGCAATAACTAGGGACTAGCTTATAAGACTATTTGTTATTATAAACTCCCCTATATCAATTAATTGTCACACAAATCTACATTCGTTTGAATATATTTTGTTCTACAGGAAATGTTGTTTGCCTATATTCTTTTCTTACAACCAATCAAATATTATGCTTGAATATTTAGCAAGTTATACCATCACATATTTTTCTATTCATTCACTTTAAAGCAATTTAACTATAGCTAGACAAATAACAACCCTTTCATCTAGCTTAGTAATTGTTAAGGCTTAAGCACTTGTTTTCAATAATTCATATCATTTGTCATCCATAAAATTTAAAACAAACAAAATATTTTAGATGCTCTGGCATGAATAACTGACCTAGAGTCATCTCAGAGGACAACAGGTTGCATAACATTTAGTATCAGAGCTTTAGATTCCAGGGTTCTGCTTCTTCAAACAGATCATCTTGGAATTTCCGCTATAAAGTTTTTCTACGAGGCTTAAGAAGATTAAATTTCTACAATATGGAGCTGAAATCTTGATGAACTTCATGTACAAATTTTAGATCTTGGTTCGCTATATTTTCTGATATATCATCTGGGTAAGTTAGGGATTTTACAGGTTCTAGAATTCCATCTCAAGCGGGTGACCTAAGGAAAATCGTCATAACTTTCATTTCAAAAATCGAATTTGAATTATGTAAAAAATGTCTGAAAATTCACGAACTCTAGTTTTTTTTGTAGAAATTTTAGGGCCGAATGTTGAAACAATGACGTGTGGCATCTTGTACAACTTCACTTTACTAAACTAGTCCATAATCAGGTCATTGTTGGAGATATGGCATAACTATATATTGAAGAATCCAATATTGGTCTGACTTGTGGCATTGGCAAGAATATTCATAGCACTACCACAAGACCAAATTTCATATCTTGAAGATCTGAAATTACTGAGTTACAACCGTTTCAAGATCGAGCTCCTAAAAGCAATAAAAAGGTGTGTATTTGTTTTTAAATTGCATAATTTTTGTTTCAAAAATAAGTTTTATAGTGATTCCAAGGGAATATTGAAGAAAAAATATCAGTATTGTGTTCTAAAATTCCTCCTAAACAAAAGAATTATACACCCATTAAGCCCTGAGAAAGCTCTACTATGACACATGAAGAGGAAGAATTGCAACATGATATATCAAAATTACGGGACCAAGTGCAACAAATTTCACTCTCATAAAGATCAATGAAAGATGACATGGATGGTTTAAAAGCATAAAAAAAATGTGACATGGATCGTTTAAAAGGTGACATGGATTCTTTAAAAGGCAGCATGGATGCTTTAAAAGGCGACAAGAATGGTTTAAAAGAAGACATGGAAGGTTTGACAGAAGGTTTGACAGAAGGTTTGACAAAGTTGTTGCAAGAAAGGCTTCCCAGTGGTGACAAGGTAATCCATGAAAATCATGATGAGGACAAAAGGAATATGAATAATGATTTTATAGACTCCAATGTGGGGTTTAAGAACCACCACATACCAAATATAGATATGAGGAATTTTGATGGCAAGGATTCAATAACATGGATACTGCATATGTAGCAATATTTTGATCTAAATTATGTGCGACACACACTAAAGGTACACATTGCATCTTTATATTTATAACCCAATCAATTTGTATGGTATCGATGGATTTGTTCTTGTAAACCACTTGTCACTTGGTCAATTTTTTCGGAGGAAATGATAGCACATTATGAGGATACACAGAGAAACACCTTCTTTAGCCAATTGATAAATCTCAAACAAAAGGGTTCAATGGTGAAGCACATCGAGGACTTCCAAAAATTGAATATTAGGGTAACTAATATTCCAAAGGAGCATAGGATTGATGTATTCATAGGGAATTTGAAGGATAACATCTAACATTAGGTTTTCATTTGGGAGCCTGATTCATTGGAAAAGGAATTCAGGGTGTTAAGAAAAGTTGAAAGCAAAACTATGGCAAAAAGGAATTCTACCACTCACAATTCTAAATATGGAAGTGTTGCTGCTCCTAGCCTTCCACAAACTACAAGGTTGAAACCACAAAAATTGGAGGAAAAAGGAGAAAAGGGAATTGTTACAATTGTGATATAAAATACACTAAAGGTCATAAGTGTATTGAGAAGAAATTATTCTACATAGATTGTGAAGAGGAGTAAGAAAAGGAACAAGAAACATTAGAAGAGGAGGATATACACCAAGAACCAACCCCAGAGAAAGAAGAACTGAATTTTAACATATCTTTCAATGCATTGGCATGAATTACCACTCCTCAAACTCTCAAGATATAAGGATATATCAAGAAGAAAAAGGTAATAATATTGATTGATTCATGTAGTACTCATAATTTGATTCATTGTAACATAACCAAAGAATTGAATTTCTTCCTACATTCAACACCTGAGTGTCAAGTGATGGTGGCAAATGGAGGAACTACAAATTTCTCTGAAAAGTTCCATAATATCAAGCTAGCCATGGGGTAATATGTATTGAATAGTCCAATGATTTTCATTCCAATGGGTGGTGCTGATGTTGTACTAGGAGTCCAATGGTTATAATCTTTAGGGACAATAGCTTTTAATTTTCAAGAACTTTTCTTGAATTGTTTTTGGGAAGGAAAGGAGGTTGAATGAAGGGGTATCGTGGGGAAACCAAGAAAGATAACCACCTCTAATGGCATGAAAAACATTTTGAAGAAATAACAACGAGGAATAATTGTACAATTATGCTCACTAGAGGTTCAAACAAAAAAAAAACAACTATTTCTCTAGATCTCCAAAAAGTCTTGGACAATCATTTCAATGTATTTGAGACTCCTAAAGGCCTCCCACCTATCTATGATCATGATCATTCTATTAATTTGATTCCAGGAAGTGTTCCTCCAAACATCAAATCTTACAGATATCCCTATGCCCAAAAGAGTGAAATTAAACATATTGTTGTAGAAATGCTAGAGGCTGGTATAATTCAACTTGGTCAATTTTATTTCTTTGCTCCAGTAGTATTGGTGCACAAGAAGGATGGATCATGGAGTACATGTCTGGATTATATGGAGCTCAACAAGATCACTATTAAACATGAATTTCTCATTCCTGTCATTAATTAATTATTGAATGAATTACATGGAGCAATTTACTTCACCAAGCTGGATCTTCGTTCAGGATATCATCAAATTAGAATGAAGACTGAAGACATTCCAAAAACAACATTCAAAACTCATGAGGTTCATTATGAATTTTTGGTCATGCCCTTTGGCCTTGCTAATGCACCTTCGACATTTCAAGGTTTTATGAATTCCATTTTTCAAACCTTTCCTTAGAAAATCTGTGTTAGTATTTTTTATGATATACTAATATACAACAAGTATTGGAAGGATCATGTTCAACATGTTGACAGGGTGCTTAAATTATTGGAGGAGAAAGAATTATATGAAAAAACCTCCAAATGTTTCTTTGGAGTACAGGAGGTGGAATATTTGGGTCATATTGTATCTCATGAGGGTGTTAAGGTAGACCCTAAAAAAATTAAAGCCATTAAGGAATGGAAAATCCCCAGAACCATAAAGCATATTCGAGGATTTCTCGAGTTGATAGGGTATTATCACAAGTTTATTAAGGATTATGGGATAATTGCATCACCTATAAAAACACAATTGAATAAAGACGCATTTTCTTAGACTCCAAAAGCAAATAAGGTCTTTGAACATCTTAAGGAGGCAATGTGCCAAGCACAGGTCTTAGTTGTGCCTAACTTCACAAAAACCTTTATTGTGGAATGTGATGTAATAGGAAATGGAAATGGTCTTGTTTTGATGCAAGAATGAATACCCACTGCTTTTGAAATTTGTCAAATAAAAGTAAAGTATTTACACAAACCTATTTATGAGAAGGAAAGGTTAGCAATACTACATAAACTAAAGCAATGGATACCTTACCTAACGGGAAGACACTTCAAGGTAAAAATGGATCATGATAGTCTTAAATACTTCTTGGAACAAATATTATCTTTAGAAGAGCAAAAAAAATGGGTCACAAAGATGTTTGGTTATGACTTTGAAATCATCTACAAAAAAAGGAAGAAAAATATTGCTAAAAATTGCACTTTCAAGAAAGAATCAGGGTGTGGAAGCATTTATTTGTGCCATTTCTATTATCCAACCTGATTGGATAACCAAAGCAAGGGATGAATGGAAGAATGATGAATATGTGTGGGGACTCATTCAAAAGTTGGAGAAAGATCCTAGTAAATCTAATACATTTAGCTAGAAAAATGATTCATTATGGTACAAAGATCACTTATATCTTTGTAAGAATTCCTAACTCAAGAAAAGTTTCTTTTGGAATTCCACACCTCCTCCTTAGGAGGGCACTCAGGATTTTTGAAAACTTGCCACAAGGTCAAGAAGGATTTTTTTTGGGATGGCCTTAAATCTAAGATTCAAAAGTTTGTGGCAGAATGTTTGGTTTGCCAACAAAATAAAGTTGATACAATTAAGACCCCAGGTCTGTCTCTAGTGATTCCAAGGCATCATTGGGAGGAGGTCCTAATGGATTTTATCACATATTTAACCAAGTCTGAAGGAAAGAGTGTCATCATGGTGGTAGTTGATAGTCTTACCAAGTATGCGCACTTTTATGCATTATCTCATCCCTTTAAAGCTAGTACAATTCCTACTGCATTTATGGAAACAATTCAAAAGCTACATGGAAACCCAAAAATTATTGTATATGACAGAGATGCCATTTTCACTGGAAATGTTTGGACAAAATTATTTTCTTGTCTTAGTACTCAACTAGATCATAGCTCATCTTATCATCCTGAATCTAACAGGCAAACTAAGATAGTGAACAAATGTTTGGAAGGATATCTTCGTTTATTTGTATCAGATAAAAAAACACAATGGGTCAAGTGGTTACCTCTAGATGAGTTGTGGTATAACACTTCATTCCATACTGCAGCCAAAATGACCCCATTTATGGAAGTTTATGGATATCATCCACCATCCATCACATCATCTTTAAGAGAAAAATCTAAGGTTCAATAAGTTGAATCTCAAATCAAGCATCAACAACAAGTTCTCCAAATCTTAAAGGATAACCTCACTATGGCGTAGAATTGAATGAAACAAAAAGAAGATTAATATCATAGTGAAAGAATTTTTTATGTAGGTGACTAGGTATTTTTATGGCTACAACCTATTGACAGTGCTGGGTCCACCAACATTCAGAGGATCTCCCCGGTATGAAGTCCCAACTAGACCTCACACTGTTTGGTGTAGGAGTCCAATAAAATATAAAGGATCAATTTCCATATACTTAGAGATATGCCTTGGCTCTAACTGTCATCACATGAGAGCATTGCACCAGTAGCTTCAAACAACAAGGTAAGTGTGCTTGGTGAGTGCATAATGTAACTTGTGCCTCGGTTCTCTTACTGCAAAGGGGGAGAGTAGAGTGAGCCTCTATGTGAGAGGTAATAGTACTACCCAGGAAGAGACACATGCAAACTAGAAAGGTTTTTTCGGCATCCAACAAAATAGTCCACAATGGATGTGGCAGTCGTTCAAAATGAAGTGCAACGGACAACACGTACACCATGCAACAGAGTAGTCCACATAGATGTGATGGTCATTAAAACTGATGTGAAGGGTCAACACATACACCACCCAGTGGAATAGTCCACACAGATGTGACGGTCGTTATAATTAGAAAAAAATATGGTCTGTCGAGTATCTCGCAGACTAGTCCACAAGGATGTGACAGCGGTGATAACCAATACACAAAGGTGGTATGTCTAGTATCCCGCGGATTAGTCCATAGGGATGAGACAACGGTGATAACCAATATAGCACATTCCCAACAATGTAAGTACTAAAACAACCGAAGTAGTTCAACTATCTTAGTACAGGTGAAACAAACATACATTACAAATGCCACAAGAATAGTCTTACAAAAATCTACAAAACATGCATGAAAACATGTTGGCCTTAACAAGCTTCTGAATTAAGAAAAATTCCCCAAGACACATATGTACACCATACACCACTAGTCCTAGTAGTGGGATGTTGGAGCCACTCCTCACTCCTCAAATAACTGGCTATCTACTCTCAACACTATGCGGAAGGAGCCAAGGTGAAAAGTGCTTGCTCATACAATGGGAGGGGTATATATAGCCAAGGGTAATGCTTGATCCTTGTAACTCTTGGACTACCCTCATGACCGTGGAACTTCCTATGACTTTTCAATTGACAGGCTGGGATGAAGGCCCAGTAATTGTGCACTGCGCAGCTCGAGGAGACAAGGAGGGGGGACTGGTCACTGAGACTGCACAGAGAGTAGCTTAGGCTTGGACAAGGAAATCTGGGGCACATTCTTCATTTTCTGGGAAAACTGCGCAGAGGACATTGGGAGGCAGAATTGCGCAATTAAGGAAACTAGTGGCAGCTATAAGGTGGGAGCCTAAGGTACACCTCCGCAGTTTCCAGAGGGAAGACAAGGCTGGACAACAAAGGGACCAGAGGACATTTTTGTACAGTTTTTGAGAGCAGTGAGTCTCGGCTGAGGGAAGTCATTTGGAGGACATCTATACACAATTTATGGGAGTAGTGCAGGGTCAAGTCTCTATGAAATCTAGGGTTCCTGCAAGAAGGAAGGGGGTTCAATGACTGTTATTGCAAATTGCATAGTTTAGATAGGCAGTGAGGTAGTTTCTGCACAGTTTTAGGAAGGAAGACAAGATGCTCACCTTTGGGATTGCATAGTGGGAGTACAACCTCAGGCATTGCAAAGTTCCAGATAGCAGAGTAGCACCACTGAGGGGTTGAAATTGTGCAGTACAACTTAGTTGGGGTCTAGGGAAATGAAGTTGTTTCATCGAGAGATTTTCTAGAAAATGGCTATGTGTGAGAGGCAGCGAACTTGTGATGACTCCACATTGTGATCACACACTTAGCATTCTTCAACAATATGACAACACTGACCACTAGGACAACATAGAAAAGCATGACCCTTTGTGGGACTATCTAGAGCTTAAAGTGACAAGTGAAACAATTGGGATAGACCTTTGGATGACTGTGACGACACTTATGTGACAGTGCTTATAACTTTGTGTGTGAGTGCGACGGGTGTTCACATAGCTAAGACAACACAAACACACAAAGATAAACCTTCAAAATCACCAGAACATGATCACAAGCATGATAAAGAAATCAACATGCCAACACACGACAGTTGGTTAAGCAAGCAAAAGGGAGCAAGACACGTAGATGAAACACATGGAATGACTTTTAGTGCTTGCAACTATGCGCGCCATTGAAGACATAATGATGCAACAATGATAAACAATCCTTCACGCTACACTAAGAAGTGTATTTCAAAATATGTGCTTTGTTTTTCATGTCTTCACTCCAAGGGTTATGCGTCAGGTGGAGTCTTCATGTAATCCCGATATTCTATTATACCTTGGGTTCCTTAGTCTTCTTATCTTCTTCCTCATCTCCCTGAGAGTCCTCTAGCATGTCATCCTTCTTGTGATCACTGAGAGACACATCTACACAGTTTTAGTGGGCAAGGCATACTGAGCAGCTGAGGAACAAAATTATGTAGTTTCAAGATGCAAGGCACTACTGCGGGATGAGGTCATTGGAGGATACATCTGTGCAATTTCAGGATGCAAGGAAGTCTGGGTAGCTGAGGGAGAAAACTGTGCAGGGTCTTCGTCCATCAACGAGTATTGATTCATCATGCATATTACTTCGACATCCCCACTTACCCCATGGATAGACATGGTTCACCTTATACTAACTCAATTGAGCACAACACAAAATTCAGCTAGATCATAGTGTTTCGTATTGGGAAGGGTAGTTTAGCTCATGAGCTTAAGATTTTCAGAGTATAGTTTTTCATCTTTGGTGTTGCTTTGCTACTAGCAAACCTAGATAGTACCCCAATGAAGTCACACAGGAACACAAGCATTGCTCCACTTCCAGCAAGCCTATATAGTACCCCAGTGGAGTTGCTTCCTTCAACTCTTTACACAGGAATCCTTTCTCTTCTTTTGCCTTTATTTATTTTTTAAAGAGAACTGTGCATCGAAACTTTTTTATTTTTGGGGTGGAAGAGGGATCCCAACTTATTAAGAGAAGTAGAAGTTGTTCCTTTAGAGAAGTATGTAAAGACCTCTGATTCAGGTTTTCTCATTTAGATTTTCCCCTTCTCCATTTGTACTAGTCAGAGAAGCTTGAACACACCAAAGAAAAAAATTGAGTACAGGCATCAAGTTTCCCAGACTGGACAGAGGTTCATGGTTGGACCAAATCTCTCCTTACAGATAGATCATATTTTCTGTCAAGACTTCATCGACCAAAAGTTACAACCAAACACAAGGAAGATGGACACATGACTGGAAAAGGGTTGCAATGTCACAAGACTCTTTGAACGTTAGCCACATACATATTCAAAAGCCAGGATGCAGGTCTAGGCAAAACACTTATTCACGTAGTGAAAACAAAAGGAAAACCGAACAAGGATGGAAACAAAGAAAAAATAAAGAAGACATAGAACCAGGAAACCAAAATTAGAGGACAAGAGAACAAAATGACTAAATAGAATATGATGTGAAACTAGAATAAGAAAACAAGAAAGAACTACATGGAACAAGTGCAAGATGAGTAGAAGGAAAGGAAAAGTATGATGCAACTAATCCTACTCCTATCCTAATAGCTAGACGGTTGGGGTTATGTGTAATGAAATTTCCAGTGAAGCCACCATAGTCGTTCTTGACCTTCATCCATAAAGATATGAATGATTAAAACAAATAAACAATGATGTGCAATAGAAAAAAAAAACACTTGAAAAACTTGCACATGGGGAGGAAGGTCTTGCTTGTGGGCAGAAAGACGTGTCACAACCACTACTTTTACCTAATGCACATGCTTACCTCTTTGATGGATATATATTTTCAAAAAACCTTGGAAGCCTCTTGTGGGTGTATCCTTGTCTGCACCAAACTTATTAGCAAGCGCGAGGAAGGATTGAAACTTGTTGCCTACAACAGAGCTTGCTAAGTAAGATTTTTCCAACCATTCAGTGATTGGATCGTAAAATTCACAATGGCTATCTGGAAAGCCTTGTGATATTTGAGAAGGTAAATTTTCAATTGGGGAGACTGGATCACATTGGGAATATTGTAAAGAAAAATAGATTTGATCATTCTTGAAGGTCATGCTGAGACAGTGCGAAACTGCCATAGTCATCAGCGAAGGCTGAAGTGCCTCACTTGCTTGACAAAACTATGAAGAGAGAGATGTTAAACGATGAAGATCAGAGAGTATGAAGCCACTATCATCAGATGTTCTAATGGGAAAATGATTAGCCAAATGATAGTCACCCAAGACAAAGAAATGATCAGATGAACTAACTGAGACATCAGATTCCCAATTTGCAATGAACAAATAAAAATCCATGTGAACAATCTTATGAACACTCCAAACAATGGAACCAAGTTTGTTGTGAGCTAGATATGATGAATGGATTTTCATTGCAACATTTTCAAGAAGGCCAAGGAGCTAACCATGAAGAGGGAAATTCGATAAGTATGATTATTGGAAAAGATAGTCTTTGAGATGATCAACTTCACAATTCCATGACTTCATGAGAGATGAACATTCCCAACCCGACTTTGACTAAGAGATTTACATGAAGACGAATGAGTTGTAAAAAATTTATGAATTCAACCATACGTGAAATTTTAAAAATCTGAAATATCACACCCAAAATACCAAACATTTCTTACATGGGGATCCACACCAAATGAAACCATGTAGATGGATGGATTGTGCATGATAAACCATATCTGATTTGGTTCAGGGGGATTACTAGAGTCATGAAGTCCTGAAATAACCATAAATAGACATTGAAGTGCCTCAACTCCCTGACACATCTCGAAACATTCCAAAATTGTAGAATCACATTTTGAAACTTGAACCAGATCATGCATGGATTGAGGGTGGCTGATGTTTCTAATTTCAGAACTACTCTCCTGATGACAACCATCTCTGTCACAGGTTTAAACAATAATAATATTACTCAATTGAGTAGGTTCTTATGATGGTACGTCGAAAGATAAATGAATTGGTGAGAAAGTTGATTTGACTAGTTGTATTCATGCAAAAGAATGGATGATGGGGAAAGATGCTCTATGATAAAACTGCTTTCAACTTTATCATGGACAACCTCACTTCCTTGTGTCAATTGAGGAGATAACTCATCAGATGAAGAAGAAAGAGAACTTGGAGTATCTTCGTCGCATGTAGAGGGGTTGTGAATGATAGGACACAAGGGAAAGTGAGGTGTAGTGGAAGTTTCGATATGGACATCTTCTTTGACCATATCACATTCTAGATCTAAGTGAGAGTGTTCATGAGAAAATGGAAGATCACATGATGTGCTTGGGTTTTTTTCATGACATATGGAAGCATGGGAGTGATGACATCCAAAGATTGGGGGTTGATCGAAAGAATTGATTGTACAGGATGTTCCGTCAAGATTAACAAATTGAGAATCATTCAAGAATAGAAGCTCATTGTTTTGATGTGGACAATTTTGAAACAGAGAGGTAAGAATGATAGTGTCCTCACCTTTCTCCTCCTCTTCCTTTGTAATGTGACTGCCTTGTGACTAATCGCAATTTGAGCCAGCAGCTTGAAAATCAAGAGAACGTGAACAACCAGTTGGTGAAGCAGATTGATCAAGCGAGTCATAGTACAAGGAGTCATGGCTTGTAGATGATAGAGGATGGCAGAGATGAACATCATATTCGAGACTTGAGTTATGAACGGTGACCTCCTTTTGTGGAAAGGAAGAGTGAGTCTTCATTGTAGGCTTCCTAAGCCATTCTAGAACATCCTCCATTGAAGTGGGAGATGAATGAGAAGACGATATGGGGACTTGATGCACAAATTTCTCATCTTCATGATCACTGCAAGGGGGCACCCACATCGAGACTGGAAAAGGAGGAGGACAAGGAACAGATGGGGTAGTGGGATCCTCCTCTAGAGTCTGAGGTGCCTCATGATCTGCAAGAGTTGGGGAAGAAGGGAAATCATGAGGTTAACCATATTTGGAAACATGAACCAAGCGTTTGAACTCTTGTCTCATGAAATGTGAGTTCAAAAATTGGTCAGGAATTTCACAATAGAGGTGAAGGAACCATTCAACAAAGTCCTCAACTAATTCATCAGGCTCCATTCTTAAATGATGGATTCTTTCATAGACATCTTAGTGGTTGTACTTATTGAAATATTTACACATCATCTTGCCAAGCTGAGCGAATGAATGAATAGAAGCAACGGGTAATATATGACACCATTGTTTAACATCACCTTCGAATTTGAGGGTGAGTAATCTAGCCATGACATCTTCAGACTCTACTTTGTTACAAAAATAGAGACAGATAACTTGAAAGATATGTTCACGGAAATTTGATTCACCCTCACCATCGAACTTAAGTTGGATAGGCCATGAATGAGTTCTATAGGGCCAGTAAAATTAAGCTCTTTAAAAAAATATCCCGGGATTATGATTTTGGGAAGAGACATTTTAAAATTAAGATATTCAAACCAAACTCTACAGCCACAACCTATTGTCTAGCCCTCCTTCTAGCACCAAAAATTTTGATGGTGCTGGAACCGCCAACATTCAGGGGATCTCCCCAGTATGAAGTCCCAACTAGACCTCACACTGTTTGGTGTAGGAGGTCCATCTAATATAAAGGCCTAATTTCCATATAATTAGAGATATGCCTTGGATCTAGTTGTCAGCACATGAGAGCATTGTGCTGGTATCTTCAAATAGTAAGGTAAGTGTGTGTGGTGAGTGCGTAATGTAACTTGTGCCTCGGTTCTCTTACTACAAAGGGGGAGAGTAGAGTGAGCCTCTAAGTGAGAGGTAATAGTACCACCTAGGAAGAGACACATGCAAACCAAAAAGGTTTGTTTGGAATCCAATAGAATAGTCCACAGAAGATGCAGTAGTCGTTAAAATTGAAGTGCATGGGACAAAATGTACACCACCTAGCAGATTAGTCCACATAGATGTGATGGTTGTTAAAACCAAAGTGAAGGGAACAACACATACACCACCCAGCAGAGTAGTCCACGCAGATGTGACGGTAGTTATAACTAGAAAACAAATATGGTCTGTTGAGTATCCCACGGAGTAGTCCACAAGGATGTGACAATGGCGATAATCAATACACAAAGGTGGTCTCTCTAGTACCCCACGGAGTAGTCCACAGGGATGAGACAACAGTGATAACCAATATAGCACATTCCCAATAATGTAAGTACTACAAAAACTAAAGTAGTTCAACTATCTTAGTACATGTGAAACAATCATGCATTACAAATGTCGAAAGAATAGTCTTACAAAAATCTACAAAACATGCATGAAAATGCGTTGGCCTTAACAGGCTTATGACTTAAGTAAAAGTCCCAAGACACATATGTACACCATACATCACTATTCCTAGTAGTGGGACATTGGAGCCACTCCTCACTCCTCAAAGTATTGTATACTCTCAAGGCAATGTGGGAGGAACCAAGGTGAAAAGTGCTTGCTCATACAATGGGAGGGGTGTATATAGCTAAGGGTGATGCTTGACCCTTGTGACTCTTGGACTACCCTCATTACCATTGAGCTTCCTATGACTTTTCAACTAACATGACTCTTCAACTTATTATGTGCATCCATTGGACTTTCACTTTACATTACATTCAGTTGCAATAGTTATGGCCCACAGTGGTGATGTGGCCTTGACAACTCATGACACAACTTGACATGACATTTGCTGACATGTACTGGTTGGTTGTGGTGCCCATGTGCAACTATTGTGCTACTAAGTGATGGATGTACTCTCAAGTTCTCTTTTTCTTCTCCTCCGCATGGCTTGATGATGCAGGGTTTTCAATGGTCTTGGTCTTGCAATATGGTTATGTTCATGTGTTCCTTTCGCCTACTACTTCTTTCATTCGTGTAGTTGTAGGTAAGTCTTCTAGCATGTGCACTCCTTCTTAATATCATTCATCATCTCGCCATAAACTATCGGTGTACTTGTTCCTGTAATTCACTCATGACAGAATGGCATCAAATCCAAAACCTTGTATTCTACCATGAGGCATTATTTTCTGTGTTCCAGGCCTGGGACAAATGACAGGCTGGGAAGAGGGCCTAGTAATTGTGCACTGTGCAGTTCCAGGTGATAAGGAGGGGGGATTGGTCATTGAGACTGCGAAGAGTGCAGCTTAGGCTTGGACAAAGAACTCTAGGGCACAGTCTTCATTGTCTGAGAAAACTGCGCAGAGGCCACTGGGAGGCTAAATTGCGCAGTTGAGGACACCAGTGGCAACTACAAGGTGGGAACCTAAGGGACACCTTTGCGCAGTTGAGGACACCAGTGGCAACTACAAGGTGGGAACCTAAGGGACACCTTTGCGCAGTTTCTAGAGGGAAGACAAGGGAGGATAGTAGAGGGACCATAGGACAGTTTTGCATATTTTTTGAGAGCAGTGAGTCCCGATTGAGGGAAGTCACTAGGAGGACATCTATGCATAATTTATGGGAGTAGTGGAGGCTCGAGTCTTTGCACAATATGGGGTTCTCATAAGCAAGAAGGAGGCTTGATGAATATTCTTGTGAATTGCATAGTTTAGATAAGTACTGAGGCAGTTTCTACACAGTTCTAAGAAGGAAGACATGCTGCTCACCTCTGGGATTGTGTAGTACAACTAACCGGGAGGACAACCTCAAGCAATACATAGTTCTAGACAACAGAGTAGTACCACTAAGGGTTGAGACTGCACAGTGCAGCTTAGTCAAGGTCCGGGAAAGTGAAGTTGTTCCATCCAGATATTTTGAAGAAAATGGTTAAGTGTGAGAGGCAATTGAACTTGTGATGACTCGACATTGTGATTACACACTTAGCGTACTTCGACAACATGACAACACTAATCACCTAGACAACATAGAAAAGCATGACCCTCTATGGGACTGTCTAGAGCTAAAAGTGACAAGTGCAACACTTGGGATAGACCTTTGGATGGCCATCACAACACTTGCATGACAGTCCTTACAAATTTTTTTGTGAGTGCGATGGGTGTTCACATAGCTAATACAACCCAAACACACAAAGACAAACCTTCAAAATCACCAGAAAATATCACAAGCATGACAAAGCAATCAACATGCCAAAAGATGACAATTAGTTAAAAAAGAAAAAGGGAGCAAGACATGTTGAGGAAACACATGGAATGACTTTCAGTGCTTGCAACTATGCATGTCATTGAATACATAATGATATCACAATGATAAGCAGTCCTTCACAATACACTAAGAGGTGTATTTCAAAAGATGTGCTTTGTTATTCATACCAACCCTCCAAGGGTTGTGCATCAGATGGAGTTTTTGTGTAGTCCCGATCTTCTATCATACCTTGGGTTATTTAGTTTTCTTATCTTCTTCCTCATCTCCTTGAGATTCCTCTAGCATGCCATCCTTCTTGTGATCACTGAGAAACACATCTGCGTAGTTTCAGTGGGCAAGGCAGACTGAGCAGCTGAGGGAAAAAATGACACAGTTTTAGGATTCAAGGCACTGCTGCGAGATGAGGTCCTGGGAGGACACATTTGCGCATTTTCAGGATGCAAGGTAGAGTAGGCTGCTAAGGGACAAAACTGTGTAGTTTTTGTAGAGAGTGGGTTCTGGTTAAGGGAAGGACACTCGAGGAAACCATTCCATAGTTTTGAATGTTAAGGGAGGCTGGGTAGATTTCCCCTTAAAGAAAAACAAACTTCCCTTTGCATAACAAGTGATAATCCCCATCCCGAAAGATGACACATACTATAGAAATATAAAAGCATGAAGGTCTCTTAAGATCAAAAAGGGGTGCTTGAGATCATCATCTTACCAATAAGTGACGAAGGAACGGTTGATCATAGGATCCAGAGTAAGCTCTGAAATTTGAGTACAAGCCAAAATTTTGGAGGGTATTGCAGCCACTACAACACAACCATACAAACAAATGTCCCTCAAGCAAGCTAAGAAGGATAATATATTATCACCCAAGTACTATGGTCCTTACAAGGTGTTGCAAAATATTGGTACTATGGCATAAGCTGCCTAGCTTTTCATGAGTACACCTGGTTTTCCATGTTTCATGCTTAAAGAAGGTTATCAGTGACAAGCTCTCAGTTCAAACAGTGTTTCCATAACTTGACGAAGAAGGAAAAATCATATTTGAGCTTGAAGCAGTCATAAAAACAAGAACCCGATAGCTATGGAATCGATTAATTTCAGAGTATCTCATTAAGTGGAAGAACTTACCCACTGAAGATTCCACATGGGAGGATGAGAATTTTATACAGAAACATCTAGAACTACTCAAGCATTTAGGACACCACTTTTTTTAAGGAGAGGGGCATTTTAGGTCCCTATAATACTAATGTATTCCCCTTATTGTTATTAGTGTATCCCCCTATTGTTATTGTTGTGCCCATGTATTCCCCATGTTGTTATTGTTGTGCCCCATAGAAGCCCACTATTGTTATTGTTATTCCCTTACATTATTATTGTTATGTAGGCTCTGATTATATTGTCACCCCTTAGACTCCTATATATACCAAGGAGGTCTTATCATTTGAATCATCCAAGAATTGTTCATTTATTTAATGTAAAGGAGGTTTCCCCCTCGAAGAGGATAATTTTTAAGTCGTTGATCTATCTTTTTGTGAGTTGGTTGCATAACATGGTACCACATAAGAAATAGCAATAAGAGAAAGGTACTTTTTCTACCCCATAAGAATATACAATAGAAGAAGCTACTAAAAAAGTTATTCCCATAGAAAAAAATATGAGTTGTTATCATTTTTTTGTAGTAAGGAAGTCTAATAGTAATAATGGCATAGAGAAGCCTTATTATTGCTTCAAAAGAACCAGTAATAACAAGAGATGTTATTGCTACACAAGAACTAATAATAGCAAGTGATGTTGCTACTACACAAGAACCAACAATAGGAAATGAAACATCACCATGTCATAAGACTTAAACTATTATGATGTTGTTGTCACTACTATTATAACACTACTACTGTTACTCCAATTTTTATGAGCATGAAATAATTTGTCTATATATTGAAATTTGTGCATTGGATGGTCATGATTTTTTTAAGGAAAATGAATGAAATAGGACAAGTATACTTGCAGAACTTGATAGAAAAATAGTTTCTAGATAATGGCTAAAAGAATCTTGTTTCTACTCCTACATCACTCTTGTTTCAACTCATTGTATAGGGTTGTTGCATCTCCACTAGATTTGTTACAAGATTATGAAAATTGTTTCAAGATGTTAATTTTGAAGTTTGAAGGATGCTTTATGACAATTCAGAACAAGCATTTGAGGAAAATGAAAAATGTTAACAATAGAGGGAGTTATGTAGTGTAAAAAGGAAGTGGACCTACATTACTACTAATATAAAGGCACTAGCCTGCCTGAGGACATGGAACATTTTTTATTTGGGGGAAATGATGGGCCACAAAATTAGCATCTTTTTACATCCTCTTTTCACTATTCTTAATTCCTTTTCGCTTTCCTATGACCTTGTATTAGTCCATGCTAATTATTATATGCATGATTTATATGTAAAGAATTTCCCATTGCATTTCCATAGTATTTTACATGAATTTATGATTAAACATTGGAAAAATATCATAGTTATATTTATCTTTGAGTTAATGTGCACGAATGTAGTTCCTATAAAGTTTTTGTGTAGGTAGTAATGTCACCACAACGTGATATCTTGGTCACAGTTTTTGTTACCCAATTGTTGCAAATCTGGTGTTGCATCTCTAGTGCCACAATTACTTATTGGAACTCTGGTGCTATAACTACCTACTGCAATTCTAGTGTCACGTCTCCTTGTTGCAACTATGGTGTCGCAACTCCTTGTTGCAACTATGGTGCCACAACTCCTTGTTGCAACTCTAGTGCTACAACTTGTAGCCACAACTCGCAACTACCACTTTGGTGCCACAACTCACTATTGCAACTCTAGTGTTGCAACTTTTGTGCTAGAACTCTCAAAACCACAATTTGACACCCAAACCATGAGCCATCGAAGCTTGTTGTAACTTTCAGAAATGCGAGTCAACATTGAAACCAAGAGTTGTTGGAACCTTAAGCTGGTCAAATACTAAAACTAATGTTGTTACACCATTGTTGTTTTATTATTTCAATTTGGATCAATATTATACATGATTAATTGATTTGTTACTAAATATTTTGGAATTATATATGAGTCATTTATTGTTTTCTAATTGTTAAAAAACAACATGAAAAACTCATCGATCTCATTTATTGGTTGTTATTTTATTTTTAAATAAAAGTTATGTATAAAAATATTTCCACTTTCAATTCATGGGGAAGAATCTTAAAGAAACATCCAAATCATAATGAAATAATTCAATTATTAAGCTTTTATTTTAATTGTAGTTTATAGTTTCCATAGTGTATGATTGGATTAATTAATTTAATTAATTAATTTATTTTCATATTTATGAAGTATTAGTTTCTTTTAATTATCTTAGTTAATTAAATTATTTTATGTTGTCAATGTAACAAGCATATCATCACTATATACAATAGAGGTAAGGCACACTCTAATAGAATAAAGTGTTGTGGAACTTAGCTAGTTCTTTTTTATTTTCTCCTCGAAAAAGGTAGTTTCTTTTCTAGTTGTATAATTTAACTTCTGAATGATTTATTCACATAGAATTATTTTATTTTATTTTATAATATAATTAATTTCTAGTTGTGCGATATTATCCATTTACACAATTATTTTTTATTTTTAGTTATTTAATTTTAATGAAAGCACGAGAAACCTTGAAGTGCTTCCCCACATTTCGTGGGTGGTAAACTGGGTAAATCAACGACCCTAATTGCAGGGCCTCGCCCCAAGGGAATCAAAGAGAGTTGAACCTATAATGAGAGACAATAACTAGCAACAATATCAAAAAACTTCACATCTATCTCTAGAGCACTTGAGCTAACCCTTGGGGCTTAAAACAGTTGGGCATTGGGTAATTCTTGGGGAAGAAAACTGGCCTCCCTCTCAACCCGAAGGAAAGAGAGAGGTTGATGGTACTAGGGAATCCAATGGTATAGACTCACTTAAGAGTGCAATAAAGTTACTTTATTCCAGAGTGTCAACATGTCAACATATGAGACTTGAACCTAGGTGGGGAGGATAACAACTATTCCACCCAATTACCCAAGCTAAACTCAATGGACCATTTATGTAATTAATTATGCACGCATCAAGTTATTTATGCCATTGATGATTCATTTGACATATTTTCATTTCATATTTGTTTTCATTCATCTATGTTGTTTAATAAATGTGATCAATGCTATTTTTACATTTGTTGGTCTTAGTAAAAATAAGGATATTCATTGCAAGGATTAATCCTTTCATTCATTTCTACCCGTCTGATTTATTTCCTGCCTATGTGGCATTTTTTTAACTATGTTGGAGGTTACAACATCAATTTTCGACCTAAACCCATTAGGTAGAAGTGTGATATTTTATTTTTTGTAAAAGTATATTATTATTTCTACCGAGGCCAAGGGTTACAATAATAAGCTTCCTAAGTCCACTAGGTAGAAACGTGTTATTTCAATTTCACAAATGTGACCTTTAATTTCCTGCAAGTGTGTTTACTTTCCTGTAAGCATGTTTTCTTTCCTGTAAGTGTGTTTACTTTCCTGTAAGTAAGTTTGCTTTCCTATAAGTGTGTTTACTTTCCTGTAAGCATGTTTATTTTCCTGCAAGTGTGTTTACTTTTCGGAAAATGTGTTTACTTTCTTGCAAGTGTGTAGATTTTTCTATAAATAGGTTTAGTCAGTTTACTTCTATACCTTTCCAAGCTTGTGAAATATTTATAGTCTATCTGTAAAAGAAATCATTGATACCACAATCATAAAACAAATAAGTGAAAGTAGAAAGTTTGATATGCATATACAGTGCACAGTAACTCACAAGTTCCATACAAGACCTGGGTTCAAAATTAAATGCATAATCTTCTAGTTGTCTTTATGAGAAATTAGAAAGGTAATTAAACACCCCATCACATAGCTCAAAACTTTTCCTATTGAATTTTTTCATCTCTATTTTCAAACTGCTCACCGTTATTTTCCAACTCAAGAACTACCACCATAAATCTCCCATTACAACAACATTTATTATGGACCCTAGATAACTAAACCCTTAAACACAAAGGCATCTCCTTAAAGCCAATAATTATTTCTAATACCAAATGTAAGGTTTAAATTTTTTACAATAATGCAATACATACACAAATTCTTACTAAAAATAAAAGTAAAACTATGGCAATCACATATTATATAGAGATTTTCCCTGGAAATCTTAATCAAGAGAACCAACAAATTCTTTATAGCTACACCTATAATTTTTTTTTTTTTATCATTAATCAACTTCATTGTTTATCATACAACATATCTAATCCCATGGCATGCAAAACACTTACTGCATTAACCCAAATCATATTGCAACCTTAATTCCTAAACTTAAAGTATAAAACCATGGTTTGAATGACCATGAGCTACCAATCCACCAAATGAAAAAATTGTGTGTCAAAACTGCGAAAAATGAACATAAAAACCACCTATTTTTTTTTTTCAGAGGCTTCAACCCCAAAACCCCAAGCAAGAGGGGATAACACATCCCTACAATCCCCCTATTGTGCACATAACAAATGAATCACACACCGAACTATTTGCATAAATAATATAACACATACCCAAGAGAAACTAGATCTATATCACTTACAAAAATCTTGGGGATCCCATGTAGAATTTGAAATATTCCTGTGAATGTTGTTGCTATTGTACCCACTTTAAAAATATGAGGAGATTAAAAATGACCATAATTTATTAGTAAAATACTACTACCGTTATGACATTATTTCTTTCATATTTGAGTAGACCTATCATAAAATCCATTGAAACTTGTTCCCAAGATTGACTTGGTATAGCTAATGGTTGTAGGAGAGTTGCGGTATTGATTACGTCTCCCTTATTTTGTTGGAAAACCACACAGTTTTCCTTAAATTTTGAACATCAGCTTTAATATCTTCCCCAAAAAAAATTCTTCTTGGTTCATTGGTAAGTTTTCAAGAACCGTGAATTTACTCCTATAGCATAAGTGTGGAATATCAAATTGACCTTTTATTTGAGTTGGAAATTATTACATAAATATAGGTGATCTTGATACCACAAAAGATCATTCTTCCACAAAAATTTATCTAATGTGCTTGGGTCCTCTTGTAGTTTTTGAATGATATTGGTTCCATTTTGTCCTTGCTTCTTCCACCCAATCAAATTATGGAGTAGACATAGCACATAATAAACCCTTTTATTATTCTTCTTTCCTTGAAGTTTTATCCGCCACATTAGTTTTCCCTTTTTGTACATAATTTCAAAGTAATAACCTAGCATATTTGTAACCCATTTATCTTTCTCTCCCAAAGATAAGAATTTCTTTGAGAATTACTTCAAACTATCATGATATGTTTTTACTTTGAAGTGTATTTGTATTAGGTAAGGGCATGATTTTCATAGATGAGTTTGAGTAGGTTATTTCTTTTATGTTTTCAAAGGAAAGAGGCATTATTGCATTAAAACTTCATCATTGTCATGGCTCGAGGAATCTAACTACACAATAAAGGATTTTTGTGAATTTAAGTGTGTCTAGGATATGATCTTCACACATAATGCCCTTAAGTTTTTCAATGGGTTTGGTTACTTCTTGAGTCCAACAAAATGATTCCTTATTTAATAATGTTGTTATAGGTCCTACTATTTGACCATAATTCTTGAAAAAAATATGGTAATAACTTGTCAATCTTAAGAGTCCTATACTTTTCTTCAAGGTTTTGGGGCATGTCCATTCTTTCATAGCTTTAATTTTGTTAGGGTCCACTTTGACACCTTCATGAGATACAATATGACTCAAACATTCCACTTCTTGAACCCAAAAGACACAATTGGAAGGATTTTCATCTATTTTTTGCTCTTCCAAGAGTTTTAAGACCATGTGTTGGCTTAGGGGGTCCTGACCCAGGTTCATATTTAATTGTGCCAACCAACAAATCCCTACAATACTGACCCTTTCAACAACAACCTACATAGTGCAGGTTGTACTCTCACCCGAAGCAGTATGGGGGGATTCAAGAACCAAGTTTCTGCATCCAGAGATGAGTGTGATGTCTTTTAGCGCCTCAAATATGCCTTCGTGCAGATCGATAAGACCTTAGGGCTCGGTACTGCAACTCCATTAAAACAACCTTCAGACCTTCGTGAAGGTATACAATTGGCTTTTACAGACCTTTATCAGTTGATTTATCCACTTACGCACATCACAGAATGATTCTAGATTAGTGTTCATGCAAATCTACTTAAGTTATTTAGTAAACATGATAGGAATAATCACAGCCTTCGCAAAAGTACTTAATATGCATTGCATAAATCTATTAAGATTTATTCAAGAGAATCGCGCAACGTTAGATCAATATTTCATAACCACATTATTCATCCATAGCATATATCGTAAACAAAGTAAACAAAAATAAATAGATACACACAAGAATTATTCAATAATCTTCTTTATTGATCTTCAGTTCAGATTTATAGACTCAAAACTACCCTTCCCACTCAATTGTAGGGGTCCACGCACTTAGCTGCGAACTTTACCTAGGCCCTTATGCACTCAGCTGCAAAGCCTTTCTCTCCTATCTGACCCACTTCTAAGACTCCATCTGTTGTACACATATATTATGCCTTAGACTCTCTAAGACACACATATTTATAGCCTTTTACATACAATCCCATGGTCCGCAGACCATGGGTAGATCTCAAAACCGACTCAAACTTTACATAAACAAGGGGCTAAAACCAATTTGAATCCTAATCCTCTATGCGCTCTACATCCACAAATCGCAAAGACATTAAATTACTTACAAAAAATACATCAAAACTTGGGTTATTTTAACCCTAAAACTGACCCAAGGGACCTCATCCCAACAGGCAACAAAAACAAAGATTGTGACTCACCCTCGAGTCACTCGGCTGGAACTGTGATCTTGCTATGAAGATCCCCCAGCTCCACTTGAACTATTACAACCTTGGCAGCAATCTGCATGGATGCTTACTTGAACTCTTCAACTAACTTCTCTGTAGTTGGGCCTTCTACAGCTAGACTCATTGTCTGTTGCGTCTGCTGCAAGCCCTTTAGCTTATCCTGGATGGTTATCATGATCTGATAAGCTTCATCTAACCATGGCTCCAGCCTAGCCCTTAGCAAGACCTCCACCTTCTTTTCTGCCTCCACCTGGGCGAGGAGCTACTTCCCCTCCTATAGTTTGGCTAGGCATTACGCTAGTGCAATGGAGCACGCCATTTCCCTAACTTCATCATACCGTCGCTGCAACTCCCTGATCTCTATGTTCAGGGTCTACAGGGTTGGATCTTCCTGCAGATTTATTATCAACTCCATGGCCTACTCGAATAATGATGTGTAGTATGCAACTTTGGCATCCAGAGTGGCCATTCCTTCCTTGATTGTGGCTCCACGCTGCTCCTGGACCTCTAACGGAGTCGTGGGCTGCAAATTCAATTACATCTCGGTGATTTTCATGTTGAGTTCAAATTAAACTCAGTTAACCTCAATTTTGGCTTCGCGCACACTAGTAGCTGATTTTATAATCTTCACTTCAAGATGTGCGTCTTTGGGGATATGAAGCTCAGGCACCATCCTGCATGCTTCTATGACTATTGACTCCATTCATGAACTCTGCACCTGGAGCATCTCCTTCTCCTATAGAACCTGTGTCTTTTTAGCAAATAGTTGCTAATTATTAACTTTGATTTCACTAACAAGACTAAGAGCTCGTTGTTCCCTGCTGTGAATCTCTTCCATGACTTCCTATAGTAATGCATGAAATGAGTCCAGTGATATCATGGCAAGGTTCAAACCCATATTTTGGACTTTATCAAGGAGGATGTGTTGTTCCTCGGTGTTGGCATGGACTAAACCTTTAGGCAAGGGGGAGACTCACACATCCTGCGGCCACAAAACCATTTCTGCGTCGGTACTTTGACCTTGTTTCAAACTTCCTTGAGCGCCGCTCACCTTCCCAACATCTTCTTGGATCCTGGGTGCATGGAGTTTCAACTCTCAGAGATCCCTCTAAACTCCTCCCAATGTTTACATGTACTATTGTTCCCATTGCTGTAGTACTTTTGTCGTGGAATCCCTGACTTTATCACCGATCACATCCAGATTGCTTTTTGTGAGCATCAAGGATCAACTTGTGTTTTCTGAGCTTTCTTCTTCTTTCTTGATCCAGCTTGTTGCTCTAGTTCACGACTCTTTAGAATGAAGGGGGTGCGCTACTTGTCCTTGCCTCTGTCGCCTTGTCTTATAAGCTGTTATGTTTCTATTTCTAGCGAAGGTGACTTGTCACCTTTATGGGTCTCACACTGCTCCTGTTCTGCCTTCTCCTTGGAAGCACATTTCTTCTCAACCCAAGCCTTCTCTGCAGCATCCTTATTTTTTTGTGCGGCCAATTCTGCATAGCCTACTTAGCTGCCTCCCTCCATTTCTTTGCAACAACACTCTCTGCACTTGTGCTTGGCCCAACAACTAGGTTGGAAGGGGTGCGCCACTCTGCTGGACATCGTGCTACTACCTCCTACACATATGTCTTCGTTACCAAGTAGGGAAAATCATACCACTTCTGTGATGGATCCTTCCACGTCTGGATATACACCCTGTGGAAGTCATCCTTGAATATTGCGTAGGCTGACAACTGCGTATACAAGGTTGGGGAAAACTTATTCACTGGTTAATTGCCATGCAGAGACTTGATTCCATCAGGACCCAAAAGATTTTTGTTTCAGTGATTCGCGCAGGGTCCTTTGTAGCCCACAAGGAGGCGAACTATGCTGCCTCAGGTAAGCATAATTCCAGCATAGGAAACTGGCTATCCTCTGGCAGTTCCCATGCAACCAATACAATATACAGTAGTAACCAAGCGTAATGAAATGACTTGGTTTCATCCTGGGCCTCACAAAAATTTGGGAGGAATTCCTCGCAAAGGTACCTAGACCAGTTGAACAGGATGCCCTTCGCGCACTGAGTAGCGAGGGACACTACAGGTGTCAGAACTTCATTTGCGTGACACTTCCTCATCACCTTCCCCACTAATATCTATGTGGCCAATTGAACTATGGGGTCTAAGATAGATAATATTGAGTAGCCGCGTGACTTCTTTACAAGTTCATAATATTTCTTCATGCGCTTTGCAATCTCCTTCTCCCTCGTCTTTCCACCAAACTCCTTGGCCGGGTTTAGACCTTCATACGACAGGTGCATAATCCTATGAATGAGCATATATGTGATGGGTATAGGCTTGCCTAGCCATAAACACCCATAATGCACCAAAGTGAGCAGTTGGTGTATGAAAATTGTGTTAATGGGGGTGCAGTGGAAATGTGGCACCCATAGCAAGTTGAGCAACCCTGATTGCTTGACGCTGCGAGCCCATTCCTTCATTTCCAATGTGGTAACAATTGTTTCGTAATAGTACACTCTCTTCATGTATTTATCCATCGCTAAGTGTGGGAACTTAGCGTGATTTGCGAGGTCCCAATCCTCCATCTTCAATAGTGGGACTCGCGCAAGCCGTGGACCTTCAAAAGGCACCTGCTCAGGTAGCAGGGGCATGGAGATGGTGAATTTCTCTGAGTCTGGGTCTTTAGTGATCTTCGCCTTTCCCTTTCTCAGAGGGATATACCTAGGGAGCTTCGTTATAGGTTCTACACCTTTAGCATCAATATCCTCCGTTCCCTGGCCTTCTTCCACCTCCAGGTCTACAACCTTTTGCTTATCTTTTGTTGGCTACTTATCTTTCTTTTGGGTTGGTGTCGTGGTATGCTTCCTTGGGAAAGCGTGTACCTATACCAACTTTTTTAGCTTTTCCTTTGCTACAGGTTGCTTCTCTTTCGCCATGAACTGTTTTTGCCTTGGTGACCTCGGGCCATGGGCACCGTAGGTGTAACTTCAACACTGGATACTTCTAGGCCTGGGGTGTCAGATACAGTGGCTTCCAAACTCAAAGCTTCTACAGGGTTGGTGGCAGTCATCTTCTCCATAAACAATTCAATGGCTTCACAAGAAACATCTGTGTGTGCGAAGAATTCCACCCAAAATTCCCGGCTCATGAGCGACAGATGACAGATTTCAACAACAACTCTAAGGGTGCAAAGTGTTCTATATTGGACTGACACACATAATTTATAGGGATTTTTTAATTCAAATCTGACCATTCCCCCCAAATTCTAATAATTAATGTTGCTTTGGTGGCAGATCTTCAAATATTTTTTCCTTAAATGCTGCCAACCCACCCCTCTTAAACGTCTCCTAGCTGTCAAGTCATGAACAGTGACTCCAATAGTCACTTTTATGCTATGCTACGCAACACTTCCCTCCATGGCGCAGTTTCATATATTGCAATGTCACCATTTTCCGTGCAGCCCACCTACTGCATAGTCCTCTGACCCTGGTAGTGTAGTTTATAGTCCCGCGCTCCCTTGCAACTGCCTAGAGCACTAAGACTGTCCTGCTACCATATAGTCATTGTGCAGGATCCCCCGTATACAGTTTCAATTGGCTCCCGTTCACTCTTCCCGAAAAAGGTTCTCCATTCAGCTTCACGAGCTGAATTGCACCTCCATCTATAATTTCTTTGATAATATATGCCCTAGCCAATGCATCTGAAATTTCCCCAGAAACTTAGTGAACTTACTATCATATAATAAGACAAGATCATTTACCTTGAATGTGAAAATCTTGATGTGGTGATTGTGACATGCTTTTTCACGTTCCTTCTGTACTTGCTGATGGAATCCTACCAAGAATCAGTTCTCTTCAAGCTCCATCAGCTACGCGAGTTGTTCCTCCACAGCTTCGTGATCTTCCATACCTATGAGAGTTGCTATGTGTAGGCTAGGTACAATATACTCCATTGGCATCACATCTTCTACCCCATAGACCAACCTGAACGCTGTTTGTTCTATCAGCTTCTTACAAGTAGATCTATACGCCCATAGTACTATCGGTATGTGCACATCCCAATAATTTCACTGCGTGTTGCAAATCTTCATTAGTGCTTTCTCCAAACTCTTATTGAAGGTCTCAATAGTTCCATTGGCCTATGGGTGATATGGTGTACTCTTTTGATGGTAGACCTAGAATTATTTTGTTAAGATGCTGATGGTTTCATTCAAAAAGTGTGTACACTTGTCACTCATCAACACTTTCAGGCAACCAAATTTGGTTAAGACATACTCAAACAAAACTTTTACTATTATAGCCCCTGTACAGTCCTTAACCGGCTCTGCCTCTACCCATCTGGTTGGATATTCCATCGTGGTGATGATGCAGCACTCACAAGTTTTCTTTCCTGGGGGCTGAATTGGCCCAACAAAATCAATCGCCCACTTTTCAAATGGCTACAACAACACTTGAGGTTGTAATGGAAATTCATGCCTTCACGATAGTATACCTATTCTCTAACACGCATCACATGCATTACAATACACTTTAGAGTCCTTGAGCAGCGTTGGCCACCATAGACCTACGCACACATCTTCTATGTAGTCACCTTTCCTGCATAATGTCGTCCTGTAGACCCTCCATGAGCGTCAGCGAGAATTATATCTCTCTCAAAATCTAGCACATATCTTCGCAACATTTCATCATCACCCATCTTATACAAATGTTCTGCAATCACTAAAAAGTTTGTCGCACGCACTACAAGTTCCTTCTTTTGATGACTCGTATACCCTTCTGGTGCCATCCCCATAGTCAAGAAATAAATGATGTCTTCAAAATGGTTATTCACTACGCACACCACAAAGAGTTGCAGGTCTGACAACCCTTACTCTAGATTATTAGGTTCGTCGCCTATTTCAATTCACAATAGATGGTCAGGGCCTACATTCAACCTCCCTGGCTTCACAATTACTTCAAAGTCATACTCCTCGAATAGTAACAACCATCTGCAGATCTTCCCCCCCAACATAGGTTTATTGACCAGGTGTTTCAAGGTAGAATGATTTGTGTACATCGTGAAATTCCCTCCAAAGAGATAGTGCTTGAACGTCTGCAGCACGTATACCATGGTCAATCCTTCACACTTAGTCGTTGAGTAATTCTTCTCGGCCTTCGATAATTTCCTACTCACGAAAGCTATAGAGTGTTCCATTTCTCATTTGTCGGCTTGCGTTAACACTGCACCCAATGCAATGCAAGAGGAATCAACGTGTACATGAAATTCCTTTTTCCAATCCAAGAATACCAATATCGGCACAATGACCATCTTTTCTTTCAAAAAATCTAGGTTGCGTTGACATTCTTTAGCCCAACAGAATGTTGTGTCCTTCTTCAGCAACTTCTCCATAGGTGCGGTAATTTGAGCATATTCTTTGATAAATTTCCTATAATATCTTGTATGTCCCAACGTTGCGCAGCTGCTTTACGTTCCTCGGGGCCTCCATATTTACTATCACCACAATCTTTGCAGGGTCCACCATCAGTCCTTTCTTTCACACCACGTGACCCAACAAGATTCGAAAGGGAACACAAAAGATGCATTTCTTCAAGTTTAGCACGATCTAGTATCTGTAACAAGTATCCAACATCAAGCGCAAACTTGCTACATTGCACTTTACTAATCCGAACATTGTCCAGTCATCAAATTATACCTCCAGGAACTTATGAATGAACTCCTTAAATGTTGCGATGACTACGTAAGAAAATATCACAGGCACATTCTTGAGTCCAAACGGCATTACAATATATTGAAAACAACCCCACTCCATCACAGAGGTCATTTTTCTCCTATCCTCAGGTGTGATCTTAATCAGATGGTACCCTGAAAACCCATGATTGAACAATTAGGCCTTCTTCCCTCCAATTTTGTCTAATACTTCATCGGTAAACGATGTCAGGAATGGGTCATGGACACGGGCATCATTAAGCTTCCACAGATCTATGCAAATCCTTATCTCGCCCTTCGGTTTCTTCTCCTGAACCACCATCAGGATCACCCAATCAGATTCTTCAACTGGTTTGATAATGCCTACCTCTAGCATCTTATCCAACTTCTGGCGAACCTTTTCCTTATATTTAGGATTAAGGCGATATGACCTCTGTTTAATAGGCTTCGCGTCCGGCTTCAGAGTGATATTCGTAACACCCAAGTCACCTATTATTCCCTTCAAATCAGAGAACTTGATATGGAATAGATCATAATATTCGTGAAGTAACTCATCAACCTTATCCATAGTAGCATCATCCCAATACTCTCCAATCTTTGCAAACTTTGGTTTTGCTTCAGTACCAATGTTTACTTTCTTTGTTTTCAGCGGCACGATGATGTTTGGGTTGTCTATTTGCAAGCCCTCAACTTCGTGATGCCCTTCCACCTCTGGAATGTTAATATTTCTTGGATCGTCATCCTCCTCTTCAGCGGTCACATTATAACATTCCAGCGCATGGCACAGATGGGTGCTCCAATTTGGTTGGACCCACTCCACGGGTTCTTGTGGCATTCTGAAGATCAATACAATAATCTCCTATAAGGCTTCATCAATGCTCGCGAAGCCATCTTCAAAAATTAAGGTTAATAAGAATCCTTCCCACAATATATCCCACTCTGCGGTGCATGGCGGAGTTCCGCTTCCAAATACTAGTTCATAGGGATTGTGTCTAGAATATGGAGGAATAAGTGTACCCACTCCAGCTGCAGCTCTATTCCATAAGCTTTAGTCCATTTCACTAGGTGATCATGTGTATCATCCCTCCCATCATATTTCTTAGTCAATCGAGTGTTAGGATGCCCAAACCATAACCTCATCATTATTTTGTAATCCCGCCATCCATCAAAGCTATCCTTGTGCGTACCCCACCATCATGTGGGCATAGTGTCCAGTGCCAAATCTAATGCTTGGAAGTGGTAATCCTCAGGGACTTCGTGCTTGAATGCATCCAATAACTTATCGACGTCAGTTAAACCATCATAATAAGATAATTTTCTTACCTCTTACGAGACACAGCACATTGACTTCATCATCATATTGCACCGTAGCATGGATACTCATGCAGTTGATTCTGCCAATGTTCCAACTCTTCATCTGAATTAGAGGTGCAGGAACTCTCCCAGTTCCATGCAATCCATCCATCTGTCGTCAGGTTGATCTAGTCCTAGTCACACGATGTTATTGTGTAGATCTAATCTAGTTCATCCTCACTTTCTTCATAGTCGTGGACTGGTTCAATGTAGCATGCCCCTTCTGTAGGGTCCAATGGCACTACAACTTGAAGTGATTTCCTTTCAAATGACATTATCTTCTTCTTCAAGTTGATCACCCCATTCATGTCAATGGCCCAGTCAATTCCCAGGAGCGTGGGATATGGGTTACTATCATCAATAATCTCTATCGCGTCAAAGTCAACCATTGCGCTCTCACCTTCGATATCAACAATTTCTCCATATAACCATCCCACAGGGATGATATTTTGTTGATTCGCCATCCTAAGCTGGATCAGAGACCATTGCAGCAAAATTCTCCCCATCCTTTCCCATTTTTTTCAGGAAAAACGTTCACATCAGACCCTAGATCCAAATGACTTGGTCCATCTCATAATCTCGTATCTATGTGGTGAGCCTCATCTCGCGCCCCGTTCTAGCCTTATGTTTTCCAATTTTTCTAAATACGAAGTGTCCATCAAGGACCTTCTCCTTGCTGGAACATTTGTTTATAAACTCCTGTAGGCCTTCCACGACTTTATTATTGCAAACACAAATTTATGCAGGTTTCCAAAAACATAGTAAGAACAGAGGGATCAACCTCTGCAAGTGCGCTAGTTTTTGGCACCTTATCCTGACTTCCTGAGGTGGATGCCTCGACGAAGCTTTTCTTGGCTTCCATAAAAGTTTCCTTAGCATGCTCTAGATCAAAACCAACTTCCTTTTCTGGGGCCTTGCAGACCCATCCATCCTCTTCAGGTTGTTTACCCTTATCATCACTAGTCATTATTCCACTTCTCAGCACTATATTCACGCTCTGATCCTCTTTACAAGGCTCATCTCTCATCATCTGTAAGTTTTGTGTAGGTTGCTGAGGCTACACCTTTTTCTCCTACATCTTAGCTATCAGCATCAAATATTCTTCTATCGTATGGTCAAACTGGCTGCAGTATTGACATGATGAGCGCGTTTGATTCTGATAGTCTCGCGCACAGTGCCCTGCCATTCAATAGTTGTAACAGATGAGCTAACTGCAGCCTCTACCAGGTCCCCCTCCTCCTTAGCCTCATCCTTATCCCTGATAACATCCGCACGCTCCTCCGACGCCATGCTCTAGAGGCTGAGTTTCTGCTTGCATCCGGTATGTAGGTGTTCTTTCCATCATCAGCTCATAGCTGCGAAAGTGGTGCTCATCATGGCCCACTGATTTGCAGAAGTTACAAAAAAATTGTTGCACTGTCTTCATAAACCTTTGAATCAAATGAAAATTATCCATCGCATGTTTTCCAACAACCTGACAAATAGCACACCATAGTGTAGCCCCTATGCTTGGTCTTGTTGGAGCTTATGGCCTCAGGGGAATTGGTCCCCTTCCTGTGATATAATTTGTGAATACGGGATAGTGGTCTTTGTCATGCCCCTAGCTCTTACACTTCAGACACCAAACTTCCACGCACACCTCTAGTTTAGTTTCCTTGTCTTTCTTCAAGCTCTGCAATTCCAAGCAGAGGCTTTGTAACTGAGAGTGAATCTCTTGTACCCCCAAGGTCGCATCCTGAATGCGTGTTGCATGCAACCTCATCACGATTTCTAGGGATTCCACCTAAGTTTGTATCCTCTGTTGCGACAGAGAAATCCTCTGGTGGGGCAGAAGCAAAGCTATAAACCACTCGTGATGCTAGCTATCTGTGAGCTGCATGTTAGCTTCTCGAATCACACATTTCAGCCTTTGATCTAATTCCCAAGGAGTCTCATCAACCCTCATCATGATTTCCTTGAATCCAATGACTAATTGCGAGTCAGACTTAGGTTTACTAAACTCCTTGTTTAAAGCAGCCTTAGTATTTGCTAGTGATGCCAAAGGATTATCAGAACAATACTTAATATACCAAGTCAGCGCATGATCCTGCAGAACAGTGACCAATTGTGCCTTATTTATGTTGTCATCAGTAATCTGCTGCATTGTCCACACATCATTCACAACAAACTAGAACTGCTCTATATCTTCGCTCCCTATGCCCTTGAAAATTGGCAGCTTCATTGTGTTTGACATGTTGAATGGTAGTGGTGGTGGTGGAGGTGTGGGCGGACGTGTATGCAGTGGAGGTGGAGTGGATGGATGATGTGTCTGTGGAAAGCCTTGTTGTATCAGCTGGACAACATTATGTGATGAGGCTTGTACTGCTCCCTCAACGTTGCTCGAACAAGGTCCAATCAAAGGGCTATATTCAGGACCCGATATCTCTCGATCTCTAAATATTTTTCCAATTTGTGTAGCTCTGAACATCAAGGAAATGGCATAACCTGTTTTTCACATAACAACATTTTAATCCAAGTATTCAAAGATCTTAAATACTTACCTCACAGTCCTTTGAAAAATCGTCGCTCTGCTTTGTTGTAGCTAACTAAGGTATCAACTGTGAATCCTATAACAAATCCTCCTATAATTTGATCGAGCCGGTGATCGACAACCTGCATGATCTTATCTTTACAGGCTTCTAATCATCGCACTAATTCAAGAGTCCACACTATTGGACCATCAAGATTCCACCTCCCTTGACCATCTACCAACTTAGCTAACCACTTATATAATTCGATCGGGAAGGTGCAAAAGAAAATTTTGTGTATCTCCATATACAAATACCTATCCAACCACTTCTCCTTTGACAGGGGCGAATTCCTGTTTTCCTGCACTGTGAATTCATGAATTTTTCTATCCAGCCACTTTTCAATTTCTTTCTTCATCGGGTTATAGTGATGTGAAATCACACATTTCCTTCAAGTAGATCCCAGTCTCGGCAACAGAACCATTTGTTGGCTTAGGGGGTCCTAACCCAGGTTCAAAGTTAATTGTGCCAACCAACAAATCCCCCCATACTACTTCAGGTGAGAATGCAACCTGTGGTACACGAGTTGCTATCGAAAGGGCCAGTAGTGTAGGGATTTTTTGGTTGGCACAATTAACTCTGAACCTAGGTCAGGACCCCCTAAGCCAACACCCTGTCAACATGTTGTACATGATCCTTCTAAGATTTGGAATATATTAGTATGTCATCAAAAAATACTATCACAAATTTTCTAAGGGTTTGAAAATAGAATTCATCAAGCTTTGAAATGTTGGAGGTGCTTTAGTAAGTCCAAATAATATAACCAAAAACTCATAAAAACCTTTATGTATTATGAAGGTTTTTTTGGGAATGTCTTCTTGCCTCATCTAATTTGACAATATCCTAAATGGAGATCCAACTTAGTAAAGAAAATTTCTCCATGAAATGCATCTAATAATTCATTAATATCAGGAATAGGAAACTTATCTTTGATGGCCATTTTTTTTAGTTGTTTATAATCAAGATACATATTCCATGAACCACGGTTTTTTGTAGCCATCACCATGGTTAAAATAAATGCACTTTGGCTATGTTGAATTATTTCAACCTCTAACATTTATTGAATAATCACTCAATCTCACTCTTTTATGCATATCGATACCTATAAGCCCTAAGGTTAGGGGATACACTTCCAAGTTTGAAATTAATAGCATGGTCATGATCTTAAGCAAGTGGAAGACCCTTAGGCATATGTCCAAATACATTGGAATGATTGTTCATAAGTTTTTGGAGATCCATTATAGTAGATGATATCTAGTGAGCATAATTATGAAATTATACCATGGTGTCCCTTTTTGGGTAATTTTGTCATGTTGTTAGATCTTATAATTTTAGAAGGTTCCCCTTCGATACCTCTAAAGCTCAATTGCCTTGTCTTTTGAGGAAAATATCTTGAAAATTAAGGGGTGTTATTCCTAATGATTGTAACCATTATACCCCTAATACAACATTAACACCACTCATTTGTATCGCAATAATGGGACTATCTAATAAATACTTCCCCATATTGAGCTTAATATTATGGTACTTCCCTAAAAAAATCATTGTCCCTCCATCTACAAGAATTACTTGAATTTTTGCTGCTGGAAATACAAAGAAATTGATAAGTTTTGCTCATTTGTAATTAATGAAGTTGTGGGTACTACCTAAATCAATAAACACTATACATTTTTCTACGTTGAGGGTTTCTGGAGTGCTGATTCTAGCCAACACATGACAATATATCGTTAGATGGGTCTCTTACAACTCTACATCTTGTGGTGGTTCCAAATCTTGATTTTCTTCCTCTTCATGATCTATGTATAATAATTTATTTTCACCATACATATGCTTCTTATCGTACTTGTTGTCACAATTGAAATATAGTCCCTTTTCTCTTCCTTCATCTATTTCTTGAAGTGTTAACCTTATCAATTGAGTAAGCATAAGAGAGGGAGCATGATTCTCTCTACAAGTTTTAGTGACCACTCTCCTAGTAGCCATATTTTTACTTTCAACTTTCCTCGCTAGGTTGAAAGCATGCTTTAGGGGTTTTGGTTAATATTTTATCATTTACAATGTCCTTTACACAAAGACTTAGTTTTTGGAATTGTTGAATGTGCTCTGTAATCAGACCTCATTATCGAAGATTTATTAAATTAATAAATAACATATTTCTCTTAATATCCCCAATCTGGGCTATTAATTCATACATAAAAATGAAGAAAGAGACAATATGATCCTTTTTTCATTCACAAACCATTGATACCATACAAATTGATCATTTTATAAATAAAAGGATGTAATAATTACCTTTTGAAAGGTTGAAACTTGGTTTAAATCAAATAATTGCTCCATCTACAACACCCATATTATTTATATTCACCATCAAACTTCCTCACATCGATAGTCGAAATGAAATAGTTCATTGGTGTCAAATTGAAGCCTTTATGATGTGGATATTGGAGTAATGAATGATTATGATTATGAGATGCAATATTTGTATTCTCCAAATGTGATAAAATACTCCTCATTTGTGATTGAGTCTCAACACAATTGTTCTCCTTATTTTCATCATTTCCTTGGATCTACATATCCATTTTAGTGAACCTATGTAAGAAAATGGTTTCTATGGATTTCATGGATGTTTGTATATATTCCTTATATTTTCATCCATCTCATTTTTCATTTGATCTTCAGTTTCATTTTTAAGGTATTTCTGAGAATATGATAAATGCACTTTTTCAACATACTACAGGCTCACTTCATCAATTTTCTCCTTTATTTAGGTTAGCTTGTTTTCTAAGTCTTCACTTTCATGAGACATCATGTTTGAATTTTTATCATCAGTAACAATAGAATTTCTTTTAAAAACCTTTACCGTATGAGAAAATAATAATGCTTATTTTTATAAAAAATTTCAATCCAAAAAATTAGATTTTCCAATCGAAAGTTTGCAACTTGTAAGTTACATACCTTTCAAACCCTAGTTTAAAGACTATCTGAATTGTTGACTTTTGTCATGACATATCTTTGAAATTTGAGCTCTTCTAATTCATTTTTCTATAGTACTTAATTTCCTTTTAATCGCTTTTCTAATTGTACAGAAAGACAACCAAAAGATTGTACATTTAATTAACAATCTGAGGTTCGTATGGAAGTCGAAAACTATCATACAATGCACGTGATAGTACAATATGATTTTGTAGTAATCTAAATGAGTATCATAGTATAAGATATTGGTATGCTTTCACAAGACACCAAAATAAATCTACTTTCAATCCAATTTACACTTGCAGGAACATAAAGAACACACTTGTAGGAAAGTAAATGTCACACTTGAAAAATAAGTAAATGTCACACTTGCAAAAATGTAAATGTCACACTTGGAAAAAAGTAAATATTACATTTGGAGAAAAGTAAAACACATAGTCATCTAAGGTCACTTGTGGGCTAGTTGTTAAGATGATGTTGGTTGCTATAACGAAAACACATTTTCACGTGCATTATGATGCAATAAATCACAAATCATTAACCCACACATGATTCATAAAGAAGTAAGGCTAGTAGATCAAATGTTGTAAATACAACTCAATCAAAAATAATAATTGTAATTCTGGAAAGGAAATAGAGTATTCATGTGTTAGCATGGAGTTGCAATAACAACCTAAGTGCTGTTTTTTTTGTAAATCCCAACGATTAGTCAGTAATTATTGTTAATATTAATAAACAAATTATAGCAATAAATCTATGCTACAGAGTTGTAGTATGATGAGTTATTAGAGTTTTAGAAATAAACCTACATTACAAAATTACAACAATATAAACTATTAGAGTTGTAGCTATATAATTCAATAGTATAACTTTCAGAATTGCATCAATACAAAATGTTAGATCTATAACAATTGAAATTTAGAGTTGAAACAAAGGAAAAGCAAAGTTTAGTTGAATACTAACTAAAGGAATTGCTAGAAATAAAATAAATATATGAAAGAGACTACTGATAATATATAAAAACATACAATACCTAGCTAAGGATGAGGTCTGAACTCCTTAGAAAAAACACTAGTTTATGAAAGAAGTGTAGGTTTTAACCCCATACAGAAATTACCTGCATACGAATTCTAAAACATAGAAAATAAACAATGTGAGAGCATAACACATAAAACACATATACACAGAGATTTTCCCCTGGATCCCAAAACTAGGACTACCAACTTGATTTTTCATTATGTTCCTTTCAATGTTACAATACATATTTATACACGCTGAAGCATCCAATACCATGGACCGAAAACCATCACGTCCAAAACCATGTGTTAAAATCATGCACAAAACCATAGATAGCTCTGCCCAACCTAACATAGGGTCCAAAACCAGAATTTTTTGGGGCACTGCCCCGGACCCCATAGAGTGGGGTTACCTACACCCCTCAAACCCCATGTGACTCCCCCCGCTACGCAATCAGTGCAATGAAGGGGGGGCTTCGCCCCCCTTCTAACCCCCCAGTTAACTACGTGGGCTAGTCGTGGAAAGAATATAACACAATCCAAAATTCTCCCACTTGTTGTTTTCTTTCCACAGGAGGCCATAAGAGAGCTTAGTCATTTATCCAGCGCTGCAATGCCCATTGTTTCTCTACACCAAGATAACTTCTCAGAGCTCACAAATTTTGTCAATGCATTTGCAGTATTCTTCAAAGTGTCCACCTTTACTAGCAACACCTTTTTGTCTTCTATCATATCCCTCACAAAGTGATACTGAACATCAATGTGCTTTGTATTTGAATGATATGCAAGGTTCTTTGCCAAGAAAATTGCACTTTGGCTGTCACAGTATATCCTTATAGCTCCCTGTACTAACCCCATATTTGAATACAATCTCTGCAACCAAACTGCTTCCTTGCTTGCATGAGTGGCTACCATGTATTCTGCCTCTGTAGTTGATAGTGCCACTACAAATTGTTTCTTACTCATCCAACTGACTGCACCTCCAAATAGGTTAAACACATTCTCTGATCCAGATCTACAACCTAGTCTACATCAAAAAAGCCACATATATCCAAAACTCTGTCCAATCCTGGTCTTCCTTGGTAGCACTAACCATAATCACTAGTGCCACGCAAATACCTGAAAACCCACTTCACTATTGTCTAATGCTCCTTCCCTAGTTTTGACATAAACCTGCTCAATATTCCCACTGCATGTGCAATGTCTGGTCTAGTATAAACCATCGCATACATCAGGCTGCCGACTACACTTGCATATGTAACACAAGACATATTCTCTTCCTCTTCTTGTGTCTTGTGACACTATTCAGTAGATAACTTTACACCTATAGGAATGGGAACCTTCACTGGTTTACTATCCTGCATATTAAACCTCTGCGCTATTGTCTCGATGTACTTCCTCTGGTTTAACCAGAGCTTCCTCTTTGCCCAATCTCTTTTAATTTCCATGCCCAAAATATAGTTTTTAGCACCAAGATCTTTCATGTCAAATTTGGAGGACAATTGGGTCTTCAAATCCTGGATAATTTCATTGTCATTTCCAACCAGCAACATATCATCCACATACAAGACCAGATAAATAACATGGTCACCAATTAATTTAAAATACACATAGTGATATTCTTTGCTTCTGGTGAAGTGAAGTCCCCGTATAAATGTATCAAATTTCTGATACCACATCCTTGGTGACTGTTTTAACCCATACAAAGACTTATTTAACTTGCATACCATTTCTTTCTTACCCTTCACCGCAAAACCTTCAGGTTGCTTCATGTAGATCTCTTCTTCGAGATCCCTGTGAAGAAATTCTATCTTCACATCCATCTGTTCTACCTCAAAATCAAAAGCAACAGCAACAAATAAAAGTAATCTAATAGAAGATAACTTGGCAACGAGAGAAGAAATATCACCAAAATAAATTCCCGGCACCTGGGAATAACCTTTTGCTACCAACCGAGCTTTGTATTTCTCCACCTTTCCTTCTGCATTTGTCTTCTTCTTGAACACCCATTTGCTGCTAATGGGTTTCATTCCAGCTGGCAACTCCACTAGATCCCAAGCCTCATTTTTGTGCAAAGATGCCATTTCATCAACCACAACCTCTTTCCAGAGTTTTCCATCCTCTGAATCTACTACTTCCTTCACAGTTCTGGGATCATCATCAGTAATAGATAAAGCAAAATTTGAATGGAAAGTAGATGGACTATACCTTTCTGGCTTCCTTCTTTCTCGAACTTATCTTCTCACACCTGAAGTTTGTGGCTCTTCATCTTCTGATTCCTCCTTTGCTGTAGAATCTAATTCTTCCTCCTTGAGCTCAAACTCTATCTTCTTAGGTTCCGTTGGTTGGAATTCATGTTTAATAACATCTTTTACCTCTCTGAACACCACATCTTGGCTATACGCAACCTTCCTTGTTACTGGGTTCCAAAGCTTATAACCCTTTAAACCATCCTTATACCAAATAAAGATGAACTTTTCAGATTTACTATCCAACTTGGTTCATTTCTCCTTTGGAACGTGTACATATGCATCACATCCAAATACCCTCAGATGTGAAAGAGAGGGTTTCTTACCAGTCCATACCTCTTATGGAGTCTTATCCTCCAACGTTGATGAAGGTGATCTGTTGACCAGGTAACATGTTGTCTCCATCGCCTCTACCAGAATTCCTGTCCTAACCCGACACCACTGAGCATGCTTCTTGCCCTTTACATTAACATCTTGTTCATTCTTTTTTCAACTCCATTTTTCTTAGGTGTGAATGGAGTAGTCTTTTGTTGTGCTATACCACACTTCTTACAGAATTCTTCAAATTCCTTACTGCAAAACTCTCTACTGTTATCCGTCCTCAGCACCTTTATGTTCTTCTCTGTCTGGTTTTCCACCAGGGCCTTAAATTCTTTAAACCTGTTAAAGACTTCAGATTTCTTCTTAAGGAAATATATCCATGTATTCCTTGAGAAGTCATCTATAAAGGATACATAGTACACATACTTACCCAATGATGGAACCTTCATAGGTCCAAACACATCACTGTGCACAAGATCTAATATCTGTTTCACCCTCTTACCACTAGAGGGGAAACTCACCCGATTCTGCTTCCCATATACAAAATTTTCATAGAAATCAAAATCCAGAGAGCTATTACTAATACCTTCTACCATACCTTTACCATGAAGTATTCAAAGGCCCTTCTCTCCAATATGTCCAAGCCTTTGATTCCACAACATGGTCTTCTCTCTGGAGACCACTAGATTTTCTGCTCCACTTTTAGGAACCACTAAACTATTGCACCCATCAACAACAGTGCTACCTTGTAGCTTGTATAGAGTTCCAATCCAAACTCCCCACATTAATACCAGTGCTCCACAAACCACCTTGTAGGTATCCTTCTCGAACACTATTTTTACACCTGCATCATCTAGCTTGCTTACAGAAATTAGATTTCTGGCCAATGCAGGAATTTGCAGAACACCCGGAAGTGTTCTAACCCTTCCACCTCACAACTTCAACTTTACTTTTCCGCGACCAACGATTGTAACCTTCCGGTCATCCCCCATGAAGACATCACCACCATCATATTTCTCATACTCGCAGAACCACTCTCTATGGGGAGTGAAGTGAAAGGATGCACTTGAGTCAATCAACCATGCCTCATGATCTACATGTGTACTTGAAGAAGCCAAGTACACATCCCCACCTTCATCTGAGGTGGTTTTGACCTCTACAGAAGGAGCACCATCAGATCCCTTTCCTTTATCAGGAGCTTTAGATTTACAGTCCCTTTTGTAGTACCCTTCCTTTCCACATTTCCAGCACACCACCTTTACAGGTTTTCCTGGAGATTTAGATCTCCCTCTAGATTTAGACCTCCCACTCAATGACTTATTTTTGTTTCTGTTCTGGGACCATCCTCGTGCAAAAAAGGCATCACCATTCTAGCTCTCCATATTCTTCCGTCTCATTTCCTCTGTCAACAAGGATGAGATTATTTCATCAAACTGCAAGGCAGTTGCATTGCTACCTATTGCAACAACCAGACTATCCCATGAATTTGGTAGAGAACACAACAAACTGATGCACTTATCTTCATCCAAAATTTTATTATCAACAGATGATAACTGACTTACCACAGTATTAAATACATTCAGATGCTCTATCACCGAGTCTCCATCTTTCATCCTCTAGTTATACAACTTTTTACGTAGGAACAGTTTATTCACCACAGACTTAGACTGGTACAAAGTCCCTAGCTTGTCCCACAAATCCTTCACCGTAGCTTCCTCTGATACATTCAAAAATACTGAATCTGAGACACACAGTCGTATTGTGATCTTTGCCTTCCGATCCAACTTCTTCCATTCTTCATCAGACACTCCCATTGGTTTAGTACCTGGATCTATCGCGATCCACTGATCTTTATCCACCAACAGATCCTCCATCTTGATTTTCCACAACTCAAAACTCTAACCATTAAAGTTCTCGATCTCTATCTTTCCACTGCTTGCCATCTTCCTTCACCACCAGAATGGATCCCGCAGATCGCCCACTGAATAGGGTCTACCACAGGCCCAAGCAAAACTCCTCAGCAACAAAGGCGTCCCCTTGAAGCCAAAATAGCTATGATACCAAATGTAGGTTTTAACCCTGTACAAAAATTACCTGCATACGAATTCTAAAACACAAAAAATAAGCAATGCGAGAGCATAACACATAAAACATGTATACACAGAGATTTTCCCTTGGATCCAAAAACCGGGACTACTAGCTTGATTTTCATTATGTTCCTTTCAATGTTACAATACATATTTATACATGCCGAAGCATCCAATACCATGGACCGAAAACCATCATGTCCAAAACCATGGACTGAAAACCATCGTGTCCAAAACCATGTGCGAAAATCATGCACAAAACCATAGGTAGGTCTGCCCAACCTAACATAGGGTCCAAAACCAAAATTTTCCCGGGCGCTGCCCTGGACCCCATAGAGTGGGGTTACCTGCACCCCTCAAACCCCCTGTGACTCCCCCCACTACACAATCAGTGCAATGAAGGGGGGGCTACGCCCCCATTCTAACTTCCCAGTTAACTACGTGGGCTAGTCGTGGAAGGAATATAACACAACCCAACAAGAAGTAAGGTGCTAGAGACTCAACACATTATTATCAATTGAACTGAAACGAAAAAAGGATTTTATTGCAAAAAACTAGAATTATAATAAAGGAATAAGTTTTGATTAATTGAATCCCCTTAGCTTGCTAACTAGGTTGGTTCTATATATAATGTTCTCTTCTAATTTAATGAAAACAGTTGATGGAAAACCATGAGAATCAAGACATTTCATCATGTTATATCAACTTTCTGAAAGATAGTGAAATTTAGGCACATGCTAACTTAGTCAGTTGTATGTCAAATGACAGATGTCATTAGTTCCTTATTAAGTGCCTACTCTCCATTGTCATTTGTATGTGTGAGGAGATTGGTTGTTTGACTACTTGATCAACCCATAGATGACAATTTTTTGATTGACTGATGTGATGTTATAGTTGGTGTGGAATCACAACACCTTTCCTTAGAGTTTCAGTAATAGCCTTGAGTGAGTTGAAGTAACAATCATGTGCATTGAGTCACAACAATGATGAAAGTCACGATGTCAAAGAGGTGAGAGTCACAACAATAGGGAGTTACAACAATGGTGGTAGCAACCTAGAGATGTGGAACATAAGTAAAAAACTTAGAGTTACAACAACTATACTCAAGTAGATATTTGTAACAACTCATACTCGAGAGTGTCAACACCTATGTGCCACAAAAAATTGTAGCAACTATTGAGATAGTTGTAGCACCTCTGTCTCACAGAAAATTTCAACAACTATTGAGAGATTTGCAGCACGTGTCTTGTGGAGAGTTACAACTACTATTAAGAGAGTTGCAATACCCACATTCAGAAGGTACCTATGTAGTTGCATTCCTATATACCATTGTGTTGTAGCAAACAAGAACCCCCCATTTTTCTTTTAAGTCATAATAATAATGGGGACCCTTTATTTTTTTAAATCATCTTAATTTTCAAAATAATAAGACAAAAGGGAAATTAAATTTGAAAAGTATTGAAATATTTAAAAAAATAAAACTAAAGAAACAAATCGTTATTCTAAATCGAGATTAATAGTCTCGAAATAGACTTATCAAGACATTTTAATACAACATTACGATATTTCCCTCTTTTGATTTTTTACCTCCTGAGATTCCGATATAGTTTACTCATTATGCAAATATATATCGAATTCTTGTATATCAAGTCTTAGTTTATTGAGACCTTGCATATTGAAATTTTTATTTAAAAATACTTGTGTGAACAACCCCTTCCATGAAACTCTTATATAACGGAACACATATATCTTGGAACTCACACATCTCAAGCTTTTGCATCTCGGAGCAATCACATATCTTAAGTTTATTTCAAATTATCCTCTTCTGTTTCGATGATTGACATGGCGATCTTCACGTGGTCCACCATCTATTCATTTAGTGACTTAACTTTATAATAATGGACCTTGAATGGATAAAAGTCTCACATTAATTAAAGTTTGGTTTTCTTAATTGATTTTTTAAAAGGTTTTTACGATGCGTTTCTAGTTACGCCTTTGTGAGCTTCCATAAAACAATTTTCATGTTGATCTTTATGTATGTATCATTCAGGGGATCTATTATCCTCGATACATAGAAGAAATGAAGAAAGGGAATAAAGCCAAGAAAAACAATCCACAGTAGAAATACACGGGCCCATTTGTTGAAGATGTTGATGAGAAAAATTCAGGAGCATGATTGTTCTCAGATACATTATGTACTAGAGATGCTGGGTTTTATTCTTGGGAAGCAATTTATCAACATTTCGAAGATGAAGAGCCCAAGGTTACCATTAGAAAAGTCATGGTAGAAGATAAAACTCATGTCTTGGAAGCCACTCCAAGGGATGTAGCCAACTCATTTCTTCACAGAATTGGGGCAAGACCACAGTTATTGCCTTATACAGACATGGTCTGATGGGTAGTTGAGAATTTGGATATTTTTGGGAGACACATTCAAACCAAAAGGGGAATAGTGATTGGTTCTTTCACCAGTAAGGATCTCCAAAGCATGTATCACCTACCAAATCCTCAATGTATATATAATAAGGAATACGTCGAGGCCTTTATAAAGGAGCATGGACACCTTTCAGTACCAATCAGGGAATGGATAAAAGACCCAAACAAGCATAAAGCTAAAGAAACCAATACGTATTCACTTGATTCCCTCGCTTCCCCTTTTTCCCAAGTCACAACCATTTTGTGTCAATTGTATGTAGTACCTAACATGTAAAAGTTCCTGGAAAACTGGGTACCTTTAAGCAATGGTGCTTCTAAGGGTTTTATATTTTATTGGGCTACCATTATTTCTGATAGCTTGGCCACCCATAGTTTATCTTTCGAGTGTGCTAGAAGTATTTTCAAAGATATTCTGCCTCCTTTCTACATGTTTTCTTAGGTTATGGATGCCCTGTGTTTTTCTATGGATTTCCATACCATGGGTTAGAAAGGGATCATTAAGGACCCAAAACCTATTCACATTTATCAGGAAATCTTATAGGAAACCAAATATTTTTATCACTTCTACCCGATTTATCATAAAGTAATGATTCTGATATATGAGATCATTTTTTAATCTCGGCCACCTAGAATGTTGAAAGAAGATATGGATGATCTTTGAAAGGTTGTAAATTGATTTGGTGATGAATTATTCACTTATATCAGAGTCTACAACCACCTTTCTCACCCTCATGTTTTTCCTCTGTTTATCCCAGATAATTTAGTTAGCAGGGAAATATCCTATCAGACTGTGGGCTATGGTATTACTATAGTGCTAAAGGAGTCAAGCAAGAGGGAAGGGCCTATTTTTCCTGTGAGATTTGGAAAATTTTCATTGGACAAATATTGTCATGCTTAAAAGGAAATCCTAGCTATTCAAGCCCTCAAATTTCTCATTATTCTTAACAGGAAGTATGATCCAAGCTCAGTTGTAAAAAAATTACTACTTCCCAAGGAATCAGACAATTCATTCATGAGGAAGATAATTCATATGACATGTTTGTATAGTCTTCCTCCTATGAAAAAATTCTACAACAGGTGGATGAACAATTAATAGTGGAAAAAAAAAACTCAGTTTTCTTAGTATAGGACTTCTAGGATAGCCACTCTTCCACTAGATATGCTACAACTACCACTTGAAATGTTATATGTGTCCATTATTCAGCCTGGTACTTCCTCATAGTTAGTGATTCCTCCTCAAGGCTAGCAAGAGGTTATCATAGTTTCTTCTACATCCTAGGTAGAAGAATTGATTTTTAATCCTAAATTAAATGAGGCCTGGAATGAGTTTCATGTGACTCTTAATCCAAAGACCAAGGGTCAAACCACAGTCACTCAAATTGCAACTTCCTCACATCAGGTCAATGTCAAGATACTCCTAAGAGTATTGAACATGATACAAGGTCAAGAGAAGTTACTGATAAATCTTCTATTCATGAGCAGAAAGATGTCAAAATTATTCCAGCTTTCCCTTCTTCTGAGGTCACTCTCAATGTGGAATAAATTCCTCCTTTGGATATCTTCTATAGTCCTCAGCATAAGGTTGTAGTAAAAAATGGGAGAAAGAGGATAAAACTTGATCAATCTCAGGCATTGGTACTTGGAAAAGTTTCTTCCTTCAAATTTTTTTGGAAAGGTTCTTCCCTTGCACCAACAGAATAATTAGAAAATTGACTCAATTCATAGGAGCTTATGCTTCAGCTACAATGGAAAAAGTAGTAGAAGTACAAGGAATTATAAAGGAGAAGGAAGAAAATATGATCTCAATGGAACAAACATTCAACAAATAAAATAATAATATTACTAAAAAATGGCAGAATGGATTAGAAAAATTATAAAAAGAGTTTGATGTATTGAAATTATAGCGTGATAAGGAGACAAAGATAAAAGATAATTAGATTGAAGAGATGTAGAGAAAGTTACAACAATTGTGTTTCAATCCTTAGCTAACAGAGTTTAAACAAGAATCCAAAGAGTTGAATTATTTTCTCAGGCATCAACATTATATCTTTTGCAATAAGCTTGAGTTAATTCAGGACCAATGTAAAATAGGCAATTCCCTTATTGATCAGTTGTCTGAAATGAGGAATTCTTTTGATGAAGCAAATGAGAAATTAACTGATTTCTTGAGTTGGCAAGAAAGTATAGAAGGAATAAAAGCAAATCCGCCTAAAATTGGTGAGGCTCAAAAGTTAATCATTTTTTGAGAATGGGAGATTAGAATGAAACAAGTTGAAGTTGTAGTGAATGAGGTCTGAGATATTTCAAATACTATCATTGAATCGGTCAATGATACTTTGTTACAAGAAAATCTAATTTTTAAATAGTCGGAGGATTCACTTCCATATGCCAAGATATTATTGAAAAATTGGTTGGAGCATAGTACAACAATGGTTGAAAGAATTGAGTAGTTATCCAAGATTGACCTTGAGCATCATTGGCAGTTTCTCATGAAGCCTCATAGCCAATGGTTGGTACTCAGGTGCTTATCAAATGTTACCACACAAATGTTGTCACTGTTGAAGACTGCTATTTTTACTAGCCAGATAAGGATTAAACCTAAGTATCCTCATGAGCTCACCAATCTTCTGGATGTGTACAGGCTACGACAAATCACCATTGGGAAATCTTCATCCTTGGCTCAAGGCTATTATAACAATTTACTGATTAGTCTTTTGACATTTCGTTCTGTTGAGATTAATGGAGGGTTTTTTTTTTATATTATTTGTATTTAGACTATACATTTCCCTCTTTGAGAGATGGGTAGGGGTTTTGAATTTTGAGAAGAAGGGACTTAAATTTCACTTTTGTATTTAATTTTATCTTAATACAAAATTGAACCACCAACGGTTCCAAAATGAGAAAATTCTCAGTGTCTCGGGTACTATTATCCATTATTTTTGTTTCTTTGCTTTGAAATGAATTGTTTATTGATATTGTTCATATATACTTAATTCAGTCAGTCTTTCATGATCACTTCTAACATGTTTGAATTAAATTTAATTCATACAGTGAACAACGAAATACTTGTCATATGTGATTTTTTATTTAAATTAATCTAATTGACTATTTAATTAAATTAATTTATTTTGATTGAATTAATATCGTAATCTCATAATAATCTATATTATTGTGTTTATTATGACATCTTTTTAGCACATATGATTTCATCTTACCCAGGTACTATAATAGTTTACAATAATTTATAATTAATTCATCTGAATATATTACTTATGATCACTTATCATCATCATTCACCCCACTTCATATAATTTTTCTATTAAAGGGTTATTGTTCCCATAATTCCAATCAAAGCCACTATCCCAAGTGGAAAGGAATCTAATTGGGGCCTTGACCAGGTGGTTTTCCTCCAATGTTGATTAGTTCAAATAACATCATCAACATTTTTTGGCACTAGAAGGAGGACCAACAGACTATGAATGGAAAGCAGAGCACACTCTAAATCAAGAGGCCATCCTAAGGGTAAATCCCCTCCAAAATCTCCTCCAACTTCTAAATCACATTCCAAATAGCCTAATTCATGATCTAAAGTTGTTGAACCATCTTTCAAACCTCCTAGCCTTGTTAGAAGATCAACTAGTGAATCCTTTGTAAATACACCACTTTCAAATCAATTGATGGAATCTCTTGAACTTCAAACTCTCATACAAAATTGGAAGTAATTTCCATTTATGGTCAACAACTTACTCAACCCAAACCCTCTGAAGGGAGTGTTACTTCTTCACTAAAATCTATTAGAGTCCTTACCATATCACAAAGTGAGAAACTTGGATTCAAACCATTTGAATTCCCATTACCAACTCACAGGAAAAGAAGCATACCTCTGGTGTTGATTCCTTAGCTAGTGAGAACATTACATCTTCCCAACCAACCAGTATTATTCCTTCTACTTCCTCTCAAATTCATTAAAATTATCCTTTACCATCTTCTTATCATCCTTTGACACTTTCATCCACAGATCTATTTTCATCCACTCATATTTCTTCTACCCAACCAACCAATACTACTATTATTAGTAGTTCTACTGGGGTGATAATATCAATTGTTAATACTTTAGTGGCTCCTTCAACAAGCACATCTACTTTTGGATCTACCTCATCAACCACTGGTCATATTATTAATCCCATAATGGAAGACAAACCATGGAATAATCTAGGAGTTGTTGCAATGAATCCTCCTCTGCATCCTCTCCCGAAACATCCAAAGAGATGGATGCCTGAATTTAATCCTAATTATGGACTTTCTACAGAAGAACATTGACACAAATTTATGTTGGCAATTTATCTTAATGGAGTTTCTAAAGAAGATGTACTGTGTATATTATTTCCTGATGCATTTGAAGGATCAACAGGGTCTTGGTATTTTCCCCTACTTGCTAGGTCAATTACTAATTGGGATACATTTGAAGAACAGTTCCTTAAGAAATTTGGAGATGATAAAACAATAGCAACATTAATTAATGAATTTTCTAATCTTAAAGCCTCTCCTAATGAGAAAATTAAGGACTTTAATTCAATATTTAATAAACTTTGGAATAAAATCCCAAATGCATCTAGACCAGTTGTTGATGTTCAAATAGAATGGTATATTAGTGCCCTTCCTCCAAATATCACCATGTTTGTTAATATAGCTCAAAATACAGTACTCACCAATAATATGAAACAAGCATTGGCTGTTGAGAAAACGATATTAGCCCTCGAAAAGAAAGTTGTTTTTGAGGAAGGAAAACCAGCCAAAAAGGTCACTTTCAAAGAAGAACCAAAAAATAAAGTTTCCAAAGATCCTTATGATCTAGAAGGTTTACAAAAATTCCTCAAAACTATTTCCAATGAGATGGTAGAATTAAAAAAACTAGTTGAAACTTCAACAAGAAGATCTTTTAGTTTGATAAAAAGAAATAATTTTGCTCAATCTCAGTCATCGACTCAGATATCTACTTCTAGTTCAGATGAAGAAAGGGAGGAGGAAGGAACAATATCAACAACAACAAAATAAGAAGAAGAAGAAGAAGAAGAAGAAGAAGAAGAAGAAGAAGTATATGAAGCAAATGGCCTATGGGATTTTATTCTTACTACTTCAGAAAATGAAGAAGAAGAAGAAGAAGAAGAAGAAGAAGAGGCTCTTCCTATTAGTAGTTGAAGAAAAGGACCTACATATACAGTACAAAAGAATAAAAAATCCAAATTAACTTATCAAATGAAAAATATACACTTAAAAAGACTTCTAATCAATCTTCAGGGTCTACTTCAAGTACTTTTAAAGCTCCTCCTTCTACTTCTTCTACATCAAATACATTAATATTATATGATATGATTGAATATAACATAGTTGAGGACATGAAGAAAACCAAGGCTAATATTTCTCTATATGAGGTTAGTAAGTTGAAGCAACAACAAAAAATATTACTTTATGAGTTGAATGCAGTTTTTGCTTCTCCATTACCTTCAACACTTGTTACCACTAAAACCTCTAAAGGAAAGAACAAACCTCCCCATCCCCCTTTTGATAAGCTTGACTTCTCTTATGCAATTTTAATTGGAGATAGATCTAATTCACATACGCCTCCTTTCCTTTTAACTTTTTAACTTTTCAACAAAAATGTTCATAATTGTCTAGTAGATTTGGGTGCTTCTTCAAACATTATGCCTTATTCAATACGCTTGAAATTAAATGTAAAACCACAAAAATATGTCATACAAATAGTCCAACTTGATAGAACAAAAGTTAGAGATGAATGAAGTTTTAATTAGACTATCATCTAACTCAAAGGTGTTTCAGATTATAGATATTTTGGTTGTCGATATCCCTGAATTCTATGGTATTATTCTGAGTAGGGATTGGTCTGAAAAGTTACATGGCTATTTTGCTATAGATTGATCTCATCGTTGGCTCCTTTACAATGGAAAATCTAATCATATTAGAATTTATAGGGAGAAACACATGAAATATACTGTGATTTATCTAGATGAAGAAAATGAGTTGGTCACATTCACTAATAACATCCTAGGAAATTATTCTGTTGAATATTTCTTAGGTAATTTTCCTGCATGATCTTCTCCTTTTCCTGTTGAGTGTGTTACATCACATATTTAATTTTTTTCACAAAAAGACTCATCTAGGTGTGTAAATATTGTAGAATTACTTGTAAATAACTTTGTTGATAATTTCTTTTGGACTCTTTATTTTGATGGATCTAAGTCCAATGATGGTACAGGAGCTGGCTGCGTATTAATAATCCCTAATGGATAACAGACTATGCCTTCCTTAAGACTAGATTTTAAATGTACTAAAAATGTGGCTAAATATGAATCACTCATTCAAGGACTACATAAGGATATTAGCCTTGATGTTAAATTTCTCAAAGTGTTTGGTGATTCTGAAATTATTGTTAAACAGGTGCGAAATAATATTCATTGTGTTTCAAATCACTTAAAACATTATCAGTCTTTGGTCCAAGACATAAATTCCCACTTCTTGGCATTTAATATATCTCATATCCTTGTTGGAAATAATACTAAGAGGGTGGGGGGTGAATCAGTATTAGAAAATCAATAACTTTTTCATTTCATACTCTGATTCATATATGCTACTTTAGTTAAGGGAACTTGTGTGTACACGAAACTGTGTTTGATGCAACTAGCGTATATCCAGTAAACTTGTGATTCAGTTAATTCATCATATGTTGATCTTTAATCAGTGCATCAAAACTTCATTAACCATATAAACAGTAAACAGGTGCAGTAAAATAGAACAGATCATCACACATAAGAAACACACATAAACACCATGATATAAGGTGGAAACCCAATGCGGGACAAAAACCACCTGCTGCTGTCTTCCTTTTAATATAGAAAAACTTGTTTACAATCTTGTACTGGCGTAGACTCATACCAGTACGCAGGCACCCACCTCTAGAAGGCTACAACCTTCTCTCGTTCTCCAGCTTGTACTAGAAGGGAGCTACAACTCCCTGGCTCTTGTACTGGCTGATATGTTTACCAGTACGTAGGCGCCAGCCTACAAAAGGCTACAACCCTCTCTCGTTTTCCAGCTACTACTAGAAGGGAGCTCCACCTCCCTGGCTCTTGTACTAGCCGATATGTTTACCAGTACGTAGGCGCCAGCCTACTGAAGGCTCCAACCTTCACTCTTCCTCCAGGGACCACATTTCATAAATTTTCAGACTGGATACACCTGGATCACCACACCATAATATGAAGGCCACGTTTCATCCAATATTCATACTGGATCCATCAACAACATTGAAGCTCAAAATCAATGACCACTGCAATACAACCATTGCATCAACTAATCATTAAATTCTGAATCACCCACTACTGAATCACTGAAGACCAGTCATCAAAAAACAGTTACCAAAACACAGAGCAGAACCCAAAACTCTGCAACAACCACCAGAACCATCTACAAATTCAGATATCATATTTCATAATGTATACACTACTCTATTGAACCAAACTAGTGTGTATACATGCTTTTTCCAAAGTGAACCGGCGTACAGAATTACCAAAGCAGTCCCCTAGACTTCGGGGCCAGTCTCCTGAGTTAGTAAACGTGGCTGAGTTACTGAGGAGGTCTCGTAGACTTCGGGGCCAACCTCCTGAGGAAGTACCGAGCCAGCTCGAAGGCTTGAAAGTCCTCGTAACTCCTAGAGATAGTAGAGTTGAGTCACCTGAGGAAGGAGAATATTCTTTGATAGTACATCCTGATTTTCAACCGTTAGTAGCAGATTATAATCCACAGTCAGTGTTTGTCTCCGAAATCACTGGTAGCTTTTCATCTACTAGTGATATAGGTGAAGAAACCGAAATATCCGAGCCTGAAATTGAATTTTCTGCTACTCCGACATCGGGGTTTGTTTCTCCAACTTTTAGTGGTCCTGGTTCACCTAGGTTAGAAAGAGTAATCACTCAAGATCTTCCTTCTGGACTTATTTCTATTGAAGAACTTGCTCCAGAAGAAGAAGAAGTAGGCATCCCTATCCCTGAAAATCAACCTGTTATTGAACTAAGGGAGCGTGAATCAATTTTTTACAGTCCACCTAGGAGTAGTTCTTGGTATCTTTCTTTGACTAATTATTTAGAAAACTCAGGGTTAAGTTTTTCACCACCTCGTGCTCCTTATCACTCAACACCTAGAGGTTTTTATACTCCCATCAATATGGCAGGACAATCATCCATGTTTACTCAATCGCCTGAATCTTTTTTGTACGGCGGTCCTTCTGTTCCCTCTGGGTATCAGCCTCTTTCTGGTACTTTTTTGGGAGCATCTCCTCAACCCATTGAGCAAGGGTTATTAACTGGAAGCAATGGTACTAAGCCATTGAGCGTAGAAGACTTTCTTATGATGTCAGGTTCTATTCCCAATGGTGGCTAGTTACCGCCTGGGGGGCAGCCTCAATTAACGCCTGGGGGGCAACCTCAAGGTACACAATTTGCATCTGGGGGGTAACCTCAAGGACAGTACATACCTATGGGACAGTACGTTCCTCAAGGTCAGCACCAGACTTAATATGTACCCCAAGGTCAACCCCAGTATCAATTTGTACCTCAAGGTCAACCCAAGTATCAGTATGTGCCTCAAGGGTATCAACCCCAAGGTCAATACTCGAACCAAGGTTTCCAACCACCCCAAGGTCAAACGTATGTTCAAGGAACGGGAAATGTACCTTTCAATTATCAATCCTACCCTCAACATGGTTATGGTCCTCAGTATTCTCAACCTGTTATGGGTCAGTACCCTGGAATGAATATAGTGTGGGATCCATCACAAACCCAACAGGTGTTGCAGCCAAGTGTACAGTTTTCATCTCAAACTGGACAACCCTTAGTTTCTGGTTCACCCCAGCAACCAGTCCAGTCTAACATTCAAACTTCTGTACCTTCGGTAGTTTCTCAGCCTGGGCCTAGTACACCTCGTACTCCGCCTCAAACGACTCCTACAACTGCCGCAACATCTGTTCAATCTACCCCACCTACTTTTGGAGTATCGACAGCTCCGGTTTCTACTGTTCCTGTATCTACTCCTCAGACATCTTTACCACCGTCTGGATCTACGATTCAAACTTCGGTTCAGATGCCTGTAGGATAACCTGGTTTAAGTACGGTTGTCACAAGTCAACCACAATTCACCTATCAACCGTACCAGGGACAGTACCAATTTGGTCCTGCTGTCCAACAGCCAGTTTATCAGTATCAACCGTATCTTGGGTACACTTATCAACAACCTCAACAACCCCAGTACGGTCCAGTTAATCATGGTTTTCCGGGAGGATACAATATCCCGAACGCCATTCCTATTCCTAGTTATCCTAGATATCCTCCTCCTGGGGCTGGTCTCATGACCCAGAGTTTTAGGGATCCTAATCGGCAGTTACCGTTTATCGCAACTTTGGACTTACCTGACTTGTCGCGCCTAACGAATGATCCCATTAATTATCTTCCGTTTTGGCCGCCAATGTCTAATAAGTTGCCCAGTGACATTCCCAAGTTCGAAGGTAAATCAGGAGAGGACCCGTCGAACCATGTGATGACTTACCACCTCTGGTGTGCGTCTAACTCCATCACAGATGATTCAATCCATCTTAGACTTTTCCAGCGCACTCTAATTGGTCTCGCGGCCAAGTGGTACATTGAGTTACGACGAGGCACTTTTTATAATTTTAGTCAGTTAGATACCTCATTTTTAACTCATTTTCAGTTGCCAGTCTGATATGACAATGGCACGGAATTGTTAACTTCGCTAAAACAATCGAAATCCACTTACATTTCAGATCATATTCATGAGTGGAGACGTCGACGTCGTTTAGTGAAGGTATTTATTCCGGATTAGATCTTGGCTGAGTGGTTTGTAAAATCTTTGTTGCCAAAGATCACTGAAGATGTTGCTAAAGCCGGAGTTGTTACTGAGGAGCAAGTAATTTCTCAAGCACAGTATCTTGACTTGGTTTATACTCAGTCGGGTACGTTACACGAAAAAATCCCCGATCTTTCCAAGCAAAATCAAATCGCTACAGCTCCTTCGGGATGTCATGCCGCCGATGGTATGATTGGCACGGTTAACACTAAAAGTAAGAAGAAGTCTTCCAAGAATTCTTCTCCCATTATAACCTTGCCTGATTCTCCAACAGGAGATTCTTCTGCAGAGATTTCCACCGATATTCATGTTGTAGAATCATCTACAGCCAAATCAAAATCCAGTGGGAAGAAGAAAGGAAAGAAGAAGAATAAAACGGGCAAAAGTTCAAAGGAGAAACCTGAAAAGGCGGAATCCAATGATGAAAAGCGCAAACCTCGTTATCCTTGTCTCATTTGTGACGATGAACATTTTACAAGAGACTGCCCTCACCGTGCAGAGGTTGCGAAAATTGTCAAGGGTTCCCAAACTCCTGCTGTTTTGAAGGATCCTTTTCCGGCTCAAGACAGTAAGATGATAGGTTCATCCTCGAGTGCCAATGAAGAACCCATATTAATGATGTCCCATGTTAGGATTGTGACTCGATCGCAAGATTATGGTAGTAAGAGTCATGTTGATGGTAAAGAAGCAGAATCTTCTCATTCTAATCCATCAACCTTAGCTCCCGGTTCCGATCCACTACAGATCGAGAAACCTAATCGAGACTTGGTAATCAAACCGCCCGCCAAGGGTATACTTCGAAAGTTATTTTTCAATCCACATGCGAGAGCGGCTCAGAATTATAACATTGTTGAGGATTTAGCTGTTTCACCCTCAGCAATGTCGGCTTTGGAGGTGCTGCAATCATGGCCAGCACAACGCAAATTACTTTTGTCGGCTATAGGAGCTATTGATGTTCAGGACCCGAACCTAATAATTTTCGATCTAGAAAATAGTACACCGCGTTTGCCTCATCCAATGGCTTTCCAGATTCCAGTGATAGTAAAAAACAGGCCTATTCATCGGACTGTAATTGATGAGGGAGCCTCTACGTGTATTATGTCAATATAGTGTTTGAGATCGCTTGGTTCTCCTTCGCTAAATAAATCCCCGAAAATTCTAAAGGCCTTTGATGGCTGTGGGTTTCATCCTTTTGGCATTCTACAGGATTTGCCTATAGGGGTTGAAGGAAAAACCGTTAGTCTAGATGTGGAGGTGGTTGATGCCCCTCTAGATTACAACCTTCTCTTGGGTCGAAGTTGGTCTTACGCTATGACAGCGATCGTTTCATCGGTCTTTCGAGCAATAAAGTTTCCACACAATGGAAAGATCGTAACTATAGACCAGCTGGCTTACTTTTCATCCAACCCAGCCTCTTCGGAGAGTATTCAGCATGTTGGTAAAATGACTATCCCATATAAGGATGTTGGAGTAGGATTAGTTAAAGATGTCGGTTTACTGGGAACTTTTCCTTTTCCTCCAATCAACGCATCATCTTCATTTGCAACCATTCATATGATCACATCAGACACCATTATTTATGATGATCCTTGGATCGTCCCTTCTGAATCTGAGATAGACTCATTTGGCAATTCCATGCCTTTGAGTCCATATGAAATTGCCTATGAAGCCGTGCAGTCATTTGCTGACCCGTGTTCAACCAAAAATGACTTAATGAATGTGGTCCGTGAGGAATCACTTTTCACATCAACCTCGGATTTAACTACATTTTCTGAACTTGTTCACTCTGATGAGCAAATTCGTGAAATCCTATGCGTAGATGATTTACCATGGGAAGATCTCCATCACAGATCTTCGTTTTTACCTGAGGATGATCATTTTGAAAATGATTTCTCATCAATTTTTACAACTGAATATGTCAAGGAACCTCAGAATCTAATGAAACATCCTGATTCAGAGTTAAATTTGGGAAACATCTCTCGAACTATTCCTATTGACATTTCGGTTAAGCCCAAAATTGTTGAGAACATTCATATAGGTGCCTCGTGTACAGATGACGAAATTCAATTATATAAGGCCCTATTTCAAGAATCCCACGACGTGTTTGCCTGGTCCTATGAGGAAATGCCAGGAATTGATCCCGCGATTGTTGTTCATGAGATCAAGACTTACCCAGATGCTAAACTCGTCCGGCAACGTTTGCGTCAGATTCACCCACGAAAAGTAGCTGCAATTAAAGTAGAAGTTGAAAAACTGTTGAAAGCAGGTTTCATTTATCCGATCCCGTTAACGGATTGGGTATCGAATATTGTTCCGGTTAACAAAAAGTAGGGAACAATAGGAATATGCATCGACTATAGGGACATTAATCAAGCCTGTCCAAAGGACAATTACCCAACTCCCTATATCGATCAAATCATTGATGATTGTGCCGGCAGCGAAATATTCTCCTTTATGGACGGTTTTTCCGAATAGAATCAAATCAATATTCTACCTGTCGATCAACCAAAAACGGCTTTCATTTTTCCATGGGGGACATTTGCTTATTGCAAATTACCTTTTGGGCTTAAGAATGCCGGAGCAACTTTTCAAAGGGCGATGTCTTATGCGTTTCATGACATCAAGCACATTGTGCAACCTTATCTCGATGACTTGCCTGCTCATTCATTACATCGAGCTGATCACCTCGTCCATTTACGAGCAATTTTTATGAGGTGTAGGCATTATCGGATTCGTTTGAACCCACACAAATGTGTTTTCTGTATAGAAACGGGTCGATTGCTGGGGTTTGTAGTTTCGAAAGTCGGCATTCGCGTTGATCCCTCGAAGGTCGAAGCGATCATCAAATTGACTCCTCCTTCGAGTCTTCGCCAACTCCAAAGTTTTCAGGGGAAAACAAACTTTTTACGACGATTCATTCCTAACTACGCCAAGGTTACAAAGGGTTTTACCCAGTTGTTGAAGCAGAACACTCAATTCTATTGGGATGAGATAGCTCAGAAATCTTTTGATGCACTCAAACACGCGTTGACCCATGCATCGTTGTTGCATCCTCCTAACTACAACCATGATTACTTCTTGTATCTCACCGCCTCTCATTCCACCATTGGGATCGTCTTAGTTCAGGAAGATGAATCAGGAACGGAACATGTGATATATTACCTTAGTCGAACGTTAAATCCAACTGAGCTAAAATACTCACATGTGGAGAAATTGGCATTGGCAGCCATTCAAGCTGTCCAACGTTTTCGTCACTACATTCTACTACGTAAAACTACAGTAAGTTCGGATTGCAACCCTATGATCTACATTTTGACTAAGCAATTGCTAGGGGGAAAGTACTCTAAATGGATCGTTATCCTACAAGAGTTCGACTTGGAATTTGAGAAATCTAAGTCTAAGAAATCTTTAGTTTTTGCAGAGTTGATGTGTGACTTCCCGCGTGCTGACACGGAAACTGTGGCGGAGGTGCCCATTGCGGATGAATCCTTGTTTCTAATCATCACTTTAGATCCGTGGTATGGGGATATCATCATTTATCTCCAGACCCAATCCTTTCAGCCAGAAATTTCATGGTCAGAACGTTGAAAGATTCGTTTCCAGTCCCATAAATTCAGGATTATTGGAGATACTCTTTATCGCCGTGGGGCGGATTCTGTTTTTCGACGTTGCTTAACTCACGAGGAAGCTGAAAGGGTTCTAAATGACTGTCACTCTGGAGTGTGTGACGGTCATATGTCTGGGTTTGCCACAGCCCAAAATATCTTGCGCGCTGGTTACTTCTGGCCGTCCTTGTTTAAAGATTGTATTACGGCGGTCCGAAAATGCCACAACTACCAAAATTTTGATCGTAAGATGCGCGCTCCACCTGCTCCTCTCCACCCTATAATTGTCGTTGGTCCTTTTGCCAAATGGGGTATCGATTTTATTACATGTAACCGTCACTCGGCCGGGGGGCATGCGTATATCATTCTTGCGGTAAATTATTTTACTAAGTGGGCCGAGGCGATGCCTACATTTGAGGCAGACGAAAAGACATCTGCAATTTTCTTGTTCAATCATATAATTGCTAGGTTTGGTGTCCCGCAAGCGATAATCACTGATCATGGGAGCCATTTTCGAAACGTTATGATGACCGAACTTACAGGCCAGCTTGGTTTACGACACAATAGTTCAACCCCTTATTATCCACAAGTGAATGGTCTGGTTGAGTCCATCAACAAAGTTTTAGTTATCATGATCCGACGAATCATTGGGATTCATCGGTTGAATTGGCACAACATGCTATTTTCAGCGCTTTGGGTGTACCGAACTTCAGTAAAAACATCAACAGGGTTCACTCCTTTCCAACTAGTCTATGGTTTGGAAGCCGTGTTACCCATTGAATGCGAAATCCCGTCACTGCAATTGGCCATCGAGATACTTCCAGCCACTTCTGAAGAGGAAAAGCGTTTGTTATACTTGGCTCAATTAGATGAGAATCGACGTGATGTTGCATTGGCGATCGAGACTCACGCAAAACGAATGAAAGCTCAGTATGATCGAAATGTGACCCCTCGAAATTTTTCGGAAGGAGATCTAGTCTTAGTTTATGATCAAGCTAATGATAAATTAGGCGCTGGAAAATTCGTTCCTATGTGGCATGGTCCCTATGTTGTCAAGTGAAAGCTAGCCAAAGGGGCTTATGAATTGGTAGACTTTGATGGGGACTCTTTGGGTAAACCCAAAAATGGCCTTTACTTGAAGAGGTATTATGCTTAAAAGAATGGGTATGGAGATTTTTAGTTAGGATAGTTTTTCTTTCTAGCTGGTGTGTTTTAGTTTAAACAGTGTGCTTAGCTTAGAGAGTGTTTTTTCGTCATTATTCCTGCTTATCTTGGTTTTACTCTTGATATTGCAGATGTCGATGCCTCTCCAAACATACATTTGTTTCGCTGATGGTGCTTGTCGTAATACACGGAACATCTCTTCTGCAGCTTGGGTTATCTATTCGCCCTCTGACGAGTTAGTATCTATGCATGGGGTAAGCCTCGGTCAAACAACGAACAACATTGCTGAGTATAGTGCAGTGATTGAGTTATTGTCTGAATCTATTTCATTTGGGATTCGGAGTTTGATAGTGAGGTTAGATTCTGAACTCGTTGTATTACAACTTAATAGAATGTATGCCATTAGAAATCCAGTGTTATTAAGATTATTTTTGAGAGTGCGTCTCTTGGAACGTGAATTTGATTATATTGAATATCAACATATTCCAAGGTCTTTAAATACATTAGCAGATGCAATTGCTTCTCGAATGTTAAATAGACATTTGCAATAATCATACATGTAAATTTAAAACCATTCCATAACATGATTTACAAGATAAGCCGGTAATAGTGATATATATATATATATATATATATATATATAGGAGTGTGTCAAAAAATACATCGTCCTCGATCATAGGTTGAAAAACACCTTATGATCGGCAAAAATGATAAGTACAAAAAACAAAAATGTCACATGTGCCCACAATAGGCGATCATCCTATCACTGGTGATGATCTCTATAAGAAACCACTGCACGGGCCACCTTGCAAAGGAACCTCCTAAAAGGTCCCGGGACCCCAATCACATAGCGCTGAAGTCGACGAGGAGTGTCGTCTATAGTGGTCTCATGAATATCTCCTATCAAGCGCTCGAGATGACCCTCCAACTCGGCCAAAACCTCTGCTAATTCGTCCTGTGGGGCTGGCGCGGGTGCAACTAGTTGTTTCCTCTCGAAAGGCCGGAGAGCGGCTGGTTGCTGTGGACCCACATTTGCATTTTAAAATTTTTACTATCAGTTTTGAGACGATGGAAAAATAAAAGAAATAAAAATAGGAAAAATGTTGAAAAGGATTTTACCTGACTCGTCCCACTGCTCTCCTGGTGGAAGAACCATGTCTGGGTCACCACGAAAATCTATCCCAACGTAAGGGAAGTCCTGAATGGAAAAGACCTGGTTTTCCAGCCATTGGAAATACTCAGGTTTGAATCAAGCAACCTCTGTCCTCTCGTCTGGGTGACGGCCCATGACCGCGACCCATCGCATCAGTTTGGGCTCTCGAGGAAGCCCAGCTCCAACAGTAAGGTGCTGTGGGATCAGCATAGGAACCCTCTCCAGGCCAAAACTCACAACCAAAGCCCCATAACCAAAGGTATTTAGTCATCCATTCTTGGCCCTGGTCAGTTGGCCTTTCACATTGGCCAAAACAGCATCGCACCAGCTGAAGATGGTGCCTCGAAAGCAATCAACTGCTATACGCATCTGGGATCCGGTGGCAATATGTAATGCGGTAGCTCCACAAAGTTTGGTGACAGTGAATGCAATCACCATGAGCTCAGGACGGGATATCGTCTTTATGTCTATCCCTTTGTCTCTAGCCTGGCTGTTGCATTACTCTAGCCAGAGGCTATCGACAGACTGGCCACCTGGCCTAGTCCCGTGCATAGTCAAGTCTTCGCCTCTCTTAGGCAAACCAGTCAAGAAATAAATGTCCGTCGGCTCGATTTCTAGCTGGTGGCCGCCAATGAAGAAGCACTGGTCCTGTATGCTCCATCTGTCAACCAGCCACTGTAAGAAATCCACCTGAGCCCTCATGCCAGGAATGGCCCAGAATTTGTACAGTCCACACGCCCTCAAAGCATCAAGTGAAGGTTGATGATTCCATGCAGCAGCATCCACGTCCTCATGTTCTCATTCATGCTAATCTAGCATGATGTACTCTCTACATCAAGTATAAAGATTAATTAAAATGCTAGAAAATATTTTGTGTGGTCCATTTTTGAGAATTTTTGGGTTCAAAACCTTTGCACCCTCCAGGTTAGACACAATGCGTGGGACCGCACTTTGTCTACACGGAAGGTGTGGACCCTGAGCTTTTTCCCAATGGAGAAAAGGTCGGGGTCCGTAGGCCCGCAATGGTAAACCTGCGGGCCCCCGCGCACAGGTTTTGTGCCTAAAAACCCTCCCAAAAATGAAATAAAGGACTAAAACAAAAAACTAAACGGTTGAAAATGAAGAGTAGGATGATGTGGATTACCTGGAGAAGACATCGTTAGATTCCGACGATTGGATTTTCCGCAATCTTCACGGGAAGTTTTCTGAGCAAAAGCACTACTTTCTCACCCAAACTCAAACGGTAAAAATGAATTGACAAAGGCCCTTTTTATAAGTTTTTTGAGTAAATAAATTGTAAATTTGTTTATGTTTCACTTTGAAAAGGTATTTTTGCGACATTTTTATCCATTTCAAACAGGTATGAGTAATGTTTGTGTTTTTGTGCAGAATAAAGGATTATTTAGGCGAAATCTATCATTTTCAACGAAAAAACATGTAGAGTCATCTTTAAGCTCTTTTCTAACTCCTAAAACATGAAAAGATTGCCAGGTGTTTCTTTTAAACTTGTTAAAACGGAATTAAAAGACGGTCCCCTTACAGCTCTTGTCCGACCGTAAAAACATGAAAAGATTGCCGGATTTTTGTCGTTTCAAATTCGATATTGGTTATAAAACGACGTGTCATTGATCGCTTTTTTACTTTTTCGGGTCAAGGGCACTAATGACGAAAAGTACTCCTTGGTTGTAAAAGATCAAGCGGTTCTCTCGAGTATTATTTTATACTTTTTCGGGCTTGGGAGACACAAATTTACGAAAAAGGTCAACCCTGGAGTCTTCTTAAGTTTTTTCAGACTCTCTAAAATTGAAAAACACCGAGTTTCTCCTATACTGGACTCGTTAAAATTTCACAGTAAAGGGCCTGTTCAATTACAAACAGGAACGAACCACTCCTTCTTAGGGTTCGAATTTAAACTAAGTTGGACTCATCCGAAGGATGAGCTTATAATCAAGCAAATGTTATCCTCCTCAAGCTTGTCAAAAATAAAGAGGTACTTGCCAAAAATGGTGGGGGAAAAGAGAGAAAAATGAGCTTGTTTGTCATACTTTGTAACCACTCTTGAACATGACACTTTCATTCACTTGGGTTGGGAAATCCTTTGCCTAATAGTTGATCAAACCACATTGAAAGTCTTCAGCCGGTTTCTGGGTATTAACTTTGGGTCAATTGTCACCAAGCCATCTGTCGTGTCGTTATGTGTTCAAGAGGTCACTGCCAATAAGCCATTCATCTGCAAAATATTTTATCATCCATCTTGACCATCCCTGAGTCAGTCCTTGCAACTAAATTTCTTCAACTTGATCTATGATTTCGTGTTGTGGGCTTACCTATGACGGATCGCTTTCTATCGACATCAACTCATTATCTAGAAAGATGATCTAGGAATCGTCAGTACCTTGAGATCTGCATGCCTCAATGGAAAGTTTCTCGCCTTTGACGACAGTTTACATCATTGACTTTCGATCAAAGGATTCCGTGACATGTTCGACATCAACACATTTATTCGCATCTCATGGATTGTACTGGGTACTTTGAGAGCCATTGAAATCACTGGTGGTTTCTCTCACACTTGTTAATAGTTTACATCATTGACTGGTAATCAAGTGGTTTCTACCATGTTCGACATCAACACATTCATTCACATGGATAGAATCGTACTATTTTGGGAAGTAGAAATGAAGACCCTGGATCTAGTTTCCACAATCCAGGTTGCGAGGAATTTTGTATTCATTATATAATGGACTATTCATAAACAAATGGCTGCGTCCATACTGTGTCCACATGAGTCTATACTTGTGATGTTTTACAAGATCATTCCTGTATCAGAGCAGTAATTAGTTTTTCTAGTCAGTTTTGATCTGAGCATGGGAATGCCTACCTCAACAATGATATGATCTCATATATATATCTTGCATTGCATGTTTTTACAGGTTCCAACCGGGCTCTCCACAAGATGATCCTCGAAATGATAAAGTACTTCACACTTCCTAAATTATAAGAAATCCTCATCTACCACAAACTTCGCACTTTAGGGGGCAATCTGTTACACAAAAATTATCGTCACCATGATTATTTGCAGTCAGTATGGGTCTATCATCACTTGTACTGTCCTCCTAAGCAAGTCTCAGACCTTAGCTCTTCAAATCAAGCTTTGGAAATGAGAGAAAGACATTAAAAATCAATGTAACTCTGGTTCCGCACTTTCTCTCATGGTCACCTGCGGTCCCGCACCTTCTGTGTACAAAAACTGCGGACCTGCCCGCTCTGTCCCTAACGGTGTAGGTGTGGACCCCTGTGAAAGTCAAAAGGTGCAAGTTTTATCTTAAAAAACTCACTTTGGGTTAATTCTAGAGGTTTCTAGAAGGAATTTTGACGTGGATTTTTCGCTCTGAGGTGGTTCACGCATCCCAAAAGAGAAGGAGCTAATCCCTTGGTGAGAGGAGCTATCCCTTTGAAGGAGGGCTTTATCCCTTTGAAGGAGGACCTAGTAACCTCCCTCCATTGCACTATAAATACAGGCATTGGGCTGGTTGCTGGAGAGGTTAGAAGCTGAACATTTTTTAGGGTAAATGCTGGTGAAATCAAGACTTCCTAGTTGAGCTTAAGAGGAGAGATCACACATCTTTTTGGCTTCATTGGGGAGTGAGTGAAACTTGTCAAAGTAGAGGAGACTTCTTGCTGGACCCTGGGAGGAGCTTGTACAGCGTCAAGGCAAAGGTTGTAAAGTTCTTCTTCTTTTGAATTAATACAATCAAACTCATTTTTCTCAACAAGTATCTTATGTTATTTGTTTCATGGACTCCTTGACTTTCATGTTAAATATGTTTCATGCAATTGGCTTTTCAGGTGCTATTTAATTTGTTTGCCTTGTTTGTGTTTGCAGATTCACGAAAAGGAGCTCATTTGGATCAAAGGAGCGAGGGCATCCACAAGCTTGCGTTGGACCTAAGGTAGGCCCTAAAAACACTTGTTTGCTATTGTTTATCAAAGCATATTTAGAGAAAGATAGTGTCTGGTTGGTTTGCTTGTCATTAGGTCTTCTTTAGATTCTAGGAAGGTCTATCTTGTCCGCAAGATCGACTTATTCCACGTGACACCTCCCCAAATCCACAGGTTTATGCGCTCAACGACAGATCCCATGGTTTAAAGACGCCGGAACATGTCTCTAGCCAAAAAAAAATTTTTGCTAAGAAATGGAGATCCCACCAGCCTTGGAAAGTGCTCTGATACCACTTGTTATGCTCTTAACCTGTAAAAAGTTACCCAAATACAGAATATGCGAAGAAAGATACCCAGAACATAGAATAGTGAGAGACAACAGCAAATATTTTATTATCCAGAAAGCAATGTTCACTGGCCTCTTCAAGGGGGCAACCTCCAATAGAGCAGAGCTCGATACAAAAATAAGACACGATGCTCCTCGCAGGGAGTCTCTATCCTTTATATATGACTCATACATGCAATACCATGGATCAATACAATGGGTTTTATTAATACCATCTATCTAATACCATGGCCCATTTGCAACTAACTGTGGTCACGTCTTTAATGGCGGGTTAACCACTTACAATTATTAATATGGGCTTTATTGACTCTTTACTATGACTCGATCCCACTACATAAATAAGGGGGTTAGGGTGGGACCCTAATAGTATTTTAGTCAGTCTTTCATGATAACTTCTGACATGTTTGAATGAAATTTAATTCATACAGTGAACAACAAAATACTTATCATATGTGAAGTTTTATTTAAATTAATTTAATTAACTATTTAATTAAATTATTTTCTTTTTATTGGATTAATATTGTAATCTTATAATAATCTATATTATTGCGTTTAGTATGATATATTTATAGCACATATGATTTCATCTTACCTGGGTACTGTAATAGTTTACATAATTTATAATTAATTCATTAGAATATATTACTTATGGTCACTTATCATCATCATTCACCCCACTTCATACAAATTTTATGTTAAAGGGTTACTGGTTGCATAATTCCAGTCAAAGCCACTATCCCAAACGGGAAAGGGTCTAATTGGAGCCTTGACAGGATGGTTTCGCCCAATGTTTATGAGGTCAAATAAGATCATCAACAAATTTCTAGCATAGAAAGGAAACAATATCCTAAAAATGCATAAGAATAAGTATTGAAATGACATAGTAAGGGGATAATTATACCTTGACCAAAGATGCACAGTTATGAATGAAAAATGTATCATAATGAGATGGAAACATGAAAAATGCATGTCAATAGGTATTGGATGAGTGTTGAAAAGATTTCAATTTGAAAACCTATCATCTCTCCCAACCAAATTTTTACATGTCCCTGTCCAACCAAACAATTAGTTTGAGTCTGATTAGGTAAGGATCCCCTGGAGGTGTTGAGGCTGTAGTAAGATTTCCCTATTTTATTACCATAGAAGTAGCCTCCTCTTGCTTAAATATCCTCCCAGTAGGATATTTCCTCCCTCATATATAAATTGTACTATTTCATGTACTTCCTAGTAGGTAGCCAGATGAATGGATAATGAAAATTTAGACTTATCCAATTATTTCAACAATTCTTTCCATGCAATTAATATATCTTTGCACTCTCTCTAGTGCTACATTTAGGCTACTAATATTAAAGGGGCCTCTTTATTGAACATCCTCCATGGTTTTTTTCCATCACTCAATGCATCCTTCCATGGCTTCCTTTTCGAGTACTTCAATTTGTGTTTTGCAATATGTAATCACTTGTTCTTTATTCTTGGTCATGAATTATGTATGTGGTGGAGAGCATGTCCACTGCTTGAATATCTTAACAACTTATGTAGGCATGTAAAATCCTTTGTTTCCTTGGACATTATGCTCTAAAACCTTGTGATTGGATGCCCAATCAAAATTTTTACTCAGACAAGACACAAATTTTCTTATTTGGACATCCCCCACAAAGTGATTAGGATTCCATATTGGGTCTTGTAATAATAAAAATTTGTGTTGATATAGATCACAATGAAGTTTCTTCTCTTCATTGTTACATGCACAATATGACTCCAATAAGGTAGCAGACAATATAATCTCAAAGGGTTTCCTGGTCATTATAGCTTTTATTTGAAACATTATAAATTTATCCTATAAGAAAATATTGTAGTGAGGTGAGGGAGATTTGAAACTAAGAGATGAATTAACTAATAATTCCAATTGATTTTTCTCAATTTCTAATTCATTTACTTGTTTGTCAAGGTAAAATATTTTATTTTCTTCCATTCTTTCCTCTTCCCATTGAATCCCGTGGGTTTCAAAATATTAAGCGAACTTCTCTTTTAATGCTTTGACAATCTGCTAGCATTCCTTAACAAGAATCACACCTTCATCATATGATGTTATTAAATTGTTCCATATGTTCTCTTTTTCTTTCACTGATTTATCCTAAATATCTATTTGAGTGGCCTTCACTTCTATGGTTCTGTCCTCAGTTTGGATAGAAATTTAAATCAAGGTAGGTCTATTTTCTTATGTATGGAAAACCACCTCTTGGATATATCTTTTTTAAGCTTGGGATATCTATATGGATTCATGGAGAGGTTCCTCTACAACAAAGGAATGTATTTCCTAAGAAAGGTAATGTGACCTATCAAAGGTCCTGTTAACACTCCAGGAAACTCTCCTAGGTTGCAGATCGTAGATGCATGGTAACATATAATCTTCAATATTTTCCTCTGAACTATTGGAATGAATTACGATTTGGATCAATCCAGATAGCCATTTTAACTATGTTTTTACTCAAGACATGCATGAACACCCTCAACTTACAAGGCTTTAGACCGCTAATGCTCAATAGTTTGTAGATTTAATGAATGGATGGAGAATACTGACTATATTGGCAGATGCACATATATAAACATATATGAATGGCTAGGTACAGGTAGCAAATAAAAATACTGACCGTACCGACAGATGCATATATATATATATATATATATATATATATATATATATATATATATATATATATATATATATATATATATATATATATATATATATATATATATATATATATATATAGATAGATAGATAAACACATATCAATGGCTAGCTACAGGTAGCAAAAGAAGCTTGCAAATCTAATTTATCAACGCAGAGATAAGATGACAGTTATCTGGCATTAGATACAGAAGAAACATGAACAAACTGTTCAAGTGCAAGCTTAGAACAGAAAAGAAAATGGACATTGAACATATAATAGCAAAAGAAGCTTATATTGCTAGAATGAAGATGATAATCTTGAAGGAACATAGTAGCAACAATCTCCAGAAGTTGAACCCTTTCTACATTTAGTTTTCAGCCTTTTATAGGCTTTTTACAATGCTCCTGAGCTCTCAAAGGGTTGTATTCTTAATCTATCCTCTCTGTCCCTTAACTGTTTGATTCCTTGAATAAGCAAGCATGGCTCGAAGGTTTTCTCCTTCTGACAGAGGAATAACCACCTTTAGGTAGTTTGATGCACTGTCTGGGAGCTCTCTCGTGCCAGTGATGCCCCATGATGTTTGTTTTGATGAGCTGCACTGGGCTGTTGATGCTTCTGTTTGTTTTGGGCAAGTTGCACGTGCTGTGTTGCATTGTGCTGCTCCACCACTGCTTTGTCGGTTTGGGATGAGCTACGTGTGCCATGGCCCTTTCAAATGTTTAGCAATGCATACTTTCTATTAACACAGAACAACGGTGCCATATTGTGGACTTCTGCCGAAAATAATGACTGTTTCTGTTTTAAACAGAAAACACAACAACAATGAGAAATCCTGCCCATCTTTATCCTTTTTGGACTTCAAAAGTCCTCAAAAATGGTTTATTCTTCTATCGGGTCTGCCCTTCGGGTCGTTGTCGCCGATCACAAGTGGCCTAGTCCCTTGCTTCCTTTGTATTTTGAATTACGCTTGAAAAACTTTGAAAACACATGAAAATGGCCTTTGGTGGACTTCAAATATTATATATTTCACTTCTCGAACCCTTTCGGGTTTGGGCTTCATCGCTATTGGCACTGCCATGTTCCCCTTTATATTTTGTTATATAACAAAATACATTGAAAATGCATTAAAACTGGCCCACCCGCAGACCTGAAATATTATCAAATATCCTGTATATAACCGTCGGGTCCGGTTATCACATCGCCCATGTACCTATGCATAGGCCCCCCCCCTTGGTGCTGTTCTGTTGCGATATAACGATGCGATCTAATCGCAATTTCTTCTCGCTTATGCCCAGGGCCCTTACTTAAATTGTCAATACCTTTGCCGATGCAACCCACCAATTCGATCATAAGAGATCACTGATCGGCAGTGTCTTGCACCTCTTCTTTAAGTCGTCCTCTCTACAGCACTGATTGTGATTTTCCACTTAGATTTGGTCCGTTGATCGGCCAGATCTAACGACTGCTGTGCTTTGACTGTTTTTTCATGGTTTTGGAGTGTTTTTGCCTCCTGATAGTGTATTTCTGCCCTTCCAAGGGCTCTCCTCTTGCGCTTATTTTGACCTTTGGATGATCTTGAGAAAATCTTGAAGATTTCAAGAGAATTTTTGGATCCATTGGCATGATTTTAAGCAAATTTGGAGACTTTAAAAGTATATATGGATCCAATTTTGGGCCAAATGATTCCAAGGCTGACACTGGCTCCTCCTGGGGATCTATTTCTGGGAAAACTAGTGTATTTTCGATCTGCTAGTCCCATTAGGATTCGTAGCTATCCTAGAAACAAACAAGCAAAGCAATTTGCGATTTCCTCTATGTATGATAGATAAGAGAGAAGTAAAGGGACCAACCTGGATCTTCTACTTGACTCCTTGCTCGATTTGTCTCGCCCTTTGATAGAGCTTGCAACTCCTCTCCTACTTATCCCGTTCAGTGAATACCTATAGAGACAAAGTAACAAAACACCATCAAAGCATCTCAATCTATTATATCATAAACAATGCAAAATCATAAATACATTGAACATACAATGGCATTCACAAATAACAACATTCACAAATACACGATTGTATGGAGGAAAACTCAAAGAACTTTATTAATAATAGAAGGGAAAATTACAACCCAGCTGTCTGATCCAGCACCATCCTCCCAGCATCAAAGCCCTCTTCACCTCATGAAAAGCAAGATCACCCAACAATACAATGCCCTTTCTCAAAGACAAACTATCAGCACTTTCTTACAAATTACTTGATTCCAGCCTCTAGATCTCTCAGATGAGGGATCCATTTATAGATGTCTGCAAGGGTGTGAGTCATCTCTGGGTTTTTTATTAGTGTTATTCCACTTGTTGTTCTTGGTTCCACTTGGAGTTTTTTTGGATCTCTTACTCATCCCTTAGCAAATTCAGAGAGGCAAGTGTCATAGGAGAAGTTTCTAGAATATTCCATGAGCATCCACTTAGCAAACTGTCTCGGACATTTTTCCATCCTCGCTCATCGCACCCCACAGAAGGGCTCTTCAATATGCGTCACACCTGGCTAGTGTAGAAGTCAGTATGCATCGCACCCTGAGAGTGGAGCAGTCAGTGTGGTCCAGTTTTGGCCAGTTCTGAGTAGTTTTCAGGTGGAACTTTTGGGGAATGATGTAATCAGTTGACCATGATCCTTTAGGGTATGAAAAAACAATTTTAGGGGTTAAAGAGCCCTTGGTTTATCGACATATAAGATTGGGGTTGCAGTGCCCAAATATGTCTATAACAATTGCCCCCTAAAGCATGAATTCGTAAATCTTTTGATGTTGGGTGAAATGCTTTATCTTGAGGATCCAAGGTATTCAAACTGGAAGGTGACCTGTATAAGATACAATACAATACATCATCATCATATTATTCATGATCTAGCTAAGGTGGGCATTCCCATGCTCAGCTTTATAAATTCATTTTCATGTACATAGGACAGATAATCGTCAGCAGTTGCAGACTGGTGATTCTTCATACGAAGAGTCATCTTCCCTGGCTTAGATGACTATTTGTGCAGCTTCTGTGTACATTTGATGTCTTTATATCCCTGAATATATCACAGCCCGGATGGATGAAACTAGATTTGGGATCTTTAAACTCGTTCAATCTTCGCCCGATGTACAAGTCGATCCATGTGAAAAGATGTCTTGAAGTCGAACATGGAAAGACATTGCTTGATTACCAGCCAATAATGTAAGTTGTTAACAGGTGCGAGAGGAATCACCGATAATGATAATTGTTATAGACATTTTTGTGCCCTGCAACCACAAGCATGAAATGTCCATAAACCAAGGGCTCCTAATTCCCTAAAAGTGTTGTCCTAACCCCTAAAGGAACAAGGTCAACTGATTACAGCTTCTCCCAGAAGTTCTCCATGAAAAACTACTCAGAACTGGTCAAAACTGGATCATTGCACTTGCTCCATGGCCAGAGTGCGATGCATTGCACCTTGTACACACGGGAAGTGCGTTGCATTTCAAAAAGCCCTTCTATGGGGTGCGATGGATGAGAAAAGACAAGTGGCGAAGACAGTTTGCAAGGTGGATGATCATGGAATCTTCCAGAAACTTCTCCTGGGACACTTGCCTCTCAGAATCGCCCAAGGATGAGTAAGAGATCAATGAGATCTCCAAGTGGCATCAAGAACTATCAGAGAGAAGACACTAATCAAAAACCCAGAGCTGACTCACACCTCTGCAAATATATATATATATATATATATAGATCTCTCATCCCAGAGATCCAGAGGTTGGAGGCTGGAATTTTGCATATTGTAAGGAATTGCTGTTGGTTTCTAGAGGCAAACATCAGATTGTTGGGTGATCTATGCTTTGTTTGAGGTGAAGAGGGGCTTCTTTGCTGGGAGGTTGATGCTGGGTCAGAACAACTGGTTGTAACTCCTCTTGTATCTTTTCTTGTTTATCAATAAAAGCTATTTGAGTTTTCCTCCATGCTTTTGTATCATTGATGCTTGTTACATTTGTATGGTCAATTTAAATTTGATCCTAAGTTGTTTATGAATATAGATCCATGTCTTTGTATAGTGCTATGCTTCTGTGATCTTACAGGTACTTTGTGAAGCTGTGCGTGCAAGGGAGCAGGTAGCTGAGGACTATCAAAGAAGAGAGGTATCGAATCGAAGGATTAGCGCAAGACAGAGGTTGGTCTTTCTGTTCCTCTCTATCTATAATTCATAAAGGAAAAACAAAAGTAGTTTTTCTCTGTTTGTTTCTAAGGCAGCTGTCACACCTTAGTGGGATAGAGCAGTTCTATATAGACACTTTTCCCTGTAACAATAATGACCCTCAAGGTACTACAGTACAATTCACATGGTTTGAATATATGATCCGATGTCAAACACCACGAAAAATATTTTGGTCGAAGGCCATTGATGTCAACTTGTCGCCGGAAGTGAGAAACTTGCCATTAAGGCATGCAAGCTTCAAAGTACTGAAAGGGTTGTTTCTAAGTCAACTTCTTGAATAATGAGCTGATGTCGACAAGAAGTGACCCATCATAGGAGGGCCTTAATGTATCCCACATCTATGATGCGAAACAAAGAAAATGATTTTTTGGAGGTGAAAACGATCAACGACACAAGGTTCAGGAATGGCGGTCATGAAAAATGGAGGGTGAAGGTATTGCAGTGGATGAGGCATTAACTGGATGGTGAATTCTTTAAATGACTTCTCTTGAACATATCAGCGACACTGAGATGGATTGGTAGCATTAACCCCAAAAGATGGATGGTATGGATGACCAATGGTGATATGACCGGTGAATGGAATAACCCAACCCGACTCAATCATGGTGATGGAGTGAAAGTGTCATGTTCAAGAGCGACCTGCTACCAATAAAATTCTTCAAGTTTTCTTCCCTTTTTCCCCAGTCATTGCTAACCAGTACCTCTTTATTTTTTTCAAGCTTGAGGAGGATAACATATGCTTGTTCTATAATTTTCCCTTCAGGAAAACCTGTCGCTATGTTTTAGCGAGTCTAACGATAGTGAAACTCGTTCTTGTCTGGGTGGACAAGTTTGTCGCTATTGTTTTAATGAGTTTAACGACAAAGATAACTCGGTCCTTTTCATGTTTAGAGAGTTTGAAAAGGGACGAAAAGGAAACTCCAGTAGTTCTTTTTCGTAGCATAATCCTTTAAGTCTGAAAAAGATTAAAATAATACAAAAGGGATGACTTTTCCAATCACTTTAGTGAGCCGAAAAAGGCAAGCGCTCAAAATTTTTCATAAGATAATTCCTCAAGTCTGAAAAGTTTAAAATATACAGGAGGGATGGCACTTCCAATCACTTTAGCAAGCTGGAAAGGCCAATAGCTTGACAATCTTTTCATATTTAACGAGTCTGAAAAGAGTTTAAAGGAGACTCGTTTTTTGAGGAATGAGTCGTGTTTAGGGTAGTGACTGGTTCCGGGTAATCTTGGAACTTCTCAAAACATGGTGATGTGAAGAGGGTGGCTAACAGGACCACTCATTGTAGTTGTTCCTCAAAATGGTAAACAATCAAGTGGAATCGTATGATCGACCAAAAGAAACCAAGGGTTAAAAGGTTGATAGCAAGGCAATCACAAAGGTTATTTACCGAAGGTGGGTTCATTTTTTAATGAGCTTGAACTTTGGGGGAACATATGCTCAGTTGACAGGTTCATTTTTTAATGAGCTTGAACCTTGCGGAAACATTGCTCATTACCTTTTTATGTAGGCTATAAACGACCAAACTACAAAGCTAAAAAACCCTAAAAAGCTAAGGAACTACTGAGGTTAGGTAGGATGGTTTCAGTTTAGACAAAATCCTTCCTTTGCTCCGTCTGCGGTGTAGACATTGTCAGGCCAATCACTTAACCTAAGAAGTTGAAAAACTAAAAAGCTAAAAAACTAAAAATCTAAAAAATGAAATTGGTCGTTTTTCGCTTGCATAAAAAGGTTTTCATGCCCCCATGCATCAAGAAAAGGAGAATATCCAGTAACCATATGGATATCACTATGGTTAAGCAGGGTTGTTTTTGTTAGCAGAGCAGAAAAAACACTTCCTTGGCTTTGTCCACATAATAGACAAAGGTGAATGGTGTGTAAGAGCAATCACTTAACTTACAGGAAAATTCATATGGTAGGATGGTTTTGTCAGTGAAAAAACACTTCATGGGCTTCATCCACATAATGGACAAAGGTGAATGGTGTGAGATAACACTTCCAATCACATAACCTACAGGGAAACCTATCTTTTTAGTTGGGTTCGTCCGCCTAAGCAGACCAGGGTGCATGCCCCCTAAGCTTTGTTACATTCACCAGAATACTCAGGGTAATTAGGTGGATGGCGTGAAGGTTGAAGAGACATTCTCGACCCAAAAAGGACCATTTAGGGATGATGTTTGACTTGAAGTTGTGTTTGAACCAAGAAATGAAAGCTGGTCAACAGTGACAATTTTGCCTTCATGCGGGAAACACATCACTCGAAAGAGTGTTGAAACTATAGCTTCCATGTTGTAAACATAGTCATGTCTGAGGAGTAGATTGTAATCTAACAGTCCTTGGACTACCATCACGTTCAAGTGAACAGTTTTCCTTCTCAAAGTTATCGAAAACTTAGGAAGGATCCCTAATGGTCAAGTGGTTCCTTTGTTAAAGCCTAACAAATTCTGTGTAACAGGCATAAGCGATGGCGAACCAAGCGCTTTCCAAGCAATTGAGGAAAGGATACTCATTGAAGCCCCTTCATCTATGATAGTGCCAGACACAATCATTTTGTAAACTTGTACTATGATCCGGAATGGTACATTAGAAGGAAGGCAGGATCTTGCTAGTCGATTCCAATCAAAGGATGTAACCAGACTGCTTGGAGGGGGTACCGAATAAATGGTTGAATTAACCCCTTGAGTCGCGGGAACTAGGAGATTCTCTTCCTATTGTGAAGGAATGGGTGGATTGCCCCCAAGTTCATCGGACTCTGAAGTAACAAAAATAATTTGAACAGTATCGTTCTTACTCTCTTTGGGAGTGGTATCATCTAAAGGTGGACATTTTGAAGGCAAAACTGGGTCGACTGCCATTTCGACCTATTGACTTTGGTCCGATATGGACTTAGAAGATTCACTTCCAATGATAGGTGTTTCGACCAACAATTGAGTTATGTCAATCAGATTTTCAACTAGTAAAGGATTAGGGGAGAGTTACCTATATCAAGGTGGAAGTCTCTGCGGAGAAGTAGGATGGTTATGCAAGACTCCTTTGGCTTCATCCAAAAAATGGAAACAGGGAAGAGTATGGTTCCCTTCACATAACTTAGATGGAATTTGGACTTTTCTTCTCTGCCCATTATTACTAGTTGATGGTGTGCTGTCAATTTTATCACCAGAGGTTGACGACACTGCTTGGTGTGAATGGGGGGACCATTCTCTCAAGATCTGAGGAATGTGTGGACATTCTTGATGTAAATGGTCTCCTCTACAAATTATACATGGATCTTTAGGTTTGAAAAGTTTAGTGTGTGGATTTTCACCAAATGCTGCATGGTTTCCCCCATGCTTAATCGACTTCTTCTTCTCCTCCTTCCCTTTCTTCTTCTTCTCAAGCACTTGGTTACTAGCATCACTATTTTCACCAAGCGAAGATGAAGAAGGGGAGGGAGAAACAACCGAAGAGGAAGGTGAAGGGTCAACTTCAGTATCAACTGGATGCTGATTCAATTGTTGGGGAATCACATTATTTTGAACCACAAAGGTTGAGAATAGCCATACTGGTAGGCGAATAGTAAGTCCTGGAAGGGACAAAGTGACCATATGAGGTGCACCAATATTTTCCCAAGATGTAAAAGGACTAGGAATCCCCTCCATAGGGATTCCTTGATTGGTGGACTCCATTATCTCAACCTAAGACCAATGAAGGAACAGGGATGTTATTTCGAAATTAATAAATTTTAATGATGCTTTAACACAACTTTTGCTTTTTCAATTTTTAAGAGTCGAGAAAAAGCCAAAGATGACTCTAGTCCCCTTCGATTTTTAATGAGCCTGAAGTGACAAGTGCTCAGATGGACCCTTTTTTTTAAGGAGTCGAAAAGGAACGAAAGTGACTACTTTAGAGATCTAGATAGAGGGATTACCAAACCAATCGCAAAACTGCAAAATACTCCTTGGTGATAAATTAAAGAGAAATTACCAAGGACTTATGTACAATAGTCAATCTTCCTGAATGTTGTGTTCAGTGCATTGCGATCGATAGAGCGGCAGACACAACTTCATATGGATAAAAGATATAAGCCTATTGTGGTCTCCCAATATATACTCTACGGTACGGGGAGCACAAGTCCGTGCTATCATTTGTCATATCAAAGAGGAGGAATCACCCAACCTTTGATGAAAACGATAGTTACTAGATTTTACAACGCCGGAACACCTCTCTAACCTAGACCTCTAGATGTGTTGCATTAGGTTCCAAAGCGTTGTTAAGTTCATTGAAATTTATTTTAGAGTTGATCTTGTTTAGAAGTTTGCCTTTCAAGGTTCACCGCATGATGTAGATGTATAATTCCTAAATATGCAATCTAAAATGATAAACAATCGTTGTTTATTTTTAGTAATGAAAATCCTAGCTACTAAGGAAAGAAGATTATGATTCTTTCAAACAAAGAGCAAAGAGCATACACTAAATGAACTTTTCCTAAATCATTTTTCGCACACAGTCTAAATGCAAATGCAAATGCATGTATTTGTTTTTTGTTCCCCTTAATGTGAAAAATGCCAAAAAGGAAAACTAAGTATAGATCTGAAATATTTTCTTCAAAGCAACATTTCAACAATTTCTTTTCAAAATGAAAGGAAGACTTAAATGACACTTTTCAATTTTGAATAGAAGATTCTTTCGACACTTTGAAGATCAAAAAATCAAATCAAATACATGACAAAATGTTCAATCAACTATCCAAAGAAGGAAGACTCAACGACACTTCTCTTTTTTTTGACACAAAACGACAGTTACGACACTTTTGCACCAAAACAATAGTTTGATTTAAGCAACTTTTCGACAAAGGATTTCAAATGATGGAAAAATACATAAAAAAATTTACTAATCCTAATCAATGGAGGCTGAACTATGTAAAGCAAGGAGGCTTCAACAATGAGATATTGTTCATAAGCAGCAAAACAATTGAACGAAGCTGAAAATAAGGACAAAAAACCCAAATTTCAAGGAAAGAAATAGGATTACTCAGTCATCGCACCTGTTCTTCACAGAAACAGGGATGCATCTCACCTGCTACACTTGAGAAGTGTGATGCATACTGGCTTCCAGTGACAGATAGTGCGATGGGCCAGGGAGCGCAACTGAGATGGGTTTTGGCTCAAATTTGCAGCTGATTTCAGTGAGTTAAGCTAAGCTATTATGGACAGTAAAGAGCAAAGTACAGAGGTATGATCTTGGGAGGTTACTAAGCTACCACAAGGGCATCTAGAATGTTTGTAAGTCAGATGTTCATTTCATAAACTAAACCAGAGATAGACTGAAGCAACATTCATCTACTTTGCAATTGCAGAGCAAGAGCAGTTCGAAGGCTATCTGGCTAACTTCAAGCTCCGTCTATAGTTTATAAAACAAACAATTAACAATAAGCAAACAAACTATTCGATCCCTAGTGGAGTCACCATTTTGTTTCCATGAAAACTAGTGTCTTTTCAATTTGCTAGTCCCACTAGGATTGGTAGCTATCCTAGAAACAAACAATCAAAGCAATTTGCGATTTCCTCTATGTACGATAGATAAGAGAGAAGCAAAGGGACCAACCTGGATCTTCCGCTTGACTCCTTGCTCGATTTCTCTCCCCCTTTGATAGAGCTTACAACTCTTCTCCTACTTATCCCGTTTGGTGAATACCTGTAGAGACAAAGTAACAAAACACCATAAAGCATATTGATCTATTATATCATAAACAATGCAGAATCAGAAATAAATTGAACATACAATGGCATTCATAAATAACAACATTCACAAATACACGACTGTGTTGTCGGGAAAAGTATCTATTCAGAACGCCCCTATCCCACTCTAAGGTGTGACAGTGCCTTAGCAACAAACAAGGAAAACTACTTGAGTATTCTTCTTTATGAAATGTAAACGAAGAGGAAGGATAAACTAACCTGTGTCTTGCGCTAGTTTGTTGATCCAATCGCTCCTCTCTTCAATAGCTCTCAACTCTCTGCTCCCTTACTGGCCCAGCTTCACCAAATTCCTGCAAGATCACATAAGAGAGAAACTACACGAAGATATAGATTTACATTCATAAAAAGCCTAGGATCAGATTAAGCTAAACATGCAAATATAACAAAACATCATTGATACACAACATGTAGGAGAAACTCAAATAGTTTTATTGATATGATAAGAAAGTTCAAGAGGAGATACAACCAAGTGAGTCCCGATCCAGCATCTACCTCCTAGCAAAGGAATCCCTTCCTCACCTCCAACAAAGCATAAATCACCCAATGCACTAATCTCAATCTCAAACCAACAACAATTCTCTGCGAAGTACAAAATTCTAGCCTCTGGATCTCTGGGATGAGGGATCCATATATAGCTGTAAGCAGAGAGGATGAGTCAGCTTATGTTTTGACTTGTGGCTTCTCTCTGTCAGTTCTTGCTTCCACTTGGAGACTGAGAGCCTCTTACTCATCACTGGTCGAATTTAGTGAGGCAAGTGTCATTGGAGAAGATTTTGGAAGCTTCCATTGTCTCTCCACCTCGTTGAATGACTCTGCCACTTGTCATTTCCCACTCAATGCACCTGGGTAGTGCATTCAAGTGCGTTGCAACGCACCTAGACAGTGTATTTGGGTGCTTTGCAACGCAGGCAGCTAGTGGAGCATCTGAATTGATCCTGATTTGACTAGTTCTGAGTAGTTTTTGGTGGAGAACTTCTGGGAGAAGCTGTCATTGGTTGACCTTGTTTCTTTAGGAGCTGGAACAACATCTTTAGGGACTTTGGATCCCTTGGATTATGGACTTTTCATGCTCAAAGCTGTAAGGCACAAAAATGTCTATAACAGTTTCCCCCTAAAGTATGAGGCCGTTTATCGGGTGAAATGCTTTATTAGGAGGATCCGAAGTTCTTTCAATGCTGGGAGGAGACCTGTAATAAGATACAATACAATACATTATTTTTCATACTGTTTTCATGATCTAGCTGAGGCGGGCATTCCCATGCTCAGCTTTATAAATTCATTTTTATGTACATAGGACAGACAATCGTCTGATGGTAGACTGATGGTTCTGATGAAATCGTCATCCTTTTGGTAGGATGATTATCTGTTCTGCAATGTTGTACATGTCAATGTCTTTATTTTTCCTGAATATATATCGCAGCCCAGATGGATGAAACTAGATCCAGGGTCTTCAATCTCGTCCGATATTCACTCTAAGTACAAGTCGATCCATGTGAGAAATGTTTTGAAGTCGAACATGGAAAGACATCGCTTGATTACCAGTCAATGATGTAAACTGTTAACAAGCATGAGAGGAATCACCGATAATGATAATGACCCTCAAGGTACTGCAGTACAATTCACGTGCTGTGAATAAAGGACTTGGCGTCGAACACCACGCAAAATCTTTCGGTCGAAGGTCATTGATGTATACCTGTCGCCGGAAGTGAGAAACTTGCCATTGAGGCATCAAGCTTCAAAGTACTGAAGGGGGTGTTCCTAGATCAACTTCTTGGATAATGAGCTGATGTCGACAAGAAGCGATCCGTCAAAGGAGGGCCTTATTGAATCCCACATCAATGACACGGAACGGAGCAAATGGTTTTGATGGAGGTGAAAATGATCTGATGATATATGGTTCAGGGTGGCGGTCATGAAAGAATGAAGTATAATGTATGGCAGTGGATGGGACACGGGTGACTTCTCTGGATGACTTCTCTTGAACATATCGGCGACACTTATATGATGGATTGGTAGCATTTACCCCAAAGGTGGATGGTATGGCGAGACCATGGTGATGTGACCGGTGAATGAAACAACCCAACCCGACTCAGGCACGGAGTGGAAGTGTCATGTTCAAGAGCGACTTGCTACCAATAAAGGTTCTTTGAGTTTCTTCCCAATTTTTCCCCAGTCATTGCTGACTAGTACCTCTTTATTTTTGTCAAGCTTGAGGAGGATAACATATGCTTGTTCTATAATTTGCCCTTCGGGCAAACCCATCGCTATGTTTTAACGAGCCTAGCGATAGTGAAACTCGTTCTCGTCTAAAGACAAGTTTGTCGCTATTAATCTTTTTAACGAGTCTAACGACAAAGATAACTCGATCCTTTTCTTTTTTAGGGAGTCTGAAAAGGAATGTAAAGGTAACTCCGGAAGTCCTTTTTCGTCATCTAATCCCTTAAGTCCGAAAAAGTATAAAACAATACAGAAGGGATGAAATTTTGATAGTTTTAATGAGCCGAACAAAGCAAGCGCTCGATCGTTTTGTGCAATAATCCCTCAGGTCCAAAAAGATTAAAATCTAGAGGAGGGATAGCACTTCCGGTTGCTTTTACGAGCTGGAAGGCCAAAACTCGGCAATCTTTTCATATTTTACGAGTCAGATGAAAAGAGCTTAAAGAAGACTCGTATTTTGAGGAACGAGTGATAAAACGGGTAGCAGCTGATTCCAGGTAAGGGTTGGAATTTTCCAATCACGACAGTGTCACAAGGATGGCTAGTGAAATCACTCTTCGCAGCTGTTCCTCAAAATGGGTAAACAATCAAATGGAGGTGAATGATCGGCCAATGGAAAAGTGGAGGTGACGGTGCAAACACGACCAAGGCTTTAATGGTTGATAATGTTACATTCACGGTGGTTATTTACCGGAGGATAGTTCATTTTTTAACGAGCTTAAACGCGGGTTGAAACACTTGCTCGATCTTATGTTTATTTTTTAACGAGCATGAACTATGTGCTAAAACTGCTCGATAATCCAGTCATATGATAAGAATGTCTCATATAAAATGGCAACATTTAGATTTTTTCCCCACTTCCTTTCTTTATGCAAGTTAGGAAACAACTAATCCTACGAGTTTAAAGGGTTAGCCTACAGGTTTAAAGGGAGGACCTAAAAATTTAAAAAAATAAATAGCCGCCCCTTGCTTGCACTCCAAAAGGTTTGCATGCCCCCAGGTATAAAACAGAGTTTCGAGGTCTCCCTCTATTCGAGCTGACAAAACATTCGTTTTATCAGGAAGGGTCACCCTTTATTCGAGCTGACAAAACATTTGTTTTATCAGGAAGGGTACTACCTCTTACAGGCTACCCAAAGATTGTTCTATTTACAGTGTAAACAAAACACTTCTCTGGCGATGTCTACCGAGATAAACAAAGGTGAGTGACAACGAGCGCCACACACATAACTTTGACAAGAGAATCTTATTCTAGAATAACCCCTCTTCCAATCATGGACGGGGTACAGACTAGTCATATTCTCCCGCGGAAACCTACCCTATACCCGAAGTTTTCCTGCCGAAGCAGACCAGGACGCATGCCCCCTGGGTTCCAGTCATATCCCTCCGAATTACTCGCGCTCATCGGGAGGACGGACCGTGGTTTGAGACATTTCTTGCGTGAAGAGACCATTTAGGGATGGTATATGACTATTTGCGATGCATGATCCAGGAAATGAAAGCTGGTCCACGAGCTTGACCACTCTTCCTTTGTGCGGAAAACACATTACTCTAAAGAGTGAGGAGACGATGGCTCCCATGCAATAAATATAGTCTCGTCCAAGGAGTAGGTTATAATCCAAGGGTCCTTGAACGACCATCACGTTCATTTGAACGGTCTTCCCTTTCAATGTTATGGGCACATTGGGGAGGATCCCTAAAGGTCGACTGGTTCCTTTATCAAAGCCTGTCAGATTTCGCATCTCAGGCAAAAGCGATGGCGAACCAAGAGCTTTCCAAGCAATAGAGGAAAGGATACTCACAGATGCCCCCTCATCAATGATGGTGCCAACCATGACCATTCTGTATATTTGAACGATAATTCGGAATGGTATGCTTGCTGGCAAACGGGGTCTGCCTAGTTGGTTCCAGTCGAAGGAAACAACTAGGTTGCTTGGTGGTGGGACCGAGTAGACGGCCGGGTATGGCCCTGACGAACTTCCTTCCTGCGATAAAGGAATGGGTAGGTTTCCCCCGTGTTCGTCAAAGTCTGTGTTGATGAAGAGAATTTGGACGGTGTCATCCTTATTCTCTTCAGTGACTGTATCATTTGAAGATAAAACCTCTGAAGGCAAGACCGGGTCAACTGCCGCCTCGACCTTTTGACTTTCGTCGGGTATGGATTCAGTTGGTTCATCTTCAATGACCGACGCTTCAGCTGACCACTTGAGCGGGCCAGCTGGATTTTCAACTAACGAAGGACTCGACAAGGGTCTTTTATATCCAGGAGGAAGTCGTAACGGTGAAACCGGACGATCATCCAAAACTCTTTTAGCTTCGTCTAAGAAGGGACAATGGTGGATGGCGTGATTGCCTTCACACAGTTTACAAGGAGATCTAGCTCTCCCTTTTTGTCCTGGGACTTCACTTTCGCTAGTTGACGGTGTGCTTTCAACATGGCTATCAGAGGTTGACGCCACCGGATTGTGAAAACGGGGAGACCAGTCCCTTAGTATCCGAGGGATGCAGGGACAATCTCTGTGAAAGTGGTCTCCCTTGCAAATGACACATGGCGATTTAGGCCTGGTCAGTGCAGTGTGTGGATTTTTGTTAGACGACACTCGTTTGCCCCCAGTTCCTTTTGGCTCCTTCTTCTTCTTCTCTTTCTTCTTCTTTTCCTTCTTCTCCTTAGGAACTTGAATTTTGGCTTTGCCAGCCCCATCAAGCGAAGAGGAAGGAGGAGAGGAAGAATTAGAGGAAGTGGAAGGTTGGTGGGTAACTCTGGACTGGTCTAATTGCTGATTTGACTGTTCAGGAATAGTGGTGTTCTGAACGACCTTGGTTGAGAAGAGCCAGACTGGCAAGCCAATTGTCAATCCTGGAAGCGACAATGTGGCCATATGGGGCACACCAACATCTCCCCAAGAGGAGAAGGGACTAGGATTTCCACCAAGGGGAATTCCTTGGTTGGTAGGTTCCATTTTCTCAACCTAAAGATCAACGCGGGAAAAAGGGTATGAATATTCCGTTTAAACTAAATTTTAACGACGCTTGGACACAACTTGCTTTTTCAATTTTAAAGAGTCGAGAAAAAGCGAAAGATGACTCTAGTCTCCTTCGATTTTTAATGAGCCTGAAGTGACAAGTGCTCAGATGGACCTTTTCCATTAAGGAGTCTGAAAAGTAACGAAAGGGACTGCTCTGGAGATCTAGGTAGAGGGTGTGCCAAACCAATCGCAAAACCGCAGAATACTTTTTAAGGTACGGGCGGTCAATCTTCCCGAATGCTGTGTTCAATGCATTGCGATCAGTAGGGCGGCTGACACGGCTTCCTATGGATAAAGGTTTTATGCCTATAGGGGTCTCCCAATATATACTCGACGGTACGTGGGAGCACAATCCGTACTGGCACTTATCGTCTCACAGTGGAGGAATCACCCAACCAACAGTGAGGACAACAGTTACCAGGCTTTACGACGCCGGAACACGTCTCTAGCCTAGACCTCTATGGTGTGCGTTAAGTTCCAATGCATTATTAAGTTCATTCAATTTATTTTAGGTTGATCTTTCTTAGAAGTTTGCCTTTTTGGATCACCACGAGATGTAGATATAATTCCTAAATGCAGTCTAAAGATGATAAGCAAGCTTTTATCTCTTTTCAACAATGAAAATCCTAGCTACAAGGGGAAAAGAAAGACACAATCTTTTCTCAAAGAGCATAGAGCACACTGTAAATGCACTTTTCCTAAATCAAACCATACAAACTGTCAAAATGCAAATGCACTTGTGCATGTATTTGTTTTCACTTTCTTAATATTGATGCCTAAAAAGAAAGTTGTTGTACAAATTTGAATTCGATTTCAAGTGAAAACACAAACAAGTTTCTTTTTGAAATCAAAAAGACGATTACGACACTTTATGATTTTGAAGTAAACACTTGTTTCGACACTAGAAATTCACAAATTCAAACCAAAAGACAAAAGTAAAAGCACAATCAACTGTCAACAGCAAACACACTTACTCTTAAGATCAAAACGACACTTACGACAGGTCTAGATCTAAGGGCGACAATATGACTAGTTTACTTTTGTAATGGGAAACTGCAAATGATGTAACAAATACACAAAAACAAATACAGTTTCTTTTATACAACTGAGGCGGAATTAAGGCAAAGAAAAGGGGTTTTCAGATAGGTACACACACTGATAACAGGTTGCAAGAATCAGAGATAAAACTGAACAAAATGAAGCAAAGAACCACAGCTGCACAGGGCAAAGGCTGATCAGCGCACCTGTTGCACAGAGAAACTGAATTGCAGCGCAGGTAGCCCTCTCGGGACTTGCGTTGAAATGCAGAACCTCTTCACAGAGCCTGCATTGAAGCAGAAACGAGAATTTTCTCTGGGTTATGGGTCACGGTTTGCAGCTTAATCTATGGTTTTTGGCCGGATAAAAGATATCAGTAAGGTACAATTAGAGGGATGATTTAAAGGAGGACTAAGAGCTATCACAAAGGGCAGTTAGAGCATTTGTGGATCAGCTGTTCAGATCATAAACAGGCCCAGTGAATGGACTAGAGTAGCATATCTCTACTTTGCATTTGTAAATGGCAAATGCAGTTCGATTCGCCACTCCTAAGTTTATGAGAAGAACAACAATAGAAACACAAATAAACTAACTAGATACGATCCCCAGCGGAGTCGCCATTCTGTTGTTGGGAAAAGTATCTATTCAGAACACCCCTATCCCACTCTAAGGTGTGACAGTGCCTTAGCAACAAACAAGGAAAACTACTTGAGTATTCTTCTTTATGAAATGTAAACAAAGAGGAAGGATAAACTAACCTGTGTCTTGCGCTAGTTTGTTGATCCAATCGCTCCTCTCTTCAATAGCTCTCAACTCTCTGCTCCCTTACCGGCCCAGCTTCACCAAATTCCTGCAAGATCACAGAAGAGAGAAACTACACGAAGATATAGATTTACATTCATAAAAAGCCTAGGATCAGATTAAGCTAAACATGCAAATATAACAAAACATCATTGATACACAGCATGTAGGAGAAACTCAAATAGTTTTATTGATATGATAAGAAAGTTCAAGAGGAGATACAACCAAGTGAGTCCTGATCCAGCATCTACCTCCCAGCAAAGGAATCCCTTCCTCACCTCCAACAAAGCATAAATCACCCAATGCACTAATCTCAATCTCAAACCAACAGCAATTCTCTACAAAGTACAAAATTCCAGCCTCTGGATCTCTGGGATGAGGGATCCATATATAGATGTAAGCAGAGAGGATGAGTCAGCTTATGTTTTGACTTGTGGCTTCTCTCTGTCAGTTCTTGCTTCCACTTGGAGACTGAGAGCCTCTTACTCATCACTGGTTGAATTTAGTGAGGCAAGTGTCATTGGAGAAGATTTTGGAAGCTTCCATTGTCTCTCCACCTCGTTGAATGACTCTGCCACTTGTCATTTCCAGCTCAACACACCTGGGTAGTGCATTCAAGTGCGTTGCAACGCACTTAGACAATGTATTTGGGTGCTTTGCAACACAGGCAGCTAGTGGAGCATCTGAATTGATCCTGATTTGACTAGTTCTGAGTAGTTTTTGGTGGAGAACTTCTGGGAGAAGCTGTCATTGGTTGACCTTGTTTCTTTAGGAGCTGGAACAACATCTTTAGGGACTTTGGATCCCTTGGATTATGGACTTTTCATGCTCAAAGCTGTAAGGCACAAAAATGTCTATAACAGTTGCCCCCTAAAGTATGAGGCCGTTTATCGGGTGAAATGCTTTATTAGGAGGATCCGAAGTTCTTTCAATGCTGGGAGGAGACCTGTAATAAGATACAATACAATACATTATTTTTCATACTGTTTTCATGATCTAGCTGAGGCGGGCATTCCCATGCTCAGCTTTATAAATTCATTTTTATGTACATAGGACAGACAATCGTCTGATGGTAGACTAATGATTCTGATGAAATCGTCATCCTTTTGGTAGGATGATTATCTGTTCTGCAATGTTGTACATGTCAATGTCTTTATTTTTCCTGAATATATATCGCAGCCCAGATGGATGAAACTAGATCCGGGGTCTTCAATCTCGTCCGATATTCACTCTAAGTACAAGTCGATCCATGTGAGAAATGTTTTGAAGTCGAACATGGAAAGACATCGCTTGATTACCAGTCAATGATGTAAACTATTAACAAGTGCGAGAGGAATCACCGATAATGATAATGACCCTCAAGGTACTGCAATACAATTCATGTGGTGTGAATAAAGGACTTGGCGTCAAACACCACGCAAAATCTTTCGGTCGAAGGTCATTGATATATACCTGTCGCCGGAAGTGAGAAACTTGCCATTGAGGCATGCAAGCTTCAAAGAACTGAAGGGGGTGTTCCTAGATCAACTTCTTGGATCATGAGCTGATGTCGACAAGAAGTGATCCGTCAAAGGAGGGCCTTAATGAATCCCACATCAATGACACGGAACGGAGCAAATGATTTTGATGGAGGTGAAAAAGATCTGATGATATATGGTTCAGGGTGGCGGTCATGAAAGAATGAAGTATAATGTATGGCAGTGGATGGGACACGGGTGACTTCTCTGGATGACTTCTCTTGAACATATCGGCGACACTTATATGATGGATTGGTAGCATTTACCCCAAAGGTGGATGGTATGGCGAGACCATGGTGATGTGACCGGTGAATGAAACAACCCAACCCGACTCAGGCACGGAGTGGAAGTGTCATGTTCAAGAGCGACTTGCTACCAATAAAGGTTCTTTGAGTTTCTTCCCAATTTTTCCCCAGCCATTGCAAACCCATCGCTATGTTTTAACGAGCCTAGCGATAGTGAAACTCGTTCTCGTCTAAAGACAAGTTTGTCGCTATTAATCTTTTTAACGAGTCTAACGACAAAGATAACTCGGTCTTTTTCCTTTTTAGGGAGTCTGAAAAGGAACGTAAAGGTAACTCCGGAAGTCCTTTTTCGTCATCTAATCCCTTAAGTCCGAAAAAGTATAAAACAATACAGAAGGGATGAAATTTCGATAGTTTTAACGAGCCGAACAAAACAAGCACTCGATCTTTTTGTGCAATAATCCCTCAGGTCCAAAAAGATTAAAATCTAGAGGAGGGATAGCACTTTCAGTTGCTTTTACGAGCTGGAAGGCCAAAACTCGGCAATCTTTTCATATTTTACAAGTCAGATGAAAAGAGCTTAAAGAAGACTCATCTTTTGAGGAACGAGTGATAAAACGGGTAGCAGCTGATTCCAGGTAAGGGTTGGAATTTTCCAATCATGGCAGTGTCACAAGGATGGCTAGTGAAATCACTCTTCGCAGCTGTTCCTCAAAATGGGTAAACAATCAAATGGAGGTGAATGATCGGCCAATGGAAAAGTGGAGGTGACGGTGCAAACACGACCAAGGCTTTAATGGCTGATAATGTTACATTCACGGTGGTTATTTACCGGAGGATAGTTCATTTTTTAACGAGCTTAAACGCGGGTTGAAACACTTGCTCGATCTTATGTTTATTTTTTAACGAGCATGAACTATGTGCTAAAACTGCTCGATAATCCAGTCATATGATAAGAATGTCTCATATAAAACGGCAACATTTAGATTTTTGCCCCACTTCCTTTCTTTATGCAAGTTAGGAAACAAATAATCCTACGAGTTTAAAGGGTTAGCCTACAGGTTTAAAGGGAGGACCTAAAAATTTAAAAAAATAAATAGCCGCCCCTTGCTTGCACTCCAAAAGGTTTGCATGCCCCCAGGTATAAAACAGAGTTTCGAGGTCTCCCTCTATTCGAGCTGACAAAACATTCGTTTTATCAGGAAGGGTCACCCTTTATTCGAGCTGACAAAACATTTGTTTTATCAGGAAGGGTACTACCTCTTACAGGCTACCCAAAGATTGTTCTATTTAGAGTGTAAACAAAACACTTCTCTGGCGATGTCTACTGAGATAAACAAAGGTGATTGACAACGAGCGCCACACACATAACTTTGACAAGAGAATCTTATTCTAGAATAACCCCTCTTCCAATCACGGATGGGGTACAGACTAGTCATATTCTCCCACGGAAACCTACCCTATACCCGAAGTTTTCCTGCCGAAGCAGACCAGGACGCATGCCCCCTAGGTTCCAGTCATATCCCTCCGAATTACTCGCGCTTATCGGGAGGACGGACCGTGGGTTGAGACATTTCTTGCGTGAAGAGACCATTTAGGGATGGTATATGACTATTTGCGATGCATGATCCGGGAAATGAAAGTTGGTCCACGAGCTTGACCACTCTTCCTTTGTGCGGAAAACACATTACTCTAAAGAGTGAGGAGACGATGGCTCCCATGCAATAAATATAGTCTCGTCCAAGGAGTAGGTTATAATCCAAGGGTCCTTGAACGACCATCACGTTCATTTGAACGGTCTTCCCTTTCAATGTTATGGGCACATTGGGGAGGATCCCTAAAGGTCGACTGGTTCCTTTATCAAAGCCTGTCAGATTTCTCATCTCAGGCAAAAGCGATGGCGAACCAAGAGCTTTCCAAGCAATAGAGGAAAGGATACTCACAGATGCCCCCTCATCAATGATGGTGCCAACCATGACCATTCTGTATATTTGAACGATAATTCGGAATGGTATGCTTGCTGGCAAACGGGGTCTGCCTAGTTGGTTCCAGTCGAAGGAAACAACTAGGTTGCTTGGTGGTGGGACCGAGTAGACGGCCGGGTACGGCCCTGACGAACTTCCTTCCTGCGATAAAGGAATGGGTAGGTTGCCCCCGTGTTCGTCAGAGTCTGTGTTGATGAAGAGAATTTGGACGGTGTCATCCTTATTCTCTTCAGTGACTGTATCATTTGAAGATAAAACCTCTGAAGGCAAGACCGGGTCAACTGCCGCCTTGACCTTTTGACTTTCGTCAGGTATGGATTCTGTTATCACTTAGAACTAAAATTGATATATGTAACTTTTCATCCTAGCCCGATGATAAAGGTCAGTGCTAGTTTATTTTTGTTTTAATTTTCTTCCCTTAGAATCTGAAGTTTTGAAGAGTTTTTGAGTCAAGTTGTTCTCAACTCCCATTGGTTCTCCTCCATCTACCATTGTTTTATAGCCACCTGTTATCTTATATCAGCCACCGTGTCTTTTTGTAATTTCGCAGCGCAATCATGATTAGGCAGTTTCGCAGCGCATCATTCAAATTTAAAACTGACCGCGCTGCGAAATCATGGATTCGTACCTTTCGCAGCGAATCTTTCCCGAAATGTCAAGTCCGTTAGGTGAGTCATAGGCCGTGTCTTCTCATGTCAGCTCCTGTACCTCTCTTACCACATTTTACCACTCATTGCCACTATCACCACCACTAGATCTGTTGATACGCACGAATTATCATTCCCAAGAAAGACAACCGTGCATAAATCTTGATGATGGCCGTAAGTCTTGCATGAATGACAAATCTGCAAGGTTACATCTTGAAAGATTTTAAACAGAAAAATTTAAAATTCAAGCGAGGCTGATAATCAAGCGAGGCTGAATTCAAATAGAAGCTGAAACACAATTCCAACCGGAGCTGGTAGTTATTGTTTGCAAGGATTTGGAAGAATCAATGGAGAAAAAGGAGCACAGATCCGGCAAACCTCTAAGGACTGAGCCTGAAGGCCTGGATATAACGCTGAGAAATGAAGAGGTGAAGAAAGCATTTAAAAAGGCCGGGTGCTGGAAGTTTTGCAAAAAGTTACAAGGAGGACACGCACAGGTAACTAAAGAATTTGCACTTAACTTCACAGGCTTGAATTCAAAAGTAGCCATGTTAGAATTGCAGGTTTTGCCAGAAGTGATATCTACTGTGACAGAGATCCCACGAGGACAAGAGGAATGGTTTAAAAACTTCAAATTTGACATAAATCCTTGTAAGGAGTTTTTGAAGGATGAATTTGTAAATGAAGATTTAAGTAAGGCAGTGCCCAGGAATTATGTCAAAGAATAATTATGCTCACTTACTCACCTGCATACAGAAATATCTGACTTGTGAAGGAAGGTATAACAAGGTTTACTCTTACCATTTTAAACTCCTTTTGCATTTCACCGGGAAGGTCTCCATAGACTTACCTTTTTATCTGTTCCGTAGTTTGAGTAAGATGTGTGATAAGGTACAGCTGAGGAAAGAGGATTGTGAAACCTCTTTGTTTCATCATGGTTTGATCAAACTACTGGTTTTAGATGGGCTCCAAAAGGTAGACAGAGATTGGAATTCATTTATTTTTATGGCTGGCTTCAAAAGCCAGACTGGCCTCACTCCTCAACCTGCTAGAGATTCTACAATAGCTGAGCTCCAAACAGAAGTAAGAGCTAAAAGAGTTCCAAAGTCACAAGTAAGAAAACAAGTGAAGCCACTCGTCATCCAAGATCAACCTCAGCAATCAACTAAGGAAAAAGCTCATGGTAAAAAGACTGTACCTGAAACAAGCACATCTGAAGTAGTCTCAAGGATAAGAACAAGAAGCCAGATGAATAAGGAAAAAGGTAAAGCAATAGCAGTCGAAGAAAGTCCAGTGTCCAAGGCAAGTTTAAATGACTTATTACATGCTATTGAATTTGAGCAGTCTCTACCAGTTCAAATCGAATAAATACAGTCAGAACAAGAAAGCACCAAGAAATCCAAGGCCTCAAAAAGGCTTAAATTTGATGAGCCAGCTGAAGAGTTTGTTTTTAAACCTAGAAGACCTATGACAAGGAGATTCCAGCCAGAACAGGAAGTACTGCCAAGAACAGAGGAAACAGGGGAAGAGACACAGAAAAACGCAGGCAAAACAATCATCACATCTCAAGAAGATAATATAGCAGCTATAAAGAGCCAATTAGAATCAGCTAAGCATGAGATCGCCAAATTGAAGAAAGCTGCTAGAAGACATGCAGTGATACACGCAAAGTATTATAAAGCTCTATGGAAAGGGAATGAAACGGTAGAAGCCTAGTTGAATTCAGTGGTTGATGGCCATTCACAATTTCACACCTGGACAGTACCAGCGATCAAAGAAGCCAAGTACATCAGAAGGATCAATATGCAAATGAGAGCTGGGAATAAGGCTATGAAGAAACAAATTGAAGATCTGAAGGCACAGCTAAGCCAGCTTAAAGGACCTGCTAAATGAGTTTTCATTTCAAGTAAGATTTTGCTTCAAAAATTTTGACAAGTTTGCTTGATCTTATCTTTCTGAAGAAATATAAATTCCTATTCGACCTGTGGAAAGTCTAAAGAAGTTTTTGGAAATCAATCACTTGGCTAATAAAGGTCTCAGGTTAAAAACAAGCTGTTTTGAATAACTCAGCAGTTTCGTAGCGCGCTACGAAATTGCTGAAAGTGATGATTCCAACGAAAATCAAGCAGTTTTGAATTATAAGCGGGAATTTTGAAAGGGAAACGTCTAAAAGGCATACAAGGCATCATCTGAAGCTATCAACAGTCAACCAGGTCAAGACAGGTGGAGAAAATATATATTCAAATCCAACTTTAAATTTTTGCTGTAAAGTGAGCACATTTACCACGGTTCAGGATATATCAAACAATTTACAAGAAACTTTTGCCTGCACACATGTACATGGGAAAAAGCTTACAACGCATCAAGGACATGGCAGTCTGCTCCATTTTGGGTAATTAAAGGATAAAAGACATGCTTATTTGCATTTGAATATTTTGGGAAAACTAAAGACCAGTAAACAGGGGTAGTTTCCTATCTTTCAGGGCATTGGAAAACATGTGTCATTGAAGACAACCGTGGAGCCTTGAAGACCATCACAACTAAACTAGAAGGGAACCAGATGTCAAAGAACGAGGAATCATCTTAATTAAAGCCATCATGCATGTAATATGGAGTTAGAGTCATAGTTGATTTAGATCTCTAAAAAAACTCCAGTCAACACTTTGTTGTATTTATTAGTTAGTTAAAAGGTTAATAGGTGTCATTAGAAGTAGTTTTCAAATTCCCCTCATGCTGGAGGAGGAATATCGATCAGTTAGAATAAGAGCTCTATATAGCTGAAACAGAAATGTAATCAGGGTTGGAAAACTTTATAACAAAGCTTGTATTTGGCTTATGTAAGACTCATTTTCAGTAATATAATTTTGACTTTACTTCTCAGGATTCATGAAGGATTTCTTATGTTCAGAATATGTGATGTTGTCCTTTTCTTAATTCTTACAGTCAAGATCAGGGTTGGAAAACTTTATAACAAAGCTTGTATTTGGCTTATGTAAGACTCATTTTCAGTAATATAATTTTGACTTTACTTCTCAGGATTCATGAAGGATTTCTTATGTTCAGAATATGTGATGTTGTCCTTTTCTTAATTCTTACAGTGGTATAGATGTATAATCACTCAGAATTCACTGAATGTGCTCTGATTTCCTGTATGCATTTATAAACTGTGTGGTTCCATATGAGTTGATGTTCTGAATGTCTAAATGCCGAATGCCCTGACTTCCATGTAAGGTTAAATTCACTGTTATATTGAGGTGTTGTTGACTCCATAAGCCCAATGGATAGTTGTTTAGATGTATAATCACTCAGAATTCACTGAATGTGCTCTGATTTTCTGTATGCATTTATAAACTGTGTGGTTCCATATGAGTTGATGTTCTGAATGTCTAAATGCTGAATGCCCTGACTTCCATGTAAGGTTAAATTCACTGTTATATTGAGGTGTTGTTGACTCCATAAGCCCAATGGATAGTTGTTTAATGTGTTTCCAGCATTCATATTTTTCACACTTGTTCTATAAGAGTTAGCCATCTTATCTTTCATCAAAATCATTAATCCATCAAGAGAGAGCCCTCTCAGGTTGAGGAGGCTAGGCCTTAGCCTAAAGTAGGTTTGAAATAGTTACTTAGAGTTAACCTGACCAGTAGCCTATCAGGGTCTGATTTTGAGATAACAGATTCAGCTGGTTCATCTTCAATGACCGACGCTTCAGCTGACCACTTGAGTGGGCCAGCTGGATTTTCAACTAACGAAGGACTCGGCAAGAGTTTTTTATATCAAGGAGGAAGTCGTAACGGTGAAACCGGACGATCATCCAAAACTCTTTTAGCTTCGTCTAAGAAGGGACAACGGTGGATGGCATGATTGCCTTCGCACAGTTTACAAGGAGATCTAGCTCTCCCTTTTTGTCCTGGGACTTAACTTTCGCTAGTTGACGGTGTGCTTTCAACATGGCTATCAGAGGTTGACGCCACCGGATTGTGCAAACGGGGAGACCAGTCCCTTAGTATCCGAGGGATGCAGGGACAATCTCTTTGAAAGTGGTCTCCCTTGCAAATGACACATGGCGATTTAGGCCTGGTCAGTGCAGTGTGTGGATTTTCGTTAGATGACACTCGTTTTCCCCCAGTTCCTTTTGGCTCCTTCTTCTTCTTCTCTTTCTTCTTCTTTTCCTTCTTCTCCTTAGGAACTTGACTTTTGGCTTTGCCAGCCCCATCAAGCGAAGAGGAAGGAGGAGAGGAAAAATTAGAGGAAGTGGAAGGTTGGTGGGTAACTCTGGACTGGTCTAATTGCTGATTTGACTGTTCAGGAATAGTGGTGTTCTGAACGACCTTGGTTGAGAAGAGCCAGACTGGCAAGCCAATTGTCAGTCCTGGAAGCGACAATGTGGCCATATGGGGTGCACCAACATCTCCCCAAGAGGAGAAGGGACTAGGATTTCCACCAAGGGGAATTCCTTGGTTGGTAGGTTCCATTTTCTCAACCTAAAGATCAACGCGGGAAAAAGGGTATGAATATTCCGTTTAAAATAAATTTTAACGATGCTTGGACACAACTTGCTTTTTCAATTTTAAAGAGTCGAGAAAAAGCGAAAGATGACTCTAGACTCCTTCGATTTTTAATGAGCCTGAAGTGACAAGTGCTCAGATGGACTTTTTCCGTTAAGGAGTCTGAAAAGGAACAAAAGGGACTGCTCTGGAGATCTAGGTAGAGGGTGTGCCAAACCAATCGCAAAACCGTAGAATACTTTTTAAGGTACGGGTAGTCAATCTTCCTGAATGCTGTGTTCAATGAATTGCGATCAGTAGGGTGGCCGACACGACTTCCTATGGATAAAGGTTTTATGCCTATAGGGGTCTCCCAATATATACTCGACGGTACGTGGGAGCACAATCCGTACTGGCACTTATCGTCTCACAGTGGAGGAATCACCCAACCAACAGTGAGGACAACAGTTACCAGGCTTTACGACGCCAGAACACGTCTCTAGCCTAGACCTCTATGGTGTGCGTTAAGTTCCAATGCGTTGTTAAGTTCATTCAATTTATTTTAGGTTGATCTTTCTTAGAAGTTTGCCTTTTTGGATCACCATGAGATGTAGATATAATTCCTAAATGCAGTCTAAAGATGATAAGCAAGCTTTTATCTCTTTTCAACAATGAAAATCCTAGCTACAAGGGGAAAAGAAAGACACAATCTTTTCTCAAAGAGCATAGAGCACACTGTAAATGCACTTTTCCTAAATCAAACCATACAAACTGTCAAAATACAAATGCACTTGTGCATGTATTTGTTTTCACTTTCTTAATATTGATGCCTAAAAAGAAAGTTGTTGTACAAATTTGAATTCGATTTCAAGTGAAAACACAAACAAGTTTCTTTTTGAAATCAAAAAGACGATTACGACACTTTATGATTTTGAAGTAAACACTTGTTTCGACACTAGAAATTCACAAATTCAAACCAAAACACAAAAGTAAAAGCACAATCAACTGTCAACAGCAAACACACTTACTCTTAAGATCAAAACAACACTTACGACAGGTCTAGATCTAAGGGCGACAGTATGACTAGTTTACTTTTGTAATGGGAAACTGCAAATGATGTAACAAATACACAAAAACAAATACAGGTTCTTTTATACAACTGAGGCAGAATTAAGGCAAAGAAAAGGGGTTTTCAGATAAGTACACACACTGATAACAGGCTGCAAAAATCAGAGATAAAACTGAAAAAAATGAAGCAAAGAACCACAGCTGCACAGGGCAAAGGCTGATCAGCGCACCTGTTGCACAGAGAAACTGAATTGCAGCGTAGGTAGCCCTCTCGGGACTTGCGTTGAAATGCAGAACCTTTTCACAGAGCCTGCGCTGAAGCAGAAACGAGAATTTTCTCTGGGTTCTGGGTCACGGTTTGCAGTTTAATCTATGGTTTTTGGCCGGATAAAAGCTATCAGTAAGGTACAATTAGAGGGATGATTTAAAGGAGGACTAAGAGCTATCACAAAGGGTAGTTAGAGCATTTGTGGATCAGCTGTTCAGATCATAAACAGGCCCAATGAATGGACTAGAGTAGCAGATCTCTACTTTGCATTTGTAAATGGCAAATGCAGTTCGATTCGCCACTCCTAAGTTTATGAGAAGAACAACAATAGAAACACAAATAAACTAACTAGATACGATCCCCAGCAGAGTCGCCATTCTGTTGTTGGGAAAAGTATCTATTCAGAACGCCCCTATCCCACTCTAAGGTGTGACAGTGCCTTAGCAACAAACAAGGAAAACTACTTGAGTATTCTTCTTTATGAAATGTAAACGAAGAGGAAGGATAAACTAACCTGTGTCTTGCGCTAGTTTGTTGATCCAATCGCTCCTCTCTTCAATAGCTCTCAACTCTCCGCTCCCTTACCGGCCCAGCTTCACCAAATTCCTGCAAGATCACAGAAGAGAGAAACTACACGAAGATATAGATTTACATTCATAAAAAGCCTAGGATCAAATTAAGCTAAACATGCAAATATAACAAAACATCATTGATACACAGCATGTAGGAGAAACTCAAATAGTTTAATTGATATGATAAGAAAGTTCAAGAGGAGATACAACCAAGTGAGTCCCGATCTAGCATCTACCTCCCAGCAAAGGAATCCCTTCCTCACCTCCAACAAAGCATAAATCACCCAATGCACTAATCTCAATCTCAAACCAACAGCAATTCTCTGCAAAGTACAAAATTCCAGCCTCTGGATCTCTGGGATGAGGGATCCATATATAGATGTAAGCAGAGAGGATGAGTCAGCTTATGTTTTGACTTGTGGCTTCTCTCTGTCAGTTCTTGCTTCCACTTGGAGACTGAGAGCCTCTTACTCATCACTGGTCGAATTTAGTGAGGAAAGTGTCATTGGAGAAGATTCTGGAAGCTTCCATTGTCTCTCCACCTCATTGAATGACTCTGCCACTTGTCATTTCTCGCTCAACGCACCTGGGTAGTGCATTCAAGTGCATTGCAACGCACCTAGACAATGTATTTGGGTGCTTTGCAACGCAGACAACTAGTGGAGCATCTGAATTGATCCTGATTTGACTAGTTCTGAGTAGTTTTTGGTGGAGAACTTCTGGGAGAAGCTGTCATTGGTTGACCTTGTTTCTTTAGGAGCTGGAACAACATCTTTAGGGAATTTGGATCCCTTGGATTATGGACTTTTCATGCTCAAATCTGTAAGGCACAAAAATGTCTATAACAGACTGTATGGAGGAAAACTCAAAGAACTTTATTAATAATAGAAGGGAGAATTACAACCCAGCTGTCTGATCCAGCATCATCCTCCCAGCATCAAAGCCCTCTTCACCTCATGAAAAGCAAGATCACCCAACAATACAATGCCCTTTCTCAAAGAAAAACTATCAACACTTCCTTACAAATTACCCAATTCCAGCCTCTAGATCTCTCAGATGAGGGATCCATTTATAGATGTCTGCAAGGGTGTGAGTCATATCTTGGTTTTTGATTAGTGTCATTCCACTTGTTGTTCTTGGTTCCACTTGGAGATTTTTTGGATCTCTTACTCATCCCTAGGCAAATTCAAAGAGGTAAGTGTCATAGGAGAAGATTCTGGAAGATTCCATGAGCATCCACTTAGCAAACTGTCTCAGACATTTGTCCATCCTCACTCATCGCACCCCACAGAAGGCCTCTTCAGTATGCATCGCACCTGGCTAGTGTATAAGTCAGTATGCATCGCACCCTGACAATGGAGCAATTAGTATGGTCCAGTTTTGGCTAGTTCTGAGTGGTTTTCAGGTGGAACTTTTGGGGAATGATGTAATCAGTTGACCATGATCCTTTAGGGTATGAAACAAAACTTTTAGGGGTTAAAGAGCCCTTGGTTTATCGACATATAAGGTTGGGGTTGCAGTGCCCAAATATGTCTATAACAAGATGAAATCATCCCTGTGAGGTTTCAAGAATCACAAATCAATGCCTTTCCTATAAAAAACAAGATCAAATCTTCCTCCTAGTGTTACATTGGGCATGGAGTCTATTTAGCATGAAATAAAAACTTGAAAAAAAAATTACAATACCAAGGCTTGAAAGCGTTAACTGAAATAAAATTTGAAGAACAACCCATTAACTATGCCATCAAAAACATCTCCTCCTTCCTTTAATGTATCCCTTTTGAGAAAACAGTCACCAAACTGAAAATTGACCCTTTTTACCTTTCTATCAAAGGTTTCTTTCTCTTGGTCAATGTGCATATTAGCAAAATCATCAAAGACTTGCAAAAGCCTATTAATTTGATCATCTACTTCAAAAAATTTCCATCATTAGACATTATCAAGTAAAGATGATCTATATTTCACCTCATCTCTGTATGCTTTCAGCCTTGGATATTTTGCTTGGAAGGTTTTGTACACCTACTAAATAATAAGATCTGCTTTATACTCTGTTGTGTCATTTGTGACCTGAAAAGTTAATATAAAAGATGAATCAATGCATTCTTGTGTGGGGGACACAAGGACTACACCTACCCCTACAACTTCTTTAGAGCAAGCTCCTTCAAAGAACATGTCCCAAATCAGTGGGCCTTCCTCCTTTGTGATCTGGCAAACTGATTTTTTAAGCTACGTGGAGGCCAACTGAGATTCTTCAATCTAGAGAAAACAAGCTCCAAAATTAGTGTCAACAACATAGATGGGATGATTAGTGGGATTCCTTTCATCAATGATTATATAAGCCAACTGAGCTTCTATGTATAACCTCCTGCTTTCACCTCCAAAAACTGGGACAGTAGCATAAGATAGATCATTTTGCAATGTTCCACCTAATCTCTTGATCCAACCTCTAGAAAGTAACATGCCAAACTTGGGGGGGGCATCTGCTACCACAATATCCATCATCATGCTTTTCATGGGCAACTGAGACAAAGTGATGGCTAGATCCTTGATTAATCCCAGGCATTCCACTTTTCTAGAGTCAAAAGAAAACAGGTCATGGTAAGGCTTGGTAATGTCAAGACCCAATTTATCCATGATAGCCTTGGGCATTAGATTATGGGTAGCTCCAGTGTCCAAAAGGTAGTTGTGAAGGATTTTTTCATGAATAGTCTGAGAGACATAGAACGATGGGGAGATGTCTTCACAATTTTCAATCATTGGGTTGAGAATAATAGTTGGCTTGTCATCTTGCAGATTTACATAGTCAGTGGAGGCTTGGATGGCTTTAGGCTCAAGGGCCTCAAGGATGGATCTTTTGAAGGACTCATTCTTCACTAGTTCAATCAGAGGCATAGGTATTCTTAGCTTCTGAATTTCTGATTGAAAACTAAAAGGAGAAGGAGACTTGTCAAGGCCTCTTACCTCATGAGTTGGAGCTTTGAGGATGATGGGATCAACTGCCGGTTGCTTTTGCTTATTAGCTTGCTATACTGTAGGGACAATAGCTCTTTGAATAGGAGTTTCCTTGGCATTATTCATCTTCGACCTCAGATTATATCTGTGCTGATCTTCCTTTTGCAGAACAGCTTCACCGTCCCACTCTTAGCTGATTTGGTCATTGAATAATGACTTTTCATAGGCAACTAAGGTCAAAAAGGAAGCATTGCCTTTGTCTTCCAGACAATGGATCTCATCATCTTCTTCAAACTGCTCTTCTTCCATGACTACATTCTGGAAAGGGGTCTTCACCCTTTGGTCTTCATTGGCATCTTTGCTTCTTTGCAAAATCTGCAACTACTCATTAGTTCTTCTATATGGATTTGGATTTGGAATTCTAGGAGCAAAGCTATTAGGAACTCTCCCTTTCCCATGGTGATGCTCAACCTTTAATTTGGAGATTTCACAGGCTAATGACTCTATCATTTTGGTCATTTTATCTATCTTGGGATTGGATGATGATGAAGACTCGCCCCTTTGTCTTCTTCTATCAACATTTCCCTTGAGCTTCTCCACAGCCATAATGCTTGATTCCACTTCCAAGGCTACATCCTACATGTCAGCCAAAGTAGCACATCACCTCTCCCTCAACAGTAGGCAGAAGTCAAAATCAAAAGCATTGGCATTAGTGAGTTTAGTAGAGGTAGTAGTGGGTTTTACTTCAACTGGTATCTTGTTGTACATACAGTTAAACCTCTTATTAAAATCAGACAACAACTCACCATTTTCCCTCTTTAAGTTCCCAAACTCAGTGTGGTAGTAGAGGAGATCCTTCTTATCCCCCCAATGCTTTAGGAATGCATCATCTAAAGCCTCAATATCTGCTATAGATCTTGGGGATAGTTCTCTGAACCATTTTCTAGCCTCTCTATCTAGGCTTTGGATAAAGATTCTCATCCAGACATCATCTTCACTAATGTCCAAGTTATCAGCATAGCTATAGAATGACTCAAGATGTTCCTCAGCTGTGACACCTTCAGTCCCAGTGAACTTAGGCCTATATTTTTTATATTCTCTAGTAGGCATGACATTCAAAGGAATGGGCACTATTAGAGGTCCACACCTAGCAACTATGATTCTTTCCATTTTGGTGGGTGCTTGTGGACCTACTATAGCTATGATGGCTATAAGAGTACTAGCAGTCTGAATGATAGAGGGCTGAAGAGTGACTGATAAGAATAAAGGAATATGATGGATAAGAGGTGAGGTTTCCTTTGGGCTTACAACAAAAGGAGAACCTAATGAATAAGGAGCTTTATGAATCTCTGAGAGTTTTTCTTCACTGCTAGTATTAGATGCTATACTATCAACATGTATTTGTTCTATTACAGGCCTTCCTTGAAGAGATATAGGAGATTGTTTAGGTTTACCTAAACCTGATGCTCCTTTCTGGAATACCTTTCTCTCTTTTATGATTTTTTCAGGGTCAGGTACTGGGTCAACTTGTGACTTCTGAGGATTTCTCCGAGTATGCCTCACAAACTGAGCTAGAACTATGAGGTGGAGTTGCCAAGAGGTTCAACCTCCAGTAGAGTCGCTAGATAGATGATTACAACCAAAAAAGTGCCCAGAATTTGTCTATCATCAAAGCTAGATCTATGTCATTTCCCAGGGAAGCTGAGCTTCAATTTCCTCTCCCCGACAGTGGCGCCAATTATGTTAACACTCCAGGAAACTCTCCTAGGTTCTAGATCAGAGATGCCTGGCAACATATAATCTTCAATATTGTTCTCTGAACTATTGGAATGAATGTCAATTTGGATCAAGCCAGATAACCATTTTAACTATGTTTTTACTCAAGACATGCATGAACACCCTCAGCTTACAAGGCTTTAGACCGCTAATGCTCAATAGTTTGTAGATTTAATGAATGTGTGGAGAATACTAACTATACTGGCAGATGCACATATATAAACATATATGAATGGCTAGCTATAGGCAGAAAATGAAAATACTGATTGTACCGGCATATGCATATATATAAACACACATGAATGGCTAGCTATAGGCAACAAAAGAAGCTTGCAAATCTAATTTATCAATGCAGAGATAAGATGATAGTTATCTGGCATTAGATACAAAAGAAACATGAACAAACTATTCAGTGCAAGCTTAGAACGGAAAATAAAATGGACATTGAACATATAACAACAAAAGAAGCTTATATTGTTAGAATGAAGATGAGAAGCTTGAAGGAACAGAGTAGCAACAATCTCTAGAAGTTGAACCCTTGCTATATTTAGATTTCAGCCTTTTATAGGCCTTTTACAATGCTCCTGAGCTCACAAAGGCTCAGAGTCTTAATTTATCCTCTTTGTCCCTTAACTATTTGATTCCCTAAATAGGCAAGCATGGCTCGAAGTTTTTCTCCTTCTGACAGAGGAATAACCACCTTTAGGTACTTTGATGCACTGTTTGGGAGCTCTCTCGTGCCAAAGATGCCCCATGATGTTTGCTTTAATGAGCTGTGCTGGGCTGTTGATGCTTCTATTTGTTTTGGGCAAGATACACGTGTTGTGTTGCGTTGTGCTGCTCCATGACTACTTTATAGGTTTGGGATGAGCTGCGCGTGCTGTGGCCCTTTCAAATGTTTAGAAATAAATGCTTACTATTAACATAGAACAACACTACCATATTATGGACTTCTGCTGAAAATAATGATTGTTTCTGTTTTAAACAAAAAACACAGCAACGTTGAGAAATCCCACCCCTCTCTATCCTTTTCAAACTTCAAAAGTCCTCAAAAATGGTTTATTCCTCTATCAGGTCCACCCTTCGGGTTGCTATCACCTATCGCAAGTGGCCTGGTCCCTTTCTTCCTTTGTATTTTGAATTATGCTTGAAAAACTCTGAAAACATATGAAAATGGCCTTTGGCGGACTTCAAATATTATATATTTCACTTCTGAGACCCTTTCGGGTCCGGGATTCATCGCTATCGATGTTTCCAAGTTCCCCTTTGTATTTTGTTATATAATGAAATGCATTGAAAATGGATTAAAACCGGCCCACCCACGGACCTGAAATATTATCAAATATCCTATATATAACCATCGGATCTGGTTATCGCATTGCCCATATACCTATGCATAGGCCCCGCCCCTTGGTGCTGCTCTGGTACAATATAGCGACGCGATCTGATCGCAATTTCTTATCGCTCATGCCTAGGGCCCTTACTTAAATCACCAATGTGACTTGCCAATCTGATCATCGGAGATCACTGATTGGCAGTGTCTTGTGTCCCTTCTTTAAGTCGTCTTCTCTGCAGCGCCAATTGCGATTTTCCGCTTAGATCTGGGCCACTGATCGGCCAGATCTAATGTCTGTTGTGCTTTGACTGTTTTTTCATGGTTTTGGAGTGTTTTTGCCTCTCGATAGTGTATTTCTGCCCTTCCAAGGGCTCTCCTCTTGTGCTTATTTTTACCTTTGGATAATCTTAAGCAAATATTGAAGATTTCAAGAGCATTTTTGGATCCATTGGCATGATTTTAAGCAAATTTGGAGACTTTAAAAGCATATATGGATCCGATTTTGGGCCAAATGCTTCCAAGGCTAATAGTTCCATCCCTTAATTAGTTCATCTATGCATAATTTGATGGTGTTATATTGTTGGGAATTGGATAATCCAATGCTTCATGTGTGTTTCGATTGGAAACTAGATCACTACTTGGGGGGGTGAGTTAGTAGTGTGAGCACTTATACAATTTTTCTCCAATTATTTAATCTTTAACATGCATAAACTGAAACACATAATTAGATATTAGTGCATCAAACATAAATCAAAAACCATGAAAGCAATCACACAATGGACACAAGTGTTTCTAGTGGAAAACCCATCCCGGGAAAAAAACCACCCTGTTATTACTGCGCTTCTCAATATTTCATTATCTTTTGAACAAATTATACATGGATAAGCTCACTCCTATGAGTTGGAAGACAACTTATTTCACAGTATTTTGACCCTTTCAGATAGGAAATTGTTTCTCTCTCAGATCTATAGACTACCATCTGCTGAAGGCCACCACGATCAACGATCCTCACCCGATTACTCCTGAACTAACAAATGACTCTACAGACTCTGATTTGCCGGTACTATCACGACCAATGAGCCTCACCCAATTTCTAAAAGACTATCCAACCACCATTTTATGGAGAAAACTCTTCCTTATACTAAATTCACTAATCATTGTATACTCAAAGCCTTCATGAGTCATCGCGGGTTTACCCTATCAGGTCCGCGATGGCCGAAAATTTTTTACACTAGGCGCGCCCCGATCATCGCGAAAAAGTGGTGTACTTCTGCGATGACCGCAGAAAAAATGAACTAGACACTTCGCGTCATCGCGTCTGTTTTTAAAACAGACACGATGACAATGCAAACTCATGTTTTAATGCAAATTTGGCGTCAAAATTTTCAAACGAAGTACTAATTCAATTCTCCTCGTCCTGCAGGTTATAATGGCATTCGTCTGGCGAGAACGCACACATGATAACAACGATATAGAAGCTTTCGCCGATGCAAGGTGCCGAAACGCACTACGGGCATGCAGATTACTCAAATTCTTCCTAACTCCACACTTGCGGTCACAACCTGACTTGTTGGAGCTACTGATCAGGGCCTAGAATCCCACAGATGGGAAATTTATCATCCGAGGCTGGGATATCAAGTTTGACTATACAAACATATATTTTTTGATCGGGCTGTCTCGTCGAGGTGAGAGGCCCATTCTGGAGGGGCAGCAACCTAGGGGTGATTCCTTAGATATGTTGATAGCTCAAGTGTGCCCACGTGCACGCAAGACAAGGAGTGGGAAGGTGGAAATCCCAACAGTGGACGATGTAGTGCTTCGTGCTATGCTTTTCATGGTGACACGGGCAGCGGGCTCTCTAGCCCAACATGAGGCTTTGAAGACTCAGCTCCGGCTGGCTCTCGAGTGTCTCAATCCCACCATGTTCAACTGGGCAGAGACGGTGATGGCAAACATGAAGAGGCAACTCACCAACTTCCGTCGAGGAGAGGCAAAGAAGTTTGGTTATGGATCCATCTTAGTCCCGCTCATGCTGGAGCAGGTGCCGGAACTACAGTTGCAAGACATGGATTTGGACTTACCCAGGCCACGTGAGACGAGGGCCACGCAATGGGCTCACGTCATGCCACGAGGAGGTGGCGGACAACCAGTGGCGTGGGGGAAATTTTTCCGAGAGTGGCTGGAGCGACAGACGATCTTAGTGGAGGATTGGCCATACGCCGGCATGGACTTCCGTGGAGATCTTGACATGCAACTGCCTGTTGGAGAGCAGTGGGATGACTGTGGTAAGACACTTGATCACATTTTCTTTTTTATTTTTTATGATGTTTTTTTATTTTTTCATGTACATGTCCTAATGACGAACACTATGGGTATGCAGATGTAGGACCAGTGAGACCCCTTGGACTGGCTCCAGAGGCGCGAAGGGACGCACAGGGCATTGCAGCACTAGCCTTGGCTCCTCCGGAAGATAATACGATGGAGACAGTGATCCAAAACCTTAAGGGCCTGCTAGCAGGGATTCCAAATTACATGGGGATCAAGGAGGTCCCCAGAGCGTCCCAGATCCACACAGTAGGAGTGAAACCCAGGATGCACCGCCTATTGAGGTGGGTGGCACGAGCGGCGGTGCACTATAGGGAGCACAACCCACCGTAGTAGACACCTAGGTTTTTATTTCCTGCTGGTGATTTTTTGAGAGACATGTGTCTCAGATGTATGGAGAACACATACTCTATTTAGACATGTACACTTATTTTTGAGCGCCTCGGTGCGCCACACGATATATATATATATATATATATATATATATATATATATACATATTCCTATGGTCTATTATTGTGCTTTACATGCTTTCTTGTATGATGTTTTGATTACATGCTATGCAAATGTCTGTCTAATACATGATTAGCTAATGCATCAGTTAACGTGTTTAACCGTCATGGAATATGCTGATATGTAATGAAATCAAAATTCCTCTCTAACAATTTAACACGTAAATACAACCTTAAAATGCGATGGTCTCTGACGGAATATCGCCCATTGAGCTGGTGGACGACAAGTTGAGAGTCCAGGTTCACAACCAATGCACGAATACCGAGATTAATTGCATCGGCCAGTAATTCAATCACAGCACTATATTCAGCGACATTGTTTGTGGTATGACCTAAACACACTCCTTGAAGATCTATCAACTCGCCGTGAGGATCGTAGATCACCCACGCCACAGAGGACAAGTTGTGGGTATTGCGGCAGGCACCATCAATGAAACCAATGTAAGGCCAGACATCTGCACAAGAAGCAAAAGACACAATAAGCGGTAATCACACCTTCACACCAAGCCAAAAACATGAAAACACACACACACACAACACACCTGCTAAAACACATGTATGTACAAACCAAAGTGCATGGAATTCACGCATAGTACTTTCTCAAGTACAGCCCGTTTCGGGGCTTATCGAGAGGATTCCCTTTGTAATCAATTAGCTCATAGGCCCCTTTCTGCAAAACTCTCTTTACAATATAAGGCCCCAGCCACATGGGCTCGAGTTTTCCTGCCCCCAGCTTATCATTTGCTTGATCGTAAAGCAGGACTAAATCTTCCTCAACAAAAGAACGAGGATGGATAGTATGATCGAAGTGAGTTTTCACTCTTTTCTTCTGTGCTTCGATAGCTAGAGAGGCTAGCCGACGGGTCTCGTCCAGCCGTTCTAGGTAAAGAAGGTGTTCTTCTACCAGAGTAGTGTTGGGAAGTAATTCGATGGCCAACTTCAACAAAGGGATCTCGCACTCGATTGGAAGGGTAGCCTCCAGTCCGTAAACTAATTGAAATGGAGTGAAACCGGTGGCATCCTTCGCAGAGGTTCGGTAGGCCCACAAGGCAGAGAACAACATCAACTGCCAGTTAGAATTATGCATGCTAACGATACGTTGAAGCATCGTAACTAGAACCTTGTTGACAGATTCAACCTAGCCATTGGCCTGAGGATAGTATGGAGTCGAACTATCATGCTGTAAGCCTAGCTGGGTTGTTAGCTCGGTCATCATGTGATTACGGAAATGCTTCCTGTGATCAGTGACGATGGCATGAGGGACTCTGAACCGTGAGATAACATGGTTAAACAAAAATTGCGCCGCAGTGTGACCGTCTTCAGTTAATGTGGGCATTGCCTCGGCCCATTTTGTGAAGTAATCTACAGCAATGATAATATACCCATGCCCCCCGGCAGAGCAAGGGTTATAGGTCGTATAATCAATGCCCCATTTTGCAAAAGGGCCGACGGTAACAATGGGATGCAATGGAGCAGGAGGCGCACGCATCTTCTGCTGGTATATCTGGCACTCGTGACAGGAGCGGACGACAAGAATGCAATCCTTAAAGATGGAGGGCCAGAAATAACTGGTGCGGAGGATCTTTTGAGCAGTAGCATATCTGGACATGTGACCACCACAGGTGCCAGAATGGCAGTCATTCAAAACTCGCTCAGCTTCCTCGAAAGTTAGGCATCGGCGGAGAACGGAGTCGGTGCCGAGACGGTACAGGGTGTCCCCAATGATACGATAGGGCTGAGACTGATGACGAATCTGTCGCCGAGCATCCTTAGACACATTGGGATGAAAAGAGGATGTCTGCAGATATACAATGATGTCCCCGTACCAGGGATCGAGGGTGCTAATTAGAAACAGAGTTTCGTCCGAGATATGGTCCTCTAAGCAAGAGGGTGCAGTAGAAGATGGCAAAGAGCAAAGTAACTTAGCAAAGACAAGGGATTTCTTAGACTTGGCGGTGGTGAATTCCAAGTCAAACTCTTGGAGGATGACAATCCACTTCGAGTACTTTCCCCCCAGCAACTGACGTGACAGGATGTACGTCATCGGGTTGCAATCAGAAACCACGGTCGTAGTATGCAACAAGATATAATGGCAGAAACGTTGGACGGCACAAATGGTGGCCAGTTCCAACTTCTTGATGTAAGTGTATTGAGTTTTCGTATCTAAAATATTGTGGCTGAGATAATATATGACATGCTCAGTGTCATCATTGTCATCTTGAACGAGAACCATGCCAATAGTGGTATCGGCAGCGGCCAAATACAGAGTATAGTCACGATGATAATTCAGAGGATGCAACAATGGAGCAGAAACAAGGAGACCCTTGAGACGCTCGAAGGACTCTTGAGTGATGGCATCCTAGTGAAACGGGGTGTCTCGCTTCAGTAACCACGTGAAACCTTTAGCCACTTTGGCATAGTTTGGAATGAATCGTCTTAAAAAATTCGCTTTGCCCTGTAAGCTCTGCAATTGCTGCAAAGAAGCAGGGGGAGGAAGATTCAGAATAGCCTCGACTTTAAGGGGATCCAAATGGATGCCCTCTCGGGAGACGATAAACCCGATCAGTCTGCCTGACTTGACACAGAAGACACACTTATGAGGATTAAGCCTGATGCAGTACGATAGTAGAGAAAGATTTCGCGAAGATGAGCGGGATGGTCTTGGCGTTTTACTGAATGAGCTGGTAGATCATCCAGGTACGGTTGTACAATGTGACAAATGTCATGGAATGCATAGGAAATTGCACGTTGGAAGGTAGCACCGGCGTTCTTCAAACCAAAAGGGAGCTTTTTGTAGGCGAAAGTTCCCCACAGACAGATAAAGGCAGTCTTGTGCTGATTGGCAGGCGCAATATTGATATGGTTATACCCAGAAAAACCGTCCATAAATGAATACATTTCGCTCCCAGCACACTCATCAATGAGATGATCAATGAAGGGTGTGGGGAAGTTATCTTTGGGACAGGCCCGGTTAATATCACGATAATCAACACAGACTCGAATGGTACCCTATTTTTTATTCACAGGGACGATATTGGAGACCCAATCTGTGAGTGGGATGGGGTAAATAAAACTAGCCTTAAGAAGCTTTTCAACTTCCGCTTTAATGGCCGCAGCCTTTCGGGGGTGCATGGGGCGTAGACGCTGGCGAACAGGCTTAGCACCTAGATACATGGGTATCTCATGCACCACTATGCTAGGATCAATGCCGGGAATTTCGTAGGACCAAGCAAAGACATCACAAAATTCGCGAAAAAGATCAGTATAGAGCTGAATTTCCTTCAGAGTGCAAGTGACTCCAACATGAATATGCTCAAAAATCCCTGGTTTCACAGAGATGTCGATGGGCTAGGTCTACGTAATGTTTCCCATATTTCCTTCAGAAGACACTTGATAAACTTGAATGGGTGTTTTAAGGGGTTGAGATGGGAGACAAGGAGAAAACCGCTCGAGACAGGTAAGCATTTCCCAATGGGTAGGGAGAAACGAGGAACGATGGTGATGATCAGACCAAGGAGGTTCCTCGAGAGACATGGTATCGATAATGGCTTCATCAGAAGGAAATATTTCCTTTAAAGGATCCGAAGAAGCATCATCTCCAAACCAAGGGGAATGAGTGTACGAGTTGGGAGCCCTGCTCAAAGGAGCAGGTTCAGAAGGGGGAGCCGATGCGAAAACAATTTCGATGTAGTTGAGCTCGGCAGGACTCAACAGCATCTCATCGCCCCAAGATTCTACCTGATCAGCGGGGGGAAGAACCCACGGATCAGAGCGAACGGAAATCATATTGATAGGAGCGACGTTAGGAGGTGGGAGTGAAAACACACCCATCAGGGCAGGATCTTTAAAAAGTCCAACTCCCACACTCTCATATGGGGTGGAGGTATGCTCCACAAAAGGCACGTTGCCTTCGGAAGAGGAGGCGAAGAAGGACAGCTGGTCTATGGTGACGATCTTCCCCTGGTGAGGGAAACAAATGACATGGAATAGAGATGAAGCCACAGCTCGCATGGCGTATGTCTAGCTACATCCTAGAAGGAGGTCGTATGTAAGATTAGCATCAACAACTTCAACTTCCACTTCGACCGTCTTCCCTTCCAAAGTAATGGGCAAACGTTGGAGTATACCATAAGGACGAGACTCTCTCCCATCAGAGGCTTCCAAGGTTGTAGGAGACTAGCTCAATGTCGGAGAACCAATAGCCTTCCAACAGGCAACAGACATGATGCAAGTTGAAGCACCTTCATCAATGACTGTACGGTGAATCATTTTGGAATTGATAATGACCTGTATGAGGAAGGAAATTTGGTGAGGCAGTCTTGGTATATGGCTTTCTAGGTCAAAAGTAATCAGATCCGAGTCGGCTGGGTCTATGCCACCGATGGCCAATAGCAAGGACTTCCTCTGAGAGGGGAAGCTTTGGAGCACTTCTAAAGCGGACATAGCTAATGGAGCCTGGACTAAGTCCTCAATGATGTTTTAGTGCTGGGCAACACGAGCATTAGGGTTGTAAGAAGATTTTCGGAATACACCTTTCGAAGGGGGTCGGATGGGCGTCTCAGTGCTAGGTCTCTCGATATGGAGTGGACCAGAACTAGATGGAGGAGCGCTAGAGGGGACCTCAGGCTCTTTCCCAGCAGGCGACGGATACTCTTCTGCCCAAGCACTGATGTGGACGGGAATCATCCCAGCCATAAATACTTGAGAACCAAAGGAAGAAGAGGGTTGAGATGGATCAACCACCATTTGCGTTTGCTGTGAGGGAAAAGGCTCTTTGAGCACAACAGGAGTCCCGGGAGCACCTTTCAACAAACGACTAACTTCAGACTGCCTTGGGCAGTCTTTGGTATAGTGATCCTCATCACAGATAAGACAAGGGTACTTGGGCTTGCGTTTGGTGCCATCCTCGGGTGGAGGTTTAGGGGAATCCTGCTTAGGTTGATCCACTTTATTCTTTCCTTTTCCCTTCTTCTTCCCTTTCGAGGCTTTGTCTGCCGTGGTGGACTGAATGGCGTTAATCTCGGAAGTATTACCAGATTTGGATACAACCTGAGAAGTATTTTCGTTTGGAGCATTCGACTTTTGCTTCCTAGGGTTCATGGAAGTTTTCTTTGAAGGCAGATTAACGGAACCAATGATACCGTCAACAAATGGTGTTGGCGGGGCTTTGGAAGTTCTGGGTCTCGGGGCATCAGGCAAATAATCATATAGCGTACCAGACTGGGAGTAAACCAAGTCAAGGTACTGAGCGCGTGCAATAGATTGCTCTTCAGTTACACATGCCCCCATAGCAATGTCCCGTGCTATCAGACCGACGAATGAAGTCGTGAACCAGTCGGTAAGAAGCTGATTGGGAATCCAAAACTTAATCAAACGATGATGCCGTCTCCATTCATGGATATGATCAGAGATATGCGTAGCCATTTTCTGTTTTAAGGATGTCAGGAGGTGTGTGCCTATTTCATATCGAATTGGCAACTGAAAATGAGTTAAAAATGCCATAGCCAACGAGTTAAAATCCTGAAAAGATCCGCGAGATAGCTCAATATACCATTTAGCCGCAGAGCCAGTGAGAGTCCTTTGGAAAAGGCGAAGCCGGATTGAATCATCAAGCCACGAATTTGATGAACACCATAGATGATAAGTCATGACGTGAGCTTGCAGATCTTCTCTAGCTTTACCATCGAATTTGGGACAATCACCGGGAATCTTAGATGGAACCGATGGCCAATATGGATTATGAAGAATGGGATCATTGGTCAGTTTGGACACATCCGGTAATTCCAACGTCACTAAAAAGGGTAATTGAGGGTTAAAGGACATCTGGGGCTGCAGGTAGGAAGGAGTAGCAGAGTTCCAGCTAGCTGGCGATTGCCCCCACTGATTTTGTTCAATCGGATTTGGCCCCGGAGGGTTTTGTCCGTAGGGATTTTGTCCATAGGGGTTATAGGATGGTTGACCCTGGATTTGCCCCCCAGCATTCCATTGATTACCAACTTGGCCTGCAGGAGCAACATAAGGTTGCTGGTAATTCTGATAAGGACTCACCTACAATTGATGATAATTTTGATACGGGTCAAATTGAGTTTGCCCTTGGGGTTGCTGGAAACCATAAGGCGGATGGGCTCCAAACTGAGCCTGAGATGCAGGCTGCATTTGATAGGCCAGTTGGGTTTGAGGTCCAACCTGCATTTGAAGACCGGATTGGGTTTGGGGCCCAACCTGGGGCTGAAAACCAGGTTGAGCTTGAGGAGCAACAATCATTTGAGTGCCCGCTGAGCAGGCCCAGAAGGATGTCCTTGAGAGAACTGACGCTGAGCCATCTGGCCAGAAGGTTGACCTAGTTGAGATTGAGATTGGCCCATCTGCCCAGAAGGTTGAACTTGCTGGGTTTTGGGCTGTCCTTGCACAATTGAGGGTTGTCCTGATAGACCGGATGGCTGAGCAGACTAGACAGTTGGATGGCCAGATTGGATTTGAGGCTGACCGACCTGCCCAGATGCTTGACCATACTAGACAATGGGTTGGCCTTGCTGAACGTAAGGTTGACCAACTTGCCCAGAAGGATAACCTTGCTGGACACTAGGTTGACCTTGTTGCATGTAAGGTTGTCTCGAATTACCAGAAGGTTGCGCAAAATAGGTAAAAGATGGACCACCAAAGGCTGAAGGTTGTCCCTGAAAGGGTTGTCCTTGTGGGCCTCCAGGTTGCCCTGGATAAGACTGCCCATAATACTGCTTCCCTTGAGAGGTTTGCATGTAAGATGGTTGGCTTTGATTAGGTGGTCCTTGAAGATGTGTAGGCGATACTTAGCCACCACCATAACGAGTGGGGGTCCAAGCAACAGATAACGGGACCGAGACTTCCACCGTAGGCTGAGGTGGCAGAGGTCTGCGGTAATAGATATGAGCTCCACTAGAATCATAATAATGAAACGGATTTTGAGGGTCCACGTTCTGAAGAGAATGCAAATATTCATCGTATGCCCCCCCTTTTGGGATAGAACCAGAAGAAGGTGGGGCACCTAGTGTAGGGTCAACAACTCCGGGTACGGATGCCGATGGGCCACTATAAGCTGACCCTAAAGAAGGTCCAGCAGCAGCGGTCACAACTGAGGATGCAGTAATGGCACTGACAACGAGGGTTGAAGAAGCCACACAAACAGTTGGAATAGTCGGGACGGAAGTGACAGGAATATTGTGAATCTGAGCAATAAAGGACTCCAAGGTCGGAGTGATGGTGTGTGACCACATAGAACTCATGGAGGGAGTCCTAGAAGACATAACATCCCTTAACACCTTATAGCATAAAGGCAACGTAACACCAAGAGGGGTGATACAAAAAGGTGGAGTTTCCGTTGAGGTGGGAATTTCATCGCTCGTCACAACGGACTCTTCACTTGTGACAGGGGATGTGTCCTCCATATCAGAAGAAGACATTGGGACTGAAACACCAGGAGGAGTAGGAGGGATATTTTCTTCAGAAGGCTCCCAAACGGGGCTCCAATGAATTTCGTAAGTCTCGTCCTCTAGAGCGCGAGAGTTAATCGGTTGGATACTCGGAATAACAGGGAGAGTATCACTCACAACTGGTACCTCAGGAGAAACAGAGGAAGGAGACCCTTGGTCACTTGGAACGCAAGACGAGATCGGTGATTCTACTAGGATGACAACTTCAAAAGATCCTAGGCAAACTAACGAGAAAGGACCCTACTCAAGCTAACGCAAACAAGATCTAACCGGGTAAATGTGAATCGTGGCCGAATAAATTTTAAGACACAGGAACAAAACTTGACCTTTTCATTTTTAAAGAGTCGAGAAAAGGACAAAAGATGACTCTAGTCGCCTTCGAATATTTAATGAGCCAGAAGTGACAAGTGCTCAGATGGACCTTTTCTTTTAGGGAGTCCGAAAAGGAACAAAAGTGACTACTCTGGAGAACTAGGCAAAAGGTTTACCAGACAAATCCATAAAACTGCGTATACACCTTGGAAGTCATATGAAAACCAAGGACTTTCCGTATGGCAGTCAATCTTCCCCAATGCTGTGTTCGGTGATTTACGGCTTGTAAGGCGGCAAACACAGCTTCCTATGGAGAAAGGATGATAACCTAGTGGGGTCTCCCCATATACTCGACGGTACGTGGGAGCACAATTCCGTACTAGACCACTATTGAGTCACAAAAGGAGGAATCACCCAACCTTGAGTGGAAACAAAAGTGACTAGGTTTAACGACGCTGGAGCACATCTCTAGCCTAGACCTTTAAATGTGTGTGTTATGTTTCAATGCATTGTTAGATTTATTCAGTTCATTTTAAAGTTGATCTTGGATTATGTTTCAGTTTTCAGGCCTTACCGTATGTATATAACAAAACCTAGGATGCAGCTAGAATGAATGAAATATCCTTTTTCTTCGATGAACACCTACCTATGGGAGGGTAGAGAGATCATTCCCAAACCAAGAAAACCAAGGCAACAAAAATGTCACTCAATGCAAGCAGACATCAATTCTTAAAGTGCACGGATACTACTAATGAGAGATCTAATCATTCGCTTTTCAATATGCAACTTGAAATGCAAATTTACTTTCACTTTCGCATGCTAAATGAAATGCAATATTTTTGATTTTGATGCCTCTAATCTAAAGAAACCAATAAGCAACAAACAAATGTGGAAAAACGGTTGATCCAAACAATTGTAATCTATGTCTGGGTAGTGAAGAGAAATCGAAACAATGCCAAGATTGGTCCAATAACAATCACTAAACAATCAACCAAAAGTAAGCAAAGGGGAAGGCTCAATCAAACCAACAGCAAGTAGCAAATGAAACCTTGCAAACAAGCAACCAAGAAAAATTGATCCAAAGGACTTGAAACAATAAAACTAGGTCACGAAGCAAGAAAAACAAGATTCATTTAACGAAGCTTACAATAGAGTGCCTCAACCTTTAAACAGTGAAAAACAAGTCATCAAACAAGTGAGAACAGCCAAGGGCTAGCAAGACTGACGGATTTAGGAGGCAGAATTGAAAAAATTCAATTCTACAGCAATCAGCGTGGGAAATACACTAGAAATAAAGCGTTGATAGAGAACAACACGCAACAACAAAGTGACGTCAGCGCAGAAGTACACGCCTTTTCCGCAATGGTCCGATTACAGAACCGTCGCGACTGTTAGGTGTAATAACGCAATGGACAGGATATTATAAAAAGAGTGACGCGATGACAGCGTGATTATTAAATTAAAAAACGCGATGATGTTAAAAACAGCAACAGGCGGACCAAAAAACTTCCAAATCAAAAAAAATCAATCTTTAAGCAAAAAGGATGTTTCCCAGATCATGCTAGGAAACTCAGAAAACAGATAACTAGCTCCGAAACTAAAAAAGAGAGTAAAACAAAAACTCAAGGCAAGAGTAAAGAAGAAAAGAACAAAGGCCAGCTCCCCAGTGGAGTCGCCAATTTGTGATGTATGAAAGTGTTCCCTCTACGGACAGAGGCAACCCCTCTAGCCCTAGAGTGGGGCTAGTCACAAACAAGGACAAATCAACAACAATTTTCCTTAAATAGTTCAAGTTGGAGGCCTACCTCAACCGGTGGTCGATGGAGTTCTGTTGCACTGCTCCAGCTTCTGCTTCCTTCTCCTGATGAGTAATCAACCTGAAACAAAGCAAAGGAAGTACAACAAAGCACGTAACCAGATACAACAATGATCTATTTACCCATAAAGTCAAGAAATCATGAGCTATCTAGTACATTGCATACAAGACATAGGAAAACATCATTGATTGCATTAATTATGAAATAGAGTAAGCTTACAACCAAGGTCTTGACGTCACAAGCCTCCTCAGAAGGGTCCAGCCAGCATGTTCCTCAAGCATTCACTCTTAGAGATGGATCTCCCAATACACAAGCCTCTCTCACTCACAAGTTTTACACAAGATCAAAGGCACTTCACAACCTTCCTCAAGCTCTCAACAAACCCACACTTGTCACACTCACACCAGCTATCTAGCAAACTCACAGTACTAACAACAACACTCCAAAGACTAAGAATTCCAAACTAGCAGCTCATAGCAATGGTGAGAGCTTAAATAGGAGAAGGAGTCTCCATGAAAGGTGGGAGGATGAGCTTATCTCCAAGGAAGGTAGCACAAATGATGGAATAGCAATGCCAGAGAAAGAAGGGCGACATAAACAAGGCCAACAACCAGGTCTGGAGTCATCTGGAAGGCCGAATATTGGAACAAATTCGCCCAATCTGGATCATCGCGGGCACATAATTGGTCTGCCGCGCTGACATCACTATTGAATAACGTATATATTCATGTCATCGCAGAAAACTACAAGAGACAGTTGCGCCGTCACATGAAATTTGACCATTACAGGAATCACGTGTACTTCCGCGATGGCAGCGCTTCTAGACTATTTTGGAGTGCCCATTAGCGCGTTTATTTGGAAAATAGACTCGATGATGCAGAAACCTTTGGAAAAGTGGGTCATTTGGCAACATCAGAGAGCATTTGTCTAACTTGAGCATGTATGACTTGGACACATGACACAGTAGGGATACTGGAGTGAAGACAGTGACAAATTACTGTGTAACATGCTTGATTATATTTCTTTGGAGGCTGGGTTATCAACCCCTTGATGTGATCCATGACCTCATTCTCAATAATATTTAGGTCTTTCCTTTTCTTCCATGCAAGGTAATTTGCAGACCCAACTAATTTATGGCTTTCCTTACAAAAAGGCATTTTGTTATTATCAAATATAGTCATAGACTTGAAAAATCAATGTTTGCTTCCTCCTTAATATTGATGTTGATAGAGGATTTTCTTCTTAAGATATTGATGAGAGAGAGAGCTTGATTCATGATCCTTGTTGAATGTTTTAGTCTTCCTCCTTTCTTGAAGATGGTTTCAAGACTCTTACTGGTGTAGATTTCTTCAATCTAGGGTTTTGAGGATCTTGACCTTGATATCCCTTGAATCTACTATGATCTTTATTTTATGTCTTCTTGATTGAATGCCCCTTCTTGACTTCAGCACCTAAGCTTTGAAACCATGTTGAGAAACCTAAGGCATGAATAGTTAAAAGATTTGTTTGCTTGATAATTGCTTCTAATATACTTTTACTTCTTAGCTTATAGTATTTTATTCGTTATGTTATTATTGTTTTATTTTCATCAATACAATTACAAATATGGACAATAAAAGTCAAGTGACATCGTATGTAGCCTTGACAACCAAGGCCAAAACCTCTCACCTCTTGAGAGGAAAACCCAATGAAATATTTCGTACTTAACTGAAATGTTCGTACTTAATAAAAGACGAAAGGGTTGAATGTTTTCAAAACCGTATTGAAAATTCTTCTTCTAGATCTTCAATTGATGAGTACCAACACCATAACAAAGACCCTTGACTTTCGTATCCTCCCAAGAACCTTGTCACTAACCTTGATGCTCTGCCTCCTCCCTACCTCAACTTTCTTCTTGATCTCAAACTACTCTCCTTGGATTCCTCTAGAGAAACTCAGTCTTTATCCTTCACACTACTTCTTCTCAGCTTCCCCTAGAGAATCTCAGTCTCTAGTCTCTATCTCAATCACCCAGAAAAAGTACCCTAGAAGAACCACTTCCTTCATTCACCCTAGAAGAATCCTTCAAACACTACCTCCAAAAAAAACTTCTTCGTTGACCCCAAAAGAAACTCTCCTTCGCTAACCCAGAAGAATCTCTCCTTTGTTGACCCAGAAGAAACTCTCCTTTGTTACACCCAGAAGAATCCTTCCTTTTTTATCCATTCTTCACACTTATGCTTGGAGCCTCTTATTCGCTTTTCTGCTTGATCTCTTCTTCGCACTTCTTCTTGACCTCTTCTTTGAACTTTCTGCTTGACCAAATTCTTGTCAAGTTTCTTTCCTCTAAGTGAGGTTGAGTGTGGCTATATATACACCTCAACACATGTCCTTTAGGCCGACATGATCACTAACGGTTAGGCCGAATTCTTCTAGCAAGTTCTTCCATCGTTGTAGGCCGACTTGAAGAGGATAAGTGACAAGGTCTTGGAGGATACTTTACATAGACAAGTTTGACCTTTTACAAAGTGTAACATGACTTCATTACATGACAATGACTCTTTCATTTTATGAATAGATGATAAATCATTCCTAAAGACTCTCAATGGGAGTCTTGACTCAAAAACAAAATATCTTTCTCATGAAACCCATGAAGTAAGTCAATACAATAATTTTATTTTTCTTCTTTACATCTCATTACATAAAATCATAATTACATGTCATTATGAAGATCGAACCTAGTTACACTTTTCAACACTCCCTCTTAACAAGGGAGGTATTCATAATGGTACCTGGTCATTCTCAATTTGAAGAATTTATCATAAGAAGAATTCGAACTGGTAACTCATTTGTATAGCATCATGTTAACCATCATTTTCACATAGAAAGGCCTTGACTAACAGCTCCATCTCTCCACAAGATCTGAGCTCAATGCTGGAGAGAACAATGATTTATAGACACTCTCATCATTGTCTCTATGGGAACATCCCCTACGCGGGTACTCAAGGTGTGTTCAATGAGGAATATTCTTATCTTGGACTATCCAGTCTTCAAATAATATCGGTCCTCCATGACTACTCTTCTATTGGATGCCCTATTTCATCCTCAAAGAGTATCGAATGCCAAATAATTACAAAATCCTCCATTATGTCTTCCCAAGTGAAGACCAGAATTATGTGTCTATCTCTCCCTCTCAAATAGGGAGGACATATTCCAATAAAGGAATGTACTCATTTCTACAAAAGGAATGTACCTAAGCTCCCTCTTGGCTTAGGAATTTCCAAGTTTCTTCCAAGTAAGAAACTTCTTTTCAGGCTCCCTCTTAACTAGGGACCTATAACAGCTCCTCATGTGGAGATCATGGAACAGCTAGTTGCTTGAAGATTTCCTTCCTTTTGATGTCATGAATTTATTCTTCATCAAGGAGTCTTAATCTTTTGGGACTTATTCATAGGGCACAAACCATCCATCACTTTCGTTCATGAGTCAGCCATGTCCTCGTTCCTTTCATCATAATGTTATTCATCGGTTTTTCCATCTAGCTTTGTTTCATGTCATGTTACTTTCTTCATTCCATATTTTCTAAAAGGATCTTACATCCTTCTATATGGTTTTCCTAGAAGTCATCCACAGATCTTCCCTTTGACAGTCCTACATAATCCCATTTAGATATTAGTTCAAAAATATGAAATGAACACTTAAATCAAAATTAACTTTGTGATGGTTTCTTATCATGACATATTCATATAGGTATCAGCATCCTACATGCATGTTGACACATCTCCTAAAGATATTCATTACCAAGGGTTCCCCTCTTTTTCGATTCTTATCAGAGTCTTCATATCTTTTCAGGGAGATATTCTAGTCAACTCTTCTTGGTCTCGGATGTTGAATGCCTTCTACCTTTGTTTAATATTTTCATGATCTCTTCCATTCTTTTCACAGACTTCATTCCCAGGAGCTTCCAATCAGAGTTGCTTAATTTTAGTTAGCTTCCTCATGTTTCATATGAAAATATATTATGTTGATTTCATCTAGTGTGACATATTCCTTTTTGCAATCTTTCAGAGGAGGAGATTCTTTCTTCTTTTGATCATATTTCCCAATATGGAAACAGTGACCCATATTATCTGCAACCATATGAGATGACTTTTATAATAACCTATGTAATCATACATACGTTATCTTTTCTTTGGATCATCCAGACTTCCTGAAATAGCTTCCTTTGAAAGAAAGAGATTTATCCTTTATACCTTCTTCCTTGTTATGTCATCATACCATCATCCCTTGAATCCCATGAGTTGGCGTTGGGAAGTGGATCCCCCGCGTAACGGTTTTGGGGCTGAAGCCCGCAATTTTGGGTTAAAGTATGGTAAAAGTTCTGCAAAGTGCACGGAGCGCGAATTGTAATGGGTTAAGTCCAAGGGTAGTCCACCCTAAAATGTTATAGATTAATCTAGAATGTGTCGGCTTGCCCATGGTCCGCAGACCATGGGAATGTATAAATAGAGCAAGGATCTAGGATTAGAAGACAGTTTTTGGGATGATAGCTTTGATGTATGGGTTGGTGAAAGCAAAAGTTCTCTGAGTCTGTAAGTCCAAGTCGAGGGTAGTAGAGGGTAGAAGAGGCTTTGCAGCTATGTGCGTAGAGGCCTGGTAGAGTCCGCAGCTGCATGTGCAGACCCCTGCAGCTGAGTGCGTAGGGTGGAATTGTATTGTATGGAGAGGAAGAATTAATAAAGATAAGTTTTTTTGAATTACTGTGTATCTGATCTCAGATCTGAATGTTTATGCTCATGTTATGATTTTATGAATACTGTTAAGATTTATGACTATGTGCACTGGGTTTAAATGTTAAATGTTTGCTTAAAGACCGTATGGAATAAATCAGATCTATAATAATAGTAATAAGGCTAAAGACCTAAGAAACTCCCCCTTGTGGATCTTCGTGAAGGCCAAACTGCTGCGCGGAATAGCAGAAGTGCATAGATCAGGTTGTGAAGTCTCCAGAACTCATCAAGACATCCCTAGGGTGTGGAAACCTCGTTCTAGCGCCCTCCCCTACTGCCTCAAGCGAGACTTCAGTCCGCACTCCACGGATTGTTGCTGAAAGGGCCAGTAGTACGAGATTTGTTTGGCTAAAAAATCTTCTGAACCTGGATCAAGGCCCAATAAGCCAATAAATGGTTCCGTTGCTAGGACTGGGATCTGCCTAAAGGGATGTCTGATGTCGGAATGCTGGAATCCTACGAAGAAAGAGATTGAAGATTGGTTGGATCAGAAGCTTCACGAGTTCGTGGTGTAGGAAAATAGAACCCCACAGATATCTGAGAAGAGGTGGCTGGATCGCTATATATACACAGAAATCCACAAGATCTTCTTCGTATCTTTCTCGTTAGAATTGTATGAGTGGATTGTGAGGCTAGCAGACAACACAGGAAGGTGTAAGCTTGATCAGCCAATAGTGTGGATGCTAGAGTTAGTGCACAGGCTAGAGGCATCTGAAGATAAGATCGCATGGGCTATAGATCATTTGTTGGATTGGATAATAGGAAGTTTTATCACTAAATTCGTGATAGACACAACTGTCAGCTACAGCAAATCCGAAAGGCGTTTCCTCAAAGGACCGCGAGTAAGTACATCAAATCGTTGAATACCTGGATTAAAATGTTGTTATGTGAAAAATGGGTTATGTAAATCCATTGATGTCCGAGGTAACGCGAAGTAGAAGAGGCTACCAAGGGATTGAAGGATTAGAGAACAGTCCTTTGATTTCATTTTTGCGAGAAAGTGAGGAGGAGCTTGCTGGGTTTTCTCTGAGAAGTGTAGTCTGGTTGATAAAGTAGCGCATTCCATAGTTACCACCCCCATCCACATCATTTCCTTCTTCACCTATATCCACTCCATCTTCACCTACCCCCCCCACCTCCTACAAGGGTTGGAATGGTGAGTGCGATCAAGTTGCCTGCATTTAGAGGCATAGGAAATGAGGTACCAGATCAGTTCTGGTTTGTGGTAAAGACAGTATGGGAAGCCCAAGGCGTTACAGACAATAACATTAAAAAGGTTACTTTGGTGAGTGCGCTACAAGATTGCTCATTGACGTGGTATATTAAGCATTCCAGCGATCATCCGAATGTCAGAATAGCGGAGATGCAGGATGCATTGAATAAAGAGTTTAGTAGACCAAAATCAGAAACTCAGTCGATCATTGGATTTAAGGAAATTGCAATGCTTCCAAGTGAGATACTGTTAGCCTCCTGTTGCAACAGGTGTTCATCTTTCATGATTGACATTTATACATGCCAAATATGTCATACATTGCATGCTGCAATGCTCCATATTTCCAGAAAGAGGCCAAAGAAGGGGCCATAAAAGTGGGCTAGTCTAAATGCCACTACTGTATTCCAAATTTTGATGAGTTAATCATTTTGAAGAATTTTTTGTTAAGGGAAGGCCAAACAGCTTAATCTTGGCCTCCCTGGGTTTCAATTTCTTGTTTTAGAATATAGAGAATCATTATCTGTCCAAACAGTTTAATCTTGGCAGATTTGTAGATAGGTAGAGAAACAAAGGAGCCCAACTGCTTAATCTGGGCCCTTGGAAGAAATAAGTGTAGATTTAGATAGGAGGACAGCAAAAAGAAAAAGGATAATCAGGGTCTGCAAGTCCAAGTGCACCCATGCAAAAAGAAGAAAAAATGTTAGGTAAGTAGGCTGGGTAAGTAGTTTTGTGGTTGCAAAATCAAGCTGTGTGATCCATTTCATGTTTTCAAGTAATATATCTTTTCAAATCACAGTTATGATGCAATTTTTCATTTGGAGGAGCTCAATCAAGGCTTGTCTAACTCCCCCATCTTCTTATTCCCCAAATCATACACTAACATTCCCTTGAGGACCTTGGGATCTGCCCAACCAGTCCTGTTATCACTTCATTTTTTGTAAAGCACCAAGTCAAGCTTTGACTTTCTTCAGTGAAGAGAAGCCACATTTCTTGTGTAAAAATCATGTCTCCACAGTCCATTCACTTCCTATGTCTAAATTTCAATTCACAAACTTAGACTCTCCCCTACACTTCACCCCACAAATTCATATTAACTCCTAACTCTATTATCTAGCTCCCTAGATCATTTCCCCATCCCCTATTATACAAAAAAGCTATAAAACTCCCCAAAAATATTAAATAGCCCCTCCCTTTGGCACTATAGCCATTTTTCCTAAGTCCGGGAAATGCTGAGTTCATTTGGGGCTTGGCATTAGCCCTTCCGCGTCCTAACCCGGGGTTAATTTGACATTCGATTAAATTGACAACCACAGTTTCCCCCCCACACATAAACTTTACACTATCCTCCACGCATACATTCCATTTGGGATTAATTTGATATTCGATCAAATTAATAACCACCTGCGCCCACTTACAAACCCATAAAACCCGCGTTAACCAAAGTTTTAGCCCCTTTTTGGCATAAATATTGTTTTATATATGTGCGGGCCCCGTCCCTAACCCTCCGCCGCCTTGTCTGTCCCGTCATCCGTCCGATTGACCGCACCACAAATCTACAGTGGGCGGGTCTTTTTGTGCCCCGACATGCCGAGGCTTAGCGTCTGGGAGATGGGTGGTTTTCCCGTCGTACTCCCGCCATGCATCGCCCTCCTGGCTGTGGCGGATCCCCCTCCTCTGAAACCGCTTCTGTACAAAAGCGGTGCGACATGAGACCGAATACCGCCCTCCCCTATGTGACGTCAGTGCCACGTCTCCCCCATGATGTCATCAACCTGCGTTGGCCTCCTGCCACCATGTCGCTGCCACCATACTACCACGTCATCACCTCTATTGTACTGCCACGTCACCCGGCCGTACTGCTGACGTCACCCTGCCACGTCACCGCCGTACTGGGACCCACCGTTGACGTCATGCTGACATCATCATCAAAAAGGGCGCGAAGCGCGAATCTACACCAACGGATGGCCAGAATGAAAAACCAAGGCAATTTTTGATGCACGATTAGCGCTTAGCGCTAATCGCGCATCGCTAAGGGAAATAGGCCAAAATGGAAAGCCCTTTCGTGGCTCGGCCACCAGCAGGCCCGAAAGTCGCAAAATGACAAGAATTTCTTCGCGCAGGATTTGGAAAAGGGGCAAAGACAGTTCTAAAGCAAGCAGAGGGCCGAATAGCAGCCATGAAAGGTCGATGGAACAGTTTAAAGAGTATCAGAGGTGAGAAAAGGTGCACATTCAGTGCCAAATCATATTAAGGAAGCGGCAAAGAGTATCAGTCAAATGTTTTTAATGGAAATCTTTATTCCCAATGCAGGTGAACATTGAATGGCCTCCAACAAAGTCAAAGAAAGTGGTGAAAGCTCATCAAGGCTCTCCTATCACAGTCAAAGCATTTAAAGCCACCGAACAGCAATGGGTTAATACCCAAAGCACAGTTATGGCCAAATGCTAGCACAGAGCTCCAAAGGACACCATAGTTACTCGTTTTTTGAGGCGGCTGCCCCCGACGCAGCATTAGATAGATATTTTGAGCATTTATTTCAGGCATATGTTATGTTAAAGACACTTATTACAGCAGATCTGTCTGAGATCTTATTTGTGTAGATATTTTACTTATAAAACCACCCTAATTCACTGTTTAAGGGGTTGGTTGGTTGTATAGCTCCAAGAGAGACTCGCTCTGTATACTTGATGTTTTCATTAATCAAAGACTGCTGAAAAGTTTGGAGGATGGACTGTCTACTGTGCTATTAATGCTTTGAAGAATGAATATGGAATTCTTGTGCTACAACATGACTCAATAAGTGCTTCCTATCTCTGTCTCAATTTCATATAGGTTTTATCATACATATATCACCATCTAAGTTATAGAAAGAAAGATTAGTTTATAATTTGTGTGGCTGCACTCTATGCTCAGTTTTTGTGACTTCTATATGTTTTCTTCCAATTCAAGCATAAATATGAATTCCTCATGGCTCGTATTTGCTCTGTTTCATTCATGTTTGACAGTTATCTAGGGATTCTTTATTTCTCCTAGATAGAGCTCACTCACCTTCCCTCTGTTAAGCTGAAAGAGAGATTCTTAACTGCCTCTCATTCCTTAACCTTCAATCCATCTCCATTTAGCTTGAAAGTTGTTTCATGTGTAACTGTCCTGCTCCATATTCCTCTTGTGACCAAGAAAATGCACCATCAGTCCTATTCTATGACTCCACGCCCAATGGTTTGAACTTATCATACTATATATTTCCTCTCTGCTTGAAAGCATCATCCTTCCCACCAAACTTAAACAAAACCCCTTGAACTCAATAACTAGCCTAAAACCATCATCAACAAAGTTAAATTATAAAGAGAGAGCCCTCTCTGATTGCAGGTAGGCTAGGACTTGCAGTCCAAAGATTGGTTTGTGGTTACCTCGGTCGTATTCCCTTGGGAGTCAAAGGGAACAACCTGAGTGATAACGTAATGGCGACTCCACTGGGGAACAATGAATTTTCCAATTGCTATATATTCCTTAAAACTACAGATGAAGCCTGAATGTCAGCCAGGAAGCCTTTGAAATTGTTCTTGCTTTGCATTTACAGGAGTAAATAAATGTTGCTTCAGTCAATCTTCATGCTAGTTTTAAGGTATAGATAGTTATTCCAAAATTTGATCAGTTCCTTGCTAATTCTAAAAGCATTCACAGAAAATACCAAAAACAAGTTCAAAATTTGGCTCCCAAAAGGAACTCACATTATACAAGGTCAAATCCAGACCCAAATCCCCTAGTTACTTTTGAAAATCCCAATTTGATCCAAAGAAACCTCAGGAAGCTAGAGCAAAGAGAAGATTTTGTTGATTTTAGCCCTGAAACAGTTCAGCCAAGCTATGTTCCAACCCCTGTCAAAGTTTTATTTCGTTCAACCCCTACTTCCCCTTTTTCACCGTCCACCTCTCAAAGCACTCCTTCCACACCTCCATTCACTGCACAGACTCCCATTACCACCACTGTTGTTACAGCTGTTCCAGCTGTCCCTGTTGTTCCACTTATCCCTGTGAACATGGCCAATAGATATGCACCCCTGCAATTACCTGCAAATCCTGGGGCTATGCCTCAGGATTATCAAACTAAAATCACATATTTTGATGGAACTGGTTCTTGCACAGCCCTCCAGCATACCAAGAAGATGCAAGACTATTTTGAGAACTACGAGATAGATGATGATAGCGTGAGAATGAAAATTTTTGTCCAAAGTTTGACAGGTGATGTCAGGACTTGGTTTAGAGCACTCACAGCCAATTCCATAGCAGACCCAGAAGCCTTATACCAGTCATTTATCAACAAATGGGAGAAAAAGAAAGATCCCTTACACATATTATCTGAATATGACACCATCAAAAGAGGCCCTCAAGAGTCTGTCCTAGATTATTATGCAAGATTCAATAATGTTTATAATGCAATACCACAAAACTTAAGACCTCCTCCTGATCTTGCTTTGTATAAATTCCCTGATGGTTTTGATACTAACATGGCTTATCAGTTAAGGGAAAGAGCCCCTCAAACCCTTGCAGACATGCAAAATGTTGCTGTCAGCGTAGAGGCAAATCTAATTGCCAAAAGAAACAGAGCTAGAACCGAGAGAAGAACCACTTTTAAAGAAGAACCCTCAACCTTAGATCAAAAGCTGGATGCTATTATCAGTGGCATGCACAGGTTGGGAGACAGAGTAGAGAGTGTTGAGAGGAAATCATCATGGGATGTACAACGACGTAATACCATAAGGAACCCAAATTTCCGGAAAACTCAGAACACAAATGCTGGTAGGTCTAACCCAGACCATGATGTAAGGCCTCCTTTTCATGAAAATTATGCTGAAGCATCTACATCTAGCGAGCCCACAGAGGACACTCACATGAATTTGGTGGATTTGAAGGCTGAGCAACAAATTTTCCTAACTCAACAAGACCAAGATGAGCATGACTTTAATCGATTTCAAACTAAATCTGGTGAGTCTTTTGATTTTAAACAAGGCTATGATACTGCTGTGTATGAGGTCCACAAACAATATAAGCTGAGGACAAGAACCATAGATGTGCCCGAAAAGGTTAAACCAAATGATACCAAGCAGCCGAAGAAGATCAAAGAAAAGGTTGCCCTCATAGAAACTACTGATAAAACAGTCCCTAATCCAAAGGATGTCACCATAGAGGATGTCACAGACATGCAGTCCTCTAATGATCAGCCTCTGCCACCTTTTTCCTCAAAAGAAGATTTGAACAACATTCCTAAAAGCCTTCCGAAAACAGAAGTACCGCAAGATATCACTCACCACAACTCTAATAATCAAGAGGAAAAAGCAAAGAATACACTTAAAAAAGAGAAATCTGCTACTGCCAACACAAAGACTCCATTGGAGAAACCATTTAACTTAGAGGCAGAAATAGGTAAATTGAAGATATCTGTCCCCCTCTCGGAACTTGCCAAACATGATGTGTATAGGCAACAAATTCAAAGATCACTTCAAATGCCAGAGGTCAAGGATGATGTCAATGTTCTAGATGATACCCCTGAACTGTTGTTTGGTCCAGAAGTTAATGGAAAATCAACATATGGATCTGTTTTACCCTTTTATGTCAGTTTACACATACATGACAAAGTCTTGCACAATGCTATGTTTGACTCAAGTGCCTCACACAATCTTATGCCCAAAGCTGTAATGGAGAAGCTAAACCTTGATGTTACTAGGCCATACAAAAATCTATTCTCCTTTGACTCAAGTAAAGTCAAGTGTTTAGGCCTCATCAAAGACTTGTGTGTCTCCTTAGTCCAATACCCAAACAAGACAATCCTCATGGATGTGGTGGTTGCTGACATTCCACCAAAGTATGGCATGCTATTGTCAAGATCTTGGGGAGAAAAACTCCAAGGATCCCTCCAATTAGACCTCTCTTATGCCACTATATCTGTCTTTGGGCAACCAAAGAGACTATATAGAGAAACACTGATGAAGTATGTGGTAACTAGTGAGGACAAGCCCCAAAATTTTCCTATTCACTCAATCCATTCTGATATGGATTCTTTTATTTTATTTAATGATGAAACAAGTCCTCGCACTGATGACAAGTCGTTGGATTTAGGACTGGACACACACATCAATGAAGAATTGGTTGCCCATACTGATGAAACTGTCAAAACAATCAAGGCAACCAGCATACAAGAAGAGCCTCCCCAAACAGAAAATTCAAATCTGCCCACTGCAAGAATGACCGGAACTCTTGATACTAACCACAAGTAAGAAATCACATGGTATTTAGAGTTTGATGGCTCTGTCAACAAGTTAGGAGCAGGGGCAGGTGTATGGATTCACAATACTCATAACAATCATGCAGAAGGCCATGCCTACAAACTGAATTTCAAATGCACCAATAACATGGCAGAGTATGAAGCTCTCCTTTTAGGCCTTAAACTGCTCAAAGCTCTAGGAGCTGCAAAAGTGTCCATTCTAGGTGACTCTGATTTAATCATACAACAAATGAAAGGCAACTTTGTTACCAATGACAATAGGATGAGAGCCTATAAGACTGCTGCCACTAATATACTCAATACATTCACCGAATCCAATCTTGCCAAGATCTCAAGAAATCATAACATTCATGCACACAGCCTAGCCACTTTTGCTAGTACATGCAAGCTTCCCTTTGAGCCAAACCACCATTTCATTGCTGAGATAAAACATAGGCCTACTGTCCCAAATAACGTTAAGGATTGGCAAGTGTTTGAAAATGATGCCCAGATTAACAACTTCCTCACACTTGAGCATGAGTTTTCAAATATTAACATTGACATGGATGCTATGACGGATGAACAACAGCAAACAAATGAAAATCAGCAAGCTGTGACAACTATAACAGCCAAACAAATGCTAAACCCAACTATTTTTGACAATGCAAACATAGAAGAGCTGAAACAAATGCATTTGGAGGAAATAGCAGAAACAGAGGCCGAGATCGTTGATCTAAAAGATAACTTTCTCCCTGCCGGCCTCACTCCGTTAGAAGATATGTTTGATGCAAATGATGTGCCCAAAAAACCAAAAATGCAACCCTTAAACGCTGCTATAGAAGAACACAACATTGGGACAGCAGAGAAGCCCAAAATGATCAAACTATCTCAATCTTTGCCACCCGATCAAAAGCCCAAATATGTTGATTTGTTCAAAGAATTCCAAGATGTATTTGCTTGGAGTTATGAGGACTTGAAGTCCTATGACACCTCAGTGATCCAACACACCATTCCCTTAAAACCAAACCAAAAGCCCTTCAAACAAAAACTTAGAAGAATCAATCCCGTGCTCCTTCCTTTGATTGAAAAGGAAGTGAAAAGAATGTTTGAAGCAGGTATCATAGCACCCATCAGATTCTCTGAATGGGTATCCAACCTTGTTCCCACAAGAAAAAAGACAGGTGAGATTAGGCTATGTGTAGACCTAAGAAATTTAAACCAAGTCTCCCTAAAAGACCACTACCCCTTGCCAAAAATGGATCACATTCTACAAAGAGTAGTGGGGTCATCTAGAATCTCTTTGCTAGATGGCTTTTCAGGTTTCAATCAAATACTGGTTCACCCGGATGACCAAGACAAGACAGCCTTTACCACACCGTGGGGAACATTTAAGTATGTGAAGATGCCTTTCGGACTTAAAAACGATGATGCTACCTTTCAAAGGGTAATGGACATTGCATTTTCCAAGGAAATACATGATTTCCTAGTTGTCTACCTCGATGACTTAACCCCTTTCTCCAAATGTGATCAAGAACACCTCAAACACCTAAGGCAGATATTCATGACATGTAGGAAATATGACATTTCCTTGAACCCCAAGAAGTCTCTCTTTGGCCTTGAAGAAGGCAAACTGCTTGGCCATATCATATCAAAAGATGGTATTAGAATAAATCCGGAAAGGATCCAAGCCATTTTGCAAATCCCATATCCAAGAAATATAAAAGAATTGCAAGCATTCCTTGGGAAGATTAATTTCCTAAGGAGATTTATCCCAAATCTAGCTGAACTGATAAGACTGTTAAGCAACATGTTAAAAAAGGATGCCAAGGTAAAATGGTCTCTTGAAACCAAACAAGCCTTTGAGAGTATCAAATCTGCCTTAACCCAAGCTCCAGTCCTCACAAGTCCTCAATTTGATAGGGACTTTATCATATTCTCATTCGCATCTGATCACACCATAGCTGTTGTCCTTTTGCAAAAGGATGATCAAGGAGTTGAAAAGCCAATTGCTTTTTTCAGCCGAGCCTTAAGAGATGCCCCTTTGAAGTACCAAATCATGGAGAAGCAAGCCTATGCCCTTGTTAAAGCAATCAAATATTTCCGAGTTTACATTTTATATTCTCATGTGATTGCCTATGTCCCAAATGTTGTTGTAAAAGACATGTTAACCCAAGAGGGGCTAGAAGGCAAAAGAGGCAAGTGGATTGCTAACATCCTTGAGTATGACATAGAAATAAAACCAACCAAGCTCATAAAGGGACAAGGTTTAGCCAAACTGATGTCCAAAACAAACTTTCAAGCTTTAGACATTAACCAACTGGACAATGAACAGGAGCTGGCGACTCCACAGATCAGTGAAACCTTTTTGCAATCCCCATGGTATGCTGATATATGTTTTGTATTGTTAAACCTGTTTGCTCCCCCAGGATTGTCCAGAACCAAGAAAAGATTTTTAAAGATGAAAGCTTCAAAGTTTTGTGTCATAGATGGTGCTTTATTTTGGAAAAATCATGAAGGCATATTGCTTAATTGTTTAACCATGAATGAAACTAACAATGTCATGAAAGAATTCCATGCAGGGGACTGTGGAGGACATCTATATTGGAATTCCACTGCTGATAAAATTTTAAGGGCTGGTTTCTATTGGCCCTCTTTATTTGCAGATGTAAAGAAGTTTGCTATCTCATGTCATAAATGCCAAATCTTTGAGGGCAAAAGAAAGTTGTTACCCTTGCCTCTTAAGCCCATTTCAACCGAGAAGCCCTTTCAACAATGGGGTCTTGACTTCATTGGAGAAATCCACCCCTCTTCCTTAGGCCAGCATAAGTGGATTCTAACAGCCACCGACTATTTCACTAAATGGATTGAAGCCATCCCATGTAGACAGGCCAATGACTCCATCATTATCCAATTCCTTGAGTGCAATATCCTTTCTAGATTTGGCTGCCCTGAGAAGATCATCACTGACAACGCTGCTGCTTTCAAATCCAAAAAGATGATCAATTTTTGCCATAAATTTCACATTACCTTGGGTCATTCCACAGCCTATTACCCTCAAGGTAATGGCTTGGCCGAATCATCCAACAAGAGCTTGATTAATATTATCAAGAAGATCTTAGAAGAAAACAAAAAGAACTGGCATAGAAAGCTCACAAATGCCCTATGGGCAGACAGACTTTCAACAAAGAAATCCATTGGGATGAGCCCTTATGAGCTGGTGTATGGCATGGAGGCCAGATTTCCATCTTCCTTGGGCACTCCTATCATCAAGCTGTTACAAGAGATCCAAGCAGAACCAAATGATATTCAAAGAAGAATAAACCAGACCATTCATCTTCAGCAAACAAGAGAACAGGTCTATAACAGAGCTCAAATTTTGCAAGAGAAGCTCAAAAAGATGTTTGATAAGAGAGTTAAGGCTGAGGATTTCTACATTGGCAACAAAGTTCTAAGGTGGGACTCACGAAGAGAAGACAAGGGCTGCAGGGCAAACATGCAAAATTTGATTTTTTATGGAAAGGTCCATTTGTTATCAGCGCTGTGCATGGCAACAACACATATTTCCTCAAATCTATAGAGGGCAGCACTGCTGAAGAAGGCCCTGTTAATGGCCAAATGTTAAAACATTACCATGATCCCTTTTAAGGGATACAATGCAACTCTGTATATATCTCTTTGTACATTAATATTTGCATATATCAGCACCTTTTTTTTATTTTCTATAAGCAGTCTAAGTGTTAGAGGAGCAGCAACAAAGTTTGTGAATACACAGCCAATCTTGCAGTCTTCAGTGAAACAGTATCAATAAGAGAGGAGCATTTTTTAGTTTCACATCAGCAATTGTTTCTAGATCAGAGGCTAAGGGAAATACATCAGTTTTGATCCATGTTTTGGATCTATTTTCAAAGGCAAAGCTCAAGTAACATTGTATATAATATCAAGCACGCAAAAGAAAGCAAGAAGTGCTATGTATTTCACAATATTTCAGTTGAGGAGAGGGCTGCTCATATTTAAAAGTTTCAAATCATTTAGTAACCAGCACAAAGAAATTTTTCAGTCCACAGCAACAATAGAAGATCAAGGCAGTCTGACCTGCTGTTCTTAGCTTTTCACAAGGAAAAGCCATCCCCAAGTGGAGCCACTGTTAGCCTCCTGTTGCAACAGGTGTTCATCTTTCATGATTGACATTTATACATGCCAAATATGTCATAATTTGCATGCTGCAATGCTCCATATTTCCAGAAAGAGGCCAAAGAAGGGGCCATGAAAGTGGGCCCGTCTAAATGCCACTACTGTATTCCAAATTTTGATGAGTTAATCATTTTGAAGAATTTTTTTCTAAGGGAAGGCCAAACAGCTTAATCTTGGCCTCCCTGGGTTTCAATTTCTTGTTTTAGAATATAAAGAATCATTATCTGTCCAAACAGTTTAATCTTGACAGATTTGTAGATAGGTAGAGAAACAAAGGAGCCCAACTGCTTAATCTGGGCCCTTGGAAGAAATGAGTGTAGATTTAGATAGAAGGACAGCAAAAAGAAAAAGGATAATCAGGGTCTGAAAGTCCAAGTGCACCCATGCAAAAAGAAGAAAAAATGTTAGGTAAGTAGGCTGGGTAAGTAGTTTTGTGGTTGCAGAATCAAGCTGCGTGATCCATTTCATGTTTTCAAGTGTTATATCTTTTCATCTCACAATTATGATGCAGTTTTTCATTTGGAGGAGCTCAAGCAAGGTCTGTCTAACTCCCCGTTCTTCTTATTCCCCAAATCACTCACTAACATCCACTTGAGGACCTTGGGATCTGCCCAACCAGTCTTGTTATCACTTCATTTTTTGTAAAGCACCAAGTCAAGCTTTGACTTTCCTCAGTGAAGAGAAGCCACATTTCTTGTGTAAAAATCATGTCTCCACAGTCCATTCACTTCCTATGTATAAATTTCAATTCAAAAACTTAGACTCTCCCCTACACTTCACCCCACAAATTCATATTAACTCCTAACTCTATTATCTAGCTCCCTAGATCATTTCCCTATCCCCTATTATACAAAAACGCTATAAAACTCCCCAAAAATATTAAATAGCCCCTCCCTTTGGCACTATAGCCATTTTTCCTAAGTCCGAGAAATGTTGAGTTCATTTGGGGCTTGGCATTAGCCCTTCCGTGTCCTAACCCGAGGTGAATTTGACATTCGGTTAAATTGACAACCACAGTTTCCCCCCCACACATAAACTTTACACTATCCTCCACGCATACATTCCATTTGGGATTAATTTGATATTTGATCAAATTAATAACCACCCACACCCACTTACAAACCCATAAAACCCGCATTAACCAAAGTTTTAGCCCCTTTTTGGCATAAATATTGTTTTATATACGCACGGGCCCTGTCCCTAACCCTCCGCCACCTTGTCTGTCCCGTCATCCGTCCGATTGACCACGCCACAGATCTACGGTGGGCGGGTCTTTTTGTGCCCCGACATGCCAAGGGTTAGCGTCCGGGAGATGGGCGGTTTTCCCGTCGTACTCCCGCCACGCGTCGCCCTCCCGGCTGTGGCGGAGCCCCCTCCTCCGAAACCGCTTCTGCGCAAAAGCGGTGCGACATGAGACCAAATACCGCCCTCCCCTGTGTGACGTCGGCGCCACGTCTCCCCCATGACGTCATCAACCTACATCGGCCTCCTGCCACCATGTTGCTGCCACCGTACTACCACATCATCACCTCTACCGTATTTCCACGTCACTTAGCCGTACTGCTGAAGTCACCCTGCCACATCACCGCCGTACTAGGACCCACCGCTGACGTCATGCTGACGTCATCGTCAAAAAGGGCGCTAAGCGTGAATCTGCACCAACGGATGGCTGGAATGAAAAATCGAGGCAGTTTTTGATGCGCTAATCGCACATCACTAAGGGAAATAGGCCAAAATGGAAAACCCTTTCGTGGCTCGGCCACCAGCAGGCCCGAAAGTCGTAAAATGACAAGAATTTCTTCGCGCAAGATTCGGAAAAGGGGCAAAGACAGTTCTAAAGCAAGCAGAGGGCCGAATAGCAGCCATGAAAGGTCGATGGAATAGTTTAAAGAGTATCATAGGTGAGAAAAGGCGCACATTCAATGCCAAAGCATATTAAGGAAGCGGCAAAGAGTATCAGTCAAATGTTTTTAATGGAAATCTTTATTCCCAATGCAGGTGAACATTGAATGGCCTCCAACAAATTCAAAGAAAGCGGTGAAAGCTCATCAAGGCTCTCTGATCACAGTCAAAGCATTTAAAGCCACCGAACAGCAATGGATTAATACCCAAAGCACAATTATGGCCAATTGCCAGCACAGAGCTCCAAAGGACACCATAGTTACTTGTTTTTTAGGCGGCTGCCCCCGGCACAGCATTAGATAGATATTTTGAGCATTTATTTCAGGCATATGTTAGGTTAAAGACACTTATTACAGCAGATCTGTCTGAGATCTGATTTGTGTAGATATTTTACTTATAAAACCACCCTAATTCACTGTTGAAGGGGTTGGTTGGTTGTATAGCTCCAAGAGAGACTCGTTCGGTATACTTAATGTTTTCATTAATCAAAGACTGCTGAAAAGTTTGGAGGATGGACTATCTACTGTGCTATTAATGTTTTGAAGAATGAATATGGAATTCTTGTGCTGCAACATGACTCAATAAGTGCTTCCTATCTCTGTCTCAATTTCATATAGGTTTTATCATACATATATCACCATCTAAGTTACAGAAAGAAAGATTAGTTTAGAATTTGCGTGGCTTCACTCTATGCTCAGTTTCTGTGACTTCTATATGTTTTCTTCCGATTTAGGCATAAATATGAATTCCTCATGGCTCGTATTTGCTCTGTTTCATTCATGTTTGACAGTTATCTAGGGATTCTTTATTGCTCCTAGATAGAGCTCATTCACCTTCCCTCTGTTAAGCTGAAAGAGAGATTCTTAACTGCCTCTCATTCCTTAGCCTTCAATCCATCTCCATTTAGCTTGAAAGTTGTTTCATGTGTAACTGTCTTGCTCCATATTCCTCTTGTGACCAAGAAAACGCACCAGCAGTCCTATTCCATGACTCCACGCCCAATGGTTTGAACTTATCATACTATACATTTCCTCTCTGCTTGAAAGCATCATCCTTCCCACCAAACTTAAACAAAACCCCTTGAACTCAATAACTAGCCTAAAACCATCATCAACAAAGTTAAATTATAAAGAGAGAGCCCTCTCTGATTGCAGGTAGGCTAGGACCTACAGTCCAAAGATTGGTTTGTGGTTACCTCGGCCATATTCCCTTGGGAGTCAAAGGGAACAACCTGAGTGATAACAGATACCATGGGATCTGGACTAGCGCCTGAAAAGTATGATCCATGAGGAAAATATGACACTTTCGGATGCGCAGCACCGCGCCTAGTTTGTGGCATCTCTGACACCTCACCTAAGGATGGCATTGTCACAACAGAAGATCTCGACCCAAGCCGAAGCATTAGAGATAGCAATAAGGTTGCATGAAATGCCAATTCAAGATCCTGGGTTGGGAGTCCAACAAATCCACGCGCAATTACAGAATCTATGCCTAGAGATGTAGAGTTTGAAGAAGGATAGGGTCGTCCCAGCTAGAGGCATGAGAAGAATTGTGGTGTATAAAATGTAAGGGCCAAGGTCACAATAAGGATCACTGTCCTATTTTCACGAACTATTTGGCAGGAGGGGGACCGATGCCATTAAGGTTGGAGGTACAAGAAGGGCCAAGTGTGGCCCCTGCACTTTGGTGTGCAATTTGTCAAGTAGGAGGTAAGCATGCAACAGAAAACTGCCACATATTACAAAAGTATACCCAGACCCTACAGCAATTGTACTGTAACTTCTGCAGATTGGTGGGCCACGACAAGCGAACATGTCGAAGCTATGAACTAATGATGGATACAACCCCGGCGTACCGAATTCAGACTGAAACCCGAGGTTTTGATCCAGTCACAAGGGTGCGCAGAGGATTCCCAGGATGTGGACGAGGGAGAGGAGGAATGGGACCTGGATGAGGGTACAGATAGCTGATCTATTATAATTGCAGAGGGCTAGGGCACTACGCGTGTGATTATACCAACCCTAAGAGGATATCTTGTTCGTATTGTGAATAGTTTGATCATGAAATGGTAGACTATCTTACTCTGATCACCCAAATGCATGAGAAAGGGGTAATATAGCCTACCCCAACTCAAAATATCCAAATGATGAGGTCTGAACCTCACGAAGATGATCCCAGCATAAATATGGTACTCAAAAGCGGTGCAACCATAGGAGAAGATAAGAGGAAACTGCCTGAAGAAGAGTCGAAGGTTCGCGAGGCTCCTACAAGGGAACTTGTGTCTGAACACATGAAAGAAGCATTCAAAGAGGCCAAGAAGGGTATTGTGGAAGATCCCAATTCAAATAGTAAGGATCAACCAGAGCCAGGAATGGATCCTTCTATGATTACTACCTTCTTAGAAACATGTATGAAGCTGCTACACGACAATAAGGCAGTTAAAGGATTGCAAGAACTAATCACTAAGTGCACAGGATTAGGAGAGCCACGTATGGTTCGAAAGCTTGGAAAGCATACTTTGCGCACCAGACGAGAAATGCGATTGACGGCACAAATAGGTGAGTATGAGATGGATCAGGTCATTTTGGATTTAGGGTCGGATGCAAATGTATTGCCTAAGCAAATGTGGGAACGTATGGGAAGGCCTGCGCTACAATGGTCTCCCATCCAACTGCGAATGGCCAACCAACAAAAGATCTTACCAATGGGAAGGTTGCAAGGGGTGACAGTGGACATTGAAGGCATAAGTACACAGACAGACTTTGAGGTAATAGAAATTTTTGATGACAGTAATCCGTACCCTGCATTGCTAGGAATAGACTGGGCCATGAACATGAATGGAGTCATCAACTTGAAGAAGCGAAAGATGGTGTTCAAGAAAAAGTCGCTACGCGTAATTGTCCCACTGGATCCAGCCGAAGGAGCATGCTACACTGAGCCTATGCGCGATGAAGACAGTAATGATGAACTAGACTGCATATACCACATAATGGCACAAGACCAGGATCGGGTGAATCCAACAGCAGACATAAGACTTATGGGAATGTGATAGTTCCTGCATGTCAGATTCAGATGAAGAAGCAGAGTGCTGGAAAAATCGATTGCATGAGGTAATGATGCTAAATTGTAATATGATGATCAGATCACTATGGTGCGTGACAACCGAAGTAAGGACACTACCAGCCAGTGATGGCGCAACCAATGGGGAAGAATTCATAGATCACTGGGGAACTATGGCGTAGAAGCAAGAAGGGGTACTGTGCACAACAACCATACAAGGGTGGAAAGCACCTAGGAAGATTAGGAGAAATGCGCGCGAACGGAAAAGGCAGCTGCATGTACGGGTTGGAGGCCCACAACGTCGAACGTGGGTTGGGCAGCCAGGACAGAGTGGTTTGGGCACCGACTTTCGACGAAGGATGTAGCTGTGTACTGCGCAACCATGACTGCAACTAAATCTGCACATACCAAGGGTTCGGTGGGCATTTAGGACCATAAATAGGACAAAGCGTGCAAAGATGACTGTATCCGCACCCAAATCGGATGAAACCAGGAAGGCGAATAAAATTTCCCCATGCACTGCCCCAGTAGTTCAGACTAACCTGGGTGAAGGAATTAGGCAATTGCATGAAGCTATTTGGCATGGCCGCTTGAGACTTTGCAAACTTGATGAAGAATGGGTAAGGCTAAGGAGGAAAATCATGAGGTTGGACGAGAAATCAGCAAAATAAAAAGTGGAGTCGCACAAACAGGCTGCGTAAGGGGCCTAGACCTGGATGGATCTTCTATGATATTAGAAAAAGCTGTTGCCCTACTATCATGGTTGCAACTGTACCCTACTAAACGGGGGAGCACAGGACGTGACGCACTACTAGATGCAAAAGTACACGAAGGGTGCCCGCAGCCTGGGCTAGCAGGGAAGTGGAATCTTCGCACGGGGGGTGCGACCACCTGACTATTCGTAGGAGGCCTAGTCTCAACGCCCCACGCAGTTGGAAGAGGGCGCAAGAATATAAAGAAGTCTGTAGGGAGGTTGCACGACGCGAATATGGCGCACAGGATGAGTATGCAATATAGAATGCATCCACGTACAAGGGCTTGTGCTGTCGCATGGGAAGGATGGAAGGTGACTATTGCAGACAATGTTCATGAAAAGATGTCCCATTTAAGACACTGAGGAGTAGATGACGGGAAATTAAGACATAGGTTTAAATGGATCTACTGCCAAAATCTCATTAATGAGCCACAAACAAGGGACACGGCTAAATTTTAATTGAAAAAGTATATAAAGAACAGGTGGCTTGTCACAAAACAAAGTTTGGCCATTTGAAGATTAGGACGTTCTGGGTTCAAAATGATAGGAGCAAGATGAATGAGAAGCTCTTGAAAGAAAGCACATGGTTTCAAGAATTGCCGAAGGAACTGCAAGAGTCATTACTAAGGTCGATATCCACAACCAAGGACATTACACAGAACCTTGCGCCACAGGCAGGAGGGACAGCCAAAATCCCTAAATCACCCAGGACACTGCAGACCAAGAAGGACCCCCAGGTAATAGGACCAGTACAGATGTCACCATGGAATCCATGATTTAGAAAGTTGTCAATGGAAGAAAAGGGAAAAGCGTTACTATTGAGAGCGACGATGAGGAAGAGGACCCTCCAACATATGTCAAAGAAATGGAACCAGAGGAAGAAATAGAGGAAGATATCCAACCAGTACGGGCCCCCACAAAACGACCCAAGTATGTCCCTCCACAAAAAGGAAAGGTCAGGGTACCTAAAGATTTGGATGTTGTTCAGAGCAAGCTTATGACCCCATCCCTCCCCAAAGGGGTTCCGCTCGAAAGAATGGAGTTTGGCCGCATCCTCTCCATGAAATTTGAAGACTGGGACCTCACGGATACCGAGAAGTTTCCTCATTTGGAAACTAGCAAATTGATGGAACAAAGCACGCAGGGGGCCACTACAACACTACAACCAAAGGAAGGGTTGCGAAAGGTGGAGGAGGCCGAGCTACTCCAGCTCCTGTCTATTCCACATTTTCATTGAGCCCTAATCATAATATTGGTCATGAGGCAACTGCTTTGCCTACTGCACAATGGGTACTTATGGCTAGGTAAACTGATCCCCATCATAGTGGAACTCATTCATAGGATCTCTCGACTTTCTTGCAAGCGAAGGGACCCCATGGAAATAGTGGGCACAGGTGGTGACTTGACGATTGCGGAAACTATGAAAAAGAAATACAACTTGGAGAAAAAGCAGAGAGGGTATCTTATCACTAGCATTTAGAACAAAGGGGTCCGCATTGCTACCCAATTGCTGGCCAGGAAGGTAATGAGAAAATGTCGAGGCAGTGAGGTACCAGCAACGGTCATCGTGTTAGCTGAGAAATGCACAGAAGGGGTACAATTTAATTGGGCGCAGTTCCTCCACGATGAATTCCTAACGAACTGTAGGGAAGCCCAAGAGGAGGGTAAGACCTTCCACTATGCATGGTTACTCTTATCCATCCTATTGGTTACAACTGAATTGCCTGAAGATAGTTAGTTTCCTCCCCTAGACTAGGATTGGCCAGAGGCAGCCAAATACGTGTCACTATGGGCAACGAAGGATGCCACAAGAATCCATGAAGTCAAGATTTTCTGGATACTAATGGATGCAAGCATACGACAATGGATCAACCAGCAACCCCACTTAACTACCAAAGTATATGACAGTGTGAAAAGCATTGCTGACTTTAAGGCAGATATGCACCATGTATATATCAGGGCATGCAAGGATCCAGAGCAGACATGGACCACGCTTCCTTTCATCGCCATTGATGATGTTGTTTTCATAGTGCTTGATACCTGGCCACCAGAGTGGCATGGACCAGATGCGGTAGGATGTGATGAGGCCACAATCCAAAAGCAGAAGGTTGCCGCCAAATCCCTAGCATAGCAGAAGTGAAATGAACAGCTCACTAAGGAAGTACGGGCGTCTCAAGAAGTAGCGCAGGCTGCCACAGACAAGGTGACAATAGGAGGGGTTACTACAACAAAAGACGAAAGAAGCACGCATGTAACTACAAAGCTAGAAATGGATACTGTGATGGAAGGTGTAGAGCCAAGCACCACCGGTGCACCCTTAAAATGACCACGTGTGACAAAGCAGACAAGGTCAAGGAAGAAGACCAAGGCATCCAAGCTAGACGTGGAACCTATCACACTAACTAAGGGTGACCTATGTGACATCGGGGATACAGTGCGCAAAGCTACCAGGGAGGTGCTCGATGAGGCCATGATAGAGCAACAGACTGTGTTGGGGGCGCTCAGGACGCAGCTGCAGGAACTTCAAGCAAGGGCCCCATAGCTGGGCGTGATAGCTGCCCATGGAGCTACGGGTACAGCCGCAACCGAGTAGCTGCTGCAGGCCAAAATGGCTAATACCATCACACTTCCGGTTGGAGCATTGACAGTAGATAGCACGAAAGATAGAGCCATGGCAAGCCGACTCTCAGGACTTGGAATAAAATTGGTTGCCCTTTCGCGAGAAGTTTTATATTGACTATAGGATGGCACAACGACAGAGCTCTGTGCTAGGGAAGGACACATGGTACAACTACTTAGTGAGCAACGAATTAACATCGAGCAGTTGAGCCTCCAAAGAGATGAAGCAGTAGCACAGAATCAGCAGTTGGAGCAAATTGTGCAAGAAGCATGTTGTCGTGCCCCTGAGCTCGAGATTACAATAGATTTACCTATAGGCATACGGATCCACAAGTTGGCCACTGGGTTTCGCGAAGCAAAGGAAGAAGCAGCAAAAGTACAGTTGGACCTCAGCTTACAAATTACCAAATGAAGACTCAATGTGTAGCCTTCTACACCACCAGAAGTTAGAGAGCAGCGGCAACATGTCATCCAATCCAGGTGGGAAGCAATAGCACGTGCCAGTCAGGCATGTACCAACTTGCTAGATCAGTCCTTTAGCATGGTCACTACACTATAGGAAGATCCAACATTACAGTGGTTAGAGACTGAAGCACGGGAGCTACAGTAGGCCTATGATAATGTCTGGGGGACTACGTAGATGGTTGCCATTACTCAACAATTGGCCAAGATGAGGGAGGCCCAGGCACTCAAAACACAAGTCGACGCAGCGCGTCAGAAAGAAGCGGTCCTTAAGGAGTGCATCCAGCCATGGCTTGATGAGGCATTTGCGGTCACTGCCAATATTGAGGGAAATCTAGCCCACCTACAGGTAGTATATGCACTCTGAGAAGCAAGTGGAGTAGATAATGATGTGTCAGAGGCTCGTGCGCAACAAGTACAGTAGATGGAAGACGAATGTGTTGCAAAGGTAAGCGAAGCACAGAAGTTGTTGAATCACCTCCGCGAAAATATCACGGTACCAGCTGAGTGACTCAAGACAAGTCACGATGATTGTGTTGGAGGCTTGTTGGGCAGTGGATCCCCTACGTAATGGTTTTGGGGCTGAAGCCCACAATTTTGGGTAAAAGTATGGTAAAAGTTCCGCGAAGTGCGTGAAGCGCGAATTGTAATGGGTTAAGTTCAAGTATAGTCCACCCTAAAATGTTATAGATTAATATAGAATTTGTTGGCTTACCCATGGTCGGTGGACCATGGGAATGTATAAATAGAGCAAGTATCTAGGATTAGAAGACAGTTTTGGGGATGATAGCTTGCTTTATGGGTTGGTGAAAGCGAAAGTGCTCTGAGTCTGTAAGTCTAAGTCAAGGGTAGTAGAGGGTAGAAGAGGCTCCACATCTATGTGTGCAGAGGCCTGGTAGATTCCATAGCTGTGTGCGTGGACCCTTGCCGCTGAGTGTGCAAGGTGGAATTGTATTGTATGAAGAGGAAGAATTAATAAAGATAAGTGTTTTTGAATTACTATGTATCTGATCTCAGATCTGAATGTTTATGTTCATGTTATGATTTTATTACTACTGTTAAGATTTATGATTGCACACACTGGGTTTAAATGTTAAATGTTTGCTTGAAGACCATAAGGAATAAGTCAGATATATAATAACAGTAATAAGGCTAAAGACCTAAGAAACTCCCCCTTTTGGATCTTTGTGAAGGCCAGATTTTTGTGCGGAATAGTAGAAGTGCGTAGATCGGGTTGTGAAATCTCCAGACCTCATCAAGACATGCCTAGGGTGCGGAAACCTAGTTTCAGCACCCTCCCCTACTGCCTCGAGTGATACTTCAGTCTGCGTCCATGGATTTTTGTCGAAAAGGCCGGAAGTGCGGGATTTGTTTCGCTAAAAACTCTTTCGAACCTAGGTCAGGGCCCAATAAGCCAACAGTTGGAATTCTTGATGAAACACTTGTTTTTTCTAGATTGGTGAATCCTTTGATAAGGATTCCATAAGAGAAACTTGAGGATCTTTATCACCCAACATATGTTTCCTTATTGACTATTGTATGATGATCCTAGTTGATAACAATCTCTACTTCTTTCTTATAAGTATTATTTGAGATTTAAATGAGGTTTCCAAGAGCCCTTATTCTTTGTAATTAATAAAAATTATTCCAGACATTCTTTCTTCTTCTCATGTCAAGAGCTCTTACTTCTAATGCTTCTATCATGATGTTATTTTCTAATTTGATGCATCCTATCTTATTTACATTGCTTCCTATTTATAAATTACAAGTGGAAAGTACCTTCTAGTGAAGAAGATCATCTAAGTCATAGTATAGATCTTTTAATTCTTCCTTCTTAATATTATTTGTCTCAGGTTCTTTCACTTCCTCAGTAATATGGGATTCTTCCCTATCCCTCTTGTCCTTATTTTGTTTAGAAAAATCTCTTGTATAGTGCCCAAGTTCCTGACAACCATAGCATCTTACCTTAGCCATGATCTTCCTTTTCTTTTGAGGACCAAACTTTCCAAATTTCCCTTTTCTTCTTGTCGTAACAACATATGTTTGATTCTGCTCATTTTCCCCTACACCAACTTTTTCTTTCAGTCTGGTTTCTTTGATCTTACAGAGAAACCATAGATCTTGAAATGGAGTAGTCTCTTTATTCCCATATAAACTTGAAGTGAGGTTACCCTGTTCTTCCAGTAGTGCATTTAGTACCACTGTGATCATCTCTCTATCAGATATGACTTCTCCCAACTCTTGTAGTTGATCTCCAATTTCTGATATCCTCATTAAGTATGAGGTTATTCCATCTTCCTTGGACGTATTTAGTTTGTAGAGTTCTTTCCTTAAAGAGATTAATTCTCCTTTAGTACTTACAAAAAACAACTCTACCAATTTTGAAAAAATAACTTTTGTAGCCTCCAAATTTGATACATATGGGATTATAGAGTCTTTTATAGATTCTATAAGAATCCTCTCAGCTCTCACCTCTCCCTTCATGAATCTAGCATGTGCTTGAGTATCTTCCTTTGGAGGCTGGATTATTGACCCCTTCATGTGATCCATGACCTCATTCTCAATAAGATTTAAGTCTGTCCTTTTTTTCCAAGCAAGGTAATTTGTAGCCCCAACAAATTTATGACTTTCCTTCCAAAAAGACATTTTGTTATTATAATATATAGTCATATACTTACTTGAAAAATTGATATTTGCATCCTCAATCTTTATTTTGATAGAGGATTTGCTTCTTGAGATATTGATATGAGAGACCTTGATTCACAATCCTTCTTGAATGTTTTAGTCTTCCTCCTTTCTTGAAGATGGTTTCAAGACTCTTGCTGGTTTAGATTTCTTTGATCTAGGGTTTTGAGGATCTTAACCTTGGTATCCCCTTAATCTGCTACGATCTTTATTTTAGGTCTTCTTGATTGAATGCCCCTTCTTGACTTCAGTGCCTAAGCTCTGAAACCATGTTGATAAATCTAAGGCATGAATAGTTAAAATATTTGTTTGCTCAATAATTGCTTGTGATATAATTTTACTTCTTATCTTATAGTGTTTTCTTCATTATGTTATTATTGTTTTCTTTTCCTCAAGAAAATTACCAATATGCACAATAAAATACAAGTGACATCATATGTAGGCTTGACAGCTAGGGCCAAAACTTCTCACCTCTTGATAGGAAACCCCAATCAAAATTTTTCTTCTAGATCTTCAACTGGTGACTACCAAGACCATGACAAATACCCTTGACTCTAGTATCCTCCCAAGAACCTTGTCACTAAACTTGATGCTTTGCCTCTTCCCTTCCTCGACTTTCTTATTGATCTCAAACTTCTCTCCTCTGCCTCCTCTAGAGAAACTCGGTCTCTATACTTCACATTGCTTCTTCTCGGCCTCCCCTAAAGAATCTCGGTATCTAGTCTCTAGCTTGGTCACCTAGAACAAGTACCCTAAAAGAACCCTTCCTTTGTTGACCCTAGAAGAATCCTTCCTTTGCTACATCTAGAAGAAACTTCTCCTTTGTTGACCCCAGAAGAAACTCTCCTTTGCTAACCTAGAAAAATCTCTTCTTCACTGGCCTAGAAGAAACTCTCCTTTGTTTGTACCAGAAGAATCCTTCCTTTGTTATCCATTCTTTGCACTTTTGCTTGGAGCCTCCTCTTCACACTTCTACTTGATCTCTTCTTCACACTTTTGTTTGAACTCTTCTTCGCATTTTCTACTAGACCGAATGCTTTTCAAGTTGCTTGCCTCTAAGTGAGGCTTAGTGTGGCTATATATACACCTCAACACATGTCATTTAGGCCGGCATGATCACTAGTGGTTAAGCCGACTTCTTTTAGCAAGTCCTTCCATTGTTGTAGGCCAACTTAAAGAGGATAAGTGACAAGGTCTTGGAGGATACTTTACCTAGACAAGTTTGACCTTTTACAAAGTGTAACATGACTTCATTACATGACAATGACACTATCATTTTATGACTAGATGAGAAATAATTCCTAGCGACTCTCAATGGGAGCCTTGACTCAAAAACAAAATATCTTTATCATGAAACCCATGAAGCAAGTAAATACAATACTTTTTTTTTTCTTCTTTACATATCATTACATAAAATCATAATTACATGTCATTATGAAGACCAAGCCTAGTTAAACTTTTCAACAATTTATTGTTTATGTGTGTCTCTACTAGGGTGGTACTACTATCTCTCTCTTAGAGGTTCACTTTTCCTCCCTTCCACAATGAAAGAAATTTGACACACATACGATCAAACACTCACTAGGCACACCCCCCTTACTTTTATAAGGCACCATGCAGTCCTCTCTCTTGGTGGAAGTTAGAGCCAATGAAAATCTTTAAGATATATGGAAAATGGGTCGATATTGTGGATGGGGTGCCTACTCAAAACAGTGTGAGGTCTAATTAGGACTTCACATCAGGGAGACCCCTTGGTATATGGATTTCCAACACCGTCAACAGATCTGTAACGAAGATACATCTTAAATTTAATCTACATGTCATAGAACTAGACCAAATAGATGCCATGGAGAAGAAGGGTTGTATATTCATTGAAGTATTGATATTATCCCATGGAAATAGCTTTAGAAATTTGTTATAGATGTCTAAACAAAAAGGTTAAGTAGGCCAATGGAAAAGGTACCCTAATTTAGTCAACAAATATACACAAAAAATTTGATCAAAATGTTAAGGCTCAATCTATATACTTTCAACAATATTTTCCCTAAAATGGGCCAAAAATATCAGAGAGAATCATGAAGAAATTAGCATGATTACTCCCAAAAACATGACCTATCTTTTGCTATGTGTGACTACTCAAGGTTATAAATTCACAAAGGGAATATATCAACTTAATCATGCTCAATCATGCCATGGAAGGAAAAAAAAGTGAGATATATAGAGGTCATGGACCATTTTAGAGGGGGCTAGACGACTTGATCAAAGGAGAGGAAATTTTTAATTTCAAATTTTAACATTGGAGCCAAAATCCCCAAATTATTTTAGGCTAGCTTTAATTTGGATACTTTTGCATTTTAATTTCAAAATTTAACGTTGATGGATGATTTAGGCAATTGATTTTCCTTTGACTTATTCATTTTACATGAATTTTAACTAGAATAGTATAAGCCTCTTTCAATTTAATTTTCTTTTATAATATAAAATTACTTGTAACACCTCCTTTTGGGTTCCTTGACCAAAAATGGGGCTCAAATATTGAAATAGGCATAACTCCTAGACCATGAGGAATTGGGATATGTGCTACCTACCGTTGGAATTGACATGATTAGGAGAATTAAATGATGATGGGCTTGAGCTCAAGAAACTTGATTTTCCTTTTCATTTTGATCAACAAAAGCGGGGCTTCTTTTGGTGATTCTTGGGTTGACATCAATGAAAACCAATTTTCTACAATATCCCCATTTGTCATTCCTAGAAGCATATGTACTCCCCATGCGATCAATTATACCCCTAAATACATGCATCTGAACTTCTTCCCTTGATTCTTCTTCCCCTTTGACATCAATAGCAAAGGGTGACTACTTGATCTAAATTGTGGTAGATCAGTAATGCTATGCTAATTCCCCTCATCAGAATATAAGAATGTGCTTGACGTTGTACTCCAAATTAGCAAGTAAAAGCGTGAATTTTATGTGTTTTTGCTTAAAAATAGTTTCATGAAGAAAACTTAAAACATAAAACCAAAACACTCAATGGAATCATGCATCAAACAATAATACACCAACCATTGTTAAAGGATTTCACCCCTCCTGGGCTACATCTCCTTGGATCAGCTCTAAAGCCATGACCCCTTCTCATTATGCTCACAATTCTTCAGATAAAGAGTACATAAATGTGCTGACAAAAAGAGTGGCTTGTTTCCCCTTCAAGGAAACATTCTTCTACAAAGAATTCTCACTCTAAACATATGACAACCTACAGTTAGTCATGAAACAATCAAAAAGATAAGGGCTCTCAAATCAAGACCCCATACTCCAACTTCCAAGATCATAAACAAGTACAACAATCCACTTGAAGTACTTAAACAAGTCTCTTTCTCCATACACATATAGAGAAAAGAAGAAATAAAGCTACAACACTATTGTAATGGTTGTTGTAGAAAACATATGGAGGCTGGAATACCCCTACAAGGTTATCTCCATCTTCGAACTCCTCCATAAACTAAATCAACACTCTGGTTGACCAGGGCACCCATAGGCTTCACTTTACAAAAATCTTATCCAAAAGTGCTCCTTTGATCCTAAAACTTGTTCCAATGAGTTCAGAATGCCCAAAAATGGCTATCTAGCCTCTTTTTGCATCCCATTTGGTCGAAAATTTCCTTAGTTATGACTTTTGCCAGTCTCACCACAATTTCCTCCTCCAAATCTGGCTTACTACCAATTAAATTAATTAACCACAAACAAAGCTAGCAGTTCTACTGAAATCGATGTTCCACCATCAAACCCGCCTATCTCACAGTTAAGGCTGAGTGATCACATGTGGAGTGGAGGGTCCGGCGGTTAAGGCTACAGTTCCGTTGTCTGTCGGCCATTGCAATCGGTCTTTGCCAAGAGTAATCCTTAACACATGACTTAACACATGAAAACGAGTGAACTAACAATATAACGAACCCAGTGGGATTATTAATTGTATTTCTAGATAGATATTGTGTCTAGAGCATCCCGCTCATCGCAATCGGCATTATCGCATTAGAACTTAATCCACGCCTAGACTAGGGTCGATAACCTATGGCCAATGCGATTGCAATATGAAATCGCATCGCATCACAACTTCATACCCTGTCGAGGCCAGGGCCGATTCTTGTCATTGATACAATTATGATATGCAATCACATCACATCGCAAACCTTTCCTTCTTGATACATGTTCTGTTCCCTTTTGCCAATATGTGTTTGCGATTAGACTGCATCGCAACTTAGGTCAATATCGCATCTCAACCCAATCCTTGCCGAGGTCGGGGTTGATTCTTGTCATCGATGTGATTGCGATATGTGATTGGATCACATCACAACTCCATTCTTGAACTGGGGGTTGATTACCATTAACTTGTGATGTGTGATTGCAATTGCATTGCATCGCAACCTGCACTATGATGGGGACTGATTCTTTAACCTGACCTATCTACCACTGTGATTTGTGATTTGTGAGGGCCAATCATAGGCTGCCACTTTGTGCCTCCCTGTTGACAAGGTTAATCCTATCTATAGATAGAGATGATCCCTGTTTCCTAATGAGTGGGTCTAGCAACTGAAGTGAAAATCAACTAAACATCTTCCTAGATTATAATTGAAAAGTAGAACAAGAGAGATGGCCTACCTTACTCTGATGCTATTCCGATTTCCTTTGTTGAGATCCTCGAATCGCTTGTGTCACGGAATTGTTCCTACTTCTTTTAGTGCTTATGTACCTACAAAAGTGATCAATAAACAACAAAGCATGCCAAAACCAATAGCAAATCCAATAATAACCTACTTAGTTGATCAAGGAATTCCAAGCTAATACATATATGAACATATATATTTTGGGAAGATGAACCAACAGTTGTGTTATTATTTAAAGAATAAAGGGAAGCTTACAACCATAGCCTTGATTTTGAAAGGCTCTCCTTGAGTATTAATCCAATTCCAAGCCAAGAAACTCTCCAAACACTCCTTCTCCAAGTCTAATGAATAGCCTCTAAGCACAAGCTCAGCATAAGGGTGCAAATGGACATATATCAACCATTTGGGAATGGGAGGTGAGGAATTTATAGGCTAGGAGAGGGAGTTAGGACTCCTCTGAAGATAGGATCAGACACACATCTCAAGGAGGTAGCTCATACGAATGAGACCAAGAGGTCAAATTAAGAGGATTCAACCTCATCTATGTGAAACCACCTCCAGCTCGCCGCTTTGGAAGCTTCTAGATCATGAAGCTTCTCATCCTCTTTGGGAAAACTTCCTTTTTTACACCATCGTGGGTATGAAAGGGAATAGAGCGATGTCATTGTTGGATTAACAAGGTGCAACAGGAGACCATCACAGTTTTGAGATTCATAAGAGAGATGGACCTCATTTTAGGGTTTCAAGAGCCATTTCCTCATATAAAGCTCCAAAGATTTTCCAAGCAAAGTTAAAGGAGGGATCTAAGCTATATACATGGATAAGTATATTGTATAATGATCATGTTTTGAGCACTTTAGGGTATGTCACAGGGAAGTGCAGGAGGCGTGAAAAAATATTGTGTAATAGATTCCCCCTAAAGCATGAAGGCAGAACGAGGAGTGATGGCTGAGATGATTTACGAGCTTTTGGCAAGGACGAGGACACACACTGTCAGGAGACCTGCAAATCAAGGATGCATATACATATACATATCTGAGATCAAGACATGAATCCATGGCATGGACGCATCCATATGGATTATGAATACTAGATAAAAGATCCATGGTATGGGTGCAGCCATCTAGATAACAAGGATCGTCATAAATATTAAGTCTCATGGCATGGTCACAGCCATCCGTATAGTAGAAATCATGAATGACATATAACTCCATGCAGCTTGAGTCATAACAGACAAGACTCAGGATCTTGCACTCCATCCTGACCTGATCATTGTATGAATTATAACATGCGAATAAAAGTGTTGAAGTCGAACATGCTAGAAAACCACCTGATTACCAACTAATGATGTGGACTGTTAATCCAATACGAGAGAAACCACCAATAATGAAAATGGCTCTCAAGGTACAATAATAAAATCCATGAATGTGATAATTAAGTTGAGGTTGAACACTCATGGAATCACCCGATCGAAAGCCAATAATTAAGACATGTCGTTGGATGTGAAGAATTGGCCATTAGGGCATGCCAACTCTAAGGTACTAAAAGGGAGTTCCTAAGTCATCTTCCTAGATAATGAGATTAAGTCGACAGGAAGTGACCGGTTGAAGGAGGGCAACGATGAATCCCCCATCATCAACATGAAACAAGGAATAAATTGGAATAATATTTAGGACTGTAGCAATGACTCAAGCAATGTATAGGTAAAGAACTGCATATTGGAATTCTCTTGAATATATTGGTGACATGAATCTAGGGTGTGGTAGCATCTAATTCAACATGGGACTAAAGATCATGATGACAACGTGGAATATTCACATGAGAGGTAAAATGGATCACCCAAACCTAGGAGGACAAGTGACTGAATGAGGATATCCCAAACCTGACACGAGAGCAGAATAGTGTCATGTTCAAGAGAGACATGTTGCCTATACAAAGGATGTCGCATCTTCATTTTTCCCCGCTATTTCTATCAAGTACCCCAATTATTTTTGTCATAAGTTTGAAGGGGATAGCATATGCTTGTCATGTAAGTTCATTCTTTGAATGAATCCATCCTAATATGTTTTACGAGCCCTAGGAAGGAGAAGCTCGGTCTCATCATGGTGACGAGTCTTTCGTCACAAATTTTTAAGGAGCTCGACATAAGAATAGCTTGGTATCTTTTTCATATTTATAGAGTTTGAAAAGCACATGGAAAAGAAAACTCCATCATGTCCCTTTTTGTAATTTTTCCCTCGAATCCAAAAAGGTAGAAAACAATATCTGAGGGAACCTCTTGACCATGTCGACCAAGGTGTACCTTTTTCATAAATAGTCAATCTCAGCCTGAAAAAGGGGTAAACATATACTGAGGTGATGTCAATTCATTTACTTTAACAAGTTCAAAATGACAAGTACTCGGAAATCTTTTCAATTTTCGAGAGTCAGAAAAGAGTTGAAAGATGACTCCAAGAGGGTTCCTTTTTCATTTATTTAACGAGTCCAAAAAGACATAAAATAAAACTCCTAGAATCAGTCAACAATAATCATTGTTCACATTGAAGGCACCTATAACTGCACAAGAAACACACCCATCACCGATATCAAGAGAAAATATTAAAATATTACAAAAATATTTGACAAAATGACTTTCAAAACTTATAAATAGGTAAAAGTAATTTCATTTTTTACCATTTTACCAAACAGAGCTCTGAAAGTGCTTTTTATGCCCTAATTCTCTTGATTTTCCAGTGGATACTATGGGATATCGAGGGTACCGTTTCACGATCTGTCTATGACAGGTAAGAGCCTCATTCTTGCTCTTGCATTTCATTACTTTTTTAAGCAATTTAAACAGTAAATTTTATGTTAGAAAGGAGGATCTCAAAATTTTAGGGCACAAGCAACCATCGCAGGTATGGTCATTGGACCCACGATGGTCGCGCTTGAGCCTAAAGGCTCACACAATTCCATCTCACTATTTGTAAAAATAGGTGTGATGGCGCCGAGAGCGATTTTTTGAGATATAAAACTCTATTTTAAGAAAAAAATGTTGATTTTGATTCATGTAAAAAGCGTTAATAAGTGTTTAAATGTTATTTTGTAGGAGAATATGGTCTTGGAGTGGAAATAAAGAGGCCATGACGTCGAGGACTGTTACATAAAAATATCGTCACCATGATTATTTGCAGTCAGTATGGGTCTATCACCACTTGTACTGTCCTCCTAAGCAAGTCTCAAACCTCAGCTCTTCAAGTCAAGCTTTGAAAATGAGAGAAAGACATTGAAAATCAACAAAGCTCTGGTTCCGCACTTTCTCTCACTATTGCCTGTGGTCCCGCACCTTCTGTTTACAAAAACTGCGGACCTACCCGCTCTGTCCCTAAAGGTGTGGGTGCGGACCCCTATGAAAGTAAAAAAGGCGCAAGTTTATTCTAAAAAACTCACTTTGGGTTAATTCTAGATGATTCTAGAAGGAATTTTGACATGGATTGGCCGCTCTTAGGTGGTTCATGCATCCCAAAAGAGAAGGAGCTAATCCCTTGATGAGAGGAGCTATCCCTTTGAAGGAGGGCTTTATCCCTTGGAAGGAGGACCTAGTAACTTCCCTCCATTGCACTATAAATTAAGGCATTGGGCTGGTTGCTAAAGAGGTTAGAAGCTGAACATTTTTTAGGGTAAATGCTGGTGGAATTAAGACTTCCTAGTTAAGCTTGAGAGGAGAGATCACATACCTTTTTGGCTTCATTGGGAAGAGAGTGAAACTTTTCAAAGTAGAGGAGACTTCTTGCTGGACCTTGGGAGGAGCTTGTACAGCGTCAAGGCACAGGTTGTGAAGTTCTTCTTTTGATTTGAATTATACAATCAGATTCATTTTTCTCAACAAATTGTCTTATGCCATTTGTTTCATGAATTCCTTGACTTTCATGTTAAATATGTTTTATGATATTGGCTTTTCAGGTGCTATTTAATTTGTTTGCTTGTTTGTGTTTGCAGATTCGCGACAAGGGAGCTCACTTGGATCAGAGGAGCGAGGCTTCCACAAACTTGCATTGGACCCAAGGTAGGCCTAAAACACTTGTTTGCCTTTGTTTATAAATGCATATTTAGAGAAAGATAGTTTGTGATTGGCTTGCTTGTCATTAGGTCTTCTTTAGATTCTAATAAGGTCTATCTTGTCCGCAAGATAGACTCATTCCGTGTGACAAAATGGCAACCATACTAGGGACTTGATTTTTCCTTGTTTTTACTTTGACCTGAGAAACTGTGTTTTTGTTTCTGTTTTTAGCTTGTTGTGTGTGGAATTGGGTAGAATTAGTAGATCCAGGTTTTTTTTTGTTTTTCATAACTTTGGGAGAGGACCGCACCCTAGCCTTTTGACACAGTGCATACTTATCCGCACTTTTGCTTTTAGCATAGAGCGGTACCGCACCTGTGTTAACTGTGGGCCTGCGGACCCTGTCAAAATTTTGGAAAACCTAAGATTTCCTCTGTTAGTCAGCTTAGTTTTTGTTTAGAAGTTATTATCCCCTGCCCAGACCTGCATATAACTTGTCAGAAGCTTTCCTTAGGTTGATTTCATTGGTGTTAGGGTTTTAGGTGAAATTCCTAGGAGTTTTGCTTGTTGGGTTTGTTTTTCATTTTGGTCTTGTAGTAGCTCTGAGCTTAGAAGCTATAGGAACCTCAGATCACCTTGGTTTCTACCAGCCTTCTTATGAGTCTGACCATTTGTGAAATATACCTTTTTTGAGGAATCTGCCTTGTGTTTTCTCTTTACAAAACTTCGAAAAGCTTGTGTTTAAAAGTTTGGATTTTCATTTTTAAAAAGAAAACAAAATTGGTTGTTTTTGACTGATTTGTGATTCTGCATAAATTGGTCCTTGGTTTACATCTAGCTAAGTAAAACATCCTTAAAAAAGACATCTTGTAAGCTTTGACTTCAAATAGGTTTTTATAGTTTATAGATCTCAAAGTTAGTCGTTTGCATAGTTTTGAGTGTTTTATAAATAAAAAAATCTCTTTTGGAAAAAGTTTGTTTTTGTAGTAGTTGAGTGCTTTGAAAAGAAAATGGAATTTTTTGTGAAAATAACTAGTTGTCTCATTTTGAGTGCATTGGAAAGGACAAAAGCTCTTCTTTTAATTTGTTTGTTAAGAAAGATTTGTGTTTACAAAGTATTTGCATTCTCAAACTCTTTCCTAGCTAGAAGTTCATTGAAGGGAAAAGGTTGTTTAATCATCTTAAGTGCATTTTTAGTGATTTTGAGTCGAGTCTTCATACCACGAGTTTCATCTCCGCACCTCTTGACTTAAACAAAAACCAATAAAAATAACGCTTAAAGTAAAATTCATCTAGTAATATTTTTATTTCTAGGGTTCTGATACACCAAAATAGCTTAGGCTAGTGTCTTGGAGTAGGAGAGTAATTAACTCTCCAAGACAGTAAAAACAAACAAGTAGTTGTATCTTGTGGTAGGGAAGAAATCCAATTGTTGCATTTATGCTCTGGGAAAGCTCCTCTTAAAGGAGAAGCACGAGATCGTGTCCGAACCAGTGTGGGAATGAATCCTTCCTCATTGGGAACGACGCCAGATATTCACGTATTAAAAATGGTAAACCTCGGATTAACCATTGTTGAGGAGCCTGGAGTCACTTTTTGGTAAACCTTGGATTATGTCAAGGAGCCTTCAAGGGGATTGAGCTTGCTACTCTGTCCTTGCGTGTGTATCGGATCGTAGACTGTTCCCCCAGGTATATTTGTTTCAGTTGGTAACCTTAGTGACCATATTCTTTAGGATTCTTCCTAAGGTGACAGTGGTGGGAAGATCCCACTGTACTTGGAGCAGATGTCGACTAGACTCACTTGGATTTTCTGGGGGGTTCTCTTCACTCGAGACAGTTAAGTGGAGGAACTTGTGCCAGTCTATTCATTAAGTAGGTTGCCAGGGTAACTGTTCCAACCGCCATTTATATATTGAACTCTGCGACATTGGATTTCATCACCAACTAGTGTTTTCAGTACGGAAAGTTACTGTTTGTGTGTGTTTGATCTCCTAGATTCTTTAGGCGTGTGATTCAAATTTGTTTGGTTCTTTAGAGGCTTTAGGTGGTTTTCATTGAGATTTTACTTTGTTTGCGTGTGAAGTAGTTAATGTGTGACTTCCCGTGTGTTGACACGGAAACTGTGGCGAAGGAGCCCATTGCGGACGAATCCTTGTTTCTAATCAGCACTTTAGATCCATGGTATGGGGATATCATCGTTTAGCTCCAGACCCAATCCTTTTGGCCAGAAATTTCAAGGTCAGAACATCGGAAAATACAATTCCAGTCCCAACAATTCAGGATTATTGGAGATACTCTTTATCGCCGTGGGGCAGACTCTGTTTTTCGACGTTGTTTAACTCACGAGGAAGCTGAAAGGGTTCTCAATGACTATCACTCTTGAGCGTGTGGTGGTCATATGTCTGGGTATGCCACAACCCAAAAGATATTGCGCGCTGGCTACTTCTGACCGTCTTTGTTTAAAGATTGTATTAACACGGTCCAAAAATGCCACAACTGCCAAATTTTTGCTCGAAAGATGCGCACTCCACCTGCTCCTCTCCACCCTATAATTTCCGTTGGTCCTTTTGCCAAATGGGGTATTGATTTTATTACATGTAACCCTCACTCGGCCGGGGGGCATGCGTATATCATCCTTGCGGTAGATTATTTTACCAAGTGGGCCGAGGCGATGCCTACATTTGAGGCAGACGGAAAAACAGCTACAATTTTCATGTTCAATCATATAATTGCTAGGTTTGGTGTCCCACAAGCGATTATCACTGATCATGGGCGTCATTTTCGAAACGTTATGATGACCGAACTTACAGACCAGCTTGGTTTACGTCACGATAGTTCAACTCCTTATTATCCACAAGCTAATGGTCTGGTTGAATCCATCAACAAAGTTTTAGTCATCATGATCCGACGAATCATTGGGATTCATCGGTCGAATTGGCATAACATGCTATTTTCAGCGCTTTGGGCGTATCAAACCTCAGTAAAAACATCAACAGGGTTCACTCCTTTCCAACTAGTTTATGGTCTGGAAGCTGTGTTACCCATTGAATGCGAAATCCCGTCATTGCAAATGGCCATCGAGTTACTTCCAGCCACTTCCGAAGAGGAAAAACATTTGTTATACTTGGCTCAATTAGATGAGAATCGACGTGATGCTGCATTGGCGATCGAGACTCACGCAAAACGTATGAAAGCTCAGTATGATCAAAATGTGACCCCTCGAAATTTTTCGGAAGGAGATCTAGTCTTAGTTTACGATCAAGCTAATGATAAATTAGGCACTGGAAAATTCGTTCCTATGTGGCATGGTCCCTATGTTTTCAAGCAAAAGCTAGCAAAAGGGGCCTATGAATTGGTAGACTTTGACGGGGACTCTTTGGGTAAACCCAAAAATGGTCTTTACCTGAAGAGGTATTATGCTTAAAGAATGGGTATGGAGATTTTTAGTTAGGATATTTTTTCTTTCTAGCTAGTGTGTTTTAGTTTAAAAAGTGTGCTTAGCTTAAAGAGTGTTTTTTGTCATTATTCCTGCTTATCTTGGTTTTACTCTTGATATTGCAGATGTCGATGCCTCTCCAAACATACATTGGTTTCGCTGATGGTGCTTGCCGTAATACACGGAACATTTCTTCCGTAGCTTGGGTTATCTATTCGCTCTCTGATGAGTTGGTATCTATGCATGGGGTAAGCCTCAGTCAAACAACGAACAACATTGTGGAGTATAGTGCAGTGATTGAGTTATTATCTGAATCTATTTCATTTTGGATTTGGAGTTTGATAGTGAGGTTAGATTCTGAACTCGTTGTATTACAACTTAATAGAGTGTATGCCATTAGAAATCCAGTGTTATTGAGATTATTTTTGAGAGTGCATCTCTTGAAACGTGAATTTGATTATATTGAATATCAACATATTCCAAGATCTTTAAATACATTAGCAGATGCAATTGCTTCTCGAATGTTGAGTAGACATTTGCAATAATCATACATGTAAATTTAAAACCATTCCATAACATGATTTACAAGATAAGCCGGTAATAGTGATATATATAGGATTGTGTCAAAAAATACATCGTCCTCGATCATAGGTTGAAAAACACCTTATGATCGGCAAAAATGATAGGTACAAAAAGCAAAAATGTCATATGTGCTCACAATAGGCGATCATCCTATCACTGGTGATGTTCTCGATAAGAAACCACTGCACGGGCCACCTTGCAAAGGAACCTCCTAAAAGGTCCTGGTACCCCAATCACATAGCGCTGAAGTCGACGAGGAATGTCATCTATGGTGGTCTCTGAAATATCTCCTGTCAAGCGCTCTAGATGACTCTCCAACTCGGCCAAAACCTCTGCTGATTCGTCCTATGGGGTTGGCGCGGCTGCAACTAGTTGTTTCCTCTCGTAAGGCCGGAGAGCAACTGGTCGCTGTGGACCCACATCTGCATTTGAAACTTTTACTATCAGTTTTGGGACGATAGAAAAGTAATAAAAATTAAAATAGGAAAATGTTGAAAATAATTTTACCTGAGTCATCCCATTTCTCTCCTGGTGGAAGAGCCATGTCTGGGTCACCACGAAAATCTACCCCAACGTAAGGGAAATCCTGAATATAAAAAACCTGGTTTTCCAACCATTGGAAATACTCAGGTTTGAATCGAACAACCTCTGTCCCCTCGTCTGGATGACGGACCATAACTGCAACCCATCGCATCAGTTTGGGCTCTCGAGGAAGCCCAGCTCCAACAGTAAGGTGCTGCGAGATCAACATGGGAACCCTCTCCAGACCAAAGCTCACAACCAAAGCCCCATAACCAAAGGTCTTCAGTTGTCCGTTTTTGGCTCTGGTCAGTTGGCCTTTTACATTGGCCAACACAGCATCGCACCAGTTGAAGATGGTGCCTCGAAAGCAGTCAAATGCCATCCACATCTGGGATTCGGTGGCAATATGTAATGCGGCACTCCCGCAAAGTCTGGTGACATTAAATGCGATCACCATGAGTTCAGGAAGGGATATGGTTTTAATGTCTATCCCTTTGTCTCTAGCCTGGCTGTTGCAGAACTTTAGCCGGAGGCTATCGACAGACTAGCCACCTGGCCTAGTCCCGAATAGAGTCAATTCTTCACCTCTCTTAGACAAACCAGTCAAGAAATATATGTCTATCGGCTCAATTTCGAGCTGGTGGCCACCAATGAAGAAGCACTGGTCCTGTATGCTCCATCTATCAACCAGCCACTGTAAGAAATCCACCTAGGCCCTCATGCTAGGTATGGCCCAGAATTTGTACAATCTGCATGCCTTTAATGCATCGATCGAAGGTTGGTGATTCAACGTGGCAAGATCCACGTCCTCATGCTCTCTTTCATGCCAATCTAGCATGATGTACTCTCTGCATCCAATAAAAAGACAAATTAGAATGCTAGAAATTAATTTGTTTGGGTCAAATTTGAGAATTTTTGGGTTCAAAACCCTTGTTGTGGGGACCACACCCTCTGTATTAGAGACAGTGCATGGGTCCGCACCTTTCCTACATGGAAGGTGCGGACCCCTGACTTTTTCCCCATTGAGAAAAAGTCGGGGTCCGCGGGCTGCAAGTGTTATACCTGCGGGCGCCCGCGCGCGGGTTTTAAGCCTAAAAACCCTCCAAAAAATGAAATAAAAACCTAAAACAAAAAATGAAATGGTTAAAAATGAAGAGTATGATGATGTGGATTACCTGGAGAAGACGGCGTTCTTTTCTGACGGTTGGATTTTCCGTAATCTTCACGGGAAGTTTTCTGAACAAAAGCACTATTTTCTCACCCAAAACTCAAACGGTAAAAATGAATTGACGAAAGCCCTTTTTATAAGTTTTTTGAGTAAATAAATTGCAAATTTGTTTATGTTTCACTTTGGAAAGGTATTTTTGTAGCATTTTTATCCATTTCAAATAGATATGAGTAATGTTTGCATTTTTGTTCAGGATAACGGATTATTCAGGCAAAATCTATCATTTTCAACGGAAAAAAAAAAAACATTTAGAGTCACCTTTAAGCTCTTTTCTGACTCCTAAAATATGAAAAGATCGCCGAGTTTTTCTTTTAAACTCGTTAAAATGGAACTAAAAGACGGTCCACTTACAGCTCTTTTCTGACCGTAAAAACATGAAGAGATTGCCGAATTTTTGTCGTTTCAAATTCGATATTGGTTATAAAACGACGTGTCGTTGATCGCTTTTTTACTTTTTCGGATCAGGGGCACTAATTACGAAAAGTACTCCTTGGTCGTAAAGATCAAGCGGTTCTCTCAAGTATTATTTTATACTTTTTCGAGCTTGGGAGACACATATTTACGAAAAAGGTCAACCCTGGAGTCTTCTTAAGTTTTTTCAGACTCTCTAAAATTGAAAAACGCCGAGTTTCTCCTATACTGGACTCGTTAAAATTTCACAGTAAAGGACCTATTCAATTACAAACAGGAACGAACCACTCCTTAGGGTTCGAATTTAAACTAAGTTGGACTCATCCGAAGGATGAGCTTATAATCAAGCAAATGTTATCCTCCTCAAGCTTGTCAAAAATAAAGAGGTACTTGCCAGAAATGGTGGGGGAAAAGAGATAAAAATGAGTCTGTTTGTCATACTTTGTAACCACTCTTGAACACGACACTTTTATTGACCTGGGTTGGGAAATCCTTTTCCTAACAGTTGATCAAACCACATTGAAAGTCTTCAGCTGATTTCTGGGTATTAACTTTGGGTCAATTGTCACCAAGCCATCTGTTGTGTCGTTATGTGTTTAAGAGGTCACTGCCAATAAGCCATTCATCTGCAAAATATCTGTCATCCATCTTGACCATCCCTGAGTCAGTCCTTGCAACTAAATTTCTTCAACTTGATCTATGATTTCGTGTTGTGGGTTTGCCTACGACGGATCGCTTTCTATCGACTTCAGCTCATTATCTAGAAAGATGATCTAGAAATCGTCAGTACCTTGGGATCTGCATGCCTCAATGGCAGGTTTCTCGCCTTTGACGACAGGTTGCATTATTGACCTTCGATCAAAGGATTCCGTGACATGTTCGACATCAACACATTTATTCACATCTCATGGATTGTACTGGGTACTTTGAGAGCCATTGACATCACTGGTGGTTTCTCTCACACTTGTTAACAGTTTACATCATTGACTGGTAATCAAGTTGTTTCTACCATGTTCGACTTCAACACATTCATTCGCATGGATAGAATCGTACTGTTTCAGGAAAAAGAAATGAAGACCCTGGATCTAGTTTCCACAATCCAGGCTGCGAGGAATTTTGTATTCATTATATAATGGACTATTCATAAACAGATGGCTGCGTACATACTGTGTCCACATGAATCTATACTTGTGATGTCTTACAGGATCATTCCTGTATCAGAGCAGTAGTTAGTTTTCTAAGTCAGTTTTGATCTGAGTATGGGAATGCCTACCTCAGCGATGATATGATCTCATATATATATCTTACATTGAATGTTTTTACAGGTTCCAACCGGGCTCTCCACAAGATGATCCTCGAAATGATAAAGTACTTCACTCTTCCTAAATGATTAATGAAATCCTCAACTACTACAGACTTTGCACTTTAGGGGGAAATCTGTTACACAAAAATATCGTCACCATGATTATTTGCAGTCAGTATGGGTCTATCACCACTTGTACTGTCCTCCTAAGCAATTCTCAGACCTCAGCTCTTCAAGTCAAGCTTTGAAAATGAGAGAAAGACAATGAAAATCAACAAAGCTCTGGTTCCGCACTTTCTCTCACTATTGCCTGCGGTCCCGCACCTTCTGTTTACAAAAACTGCGGACCTGCCCACTCTGTCCCTAAAGGTGTGGGTGCGGACCCCTGTGAAAGTAAAAAAGGCACAAGTTTATTCTAAAAAACTCACTTTGGGTTAATTCTAGATGATTCTAGAAGGAATTTTGGTGTGGATTGGCCGCTCTTAGGTGGTTCATGCATCCCAAAAGAGAAGGAGCTAATCCCTTGATGAGAGGAGCTATCCCTTTGAAGGAGGGCTTTATCCCTTTGAAGGAGGACCTAGTAACTTCCCCCCATTGCACTATAAATTAAGGCATTGGGCTGGTTGCTAAAGAGGTTAGAAGCTGAACATTTTTGAGGGTAAATGCTGGTGGAATTAAGACTTCCTAGTTAAGCTTGAGAGGAGAGATCACATACCTTTTTGGCTTCATTGGGAAGAGAGTGAAACTTGTCAAAGTAGAGGAGACTTCTTGCTGGACCCTGGTAGGAGCTTATACAGCGTCAAGGCATAGGTTGTAAAGTTCTTCTTTTGATTTGAATTAATACAATCAGATTCATTTTTCTCAACAAATTGTCTTATGCCATTTGTTTCATGAATTCCTTGACTTTCATGTTAAATATGTTTTATGATATTGGCTTTTCAGGTGCTATTTAATTTGTTTTCTTGTTTGTGTTTGCAGATTCGCGACAAGAGAGCTCACTTGGATCAGAGGAGTGAGGCTTCCACAAACTTGCATTGGACCCAAGGTAGGCCTAAAACACTTGTTTGCCTTTGTTTATAAATGCATATTTAGAGAAAGATAGTTTGTGATTGGATTGCTTGTCATTAGGTCTTCTTTAGATTCTAGGAAGGTCTATCTTGTCCTTAAGATCGACTCATTTCGTGTGACAAGGACTTCCAAGAAACTCAGGATCCGACATGCATAAATGCTCTGAGGGATTGTGGACTGCTAAAATTCTTCAGGACTACAGGGTTAAGGGCTCAAATGGAGTTACTGACCTATCTGATCAACATTTGGGATGTAGATCGAAAGATATTCATCATAAAAGGGCAAGAACTGGAACTTGAGGATATGGACATCTATTTCATCATGGGATTATCCCATCGAGGAGAATCAATTCAACTCTTTAGGTCTCACCAAGAAGGTTAGAGTACTAGGGGTCTAGTCCATAGATATTGTCCTCGTGCCATCTCATGCCTCGAGGAGGCATGGGTCAACATATGCATTATCCACCACAGTTATTCATTTGGATTGAATGCCAACTATTCATGGTAGATGAGTATGCTTACGTTGGCACAAATTTCAGATGGAATCGAGATCTACCTCTGCCACCAGGTGAACAGTGGACCAATGCAGGTAAAAACTTGTTTTTTGGATTTTTTCAAGTTTTATGATTTTTATAAAAGTGTAAACTGAGACTCAACTTATGATAAATGTGAAGATGTGGGACCAAAGAGACCACCAGGCATGTCACCAATATCACGGTGAGATTCTCATCCGATAGTGGGTGTGGACTACGAGGAAGGGGTTGACCCCTTAGCTGAGATGGAGCGCAATCTAGAGGCAATAACTCGAGGGGTTCCAGATTATGCCACTATTGATGATGTTCCATTGTGTTGGCAGAGACACACTGTGGGAGTCTCTGCAAGACTGCGTCGGCTACTAGGCCAAGTGATCAGGGTGGTCTTGTGCTATCATGAGCATTGTGTAGTTTGATAGTTTATCTAGTCTTTTACACATTTTGTAGGCTTTGAAAGCCAAGTGTCCCAGAACACTCTATTTTTTGACATTTTGATGTAAACACTCCGACAAACGTGATATATATATATATATATATATATATATATATATATATATATATATATATATATATATATATATATATATATATATATATATATATATATATATATATATATATATATGCATGTTTTATTTCTACTTATGTGTTCATAACATGATTTAGTTTTATAAATGATGCAAATGCCTATCAAGAACAAAATTTTCTAATGCATCGTCTAATGTATTTAAATTACGTGGAATATGTTGATATATAATGTAATCAAAATTTATTTCCAGTAATCTAACACATAGATGCATGCGCAATATTTGTGGATTTCTCATTGAGTAATGATTGTTTAATTGTAACACAACGAGCTACGAATCCAACTTAACAACTAAATCCCTTATGCCAAGAGCAACTGCTTCTGACAAGAGTTCAATAACTGCACTATATTCAAAAATATTATTGGTTGTTCGACCAAGGAAGATACCTTGTAAGTTAATCAGCTTACCATTAGGGTCATAGAGTACCCATGTTGCAGAAGATAGGTTTCGTGTGCTACAACAAGCACCATCAGCAAAACCAATGTAATGACCTGATGACATCTGCAAACCAAGTGGAACACAATGTAAACAAAAAAACATATGTCTGTAAAGCAAACAAACACACCAAAAAGAAAAAAAACATATTAATGAATTAACACACTAATGTACAAAAGTTATTACATGAATTTCATGCATAATACCTTTTTAGATATAAACCATTACGGGGTTGTGACAATGCATTTCCCTCATAATCACATAGCTCATAGGCACCTTTCTGTAAGACACACTTGATGATGTAGGGCCCATGCCACATGGGTTCAAAGTTTCCTACCCCAAATTTATTGTTGGCTTGATCATAAAGAAGGACCAAGTTGCCTTCAACAAAAGTGCGAGGAGAAACGGTTTGGTCAAAATGAGCTTTGACTCGCTTCTTTTGAGCTTCGATGACCATCACAACAATGCGACGAGTCTCGTCAAGTCTCTCAAGATACAAAATTTTCTCCTCTTTAGGTGAGGTATTCAGAAGAAGTTTGATGGCTAGCTTAAGCGAAGGGATTTTATATTTAATTGGAAGAGTTGCTTCTAAACCATACACTAGCTAGAACAGAATGAATCCAATGGTCGTCTTAACAGAAGTTCTGTAAGCCCAAAGAGATGAGAATAACATTAAATGCAAATTCTTTATGTTCTTCCCAATGGTACACTGAAGCATAGTAATCAAAACCTTATTGACTGCTTCAACCTTGCCATTAGCCTATGGATAATAAGGATTTGAGCTATCATGTCGAAGGCCCAACTGAGCAGTTAGTTCTACCATCATGTACTGATGAAAATGTGATCCATGGTCAATCATGACAGCTTGAGGGACACCAAAACGTGCTATGGCATGGTTAAAAAGGAACTAAGCAGCAGTATTACCATCAACATTACATGTAGGCATCACCTCGGCCCATTTCGTAAAATAGTCGACGGCGACGATGATATAACCATGCCCCCCAGCCAAGCGAGGGTTACATGTCATGAAATCAATGCCACATTTGGAAAATGGGCCAACAGTAATTACTAGGTGTAGGGGTGCAGGTGGGGCATGCTTCTTGCGGTTGAAAATCTGGCATTCATGGCATTTTTGGACAACTAAAATGTAGTCTTTGAAGATAGAAGGCCATAAATAACCGGTGTAGAGGATTTTTTGAGCAGTGGCATATCCAGACATATGACCACCACAGGCACCAAAGTGGCAATCATTTAAGACCCACTCAGCGTCTTCAAGGGTGAGACACCTACGAAGAAGAGAGTGCACACCAACCCAATTCAATGTATCGAGGATCTGATAGGGTTGGGACTGATGCCGAATGTGGCATCGTTCAGATTGGGATAAATCAGATTGGAAATTCTTGGTTTGGAGATAAATAATAATGTCTCCATGCCATGGGTCAAGAGTGTTTATCATAAACAAAATTTCATCAGGCATCTGCTCAGTAAAATCAGTTGGGGTGCTTGCAGATGGAAGAGAACAGATTAACTCAGCAAAGACGAGCGATTTATTTGATTTGGTAGCAGTAAATTCCAAATCAAACTCTTGCAGGATCATGATCCATTTGGACTATTTACCCCCCAGTAACTGGCGAGTCAGAATATATGTCATGGGGTTGCAATCAGAAATCACGGTGGTTTTCCGTAAAAGGAAATAGTGTCAAAATATTTGGACGGCATGAGTTGTCACCAATGCAAGCTTCTCGACACGAGCATAGCGAGACTTAGTATTGGTGGGCTCCAGTATTGTAGCAATAATGCTACAACTCCTGGAGCTTCCTATCTCTAATTTTATCAACCCGGTAGTTCGTAACAAACTTGGAAGCGATGGTGCTGTATGCACAAGTACTAGCTCTTGTCGCAGTTGTCACTTGGTCAGCTGGCACAAGTCCACTAGGGCTCAAGCCAACTTCTATATGTTCTCAGAAGAAGCTTTCTAAATGATGAACGAAGACTATCTGAAAGGAAATTAACCTACTTTGCAAGAATGAACTGAAAGCCAACAAAACATGGAAACCCTAGTAAACCCTAATCTGACTAGCTTAGTCCTTACGATGCAACGATGGGAATGTAACTCCTAAAAATGATGCCATTACTTCTAGTGATATGAGATGCATGAGATTAAACTACCTCCATTGAAAAGAACATTGTTTTTATATTTTTGCTTAAGTGGTTGGAGTTATTATGACTTGTTTCTTATTAGGTTTTGACTGTGCAGGGGTGGTTCGAAGGGAAAGAAAGCTTGGGAAAGGTCAGGAGGGCTAGGAGAGGTTCCAGGGGATCCAAAACATCATTCCACAGAAGTCCACAATGTTCAGGTGCTCGGCAACCGAGTTTGCAGGTTTCTACAGGATGTCTGCAGGGGATCCTACAGGAAGCTCGGGATTTCTACAAGAAGTCTGCTAACTTCTACAGGATGTTCTGTGGTTGGAGTTTTGGGTGATGGAGGAGTGGAGGAGTTGTATGGGTGGATAGGTAGGATGGAAAGGGAGCTTATGATGGCTCAGGGACAGATATATGAGATGAGGAAAGAGTGGGTACAGTTGGTTGGTGGATAGAAGGGTGGAAGCAATGAAAAGTCCAAAAAGATGGAGCTACGTGAACAGTAGAAGTGTTGGAAGGAAAACGAGCTGAACAAAGGTTGGGTAGGTGATTTGGGCGCGTTGAGAAGAAGAAGAAGATAACAGAGTGATGCAACGCAGTGTAAAGGAAACAAATCTGCACAAAACTGAGAATTCATCAACCTATCCTAACTGTGTTATTAAATCAACGAACAACAATGTAAACTTCAGAGAAAAATCGTGCATGGAGTTGGAATGAAGAAGTACTGCTCAAGATCAGAATGCATGGATGGATCTACAATTGAAATGAATGTGTTGCAGCTTGAATGAAAGTATAAGACTTCATTTTTTGGTGGTTGGTACGGTCTACACCCCCAATCTCTAAACAAAGATGGCAGTGAGGGCACTGTCAACCTTTTCTTGGAGCTCTAATGAATGCTAATCCTCCTACTCTAATCTAAGCTATTGAAAGCACTTTAACCATAAACTAATCCTACTCAATCACATTAAAGAAATTAAATCAGCAGACTGTGTTTTTCAAATGCATGTCAAAGCAAAGAAATGAAGTGCTGAAAGGAAAGACAAATAACAATACAAGGGAAAGGAGGTCTATTGCTCTCAGGTTGGGCCCTAACCTGAGAGCTATAGCTCCCTTAAAAACTCAGAATTGAATCCAAAGCTGCCTGCCTTTATTGAATAATCATGAGTCTAACATCATGCCAAAACTGGCTTACAAAACGCAAAAACCGAGCTGTAGCTCGTGCTTAGAAATTGCAACAATAGTTCAAAAGTTCAAAAAAGCTCCTATCAAAGGCTACGGCCTTAATATTTATACATGATGAGGATCCAGCTGGCTTCCTCAATACGTGGAGCTTGGCTGTCCAACTGAAAGTTAAACTGCTGTTCCTGTAGAATCCGTTGGCTGCCTTGAAGCTCGGTGGGGAGAGCTGTTGGAGCTCGGAGTTAGGGTGGAGATCACGAGGGAGGTCATTTAAGGCTGTAGACAACCTCCCTATAAACCTGCAATGCCACCTTTGCTGTCTCCTTGTCTCCTTCTGCGTGGTCTTTGCTCCCTTTAATGCCAAAAAACCTGAAATCATCATGTATTAGCCACATAGATATAATGCCTGCCCTTCTTCCTACAAATAACACGAATATACCAAGAAATGAATGCATAAGTGATAAAAGATGAAGGGTTGAGCAAGGTAAGTAGGCCAAATGAGCCCAAATTGTTACCAAAAATTGGGGCTCATCATCACCCCCCAACTAAAATATTTGCTCATCCTTGAGCAATTTTGCCCCAGCTCCTTGTCCTTGGCCAAGAACTAGACTTCGGAATACGCTCTTTCTTTCCTACTCTTGGTGGCTCTGCCTGTTCTGCCCTTGGTGGTAAAGATCAAGCGGGGCTCTACCTTGAGCCGGGCTTTTGAAGCCGATTGGTCTACCCTTCCTTTCCAAGTAGTTGTTTTTGGGCTCCCCCTCTCGTAGGTGACCGATATCTTCGAGGGGGACCTCTCACTGGGTGAAGTAGGGGCATCCCCTGTAGTGATTTGGCTGCTGGATGGGGGCTGTGGCTTGCCCGTCTTTATTCTCGCACTTCTTCGAGCTTCAAAGTATAGAGGGGTCTCCCTCTTTCTCTTCTCTTTTGGCTTAGGTGGCGTGCTGAGGGCAGCCAGCACAGCTGCTGCCTCCCTTTCACGGATATCAGCTTTCTTCTCCTTGGGTTTCACTTTTTCGGGGCTTCCTGTAGAAGACCCTGTTTTAGCCAATTTCGGGCTTCCTGTAGAAGACCCTGTTTTAGTAATTTTCGGGCTTCCTGTAGAAGACCCTTTTTCAATAGTTTTCGGGCTTCCTGTAGAAGACCCTTTTTCTGTTAATTTCGGGCTTCCTGTAGAAGCCTGTTTCTGCTTTCCTATAGACACAGGTGTCACCACCTTGGCTTTCTTTGCTGCATGAGTTTTGATTTTTGGTTTGGTTGCGGGTGCTGATGAGGTACTTTTGCTGATGTGGACCTTCTCGGCTTTGTCCGTTCTGCCTTGCAACCTTTTCTCTCTTGCTGTCAAGATGGGTGTGTCATCTTTTCCTTTGTCATTCGTTTTCTCATGCTTCTTCTTTTGCTCTTTCTTCTGCACTGTGGTCGGGATCTTCTGGCCTATTTCTTTCTTTCCCACGGCCACTGATTCTTTCTCCTCACTGCTGGAGGAACCACTTTCTTCGGTCAACATCCTTATGTCTCCATCTCTTGTCAAATTTTTGAATGCTTCCCATGAGAGGGGAACCTTATATGAATGAAGCGCATCCTCCACAAGAAGTTTGATCAATCCATGGTGGGATACCTGATCTGGTATGCCTTCTTTTAACTTTGTGGCACACTCAATTAGAGACTGTAGCAGGAAATAAGGGATGCTCAGTTTATTTTCTACAGGAAGATCAATCTGGTGTCTCAATTCAGTGAGCAACCTGAAGTGATACCCGTACACAATGCTAAAACGGCCTTCACAGGTTATATACTTCATGATCTGCAGGCTAACTTCATTCCATGGTGGCAGCAAACTGGTTCTACGCACCCCATTTTTGTCCTTCAAGAATTCCTCCTCAGGTGGAAAGAATTCTTTCTTTGCCTGCTGGCTCAACTTCCTTTCTTCCTTATCCCATGGCAAACCCATTGGAAGTTCATTAATTCGACTGATATATTGCGGGGTGAGCTTGAGGCTTAGGCCCCTGAAGTTCACGGTGGCCAATGTTTTGGATTTCGGCCTCAAAGCTTGTAAAAATTCTTCTGCCACTTCATCGTCATAACCCTCCAACTTGTCACAAAAGGATATCCATTGCACCCGTGTGAAGAGCTCCACCACCTCCTGGTTTTCTCTTAACTTTGATGAATCAGTGGGTTCCCGTCTAATAAACCCACCCGGCATGATAAAAACTATTGCTAGAGGTGGCGAATGCGGAAGAAATTTGGCCTACTGAGATAGAGCGTAGAATTACGCTTCTGTCATGCACATAATCCACGAAACTTATCCCTAAGGACCTTAACACAGTTTAATTACACTGACATCCTGTAGAACGACAGTTTATGCATGGCAGACAAAAATTGCAACCATTTCCTACGACCAGACTGTAGACGACGATTCTGCCACCTTTAAAAACCAATTGCATGGAAAGTTCAGGGTTACCTACACTCTAGCGGGCTTAACTGTTACAGGACTCCCGCGGGATGTCTTGTAACAGTTCTTCCTCCTTGGGTGCATCCTGCACGACGAAGGATCTAGCCTCCCGATCACGCTCCCAGGGCTTCTGGATGACTGGGATGGATATGGTATGAGATCTCAGCGTTTTTTTTTTTTATTTAAAAATTGCTTTTTCTTGATAACTCATCGATCTGCTTTGTTGGTGCAAGTAACTTCGTTGCATGTCGACAAGGATGGCAGGACGAGGTGACAACAATGTGCAAGGGAGATAACAATAGCTTGCATGCGTCCAAACCGATCCTTAGTCGTTATATCTCCTCATAAAATGGATTCTGGGCCGTCCTGAACTTCTACAGGAAGTTTCCTGTAGAAATACAGAGCTTCCTGTAGAAAGTTTGTGTTTCCTATAGAGAGTCTGCACCTTCATGTAGAAAATATGCATCTTCCTGTAGAAAATCTGCGTCTTCCTATAGAAGACTCAAGCCGTGATAAAATTGCACATACCTTGGAGAAAATGAGTATTCTTGGAGGAGGTGCTGGTGAGGTCTCCTGACAGCATGATAAGGATCCTTAGCTTTGAGTTGGGAGGCTTCCTCTCCTCCATAGTACACCTGAAACCTGCATGCAACTTTACATTATGAATTTGCTGACCTTGTTTTTTCTTATTGTTTTTTTTTTTTTTTTTCTTTTTTTTCCTTTTTTTTGAAAGATAACAGGGGCGCCTCAATGAGGTTTTCACCCTTGCCATCTGCCTTAAGCGCCTCAGAGAGGTTTTCACTCAAGGATCTTTTTTCAAATCTCTCTTTTTTTTTTTTTTTTGAAAGACAATAGGGGCGCCTCAATGAGGTTTTCACCCCTACCACCTGCCTTGGGCGCCTCAGAAAGGTTTTCACCCAAGGATCTTTATTATTATTTTTTTTTTTTTTTTTAGATCTTTCAGGGTATGCCCAAAGGAGAGGTAGAACCCTTCTCTATGACCAACACTGATTTCTCCATAGTTTTGATGAACTCTTGTCTTGAGAGAGGCTTCTTGTAGATCTTCAATCGATGCCCATTGACAAGCATGGGGATGGCTTCCTCATCAATGGTCCGAATAAGAACAGATCCATTGTCATGACATTTTTCCACTGCATATGGTCCTAGCCATCTGGTTCTCAGCTTCCCCTTGAAATCTTTGTATCTGGAGTCATACAACAAGGCCCAATCTCCCAGCTGAAATTGCTTGTCATGGAGATGTTGGTCATGCCACACCTTTCTCTGAAGTTGAACCACTTCCGAGTGGAGGAGGGCCTGCATCCGGTGCTCGTCCAGTCCATTCAGCTGCAATAACCTTTCTTGTTGTGCATGGCTGAGATCTAGATCTAGCTGAGCTGCCATCCTCAAAGTGTTGTACTCGAACTCAATGGACAGCAAAGCTTTCTTCCCATAGACCAGCTCATAAGGTGTGAAGCCGGTGGTGGTCTTCCAGGTTGTGTTGTAAGCCCATGTGGCCTCAACCAGGCGATCTGCCCAGTCCTTTCTGCTGCTGCTCACCACCTTAGTCAAGATCCCTTCTAATGCTCTATTGGTGACTTCCACCTGCCCATTTGCTTGAGGGTGATAGGGGGTGGAAGTCCTATGCTTGATCTTGTGGTGAGCTAGTAAGTCTTCAACCAGGTTGGATGTGAACTGGCTCCCTTGATCGGTGACTAGCTCTCTTGGGTAGCCAAACTTGTAGAAGATGTTTTATCTTAAGAACTCGGCCACCTTTTCTTCTGTTGCTACTTTGATTGCTTTAGTCTCTGCCCACTTTGTCAGGTAGTCAGTACACACAATGATGTAAGACCTTTGCCTCGAAGGAGAGTTGATTGGACCCACAAAGTCCATACCCCACTTCTCAAATGGCTCAAGAGTCACTTGAGGTTGGAGAGGCATCTCATCCCTTTGAGTCGGTTTCCCCATTCTTTGGCATTGGTCACATTGGCTGATATATCTTCTGACATCTTGATGAAGTGTGGGCCAATAGTAGCCTGCCTGCAGGATCTTGAAGGCAGTTCTCTTTGCTGCAAAATGTCCTCCACAAGGCCCATCATGACAGGTGAGGAGGATATCAAAGACTTCCTCCTCCCTTACACAACGCCTTAAGATCTGATCAGGGCCAAGCTTGAACAGATTGCCCCCGATCCAAGTAAATGAGGCACTTTTTCTGATGATTATGCTCTTCTCTCCTGAAGATAGGTGCGGAGGAAACTGTGCTGAAACAAGGTAGTTTGCTATATCAGCAAACCATGGAGAGAGTGCTGAGATAGCAAACAGATGTTCATCGGGCATCTGGTCATCCACTATTCCATTCTCATCTGCAGACAAATCCAATCTAGATAAAAAGTCAGCAACAACATTTTCTTTACCTGGTTTGTCAACAATGGTCAAATCAAACTGCTGCAACAAAAGTAACCATCTAATAATACGAGCATTCACATCTGGTTTATTCATTAAATATCTAATTGTAGCATGGTCTGTATGTACAAATGTTTGATAGCCAGTGATATAGTGTCAGAACTTGTTCAGTGCATGGACCACAGCCAAAAACTCTTTCTCGGTTACAGTGTAATTCAGTTCAGCTTTGGACAAGTTTTTACTAACAAAGTAAATGGCATATGGAAGTTTTTGTTCAACTTGTCCTAAATCTACACCTATGGCTTTGTTCGAGGCATCAGTGTGGATGTGGAAAGGTAGGGCCCAGTTTGGACCTCTCAAGATTGGGGCTGACACCAACTTGTCTTTTAATTCATTCAAAGCCCTCTGACAATCATCAGTCCACTTAAACTCCACATCTTTTGCCAACAGGTCAAACAATGGCGAGGCTAGCTTGCTGAATTCCTTAATGAATCTCCTGTAATACCCTGCTAATCCTAAGAAACTCCGAACATCCCTTACCTTTTGAGGAGGTGGAACCTTCTTGATGAGAGCAATTTTGTTAGGATCCACCTGTAACCCTTGGCAAGAAATGGTATGGCCTAGCACGGTCCCTTCAGTCATCAGGAATTCACATTTTTTAGGACTAAGGGATAGGTTCATCTCAATGCATTTGGTTAGGACTTTTCCCAGATTGGACAATGCTTCCTGGAAATTGGCCCCATAAGGAGTGAAGTCATCCATATAGATTTCCACTGCATCATGGACCAGCTCTGAGAAGATGCTCAAGACAGCTCTCTGGAAGGTAGCAGGAGCATTGCATAGCCCAAAGGGGAGAACTCGGTAGGCAAAGGTACCCCAAGGACAAGTGAAGGTGGTCTTATCTTGGTCTTCCGGGCTGATTTGAATCTGGTTGTACCCGCTAAACCCATCCAGGAAAGAGAAGAACTTCTTTCCTGCCAATCCATCCAACACTTGATCTATGAAAGGTAGAGGGAAATGGTCTTTCTTGGTAGCTTTGTTCAGTTCTCGGTAGTCCACACAGATTCTCCACTTCCCATTTTTCTTGGGAACCAACACCAGAGGGGACACCCATTCGCTATCTGAGATGGGGTAAATGAATCCGACATCCAACAGTTTTTGCAATTCTTCCTTGACAATGTCCTTAAGGGCTGGATTCATTCTCCTCTGAGGTTGCCTAACCGGTTTACAACCCTCTTTGATGTATATGTGATGGGTACAGACCGAGGGATGGACTCCTTTCATCTCCTTATAGCTCCAAGCAAAAGCATCTAGGTGACTAGCCAACAGGCTACACAGCTCCTTTTCCTGGGGAGGAGATAGGGAGGAGCTGATCTTTAACGTTCTCTCAGGGCCGAACTCTACATTCTTGACTCTGGGAGTGACAGGGTTGGTCGTACAAAGATCCACTAAGGTGCTGGCTTGGGCATCCTCCACCAATTTCTCTAAGGATAGTGCACTGGAAGGTGGATTCTGGATCAAGGTCTCAATCAAGTCATCCTCGGTTGGGGGGTCTCTTCTAGTGGTATCTAGGGTGCACAAAGGTGCTGAGTACACTTCATCCTCTTCTCCTTCCTCCAACCAAAGTGGTAAGTCATGCTCTAAGGAAGGTTGGGCAGGAGGGTATAGGACTAGCTGCTTGGACATAGGACCATTTTTGATGGTCATATTTCCTGCACGACAACTTATGTAAGCATCTGCAGTGGCTAACCAAGGCCTTCCCAAAATAAGAGGATATCCAGTAAGCTTTGCCTTGGGTTGCAGAACCAAGAAATCTGCAGGGTATTCCCAAGAGTCGACAGAGACCAAGACATCCTCCACAATCCCTTCGGGAGTCACAGTGGAGCGATCTGCTAGTTGCAGAACTGTCGAAGTCTTCCTCAAGGAACCCTGAAGATTGAGTTTGAGCATGGTATCCCTGGTCATCACATTAATGGCAGCCCCCATATCAATCAAGGTGTGAGGTATGATGGTGCCATTGATGTGGACATCTACTACAGGACTCCCAGGATCTAGATACTTTGGGCAGATGACTTGTCCTAACATAAGGTCAAACAGTTGTCCTAAGACATTGATGGTTGAAGCATCTCTCTTTCGCCTGCCTGGGTGTTTAAAACACGTTTCCTTAACCAGTTTGTTGTATATTGGCACATCCTTGATGGCTTGGAGAAGTGGTATTTTCACACACAACTGCTTGAGCTCACCCAGAAGCTCATCCTCCTCTGGGTTGGGTTGGGTTGTGGTGGTTAGTCTCTCAGGAAAGGGTGGAATAGCCTTTGGTTCACTTTCCTGTTTATCTTCCTCATCCTCTGGGGGAGGAGGTTGGCGATCCGGAAGAGTCTTTCCAGATCGAAGATTGATCTCCTGGATCTCCACAGCATAAGTAGGGCATGATGTTTCCCCAGTGTATACCTGTTGGGCCTGTCTATTGTTGGGGTTCGAGTTCGGTTGAGCAGGTATTTGAGGTTGCCTCGGAGGAGCATGAGGTAAGGATTGAGGTTGAACTGGTGGTGGAGGAAAAATGGCAGGAGGAGTGTTGTATTGGGGCCTCCACCCCGACTGAGGTGCATTCCACTGAGGCTGTGGCTGGGCATGTGAATGATAAGAATGAGTAGTGGGTTGAGTAGGGTACTGAGGTGGATAAGACCATGGAGGAGGCATAGACCAGGAAGGATGAGCAGGGGGACCCCAGGAAGGCATAGGAGTCGATTGGTTGGGGCTGTAATAAGCTTGAGGTGCCCCTTGCATCCCCTGCTGGTAAGGTCTAGGTCCTTGTGGCCTCCTTTGGTTGAGGTAATAGAGAGGTTCAGTGGGAGCTTCTGTCCCTTGGTACATGGCTTTAAATCCAGGTAAGGTTGGACATTGGTTTGCGGGATGGTCCTCCTCACAAACGAAACACACTTCAACCGAATGCAATGGACATTCGTTCTTAGGGTGTCTCCTGGTACATCTAGGGTAGAAGATAGCCAAGGCTCTCTCAGCTTCTTCCTTCTTCTGCTAGATCCTGAATGTGTCCAGCTGCATGGCAATGGTCTGTCTCACCTCACTCTTAAGATCTTCCAATTGATTTGCAAACTCATGTTTGGAGAAAGGGACACCAGTTGAGAGGAGGTTTCCTCTACCTCGTTTCCGAGCTGCCCTGGAGTGGTTTCTAAACACAGTCTTGATGTCCTCATAAGGCAGTTGGTAAATATCCCCCCCATCTAACATGTGAAGGGTATCTAAGAGGTCTTCAGGGACTCCTCGGAGCAGGACCAACTTGAGGGATTCAGGGTCAAGTGTGCACCTGGACCGCTTATAGCTAAGTTGGAACCTCTCCTCATAATCCTCTAAGGACTCATCATTTCCCATGGTCATCCGAAAGATTTCTCCCTTGGTTTCCTTGGACCTATAGTAGTCCCGGTACTTGGTATTGAAAGCTTGCTGCATCTGAGCCCAAGTAGTGATACTATTCCCAGGTAAGTCCATGAACCAGCGTAATGCTGCATCCTTAAGAGTTGAAGGGAAGAGTTTCAGATTTGCTCATCTTCAGTATAGTCATAGGTTCTACAAAGGACAGCAAACTCAAACAGGAAGGTATCAGGATCTTCAGTAGTCAGCCCATGGAAGTGAGGTAAAGCAGAGGGGCTAATGTTCTTCATTTTCATCTCTCCATTGGTCTCTCGGATGGGGAAGGCACCTTCTATTCTCTCGTCTTCCCCTCTATTGTCAGCCATAGCTTCAGATGGGATGGTCTCTAATTCTTCTTCTGCTATAGGATATTCGTATATCTCAAGAGGTTCACCTATAGGTTCTTCTGGATCACTGTCACCGAAGAAGAGAGAAGGGTGACTCAGTGATGTGGTGGGGGTGTTGGGTAAGAATTTTCCTGTTTTATCTCGATTCCTATGAGGCATGAAATGGAAAGACTTTTTTGATTGCTTTTGTCTTTTTTCTTTGGTACCTGCAAAACTGAAACAGATTGATCTACAACTAACTATCTTACTGAAATAAAGATGCAAAATTAAATTGAAAGTAGGAAAGAACTAATCTACTTTGCTCAAATGAAATTGCAGGAATGGAAATGCTAGTCTACGCTTGCAGAATTGAAACACTAATCTACGCTTGCAGAAATGAAATGGCAGAATTGAAATGCTAATCTATGAAAGCAGGAAATGCTAATCTATGAAAGCAGGAAATGTCTATGCTACTTTTGCAGAATGGAAATGAAATAAACTACTTAGCAGAAGGCAAGAGTAAGAAAATAGAAGAAAAGCAACAATTACTAATACTCTGACGCTTCCCCGACAACGGCGCCAAAAAGATGGTGGGCTCCAGTATTGTAGCAATAATGCTACAACTCCTGGAGCTTCCTATCTCTAATTTTATCAACCCGGTAGTTCGTAACAAACTTGGAAGACGGTGCTGTATGCACAAGTACTAGCTCTTGTCGCAGCTGTCACTTGGTCAGTTGGCACAAGTCCACTAGGGCTCAAGCCAACTTCTATATGTTCTCAGAAGAAGCTTTCTAAATGATGAACGAAGACTATCTGAAAGGAAATTAACCTACTTTGCAAGAATGAACTGAAAGCCAACAAAACATGGAAACCCTAGTAAACCCTAATCTGACTAGCTTAGTCCTTACGATGCAACGATGGGAATGTAACTCCTAAAATGATGCCATTACTTCTAGTGATATGAGATGCATGAGATTAAACTACCTCCATTGAAAAGAACATTGTTTTTATATTTTTGCTTAAGTGGTTGGAGTTATTATGACTTGTTTCTTATTAGGTTTTGACTGTGCAGGGGTGGTTCGAAGGGAAAGAAAGCTTGGGAAAGGTCAGGAGGGCTAGGAGAGGTTCCAGGGGATCCAAAACATCATTCCACAGAAGTCCACAACGTTCAGGTGCTCGGCAACCAAGTTTGCAGGTTTCTACAGGATGTCTGCAGGGGATCCTACAGGAAGCTCGGGATTTCTACAGGAAGTCTACTAACTTCTACAGGATGTTCTGTGGTTGGAGTTTTGGGTGATGGAGGAGTGGAGGAGTTGTATGGGTGGATAGGTAGGATGGAAAGGGAGCTTATGATGGCTCAGGGACAGAGATATGAGATGAGGAAAGAGTGGGTACAGTTGGTTGGTGGATAGAAGGGTGGAAGCAATGAAAAGTCCAAAAAGATGGAGCTACGTGAACAGTAGAAGTGTTGGAAGGCAAACGAGCTGAACAGAGGTTGGGTAGGTGACTTGGGTGCGTTGAGAAGAAGAAGAAGATAACAGAGTGATGCAATGCAGTGTAAAGGAAACAAATCTGCACAAAACCGAGAATTCATCAACCTATCCTAACTGTGTTATTAAATCAACGAACAACAATGTAAACTTCAGAGAAAAATCGTGCATGGAGTTGGAATGAAGAAGTACTGCTCAAGATCAGAATGCATGGATGGATCTACAATTGAAATGACTGTGTTGCAGCTTGAATGAAAGTATAAGACTGCGTTTTTTGGTGGTTGGTATGGTCTACACTCCCAATCTCTAAACGGAGATGGCAGTGAGGGCACTGTCAACCTTTTCTTGGAGCTCTAATGAATGCTAATCCTCCTACTCTAATCTAAGCTATTGAAAGAACTTTAACCATAAACTAATCCTACTCAATCACATTAAAGAAATTAAATCAGCAGACTGTGTTTTTCAAATGCATGTCAAAGCAAAGAAATGAAGTGCTGAAAGGAAAGACAAATAACAATACAAGGGAAAGGAGGTCTATTGCTCTCAGGTTGGGCCCTAACCTGAGAGCTATAGCTCCCTTAAAAACTCAGAATTGAATCCAAAGCTGCCTGCCTTTATTGAATAATCATGAGTCTAACATCATGCCAAAACTGGATTACAAAAAGCAAAAACCAAGCTGTAGCTCGTGCTTAGAAATTGCAACAGTAGTTCAAAAGTTCAAAAAAGCTCCTATCAAAGGCTACGGCCTTAATATTTATACATGATGAGGATCCAGCTGGCTTCCTCAATACGTGGAGCTTGGCTGTCCAACTGAAAGTTAAACTGCTGTTCCTGTAGAATCCGTTGGCTGCCTTTAAGCTCGGTGGGGAGAGCTGTTGGAGCTCGGAGTTAGGGTGGAGATCACGAGGGAGGTCATTTAAGGCTGTAGACAACCTCCCTATAAACCTGCAATGCCACCTTTGTTGTCTCCTTGTCTCCTTCTGCGTGGTCTTTGCTCCCTTTAATGCCAAAAAACCTGAAATCATCATGTATTAGCCACATAGATATAATGCCTGCCCTTCTTCCTACAAATAACACGAATATACCAAGAAATGAATGCATAAGTGATAAAAGATGAAGGGTTGAGCAAGGTAAGTAGGCCAAATGAGCCCAAATTGTTACCAAAAATTGGGGCTCATCAAGTATCAAAAATATTCTGGCGCATATAATAAACCACGTGCTCATTGTCGGTGCCACTGTCTTGAACTAACACCATAGAAGTAGTGGTATTAGTTGCAGCCAAATACAGGTAGTAATCACGGCAGTAATCGGGGGGATGTGGTAAAGGAGTACTAATTAGGACGTTCTTTAAATCATGGAAGGATTCTTGGCAACTTCATCCCAAATCAAAGGGATCCCCTTCTTAAGTAAGTGAGTAAAACCCTTGGAAAGTTCAATGTAATTAGGGACAAATTGATGGAGAAAATTAGATTTTCCCTGCAAGCACTGCAATTGCAGTAGTGATGTAGGGGGGTAGATTAACTCTGGCCTCAACTTTCAAAGGATCAATCGTGATACCTTCACAAGACACTACAAAACCTAAGATTTGGCCCGATTCGATGAAAAAAACACACTTGTGTGGATTGAGATGAATATTGTAATGCTGACATCATAAAAATATGGCTCTTGAGTGATCTAGATGATCACAACGTTTAGTCGAATGAGTGGTAAGTCATCGAGCTATGGTTGAACAATGCGTCGAATGTCATGAAATGCATAAGACATTGCTCATTGGAAGGTAGCGCCAACATTATTCAAACCAAAAGGAATATTTTTGTAAGTGAAAGTACCCCAGGGACAGATAAAGGTCGTTTTATGCTGATCGGTGGGTGAAATGTTAATCTGGTTATAGCCAGAAAAACTGTCCATGAACGAAAAAATCTCACTCCTAATGCATTCATCGATGATTTGGTCGATAAAGGGAGTAGGATAATTTTCCTTAGGACACGTGCGACTGATATTGTGGTAATCAACATAAACATGTCTTGTGCCCTGATTTTTGGCAATAGAGATGATATTGGATACCCAATTTGTCAATGGAATAGGATAAATGAAACCTGCTTTCAAAAGATTCTCTACTTCTGCTTTGATAGCAGCATCCTTTTGAGGGTGCATAGGGCGAAGCCGTTGTGTAACAGGCTTAGCACTAGGATAAGTTGGAACCTCGTGCACCACTATGGTTGGATTGATACTAAGCATTTCCTCATATGACCATGCGAAAACGTCTCAGAATTCTTTAAAAAGTTGAGTATAAATCCTGATCTCATCTGGAGAATAGCAAACCCCAATATGAATGTTCTCAACAATTCACAATTTAATGGAAATGTCAAGAGGCATTATAGCAGTGATGTTTCCCATATTACCCTCCGACAAGACCTCATGTACCAGGATAGGTGTCTGAAGTGGAGGTGTAGGAAAATGAGAAACAAACGCTTCAAGACAAGACAACATCTCATCGAGGCTAAGGAGAAAAGAAGAATGATGATGCAAACCATTCCATGGAGCTTCATCCAAAGACATGACCTCCACGATACTCTCATCAGTGGCGAATGTCTTGTTCAAAGGATCTGAAGAATTCCAAGAACCCAGCCAGGGAGGGTTCATATTGAAGACAATATGACTTTCTAAAGCAACCATCAAAGCTAAGATAATTTCTTGATAATTTATTTCCAATGGACTTAAAGGCATAGCATCATCAAATGAGTCAATTTGATCATCAATAAGGATAATCCAAGGATCCGTAGCAAATGAGATCATATTGACCAAATAAAAATTCGAAGGTGGGAGAGAAAAGGTACCCATTAACGCAGAGTCTTTGAAGAGACCTGCTCCCACACTGTCATAAGGAATATCAGTATTTCCCATGTAAGGAATGTTACGATGAATGAACCAGAAGAAAAGAAAGTCATTTGATCAACCATGACAATTTTTCCCTCATGAGGAAAACAAAGTATGCAAAACAAAGAATACACCACATAAAACATGGCGTGAGTCCAACTTCTCTCGAGAAGAAGGTTGTAGTTATGATTGGAATCTACGACTTCTACTTATAATTCAATAGCATTTCCTTTTAATGTAATTGGAAAGTTCGTGAGAATACCATATGGTCGTGAACCTCTTCCATCAAAGGCTTCCAAGGTGTTAGGAAATTGGTTAAGAGGAGGATAGCCAGTGTCTTTCCAACATGAAACTGAGATGATGCAGGTAGAGGCACCTTCATCAATAACCGTTTGATGAATCGTCTTTCCTTGTATAAGGACCTGGATCAGAAATGAAATATGATGAGGGAGACGAGGCACGTGATTCTCTAGATAGAAAGTAATCAAACTCAAATAAGAAGGATCAATAGCATCTATAGTAGACAACAGTGACTTCCGTAGCATTGGACAGGATTGAAGAACCTCTAAGGCAGACATCGCCGAAGGTGCCTGAGCTAAATCCTCAACAATATTGTAATGTTGTGCAGCTCTAGCATTTGGATTAAAAGATGACTTCTGAAGAACACCTTTGGGAGGTGGCTAGATGACAAACTCATTATTAGGGAACTTGATATGGAGCAGACCAGAACTAGATGAAGTAGAAGTAGAAGGAGTATCAGTGGCTTCTTTCTCCATCATCTACTTAGATGTGGCTTGATAGTCTTTAGTTCGAGTAGCAATCAAGATAGGTGATGAACCTTGCATCATGAACACTTGGGAACCTGAGGAAGCAGAAGACTGAGGTTGGTCTACCAACTGGGTTTGTTCTGATGGAAAGGGTTCTTTTAAGACAGTTAGAGTCCCTTTCAGCAAGCAACTAACTTTAGATCATCGAGGACAATCCTTAGTGTAATAATTCTCTTCACATATGAGGCAAGGATATTTCGGCTTTCTTTGAGAAGCACCATCATCAAAAGATTTAGGAGGGTCTTGTTTTGAGGCATCATCTTTAGCCTTACCTTTTCCCTTTTTTTTACCTTTAGAGGTCTTATCTGTTGCGGTAGACTAGAAAACATGAACCTCAGATGTTTTACCAGGAATGGATGAATTCTTGGAGGGATGATTGAAACCAGTGTTCGAGACAGAATTCTGCTTCGAAGAAGCTTTCGCGGGAGTCTAAGACATGGAACCAATCACACCGTCAAAAAGTGATGTATCCAGGGACTTCGATCCTGTCAGATCCAATGATGGTCTCGAAGCATCAGGTAACATCTCACAGTGTGCCATATTTCGAATAGACCAAGTCTAAATATTGGGGATGAGTGATAGCTTGCTCTTAAGTAACACATCCACCCATGGTTATGTACTTAGCAATTTTTCTGATGAATTATTTTGCGAACCATTCCGTCAAAAACTCATTAGTAATCTCAAACTTGATGAGGCAATGCCAACGTCTCCATTCATGGATATGATCGAAAATGTGGGTTGTGGTGTCTTTCTTAAGGGACGTAAGCAAATGAGTGCCAATTTCATAGCAAACTGGCAGTTGGAAATGAGTGAGGAAACCCATAGCAAGAGAGTTGAAGTCACCGTAGGTACCTCGAGGCATTTCGATGTATAATTTAGCAGCATCACCTGTGAGAGTTCTTTGAAAGAGTCAAAGACGGATAGAATCATCGACATACGAATTGGAGGAGCACCAAAGGTGATATGTCATCACATGGGCTTGTGGATCCTCCTTCGCTTTTCCCTCGAATTTAGGGAAATCACTTGGAATTTTCGTTGTAACTGGAGGTTAGTAAGGAGAATGAAGAATGGGATCATTCATGAGCCTTGAGACATCAAGTAGCTCCAACGTAGCCAAGAAATGCAATTTCATGTTAAACAACATATAGGGCCTTTGAGGAGACCCAAACTGCGGATTCCATCCTTGTTGGTAAGGATTTTTCCCCCACAGTGGAGGATTTTGTCCATACGGAATCTGGTTTTGTCCCCACTGAGGGTTACCTTGCCCATAAGGAGGATTCGATCCAGGGTAGGCTTGATACTACCCTGCTATAGGTCGTTGATGAGCATTATATGCGACATACAGGTTATAAGGCTGTTGAACTTGTTGACCCCGGATGTAAGGAGATTGACCCTGGTGATGTAGGGGTTGACCTTGAACTTGCAAAGGCTAACATTGTTGATACGCATATAAATCTTATTTCTGCCAAGGCTGACCATGTTGCTGCAAAGGCTGACTTTGCTGCTATAAAGGTTGACCTTTTTGTTACAAAGGTTGGCCTTGTGAGGACAAAGGTTGGGAGGACTGTTACACAAACTGTGTCTGAGACTGCAAAGGTTGTTGCGACTATGGAAAAGGTTGCCCCTACTACTGTAGCAGTTGTCCTTTTGGCTACAATACTTGCCCTTACTGCTGCAAAGATTTCCCTTATTGCTGCAAAGGTTGCCCTTGCTGCTGCAAAGGTTGTCCTTGTTGCTGCAAGGGTAGCTGGACAGTTCCTGGGGTTATACCTTGAGGGTATTGATAGTTCCCAAATTGGATCTGGCCATATCCACCAGGAATAATGGATTGACCAGGCTGAACATAAGGTCCAGCTTGAGGAATGTAAGGTAGATTAACCAAGGCTTGCGAACCATATGGGACATAAGCCTATTGGAATGGGACCTAAGCCATATATGGTTGCTAGTATTGGATGTTACCTAACCCAGATGGACTAGCAAGGTTAGGAATAGCACCATAAAAAGTTTGATTCATTCCAACCATGTGAGTTTGTAATCCACTCACATTGGTTTCGCCTGACATGAGAGGAATATTCGGATCTTTCCCCCCAGGCGGTGGCACAGTCTATCCACTCATCAAAGGGCTAGAAGAACTTACCGAGACCTGACCTGAGACAGTTGGTTGAACCGGAAGGGTCGGTTGAACCGAAAGGGTCAGTTGAAACGATGAAACAGGTTGAGATAGAATGGTAGGTTGAATTGAAACTGAAGTGATTGCAGTTTGTACAATTGGTCGAGAGGTCATGTTCGGAATGAACAGACCTAATGTAGGCATAGCATTGGAAGACCAGATGGGGTTCTGATACAGTGATGAGGCACTAGGAGTGCCCAAAACTAACTAAAATAAAGTGGTATATCCATGTGGCAACATGGGTCCACTAGTCTCAGAATAGGAGAGAGACAAGACTCTTCCTATATAAGGAAAGCCTTCTGGAGGGAACTCATATCCCTGCTCATCATCTACATGAGGAGTATGGGTAGCAGAAAATTTTGAATGACCCAGAGAGGAGACTGGAAACTTGCCTTCTGACTCCAAAGATGGAAACAATTGGTGATGAGGAACCTAAGATGTAAGAGGAGATAACTCCAAAGGAATACTAGGTCGATCGTACAGACTATAAGGACGCTGAGGAGATATCACAACAAGATCGAACAATGGGATTGGTGGATAGACAACCAACCCTTGCGGACTTTCAGGAGTCTGCAGACTCTCGAGGGTCTGAATAGGATTATCAGAGGAATCTGGATCAAATTCTTGAGGTGACCAAGAATCTGATGGAGGAAGACGAGAAGACAAAGGCTGGATACTCAGGACAATTCCAAGTTCAATACCTTGATCCTCAAGCGACAAAGGAAGTTTCGGATGAACTCCTTGGGAGGACCATTTAGTATCAGACAGCAAAGGGGAACTATGAGATGGACTCAATAGTTCAGTCATGATGGCTTCCCCTAAATGGCAAGAAAGAAAAGGAAAGATTTTTTTAGGGCTTTAACACTCTTGACATTAAAAGGAAATTACTCAGTTTGGTCTAAGAAGAAACTTCTTGGGATCGACATGTTTATCGTGGGCAGTTATATTTTAAAAACAAAAACATTGGCTTTTCATCTTTTAAGAGTCAAGAAAAGGGCGAAAAGGTGGCTCTAGTCACTTCCAATAGTTTTGCAAGCTTGAAAGGACAAGTTTCTCAATGATCTTTTCAAATTTAAAGAATAAAAAAAGATCAAATGACTGCTCAAGTGAATCTAGGTGAAAGGAGTACCAAGTAACCGTGAACTACAATATACACCTCAGCAAATAAATTTACCAAGGGCTTGACATACGTGCAGGAAATCTCCCCGAATGTTGTGTTCATTGTATCACGTTTACATGGTGGCAGACACGGCTTCCTATGGATAAAGGTTTGCAACCTATGGGGGTCTCCATTTATATACGCGATGGTACGTGGAGCACAAGTCTGTGCTAGTGTTGTCTAATGCAGAAGCAAATGATAGATGCTAATTTTTTAAGACATCAGAACACGTCTCTAAGCTAGACCACTAGATATGATCGTTAGTGTTTCAAATGATCCTTAGGTCTGATCTTGTAATTATGTCTCAATTTCAAGGCATTAATGATGTTACCTATTCCTAAAATGCAAACTAGATGATGAAATGAAATCCTTTAATTCGATGAAAGTTATCTATGTAGGGAAGGAGATCACTCAAATCATGCATCAAACCAAATGCAAAAATCCATCCATGAAAATCTTCAAACGCTAAATGAAATATACGAAACCTAATATTTCATATGATAAGCAAATGCAATGCCAAAACAAAGCTTAAAGAAAAATTTCCTTAAGATATAACAATGATTTTTTCTCTTTTCCAAAATGAAACTAATGTAATCTAGTGCAAAGTAAAAGAGATGCATGCAAGCCAACAAATATGAAAATCTATTTCACATCAATGATTTGAATGCAACTCAAAATTCTTCGAAAACTATGAAAAGAATAGCAGCTCCACTTTTACTTCGAAACATGAAAAACTTCAAAGAAAACACTTCCTTTTTATTCCAATGAGACAATCAATTTGTAATCTATTGTTCGCCAAATTAAGCTTAAGTGACTTTCACAATTTCCACTAATTAAAACAACTTAAGGCACAATAACCAAAAAGTGATCTGCAAAGTATGTCTGAACACACAAAGACTCTTTAACACAGGCAATTGATCTCTGATTTCTGATGGGAAGACCAACAAGTGGACGAAGGTTGACCTAGAAGACCTAGAACCTTAAAAGGCTAATCAAACTTCAAGCACACTCAAGCCAAGTTAAAATACAATTGCAATCAGACAATGAGAGAGTCAATGAAGAACGCACTGGTAAATCACAGGGAGAAGGAAAATAAAACTGAAAATAAGAGAGAAAACCCTAAATTTATTAATTTTTTGCAATCATCACCACTGTCAGGAGTAAAGTAGTGATCATCACTACTGTAACTAGAAAATCCACGATATCATCACAACTATCAGGGTCAAATCCGCGATGGTCGAGGAAAACAAAAAAGAAATCCAAAATCTTCAAAAACAGCTCAAGTTAACAATCTTTAGGCATCTACTAGACAGTGACATTGACTACAAACAAATAATGAAGTCCAAAAATCAATGGTTGATCAAACTCATTAAAAGACAAGGTGAAGGAAGGGAAGGAAAGGGTCATATGCTTCCTAGTAGAATCACCATTATGTTGACAAGGTTAATCCTCTCTGTGAACAAAGACGATCCCTGTAGCCCAATGAGTGGGAATAGCAACTGAAGAGACAATCAACTAGACATCTTCCTATATTATAATTGAAAAGTAGAACAAGAGAGATGGCCTACCTTGCTCTGATGTTATTCTGATTTCCTTTATTGAGATCCTCAAACCGCTTGTGTCACCGACTTTTTCCTACTTCTTTCAGCACTTATGTACCTGCACAAGTGATCAAGAAACAACAAATAATGCCAAAACCAATAGCAAATCCAATAATAATCTACTTAGCTGATCAAGGAATGCCAAGGAAATACATACATGAACATATATATTTTGGGAAGATGAACCATCAGTTGTATTATTATTTAAAGAATAAAGGGAAGCTTATAACCATAGCCTTGATGTTGAAAGGCTCTCCTTGAGTGGTAATCCAAGTCAAAGCCAAGAAACTCTCCAAACACTCCTTCTCCAAGTCTAATGAATATCCTCTAAGCACAAGCTCAGCATAGGGGTACAAATGGACATAGATCAACCATTTGGGAATGGGAGAGGAGGAATTTATAGGCTGGGAGAGGGAATTAGGACTCCTCCAAATATAGGATTATGCCCACATCTCAAGGTGGTAGCTCATATGGATGAGACCAAGAGGTCAAATTAAGAGGATTCAACCTCATCTATGTGAAACCACCTCCAGCTCATCGCTCTGGAAGCTTCTAGATCACAAAGCTTCTCATCCTCTTTGGGAAAACTTCCTTTTTGAGACCATCGCGGGTATGAAAGGGAACAAACTGATGCCATCACTGGCTTAATATGGTGCAACAGGTGATCATCGCGGTTTTGAGCTTCATAAGAGCGATGACCCTCATTTTAGGGTTTCAAGAGCGATTTCTTGAGGGAAAGCTCCAGATATTTTCCAAGTAAATTTAAAGGAGGGATCTGAGTTGTATACATGGATGAGTATAATGTATAATGATCATGTTTTGGGCACTTCACGGTATGTCACAGGGAAGTGTGTAAGGTGTTACAAAATACTATGTAACACTCCTGATTGGCTAGGACCTTTGCCACATCATCCCAATCCTATCATGTCATCAAGTCAACCCTGAACTTTGACTGGCTCTAATTTTTGCATACAAGCTTGGACTTGAGTGTCGTCTACACCGTTGGATTTAGAATGATGAGCTCTTCAGTCTGAAGCTAAACTTATAAAAAATCTGACAATTTCAAATTTTGAGATCCTGATCACTACCCTTAACAAAATACTCGTTTCTATCTTCCGATAACATGCCTTTCTCCCCATGTTTGCTTGGCTGGATGGAATGTATATCGATGTGAACTTGATCGAATCCCAAGCTTCTACCAAATATACTTAAAGGTATCTCAAGGTAGAGGTTTGGTGAAGATGTCAAATATTTGTTCCTTTGTCCCAATGTACTCTTCCTTGATATTTTTCTCTGCAACCCGTTACTGAAGAAAATGATATTTAATATGAATGTGTTTTATTTAATTCATTACAGGATTCTTAGAGAGATTTATAGCATTATTGTCCCAGAACAGTGGAATCATCTCATCAAACTTTACTTGGAGATCCTGTAGGGTTTACTTGATGCAGAGAATTTAAGCACAACATGTTGTTGTTGCAATAGATTTTGCTTCTACTATGGACAAGGAGACTGAATATGGATTCTTGATTAGCCATAAAACAAAACAATCACCCAAATAAAAGGATGCTCCACTGGTGGTTTTGTAATCATCAATACTTCCTTCCCAGTCTACATTTATAAAAGTTGTAAAGGTCGATTTATTTCTCTTCAGATTTCATAGTCCAAAGTCCATTGTTCCCTGCTATAGCGGCTGCAACACCCTCCAAAATTTTGGCCTACATCCAATTTCAGAGCCTTCCTTGGTTTTTTTCTTGATGTTTTCAAACACTCGAGCTCATCCCATGAGCTCTTATCGAGTCTTGATGCCCTCTTTGCTTGATCATTCAACAGTCATCTTTTAGCATGTTGGTTGCATTGTCATGCTTGTAGTCATGTTCTGGCTATGTTGAATGTTTGTCTTCATGTGTACAAGTTGTATTCACTATGTAAGCATCTGTCGCACTCACACACTAAGTTGTAGGCAATTTCGCATAAGTGGCATTGCAGTCATTCAACGATCCATCTCAAGTGTCGCACTTTTCGCTCGCACTAGTTGGTCAATCACACTGAGCATGTTGTCTTGTTGGCTCGAGGTGTCTTGCAGTCAACTCATGTTGAGTGTGTGTTCACAAGGTCATGTATACACAAGTTCACTTTCTCACACATTTACTCATTTTGTCGAAAAATCTGTCGAAGGACCACACTCCATCAGTCGAACCTCCGCTGAACTACACTACGCAATCTTGGCCCTCAGTGACCAAGTAATGCTACCCAGAATTGTGCAGAGGTTGAGGTTGCCTCCTAGGTATTCTACACTGTGCAATATTGGAATCAACCTGGCTGACTGTCACCCAGAATGGCACAAAAGCTGCCCAAGAATCCATATCAATCTTTGTTTCCCACAAGCCAATCCATCAAGCCTCCCGCTGATCAACCGGAGAGTTTGACCGGGCAATGAACCCGAGCTTCCCTCCTCCAAAAAATTGTGCAGAAGCTGTAATCATGCCTACCTCCACTGACTAGAGAAATTGCACAGAGAAAAGGGACAGGCACCTACTACCTGTCATTACACTATCTCTAAAAGTTGTGCAATTCTGTCAGTCAGTCCCCTTGCTAGACGGCTTGTTGCTCCTCCTGAAAATTGTGCAGTTTTCTTGGATTGTCCACCAACTTCTCAACCCGCTCAACCTGGAAACTATGAAGACATGCCCTACATTCCTACCTCCCAGTTCTGCGCAATTTTGGCCACCAAGCTCTCGCAATATGCTTTGAGCCTCCCTTGAGAATCTGTGCAGTTTTCATTGCCAGTGTCCTATACTGCCTGCATTGCCTTCCCTGAAAAATTGCACAGTTTTGCCTCCCATCTGAGCCAAATCCCACATAATTTCATTGTTGTTCCAGACTTCTCATCCCATCCTCCTAGTGAACTTTTTGCAACTTTTCTTGACAGTTCACTAGAGCCCGCATCCCGGCCTGAAATGTGCTCTGCACAGTTTCAAAGCCTTGTCCTCTCTCACTATCACCTACACCCAAAAATGAAAGACGATAAATGATGGTAGACTAGGGGATTTCTGGATTTGATGTAGTCTCGTCATGAGTGATTGCAGATACAGGTACTTGGATGAGACATGGTGCGACGATGAATGGTATGAACAAGGAGCGCATGCTAGGAGACTTGTCCACAAATGGATGAACACATGAAGCATGGAAAATACTAGCAAAGGGGATACATGCACATGCAACATCAAGCAAACACCAAGACCATCAAAGACTCTGCACACCTTTCCATGTAGAAGTGAAGCTATGTTACACCAAGAGCACACTCATCATTCAGCATCACTGCATCTCAACATGGACACCACCATCATCATGAAAATACCAGCACTGTCATGTCGAGTCATGTCATGAGTCATCTCAACCACATCACTATTGTGGGCCATACTGTTGTAATCAATGTAATGTAAAGTGGAATTCCATGAGACCCACATATGAAGTTGAAGAGTCATGTCAGTTGAAGAGTCATGTAAGTCAAATAGTCACAAGGGAAGTCGAAGAGTCACAAGGGCCTAATTCACCCTTGACTATATATACCCCTCATTTGTACATGAAAAATACTTTTCACCTTGGCTCCTCCCACATAGCCTTGAGAGTTTGTAGTATTTTCTTTGAAGAGCGAGCAGTGGCTCCAATGCCCCGCTATTGGGGTTAGTGATGTAATGGTGTACGGATGTGTCTTGGAACTTTCACTTAATTTAGAAGCCTGTTAACTGGCCAGCACATTTTCACACATGTATTATATTTGTTTGTAAGATTATTCTTTGGATGCTTGTAATGCATGTTACTTTATCCTATATTAATACAGTTGAACTATTTCAATTGTTTTAGTACATATGTTGTTGGAAATGTGTTGTATTATTTTTTAACATTGCCTCGCTCATGTGGACTATTCCGTCAGACACTTGATAGATTCATTCTTGTAAAGTTGTTATAATGACCATCGCACTCGTGTGAACTACTCTGTCAAAAGCTATGGATGTCCTATTGTGTTATGTGTCTCTAATAGAGTTGCGACTATCCCCTTTCGACTTGATACTCATTCTCACCCTCTCCCTCTACAGTGAAAGAACCTTGACACAAGTGACACTAAGCACTCACCAGGGACGCGAACCTTGTTGTTCGAAGACTAAGTAAACCACTCTCATGTGCTGACAAGCAAGAGCTAAGGCATATCTTTAAGACAATGGAAATTGGCCCATCATACAAGATGGGACTCCTACACCAAATGGTGTGAGGTCTAGTTGGGACTTCATATCGGGAGATCCCCTAAATTTTGGTGGGTCCAACACCGTCATCACTTATGGCGCTAGAAGGAGGTCCAAATGATAAGTTGAGCTGGTTGCATTTGGTTTGAATATCTTACCAAATGGATCATACACAATTATTTCTCCTGGGGTGTTTCTCTCATTTCTCCCTTAATCGACTATCAATCCTTGATGAGTTTCTCGATCACTTATCCTTGTTAAAGTTTGGCAGTGAGGACAGAACGTCTGTAACCAAATACATTTTTTATTTTCTTCATTTCTGCGAATCTCATGAAATCGATAGTGAAGAGCTTGTTTGCGTACTTTTCTTCCTCACCCTTGAATGTCATGCTAATTGGTGGTGTCATACCTTACCACCTGCTTCTGTTCATTCCCTTCTCACTCTCCTCAAGGAGCTCCACCAAGCCTTCGATAAGTGTAACCACCAAGATGTCTATGAAATAATCTATCATTTGAGAATAAAGCCCGACTAATCAGTTGAGGACTTTTCTACCCGCTTCCTTCACCTCTGTCACGAAATTCCTGAACGGTTTGTGGACCTTGAGTTCATGAGCCAAGATTTTAAACACTTGGTTCATGTTTCCTAACACAATGAACCTCCTGATTTCCCTTCTCCCTCGACTCTTGCGGACCATGAGGCCCTCAGTTTGCAAAGAAGGAGCCCAACACCTCATTTTTTCCTTGTCCTCCTCCCTTTCCAGTCTCAAAGCAAGTGCCCCCTCATAGTGGTCGCAAAGCTAAGAAATTTGCGCAGCGGGGTACCCCCTCGTAATGATCACAAAGCTGAGAAATATGTGGTGCATGTTCCCAACTCATCTTCTCAGTTGTCTCCCCCTCCAATGGAGGAAATTATAGAATGGCTCAGAAAGCCTATGGTGAAGACTTCCTCCATTCCACAAGAGGACATCACCATTCATAACCTAAGTCTCGATTCTGATCTGCATCTCTTCCCTCCTTCATCATCTACAAGCCATGACTCCTTGTGCCATGACTCGCTTGATCAATCTACTTCACAAGTTGGTTATGTGCATTATCTTGATTCTAAAGCTGCTAGCTCAAATTGTGGTCATGTGCAAGGCAGTCTCATTACACAGGTAGAGGAGTAGGAAGGTGAAGACACAATCAATTCCTCTTCTATGTTTCAAAATGGTTCACATCAAGACAATGAGCTTCCATTCTTGATCGATTCTCAATCCGCTAATCTTGGTGAAACATCATGCACAATTAATTCTTTAGATCAACCTCCAGTCCTGGGTTTTCATTACTCCCATGCTTCTGTATGTGGTGATGAATGACTGAACACATCATGTGATTTGTTGTTCTCTCATGTATGCTCTAACTCAGATCTAGAATGTGCACTAGTCAAAGCAGACATCCATATCGAAACTTCCTTTTCGCCCCACATTCCCGTGTGTCCTACCATCCACAGCGCATCGACATGCGTCAGAGATACTCTGCATTCTCTTGTTTCTTCATCCGATGAGTTATCTCCTCGATCGACACAAGGTAATGAGGTTTTCCATGATGAAAACAGTCTCAACGCACTGGACTCTTCCCACTCGTAATCATCTTGTATGTTGCATGAAGACAATTTGTCAAGGAAACTTGTTGAAGCTAAAAATTTTGATGAATCCTCTGACAGAGATGGCTGCCATCCTGAGAGAAGTTTTGAAATTAGCAACAACAGCCATCCTCAAGCCATGCATGATCTGGTTCACATCTCAAAATTCTATTTTTCAATTCTAGAAAGTTTCAGGACGTGTCAGGTAGTCGAGGCACTTCAACATCCATTGATGGTTATGTTAGGACCTCATGATTCTGATATGCCCCTCGAACCAAATCAAATCTAGTTTCTCATGCACAATCCATCTATCTGCATGGTTGCACTCGACATGGATCCCTATGTAAAAAAAAATTACTATTCTAGGTGTGATATTTCAAAATTTCAAATTTTCACTAATGACCAAATCCATGAGTCTGTTACAGCATGTCCATCTTCATGCACTTTTCTTACATCCAATTCGGGTTGGGAGTGTCTGTCTCTCATGCAATCATGGAACTGTGAAGTTGATAATCTCAAAGACTATCTTTGTCCGGAATCATACTTATCATATGTTCTCTCTCGTGATCATCTCCTTGGTCTTCTTGCGAATCTTGCACATCAAATCTTCCCACTCATCACACCAGCAATATCCTTGTGTGATGACGAGCGCACAAGCTATCACGTGAATCAAGTTCCTCTCATTTCACCACACCCCAACTAGCTTCACACATTCACAGACTAACATCATTTCTACATTTCTATGATGACCATGATGCCTATGCAATTTTTCACTAGTTACAGGTGGGTGTTTTGTCATATCTAGCACACAGCGAACTTGGTTCCATCATTCAAAGAGTTCACAAGATTGTTCAAAAATTTTATTTTTTCATGTCAAACTAGGAATCTGGCATCTCAACGAACTGGTCTAATATTTCTTCTATCTTGGGTAAATGTCATGCATTTTATCATTTTCCCAATAGTACATCCAAAGGCAGTCTCTTCACACACTATGATCTTCACCATGACATCTTTCTCCTTAGACTTTTGTCAAGAAGGTGAGGCACTTCAACCTACGCTGATGGCTATGGTAGGTCCTCACTGTATTTACATGACTGACAAGAATGATCAGATCTATATATCCATACTAGATTCCCATCGTGATCCCCTCTCTCAAATCAGGAATCCATCTTCTCAACGATCACAAGTCTTTCAAAACATCCATCACGAAAATTATGATCCAATTGTTGAATGGCTAGAACAATCTTACTTGGTGAGTTGTGTTGCTGGTAACAAGCTTTAGTCCTTCCTCACACTCGCTAAGAAACTTGGTGCAGATGAACACACACTCACAAGAGGCTTCCAAGGTTTGTTGAAAAATGGTAGTCATCGAAGAGGTAAGCATGTTCATTGGGTGGTTGTGACACATTTTTCTACCCATAGGAAATACCTTCTCTCTCGTGTGCAAAATTGTCAAGTCTTGTTATTTTTTGTTGCACACTATTTTTTATATGTTATAATCGCTTGCACCTTTGTGGTTATAGGTTGGGTATGCCTACAGTGGCTTCATTGGAAATTTCATTTCATGTAACCCCGACTGTTTAGTGTAGGAGTAGGAGTAGTGTTTTCTTTCTTTATTTTCTTTGCTTTCCAATTTGCATGTTTGTTTACTTACTGACTTGGTTTGGTTTGTTTTCTTTCTCGCTTTGCTTTCCTATTGTCTTTTCACTTTACTTTACTATTTTTTCTTCGCTTTGTTTTGTTTGCTTAATATCATGCTATTTTTTGTTTTTCCAATAAGTGTTTCCCTTTACTGAGTTTTGGCTTTTGAATGAGTATATGGCTAAGATCCAAAGAGTCTTGTGACACTACAGCACTTGGCCAATCCTATGTATGTCTTCTCTATGCTTGGTTATAACCTTCAACCGATGAAGTCTTGAGGGAAAATATGACCTGTTTGTAAGGGGAGCTCTATTGCAACCATGAACCTGTGTCCACACTGGGAAACCCCATGCTTGTACTTAGTGTTATGCTTTGTGTGTTCAGGCTCATCCGACTAGTAGAAATAGAGAAAGGCGAAATTTAAACGAGCAAACCTAAATCAGAGGTCTTACATGCTTCTCTGAAGGAGAAACCTCTTCTTCTCTCAATAAGTCGGGATCCCTCTTCCACCCCAAAATAAATAAGTTCCTATGCACAATCCTCTTTTAAAAAAAATACAAAGGTGAAAGAAGAGAAATGCTTCCTGCGCTGAGAGGTGAAGCGTGCAACTCCACTTGGGTACTGACCAAGCTTGCTGGCAGTGGAGCAATGCATGTGTTCCTGCGTGACTCTGTCGTGGTGCTGACTAGGCTCGCTAGCAGTGAAGCAATGTATGTGTTCCTACGTGACTCCACTTGGGTACTGTCTAGGCTTGCTGGCAGTGGAGCAACACCAGAGATGAAAACTTATACACTGAAAATTTTTAAACTCGCAAGCCAAACTACCCTTCCCGATTTTGAAACACTGGGATCATGTTGAAACTTGTAGTTGTGTTTAACAAAGTTGGAAAAAGATGAACCATGTCTATCCATGGGGTAAGTGGGGAAGCTGAAGTAACCTGCATAGCTATGCAATATTCCCTGATAGACCAAGGCCCAGTGTTGTCAATGGACAGAAACAGAGAAGTTGGTATTCAACCACTGTGTCGCCAAGTGTTGTAGCAGTTGCAAAACCCTCCAAAATTTTGGCCTGCATCCAATTTCAGAGCCTTCCTTGGTTTTTTCCTTGATGTTTGCAAACACTCAGGCTCATCCCATGAGCTCAGGTCGAGTCTTGACACCCTCTTTGCTTGATCGTTCACCAGTCGTCTTTTTAGCATGCTGGTTGCAATGTCATGCTTGCAGTCATGTTCTGGTTATGTTGAAGTTTTGTCTTTATGTGTACAAGTTGTATTCACTACATAAGCATCTGTTTCACTCACACTCGAAGTTGTATGCAATGTCACACAAGTGTCGTCATGGTCGTTCAACGATCCATCTAGAGTGTCGCACTTGTCACTCACACCAGTTGGTTAGTCACACATGAGCATGTTATCTTGTTGGCTTGAGGTGTCTTGTCGTCAAGTCATGTTGAGTGTCTGTTCACAACGTCATGTATACACAAGTTCACTTTCTTACACACATAGTCATTTTGCGGAAAACTCTGTCGAAGGACCACCCTCCATCAGTCGGACCTCCGTTGAACTACACTGCGCAATCTCATCCCTTAGTGACCAAGTAATGCTACCGAGAATTGTGCAGAGGTTGAGGCTGCCTCCCAGGTAGTTTGCACTATGCAATCCTAGAATCGACCTGGCTGACTGTCACCTAGAACAGCACAGAAGTTGCCCAAGAATCCATCTCAATCTTCATTTCCCACAAGCTAATCCATCAAGCCTCCTGTTGGTCAACCAGACAGTTTGACTGGGCAGTGGACCTAGGATTCACTCCTCCAAAAAATTATGCAAAAGCTATCAGCATGCCTGACTCCACTGACTAGATAAATTGCACAGACAAAAGGGATAGGCACTCGCTTCCTGTCATTACACTATCTCTAGAAATTGTGCATTTCTGTCAATCAATCCCCTTGCTAGCCGACCTGTTGCTCCTCTTGAAAATTGTGCAGTTTTCTTGGACTATCCACCATCTTCTCAATACCCACTCAACCCCAAAACTGTGCAGACATGTCCTGTATGCCTACCTCCCATTTCTATGTAGTTTTTGCTAGCAAGCTCCTGCAGCCCGCTCCCAACCTCCCCTAAGAATCTACGCAGTTTTCACTGCCAGTGTCCTGTGCTGCCCACACTACCTTCCCTTAAAAAATTGCACAATTCTACCTCCTGGCTGAGCCAGATCCCACAGAATGTCATTTTTGTTCTGGGCTGCTCATCCTAGCCTCCCAGTGATCTCTGCACAATTTTTCTTAACAATGCCCCAAAGCCCGCATCCCGGCCTGAAATGTGCTCTGCGCAGTTTCAAAGCCTTGTCCTCTCTCCTGATGACCTGCACCTTAAAACAAAAGATGATGCATCATGGTAGACTAGGATATTTTTGTATTTGATGTCATCTCGTCATGAGTGAATATAGATGAAGGTACATGGATGAGAAATGGCACAACAACGAATGGGAAGAATAATGAGCGCATGCTACAAGACTTGTTCGTGAATGGATGAACACATGAAGCATGTCAAATCCAAAAAAATGGATACATGCACGTGCAACATCAAGTGAACACCAAGACCATCGAATACTTCGTACACCTTTCCATGCATAGGTGAAGCTATGTTACACCAAGAGCACACTCATCATTCACTAGCACTACATCTCGACATGGACACCACCATCATCATGAATATACCAGCATTGTCATATCGATTCATGTCATGATTCATCTCGACCACATCACTACTGTGGGCCATACTGTTGTAATCAATGTAATGTAACGTGGAAGTCCAAGAGACCTAGATACGAAGTTGAAGAGTCATGTCAGTTGAAGATTCATGTAATTCAAACAATCACAAGGGAAGCCGAAGAGTCACAAGGGTCTAGTTCACCCTTGACTATATATACCCCTCATTTGTACATGAAAAATATTTTTCACCTTGGCTCCTCCCACATAGCCTTGAGAGTCTGTAGTATTTTCTTTGAGGAGAGAGCAGTGGCTCTAACACCCCGCTATCAGGGTTAGTGATGTAATGGTGTACATATGTGCCTTGGAAATTTCACTTAACTCAAAATCCTGTTAACAAGACAACACATTTTCACACATGTATTGTATTCGTTTGTAAGACTATTCCTTGGATGCTTGCAATGCATGTTGCTTTGACCTGTATTAAGATAGTTGAACTATTTCAGTTGTTTTAGTAAATGTTTTTTTGGAAATGTGTTGTATCAATTGTTAATGTTGTCTCGCCCGTGTGGACTATTCCACTGAACACTCGAAAGATTCATTCTCGTAAACTTGTTATAACTACCTTCGCACTCGTGTGGACTATTCCGATGGGTGTTGTATGTGCTATCTGTTCACCTTGTATTTGTGACAACCGCATCCATGTGGACTACTCCGCTGGAATTTATGCATGCCCTATTATTGTGTGTGTCTCTAATAGAGTTGGGACTATCCCCTTTCGACTTGAGACTCACTCTCAGCCTCTCCCTCTGCATTGAAAGAACCTTGACACAAGCAACACTAAGCACTCACTAGGCACGCGAACCTCGTTGTCTGAAGACTAAGTAAACCGCTCTCTTGTGATGAAAAGCAAGAGCTAAGGCATATATTTAAGATAATGGCAACCAGGCCATCGTACTAGATGGGACTCCTACACCAAACAGTGTGATATCTAGTTGATACTTCATATAGGGGAGATCCCCTGAATGTTGGCGAGTCTATGACCATCAACATTTGCTTAAGATATTTGAAGATCCTTTTTACTACAACAACATGGGATTATTTTGGTGCTTCTTAGAAATGTGCCACATGTCCAAATTATTGCATCATATCAGGTCTTGAAGTTGTCACATACAATAGGTTTCGAATCATTGATCTATAGTACAATCTTTGATCTACTTCCTTGGATATATCGTCCTTTCTTAACTTACAACCAGTCACCATGGGAATGCTCACTGGTTTAAAATCTTCCATTTGGAACCTCTTCAACATTTCTTTGATGTACTTAGTTTGAGAGATGAATATGCCATCATCTTCCTAAGATATCTAGAGTCCCAAGAAGAAAGTCAACTCACCAAGTAAATACATATCAAATTCACTATGCATAGCCTATACAAACTTCTTACTTAGTCTATCATCATTTCTTCCAAACACAAAATCATCCACATACACTTCAATATGATTCAAGTTCTTGTTCAACTTTTATATATAAGTTGTTATCGACACTTCCCTTTTTGAATCCTTGTTTTTGCAAGTACCTGTCCTGACAGGAATACCATGCTGTAGGTGCCTGCTTGAGACTATACAAATATTTCTTCAACCTGTAGAAGTAATATTTCTTGTTGGTAAGTAGAAATCCTTCAGGCTACTCTATGTAGACTTCTTCTTCTAATTATCCATTGAAAAGGATGATTAGATGCTGATCCAGATTTAAATAGGAACGCAACAAATTACAGAGATAACCATATACACAAAGATGCAGCGGAAATAATACTTCATTTCATTAATGGAAAATACTGAAATATGCTTACAACCAGAAATGGAAATAGACCAGCTAGGGCGATGGTAGCTTATCCCTGAGAAGAGATGTGATGGCTACATGCCTCTGAACTGTGTTACAATGAGCCTCGAAGGCCTATTTATTGTTGAGAAACAATGGAAAAACCCTTAACATTCCAAAACCTAACCCTAGGAGATGAAACGCCAAACTGTGGGCCCCGTTTGGGGTAAATTGGTACATCAACTTCCCGGGGTCGTAACTTTGGCATATGATCTCCGTTTGACGCATACAATAGCTCGTTAGAAAGATCTATCCGAGTACTACCATTGTTGGGATAGGCAACATCGGTCCATTCCATGGACCCATGTTGCCCTCGGATTCCCCAAAAAACGTCGTTTAGGGCCTCAAAACGGCTCCGGAAGTTCAGGACCCGAAAAACTGCTAAAAATAGTAAATTGTGCTACAATTAAGGAAACTGAAATTGCTGAGAAAGACAATGGTGGGGGTCCAGGTGGACTTGGCAGGTGGCCACCAATATCCACCTGGATCATTCCTCCCCCCTTAGGAAGCAATGGTCCCCATTGCGTTGAGCTCCTCCATGAGATGAGGAAACTTTTGCTGAACCTGTTCCCTGGTGAGCCACTTGCCCTGCTGAAGGAGTTGGCCTGCTTTGACAACTCGATACAGTTGGATATTCTGTTGGCGAGTGTTCTTGATCTGTGTGTCCATGATCCGATCAGTTGCAGCTTGTTCCATGAAATCTGGATTTAATTCTGTGGGTTTGAGTTGTTCTGCAATGTCGGATGTGTCTAGCAATGGTGGAAAGTATGGCCGAAGGCGGTCCACATTGAACATTGGGTGCAGGCCAAGGAATGGGGGAATGCTGAGCTCAAATGCATTGTCTCCCATAGCCTTAGTAATGGTGTAGGGACCATATCGGAGTGGTCTCAATTTCCGATAGGCTCCAGTAAGGCGTTCCTTTTGCAAATGCAACTAGACTTTGTTGCCCACCTGAAACTTGTGTGGCACCCGATGTTGATCATGTCGCTGCTTGTACTTGGCATTTGATTTCTCAAGAATGTCATGGACCTGCTGGCGAATATGTTGGATGCGCTCAATGAAGCTAGTGGCCTTATCTGTTTTGGACTGGACATGAGCTGAATTCATGTGAGTAGCTGCAAGTGGCATGGCCACATCAATGGGGCATAGTGGCTGGAATCCCAAACCCACCTGAAAAGGGTTGTGGCCATTGGAGCTGTGAAGAGCTTGGTTGTAGTTGTGCTGAACATAGGGGAGCCTCTCGTCCCATGTGCGTGGATGCTTTGAGTTATACATGCGCAGAATGTGCACAATCATCCTATTGACAACCTCTGTCTGGCCATCAGTTTGAGGATGGAAGGTTGTGGACTTCGTGAGTTTGGTGTCCAGCATTGACCAGAGACTGGACCAAAATGTGCTGAGAAACTGACTGTCCCAATCTGAGATGATCGTCTGTGGGATCCCAAAGTGCACCCACACTCGTTCAAAGAAGAGTTTAGAAGTGGCTTCTGCTGTGATATTCTTCTTGCAGGCCACCATAATGGCCATCTTCGAGAACCTGTCAACGACCACAAAAACACAGTCATTTCCATGCTTAGTGGAAGGAAGGCCTGACATGTAATCCATGGAGATGGATTCCCAAGGTCGACTAGGGGTAGGCAACGGGGTATAGAGGCCGTGCTTCTTAATGGTCGGTTTGGCAATGGCACAAGCAGTACATGATCTGATGTACTTCCCAACATCATGTCGAAGATTCGGCCAATAGAAATAATTTTGCAGTACTACCACTGTTTTCTCGACCCCGAAATGCCCAGCAGCCCGACTGTAGTGTGCTTCCCAAATCATCTTGGCACGCTCGCTTGAAGGAACACAAAGGTGACTAAGGTGGCATGATAGGGCATCCTAGAGGTGAAAATCTGCAACACGCCGACCCTCCAAGAGTGTCTGATATGTGTGGCCGAATTCTGGGTCGCTTTTGTAGAGAAGTGGCCAGTCAGAAGTCTCGTGCCCACAAGAGTTGAGCACGGTGGTTAACGCCATGATCGGTGGTCGACTGAGGCAATCTGCAACATTATTGGTGTTGCCCTTCTTATACTTGATATTCAAGTGGAACTGTTGCAGGTATGTAGACCACTTCTGATGGCGATCATTCTGCAATTTCCCTTGGGTCTGTATGAACTGCAGGGGTCGGTGGTCTGTGTGGATGACCGTTTCCTTCCCCAAAATGTAATGCTTCCATTGTCGGCAGGCCTGTAAAATGGAATACATCTCTTTATCATAAGTGGGGTACTTCCGGACTGTGTCTGAAAGTGTTTCACTGTGATATGCCACTGGATGTCCATGTTGAGTAAGGACTGCCCCAATAGCATAGTCAGAGGCATCTGTCTCGACCTCAAATGGTTGTTGTAAATCTGGTAACGCGAGAACTGGTGCCGTGCAGAGGCGATCCTTCAACTCCATGAATGCCTTCTGTTGAGATTCAGACCAAAAGAATTTTGCTTTCGCCCCTCCCTTGGTGACCCGACTCAAGGGCCAAGAAATATGAGAAAACCCCAACACAAACCTGCGGTAGAAGTTGGCAAGACCTAGAAAGTTGCGGAGCTCTGTTAGAGTGGTTGGAGAGGGCCAATCCCGAATGACTTGGATCTTGGCTGGATCAACATGCACCCCCTGTTCATCAATGATGTATCCTAGATACTGAACCTGGGTCATGCCAAAAGTGCATTTCTCCAAATTGGCACATAGCTTGTGTTGCCGCAGTGTTTGGAGAACCTGTCGGATGTGGTGGAGGTGCTCTTCCCAACTCTGGCTGAAGATCAAAATGTCATCCAAGTATACTACTACAAAGGAGTTGGTGAATGGCCGCAATATGTCATCCATTAGCCTCATAAAGGTTGCCGGAGCATTCGTCAATCCGAAAGGCATGACCAACCATTCGAAGAGGCCCTACTTGGATTTGAAGGCAGTCTTCCACACATCAGAGGGTTCAATTGGTACCTGGTGATATCCTGACTTCAGATCGATCTTGCTGAAATATTTCGCCCCCTTTAGTTGGTCTAGGAGGTCATCAATCCGCGGGATCGGGTACCTATTACGGACAGTGATCTTGTTTAGCGCCCGATAGTCAATACAGAGTCTCCACGTCCCATCCTTCTTCTGTACCAACACGATCGGGCTCCCACAGGGCGATGAACTCGGACGGATGTGACCTTTCTGCAGGAGCTCCTGAATCTGGCTCTTGATTTCATTGTTCTCTAGAACGGAGCGCCGATAAATTGGTCCATTGGGTAGCGGCGCACCTGGGGTCAGATCGATGGAGTGCTTGACTTGACAGTGCAGAGGAACCCCTGCCGGGGAGGTGAAGATGTCCTCGTACTCCTCCACAATCTTTTCCATCTGTAGTTGTCGTGCAGAGGGACCCTGTCTGGAGGCCGTGGCCACTGTCTTCTTCTTTCCTTGAGGGCGTATCATCAGGAAAACAAATTTCCTGGTTTTGGAAATGATCTTACTGCATTGTTTTGCAGTAATCAAAGAGATGGCGGCAGGTGGTGCTACCTCTGGTATCCTGAACAACTTATTTCCCACTGTAATAATAACAGCACGGGGCCTTGATTCATACACAGCATGTCGCTTCCACAAGTATGGTTGTCCTAGTAATACATCACAAACTTCAAGGGGAGCAATGTCACACAATATCTCATCCGTGAAGGGCTTGATGTTGTATGGAAGGCGACACTGCTGGCTCACGCGAAGATCTCGTCCTTGGTGAAGCCACCCAATGGTGTATGGTTGTGGATGTGCTGTGGTCGGTAAGCCCAACCGCTTCACGACCTTTGCCGAATTGAGGTTCTTTTGACTCCCGCTATCAACAATGAACTGTATCGGGGAGCCTTTTACCCACATCTGAGAGTGGAAGAGACGCTCCTCCTCCTCTGGATCTTCAGGTTCATTTTTCTGGATCTTTGCGGTAGCAACAGTGGCGCTGGGATCCGCATCAATGATCTGCTTCCCTTTTTCATACCCCTTATCGGGTTCTGACTCAGAGTCGGAACATGCATCTGATTCTGAAACCTTTAGCTCAGCCACCAGTGACTGCTTGGCCCGACACTCACTTGTGTTGTGAGTGGAGCTCTTATGGAACTCGCACCATTTTCCAGTGTCCTTTCTCAGCTTCGCGGCGCTGTTCTTTGTTTGCAGCTTCGGTTGGTTGTCTTGGGCTATCCCGCCTTGGCTTTGTCCTTTGTTCTGTGGTTTCGGGGCACCTTTCCCCTGCTTTGGATTCGCAGACCCAAAGTCTCGTTTCTTTTGTTTAAACTTCTGCTCGACCTTGACGGCATATCGGTATGTTGCGCCGAGCGAGGGGATGTTTAGGAATTGTATTTCTTCCTGGATGTACTTGTGCAGGCAGCCACGGTATTTGAGTATCAAATTTTGCTCCAAATCCTTGATACCCAACTTTGTGCGAAGGGTATGGAAAAGATTGGTGAACTCCGGCACGTCTTGGTCCCTTCCCTGCCGCAGCGTGGTCCACTTTATGTATTCATCCTCATAGCTTCCAACAGGGTAGTACTGCTCCTTGACAGCATCCCGGAACGAATCCCAGGTGGGTGCGGCTGAAAATAGTGAGCCAGTACTTTCATCCTTCTGCTCGCAGTAGGTTTCCCACCAGTCCTTGACGTGGGGGGCTGCTTTGAGGAGAGCAAAAACAATATTTTCCCGACTCGAAAATTCATGAACAGAAAAATAACCCTCTAGCAGATTTAACCATTTATCTACGGCATCTACGTCTATCTGACCCTCGAATATGGGGATTTCAAAATTAACTTGTACCTTAAAGGGTGTGGCGTTTCCAGAGTAGCTGCTGGAAGCCGATGCGTCGCTTCTGGGTAGCCGCTGAAGGATCTGGGCAAAGTTGTCCATCATCGCATTCCGTTGTCGCTCGAGGGCTTCTTCGAGCAAGATTTTGATGGGATCTCCTGCCCCCTCGTCTTTCTTCTCGTCCGCCATGGGAGGCCGTCGAGATTTGCGAGGCTGGTCTTGCAAAGGTTCAACCAGTTCAAGCCCTAACTCCTTATATCCCGACCTTGTTGGGGACATGCAAAGAAAAACAGAGAAAAAGCAGACCGCTCTGATACCACTGATCCGGATTTAAACAGGAACGCAACAAATTACAGAGATAACCATATACACAAAGATGCAGCGGAAATAATACTTCATTTCATTAATGGAAAATACTGAAATATGCTTACAACCAGAAATGGAAATAGACCAGCTAGGGCGATGGTAGCTTATCCCTGAGAAGAGATGTGATGGCTACATGCCTCTGAACTGTGTTACAATGAGGCTCGAAGGCCTATTTATTGTTGAGAAACAATGGAAAAACCCTTAACATTCCAAAACCTAACCCTAGGAGATGAAACGCCAAACTGTGGGCCCCGTTTGGGGTAAGTTGGTACATCAACTTCCCGGGGTCGTAACTTTGGCATATGATCTCCGTTTGACGCATACAATAGCTCATTAGAAAGATCTATCCGAGTACTACCATTGTTGGGATAGGCAACATCGGTCCATTCCATGGACCCATGTTGCCCCCGGATTCCCCAAAAAACGTCATTTAGGGCCTCAAAACGACTCCGGAAGTTCAGGACCCGAAAAACTGCTAAAAATAGTAAATTGTGCTACAATTAAGGAAACTGAAAATGCTGAGAAAGACAATGGTGGGGGTCCAGGTGGACTTGGCAGGTGGCCACCAATATCCACCTGGATCAGATGCCCATCTAATACACCTTACTCGTTCTCCAACATGCATAGGCCATGAAAATATAACTTCCATCTTGCCACTAGTGCAAATGTAATTTTGAAGTCTATTCCTTCAACCTTCGCATATCCTTTACAAACTAGTCTTGCTTTATTCATGATTGCTTGTCCATCTTCATTCATATTGTTCTTCAAGACCCATTTTGTGCCAATAACATTTTTGTCCCTCATCCTTGGAACCAATTCTCATGTGTCATTATTTTCAATTTGATCTAGTTCTTCTTCCATGGCCTTGATCTAGTGTTCATCATGGCTAGCTTCTTCAAAGTTTCTAGGTTCAAATGTGGATAGTAAAGTGAGATGACTTTGCTCTAGCCTTCTTCTTTTGGTTCTTATTCTTGCACTTACATCACCAATAATTTGATTTGATGGATGATTCATCTAGTGCTAGTGTTTAGGAGCTCTAGATTGTGCCTAATAACTATTTTCTTGATTGGTAGTTGACTCCTCTTGCTCTTATGCTTCTTCCTTAATTATTTCTTCTTGCTCTGGTTCTTGTGTTTCTTCATTCCTTGAAGATGATGATCTTTGCTTCATCTTTGTTTCATCAAAGTTTACATTAATTCTCTCCATGATCTTGTTGAGTCTCAAGTTATAGCATCTGTATGCTTTTCTCTTTTGTGATTACCCAATAGATTTTCCTTCGCCTACTCGATTAAAATTTCTAGATCTTCTTATATCCCCTCTTAATGTAGCAATTGCTCCCGATGACTTCGAAATGATTGAAATATTATTGTATTCCCTTACATAGTTCGTATGGGGTCTTGTCACTATTGCTTCTAAGAATTCCTATATATATAATTTGCATCGTTGTCTCCATTGCTTGGACCCAAAACACATCACCTATTTTGAAATAATTAAGCATGGTCCTAGCCATTTCTTCAACAATTTCATTCTTTCTTTTAACGACTCCATTTTTTTGTGATTTCCTAACTACTGAGAATTGTCTCTTTATTCCATGTTCCTTACAGAAGTGTTGGAATTCCTTAGATGTGAACTCCCCTCCATTATCAGATCTCAAGAATTTTATTTTTAGATTGGTTTCATTCTCAAACATCTCCTTGTATATTCTAAAGTATTCAAAGGCTTCAAACTTATTCTTTATAAAATTTCTTGTTGTCATCCTAGTATAATCATAAATGAATAACATGAAATATCATTCTCCTCCCAATCCTTTTATTCTCATGCGACCACATAGATTAATATGTATCAAATCTAATGGTTTTGAAGTGGATTTTTCATTGGTCTTGAATTCAACTCTTGTTTTTTTTCCATGCGTGCAGTGCTTACATGAGGTGCTAGCAAGTTTTGAAATTTTTGGCATTTCTCTCACAACTTCCTTTTTACTGATTCTAACAAGGTTATCAAAGTTTTTGTGTCCCATTCTTCTGTGTCACAACCATATTTCATATTATTTCTCCAAGAAACAACCTAATTTTCCAATCTCATCCAATGTATATATATATTGTTTGGAGTCCTTGTTGCAGTCACCACTAACCTACCATATTTCTCTCTTCTTATTTCGCATTTTCTTGAATTAAAAAAAAATTGTGTCCTTGATCACACATTTGACTTACACTTAACAGGTTATGGTTCATATTTTCAATGAGAAACACATCATTTTTTGTAGCATTCTTTCCTCCAAGCTTGATAGTTCCCTTTCGCATGACTTTTGTTGAATCATCATTTCCAATTGAAATCATTCCATCACTATATTCTTGAAGACATAGAAATTATTTTTGTCTCCTGTCATGTGAGTTGAGCAACCGTTATCATACCATACACTTTTCTTACTTTGATCCTTTAAGGAGATGGCACAACTTTTTTTTTTCTTCTTCCATACCTTTGGAGGATCATCTATAACATGTTGAGATTCCCTTGGAAGAGTGGTTAACCTGCAGTCTTTAGCCATATGTCCAAATTTCTTGCATTTGTAACACTCTATTTCATTACTCAAGTATCCAAACTTGTTATAAATTTGTTTGTGATCTTCTCGAGATCTTCTAGAATAATCATTCCTATAGTAGTTTCCAAAATTTCTTCTATTCCTAGCATAAGATTTATAGTTTACGACCTGATGTCCAAAATTGTTGCAAGCATAACATACACCAAGAAATATAGTTGATACCTGGGAGGAGATATTCTTTGTGGTAGAATTCTCTAGGCACCTTCCTCTTGTGATCTCTTCATTGTAGGTTGTTGATATCACATCGATTGACCTTGAACCTTTTCTTTGACAAGGATGCTTTCCTTCTTGGAATCCTTAACTATGTCAGCATGTTTTTTTCTATTGAGCTTCCTTTTTGTCATCATGGTGCTAGAGCCTTTGATGAATGTGGGATTGTATCCTAATCCAGTCTTGTCACTTAATGATATTTGACTGCTAATAATTTCATCCACAATTCTGGTGCTATTTGCAAATTTTTGTTGGATGTTTTTCTTTTGTGCTTCCTCTCGTAGAGAGAAAATTTCTTCTTCCAGACCATCCTTTGACTTGATGTTATCCTCTAACTCCTTCTTGAGAGATTCTTTGATTTATTTACCTCTTCCAACTGTACTTTGAGACCAATGATAATATTTTCCGACTCTTCCATCTTTTCGTTGAGACCTTTTGTGTGCATTTTTAGTTCACTTAATTCAGCGTCTGATTTCTCAACGTTACTTATTTCTAATTTTAGATCCTTTAAGACGTTAATAAGTTCTCTCTCAATATCTACCTCTTCTTCTTCTTCTTCTTCTTCTTCTTCTTCTTCTTCATCCTCTTGTTCTTCAGGAGATTCCTTCCTATTATCTCTTGCATTGAAGAACACCCTTCATGTTTCATTTTCACAATCGCACTCACTCTCTTTTTCAGATGAATAGCTATCTTCCTTTAAGTAAAATCTTTTATTGAAGCATTTATTTTTACCTTTTTCTTGTATCTCCTTTTATTCTTCTTCGCTTTACTTGGAGCTTCCTATTCATCATCATTATTTGAGTTCTTTGCATAAGGACACTTTGAAGCAAAATGACCAATTTCACCACAATTGAAACATTTTAAGAGGAGCTTACCTTTGTACTTTCTTGTTCCTCTTTTTAGCTTCCTCACAAAGTTGGATATCTCTTCATATGAAATTTCACTACAACTGCAAGTGGGGCTTGACTTGAATTGTTGCTTGTTTTTCCTTGCCTTCTTGGATGTCGTAAAATTTGCTTCTCTTTTGGATGGGTTCTCCTGCTATGTTCTCATTTTGTAGATTGTAAGTATTCCATGCAGCTTATCCATGCTGAATTTTTCTAAGTCTAATATTTCTTCTAGCATGGAGACTTTTGCATCAAATATCATCGGAAGTGATCTCAGTATTTTTCGTACAATTACATTGTTTTCCTTTGGTTCTCCCAATCCTTGTATGGTGTTTACTACATCATCATCCTGTAGAAATTAAGTTGCAATACTTTTATCTTCATTCATTTTTAGCTACGCAAATTTTCCTCTGAAGGTCTAAATCTTGGCCTCCTTGACCATTTTGTCCCCTTCCTATATATTTTGGAGCTTGTCCCAAATACCTTTTGCAGATGTTCGGTGCATTACTTTTATATACATTGATTATATTAGACCATTCAAAATAGCATTCCTAATTTTAACATTATTATCATAGAGCTTCTTACCTATATCATCTATTGGAGTAGTCGAGGGTTCTTTGCATCTAATAATTACAAATTTACATACATCATATCCTTATGCATTCACATATGCTTTCATCCTTCTACTCCAAAGTGCATAGTTTTTTCCATTAAATACTAGAACTGAGACCTTTGTGCACTCCATGATATCCCTTCCAGTGGTTAAAATACTTGTGAAGGAACTTTCTCTGATACCAATTATTGGAAATAATGAGAGGGAGGTGAATCAATATTACACTTATAGTAGTTAATTATAAAATTTAGAACATCAACAATAGAGTAGTATCATAGTTGAGGCACGCGCATGGAGCAACAGAGTCACAACGAGAACTTGTATGCTGCTCCTTCGCCATGGCCCCAGGAGGGGGCCTCAAGGTCGATTCTGCACTGCCTCTCGAGCTGATGGTGTTCAGGAGGCTTGTAGCAGCATACAAAAAATGCCTAGTAAATGGAAACCAACATAAATTTGTTAAGAGAATGGAATCCATCCCCACGGTTACCCTACCAATTGAAGAACCTTGTAGATTGGCCTTGAACCTGGTAGAACGAGGGCTCATTGGACAATTCATCTGGCTATGGCCCTCGCCCAAAGCTGTTGATGCCTAGGTGCAAAGGAACTAGAGACCTTTGGTAAAATAAGGAATCAAAAATCATCTAGTTGGTAATGGTTTCTTCATGTTCGTTTTTGAGTCGGTAGAGGATAGGAACCTCATATTCAAAAATGTCTTGTATTTCATGGGCCCTCAGGGTCTGTATTTGAACCAATGGAATTCGGATTTTGATCCGACATAAGATGTTCTCTCGGTTGTCCCCATATGGGTACACCAGCCACACTTACCTCTGTGCTACTAGAACCCCAAATCTCTAGAAATCATAGGCAATAAGCTTGGAAAATACATAGATCATGCTGAAAGGAGGGATCAGTACTCCTATGCGAGAATCTGTGTAGAAGTTGGCATAGAGGAAGGCCTTCTTGTAGCTATAAATCTTACGGTGGCTGATTGGTCTCACATACAAGTGTTAGACTACAAGAAACTCCCATTTAAATGCCAGCATTGCCATGGCTATGGGCACTTTGCCAGGCATTGTAAAAAGAAATCAGATGAGGAGGCCGAGAACTCAAAAGGGGAACAATGGACTCAGGTTCAGAAATCAGCAGCAACCAAACAGAACAGCAGAACCAAAGGGAAAGGTGTGCTCATGGGGAGCGAAGCACCTCCAATGGTTCAAGGGGAAGGGAGCATAGGTCCTCCAAGAGCAAATATATCCAGCAACCCCTTCAAAATACTCAGCACACCAGAAGAACCCCTAGCCCCAGCAGTTGAAGAGGCTGAACAACAACCCATTAATATGGAAGAAGAGAAAAGACTGGAAGAAACAAGCCCCCATCAAGCCAGATCACCAAAAAGTGCCTTAGCCCCCCATCCTATGCTGAAATGGCAAGGAAGAAGTCTCTCGAGATTTCTGGTTCCTCGGAAGATGAGACAACCGAGAGGCCCTCGAAAAGAGTTGGGAGGAAATCGCATAGAGAGGCAAGGGAAGAAGAGGCTGAGAGAAAAAAAATGCAAGGCAGCCAAGCCATGATTGAGATGTCCATAGGTAGAAATACTAGAACCAGGCCACCCAAGGGTGGGTCAGCTCCCCCCTACTAGTAAATAATGCGATTAGTCTCTTGGAATTGCAGAGGCCTAGGGAACCCCTTAAAAGCTGAAGCAGTGAAGAACCTATTGAAATCAGAAACCCCCGATATCCTCATGCTCCAAGAGACTAAAATAGAAGGGGATTCCCTTCTTGAACTCAGAAAAAATAAAAAAAAAATATAATAAAAAAAAAAACATGGAAAACAGAAGCCGAAAAAGCAATAAGTGCAAGGGGTACATGTGGTGGCCTCACCACTCTTTGGGAGGAAGACAAATATCAACTTGAGACTTCCTTCCAAACGCAACCTGGATCTACAATGAACTCTGGCACCATGCAAGTAAGATCACTTTCACACTCTTTAACCTTTATGCCTATGTCCTCTATGCAGAAAAGAAATATTGTTGGCAAACCATGCCCGATTTTTTGGACACTTACTCCCCCAAGAACATAATTCTAGCAGGAGACTACAATCTAATATTTGACCCGAAGGAAAAAAGAGGAGGAGTCATCAACAGGGACCAGTGTCTTCCCTTCGTGGAAGACCTAATTCAACAATGGGACTTATTTGATTTTAAGCCAAAAAAAGGGCTCTACACCTGGTCAAACAACAGAGCAGGGGCGGAGCATATATCAGCTCATTTAGATAGATTTTTACTCTAGAGCACGTTCCTATCAGAAAAGAAGATCATTTCCACTAAAATTCTACCAAATCTGACATCTGATCATAAACCCATCCTTTTGTTGTTCAAATAAGAGGAAAAATTTGGGCCCATCCCCTTCCAGTTCAGCCCTCTATGGTCGAACAAGGAAGGGTTCACAGACACAGTCAAGAAGGCATGGTCCATCCCAGTACTTAGATTGCCCAGCTATGTGTTGGAATAAAAAATAAAGGCCACCAAAACAACCTTGAAAGAATGGATAAAAAATCCACCATACTCCCCAACTATGCTCAGAAAGCAGAACACCAAGCATCTACTTGATTTGGAATTGGTTATGGAACAACAAAACATTACATGTTTAGAAATTTAGAATGAGAAAGAAGCTCAACTCAGCACTCTTTGATCATTTAGAGTGGAAGAAGAATCCCTGAGGCTCAAATCACATAATCTTTGGCTCCAGTCTGGAGACAAAAATTCTGCCTTCTTCCATAAGAAAATCAGAACTCGTCTTTCTAGAAATCACATTGCTAAAATTACCTCTTCAGATGGGTTTATCCTCAAAGGCACAACTCTGATAAAAGAGGTTGCAACCTCTCATTACCAGCAGTTGTACAAAGAAGAAGGCATGGACAATGTCGAGGAATCATCAGACTTCCTCACACATGTTCCAAGATTGGTAAGTGAGGAGGATAACTCAACACTCCTAAAGCCCTTCACTAAAGAAGAAATTGGCAATGTCATCTGGAAGATGGAACCAGACAAAGCTCCAGGACTCGATGGGTTCTCCATTCATTTTTATATAATTTGCTGGGACATCATTAAGGTTGATATGTTTCATATGATCAAAGGCTTTCTCCATAAATCCAAAGTGGGAGGAAGTACAAACTCCACTTTCCTAGCACTAATCCCAAAAGAAGTGAACTTAGAGGATTTTGATCATTTTAGGCCAATCTCGCTTTGCAATGTATCCTACAAAATTCTCTCAAAATTTTTGGTAAATAGAATAAAGCCTCTGCTGGAAAAACTCATCTCTAGCAACCAAGGGGGGTTCATTAAAGGAAGGCATATCCTGGACAACGTGATCCTGGTGCAGGAAATCATTCATTCCAGCCACCAATGCCAAGAGCAAGGGATGCTCATTAAGTTGGACATGGCAAAAGCCTTTGACCGAGTAAGACATTCTTTCCTTCTCCAAGTTCTTTCCGCTTTTGGTTTCAGCCCTGATTTTATAAAATTGATTAAAGCTTGTATAGGAGAGCCATGGATAGCTCCTTTAGTAAATGGAAGGTTGACCAGCTATTTCAAAGCCACGAGGGGCATAAGGCAAGGCTTCCCACTGTCCCCCTTCCTGTACATCTTGATGGCAGATTCCCTAAGCCAAAAGCTGGCAACAGAGAAATTAAAAGGGACACTCCCAGGCATCAGGGCGATAAAAGGTACAGACCCAATCAACCATGCCTTGTTCGTCGATGACTCTCTTCTTATGGGAGGTGCCTCCATTAAAATTGCAAGGGATTTTAACGATGTTATTCAAAACTTCTGCAAAGTGTCCAGAGCTCTGGTCAACAGGAGGAAAAGTGCAGTGTATGGCTGGGCGGTAGACCAGCAAACTATTCTCTGGATAGCTCAAGCCTTGGGCTTCACGGGCTTTGCCTCTTGGGACAAAGTCAAGTACTTAGGGCTGCCTTTAACTCTGGGAACCAGCAAGGCCCCCCATTGGCAGGAAATTATCAGCAAAGTAAAGGTGAAAATGACTGCTTGGGGAGGTCAGTGGCTCACCACAGCCAGGAAGCTCATCCTTGTAAAATTTGTTCTCTCCTCCCTTCCAATTTATCAGGCCTCATTCCTCTTGGCTCCAAAAATGATCACCGAGAAGCTTTCTAAGCTGATTCGAAATTTCCTGTGGCAAGGAGGAAAGGGGAATCAAAAGAAAATTCATCTAGTAAGCTGGGACATTATGAAAAGGCCATTATCAGAAGGGGGTCTTCAAGTAAGAGACCCCAAGTTGGCCAATCTGGCTTTGGGAGGAAAGATTCTTTGGAAAATCTTCTCAAATCATCGACATCCAGTAAGTCAAATTCTCATTAAAAAATACTTGCATGGGCTCTCAATAAACAACATGGAAGAAGGAGTCTCCGGCAAAGGAACCACTCTTTGGAAGCTATGTTGCCAAGGCTGGGAGTTCTTTAAAGAGCGTCTGTACAAAATCCCTGGAAACAGAAAAAGAATCGGGTTGTGGGAAGACAAGATCATGGGCCTCCAACCCCTCAAATTCACCCCTGAATTTGCAGATTTGTGTGATTGGTTAATTCAACAAGACATCCACAAGCTGGCTGATATTTCTTCTTGGGACTCTGATGGGAATTGGAGTGCTTGGGCTTTCCAACACCTCCTAGATAGGCTACACCCTCAACATCACCTCTTCCTAACTGCGTTCTCGGGACTAGCTCTCGTGCATCTTCATTCAAGGGAGAAATGGGGTTGGGGGAAGAACGGTGCTTACTTAGCATCGCAGGGCTTTGCATCCCTCCACAAATCCACTTTCCTTCTCTCTGGAAGCATGTTTGGGACCCCTTTGGCCTCCCTAAGATCAACTTCTTCTGTTGGATTCTCATGCATAGAAGGGTCCTCACAGGAGACAACCTAGCGAAACGGGGAATCATCAGACCCCATAGATGTCCTCTCTGCTATTTGGCTCAAGAAATGATTGATCATCTATTTATTGACTGCACATTCACTCAAGAAGTCTAGATGCAGGCTATGCATGGGCTCAATGCTCAAACCCCAACACAGCTCTCAGTAGTTAATCTTTTCACCTCCTGGAAAGGACGTTCCCCTCACGCACTGAAGAGAAAATCCATGTGGACCAAAATTTGGTACGCAATACCAAAATTCATTTGTTGGGGAGTGTGGTTAGCAAGGAATGAAGCCATTTTCAAAAATAGTCTGTGCTCTCCCACTGTAGTGGCTGCCAAAGCCAAAGCATTGTTGTTGGAAACTATCGAGAACTGGCCTCATAAGCCAGACAATGCGCTCCTCCCTGAAGAGATCAGCTGGCTCGGTGATTCTCTGAGGCGTGCCAGCAAAAAAAAGAACCACTCTTGGCCATGCTTCAACCCTGAGTGGCGGCTCCGGATTTTTGAACTGGAATTTCAAGAGTGGTGGAAGAAACAGGGCAAAGTCACGATATTCTTCGACGGAGCCTCCAAAGGAAATCTGGGGAAATCAGGAGCAGGGGGGTAATCTACTCCCTAGATCGGCATAGCAAAGAAAGCTTCAGTTGGGGCCTAGGACAGAGCACTGATAATCAGGAAGAAATCTTAGGATTTCTAAAAGCATGCCAGCGTGCTTAGGGGAATGGAGGCAAAAACCTTCAAGTCTTCGGGGACTCAGAAATCCTGATAAAAATCTTAAACACAGGAGATCAACTCAATAATCCAGCGCTCAACAAGACACTACACAGACTCAAGAAAGTGCTTCATAGTTTCATTGTTAGTTCATTCTACGACATCCTCCGAAATTTAAATAAGGAAGTGTTGTGCTATACAACAACCCTCCCCATTTCAAAAAATTTCATAAAAGCCTTTAATAAGAAATGGGTACCCTTTAGAATATAAATAAAATCAATAAAACGTTTGAAAATAAATTTTATAATAGGTCATATAAAATTTGCTTTTAGGATTAGTTAAATAAAAATCGCAATTTGCAAATCTATTCAACCCATGAAATTCCTCTTGATAAGGTCCGATCCAATTTAAATTATAATAAAACCTTATCATAAAACAATTATAAAAGCAGTATTTTTCATCACGCAAATCCTTTGTTTCAATAGTGGACTTAAGGTGTTCCATTGATATTCGCCAATGTGATAACTCCATCAAAAATTTCATATCGCTACCTATCAAGAAGTTGTTCCAAGTGTTCATATAAATCCTCTGATGCGATAAGCCGATCGCAATTGCACATCACTAAAATCATAAAACACATCCCAAAATCCCCTTTGAAATATTCTGATGTGATTTTATTATTTTGAAGCACGTTTTTTATAAAGGTAAATATGAGCTATTATGAACATTTGTGGGTTAAATTTATAAATCAATTATAATGAAAAAAACAAAAGATTTATTAAGTTTAAAACGTGTGCCTCCTCATGCCAGCTCACCACTGATCGCAATCGCGACCATGCAATTGAACCATTTAAGCATGGCACTTGTAATTCCCGATCTGCGATATGCGATTATCACTAATTTCTGATCAGGAAGTCACGATACCATTCTAAAAAGGACTGTTATAAATTGGCGATGCGACATATCATCATGGCATTAAAGTTTCATGTTGGAAGTTACGGGGAAATCATTAAGAAGTAGTTATCATTAAATATTTCAAGGATTTCATCCATGGTGGCTTAGTATATCATAGAACCATAGCATCTATTGCACTTAATTTTTGTTAGTCTTGTGCATTGCGTATTAACTTTGAACAAAGTTTTTCCACTGTTATGTCCTTTTGTTTCGTTTTTCAAAGTGAATCCAAAATCATCAGTTCAACAAAAATGTCTAAAAGAGCTTGGAAAGAAAAGGTCCCCATCGTAGCGAAAGATGAACCAGCAAAGTTGGTACTAATAGCTGATACTACCTGTGCAGGCCTCGGAAAGACTTAATGGGAGGGTATATATAATTTACTCGAAGTCGAGGATCCAAGTGAAGTTGAAGAAGAAGGACCAATGGCTGGTTCAACTGATAAATCAGAAAATACTCTATACAATTTAGCCAGCTCCTTCCTCCACAGAATAGCAGCCCAAGAGAAAGTGTTACCATACAATGACATGGTGAGATGGGTTATAGAAAGTATAAACATAACCGACAGGCCTTCTATACAGCCTATGGAAGGATGTTCGGGACATTCAGGGTAGAAGATATCAAGAAGATGTATCAATTTTCGGACCCCTAAAAACATTACAATAAAGCATTTTTATAATACTTTGCCAAGGAGAACGATATAGAGTCGGACCCTATCAGGCAATGGAGACATTTCCTGAATAAGCATAAGCATGAATCTTCTGGTATGTCCTCCATAGACTCCCTAGCATCTCCTTATTGCTATGCTGGCGCTATGTTATGTAGACTCTTTGGAGTCTCTGATTCAGCTGGATTTACTATAGAAATGGTGCCTTTAATGGAAGCAGCAATCCACTCTTATATCATGGATTGGGTAACCATTTTATTAGATAAAATGGCCAACCAAATCCTTGATTATAGAAGAAATAGGTTTGTAACTACCCGTACAATACCCCCATTCTATATGAGCACCTATATAATAGATACCATCTATTTCAATTCTAACTACCCCATCCTAGGTTGGAAATGGACTCCTCAAGACCCAACTCCTATTCACATTTATCATAAGTATTTGTGGAAGGCCCATTATAAAGATCATATATATAGAATTTGTCATGGTTTTATTTTACCCGTCCATCAGGCCATATTCAACAAACCTGCTCCTCGGTTATCCGATGAGGCCAACATTAACCTAACATAAATCGGTTGTTGGTTCGATGAAGAAATGTTCACCTATTTCAAACTTTTTGGCAACGCCACAAATCCACATGTTCTCCCCTCGTACATTCCTGATAAGTTGTTGGCCAGAGAAATAGCTTACCAGATAACAAAAATAGGAATGTCAAGGAATCTCAAAGAGTCCAAGAAACAAATGTGGCCTCCATTTCCCCTCCGTTATGGTACCTACACACTACATGATTTCAAACATGCAGAGAAAGAAACACAGAAGATAAAAGTTCTCAAGTTAGCAGTAATTCCAAAGAGACAGTATGATCCAAGAGCAGTGGCTTACAACTTCACCAGTTAGGTGAAGCTTGCAGAATTTGAACATGAGACAGATGAATATGATGAATTTTTCACTTCAGTTGAAGTATTCTCACGGGTAAAACATCTAGCAAAGATCAAATTAGGAGCAGGGGGGAGAGATAAGTTTATGCAGTTCAGGGCACAGAGGTTACAAACACTACCTCTAGATTTATTGGCCACTACCCCTATGGTGCAGCAAGAAGGCCACAATGAAGAACAAATTACTGAGAAGAGTCCTGAAAAGGAGCAAAGTACTAAAAAGGAGCCGACAAATGAAAAAACCAGCGAGCCCCTAGATACCGATGTAAATGTTTATTTCAACTTACTCAAGGAATGGGAGCAGTTCGACCAAATGATAAAGAACCAGAATGACTCCCAAAACATCGTTACACTGGAATCGACCGCAACACAGGAGCCTATTGTTACGACTACTACAATTGAAGGGGAAGTCAACACGATGAACACTCAACAGGACATTGAAATAATTCCATAAAATCTTTCTAAAAAAATTGTATTGAAGGTAGAAGAAATACCACCCCTAGATGTATTTTACAGTCCAAAGCATAGGGCTGTGGTCAAAAGGCAAAGAAAAAGGAGGAAAATTGACTAGGGAACACTCTCAACTCCTCAAGTTGAACTAATGAATGTGGTATGGAAAGACTCAGAGGTCAACCCTTCTGAGGATTTAACAAAGTTGTCTCAGTATGCAGGTTCCTATACAGCCGCTACAATGGACAAGGCTTCTAAAGTTAGCCAACTAATCAAGGAAAAGGATCTAAGGATCACTCAACTTGAAGAGCAAATGACAGAAGAACAACAGAAGATTAGTCAGCTTGAGAAACAACTAGCAGAACAAAAACAGCAGAATGAACAACTTAAAGAACAGCTAGCTCTGGAGAAACAAAAGATAGATCAGCAGGCTCTCCAGAAACAACAAAAATTGTCTCAAGAACTCAGCAAGCTTCAAGCGGTAGTTCAGCAGGAAAAGAGGGCTAAAGAAGAACAAATTGTGTAGCTGTAATTACAGGTAGAAAGATTCAAGGGTTATCCAAAGGTTGATGAATTCAAGAAAGAAGCCCTGGAAGTAACTAAAGCCTTATCTAGAAAATTGAATATCCTTTGCCATAAGATATCATTGGTTGACCCATTGTGCACTATCATTGCATCACTCATTGAAAAGGCAGTTGACACCAGGCTAGAATTTGAAAACGCATATGATAAGGTAACAAAATTCCTTTCTTTGCAAAGTTCAACAGAAGGTATGGCTGCTAATCTACTAAAAATCCAAGAATCGCACAAAGAGATATTGTTTTCGGAGTGGGAATCACAATTAATTAAGGCCGAAAGAGATACTTTCAGAGCCAGGGCAACAATGAACAGTGTGATCAAGTTGGTAAATGACAGCCTATATCTAACTAACTTGATCTCCGATTTCTCTCCAGGAAAGCTCCCAAAAGCAAAAGTGCTAGAAGATCAATGGAGACAGGGTCTGGCTAGCAGAGAAGAACAAATTGGGAAAGTACAATACTTGACTTGGGATGCATTTTGGTTTTTCCTAGTAAAGTCACATAGCCAACAGATGGCCACCAAATGCCTTGCCGACGCTGTCAATCTCATGGTTCCTGAACATTCAGGTGCTACATACGCAGCTCAACTACATTCTAGGCTGAGTCACCCTCTAGAAATTCATAAAATTCTCTTAGTTTGCCAGCTGCAAGCGCAAGAGAAGAAGTAGATACAGTGAATCAGTTAAAAGTCTATCGCATTGTTATTTTTATAGATCAAATCCCAGATTTTCATGTTAGCAGTTTCAATAGCTCAGAGTGATTTTTATTGATAGTTAGTTTTATTTTATTATTTAAACCCTTTCAAGTCTTTGAAGAAAAGGTCCTCAACTTGTATAAGATTTGCTTAAGAAGTTGCACTTTTGTACTTCTGAATATTTTTTTTATCAGTAGTGGATCAAGGTTCTACCATTTTGTGAAGAAAATTTTTCAAGGCCTACACTTTTGTATTTCATGGAAGGTTTTCTCAAATAAGAAAGTGGAATTGGAGTGTTATTTACATCAGAAAGACTCAAATCCATGCGGTATTTTTATCACTGTTATTTTTCCTTGTTTCCTTATGTAATGAAGCATTCCATTTAAAATTTGCTATTGTTGATATATGTATGTTGTTCAAACAATTCTTTATCATGTCATTTCTAAATATATAGAATTGTTATACTTTAAAGATATATGTCAGTGATATATATATATATATGTGTGTGTGTGTGTGTGTGTGTGTGTGTGTGATATGTTTTATTGATAATTACTTTGTTTAATTTCTTAAACAAAGTAATCATTATCTATGAATGCATCTTTCTATCAATTTGTAATTCATCTATATGATTAGTTATCTATTAGAAATAATCAAAAATCGCATTTGTTAATACATTACCCAGGTTAGATAAGTATATTTGTATATTTTTGAGTCATAGGTTAAAGCACTTATCATCCTTATTATACATTATAAACCAATCATCCATCAAACCATCCATTATATGGGAAATTAGTTCTGTAATATCTAGTCGGAGCCACCACACCAAACGGAAAAGGAGTTATACTAAGGTCTGGACCGGGTGGTTATCCCCAATGTTGGTGCTCGGATTTTAGAGGCATCAACATTTTTTGCGCTAGAAGGAGGGCCAAAGCTGTGAATGGCGAGTAAATCCAAATCCATAGGCCATTTTAAGAGTAAAAACCCCTCACCATCTCCTCCAACTTCTCCTTTGCATTCTAAATCTCCTATTTTTAAATGAGAAGTTGAAAGGGAAAATAAAACACCCACTGCTGAAAACTTAAACACACCTGAAAATTCTTCTCTTGAACCCCCTGAAGTACAGACCTTAATTCATAAACTCCAAGGGATTTCAATATCCCAATAACAGTCTAAGTTATCCCAAGGCAGTGTGACTTCACAATATATTCGATCCCAGCCTCTTACAAGATCCCAGAGTGAAAAGCTTGGTATTCCACCAACAGAATTTCCTCTGCCAAGTAGAAAATGAGCTAGGAAGACACATTTAGATTCTGAGAGTGAGACTCTTTATTCATCATCATCCATTCCACCTAAACCATTGCAAATTCATCCATCGACTCCCCAACTCAAGATCATAGTCCATAAGGATATAGGTACTCCAACATCCTCTACCCAATCACTTTCAACCGCCTCTTCACCCTCCTCTGTTGTTAGTTCGATAATGGCACATAATCAACCTCAACCAAGGCCATGGACAAATCCAGGAGCTGTCGCTATGCCTACACCCTTGAGTCAATTACCAGCTCATCGTGGAAAATGGTTACCAAAATTTAATCCAAACATTGGCATATTAGCAGAAGAACATATAAGCAATTTTATGTTGTCCATAAACCTAAATGGGGTAACAGAAGAAGGTGATGTTGTTAGGATTTTTCCATATGCTCTACAAGGGGCAGCTGGATCATGGTATTTTTCATTACCACCGGGATCCATCAATAGTTGGGATACCTTTTAGGAACAATTTTTAACCAAGTTTGGAGATGATAGGTCTACAGCGACTTTGATTATTGACCTCTCCAATCTGAAATCTGAATCAAAGGAACCCATCAAAGACTTTAACTCCCAATTTAATAAACTACTCAATAAAATTCCTACAACATCCAAGCCTAGTGAAGAAGTCCAAAGCGAATGGTATATCTCTGCTTTATCCTCAAACATAGCCATTTTCATTGATAGAGCTACCAAACCCACATTAGCAGAAAATATGAAGGAAGCGATCATTGTTGAAAAACGTATCATTGCTTTGGAAAAGAAAAACACTCTTGAAGAAAGAAAATAAAAAAAGGTTACTTTCAAAGATGATTCAAAAAAGAAAGCAGTTAAAGACCCATATGACATGGAAGGTTTACAAAAGGTTCTGAAAACTATGTCTAATGAAATGGTGGAAATAAAAAAGCAGGTAGCTGAAACTTCTACTAAAAAACCATTTAGAAACTTTAGAAGAAATCAGTCAACTGAACCAAAACCACCTAATGCTATATCTAATGCAGAATCAGATCAAGATGATGATGAAGATGAAGACACAGTTTTATCATCGGAGGAAACAGAAGAAGAGGAAACAGTTGAATGTCATGGGATGTGGGACTTTATCTTACCCAACTCTGACAATGAAAGTGAATAGGAAGCTCTCCCAGTAAATACCAGGAGTAAAAATGCAGCAGAGTCTATTCAAACAAATCCAAAGAAGAAAAATTCAAGCCCTATTCCTAAGGACAAAGCTCCCATGAAGAAAACTCCAGTGGTGCCTACCAAAAATCAACCATCATCCTCCAATCCACCCTCATCATCTAAAACATTAGTAGTCTCTGACTCTATGGATTACAACATTGTGGAGGACATGAAGAAGACTTGAGCAAATATTTCTTTACAAGAACTTAGCAAGCTAAAAAATCAACATAAGTTGCTACTTAAAGAGTTAAATGTAATACCTTCTTCTCCTCTTCCAACCAGTGTATTATCCAAAGCAGCCAAAGGATCAGGTAAACCACCATGGGATAAAGTAGATGCTACTAATGCTTTTTTGATCGGAGATAGGTCTAATTCTCATACTCCTCCTTTTCTCTTGACTTATGAGATCTATAATAGAAATCTGCATAACTTCCTGATAGATTCAGGGGCTTCATCGAATATAATGCCAGCCTCAATTTGCTCGAAATTAAACATTGAGCCCCAGAAATCTGTAATTCATATTGTTCAATTAGATCGGACTAAAGTGCAAGTTTTAGGAGAGATTAATTCAGTTACCATTAGGCTATCAGTTGATCCCAGAGTAGTTCAAAGAATTGATATATTGATTGCTGACATCCCTGAGTTTTATGGTTTAATTCTAAGCAGGGATTGGTCTGAGAAACTCCATGGTTACATTTCCACTGATTGGTCTCACATGTGGCTTCCCTATAAAGGGAAACCAAATCAAATCAAAATAGATCAAGAAAAACACATGACTCATATAGTAAGGGATTTTGGACAATAAAACCAACCTGTAGCTTTCAATAACAACATTCTTGGAAATTACTCAGCTAAGTCATTCTTTGGAAATTTTAATGCCCAACAATCGCCTTTTCCTGTTAATAGTATCACATCATAAATTGAAAAACTTCTCTCATACTGATACCTCAAGATGTGTTAGTATTGTTGATGAAAGTGTAAAAAAATTGTAGATAAACCTTTATTTTGGTCTTTATATTTTGATGGATCAAAATCCAATGATGGTGCAGGAGCAGGGTGTATTTTAGTTAGTCCAGAAGGGGAAAAAACTATGCTATCATGCAGGCTAGAATTTGAGTGTACGAATAATACTGCAGAATATGAGGCATTGATCCAAGGACTCTATAAAGCAATAAGCTTGAATATTCAATATCTGAAAGTATTTGGTGATTCTGAAATTGTCATCAAACAAGTAAGAAACATTGTTCATTGTCTCTTAGGCCATCTCAAACATTATCAATCCCTTGTTCAAGATCTCATAACTCACTTTCTAGCATTTAATATTTCTCTTATTCCCATATCTCATAATGCAGCAGCTGATTTATTGGCTAATTTTTCTTCTAAACTACTCCCATTTGAGGATTATAGTCCAGATAGGTTTTCAATTGAATTAATTTTTCGGCCATCTGTCCAGACAATGTCACCAATTGGCGAGTATTTAATTATGATGATGACATTTTAAATTTCTTGACTTCTGAAAAATCTTATGATGATCATATTATTGATGAAAGCGATCATGATATTCAGTTAAAACAAAGACCAAATGAGAATTCTATTCCTAAATCTGTGGTCAAGCTAGAAGATCTCTATGACATCAAAGATAGATTCAAAAAGGTCACTAATGCAAAACTTCAAAGTTCTACTTTAAAGTTTGAATTAGTAAACCTTGGCACTGAGGCCAAACCACAAAATGTCAATCTAGGACTTGAACTCACATCAGAAGAAAGATTTTCTTTCATCAGATTATTGAACAAATACAAAAATGTTTTCACTTGGAATTACAAAGATTTGAGAACTTATGATACTTCTATCATTCAACACACAATTCCAATGATTTCTAATGAGAAACCTATACAACAAAAGTTAAGGAAAATTCACCCAAATCTGGAAAGCCAAATCAAAGCAGAGTTGAATAAACTTCTGAAAGCTAAAATAATTTTCCCAGTCAGACATTCTAAATGGGTTTCAAACTTGGTACCTGTAAGGAAAAATAATGGTGATATTAGGATTTGCATTGATTTTAGAAATCTCAATAAGGCATGTCAAAAAGATAATTTTCCATTACCAATAATGGAGCAGATACTTCAATCAATAGTTGGTTCAGAGTTAATGTCCTTTCTTGATGGTTTTTTAGGTTACAATCAAATACTGGTGCATCCAGATGATAGACTAAAAACTACATTCAAGACTAAATGGGGAACATATGCTTATCAAAAAATGCCTTTTGGTCTGATAAATTCTGGAGCTACTTTCCAACGAGCCATGGATATAGCCTTCAAAGGTTTGATCAATAGGTCAGTTGTTGTCTACTTAGATGACATAACTGTTTTTCCAAGAAAAGGGCCAATCATCTCCATGATTTAAAACAAATCTTTGAACGATGTAAAAGGTATGGGATTTCTCTAAATCCCAAGAAATCATTCTTTGCCCTAAATGAAGGCAAACTCTTAGGGTTTATTGTATCCAAAGATGGCATATATATTGATCTTGATAGGATAAAAGAGATTTCTGATATTCCTTTACCACATAACAAGAAATCAATGTAATCATTTTTAGGACAAATAAATTTTATAAAAAGATTTGTTCGTGATTTTTCTCATATAGTCTTACCTTTACAAACTATGATTAAGAAAAATTCATTTTTCAAATGGGGACATAACGAAAAAGAAGCCTTTGACTCAATCAAATAGGCAATTATTAATGTTCCTGCATTGAATACTCCCAATTTTTCTAATCATTTTATTTTGTATACTTTGGCCACTGAAACATCTTATGTTGTTGTCTTAACACAAATCAATGATTAGCAAATAGAAGCACCTATATATTTCTTTAGTTCCAATTTGAAGGGTGCTAAACTCAACTATTCGGAAGTAGAAAAACAAGCTTTTTTCTGTGTTTAAATATATCAAACACTTTAGACCATTTCTCCTAAAAGCACACACAAAAGTAATAGTCCCATTCTCTGCAGTGAGACAATTGCTAGTGCAAAGGGACGTAGGAGAAAAGAGAGCTAATTGGGTAATAGCTTTACAAGAGTATGATATTGATATTAAACCAACAGAAATTGTGAGAGGGCAAGGTTTTTGCAAGTTATTAGCGGGAACTTCTAATATTCCAGAACATGAATATTCAGATAAGACTTTTCAAGTGAACGAGATAAGTATCTTAAATTATGAATCTCAGTATGATGATCTGATATTTTACTTGAAAAATGGATATGCTCCCCCTAATTTCAGTTACAAAAACAAAACGTGCCTTAATTTTAAAAGCAAAACTCTTCAAAATCATTGATGATATGTTATTTAAAAGAAATTATGATTCAATTTTAGTAAGATGCCTAGAAAAAACTGAAGCACAAAAGGTTTTGCAGGACTTACATGATAGTCCAGCAAGTGGACATTTTGGAGGAGATACTACAGCTCAAAAAATCATAAATGTTGGATATTATTGGCCCACTTTGCTTCAAGATGCCCATGATTATGTCAGGAAATGTAAGATATGCCAAATTGCTAGTGGGAGACAAAGGAAACCAGCCTTTCTTTTACAATCAGTAAACATTGAGAAACCATTTGAATAGTGGGGGCTTGATATCATAGGAGAGATTGTTCCACATTCTTCCAAGCAACACAGATACATCCTTACAGGCACGGACTACTTCACGAAGTGGGTAGAAGCAATTCCATTAAAGGCAAACAACTCTGATGCAACCATTGAGTTCATTTATCAATTCATCATTACCAGGTTTGGTGTACCTAATGCCCTTATTTTTGATAATGCATCTTATTTTTCTGGGAGTAGTATAGTTGAATTTTCTCTTAAGAGAGGTTTTAAATTAAAATATTCTACAAATTATTATACTCAAGGTAATGGTTTGGCATAATCAACTAATAAGAATCTCATTAAGATTATTAAAAGAACTATTGATCAAAATCAAAAGAATTGGCATAAATCTTTAATATTTTCATTATGGGCAGATTGCATAACTCAGAAGGCCTCAATAGGTACTTCTCCTTCTAACCTAGTGTGTGGGGAAGAAGTCGTAATACCTTCAAACTTAGCACTAACATCTCTATCCCTAATACAATTTATTGAAGAAAATCCTTCTTCCTCTATTCAATTAAGATTTGATCAAATCCTCAAATTGGAGGAAGAAAGAGAGAAGGCCAAAATCACTCATGCTAAACATCAACAAGTCATTAAATCTTCTTTTGATGCAAGTTCTACTGGTTCAAAAATATTGCAAATTGGTGATATCGTGTTGAAATGGGACAAAGCACAGGAAGCCAAAGGTAAAAATACCAAATTTCAAAAAATGTGGCTTGTACCATTTCAAATCATTGAAAAGATAGGCTCATCAATGTTCATACTGCAAGATTTATCAGGAAAGAGAGATTCTCTTCCTATGAATGAGCTTATCTTAAAGAAATTATTTTCTTAAGAAGGTAACCCCTTCTTACCTGTAAATATTCTTTATGCAAGTTTGTTTATTTTTATTTTTTTTTAGAAAATAATGTTGTAAATAGTCTTCCATTAGCCTTTTACTATTGAAAATCTCTTTGAGTAAATATTGTGAATACTTGCTTTCTGATGTTAGAAACTTTTAAGGAAATGATTACATTTTTGGAAAGTTGAATAAAACATTAAACTTTGAGCACCTCTTTAAAGTTTGAAAAATCTTCCAAAACCTTGAAAATATTGTAAATCATTCTAAGTTTTATTAAAGTTAAGAGAGCTTATTCATAAAAATTAAAGACTTTTCCAGCTTAGCATACATAACTCAAAAAAAAATTTCATCCATTAAATCTTAAGGATAAATTCATTCACCCCATCCACTAAGTTTATGATTTTTCAGAGTGTAATTCTAGAATATGTCTGATATAAAAGATAAGAGGTCTCATCATGAGCCTGCTCACCATGATCATAGGGAACTAATTAAACTGACATTACCAATACTGCATATCAAAACAGGGTAATGGCTTATAATCATAAGATAAGGGGTCTCATCACAAGCCAGCTTGTTCAGTTCAATTATAATCAGTGAATGGCATTGTCATTAGCTAGATCCCAAACCAGGACAATGGCTTTTTATCTTTAAAAAATTAAAAGAATATAAAATCAAAAAATATGTGTAAACATATCTTTTTGAATTTATCTTTCAAAAGTTATGCTCTTAGATGGATGGGACAATGAATGATTTATGGTTAAAAGGTAACCCTGCCGAGACTATAGATGTTTGCTAGCAGCAAAGGCACTACCTGTGACAAAAGAGTAAATTTAAAAGCTAAGTTGGAATATCCCCCTACTTTATCTTTATCAACCAATCAAAACTTGAAAAAACCAAAAATGTTTTTATTTTTAAGGGATTGCAAAAGAAAGTGCAAAAAATTGATTCAGAGTTAATTTTTGTTTAGCTATTCTTAGATGGTTTTCTTTATCCTCAATTGTTTCCAAACTAAGAAATTTTAGATATTGCGTTATTTTCCAGAGATAATTGTTTCTCCCAGTGAATCTCCAATTGTTGTGCTATACAACAACCCTCCCCATTTCAAAAAATTTCATAAAAAACTTTAATAAGAAATGGGCACCCTTTAGAATATAAATAAAATCAATAAAACATTTGAAAATAAATTTTATAATAGGTCACATAAAATTTTCTTTTAGGATAAGTTAAATAACAATTGCAATTTGCAAATCTATTCAACCCATGAAAGTCCTCTTGATAAGGTCTGATCCGTTTTAAATTTTAATAAAAACTTATCATAAAACAATTATAAAAGGAGTATGTCGCATCGCGCAAATCCTTGGTTTCAATGGTGGACATAAGGTGTTCCATTGACATTCGCCGATGTGATAACTCCATCGGAAATCGCATATTGCTACCTATCAAGAAGTCGTTCCAAGTGTTCATATAAATCCTCCGATGCGATAAGCCGATCACAATCGTGCATCGCTAAAATCATAAAACACATCCCAAAAGCCCCTTTGAAATCTTCTGATGTGATTTCATTATTGTGAAGCGCGTTTTCAATAAAGGTAGATATGAGCTATTACGAACATTTGCGGGTTAAAGTTATAAATCAACTATAATAAGAAAAAAACAAAAGATTTATTAAGTTTAAAACATGTCGCCTCCTCATGCCAGCTCACCACTGATCGCAATCACAACCATGCAATGGAACCATTTAAGCACGGCACTTGTAATTCCTAATCTGCGATATGTGATTATCGCTAATCGTTGATCGAGAAGTCACGATACCATTCTAAAAAGGACCGTTATAAATTGGTGATGCGACATATCATCATGGAATTAAAGTTTCACATTGGAAGTTACGGGGAAATCATTAAGAAGCGGTTATGGTTGAATCTTTCAAGGATTTCATCCATGCTGGCTTAATATATCATAGAACCATAGCATCTATTGCGCTTAATTGTTGTTAGTCTTGTGCGCTGTGTATTAACTTTGAACAAAGTTTTTCCACTGTTACGTCCTTCTGTTTCGTTTTGCAGAGCGAATCCGAAATCTTCAGTTCAGCAAAAATGTGTAAGAGAGCTTGGAGAGCAAAGGTCCTTGTCATAGAAAAAGATGAACCAACAAAGTTGGTACTGATAGCTGATACTACCTATTGAGGCCTCAGCAAGACTTCATGGGATGGTATATATAATTTACTCGAAGTCGAGGATCCAAGTGAAGTTGAAGAAGAAGAATAAGAAGGAGCAATGATTTAGCCAGCTCCTTCCTCCACAAAATAGCAGCTCGAGCGAAAGTGTTACCATACAATGACATGGTGAGATGGGTTATAGAAAGTATCAATATAACCGACAGGGCCTTCTATATAGCCGATGGAATGATGTTCGGGACATTCAGGGTAGAAGATATCAAGAAGATGTATCAATTGCCAAACCCCCAGAAACATTACAATAAAGCATTTTTAGAAGCCTTCGCCAAGGAGAACGATATAGAGTCGGACCCTATCAGGCAATGGAGACATTTCCTGAATAAGCATAAGCATGAATCTTCTGGTATGTACTCCGTAGACTCCTTAGCATCTCCTTATTTCTATGCTGGAACTATGTTATGTAGACTCTCAGCGAGGTTTACTATAGAAATGGTGCCTTTAATGGAAACAACAATCCACTCTTATATCATGGATTGGGCAACCATTTTATCATATAAAATGGCCAACCAAATCCTTGATTATAGAAGAAATAGGTTTGTAACTACCCATACAATACCCCCATTCTATATGAGCGCCTATATCATGGATACCATCTGTTTCAATTTTAACTACCCCATCCTAGGTTGGAAATGGACTCCTCAAGACCCAACTCCTATTCACATTTATCATAAGTATTTGTGGAAGGCCCATTATAAAGATCATATATATAGAGTTTGTCATGGTTTTATTTTACCTGTCCATAAGGCCATATTCAACAAACCTGCTCCTCAGTTATCCGATCAGGCCAGCATTGACCTAACATCAATCGGAAATTGGTTCGGTGAAGAAATGTTCACCTATGTCAAACTTTTTGGCAACACCACAGATCCACATTTTCTCCCCTTGTGCATTTCTAATAAGCTATTGGCCAGAGAAATAGCTTACCAGATAACAGAAACAGGAATGTCAAGGAATCTCAAAGAGTCCAAGAAACAAATGTGGCCTCCATTTCCCCTCCGTTGTGGTACCTACACACTACATGATTTCAAACATGCAGATAAAGAAACACATAAGATAAAAATTCTCAAGTTAGCAGTCATTCCAAAGAGACAGTATGATCCAAGAGCAGTGGCTTACAACTTCACCAGTTAGGTGAAGCTTGCCAAATTTGAACATGAGACAGATGAATATGATGACTTGTTCACTTCAGTTGAAGTATTTTCACGGGTAAAACATCTAGCAAAGATCTAATTAGGAGCAGGTGGGAGAGAAAATTTTATGCAGTTTAGGGCAGAGCGGTTACAAACACTACCTCTAGATTTATTGGCCACTACCCCTATGGTGCAACAAGAAGGCCATAGTGAAGAAAAAACTACTGAGAAGAGTCCTGAAAAGGAGAAGACTCCTGAAAAGGAGCAAAGTCTCGAAAAGGAGCCGACAAATGAAAAAACCAGTGAGCCCCTAGATACCGATGTAAATATTGATTCCAGCGTACTCAAGGAATGGGAGCAGTTCGATCAAATGATCAAGAACCAGAATGACTCCCAAAACATCATTACACCATAATCAACCGCAACACAGGAGCCTATTGTTACAACTACTACAATTGAAGGGGCAGTCGGCACGGTGAACACTCAGCAGGACATTGAAATAATTCCAGAAAATCCTTTTGAAGAAATTATATTGAAGGTAGAGGAAATACCACCCCTGGATGTATTTTACAGTCCAAAGCATAGGGTTGTGGTCAAAAGGCAAAGAAAAAGGAGGAAAATTGACCAGGGAACACTCTCAAATCCTCAAGCTGAACTAATGAATGTGGTATGGAAAGACTCAGAGGTCAACCATTCTGAGGATTTAACAAAGTTGTCTCAGTATGCAGGTGCCTATACAACCGCTACAATGGACAAGGCTTCTAAATTTAGCCAACTAATCAAGGAAAAGGATCTAAGGATCACTCAACTTAAAGAGCAAACAACAGAATAATAGCAGCAGATTAGTCAGCTTGACCAACCGCTAGCAGAAAAAAATAAAAAATAGCAGAATGAACAACTTAAAGAATAGCTAGCTATGGAGAAACAAAAGATAGATCAGCAGGCTCTCTAGAAACAAAAAAAATTGTCTCAAGAACTCAGCAAGCTTCAAGCGACAGTTCAGCGGGAAAAGAGGGCTAAAGAAGAACAAATTGTGCAGCTGCAATTACAGGTAGAAAGATTCAAGGGTTATCCAGAGGTTGATGAATTCAAGAAAGAAGCCATGGAAGTAACTAAAGCCTTATCTTGGCAATAGAATATCCTTTGCCATAAGATATCATTGGTTGACCCATTGTGCACTATCACTGCATTACTCATTGAAAAGGTAGTTGACACCAAGCTAAAATTTGAAAACACAGATGATAAGGTAACAAAATTCCTTTCTTAGCAAAGTTCAGCAGAAGGTATGGCTGCTAATCTACCAAAAATCCAAGAATCGCACAAAGAGATCTTGTTTTCGAAGTGGGAATCACAGTTAATTAAGGCTGAAAGAGCCACTTCCAGAGCCAGGGAAACAATGAACAGTGTGATCAAGTTGGTAAATGACAGCCTATATCTAACTAACTTGATCTCTGATTGCTCTCCAAGAAAGCTCCCGAAAGCAAAAGTGCTAGAAGATTAATGGAGACAGGCTTTGGCCAACAGAGAAGAACAAATCAGCAAAGTATAAGACTTGACTTGGGATGCATTTTGGTTTTTCCTAGTAAAGCCACACAATCAACATATGGCCACCAAATGCCTTGTTGACGCTGTCAATATCATGGTTCTCGAACTTTCTAATGCTACGTACGCAGCTCAACTACATTCTAAGCTGATTCACCCTCCATAAATTCATCAAATGCTCTCAGTTTGTCAGCTGCAAGTGTAAGAGAAGAAGTAGATAGAGTGAATCAGTTAAAAGGCTATCGCATTTTTATTTTTGTAGATCAAATCCCAGATTTTCATGTTAGCAATTTTAACAACTCATAGCGATTTTTATTAACAGTTAGTTTTATTGTATTATTTAAACCCTTTCAAGTCTTTGAAGAAAGGGTCCTCAACTTGTATAAGATTTGACTTAAGAAGTTGCACTTTTGTACTTCTAAATATTTTTTTTATCAGTAGTGGATCAAAGTTCTACCTTTTTGTGAAGAAAATTTTTCAAGACCTGCACTTTTGTATTTCATGGAAGGTTTTCTCAAATAAGAAAGTAGAATCGAAGTGTTATTTACATCAGAAATACTCAAACGCATGCAGTATTTTTATCATTGTTATTTTGCCTTGTTTCCTTATGTAATGAAGCATTCCCTTTAAAAGTTGCTATTGTTGATATATGTTTTTTGTTCAAACAATTCTTTGTCATGTCATTTTTGAATATATAGAATTGTTATACTTTAAAGATATATGTCAGCGATAATTATTCTGTTTAATTTCTTAAATAAAGTAATCCTTATCTATGAATGCATCTTTCTATCGATTAATAATTCATCTATATGATTAGTTATCTGTTAGAAATAATCAGAAATCGCATTTGTTAATACATTACCCGGGTTAGATAAGTATATTTGTATATTTTTTAGTCATAGGTTAAAGCACTTATCATCCTTATTATACATTATAAACCAATCATCCATCAAACCATCCATTATATGGGAAACTGGTCCCGTAATATCCAGTCGGAGGCACCATACCAAATGGAAAAGGAGTTGTACTAAGGTCTGAACCGGGTGGTTATCCCCAATGTTGGTGCTAGGATTTTAGAGGCATCAACAGGAAGCAGACATAAGGGCAAACATGGGTTACCTCTTAGCTCAAGGAGAATTTTTTTAAAATGATGAAGCAATTGTATGGCAACCTATTCCATAACTGAGAAGTATTCAATCTATTCAATAACAGGGCAATGGTGCAATCCTAATTTCGCCCTCCAATAGGCAAAGCATCTGTCTCCATGTTTTTCAATCAATTATTGCAGGCAGCGACCAAAAGACCCCATCTCTTCAAAACTTCTGGTATAGCAACACAGGCAAAAAATTTGTTTTAGTGATACAACCAGGATCTCATTCCAGCTCATCCCTCTCACCTCGGTCAACACTCCTGAGCTCCCTAGGTAGTATCCATGCACTCAGCATTCAAGTAAGGGCTAAAAAAAAGGCGGATCAGCTCATTATACTCATGAAGGTTGTTGAAACAAGAGTTGTTACGCAAAAGGTTCCAATCCTAGGTGCCTCTAATCTTCGACACAGTCTATTAGCAAGAATCAGAACTGCAACACAAGCTGCTCCATGTGCATCGTCCTCATGTTTCCCTTTGTAACCACAACAGAAACTATCGATGATAAGGTATTCATATCACATGGACATTGAATATCGGTCTCTGTCCACATCGTGTAGACTGAAAGCATTCTGTGGAAGCTCTATGTAATAGAGGTTGTTTAGGCTTCGGCCCAACCTCTTAACAATTAATAAAATCTATTCGTTCCTATTAAAAAAAACAATAGAACAGTAATCAAAAACACATCACAAGAGCAGTACCCAACAAATTTTTAGATGTAAACCCTTTTGGGAGAAAAACCATCGAACACTTTTCTAATATTTTGTGAGTACAAAAATGCTTCAACTCTAACTGAAAGGAAGCCCCAACTCCCTAGTACTCTATAAAAGAATTTAAGTTTATCAAGTAGCTCCAACTTCTGAAAGGATTCTCCTCCACCCTAGTTTTACCAGCTTCAACTAGAAGAACGCTCCAACACCCTGGTATTATCAACTACAACTGATAGGATGCTCCAACACCCTGCAAGATCCAACTTGGCCTAGCACCACCCTACCACAATGAAGTATTTTTAGGCTGTGACCTAGAGGAGACTTCATTCTCCTTCCTTGCACCACCCAACCACCCTTAAAATTAAAAAAATGGAACAATTTTATGGGCTACCATACTAGGGAAAATGACCCACTTACAAGGATATTCAACAAAACCCTTACTATTAATATGTGCTTCAGTATACAATAAAAAACATACTTCTTCAAAATTGTTGCCAAATCATGTGACAATGAAATTGAGCAACATGTACTTCAAATCTTCTAATGTAATGATGCCTTCAAATTTGTTCATGTTAAAATGTGCCTTCACTACATAACTAAACTTTCTTTTCATTGTCTCAAATATTGATTCTTATGCCTTAACTTTTGGAGATGAATACTTTTCACAAGATGTTTGCCCCTGATCAATAACAAATGTGACCAATTATTGTAATAACCTTGACCTTGAAGACTTTTGATTTAAAACCGTTATTCAACTCAAGCTCAAAACAATCAGAGATTAAGCAATACTGAGAGTACTTTATGTAGCTTGGATTAGATTTATGTCACTGTTAGTTAAATGCCAAAACAATTTTGCTACAGTCTAATGCATTCAAGATAAACAAGAATTGCAATACAACTTTTCCATGATTCACTTTTCAAGGGAAGATTTCAAATGCACGTATTATACTTTTAAGAGAGAGTCTTAGAAACTTGTATAAATACCACAATATTTAATAGGCCTGGGATATATGGCTTAAGAACCCTTTCACTATTTCCACAAGACATGAACCATAGTGATCAAAACCTCAAACAAAACCACAAATGGACAGAGTTTAGCTTCACAACGTAGTGCATTGAATCCTTATCTCTGAGCAAAAGACAACAGTTCTAATTGTAATGCAAATGGGAGCCACCAAAATGACCCAAATGGATCTGCAGCATATGTTCTTTGGAGGGCCAAATAGGTATGTCAAACTAGTAAAGTTCAAACCCTATACATTCCTTGTTTTAATAAATAAAATTACGAAAAGAAGGTCTCAAATATTCAACAAATGCCCATGAGAACCTTAGACAACCACGCACTGTAATTTGGTTAAGGTCAAGTTGGGAAGCATCCGAACTTCGAATTAGCCCCAAATGATGAGATTATTCCATAACAAGTTTAGACTAATGCTTCAAACAATCACAGGTTTGTTCACAAGATTCATTTTCAAGTAAAAACGTTTTGCTCCGAATTAATCATGTGCCCTAAAAACTTTACGTAGGAATCTATAATGAAGATGAATCTTAACTTCAGTCCACACGTCACAGAACTCAATTGAATAAATGTCACAGAGAAGGGTTGTATAGACATTGAATCACTGATATTATCCCACATAAATAACTTGAGAAATTCATTGTAGATGTTTATACAAAAATTCTGAGTAGGCCAATGCCAAAGGTAGCCTGGTCAGTCAATAAATCCACACAAAAATTTATGATCAAAGTGTTAAGGCTCAATATCAATACTTTCAACAAATTTTTACCTAAAAGGGGTCGAAAAACTCAAATAGAATCACGAAGAAATTACCACCAGAATGTGGAAGATAAATCCAAATGAATACTCTCAAAACACGATCTGTCTTCTGTTATGTCTTCTGCTATGTGTGACTACTCAAGGTCATAAATTTGCAAAGAGAATATATCAACTTAAGCATGCTTAATCAGACTATAGAGGGGAAATGAAGTGAGATTATATAGAGGTCATTAACCATTCCAGAGGGAGCTAGCCGACTCGATCAAAGGATGGGAAAATTGGAATTTCAAATTTTAATATTGGAGCCAGAATCCCCACATTATTTTACACCAACTTTAATTTTGATACTTTTTCATTTTAATTTCAAAATTTAACATTGGTGGTAGATTTGAGCAATCAATTTTCCTTTGGATTATTCCTTTTACATGACTTTTGACTAGAATAGTATAAGCCCTTTTTAATGACTTTTGACTAGAATAGTATAAGCCCTTTTTAATTTAATGTGCTTGTATAATAACTTGTAGCACCTCCTTTGGGGTTCTTTGACCAAAAATAGGGCTCCAATCTTGAAAGAGGTGTAACTCCTCAACAGTGAGGAATTGGAGATGTGCCACTTACCATTAGAATTGGCGTGATGAGGAGAATTAATGATGATGATCTTGAACCCAAGAAACTTGATTTTCCTTGTCATTGTGATCAATAAAAGTGGGGTTATTTTGGCGTTGCTTGGGTTGACATCAATGAAAATTAGTTTTCAAAAGTAAGCATGTGATAAAGATATAGATGCACATGGTTGATTTGAATAGGAGAATATTATGGATGGCGAGTACAATACCTTGATGAAGAATTACACTTGGGACTTATTTCCTCAATTGCAAGGAAAAAAATGGGGTAAAATTTTAATGGGACAATACCAAATGTACATATGAAGGGTATTGTTGAGATGCATAAGGCTTGATTGGTAGCAAAGTGCTTCTCTCAATAGGAAGGTTTCGACTACACTAAGACCCTTTCCTCTGTTGCAAACATGAACTTTGTTCAATTGATTTTTTCACTAGTCATTTTGGATGGGAGGTACATTATATAGCTATCAAGGATGATTTTTTACATGGAAGTATCACTGAGGAAGTTTATATGGAGAAACCCTTGGGATTTAACAAGTATGTTAGTCTTGTGTGTCAATTAAGGAAATATGTATATGGTTTGAAATAAGCCCCTAGGTCATGGGATGTGGAGATCAATTGGTTCCTTTTCAATTTTGGTTTCAAATATTGTGAATCAAATCATTATGTTTTATTTATAAATGATGATAATTAAATGCTTCGTTATATGTTGATGGTTTAGTCAATACTAATGGTACCTTAGAGCTAATTTTGGGTTTGAATAAACAATTAGCAAATACATTTGACATGATCAACCTTGGTTTACTACATTTCTATATGGGGATCCAAATCTTGCAAATGGATGATAATATCTTTATTTCTCAACCTAAATATGTGATCATTATGTTGATCGATTATGGATATTCAAAATAAAAGACTATAAATCATGTGTTATGCCTTACCAACTAAGAGTGAAGTTGACTAAGAAGTGCAACTTCTTCAAAAGTAAGTGCTACTATTTATAGACAAATTGTTGCTAGCCTCATATATTTAATTCATAGCTAACTTGATATTTCCATTGTTATTAGTGTGGTCTCTAGATTCATGCATGATCCAAATGAGAGCCACTTAAAGGTTGCAAAGAGAATCGTTCACTATATTAAGGGTACTTATTAGCTTGGTAAAGTATTGTAGTAAGAGTATGAACCAATTAGTTGTCTATACCAACTCAACTTAGGCTAAAGATGGAGATGACAAGAAGTTGACTTTTGTTATGTGTTACATGTTAGATATGGACCCATAGTCTAGTTTTCTAAAAAGTAGAAGGTGGTCTCTCTTTCAATCACCAAGGTTGAAATGAAGGTGCAATTAATATTAGCATAGGAGCAATGTGAATTCACAACCTAATGGGTGGGATTGGATTCCTCTTCGAGGAGTTGGAGATAGTATATTGTGAAAAACAAGGTGTAATACAATTAACTCAAAACCTAGTTTCTCATAGTAAGATGAAGCATGTAGAGCCTCATGCCCATTATTTGTGACAATTAGGAGAGGAAATTGTTAAGCCTCATATTTGTTATATGACAAATGATGAAATCTTCAATATCGTTATGAAGCCATTTGTAGAAGCTAAGTTTGCGAGATTTTATGTTTTGTTTCAACTTCGGGAAATTGCAATGATACGGGGGTGAACATAGATAATTTCACCTTATGAATCTTCAAATACTTATGGTGGAGTGTTGGAACAACATGTTCATGTCACTAAACTCAATAATTACATATCAACTTGAAATTTAACTAGAAAGGTTGACCAGTGAATAGTTTGAATTAAAAAAAAAACATGAAATTTAAATGTAAGACAATTTCACGTTATGAATCTCCAAAGACTTATGGTGGATTGTTGGAACAACATGTTCATCTCACTAAACTCGACAGTTAAATATCCACTTGAAATTTAACTAGAAAGATTGACCAGTGGATAGTTTGATTTAAAAAAAAAAAAAAACATGAAATTTAAATGTAACTAAACGATCAAATTTAACTATATCTTCTTTATTTTAAAAATATTAATAATATAAACTATATATAAATAAGGTTATAAAATTTATTTGTAAAAAAAAATGGGTGTTATTCATATTAAACTATATTCAAAACCCTTAACAAGTATAGAATTAAATAAATGTAAAGTGACATTATAGCTCTCAGGAAGGTCTAGTATAAATACTCCCCAATTTAAAAGGTTAACTACATAACAACCTTAAAATTATTATACAATTCATTATTTTAAATATAATAAATAAGGGAAGCTAGAATTTATTTTCCACAACAGAAAATAGTTACCGTGATATGAAGTGCGATAAAAGTGGACTTAGTTGGATCCCATAAGAGAATCGATTAATTTATTTATTTATGACTCCAAGCATCTAGCAATACTTGGCATGCAGGCATTAAGTGGATAGTTTTATTAACTTCACGGTAATAGCTCGGTGCCTGCGGTTAATTCCTCGTCCGTATTTAGACTCTGTTGCCATAACAGCCCAAATATATAGCCTCTCATCAATCAATCTTCTCATTAAGAGGTGGCGGGTGACCTCTCATGCTTCCAGCGGCCGGATCGAAAATGCGCAGGCTGCAGGTACTGCTGTTATTTCTTTATCGACCTTCAATAATAGCTATTCCATTCACTGGTACTAACTCACTGTGGATTCAACTCTTATCAGGTATTTTGCTGGTAAAATAAAGACTATAATCTAGCAAATAGAGGCCTAGGGATGAGATTTTATTGATTTTAAAAATCTGATACATTAGTGAATATAATGTGTATTAGTAGACATGCATTTCTGGCAGTAAGATATCGACATTTGAAGTTTGTAAGAAAAAAATGATCATAATGGAGGTGGTCCTTAGATGCAAGTGGAAACGATTTCTCATTAAATGATAATCATTGTTTTCATGCTCTTCTTTATGGGAAAGAAGAGAGAAATGAAAAGGTGTTCTTTGTTCTTCAAACATTGAAGAAAGTTGAAGGTTTGTCATAGATAACCATGGTGGTCATGCTTTTTCGTAGATGAAGGTACAAAGAAATAAGTTATTTGCTGCTCACAGATTGAAGGCAGGTTGGAAATTTGTTTTTGAATAGGGTGTTTTATTATCACGGCAATAAACTTTAAAAGAGGTTGAAAGTTGGTTAATTTAATTGATGTTTTATTTTTTATTTTAAAAATGAGAATAGGAATATATTATTATTTTTAGTTTAAAAAATTAAATTGATTTAATATAAATTTTATAAAAATATTTAAAAAATTATATTTAATTAAATTAATAATAAATATATTGATTTAGATTATTAAATTTTATTTAATAATATGAGTTTTAATTAATTTGTTAAAAATATTATAAATGGTAGATAAAAGTTATAATGAGATATATGTATTTACATGTCAATTGGGGTTATTTCATATGATTGGGTAGAATGGTTGTTATCTCTAGCACCTAAGTTTCAATTCCTTGAGTATGACATGATGATGAAAAATATTATTGTAATGACTAAGTATCTATAAATATTGGTGTATTAACCCTTACTCTCGCCCTCAAATTGATAATAAAGATTATTTCCCTTGAAAAAATGTAGAGAGTTTTATTTAACATGTAGATTTAATTTTAATGATTATATTATTTATTAATTAATAAGCCGCAAAAAAGATGCTTCACTATTTTCTATCATTTTTTTATTTCTTTTTATTTATGTTTTGCGTGATTTGAAAATGGATTCCTCTTGTTTATAAATCTCTTACTTTTATATTAAATTAAATAATAATAAAATAAATTAATAATAACAAAATAAATTGATAAAGTAAGTATGTGAAAAGTTCTATTTAGTAGGTCAATTTAATTTGGGGATTACATTATGGTTAAACAATAAGTGAAAGCAAAAACGCCTAACTACTTTTAATTTATTTTCCTTTATTTTGGGTTCTATTTGGAAGTAGATTTTCCCATTTCTAAAGTAGAGTCGTTCTATTTGAGATTGAATGCTTATATTTCTAGGATGCCTATTATCCAAATACTGTTAGCAATCTACCATGCCTATTATTCAAATAAATATTTTTTTTATCTATTTTCCTTTATTTTGGTGCTATTTGGAAGTAGATTTTCCCATTTTTAAAGTAGAGTCATTTTATTTGAGATTGAATGCTTATATTTCTACAATGGCTATTATCCAAATATTGTTAGCAATCTACTATGCCTATTATTCAAATAAATAAATTTTTAATCTATTTTCCTTTACTTTTAGGCTATTTGGAAGTAGATTTTCCCATTTCTAAAGTAAAGTCATTTTGTTTGAGATTGAATGCTTATATTTCTACTATACCTATTATCCAAATATTGTTATCAATCTATGATGCCTATTACTCAAATATTGTTAGTAAATTAGGAATTTATAGTACAATGTTTTTCCATAGGTCAGTGAATTAGGAATTTATAGTAAAATCCTTGTCCATATAAGGCACCATTATCACCTCCAATATAGAATATTTCATCATTTTCATTTTCAAGAAAGCAATAGTAAATGAATTTACATAGGTTTTCAAGGCCTTCATTTCATCTACCACATGCATACATATTTTTTCCCTTTAATATTAATTTTGGTGGTGGTATCTTTAAAAGTAAAATAAAAGTACTTCATGCCTAGGCAAAATTTTGGAAGGTTGTGGCCACCTTTGATTCCAAGGCACCAGTAAGGATCACGGATGCCCTTGAAGATGCCAAGACTTTGTTCAATGCCACCAACAAAGAGCAAGAGCGATGGTGTGGCCTCCTTTTCTACAATTCGACCTCTCCTCAAAAATCAGAATTTGGATATTAAGATTTGATGCCATGTCACAAGAGCTTGAAATGGTTTTTCCGATATCCTCCAATGCATAGCAGAGCAGATTGTGTACTCGTCCGCTCCTCAAGCACAACACCTTATTCAACTTGTGCTTGACTCTAAATTCGTAGGGGTGGGCATTAAATATGCCCAGAAGAAGCCACAGGTATGGCTGGGCGATGCTCATCGCGAAGCTCGTGTAGTCGATGTATCTGGTAGAGGGGGTGTGGGCAAGACTTTCATGTTGAAAATCATCTATAATACCTACAAAAAAGAGGTCAGTCATTTTTTTGATTTCGTCATTTGGTTTACAGTTTGTGGGAATTTTGAAATTGAACAGTTACAGGCTTTCATTGTGGAGGCTCCAATTTTAAATCTGGAGGAAACTATTAAGGATGAGATTAAAAAGATAAAATTGACTGCATATCTAGAAAGAAAGAAGCGGCATTAAATCTGCCCAGAAGAAGCTGCAGGCACCCCTCTAATGATCTTCACGTCATCATACTTTATCAATAATGAACTATTTTGAAAGTTATTGCCACTTTGAGCATAATAAATCTTAATAAGTTTTGGGGATAATCAAAAACCAGAGAAGAGATGAGGTTTTGTGTCGTACGATAGTACAGAAAGTTACATGGTAATGGGTTGCGTCAAATTTGGCAGGACCCTTTTTATTATTTATATGTAACGAAATATTAATCATAGTAGGGCCCTTGCAACCTCGCAATCCATGGAAAACAATGCATTGTATCCCAACAGAAAACCCTTAGAGGCTAGCCTGTAATGGAACATTGTGTGTCAGAATTTTTTATTTTATTTCTGCTAATTGATATTGGGTAGATTTTGTCAAAAACAGATTTTCTTGACATGGTAAATTTAGGCGAGGTTTGTGAAGACATTGAATCTACTTGAATATTTGAAAATACATTTTAAACCATTAAACAAATTTATTTTTAAATTTAGTAATAAAAATTTTGAATTATAAATTTTTATTATTTAAAATATATTTTTGATAAATAATTAGATTCAACCTCTTTAATAATTTCTCTAATCTAAAACTTATTATTCTCAGCATAATTAAAAACAAAATCATTAATTAAAGAAGCATATCATTATTGGCCTGTACTAAGAGCAAGGAAAGCATACTTGTGAAACAAACAATAAAAAGTATATAATAATTGGAGTAGATGCTAACAAGTAAGCAGATTTGTGTATGAAGTTATAATTTATTTATTTTAAGAATTGCCTTGAATTTTTGGATTCTACAAAATAAATTAATCATCACACAACCCATAGTACTTGCTATTCAATGGAAAATCTTGTGTTATATCAAAAGGGAAAAGGAAAACTTCTTAGTTGTTGCATTTTAGCGCAAGATCACCAAGTGAAAAGTTAAGTAGAAATAAAAGTAGCTCGTTGGAGTTAATGCATGTTGGTGCTATCGAAACTATTTACTTTTATTGATGTCTGTTTTCACATATGAATTAATATAATGGGATGTTGTCTTATTTATGAATGCTAGAAAAAATGCTTGAAAAAAGTTTCAAAATAGTTTGAGAACTTCCACTGTCAGAATTAATTTCTTGAGGATATGTAATGGACAAGTTATAATAATATTTCAAGAATAACTCTAGATTTGCAAATTTCTCTAGGGACCAAGTTTGTTCAATTCCAATAGAGGAAACAAATAGTCAGGCAAGATTCTTTCCAAAAATATTTGCAGGTGGCGAGTGAGGGTGATCAGAATGAAATCTAGATGGGGTAGCATCCCATTACCTTGTTACCTTTTGTCACAACAACCAGAGCTTAAGGAATCAAATCTATCAGATTTGAAACATCATGAACATGAATCAACTCATGTCGATATGGAAGTTTTTGTTGTTCATGCTAATGATATTTCTTTTTCTTGTTCATTCCCAAAGCATACAAACATCGGGAAAGGACTTGAGAAGAAGCGAGATAAAGTGGAGAAAATGATCAACTTAGAATTTCTTCAAAAGTACTTTGTTGGAAGCCTGAAAGGTGATATAAAGAATATTGGTGGTAAATACTTTATCCAAATCTATAGCAAATTTTTTGAGTCAAGGGTTCAGTTTTGCATATTTTAGAAACTCATAACAGGAAAAAGGAGAGAGTTTCAAAAATTCATGAAAGGGAAAAATAGACAAGTGAGCGAAACTTAATTGAAAGCATTGCTTATTGAAGATGGATTATGTGTGGTTTGTTTTATCCCACTACCTATTTTTAGACTGTTGCAATTGGCAAGTATGCTATTAAGTGATTTCATTTCACAATGGTGGTATGTTGTTCCTACCATTTCTTCTGGTGAATTTGTCCATTTCCATGTGCCTTCAAAACAAACATCCATGACTTTCTATATTTCCCATAACCTGAGTTCTCAATGGTGGAATGCCAAGTTGGTAAAAGTGGGGTGTTGTTAGAGCCCTTGCCAGGTTTCAAGTCTCACCTAGGATTATTATTCAATATGTCTTGGACATTATGACGAATTCTTTAATTCGCATAGACATCCTGAAAAAAAATTCAGGAAGAGAATGAAATTGGGACAAATATACCACACACATTAGCCTATAATATAGGATGTATTCAGTGCTTTATTGTTGCTTGCACTCAGGAAGATTCTCTTTTGCAGAGACATCCTGAAAAAACTTTCAGGAAGAGAATGAAATTGGAACAAGTATATGACCGCACACATTAGCCTATAATATAGGGCATATTTGATGCTTTATTGTTGCTTGCACTCAAGAAGATGCTCTCCAACAAGTCCACTTCTTTCTACAATTTTTTCTTTATTAGATGCAAATTGATTTGAATTTCTTGGCTTCAAATCTTCTTCTTCATTTGTGTTGTCATATTCACCACCATCTTCCTTGTCCTCATTGTTTTCTTGATCAATGTCCTCTAATTCATCTAGCTATGAAGCTTTTCTAGTAAACCATGACACATCAAGTGGAATTAATTTAAAGTCCTAACATAAACTAATGGCATATGTGCTCCTTTCCTTTTCCTTTGTGTGCACCCCATTTTCCCCCAGGAATTGTTCTGCTTCTCTCTGAGTAACTTTTCTCAACTCAGAGTCTATCAAAATGTAGATGTTAGCAACAACAACAACAACAACCAGAGCTTGAGGAATCAAATATATCATATTTGAAACATCATGAACATGGATCAACTCATGTCGATATGGATGTTTTTTTTGTTCATGTTAATGATATTTCTTGTTCTGGTTCATTCCCAGAGCATACAAACATCAGGAAAGGGCTTGAGAAGAAGCGAGGTAAAGTGGAGAAAATGATCAGCTTAGAAGTTCTTCAACAGTACTTTGCTGGAAGCCTGAAAGGTGCTGCAAATAATATTGGTGGTAAATAATTTATCCAAATCTATAGCAAATTTGTTGAGTCAAGGGTTGGGTTTTGCATATTTTAGAAAATCATAACAGGAAAAAGGAGAGTTTCAAAAATTCATGAAAGGGGAAAATAACTAAACGAGGAAAAATCAATTGAAAACATTGCTTATTAAAGATGGATTATCTGTGGTCTATTTTATGCCACTGCCTCTTTTTAGACGGTTGCAATTGGAAAGTATGTTATTAAGTGATTTCATTTCACAATGGCGTTATGTTGTTCCTGCCATTTCTTCTGGTGAAGTTGTCAATTTCCATGTGCCATCAAAACAAACATACATGGCTTTCTATATTTCCCATAACCTAGGTTCTCAATGGTGGAATGCCAAGTTGGTAAAAGTGGGGTGTTGTTAGATCCCCCGCCAGGTTTCAACTCTCACCTAGGATTATTATTCGATATATCTTGGACATTATGACAAATTCTTTCATTCACAAAGACATCCTAAAAAATATTTCAAGAAGAGAATGAAATTGGGACAAATATATTACCACACACATTACCCTATAATATAGGATGTATTTGATGCTTTATTGTTGTTTGCACTCAAGAAGATGATCTCCAGCAAGTCCCCCTCTTCTTACAATGGTGCCTTTCTGAGATGCAAATTGATTTAACTTTCTTGGATTTAGATCTTCTACTTCATTCACGTTGTCATCTTCACTGTCGTCTTCCTTGTCCAAATTATTTTCTTCATCAATGTCCTCTAATTCATATAGCTGGGAAGCTTCTCTAGTAAACCATGACACATCAAGTGGAATTAATTTAAAGTCCTAACATAAAGTAATGGTGTATGTGCTCCTTTCCTTTTCCCTTGTCTGCACCCTATTTTCCCCCAGGAATTGTTCTACTTCTCTCTGAGTAATTTTTCTCAACTCAAAGTCTATCAAAATGTAGACGTTAGCAACAGCAATAACCAGACCTTTAGGAATCAAATCTATGAGATTTGAAACATCATGAACATGAATCAACTCATGTCGGTACAGAATTTTATGTTGTTCCTATTGGTACACAATATTTTGTCACCGACCCTACGTCCCCTGATCCTGGATAGAGTTGGTCCCTAAATGACATCTACTCTTTTTCATATGCCAAAATATGTGTCCAAATCTTCCATATTACTCAAGAAGATTGCCTAAGCTCATTAATCCTGAAGTTGACCCCTTTTTACCCATGTTTCAAAATCATCGCAAGTCATCAGTATCCTGCATGTGACGATAGCCCAGAATGAACTAACACCTCGCAATGTCGTCTCTGAGTCTCAGTGTTTGACCTGTGACGGCCTAGATATGGCGAATTAGTTCAGACAGAATACTTCAGGGTGGTTTTGGAGCTGGTTGTTGGGTCAAATAAGTTCGCCTCTCCTCATTTGAGATGGTGGTTCTGCCTTTTCAGTAACCTCCCATGAAGATAAGCTTCCTCTCCCCTCATTTATGGAGTCTCCTCCTCTTATAAAATCATCCTCCATGGCTATGATTAGCTAGTTAGCTAGTTCTTGGTTTGTTGGATTAATAGCTTACAGTTTGGATTGTTGATAGCCTAGCAATAGCTTGTGAGGTATGAGAATATCCTTTCATGTTTTGGATTGATAGTGTGAAATTGTTTTGTAAGAAGGAAGCTTTGTCATGATTGCCTTAGTTTCATACTTGTGCTTTTGGGTGAGAGAGAGAGTCATCAGTCTTTTTGGGAGACCTTTGAGAGTGAATTCTTATGGAGACATACTGATCAGACCCTTCAAGGAAGCTTGCGACGTCAAGGCGTGGTTGTAAGCTTTACTATTGTTTATATTAATACAATCAATAGTTATTTCCTATATCATGTATGAAATGTATGTTGATAGCTTATGTTTCCTTGAATCTATAAGTAGATAGTTCGTTTTTGTGCTCTATTATGTGTTTTGTCGTTTTCATATGTTGTTTCAGGTGAATCATTCATTAAGGAGAAGAAAGCTTAGCTGAAGCGATGTGACGAAGACTTCATCAAACACCGGTATAAGGTATGCCTTTTTAACGATAACTATTTAAGGAATTAGCTATTGTATTTGTCTTGCTGTGACTAGACCTACTCTAGGGCTAGAGGGGTTGTCTCTGTCCACAGAGGGAACATACACGCATCCCCAATATGGGCACCAACTTGTGATGCAGGTACCCTCTGCGGTTAGAGACAACCCCTCTAGCCCTAGAGTGGGTCTAGCCACAACAAGACAAAGAAAATAGTTAATTCCTTAAATATATATTGTTAAAGAGGCCTACCTTATACCAGTGTTTGATGAAGTCTTCATCACATCGCTTCAGCTATCTCTTTCTTCTCCTTAATGAATGATTCACCTTAAACAACATATGAAAACGACAAAACACATAATAGAGAACAACAATGAACTATCTACTTATAGAGTCAAGGAACCATAAGCTATCAACATACATTTCATACATGATATAGGAAATAACTATTGATTGTATTAATATAAACAACAGTAAAACTTACAACCACACCTTGGCGTCGCAAGCTTCCTTGAAGGGTCCGATCAGTATGTCTCCATAAGCATTCACTCTCAAAGGTCTCCCAGAAAGGCTGATGACTCTCTCTCACCCAAAAGCACAAGCATGAAACTAAGGCAATCACGACAAGACTTCCTTCTTACAAAACCGTTTCACACTATCAATCCACAACATGAAAGACTATTCTCATACCTCACAAGCTATTGCTAGGCTATCAGCAATCCAAATTGTAAGCTATTAATCCAACAAACCAAGAACTAGCTAACTAGTTGATCATAGCCATGGAGGATGCTTTTATAAGAGGAGGAGTCTCCATAAATGAGGGGAGAGGAAGCTTATCTTCATGGGAGGTTACTCAAAAGGCGGAACCACCGTCTCAAATGAGGAGAGGCGAACTTCTTTGACCCAACAACCAACTCCAGAACCACCCAAAAGTATTATGTTTGAATTAATTCGCCATATATGGGTCGTTGAGGGTCAAACACTGAGACTCAGAGACAACATAGTGAGGCATTAGTTCATTCTCGTTGCAGGCAAAATACTAATGACCTGTGACGATTTTGAAACATGGGTAAAAAGGGGTCAACTTTAGGATTAATGAGCTTAGGAAATCTTCTTGAGTAATATGGAAGATTTGGACACATATTTTGGTATATGAAAAAGAGCAGATTTCATTCAGGGACCGACTCTATCCAGGATCAGGGGATGCGGGGTCAGTGACAAAATACTGTGTAACACCTGCTAATGATATTTCTTGTTCTGGTCCATTCCTAGAGCATGCAAACATCAAGAAAGGACTTGAGAAGAAGCGAGGTAAAGTGGAGAAAACGATCAGCTTAGAAATTCTTTAGCAATACTTTATTGGAAGCTTGAAAGGTGCTACAAATAATATTAGTGGTAAATACTTTATCCAAATCTATAGAAAATTTTATGAGTCAAGGGTTGGGTTTTGCATATTTTAGAATATCATAACATGAAAAAGGAGAGAGTTTCAAAAATTCATGAAAGGGAAAAATAAACAAGCGAGAAAAACTCAATTGAAAACATCATTTATTGAAGATGGATTATTTTTGGTCTATTTTATCCCACTGCCTCTTTTTAGACTGTTGCAATTGGCAAGTATGTTATTAAGTGATTTCATTTCACAATGGTGATTCTTGTTCCTTTCATTTCTTCCGGTGAAATTGTCCATTTCCATTTTCCATCAAAACAAACATCCATGGCTTTCTATATTGCCCATAACCTGGGGGTTCTCAATGGTGGAATGCCAAGTTGGTAAAAGTGGGGTGTTGTTAGAGCCCCCGCCAAGTTTCAAGTCTCACCTAGGATTATTATTCAATATATCTTGGATATTATGATAAATTATTTCATATGCTAAGACATCCTAAAAAATCTTTCAGGAAGAGAATGAAAATGGGACAAATACACCACACACATTAGCCTATAATATAGAATGTATTTGGTGCTTTATTGTTGCTTGCACTCAGGAAGATGCTCATTTGCAGAGACATCCTGAAAAAACTTTCAAGAAGAGAATGAAATTGGGACAAGTATATGACCGCACGCATTAGTCTATAATATAGGATGTATTCAGTGCTTTATTGTTGCTTGCACTCAAGAAGATGCTCTCCAACAGGCCCACTTCTTTGTACAATGTTGCCTTTCTTAGATGCAAGTTTATTTGATTTTCTTGGCTTTAAATCTTCTTCTTCATCCGCGTTGTCATCTTCACCGTCGTCTTACTTGTCCTCATTGTTTTCTTCATCAGTGTTCTCTAATTATTCTAACTGTGAAGCTTCTCTAGTAAACCATGACACATCAAGTGGAATTAATTTAAAGTCCTAACATAAACTAATGGCAGATGTGCTCCTTTCCTTTTCCCTTGTGTGCACCCCATTTTCTCCCAGGAATTGTTCTACTTCTCTCTGAGTAAATTTGCTCAACTCAATGTCTATCAAAATGTAGATGTAAACACAAGAAGAGAGAATTTGTTTCATCATGCCACCATTCTCCCACCAATTATTAGCATGATAGTAAGCTACCAATTGTATACCTCACTTTTGATTGTGCATCAATGATGGAATCTGTTCTAGCAATATCTTGATTTCTCATCCTTCCTCTTGAAGACATTTCAATCCTGTAGTGCACATCTGATAGGAGTGGAGAGCCCATAGTCTTCACTTACCTACCTCATGGACTCTCTGTTTTTTCCTATTTCACCCATTCATTGGATTTTGCATCACCAATTCTTCAAAATTAAGTTAATGAGATTGGTTTTTGACTCTAAAAAAATTCAACATTCATGTGGAGAATTTCTTCATTATGTGACATGAACTTACTACATTTAGAGAAATCAATAATTAAGAGACATGACTAACCTGAGAGCCCTTGTACCACAAGAGAACACATACGTATATTGGTTTCTGCAGTTGTCAAGTACATACTAGAGACATTCGAAGAAGTGCACATTATCAATGAACATACTTCTAAAAAAGCAGATATTGATGGGATTCTTCAAACTATTGTCCTTCCTAACTGTTGTAGCTCAAATATGCAAAGTTTAAATTTCAAAGTTTTTCTCAGAGAAACACCAATAAAGAAACAAAATTGCATAAAATTTTAACTTCTTTTTCCTATGCTACTACCTTACGGCGTTTCCTTTGCAACATGTGGTGCAATTGTTAATTGTAATTATTATTATTATTATTATCATCATCATCATCTAATTTTAAGGTCACCGCCAAGCAAGACACCACATTGGTGTATGAGACCCCCTTGTTTGTGGGAAAAGAGACCCACCTTCACACAGTGATTTGACTATTAAATCTACAAAAGCATACATACTCTACCCCATAGTTTTGAATCTATAACTTTTTAAAAGAAAACACCTGCTCTTAACTATTAGGCCCACTCAATATTCTAAAAAAAACAACTTCTCTTTCACATTTAAAAAACATCATCAAAACACAAAATATTAATTTCCTATAAACATTTAATTTTAATTTAAACATTATTATTTTTAATATATTTTTTAAACCTTTATATATATATATATTACTTTTAATATATGTTTTTTCTATCCTATTATCTTTCCCGTATAAAGCTATACTTAAAAAAAGTTTGTAACTTTGTTATATAAAAATTCATCGAACTTTGGTGTTGGTTTGAATTTCACTTCTAGCATGATTTTTTTAAGTGAAATGTGAAGTATATGTTAGTATTTCTATTACGTTCCAAATATAATGATATCATGTGATATTTAAATATTATTATTTTAAATAATAATGTGAAATAATGATATTTAAATATTATTTTAAATAACAATGTTGTTTTATGTATTTGTTTATGTGAATTTTGAGATGATTGTATAGTTAATTTGTAATTTGAATAGTCGTTATAGGTATCTAAATTGTTAAAATTATTTGGAAAATGTTTTTGGTTTAAGTCACATTAGACATTAATATAGCTAGATTTTTGCTTACGGAATTTCAAATCAATAACATTTATATCACAAAATACTTTAATAAAATACACTATTGAGTGATCATTAAAAATTATCAAAATTATTTGAAAATTGCTCCGGGTCTAAGTCACACTATACCTTAATATAACTCGATTTTTGCTTACAAAATTTCAAATCAATAACATTTATACTACAAAATACCTTAATAAAATAGGCCATTACTATTTACTATAAGCTACCTAAACATTTAAAATAATAATAATGTTATTATTTTAAATATTTTTTTAAAAAATAATATTAAATTTTATATAATGTAAAAAAAAATTACCGTAATCAACGATGAAAACGAACTCAGATAAATATACAAGTTTATATAGTTTACCAATTCCTTCTCGAGTTCGAGTTTAGGAGTTTCAACCAAATTAACCTAGTTCCTTTTGCTTTGCCCTTCCTCGGAGTTTCATTTCGGAGTTTTGACATAATATCCCCTGTAGAATTGGCCTTTTCCTCTCCTCGTTCGAGGCATTTTTTTATATGAAAAGTTGTTAGTGTAAAATTTAAAAAAAAAATCAATTTATTTGGAAAACAAAATGATAATGATGATAATAACATTTAATTTTTATTGAAATTATAATTGGTATATCAGAGATTTAAGAAGGTTAAGATTATTTATATTTTTTTGTAATTCTATTTATATGTTCAAAAAGTATTAAGAGAAATGTTTCAAGATTACTATAGTTTGATTATTTAGGAGGTTAGAAAGGTTTATATTGGAATAGATATTTTGAAATTGAGCTATAATTTGGGTTTATGTAGGGCATTCTAGGAGAAAGTGGAATTCATCTTCAACCCTGTTAATGTTATAAAGATAAGAGATTCTTGCATCACTGTATTTTGGGAATTTTCCAATGCCAAATTTTGGTAGCTTGTGGTAGTTGGTTTGAATTTTAGCAATGTTGAATTTCTTATTTGTGCTAGTCATAACTAAGAGATACTTTGGATTTTCTAGATTAAGGTTGACCACCTCCTTATAACTCTTTATTGCGCCATAAATTCTTTTTAAATTTAGATGTGATAATATTTTCAATATTGTTGGCATCTTGAATGACGACATCTCTGTATATCCCCAACGATTTAGCCAAGACTTAGTGTATTGACATTATCCTTGCTTGAGCCATTGGTGGTTATTGATGGAGTTGGAAGCATTTAGGAAGCCTATTGTCATCCATATTGTTTAATGTTTTCTTATACATTAAGTACAAACCATGGATGTGCACTCAATAGGGGAGAGGCTTGCTTTTGTACAAACCATGATTGTGCACTCAATAGGGGAGAGGGCTGCTTTTATAAGAAGGATAGGATATGATGTATTGCTTTTGAAATGATTATTACAAGTTATAAAATTCTTTTGCATTTTCTCTTTCCTTCCCAAAGATTCTCTAGAGATATTGCTTCCCCAGACTTCACATATATATAGGATTACAGAAGCAATGAGAGTATCAAATAGGAATATTTTACTTATCCCACAATCAAAGGTCTACCAATTTATACTTGTTTTCAAGCCCATAATAAGTTTTCCACCCTCCGTTTGTCCTTTTCTCAACACTACAATTTCAATTGAGCTTACGATAAATATCAATTTCAAGTTAGTTGTATGAAGGGACATCCTCCAAACTTTATATATAAATAAAGTATGATATTTAAATTAAAAATTCAATAATATTATTTAAAATAGTTTTCATTATAAATTAGTAATACTATTATTTATGAAAATAAAATAAATAAATAAATTTTTGAAGGAACTTAGCTTGAGTGGTGTGGCACACATTTTGTGTCCCTAGCTACGTGGATTCAAGTCTCCGGAGACATGTTGTAAGTTGGCCCTTGGTGGCATTTATGAAATAGTTGTTTTACTTGGTGAAATAATGGCAGTCATATGTATGAAGTTACCAATTCCAATTTGTGTGTGTGTGTGTGTGTGTCAAATCATGTTAGCATGGATGGATCTTGAGGGTTTTATTTTGTAAAGCAACCAAGGTTTGAAATTTGTAATAATCGAGAGGAGACACTGGAAAAATCCAACCATGTTAAATGTTTGCTTGGCCTGTGCTAGGTGCGATCTTTGGGTGATTTTGACAGCTCAGATGCCCCTAGGTTGCAATTTTGTAAACCATGGGCTAGTCCCACAAGTCCCGAACACACTAGAAAACATTTTTTTCTTATTAAAATTATAAATAATTTTTTTATTCTAATAATAAAAAAAAAAAATGAAATATATATCTATAACAAATTTAAATAATATATGGTATTAATTTGTTAACTTTCACATTACATCCAAAGAGATGATATAAAATGATCTCATGACCCTTAAACACATAAATAGATCAATGGTTACCCCCATGTCCTTTAAATTGAAACAAGTAAAGATTTTTGTTTCTCTAATAATAAAGGTTCAACTCTCATTAGAGCTTTCCTGAGCTTGATGTAACCTTGAGATATTGGTCGAATATGTGGTTACACATTAAGGGTTGGTGTTTCCTAGTATGAATGTGATCCTTAGGTGATGTTGACAACTTAGATGCCCCTAGGTTGTAATTTCTTGGACCACGGGCTAGTCCCATAGGTCACGAACATGCTCACATATAAAAGAAAAATGTTTTCTTCTTATAAAAAATTAAATAATTTATTTTTTTCTAATTGTAAAAGTGAAAAGAAAAAAATATTTGTATTTATAACAAATTTAAATAGTATATGTTGTTAAGTTGTAAACTTTCACATTACATCTAAATCAATTATATTAAATGATATCATGACCCCTAAACACATAAGTGAATCAAAGGTAATCCCCATATCCTTTAAATTCAAGGTAATTTGTCTTTTTTTTCTCTTCTAATAAGCAAAGTCCAACTCTTTTTAGAGTTTTCCTAAGCCTAGGGTCACCTTGACGTAGTGGTCAAATGTGTGGTTACACATTAGGGGTTGATGTTTCTTAGTATGGGTGCAATCCTTGGGCAATTTTAATAGCTTAGATGCCTCTAGGTTGTGATTTCTTAGACAATGGGCTAGTCCCACAAGTCACAAACACACTAGCAAACAAAAGAAAATTATTTTCTTCTTATAAAATTTTTAAATAATTTATTCTTTTATATATGTGTGTGTGTGTGGAGTTAAGTTGTAAACTTTCACATTACATCCAAAGATATTATATTAAATGGTCTCATGACCGTCAAACACATAAATGGATCAAAGGTCACCCCCATGTCCTTTAAATTAAAGGTAATGAGTAAGGATTTTTTTTTCAATGACCAAGGTTCAACTCTCATTAGAGATTTCCTGAGCTTGGGGTCACCTTGAGGTAGTGGTTGAATGTGTGCTTACACATCAAAATTTTATATTAAATGACCTAATAACACATGAAAACATAAGTGGAATAAATTGCAACCCCTTTTCCTCCAAATATAACATGTCTACTAAAATTCGAATGAGGATGCAAATAAATTATCAAAAGAAGGGTTATGTGTTTGGATTTTTATGGGATCTGGTTTACTACAATCTAATTAGGTCTCATGCCTCAACCAAGAGAGTACAAACCCTTCTCCTTCAATGCATTATAAAAAGAAAACATATCGTTGATCCAAGTGAATACGATGAATCACCACAATCAATAATTGTTTTTTATTGTTGGTGGTTTACAAGCCCATGGTTTGCTAAACCTTGCAAGGTAGAAGGAAATAAATAAAACCAATAATTATGAAGTGGTTTATGAGCCATCTGAAACAAAAGCATATTTATTAATTATTTTTTTACCATTAATGCTTTTTGAGCTTGTGATTTTTTTGTAACCCATAGTATTCAAAAATAAAACAAATAACAATAATATAGTGAAATGACCTGACCCCTAAGTGAAAGGGCACCCATAAGTACTATATATATGGGATTTATCATTATAAAGGGAACACGATTTCATGTGTAATGTAAACATAATGTATTATTATAATTAATAAATATTTTAGATCTTATCATATTGTTATCCTCTCCAATTTATTTTTGTATATTTGTGTCTCTATTTCATTTCATTTCTCACATAGCTTGGATAAGTGGTGTAAGAGAAATTTTCTCTTTGTCATTTATTGGTGCATGTCCCCACCAAGATTAGGGTATAGAGAGTTAGGTATAAAACTAGTTTCTTTTGGGAATGATCAATCTAATCAACCAAAGTGGTCTCCCATGGTCGAGGAAAAGAGAGTTGACAAAGCATGAGATCCCTCCTTACACAACAAAGGAATGAAATGATGGACAAATTTTTGTAGATACTTCAATGAATAATGACAATGACTGAGGCATATTTGACAAGTAGTAATTTCAAAGGCACAATGCCCTTCAAGGCATGGGATAATTTTGATATATGTTTATTTAATGGCCAGATAGATATAGGTGCCCTAGATAAATGGTTAAATTTTCTCAAAGTTTATTACTTTGTACCAATCATCTTTACACTCCTTAAAGAGCTACCCCATGTCAAATATTGGTGAGAAGGTTACTGGGAGTGGCATACCATGGATCAATATATGTCATTCGAGAGAGAACCCACCTACTGGCCTTTATAAATGCCCTCAAAGAGGAATTCTACGTTGTTGGGGGCTATGATGATTGATTAGTACATGAGATGGATAACTTTCATCAAGAGAGAAACCAAACAATGCTAGAGTATACTAACATCTTCCATACCTTGCGCTCAAAGTTGGGTATTTAAGATTTTGAGAGACACCTAGTTCTAAATTATTGCAGTGGCCTGCATAAGTACAGCCAAATAAACAAGGGTTTATCAAATATCTCCTCACTAGGATTTGATTATCATTATGCTATAAAAATCGAGCATAAGTTCAAACAAAGGAACAAGTGAGATTTCAAGTCTACAAACACACCACAATAGAATCATATTTATGGAAACCCAACTAATAGAATAAGGGATAGAGTAAGGAGATCCAACCACAAGAAAACCAATCCAATCCACTTGCAAAAAATGGTGATTTGAAGTCAAACAAGGACACTACAAAGTTGTGTGAGTCCACAAAATTCCCTAGCACAACACTAATAAGTGTCACTCGAAATGGTCATTGTTGGTAAAGCTCAAAGGAAAAAAATTAGACCCTAGCTCAAACTCTGATTTGGAGCACAATAAATCGAAATGAATCATCAATGTAGAACTCACCGTTAACATTGTGATCACAACAATCTAACCAGAAGAGCTAGAGGATCCTGAGAAGGGGGAGTGCCTCTTCCACTCACATATGTGGGATAAGAATACCTAATTACATTTGATTGTTGAAAATGAGAGTTAGAAGAAACTTATTTCAACTTAGGTCGTTAAAAGAATGACATTTTTGCTAATGCCACATAGCCAACCATACAACATCAGATGGTTAATCCAAGGATGAAACATTTGTGCTAGCCTACATTATCTCTTGTCCTATGGAATTAACCCCTTTAAAGATCAGATATTATGTGATTTTACCCCACTTGAAGTTTCTGATGTTTTTTTAGACCAACCATATATTTGGAAATTTCATGTTATTTATGAGTATAAACCCCATAGTGTCATTATTACTCTAGTGGATCAACTCTATAGGGTACCAAAGGTAGTCTCAACTTTTTTAGTTCATTAATATTCGTAAAACAATTACACAATGTAATTTCTTATACCACAAAGTTTTTTCTCTTCATAATCCAGCCAAAACATAAAGGGAAGATTATTGTGACCACCATAGCCTTGGCTCAAGAGCTATTTACATAAAAAAATGCAGGTTGATAAGACTGTAGAAGAGTACAGGGACATTGTTTCTTTACCTAAAGGAGTTCTTTTTCACTACAAGGTCAAGCATTCAATTGAATTGGTATATGGTGCTCCTTTACCTAATGTCTCAAATTATAGACACTCTCTTATGGAGAATGAGGAAATCAAATTTTAGATTCATGAGCTCGTCTAAAAAAGCCATAATCGACTACACTCCTTGCGTTGGTGTAGAAGAAGGGTGTGACATGGAAACTTTGTATTGATTATAGTGACCTAAACAAAATCACTATCTAGAATAATACCCAATTCCTCATATTGACAATAGTCTTGATCAACTCAAGGGTGCCAAGTTCTTTAGTAGTATTTATCAAAATCTAGGCTACCGCCAAGTTCCAACTGAACAAACCAATATATGGAAGACAAACTTCAAATCTAAAGAAGGCCTCTTTGAGTGATTGGCATGCCATTTGGCTTGACTAATACTCCAACAACATTCATGAGGATGATGGATGATATCTTGTGGTCGATCATGAATTCCTTTGTGGTTTTCTATTTGGATGATATCATCATCTTTCGTAGAACTTGAGTAGAGAATTTACAAAAAATTAAGTAGGTTCTAAACACCCTACATCAACAAAAATTATATGCCAACCTAGAGAAATGATCATTTGGCATTTAGAGAATTTAGTATTTAGGGTACATCATGGATGAACATGGGGTTCATGTAGACCCAGCCAAAATCCAAGTAATTTGGGATTGGTAAGTCCTAATGAATCTCATAGAGCTCTATAGCTTCTTGGGTCTTGCTAACTTCTAGCGGATGTTCATATTGGGGTTATTTCATATTGCTTGGTCCTTAAGTTAATTGACCAAGGGTGGATCTAAAGCAAATTTTGCTTATTCCAATTCACAACAAAAATCATTTCTAGAGTTGAAACATTTCCTATGATCAACGCCAATTCTTATCCTACTAAACCTGCAATAGTTTTTTGAGATTGAAACAAATACATCCAACTATGAAATCATGAAGTCTTCATTTAGTAAGGATAAACACTATGATATTGTTCATTGATACCCTCCATATGATATGGATATTTTCTCCATCATACATGCATGTCGACAATGAAAATATTATATTCTGGGGAAGGAGATGATCATCCACATTGATCATTAGCCTTTTCAATTCATATAGATACAAGGAAAGTTATAAAATGAACACCATCAAAATGCTCCACATACCTACAATGATTCCACTTAAACATCAAGTACAAGATGTAGGTTTTAACCCTGTACAAAAATTACCTGCATACGAATTCTAAAACACAGAAAATAAACAATGTGAGAGCATAACACATAAAACACATATGCACAGAGATTTTCCCCTGGATCCCAAAACTGGGACTACCAGCTTGATTTTTCATTATGTTCCTTTTAATGTTACAATACATATTTATACATGACGAAGTATCCAATACCATGGACCGAAAACCATTGCATCCAAAACCATGTGCGAAAAACATGCACAAAACCATAGGTAGGTTCGCCCAACCTAATATAGGGTCCAAAAAACAAAATTTTTCGGGGCGCTGCCCCGGACCCCATAGAGCGGGGTTACCTGCACCCCTCAAACCCCTTATGACACCCCCGCTACGCAATAGGCGCAACGAAGAGGGGGCTTCACCCCCCCCCCCCCCCTCTCTAACCCCCCAAGTAACTACGTGGGCTAGTCGTGGAAAGAATATAACACAACCCAACATTCTCCACTTGTTGTTTTCTTTCCAAAGGGGGCCACAAGAGAGCTTAGTCATTTATCCAGACCTGCAATGCCCATTGTTTCTCTACACCAAGATAACTTCTCAGAGCTCACAGATTTTGTCAATGCATTTGCAGTATTCTTCAAAGTGTCCACCTTTACCAGAAACACCATTTTGTTTTCTATCATATCCCTCACAAAGTGATACTGAACATCAATGTGCTTTGTCTTTGAATGATATGCAGGGTTCTTTGCCAAGAAAATTGCACTTTGGCTATCACAATCTATCCTTATATCTCCCTATACTAACCCCATACTTGAACACAATCTCTGCAACCAAACTGCTTCCTTGCTTGCATGAGTGGCTATCATGTATTCTGCCTCTATAGTTGATAGTGTCACTACAGATTATTTCTTACTCGTCCAACTGATTTCACCTCCAAATCCGTTAAACACATACCCACTTGTAGATCTTCTCTGATCCAGATCTCCAACCCAGTCTGCATCAACAAAGCCATGAATATCCAACACTCTGTCCAATCCTGGTCTTCCTTGGTAGCACAAACCATAATCACTAGTGCCACGCAAATACCTGAAAACCCGCTTCACTGTTGTCCAGTGCTCCTTCCCTGGTTTTGACATAAACCTGCTCAATACTCCCACTGCATGTGCAATGTCTTGTCTAGTACATACCATTGCATACATCAAGATACCGACTGCACTTGCATATGGAACACGGGACATGTCCTCTTCCTCTTCTTGTGTCTTGGGACACTGTTCAGTAGATAACCTCACAACTACAGGAATAGGAACCTTCACTGGTTTACTATCCTACATATTAAACCTCTGCAGTATTGTCTCAACATACTTCCTCTGGTTTAACTAGAGCTTCCTCTTTTCCTTGTCTATTTTAATTTCCATGCCCAAAATATAGTTTGCAGCACCAAGATCTTTCATGTCAAATTTGGAGGACAATTGGGTCTTCAAATCCTGGATAATTTCTTTGTCATTTCCAACTAGCAACATATCATCCACATACACGACCAGATAAATAACACGGTCACCAATTAATTTAAAATACACACAGTGATCTGCTTTGCTTCTGGTGAAGCCAAGTCCCCGTATAAATGTATCAAATTTCTGATACCACATCCTTGGTGACTGTTTTAACCTATACAGAGACTTATTTAACTTGCATACCATTTCTTTCTTACCCTTCACCGCAAAACCTTCAGGTTGCTTCATGTAGATCTCCTCTTCTAGATCCCCGTGAAGAAACGTTGTCTTCACATCCATCTGTTCTACCTCAAAATCAAAAGCAACAGCAACAGATAAAAGTAATCTAATAGAAGCTACCTTGGCAACAGAAGAAAAAATATCACCAAAATCAATTCCTAGCACCTGGGAATAACCTTTTGCTACCAACTGAGCTTTGTATTTCTCCAACTTTCCTTCTGCATTTGTCTTCTTATTGAACACCCATTTGCTGCCAATGGGTTTCCTTCAAACTGGTAAATCCACCAGATCCCAAGCCTCATTTTTATACAAAGATGCCATTTCATCAACCATGGCCTCTTTCCAGAGTTTTCCATCCTTTGAATCTACTGCTTCCTTCACAGTTTTGGGATCATCATCAGTAACAGATAAAGCAAAATTTGAACAGAAAGCAGATGGACTATACCTTTTCGACTGCCTTCTTTCTCAAACTGATCTTCTCACACCCAGAGTTTGTGGCTCTTCATCTTGTGATTCCTCCTCTGTTGTAGAGTATGATTCTTCCTCCTTAAGCTCAAAGTCTATCTTCTCAGGTTCCTTTGGTTGGACTTCATGTTTAATAACATATTTCACCTCTCTGAACACCACATCTCGGTTGTACATAACCTTCCTTGTTACTGTGTTCCAAAGCTTATAACCCTTTAAACCATCCTTATACCCAATAAAGATGCATTTTTTAGATTTACTATCCAACTTGGTTCTTTTCTCCTTTGGAACATGTACATATGCATCACATCCAAATACCATCATATGTGAAAGAGAGGATTTCTTACCAATCCATACCTCTTATGGATTCTTATCCTCCAATGTTGATGAAGGTGATCTATTGACCAGGTAACATGTTGTCTCCACTGCCTCTGCCAAGAATTATTGTCCTAACCTGGCACCACTAAGCATGCTTCTTGCCCTTTCCATCAATGTCTTGTTCATTCTTTCTGCAACTCCATTTTTCTCAAGTGTGTATGGAGTAGTCTTCTGCCATGCTATACCACACTTCTTAAATAATTCTTCAAATTCATTACTACAAAAATTTCCACTGTTATCTGTCCTCAACACCTTTATCTTCTTCTATGTCTAGTTTTCCACCAGAGCCTTAAATTCTTTAAACCTGTCAAAGACTTCAAATTCCTTCTTAAGGAAATATATCCATGTATTCCTTCAGAAGTAATATATAAATGATACATAGTACACAGGCTTACCCAGTGATGGAACCTTCACAGGTCCAAACACATCACTATGCACAAGCTCTAATATTTGTTTCACGCTCTTACCACTGGAGGGGAAACTCACCCGATTCTGCTTCCCATAAACACAATTTTCACAGAAATAAAAATCCAGAGAGCTATTACTCATACCTTCTACCATACCTTTATCATGAAGTATTCGAAGGCCCTTCTCTCCAATATGTCCAAGCCTTTGATGCCACAATATGGTGTTCTCTCCAGGGACCACTAGATTTTATGCTCCTCTTTCAGGAACCACAGAACTGTTGCACCCATAAACAACAGTGCTACCTTGTAGCTTGTACAAAGTTCCAATCCGAACTCCCTGCATCAATACCAATGCTATCTGAACCATCTTGCAGGTATCCTTCTCGAACACTATTTTTACACCTGGATCATCCAGCTTGCTTAGGGTAATCAGTTTTCTGGCCAATACAGGAATATGCAAAACACCCAGAAGTGTTCTAACCCTTCCACCTTGCAACTTCAACTTTACTTTTCTGCGACCAACAATTCTATCCTTCCTGTCATCCCCCAAGAAGACATCACTACCATCATATTTCTCATACTCGCAGAACCACTCTCTATGGGGAGTGAAGTGAAAGGATGCACCTGATTCAATCAACCATGCCTCATGATCTACATGTGTACTTGAAGAAGCAAAGTACACATCCCCACCTTCATTTGAGGTGGTTTTCGCCTCTGTAGAAGGAGCATCATCAGATCCCTTTCCTCTATCGAGAGCTTTGGATTTACAGTCCCTTTTGTAGTGGCCTTCCTTTCCGCCTTTCCATCAAACCACCTTTACAGGTTTTCCTGGAGATTTAGATCTCCCTCTAGATTTAGATCTCCCACTCGATGACTTATTTTTGTTTCTATTCTAGGACCGTCCTCGTACAGACAAGGCATCACCATTCTGGCTCGCCATATTTTTCGGTCTCATCTCCTTCGTCAGCAAGGATGAGACTATTTCATCAAACTGCAAAGCAGTTGCATTGCTACCTATTGCAATAACCAAACTATCCCACGAATCTGGTAGAGAACACAACAAACTGATGCACTTATCTTCATTTGAAATTTTAATATCAATAGATAATAACTAACTTACCACAATATTAAATGCGTTTAGATGCTCTGCCACCGTGTCTCCATCTTTCATCCTCAGGTTATATAGCTTTTTCCGTAGGAACAATTTATTCATCAGAGACTTAGATTGGTACAAAGTCCCTAACTTGTCCCACAAAGCCTTCGTCGTAGCTTCCCTGATACATTCAACAATACTGAATCTGAGACACATAATCGTATTGTGCTCTTTGGCTTCTGATCCAACTTCGTCCATTCTTCATCGGACACTCCCGTTGGTTTAGTACCCTGATCTACCATGATCCACTGATCTTTATCCACCAACAGATCCTCCATCTTGAGTTTCCACAACTCAAAACTCTGACCATTAAATTTCTCGATCTCTATCTTTCCACTGCTCGCCATCTTCTTTCACCACCAGAATCGATCTTGCAGATCTCCCACTGAACAAGATCTACCACAGGCCCGAGCATAACCCCTCAGCAACAAAGGCACCCCCTTGAAGCCAAAATAGCTCTGATACCAAATGTAGGTTTTAACCCTATACAGAAATTACCTACACATGAATTCTAAAACACAGAAAATAAACAATGTGAGAGCATAACACATAAAACACATATACACAGAGATTTCCCCTGGATCCCAAAACCGAGACTACCAGCTTGATTTTTCATTATGTTCCTTTCAATGTTACAATACATATTTATACATGCCGAAGCATCCAATACCGTGGACCGAAAACCATCACGTCCAAAACCATGTGCAAAAAACATGCACAAAACCATAGGTAGGTCCGCCCAACCTAATATAGGGTCCAAAAAACAAAATTTTCTGAGGCGCTACCCCGGACCCCATAAAGGGGGGTTGCCGGAACCCCTATGACCGCCCCGCTACGCAATAAGTGCAACGAGGAGGGGGGAGGGGATTGGGGGCTCTGCCCCCCCTCTAACCCCCTAGTTAACTATGTGGGCTAGTCTTGGAAAGAATATAACACAACCCAACACAAGAAGGGAAACACCAATCATGTTGCAGACTGCCTTAGTTAACCCCCCATTATGTCACTAACTATAGTTCTTAACTCCTATGGACATGAAACCTCTGGGTAGCCATCATTATACAACAACGACTCTAACTGATCTCGACTATCTAAGGAATGAGACTTAAAGAGCAATAATAGAATATTTCATATATCCATAAAAAAATTGAAGAGAAATAATATAAAAAGAACTCCATTATTTTTATTAATGGGTAAAAAATATCATGAGACGAAATTATGAGAAAGAGAGTAGGCTAATCTATGGTGTTGTCCCATATTTATATTATTTGCAGGTATCTTTTCACCCAGAGTCATGCACTTTTATTACATTTCAAATACTTGGGGTTACAAAAAGCATTGGTGCATACCATGGGTGAATATCATAAATTTCTATGATAAAAACTAAATAATCATGTGATTATATGTTCACTCCATTATTATGATTTATTTTTTTTTGCTTTCATGCACATTGCAAATACCATGGGTAGATACCATGGTTTACCAAAACCATGGGTTTCAAACCACCAACAGTGGAAAGACAATTATTGACTATGGTAATTTACCAACATCCACATGGATAAATCCTCCTCCCTTAGGAAGCAATGGTCCCCATTATGTTCAGTGCCTCCATTAGATGAGGAAACTTTTGTTGAACTTGGACCTACGTGAGCCACTTTTCTTGGTGAAGGATTTTCCCTACTTTCATGACACGATAGACCCAGAGCCTCTATTAGTGAGTTCCATTAACCTATGTGTGCATGATATGATCAATGGTTGCATGTTCCATGTAGTTGGGTTTGAGCTCTATCAGTGTCAACTGCTCCACTATATTTGAAATGTCCAATAATGGTGAAAAGTATGGTCGACGAAGGTCCACATTGAACATTAGGTGTAAGTCAAGGAAGGGGAACATATATAGCTCAAAAGATTTGTCACCCACATTTTTGGTGATGGTGTAAGGTTCATAACAAAGTGGGAAAAGCTTTCGATTAGGTACTTTAAGGCACTCTTTCTATAAATGCAATCAAACAGTGTCTCATAACTAAAACTTGTATGGAACTCAGTGTTGATCATAATGTTGCTTGTACTTGGTATTGGATTTATATAAAATATCATGGACTTGTTGATGGATTTGTTGAATCTATGCAATGAATTCGGTGCCTTTTCCAACCTCGGAATGATAATGGGAAGATTTTTCCTATGTAGATGTAAGGTATAGTGCTAAATTAATTGGACCCAATGCTTTAAATCCCAAAACCACCTGAAAATGGTGTGTTTGGTCGTTCTATGGAAGGATCTATTGTAGCTATGTTGAATATAGGGGAGACTTTAATCCCATGTGTGTGAATGTTTGGAGTTTTATATGCACAACATGTGCATGATTATTCTATTGACAACCTTGATCTGCCCATCATCTTGGGGGTGGAAGGCAATGGATTTGGTGATCTTGGTGTCCAACAGTGACCAGAGGTATGACTAGAATGTGCTTAGGAACCTAATTTCTTGATTTGAAATGATGATTTGTGGTCTCCCAAAATGTACCTGCACTTGTTCGAATAACAACTTTTCCATGACCTTTGTTGTGATATTCTTTTTGCAGGCTGTTAGAATGACCATTTTTATAAAATTGATCAACAACTACAAAAACATAATCATTTTTCTACTTGGTTGAAGGAAGATCAGTCATGTAGTCCATTGAGATGGATTCTTAGGGCCTGACAAAAGTAGGGATAGGGATGTAAAGGCCTTGCTTCTTAATGACTAGTTTGGCAATGACATAGGCAGTGTAGGATCTTATACTCACTGACATCTTATGAAAGTTTTGGCCAATATAAATCATTTTGTAGCACAACCACTACCTTTTCCATGCCAAAGTGACCTATCATCCAACTGTAGTGAGATTCCCAAATCATATTTTCATGCTTGCTTAAAGGAATAGAGAGAAAAACCACATGGCATAACAATTTGTCCTAAAGATGAAATTCAGTGATGGTCATCTTGTGCTCAACATCCAGTAAGTGGTAGTGAATTCAAGATCGGTCTCATAGAGTTGGACCCACATAGAGGCATCATGTCTGTAGGAGTAAAGCACTATAGTTATTGTTGCAATTGGAGTTCAAATGAGACAATAAGTGACATGATTGGTACTTCTTGTCTTATATTTGATGTTGAGATGAAATCGTTGCAAGTATGTGTACCACTTTTGATGGCAATAATTTCACAATTTTCCTTATCTTTGCATTAAATGCAAATTTACCCTAGTGGGAGAGGAGAATATGTCGGTGTACTCTTCCATGACCTTATCCACTTGCTTCTATTACATGGATAGGCCCTGTGGTGAGGTCGTGTATGTTTTCGTAACCTTCTACTCACTTTGAGATCAAATCAAGAAGAAGACAAACTTCCCGATCTAGGAGATGACCTCCCTGCACTACTTATCAGAGATCAAAGAAATGGTGGTGGGCGAAGCTACCTTTAGTATCCTGTATAATTATCTGCCCAAATTAATAATGACATTGTGAGGTATAGACTCGTATACAACATGATGCTTCCACAAGTATGGTTGGCCTAAAATAACATCACAAAATTCAAGTGGGGGATATCACACAATACCTCATACTTAAAGGGCTAGATGCCATAGAAAAGGAAACATTGTCAATTCACATGAAGATCTTTCCATTAACGAAACCACACAATGGTGTATGGTTGTGGGTGTGGTGTTATAATTATATCCCAACACATAACTTCCTCTGCTAAGATGATATTCTTTTGATTTTCATCATCAAGAAGTGTGATGGAGCATGCTTCACCCACATCTATGAGGGAAAAAGACACTCACCTTCCTTCAGTTCATCAATATCACTTAGTTGAACCTTGGTGGTATAAATGGTGGCATTGGGTTCTACATCAATGATCTTCTTCCCCTTGTTTAGATATGATTCAGAGTCAATACCTACATCTGACTATGAGGCTTTCAACTCTACCACCAACGACTGCTTTGAGAAACATTCATCGATGTTATGCCAAGGGATCTTATGGAATCCACACCACTTTTTCCATGGCTTTCTTCTTTTTCCAATTACCCTTCTTTGTGTGTGACTTAAATGGGTTGTCATGAGGTGGTCCATTTTGGTTCTATCCTTTCTTCTATGGTTGTAGTTCTACTTGTGCCTTGCTTCTGCTATGAGGAATTCGTAGATCCAAACCCTTTTTTCTTCTGTTTAAATTTCTACTTGATTTTGATAGTGTATCGGTACACTGCACCCAGTGAAGACATGTCCATAAATTCCATTCTTTTTTGGATGTATTTGTGCAAAACACCACATTATTTGAGCACCAGATGTCACTTGGAGTCTTTTATACCTAGCTTGGTGCAAAACTTATGGAAGAAATTCATGAATTACAACATTATTTTGTCCCTCTCATGCTACAATGTGGTCCATCTCATGTCCTGGTCTTTGTAGTTTCCAAAAGGGTGATAGTATTCCCTAAAAACATCCTTAAAAGAGCCCCAAGTGGGTCTGACCACAAACATTTTGGATTCCTCTATGGCCTTTTTCTCACTATAAATATCCCACTAATCATTGACATGGGGCACAAATTTAAGGAGAGAAAAGGTAATTCTTTCTCTGTTGAAAAAATAGTGGGCCAAAAAATAACCTTCAATGGATTTAACAATTTGTATAGAGACACTGCATCTATTGGACCTTCAAATACAGGAATATCATAACTAAATTATACCTTAAAAGGGATAGCACCTACAAAGTGACTGATTGACAAATATACCTCAAATGTTGTCGAAGGATCTAGGAAAAATTATGCATCATTTCATCCCTTTGTTGCATGAGGGATTCCTCCAACAACAATTTAATAGGATCTCTTTCTACCTCATATTTCTTTTGTTCCTCCATGAGAGTTCATCGAGTTCAACAAGAATAGTCTTACAAAGTCTCAAGTAGCTCAAGCCCCAACTCCTTATGCCCTTACCTCATTAGGGACATGCACAGAGAATGGATAAAGAGGAGGCCACTCTGATACTACTTATTTGTATTTTCAAAGGAATGATACTTAAAGAGTGACAATATAATATATCACAAATCCATAAAATAAATATTGAAGAGAAATAAAATAAAAGAACTCAATTATTTTTATTAATAGGTAAAAATACCATGAGACTACATTATGAGAAAAAACATGGCTTGCTGCATGGTGAGGTCTCGTATTTATACTATTTATGGGTGTTTTTTCCAGAGTCATGAACTTTCATCACATTTCAAATACCATGGGTTAAAAAATAATGGGTGAATATTATAAATTACTATGGTAATAAATAAAAAATCAGTGATTATAGTTTCACTCCTTTATTATGATTTGTTTTGTTTTGTTTTCATGCACCTTGCAAATACCATGGGCGATAAACCATGGGTTGTAAACCACCAACGGTAGAAAGACAATTATTGATCATGGTAATTTACCAACATCCACCTAGATTGCTAACTTCACCACAACATATCAATCATTAATCATAGGGAAAACAAGTTCCATACTTCCACCTCCAAGACTCACTCTTATGCCACCTAGGCCACCTTCGTGTTCCTTCAAGCAAGCATGTCATGCTGATTTGGGAGGTACATTGCATTCGAATGGAAAGGCACTTTGATGTCGAGAATACTTTAGAAGTATTTATATTAGCCAAGTGTTTGATAAGACATGAACCTATATATCATATAGTGCACTGCATGTTCCATTGCTAAACCAACCATTAAGAAAAAAGGGTTTTACACTCCCCTACTAGCCTAGACAAGGCATAGGAGTCAGTGTCCATGGATTACATGTCAAGTTTTCCCTCCACCAAGTAGCTTAGTGATTATGCATTTGTGGTTGTCGATCACTTCTCTAGAATGGACATTTTGGCACCATGCAAGAAGAGTATCATAGTCAAATCCATTGCTAAAAACAAAATTGAACATGTTTGGGTTCATTTGGGGATACCTTAAACCATTATTTCAGATAGGTACAACATGTTTTTTAGTACCTTGTAATGTAGCCTAAGGTCTCTGGCTGATACAAAGTTAACCAAATCAACTATAACTTAATAAATCTAGGATTAGAAGGAAAATAACCCTCATGGTATATGATGGGTGCATAAATTGGCATATCCTTAGCACTCGTCTAATACCTTTTTTCCCATCATTTTCCCATTTTTCATCCTTTTCCTATAACATTTTCATCTATATTGATACATTTTTTGTCAAGGTGAGAATATCCTTCTATGTCCCATTTTAATGCTTATTCGTATGCATTTGCGAGAAATTGTTACCTTTTTGTACTAACAATGGCATAGAGGATCCAAGGATTGCATAGGTACCACTTAGTGCATGGTCTCAATAGTAGTTGCAACTCACTGCAAATGTTGCAACCCCTCATAACTGTTGCAATTCTTTGCAAGTGTTGTAATGATTGGGCAAGATTCACTGGTTGCAACTCTGAGATGTGACCATATTTGCTACAATTCTCCACTATTGTTGTAACTCTCCACCATTGTTGTGATTACCATTGTTGAAACTTCACACCATTGTTGCAATTACCATTACTACAAATCTCCACCAATGTTATGATTACCATTGTTGGAACCCTACACCATTATTTCTACTCCTCATTATCACTAATATGCCTTGTCGTTGCTACTACTACTCACCATTGTTGCTACTCCTCATCATTGTTGTTACTTATTGTAACACCCCACCCCACATTTACCCACTTTAACAATCTCACCAGGGTAAACATGAGGTGAGAGTTACTATGCATGACCCAAAATCCAAGATCCAATTATGGAAATGGGGCCTAACTTACCAACTCGTATAAAACTTATTGCAACACTCAGAGTCACCTGATCACCCAAATATCAAACACTTTCCACTGGTGACCCTTTCTTTGAGATGGAACCACTTTAAACCAATATTCATAGCCTAGTTGGTCGCATGTAGTCTTTCCAGTGTGGCCATAGGGCTCCAATCACATGCATAACTCAACCTTCATGTGGATTCAATCGAGATTCCTCAGTTTTGTACCTGCGGCCATGGACTCAATTTCATATATTTAGGGCTAGCCTACATGCCAAGTGCCCAAGTCTACCCAGAGCTTTCCAAAACCCTATCAATGATGATCACAAGTTTTCATAATCTATTCTTAGGCTCAGATCTTGTCTAAGCTTGCCCAACACACATAAACCATTTATACAAACACTTGGTAAACATAATATTTGTAGGTCATGAATGCATATTTTTCATTGTTTCCTTAGTTTCATCAAATGCTCATCAAGAAATGATCTCTTAAGCTAGCTGCAACAAACACTTATTAGCTCATGCATTCATAGAAACTATTCAGTAGCTTATCAAATGATGAATAAGATCCATAACAAGATCATATCATGTAATAAGAATGTATTGTGCCTATAACCATCATTTAAGCAGAATAAATCCATTACAAACCAATCATAAAATTAACACAATAACCAATAATTGTGCTCATTCATCTCAATAAGAAAATACATAATAACATATGCATAGATCCAACCAAGTCAAGGACTTCCACGTACCACCCGACTATAGATTGGGTTGAACCAAACTTTCTTTCAACCAATCACCCCCATGCCATATTCCAAGCATGAATGTGGGATCACATGGGATAAACCAAAACATAACCAAAACAAGGAATCCATAAGTTAAACCACCTCCACCCTCATGCCACAGTGATTATAGAAATCACCAAAACCAACACAAGCTTGGATGCTTTGGGATTTCTTCACAATACCTAGAGGAATTTTTTTGTCTGTGCCCTCCTATCAAGAGATTCCTAGAGAAAACCATCTCCACTCTCAACCCTTGGGATTTTCCCAAGACCACCTCAACTAGATCCAAATCCATTGGCACTCCAAAGCTCAATCGAAATGAAACCCCACTATACCATGGCTATTCAAGAAATGGAAAGGAAAGGTTATACATCACTATAAATCCAATAAAATTCCATGCCAATGACAGCAAACATGACCAACAAATCAATGCATGAACCATGCATTCACTTCCCAACGAGATAATAAAGCATGCAACCTGTTACCTACAAAATCATCTTGCTATTTTTTCTTCCTTTACTTGTTTTCTACCCTTTCTTTGCTTGCTTGTGTCTTCCTCGTGTCCAAGTGCGATTCCTCTTGCTTCTCCTTATCCAAGTTATCTCTTTCTCTTTTGCTTTTTTTTTCCAAAAGTGAATGAATGAATGCTCTCCCCATTTTTCCTTCCTTTTCTTTTCCTTTTTCTTCAATTTCCCTTGCATGCATATTCTTGTCTCTTCATCTTCATTTTCTCTTATTTTCCTTTATTTCTTATATTAAATTGAGATTTGTTTCCTTTTTCATTTTCCAATGCCAATTTCCATAAACAGTAAATAATCAATGGCAAGTGGATCCCAACATAATTGGTTTCGCTTCATTCATCTTGGAATATGTGTCCCATGACCTTAGTATTTTATTCTGCCTTTATAATGCCCATTTATTACATAGAAACTTAACCCGGGGTTGTTATAAACATGCCATTATAATTCCATTATTTTTCCTTTATAATGCTCCCATTTATTACATGGAAACTTAACTTGAGGCTGTTATAAACCCCTCCCCTTCGGGGAACACTGTCGTCGGTGTTCTATGACACTTATAACTAGACAAAATTGCTTGAAAACATGAAAAAATATTGCTTATGGAGCTTTATAACACAACTCGATGTAGTATTTACAATGACATACTACTTATTGGAGCTTTATAACTCAGCTCGATACAATATTTATATATCAAGACACATTTTCTTCAACCAGCAAATAAAGAAGGATATAATGCATGTATTTGATCATCCACCTCCCATGTAGCTTAATTAGGCCCAAAGTGCTTCCACTACACTTTAACTTTCTCTACTGCTTGATTCTAGAGCATGAGATTCCTTCATTGTAGGATGCATTGAGGCTCTGGTTGGAACTCTCCTTTTGGTTCCACCTCCAATACAGACCAATAAATCAAAAGACCCACAATATCAAGGTGCCAACTTGGCACATGACCCAATCTTCAAGGAATTATTCTTAGGCTTGATATGCAAGTATACATGATCTCCAACCTAAAACTCCTTGAATACCTTATGCTAATCTACATAAATCTTTTTCCTATCTTGTGTTACCTTCAAATTATTTTCGGATGACCTGCATCTCCTACTCCATCTCTCTCAACATATCTGATCCAGTCAACACCCTACTCACTGGATCACTCTAGCTAGTAGGAGTATTACAACTCCTCCCATAGAGAGCATCAAATGAAATCATCTTCAAGGATTAACAATACCCATTATTATAAGCAAATTCCACCAATGGAATATACTCCTCCCACTTCATCTATTGGTGCATGACATACATCCTCAGCATATCCTCAAGAATCTTGTTAATCCTCTCTTTTTTGTCCATCTGTTTATGGATTATAAGTTGTACTAAAGGCTAGCATTATCCTCAAGCTTGAAATCAACTCCTTCCACAGCTTGGAAGTGAAATTTGCATCTTTATCTAATATAATCCCCTTGGGAATTCCATGCAACTTTACAATATCCTTAATGAATACTTGAGCCACTTCGCTAGTTGAATTAGTAAACTGCAATGAAGTGAGCTACCTTTCTCAGCCTATCAACCACAACCATGATGGAGTCATGTTTCCTTGATGTCCTTAGAAATCTTGTAATTAAATCCATGGAAATGACCTCCCATTTCCATTCCAAAATCGGAATAGGCTGCAACAAACCAGCTAGATGCTTGCATTTAGCTTTCACCTGTTGATAGTTACTTAGGTCCAAACTCAACCACCTCTTATTTCAAATTATGGCAATAGTATAACTTCTTGATAGTTGTCAAGGTCTTCTGGTATCTTGGGTGGCCTAAATATGGCTTGACATGAAAATTTCAAAATAAGCTTTTTCAACTCACCACTATCAGACACGTAGATCTAATTCTCTTGAACCTAACCAAGCCATTTGTTGTGAGGTAATACTCCTCTTCCTTATCACCTTGTTTTTGTAATCTTTGCTTCATCTACCGGTACCTCTCATCATGTTTCCCTACATGTAAGATCTTCTCATGTAAATATGTTCCATAAGAGCTCATAGATGAAATATGATTCACCTACACTCTCCTACTGAGAGCATTTACAACCCAGAGCTATTTTCCTTCGATGTACCTAATGTCAAATTCAAACTCATTGAGAGTAGCCAAACACCTAGCTTTCCATGCATTCAAATTAGGTTGGTAAAACAAGTACCTCAATCCACTATGATCACTCATCAAAATGAATCTCCAGCCAAAGAGATAATGTCTCCACATCTTCAATGCATGAATGATAACTTCCAACTCAAGATCATAAGTCACATAATTATGTTCATGCTCATTCAGCTTCCTTGATTCATAGCACACCAACTGCCCTTCCTGCATCAGGACTCCACCTAGTCCTTTCTTGCAAGCATATGTGCAAACCACAAAGTCCTTATCAATATCTAGAATCCTCAAAACTAGATCATTGGTAAGCAACTACTTCAACTGATCAAAACAAGTTTCACACTTATCAGTCCATTCAAACTTCGTTCCTTTCCTCTGCAAAGATGTAATATGATAGCCTGAATAATTCCCGTAATAGCTTGTTAGTCCCATGAATGATCTGACCTCATCCACATTTTTCAAAGTTGGTCACTCCATGATAGCCTTAATCTTATCTGGATCCACCATTATCCCCTCCTTAGAAATGACATGCCCCAAGTAATGAATCTAAGACTGAAAGAAGTTACACTTGTTGATCTTGTGTTTTCAATGCAACAAACACCCTCCAAAATTTTTCTTACACTCGAATTTTGGAGCCTACTGAGGATCTTGCGATCTGTCATTCTATGGTCACTTCATGGTCATCTAATGTTTTTTAAAGTATTGGAGTGTCAAATTCACTAGCTTTTGCATGCTCTGTTTTTGAAGAATTTACAAATGCACTTCTTTTGATGCAAGCTTACATAGACACTGCACAAATCTTAAAGATAAGGCTTGCAAAATCACTGGTGATAGTGACTACGCAATCCGTAAGCACAATGTGCTACACACACATGTCGACAATCAGTGTGCACTCTCCATTGACAGTCTTCCTCACTCTAGTTGCAATTGTACTTCTATTTTGATGAGTTTTCTCAATTTTCGCTCTGACAAAGCTTTGTTTTTGCAAGTTTCATTTTCATATTTGTGACTGTCGTTTTGGATTTCTTTCACTTTCAAAAGTGTCATTTTCATGTTATCTTTGCTTTGCCATGTGTCTCTTTCACTTTTTTTAAGTCTTTGCAAGTATCATTTGCACTTTTCTCTCACTTTATAAAGTGTTGTATTTTGGAATGGGAAGTGTCACACATCACAAAAAGTGGAGTTATGGTTCATTTCAAGGGTCAAATTTAGTTTCAATGGGTCTTATTTATCATATATACATGTATTAGATCCATTCCCAAATTTTTATGCATTATCGTACAAGTGTCATCATTGTCGTCGCAAAGTGTATCTTAAGTGTCACACTTGGAGGAGTACGTTGTTTTGTCGTCGCATTAAGGGGACCATGTTGTTTACGAGTGCTAAGTCTTCAATGTTGTGTTAATGATGGTTCTACGTGTGTGATCATGTTCAAGTCCTACCTTGGTTTCATATTTGCCTCATTGATCCCATATTTAGCCAAATCTTGGAACATCTTCTACCCCACTAAATTGAGCTGATTTTTCCCTATTTAATTGCGCATTGCGCAATGTAAAGCCTCAAGCATGCCCCCTTGACTGTGCAGTTTATACCTCAAAGGATTGCATATTGCACAGTCACGATGCTCAATCCTGGCCTCCTGACCTCCACAACTGTGCAACAATCCTCCCTATCAGTCTCTTTCTATGCATTGTACAGTAGCAAGAAACAATTTGTCTCCCTACCTTCCCAATCTACATAACTGCATGAACCCCTAACCTCTCTCTCTCCTAAACTGCACATTGCACACTCTCATTATGTAAGCCTATCTCATTGAGCTCCTCAACTACGCAGTCTTCTTGACTAGGCCTCCAAAATTGTGCATTGTGTAGTCACAATACTTAGTCCTCCACTCTTGGCCTCTGGAACTGTGCACTACTCAATCCCCAAGTCCTCCTCCCAATCTACTACCCAGTTCCATCTCCATAAGTGATTTTCATGAATCATGTTAGACTAGGATTTTTTCAAAATGATGTCATCTTTTCATGAGTGATTTATAGTTGTAGATACTTTACCTTGACATGACAGGATGATGATCAAAGAGACGGAGAAGGACACAATGCTAGAAGATAGTTGTGAAGTGGCAAAGATAGGTTGATCATTGAACAAGAAGATGAAGGGACATTATATTGTGACAGAAGTTAGAAGATCAAGATCATAGTGAAAACTCCCTATTTTCATCCCCTTGGAGGGTGAAGATGAAGGACAAAGAAGATCTTCCATGAAGATGAAGTATTATATAGACCTCTCATGAAGATTGAAGACAAAATAGTAGAAGAAACAACTTGGCATTGTCACTTCATCATGGAGTCCATATCATCATTGTCAAGTTGTGAATTGTACCAATGCCATCGCAATGGAATGTGTTTCCATGTGTTGTGCCACATCATTTTTGGATGTAATGATGTAATTATCAAAAGGGAAAGGACAAAATGTAATGTGTGGAAGTCCAAGAGTCAAATATGGAATATGAAAAGTCACATAGTCATATATGGACAAAAGAGTCTTTAGGAAAATTCCAAAAGTCATTTATAATTCCAAAGGTCACATTAGAAGTCCATGAGTCATGAGGGTAACTCAAGAGTCATAGGGGATATGAAAGGCCATCCCTCTTGTTATAAATACACCCTCATAACTCAAGCAAATGGATTTTGGGGGCTTAGTTTTTGGAGAGTTAGCCTTGGTTTCTCTAGCTTAGCATAGGAGAGAAGATCATTCTTTGGAGAAGCAAGAAGTGACTTAGTGTTCCATTATTGGTCCCTATATCCAACTACACTGGCCAATATTCTACATGCACTTCCTTATTCAAACAACATTGGTCCACGAGTTCACGACTAATATAGTTATAATTCAATCCAAGATCAATCAAAATAGAAATAACTTGATCAAAAATCTTACCTTCCATCTTGATAACATATTCCTAGTGGTCTTCCTGCTTGTTGTCAACCATTGCATAGATCTAGGAAATGTCATAACTTACATCCCCAACTACCTGCACCTCTTCAGCACTGTAGATCTGAGGTCTGCCACCCTAATACAATGGAAAATCCTTCTTTTGATGATCTCTGCCATAAATAAAACACTTCAATGGTTCTCTGCCACGTCCTTTATTCTATTGCTCCTAGGTTGATACCTATGACCTTTCTCAATTGCATTGGACTTATTATGTAGGGCCACATTTTACTTGTCACCTACATCCTGATATCTTCCTCGCTTCTTAGGTTGTTTTCCTTTAGTCTTCTCATTACCCTTCCATTCACGCTTGAAATTAGGCTTGCACTTTGATTATTCATAGCAATGCTTCAACTTCCTGATGGCTTCTTCCAATGACTGAGGCTCATCAAACTTCTTCTGGTCTTTGAATTATAATGGAAATTTGTTGATGAAGCTTTGGATCTTTTATTTCTCATCCTCGAGATATGGAATGTATCTCAATAGCTCTATAAATTTGGTTGTGTATACTCATTTATCATGGAACCCATCCTAAGCTCAGAGAACTCCATGGAATTTCCATTATAATACCTCTCAGAAAAGTATTTCTTCCTGAAGAGCCTTTCACATTCTTCCCAAATTAGCTCCTCTTCCTTGATGCCTCTAACATGCTTAAAATATTCCCACCGGATATTTGATTTTCCTTTGAGACTAGATGTGCCTATCTTGGCTTTCATATTCTCTAAGTAATCATGAAGTCTGAAAAATTTCCTCATCCGAAGTAGCCATGCTTCTACATCTTCTAACTTTCTCGTCTGACCATCAAAAATAGGAGGTTTGGCTTTCTTGAATTCCTCTGGAAAATACCCCCCCTACCACTCCTCCTATAATGATGTTGGTCATGATGGCGATGATGTCTCCCTAAAGTAAAGCTAGAATAAAATCCATGCATAACAACCCTCCTCTTAGGTGTATCCAATAATATGCCACTCTTTATTGTATCATCCTTACCCATCCTGTACTTTTTTTGAGATTGGCTTCCATCTGCCCCATTAGTCTTTTCTTCTTTCCTATCTCCATGACTTATCCCCAGTTGTCCTTTCTCCTTTAAATATGAAATTCTCTAAAGAATAAATGCATTGACCTCAACTTACTTTTCTTGAGATTCCGTAAGCCTTTCATGGTCTTTAATTAACCTCTCATTATCTACTTTGCAACCTATAATCTTCGCCTTACAACGTCTCAATGTATCTACCAAATCAAGAGAGCCTCCCCCTCCCTATTGTTCAACTAAGTTCTCCCATCCTACAAATTTCTCTTATGGCTTGTACGAGGAGTCATATGAACCATAATCCGCCATTCTTCTCTTCATATCTTGACCTTCCATTTTCCTGCAATATGCCATTGTTAGCTAAATAAAAGCATAGTCAAAAGCATTACCTCAATTTACTGATGGTGAGTTTATTGCATCTACATAGGTCAGTCCAGATTAGCACAATGCATAATAATAATATAAAGAACATATCAGTGCATGCATGAATCAACCATTAACAATAAAATAACTACCATGCATGCATGATGACATATAGACATATGCATATATATATGCATAATAATATGCTTTTACCAAAGGTCTAGTGTTGTGAACCTCCTCTGATACCACTTTGTAATATCCCACCCCACATTTACCCACTTTTACAAGTGCACCAAAGTAAACATGAGCTAAGAGTTACTATGCATGACCCAAAATCCAAGATCTAGTTATGGGCATGGGGCCTAACTTACCAACTTGTACAAAACTCACTACAACACTCAGAGTCACCTAATCACCCAGATATCAAACACTTCCCACTTGCAACCCTTTCTTTGAGTTGGAACCACTTTTAACTAGGATTTACAACTCAACCACACAGATGCAGTCTTGTCAGTGTGGATAGAAGGCTCCAGCCAAACACATAACTCAGCCTCCATGTGGATGTAGTCGAGATTCCCCAGTTATGTACCTGTGGCTGCTGACTTAGTTCCATATTTTTAGGGCTAGCCTATAGGCCAACTTCCCAGGTCTGCCTAGAGCTTTCCATAACCATGTCAATGATAATCACAAGTCTACATAATCTATTCTTAGGCTTAGATCTTGTCCAATCTAGCCCAAAACACATGAACCATTTATACAAACACTTGGTAAACATAATAACTTTAGGTCATGAATGGACACATATAACATTTATTTCATGATGGTTGCAACATGGGCATCTTGATGAAAAGGAAAAGGAAAGAATTTACAACCTAAAAAAACTTTTCTTTTAGGGTTTGAGCACTCTCCGCGACCTCCCATTCTGCCTCTGGTTTAGGCCCTCGGTGCCCTGACTGCCATGGAGGATCCGCAACAGCATCCTGGTGCCCACTCCTTCAAGTATATGGTCTCCGGTCAGTCGCCAGACCAGGCTTCCTTCTTCACAAAGTTTGCCTCTAGCTCCACCTTCTACACAGCACCAGGAGGAAACTCTAACAAAGAAGGAACAACACATGCACATAAAAAAGAGTTGCCTCAAAGGAACGAAGATACAGTGAAAAGGATAACCAAGGATACTCATGCAGAAAAAGGTAAGGCCACAAGCACACCCTTCCCTACTAGTGTAAATCCTTCAAAAACTCAGGAGAAGTCGCAGGATCAAGGGAAAAAGAATAAAAATAACTGCAACCCCAAAGCTAAGAAAATCCTAGAACTGGAAATTAAGGACCCCGAGGGAGCAATATATAGAGAATACATGCAAGAACATGTAGTAATATGCAAGTTCATGAGCATCTGGCCAACTAAAAGAGCCTTGAACTGGTGGATTCAAAGAAAATGGACACCCAAAGCGGATATAAGACGTTATTTGGGCTCCAAAGGATTCTTTACGGTCATCTTTGACCTCCTAGAAGATAGAGATAGAATATTTGAAAGAGGACCCTATTTCTACAAGTCATTCGGTTTATACATGAGATTTTGGAGGGACAACTTCACACTGGAAAAGGAGGATTATACGAGGGTTCTAGTCTAGGTATGCCTCTACTCCTTACAAACTGATTACTAGGCTCCTTCAGTCTTAAAAGGTATAGGAGACCAGCTAGGGGAGTACATCAAAATGTCTAAAGGCACCAGAATGGGTCACTATGTTTCCTACACCCTAATCTGCGTATATATAGACGTCTCTGGTGCCCTTCCAGAAGCAATTAAATTAATCTTCTTGGAAAAAGTATAGCTACAAAATATATACTATGAACATATTCCCTTCCAATGCAGAAAGTGTCATGAGCATGGGCATCTCTTCCAAGACTGTCCAATGAATAAAACCCCTCAATCGCAAGAGCAAGCAAGTAAAATAAAATATAGTGAAGGATTTACTAAAGTCATCTCCAGGAACAAGAACAACAGGAAAAAGGCTATCCCCAAGAAGAACCAATTTAAAGAAGCAGGCCAAAACTAGTTCAATGCATTGAACAACACCCATGAGCAAATGGATCTTAACAAATTGATAGGAGATGAAGCAGAAGAAGAAGTAATGATCCCAGTAGACAGCGAATACGATAAGAGGGACATGGGTTATACCAACAAAGGAAAGGAGCATGTTGGCTTAGGGGGTCCTGACCCAGGCTCAGAGTTAGTTGCGCCAACCAACAAATCTCTACATTACTGGCCCTTTCGAAAACAAACCATGTAGTGCAGGCTATAGTCTCACCCAAATTAGTATGGGGGGATGCAAGAACCAAGTTTCTACATCCAGAGATGGGTGTGATGTCTTTTAGCACCTCAGATCTACCTTCGCGCAAATCGATAAGCCCTTAGGGCTTAGTAATGCAACTCTATTGAAACAGTCTTCAGACCTTTGTGAAGGTCAACAATCAGCCTTGGTGGACCCTTAAGATTCGATTTATTCACTTACATGCATCAGAGAACAACCATTAATTAGTGTTCACACAGATCTACTTAAGTTATTTAGTAAACATAACATAATTCATCACAGTCTTCGCAAAAGTACTTAACATGCATTGCATACATTTATTAAGACTTGTTCAATAGAATCGTGCATTATTAAATCAATATTCCATAAACATATTATTCATCAACAACATATATCATAAACAACAGTAAATAGAGATAAACAGATATACATGAGATTTCTTCGGTAACTTTCTTTATTGATCTTCAGTTCAGCTTTACAGACTCAAAACTACCCTGTGCACTTAGCGGCAGGTGTCCGCGCACTCAACTCCAAACTCTACCTAGGCCTCTGCGCACTCAGCTGCAGAGCCTATCTTCCCTTATCTGGCCCACTTATCTATGCTATTAGTTCTCTTCTATTGACCCACTACTAACATGATCTCCCTTAGACTCTCTAAGACACACCTATTTATAGCCTTTTTCATACAATCCCATGGTCCGCAAACCATGGGTGGATCTCAAAATCGACTCAAAATTTACATAAACAAGGGGCTAAAACCCCTTTGAATCCTAATCATCTACGTGCTCTGCATCCACAAATCATGAATACTTTACATTAGTTACAAAAATATATCAAAACTTGGGTTATTTTAACCCCAAAACTGACCCAGGGGACCCCATCCCAATAGGCCCCCAACACAAAGATCGTGACTCGCCCTCGAGTCACTCGGATGGCACTGTGATCTTGCTGCAAAGATCCCCCATCTTTACCTGGATAATGGAGACTTTGGTAGTGCTCTGAGTCATCGCTTGCTTGACTTTCTCCACTAACTTTTCTATAGTTGGTCCTTCTGTGGCCAGCCTCATTGTCTGTTGTGTCTGCTACAAGCCTTTAAGTTTATGCTGGATGGTTGTCATGACTTGATAAGCCTCTTCCAACCTATTAGGTCCCTATACTACTAGTGTAACCCCCTTATTATATTTTTGTGCCCATGTAGTCCCCATATTGTTATTATTGTGCCCCATAGAAGCCCGCTATTGTTATTATTGTGCCCTTACATTATTATTGCTATGTCAGCTTTGATTATATTATGATCCCTTAGACTGCTATATATAGAAAGGAGGTCTTGTAATTTGTATCATCCAAGAATTGTTCATTTGTGTAATGTAAAGGAGGTTGCCCCCTCGAAGAGGCTAAATTCTAAGGTGATTATCTCTCTTTTCTATCTTTTTGTGAGCTGGTTTCATAACATTTGGTATCAGAGCAATGGATGAATGGAATAAGGACAAAGAAGTGTGGCCACTCATTCAAAAGTTGTAGAAAATCCCAGTTCAAACAATATTGCCAAAACTTGACGAGGAAGCAAAAATCATATTGGAACCTGAAGCAGTCACAAAAACAAGAACCCGACAGCTACAGAATCGATTAATTTCAGATTATCTCATTAAGTGGAAGAACTTACCCACTGAAGATTCCACATGGGAGGACAAGAAGTTTATACAGAAGCATCAAGAACTACTCAAGCATTGAGGACAACACTTTTTGAAGGAGAGGGGCATGTTAGGTCCCTATACTACTAGTGTAACCCCTTATTGTTATTAGTACAACCCTCTTATTGTATTGTTGTGCCCATGTAGCCCCCATATTGTTATTATTGTGCCCCATAAAATCCCACTATTGTTATTATTGTGCCCTTACATTATTATTGTTATGTTGGCTCTGATTATATTATGACCCCTCAGACTCCTATATATAGAAAGGAGGTCTTGTCATTTGTATCATCAAATAATTGTTCATTTTTCTAATGTAAAGGAGGTTTCCCCCTCGAAGAGGCTAAATTCTAAGGCGTTTATCTCTCTTTTTTATCTTTTTGTGAGCTGATTTCATAACACAACCATGGTTTCAACCTGGCCTTTAGCAAGGCCTCCTTCTACTATGCTTCCTCTACCTGCTCTAGGAGTTGCTTTCCCTCCTATAATTTAGCTAGGCGTTGCATGGGTGCAATGGAGCGTGTCATTGCCCAAACTTTGTCATATTGCCGCTCCAGCTCCTTGACTCATGTATTCAGTGTTTGAAAGTTCGGATCCTCCCGCAGATTTGTTAAAAACTCCATTACTTGCTCAAATAATGTCGAACAATCAGCGACTGTGGCATCTAGGGTGGTCATTCCTTATTTTATGGTGGCTCTGCGCTGCTCCCGAACCTCAGGCAAAGTCGTGGGCTGCAACTTTAATTACAGCTCGGTGATCTTCATATTGAGTTCAAACTAAACTCAGCCAACCTCTGCTTTGGCTTCGCACACACCAACGGCTAATTTTCTGATCTTCACTTCTAGCTATGCATCCTTAGTAATATGAAGCTCAGGCACTATCCTGCATGCCTCTACGACTGCTGACTCTAGTCGTGAACTTTGCGCCTATAGCGTCTCTTTTTCTTTTAAAGTCTGCGTCTTCTCAGCAAACATCTGCTCATTGTTCACTCTATATTCGTTGATGAGGTTGAGAACGTGTTTCTCCCGATCTAACAATTATTTTGTCACCCCTACATGTAACGCATGGAGGATCTCATTGGGGAGTATTGCTATGTCCAACCCAATGTTCTTGATTGTGCTCAGGATGATGCGGTCATCGGTTGACTCCACGCAAAGGGACCCATTTGGCAATGCAACAGTCCTAAGTTCTAGGGTCCTTACCAACTCAACTATTTGACTCACCACAAGTGCCAGGCTTGCTAGTTTTGCTCTTACTTTTCCGGTGCCCACCTGTATCCTACTTGCCTAGATCTGCAACTCATGCAGATCCTTTTGGACTCTCCCTAGTGTTTGCATATATTGTTGCTCGAGCTGCCCAAAATTTTTGAAGTGCGAAAACCTAGCATGATCTGCGAGGTCCCAATCCTCCATTTTTAGTAGTGGGATCCACGTAAGCTGCAGACCTTCAAAGGGAACTTGCTCAGGTAGCAGGGGCATAGAAATGGAAAACTTCTCCGAATCTGGGTCCTTTGTGACCTTCGCCTTTCCCTTCAGCAGAGGGATATAATTAGGTGTCTTCGTGATGGGCTCCACTCCCTCAGAATTTGTCTTCTATACCCTAACCTTCTTCCACCTCCAAGTCCATGACTTTCTCTGGCTTCTTGTCCTTCTTCTTTTTTCTGCACTGTAGAATGCTTCCTAGGGGACTCGCACACCAATATTGGATTTTTTTTGCTTATCTTTCTTTGGTTTAACTGTTTGTGTTTCTCTAGCAGGGGTAGGCTTCGACCTAAGCAACCTCGATGTTGTAGGCATAGGAGTCGGAGCTTCCATACTTACCACTTCTGGGGTGGCTCCCTCAGAGGCAACAGCGCCACCAATACTCACGATTTCTGCAGGGTTTGGTCCAAGCATTTTTTTAAGGACGAACTTCTTATTCAACTCAGAAAACTTAACAAACACAAGGCTTGCGACTAAATCCTCCCAATACAAGCAGTTCATAGGCGACGGGCAGAAAATCTCAACAACAACTCTAATGGCACAAATTATTCTCTGTTGGACAGCACACTTAATTTATAGGGATTTTTTAATTCAAATCTGACTGTTCCCCCCAAATTGTGACAATTAATGTTGTTTTGGCAGCAGATATTCAAAGATTTTCGCCTTAAATGTTGTCAGCCCGCTCCTCTTAACCGTCTTCTGGCTATCAATTCATGAACAGTTACTCTAATAGTCACTTTTATGATGTGCTACGCGGCACCTCCCTCCATGGCACAACTTCCTAGGTTGCAACTTCATTATTTTCTGCGCAGCCCGCCTGTTGCATAACCCTCCAAACCTGGTAGTGTAGTTTATAGTCTCGCGCTCTCTTGAAACTATCTGGAGCACTAAGACTATCATGTTGCCATATAGTCATTGTGCAGGATCCCCTGTATACAACTTCATTCGGCTCTCATTCACTCTTCACGGAAAAGGTTCTCCATTCATTTTCACGAGCTGAACTACGCCTCCATCTATAATTTCTTTGATAAAATATGGTCCTAGCCAATGCATCTGTAATTTCCCCAGAAATGTGGTGAATTTTCTATCATATAACAAGAAAATATCATTTACCTTCAACATTTGAAGCTTATTGTGGCAATCATGCCATGCCTTCTCACGTTCCTTCTGTACTTGCTAATGAAATCCTGCCAAAAATCGATCTTATTCGAGCTCCGTCAGTTGCGCAAGTCGTTGTTCCAAAGCTTCACAATCTGCCATATTCTTCAGTGCTTCTATGCACAGACTAGACATAATGTACTCCATTAGCATTACAGCTTCTACACCATAGACCAATTTGAACGGCATTTGTCCCGTCAGCTTTTTTCAAGTAGTCCTATAAGCCCATATCACTGTAGGTAAGCACATATCCCAATCATTTCGTTACGCATTGCAGATATTCATCAGTGAATTTTCCAAAATCTTGTTGAAGGCTTCAACAATTCCATTGGCTTGTGGATGGTACTGTGTACTCTTCTGATGGTGGACCTGGAATACTTCAGTCAGCAGGTTGATCGTTTCGTTCAGAAAGTGTGTACCTCTGTCGCTCATCAACACTTTCATGCAGCCAAATCTAGTTAAGACATGCTCAAACAAAAACTTTGCTACTGTAGCCCCTATACAATCCTTAACTAGTTGTGCTTCTGCCCATCTGGTTAGATATTCCATCGTGGTGACGATATAGCGCGTGCCAATTTTCTTCCCTGGGGGCTGACTCGGCCCAACAAAATCAATTGCCCATTTTTCAAATGGCTGCAAAGATACTTGAAGTTGTAATGGAAATTCATCGCTTCGCGATGGTCTGCCAGTTCTCTGACATGCATCGCATGCCTTACAATATGCCTTGGACTCCTTGTGCAACATTGGCCACCATAGACCTGCGTGCAAAATCTTTTACGCAATCGTCTTTCATGCATAATGTCCTCCTGCAGCCCCTCCATGAGCTTCAACGAGGATGTTATCCCTCTCAAAATCCGACACATATCTACCCAATATTTAATCAACACCCATCTTATACAAATGTCTGGTACTAAAAAATCAGTCTCGCGCACTACTAATTGCTGACTTGTATACCCTTCTGGTGCTATCCCCATAGTCAAGAAGTGAATAATATCTGCAAAATGATTATCCGCTATGCACACCGCAAAGAGCTGCGCATCCGGCAGCCCTTCCTCTAGATTTTTGGGCTCCTCTCCTATTTCAATCCGCAACAGATGATCAGGTCCTGTATTTAACCTCCCTAACCTCACAATTACTTCAAATTCATACTCCCAGAATAGTAGCAACCACCTACAGATCTTCCCCTCCAACACAAGCTTATTGACTAGGTATTTCAAGGCATAATGATCTGTCTACATTTTGAAATGCTCACCTAACAGATAGTGCCTGAATTTTTGCAGCGCTTACACCATGGCCAATCATTCTCGCTCAGTCATTGAGTAATTATTCTCGGCCTTTGATAATTTCCTACTTGTGAAGGCTATAGGATGGTCCATATCTCCTTCATCGGCTTGTGTTAACATTGCACCCAACGCAATGCAAGAGGAATCCACATGTACGTGAAACTCCTTTTTCCAATCAGGGAATACTAAGATTGGCATGGTGACCATATTTTCTTTCAATACATCTAAGTTGCACTGACTGATCAGGTGCTCATGTCCTAAGTGTCGTAAAATGCTCAAAATTTAAAGTGCTTAGAACTGATTTAAAGTTGAATGAAAGGAAAGTGCTCGTCTTCCCGATTCCGACGCCGCAAACGGTTCGAAAAACGGTCGCCGTATGAGGAAGTTATGGCAAAAAGAAGAATTTGTCCATAACATTAGAAATTTTAATTTTTCAAAAAAAAAAATTAAAAAAGGAATATTTCACCTGGCACGAAATTCGAGGCAACCACCAAACATTAAATGTAAATGCAGTTAAGTTGGCAGAATTTTGGCAGGAGCACCAAATTTGGCGGACCTGCCATAATTGGCGGAGCTATCTGGAGTTAACTAAAGTTAGCTGGAGTTTTTCTAGGGGCAAACTGGAGAAACTTTAAATGGCCATAACTTTGGCTAGGAAAGTTGGTTTTGGACGAATTTTTTTTTTTATTATTTTGGGTATTTTCGACCTTCTAAAGCCATTGGTGCAGGTCTTACAGCCATATGAGGTCATTTGTAGAGGTTTTGGAGCCATGAAAGTTCTAGGAGCCACTAGGGCCCAGTTTTGTGAAGACTGTATAGGGTTGCAGGTATCCATTGGAGGTGATCCAATAGTCAATCCTGAAGGATTCAAGTGTTCTGAATCCATTTTTACCATCTATTTCTCCTGTAGATGCTTCTATTCATCTGTATTTTCAATTTGAGCATTTAATAAAAACAAGGACAAGCCCGGTTGGGAGCTTTGGACCCAGCAGACGTAGCCCTGGAGGGGGTGAACTGATTTATCAACTTCTTTTTCATTTGTGGTTGATTTATTTTGCAGAACAAATACATTTTAATGTGTTAACAGTAAAAGGGAATAACTCTGCTATGCTTAAATGGGTCATGAACAGCTGAAAATTTCATGTGTTTTCTTTCTGCAAGACATAGAAATCTTTTAAACATGTTTGATTCTGAATTGAATACCTTGCAAACAAATTTCAAGTAGTTTCAAATTCAGATCAAGTTGGTATCAGAGCTCAAGGTTTTGTGCAAAGATCTTCTAACTGTCTTGCAAAGTGTTGATGCTTACCACGTTGAAACTTAAAAGAGGGGAAGGACAGTTGACTAGAGAACGAGAGAATCCTCAGTCAAGGAAGGCCAGAGAGCCATCACCTCCACCTTCAATTTCACCCTCAAGAGTCTCAGAAGAAGCTTCAAGGATGTCTGAACATGAAGGAGAAATTCCTATAGAGACAGATCCAAGAGAAGAAGAAAGAGTCTTCAGAAAGGCTTTCTTGGACCTCACTGAAATGGTGAGGATATTGTACCAAGAAAGAAATGAGAAATTGGCTGGAGAAGGGTCCAAACATCCACATGAAGGAGAGGGCTCTTCAGGAGGTAAGAAGGATGATGATCATTCCAAGAAAGGACATGGAGGAAATGGTGATCCACCACCCCCATCTTCACCTTCTTCCTCTTCATCCTCGTCTTCTTCTATTCATAAGCATAGATCCTCTGGAAAAACTCCTTTTTTGAAGCTTGATGTAAAATTCGAATTACCTATGTTTAATGGTGAAGTGAATGCAGAAAAGCTTGACAACTGGATTAGGCAGTTGGAAGTTTACTTGAGGATCCAGAATATGCATGATGATGCCACAAAGATTCAGTTGGATTCTTTGAGAATGGATGGAGCAGCATTGGTCTGGTGGGAGGCCAAGACTAAAGAGGAGATCAAGAAATTTGGTAAGGTTACCTTAACATGGCCTGAATTTCTGTTAGCCATTAAAAAACAGTTTTATCCTCTTGCTCACATGCAGAAGGCCATTATGAATTGGAAAAAATTCAGACAACTTAAGGGTCAGACTGTCCAAGACTACACCCAAGAATTCAGGAGAAGAGCTCTCTTGTTAGGGGTAGATTTGCAGACCCAGGAAACCTTGCTGAAATACATTGGTGGCTTGCATAGCTACCTTAGACACACCATCTTGATGTTTAACCCTACTAGCCTGGACGAGGTTTGTGTCCAAGCTACCCATTTAGAGGCAAGGGGAAAAACACATTTGAAGAGGGTAGAAACAAGCCCCCCAAGGGGAAAAACAAAGAGAAAACCTCCAAGGGAAAGGGCAAAAAGAATGCATCTGTCAAACAGGAGAGTGAGAAAGTGATCTGTAAACATTGTTCTAAACCAGGTCATGAGGAGAAAAACTATTGGAAATTATATCCTGAAAAAAAGACCTCAATTTAACAAATCCAAAGGGAAACAGAAAACTGTTGCTACTACATCTACACCACAAGATTTAGGGGAAGATTCAGGTGATGAAACCAAAATTACAGCCATGGGTTTGAAAAACTTGAAGGGAAAAGAAATTGAAACTCAAGCCAGCACTAGTACCTCAAACTGCCATGTACAAGCTCCTAATGAGGAAGAAAGAATTGAACTGTTTCATGTGAGGGTGATTTCAAAACATACTAAAATTAACACACTTTTTGATAGTGGGTCACAAGCAAACCTTATATCAGAGGACTTGGTCAAGCAGCTTAAACTTGAGACTGTTCCACATCTGAAGCCATATCCACTTGGATGGATTTGCAAGGATGCAAATTTACAAGTTTCAAGAAAGTGCACATTGCGCTTTGCAATTACTGCACATTTTATTGACATAGTTGAACTTGATGTGGTACCTTTTGATATAGCAGGAATTATTTTGGGAAGTCCTTACTTGTTTGACAGGAAAGCTATCTTTCATTGCCATGAAAACAAATATCATCTGTTCAAAGATGGCAAGGAGTTCATTGTTAGAGCTCATCGCAAGAAGACAAATATAGTGATGGTGAATGCAGGACAGGTAAAAAGGCTGGTCAATTCAAGTAAGAATTTTGTTCTTCTTATGATTAAGCCCAAGGTTGATGTGAATCATGAGTCATTTGACAATTGTGATCCAAAACTTAAATCAGATCTGTATGATGTAGTTGATGCATATCATGAGATGTTTCAGGAGCCAACAGGTTTGCCTCCTACGAGGGAGATTCAACATGAAATCCATTTGCATCCAGATTGTCCTCTTCCAAACATAGGCATGTACCGCATGTCTATTATGGAGAATTTTGAAATAAAGAAGCAAATCAAGGACTTGTTGGACAAGGGTTTTATAAGGCCAAGTACTTCGCCATGTGGGTCACCGATTGTATTGATTCCAAAGAAAGATGGCACTTGGCGTATGTGTGTTGATTTCAGGGCCTTGAACAAGATAACGGTAAAGAATCGTTACCCACTCCCAAGGATAGATTATTTGCTAGACCAGCTGAAAGATGCTCGATATTTCACTAAGCTAGACTTGCGCGGTGGATATCATCAAGTAAGAATTGAAGAAAGTGACATTTGGAAGACAGCCTTTAAAACCAAACAAGGACTCTTTGAGTGGCTTGTGATGTCGTTTGGTTTGTGCAATGCACCTGCAACTTTCATGCGGGTAATGGATGATGTCTTGCGTCCTTTTCTTGATGATTTCGTTATTGTCTACTTAGATGACATCTTAATTTTTAGCAAGTCTAGAGAAGATCATGTCATGCATGTTAGAAAAGTACTTGATGTTTTGAAGAAGAATCAGTTATTTCTTAAAATGTCAAAGTGTGAATTTGGAAAGACTTCTTTGGTTTATTTGGGACACATAGTAGGAGGAGGTGCTTTGAGAATTGATCCTGCTAAGATTGAGGCTATTGTGAAGTGGCCTACTCCCAAATCCATAACAGAGGTAAGAAGTTTTTTGGGTGCAGCTCAATATTGGAGGAAGTTTATCTCTAACTTCTCTTCTATAGCAGCTCCTATGCATGCAGTGACAAGTGTGAAGCATGCTTTCCAATGGGGAGGCAAGCAGCAAAAAGCTTTCGAATCTTTGAAAGAGAAGATTAGTTCAGCTCCAGTCCTTGCATTACAAGATTTGAGATAGCCATTTGAGATACAAACTGATGCTAGTGATTATGCTATGGGTGCAGTTCTTCTACAGCATGGTAAGCCTATTGCTTTTCATTCTGAAACTTTTAATGGCGCTGTTGTGAATTATCCTACATATGATAAGGAGTTGTATGCGTTGGTACAAAGCGTCAAAAAGTGGAAACACTACTTGATGGGCAAAGAAACTGTTATACATACCGACCATCAGCCCTTACAGTACTTGCAATCACAAAGCAAGTTACAACAGTCACGACACTTCAGATGGATGGGCTTCTTGCAACAGTTCCATTTGGTAATAAGGTATAAGAAAGGTACTTTGAATAAGGTTGCTGATATGCTTTCAATGCCTATTATTGGTGTTGTTATTTTACTTAATAATGATTCCACTGTACATGATAGTTACATAGAACAATATACATCTGATGATGACTTTAAAGATGTGTATGCTAACTTGAGTAAAGGGAATCATGTAGAGGAAAATGACTATCACATGCATAACAATTTGCTGTTTCATTTGGGCAAGTTGTGTATACCACAGGGGGAGAGGATAAATGTCATAAGAGAAGCTCATTCTTCTCTTATTGCTGGCCATTTTGGTGTGAGCAAAACAGTTGCACATCTACAGAGGTATTGCTATTGGCCTCGTATGGTAGATTCTGTTTCAAGGTTCATAAGAGGTTGTTCATTATGTGCTACAAGCAAGCCTAGAAACAGGAAGCTTGGTTTGTATACTCCTTTGCCGGTACCTTCTAGACCATGGGAGAGCATCTCTATGGATTTTGTAGGAGGTTTGCCAAAATCTCGAAAGTAGCATGATTATTTATATGTAGTAGTTGATCGTTTCAGCAAAATGTGTATACTTATGCCTTGTAAGAAAACTATAACTGCTGAACAAACTACTGAATTATTTTTTCATCATGTATGGATTCACTTTGGTTTGCTTACTTCCATTATTAGTGACAGGGATTCCAGATTTGTGGGGAATGTTTGGTCCAACCTATGGGAGATGATGGACACAAAGTTGAAGAAAAGTACTGCTTTCCATCCGCAAACAGATGGACATACCGAAGTTGTGAACAGAACCATTGTGCACCTCTTGAGAGGTTATGGCAACAGACCGAACAAGGCAAAGTGGATGGAGGTGGACAGAGTGAGGGAGCTGTACCCTCACCTTTTTAACAGGTAGTTGAAGGCTTTTGGGGTCCAAAAGCTTCCCAATGGGGAGGCGTGATCAGGTGCTCATGTCGTAAGTGTCATAAAATGCTCAAAATTTAAAGTGCTTAGAACTAGTTCAAAGTTGAATGAATGGAAATTTCTCGTCTTCCCGATTCCGGTGCCACAAACGGTTTGAAAAACGGTCGCCGTATGAGGAAGTTATGGCAAAAAGAAGAATTTGTCCATAACATTAGAAATTTTAATTTTTCAAAAAAAAATTTAAAAAGGAATATTCTGCTTGGCACGAAATCCGAGGCAACCACCAAACATTAAATGTAATTGCAGTTAAGTTGGCGGAATTTTGGCAGGAGCGCCAAATTTTGCGGACCCGCCATAATTGGCAGAGCTATCTGGAGTTAACTAAAGTTAGCTGGAGTTTTTCTAGGGGCAAACTGGAGAAACTTTAAATGGCCATAACTTTGGCTAGGAAAGTCGGTTTTGGACGAATTTTTTTATTTTTATTTTGGGTATTTTTGACCTTCTAAAGCCATTGGTGTAGGGCTTACAGCCATATGAGGTCATTTGCAGAGGTTTTGGAGCCGTGAAAGTTCTAGGAGCCACTAGGGCCCAGTTTTGTGAAGACTGTATAGGGTTGCAGGTATCCATTGGAGGTGATCCAATAGTCAATCCTGAAGGATTCAAGTGTTATGAATCCATTTTTACCATCTATTTCTCCTATAGATGCTTCTATTCATTTGTATTTTCAATTTGAGCATTTAATAAAAACAAGGACAAGCCCGGTTGGGAGCTTTAGACCCAGAAGACGTAGCCCTGGAGGGGGTGAACTGCTTTATCAACTTCTTTTGCATTTTTGGTTGATTTATTTTGCAGAACAAATTCATTTTAATGTGTTAACAGTAAAAGGAAATAACTCTGCTATGCTTAAATGGGTCATGAACAGCTGAAAATTTCATGTGTTTTCTTTCTGCAAGACATGGAAATCTTTTAAACATGTTTAATTCTAAATTGAATACCTTGCAAACAAATTTCAAGTAGTTTCAAATTCAGATCACTGACATTCTTCATCCCAACAAAATGTTGCATCCTTCTTCAACAATTTCTCCATGGGCACAGTAATCTGAGCATATGCTTTGATAAACTTCTGGTAATATCCTATATGTCCTAGCATCGCACGCAGCTTCTTAACATTCCTTGGGGCTTCCAAATTCACTATCACTGCAATCTTTGCAGGGTCCACCATCAATCCTTGCTTACACACAACATGACCCAGAATGATCCCCAAAGGAACACAGAATGTGCATTTCTTCATGTTCAGTGCAATCTGGTATCTACGACACATATCCAACATCAGGAACAGACTTGCTACATGGTGCTTTACTAATCTGAACATTGTCCAGTCATCAAAGTATACTTCCAGGAACTTATGAATGAACTCCTTGAATGTTGTGATGACTACGCGATAAAATATCACAGGCTCATTCTTTAGTCCAAATGGCATCATAGTGTATTGAAAACAACCCCACTCTGTTGTGAATTTTTTTTTGCTCCTATCCTCAGGTACAATCTTAATCTAATGGTACCTCAAAAACCTGTCAGTGAATGAGTAGTCCTTCTACCCTCCAACATTGTCTAATACTTCGTCAGTAAACGACATTGGGAATGGATCATGGACACAGGCATTATTAAGCTTCTGCAAATCTACACAAATCCTTATCTCGTCCTTCTGCTTCTTCTCATGAACCACCATCAAGCTCACCTAATTAGATTGCTCAACCGGCTCTATGATGCATGCATCCAGCATATTATCCAGCTCTAGGCAAACCTTTTCCTTGTATTTATGATTAAGGCGATACAACCTCTGCTTAATAGGCTTCGCATCCGACTTCAGAGTGATCTTCATAACACCAAAATCTCATACTATGCCCTTCAAGTATGAAAACTTGGTAAGGAATAGATGTGATATTCACGGAGTAACTCAGCAACTTTATCCATAGTAGCATCCTCCCAATAATTTCCAATATTTGCAATCTTTGATTCTACTACAGTGCCAATGTTTACTTCCTTTGTTTTCAGCGGCGTGGTGATGTCTGAGTTGTCTATTTGTGGGCCCTCGACCTTGCGATTCCATTCGGCCTCCAGAATGTTAATATTTGTTAGATCTTCATCCTCCTCTTCAATGGTCACGTTATAACATTCTAGCACGTGGCGTAGCTGGGTGCTCTAATCTGGTTGTATCCATTCCATAGGTTCTTGCGGTGTTCTGAAGATAACTGCTTCAATATCTTGTAGGGCTTCATTGATGTTGGCAAAGCTGTCTTCAAAACTGAAGGTCAATAAGAACCCTTCCCTCAATATATCCCACTCTGCAGTGCCATGGCCGAGCTTCGTTTCCAGATACCAGTTCATGGGAATTGTATCTAAAGTATGGCAAATTATTTTTACCCACTCCGACTACGCCTCTATCTCGCAAGATTTAGTCCATTTTTCTAAGTGGTCACATAGATCAACCTTCCCACTATATTTCCCGAGAAATCTAATGTTAGGGTGCCCAAATCGTAACCTCATCATTCTTCTATAATCATGCCATTCATCAAAGTTATCCTTGTGCGTACCCCACCATCATGTGGGTGTAACATGCAGTGCCAAATCTAATGCTTAGAAGTGGTGATCCTCAGGGACTTCTCGCTCAAACTCATCCAAAAATAGATCTACATTAGTTAAACCATCATAATAGGGTAGATTCCTTACCTCCGATGAAACACAGTGCACCAATTTTGTCATAATATTGCATCGCAGCGTGGATACTTCATGCAAATGGTTCTGCCAATGTTCCAACTCTTCATCTGAATCATAGGTGCAGGAACTCTCCCAGTCCCATGCGATCCATCCATCTGCCGTCAAATTGATCCAATCCTAGTCTCACGCAGTTATTGTGTAGATTTGGTCCAATTCATCATCACCATCTTCATAATCGCGGATTGGTTCAGTGTAGCATGGCCCTTCTACAAGGTCCAACAGTACTACAACACGAAGCAATTTCCTTTCAAATGACATTGTCCTCTTCTTCAGATTGATGACCCCATTCATATCAATGGCCCAGTCAATTCCCAGGAGTGAGGGGTATGGATTACTATCATCGACAATCTCTATAACCTCAAAATCGGCCATTGTGCTTTCACTTTCTATATCAATGGTTACTCCTTACAATCGTCCTATGGGGATGATATTTTGTTGGTTCACCATTCTAAGCTGGTTCGGAGACCACTACAGCGCAGGCCTTTCTATTATTTCCCATGATTTTTTTGGTAGTACGTTCACATCAAACCCCAGATACAAAATGACCTGGTCCATCTCATAATCTCTTGTCTGTATGGTGAGCCTCATCTCACGCCCTGTTCATGCCTTATGCTTACCAATCTTTCTGACCACCCAGTGTCCATCAGGGACCTTCTCCTTGCTTACACATTTTTTTATCAATTCCTGCAGGCCTTCCACAGCTTTTCTATCACGTAAAAACTTTATGCAGGTCTCCAAAAACTTAGTAAGCACAAAGGGGTCAACCTCTGCAGGCACGCTGGTGTCTTGCATTTTGTCCTGGCTTCCTGAGGTGGATGCCTTAGTGAATCTTTTCTTGGCCTCCATAAATGTTTCCTTCATGCGATTCAAATCAAAATCCACTTCTTTCTTTGGGACCTTGCGGACCCATCCATCTCTTTAGGTTGTTTTCCTTTGTCATTGTCGGTCATTATTCCCCTCCTCAGTACTATATTCACACTTTGGTCCTCTTCGTGGGGCTTAGCTCTCATCATTTGTAAGTTCTGCATAGGTTGCTAAGGTTGTGCTCTCTTCTCCTGCATTTTAACTATCAACACCAGGCATTCTTCTATGGTATGGTCAAATTGGCTGCAATATTGACATGATGGCCATGTCTGATTTTGACAGTCTCACACATAGTGCCCTGGCATTCCACAATTGTAACAGATGAGTTGACCACGGCCTCTACCAGGTCCTCCTCCTCCTCGGCCTCGTCCTCTTCCCTGATAACCTTCGTGCGCTCCTCCACCGCCCTGCTCTGGAAGCCGATTTTCTTCTTGCATCCGATAGGTAGGTGTTCTTTCCATCATTAGCTCATAGATGTGATAGTGGCGCTCATTGTGGCCCACTAATTTACAAAAGTTGTAGAACAACTGTTGGGGTGTTTGGATGAACTTTTGAAGCAAATGACAATTATCCGTTGCATGTTTTCCAGCAACCTAACAAATAGCGCACCATAGCACAGCCCCCATGCTTGGTCCTGCTGGAGCTTCTGGCCTCGGGGTAATTGGTCCCCCTATTGTAATATAATTTGCAAACACAGGACAATGGTCTTTATGGCTTTTGCACTTCAGACATTAGACTTCTGCATGCACCTCTAGTTTAATTTCCTTGTCTTTCTTCAATATATGCAATTCTAAGCAAAGGATTTGTAACTGAGAGTGAATCTGTTGTACCCCCAAGGTCGCATCCTAAATAAGCGTTGCATGCAACCTCATCACAATTTCCAAATCTTCTGCATGTGTTCCTATCTTCTATTGCGACAGAGCAATCCTCAAGTGGGGTAGGAACAAAGCTATAAACCATTCACAATGCTAACTATCTGTGAACTACATGTTAGCTTCTCGAATTTAACATTTCAACCTTTGATCTAACTCCCAAGGCGTCACATCGACCCTCATCATAATTTCCTTAAATCCAACTACAGACTACAAGTCAGGCTTAGGCTTACTAAACTCCTTGTTTAAAGCAACCTTAGTATCTGCTAGCGATGCTGGGTGATTATCATAACAATACTTATTATACCAAGTCAGCACATGATCCTGCAAAGTGGTAACCAACTACTCCTTTGTATTGTCATTAGTAATCAGCTACACGCAAAAAACCATAAATGCTTTGTATCTCCACTCCCTATGCCTTTGAATATTGACAGATTCATTGTGCTTGACATGTTGAATGGTGGTGGTGATGGTGTAGGTGTGGGCGAAGGTGTATGCGGTGGAGGTGGAGATTGAGGTGGAGGTGGAGGTGGAGTGGATGCATGATGTGTCCATGGAAAACCCTGTGTTATGAGCTAGACGTCACTCCGTAGTGAGGCATGTACCGCTCCCGCATCGTCGCTCGAAGGAGGTCTGATCAATGGGCTATATTCTGGACCTAACCTCTCTCAATCTCTAAAGAGTTTTCCACTTCGCGTAGCTCCAAACATCAAGGCAATGGCATGACCCATTTTTCATATAACAACATTTTAATCCAAGTATTCAAAGATCTTAAATACTTACCTCGTAGTCCTTTGAAAAATCGTCGCTTCGCTTCATTGTAAATGACTGAGGTATCAACTGCAAATTCGGTGACGAATCCTCCTAGAATTTGATCGAGCTAATGATCAACCTCTCGCGCAATCTGGTTTTTTAGAGGCTTCTAACCATCGCACTAATTCAAGAGTCCACACCATAGCATGATCAAGTTTCCACCTTCCTTGGTTGGCTATCAATTTAGCTAACCACTCGTACAGTTCAATGGGAAAAGTGCAAAAGAAGATTTTGTGTATCTTTGTATATAGATGTGTGTTCAACCACTCTTCTTTTGACAGGAGCGGATTCCTGTTTTCCTGCACCGCGAACTTGTGAATCTTCCGATCCAACCACTTTTCAATTTCTTTCTTCGTCGAATTCCAATGATGTGACATCACACATCTCTTTAAGTAGATCATGGTCTTGGAAATGGAACCATTTTTTGGCTTAGGGGGTCTTGACCCAGGTTCAGAGTTAGTTGTGCCAACCAACAAACACCTACACTACTGGCCCTTTTAGGAACAACCCGCATAGCGCAGGCTGTAGTCTCACCCAAAGCAATATGGGGGGATGCAAGAACAAATTTTATGCATCTAGAGATGGGTGTGATGTCTTTTAGCACCTCATATCTACATTCACGCAGATTGATAAGCCCTTAGGGCTCGGTACTGCAACTCTATTGAAACAGTCTTCAAACCTTCGCGAAGGTCAATGATCAGCCTTTGTGAACGCTTAACAGTCGATTTATTCACTTAGACGCATCGGAGAACAACCCTTAATTAGTGTTCGCGCAGATCTACTTAATTTATTTAGTAAAAAAAACATAATTCATCATAGTCTTCGTGAAAGTACTTAACATGCATTGTGTACATTTATTAAAACTTATTCAAGAGAATCGCACATTATTAGACCAATATTCCATGAACACATTATTCATCAACAACATATATCATAAACAGAATTAAACAGAGATAAACATATATACATGGGCTTTCTTCAATAACTTTCTTTATTGATCTTTAGTTCAGCTTTACAGACTCAAAACTACCCTGCGCACTCAGCTGTAGGGGTCCGCACACTCAATTGCAACTCTACCTAGGCCTTTGTGCACTCAGCTATAGAGCCTTTCTTCCCTTATTTGACCCACTTCTCTACACTATTAATTCTCTTCTATTGACCCATGACTAACATGATTTGCCTTAGACTCTCTAAGACACACCTATTTATAGCCTTTTTTGTACAATCCATGGTCCACAGACCATGGGTGGATCTAAAAATCGACTCATACTTTACATAAACAATGGGTTAAAACCCCTTTGAATCCTAATCATCTACACACTCCGCATCCACAAATCGTGGAGACTTTACATTAGTTACAAAAATATATCAAAACTTGGGTTATTTTAACCCCAAAACTGACCCAAGGGACCCCATCCCAACAGAGCATACACAAGAGGATATAGAAATGGAGCAAATAGAAATAGAGGAAACACTAGAGGAAATCTCCATAGAGGAAGCTCTAGAGGGGGTAGACCTTACAACCACTGCAAAGGAATGGAAACAAAATGGAATAAATGCCATATCATAACACCATCTACAAAAAATAAAAGGTGATTATCTCCTCCAGGAAGATCTAAGACTCAAAGCTCACCATCCTACACAAGAAAGCACAACATCAAAGGGAATATTAGAAAATATTCCAGTAGAAGTACTCAACCTCAAAGTATCAAGCCAAAAGCGAGGTCGAAAGACCACTAGTCAGCTCCTTTAAGGACTAGGAACCAAATTAATTAATGAGGAAAGGTAAAGTCACTGGCTCTATACCAATCTCCATGTCAATGAATTGAATCTCTTGGAATATTAGAGGGCTGAACAGTCCTGGGAATAACCATATCTTAAAAAACATAATCCTGTCTAATCATCCTGACATACTGCTAATTCAATAAACTAAACTAGAGTCATCTCACCCCCCCCACCCTCCTTCTCAACTCTTGCTTCAAGCCATATAGCTCCTTATCCAACACATCTACCAATACGGTGGGGGGTATAATGACCTTTTGGAAAAACTCCAAATTCGACCTTATATCCTCTCTGGCCACTCATCATTCCACAACAGTGATCTTGAGAATCATAGGTACCAACGAGAGCATTTTCATAACTACTATTTATGCCCCGTACAAGGTGACAGACTAAATCAAAATGCTCCAAAGCATCTCCAATCTCCTAGACCCATTACCACATCCTCTCAAAATCATAGTAGGTAATTTTAATATGATAACAAACTTGTCTGAGAAGAAAGGAGGTATCTGGAAGCTTGATAAGGACTCTGAGGCTTTCCTCACAACCATTAAAAACCTCAACCTCATCGACATTCCCAACAGAAAATGGCATTTTCACCTGGAATAACAGAAGAGGAGGAAACCATCTAATTGCCTCCCATTTACTTCCTTTTATCCGAGACAACTTATATTACCTCCTGGGAAACGGAGGTGAAAATCCTACTACAAGTAGTCTCTGATTACTGGCCAATCTCTCTCAAGATAAAAATTTCCAATGGTTAGAAAAATAAGCCTTTCAGATTCGAGGCCTTCTGGTTGGATCATCGAGACTTCATGGAAAAAATTAAACAATGGTGGACTTACACTCCCATCAGAACTAGAAAAAAAATGTACACTTTCCAACAAAAGTTAAAACATATCAAAGAGGAAATCAAAAAATGCAATAGAGAAACATTTGGCAACATCATCATGGATAAAAAAAACTTGGAGCATCAATTGGAACTTCTCCAACAAAACATAATTGAAGAAGGGCTAATGAAGAATAGTAAGCAAGAGGAATAAAGATTACAACAAAGCTGGGAGGAAAGAGCCATCCAAGAAGAAAAGTTGTGGCAATAAAAATTCAGAATAAATTGGCTGAAATGTGGGGAAAGGAACACGACTTTTTTTCTATAAAACAATGATATAGCACAGGAGAAACAACATAATTCTGGCTTTGAAGAACCAAGATTGTCATCTCATTCACTCTCAAGAGGAGTTGGAAACAGAGCTTAATCACTATTTCATCTCTCTTCTCAAAGAGCCAAGGAATGACCAGGATCAAGACATTAAAAAAATCACCAAGCATATTCCCAAAATCCTCATGGAGGAACATAACAAAATGCTCCTAAGGAAATTCTCCCTCCAGAAAGTGGAAGATGTGGTCATGGGAATTCCTAATGGCAAAGCACTAGGTCCGGATGGTTTCACCATTGATTTCTACAAAGCTTGTTGGCATATCCTCAATTTGGATGTGCATACCCTTGTGGAAGAATCTCTAATTCAAAATTTTGTCCTTAAAGCCCTTAACTCCACCTTCCTAAATTTGATTCCCAAGGGAATTTCTGTTGATTCCCAAGGACAAACTTATTCCCATAGCCCTCTGCAATGTCATCTACAAAATAATCTCCAAAGTTCTTGCCATTCTAATTAAAGTCATCCTCCCTCTCCTCATCTCCCATCAACAGTCTAGCTATCTGGAAGGAAGGCAAATCATGGATAGTATCATCCTCTCTCATGAGCTTATCCACTCTCTTAAATCCCAAAAAAAATATTGGTATGATGATTCAACTAGATATGTCCAAATATTTTGATAAAATTAGTTGGGACTATATGAGACAGGTCCCGACAGTGTTTGGGTTCCACAAAGATAGCATCAAGTGGATCATGGCTATGGTGTCAGGAGATTTTTTCTCCATCCTCGTGAAAGGTTCCCCTTCTCAACCCTTTTATCCTTCCATGGGTATCAGGCAAGGGTATCCAATCTCTCCCTTCCTCTTTGTCATAATGGTTGAAGGGCTAAGCCTCTCAATCTCTGCTGCCTTGCAAGATAATAAGCTCTCTGGTCTCCAACCCCATGCCTCTGCTCCCCCCTCCACACACTAGCAATTTGTGGATGACACCCTTCTCATGGACCTCCCATATATCAAAGAAGCTTCCTATTTCATGTCCATTATGCCTGACTTCTCTACTGCATCTGGAACCTCCATCAACCCTGAGAAATCCAAGTTGCTCTTCTTTAACACTCTTATGCCCATTCACAAGAACATCACCAAACTCCTATCCATTCCCATTATTACCCTCCCCTCCACTTACTTGGGTGTTCCCCTTACAGACAAGCCCCTCTCCCCAGCCACTTGAGAGGACCTGATCAACAAGCCGGAGAAAAGAATTGCCAATTGGACCTTCAGATCTCTCAATCTAGCAGGTCGTCTTATCCTGGTCAAATATGTTTTATAGGCCATCCTGTTCTACTTTTACTCAGCTTTGGAAGCCCTAAAATTGATTTCAAACAAAATCAGAAACCTTCAGAGGAACTTCTTGTGGAGAGACGCAGAGGTCAAACAAAAATGGGCTCTGGTGGCATGGGAAAAAAATTGCAAACCCAAAAAAGATGGATTCATTGGTCTTAGAGACATAGACCTCCTGGGAAAGGCCCTAGGAGCCAAAAACTTATGGAGATGGATTACAAACCCCAACTCCCCTTAGGGAATTCTATGGAAAGAAATTATACCCCTTCCTCTCACAAGAGAAAATTATCAGGATAAATGGAAATATTAAAGGTTCAATCATCTAGAATCAAGTGTGGGAGAACAGGAATATCATTCAAAATCACAGTTTCTGGGAAATAGGCAATGGAAACAAGGCTCTTTTCTAGGAGGATGCCTAGCAACAAAGGTCGGAACTTGATCAAGATCATTATCACCAAATCAAGGCTGATATGCAAAATAGAGGGAAGATCAAAGTGAGCTAGTACTAGAAAATGAGTGACAAAAAGGACAAATGGAGAATTTGGATGGAACAAGAGGATTGGAATCCCCATATGAATCCCCAAGCCTAGTCGAACATCTCATCAGAACTACAAAAAATAAAAATTCTCCTTGACTCTACAAAGGATCAACTCAGATGGGGGAAAACTCAGCAAGACATTTCAATTTAAAATAAGCCTACAGATACATCGCCAAGCTAGATCAACTTCAACTAGACCCGAAGTGGAACTCAATTTGGGAGAGGAAGCACTAGCCAAAAATATCTGTCTTTCTATGGTTAGTCATGCATAGAAAGATTTTAACATGGGACAACCTAAGAAGAAAAGGCTTCATTGGCCCATTGAGATTCCCTCTCTTCCAATAAGAAGAAGAAACCCCCAATCTTCTGCTAAATGTATGCACATATGCGTCCAATTTATGGGATTAGATTTCACTGGTTTTCAACAGCTCTGATCAGGACCCCTCATCCATTCAAAACACCATCATGAACTAGATATTTGTCTTCTCCTCACATCCTCAAGTTAACCGCGCATGGAATTTAACTCCTGGTCTGATCTGCTAAGCCTTGTGGAAGGAGTGCAACGCAAGAATCTTTCGTGGCATCTACACCCAGGAGGAAATCATAATCTCGAATAACAAAATTTCGATCCGGGAAACAGTGACCTCTTTACCCACTCAAACTATCAAAGCCCCTCCCACCATCTCCGAAGAGATAATTCTCCCAATGCTAGATCTCCTTCAGATCAAGATCCACTAAGTCACCCCCCTCTCCAGGCTTGAAAATAAATAATAATAAAAAAAACATCCGGAGGCCACCAGAGAAGGGGACTTTCAAGCTCAACTATGATGGCACAACTAAAGGGAATCTGGGCCAAGCCGATTTTGGAGGATACTTCAGAAACTCTAAAGGAGAGATAGTCTGGATATATGAGGGAAATATAGGTTCAACCACAAACAATGTTGTAGAAATTCATGCCCTGGAAAATGGAATCACCACAATGCACAACCTAAAGCTCATTCCTATGATTGTAGAAGGAGATTCCACGTTGGCCACTCAGATTGGAAAAAAAATTCAGCAGGGCATCGAGGTGTACAAAATTTCGGAAAACTGGCACCTAAACGAAATAACACAGTGGATCAAGCAGAGAATTGACAGCATGGCAAGCCTCCAGTTTCAAGCCATCAGAAGGAAGGGAAATAAACTCACGGATAGACTAGTGAATGAGGGTACGGCTAGTACCCTATGCCTGAAGTCCCGAGCATGGCAGGATTTGGAGGAAAGTGAACTCTGTTAGCAATGGGCATCAATCAATGATGAGATAACCACTCCACCGAACAATAATTGTTCACATCCCCTTCATCATTTCAAGATCGATTCTCTGTTCTGTAGGAAGGACATATGGATGGTGCATGCACACAAACTCATTCTTGGCATGCCTGATTCTAGAGCCCGCGATGCCACCTCCCCTCTCCCTTGTGTGATCGTTGCTGCCTCCCAGTCACATCCTCTCTGCTTAGACATTCCTCCACCACCTCACATCATAACTTCACATGCTTCCCCTTCCCACCCCTTATCCCTACTCCCAGCCTCCCTCCATCCCCTGGCTTCTATATATTTCCCCCTCATTCTTCTCTCTACCTCCATCCCTCTCTGTTGGTCCTTCGCTCTTTGGTTCCCCTTGCTCCCTAGCCCTTCTGCTTCTCTCATGGCCCTGAAGAATTTCTCCACCCTTGGTTCCAGTCGGGGAGTTGCGTGTAGTCGCACACCCTCCCATTGGCAGTCCCTAGGTTCGCCCCCCACTAATCACGTGGAGACCTCTACAAGGTGTGCAACTTTTTGCCATGCAACAGTGGTTAATCCTAAAACTCAACAACAAATTGCCGATTTAGAAGCTCGAGCAAATGATCTCCATAGAAATGTCACTACTAAGGAAGTCGAAGTAGACTTTGCCCAGATTCCAGACCCTGCCTTCACCTGAGCGTGCAAACTATTGAAACATGGTGGAAAATGAAAACCATCATGGGGTTAGCGATGCACGGACAGGACGAGCACACCAAGGCCCTGGAAACAAATATTAATTGGCTGACTGAGAAGTTTGTGATTTATGTCTAAGCCATCCACCATTGTAGATTCATTACTCAGGACGCACTGCAATACACTGTTATCAAGAAGAAGTCAATGTCAAAGGTCCATTCGACTGCTGAAGGATACCCAAGAATCAAGAAAGAGGTCGTTGGGGCCTCCGCAAGTCAACAAAACACCACCGTGCAGCAGGAGGGAAGCTCTCAGGAGACTCCCCTTCGTCTGGACAAGGATCTGGTAACCATCAACCAGGAGCGATGGTAACCATCAACCAGAAGCGACTTCGTCAACCTCCTTTTTGTTTTTCTTCCTCTGCGGAGGACTATATTTCGCGGAAGAAAAAGACTCTTACCTTGTTGGCCTCGCTATGGTTTTCTTCTATTCTCTCAATTTCTATACTCTCAATTTTGAGAATACTATAAATAGGGTTCCTCTCGGTTTCCATCTTTGGACTCAAAACCCACTTTTGACATGGTTTCACTGTAAAAAAGACAAATCCATGGCCATTTCAGGAATTTTTGTTGGGTCTTGTGTCAGGATCTCTCTCCCACACAACCCAAATTATATAATTTGTCAGTTTCCACGGTAATATATTTTGTCTTATTCACAAAAAAAAAAAAAAAAAAATTAGGTGATGAATGCATATATGTTCATTGTTTCCTTAGTTTCATCAAATGTTCATCAAGAAGGCTTAATGCCCTCTCAATTTAGCTACAACATACACTTATTAGCTCATGCATTCATAGAAACTATTCAATAGCTTATCAAATGAGGAAAATGATCCATAACAAGAGCACATAATGTAATAAGAGTGTTCCATGCCTATAACTAGCATTTAACCAGAATGAATCCATGACAAACCAGTCATAAAATTAACACAATAGCCAATACTTGTGCTCATTCATCTCAAATAGAAATAACACATAATAACATATGCATAGAGCCAACCAAATCAGGGACTGCCACGTACCACCTAACCATAGATTGGGATGAACCAAATATTTTTTTTAGCCAATCGCCCCCATGCCATATTCCAAGAATGAATGTGGGATCACACGGGAATCCAAAGGTTAAACCACCTCCAACCTCAAGCCACAAATATTTCACCTAAACCGATCTAGAAATCACCAAAACGAATACAAGCTTGGATGCCTCGGGATTTCTTCACCATACCTAGAGGAATTTTCCTATCTCCACCCACCTATCAAGAGATTCCCAAAGAAAAACATATCCACTCTCAACCCTAAGGATTTTCTTGATACCACCTTAACGGAATCCAAATCCACTTGCAATCCAAAGCTCAACCAAAATGAAACCCATTATACAATGGTTATCCAGGAAATTGCAGGCAATACTATACATCACTATAGATTCAAGAAAATCTCACGCCAATGAAGACAAACATGACCAATAAACCAATTATTGAACAATACATTCACATCCCAGCAAGATAATCAAACATGCAACTTGTTACCTACAAAATCCTCTTGCTAGTTGTTCTTCCTTTGCTAGTTTTTTTCCCTTGCATACTATTGTCCAATCTTCTGCTTGTGCTCCCTTGCTTTCCTTGGTTTTTTGCTTGTGTCTTCCTCTTGTCCAAGTACTCTTCCTCTTGCTTCTCCTTGTTCAAGTACTCTTTTTATCTTTTTTCTGAAAGTGAATGAATGAATGCTCTAGCCCTTTTTCCTTTCTTTTCCTTTCCTTTTTCTTCAATTTCCCTTGCATGCTTATTCTTGTCTCTTCATCTTCCTTTTCTCTTATTTTCCTTTATTTCTTATATTAAACTACCATTTATTGCCTTTTACAGTGCCAATGCCAATTTCCATAGCCAATAAATAATTAACCGTAAGTGGATCCCAACATAATATTTTTTCCTTCATTCGGCTTGGAATATGTGCCCCATGACCTTGGTCTTTTATTTTGCCTTTATAATGGCCATTTATTAAATGGAAATTTAACCCGGGGCTATTACATTTCTCACCATTGCTGCAATTCCTCATTGTTGATGTGACTCCATTGATACAATTACTAGTACTATGATTGTTGGAGAGGTAAATCCCCTCTACGGATAGAGGCGATCCCTACTAGCCCAGAAGGGGTCTAGCAACAATCAATCAATGCTACTGTGCAAGTTCCTAATTGCAAATAAGAGATAGGAAATGAACACCTACTTGGATTCCAACGCTATTGTCTGATGAAGAGATGCCGTTCTCGCTCCTTCGCTTTGGCCAATCACGATCTTCCACGATCCCCGTAGATAGATACCTGCACACACGAAGAGAAACACAAACACAAACGTGAAATCTAATAAATGCAATTATACATCAGTCAGAAAGGATGTAATTCACATTAACCATTACAAAGACAAATGAGAATGGAACCATAACAGTAGTCATCTATTATTAATCAATAACAGAGAAAGGTACAACCAAAGTTCTGACGCTGAGTCCTTCTCTAGAGGGTCCAGCCAGCAAGTCTCTTAAGCATTCACCCTTGGAGGTAGATTCTCCCAAGACAAAACTCTCTCTCTCACACAAGCAATACTCACAACCTTCCTTAAGCTTCCTCTAGCAAATCCACACTTGTCACACCAACTACCTACTAGCAGCAGCACTCTAAGCACTATGAATTCCACACTATCCAAACTAGCTGCTCATGGCAATGGTGGAGGTTTAAATAGGAGAAGGAGTCTCCATGAATGGTGGGAGGATGAGCTTATCTCCAAGGAAGGTGGCTCAAATGATGAACAGACATGCCATAGAAGGTAGGGCGACATTCACAAGGCCAACAACCAGGTCTGGAGTCATCTGGAAGGCTGGTTGTTAGAACAAACTCGCCCAAACAAGATCAGCGCGGGTGCATAACTGGACTGGAGCGCTGACGTCGCATCTTAATAACGGAGCAGGCTGTGTCAGCGCGACTTAATACAATCATAGGATGCACTGGCTTATGAAATTCGACCAGCGCGGAAAACCCGTGTGCTTCCGCGCTGGCAGTGCATCGGTTGCACTATCAGCCGCCAGTCAGCGCGGTTATTTTAATAACAGTCGCGCTGATGAAATAAACTTTGGCAAAGTGGGTCATTTGGCCAGTTTAGAGAGCATGAGTATGGTTATTTTGAATTCATGATACAGTAGGGATACTGACAAGGAGACAGTGATAAATTACTTCGTAACAGATGCCCCCTAAAGCATGAAGCCCGAGAGAGTGGGAGGGGTGAAATGCTTTAAAAAACTGCTGAACTGGAACACCACCAGGAAGGACCTGCACGTATGTACAACTGATATCTCGATTACATGTAGTCTAGGCATGGGCACATCCATCCAAAAGACATACGAAGAAGGTCTGTGGTATGGACGCAGCCACCCAGCTAAAGAGACCATGATGATAAGAAGGTATGGTCGCAGCCATCCCAAAGACTCAGGTATGGGCGCAGCCATCCATCAATGAGTCATGTAATAACAATCCACAAAATCGCAGCCTGGTTCGAAACAGACAAAGACCAGGGTCTTGCGCTCCATCCCAACCCGAACAAAGTACAAGTCCAAGCATGTGAATACATGAGCTGAAGTCGAACATGCATGAACATCGTTTGATTACCAGCCAATAATGAAAACTGTTAACAGATGCGAGAGGTACCACCAATAATGACAATGGTCCTCAAGGTACTTATAGGTACAATCTGCGGCGTGTGAATCAATGAGCTGGTGTCGAACACCCGCAGAATCATCCAATCGGAGGCCAATGATGAAAACCTCACGTCGAACACGAAGAACCTGCCATTGAGGCATGCAGGCTCTAAGGCACCTGAAGGAAGTCTCTAGGTCACTTTCCTGGATAATGAGCTGAAGTCGACAAGAAGTAACCTTGACCGAAGGTGGGCCATAATGTTTCCCACATCATCGACACGAGACAGAGAAGGATAAAACATTTTGTGTGAGACATCAGAGGGACGTGGTAAGCTTGCAGAGGCCAACTTCTCTTGAACATATCGGCGGCACGACAGCGGATTTGGCAGTATCTGACATCAAATGAGCAGAGGTCATGGTGACAAGGAAATGAGCAGATGAGAGGTCAAATAGGATAACCCAAACCCACGGAGGCTAGTGTAAAACAAGATGAGAAATCCCCACCCAGACACGAATGCAGACGAGTGCCATGTTCAAGAGCGACATACTGCCGACACGACCATTATTACAGTTTTATTTTCCCCACCATTCCTGGCAGGTACCCCGATTATTTTTGGAGGACAAGCTTGACAGGGATAGCATATGCTTGGAAGGCGTCATTTCGATGATGTTCAATGTCATTAAGTTTTAACGAGCCTGACAAAGGAAGAACTCGGCGTCTTTTCCTGTTTAGAGAGTCTGAAAAGACAGCGGAAAAGAAAACTCCAAGGGGGTCCTTTTTCGTAAAGTTGTGTCTCTCGAGCCCGAAAAAGTATAAAACAATGCTCGAAAGAACCGCCCGACCAGTATGATCGAGGAGTAATTTTCGTGAATAGTGACTTCGACCCGAAAAAGTAAAAAAGCGGTCGGAAGTACGTCGTTTTGGAGCCAATAACGAGTGCGAAATGACAAACACCCGGCAATCTTTTTAAGTTAAACGGTCGAAAAAAGAGCTTTAAAAGCGACTGCCTCTCGTTCCGTTTAACGAGTCGAGAGGGAACCCGACCATCTTTTCTTGCTTTACGTCGGAAAAGAGCTTGAAGACGACGCTTTTTTGGGACCAAGTGTACATAGAAGCATTGTGACCACGCCGGTTACTAGAATCTGCACAAGAACACCACCCGCATAAACCTGTTCCACATGTTAAAAAACATAGTAAAACATGCATAAAAGCATAATATAGCGACATTAGCACGAAATCCATGGTAAAAACATGACAAAAACCCACATTTATAAAAACCATAGTCAATTATAAATTTTCTACCATAAATAGGGGGGTAAAAGCCATTTTTTACCATTGTTACCATTTTGAGTTGTGGAGAACATTGTGGAGCTGCGAGGTTGACGGAGCGATTTCCATCCCGTGCTGACACCATCCATTCGGAAGCTTGTTCCAGGTAGGTTCTCCTCTCCCTGCGCTTCATTTTGAGCCTTTTTTGCAGCATTTCCACGGTGGGATTTGGCCATTTGGGCGAATTCTTTGAGCTTTGATGCGCTCTCGGTCAGCGCGGATTTCCCCATCGGGTCCGCGCTGATCGATTAAATTTACACACACCACCCCTCGGATCAGCGCGGAAAACATGTGTGCTTCCGCGCTGACCCAAGGAAAAAACAAAGGGGCGCCATGATCAGCGCGACTGTTTTAAAAACAGCCGCGCTGACGCCGTGAAAGTTTATTTTTATGAATTTGAACATACAAACTTCAACGGTCAGGGCTCTAATATTTTTTCATGGTCATGCAGGACGCAATGGCGTTTGTTTGGCAAGAGAGAGCTCACGATAACGAAGATATAGCAGCTTATGCCAATGCGGATTGCCGAAATGCAATGCGGGCATGCGGGTTCCTCAAATTTTTCCTCACTCCGCGCCTGAGAGCACAACCTGATCTCCTTGAGCTCCTAATCAGAGCTTGGAACCCAGTTGACGGGAAATTCACAATCCGAGGCCGTGATATCGAGTTCGATTACACAGATATTTATTTTTTGACTGGGTTGTCACACCGGGGCGAGATGCCCATTCTGGAGGGGTAATGGCCCAGTGGTGAGACCCTTGACCAGCTCATGGCTCGAGTGTGCCCACGGGCCGTTAAAACACGGAGTGGGAAGGTGGGTATTCCGACGGTGGATAACATCGTTCTTCGCACCATACTCTTCATGGTGACTCGGGAAGCAGGGTGCTTGGCCAATCATGAGGCCTCAAAGACCCATTTACTATTAGCTCTCGAGTGCTTACAGCCCACCATATTCAACTGGGCAGCAGCAGTAACAAACAGCATGAAGAGGCAACTAAGCAACTGTCGACGCGGAGAGTCGAAGCAGTTCGGTTATGGGTCGCTCTTACTTCCGCTTATGCTGGAGCGGGTGCCGGCCTTACAGCTACAGGATATGGTCGTGGATCCACCTAGAGGTCCCCGGGAGACGAGGGCCAGTCGATGGGGCCATGTCATGCCGCGTGGAGGTGGCGGCCGCCCAGTGGCATGGGGTGTTTATTTTCGAGAGTGGCTGGATCGGCAGGTCATTTTCGTAGAGGACTGGCCATATGCCGGTATTGACTTCCGCGGTGATCCCGACATGCCGCTGCCCGCGGGAGAGCATTGGGATGATGGAGGTGTGACACTTGATCTCCTTTTAATTTTTTTTATCTTTTTAATGTTTTTTAATTTTTTCATGTACATGTCTTGATGAATGTTATGATGTGCAGATGTGGGACCCACGAGGCCCCTTGGTCTAGCCCCAGAGGCACGGAGAGAGGGACAGGGCGCTGGAGCCCTGGCCTTGGCTCCTCCAGGAGTCAACACACCAGAGATTGTGCTACAGAACCTTGAGGGTTTACTGGCAGGGGTGCCAGATTACCAGGGGATTGAGGAGGTCCCCATAGCATCTCAGATCCACACAGTGGGGGTGGAACCCAGGATGCACCGCCTTTTGAGGCGGGTGGCACGGGCAGTCGTGTGCTACAGAGAGCACAACCCACCACAGTAGACATCTAGGTTTTATTTCCACTGATGTTTTTTGAGAGACACACGTCTCAGATGTACTGAGGACATCGGCCTTATTTCAGACATATACACCTATTTTTGAGCGCCTTAGTGCACCACACGATATATATATATATATACCGATTTTGGATGGATCTTTTACATATGATGATGTTTTATATGCTATGCAAATGTCTAACACAAATGTGATCTAATGTATCAGTTGCACAACATGCGATCCACATATTTTCATTTTTTATGCAAGCTTAAAAGCACACATGCAAACATACATGCAAACTATGCTTGGAAAAGAATTTACTTACATATGCTTATTCTATGGTCTTATTATGCTTTCTATGTCTTCTTGTATGATGTTTATCTATTACGCAAATGTCTGTCTAACACATGGTTCGCCAATGCATCAGTTAACGTGTTTAATCGTCTCGGAATGTGTTGATATGTGATGTAATCAAAATTCCTTTCTAACAATCTTACACGTAAATACAACCTTAGAATGCGTTGGTCTCTGACGGAATATCGCCCGTTGAGTTGATGGACGACAAGTTGAGAGTCCAGGTTTACCACCAATGCACGAATGTCGAGATCAACTGCTTCGGCAAGTAATTCAATTACAGCACTGTATTCGGCAACATTGTTAGTGGTACGACCCAAGCACACGCCTTGAAGATCTAGCAACTCGCCGTGAGGATCGTAGATCGCCCACGCCGCAGAAGACAAATTGCAAGTGCTACGGCAGGTGCCATCAGCGAAACCAACATAAGGTGCACTAGACATCTGCACAAGAAGCAGAAAACACAATAAGAGGCAAACACGCCTTCACACCAAAGCAAAACAAGAAATCATGCACACATAACACACTTGCTAAAAACACACGTATGTACAAACTAGGTGCACGAAATCATGCATAGTATTTTTTCAAATAGAGCCCGTTGCGGGGCTTGTCGAGAGGATTTCCTTCGTAGTCGATCAGCTCATATGCCCCCTTTTGTAGAACTCTCTTCACGATATAGGGGCCTAACCACATGGATTCGAGTTTACCTGCCCCCAACTTATCTTTAGCTTGATCATAAAGCAGTACTAGATCTCCCTCAACAAAGGAACGAGGTTGAATGGTATTGTCGAAGTGAGCCTTCACCCTCTTCTTCTGCACTTCAATAGCTAGAGAAGCTAAGCGACAGGTCTCGTCTAGCCGTTCTAAATAAAGAAGCCGTTCCTCCACCGGAGTGGTGTTGGGAAGCAACTCGACAGCTAACTTTAACGAAGGAATCTCACACTCAACAGGAAGGGTGGCCTCCAGTCCATAAACAAGCTGAAAAGGGGTGAAACCGGTGGCGTCCTTCACAGAGGTTCGATAGACCCACAAGGCGGGGAACAACATCAGATGCCAATTAGACTTGTGTGTACCCACGGTACGTTGGAGCATTGTGATCAAAACTTTGTTCACAGCTTCAACTTGGCCGTTGGATTGAGGGTAATACGGCGTCGAACTATCTTGACGCAAGCCTAGCTGGGTCGTTAGTTCTGTCATCATGTGATTACGGAAATGTTTTCCGTGATCCGTGACGATATCCTGGGGGACCCCGAACCGAGTAATGACATGATTAAATAGAAACTGCGCCGCTGTGTAACCGTCTTCGTTCAATGTAGGCATCGCTTCGGCCCATTTGGTGAAATAATCCACGGCAACGATGATATACCCATGCCCCCCGGCCGAACGAGGGTTACAGGACGTATAATCGATGCCCCATTTGGCAAATGGACCTACGGTAACAACAGGGTGCAGTGGTGTGGGAGGTGCACGCATTTTCCGGTGGTAGATATGACATTCATGACATGCACGGACGGCAAGGATGCAATCCTTGAAGCTAGAAGGCCAGAAATAACCAGCACGGAGGATTTTTTGGGTGGTGGCATATCCGGACATGTGGCCACCACAAGCACCGGAGTGGCAGTCATTCAACACCCGCTCAGCCTCCTCGAGAGTCAAACATTGGCAGAGAACAGAATCAACGTTGAGGCGGTACAGGGTATCACCAATAATGCGATAGGGTTGTGATTGGTGAAGAATCCTCCGTCGAGCATCTTTCGATACATTGGGACGGAAGGAAGACGTCTGCAAATATACGATGATGTCCCCATACCAAGGGTCGAGGGTGCTGATTAGAAACAATGTTTCATCCGGGATATGCTCTTCCGATCGAGATGGTGCAGAAGGGGATGGCAAAGAATAGAACAATTCTGCAAAGACCAGAGACTTCTTAGACTTGGCAGCAGTAAATTCCAAGTCAAACTCTTGTAGGATTACGATCCATTTCGAGTACTTGCCCCCTAGCAGCTGACGCGAGAAGATGTACGTCATTGGGTTGCAGTCGGAAATCATGGTCGTAGTGCGCAACAGGATATAGTGCCGGAATCGTTGGACGGCGCAGACAGCTGCCAATGCCAACTTCTCGACATAAGCGTAGCGAGTTTCTGTATCCAAGAGATTGCGACTAAGGTAATAGATAACGTGCTCATTGCCATCGTCATCATCCTGCACCAGAACCATGCCGATGGTGGTGTCAGCGGCAGTTAGATAGAGAGTATAATCACAGTGGTAGTTCGAAGGTCTTAAGAGTGGAGCTGAGACAAGGAGGTCTTTGAGTCGCTCGAAAGACTCCTGGGCTATGGCATCCCAATGAAAGGGTGTGTCTCGCTTTAATAACCGTGTGAAACCCTTAGCCACCTCAGCATAATTCGGAATGAACCGTCTGAGGAAATTCGCTTTGCCCTGCAAGCTCTGCAATTGCTGCAAGGAGGCAGGGGGAGGAAGATTCAAGATGGCCTCAACTTTGAGGGGATCTAGACGGATGCCTTCTCGGGAGACGATGAACCCGAGCAGTCGGCCTGATTCTACGCAGAAGACACACTTATGAGGATTAAGCCTAATGCGGTAGTGTCGACAGCGGAGAAAAATCTCACGAAGATGAGAGGGATGGTCCTGACGCTTAGCTGAATGAGCTGGGAGGTCATCCAGATAAGGTTGTACAATGTGACGAATGTCATGAAAGGCATAAGACATTGCACGTTGAAATGTAGCGCCGACATTATTTAGACCGAAAGGAAGCTTCTTATAGGCGAAGGTGCCCCAAGGACAAATAAAAGCCGTCTTATGTTGGTCCGTGGGTGCAATGTTGATCTGGTTATAGCCAGAGAAGCCGTCCATAAATGAGTAAATTTCACTTCCTGCGCACTCGTCAATAAGATAATCGATGAAGGGCGTAGGGAAGTTATCCTTCGGATAGGCACGATTGATATCACGGTAGTCAACACAGACCCGGATAGTGCCCTGCTTTTTATTCACAGGGACTATATTAGACACCCAATCCATAAGGGGAATGGGGTAAATGAAACCAGCTTTAAGAAGCTTTTCGACTTTGGCCTTGATGGCTGCAGCCTTTCGGGGGTGCACAGGGCGTAAGCGCTGACGAACAGGCTTGGCACCTGGATATGTAGCTATTTCGTGCACCACTATACTAGGGTCGATGTCGGGCATTTCCTCGTAGGACCATGCGAAGACATCAGGAAATTCGCGAAATAGAGCAGTGTAGAGTTGAACTTCCTCTGGAGTGCAAGTGACTCCGATATGAATGTGCTCGACAATCCCTGGTTTGACAGAGATGTCGATCGGTTGGGTTTGTGTGATATTTCCCGTATTGCCCTCTGAAGACACTTGATAAAGTTGAATGGGTGTTTGGAGGGGCGGGGATGGGACACACGAAGCAAACCGCTCGAGACATGCGGTCATTTCCAGATGGGGAGGGAGAAACGAAGAGCGGTGGTGGTGATCTGACCAAGGGAGCTCTTTGAGAGACATTGTCTCTATGATGGCTTCATTGGAAGGAAATATTTCCTTCAATGGATCCGAAGTAGCCTCATCTCCTAGCCAAGGGAAACGAACATATGAATTGGGAACACTACTCGGGATAGCAGGTTCATCAGGGGGAGCCGATGCAGCAACAATCTCGATGTAGTTGAGTTCGGCAGGACTCAATGGCATCATATCACCCCAAGAGTCTTCCTGATTAGCAGGAGGAAGAACCCACGGATCAGAGCGTACAGAGATCATGTTAATAGGGGCGAGGTTCAGAGGTGGGAGGGGAAAGACTCCCATTAAAGTGGGATCTTTGAAAAGTCCGGCACCCACGCTCTCGAGTGACTTAGAGGTATGCTCCACGAATGGCACATTACCTTCAGAAGAAGAGGCAAAGAAGGAGAGCTGGTCCACCGTGACAATCTTCCCCTGGTGAGGGAAACGAATGACACGGAACAGGGAGGAAGCCACTGCTTGCATGGCGTATGTCCAGCTCCGTCCGAGGAGGAGGTTGTAGGTAAGATTGGCGTCAACAACTTCGACCTCCACTTCTACGGTCTTCCCTTCCAAAGAGATGGGCAAGCGTTGGAGGATACCGTAAGGACGGGACTCTCTTCCATCGAAAGCTTCTAACGTCGTAGGAGACTGACTCAAAGTAGGGGAACCAATCGCCTTCCAGCAAGCAATGGACATGATGCAGGTTGAGGCACCTTCATCAATAACCATACGATGAATCGTCTTGCTATTGATGATGACCTGTATAAGGAAAGCGACTTGGTGAGGCAGTCTCTGTGTAAAACCCTCGAGATCAAAAGAAATCAAATCTGAATCTGCCGGGTCGATGCCACCAATAGCTGATAGCAAGGACTTCCTCTGGGAGGGGCAGCTCTGGAAGACTTCTAGAGCGAACATAGCAGACGGAGCCTGAGCTAAGTCCTCAACAATGCTATAGTGCTGTGCAGCACGAGCATTAGGGTTGTAAGATGACTTCCTGAGTAAACCTTTTGGAGGGGGTCAGGGGATCGTCTCAGCGTTGGGCCTTTCGATGTGGAGAGGACCAGAACTAGACGGAGGAGCGCTGGAGGGAACCTCCGGCTCTTTCCTGGCATGAGATGGATAGTCTTTTGCTCGAGTTGAAACATGGATGGGAATCATTCCAGACATGAACACTTGAGAACCGAACGAGGAAGAGGGTTGAGACGGATCTGCCACCATTTGAGTCTGCTGGCAAGGAAAAGGCTCTTTAAGCACAGCAGGAGTCCCGGGAGCACCTTTCAATAACCGACTAACTTCGGACCGCCTTGGGCAGTCCTTAGTGTAGTGATCCTCATCATAGATGAGACAAGGATACTTAAGTTTTCGTTTAGCTCCTTCCTCGGGCGGAGGCTTAAGGGAATCCTGTTTGGGCTGTCCAGATTTATCTTTAGCTTTCCCTTTCTTTTTCCCTTTTGAGGATTTATCCGCCGCGGTGGACTGAACGGCGTTTACCTCGCAGGTACTTCCAGGATTAGATTGGCCCTGAGGAGCATTTCCATTAGAAGCGTTCTATTTTTGCTTCCCAGGGTTCGCGGCTGATTTCTTTGATGACGAATTTACAGAGCCAATGAATCCATCAACAGATGGTTTGGGCGGAGCCTTGGGCTGTCCAGGCCTCGGGGTGTCTGGCAAATAATCATATAGAGTACCCGACTGAGAGTATACTAAGTCTAGGTACTGAGCTCGCGCGATCGCTTGCTCTTCAGTTACACAAGCTCCCATGGCGATGTCTCGTGCAATCGTAGGGACAAAGGAAGTTGTGAACCAATCGGTCAGGAGTTGATCAGGAATCCAGAATTTGATCAAGCGACGACACCTTCTCCATTCATGTATATGATCAGATATATGGGTCGCCGTGTCCTGTTTGAGAGACGTGAGGAGATGTGTCCCCGTCTCGTACCGAATGGGTAACTGAAAATGAGTTAAGAACGCCATAGCCAGCGAGTTGAAATCTTGAAACGTGCCGCGATTCAGCTCAATGTACCACTTAGCGGCTGAGCCGGTGAGAGTTCTTTGAAAGAGGCGGAGCCGGATAGAGTCATCAAGCCATGAGTTCGATGAACACTAGAGGTGATAGGTCATGACATGGGCTTGAGGATCTTCACCGGCTTTGCCATCAAATTTTGGACAATCATTGGGTATTTTAGTTGGAACGGGTGGCCAATATGGATTATGCAGTATGGGATCATTTGTCAACTTGGACACATCCGGAAGTTCCAACGTTGCTAAGAATGGCAACTGAGGGTTAAAGGACATTTGTGGCTGTGGAAGCAGGGCGGTACCAGGGTTCCAACCAGGTGGTGGTTGCCCCCATGGACTCTGTCCAGATGGACCCGACCCAAAAGGGCCTGGCCCATAGGGACCTTGCCCGTAGGGGTTCTGTCCATACAGATTTTGTCCATACGCAGACAGTTGTCCCTGGGTCTGCCCCCCGGCACCCCATGTATTAGCAACTTGACCCGCAGGTGCAGCGTACTGATAATTTTGGTAAGGAGTGACCTGCATCTGTTGATAATTTTGATAAGGGGTAAACTGAGTTTGCCCCTGGGGTTGCTGGTAGCCATACATTTGCTGGGCTCCATACTGAGCCTGATAAGAAGGTTGTGCTTGGTAGGAAGGTTGGGGTCGTGGCCCACCTTGCATTTGATAACCCGTTTGAGTTTGGGGCCCAGAATAATGTCCTTGAACTAGCTGGGCTTGGATCATCTGGCCGGAAGGTTGGCCTGGTTGAGTTTGGGATAGACCTGTTTGCCCAGAAGGACGTACTTGCTGGGTGCCAGGTTGTCCTTGAGCAACCAAGGGTTGTCCTTGCGGAACAGATGGTCGAGCAGGCTGGATGGCTGGTTGACCTTGCGGTTGGCCAGCCTGTCCAGATGGATGATTAGGGCGGACAGTGGGTTGGCCTTGCTGCATAGAAGGCTGGCCCGTTTTTCCGGAAGGTTGTACTGGCTGAGCAGTGGGTTGGCCCTGCTGTACGTAGGGTTGCCCCCCTTTCCCAGGAGGATGCATGGATTGAGCAGTGGGTTGGCCCTGCTGCACGTAGGGTTGCCCCCCTTGCCCAGAAGGATGACTAGACTGAGCAGTGGGTTGGCCCTGCTGCACGTAGGGTTGCCCCCCTTGCCCAGAAGGATACCCCTATTGGACTGCTGGTTGACCTTGAGGAATATAATTTTGCCCAGCTTGTCCGGCGGGATAACCCTGCTGGAAACCAGGTTGGCCTTGTTGGATGTAAGGCTGTCCTGGTTGTCCAGACGGGTAACCTTGCTTGGTACCAGGTTGCCCTGGATAACCAGAAGGTTGACTCTGATAGGAAAAAGATGGACCACCAATGGCTGAAGGTTGTCCCGGGTAGGGTTGTCCTTGTGGGCCCCCAGATTGTCCTGGGTAAGACTGGCCATAAAGTGGTTGCCCTTGGGGGGCTTGGACATAAGGTGGCTAGCCTAGATTAGGTGGTCCTTGAGGCTGTCCAGGAATTGCCTGGCCCCCATGAAAAGAACGAGTACCGGCGTCCCAAGTGATGGATAATGGTACCGAGACTTCAATGAAAGGTTGAAGAGGCGTGGTTTGAGTAAACTGGAGGCACTGGCCGGTAGAATCATAATAAAAGAGTGGACTTTGTGTATTTGGGTCCACAATGGGTTGCCCATGGGCATCATACGGCCCCCCTCCTGGAACAGGACCAGAAGAGGGTTGAGCACTTTGTGCAGGGTCGACGACTCTAGAAGAAAGCTCCGGCTGGCCATTACTCACTTGACCGTGAGAGGGATCAGCACCAGGGTTTGTAGATGAAGACGCTGTCACGGCACTGACGACCGGAGTCGAGTATGCTACACAAACAGTTGGAATCATGGGAACTGAGGTAACAGGTGCAGTATGGGGTTGTGAAACAAAGGGTCCCGTGGTAGGAGTGATCTGAGGATCCCACATAGTCGTAGTAGGCATCCTGGCAGCTATTCTATCCCTCATCGACTGATATCGTGGGGGGAGTGGAGAAGTAGCTGGAATGGGAGTTTCAATATTCGACACCAAGGGTGTCTCACTTGCGCTGGGAGATGTCTCATCCATATGGGAAGTGTGTTAGCTACCTATACCAATAGGTTTCATATTTCATGATTGGCAAGGAAAGGTCCAAATATGCTCTGCTTTGGTGATGCAAAGATCACATATTTCGAAGAGAATACAATCTGTGCTTATAGCTTGATGTGGACTCAATTTTGATGGATGGTCCAACAGCCTAATCTGGATCATGCCATGTTTTAAATTTTCAGTTTTAGAATAGAGAAAGAAGTCTGTCCAAACTGTTTAATCTTGGCAGACAAGTAGCTTAGGTAGAGAAGTAAGGCTCCCAACTGCTTAATCTGGGACCTTGGAAGAAATAAGGGTAGCAGTAGATAGAAAATCAAAAGGAAAAAGCCAGAGAAAAGAAAAGGCAAATAAGGGTCTGCAAGTCCAAGTGCACCCTCCAAGAAGAAGCAAAAAATGCTAGGCAAGTAGATGGGTAGGCAGTTGGGGTTGCAGAAATGTCATTTCTTACAAATTTCATGTGTGTTAGCCTTGTTCACAAAGAAAAATCAATGGATCGAGAAGTCCTTCTTCTCTATCAGGTTGCAGCAAAGCAAAGAAGCATGTCTAACTTCCCACTTATCCCCTTTCCAATTCATTACTAATATCCCCTCATCAGCTTAGATTCATGGAAGAATTGGTGGTTTTGTGGTGGTTCTTAGTCCTTTAAAAGCCACATTTCTTGTCTAAAACTCTTTTCATTTTGCTCTACTCCCTAAGCTAAGTTATTTTCAAACAAACTTAGTGGTATCTCCCCTCATCCACCCTGTTTCATCCATATTAACCCTAACTCTATTATATAATTCCCCTATGTTACCCTTTCCCTAGTATTATAACACCATGGTGTATAAACCCCAAACATTGTATAAATATCCCTCCCCTTGGCATTATAGCCATATGTTCTCTGTCAGGGATCAAAATTACATCTGGTCACTTTGATAAACCTAACTCTAACCCCCCTCCCCTCTTCTGAATTCATTTGGCCCAGTAAAACCTTCATTTGCTAAAGAAAACCTTATAAAAGACCTTTTTCTACCTATACCCGCTTTAATTTGCAAAATAAACACCCAAACCCACTTTTGTTGACTTATCCAAAGTATGGGCGCCGTGTTATTTTTATATTAAAAGGACATTGAAAAACCTTTATAAATCTGCCATATCCCAAGAGGTTTCCGCCAAGCACAGATCCCGAAAGAAATGTTAAAATAATCTCGCCCCCTTCCGTATTGTCCGATCATCTCACTAATCCGTCAACCGTCGGATCGGACCCCTTTGATCCGACGGTCCTCATTCATATCGCACCGGCCCCGACGTCCGACAGATACCTTCCGATATCTGTCAGAGGGTGACGTCAGGCCTCTGCCACGCGTCATCCCCACAGCTTATCGGAGGTACGCCTGACAATTCCCCTTCCGTATCAAAAGCGGTGCGATGAGAAACCGCTAACCGCTCCCGGTTTTCGGTCGATCCGCCCGGCCAATGTCACCACCACGTCATACCCACGTTAGTGCCACCCCGCCGTCGCGTCAGCTCCTTCGTCCGCCCCCGCGCTGATATGTCTGCCACTTCATCATATCCGTGGACCAATCACACCTTGCCACCTCACCCGATGACGTCATGCTGACGTTATCCGACCTTGACCCCACCTGATGACGTCATGCTGACGTCATCCAAAAAAACGCGCCAATATGCCAAAAATCCATATTTAGGCCAATTTTCGCGTTTTTTCATACTTTTTGCCAAAAGCGCTGTTGCTTTCTCTGCATGATTTTTACGTCCAAACTTGCACCACCTTGCTGAAATCAATTTGGAGACCTCCGGCGCGCCATTTCTACAGACATTCGTGACCATTGCTCGTTGTTTACCAGGTATTTACCCTTATAAATCCTTCATACGCCTAATTTGTCTGTGAATTCCCTCAAAAAGCTTAAAAGACGGAGAAACTTGCAAATTCATCGGCAAAATCCCTGTGCTTAGTCCCCATTTGCGACTGTAAAGTCGAAAACTATCAGCTGAGCCTTGTTTGCCTGAATTTCAACAAAAGACTGCACTCTGTTCGCGCAATCGCGAACCAGTTACTCAAACTACACCTACCTGCTGTAAAAGTAAGATTCAGACCAGACATTAGTCTTATCTCTACCTTAAAGCAGTATTGCAATTGCTGCAGCTGATCATTTATCCTTTATCCCTAAAAAATTCACATTTCTTCGTCGAAGAAAACTCTTGTGTGTTGCTCTGCATAGCAACTCCATCCATAATCCTAGGAGAAATCATGGATCCACCAGTAGCTCCTATAGCGTTGAACGTTGCTCCATTGAATGCCCCTCAGAGACAATTGGAATGGCAGTCTCTGGCAGACATGGACTATCAGATTTCAGAGGAAATGCTGATGAGGACTAAGTTCCACATCCACCTGCTCAATGAATTGAAGGCCAAGCATGAGACTGGAACAGATGTGCTGGGCATATGGGACTCATTCCTCCCTATTTTTAAGCTCCCTCAGGTTAGACAATTCCCTGATTTGATCCATCTGTGTGCTGAAAACTATGACCCCACTCAGAGGGCAGTTCTCGACCCTTCAGGCTCAGCTGTGTTTTATGTCACCCCAGAAGCTATCAAGGATATGCTCTGCTTCAGGACTGAGAAGAAACTGGTCCCTCTATCACTTGTAGACCTGATAAATCAAGGAGCCAGAATGACAGATGCTCAGGTCACCAAATTAAACCAGCTATACATTGACTCTGACTCTGTGAAGTATCCTCCTATCAATCAAGTATACCTCAACCAACTGGGCAGAGATCTTGCAGACATGATTAGTCCCATTTTGGGCTATAACTCAATTGAGTTTGTTGATCAAATTGTGCTGGTAATGATGCTCATGTTTGCTCCTGGAAGGTCTCCTATCTGCTATGACTATGCCACCTATATAGCAGACAAAATACATGAGCAACTAATGAACCTGTCAAGAGAAAGAGTTTTCAGATACACCTCTTACATTTACCACTTAATCTTATATCATCAACATCAGAAGTTCTCTTTTCCAATCAAAAGAGTGGATGCCCAAGGCAATCCAAGATCAGTGGTCTATTGGTCCTCTGTTTTCCACTGTAGATTCGAGTCTCCTTATACTTATTGTGAGTTCATAGATCTTTTCATCCACCCAGCTATGTCAATGATGATGGGCTCACCTCCTCCAAGGCTCACTGACGAAATGCAAAGGATCCTGCAGTTATCCAAATCATACAACATTGGGGACTGGTACTTTTACCAGAACCACACCGTCATCAGGATATATGGGTGTGAATTGCCTCCCTACAGACTACCCAAATATGTGCCTATGAGGCTGTTTGCCCTAGAATACTTCAGGCAGTTTGGCAATGTTGATGTGCTTCACTTTTCAGGCAAAGGCAAGAAAGCACAGTTGAAATTCAGGAACCAACTTGGCCACTTTGTCTATAACCAGAGGGAGGAAGGTTGGAGAGAAGCAGACAGGATGCTTGAGTCCCTTGGCCTTCAAACCAGTTTCCTCTGGAAACCTTATGACCCCAACCACTTCATCACTTTGAGAAGGCTCAAATATAAGCTATCTGGCTATGATCATGTAAAGATTCCTCACATTGAAAAACATGCAAACCAAGCAAAATGGAGGAGAGGAACCCTAGAAGAGCCGGTTACACAAGAAGAGCTGAATCAAAGAGCGGTGAGGAATCTAAAAAAGATGGCTGACCTTGAACTTTGTTCACAGGTGTTTTCCCTTCCAAGCACACAAGTGGGAGCAGTTGCATCCTCCTCGACTGTAAATCAGCAAGCACCCAAAGCCACTGAAGATATATCTAGCAAAGGCAAGGAAAAGGAAATGGAGACCGAACAGCCACCTCATGAGAAGGTGCAGCAACAGCAGCAGCAGGTAGAACAACAACAACAACAGGAATTACAGCAAGAAGAAGGGCAGCATGATAAAGAGCAGCCCCCACAGCAAGAAGGGGCAGTTGAGGCCCCAATTTTCACAGAACAGCAGGCACAAAACACGGTGCCTCCTAGGCAAGAAACATCAGCTGATGCATCAATCCTCCAAACTCCACAAAAGGAGGATACTAGCAGAAAAAGGGACAGAGAGACTCCCTTGACCACATCAATAAGTCATGGTGAGAAAAGACAGAGATTGAATCCTTTCTCTGAAGAGGAAATGCCAACAGGGCAGTCTCTGGGCATGGGCCCACCTAGCAGGGAAGCATCTGCAAGTTCCTTCCAAGAGGAACAGAACAGAACTGTGGGAGGAGAAGTCAGCTCCTCTAGCCAGCAGAGAGAGGGTGAACTGAGCATTAAACAACAGTTCATAGACATAAAGAAAAGGAATGAGCCCATAAAAATACAGCTGTACAATCATTTGCTGAAGATGGCTCCCACTAACCAGCAAAGACTGATGTCTGCTTTTGATGTTAGTGAAGGCAAGATGATCATGAGTCATTTCTTGCCAGCTGTAGCACAGCCCCAGTCCCCTGCAGATTATATAAGGACCAATCTTGAGGTCCTTACCAAGGACATCCACCCGATGGACAAAATTGAGCTACACAAACAAACGGGTGAGATGGTGTATGCCTCCTTGGCAGACAAAACATTGGACAATTATAGGCTGGAAAATAGCCTTAATAATACAGTTGCCCAACTTGAGTTGGAAAGGGCATCCTCACAAGCTAAGGACAACAGAATTAGGTCCTTAGAAGATATAATTATAGAGATTGGGCATGATCCCAAAGATATCAAGGGCATACAGGAGATATTGAAGTTAAGGGATGCAGACATGGCCGCTTTGAAGAAAAAGATCAAAATGCCAGCCACAATTCACCCTCAAACAGATGAGGTTGCCCAGCAGAGGCATGATCAAGATGCCTCAGCCTTGCTGGTGTCTCTATATAAGCAGTTAATCCAGACACAAGAAAAGCTAGGAGAATCAGAGGCTGCATAGGCAGCATTACAGGCAGCTTTGAAGCAAAGAGAAGAAGGTCAGACCTCCCAGCCTCCTCCTGAAGTAATAAACCTTGAGGAAACTGCTCCAACTACTGTTCCTCCTCCTCAACAAACAGAACAGGCAGCAACATCCACCTCAGCAGCACCACCAACAACAGAGCAGGCCCCAAGCCTGGACATGCAAAAGCTGAGGAATGAGATCCAGGCCTTGGAAGCACAAATGACAGAATTGAATGAGGCCAGGGAGAAACTAGCCAAAGTCAATGAAAGATATGACAAGTCCAAGCAGACTGTGGCAGAAAAGGGCAGGGAGATAAAAGCCCTCAAAGACAGGATCAAAGAGCTAGAAAATGAGCTCAAATTAGATAAGGTTGTGGCTGAGCTTAAAATAGTGCTGTGGGCTAATATTGGCCAATCTATTAATGACCAATGGCAGTATATTGAAACAATCCATGAGCAGTTAGAGCTCATTCCAAAAGCACAGACTGAAATTCAGAGATCAAGGGCTGCTCTAAGCAACATGCCTGAAGTGGCCACCAGGATGATTAATGTGCTTAACAATAGAACAAGTACTCAGTTGGCTGCCATGGGAATTCCAAACAGAACTGAGACCATTCAGTTAATCAAGAGGGTTCTTACACTGAGAAACTTGGTGCAGACATTAGAGAGAAGAACCCAGGACATGCAGACTGAGGTAAACAGGTTTATGGACAAATTTCAGGTATTACAAAACAGAGGGCTCCCTAGCTTATTGAACAGCGCAGGGAGACTGTTCACACATGAGCAGTATGCCAAGAGGGTCAATACATTTGCCACAAGTCAGATCAATGAGAAGCCCAGCACCTCAGAGGAAACAGGGCCAGCCACAGGACAGACTCTCTACAACAGAGTAGAAAGCTTATTTTTTATAATGAATGAAATTACACACCTCTTTGAAGTGCCTCCCAACTTTTATAAATATACAGAAGCAGAGGATACTATGGATGCAATTCTCAGGCATCAACTACCTACACAAGAATGGTGGACTAAGGCAATACAGATGATTTTATAAACAGGAAGCCATCCAATAAATTTTGTTCATGGAAAATGCAAATTGTCATACACAGGACAGTTTAAAAGAATCAGCATGCATTAAAGATGAAAGCTGAGCCACCTCAGCAGAACTTACGGCCAACAAAGCAAGGTGAGAAGCTACAGGTGTCCAGGCCGAGAAGCTACAGCAGAGCAGCTCCAAAAGCGCATTTCTCAGCATTAATGCAGATCACTCCAACTGACTCAGTGGCCTCCAAAGGCCAAAATATCTTCTGACATGCATAAAGATGCATTTACTTTGTATTCAATGATGTAATAACTTTCTTATCTAATATCTTGAAAAGTTGGTGAACGTATTCATTTCTGAGATAACTTAGCACTCAGATATTTTGTAATACTGTTTGTATATATTTGCCCCTCGCAAAAGCTTGCGGGGTTGTTGTTGATTTCTCTTGAAGAAGTTCTTATGCTGTAATCCTTTCAGAGTTTAATAAAGAAAGTGATGGAATTTCTCAAAGTTCTGAAGTGTTGAATGCGTTCTGGTGTCTGTTGAAAACTGCAGGATTCCTGTGTACTTCACAATACAATAAGTTTTCTGTAACTCTCTTTGTTATGTGTTTCAATCTTTCACAATCCACATATGTTTCTAATTTCTAAGTATTTAGCAACAAAGAAAAAGAATAGCCTTCAGGATTTATTCATGCAATACCCTGAGCTCAATCTATGTTGTTAATGAATGTTTTCTTCAGCTATAATCTTGATAAGCGTAATTCTTAATTGCTACACTATCAGAATATATCTTTCACAGTGACCTTTGTTTCAGGAATTCAAGTTTTCTCCTGAGCAATATGTTTCACATTCACATCACCAGCTTAACGGAGAATTCTTAATTGCTTTCTGTTGGCTGACCGTACATCACCACTTAAGTTTAAATTTTGTTTTTTTGAGATACTCAATAGGCCTTGCAGTCTGAACATCATCACTACAGCATTTCAAAACAGTTCACAGCTCTAGACTCCATTGCCCAATGATATACTACTCTCTGAACACTACATCTTAATGCACTGAAAGAAGTCCTTCAACCAAAACACAAACCAAAAACCTGAGCATAATAGCTAGCCTAAAATACTATCAGAACAGAGACAAATCATAAAGAGAGAGCCCTCTCTGATTACAGTTTGGCTAGAGACTGTAGTCTAAAGATTGGTTAGTGGTTACCCCGGCCATATTCCCTTGGGAGTCATAGGGAACAACCTGGGTGTTAACATAATTGGCGACTCCACTGGGGAGTTCCTCAAGATTTTCTAATTTCTGTTTATCTCTTGAAAGTTGCTCGTTCCCTTTGCTGCTAGCTTTGGAAAATATACAGTAAGTTCAAAATCTTGTCTGGCCTTTGTAGACACAAAAATATCCTGCAAAATACCAAAAACAAATTCAGAAGCTGGCTCCTAAAAGGGAAACCAGACATACTAGGTCAAACCCTGACCCAGAACCACCAGCTGTTTTTGAAAATCCTAATATAATCCCTAGAATAATTAGAAAGCAGCAAAGCCAGGAAAATCCTAGTGAATTGATTCCTGAGACAGCCCAACCTGAACCAGTTCTAACCCCTATTAAGGTTCTATTTCGCTCTACTCCTGTTTCCCCCAGTTCACCATCCACATCCCAAAGCCCTCCTTTCACATCTTCACCCACTGCACATATCTCTTTGACCAATACTCTAGGTGCTGCCACACCTGTTACACCTGTAGTACACATCGTTCCTTTTATCCCAGTTGCCCCTGTAAATCCCCCAAACCTTGTGAATATGGCTAACAGATATGCACCCTTGCAAATACCAGCTAATGCTGCAGCTCTACCCCAAGACTACCAAACCAAAATCTCATATTTTGACTCCATTGGCTCTTTGACAGCTGTTCAGCATGCCAAAAGGATGCAAGACCATTTTGAGACCTATGAAATAGATGATGACACTGTGAGAATGAGGATGTTTGTTCAAAGCCTAACTGGGGATGTAAGAACTTGGTTTAGATCCCTAAATGCAAATTCCATCACAACTCCTGATGAGCTTTATCAAGCCTTTACTAGCAGATGGGAGAAGAAGAAGGATCCTCTGCACATACTTGGGGAATATGACACTATCAAAAGAGGTCCCCAAGAGACTGTTTTGGAGTATTGTGCAAGATTCAACAATGTATATAACGCAATCCCACAAAATTTAAGACCCCCTCCTGATTTAGCTTTGTACAAATTCCCTGATGGTTTTGACCCTGACATGGCCTATCAGTTAAAGGAAAGAGACCCTCAAACCCTTGCAGAGGCCCAAAAGGTTGCTGTCACAGTGGAAGCTAACCTGATTGCCAAAAGAAACAGAGCAAGGTTGGAAAAGAGAACAACCTTCAAAGAAGAACCCTCTGCTTTTGATCAAAAGCTGGATGCAATACTCAATGGAATGAAAAGATTGGGTGATAGAGTGGAATCGGTTGAGAGAAAATCATCATGGGAAGCACCACAAAACAACCCTCCTAGGAATCCAAATTTTAGGAGAACTCAAAACCCAGGCATTGGCAAGCCCAGTGCTGACCAAGACATAAGACCCCCTTTCCAAGAAAATTATGCAGAGACTTCCACATCAACTGAACCCAATGAAGATCCTCAGATTAATTTAATGGGTCTAGATGGTGAAAGTCAAGTTTTCTTAACACAAGAAGATCATGAGGATGATGAAATCAAACTGTTCCAAACTAAATCAGGTGAATCCTTTGACTTTAAACAAGGCTATGACACTGTTGTTTATGAAGTCCATAAACAATACAAGCTAAGGAGCAGAACTGTGAATGTAAATCAACCTGAAAAGATAAAGGATAATCAGCAGCCTAAAAGAGTCATAGTCACAGAGCCTAATGACAAAACAAATTCACCTACAGAAGAAGTAATTATTGAAGAGATCACTGAACCATTGTCCTTAAAACAGCAGCCTCTGGCTACTTCATCCTCTCACCCTAATTTAAATGTTACTCCTCAAGAGATGAGTAAAAAAGACAAGTCCCAAAATCAAGATAAGAATCAAGAAGAAGATCTAGTGAACAAGGAAAGGACTGTTATCCATAACCCTAAGACCCAATCTGAAAAACCCTTTAACCTAGAAACTGAAATTGGCAAACTAAAGATAGCAATTCCTCTCTCAGAACTAGCCAAGCATGACATTTACAAACAACAGATCAAGAAGTCCCTTCAACTCACCAGCAGCAAGGATGATGTTAATGTGTTGGATGATACCCCAGAGCTACTTTTTGGCCCAGAGGTGGATGGAAAGACAACAGGTGTAGGCATTTTACCTTTTTATGTCAGTTTACATGTTCATGACAAGATATTACACAATGCAATGTTTGACTCGGGAGCCTCTCACAATCTCATGCCAAAAGCAGTCATGGAGAGATTGAATCTAGATATAACAAGACCCTATAAGGATATGTTTTCCTTTGACTCCAGCCAAGTCAAGTGTTTAGGTCTCATAAAAGATTTATGTGTGTCTCTGGTTCAATACCCAAATAAAACAATTCTAATGGATGTTGTAGTTGCTGATATCCCACCTAAGTATGGGATGCTGTTATCAAGATCATGGGGAGCTAAACTCCAAGGTTCCCTACAATTAGACATGTCATATGCCACCATCTCTGTTTTTGGGAAACCAAAAAGACTATACAGAGAAACACTCATGAAATACATGGTCAGCAGTGAAGAAAAGCCTCAAAACTTTCCCATATATGTTGTCCATTCAGACATAGACTCATACATTCTCTTCAATGACAGCACAACTCTCTCAAAAAGTGATGTTGAAACCAAAATACTCATACAAGAGGAAAACTCTAATGAAAGAATTACCACCCATGAAACAACAGTCAATCAGTCACTAGACACTGCTGCTGCTCAAGTTGTCAAACATACTCAATCAAATGATGAGACTGTCCTAGAAGACAAGCCAGATAAAAAACCAGAACTTCAACTCACATTGCCAGTGCATGAACAGATCATTAAATCTCCTTCACAACAAGATATTCTATGGTTCCTTGAATTTGATGGCTCAGTCAACAAACTAGGGGCAGGAGCTGGAGTTTGGGTACACAATAAAGAAAACAGTCATGCAGAAGGCAGATCCTATAGATTAAACTTCAGATGTACTAATAACATGGCAGAATATGAAGCTCTTTTACTAGGCCTCAAGTTAGTAAAGTTCTTGCAAGCTGCCAGGGTTTCAATCATGGGTGATTCAGATTTAGTTATCCAACAAGTGAAGGGAAATTTTGTCACAAATGACAAAAGACTAAGGTCTTATAGGTCTGTTGTTGCTGAAGTACTAAACTTTTTCTCTGAATTCCAAATCACTAAAATTCCTAGAACCCACAATCTGCATGCTCATAGTTTGGCCACATTTGCTAGTACTTGCAAATTACCGTTGGAACCTAACAATTGTTTCACACCTGAGATAAAACATAGACCCTCCATCCCAAACAATGTTAAAGATTGGCAAGTATTTGAGGATGATATGCAAATAAACAATTTTTTAACGCTGCAACAAGAATTTGCAGGATTGAATATTGACACTGACAGAGCAAGTCAATCACAAATACTTGACAATGCAAGTCAATCACAAATACTTGAAGGAGCAAGTCAATCACAAATACAGTTTGAACAAACTAACCACCCAATGTCACCCAAAACAGCAAAACAAATGCTAAACCCAACTATTTTCAACAAGGAAAACATTCAGCAAATCCAACCAATCAGTTGTGAAGAAGTGGCCAATGCTGAAACTGAAATCATAGAGCTGAAAGACAATTTTCTGCCAACAGGCCTAACTCCACTAGAGGACATCTTTGATTCAAATGATATTCCCAGAAAACCAAAAATGCAGCCCTTAAATGCAGCCATTGAAGAATGCAACATTGGTACCATTGACAAACCCAAAATAATAAAATTGTCTGCATCTCTACCTCCTGATCAAAAGCCTAAATACATTGACCTTTTTAAAGAGTTCCAGGATGTTTTTGCATGGAGTTATGAGGATCTAAAATCCTATGATACCTCTGTTATCCAACATACCATCCCTCTCAAGCCTGATCAGAAACCCTTTAAACAAAAATTGAGGAGAATCAATCCTATGCTTCTCCCAGCAATGGAACAAGAGGTACAGAAAATGTTCAAGGCAGGCATTATAGCACCTATCAGATTCTCTGAGTGGATTTCAAACTTAGTCCCTACAAGAAAGAAAACTGGAGAAATAAGGCTTTGTGTGGATCTTAGGAACTTGAATCAAGTATCCCTCAAAGATAATTATCCCTTACCCAAGATGGATCACATCCTCCAAAGAGTGGTAGGTGCCTCAAGGATATCACTACTTGATGGATTCTCAGGCTTCAATCAAATCCTGGTGCACCCTGATGATCAAGACAAAACAGCTTTTACAACCCCATGGGGAACTTTCAAATATGTAAAAATGCCTTTTGGATTGAAAAATGCAGGGGCAACTTTTCAAAGAGCAATGGATATTGCTTTTGCTAAGGAGATTCATGACTTTTTAGTCATTTACTTAGATGACCTCACACCTTTTTCAAAATCTGATCAAGAACATTTGAAACACTTAAGACAGATTTTCTTAACATGTAGGAAATATGGAATTTCCTTGAATCCCAAGAAGTCCCTATTTGGTTTGGAAGAGGGTAAGCTGCTAGGACACATCATTTCCAAAGATGGCATAAGAATTGACCCAGATAGGATACAAGCTATCTTACAAATGCCCCACCCAAGAAATATCAAAGAGTTGCAAGCATTCTTGGGGAAGATTAACTTCTTGAGGAGATTTATCCCAAATCTGGCTTAATTGAGCAGATTACTAAATAACATGCTAAAGAAGGATTCAAAAGTGAAGTGGACTGTTGAAGCAAATCAAGCCTTTGAAGGTATAAAATTGGCCCTTACTCAAACTCCAGTCTTAACAAATCCGCAATTTGACAGAGAATTTATCATTTTCTCTTTTGCCTCCCAGCATACTATTGCTTCTGTTTTATTACAGAAAGATGACCAAGGGAATGAAAAGCCCATTGCTTTCTTTAGAAGAGCTCTTAGGGATGCACCTCTGAAATACCAAATCATGGAAAAACAAGCTTATGCTTTGGTTAAAGCCATTAAGGACTTTAGGATCTATATCCTATACTCCCATGTTATAGCCTATGTACCAAGCCCAATTGTCAAAGACATACTTACTCAAGAGAACTTAGAGGGCAGAAGGGGAAAATGGATTGCAAATATTCTAGAATTTGACATTGAAATAAAACCTACAAAACTGATAAAAGGACAAGGCTTGGCCAAACTAATGACAGAAGCAAACTTCCAAGCCTTAGACATCAACCAGCTGGACAGTGAACCGGAGCTGGCGACTCCAAAGATCAATGTAGCCTTTGAACAATCCCTTTGGTACTCTGATATATGTTATGTATTGCAAAACCTGTGTGCTCCCCCAGGATTGTCTAGAACTAAATGTAGGTTCTTAAAAATGAGAGCTTCTAAATTCTGTGTTATGGATGGAAATTTATTTTGGAAAAACCATGAAGGGATATTGCTAAACTGCCTAATTGAGAATGAAACTGACAATATCATAAAATAATTTCATGCAGGTGATTGTGGTGGACATTTGTATTGGAAGTCCACTGTGGATAAAATACTAAGGGCTGGTTACTACTGGCCCACCATGTTCTCTGATGTCAAGAAATTCACCATCTCATGTCATAAATGTCAAGTGTTTGAGGGAAAGAGATAGTTACTGCCACTTCCCTTAAGGCCTATTGCAACAGAGAGACCTTTTCAACAATGGGGCTTGGATTTCATTGGGGAAATTCATCCCTCATCTTCAGGCCAACATAGATGGATCTTAACAGCCACAGACTACTTCACCAAGTGGATTGAAGCTGCTCCATGCAGACAAGCAAATGATTCAACAATCATTCAGTTTTTGGAGAATAACATATTGGCTAGATTTGGTTGTCCAGACCAAATAATAACAGACAATGCTGCTGCTTTCAGATCCAAGAAAATGGTGAATTTCTGCCACAAATTTCACATTACCTTAGACCATTCTACTGCATACTACCCCCAAGGAAATGGCCTTGCTGAGTCTTCAAATAAAAGCCTGGTAAACATTATAAAGAAAGTGCTAGAAGAGAACAAAAAGAATTGGCATAAGAAGCTGGTCAATGCCTTATGGGCAGATAGACTAACAACCAAAAGATCAATTGGGACCAGCCCATATGAGTTGGTTTATGGATTAGAAGCCAAGTTCCCTTCATCACTAGGGGTGCCTGTTATGAAACTTCTTCAAGAAAGCCAAGCTGAACCAAATGATATGCAAAGAAGGATCAATCAAATAATATGTTTACAGCAAACTAGAGATCAAGTTTTCAGCAGAGTTCAAATTCTACAAGAAAAATTAAAGAAGGCCTTTGATAGGAGAACTAAGGCAGAAGATTTCAACATTGGTGACAAAGTCTTCAAGTGGGATTCAAGAAGAGAGGATAAGGGAAAACATGGAAAATTTGATTCCCTTTGGAGAGGACCATTTGCTGTCCAAGCAGTACAATGAAACAACACTTATTTCCTTAAAAGTCTTAATGAAACTGATTTGGATGAAGGTCCTGTGAATGGCAGGATGCTCAAGCACTATTTTGACTACCACCCATAAGTGCAGCTTGAGTTCTCCCTTGTACATATCCAGATGTATATATTACTTTCTGTTAAGATGTAAAAATGCAGTTTCTCAAAGTCTTCTTAACTACCAGCAAGAGACAAATAGGTTCACATATCTACCAAGAAAGGGAAGATCACAATTTTGGCATCTCAGAGCAGCATACTTCAAGTTTTGATAAAAGCAGTCAAGGGCAAAGGCAATCTGACCTGTTGTTCTTGGTCTTTCAAATGAAAAACCATCCCCATGTGGAGCCACTGTTAGCTACCTATACCAATAGGTTTCATATTTCATGATTGGCAAGGAAAGGTCCAAATATGCTCTGCTTTGGTGATGCAAAGATCACATATTTCGAAGAGAATACAATCTGTGCTTATAGCTTGATGTGGACTCAATTTTGATGGATGGTCCAACAGCCTAATCTGGATCATGCCATGTTTTAAATTTTCAGTTGTAGAATAGAGAAAGAAGTTTGTCCAAACTGTTTAATCTTGGCAGACAAGTAGCTTAGGTAGAGAAGTAAGGCTCCCAACTACTTAATCTGGGACCTTGGAAGAAATAAGGGTAGCAGTAGATAGAAAATCAAAAGGAAAAAGCCAGAGAAAAGAAAAGGCAAATAAGGGTCTGCAAGTCCAAGTGCACCCTCCAAGAAGAAGCAAAAAATGCTAGGCAAGTAGATGGGTAGGCAGTTGGGGTTGCAGAAATGTCATTTCTTACAAATTGCATGTGTGTTAGCCTTGTTCACAAAGAAAAATCAATGGATCGAGAAGTCCTTCTTCTCTATCAGGTTGCAGCAAAGCAAAGAAGCATGTCTAACTTCCCACTTATCCCCTTTCCCATTCATTACTAATATCCCCTCATCAGCTCAGATTCATGGAAGAATTGGTGGTTTTGTGGTGGTTCTTAGTCCTTTAAAAGCCACATTTCTTGTCTAAAACTCTTTTCATTTTGCTCTACTCCCTAAGCTAAGTTATTTTCAAACAAACTTAGTGGTATCTCCCCTCATCCACCCTGTTTCATCCATATTAACCCTAACTCTATTATATAATTCCCCTATGTTACCCTTTCCCTAGTATTATAACACCATGGTGTATAAACCCCAAACATTGTATAAATATCCCTCCCCTTGGCATTATAGCCATATGTTCTCTGTCAGGGATCAAAATGACATCTGGTCACTTTGATAAACCTAACTCTAACCCCCCTCCCCTCTTCTGAATTCATTTGGCCCAGTAAAACCTTCATTTGCTAAAGAAAACCTTATAAAAGACCTTTTTCTACCTATACCCTCTTTAATTTGCAAAATAAACACCCAAACCCACTTTTGTTGACTTATCCAAAGTATGGGCGCAGTGTTATTTTTATATTAAAAGGACATTGAAAAACCTTTATAAATCTGCCATATCCCAAGAGGTTTCCGCCAAGCACAGATCCCGAAAGAAATGTTAAAATAATCCCGCCCCCTTCCGTATTGTCCAATCATCTCACTAATCCGTCAACCGTCGGATCGGACCCCTTTGATCCGACGGTCCTCATTCATATCGCACCGGCCCCGACGTCCGACAGATACCTTCCGATATCTGTCAGAGGGTGACGTCAGGCCTCCGCCACGCGTCATCCCCACAGCTTATCGGAGGTACGCCTGACAATTCCACTTCCGTATCAAAAGCAGTGCGATGAGAAACCGCTAACCGCTCCCGGTTTTCGGTCGATCCGCCCGGCCAACGTCACCACCACGTCATACCCACGTCAGTGCCACCCCGCCGTCGCGTCAGCTCCTTCGTCCGCCCCCGCGCTGATATGTCTGCCACTTCATCATATCCGTGGACCAATCACACCTTGCCACCTCACCCGATGACGTCATGCTGATGTCATCCGACCTTGACCCCACCTGATGACGTCATGCTGACGTCATCCAAAAAAACGCGCCAATATGCCAAAAATCCATATTTAGGCCAATTTTCGCGTTTTTACATACTTTTTGCCAAAAGCGATGTTGCTTTCTCTGCATGATTTTTTACGTCCAAACTTGCACCACCTTGCTAAAATCAATTGGGAGACCTCCGGCGCGCCATTTCTACAGACATTCGTGACCATTGCTCGCTGTTTACCAGGTATTTACCCTTATAAATCCTTCATACACCTAATTTGTCTGTGAATTCCCTCAAAAAGCTTAAAAGACGGAGAAACTTGCAAATTCACCGACAAAATCCCTGTGCTTAGTCCCCATTTGCGACTGTAAAGTCGAAAACTATCAGCTGAGCCTTGTTTGCCTGAATTTCACCAAAAGACTGCACTCTGTTCGCGCAATCGCGAACCAGTTACTCAAACTACACCTGCCTGCTGTAAAAGTAAGATTCAGACCAGACATTAGTCTTATCTCTACCTTAAAGCAGTATTGCAATTGCTGCAGCTGATCATTTATCCTTTATCCCTAAAAAATTCACATTTCTCCGTCGAAGAAAACTCTTGTGTGTTGCTCTGCATAGCAACTCCATCCATAATCCTAGGAGAAATCATGGATCCACCAGTAGCTCCTATAGCGCTGAACGTTGCTCCATTGAATGCCCCTCAGAGACAATTGGAATGGCAGCCTCCGGCAGACATGGACTATCAGATTTCAGAGGAAATGCTGATGAGGACTAAGTTCCACATCCACTTGCTCAATGAATTGAAGGCCAAGCATGAGACTGGAACAGATGTGCTGGGCATATGGGACTCATTCCTCCCTATTTTTAAGCTCCCTCAGGTCAGACAATTCCCTGATTTGATCCATCTGTGTGCTGAAAACTATGACCCCACTTAGAGGGCAGTTCTCGACCCTTCAGGCTCAGCTGTGTTTTATGTCACCCCAGAAGCTATCAAGGATATGCTCTGCTTCAGGACTGAGAAGAAACTGGTCCCTCTATCACTTGTAGACCTGATAAATCAAGGAGCCAGAATGACAGATGCTCAGGTCACCAAATTAAACCAGCTATACATTGACTCTAACTCTGTGAAGTATCCTCCTATCAATCAAGTATACCTCAACCAACTGGGCAGAGATCTTGCAGACATGATTAGTCCCATTTTGGGCTATAACTCAATTGAGTTTGTTGATCAAACTGTGCTGGTAATGATGCTCATGTTTGCTCCTGGCAGGTCTCCTATCTGCTATGACTATGCCACCTATATAGCAGACAAAATACATGAGCAACTAATGAACCTTTCAAGAGAAAGAGTGTTCAGATACACCTCTTACATTTACCACTTAATCTTATATCATCAACATCAGAAGTTCTCTTTTCCAATCAAAAGAGTGGATGCCCAAGGCAATCCAAGATCAGTGGTCTATTGGTCCTCTGTTTTCCACTGTAGATTTGAGTCTCCTTATACTTATTGTGAGTTCATAGATCTTTTCATCCACCCAGCTATGTCAATGATGATGGGCTCACCTCCTCCAAGGCTCACTGACGAAATGCAAAGGATCTTACAGTTATCCAAATCATACAGCATTGGGGACTGGTACTTTTACCAGAACCACACCGTCATCAGGATATATGGGTGTGAATTGCCTCCCTACAGACTACCCAAATATGTGCCTATGTTGTTTGCCCTAGAATACTTCAGGCAGTTTGGCAATGTTGATGTGCTTCACTTTTCAGGCAAAGGCAAGAAAGCACAGTTGAAAGTCAGGAACCAACTTGGCCACTTTGTCTATAACCAGAGGGAGGAAGGTTGGAGAGAAGCAGACAGGATGCTTGAGTCCCTTGGCCTTCAAACCAGTTTCCTCTGGAAACCTTATGACCCCAACCACTTCATCACTTTGAGAAGGCTCAAATATAAGCTATCTGGCTATGATCATGTAAAGATTCCTCACATTGAAAAACATGCAAACCAAGCAAAATGGAGGAGAGGAACCCTAGAAGAGCCGGTTACACAAGAAGAGCTGAATCAAAGAGCGGTGAGGAATCTAAAAAAGATGGCTGACCTTGAACTTTGCTCACATGTGTTTTCCCTTCCAAGCACACAAGTGGGAGCAGTTGCATCCTCCTCGACTGTAAATCAGCAAGCACCCAAAGCCACTGAAGATATATCTAGCAAAGGCAAGGAAAAGGAAATGGAGACCGAACAGCCACCTCATGAGAAGGTGCAGCAATAGCAGCAGCAGGTAGAACAACAACAACAACAGGAATTACAGCAAGAAGAAGGGCAGCATGATAAAGAGCAGCCCCCACAGCAAGAAGGGGCAGTTGAGGCCCCAATTTTCACAGAACAACAGGCACAAAACACGGTGCCTCCTAGGCAAGAAACATCAGCTGATGCATCAATCCTCCAAACTCCACAAAAGGAGGATACTAGTAGAAAAAGGGACAGAGATACTCCCTTGACCACATCAATAAGTCATGGTGACAAAAGACAGAGATTGAATCCTTTCTCTGAAGAGGAAATGCCAACAGGGCAGTCTCTGGGCATGGGCCCACCCAGCAGGGAAGCATCTGCAAGTTCCTTCCAAGAGGAACAGAACAGAACTATGGGAGGAGAAGTCAGCTCCTCTAGCCAGCAGAGAGAGGGTGAACTGAGCATTAAATAGCAGTTCATAGACATAAAGAAAAGGAATGAGCCCATAAAAATACAACTGTACAATCATTTGCTGAAGATGGTGTTATAGACATTTTTGTGCCTTACAGCATAGAGCATGAAATGTCAATAATCTGAGGGATCCAAAGTCCCTAAACAAGTTGTTCTTACCCTTAGAGGAACAAGGTCAGCAAACCACAGCACTGCAAAACAGTTCTCCACTGAAAAACACTCAAAAACAGGTCAGTTTTGGATCATTGCAGCTGCTCCACTAGGCATCTGCGCTGCATAGCAGGTACAACAAAGGCTACCTACGTTGCATAGCAAGTAGAACAAAGGCTACCTGCGTTGGGCGTACTTAGACATGTGGAGGAATCTTTTTCTCAAAGTGCCAGTGCCCAGGAAGCTTCTAAAAAGACACTTGATGATAAGATTCGCCTAATGATGAGTTAAGAGCTTCTAAAACTCCAAGTGGAAGACAGAAACTCCGAGTGAAGAACTGAAGAACAACTGGAGTTGAAGAGGACAACAAGTCACACATCAAGCTGACTTATCTTCACTCCAAAACTCTATATAAGGATCTCATCCCATGGGATCTGAGAGGCCGGAATTTAGTGCAAAGAATTGCTGTTGGTTTACAGTTGTGAGCATTGGGTGATTGCTTGAGGGAGGTGAAGAAGAGATTTCTCTCCGTCGGGAAGGTGATGCTGGATTGGACCTCTCATGGTTGTATCACCGCCTGAACCTTACTTCCATATATTAATAAAGCATTTGAGGTTCTTCTATTCGCATGTGTTTCAATGATGTATTGTCTTACTTGCGTATTTGATTTATGCTAATCCTTGAATCAGTTATGCATGCATGCTTCTTGTAGTTTCCTTTCCTTGTCTTGTTTGCAGGATCTCGTGTAGCTGGGCCCGTGAAAAGACTTGGAGCTGGGAGCAAGCGGCAATCAAAGGAGATTGGATCGACCATTTGCGCAAGACATCGGTAAGTGGATCTCTTCCTTTTATCTCTTGCATGTCATAAAGAAGAAACTTTAGATAGCTTTGCTTTTAGCTATTGCTAAGGAACTGTCACCCTTAGAGTGGGTTAGGGTCATTCCGAGTTGGATACTTTCCCCCACAACAGACTGGCGACTCCGCTGGGGAATCGTGTCTTGTTGGTAGCTTGTGTTTCTTGCTATTCTTTTCTTAAACAAAAGAGTACCGAATCGAAAACTGCATTCGAGTTCTTCGAATGCAAAGTAGAGGGCAGCTACTCTAACCCAGTGCTGGGCATGTTTATGATTTGAAAAGCTGATCCAAAAGGACTCTTTTTAGCTCTTTGTGATAGTGTTCATCTTCCTTTAATCATCCTCTAGAGTATACTTGAATGATAGCAACTGATTTGGCCAAAAACCGCTCATTTTTGAGCAAACTGTGAGCCGGAATCTGAGAGAGACGAGAGTTGTCTCGTTCAGTGCAGCTGCAACAAAGGCTACCTGCACTGCAACGCAGGTCCCGAAGGGGCTACCTGCGCTGCATCTCAGATTGACAGTGCAGCACCTGCGCTGATCCAGTCTTGCCTTGTGCAGCTGGGATTCTCCACTGTCTGTTGCCCAGTTTTCAGTACTGTTTTTGCAGCCTGTTGTCAACCTGTATACCCAGCTGAAACCACTTCTCTTTGCCTTCATTCCGCCTCAGTTGTGTGAAGAAACCGTGATTGTTCTTATTGTATTTCTTGCTGTCATTCACAGTTTCCCATAGCGAAAGTGAACTAGTCTTGCTATGACCTCTTGAATCTAGACCTGTGAGAAAGTGTCGTTGTGATTCTAAGAGTTAGTTTATTGCTGTTCATAGCTACTTGAGCATTTGCTTTCGTTATATGGTTCGAATCTCAGTATTTCTTGTGATTGAAACGAGTAAATCTTAAGGTGTTCTTTTGATTATTGGACAATACTTGTTTGTTTTCACTTGAAATTGAATTCGAAATCGTACAACAGCTTTCTTTTTGTCATACACCAAACATTAAGAAAGAAGAAAAGAAATACTTGCATTGTGCATGTGCATTTTGACAGCTTGCATGTCGATTTAGGAAAAGTGCATCAGTGTGTGCTCTATGATCTGTTTGAAAAGATGATGTCTTTCTTTTCCTTCAGTAGTTAAGGTTTTCATAAGTTGAAAGAATTGAAAAAGCTTGCTTATCATTCTTAGACTGCATTTAGGAGTTGTCTCATACATCACGTGGTGATCCATAAAGGCAAACTGCTAAGCAAGGTCAACCTAAAAAGAACTGAATTTATCTAACAACGCTTTGAAACATAACGAAACACAGTAGAGGTCTAGGTAGAGACGTGAACCGGCGTCGTTAAACATAGTGACTGTCGATCTCTACGAAGGTGGGTGATTCCTCCTGAGGGACGATAGCACTAATACGGACTTGTGCCCCCGCGTACCGTCGCGTATATTGGGGGACCCCTATAGGAACAAAGCCTTTATCCATAGGAAGCCGTGTCGGCCGCCCTACTGATCGCGATGCAATGAACACAGCATTCACGAAGATCGACCACTCGTACCGTAAAACGTATTCTGTGGTTTCGCGAAAGGTTTGGCACACCCTTGCCTAGAACTCCAGAGTAGTTTCTTTTGGCCTTTTTCAAACTCTATAACTGAAAAAGTCCATCCGAGCATTTGTCACTTCGGGCTCGTTAATACATCGAAGGAGACTAGAGTCATCTTTAGCTTTTTCTCGACTCTTAAAACATGAAAAAGCAAGTTGTGTCTTAAAAAGCGTCGTCATATAAAATTCATCTTAAACGGAACATAATCACCTCTATATTCCTACGTTGATCTTAAGGTTGAGAGCATGGAACACACCAACCAAGGGATTCCACAGCATGGGACCCCTAGCCCTTTCTCTTCTTGGGGAGAAGTTGGTGCGCCCCACATGGCCACATTGTCGCTTCCAGGACTGACAATTGGCCTGCCAGTTTGGCTATTCTCAACCGCTGTAGTTCAGACCACCACGGTTCCTGAACAGTCGAGTCAACAGTTAGACCAGTCTAGAACTACCCTCCAGCCTTCCACTTCTTATGAGCCTTCCTCCGATCCTTCTTCTTCGAAAGGTCAAGCCGCCAAAAGCGCGGCTCCCATAGAAAAGAAGAAGGAAAAGAAGAAGAAAGAAAAGAAGCAGAAGGAGCCAAAGGCGCCTGGGGGCAAGTAGAAGGTATCTAACAAAAACCCACACACAGCACGGACCGGGCCCAAGTCGCCATGTGTCATATGTAGAGGGAACCACTTCCACAGTGATTGTCCCAGTATTCCCCGGATACTAAGGGACTGGTCCCCTCGCTTGCACAGTTCGGAAGCGTCAACCTCTGACAGTCAGGTTGAATGCTTATCGTCGACCAACGAACGTGAAGGTATTAGACGACGAAGAGGATGGACATCCTCCTGTGAATTGTGTGAAGGCAATCACACCCTCCGCCGTTGTCCCTTTTTAGACGAAGCCAAGAGAGTTTTGGAAGATCAACCGGTTGCACCGTTGCTACTTCCTCCTGGATATCAAAAACTCGCGCTAGGTCCTTCGTTGGTCGAAAATACAGCTGTCTTGCTTAGAGGGCCAGCTGAAGTGTCAGTCGCTGAAAGTGAACCTACTGAATCCGGACCGGACGAAAGTCCAAAGGTCGAAACGGTAGTTGACCCGATTCTCCCTTCAGAAGTTTCATCTTCAAACACCACAGTCACTGAGGATTCATCTTCAGTTGACACCCCCGCCGAAGAGAATAAGGATGACACCATCCATATTCTTTTCGTCAACTCCGATTCTGATGAGCATCTGGGCAAAGCGCCCACTCCTTTATCGCAGGAAGGAGCATCATCAGGATCATATCCGGCTGTATATTCGGTCCCACCACCAAGCAACCTAGTTGTGTCCTTTGATTGGAACCAACTAGGCAGACCCCGGTTACCAGCCATCATACCATTTAGAATTATAGTCCAAATATACAAAATGGTGATGGCTGGAACTATCATTGATGAAGGGGCATCTGTGAGTATCCTATCCTCTATTGCTTGGAAAGCACTGGGTTGCCCGGCGCTTTTGCCCGAGACAAGGCGTCTCTCGGGTTTTGACAGAGGAACCAGTCGACCATTAGGGATTCTACCTAATGTGCCTATCACACTGAAAGGGAAGGCTGTCAAGATGAATTTGATGGTCGTCCAAGGACCCTTGGGTTATAACCTACTCCTTGGACAAGACTACATATATTGCATGGAAGCAATAGTCTCCTCACTCTTTCGAATAATGTGTTTTCCATACGAAGGAAGAATGGTCAAGCTCGTAGACCAACTTTCACTTCCAGGATCACACATCGCAAGTAGTCACATACCTATCCTCAATGGTCTTTTCGATCAGGAAAGGTCTCTTCCCCCGGTTCTTCTTCCTGATGAATGCGAGTGATTCGGGAAAGGAACGCAGGAGCCCAGGGGGCATGCATCCTGGTCTGCTCTAGAGGCAGAAAAAACCTTAGGTGTAAAGTAGAATTTCCACGGAAGAATATGACTAGTCCGTACCCCGTCCCCCTCCTTCATCTTTGAGAATCTTCCTCTGAGCTATCTTCGTGGAGAAGAAGGACAAGAAGACAAAGAGAGAGTTGGACTCTCAGAAGGGGCTGTTAGGGATGGGGTTGTTCTGGAAAAGGATTCTTCTGTCAAGGTTACTTGTTTGACAAAGGTCATTCACCTTTGTCTAAATAGGTAGGCTCTACCAAAGAAGGGGATCCGTTTGTGGCAGCAAGTAGGTACCGGCTTTGGGTAAAAGGCCAGCCTCACCCATTAAAACAAATGTTTTAAAGGATAAGTAGGGGCAGCCCCCAAAGATAGAGACGCTGTTGTTGCCACAGATTGTAACCATCTTTGTGTACCCTAATGATAGACATCGCCGAAGAAAGAGTTTCATTTGCGGCTGCAAATAAAACCGTTCTTTGGGTAACCAGAAAGAGGTAGGCGTCTCCCGGTAAAACGAATGTTTTACCTGCAAATTGAGGGGTAACCTTGAAATTCAACTTATACCTGGGGGCATGCAAACCTCTTGGAATGCAAGCGCGGGCGGCTTTTTAGTTTTAGGTAGGACTAACCTCTCTAACCCGTAGGATGGGCCGATACCCAGCTTGCATAAAGAGAGGATATGGAGCAAAGCGTAGGGAGATGAAGCTCCTTAAAAAATAGGAGTCTTCCATGAGACCTTACTACTTTATGACTGGTAAAAACGAGCAGTTTTGGCAAAGTTCATGCTCGTTAAAAAATAAACGCAAGAACCGAGCAGTTTTAGCGCATAGTTCATGCTCGTTAAAAAATAAACATAAGATTGAGCAGTGTTTTGGCGCATTCAAGCTCTTTAAAAAAATGAACCCAGTACCGGTAAATAAACATCTGAGACCATAAATTCATCAGCCATAAAAGCCTTGGTCGTGTTTGTGCACCGTCACCTCCACTTTTCATTTGGCCGATCATTCACATCCACTTGATTGTTTACCTATTTTGAGGAACAGCTGCGAAGAGTGATTCCACCTAGCCATCCTTGTAATACTGCCGTGATTGGAAAATTCCAACCTGTACCTGGAATCTGCTGCTATCCCTGTTTATCACTCGTTCCTCAAAAGACGAGTCTTCTTTGAGCTCTTTTCACTGACTCGTAAAATATGAAAAGTTTGCCGAGTTTTGGCTTTCCAGCTCGTTAAAAGGACCGGAAGAGCTATCCCTCCTCTAGATTTTAATCTTTTTGGACCTGAGGGATTATTGCACAAAAAGATCGGGCGCTTGTCTAGTTCGGCTCGATAAAGATATCGAACATTCATCCCTTTTGTATTGTTTTATACTTTTTCGGACTTAAGGGATTAGATGACGAAAAAGGACCCCTTGGAGTCTACTTTATGTACACTTTTCAGACTCTCTAAAAATGAAAAGGACCGAGTTGTCTTTGTCGCTGGGCTCGTTAAAAATATTAGATAGCGACAAACTTGTCTTTGGACGAGAACGAGTTTCCCTATCGCTAGGCTCATTAAAAACATAGCGATGGGCTTGCCCGAAGGGCAGGTTATAGATCAAGCATATGTTATCCTCCTCAAGCTTGACAAAAATAAAGAGGTACTGGTCAGAAATGACTGGGGAAAAATTAGGAGAACCTCAAAGCTTAATGGTAGCAAGTCGCTCTTGAACATGACACTTTTGCCTCCGTAAATATCGGGTTGGGTTATTATCATTCACCGGTCCCTTCACCATGGTCTCGCCATACCATCCATACATGGGGTAATGCTACCGATCCATCACATCAGTGTCGTTATATGTTCAAGAGATGTCATTCAGAAAGTGTCAACCGGGTCCCATCCACTACCATACATCATCTTTCATCCTTCCATGACCGCCACCCTGAATCATATTTCACAAATTGTTTTCACCAATCATCACTAGCTCCGTTCCGTGTCACTGATGTGGGATTCATTAGGGCCCTCCTTTGACGGATCACTTCTTGTCGACATCAGCTCATTATCCAAGAAGTTGATCTAGGAACACCCCCTCAGTACTTTGAAGCTTGCATGCCTCAATGGCAAGTTTCTCACTCCCGGCGATAGGTATACATTAATGACCTTCGACCAGGAGACTTTGCGTGGTGTTCGACGTCAGATCCTATATTCACACCACGTGAATTGTGCTGCAGTACCTTGAGGGTCATCATCATTATCGGTGATTCCTCTCGTGCTTGTTAACAGTTTACATTATTGACTGGTAATCAAGCGATGTCTTTCCATGTTCGACTTCAAGAAATTCTCACATGGATCGACTTGTACTAATGTGAAGATCGGACAAGTTTGAAGACCCCAGATCTAGTTTCATCCATCCGGGCTGCGATATATATTCAGGAGATAAAGACATAGACATGTGCAGCAGATGATCATCCTACTAAAAGGATGATAATTAAAAGCAGAGAATTATCCGACGATCGTCTGTTTATGTACAACAAATGTATTTATAAAGTTGAGCATGGGAAATGCCCGCCTCAGCTAGATCATGAAAAGAAAGTATGAAAAGATAATGTATTGTATTGTATTTTGTTACAGGTCACCTCCCGGCGATTGAATGAACTTCGGATCCTCCTAATAAAGCATTTCACCCGATAAACGACCTCATACTTTAGGGGGCAACTGTTATAGACATTTTTGTGCCTTACAGTATAGAGCATGAAATGTCAATAATCTGAGGGATCCAAAGTCCCTAAACAAGTTGTTCTTACCCTTAGAGGAACAAGGTCAGCAAACCACAGCACTGCAAAACAGTTCTCCACTGAAAAACACTCAAAAACAGGTCAGTTTTGGATCATTGCAGCTGCTCCACTAGGCATCTGCGCTGCATAGCAGGTACAACAAAGGCTACCTACGTTGCATAGCAAGTAGAACAAAGGCTACCTGCGTTGGGCGTACTTAGACATGTGGAGGAATCTTTTTCTCAAAGTGCCAATGCCCAGGAAGCTTCTAAAAAGACACTTGATGATAAGATTCGCCTAATGATGAGTTAAGAGCTTCTAAAACTCCAAGTGGAAGACAGAAACTCCGAGTGAAGAACTGAAGAACAACTGGAGTTGAAGAGGACAACAAGTCACACATCAAGCTGACTTATCTTCACTCCAAAACTTTATATAAGGATCTCATCCCATGGGATCTGAGAGGCCGGAATTTAGTGCAAAGAATTGCTGTTGGTTTACAGTTGTGAGCATTGGGTGATTGCTTGAGGGAGGTGAAGAAGAGATTTCTCTCCGTCGGGAAGGTGATGCTGGATTGGACCTCTCATGGTTGTATCACCGCCTGAACCTTACTTCCATATATTAATAAAGCATTTGAGGTTCTTCTATTCGCATGTGTTTCAATGATGTATTGTCTTACTTGCGTATTTGATTTATGCTAATCCTTGAATCAGTTATGCATGCATGCTTCTTGTAGTTTCCTTTCCTTGTCTTGTTTGCAGGATCTCGTGTAGCTGGGCCCGTGAAAAGACTTGGAGCTGGGAGCAAGCGGCAATCAAAGGAGATTGGATCGACCATTTGCGCAAGACATCGGTAAGTGGATCTCTTCCTTTTATCTCTTGCATGTCATAAAGAAGAAACTTTAGATAGCTTTGCTTTCAGCTGTTGCTAAGGAACTGTCACCCTTAGAGTGGGTTAGGGTCATTCTGAGTTGGATACTTTCCCCCACAACAGATGGCTCCCACTAACCAGCAAAGACTGATGTCTGCTTTTGACGTTAGTGAAGGCAAGATGATCATGAGTCATTTCTTGCCAACTGTAGCACAGCCCCAGTCCCCTGCAGATTATATAAGGACCAATCTTGAGGTCCTTGCCAAGGACATCCACCCGATGGACAAAATTGAGCTACACAAACAAACGGGTGAGATGGTGTATGCCTCCTTGGTAGACAAAACATTGGACAATTATAGGCTGGAAAATAGCCTTAATAATACAGCTGCCCAACTTGAGTTGGAAAGGGCATCCTCACAAGCTAAGGACAACAGAATTAGGTCCTTAGAAGATATAATTATAGAGATTGGGCATGATCCCAAAGATATCAAGGGCATACAGGAGATATTGAAGTTAAGGGATGCAGACATGGCCGCTTTGAAGAAAAAGATCAAAATGCCAGCCACAATTCACCCTCAAACAGATGAGGTTGCCCAGCAGAGGCATGATCAAGATGCCTCAGCCTTGCTGGTGTCTCTATATAAGCAGTTAATCCAGACACAAGAAAAGCTGGGAGAATCAGAGGCTGCACAGGCAGCATTACAGACAGCTTTGAAGCAAAGAGAAGAAGGTCAGACCTCCCAGCCTCCTCCTGAAGTAATAAACCTTGAGGAAACTGCTCCAACTACTGTTCCTCCTCCTCAACAAACAGAACAGGCAGCAACATCCACCTCAGCAGTACCACCAACAACAGAGCAGGCCCTAAGCCTGGACATGCAAAAGCTGAGGAATGAGATCCAGGCCTTGGAAGCACAAATGACAGAATTGAATGAGGCCAGGGAGAAACTAGCCAAAGTCAATGAAAGATATGACAAGTCCAAGCAAACTGTGGCAGAAAAGGGCAGGGAGATAAAAGCCCTCAAAGACAGGATCAAAGAGCTAGAAAATGAGCTCAAATTAGATAAGGTTGTGGCTGAGCTTAAAATAGTGCTGTGGGCTAATATTGGCCAATCTATTAATGACCAATGGCAGTATATTGAAACAATCCATGAGCAATTAGAGCTCATTCCAAAAGCACAGACTAAAATTCAGAGATCAAGGGCTGCTCTAAGCAACATGCCTGAAGTGGCCACCAGGATGATTAATGTGCTTAACAATAGAACAAGTACTCAGTTGGCTGCCATGGGAATTCCAAACAGAACTGAGACCATTCAGTTAATCAAGAGGGTTCTTACACTGAGAAACTTGGTGCAGACATTAGAGAGAAGAACCCAGGACATGCAGACTGAGGTAAACAGGTTTATGGACAAATTTCAAGTATTACAAAACAGAGGGCTCCCTAGCTTATTGAACAGCGCAGGGAGACTGTTCACACATGAGCAGTATGCCAAGAGGGTCAATACATTTGCCACAAGTCAAATCAATGAGAAGCCCAACACCTCAGAGGAAACAGGGCCAGCCACAGGACAGACTCTCTACAACAGAGTAGAAAGCTTATTTTTTATAATGAATGAAATTACACACCTCTTTGAAGTGCCTCCCAACTTTTATAAATATACAGAAGCAGAGGAGACTATGGATGCAATTCTTAGGCATCAACTACCTACACAAGAATGGTGGACTAAGGCAATACAGATGATTTTATAAACAGGAAGCCATCCAATAAATTTTGTTCATGGAAAATGCAAATTGTCATACACAGGACAGTTTAAAAGAATCAGCATGCATTAAAGATGAAAGCTGAGCCACCTCAGCAGAACTTACGGCCAACAAAGCAAGGTGAGAAGCTACAGGTGTCCAGGCCGAGAAGCTACAGCAGAGCAGCTCCAAAAGCACATTTCTCAGCATTAATGCAGATCACTCCAACCGACTCAGTGGCCTCCAAAGGCCAAAATATCTTCTGACAGGCATAAAGATGCATTTACTTTGTATTCAGTGATGTAATAACTTTCTTATCTAATATCTTGAAAAGTTGGTGAACGTATTCATTTCTGAGATAACTTAGCACTCAGATATTTTGTAATACTGTTTGTATATATTTGCCCCTTGCACAAGCTTGCGGGGTTGTTGTTGATTTCTCTTGAAGAAGTTCTTATGCTGTAATCCTTTCAGAGTTTAATAAAGAAAGTGATGGAATTTCTCAAAGTTCTGAAGTGTTGAATGCGTTCTGGTGTCTGTTGAAAACTGCAGGATTCCTGTGTACTTCACAATACAATAAGTTTTCTGTAACTCTCTTTGTTATGTGTTTCAATCTTTCACAATCCACATATGTTTCTAATTTCTAAGTATTTAGCAACAAAGAAAAAGAATAGCCTTCAGGATTTATTCATGGTATACCCTGAGCTCAATCTATGTTGTTAATGAATGTTTTCTTCAGCTATAATCTTGATAAGCGTAATTCTTAATTGCTACACTATCAGAATATATCTTTCACAGTGACCTTTGTTTCAGGAATTCAAGTTTTCTCCTGAGCAATATGTTTCACATTCACATCACCAGCTTAACGGAGAATTCTTAATTGCTTTCTGTTGGCTGACCGTACATCACCACTTAAGTTTAAATTTTGTTTGTTTGAGATACTCAATAGGCCCTGCAGTCTGAACATCATCACTACAGCATTTCAAAACAGTTCACAGCTCTAGACTCCATTGCCCAATGATATACTACTCTCTGAACACTACATCTTAATGCACTGAAAGAAGTCCTTCAACCAAAACACAAACCAAAAACCTGAGCATAATAGCTAGCCTAAAATACTATCAGAACAGAGACAAATCATAAAGAGAGAGCCCTCTCTGATTACAGTTTGGCTAAAGACTGTAGTCTAAAGATTGGTTAGTGGTTACCCCGGCCGTATTCCCTTGGGAGTCATAGGGAACAACCTGGGTGTTAACAAAGTGGACGTTGGAGACGAAAAACCAGGAGGGGTAACAGGAATATCGTCCTCGTCAGGCTCCCAGATAGGGTTCCAATATTCTTCGTAATCCTCATCGCCCGGGGCACGTACGTTGATAGGTTGGATACTCGGGATAACAGGAAGAGTATCGCTTACAATTGGTACCTCAGGAGCAACAGAAGATGGAGAACTTTGATCACTTGGACCGGGAGTTGACGGGTCAGCCAGGATGACAAACCCCACACAAAACCTAAAGGAAACTAACGATAAAGACCCTACTCAAGCTAACACACACAAGAACTAACCAGGTAATGTTATCGTGGCCGAATAAGTTTTTAAGACACAGGAACTAAACTTGACCTTTTCATGTTTCAAGAGTTGAGAAAAGGACGAAAAGATGACTCTAGTCTCCTTCGAATGTTTAATGAGCACGAAGTGACAAGACGCTCACTGGCACCTTTTCTTTTAGGGAGTCCGAAAAGGATCAAAAGTGACTGCTCTGGAGATTCTAGGCAAAGGGTTTACCAAGCAATCCGTAAAACTGCTTATACACCTTGGCAATCGTATGAGAACCAAGGACTTTCCGTACTGCAGTCAATCTTCCCGGATGCTCTGTTCGGTGCGTTACGGCTCGCAGGGCGGCAGACTCGGCTTCCTATGGATCAAGGATAAAAGCCTAGTGGGGTCTCCCTATATACGCGATGGTACGTGGGAGCACAGTCCGTGTTAGACCACTATCGAGTCACAGAAGGAGGAATCACCCAACCGTAATGTGAAACAATAGTGACTATGTTTAAAGACGCCGGAACACGTCTCTAACCTAGACCTCTAGATGTTTGCGTTAAGTTCCAATGTGTTTTTAGGTTTATTCAGTTTATTTTATGGTTGATCTTGAATTAAGTTTCGGTTTCAGGCCTTATCGTGTGATCTCTCACAATTACCTAGATGTAGACTACATGCCAAAGAATACCATTTCGTTCGATGAATTCTAACTATGAGAGGGTTAAGAGTTTTCAATCAAACAAAATGAACTCAATCAATCAAACAATCTAATGCAGCTAATGGCAAAGAAATGAAGTTTTTCTTTTGAGAACACAAATCAATGCAATGCTCTTCTTTTCATTAACTATTGAATGCAAAAGAAATTAGTTTGATTTCTTTTTCTATGGCACTGTGCACTTAAAATGAATTTTGAGAGACAGCAACACCGAGTAAAGAGAAATAAAATCACTCAATGAAAAACACAACAAGCGTGAAAAGAGCCGATTGAACCCAAGCAACTGTGATCTGTGTCTGGGTAGTGAAACAATCCGAGGACTGGTTCAACGACAATCACCTAAACAACCAAGCAAAGAAAGCAAAAAGAGGAAGGTTTCCGCAATAGCAAAGGCCAGCAGCAACGAATCGTTGTGAACGAGTGATAAAACAAGCTCAATCCAGTGAAAACGGGATGATGGAACTAGGTCACAGGACACAAAACAAGATTCGTCCGACAAGACTTCGCAAGCAAGTGCTTCACAATTCAAACAATAAAAATCAAGTTATAAACCAGGTAGAAAGAGTAGGAGATAGTCAAACCAACAGGCTCAGGAGGAAAAATTGGAACAAATTCAATTCTACAGGATCAGCGCGGGTAACACTCAGCAAAAATGCGCTGACCAGAAGTCACGCGTAGCAACAAAGCGCTGTCAACGCGGAAGCACACGACTTAAGCGCGCTGGTTCGATTTCAGAACCGTCGCGACTGTTTGGCGTAAAGGCGCGATGACCGCGAAGTCAAAGAGACAGTTATACGCTGTCAGCGCGACTGTTTTGATATAAACCGCGCTGAGGCTAAAAAACAGGCAGAATCAAGCCAAAAACTCCCAAACCAAGGCAAGAACTCATTAAACAATTAATACACCTCCCAGACTGAACCAGGAAGTCTAAAAGTAGAGAACTAATCCCCAATTTTGAAAAGAGAGTAACAATCAAACTCAAGAACAAGAATGAACAAAAAGAGACAAAGGCCAGCTCCCCAGTGGAGTTGCCAGGTTGTTGGAGAGGTAAATCCCCTCTACGGATAGAGGCGATCCCTACTAGCCCAGAAGGGGTCTAGCAACAATCAATCAATGCTACTGTGCAAGTTCCTAATTGCAAATAAGAGATAGGCAATGAACACCTACTTGGATTCCAACGCTATTGTCTGATGAAGAGATGCCGTTCTCGCTCCTTCGCTTTGGCCGGTCACGATCTTCCACGATCCCCGTAGATAGATACCTGCACACACGAAGAGAAACACAAACACAAACGTGAAATCTAATAAATGCAATTATACATCAGTCAAAAAGGATGTAATTCACATTAACCATTACAAAGACAAATGAGAATGGAACCATAACAGTAGTCATCTATTATTAATCAATAACAGAGAAAGGTACAACCAAAGTTCTGACGCTGAGTCCTTCTCTAGAGGGTCCAGCCAGCAAGTCTCTTAAGCATTCACCCTTGGAGGTAGATTCTCCCAAGACAAAACTCTCTCTCTCACACAAGCAATACTCACAACCTTCCTTAAGCTTCCTCTAGCAAATCCACACTTGTCACACCAACTACCTACTAGCAGCAGCACTCTAAGCACTATGAATTCCACACTATCCAAACTAGCTGCTCATGGCAATGGTGGAGGTTTAAATAGGAGAAGGAGTCTCCATGAATGGTGGGAGGATGAGCTTATCTCCAAGGAAGGTGGCTCAAATGACGAACAAACATGCCATAGAATGTAGGGCGACATTCACAAGGCCAACAACCAGGTCTGGAGTCATCTGGAAGGCTGGCTGTTAGAACAAACTCGCCCAAACAGGATCAGCGCGGGTGCATAACTGGACTGGAGCGTTGACGTCGCATCTTAATAACAGAGCAGGTTGTGTCAGCGCGACTTAATACAATCATAGGATGCGCTGGCTTATGAAATTCGACCAGCGCGGAAATCCCGTGTGCTTCCACGCTGGCAGCGCATCGGTTGCACTATCAGCCGCCAGTCAGCGCGGTTATTTTAATAACAGTCGCGCTGATGAAATAAACTTTGGCAAAGTGGGTCATTTGGCCAGTTTAGAGAGCATGAGTATGGTTATTTTGAATTCATGATACAGTAGGGAGACTGACAAGGAGACAGTGATAAATTACTGCGTAACAATGATTATGGTGTTGTGACATGTTGCAACTCATCATATCCCTAACATCATTGCTACAAATCATGATACCTTTGCTCGTGGTGTGATTGCTACAACTCTCTGCTTTTCCCGTTGCTTCAACGATGGAAACAATGTTGCAACTGAACATTCATTGTGCCAACACCACAATAAACAATCAAGTTGTCGATCTTAAAACAATCAGATGAGTTGAAAAATGGATTCTAATGTAGGAAAATAATAGGGACAAGTGGATGACCAAGAAAAAAAGTTAACTTAGCCATCACCCATCACATATTTGAATAGAGTCAATAATTTCATGTTTTTTCCATTCTTTGAAGGATTTTATGTAACATGATGAATAGCATAATTTTCATGGTTTTCCATCCATTTGTTTAGTTTATTCTTATATATAATATATCCTATATTAAAACTCCTACTCCTTGAGCTAGGAAGTAAGAGTAAGAGGTAGAGAAGAGATAACTTGTAAAATTGAAGCTATACTAAATATTTTCTTTTTGCAATATAATTTCCCTTGTTCGAGTAATGGTCCATTGATTGTTCATATTTTATTGTTTTCCTAACCAATTCCTTTGTCAGATATTGTCTATATTCATAGCATAGTTATCGTTATAATTATGTTTCTATTTCATTTTTTCATATATTCTATTTCATATTGCTGCAATTCCAAATTATTAGTTACTACAACTCTGAATTGTTAATTGTTGCAACTCTAATAGGTTTCTAATTGCTACAAGTCTAAATTTTAGGTACATTTCCGCAACTAGTGTTAATATTCTCCTTATTCACTTACTAATTGGTTTTGTAAAATAATTATAACACTGTGTGAGTTCAGGTTTTTATTGCAACTTTGTTGTACCTTTAATATTACTCTATTTTTGAAATTCTAACAATTTGATTTTCCTAAACAAGTGTGGGTTGGTTATTTTATGCATTTGGTTCATGGTTTCAATTTATTTACAAGTGTGATTTAATGTTTTGTAAGTGAATGCATTTTCATTACACATGCATTTGCATATCAGTTACAACAATCAAGGTTATTCTTAACACTTCAACAAATCACCTCTAGAAATTAATGTGATTTACTTTTCTTGCAAGTGTGATTTACTTTTTTTGCAACATAGATAAAAAAGGGTACTTTCTATTCATGCAAGTGTGACATGATTTAGGTTTAATGGTGAATTGTAAAAGCATCCTTATATATTGAACTATGACAACCATTTGGTTACTACAACTTCAAAACACGTACACATTTTTACTAGCATATATAGTGCATGACGGTTTGAAAGTTCCCTGTGAACCCTAGATTGACAATTAGATGAACAATATTTTGGTCGTCTCTATAAGTAATTAGAAAGGTAATTAAAATCCACTATCATTTTTGGCATTGATGTCGAGGAACTGTCAATAATGCAATCTTTATTTTGTGTTTTTTTAATGATTATGTAATTTTAGTTGTTATTTTATAGGATTTTCTCTCTCAAGATAGGCTTGATTTACTATTTTCCTAATTTTACTTTTTTTTACAAATTTTATTTCAACATAATGACTTGTTAGATGCTTAGTAGTAAATATCAACTTGGTATATTTCTCAAAACTCGCCCTCAAACTAATAGTGCAGGACATAGCAAATGAAGGAACAACCAGACACATTAATTGACTCCTACAGAAAATTCTTTAGCCAAGCATAAACTTGAGTCCATAAAAATAAAATCTAAAATTGTGTAACCTTCATCCTTTGCACCTACAAAATATTTTTTCCCATAAGATTTGACCAATGAGAAATTCAATATAGAGATGATTTTTTTGGAAACTCAAAAGGTACCCCTAAAGGAGGAAGATGAGTCTTTGAAGGAAATGGTCAATGAAGTTAAGAATAAGAAGTCCACTTCTTTTGAATTCCCCATTAAAGAGTTGGAGGAGAAAACAAAGATGAAGAATATCCCACACTCAACCTCACAGAATTTTTATGGTCTCTCAAAGAAATATCCTACCACTTTTCTTTTCAAATTTGACATTCTTTGTAGAAGTTATGACTATGTATTTGATGCACAAAAGGTTGAAACTATTTCCTACTACCCTTAAAGGTGGCATACTACATTGGTTTATGGGCTTAGGGCAGGATAAAGTTGGTATGTGCGAACAAATGAAAAATAAGTTCTTGGAAAAATATTGAGTACTACATGGATAAGGAGCAAAGGGAAGAAGTATTTTGAATGACCCAACACAAGGACAAGAGCCTTGAGAACTACTTTGAGAGATTCTTATATAACCTACAAATAGTAAGGTAAGAAAAATTGCCTTCAGTAACAAGTTGTATCTTATTGTTCATGGGATTAGAGATGATTGTATAGAACTCCTCATCCTAATGAGTGGAGGAGATATCTCGTAGAAAGAATATGATGAGATTGTGGAACTCTGTCAAGGATACTCACAAGAAACTTACAAAACTAGAAAAGGACCCCATAACATGCTACCTAGGATTGATAGGACTATTGTTGGATGAATCAAGAGAGAAGGAATTGGAAACATGTTGGAGAATTTCAAAATTGATATATTGAGCACATTGGGTTACCATCTAACACCTCACAGCAAAAAAAAGAGGAAGAGCCAAAGTTAGCATTAGCAATATTTTTCCCAAAATGTAGAGGAAAGCATCCACTAAAGGAGTTCACATTAGATCAAATTGATATTTGTTCCATATATAACAAATAGAATCCTACTATTGGTTTCCCATCTCTACCTAGACACACGGTTGTCTATCAAGAAGTAGAAGAGTTGGAACAACTTTGTTTTGTTGCGCAAGAATGACCATTGTCACAAAAGACATAAGGTATGATCTAAGATCCATTCTAAAATTTTAATTCTTATTAGACTAGTCCTTACATGAAGTGTCCATGTTATCATTGGTTCTTACCTTTTGACCCTTATATGGATCCTCCTCCCCCTCAACTATTTTGGCATAAGGGGTGGAGAAACTCAACATATGGAGGCCTTTAATATCCACCCATGCAACTCATGCCTTCTCCTCTAATGAAAGCATCTACATCCACCCCTCCACAACCACAATTGTTTGCACAACCCATCGCTAACCATAATAATGGTAGGCCAACTCAACCAACACAAGTCGCTATGCCTAAAACCCTCCCAACGTACTATGTTTCTTCCTTGGACTATCATGATATTCTTATTAGTTCATGGAATACATTAACTAAAGAGAATCATCCCATGCATATTGAAGATCTCTATCAATAAGCTTGAGATGAAGAACCCAAGTTTGAGTTGTCTTTTGGACCTTTAAGAACTAGTATGCAAGCCCTCAACTTCAAGAACCACCTTACCCTGAAAGGTTAAGTCAAGAAAAACATATAGCTCAACCATAGTTTGATTTCTTGTGCTAGGTTAATAATGTGTTCCATCAAAACCCTCTTTTTCAATCCATTAAGGATGTACCAATTTACTCAAAAGTGGTGAGAGAACTCTATTTAGGGAGGTCTGTCATAAGAAGAAAGGATCCCCAAATAGTCCATGTCTTGGGAAAGCCATCTAATATTATGATGGGTGGAGTCCTTTCCAGCAAAATATTTTGATCCTCATAGCCCAATCATTAATGTGCAAATAAATAATATAGTTATTCCAAGGATGTTGATCGACTTGGGTGCCTCCATTAATGTTATGAAATCAGAAACCATATAATCATTAGGATTCTTTGGCCTCATAAAAATTCTCATTGTACTTCAATTAGGTGATAGGTCAACAATTAAACCAAAATAAATGCTTGAGAATGTAGCCATGTCCATAGATTCATGGGAATATCCTACCAACTTCATGGTTCTCTAGCCTAAATACTATCTAGAGGGATTCCCTCTAATCCTTGTGTGTCTGTGCATGGCCACTGCAAACATATATATTGGCTATAGATCTAGGAATGTGACAATATCCCATGGCACCTCCATTAGATAGTTTACCTTATATCCTCCTGCCAAGTGTAGTATAGACCTTGAAACGTCTTTCTAAGCTGATGGAGAGGATAGTGATGAGGATGAGGTCGCTCACCAATTCCTCACAATTTGCCAATACCTTTCCATTAGGGAGAAAAATAAGTACAATGAAATCAATGATTTTATCAAATCCTCCTCCTCCTCACACTCTAACACAGGTGCTCTTGACCACATAATGCAACCTAATGATTATGCCTCTCTAACCTCAATAACTGCTTCACCTATTTAACACAATTCCTCAACTGAACAAGGACAAGGGTCAACTTCAGAAACACTTGAAATTCACCTTGGTAAAACACTTGGAATTAATCAAGGGTTGACTAGAGAGGAAAAAGAGTGGTTGTTTAAAATTTTTGAAAAACACAATGATGATTTTTCTTGGACATATTGAAACATGAAGGGGGTCCATCATGACTTGTGTACATGTCACATTTACATTAAGGAAGGATATTAACGCATTCAATAGCCTCAACATAGGATGAATCCCACACTAAAGGAAATTGTAAAAGAGGAACTCCAATATTTGCTCACAACTGGCTTCATCTACCCAATTTCTGATAGTCAATGTGTCTCCCCTCTTGTCATAGTCCCAAAAATAATGGTAAGTGGAGTATTTACGTTGAATATATATAACTCAATACAGATGCGCATAAGGATAATTTCCCTCTTCCATTCATCGAGCAAGTTCTAGATACACTTGTAGGAAAGAAATACTTTTCCTTCCTTAGTGGATTCAGTGGTTACAATCATGCTCCTAAGGACAAATACAAAACCATGTTCACCTATCCATGGGGGAGATTTTCTTATCGTGTCTTTCCATTCAAATTATGCAATTCTCTAGCCATCTTTTGAAGAGTAGTGATATGTATATTTTCTAACCTTGTCCATGATCGTGTGGAAATATACTTGGATGACTTTACTACTTATGGAAATGACTTTTATGAAGCCCTTGATAATATAGAGAAAACTTTAATAAGTTGTAAGGAAAATAATATTTCCCTCACTAATGAGAAGTGCTAGATAATGTTAACAAACAACATTGTATTAGGGAATCATATATAAGATAAAGGCATCCAGGTGGATCTGGCAAAAATTATAGTATTATTTAACGTGCTCATTCCATGATCACAATGAGAAGTATGATGTTTCTTAGATCATGTTAGTTACGATAATCACTTTATTGAAGATTTATCATTGATATCTCATCCATTAATTGCTTTTCTTATCAAAAACATTGAGTTTTTGTGGACAAGTAGTTGCAAGCATGCCTTTGAGAAACTAAAGGCTAAAGTGTCACACGCTCCTATTTTGAGAGTGCCCAATTGGCACCTCCCATTCCACATCTCTATGAATACGTTGGATACTACCATTGGAGTTATCTTAGGGAAATAGGAGAGAACAATCCACATAGCCCCAAGGGTTAGCTCAATCGGTCAAGTCGGGGCCTCGCCAATGGGAGGTCATAGGGTCGAAACCCGAAATCTCTTGGGGTTAGGTGTGTGGTGACCGAGGGGTGGACCCCCTTCGGGTGGGGTCCACTCAGATTTATCGAACCTGGAGTAGTGGATCAACTGACCAGGGTCCGTGAACCAGCTGGAAAAAAAAAAAAAAAAGGAGAGAACAATCCACACACAATATACTTCCTTAATAAACACCGCTTAGCAGCAGAACTGAACTACATAATAACTGAGAAAAAATTTATTCGTTGAATTTGACTTTCATATTAATCACACCATCAATATCTTTTGATTGACATTTCAAACCCTCTAATGTGGTTCAACATCAGGACCAAGTTGAAAAAATTGATATAACCTTAGGAGTAAATAACAAAGATGCATCTTGTTCTAGAATTAGCCATTAAAAATATATAAATTATTTTAATCAACAAAATAACATTAAAAGAGAGTTTAGGTCAATATTTATTAAAATATTTAAAATATTAAAATTAATTTGGTTAATATATATAAAATCAAAAATAAAATACTAAGAAGGTTAAGGAAACTAATTGATAGAAATAGAAAAATCGAAAAATAGGGAAAATTAATAAATAAAAAAAGGAAAGAACAGATACAATTGAGAAAATTAATAACAAATTATTATATTAAATATTAAATCAAGAAAAGAAAGGGAATGAAAATTATAATTTTATTGTTACATTAGTATAATCTGAAAGGCAATTTCAAAGGATCAATATGAATCACAAAAGTTTGGGATGAAAAAGAATTTATTGTCGTTATTTAAGCCATAAACAATTTTAGACACTATATTTAGGATATTCGGTAATATTTCACACTGATCATGTTGCTATTAAGTGCTTAAAGAATAAACAAATCACTAATAGTAGAGTTTCTAGGTGGTTTCTTTTATTGCAAGAATTTGATATTACCATCTTATATAAAATTGGGAAGGATAATGTAGTTGTTGATTTTCTTTCTAGATTAACATATCATGAAACTTAACTTTCAGTAGAAGATTCATTTCTGGATGAACATCTCTTCACAATATCTACTAACTCTCTGTGGTTTGTATATATTGCTATCTACTTGGTTGAAGGAAAGCTTTCACAACACCTAACTATGAAAGAATGACTGAGGAACATTACACAAAGAGGAATATTCTTATGGATAGATAGTTTTCCTTTTTTCACAAGATCTAACTTGATTATCAAAAGATGTGTTACTACAGGAAGATGAGATTTGTGAAATACTAAAATCTTTCCATGATGGACCATGTGGTGCCTACTTTTCTGATAAAAGAATAGGGTACTATGGCACAAGTAAATTCTTAGTGCAGACACAAACAATTCCTCTATCCCGAGAGAGCGGGTCTAGCCACAAACAAACAATCTATGGAAAATATCCTTAAGCTAGAATCAAATAAGAGGGCCTACCTCTCAGAATGCTATTCCTCTTAGTGATGATCCTACTTCCTCACTCCAGCTACCTTTTGTTTCCTTTGAATACCTGAAACAAGAAAACAACAACAACAACAAACGTGATAGCATACAATATTGTATTCAGCCTACTTAACAAGTAAAGCAACATTAAGCCATAAAGATGTAAGATAACACTTCATGTAGGAAATCAATCAATAGTTGTATTCATATAAATTTAGAAAGAGATTACAACCAATGCCTTGACGTTGCTGGTCTCCTCCGACGTATCCGAGTCCCACACTTCTGCTAGCATCTCATGGATAGCCCCAACAATGGAAATTTTAAGGCCTCTTCCCTTTAGTCTCAAACCAAACCAAACACACTATTCTCCCTCAAACATACACTAGAAAGCTACAAGCTATAGATGTATTGTTGATCATTCAAACTCGCTCCAAAACCAGTTTAGCTTGGAAAAGAGAGGTTTATATAGCTTGGATGGAGGGGAGATGGTTCCTCTCATCATGGGAGAAGGTCTTGTCTCTTCAGTTTGTTCCATCCTAATAGGGGAAAGGATCCCAGACTTCCTCGGCTCCATCCAGCCCAACCATCTACCAGACTTCCATTATGAATCTTCTAGACTTGGAAGCTTCGACTCCATATTTAAAAATATTGCCAAAAGAGGATCAACGCGATTGGAAAAGGGCTCAGTTGCTCCATACGGCATTAGTGCTAGTTTTAATCTTGTAAATCAGTGCGAGGAGGAAACTGGTCAGTAGCGTCGGTCTTGTAAACTGGGATAAAAGGAAGATTCTTGGGAAATGATGCAAAAGGGAATTATTTTTCTCATGAAGAGGGACATACTGGGAGTTTGTTCATGACAGGAAAGCATGTAGGGTTCACTGTAGAGGTCCTCTAGGATGGTGGACAGGGAGTATAGGGACAATGACAAAATGTTGTGTAACAGATTCCCATTAAAGCATGAAGGTCAAACTAGAGTGAGGGGTGAAATGCTTTACAAGTGGATGCGGGGAACCGGAGTCTGTCGTCGAAAAACCTGCAAGCAAGCATAGATACATATACATCACTAAAAACTCTGACAAATGATACATGAATCATGGCATGGACACAGCCATCCAGAGAATGATTATGTAAATGGATCCAAGGCATGGGCACATCCATCCAATAGAGAGGATCATAACGAAACCAAGGTACGGTTGCAACCATCCGATAATGAGGAGGATCACATATAACAACTCATGGTATTGTCGCAGTCATCCATCTGAAAGAGACATGTACATCAACGTGATCATGTAACATCGCCTTGCAACCTAGACTTGTGTACTCTGATCCCAGGGTCTTGCGGTCCAACATGACCCAATCAAAGTACAAATTCTAACATGTGAATGAATGTGTTGAAGTCGAACATGCTAGAAAGTTGCTTGATTACCGATCAATGATGTGAACCGTTAACAAGTGCAAGAGAAACCACCAATAATGACAATGGTTCTCAAGGTACTAGCAACATAGTTCATGGAATGTGAATAAAGGAACTGAAGTCGAACACCCGTGAAATCACCCGATCGAAAGCCAATGATGTGAACTTGTCATTGAGGGCAAAGAACTTCCCATTAGGGCACTGAATTCAAATACTCATGAAATCACCTGATCGAAAGACAATAATTTGAACTTGTCATCGAGTGCGAAGAATTTTCCATTAGGGCATGCAAGCTCTAAGGTACTAGAAGGGACTCTCTAGGCTAGCTTCCTAGATAATGAGATGAAGTCGAAAGGAAGCGACCGGGTTGAAGAAGGGCCATGATGTATCCCACATCATCGACATGAGACAAAGGATGCAAATGATTTCAGATGATATAGAGAATCAGGAGTAAGTGTAACTACAAAAGGACTAACTCTTGAACATATTGGTGACATGACTCCGGATTTTGGTAGCTTTTGGATCCATATGATCGGTGGTCATGATTACGTGGCAGAGATCAAATGGAAAGAAAAAATGAGTGGCCCAACCCAGGAAGGTTAATGATGAAAAGGAGGATGTCCCAACTTGACATGAAGCAGAAAATGTCATATTCAAGAGTGAGTTGCCGACACAACTGATAGAATTTCAAATTTCCCCCCACCATTTCTAGAAGGTACCCCAATTATTTTTAATCACAAGCTTGAAGGGGATAACATAGGCTTGCACTATAAGTTCATCCTTCGGACGAATATGACCTAGTAAGTTTAATGAGCCCTAGGAAGGATAAGCTCATGTTCGTCATGGTGATGAATCCAATGTCGTTTAATATTTTAATGAGTCCGAAAAAGGTGTAACTCGGTATCTTTTCCATGTTTAGAGAGTTTGAAAAAGACAGAAAAGAAAAATACACATGGTCCTTTTTCGTATATTTGTGTCTCTCGAGCCCGAAAAGGTATAAATGATACTTGAGAGAACCGCTTGACCATTTCAGTCAAGGAGTACCTTTTTCGTAAATATTTTATCCCAACCCGAAAAAGGGGTAAACATATATTAGGTAAATGACATTTCGCAGCCTTTAACGAGTTCAAAATGACAAGAGCTCGGCAATATTTTCATGTTTAAAAAGTTGGAAAAGAGCTTGAAAGCGAACCCCCCATTTTTACTCTCTTTTACGAGTCAAAAAGGGAAAAATACTCGGCGATCTTTTCATTTGAGTTTTACGAGTCAAGAATAGAGCTTAACCGTGACTCCAGTACCATCATCGGTAATCTGTCACCTGTCGCTGCACAAAAGGTAAATGCATTATCCAGTTTCTAAGGAAAAAATAGGTCAAAAATACTTCAAAACCCTAATATTTCATGAAAGATGAACAAGAGGAAAAATTAATTATTTTTTACCATTTTACCATTTTACCTTATGTGAAGAACTTTTCACCCATTTGTGCCCTAGTTTTTCAGGAGCAAATTGCGGGAGATCCAGGAGGCCATTCAACAATTCGTCAGTTGTAGGTAAGAAACAAGACCTTTAGCTCCATTTTCATCTTGTTTTGTCAATTTTTAACCATTTTTTGGATTTTTGGAGGAGGTTTTAGCAAAAAAAAATCAATCTCGGTCGACACGATTTCCAAGCACGGAATCATGCCGTTCGGGGGTTTTGAACACTGTTAAACATGTCGTCGGCACTACTATTATTAAAACAGTCGCGTCGGTGCTGCGAACATAATATTTCCAAGTTTTTGCCTAATTTCTCTGATTTAATTCAAATTTCTCTAGCCAATGATGTTTATTGACCTGATTGTATGGTTTTTGCAGAGAAAAAATCATGAAAATTGGTGGATTGGAAGGAACGTGAGCATGAGGACATTGACACACAAGCAATGGCAGACCCAAATTTCTTGAATTCTCTAAGGAAATATTGGCTCCTAAAATTCTTCCTCACACCAGGTCTTTGGGCTCAACCCGAATTGATACGGTACCTGATCATTCTCTGGTATGTCAATTGGGAAGTTTTAATGATCCATAACCAAGAACTAGAGTTGGAAACTTCCGACATTTATTTTATCATAGGACTGTCCCGAAGAGGGGAGCCAGTCAATCTATATGGGTCCATCCCTATTGGGGCAAGTGTGACAATGTTACTTGCAGAACACTGCCCAGAAGCACTAAAATCAAAGAGCGGCAAGATAGAGATCACGATTGTTCAGGATCTTGTGCTGAGAGTGATGTTGTTGACATAAACAGAGTAGTTGGGGCTCAAGCATAGCATGAAACCAACAAGTCAAAGTTTCAATATGTTATCGACTGTATGGTGCCGACTATATTCAACTGGGCAGAAGCCATGAAGGTAAACATGAAGTGCCAGCTATCAAAAGCCAAGGTGGGAAACCTGAACAAGTTCTGCTATGGTTCCGTTCTAGTGACCTTCTTTCTGGAGTGGGTACCATTATTTCACTAGCTTGTTGAGGTGGAGTTCTCATTTCCACGAGACCCATGGATGGTCCATTGGAGTGCATTGATGCATAGGATTATCAAGGGCCAACGGATGTCCTATAAGCCCGCATTTTTCTCATGGCTATAGCACCAGCTGATCGTAGTAGAGGATTGGCCCTATAGCGGCACTGACTTCCATGGTGATCTGGATATGCCTCTTCCAGAGGGAGAGGATTATGACGATGGAGGTAAAAACAAACAATTTTTTTTTTATTGTTTTTTAAAATATATGCATTCATGACATTTCGATTTTATAAATGCAGATGTTGGACCAGAGCGTCCTACCAGGATGTCCCTAATTTCCAGGCATGTTTTTCAGTAGTTCAATGTTGCTCCTTATCAGGAAGGAAGCAATAATGAGGAGGAGATTGCACGGAACCTTGAGGGATTGACCCACGGTATTCCAGAGTATGCCCGGGTGGGTGACATCCCACGCTAGTATCAGAGGCACACAGTGGGGGTATCAGACTGGGTCCACCGACTGTTGACTCATGTAGTACGAGAAGTTACATGCTACCATGAGCAACATGTCGATTAGTTCATAGATCTAGCATTCCACATTTTTTAGACCTGCGAGCCACGAACGTATTTGAACAAACATATTATTTTTTGGGTTTCTATGTATGAAAAACATTATCAACATATATATATATATATATATATATGCTATATTTCCTTGATTACTATGGTACCAATGTTTTTTTTTACATGTTTCGCAAATTTCTATCTAGCACATAATTAGCTAATGCATTTTTCAATGTATTCATGTGCCTAGGAATATAATGATATGTAATGTAATCAAAATTTCTCTCCAATAGACAAATACGTAGATACATTCTCAATAATTGAGGGTTTTTGACAAAATATTTCTCATTGAGTTGAAGAACAACAAGTTGTGAATCAAGGTTGACAACCAATTCTCGAATGCCAAGAGCGATAGCTTCTGACAATAATTTGATAATTGCGCTATACTCAGTAATGTTATTAGTTGTTCGACCTAGAAAAATACCTTGAAGATCAATCAATTCACCATGGGGGTCATAAATGGCCCATGCCATGGATGATAGATTCTGGGTACTACAACAAGCACCATCGGCGAAACCGATGCGAGGAGACACCAACATCTGAAAAGCAAGTAGAAACATAATGTGAAGGAAATTTGCTTGCAAAACAACACACCAAACCATACTACACAAAAATGAATAACACACTATTGTACAAAAGTAACCATGCAAGATGACCTAAGCATAGTAATTTTTGAGAGAGTCCATGCTCGGACTCGGGTAATCAATCAACACAGATGAAAACTGGAGTTTTACCATTGACATGATGAGTAAGCATCGACTCAACCAAATAATAGAGTAGAACTCATATAAGGTTGTGCCCCCATGCCCCCTGGGCAAGGGAGGTTTGCGATTCATAAGATGGCAACCCCATTACAATAATGGAAAATTGGTAAAAACTTGGGGAGGGAGAAAAAACTTGAATCTATGAAGAGATAAAGGAGCCCTCAGTTGAAAGATCTTGACAATGTCAGGAGAAACTGGCATGTCAATAGGCAGCGTAGAAGAGAACTTCTCAATACACATAGACATGACCATGGGGCCTGATAAGAATGAGGAACGATGATGAGTGTCGTTCCAAGGCACATCCTGCAGAGACATAAATCCATGATACTCTCATCAAAAATAAAAGTCTCAGCTAAGGGATCAAGAGATTCCAAAGAACCAAGCCATGGGGATTGATAATATGCATTGAGAGATGATCTCAAAACGAGATGATCAGAGGATACCAAAGGCGAAGCTGAAACAATTTCCACATAATTAATTTTGGCAGGGCTTAATGGCATAACTTTTCCCCATGTATCAACAAGATCCGGTGACGGAATGACCCAGGGATCAGACTTAACCAAAATCATGTTGACAGAGGCAACATGAGGAGGTGGGAGCGCAAAAATACCCATTAAGGAAAGATCTTTAAAGAGTCCTGCTCCCACACTCTCATAAGGAGCACCGGTGTGCTTAACATATGGAACCTTGTCATCTGAGGAGGAAGAGGCAAAGAAGGATAGTTGGTCGACTATGACTAACTTCCCTTTGTGGGGAAAATGAATCACACGGAAAAGGGAGGAGGCTATAGAATTCATCATATGGGTCTAGCTCCATTTGAGTAGAAGATTGTAGTCAATATTAGTGACAATGATCTCTACTTTGACGTGTACTATCTTTCCTTCCAAAGTAATGGCAAGGTTGGGAAGGACACTGAATGGTCATGAATCGTGCCTGTCAAAAACTTCCAAAGTGTTAGGGGACTGATTCAGAGTAGGAGAACCAATTGACTTCCAACAAGTGACAAACATGATGCAGGTAGAACCACCTTCATCGATGACGGTCCTATGAATGGTTTTCTCATTTACGATTACCTGAATGAGAAGGGAAATCTGATGAGGTAAAAGTGGAACGTGGTTTTCTAGGTTAAAACAAATGATATTAGAGTCACTTGGATCAATACCCCAAATAGCCGACAGTAATGATTCCCGCTGAGAAGGACAGCTTTGAAGGACCTCGAGAGTAGACATAGCTGATGGAGCTTGAGACAAATCTTCAACAATGTTATAATGTTGAGTGGCTCAAGTGTTTGGATTGTACAAGGACTTTCATAGCACACCTTGAGAAGGTGGTCGAATGGCGAAATCAGGGTTAGGTCATTCTATATGGAGAGGACTAGAACAAGATGGGGCAAAAGAAGAAGGGGTACCTTCTTTCTCTTTCCCTGTTGTCGGGGTAGGAGTTTGATAATCTTTTGACCTGGTAGCCACGTTAATCGGTGTATTCATCATGAAAAATACTTGTGAACTTGTGGAAGTGGATGACTGAGGTTGGTCTACCATTTGGGTCTGCTAGGATGGAAAGGGCTCTTTTAGGACAGCTAGGGTCCCTTTGAGCAAACGACTAACTTCAGATCATCTGGGACAATCTTTAGTATAGTGATCCTCCTCATGGACATGGGGGATTCACTCAATGAACCTCTGACATATCACGTGCGTTCGTGGCATATTAAACAATACCCTTAATTTGACTACATATTGGAAAATACCTCTAAAAATCACATTATTTAACCCCCTATCAATACAAACCCAATACACCTTCCCAATTTAAAAACCCCTACTTTCACTAGATATTGTAGGTATCCATTTTTTCATTAACATTTTTTATACCCCTTTATATTTTTCCATTAACTTTGGGCTCCATTTTTTATACCTACCAATATAAAAACCCTCTACCCCCTATATATCCCCCAATATATTATGTTAGTTTCTCCTCAATAAATATCCCCCAATATGAACCCACGTGGTATGGTATTTCTCCCCAAGTGAAGCCCCTATGCTCACAGATGAGGCATGGATATTTGGGCTTCCGTTGGGAAGAATCACCAACAGATGACTTAGGAGGGCCCTGTTTCGGGGCATTGACTTTACCCTTGCCTTTTCCTTTCTTCTTAACTTTGGAGGATTTGTCCGTTGCGATAGACTGGATAGCGTGAACCTCTGAGGTGTTACCAGGGCCTAATGAATTGTGAGAGGAATCATTGGAAGCAGTGTTGGAGACCGACTTCTGTTTGGAAGAAGATTTTGCGGGGATCTAAGTGACTGAACCAATTACTCCATCAACAGGAGGTGTAGTCAGAGACATAGATGTTGTCAGATCAAATGATGGTCTGGGCGCATCGGGTAACACATCATATAATGTGCTGGATTGTGAATATATGAGGTCTAGATACTAGGCATGCGTGATAGCTTGTTCCTCTATGACGCATCCACCCATAACAATGTCCTCAACAATTTTTTTGACGAACGATTTGGTGAACCACTTGGTCAACAACTGGTCAGCAATCTCAAACTTAATTAGGCGAAGCCTACACCTCCATTCATAGATGTGATCGGAGATGTGGGTCGCAATGTCTTTCTTGAGCGACGTTAGCAAATGGATGCCAGTTTCATAGCGAATCGACAACTGGAAATGGGTGAGAAAATCCATGGCAAGAGTGTTAAAGTCATGATAGGTATTTCGAGGTAGCTCAATATACCACTTGGCTGCAATACCAGTAAGAGTTCATTGGAAAAGCCAAAGACGTATGGAATCATCAACGTAGGAATTCGAGGAGCACCAGAGGTGATATGTCATCACGTGGGCTTGTGGATCCTCTTTTGCTTTTCCTTCAAAATTCAGACAATCACTTGGGATCTTGGATGGAACTAGAAGCTAGTATGGCGAATGAAGAATCGGGTCATTCATGAGTCTAAACACAACTGGCAATTCCAGTGTAGCCAAGAACGACAACTAGGTATTGAAAGGTATTTGAGGTCGATAAGGGGGACCAACTGGTGGGGCCCATCCCTGCTGGTAAGGATTTTGTCCCCATAGTGGATAATTTTGTCCATATGGAATTTGATTTTTCCCCCACTATGTTGTGGCCTCAAAATTCTATTGTCGAAACATCGGGGATAACAACCCGGTCCGGACCTTAAGACAACTCCTTTTCCATTTAAAGTGGTGGCTCCAACCAGTTTCCTAGTGTGGGTTTTAAGATGAGAGTGGGTGGAAAATGAGTGTTTGCAATAAAATAATGATACTCTAAGTGACCTATTCTATAATGCAATTTCTCTAACTAACGTATTCTAATATAAACCCTGGTATTCCTGTGTGGTATGCAATCTACAAAGATATATGTTTAACATGTGATAATAAAGATTGAACACAACTAAACAAAGATGATAATGTAAAAGATAATTAATTTGACTAAATAGTTAGTCAAAGGAATTTATAAAATATATCGCATATATGATGAGTTATATATGAAAATCACAATTTCAGCTAGGCATCATACAAAAGTGCAAATAACGCTTTAACAGAAACAATAAATTTCACATATAATTCATGAAAGTTTTCCACTAATTAAATGTAAATAGGATCAAGCATACACGATAATAGTACCATATGTATGAGGTCTTGCTCATTTGACAAATGACATATACCAACTTCATTCTTCAAATCAAATTGTCTCCCAAGAATACAAAAGTGCATCAACAAAGGAATGTAGTCTGATATCTAAAAGAAATGATCATGTTCCATAATTTCACCAAAGCATTCAGAAACTTACAATAGTGCATTCTTCGCAAATGTTTTTGATAAAATTCTAGACCCTTCTCTAAATGCATGAGAAGGGTATAAATACTATTCTAACTAAATGTGCAAGAATAGATTATACAAAATTTGAGGAGGTTTCAAACAACCTTCCTCCTAACTAGGTAAGTAACTCCAAAAATAAACAGAGGCTAAATAAATAGAACTAAGAGGATGACTTGTTGTCTGCCAGCTTGTCCTTTAAATCACAAATATCGGTCATTGGTTGAATTTGAGGAGGTGCCTTGAAATGTGTCTTGAGCTGTCCTGTGAAGATCGCATCGGTGAGCGGTGGTAGCATCCTTTGAGTCGTATGAAGGGAATAGTTGAGAGTCATAATTTGGCTATGTGGCTTAACAAGATACTGCCAATACAACTCCCATTTGGTCGTGGTCAGTTTTGTAATTGCCTCTCTTTAACTCCCCACATTTTCTTGCCAACCTTTATACAGAGAAATTAAATCGGGCATTTCTTCCATATTGCCTTCTTTAATGAGATTGGTGGCAAACAGGATGTGATTCACTACCTTAATGATATTCTTTGATACTCAGGCTACCCTTGTGACTGCTAACTCAGCCTGTTTTATTCTCGCATCCCAATCTGTGAATAGAATGTTTTTATGAGTTTCCTCAATCTTGGGTATATTGAATTCCCTTCCATCTTCAGTTTCCTGCCATTCAATGAACTCAAAGATTCTGATGTTTAAATTGTTAAACTTCGTTCTCTAGTTGATTGCCTTATCTGTTAGCTGGTTGCTAGTAGTCAGATAGGGAGTAATGTGTTACATCTTCTAGTAGAAATACTCCTATTGTTTCACTAGAAGGGAATTTAATTCCATGGCCTCTTTAATGAACTCCTCGGTAGTGGGAACATCCTTGTATCTTTCCATGATTGCTGCATTTCTTGGAGTTGTATGTTTTTGGAAGATAAATCGGCTTCATGGCTTATTTTCAGGACCTCCATGTCTTGCTGCAATTGTGCTAGTTGCTCATCCACTTTCCTGTTTGTGCTTGCTTTCTCTATCTCAAGCTCTTGTTCGAGTTGCACAATTCTCTCCTCTTTCTCCCTTAGTAAAGTAGAGACCTCAGTAGCCTTGTCCATAGTGGTTGATGTGTATGCTCCCGTGAACTATGATAGTCTAGTCAAGTTCTCGGCCGGATTGAAAGGAATGTCCTTCCAAACAACATCCATCGGCTCGTTTCCAGGTGGGAATTCAGGTGTATCTAACCTTATCCTTTTTCTCTGCCTTCTAACTACAGCCTTGTGGAGAGGGTTATAGAACACATCAATTAGAGGTATTTCAGTTACTTTTAGAACAATTTCCGATGTGGGTAGAGTAGGGATAATTTCAGTATGTTGGGATGTTGTTGCTTGTTCCTCCATAGGTGTGGATTGTTTGCCGACAAACTTGGGATTTGTATCCTTATGAATATGTAGAGGATTTTTACATTCCTCTGTTTCTTGGGTATTTGAGGCTTTGGGAGTGCCTTGCAATTTCTGATTAAACTGATCCCACTCCTGCTCCAAACTAGTGCCTTTGGCCTCTGAACTGATCTTTGTATTTGGGGTGCTCATCACTTGTTTCTCAACTGACTTCCTGCTGGACTTAGTTGTGTTGTCTGCGACTTGGGGTTTCCCTGTCTGGTGTCTTCTCAATGTTTACCTAAGGTTCTACTTAAGATCTAGGACCTCCACTATCAACAGTGACACTTGGTGTAGACTTATCCTCGAGCTTTAATAGATGCATTGGGATCACCCGGAGCCTCTCATCTCTAAATTCCTGAAATCTTTGATAATATTCAGGTTTCAGGTTCACCTTTGCCCATTTGAATGCTTGTTTGAAGGATACAGCTGACTGCAACAAATCCTCAAAATAATTGTCTTCATGATTGTATGGCTTGAGCTTTACTCCAATAGTGACATTATATGACACTTCGTTTGGATCAAATTGCCTCTTAGGCAATGTATGAAGCTTGAGGGCTTCCATATGTGATGATTCCTTAGTAGAATGAACAAAATTGGCTAAAGAAAAAGAACTGCATTTGATAGGGAAAGTGGGCCATAACGACTTCTTATTGTCTTTGATAACTTTAGTCAAGCCCCTTCCCACAGTGTGGTAGGCAATTTCTCTTGCTAATAACTTATCAGAAATGTATAAATGAAGGACGTATGGATCGGTGGTGCTAACAAAAACCCTAACGTAGGTGAACCATTCTACAATGAAATACTTGCTGACAGTAAGCACGTCTGTTGCGACTTCTTGGGAAAATCTAGGGGCTTTCTTAGTGAAAATTATCTGATGTAGGGGCAACACAACAGCATGGAATATCTTATAGAAGTGAGGTATGTAATGTGATTCCCATATTTTTTTAAGATTGAGTTGGATTGGGTAAGGATCTTGTAAGGTCCACTTCCAACCCATGGTTGGAAACGTCATGCAAAAACAGATAGCATCCATAATGTAGGCACTAAAATAGAAGGGAGGGAGGTTATCTGAAGAGGTGGCTTTCTTCTGTCGATATTTGGTAATGGTGGTGGCTAGGTTGTCAGATAGGATGGAAGGCCAATTCATGATATGGGAATTAACACAGGCATCAATAAGAGGAATCCATTCTATTGAAAACTTGTTATAGCTCTGAACCACTTGTTATATATCTAACCTGAAAATATATGATAATAGAAATAAACCCAATAATAACAAGATATAAATAGATAGAAATGCTTCTTTATTGATCAAACCCTTAAGGTAGGGCAACACCATACATTCACTCCTTAAGAAAGGAGAACACTCCACAAACCATAGGCCTGTTCATACAATATTCCTTGACACCTCTCCATGTGGAGTCTCTAGCCTCTATATAGGCCTCATACATACAATACCATGGGTCATTACCACGGTTCCCTCATACCATCGAACTAATACCATGGGCCCATTACATTATTACTAACTACTTGTGGTCCCTTACATGATACAGGTTAACCACCTTATTTATTACTATGGCCCATCCCATTATTACACTATTACCTTGGGTACCTCCCTTTGTACCCCATATTATCCCCCCTAGGTATATAACATTCCACCCCCCTTAGCATGTTTCGTCCCTAAAACATGGGAAGAACACAAATAATAAGATCTACTCAAAAGAGTATTCCACTGGTACCATGCACGTGCATCTATCCATCCAAAAGAAAGGTGAACCCTCGATCTCGTTGGTGCCTTGCTCACTTGAGATGGAAGTTGACCATGGCAGCTTTTCTGTGTTGATGTGTAGTAGGTGGATCTTCACTCCTCTCTATCTGTCATGCGGGGGTTGTTGTCCTTGTGGCTAATTGGTTGCCATCTTGTTGGTTATTGTCTTGCGGGATGATGTGGGTGATGATATGTTGAAGTTTTAACCCACGGTGTCTTTTTCTTTAATTCACCCCTTACTGGAGCCTGACTGTTATCTGGTGCATGTTGTGGTGCCCGTTGTGGTGTCTTATCTTCCAATATTACTTCAACCACTGAGCCCTCATCGGATCTATCAGTACCTGTAACATTTTCTACTTTAGCCTCTGTTCGTGTTTTATTGTCAATCATCAATGGCTCATCATCTGATATGTCAGTCCCTGGAACATCTTCTGCTTCAACCTCCGTGGACTCTACCTGTTTAGTGATGGAAATATCCTGTAATGTAATTTTCTTCTTTTTATACCAGAGCTTCATGAATTTCTTCTACATGTTAATGTTTATAGTACCCACCGATTCCATCCACGGGTATCCCAAAACAACATCCTCATTAGCCATATCTGAAGCATAAAAATCAAAATGCAATACATACTTGTCCATAGAAATCTTCAAACCTTTATAAACTTGCACCTGCTCATTATTAACTTGTGTGTGCTCCATGTGGTTCGCTGGCACTTGTAATTTTTTTTCCAAGTTGAAATTTATGAGATTTTTCTTGCAACTCATATTTATAGACACAACGATCTTCTCTTTCTGAATCAATCCATGAACCTACAATAAGGAGGTACTAGCATAAAATAACCCTTTAGGTTTCTTGGTTTCCTTCTTTCCTGTACCAATAAAATCTTTGCTACGTTGTGTGTCAGTCTGTGTGAGCTTAGTAAGAGGACCCACAAAATTATATTTATGGTCAAAGTGGTCACAAATAGATTTTGCGAACATCTGCCAAGTAGTTGTCCTTGGATGGCATTTTTGATGACACTACCACCATTGCCATCTTTCGTGGTCCAAGTACATTTTTCCCACACTCAGCTGAGTCGCATCATCATAGATGTAATTCAATTTGAAATATTTCTCCATTTTTGCTAGCCATTTGGCTGGATGAGAGCCATCAAATTTATACAAGTCCCTCAAATTCTTATCTAGGCTCGCCATCACAGAAAAAATTGGCGAAAATCTGAAATGACCACAATTCAGTCAATATTGCTCAAAATCCCAATTATGATCTATTTTCAGAAATGGAACAACCATTTTTCATCTGCCCATGTGATATAAATCCCGATCCAGGCACTGGAATTTTAGATCTGCGCTACAACTCTCCCGCCGTCACCAAAAATTCTGAAAAAATAGCTAATTTTAAATCTGCGATATCTCCCTCATCTGGACTCCTATTCGACTGATTTTTTTTTTGAAATTGGGTATTTTTTCACAAAGAATCCAAATATGCAATTATTTTGTATATATTGCACCAGGACATCCATATCTGTGCCGCAAACTCGCTGCCCTGAAAAATTGTCTGCAACACCACTGATTTTTAGATCAGCGATATCTCCTTCATTTGGACTCCGATTCGGCCGATTCTTTTTTTGAAATCGGGTATTTTTTCACAAAGAATACAGATATGCAATTATATTTTTTATATTTTTCCCCAAAACATACAGATCTTATCTGCAAACTTGCCGCCCTAGAAATCCTACCCAAAAAAAAAACACACAAACTCCACTTTGGCCCAAGAAAGTGCTATGATACCAATTGTTATAGCTCTGATAACACTTGTTATATATCTAACTTGAAAATATATGATAATAGAAATAAACCCAAGAATAAAAAGATATAAATAGATAGAAATGCTTCTTTATTGATCAAACCCTTAAGGTAGGGCAACACCATACATTCACTCCTCAAGGAAGGAGAACACCCCACAAGCCATATGCATGTTCATACAATATTCCTTGACATCTTTCCATGTGGAGTCTCTAGCCTCTATATAGGCCTCATACATACAATACCATGGGTCATTACTATGGTTCCCTCATACCATCGAACTAATACCATGGGCCCATTACATTATTACTAACTATTTGTGGTCCCTTACATGATACGGGTTAACCACCTTATTTATTGCTATGGCCCATCCCATTATTACACTATTACCTTGGGTACCTCCCTTTGTACCCCATATTATCCCCCCTAGGTACATAACAGTTGGATTGGGTAAGGATCTTGTAAGGTCCATTTCCAACCCATGGTTGGAAATGTCATGCAAAAATAGATAACATCCATAATGTAGGCACTAAAATAGAAGGGAGGGAGGTTATTTGAAGAGGAGGCTTTCTTCTGTTGATATTTGGTAATGGTGGTGGCTAGGTTGTTAGATAGTATGAAAGGCCAATTCATGATATGGGAATTAACACGGGCATCAATAAGAGGAATCCATTCTATTGAAAACTTAGTATTATTGGGTAGTCCATACAATCTACATAACATGGCTGCTGCATAGTTGTAGGGGTTTGCCAAATAGGCTATAGCATACATACCCAACTTTTCATATTTGAATTTTTTGTCCAACACTCTCTAATCCTGAATTAGCTTGAAGGGGCATGGGTTCTTTTTTGCGAAGTTAGCCACAAATGTGTTGTCGTAGATATCTTGCGGGTCAGGTGTGTGGTACATCTTCTTCAAGTCCTCTGCTCTAAACAACCCTATGAGCTCCATCCTTGAATTCTTGAACTACCTATCTTCAATGATAAGGTTTTCGATCACCCACCTGATCATATATGTATAAGGGAGGATTTTAGCTCTTGCTCCTATCCTATGAAGGAAAGAACAGGAAGCATCTATGTATTGAAGTCCTGAAGGCCTTGTTGAGTCAGTTGTTACTCTCATAACAGTTATTTTAGGACGCTTGTCCTCCAGCCTATTCTAAATCACTTCCCAAGCTGTTGCACCTCTGGCAGCATCACAAAATGTATCAACAAAGATAGGAGCCATCTTTATAAACTTAGATTCAACAATGGTCTGTTTACTCTGTTTCTACATCACCTTTCTTAGTCACATGTCTTTTGTCACTTGCCTGAAATAGACAATATATATCAGCGCAGAGGATATCAAGTAATTAAGACTGACAGCTTCTCTAAAATGACTTTGGATCATGAGAAAGGTTTAATGAGATACTTGATTATTACTACCCATAACCTGGAAAATTATTATCCTTCCTCGAGCCGCTAAATATTTATTAACCTGTCAACTAATTTGTTTTGGTATTTAAAACATAATTATTTCACATGTTTTACCGCTCTTAATCGCGCATCGCAGTCTTTAAAGGGATATAGTATAGTGCTACTAGATGCATCAAGCGAAATGTGATTTCAGATATCGCAATATCGCATTTCACAAATTGCTAATAGTCATTCTAATGGCATGGTTAAGTTTCTTGCGAACTATGCGAAGTGTGAAATGTGATTGCAAAATGACAAGGTGATGTTATCGCAGTGGGAGACCTGATCGCATATCACAATTTTCTGAAGGTGTTTTAAAATAGTCATGCGGAAAAGTGCAATTTCCAATTTGCGATGTGGATTTCATCTTTAGTTTGTTTTGCAAGGTTTTGCTAGGTATTTTCTTAGAGTTAGGTATTATTATCCTAAGCCTAAAAATTTAAAAGGGTCCCCATTTATAAGTCTAACCTTAGCTATTGTTCTTTATAAATGGGGAGGTTGTTTCATAGTACAAAATTTGGTGATTCACTTGGGAGAACTAGTTATCTCTGAGTGGTTTTCTGAAATTTCTAAAAAAAACTTTCAAAGTAATTAGAGTTATAAGAATAATGATTACATGAATCATAAGGTAAGCAACATTTTTCTGGAATCAGAATTACTTGCTCAGCTTATTTACTTAATTAGTTTACCCTTGTAATGATAGAAGTATAAACATTTGCATCTGCCAATAATAAGGTTTAAAGTAATATAGCAGGTGTCTTCTGCAGATTAGTTTTTTGGTGTTTACTTGTTTATCACAGATAGAGCCTCTGCTGCCAGTAGGCATTCATAGCCTCGACGGGGTTATCTTTTAACAAACAATGATTCATTATCCCATCTGTATGAATTTTCAAAATTCAAAATGATATTTATTTGGATTCAATCTCACTTGGACTTTGCCCCTTTTCCCCTTTTGAATGTAATAGTTTTCTTTTTTGGTTTCTTAAAAGACATTGTCTAGGCGTGGTAACCTACTAATGACAATGTCATTCACTGGTTGTAACTAAACTGAACAAGTTGGCTCTTGATGAGAACCCTTGTCTTCTGATCAAGGAGATCATTATCTATTACCTTGTTTGATATGCAGTATTGGTAATACCAGTTTTAATCACTTCCCTATGAACATGGTAAACAAGCTCGTAATGAGACTTTTTATATTTTAAGTTTATATATTTTAGAATTACACTCTGAAAAATGAAAATTTTAATAGATGGGGTGGACCATTAGCTCTTTTGAGAGTTTTTGGTGATAATGATAGATTTTTTTAAGATACTGATCTGCAGAAAGTCCTTACTAGGTTAAAGATTTTTTTCTTGACTAATAACAAAACCTTCATATTCTATAAAGATAAGAGTTTGTTCATAGAATAAATGTTTTAAGCAAGATCAATTTTTTCCAAAGAAATGAAGTTTACTTTAGTACTCAAATTTCCTAATTATTCCTTTTAACACTTACTTTCTTATAAAAGAAAAAAACATAAATGTTATCAAAGATTGTATTTTGAAAAGCCAAAAATAAATACTTGTTAACCATTATTTTCCTAAAAAGAAATATGTTACAAAATTGGAAGAGGTTATCTCCTAGGAAAAGTATTTTTTTTTAATTTTCCCATTAATGGGCAAATAGTCCTTCTTACCTGACAAGTCTTGTAAAATAAACGTATATTGTCCCATTTTCTCAATGATTTGAAAATGGCCAAGCCATAGTCTTTGGAATTTGGTATGTCTACCTTTTTCCTCGTGTGCTTTGTCCCATTTCAGAACCACGTCACCTACTTCAAGAGTTTTTTGACTGGCAGAAGTTGTGTCAAAAGAAGCTTTGACTAATTATTGATGATGGAAGTGGGTTGTTTTAGCCTTTTCTCTTTCTTCTTCAAGCTTGAGAATTTGAAATTGTCTAGCCTGGAGAGAAGATGAAGGGTTTTCATCAATGAATTGTACTAGGGAAAGAGATGGGATTGCTACGTTTGGGGGAAGAATAGCTTCTTTTCCATAAACTAAATCAAAAGGAGAAAAACCAATAGAGGCTTTCTGAGTAATCTTGTCTACCCATAGAGCAAATGTTAATGCTTTGTGCCAATTCCTGTGATTTTGATCAATAGTCCTGTTGATAATTCTGATGAGGTTCTTGTTTTTTTATTCTGCTAATCCATTACCTTCAAGATAATAATTAGTTGAATATTTCAACTTGAAACCTCGCTTAAGAGAAAATTCTACCATTGTATTTCCATAAAAGTAAGATGTATTGTCAAACATTAAAGTTGAGGGTAATCCAAACCTGGTAATTATGTACTGATCAATGAAGTTTGTAATGCTTTTTGTATTAGCTATCTTTAATGGGACAACTTCTACCCACTTATTAAAGTAATCAGTAGGTGTAAGGATGTACCTATGATGCTTGGAAGAGTTAGGAGCAATCTCACCAATTATGTCTAATCCCCATTGTTCAAATGGTTATTGGATGTTAACTGGTTGCAAAGGGAATGTTGGCTTTCTTTCTCTTCCGGATGTGGTTTGACAAGTTTTGCACTTCCTTGCATATTCATGTGCATATTTAAATATCGTTGGCCAATAATATCCTGCATGTAAGATTTTTTGAGTAGTGGTATCTCCTCCAAAATGTCCTCCAGCTAGTCCATCATGTAATTCATCCATGACCTTTTTGGCTTCAAGTTTCTCTAAGCATCTTAGCAATACTGAATCATAATTCTTCCTAAACAATATATCATTAACTAGCTCATACTGATTTGGTTTCAATCTTAAAGCTCGCTTTGTTTTATAATTAAGATGCATAGGAGCATATTTGTTTTTTATATAAAATTTCAAATCAACATATTGTGATTGCGTATCATTGAGGCTTACCTCTGATATTTTCACTTCATTACCTTAATCTTCTTCAGGTGGTAACTGGGAAGCTCCAAAAAAAAATAAAGTGACAAATGGCTCCAAATCTGTTGGAAGAGAGAGGAACTCCAACTAGAGAGGACAATGTACCTACCCCAATCCTATAGATTAAAATTTTCCTTTCGTGACTAAATAAAAGCCAAAGAATGTATTTAAAAAATTTTGTCGTTGCTGAGCACTAAACTGTGTAACCCTAGCCAGAATATCGCAAATCGCAGTTGCTCCTCAACAGCCTCCTATTGTTGAGGCCTTGGACCAATGGATCCTCCAGAGGATGGAGATCCCCTCCCAGATCGCCAACGGGAAACTGAAGAAACTGCAAAAGCATTCGCCTCCCTCATCTCTGCAATGGGTCCAGCCCAAAATTGACCGTCAATAATCAAGTTTGTTAAAAGATTGGAAGCCATCCCTGAAACCTCCCTCCCCCCTTCTCTTCCTCGTAGAGCAACTTTATCCCTAGATGAGCGTGGATTACTTGGGCAGTTTACTGGATCATGACCCTCACCTAAGACGGTTCAGAAATGGGTTGAAAGGAACTGGACAATGTCGATAAATGGGAAAATATCAATCAAGTTCTGTGGAAGAGGATACTACACCTTCCACTTCGAAACCAAGGAGGATCACGATCTGATATTTAGAAATGGTCCATACTTCATGGATACAAGAATACTATATCTGAATAGATGGACACCAGATTTTGATTCAAAAATGGATGTGCCCATCGCTATCCCAATCTGGGTCAGGTTGTCGCACCTTCCCCTACACTGTTTGGGAGATGATTTAGTTAAAGTTATCGGAAACAAAGTTGGGAAATACATAAACAAGTGCGAACCAAAGGAAAATATGCATGCATGTGTGAGAATCTGCGTAGAAGTGGATCTAGGGAAAGGGCTTCCGGAGACGATCAAAATCAAATTGGATCAATGGATGCACATTCAATAGTTGGATTACGAGCAAATCCCCTTTAAATGCAAGGTATGTCACGAATACGGTCATTTTGCTAATAGATGCACAAAGAAAAAAGAAAATGAAAAATAAAATGCAGAAGACTTAGAAAACAAATGGGAGCAGGCTAAACGGAAGAAGACATCCAATAAACAACCCCCTCACTCTTCATCGCAGCCCCTTGTCTCCTCTAACCCCCTCCCTCCATCTCCAAAAGCAGAAAACACCACTTCTCTCATTAGCCTAAATCCTTTTGGACCATTGGACCTCACAACCCCTTCATCCCCCATATCTCCTCCCCATACTCACAACTCCCCCGCATCCCCTCTACTTTCAAACATCCAATCTTCACCTCCTCCTTCAGTTGACAGAATTATAACAAGAAATCAGTCAAAGGAATCTCTTCAAACTACTGATCATCAAAAAAAAGTAGGAAGGAAGTCCAACAAAGAGCTGAGGGATGAAGCTGCAGCAAAGGAAATGGCACTAGGTATGCAACAATTAATGGACTCCTTTTTGGGAAAAAGCTCAGGAAACAATGACAAAAACCAATAGAGAGGGAAAGGTCCCTTGCACCATCCAACAAATAAATAATGATAGTGGTCTCCTGGAATTGTCAAGGATTGGGATCATCCTTCAAAGAAAATGCCACAAGAGACATTTTAGCAAAAGAAAATCCATACATTCTTGTGATTTAGGAGAACAAAACAAATATCTAAGAAACTAAAAAAATAAAAAAATTCAAAAATTATGAAGGGGAAGCAATACAGGCTATAGGAGCTTTAGGCGGAATCTGCACAATATGGAAAAAAGGACACTGGGAAATGATACAACAAAAGAAGGATCAACACTGGATACAAACAGATCTAAAGCAAACAAGCACAAAAGAGAAGTACAATTTCATAAATATATATGCTCCCAACCATTACATGGAAAAAGAGAAATTTTGGAACACCATAAAGGAAGCACTAAATGAATACAAACTGGGAAAATAATCCTTGGAGGGAATTTAAATTTGGTGAGAAGTATAGAAGAGAAGTTTGGAGGGACATATCATATAGACCCATCCAGGAACATTTTGGAAGCAATAATGGAGCAACACAACTTAATAGATATTCCCCCAAACAATGGAAAATATACCTGGAGCAACAAAAGAGTGGGAACAAATAATATAAAAGAAAGGTTGGATACAATTTTGATTCAAGAAAACATAGCAGCAGTTTACAGCTCAATTAAATCAAAAATCCTTCACACCACGGCATATGACCACAAGTCAGTGGTAATAATGATGGGAAAAATGGAAAACCAAGGACCCCTTCCATTTACATACAGGCCAATATGGGACAGCAACGTAAAATTCAGAAATCTAATCAAGGAAGCATGGGCACCAAGAATCTCGGGATCACCCCAATATATTTGGGAAACAAAATTAAAAAATTTAAGAGCTAAGCTTAAGGAATGGGCAAGAGCAAATGAAATCAAAAAAGAAGAAAGGAAAGTAGAGCTACAAAATAAAATGGACAGCATACAAACTGAAAAAGAAAATAAAGAGGAAGACAAGCAGGATTATTTAAGAGAGAAGGAGATTTTTTGGGAAATATATAGGGAAAACAGGAAAGAGGAAGAAGAGGCCAGACTGAAATCCAGAAGCCTTTGGCTCAATGCAGGGGATAAAAATACAACCTTCTTTCACAACACCATTAAAATAAGAAGAGCAAGAAATCAGATAGACAAAATTCAAGTTGACGGACAAGAGGTCAAAGGTGCAGAGGAACTAAAAAAAGCAACCCACAAGCATTTTAAAAATCTACTTTCAGCTAGTGAAGAGGTAGTTGATTATAAGCTTCCTTAGAAATATGCAAAGAGATAACATAATAAGAGGTAGTGATGGCCATATGGAACCTACATCCAGATAAATCTCCAAGGCAAGATGGTTTTACTATAACTTTCTACAAATTCCATTGGAATATAATAAGAAAGGATTTCTTAAGAATGGTGAAAAATGTTTTCAAAAAAAAAAAAAAAAAATTGGAAGCAACACAAAATTCTTCTATCTTGCATTAGTCCCAAAAGAATCCAACCCCTCCACTTTCAATAGATTTCATCCCATTTCCCTTTGCAATTCCTCCTACAAGATCATCACCAAAATAATTGCAAATAGAATCAAAGAAGTACTTCCGACAATAATATCTAAAAACCAAGGAGGTTTTGTGCCCAGCAGGCAAATCATAGATAATGTAATTATTGTACAGGAAGTCGTACACTCCAGCATGCAAAGAAAAGAAAAAGGAATCATTATCAAACTAGATATGGCAAACACATTTGACAAGGTCAGCCTCCCATATCTAGTGGCAGTGCTCAAAAAACTTGGATTCTCTAAAGAAATAATAGAGGTCATTCAAGCTTGCATCACAACTCCATGGATTGCACCTCTCATAAATGGAAGGCCCAGTGAATTTTTTCAAAGCACAAGAGGCCTCAGACAAGGATGTCCACTCTCCCCTTTCCTATATATTATAATGGCTGAAACTCTAAGCAGAACATTGGAAAAACAAAGAAAAGAAAGAAATATTACTGGGCTTCGAATAGCAAGAGGAGTAAAGACCATAAACCACTCCTTGTTTTTGGATGACACCCTATTATTGGGAGGGGCCTCTACAATAATTGAAAGAATATTCAAAAGAATACTTGATGATTTCCTACAGTTTTCAGGTGGGCTCTTAAACAACACAAAATGCAGAATATATAGCTGGAACACTTCTCCTAGAACCATGCAAAGGATTTCACAAATCCTAGACATCCCCATACAGGAAAAATGACTCATTTATTTTATTTGGGACTCCCCATATCAAAAGAAAACATGAAGGCAGAACTATGGACCAAACAGATTGAAAAATGAAAAACAAAATCCAGAGCTGGGGTATGATGTGGCTAAATATGGCAGGGAGGGTGATATTAATAAAATCACTTCTTGCAGCGCTCCCAATCTACCAATATGCAATAATCTTGGCTCCAGCAAGTGTTCACAAACAAATGGAGTTAATTCTAAGAGACTTTCTATGGCAGTGAGGGAAACAAAAAAACAAAAAATTTAGCTTGGTCAGGTGGGAACAAGTAGTACTACCATATGAACAAGGAGGTTTATCAATACGGCTACCTAGTCTCATGAATGTTGCCTTGGGAATGAAAATAATATGGAGACTGATCACTAGAAAAGAGAGCTGGTGGAAAAAAACTCTTGCCTCAAAATACATGAACAACTATAGAAGAAGTTTTTTGAATGGAAATATCCCAACAAGACAGTGTACTCAAGTCTGGAAGCTCATTAAAAAGATAATCCTTCTAATTAGCAATCATATTTCTAAAATCCCAGGTAACGGAAAAACAATTTTGATTTGGGATGACAAAATTATGGATGAAGAACCTTTAAAAACTCACTCAGAACTTGAAGGCATTCAAAAATGGATGAGAGAAAAAGGCCTTAATACTCTACACTCAATATCTCTTTGAAATCAGAGAGATTGGCAAGAATGGAAAAATTTAACAATCCCTGCAAATGTGAAAGTGCAATGGGTCAAATTAAGGCAGCTCCTTAGGGGGGCAGCACCCATAAACTATGGTGAAGAAGTTGACTTCCTTTGGGACCCAAGTGGAGGAAGATACACAGCTAATACTGGATACAAAATTTTACAAGATCATCCAAACCAACAAGATTGGGGTCTCTGGAAGATAGTTTCGAAATTTGAAAGTTTACCTAAGATCAAAATTTTCACCTGGACACTCTTAAAAGGAAAGATCTTAACTAGTGAAAACTTAAAAAAAAAGGCTTCCAAGGTCCTCCTAGATGTCCAATGTACTTGCAGGCAAAAGAAACCATACAAAATTTATTCCAGGATTGCATTCTAGCTAAAGAGTGTTGGCAACAACTCACAAGTCCTCTTGAAATCAACCTAAATTTTACAAAGCCTTTGCCGGAATTTTTCCAAGCCTGGGAGAAGGCTTACCCGTATACAACAAAGAAGAAAGTGACAATATAGAGGATCTAGAAATGTATTCCAACCGTTCTGTGTTGGCAAATTTGGTTGATGAGAAACAAAAGCATTTTCAAAAGCCAGACCCCAAGAATAGGGAAAATTCTCTCAAAAACTTGGGGTTTAACTTCAGAAATCCTAAATGTCAAAGGAACAATAGCAACAGACTACAACATTCTTCAACAAGAAGAGAAAGACTGGCTCAATAAAGCCATAATAAAGAACAATGGTCAAACAGGACAAAAGAAAAAACCTTCAACACATAGCTAGAAAATTAGATTGAGTGAAGAAGAATTCACAACATGGAAAAAAATCAAAAAAGACATTGTCTTTACTTTGATGGGGCTTCAAAACATAATCCCAGGAAAGTAGGGGAAGGAGGCATCATCCTCGATCCGGATGGGAAAGAAATTTTTACTTATGAATGGGGACTTGGAGAAGTTTCAAACAATAAGGTTGAAGCTTATAGTCTGTTAATGGGAACAATAATAATCAAAAAAAGATTGATACAAGACCCCATTATAATAGGAGACTCAGCCATAATAATAGAGGCAATGGCTCGAGACAAAAATCCCAGCAATGAATTCATTAACAGAGTATACAGGAGGATCAGGAAGAATTTAGAAGGCTCAGGAGATGTGATTTTTAGACATATACTGAGAACTCACAATCAACAGGCAGATCACTATGAAAACCAAGCAGTTAAAAGAGCTGAAGGGATCACTCGGGAAAACAAAGATATATATTAGACCTCTATTCCATAAGTCCACCCATAGGTTAAGAAGCATGAATCTTTTCAAAAAAAAAAAAAGCGAGCATTCCCAAAAAATTAAACAAAAAGACAGCAAGAGATCAACAAAAAAATATCACTGCAAAAGCAATTAGATGGTCACAAGACTCGAGATGAAAAATTAGGGGAAATAAAAAAACATCGAGCGTTCTGGCAACAAGGACGATCGTGATCAAGCACACATGAATTTCGCAGCAATCCATCTTATCACGGATAGGTACTGGATAACTCTCAGCCTTTTTAATCACAACTGGAAATGCATTATCTCCCGCAGCTCCAATCTCAGGCATACTCGCATGCTTCATCTGCCCCAATCTGCCTCTGCTCTGCTTCATGCATTTTTGCCTTCACTGAGCTCCCTCTCGACTCCTCTACTGCGCATTGGTATCATCAGTCAGCGAAAAAGCCCATCCTCCTACTACAATCTCGCTCTCATGTATTTCACATCATCCTCACTATAAATACGCTTACATCCAGTTCTAGGCCTGTCGCAGTGCCAAATTACAGTCTCCTCAATCCCTCTCATCTCGCTCACTCCTCCACTAGAAAGATCCTGCGCCCTCTGTTCACTCCCACTCACTCAGTTTTATCCCTCCCTGTCTGTTATCCATCTCCCTAAGATCGCCAAGATATATTCTCTCCAGCAAGCAGCAAGGACTTCCACTGCAAAAGATTAGAAGGAAGCTACAGTAGAAGAAGGACCACCTCAGGCAACACAAGGTACATGAATCACAACAACATAAGGAACAGCAAGCAGCTCAAAAGGAAAAATAAGGAAGCAAATCAAATGGAATTCAACCCCATAGAAAAGGCAGCAAGGAATGATGCATGTCCAGCATGCAAAGTGAACAAATTTATGATTAGTAGACTCCAAGAATCATTGAAAGATATCAGGTCTGAAATGAGAATGGAGTATAGCTATTAGAAGAGGAACATGGAAATTCAGAAATAAGAGATCATGGCTCTTAAAAATAAATGCAAGCACTTAGAGGAGGCAGTGCCATACTTCAAAACCACCACCATGATCCAAGAACATGATAACTCTATCCACTATAACAAGAAGAAATAGCCCTCTTAGGAGCAGTCAGTCTACAAACCATGAAAAACTACAAGAGAATCAATGTTATGTAAATTTGATTTACTAGTAGGTCAATATGTTAGGCAGTACTCTAGAATAGCTACAAAAATCTATGAAATTTTGAATACAAGCACAGGAGAAGGGATTGCATTCCCAACACATTCTCAATGCTTAGTTTCCTTATATGCTATAGTCGAATGTAATAGGAGCTTTCTCCACCCAAAATTTTGGTAATATATCCACTATCTGATCTTGTTAAAAAAGAAAAAAAAATTGGGAAGCTCCTGTTAACATCCTGCAAAAACCTTGGCCCTTGACAATTTTAGCTGGCCGGATTTCTACATCATATTCTTGGAGTGTAGTTACCAAATTAGCTCTTTTCTCCCCTACTTCTCTTTGGATCAATAGTTGTCTTACTGCAAGGTAGGGTACAACTATCTTTGTATGGGTTTTAAGAAGAAAAGGCCTGAAATGTTTCAAAGTTTTAAAGATAGAAAATGCTTGTTTCTCAACGGCTGAATAATTTAATTCAACGCCTTGCAAGTTAGCCTCGATAATTTCATTGTTCAACTGTGTCAAAATTGTTGCATATGATGTATCAGATGAAAAAATATATAATACAAAAGGTTTGAGAAATTCAAGGGTTGTTAATGAAGGAGCATTAATAATGGCTTTTTTTATCAACTCAAATGACTCTCTTTCATCCTTGTTCCATCTGAAAACTGCATTTCTTCTTATCATTGCTTCAAGGGGTGAGGCAATTTTTGAAAAATCTGGGACAAATCTTTTTACAAAATTTATTTGAACCTCGAATGATTGCATGGTTTTTTTGTTGTGCGGGAGGGGAATTTTTCAATCTCTTAGACTCTATCAAGATCAATGTAAATTCCTTTCTTGGATACTATAAACCTAAGGAGTTTTCCTTCTGTTAAAGCAAAATAATATTTTTTTGGATTTAGGGAAATGCCATATTTCTTGCATCTTTTGAAAATGTGCTTCAAGTCACTTAAATGATTGTTCCTATCCTTAGAATAGACTGTGATATCATCCAAGTAAATAACATCTGATTTATTAATTAGACCTCTAAAGGCAATGTCCATAGCACGTTGAAATGTGGCACCAGCATTAGTGAGTCTGAAAGGCATCTTCTAATAGGCATATGTTCCCCACTTGGTCCTAAATGTTGTCTTTAATATGTCATCTAGATGCACAAGAATTTGATTATATCCTGAGAATCCATCTAGAAAAGACATTAATTCGAAACCTGCAACTGATTGCAATATCTGTTCCATAGTAGGCAAGGGAAAATTATCCTTTTGGCAAGCTTTATTCAGGTTTCTAAAATCAATACAAATCCTAATATCCCCGTTCTTTTTCCTTACGGGTACCATATTCGATACCCACTTAGAATGTCTAACAGGGTAGATTATTTTGGCCTTCATAAGCTTGTTCAATTCATATTTGATTTGACTTTCAAGGTTTGGGTGAATTTTTCGAAGTTTCTGTTGAACTGGATTTTCATTCGAAGTCATGGGTATGGTATGTTGAATTATAGAGGCATCATAAGTCTTGAGATCTGCATAATCCCAAGCAAATACGCCTTTATATATTTTCAATAACCCAATAATTGATATTCTTTCTTCAGATGTTAGGTCAAGACCTAGGTTGACATTTTGAGGTTTTTCATTTGACCCTAGGTTCACTACTTCAAATCTCAGAGTAGAAATTTGAGTTTTGGAGTTAGTAATTCTCTTAAACCTATACCTTAAATCATACAGATCTTCCATCTTAACCACAGACTTTGGGATTGGGTTTTGATCATGATTATGTTTGATTTCTATATCGTGTTCATTCTCATCTATGATCTATTCTTCATACGATCCCTCTGATGTAAGGAAATTAACTATATCCACATCATTGTTGAATACTCTCCAATTTGTTGCATTGTCGGGAATAGATGGCCTAAATATTAATTGTATTGAAAATTTGTCTAGGCTAAAGTCTTTTAAGGGTATAAGCCTAGATGCCACATTAGAAAGTAAGTCAGCACTTGCGTTTTGCAGTCTAGGGACTGAAGATATGTTGAAAGCAAAAAAATGAGAAGTCAATTTCTGAGCTAAAGACTGATAATGCTTAAGGTGCCCAGAGACAATGGATTGTATTTCTCACCTGTTTCACAATTATTTCATAATCACCATAGGCTTGTAGATATTTGACATTAATACTGATGGCTTTATATAGTCCTTGGATCAGTGCTTCATATTTAGCGATATTATTAGTGCACTGGAATTCAAGTCTGCAGGCCAGCATGGTTTTCTCTCCTTGCGAATTGATCAAAATGCATCCTGCACTTGTGTTGTCTTCTGATTTAGAACCGTCAAAATAGAGAGTCCAGAACAGAGAGTTATTAGAAACTTTATCTACTAAATTTAGACATTTGGAAGCATCTATTTGTGAAAAAATTTCGATTTGAGAAACTAGAGCGTTATCTAAAAAGGGAGACCTATGAGCATTAAAGGATCCTAAAGAGTACTCGGCTAAGTAATTTCCAATGATATTATTAGTGAATGCAACAGGTTCGTTGCTTCCCTCGAGGTCGGTGGCTGTATATTTCATGAATTTCTCTCAATCTACCCTGATTTGGTTTGGTTTACCGTTGTGTGGCAACCACATGTGAGACCAATTAGTTGCGAAATAACAGTACAACTTTTCAGATCAATCCCTACTGAGAATTAAACCATAAAAGTCAGGGATATCAACCACCAATATATCAATTATTTGTGAAAATTTTGGATTAGAGGAAAGCCTAATTGAAACTGACACTATTTCTCCATGCACTTCTACTTTTGTCCTATCTAACTGAACTATGTGCACTGCAGATTTTTGAGGTGTAATGTTCAATTTGGTACACACAACTCTTGGCATTATATTTGAGGAGGCTCCTAAATCAACAAGGCAGTTGTGAATGTTCCTGTTGAAAATTTCATAAGTGAGCAGAAATGGAGGAACATGAGAAATAGACCTATCACCAATCAGAACTAGATCTGAAGGATCTACTTTGTTTAAGGATGAGATAGGTTTTCCCACATTGTAGGTAGCTTGAGTAACTACAGCAGATGGAAGAGGAGATACTTGAACTGCTTTCAACTCCCTTAATATAATTTTTTGTTGTTGCTTGAGTTTAGTGAGCTCATGCAACGAGACGTTAGCTCTAGTCTTTTTCATGTCTTCCACTATATTGTATTCGACCATATCTGATATTACCAATGTTTTTGAGGCATTTGGGGAATCTAGAGGGATAGAATCGGTTTGGCTAGTCTTAGATTTCTTAGCTACTGTTTTCTCCTTTGCAGGAGTAGCAATTTTTTGCTTCTGATTTGTGATAGAAATGTCAGGAGAATTTTTACTTCTAGTAGTCGGCATTGCTTGTGCCTCTTTCTTCAGTTGGGAGGATGAAATCCCACCTCCCGTTTAGTTCAATTTCTTCTTCCGTTTCAGCTTCCTCTTCGTTTGGCGAATCTTCTTCTGCTTCTTGGTCAGATTCAAAATTTGAAATGGTGTTTGGGGGTTATGATGTAGAAGAAGGGTTCCTTTTGAATGATTGAAAAGGTTTCTTGGGAGCAGAGGATTCTGCAACCTATTTTTTAATTTCAACCATTTTGTTAGACATTGTTTTTAACACTTTCTGAAGTCCTTCAAGATCGAAAGGGTCCTTTGAAGATTTCTTCTTATATTCATCCTTAAATGTTACTTTCTTGGACTTCCTTTCGTCTGTTTGTGATCTCTTTTCTAAAGCTATGATTCTTCTTTCTACAGATAGGGCTTCTTTCATGTTTTCTACAAAGGTAGCCTTATTGGATCTATCTACAAAAATTGCAATATTAGAAGGAAGATATTATATATACCATTCTATTTGTACATCTACAACAGGTTTAGAGGCAGCTGGGATTTTGTTTAGCAATTTGTTAAATCTGGAATTGAAATCTTTGATCTTTTCATCTGGATTAGCTTTCAAATTAGAAAGATCATTGATCAAGGATGTTATGGTCCTATCATCACCAAATTTTGCAAGAAATACTTCTTGAAAAGTATCCTAGTCTCTAATTGAACCCGCTGGAAGGGAAAAATACCAAGACCCAGCAGATCCTTGGAAAGTATAAGGAAACAGTCTGATTACAACATCTTCATGTGAAACCCCATTGAGATTCATGGTTAACATAAAATTATTTAGATTTTCTTCAGCCGGCAAAGCATCATCACGATTATGCTTAGGCAGCCATTTTTCTGGGTTTGCTGGGAGTGCATTTGGATTTGCAACTAGGACAGCACCAGGATTTGTCCAAGGTTGATTGGCCATAACTTGAGTTGGGAACTGAAGATGGGAAGTTCGTTCCAGAAGTAGGTATAGATGGTGAAGAACTTACTATTGGATTAGTACCATTAATTGTAGTACTAATTGGAGAAGTGAATATTTGAGAAGTCGTGGATTGAGTAGAAGTGGATGGAGAAGTAAATGGATGGAAAGGTGATGTGATCTCGCTAGTATCTAATTCAGATGTTGATGAGGTGACTTTCCTATGTCGTGGAGGGATGGGGAACTCGAAAGGGGTAACCCCAAGTCTCTCACTTTGTAGTCTAGTCAATACACCAGTTTGTTGTAATAAGGAGGTAACACTTTCTTCTGACACTTTAGGTCTCTCTAGTTTCTTGGCAGAAATGGATATTTGTTCCAATTTATGTATCAAAGAATGAACTTCGCGATACTTGGGAGTGTAATCTGGAGAGGGTGGTTTCCTTACTACTTCAGGAGATGAGGGAGATGTTTCTACAACTTCAAACTTCTGATTAGGAGATTTTGAACGAGTTTTAGAAGGTGTAGAAATGGTGGAGGGGTTTTGACTCTCATGAATGCTTTTTGAATGATATTTAGGTTTATATGCCATTCACAGTTGAATTCCCTCCTTCTAGCGCCAAAATATTGAGGCCTCAAAATTCTACTGCCAAAACATGGGGGATAACCATCTAGTCTAGACCTTAAGATCGCTCCTTTTCCATTTAAAGTGGTGGCTCCGAAAGGGGATAATGGGACCAGTTTCCCAGTGTGGGTTTTAAGATGAGAGTGGGTGGTTCATGAGTGTTTGCAATAAAATAATGATACTCTAAGTGACCTATTCTATAATGCAATTTCTCTAACTAACTTATTCTAATATAAACCCAGGTATTCTTGTGTGGTATGCAATCTACAAAGATATCTGTTTAACATGAGATAATAAAGATTGAACACAACTAAATATAGATGATAACGTAAAAGATAATTCATTTGACTAAATAGTTAGTCAAAGTAATTTATAAAATATATCACATATATGATGAGTTATATATGAAAATCACAATTTCAACTAGGCATCATACAAAAGTGCAATTAACGCTTTAACAAAAACAATAAATCTCACATATAATTCATGAAAGTAAAGTTTTTCCACTAATTAAATGTAAACATAATCAAGCATACACAATAATAGTACCATGTGTATGAGGTCCTGCTCATTTGACAAATGACATAGACCAACTTCTTTCTTCAAATCAAATTGTCTCCCAAGAATACAAAAGTGCATCAACGAAGGAAAGTAGTCTGATATCTAAAAGTAACGATCATGTTCCATAATTTCACCAAAGCATTCACAAACTTACAATAGTGCATTCTTTGCAAATGTTTTTGATAAAATTTTGGACGCTTCTCTAAATGCATGAGAAGGGTATAAATACTATTGTAACTAAATGTGCAAAAATAGATTACACAAAATTTGAGGAGGTTTCAAACAACCTTCCTCCTAACTAGGTAACTAACTCCAAAAATAAACAGAGGCTAAATAAACAAAACTAAGAGGATGACCTGCTGTCTTCCATCTTGTCCTTTAAATCGCAAATATTAGTCATCGGTTGAACTTGAGGAGGTGCTCCAAAATGTGTCCTGAGTTGTCCTATGAAGATCGCATCGGTGAGTGGTGGTAGCATCCTTTGATTCGTATGAAGGGAAGAGTTCAGAGTCATAATCTAGCTACTTTGCTAAAAAAGATACTACCAATACGACTCCTAGTTGGTCGTGGTCAGTTTTGTGATTGCCTCTCTTTGACTCCCCGCCTTTTCTTTTCAGCCTTTATACAGGGCACTTAAATCGGGCATTTCTTTCATATTTCCTTCTTTAATGCGATTGGTGGCGAACGGGATGTGATTCACTGCCTTAATGATATTCTTTGATACTTGGGCTTCCCTTGCGACTACTAGCTTGGCCTGTTTTATTCTCGCATCCCAATCTGTGAAGAGAATGTGTTTACAAGTTTCCTCAATCTCGGGTAGATTGGCTTTCCTTCCATATTTATTTTCCTATCATTCGATGAACTCAGAGATTTTGGTGTTTAAATCGTTAAACTTCGTTCTCTGGTCGACTGCCTTATCTGTCAGTTGGTCATTAGTAGTCAGATAGGGAGTAATGTGTGACATCTTCTAGCAGAAATACTCATGTTGTTTCACTAGAAGAAAATTTAATCCCAGGGCCTCTTTAATGAACTCCTCGGTAGTGGGAACATCCTTGTATCTTTCCATGGATTGTTGCATTTCTTGGAGTTGCATGTTTTTGGCCGATAAATCGGCTTCATGGCTTATTTTCAGGACCTCCATGTCTTGCTACAATTGTGCCAGTTGCTTAGCCACCTGCCTATTTGCACTTGCTTTCTCTGTCTCGAGCTCTTATTCGAGCTGCACAATTCTCTCCTCTTTCTCCCTTAGTAAAGTAGAGACCTCAGTAGCCTTGTCCATAGTGGTTGATGCGTATGCTCCCATGAACTGTGATAGTCTAGTCAAGTTCTCGACCGGATTGAAAGGAATGTCCTTCCAAACAACGTCCATCGGCTCATTTCCAGGTGGGAATTCAGGTGTATCTACCCTTCTCCTTTTTCTTTTCCTTCTAACTATAGCCTTGTGGAGAGGGCTATAGAACACATCAAGTGGAGGTATTTCAGTTACTTTCATAACAATTTCTGATGTGGGCAGAGTAGGGATAATTTCAGTATGTTGGGACGTTGTTGCTTGTTCCTCCATAGGTGTGGATTGTTCGCCGATAGACTTGGGCTATGTATCCTTATGAATATGTAGAGGAGTTTTACATTCCTCTGTTTCTTGGGTATTTTAGGCTTTGGGAATGCCTTGCCACTTCTAATTAAACTAATCCCATGCCTGCTCCAAACTAGTGCCTTTGGCCTCTGAACTGATCTCTGTAGTCGGGGTGCTCATCACTTGTTTCTCAGCTGACTTCTTGTTGGACTTAGCTATGTTGTATGCGTCTTAGGTTTTCCCTATGTTTGGTGTCTTCTCAGTGTTTACCTGAGAGTCTACTTGAGAGCTAGGACCTCCACTATCAACAATGACACTTGGTGTAGACTTATCCTCGGGCTTTAATAGATGCATTGGGATCACTCGGAGCCTCTCATCTCTGACTTCCTAAAATCTTTGATAATATTCAGGTTTTAGATTCACCTTTTCCCGTTCGAACGCTTGTTCGAAATTTACGGCTGACTGTAACAAATCCTCAAAATAATTGTCTTCATGATTGTATGGCTTGAGCTTTACTCCAGTAGTGACATTATATGCCACTTTGTTTGAATCAAATTGCCTCTTAAGCAATGTATGAAGCCTGAGGGCTTCCATATGTGCTATTTCCTTAGTATCATGAACAAAATTGGCTAAATCAAAAGAACCGCGTTTGACAGGGAAAGTGGGCCATAACGACTTATTGTTGCCTTTGAGAACTTTAGTCAGGCCCCTTCCCACAGTCTAGTAGGCAATTTATCTTGCTAATAACTTATCAGAAATGGATAAAGGAAGGATGTGTGGATCGTCTATGCTACCAAAAACCATAATGTAGGTGAACCATTCTTCAATGAAATACTTATTGACAATAAGCAGGTCTACTGCAGCTTTTTCGAAAAACCTAGGGGTTTTCTTATTGAAAATTATTTGATGTAGGGGAAACAAAACAACATGGAATATCTTATTGAAGTGAGGTATGTAATGTGGTTCCCATGTTTGTTTATGACTGATATGGATTGGGTAAGGATCTTGTAAGGTCCATTTCCAACCCATGGTTGGAAACGTTGTGCAAAAACAGATAGGATCCATAATTCAGGCATTAAAATAGAAGGGAGGGAGGTTATCAGAAGAGGAGGCTTTCTTCTATCGATATTTGGTAATGGTGGTGGCTAGGTTTTCAGATAGGATGGAAAGCCAATTCATTATATGGGAATTAGCACAAGCATCAATAAGATGAATCCATTCTATTGAAAACTTAGTATTATTGGGTAGTCCATACAATCTACATAACATTGTTGCTGCATAGTTGTAGGGGTTTGCCAAAGAGGCTATAGCATACATAACCGACTTGTCATATTTGAATTTGTTGTCCAACACTCTCTAACCCTAAATTATCTTGAAGTGGTCTGGGTTCTTCTTTGCGAAGTTAGCCACGAATGTTAAAGAGAGAGTCCATACAGGTTCCTAGAATTTTTATTTTTGTGGAAAAACCTGTGAACAGTTTTGAAACCAACATTTCGGACTAGCTTAGTGAGTCCATCATCAGGGCAATGAGATTTGTATTTTGAGAAGAAAGAGCACGAAATTATGGAGCTTATTAATAGTTATTGAAAAAATATTTGATGTCTTCTTTTATAGTCGGCTTACAAATGATTAATTATTTAATAATTATTTTATTTATTTATTTATTTATATAAGTATTTATTTTATTTATTATTTAATATTAATATTTATTTATTTAGTTTTATTTTATTTTTTTATTATTTATTTATTTATTTATTTATTATTATTATATCATTATTTATTTATTATTATTATTATTATTATTATTATTATTATTATTATTATTATTTTATTTTATTTTTTTATATATCATTATTTTTTTTATATATATCATTATTTATTATTATTATTTTTTTTAATTGAAATCTATATTATATGTTTAAGATCCTTTGCTATATGTTAATTGTTTTACTAGAATGTATATAATTTTAAAGTAATAGTTTGAAGGATTTTTATGTTAACTTATTTATTATGTGATCTTGTTAAATTTATTTAAAGGAGAGTTAGATAGGGAGCTAGTTATGATAGGTTATATTTATTTATTTATTAAATAATTTTATTTATTTATTTATTAATAATAATAATAATAATAATAATATTATTATTATTATTATTATTATTAATGAATGTGTGTAAATCTGTGTTTATTGCTTTTTTATTTTATTTAATAGGGGTTTCCAGGTGTTACTTAATTTTAGTCCGTCGTCTCTATTCATGTTGTTGGAGGATTTTTCAATTTCAATTGCTTCTTTCACCCTTCTTTTTAAATAATGGTCTTCCTTGTGAATTAATTTTGCTTGTTCCATGCAAATATAGTGTGAGGACGAACATGCATGCTCTGCTAGACTTGATTTTTCCGACCTATTTCTTGAAATATCATTAATATGTTCTTTTAGCCTAATGCCAAAGGATCTCCCTGTTTCACCTATATATACTTTGCCACATGAGCAGGGAACCGAGTATACTCCTTTGTGATTTTTTGGGTCAATTAGGTCCTTGACAGAATCTAACATGTTTTTGATGGTGTTAAGGGGTGTGAAGGCAACCATAATGTTATGCTTGGTGAGAATTCTGGCGATTTTGTCTGTGGTTCCTTTTATATAGGGTCAGGAGATTCTAGGGTTTTCAAGAGTTTTTCTTTTTTGGGTATTGGTTGTGGATTCTTTAATTATTTTTTGGATAATGTTTTTCTGATAGCCATTGTTTATAAAGACCTTGTAGAGATGGTTAAGTTCTTCTTCTAAATTTTCAGGGTCAGAGATTCTTGAAGCTCTGGTAGCTAGGGTTTTGATGACACCGACTTTTTGCTTCAGATGGTGGTGGGAATTTGAGTGAAGATATTTGTCAGTGTGAGTTTGTTTCCTGAAGACCCGGTGGCTTAGTTTTCCATTTCTCTTGGTAAAGAGGACATCTAAGAAGGGGAGTTGGTTGTCTTTTTCAATCTCAATAGTGAATTTAATGTGTTCAAAGAGGCTGTTTAAGTGGGATAAGAATTCATTAAGTTTATCTAAACCATGGCTCCATTTAGCTAAAATATCATCTACATATCTTTTCCATTCATCGGGGGTAAAGGGGAAAGATTTAAGGGCCATTTGTTCAAAATGTTCCATGTATAAAAAGTAGAATCTTTGATGTAAGAGGGAGTGTTACCGGATAAAGGTCTAAGCTTGTTTGCAAGGTATTTTGCTAACCAATAAGTGGGTGATCCTATAGTGTTCACAATGGGTCTCAGAGGAATTCTGGGTTTATGGATTTTGGGCACCCCATAAATTCTAGGGATGATGGCATTATTGGGTATTAACCTGTTCTTAATAGTAGAATCAAGAGAGGAGTTTTTTATTTTGTTACTAACTAAGCGAAGGATTTTGTTGCTAGGGTCCTTGTTAAGAATTCTATAGCAGCCACTTTTGTTAAGGTGTTCTTCCATCTTATTATCATAATCTGTCCTATCCATAATAACAGTGGCATTTCCTTTGTCTGCTTTTAAAATTATGATGTCCTTGTTCTTCTTGATGTTTTTTAAAGCTATGGATTCTTCTTTGGAGATGTTGTTGGGAGGAGGTCTGGCATTTCTGAGAATTCTAGTGACATCCTGTCTTATTTCTTCTGCAACATTTTGATCTGTGTTTCTGATGATGACCTCAATGTTACTTATGATATCATTCACAGGTATTTTTGCTAGAGATAAAGCAAAATTTAGGCCTTTTTCTAGCAGCGATTTCAGGTTGTCATCTAATGCCAGATTTGAGAGGTTGATAACTATTGAGTTTTTAATTGATTTGTTGGTGACAATGATCTCCTAGTTAGCTTTTATGTAGTGTCTCTCTACACTATGATTCCTGTAGATGAAGCCTTAGAAGTACTGAAGAAAATTACAGACCATGAAACTGTAGAACTAGTAGGCATTTGCCTTAAATCTTCATACTTCAGTTTCAAAGGTAAAATATATGAGCAAACTCATGGAGTTGCCATGGGTTCTCCTTTATCACCACTAATTGCCAACTTTCATAGAATGGATTAAAAACCTAGAGATTGGTGACAATTATCTCCTAGTTAGCTTTGATGTAGTGTCTCTCTACACTATGATTCTTGTAGATGAAGCCTTAGAAGTACTGAAGAAAATTACAGACCATGAAACTGTAGAACTAGTAGGCATTTGCCTTAAATATTCATACTTTAGTTTCAAAGGTAAAATCTATGAGCAAACTCATGGAGTTGCCATGGGTTCTCCTTTATCACCACTAATTGCCAACTTTCATAGAATGGATTAAAAACCTAGAGATTGGTGACAATGATCTCCTAGTTAGCTTTGATGTAGTGTCTCTCTACACTAGATGAAGCCTTAGAAGTACTGAAGAAAATTACAGACCATGAAACTGTAGAACTAGTAGGCATTTGCCTTAAATCTTCATACTTCAGTTTCAAAGGTAAAATCTATGAGCAAACTCATGGAGTTGCCATGGGTTCTCCTTTATCACCATTAATTGCCAACTTTCATAGAATGGATTAAAAACCTAGAGATTGGTGACAATGATCTCCTAGTTAGCTTTGATGTAGTGTCTCTCTACACTATGATTCTTGTAGATGAAGCCTTAGAAGTACTGAAGAAAATTACAGACCATGAAACTGTAGAACTAGTAGGCATTTGCCTTAAATCTTCATACTTCAGTTTCAAAGGTAAAATCCATGAGCAAACTCATGGAGTTGCCATGGGTTCTCCTTTATCACCACTAATTGCCAACTTTCATAGAATGGATTAAAAACCTAGAGATTGGTGACAATGATCTCCTAGTTAGCTTTGATGTAGTGTCTCTCTACACTATGATTCCTGTAGATGAAGCCTTAGAAGTACTGAAGAAAATTACAGACCATGAAACTGTAGAACTAGTAGGCATTTGCCTTAAATCTTCATACTTCAGTTTCAAAGGTAAAATCTATGAGAAAACTCATGGAGTTGCCATGGGTTCTCCTTTATCACCACTAATTGCCAACTTTCATAGAATGGATTAAAAAACTAGAGATTGGTGACAATGATCTCCTAGTTAGCTTTGATGTAGTGTCTCTCTACACTATGATTCTTGTAGATGAAGCCTTAGAAGTACTGAAGAAAATTACAGACCATGAAACTGTAGAACTAGTAGGCATTTGCCTTAAATCTTCACACTTCAGTTTCAAAGGTAAAATCTATGAGCAAACTCATGGAATTACCATGGGTTATCCTTTATTACCACTAATTGCCAATTTATACATGGAACATTTTCAACAAATGGCCCTTAAATCTTTCCCCTTTACCCCTGATGAATGGAAAAGATATGTAGATGATATTTTAGTTAAATGGAGCCATGGTTTAGATAAACTTAATGAATTCTTATCCCACTTAAACAGCCTCTCTGAACACATTAAATTCACTATTGAGATTGAAAAAGACAACCAGCTCCCCTTCCTAGATGTCCTCCTTACCAAGAAAAATGGCAAACTAAGCCACCAGGTCTTCAGGAAACAAACTCACACTGACAAATATCTTCACTCAAATTCCCACCACCATCCGAAGCAAAAATTCGGTGTCATCAAAACCCTAGCTACCAGAGCTTCAAGAATCTCTGACCCTAAACATTTAGAAGAAGAACTTAACCATCTCTACAAGGTCTTTATAAACAATGGTTATCAGAAAAACATTATCCAAAAAATAATTAAAGAATCCACAACCAATACCCAAAAAAGAAAAACTCTTGAAAACCCTAGAATCTCCTTACCCTATATAAAAGGAACCACACAAAATCACCAGAATTCTCACCAAGCATAACATTATGGTTGCCTTCACACCCCTTAACACCATCAAAAACATGCTAGATTCTGCCAAGGACCTAATTGACCCAAAAAATCACAAAGGAGTATACTCGGTTCCCTGCTCATGTGGCAAAGTATATATAGGTGAAACGGGGAGATCCTTTGGAATTAGGCTAAAAGAACATATTAATGATATTTCAAGAAATAGGTCGGAAAAATCAGGTCTAGCAGAGCATGCATGTTCGTCCTCACACTATATTTGCATGGAACAAGCAAAATTAATTCACAAGGAAGACCATTATTTAAAAGAAGGGTGAAAGAAGCAATTGAAATTGAAAAATCCTCCAACAACATGAATAGAGACGACGGACTAAAATTAAGTAACACCTGGAAACCCCTATTAAATAAAATAAAAAAGCAATAAACACAAATTTACACACATTCATTAAAAATAATAATAATAATATTATTATTATTATTATTATTATTATTAATAAATAAATAAATATATTTAATAAAAAATATATAATTAAGGAATTTAGACTTCTGTGATCCATAACATTGTCTAGAAATCTTCGGCAAAATCACATAATCAACCTTTTGTCGACGCGTTTCAAACCAACCAGTGTGGTTCATCGTCAGGACAACTAGCTCCCTCATAACTAGCTCCCTATCTAACTCTCCTTTAAATAAATTTAACAAGATCACATAATAAATAAGTTAACATAAAAATCCTTCAAACTATTACTTTAAAATTATATACATTCTAGTAAAACAATTAACATATAGCAAAGGATCTTAAACATATAATATAGATTTCAATTAAAAAAAAATAATAATAATAATAATAATAATAATTAATTAATTAAAAAAATAAAAAAATAAAAAATAAATAAATAATAATAATAATAATAAATAAATAAATAAATAATAAAATAAAATAAAACTAAATAAATAAATATTAATATTAAATAATAAATAAAATAAATACTTATATAAATAAATAAATAAATAAAATAATTATTAAATAATTAATCATTTGTAAGCCGACTATAAAAGAAGACATCAAATTTTTTTTCAATAACTATTAATAAGCTCCATAATTTCATGCTCTCTCTTCTCAAAATACAAATCTCATTGCCCTGATGATGGACTCACTAAGCTAGTCCGAAACGTTGGTTTCAAAACTGTTCATAGATCTTTCCACAAAAATAAAAATAAAAAAATAGCCACGAATGTGTTGTCGTAGATATCCTGTGGGTTAGGTATGTGGTACATATTCTTCAAGTCCTCTGCTCTGAACAACCCTATGAGCTCCATCCTTGAATTCTTAAACTACCTAACTTCAATGATAAGGTTTTCTATCACCCACCTAATCATATATGTATAGGGGAGGATTTTAGCTCTTGATCCTATCCTATGAAGGAAAGAACAGGAAGCATCTCTATATTGAAGTCCTGAAGGCCTTGTTGAGTCAATTGTTGCTCTCGTAACAGTGATTTTAGGACGCTCATCCTCCAGCCTATTGAAAATCACTTCTCAAGCTGTTGCACCTCCGACAGCATCACAAACTTTATCAGCAAAGATAGTAGCCATCTCTGCAAACTCAAATTCAACAATGGTCTGTTTACTCTGTTTCTTATCACCTTTCTTAATGACATGTCTTTTGTTGCTTGCCTGAAATAGACAAGATATATTAGCGCAGACGATATCAAGTAATTAAGACTGAAAGATTCTCTGAAATTACTTTGGATCGTGAGAAATATTTAATGAGATACTCGATTATAACTACCCATAACCTGGAAAATGATTATCCTTCCTTGGGCCGCTAAATATCTATTAACCTGTCAACTTGTTTGTTTTGGTATTTAAAACATAATTATTCCACACATTTTACTGCTCTTAATCGCACATCGTGGTCTTTAAAGGGATACAGTATAGCGCTACCAGATGCATCAAGCGAAATGCAATTGTGGATATCGCAATATCACATTTCACAAATTGCTAATGGTTGTTATAATGGCATGGTTAAGTTTCTTTTGAACTATGCGAAGTGCGAAATGCAATTGCAAAATGACAAGGTGATGTTATCGTAGCAGGAGACCTAATCGCATATCGCAATTTTCTGAAGGTGTTTTAAAATAGTCATGCAGAAAAGTGCGATTTGAGATTTTCGATTTGGATTTCATCCTTGGTTCATTTTGCAAGGATTTGCTAGGTATTTTCTTAGATTTAGGTATTATTATCATAAGCCTAAAAATTTAAAAGGGTCCCCATTTATAGCTCTAACCTTAGCTATTTTTCTTTATAAATGGGTGGGGGGTTGTTTCGTAGTACAACACACTGTAAGTTACCTTGCCCGTAGGAAGGATTCTGACCTTAAAAACCTTGAAATTGTCCAACCATAGGTTGTTGATAAGCAACATATGAGTTAAAAGGTTGTTGAGCCTGTTGGCCTTCGACATATGGATTTTTCACCTGATGTCCCTGAGAATAAGGGTTTTGAACCTGTTGCCCTTGGACAAAAGGGTTTTGGACCTGCAACCCTTGGATGTAAGGATTTTGCACTTGCTGCCCTTGGACATAAGGATTTTGTACCTTCTCTCCATGGACAAAAGAAGGTCGAACCTGTTGCCCTTGGACATAAGGATTTTGCGCCTGTTGATGTAGGACTTGACCCTGACCTTGCCCTTGCAAAGGTTGACCCTGTTGATATGAGTATAAGGGTTGTTGATTCCCAGGTTGACCTTGTTGCTACAAGGGCTGACCTTGTGGCTGTAAAGATTGTCCCTACGGCTGTAGAGGTTGACCTTGAGAAGGCATAGGCTGGTAGGATTGTGGCGCATACTTCACTTGTGGCTGCATGGTTTGCTACAATTGTTGTGAGGATTTCCCCTACGATTGTTGCAGTTGTCCTTGCTGCAACATTATCTGGCCTTGTTGCGGCATGGATGGGCCTTCCTACAATGAAGGTTGCCCTTGTTGTTGCAGAAGTTGTCCTTGCTGCTACAAGGGTACTTGAACAGTTCTTAGAATGACACCTTGAAAGTTCTTGATCTGTATCTAGCCATATCCACCAAGCGCGGCAGACAGACTAGGCTGGACATAAGGTCCAGGCTGAGGGATGTAGGGCAGATCAACCATCACTTGTGAACCATGTTGAACATAAGGAGGCTGGTATTGAACCTGAGCCATATTAGGCTGCTATTACTGGATGTTACTTGACCCAAACAGACCAATAGGGTTCGGTTGCTGGTACTGGACATTACTCGATCCAAAAGGACAACAGGGTTTAGAATGGCACCCGAAGAGCACTGGTTCATTCCAAACATGTGAGCTTGTGAACCACTCACATTGATTGTGCCAGACATCATAGAAACATTTGAACTTTCCCCCCCAGGTAGTGGCACAGCCTGTCCACTTACTGGAGGGATCTAAGAACTGATAGAGACATGACTCGAGACCGTCGGTTGAACCAGATGGGTTACTTGGACCAACGAAACAAGAGAATTCGGAACGGTGGGTTGCACTGAAAATAAAGTAACTGCAAAATGCACCATCGATTGGGAGGTCAGGTTCTGTATGAACAAACCTGAGATAGGCATAGTGCCAGATGCCAAGATAGGGTTGTGATATAGCGATGAGGCAGTAGGCATACCTAAAACCAACTGAGCTAAAGTCACATAATTACGCGGTAACTCAGGATGAACACTAGTCAGAATGCTTCTCGTGTAATGGAAACCTTGAGGAGGGAAATGATATTCCTGCTCCTCAACTGTGCGTGGAGTGGAAACCTCCGAGTGACCCGGAGAGGAGACTGGGATTTCGCCTTCTGATTCCATGGGTGAAAACAGGAAGCGACAGACTATCAAAGATGTTCGAGGGGATAATTCCAAAGGAATACCCGATTGATCGTATGGATTGTATGGGCATTGCGGTGATATCACAACAGGATCGAATAAAGGATTCGGGGGATAAACAACCAGTCCAAACTGACCTTTAGATGTCGGTAGACTCTCAAGAGTCTGGATAGGATTATCCAAAGATTCTGGGCCAATGTCATAAAGTGACCCAGTATTTGAGGGAGGGGGAGGAAGAGATGACAAAGGTTGAATGCGTAGAACAATTCCAAGTTCAACACCTTGGTCCTCAAGTGACTGCAGCAATTTAGGAAAAGGCTCCCCAGACAATCTTTCAGGTAGAGGAGAGGAAGAGGAACTAGGAGAACCTGATGGTTCAGCCACGATGATTTTGTGTCAATTAACTAGGAGAGAGATATTGATTCCAAGGATTTAAAATGTATTTAAAGGTATACTCATGATGTGGTCTAGAAAAAGACTAATAGGAATGTTATATGATCGTGGACAATAATTTTTTAAGATGCAAACACAAACTGATGCTCTTTCATGTTTTAAGAGTCGAGAAAGAAGCAAAGGTGACTCTATCACTTTCAGTTTGAAATGAGCTCAAAAGGACAAGCGCTCGGGTGATATTTTATATTTAGGGAGTCAAAAAGATCAAAATGACTACTCAAGATGATCTAGGCAAAAAGGATTACGAGCTAATTGTGAACTATAGAATACCTCCCGGTGAACCGAGAAGTATGGGCAAGCAATCTCCCCGAATGTTATGTTCGGTGTATCACGTTTACAAGGCGGCAGACTCGGCTTCCTATGGATAAAGGATTGCAAACTAGTGGGATCTCCCTTTATATACACGACGGTAAGGGGAGCGCAAGTCCGTACTAGTGTTTTCTAGTGCCGAAACGAACGACAGCTGCTAGGTTTAAAGACATCAGAACACGTCTCTAGCCTAGACCTTCTAAATGTGATCGTTAGGTTTCAAATGCGCCTTAGGTTAATTGAATACATTTTAGAGTTTATCTTGAAATTATGTCTCAGTTTTCAGGCCTTATCGATGTGACTCGAAAAACTCCTATATGCAGCTAAATGAGACAAGACCCTTTCAATTCGATGAATTTTTTACACTAATGAGAGTAGAAAACACACTCAATGCAACAAAAAAGAAATTGAAAGCAAAATGACCTTTTCACTATTTCACTTTTTGAAAACAAAATGATGAAAAACTCTTTCCAATTCCTATCTTTCCTATCAAATGCACTTCAAGTAGTCCTTTCACTAGTAAAGAGAATTCATTTCTTTTCCAATGCAAATGACAATGCAACTCTAGTCTTCAATGATGCTAACTAATGTAACATATTGATTCAGCAAACTAGAATTATGTATTTTTCAATTAAATGAGAAAATGAATCTTTCACAAACACTTCAATGAAACGTTTCCAATACAATTAACCTCAAGAAAATGCAAAGAACAAAAGAGAATTCCTTCCAAACTAATGATGCAAAGACTCAACCAAAAACAAGATGAGCAATGTGATCTATCCTCAAAAAGATGCGCTCAATCAACAAACAAAACTTTTCAAACTTGTTAAATGGAAATCAAAGCAACAAAAGGACTAACAAATGAAATGCAAGGAGAAACTTGACTATCGACTTGACTTATTGAGCACATAAACAGGTGAATGGATGATGACCTAGATTCCCTAGGGTTACAAACCATCCAAGAACTCAAGAAACCAAGTGAAGAAAAGGAAAACCAAACAAGCATATAAACCAAGCTAATAGGAATTTCTAGTCAAAGAGAACACAATCAAAACAAGCTAAGAGACAAAAATCAGAAGGGAAAGACACAATGGTTATTATCTAGGGGAAACCCTAATCTTCACCTACAGGAATTGGCGTGACTTCCTAACTGACAAGTAGCGCCAGAAGGGGGTCGGCGCGACTCTTTTTGAGAAACTCGCGCTGATCTGCGCGACTGTCAGAACAATAAACGCGTTGACCGAAGATTCAAGGAAAAAATAAAAAATTCAAAGGCTAAAACCAGACTTGCCACTGTAAATTTTAGGCTCAGAGCAACAAACCAGGCAAAGTAGAGAACACTAAATGGAAATGGTGATACTAGAGAAGTTCACACAAAACCATAAGATGACAATCAATCAAATAAAAGGATTGGCTCCCCAGTATGGTCGCCACTTTGTGGCGCAGGTGAATTCTTAATGCAGACACAAACAATTCCTCTAGCCCGAGAGAGCGAGTCTAGCCACAAACAAACAATCTATGGAAAATCTCCTTAAGCTAGAAACAAATGAGAGGGCCTACCTCTTAGAACGTTATTCCTCTTGGTGATGATCATGCTTCCTCACTCCAGCTACCTTTCGTTTCCTTTGAATACCTAAAACAAGAAAAAAACAACAACAACAAACGTGATAGCATACAATATTGTATTCAGCCTACTTAACAAGTCAACGAACATTAAGCCATAAATATGTAAGATATCACTTCATGTAGGGAATCAATCAATAGTTGTATTCATATAAATTCAGAAAGAGATTACAACTAATGCCTTGACGTTGTTGGTCTCCTCCGACATATCCAAGTTCCCATACTTCTGCTAGCATCTCATGAATAGCCCCAACAATGGAAGTTTTAAGGACTCTTCCATTTAGTCTCAAACCAAACCAAACACACTATTCTCCCTCAAACATACACTAGAAAGCTACAAGTTATAGATGTCTTGTTGATCATTCAAACTCACTCCAAAACTAGTTTACCTTGGGAAAAGAGAGGTTTATATAGCTTGGATGGAGGGGAGATGGTTCCTCTCATCATGGGAGAAGGTCTTATCTCTTGGGTTTGTTCCATCCTAATAGGGGAAAGGAGCCCAAATTGACTTCCTCAGCTCCATCTAGCCCAACCATCTACGAGACTTCCATTACGAAGCTTCTAGACCTAGAAGCTTCGACTCCATATTTAAAAAACTTGCCAAAAGAGGATCGGTGTGACTGGAAAAGGGCTCAGTCACTTCGTACGGTGCTAGTACTAGTTTTAATCTCTACAAATCGGCACGAGGAGGAAATTGGTCAATAGCGTCAGTCTTGTAAACTGGGGTAAAAGGAAGATTCTTGGGAATCGATGCAAAAGGGAATTATTCTACTCATGAAGAGGGACATACTAGGAATTTCTTTATGACAGGAAAGCATGTAGGGTTCACTGTAGAGGTCCTCCAGGATCATGGATGGGGAGTACAAGGATAGTGACAAAATGTTTTGTAATGGTACAAGGTACCCCACCAAAGGTATTATTGAACCTCTATTTTAAATGATGCCAAGGAATACGTGATAGATGTGATGGTTTCCAACACATGGGTAGACATGTACATACATATGAGATGTCTCTACAACCTCAACTTATGTTGGAACCCTTCGACATACGGGCCATTGATTTTGTGGGACTAATAAATTCCCCTTCCTATTGAAACTCCTACATCATGGTTTGCACAAAATATGTTACACAGTGGACGGAAGATTAAGCATTCATAGCATTGTCTTGGTAAATCCTCTCTGCGGACAGAGATGATCCCTCTAGCCCAATGAGTGGGTCTAGCAACAAATGAGACAATCTACAAGACACTTTTCTAAATTACAATTGAAACAAGGGAAGAGGAAGGAGACCTACCTCGCTCTGATGCTATAAAGCACTCCTTTGTTGAAGATCTTGATCCTTGCTCCTCAGGCTCATTACTTTCTACTCACATCATTTGAATACCTACACAAGAGGCCAAAGACACAACAAATCATAACAGTGCAACAAGCATAATCAAATGTAATCCACTTAACAGATCAAGGAGAATTAAGATAAATGAAGCATTGACAAAAGCATTTATGGAAAGTGAACCAGAAGTTATATATATTAATAAACAAAAGAGGAAGAATATAATCTAGGCCTTGATGTTAGTATCCCTCCTTGAATGAATGTCCAAGTCCAAGCTCAAGCTCTCTAGGCACTCCTTCTCCAAGCCAAAGTGAATAGCATGTAGGCACTATCTTAGCTTAGGGGTGAAAATAATCAAAGACAAACCATTTGGGAATGGAAGAGGATGATATATAGGCAGAGAAATGGAGTTAGGATCTCACCAAAGATAGGGGAAGTTCATCATCTCAAGGAGGAAGCTCATGGGGATAAGATCAAAGGGTAATATTGGGAGATTTCGACCACATCCACAACGTACAACATCTAGCTCATCGTTCTGGAAGCCTCTAGATCATGAAGCTTCTTGTTCTCTTTGGGAAAACTTGCCTTTTATGGATCACCGCAAGTATCAAGGTAAAAACCGCACTGGAAGTGTGATGCTAATATGGTACAACCTGCCATCAACATAAGTAGGCAGTGTCATAGTCGCGCTAACCCAAAAATTAGGGTTTTGAGCCCATTTTCTCAGGGAAGTCTCAAGGCATGTTTTCATTATTTTTTCATGGAGGATTTGGACTACATATCAGGATGGGTACACTGCAAAGTTTTCAGGATTAGGCACTCCGAGGTATGTTACAGGGAAGTGCAGGAGGTGTGAAAAAATATTGTGTAACAAATTCCCCCTAAAACATGAAGGCAGAACAAGGAGTGTTGACTGAGATGCTTTACGAGCTTTTGCATGGACAAGAACAAAAACCATCAGGAGACCTACAAATTAAGGACGCATATACATATACATATCTGATATCAAATCATGAATCCATTGTATGGATGGAGCCATCCGGATAGAAAGGACCATGTGAAAAGATCCATGGTATGGGCGCAACCATCCGAATGAAAAGGATCGTATGGAAGTCCAAGATTCATGGTATGGATGCAACCACCTGATATAGAAGGATCATCATCATCATAGATATAAGGTCCCACGGTATAGTCACATCCATCCGTATAGAGGAAACATTTATACAATCATGAATAATACATAACTCCACACAGCCTCAGTTATATTAGGAAAAACTTAGGGTCTTGTGCTCCATCCCAACCCAATCAAAGTACAAATTCTAACATGCAATAGAATGTTTTGAAGTCAAACATGCTAGAAAACTACCTGATTACGGCCAATGATGTGAACCATTAACAAGCGTGAGAGAAACCACCAATAATGACAATTGATCTCAAGGTACAACAGTATAATCTGTGAATGTGAAAATGAAGTTGAAGTCGAAAATTCATGGAATCATCCAATCGAAGGCCAATGATGAAAACCTATTGTCAAATGCAAAGAACTTTCCATTAAGGCATGCAAGCTCTAAGGTACTGAAAGGGAGTTTCTAAGTCATCTTCCTGGATAATGAGTTGAAGTCGATAGGAAATGACCTGTTGAAGGAGGGCCATAATGATTCCCTCATCATCGACACAAAACAAAGAATAAACTAGAATAAATGAGAATGATCCTAGACTGTGGAAAAAGATTTGACGATGTATAGGTAGTAAACTGCAGATAGGACTTCTGTTGAACATATCGACGACACAACTCTGGAGTGTGGAAACATTTGACTCAACATAGGACCAAGGGTCATGACGACGAAGTGGAATAGTCATATGAGAGCCAAAATGGATCACCCAAACCCGGAAGGACAAGTGACTGAGTGAGGATATCCCAAATCTGACACGAGAAATAGATGACTGTCAAGTTCAAGAGTGACATGCTGCCTATACAAGAGATGTTTCACTTTCATTTTTTCCCCACTATTTATAGTGAGTACCCCAACTATTTTTAATCACAAGATTAAAGGGGATAACATATGATTGTTGTATAAGTTCATTCTTTGAATGAATCCATCCTAGTAAGTTTTACGAGTCCTATGAAGGAGAAACTCGGTCTCATCATGGTGATGAGTCTTTCTTCGTTTAATTTTTACGCGACGGAAGAGTAACTTGGTGTCTTTTTCATATTTAGAGAGTTTGAAAATGAGACGAAAAAGAAAACTCCATCAGGTCCTTTTTGTAATTTGTCTCTCAAACCCGAAAAGGAAGAAAACAATATTCGAAAGAACGTCTTGACCATGTCGACCAAGTTGTTCCTTTTTCGTAAATAATCTATCCCAGCTCAAAAAAGGGGTAAACGTATATTGAGATGACGTCAATTCATTTAATTTAACGAGTTCAAAATTACAAGTACTCAACGATATTTTCATCTTTCGAGAGTCAGAAAGGAGCTTAAAGATGACTCTTGGGGGAACGAGTGGTATAAAAGGATGGAAACTGGTTTCGGTGATGATGGAAATGCTCAAAACCTGTAAAGGTAAAGAGGCTAGCTAATAATACCACTCATTGCATATGTTCATCGGGAAAAGGTAAAACAACCAAGTGAAAGCGAGTGATCGGCTAAAGAGATGGTGGCAATTGAATGGGAAAACCAAGGCGCATCTAGCAAAAATCGGTTGATAAAAATGACAATCATGAGATGTAAAGTGGGAATGGTTTCATTTTTACACAAGCTTGAAACATGGGAAACTATGCTTGAGTATACTTGAAGATGGTTTCATTTTTTCACAAGCTTGAAACATGGGAAAAACCTATCACTACAAGAAAAAAGGAAATTGGTGAGGGTCGAAAAATGTCACCATAAGCTCATTAGTGACGGTCAAAAGAGCCTTTGTCACCAAAAATTAAACGTCACCAAAGGTGGCGTTGCCAAAATTATAGGTGTTGTGGTGACACTCAATGTCCGTCACCAATAATGATTTATAATGATGGATAATGACCGTCACCATTTTATATGAGCAATGGTGATAGACCTTAGCCTCCGTCACCAAAAAATTGAACGTCACCAAAGGTGGAGTCACCAAAATACGTTTTGTGGTGACATTCAAGGTCCCTCACAAATAATGATTATAGTGACGAATAGTGACCGTCACCATTTCAGATGACCAACAATGATTTACTGTGATGGACCTTTCATGGTCGTCACTATTGATGCATATATATGGTGACGTTCATTGACCATCACCAAAGGTCGCATCGCCAAAAGTATAGGTATTGTGGTAACCTTCAAGGTCTGTCACGAATAATGATTATAATGAAAAATAGTGACCATCACCATTTCATATGAACAACAACGATTTATGGTGATGGACCTTTCATGGTTATCACTATTGATGCATATATATGTGGTGGCATTCGTTGACCGTCACCATTTCATATTTTAGTGAGGGTCGAAAAATGTTACCATAAGTTCATTAGTAATGGTCAAAAGAGCCTCTATCACCAAAAACTAATCATCGTTATTCCATATGAATATCAAGGCATGATGGAATCGAACCACCATCATTCTGCTTATAAATCAGGTGCTCTTCCATTGAGCTACCACCCTTTAAAGAATTAGACTTTAAAAAAATTGACACTCAAACTTTGTAACTTGTAAATTCTATAACTTTCAATCAATTATGAAAATTTGTAAAAGGCTTGGCAAATATTTTACTAAATGAGAAAAATAGCATTGAATTTTTGGGTCCCTACAAAATGGATATGGAAGTTATGAAAAGTGGATGGAGGGAAAAATAGTTATGTATAAGAGACTCAATATGTTCAATCAAATATTCAATTAGAAGTGAAACTTTGAAGATATTTATAGCTTATAAATAACCTATAATTATGAAAATGTAAAATCTGCAATTACACCAAAGATTGATTTATCACCTTTTGAATCATGTAAATTTGTTGTGACAACATAAAAATTTGCCTCTAAAACACTGATTTACAAGCCAAAAAGTAAAAGACGGTGAGTGTATATGATGCAATTATGAATGATAAGCCTACTTGCTATGGGATCTAGAAAACTAATTGAGAGTGCTTCTTGTGATTAATTAATTCAAGATGTCAAAATACAATGATCCCCAAATGTAACCACTAAATAGATGTTAAAATTGTAAGCCCAAAGTTTGGCTAATATCCATTACACCAACAAAATATCCAAGGGGCATTCAAACACTTCCAAATCCACACCAAGCACGAGTATCCAAAGATGCAATTGCATGGATACAAGGAAATCACTCTCTACTTCTCATTGATAACTATGTCCTCCCACAAGTATGTAAACTAGAAAAGGGGTGTGAAGACAAGAACCTCAAAGCAAAAAAACAAAGAAATACAAGAATACACTTCATCCCCCCTCTCCCTTTATATAATAAATCTAGGGGAATAACAAAAAGATCCATAGAGAATAGGATTAGATTGAGAAAAATAAAGATGACAAGTAAAAAAATAACTAGCAATGAAAACTACTAATTTGAACATGTGTCCACATGTACTCAAAGATTAAAGGAAAAAAAATAACCCAACATGATTGATTATGCACTTGATAAAATGACATTTATTTCTTTAGTAAAAAGGAAGGAAATCCCAACCTCTTTTCTAATGTCCTCTGGAATAAGTCTTATATGTATGTGTCATGCGGAAAGAGTCAATTTTGCGGACAAAACCGACCTCCCTAGAAGCTCAGGCTTTCTAGTGACAAACAAGACAATCAAGCACTATCTTTCCCTAAATATGCATTTAAAATAAAAGCAACCAGGTGTTTAAGTCTTACCTTTAGTCCAACGTTGTTTGTAGCAGCCAAGCCTCTCCAATCCAGATGAGATCCTCCTTCTCCTTGAAGCCTGCATTCACTAACAAGCAAACGATTACATAGCACCTGAATAACTCATATAATAAAACATATTCATCATAAAGACCAAGGAGTTTATGAAACAAATTATATATAACAACTTGTTTAGAAAAATGAACTTAATTGTATTAATTCGAAACAAAATAAACCATTACAACCAGTGCCTTGGTGTTGTGCAGGTCCCTCCCAGGGTCCAGCAAGAGTTCTCCTTTACTTTGATCATCTCACCCACTTCCAAATGAAGCTAAGAAAGGATTGGAATCTCTCCTCTCAAGCTCTATAAGGGAGTCCTAATTTCAGCAGCATCTACCCTTAGGAATGTTCAACTTTCAACCTCCCCTCCCTCTGGGCCAATGCCTATATTTATAATGCTTTGGAGGAAGTTAATCAGGTCCACCATCAATGGGATAAGCTCCTCTTTCAATGGGATAGCTCCCCTCTTGATGGGATAAGTTCCTCTTTCTTTGGGATGCATGAACCATCTGGAGGCGCTCAATCCACGTCAAACCATCTTCTAGAATGCTCTAGATTCGACCACAAGTACCTTTTTTGAAGTAAAACTTGTGCCTTTTGACCTTTACATGAGTACGCACCCACCCCTTTACAGACAGAGCGTACAAGTATGCAGGTATTATGAACTTGAGGTGCGTACACACAGGTAAGGATAAGAGAAATTGCGTAACCAGAGTTATATTGATTTTTAAGGACTTTCTCTCTTTCTTGGAATTTGACATGAGGAGCAGAGGTATAAGACTCACCAAGGAGGACAGTATGACAATTGATGGAGCCACACTGACTGCAAATAGTCATGGTGACAAATTTTAGTGTAACAGATTGCCCCCTAAAGTGCGAAGCCTATAGTAGATTAGGGTTTCATATCATATAGGAAGGGTGAAGCACTTTATCATTTCAAGGATTATCTTGTGGAGAGCCTAGTCGGAACCTACAAATATTCAACACAAAATACATCTATGAGATCATATCATCGCTGAGGTAGGCATTCCCATACTCAAATTGAAAACTTTAACTAACAAACTAACTACTGCTCTGATATAGGAATGATTTTGCAGTACATCATAATCATAGACTCATGTAGACACAGTATGGACGCAGCCATCTATTTATGATTAGAATACTGTATAATGAATACAAAACTCCTCGCAACCTGGATGGCGGAAACTAGATCCAGGGTCTTAATTTCTACTTCCCGAAATAGTACGATTCTATCCATGCGAATAAATGAGTTGATGTCGAACATGGTAGAAACCACTTGATTACCAGTCGATGATGTAAACTGTTAACAAGTGTGATAGAGACCACCAGTAATGTCAATGGTTCTCAAAGTACCCAGTACAATCCATGAGATGTGAATGAATGTGTTGATGTCGAACATGTCACGGAATCCTTCGATCGAAAGTCAATGATGTAAACTGTCGTCAAAGGCGAGAAACCTGCCATTGATGCATGCAGATTTCAAGGTACTGACAATTTCTAGGTCATCTTTCTAGATAATGTGCTGATGTCGATAGAAAGCGACCCGTTGCAGGCAAGCCCACAACACGAAGTTCAAGTTGAAGAAATGTAGCTGTAAGGACTGACTCAGGGATGGTCAAGATGGATGACAGATATTTTGCAGATGAATGGTTTATTTGCAGTGACCTCTTGAACACATAACGACACAACAGATGGCTTGGTGACAATTGACCCAAAGTTAACACCCAGAAACCGGCTGAAGACTTTCAATGTGGTTTGATCAACTATTAGGCAAAGGATTTCCCAACCCAGGTGAATGAAAAGTGTCGTGTTCAAGAGTGGTGATAAGGTTTTTCTGAGACAGAGTATAACAAATAGGCTCATTTTCCTCTCTTTTCCCCCACCATTTCTGGCAAGTACCTCTTTATTTTTTACAAGCTTGAGGAGGATAACATTTGCTTGATTATAAGCTCATCGCTTCGGATGAGTCCAACTTAGTTTAGATTCGAACCCTAAGAAGGAGTGGTCCGTTCCTATTTGTAATCGAACAGGTCCTTTACTGTGAAATTTTAACGAGTCCAGTATAGGAGAAACTCGGCGTTTTTCAATTTTAGAGAGTCTGAAAAACTTAAGAAGACTCCAGGGTTGACCTTTTTCGTAAATTTGTGTCTCCCAAGCCCGAAAAAGTATAAAATAATACTTGAGAGAACCGCTTGATCTTTTACGACCAAGGAGTACTTTTCGTTATTAGTGTCACTGACCCGAAAAAGTAAAAAAGCGATCAACGACACGTCGTTTTATAACCAATATCGAATTTGAAATGACAAAATTCCAGCAATCGTTTCATGTTTTTTACGGTCGGAAAAGAGTTGTAAGTGGACCGTCTTTTTAGTTCTGTTTTAACGAGTTTAAAAAGAAAAACTCGGCAATCTTTTCATGTTTTAGGAGTCTGAAAAGGGCTTAAAAGAGAACTCCAAGATTTCACTTTTTCGTAAGTTTTAACGAGTTCGAAAAAATGATAAAAATGTACTCATGGTTTTCACTTTTTCGTAAGTTTTAATGAGTTCGAAAAAATGATAAAAATGTACTTATATGGCCGACTTTCAATTTTATTTATGAGCAAGAAAAGACGGAAAGAACTTGGCATTTTCATTTGTTTTACGAGAATGAAAGATAGCAAAATAATCTCGAGATTTTCCTGAGTTTAACGAGTCTTGAAAATAACTGAAATTGACTCAAGATAGGTTTCATTTTTACAAAAGCTTGAAACAGAGAAAAACTATGCTTCAAAGTAGTTTCATTTTTACACAAGCTTGAAACAGAGAGAAAACTGTGCTTGATGCCCCCTCAGCATAACTGCTAGAACGCATGCCCCCCAGCTTCATTTCATTCAACTAAGTACAAGCTAGATGGAATGAAGGTTCATGTACGAGATCATTTGAAAGACTCGACCTAAAACTGTAAGAAAATTATGCAAAACACTGAAATAACTAACCTAAATCTACAACTTAACATTTATGAGATCTATTCAAACTCTCGACTCAATTAGAGGAGGATTTGTTTCATTTTTTAACGAGCTTGACACAGGAAAAGAACTATGCTCGGATCCGGTTTCATGTTTACGCAAGCTTGAAACGAAAAACTATGCTTGTTATAAGTTCACATGCCCCCAGCATAATGACGCAAATCAAGGTACATGCCCCCCAAGCTTCATTGCATTCAACCAGGTGGATGAAATGAAGGTTTACTTTCAAGTTCGTGAAAAGATTCGACTCGAAAAGGGAGTTGTTTCATTTTTAAGGAGGTTGACACAAGAAAAGAACTATCCTCAAAACCCTTGTTTCATTTTTTAAACTATGCTCATGTCTACTCTCTACAATCTACCTAACAAAAAACTTTACTCTAAAAACCTTGATTCATTTTTTAACAAGCTTGACACAAGACAAGGAACTATGCTCTAAAAACCTTGATTCATTTTTTAATGAGCTTGACACAAGACAAGAAACTATGCTCTAAAAACCTTGATTCATTTTTTAACGAGCTTGACACAAGATAAGGAACTATGCTCATGTCTACTCTCTACAATCTACCTATATAACCTACAATCTACCTGATTCATTTTTTAATGAGGTTGACTCATTAACAGGAACTATCCTCTAAAAACCTTGATTCATTTTTTAACGAGCTTGACACAAGACAAGGAACTATGCTCAAAAAATCCTTGATTCATTTTTTAACAAGCTTGACACAAGACAAGGAACTATGCTCATAAAATCCTTGATTCATTTTTTAACGAGCTTGACACAAGACAAGGAACTATGCTCATAACTGCTGATTCATTTTTTTAACGAGGTTGACTCAGTAAAAAGAAATTTCCTCGTACCTGATTCATTTTTTAATGAGGTTGACTCAGTAACAGGAACTTTCCTCGAAACATCCAATTTCATTTTTTAACGAGGTTGAGAGAGGAACAAACTATCCTCGTGCCTACTGATCATGGCTTCCAACTGGAAGAAAGACATGTCAATGGACACACCTTGATCATGGCTTCCAAGAGGTCTTCATCAGAAGGAAGAATAGTTCTCTGGAAGGAACACATGTCAAGGGACTCAAAAGGGATAAGAACATCGTGTTCAAGTAATCCCATAGAGTTTTCCATGTCAATTACCGGATCTAAATCAAAGGATGATGAGCAAACAGTAAGAGGCTCACGTACATCGGTAACTGAAAACATGGGACCAGTTGCCACATAATTAACCCGTGGCAGGGTAGATACCACTTGAGAATCAGGAACATTTAGGGCTCTCATATTATTGGTAGTCGGAACAAGACTAGGGAACGAAAGCTGTTCTACAGTCACAATACTGCCATTTTGAGGGAAAGACATCACGCGAAAGAGTGTCGATACGACAACTTTCATTGCATAAACATAGTCTCGCCCAAGGAGTAAATTCAAATCCAAGGGACCTTGAACTACCATAAGATCAATACAGACAGTTTTACCTTCCAAGGTAATAGAAAACTTAGGAAGGATCCCTAAAGGTTCACTAATGGTTCTGTTAAAAGCTTTCAGATTCTGCGTAATAGGCGCAAGCTGAGGGGAACCCAAAGCTTTCCAAACAGTTGAGGATAAAATACTAACAGAAGCACCTTCATCTACCTGAGTACGATGTATGTCCCTACTACCAGCTTTGACAATGATTTGGAAAGGGATGGAGGAAGGAAGATGAGGTTCTGTCAGTCTATTCCAATCAAAGGAAAAGACCTCAGTATTTGGAGGGGGTTCTGTAGAAACAGGTGGAATGCCCCCCAGCGTAGAAGAATCTGATGTAACAAAAAGAACCTGAGCGGTATGAAGTTCACTCTCTAAAGGGAAAGTGGGATCGACCGAATGTGTAATTGAATCGACCACTTGATCAACTAATGGATCATCAACCTGAGTGACATGAGTTTCACTCTCCAATGGAAGAGTGTGATCGACTGTACTTGAAATTAGATCAATCACTCCGTCAGTTGACGGTAGGTTGGGAGAAAGTTTACGGTAACCAGTTGGAAATTATTGCTGTGGAATAGTAAGGTTTTCCAACAATTTTGAGGCTTCATCCATGTGAGGGCAAATGTGAGTTTGATGACTCCCTTTGCATAACTTACAAGGAAACCTAACTTTACCCTTTTTCCCAGGAACCTGACTATCACTGGTTGATGGATCAATGGAAAGTTGATGTGATTTTTCTGACCATACTTCCAAGACCTTTTGAATACCAGGACAATTGATAAGGAAGTGGTCACCCTTACAAAGCCTGCAAGGGTATTTGGGTTTACGATGCATGTGGGAAGTTTCCTCAACACAACTAACACTTATAGCCACAGTTGGTTGGTTGACTTCTTTCTTATCTTGCTTCTTCTTCTTCTTCTTCTTCTTCCCTTTCTTCTTCTTCTTAGCCTCCTGGTTACTAGCATCAAGGCTTTTACCAAGCGAAGAGGAAGAAATGGAGGAAGAAAAATTAGGCGAAGAAGGTAAAGGGTCAATAGAAGGTTGGTGATGTTGAGATGGTGAACTCTGTTGAGGTGAAGCATTCGGTTGAGGTGGAACAATTGGAGTATTTGGGGCCAACGAAGTTGAAAATAACCATATTGGTAAACCTATTGTAAATCCAAGTAATGACAAAGTAGCCATATAAGGAGGACCAACATTTCCAAAGTAAGGAAAAGTACTAGGATTCTCGTTAGGAGGGGTTCCTAGGTTGGTAAATTCTGGAACATTTGCCATTATATCCAACTTCAGTGAATTTTATTAACAGTTTAAAACTAAAATTAACAATTCACAATTCACACTTAACAATTAAAATTCACAATTCACACCTATGGTCTCTAAAAGTAAAAACAAACAAATTAACACGCGCTATCAAATCTAGGAGTCAAACCACACACAAACAGTAACCTTCCAGACTGAAAACACTAGTTGGTGATGAAATCCAACATCGCAGAATTCAGTACAGAAGTGGCGGGTGGAACAGTTACCCCGGCAACCTGCTTAATGAATAGACTGGACCAAGTTCCTCCACTTTAACCGTCTCGAGTGAAATGAACCCCCCAGAAAATCCAAGTGAGTCTAGCCGACGTCTGCTCCAGGTACAGTGGGATCTTCCCTCCACCGTCACATTAGGAAGAATCCTAAAGATAATAGTCACTAAGGTCACCAACAACAACAAATATACCTGGGGGAACAGTCTACAATCCAATACACACGCAAGGGCAGAGTAACAAGCTCAATCCCCTTGCCACCTCCTTGATAATAATCCAAGGTTTACCGACAAGTGACCCCAGGCTCCTCGACAATGGTTAATCCGAGGTTTACCGTTTGTAGTACGTGCATATCTGGCGTCGTTCCCAATGAAGGAGGATTGATCCCCTCACTGGTTCGGACACGATCTCGTGCTTCTCCTTTAAGAGGAGCTTTCTCAGAGCATAAATGTAACTATTGGATTTATCCTACCACAAGATGAGCTACTTGTTTGGTTTTGCTGTCTTGGAGAGTTAATTACTCTCCTACTCCAAGACACTAGCCTGATCTATGCTGGTGTATCAGAGCCCTAGAAATGTAAAAATTACTAGATGAATTTTAATTAAGCGTTGTGTTATTTAGGCTATTATTACTCAAAGGGGTAAATGGATACGAAACCAATGGTGTTATGACCCGACCCAAAACTGAATGCAATCGAATATGATAATGTAATCTTTCCAATTCGATGAATCCTAACTAAAGTAAGGAGAGAGTTTCCATTCACTTCCAACAATGCAAAAAATTGATCACTAAGAGAAAATATAACAAATTCTCTAATGCACTAATTTCATCAAGAAAAACTAATGCAAATCAATTCCAAAATAGGTTTTTTTATTTTTTATTTTAACAAAGCATGAAAAACTACTTAACAAAAATCAATTTTAAAATCTATGAAAATCTAAGAGAAATTTACTTAAAAGCAAAATCAATGAGGTGAAAGCTTACAAAATATAATTCCAGGTTGTTTTACTCAGTTACAATTCAACCAAGGACTAATTCATGCAGAAACATAAATCAGTCAAAAACAAAAATAAAAAGCTTTTGTTCTTTTTCTTAAGAATGAAATTCACAGCTTAACCAACAAGCCTTCTCGAAATTCCGCAAAGAGACAACACAAAGGTAGGTTTCTCACAAAGGTGGATTTTACGAAAGGTCCGACTCCTAAGAAGACTGAAAAGACCAGGGATATCCAAGGTTTTTACAACTTCTAAAGCCAAAGTCACTACAAGACCAATACAAAAATCAAACCTAGGGCTAGAATCTCTATGAACTTCACTAAAACCCTTGATGCTAATGAAACAAGCTTAGATGAAAACTTTTGACGGGTAACCAGTGGATCTGGGCAGCAAAAAATAAACTATAAACAAAATCTAATAGGTAAAAAAGGAAAAAATGGAATTTTCTAAACTTTTGACAGGGTACGCAGGCAGCTTGTTTGCACAGGTGCGGCCACGCTCTGTGTACAAAGCAGAAGTGCGTACAGGTACGCACTGTGCTTAACGCAGAGGGTGCGTACTGCTCTCAAAATCAAGAAAAAGAAAAACTAACTCAACCCTAAGCTATTCCACCCAAATTCACAGTCAATCAGTCAAAAACCAGAAAGAAATCAACTTTTCTCAAATCAAAGTATCAATCAAAAGAGAAATCAATCAAATCCATGGATCCCCAGTATGGTCACCATTTTGTCATGCGAAAAGAGTCAATTTTGCGGACAAAACCGACCTCCCTAGAAGCTAAGGCTTTCTAGTGACAAACAAGACAATCAAGCACTATCTTTCCCTAAATATGCATTTAAAATAAAAGCAACCAGGTGTTTAAGTCTTACCTTTAGTCCAACGCTGTTTGTAGCAGCCAAGCCTCTCCGATCCAGATGAGCTCCTCCTTCTCCTTGAAGCCTGCATTCACTAACAAGCAAACGATTACATAGGACCTAAATAACTCATATAATAAAACATATTCATCATAAAGACCAAGGAGTTTATGAAACAAATTATATATAACAACTTGTTGAGAAAAATGAACTTAATTGTATTAATTGGAAACAAAAGAAACCATTACAACCAGTGCCTTGGTGTTGTGCAGGTCCCTCCCAGGGTCCAGCAAGAGTTCTCCTTTACTTTGATCAGCTCACCCACTTCCAAATGAAGCTAAGAAAGGATTGGAATCTCTCCTCTCAAGCTCTATAAGGGAGTCCTAATTTCAGAAGCATCTACCCTTAGGAATGTTCAGCTTTCAACCTCCCCTCCCTCTGGCCCAATGCCTGTATTTATAATGCTTTGGAGGAAGTTAATCAGGTCCACCATCAATGGGATAAGCTCCTCTTTCAATAGGATAGCTCCCCTCTTGATGGGATAAGTTCCTCTTTCTTTGGGATGCATGAACCATCTGGAGGCGCTCAATCCACGTCAAACCATCTTCTAGAATGCTCTAGATTCGACCACAAGTAACTTTTTTGAAGTAAAACTTGCGCCTTTTGACCTTTACAGGAGTACGCACCCACCCCTTTACAGACAGAGCGTACAAGTACGCAGGTATTATGAACTTGAGGTGCGTACACGCAGGTAAGGATAAGAGAAACTGCGTAACCAGAGTTATATTGATTTTTAAGGACTTTCTCTCTTTCTTGGAGTTTGACATGAGGAGCAGAGGTATAAGACTCGCCAAGGAGGACAGTATGACAATTGATGGAGCCATACTGACTGCAAATAGTCATGGTGACAAATTTTAGTGTAATAGTATGGCATTGGGGTTTTGTGCTACACTTTATGCTTACTCTCCAACATTAAAATAAGAGTTCCCAAATTTGTTTATAAATGTTTGATTTTGGGCCAAACCTAGTCAAATATTCTCAAGTTTGGCCAAGATGCAATGAGCTTAATTATGTTTGCCTAAGCTAGTCAACAAGCTTGACCCAGGATTTTGAAAAGGAAGTTTGATAGATATGACTGCTTTGACATATTTTAACAAATTTTCCCTTTTTGTATGTCTCAAAGAGAGAATTTGAACTAGCCTCCTCTTACCACAATGTGGCTAGATAAGTGAGATAAATCAGAACCAATGGTATCCACTAAGAGATTGTGGGTGAAAGGCATTCATTATGCCAAAATATCCTCAAAACTTGCATCTGACTTCAGTCATTGCTTTTTGTGTTGTTGCATCCATAAGCACAAATGTGCTTTTGTCACCAAAGAAGCTTGAACACTAATATTGGAAATTTTAGCACCTCACTTTTACCAACTAGGCAAGCCACTATTTCAGAATTTATTTTAATTGTGGAGTTTTATGCCAATTTTCTATTGGGTAAATCCAAATCAATCTTCTTTTTTAGACTTTGCCCAATGTTTCCTGGGTCCATGTCTTGTGACTGTGCTCTCCACCGGGATATAAAATTTTGAAAACTAATCTCTTTGAATCAAAAACTTATACCATAATATAAATAGGCAACTCATGTCTTCCAATTCAGAGGTTACCTTGATTGAAGATCCCTCTCCACATTTTGGTCCAGATATGAAGTTATACATGTTAACAAGGATTGGTCATAGAGTTTACAACAATTGAGCAGCCTTTTAAAGGGTGGTCCCAACTTGAATTCATAGGGAAGATATTTTAGTTCATTCAACACTGAAAGATAACGTTTGTGGCATGTAAATCAAGCAATGTTAAATCAATTTTAAATTTTGGCACATGTTCAAGAAACTAGTAACTTTTGTAAATACTAAATACTAAATACTAAATATCAAGTATTGTGGGTTAATGATGAGAACAAAGATACAGGATAGAAAAAAGGGAAAGAAGAAAAATGATGATCTTGTTTGACAAAATTTGCGTTCACATGGGGTAAGTGGTAACTCAAAATAAAAGGAAGCAAGCAAGCAGCAGAGCATTGGAAATATGGTAGAAGAAGATATGGCCTAGTCTGAACCCCTGCATCTCAAAACCTAGATTTCTTCACTGTCCTCATAAGCTTCATAGGTTTATTCTAGCGTAAGGGGCAAAAGGGCACCTAGGGTATTGACTACCCGCTATTTGATGGTTTGATTCCCAAACAAAATACACACCCCTGCCGGTGAATTTTGGAGGGTTTCAGTGACAAATTATCATGCAGGTGCCTCGTCAAAGGGCACAAGTCTAATCACTACTCCTGGAGGTGATAACAATTTCTTTTGTCCCAATATCAGGATGGAGCACAAGTCACCTTATACCAATGGCTACCATCTGGCTAAAAATAATTATTCATATTCATAACTCTTTAACCTAGATTCTATATGGAATTATCAGGTACCACAAGATAATGATGATGATCCAAATAATTACACTAGCAGTAGTCAAGATGAGAGTAATGGAATTAAAGGTTGTGACACAATGCTTGCACAAATAAATGGTGGTAGGGCTAAGAGGCCATCAAATTTACCATCAGAGATGGCTTTAAAAAGAAAATTGTACCATGTTGAACTAGAGGTTGGTTATAACTCATCTGCACAGAAAGATGTAGATAGAAATGATGAAGATGATGATGACTTTGAGAAGCACATATCAGAGGAATATTATCAAAACATGCTTGGGGAACATGCACTAAAGTTCAAGAAAGCCAATAAGTTGAAAGCAGCAGCAGCAGTTGTTGCCCGCATAGGTTCCTCCACTGCAAAGCGTACTTCAAATGGGAAGAGTTGGAAATTAAGTCATGGTTCTCAGATGGTTCTAAAAGATGAGAGGACTCCACATGGATTAGACATTCCTACTTTGTCAAGTCCTCATATAGATGATGCGGTCCAGAATCTGGGGAATTACAACCATCTTGACATTGCTCCTGAACATGGTCCTCATGCATCAACATCTGGTTTATTGGAGATAGAAGAGGGAGTTTCTTTTAAAATTCCACCAGTTTATGACAAATTAGCACCATTTCTTAACTTGCCAAATTTTACAGATGTTCAAATAGAGGAGAGTTTTTTGAAGGGTAGGCTAGATTTTAGATCTTTGTCTACCATGATGGCTGCTGATAAAAGGATTATACATCAGAACTATCTGGAATGGGAGAACCTTCCAAAAAGTATGAGACTCTTCAGGGCAGGTTGAAAGTGTTATCATCATCATGTGACTCAAGCCAAAAGTTTTGTTTGCAAGCATTTGATTTTTATTTGGAAGCATTGTCATCACAGCAGGAATCATTAGACATTCAAACATTGATTATGTCTGAAATGGGTGAATTACAAGTTTGTTACGTGAAGGTATTGGAGAAAGGGGGTAGCTATGAGATTATTTAATGCATGCTACCAAAGAAGAATCCCATACAAAAAGATCCTTCTATGGTTGAAAGGGAGGATGCTAAGAAAATTGCAAAGAACTAGGCCAACATTGTTAAAAGAAACTTGCCAAAACACCATAAAACTTTCTCATTATATCACAAAAAACAATCAAATGATACTAAAAGTTTGCAGAATATTGCCAAAATGAGGTTAAAGATAAATTTGCACGGTCCTTGAATTTTATGAAGGCTGCATCAATGCGCACTAGGAATTAGCTAGAGATATATTGTTATTCTGGAAAAAAAGCAGACAAACAAGCTAAAATTTGGAAAAAGGAAGAGAGGGATGCAACAAAAGCTTTCAAGTGTGAGGAAGACCTTAGAGAAGCTAAAAGGTAACAACAGACGCAAAATTTTTTACTTTCATAGACAGAGCCTTACAATCATTTCATGCAGAATAAAACAACTTTTCACCTACTAAACCTTCAATGCTAGTTGTTGGAGCCTCTACTACCGAAGATCTGGGTCAAAAAATAGATCATGTGAAATCGATGGAGGAATAAGATCTAGAAGAAACTACATTTAAATAAGAAGTTATTAGAGTTTCAAAGAACATAGACTGTGAACATAGAAAATTAAAATAAACGAGTGCATTTGATTACGAGTGTTTAAAATTTCGTGGAGCTGATAGCCTGACACTGGAGGGTGTGGTTGAAGGTTCTAGCAACATGGATTTGCTCAACCCTTCCTCAATGCCTCTTACCTCATCGGTGCAAACACCAAAAATGTTCACTGGTATTCTGAAACAGTACCAACTCAAGGGTATTCAATGGTTTGTAATTGGTTATGAACATGGACTGAATGGCATCCTAGTTGATGAAATGGGTTTAGGAAAGACCATTCAAGCAATGGCATTCTTAACTCATTTAGCTGAGGCAAAGAACATATGGGGACCATTTCTTGTGGTTGCACCTGACTGATGAAATTGGAAGGTTTTGTCTTGATTTGATATCTCTCCCTTACTGGGGTAATGAATGGATTGTACTTCAAAAAAATATAAATCCTAAACAACTTTATCGAAGGGAAGCAATTTTTCATACACTTGTCACAAGATACCAGCTCCTTGTAATTCATTAGAAGTACTTAAGGCGAGTTAAATGGAATTATATGGTTTTATATTAAGCTCAAGTGATTAAGAGTTCAAACAGAATATGGTGGAAAACGCTCTTGGGTTTCAACTGTCAAACTCGCCTTTTTACTGGAATAGCCATTCAAAATAAGATGGCAGAACTTTGGGCACTACTTGATTTTATCATGCCAACATTGTTTGATAGCCATGATAAATTCAATGAATGGTTCTCCAAAGGCATAGAAAACCATGCAGAGCGTGGAGGCACTTTGCATGAACACCAACTTAATCAACTACATGTTGTCCAAGAAAGATGTGATCACTGAAATGACCAATAAAAATGAAGTAACTATGAACTACACATTGAGCTCTCACCAACAAGCCTTTTATCAGGCTATCAAGAATAAGATTTATGTAGCCAAATTACTTGATAGTGCCTGAGGTCATATAAACTACAAAAAGGTTGAAAACCTCATGAACATTTTTATCCAGTTGTGGAAGGTATGCAATCATCCAGAGTTATTTGAAAGGAATGAAGGGTGCATGTTTATGTACTTCGAGCAAATTGGGAATTCTCTTTTACCACCACCTTTTGATGAACTGGAAGATATACACTATGTTGGAAGTCGAAATATTATCTCATACAAGATTCCCAAGCTAGTCTACAGAGAGGGTATTAAGAGCCAACCCATGTTCTGTTCTGGATCAGTTCAGGGGTTTTGGCAGAGATGTTTGAACAACTTGTTTAATGTCTATTCGCCTGAAAATATTCATTCATCAATTTTTCCACGGCAAGCAGAAGGGGAATCTACTTTTCCTACTAAAAGTGGCACATTTTGGTTTTCTCATATGATTGACCTCTCGCCAGCTGAGGTTGCTTTTCTTGCTACAAGTTCAGTTGTGGAGTGGATGCTTTATTCTTTAGCGAAATGGGATCGCCAATTTTTAGATGAAATTATTGAAGGCTTCATGGAAACTGAGAAGGATATCTTGCAGTATGATCAGATTGAAGAAGACAAAGTGAGAGCTATCAGTAGATTGTTGATGCTGCCAACACGTGCAGAGTCAATATTTTGGAGAAGAAAGTGTGCTACTGGTCTTGGAAGTGTACGATATGAAGGATTAGTCATCTCCCATCAAGACCATTGTCTTAATAATATTGGACTGTTAAAATCTGTTTATTCATTCATTATGCCAATTCAAGCTCCCCCGATTGATGTCATCTACTCAGATAGGGGTTTTGCATATCAAGATGCAGAAGAACTTCATCATCCATTGATGAAAAAACTACTTGTTGGTTTTTCTTGTACATCCAAGTTCAATGGTCCTACAAAACCTCGGGATCCTCATTATTTGATTAAAGAAAGACTCAGATTTATTCTCTGAACAACCAGTTCTTCAGCTTACAAATAGAATATTCAGATCTTCACCTCCTTTGCAAAGCTTTGATCTTGCAAAAATTCTTACGGATTCTGGGAAGCTACAGACATTAGATGCTTTGCTGAAATGCCTCCATGCTGAAAACCATTGAATTCTCATGTTTGCTCAAATGACTAAAATGCTCAATATTCTTGAGGACTGCATGAATTACAGGAAGTACAAATATCTTTGTTTGGATGGATCTTCAACCATAATGGATCGTCATGACATGGTCAGGGACTTCCAAAACAAGCAAGATATATTTTTCTTTTTGTTGAGCACAAGAGTTGGGGGCCTGGGAATCAATCTCACAGTTGTTAATACTATTATATTTTATGAAAGTGATTGGAATCCAACTTTGGACTTATAGGCCATGGACAGGGCACATCAGCTAGGACAAACAAAGGAAGTCACAGTGTACAGACTTATTTGCAAGGAGACTGTCGAAGAGAAAATTTTGCAAAAAGCTAGTCAAAAAAATATTGTTCAGCAACTTGTTATGATGGGGGGTCATGCACAAGGTGATTTAATGCATGCTGAAGATGTTTCCTTGTTGTTGGATGATGCTCAACTTGAGTAGAAGATAAAGGAGCAAGGACCTATGCAGGGTAAGGATAGGTAGAGAAAGAGAAAGGGCATGTCCAGCACAGCAAAAGCTATTCGGACCAATGCTGAAGGTGATGCTTATTTAGAGGATTATGCAGTAGCACAAGAGAATGTTATTGAACTAGATACTGGAAAGGTAGGAACTAGAAAGAGAAAATTTAATTTAGAGAGGAAGCCATCTTCAAAACCTAAAAATGCACAGGAAACTATGAAGGATTCAAAGGTACCTCTAGAACAAATTGATCCTAAACATTTGAGAACAAATAGTGATTCTAAACAGAAAGGAAGACCTGGGAAGATAATGAAGAAGAGTTCAAATGATGTCTCACAACTAGGCATACCTGTTGAGAAAGTTGGAGAGTCTGCATAATCCCCTTCTTTTGTTAATACAGGTAATATTGATGCCAATGCAGAAATTGAAGAAGAAAATTCTTCTCGCAGTTGGTCTTCTCCAAGATAGAAGCCCATTTGTTGGGTTTATCTTTAACCAGCATTGCAATTTTATTGGTACTAGATTATCCTATTCTCAAGGTGCTTAAGCTAACGTAACTCCCATGCTCTCAGACTCAAACTATGCACAGAAAACTTGAAGCAGGATATTTTTTGGCATATGAGAGGTTTGAGAGCTATCTAAGGTTGGTTCAATGTATTTTATGTTCTATAATGTTCTTCAAATTGTATATGCAACAAAGTTGAAGTCAACTGAAAAACAACACTAGCCTTTGGTAAGTGAAACATGGAAGCAGAAAAATATTTATAGAGGAGTATCGCTTAAAGAATAGGTGTACAATTAAAGGTCATGAATGCCTTCCAAATAAGATGAAATACAAGTATACAGGGGTTAGCCATGTTGTAAGGGGAGTTAGAGAAATTACATCCCACGAATTCCTTTGATAATAACAGTTATTCTTATTCATAGTATGTTCAATTGATCAAATGAGGGCATATTTTAACTAGGGATGACAGTAACAATAACAAAGATTTAGTAAACATATCAATAGATAAATAGAAAATCCTGCAATATATGTATCTCCAATGTGGACATTATATGGGTATAGATATTAGGAACCTTTTTCGTACATTACTCAAGACCCATTTCGTGGGAACTAAAAGACACATTATTCAACATTATGAGGTCCTAAAACCTATAACACACCCTTGCTAAAATAAAGTTATGAAAAGGTATAAAGGTCACAGGATGGAATATAAAAAAGAGTCACTACATAATTGCAATAAGCGAAGCAGAATGGTCAGGTATTTTGCCTTCCAAATTATACAATCCCAAAAGCGGAGATTTGTTGACCAGCAATGAAAATCTATAAGAGCTCTAGCACCGTAGATTTAGTCTCCTAAACTATGGTTCCCTAGCTCTTTTGAACAAAATGATGTTTGGATTCCATGACTTCAAGGTCAAGGAGATAGAGAGTCATGCAATATATGTGCACTCAACAAGCATGCTAAGGTTTGCTTCCCAAGCAGCAAGCATTTATTTCAAGGGATTATTGATTTAGTTCATTCAAATATCTGTGATCCATGTCATCAACTTTGTAGAGAGGTAATATTCTAGTTTTAGCCACCAAAAGTAATCATCAAACATTTGAACCTTGATTCTAATCAAGTGTTGGCCAAAAGAGTCAAGGAGGGTGGCTTTTACAAACTGCTAACAAATCCAATGAAGCACAGAGATTTTTTGACCAGTAGTGACAATCTATGTGAGCTCTAGCACAAAATATTTAGTCTCTTAGACTATGGATCCCTACTTATTTTGAGGAAAATGGTGGATGGATTCCTTGACTTCAAGGTCTAGGAGAGAGAGGTGTGCAAGGAATGTGCAGTCGATAAGCATGTCAAGGTTTCTTTCCTAAACAGAAAGTATAGATCTAGAGGGATTCTTGATTTAGTCAATTCAGATGTCTACGATCCATGTCATCAACTTTACAGACTGGTAATATTTATTATGTTACTTTCATTGATGATTTTTTCAAGAAAACTTAAATATATCTTAGGAATACCAAATATGGGGCCTTCAGTAGGTTCCAAGAGTTCATAATTCTTGTTGAGAACCAATCATTTAGGATAATCAAGGTACTATTGATTTTGGGTAGCATCGGATGTGCTCTAGCTTTGAAAATTGGTGGAGAGGCTAAGGCACATGAGATCTCCAAGACCCAGAAATTGTTTGGATAAAGTCCACCCAGATGAGGAGCTATTAAAATAATTAATATTTTTAATGGGTTCCTAAGTCTAAACTTAGGAAAATAGAAATATTAATGTGTATTAATAAAATATGGGTGAGAAAGTTCTAAGTGACGAGGATCAAGGTAGTTCTAATATTAGTCGTTGATTATGGACTTAATCTCGGACGTTGATTTGTCAATAGGAAAAGTATAAGAGGAGGCTTGAGGGTCAGTTGGAGACACACCAAGAGAGATCAAGAATTCGATTTTTTGGGGTGAGGCTTGCTGAGGAAATCGAGTTAGTGATCATTTGCAGTGAGGGGCAGTTCAGCAAGCGATTTCCATCCGAGGTTGAAGAATGCATAGCAGAGAGGCAGTGAAGTGTCAAGAGAGATAGCGTAGGCCCTAGAAGGGCTGACACAGAGGTCGTAGGAGCTGACGCAGAAACCGCAGAGGGCCGTAGAGGCTAACATAGAAGCCATAGAGGCTGAAACAGAAGTCGTAGAGGGATTCTGAGGCAGCACTGGGGATATTTTGTGGCGCAGACTAGGAGAAGATCAGTAGATTCTGAGCCGGGATAGGGTGACGCAACTCCTAGAGGAGTGACATAGATCCTGAGTAGTGCTTGGAGCAGCTTTCGTTGTCCAGCATAGGGAACAATCGGAGTTGTTGTGGGGTTTGATCATTCAGTTGCTGATTTTCTAGAATATCTGTCTCTGGATAAAGGTAATACTGTCGAGGATATTCTCTGTTGGGTGAGCCATTTCTAGCACCCTAGTTGTATTCACGAAATCTGATTAATAATACAAACGATCTATATGTTGCATTGGTTTTCCCGAATTGGGTTTTTTCGAGGACAATTGTCCAAAAATAAAGTGTCCCTTATGTTATTATTGCGGTTTATTTCAATGCATGATCTGTATATCTGTGAAGGTTGTAATAGTGCTTACTTCAATGTTTATGCAATTAAATAACTTGTTAATGCAAAGAACAAGTAGGAGAGTGTAAACTAGTAATTATAGTAGGGGTTTCTGATGTGTTAGATTCAGGAATTTTCACATGGTATCCGAGCGATTACAGATCATAGGCGACTGAAGACACTGGCCAAGAAATCTAGAGAAGAGAAGCAGTTGTCCTGAGTGACAGCATTGTTCTAGATCCAGAGGCGCAGAAGAAGGAGTGAGGTAGTTCAGAGAAGGTGATGCAGAGGCTCACGCAGTGCCTACGTCAGCACTCTGAACCAAGTAAAGGTAACGCAGTGGCTGGGAGGAGCCCACACAGTAGCTGTGTGAGTTGTTCAGGTCAGCGTAAAGGAAAAGGGAGGCAAATCAGGCTTACGTAGTGCCAAGTCATCTTTCTGAGCCAGGAAGGATTGATGCAATGGGCAGGAGGAGTTGATCCAGATCTTACTGTGATTGTGCAGAGAAAGAAGGGCTCATATTCTTCAGTTTCTAGGGCTAAGAGAGCTGAGTAGATTTTGATTTGAGCTGGTGAGACGTTGTTTCTTTCAGTGCAGAACAGTGTCTAAGGAGATTGAACCAAGGTAGAAGCACTACCTCGACATATTTCTAGCCAAGAAATCTAGATCCAGGTTGCAACTGCAAAGGAGGATTAGGGAGGAGTGATTCGACAGTTGGTCGGACGATTTCCAAGAGGGAAACCAAGACTCAGAGGGAGTCTAGAGAACAGGAGCAAAGATGGAAGTGAATGGATTGAGGGATCTAGATAGATTGGATGGGGTTTCCAATTTTTTCATTTGGAAGGCGAGGATCCTAGCAATCATGGATAAACATTACATCAAGGACTGTGCCTTGAAAATAGTAGTTGTCCCAGTTGACCCTGATGCAAATGAGAATTATGAGGAGGCCTAGGCGAAGGCGAAATGCATGATCTTAGATAGGGTCAAGGATCATGTAATACAACATATTTCTAAGAATTCAATAGCAAGGGAGATGTGGGAAACCCTGGCCACCTCATAGCAGGGCTCTTCCGTGCAGCAGAAGATGTTATTGGAGAATCAACTGAGGTCATATTAGATGTAGAAAGGAAAGGAGATAGATAAATTCCTTCTCAGGTTGCAAGGAATTCGTGACCAGCTTACCTCCGTGGGGTCTACACTGGATCTATAGTTCCTGGTCAGGACTGCCCTAAATGGAGTCTCCAAGGACTGGGAGATGTTTTCCAAATAATTTTGGGCAGAGCGACTCTCCCCAGTTGGGATGAGATGTGGGCAGCGCTTCAAAAGGAAGAGCTCAGGAGATTGACTAAGGTGGGGAGTAGTAGTAAGGGATTTTGAATCAAGAAGGAGGAGGAGGAGGATGCAGCTCTCGCATCAGCGGGACAACAAGGAGTACAGAAGAGGAAGAAGAAATACATCTCCAAGGTCAAGTGCTTCAACTGTGGGGAGTTGGGACATTATGCCTCTAATTTCCCTGGGAAGAAAGGCAAGGGAGAAGAGTCTGACTCAAAGGCTTCTCCAGTAAAGGCAGAGAAGGATATTGAGATTGATGACGATTATTCCATGAGTGCTTTTGCACCTTTAGAGAAGAGGTGGGAAGACATATATTTGTAGTCGAGAGGAATACAAAAGAGGGGCAGGATCCTTGAGGTCCCAAAACTCTTGGGTCACATCCAGCTACAGGAGCCCTTAAAGATAGTAGCATGATGACAGGTGTTAGGTGGAGCAAGGTCTGATTGAGCAACAAGGCAGTGCTAGAGTGTAGAAGTCTCAAGTAGCACAGTGGAGATTACAACAGCGTAAGAGGCACATAAGAGGTTGCAACAGCTGTTACACAACATTTTTTCATTGTCCCTATACTCCTCGTTCCTCGATATTGGAGGACCTCTATAGTGAACCTTACATGCTTTCCCATCATGAAGAGATTGCCCTTATGTCCCTCTTCATGGGTAGAACATTTCCCTTTTGCATCATTCCCCAAGAATCTTCCTTTTATCCCAGTTTACAAGACCAGCGCTCATGCTTAGTTCCTTCCTCATGTCAACTTGCAGGGTTTAAAACCAGGCCTAGCATGGTACAGTGCAAGTGAGCCCTTCATCACTTGCACCGATCCTCTTTTGGAAAGTTTTTTAAATATGGAGTCGAAGCTTCTAGGTCTAGAAGCTTCGTAATGGAAGTCTGGTAAATGGTTGGGATGGATAGAGCCAAGGAATTCAGTTTGGGCTCCTTTCCCCTATTGAGATGGAACAAACCCAAGAGATAAGGCCTCTCCCATAATAAGAGGAACCATATCCCCTCCATCAAACCTATATAAACTCCTCCTTTTCCAAGCTGAACTAGTCTTTTTGGGAGCTTGAATAACCAGCAAGATATCTATAGCTTTTTGCTTTCAAGTTCATGTGTGTAAAGGGAGAATAGTGTGTTTGGTTTGGTTTGGAACTAAAGGGAAGAAGGCTTAAACTCCCATTGTTGAGGCTAGCCATGAGATGTTAGAAGTGGTGTTGGAACCCAGATACGTGAGATGAGACCTGCAATTTCAAGGCTTTAGTTGTATCTCTTTCTGAGCTTTATATCAATACACCTAATGATTTATTTCCTATATTGAGTGTCATATTACATTTAATGGCTTAAGATTCCTTGACTTTTTAAGTAAATTGAATGTGATTGTATGCTATTATGTTTGTTGTCGTCTCTTGTGTATTTGTTTCACGTAATTCAAGGAGAAGAACTCAAAGGAAGCTAGAGCAAAGAGGCAAGGTCATCATCAAGCGAAGTAGCATTCTAAGAGGTAGGCCCTCTTATTCAATTCTAGTTTAAGGAAGTTTTCATTAGGTTGTTCTGTTTGCGGCTAGACCCACTCTAGGGCTAGAGGGATCACCTCTATCCGTAGAGGATATTTACCTATAACACAAATTGGCGACTCCACTGGGGACCCTTTGAGAAAACAACTAACTTCATATCGTCGGGGACAATCTTTAGTGTAGTGACCCTCCTCACAAATGAGGCATGGATACTTGGGCTTCTGTTGGGAAGCATCACCAACAAATGACTTAGAAGGACCCTGTTTTGGGGCTTTAGATTTACCCTTGCCTTTATCCTTCTTTTTACCTTTAGAGGATTTGTCCGTTGTGGCAGACTGGACAGCGTGAACCTCCGAGGTTTTACCATGACCAGATGAATTTCGGGAGGAATAATTGGAAGCAGTATTTGAGACCGGCTTCTGCTTGGAAGAAGACTTTGTGGGGGTCTGGGGCACTAAACCAATTACTCCATCAACAGGAGGTGTAGCCGGAGACTTCGATGTTGCTAGATCATATGAAGTTCTAGGCGCATCGGGTAACATATCATATAACGTGCCAGATTGCGAGTAGACAAGATCTAGATATTGGGCATGCGTGATGGCTTGTTCTTTAGTGACACATCCACCCATGGCTATGTCCTCAGCAATTTTGTTGATGTATGACTTGGTGCACCACGTGGTCAACAACTGATTAGCAATTTCAAACTTGATCAGGCAATGCCAACGCCTCCATTCATGGATGTGATTGGAGATATGGGTCGCAGTGTCTTAGTTAAGGGACGTAAGCAGATGGGTGCCAGTTTCATAATGAACTGGTAGCTGAAAATGTGTGAGAAAAGCCATAGCGAGAGTGTTAAAGTCATTGTAAGTACCTCAAGGAAATTCGATGTACCACTTGGCTGCAACACCTGTGAGGGTTCGTTGGAAAAGTCGAAGATGAACAGAATCATCAACATACGAATTAGAGGAACACCAGAGGTGATATGTAGTCACATGGGCTTGTGGTTCCTCTTTCACTTTTCCCTTGAACTTCGGAAAATCAGTCAGAATCTTGGATGGAACTGGAGGCCAGTATGGCGAATGAAGAATGGGATCATTCATGAGTCTAGAAACATCTGGAATCTCAAATGTGGCCAAGAAAGGAAATTGTGTATTAAAAGGCATTTAGGGCCTCTGAGCAGGCCTGGATTGTAGAACCCATCCTTGTAAATAAGGATTTTGTCCCCATAGTGGAGGATTTTTTCCATATGGCATTTTATTTTTTCCCCACTGTAGGTAACCTTGCTAATAGGGAGGATTTTGACTTGGGTAGCCTTGATATTGTCCAGCCATAAGCTGCTGATAAGAAACATACAAGTTAAAAGGTTATTTAGCCTGTTGGCCTTGGACAAACGGATTTTGCACCTGTTGCCCCTGGACATAAGGGTTTTGAACCTAATGCCCTTGGACATAAGGATTTTGCACGTGTTGCCCTTGGACATAAGGATTTTGAACCAGTTGCCCTTAGACATAGGGATTTTTAGCCTGTTGTTGTAGGACTTGACCTTGGCCTTGCAAAGGTTGACCCTGTTGATATGAGTACAAGGGTTGTTTCTGCCCAAGTTTACCTCGTTGCTGCAAGGGTTGGCCTTGTTGTTGTAAAGGTTGTCCCAGAGGCTGCAGAGGTTTACCTTGTGAGGGCATAGGTTTGGAAACTTGGTGAACAAATTGCACCTGCGGCTGCGAAGTTTGTTGCGACTGTTGAAAGGGTTGCCCTATGGTTGTTGCAGTTGTCCTTGTTGTTGCAGTGTCTACCTTTGCTTCTGCAAAGATGCCCCTTGTAGCTGTGAAGGTTGCCCTTGATGCTACAAGGGTTTCCCTTGTTGTAGCAAGGGTACTTGAACAGTTCCTGGAGCAATACCTTGAAAATTCTCGAATTGGATCTGGCCATATCCACTAGGCACGGCGGATGGACCAGGTTGAACATAGGGTTTAGCTTGAGAGACGTAAGGCAGATTTACCATCGCTTGTGAACCATATGGAACATAAGGAGGTTGGAATGGACCTTGAGCCACATATGGCTGCTGGTATTGGATGTTACTTGACCCAGATGGACTAGCAGGGTTCGGCTGCTGGTATTGGACATTACTCGATCCATCTGGACCACCAGGGTTCTGAATAACACCATAAGAGGGTTGGTTCATTCCAACCACGTGAGTTTTTGAGCCACTCACATTGGTTGCGCTAGAAATTATAGAAAGATTCGAGCTCTGCCCCCCAAGCGGCGGCACAGGTTGTCCACTTACTGGAGGGGTCGAAGAAATGATCGAGACTTGACTTGAGATCATTATTTGAATCAAAAGAGTCAGTTGAAATGACGAAACAAGTGGATTCAAAACGGTGGGTTGCATCGAAACTAACGTAACTACAGAATGCGCAATCGATTAAGAGGTCAAGTTTTGAATGAACAGACCTGAAGTAGGGATAGTGCCAGATGACCAGATAGGTTTATAACATAACGATGAAGCACTAGGAGTGCTTGAAACCAACTGAGGTAAAGAAACGTAATCACGAGGTAACTCAGGGTGAAGACTGGTTAGAATGCTTCCCGTGTAAGGGAAACCCTTGTAGCAGCAAGGGAAACCTTTTCATCTACAAGGGCCACCTTTGCAGTAGCAAGGGAAGACATTGTAGCAACAAGGACAACAGGAGCAACTGCAAGGGAAACCCTTGCAACAACCACAACAAACTTTGCAACCGCAGGTGCAGTTTGCTCACCAAGTTTCCCAACCTATGCCTTCACAAGGTCAACCTCTGTAACCGCAGGGACAACCTTTACAGCAGCAAGGCCAACCCTTGTAGCAACAAGGTCAACCCAGGCAGCAGCAACCCTTGTACTCATATCAACAGGGTCAACCTTTGCAAGGCCAAGGTCAAGTCCTGCAGCAGCAGGCTCAAAATCCCTATGTCCAAGGGCAACAGGTTCAGAATCCTTATGTCCAAGGGCAACAGGTGAAAAATCCTTATGTCCAAGGGCAGCAGGTTCAAAACCCTTATGTCCAGGGGAAGCAGGTGCAAAATTTGTTTCTCCAAGGCCAACAAGCTCAATAGCATTTTATCCCGTATGTTGCTTATCAGCAGCCTATGGCCGAACAGTATCAAGGCTACCCAGGTCAGAATCCTCCCTACGGGCAAGGTGGCCTATAGCAGGGGAAAAATCAAATGCCATATGGACAAAATCCTTATCAACAAGGATGGGTTCTGCAATCTGGGCCTGCTTAAAGGCCCCAAATGCCTTTAATTACGCAATTGCCTTTCTTGGCCACATTGGAGCTGCCAGATGTTTCTATATTCACGAATGATCCCATTCTTCATTCACCATACTGGCCTCCAGTTCCGTCCAAGATTCTGAGCGATTGTCTGAAGTTCGAGGGAAAAGTGAAAGAGGATCCACAAGCCTATGTGATGACATATCACCATTGGTGCTCCTCTAATTCATATGTTGATTATTCTATTCGTCTTCGACTTTTCGAGCAAACCCTCACAGGTGTTGTAGCCAAGTGGTACATCGAATTGCCTCAAGGTACTTACAATGACTTTAACACTCTCGCTATGGCTTTTCTCACACATTTTCAGCTACTAGTTTGCTATGAAAGTGGCACCCTTCTGCTTACATTCCTTAAGCAAGACACTGCGACCCATATCTCCGATCACATCCATGAATGGAGGCATCAGGGTCGCCTGATCAAGTTTGAAATTGCTGATCAATTCTTGACTGAGTGGTTCACCAAGTCATTCATCAGCAAAATCGCTAACAACATAGCCATGGGTGGATGTGTAACTGAAGAAAAAGCCATCGTGCATGCTCAGTATCCAGAACACGTCTACTGGAAATCTAGCACGTTATATGATATGTTACCTTGTGTGCCTAGACCTTCATCTGATCTAGAAACATCGAAGTCTCCCGCTACACCTCCTGTTGATGGAGTAATTGGTTCAGTGTCCCAGACCCCCACAAATATTTCTTCGAAGCAAAAGTCGGTCTCAAACACTGCTTCTAATGATTCCTTCTGAAATTCACCTGGTCCTGGTAAAACCTCAGAGGTTCACATTGTCTAGTCTACCACAGCGAACAAATCCTCTAAAGGTAAAAAGAAGGGTAAAGGTAAGGGTAAATTCGATGCCCCGAAACAGGGCCCTCCTAAGTCATCTACTGGTGATGCTTCCCAACAGAAGCCCGAGTATCCATGCCTCATTTGTGAGGAGGATCACTACACTAAAGATTGTCCCTGACGATGTGAAGTTAGTTGTGTGCTCAAAGGGACCCCAGCTATCCTAAAAGAGCCCTTTCCATCCCAACAGACCCAAATGGTAGACCAACCTTAGTCATCCGCTTCCTCAGGTTCCCAAGTGTTTATGATGGGTTCATCAGTAAATGTGGCCACCAGATCAAAGGATTATCAAACACCTACTTCGACAACCGGGAAAGAGAAATAAGGCACCCCTTCCTCCTCTATCTCGTCTTCCTCTGATCCTCTCCATATAGAGCAACCTAATGTAGATTCCACTATTCGACCACCCTCTTAGGGTGTGCTACAAAATTCCTCGTACAATCCAAACGCTGGGGCCGCTCAGAATTATAACATTGTTGAGGATTTGGCTCAAGCTCTATCAGTTATGTCTCTCTCGATGTCCTTCAAAGTTGTCCGTCTCAGTGGAAAGTGTTGATGTCGGCTATTGGAGGTCTTGATCCATCTGACTCCAATCTTATTTTCTTTGATCTAAAAAACCACGTTCCACGCTTACCTCATTAGATTTCCTTTCTCATCTAGGTGATCATTAATGAGAACACAATTCACAGGACCATCATTGATGAAGGTGCTTCCACTTGCATCATGTCTATCTCTTGTTGGAAGGCAATTGGTTCTCTTACCTTGAACCAATCTCCTAACGCTATGGAAGCCTTCGATGAGCATGATTCTTGACCATTCAGTGTCCTTACGAACCTTGTCACTACTTTGGAGGGCAAGATAGTTCACATCGAAGTAGAGATTGTTGACGCAAATCTGAACTATAATCTTCTACTCGAACGAAGTTGGACCCATGCCATGCATGATGTAGCCTCTTCTCTCTTCTGCATGATTCATTTTCCCCATCAAGGGAAGATTATCACGGTCGACCAACTGTCCTTCTTTGCCTCTTCCTCCTTAGACGGTAATGTTCCTTATGTTAACCACATTTGTGCTCCTTATGAGAGTGTGGGGGCAGGACTTTTTAAAGATCCTGCTTTGATGGATATATTTCCACTCCCACCTCCACATGTTTCCTCCATCAACATGATCTCGGTCAAGTGTGATCCTTGGTCCATTCCCTCGCCAGATCTTGTTGGTACATGGGGCGATGTTATGTCGTTAAGCCCTGCCAAAATTAATTATGTGGAGATTGTTTCACCCTCGACTTCGTATCCTCTAATCATCCTGTTTCGAGTACATCTCTCGATGCGTATTCTCAAAACCTGTGTCTAGGTTCTTCGGAATCTCCCGATACCTTAGCGGAGACTTTTCTTTCTGATGAAAGTATCATGGAATTTATGTATCTGGAGGAAGTACCTTGGAATGACACTCATCATCATTCCTCGTTCTTTCCTGGCTTGATGGTCATGTCTACTTGTCTTGAAAATTTCTCTTCTCCACTACCTATTGACATGTTAGTTTATCTTGATATTGTCAAGATCTTTCAACTGGAGGCACCATTACCTCCTCATAGGTTTAGGTTTTTTTTCCCTCTCCGATTTTTTACCGATTGCCCATATCACAATGGGGTTGTCATTTTATGACTCGTAAACCTCCCTCACCCAGGGAGCATGGGGGCATAGCCTTATATGAGTTCTACTCTATTATTTGGCTGAGTTGATGCTTACTCCTCATGTCAACGGTAAAACTTTGGTTTTCCTCTTTGTTCATTGATTACCCGAGTCTGTCAATGGACTCTGTCAAGAAGTACTATGCATGAGTCATCTCGCATGGCTACTTTTGTACATGAGTTTGTTATTCATTTTTGTGCAAGTTGGTTTGGTTTGGTGTGTTTTTTCAAACAGATTTCCTGTTTATTATGTCTTCACCTACTTTGCAGATGTCTATGACTCCTTACGTCGGTTTCGCTAATGGTGCTTGTCATAGTACCTGGAATCTATCTTCTACGGCATGAGCTATCTATGCCCCTAATGGTGAGTTGATTGATCTTCAAGGTATTTTTTGGGTCAAACAACTAATAACATTGTTGAGTATAGTGCAGTCATCGAACTCTTGTCAGAAGCCATTTCTCTTGACATTCGGGAAATGGTTGTTAACCTCGACTCACAGTTTGTTGTTCTTCAGCTCAATGGGCAATATTCCATAAGAAACCCTCACATATTAAAAATGTATTTGCGTATTCGTCTATTGGAAAAAAAAATTGATTACATCACATATCATCATATTCCTAGGCATATGAATACATTGACAGATGCATTAGCTAATTATGTGTTAGATATACATTTACACAACATGTGAAAAAACAAAGCATTTGTATCATAGTGAGAAAGAAATATAGCATATATATATATATATATATATATATATATATATATATATATATATATACATATATGTCGATAATTTTTTAGTGTCATACATCAAAACCCAAAAAAATAATATATGTGTTCAGTACATCTGTGGCTCGCATGCCTCAAAACTATAAATGTTAAACTATGTACTACTCGGCATGATGATCATGATAGCACGTTATTTCTCGTACTACTTGAGTCAGTAAATGGCAGATTCGGTCAAACACCCCCATTGTGTGCCTCTGATACTGGCGTGGGATGTCACCCACAAAAGGCATTCTCTAGGATACCCATGGTCAATCCCTCAAGGTTCCGTGCAATCTCCTCCTTGTTATCAACTCCTTCCTGATAAGGAGCAATATCGAACTGTCGAGCAACACGCCTAGCGATCGGGGACATACCAGTTTGTCGCTTTGGTCCCACATCTGCATTTACAAAATCAAAATGTCACGAATGCATATATTTCAAAAAACAATAAAAAATCATAAAATTTAAAATGTTTTGCTTACCCCCATCATCATAATATTTTTCCTCTGGAAGCAACATATCAGGATCACCGCGGAATTCTGTACCACTATAAGGCCAATCCTCAACCACGATTAGCTGATGCCTCAACCACAAAAAGAAGGTGGGTGTGTATGACATATGCTAGCCCCCGCCGGTTTTGGGCATCATTTCACTCCAACAAACCATCCGTGGGTCTCATGGAAATGGGGGGTTCACCTTTGCAAGTTGATAGTGAAATAGCGGGATCCGCTCCAAAAATAAGGTCACTAGAATGAAACCATATCCAAACTACCTCAGGTTTCCTGCCTTGGCTTTGGATAACTGACGGTTCATGTTTACCTTCATGGATTCCTCCCAGTTGAAGATAGTGGGCGTTGTACAGTCTATAGCATACTAAAACTTTGACTTTTTGTACTCATGTAATGCCTAAGCCCCAGCCACTTTGTTTATAATCAAGAGCAACGTTTTCAGCACAAGGTCATTAACAGTCATGATATCTACCTTGCCACTCTTTGATTTCAAAGCTTCTAGGCAGTGTTCTGCAAGCAACATTTTCACGCTTGCCCCAATAGGCCTAGACCCATATAGATTGACTGGTTCCCCTCTTCCAGACTGTTCGGTGATGAAATAGATGTCGGAAGTTTCTAATTCTAGTTCTTGATCCCAGATCACAAAACTTCCCGATTAATGTCCCAAAGACTGATCAAATATTGTAGCAGCTCAGGTTGAGCTCGAAGACTCAGTGTGAGGAAGAATTTGAGGAGTCCACAGTTCCTCAAGGCATTTAAACAGTTTGGGTCTGCCAATGCTTGTGAATCGATTGCCTCATGCTCACGTTCTTTCCAATCAACCATTTTTCGTTGTTTTTTTCCTGCAAAAACCATAAAATCAAGTCAACATTCATCCTTGACTGAAGAAATTTGGATTCAAAGCAGGGAAATTAGGAAAAAAATTGGATTTTTTCTACTCCCGATGTCGGTGCGAATGTTTAAAAATAGTAGCGTCGATGGCGCAAGTGGTCATGTCAATGACCCTCGATCGGTGCGATCTCGAGCTTGGATCTTGCACCGATTGAGGGAAAAAAAAAAATTGCTAAGATCTCCTCCAAGAATCCGAAAAATGGTTAAAAATAGGAAAAAAAAGCATAAAAATAAAGCTAAGGGTCTCAACTCCTACCTGCAACTGACGGATCGTCGATCAGCCTCCCGGATCTGCTGCAATCTGCTCCTGAAAATCTAGGGCACAAAGGGGTAAAAAATTGCTCCACCAAGGTAAAAAGGTAAAATGGTAAAAATAATTTACTTTTTCCCCTTTTTATTCATTTTTCATGATATTTTAGGGTTTTAAAAGCATTTTTCCTCTATTTTTACCTCAAAAATTGGATAATACATTTGCCTCTTGTGCAGCGACAGGTGACAGATTAATGATGATGGTACTGGAGTCATCTTTAAGCTCTTTTATCAACTCGTAAAAACTCAAATGAAAAGATCACCGAGTATTTTTCCCTTTTCAACTCATTAAAGAGAATAAAAATGGGGGGTCCACTTTCAAGCTCTTTTCCGACTCTTTAAATAGGAAAAGATTGTTGAGCTCTTATCATTTTGAACTCATTAAAGGCAGTGAAATGTCGTTTACCTAGTATACGTTTACCCCTTTTTCATGTTGGGATAAACTATTTACGAAAAAGGTACTCCTTGACTAACATGGTCAAGCGGTTCTCTCAAGTATCATTTTCTACCTTTTCAGGCTCGAGAGACACAACTGTACGAAAAGGGACCTTTTTGAGTTTTCTTTTTCGTGTCTTTTTCAAACTCTCTAAATATGACAAAGATATTGAGTTACACCTTTGTCAGACTCGTTAAACTTAAACGACATCGGATTCCTCATCATGACAGACATGAGCTTCTCCGTCCTAGGGCTCATTAATTTTACTAGGTTGGATTCATCCGAACGATCGACTTACAGTGCAAGCACATGCTATCCCCTTCAAGCTTGCAATTAAAAATAATTAGGGTACCTGCCAGAAATGGTGGGGGAAAATTGGAAATTCCATCAATTGTGTCGACAGCTCACTCTTGAACATGACACTTTCTGCTTCGTGTTGGGTTGGGATATCCTCACTCCATCGTTGAATTTCCTGGGTTGGGTCGTTCATGTTTTTCCTTTCCATTTGATCTCTTCCACGTCATCATGACCTCTGATCCTATGGATCCAGAAGTTGCCAAACTCCAGAGTCGTGTCGCTGATATATTCAAGAATTATCCTTCCGCAGTTACACTCATTCCTGATTCTCTGTATCGTCCAAAATCATTACATCCCTTTGTCTCGTGTCGATGATGTGGGATACATCATGGCCCTCCTTCGACAAGGTCACTTCCTGTCGACTTCAACTCATTATCTGGGAAGTTGGCTGAGAGACTCCCTTCCAGTACCTTAGAGCTTGCATGCCCTAATGGCAAGTTCTTCGCACTCGATGACAAGTTCACATCATTGGCTTTCAATCGGGTGATTTCATGGGTGTTCGACTTCAGTTCCTTTATTCACTTTCTGTGAATTGTGCTGCTAATACCTTGAGAGCCATTGTCATTATTGGTGCTTTCTCTCGCACTTGTTAACGGTTCGCATCATTGGTCGGCAATCAAGCGACTTTCTAGCTTAGAATTTGTACTTTGATCGGTTCGTGTTGGAGCGCAGGACCCTGGGCTCAAATTACAAAAGTCCAGGTTGCAAGGCGATGTGACATGATCATGCTGATATACATGTCTCTGTTAGATGGATGGTTGTGACCATACCATGAGTTGTTATATGTGATCCCTCTCATATTGGATGGTTGCGACCATACCTTGGTTTCGATATGATCCTCCTAACAGGATGGTTGCGCCCATGCCTTGGATATATTTACATGATCGTTCTCTAGGTGGCTGCATCCATATCACGATTCATGTATCATTTATCAAAGATTTTAGTGATGTATATGTATTTATGCTTGCTTGCGGGTTCTCTAATGTCGGTCTCTGGTTCCACGCATCTACTTGTAAATCATTTCTCCCCTCACTCTAGTTCAGCCTTCACACTTTAGGGGGCATCTATTACACAACATTTTGTAACTGTCCCTGTACTCCCCATTCGTCGATCTTGGAGGACCTCCACAGTGAACCTTACATGCTTTACCATCATGAAGAGACTGCCCTTATGTCCCTCTTCATGGGCAGAACATTTCCCTTTTGCATCATTTCCCAAGAATCTTCCTTTTATCCCAGTTTACAAGACCGACGCTAGTGCTCAATTCCTTCCTCATGCCAATTTGCAGGGTTTAAAACAAGGCTTACCATCGTACGGCGCAAGTGAGCCCTTCATCACTCGCGTCGATCCTCTTTTGGCAAGTTTTTTAAATATGGAGTCGAAGCTTCCAGGTCTAGAAGCTTCGTAATGGAAGTCTGGTAAATGGTTGGGTTAGATAGAGCCGAGGAATTCAGTTTGGGCTCCTTTCCCCTATTGAGATGGAACAAACCCAAGAGATAAGGCCTCTCCCATAATAAGAGGAACCATCTCCCCTCCATCAAAGCTATATAAACTCCTCCTTTTCCAAGCTGAACTAGTCTTTTTTGGAGCTTGAATAACCAACAAGATATCTATAGATTTTTGCTTTCTAGTTCATGTGTGTAAAGGGAGAATAGTGTGTTTGGTTTGGTTTGGAACTAAAGGGAAGAAGCCTTAAACTCCCATTGTTGAGGCTAACCATGAGATGTTAGAAGTGGTGTTGGAACCCAGATACGTCAGAGGAGACCTGCAATGTCAAGGCTTTGGTTGTATCTCTTTCTGAGCTTTATATCAATACAACTAATGATTTATTTCCTACATTGAGTGTCATATTACATTTAATGGCTTAAGATTCCTTGACTTTTTAAGTAAATTGAATGCGATTGTATGCTATTATGTTTGTTGTTGTCTCTTGTGTATTTGTTTAAGGTATTCGAAGGAGAAGAAATCAAAGGAAGTTGGAGCAAAGAGGCAAGGTCATCATCGAGTAGAGTAGCATTCTAAGAGGTAGGACCTCTTATTCAATTCTAGTTTAAGGAAGTTTTCATTAGGTTGTTATGTTTGCAGCTAGACGCACTCTAGGGCTAGAGGGATCACCTCTGTCCACAGAGGGGATTTACCTATACCACAGCAATGCAATGGTAGTAGAGGGAGCACATGATAGTAGCAGAGGCAGCTTTAGCATCACAAGGCTTCCATACAAACCAGGATGTCAAAGTTTGGGTGAAGTCAGTAACTTACTTCTTGGTAACTGAGTTGTAGTGTAGCAGTTAGAAGTGGCAGTGGGCAGCATGATGTAGCATGTTGAGAGGGAGTTGCAGTACATATGTAGCAATGGTAGTGGCAATGTCATGGGTAGAAGTATAGGAAGCAATAGTACATTGGATGTAGGGCAACAGTCCAAGCATCAACAAAGAGGATCGATGCGGAGGATCAATGTGATGCTTCTATGGTGAAGCATTGCTAGAGCACATTCCTCACTAAGAGGGAGTATTTATTTTTGGTAGCATCGGATGTGCTCTAGCCTTGAAAATTTGTGGAGAGCCTAAAGCACATGTGATCTCCAAGACCCAGAAATTGTTTGGAGAAATTCCACCTAGACGAGGAGTTATTAAAATAATTAATATTTTTAATGGGTTCCTAAGTCTAAAATTAGGAAAATAAAAATATTAATGTCTATTAATAAAATATGGGTGAGAAAGTTCTAAGTGACGAAGATCAAGCTAGTTCTAATCTTAGCCATTAATTAGGGACTTAATCTCGGTTGTTGATTTGTCAATAGGAAAAGTATAAGAGGAGGCTTGAGATTCAGTTGGAGACACACCAAGAGAGATCAAGAATTCCATTTTTTGGGGCGAGGTTTGCTGAGGAAATCAAGTTAGTGATCAATTGCAGTGAGGGGCAGTTCAGCAAGGGATTTCTATCCAAGGTTGAAGAATGCATAGCAGAGAAGTCGTGAAGTGTCGGGAGAGACAGCGCCCCTAGAAGGGCTGATGCAGAGGCCATAGGATCTGACACAGAGGACACATAGGGTTGTAGAGGCTGACGCAAAATTCGTAGAGGGCTTCAGAGGCAGTACCAGGGAGATTCTTTGGGGCAGACTGGGAGAAGTTCAGTAGATTTTGAGCCAGGATAGGGTGACACAACTCCTGGAGGAGTGACGCAGTTCCTGAGTAGTGCTTGTAGCAATTTTCATTGTCCAGCATAGGTAACAGCTCAAGTCGTTGTGGGGTTTGATCATCCCGTTGTTGGTTTGCTGGAATATCTATCTACGGATAGAGATACTACTACCGAGGATATTCTTTGTTGGGTGAGCCATTTCTGGCACCCTAGTTGTATTCACGAAATATGGATAGTAATACAAACCCTCTATATGTTGCACCGATTTTCCCGAATTAGGTTTTTCCCGGGACAATTGTCCAAAAATAATGGTGTCCCTTGTGTTATTGTTTCTATTTATTTCAATGCATGATCTGTATACCTGTGAAGGCTGAAATAGTGTTTACTTCGATGTTTATGCAATTAAATAACTTGTTATTATAAATAACAAGTAGGAGAGTGTAAACCAGTAATTGCAGTAGGGTTTTATGATGTGTTAGATTCAGGGAATTTTCACATGTACTAGGGTTGCATTATGGAGGCATGTATACCTCTAATGACTTTGATTCTTTTTTTCTAGAAGGAATGGATCAAGAGAGAGATGACAGTAATGTAAAATTTGCAAAAGAATGGTGTTGTTGAGTGGAAGAACAAGTCTATAGTAGAGATTGTTAAATCTATGGTTCGTAACTTAGATTTTCTCATGTTCATTTGGGCAGAAACTTTCTATATTGCAATATACATACTAAATAGATGTCCATACAAGGTGCATAGTCACAACAAGAACTATATCAAAGAAAATTCCCTTAGATAGTTAATGTCATGAAGGCCTACCTTCAGATCCTCATTTGATGAAGTTTTTGTTGTGTTGCTCTAGCTATCATTCTAATCACTTTTGTACCTGAAACAACATATAGAGAAACTCAACAAACATAATAGAATACAAAAAAAATGATCTACTTAAAGGGTCAAGGAACTTCAAGCTATCAATATGCAATTTTGACATAAGATATAGGAAATAAACCATTGATTTGTATTAATATGAACTGAAGTAAAACTTACAACCATGCCTTGACGTTGTAGGTCTCCTTGAAGGGTCCTGTCAGCATGTCTCCGCAAGCATTCACTCATGAATTGTCTCCCAAGAGGATGAATAACTCTCTCTCCTACCCAAAAGGAAAAATTATGATGCTAGAACACTCATATAATGATCCGAAATTGGATCCTTAAACTCTCTTAAAGTTACCCAAACTCTATAAAGAAACTCATGCCGAAGTTTAAAGTCTTGTGGATGTCGAAGCTATAAGAAATAACCTCTGAATAATGGTAATTTTGCAGCCAGCACGGAACAACCAGGACCTTCGGTTAAAGCGCTTGACTGTTGGCCCATGGAGACTGTGCATGGAGCAAAAATGGCAGTTGAGAGGCTCAAACCCATAAATGGAGGTTGTTTCTGATGCATGATTAGCGCTAGTCGCACATCGTTGGGCAAAACCCCTCGAGAAGGAAAAAGCCCCGGCACCTAGTCATGTTAAAAACAGATAAAACCGTGGGAAAAGCGCTAAACTGACAGGTGGGTCCCGCGCTCCAAAACTGGCAGAATATCGGAGGCGTTTTGGGCAGTAAGTGGATTTGGCCGAAGACCCAGCGATGCCATGCATTGCATGATGCGTGTTCAGTGGATGAGAGAGGAAAACCACTCTCATCGAGGGCTAACGGTCGAGAAAGTCAACCGTACAATAAAAGCGATAACCGTAGGATCTGGAGGCCCCAGCTCTAATGACAGAGAATGCACCCAATGGGAGACTAGATTTGGAGGGAGAAATAATCTACATTGCATAAAGATTTGCAGTCCGACGTGGACAATGAGTTGGCAGAGATTCGTGTTTTGCGGGCATTCTTGGAGTAAACAAAAATAATGGTCGTTTCAAATGATCGAGTGTTTCTGGTGAACCTAACACTTATCTGTTAAGAAATAGGTGTGTTGTGGGGGAAAGTATCCAACTCGGAATGACCCTAACCCACTCTAAGGGTGACAGTTCCTTAGCAACATCTGAAAGCAAAGCTATCTAAAGTTTCTTCTTTATGACATGCAAGAGATAGAAGGAAGAGATCCACTTACCGATGTCTTGCGCAAATGGTCGATCCAATCTCCTTTGTTTGCCGCTTGCTCCCAGATCCAAGTCTTTTCATGGGCCCAGCTACACGAGATCCTGCAAACAAGACAAAGAAAGGAAACTACAAGCAGCATGCATTCATAATCGATTTAAGGATTAGCATAAATCAAATACGCAAGTAAGACAACACATCATTGAAACACATGCGAATAGAAGAACCTCAGATGCTTTATTAATATATGGAAGTAAGGTTCAGGCGGTGATACAACTATGAGAGGTCTAATCCAGCATCACCTTCCCGATGGAGAGAAATCTCTTCTTCACCTCCCTCAAACAATCACCCAATACTCTCAACTGTAAACCAACAACAATTCTTTGCACAAAATTCCGGCCTCCTAGATCCCATGGGATGAGATCCTTATATAGAGTTTTGGAGTGAAGATAAGTCAGCTTGATGTGTGACTTGTTGTCCTCTTCAACTCCAGTTGTTCTTCAGTCCTTCACTCAGAGTTTCTGCCTTCCACTTGGAGTTTTAGAAGCTCTTAACTCATCATTAGGCGAATCTTATGATCAAGTGTCTTTTTGGAAGCTTCCTGGACACTGGCACTTTGAGAAAAAGATTCCTCCACATGTCCAAGTACGCCCAACGCAGGTAGCCTTTGTTCTACCTGCTATGCAACGCAGGTAGCCTTTGTTGTACCTGCTATGCAGCGCAGATGCCTAGTGGAGCAACTGCAATGATCCAAAACTGACCTGTTTTTGAGTGTTTTTCAGTGGAGAACTGATTTGCAGTGTTGTGGTTTGCTGACCTTGTTCCTCTAAGGGTAAGAACAACATGTTTAGGGACTTTGGATCCCTTAGTTTATTGACATTTCATGCTCTATGCTGTAAGGCACAAAAATGTCTATAACAGTTGCCCCCTAAAGTATGAGGTCGTTTATCGGGTGAAATGCTTTATTAGGAGGATCCGAAGTTCATTCAATCGCCGGGAGGTGACCTGTAACAAAATACAATACGATACATTATCTTTTCATACTTTCTTTTCATGATCTAGCTGAGGCGGGCATTTCCCATGCTCAGCTTTATAAATACATTTGTTGTACATAAACAGACGATCGTCTGATAATAGACTGATAATTCTCTGCTTTTAATTATCATCCTTTTAGTAGGATGATCATCTGCTGCACATGTCTATGTTTTTATCTCCTGAATATATATCGCAGCCCGGATGGATGAAACTAGATCCGGGGTCTTCAAACTTGTCTGATCTTCACTCTAGTACAAGTCGATCCATGTGAGAATTTTTTGAAGTCGAACATGGAAAGACATCGCTTGATTACCAGTCAATAATGTAAACTGTTAACAAGCGCGAGAGGAATCACCGATAATGATGATGACCCTCAAGGTACCGCAGCACAATTCACGTGGTGTGAATATAGGATCTGACATCGAACACCACGCAAAGTCTCCTGGTCGAAGGTCATTAATGTATACCTATCGCCGGGAGTGAGAAACTTGCCATTGAGGCATGCAAGCTTCAAAGTACTGAGGGGGTGTTCCTAGATCAACTTGTTGGATAATGAGCTGATGTCGACAAGAAGTGATCCGTCAAAGGAGGGCCTTAATGAATCCCACATCAGTGACACGGAACGGAGCTAGTGATGATTGGTGAAAACGATCTGTGAAATATGATTCAGGGTGGCGGTCATGGAAGGATGAAAGATGATGTATGGTAGTGGATGGGACCCGGTTGACACTTTCTGAACGACATCTCTTGAACATATAACGACACTGAAGTGATGGATCGGTAGCATTACCCCATGTATGGATGGTATGGAAAGACCATGGTGAAGGGACCGGTGAATGATAATAACCCAACCCGATATTTACGGAGGCCAAAGTGTCATGTTCAAGAGCGACTTGCTACCATTAAGCTTTGAGGTTCTTCCCAATTTTTCCCCAGTCATTTCTGACCAGTACCTCTTTATTTTTGTCAAGCTTGAGGAGGATAACATATGCTTGATATATAACCTGCCCTTCGGGCAAGCCCATCGCTATGTTTTTAATGAGCCTAGCGATAGGGAAACTCGTTCTCGTCCAAAGACAAGTTTGTCGCTATCTAATATTTTTAACGAGCCCAACGACAAAGACAACTCGGTCCTTTTCATTTTTAGAGAGTCTGAAAAGTGTACATAAAGTAGACTCCAGGGGTCCTTTTTCGTCATCTAATCCCTTAAGTCCGAAAAAGTCTAAAACAATACAGAAGGGATGAATGTTCGATATCTTTATCGAGCCGAACTAGACAAGCGCTCGATCTTTTTGTGCAATAATCCCTCAGGTCCAAAAAGATTAAAATCTAGAGGAGGGATAGCTCTTCCGGTCCTTTTAACGAGCTGGAAGGCCAAAACTCGGCAAACTTTTCATATTTTACGAGTCAGTGAAAAGAGCTCAAAGAAGACTCGTCTTTTGAGGAACGAGTGATAAACAGGGATAGCAACAGATTCCAGGTACAGGTTGGAATTTTCCAATCACGGCAGTATTACAAGGATGGCTAGGTGAGATCACTCTTCGCAGTTGTTCCTCAAAATAGGTAAACAATCAAGTGGATGTGAATGATCAGCCAAATGAAAAGTGGAGGTGACGGTGCACAAACACGACCAAGGCTCTCGTGGCTGATGAATTTACGGTCTCAAATGGTTATTTACCGGTTCATTTTTTCTGAATGAGCTTGAACTCTGGGGGGAAGCCTGCTCACAAGCTTATTTTATTTTTTAACGAGCATGAATTTCCGCGTTAAAACTGCTCGGATCTTGCGTTTATTTTTTAACGAGCATGAACTTTGCCAAAACTGCTCGTTTGATAAGGTCAAATTCATATTTCACCATGACTAGTTTTTTTTTTTCTTTTCAGAGACAGTACTGTTTTCATCAATTGCTGCAACAAACTTTGTTAGAAACGGATAATATGAAGTGAAAATACTAATATTTTACTTTGAACTACGTAAAAAGCAATTAAAAGATGTTTTTACCTCTCATTTTACCATTTCATGTGCATTTGGTTTGTTGGAGCTTTGGAGGTGCCTCTTCCTCTCGATTTTTCACCAGCTGATTCCGGGAGATTCTGTGGACGATTTTCAGCGCCGTTTTCACCAGGTAGGAGCTAAACCCTAGCTCTATCTTTTCATGGTCTTATTTCTCAGTTTCATGTTTGTTTTCCTGCCCCCATGAGCCCCTGGGGTTTCTCTAGGGCGCTCTGCCATCAGCGCAGGTGCCCTATATCGAAACCTGCATTGGGGGTCCTCTTTTTCAAAGGCAGTTTGTTCCCCAACGCAGGTAGACCCTTCTCTACCTGCGTTGGGCGCAGAAAACTTCTTGGTTGCACTCTTTTTCATGAGATTTTTGCCATTTTCTTTACTGAGTCAGGGATCTTACTCCTCCTCTTGTTTGTTTTGCAGAGTTTATTGGAGCAGAATGACTCTTACGTGGCGAGAACGAGAGCATGAAGAGGAGGACATGATTGCCCTCCATGATCCTGTTACCGTGAGCGCGTTGCGGAACTGTGGCTTGCTAAAATTCTTCTGCATATCTAGCATGAGGGCACAGATACGTTTACTGCAGTACCTGCTTGACGCTTGGGATCCTGTTAACCAAGTGTTCCAGATTAGGGGCAAGTCCATCCCTTTGACCATAGTGGACATTTACTTCTTGACTGGGTTGTCAAGGCGGGGTGCCCCCATTTCCTTGTCCGGTTCGGCCCGAGGGAGTAATTCCGTGAAATATTATATCTGTCAGTATTGCAGGGAGGGATCTCAGCCGAGCAGAGACGGCAAGATTTCTATCTGTGATGTCACTGACAGGTCTCTCAGGTCTATTCTGTACACGATTTGTAGGATGGCCGGTAGTGCATCCCCTCATGTTGCCAACAGGTCATATGTGCAGCACGCCCTGGAATGTCTTGAGCCGAAAGTTTTTAACTGGTGTGATGCAGTACTGGTTCAGATGAAAAACCAGTTGACCAAAGTAAAGGACAGGAGACTGAAGAATTTTGGCTTCGGTTCAGTTTTGACTGCCTTCGCTTTGGAGAAGATACCCCTGATGCAACCTCAGTACATTGTCCTCGACTTGCCATCTCCTACTGAGCCACGCATGCAGAGGTGGGTTGACCACATGGCTAGACATGCAGGTCAATCCAAGATTACTTTCACTGATGCCTTCTTTAGGTGGTTCGAGCGGCAGGATATGGCTTCTTCCGAGTATCCATATATTGGCATGGATTTCCGAGGTGATCCGGATTTGGTACTACTGGATGGCGAGCAGTGGGGTGATCTCGGTAAATATTTTGACCTTATCACTGTTTACTATTTTTTCTTTATAATGTCCTTGTGCTTTATTCTATCAAGACTCTAATCAAACTCATGTGTGCATGCAGATGTGGGCCCCGTCCGTCCAGCAGTTCGTCCGGGAGTTCCGGCCGCTGCCCCAGCAGGGGAGGCTCCAGGGAGAGCTATTCTCCATGACCTTGACTTGGCCGAGACTCTTGCAGTTGTGCAGGAACAGGTCGAGGGTCTTACCTTCAGGATTCCGGTTGTACGGATTGACGAGTTGCCTCTGCGACTGCAGCGACATACTGCTGGTGTTCCTAGACAATGGTCTCGTCTTCTGCGCATGATCACACAGGCCGTGGCATGTTTTCATGAGCATCACTAGGCTAGGGTGCCCCCCAGCCATTTTTGAGTTTTGGGGTCATATGACCGATTTTGTCTTGGTTACAGAACATTATATGTAAACCGTAAACAGTTATATATATTTTTGATTTTCGGGGTTTGTCCCAGTTTTTATGTGACCCATGTATGAAACATCGATGATGCTTCTCTTTTTATCAAATTTGCAAATGTCTATCTAACACATAATTTGCTAATGAGTCGGTTAATGTGTTTAAGTTTCTGGAAATGTGTTGATATTGGATAAAATCAAACTGTCTTTCCAAGATTTTAACTCTTAGGAACTTGCGATAAATAGCTGGATTTCGGACAGAGTAGGTACCATTGAGCTGTAGTACCACGAGCTGTGAGTCTAGCCTGACGACTAGCCGGCGTATGCCATGGGTGATGGCATCAGAGAGGAGCTCTATCAACGCGCTATACTCAGCGATATTATTTGTCGATTGACCAATACATACCCCCCTGAAACTCACTAACTCGCCGCTTGGGTTAAAAATGGCCCATGCTGCTGAGGATAGGTTCCTCGAACTACGACTCGCTCCGTCAGCATATCCAACCCATGGTTCCAATGGATTTGACATCTGCAATAAGTGTAAAAGCGGATTACTTAAACCGGAACAAACGCTTTAGCGAAAACAAAAATGTAACAAAAGCATACAGGTTACTATTAGGCATAGTAACGCTTAAGGTACAACCCGTTGCGGGGTTGCGCCAGTGGAATTCCGTCATAATCTACTAACTCGTAGGCACCTTTTGCTAACACACTTTTAACAATATAAGGGCCCATCCATAAGGACTTGAATTTCCCAGCTCCCAATTTATCGGATTCTTGGTCATAAAGCAAGACCAAATCACCTTCCGAGAAGACACGAGGTTTGACATTTTTGTCAAACTGCGCTTTGACTCGTTTCTTATGGGCTTCGTTGGCCAAGGCGGCATCACGACGAGTTTCATCCAACTGGATTAACTCCAAGAAACGAGCTTCTTCTTCTGAGGTTCCGGGGAGGAGATCAATTGTGAGTTTAAGGGACGAAATTTCACACTGGATTGGTAGGATCGCCTCCAGGCCATACACCAGTTGAAACGGTGTGAACCCAGTGGCATTCCTTACCGATGTTCGGTAGACCCACAAAGCCGAGTACAGGATCAAATGCCATCTTCTTTTGTGAACCCCCACCATCCTTTGCCGCATGCGCTTCAGGACCTTGTTGATCGCTTCAACTTGTCCGTTAGCTTGCGGATAGTACGGAGTAGAGCTGTCGTGAGACAATCCTAGTTTGGCAGTTAATTCAACCATCATGTGATTGCGAAAATGCGATCCATGATCTGTTACTATGGCCCGTGGTACGCCGAATCTGGCGACTACATGATTAAGAATAGGGCTACTGTTTCACCAGTGTTATCCAATGTAGGCATCGCCTCGGCCCATTTGGTAAAATAGTCAACTGCGACTATAATATACCCATGCCCCCCGGTCGAGGTGGGGTTACATTGCATGAAATCGATGCCCCACTTGGCGAAAGGCCCCACAGCTATTATTGGCTGTAGAGGAGCGGGGGGTCTTCTGGTTTTGCTATCAAAAATCTGACATGCATGGCAACTTCTAACTGCGGTTATGCAATCTTTGAACATGGTTGGCCAGAAGTATCCTGCTCGTAAGATTCTTTGTGCTGTAGCATATCCAGATTGATGCCCCCCACAGGTGCCTGAATGACATTCATTTAGGGCTTTTTCGGCTTCCTCATGGGTTAGACACCTTCTCAGGACCGTATCGACACCACGACAGTAAAGCGTATCACCGACGATCATGTAGTCTTTTGCTTGGTATCGAATGCGTGTTCGTTCTGAGTGAGAGGTGTCTGGCCGAAACTTTTGGGTTTGGAGATAAACTATTATATCTCCATACCACTCGTCACTTGCTGATATCAGAAACAAACTTTCGTCCACAATTGATTCTTTGGACGTTTCATCGTTTGACGATGATGGGAGATCGCATAATAATTCTGCGAACACTAAAGCTTTCTTTGATTTGGATTTCACAAATTCCAGATCAAACTCTTGAAGGATAGCTATCCACTTTGAATATTTGCCCCCAAGCAACTGTCGCGACAGTATATAAGTCATGGGGTTGCAATCTGACAATACGGTGGTCTTCCTAAAGAGGACATAGTGCCGAAATCTTTGTATCGCTTGAACAGCCGCTAATGCTAGCTTTTCAACATGAGAATATTTACTTTCCGTATCATTTAAGTTTTTACTTAAATAATATATAGGGTGTTCGCTTCCATCGCCTTCTTGAACTAAAACCATTGCAATGGTCGTATCTGTTGCAGCCAGATACAGGTTAAAATCCCTAAGATAGTCTGGGGCGTACATTAATGATGCCTTGATTAGCGCTTCTTTCAAAGCATCAAAGGAAGCTTGTGCAACCTGGTCCCAGACGAAAGGTACATCCTTTTTCAGGAGACGGGTATAACCTTTAGCAAGTTCTGCGTAATTTGGAATGAACCTCCTCAGAAAGTTTGCTTTCCCTTGGAGTTTCTGAATCTGAAGCAAGTTCGAAGGTGGAGGCAAATTAATGATTGCCTGCACCTTGCAAGGGTCGAGACGAATCCCATCCTTGGAGACTATAAAGCCAAGTAAATGACCAGAACTGACGCAAAACACACATTTGTGCGGATTGAGTCTTATCTTGTAGTGTCGGCAACGTAGAAATATCGCTCTTAAATGATGCGGATGATCAGTCCGCTTTTGCGAATGAGCCGGAAGATCGTCGAGATAAGGTTGAACGATGTTCTTGATGTCATGGAAAGCATAATTCATTGCTCTCTGAAACGTCGCCCCTGCGTTCTTTAAACCAAAGGGTAATTTTCGATAAGCGAAGGTGCCCCACGGACAAATAAATGCAGTCTTTGACTGGTCCTGTGGGCGGATATTAATTTGATTATACCCGGAAAATCCGTCCATAAACGAAAAGATTTCACATCCGGCGCATTCATCAATTATCTGGTCGATGAAGGGTGTAGGGTAGTTGTCCTTTGGACAGGCTTGATTTACATCCCTATAATCGACGCACACTCGTATTGTTCCTTGTTTTTTCATAACAGGGACAATATTCGATACCCAATCGGTTAGAGGAACCGGGTAGATGAAACCAGCATGGAGGAGCTTTTCATCTTCGGCCTTAATGGCAGCGGCTTTCTTGGGGTGTACCTGCCGAAGCCGTTGTCTTACTGGTTTGACATCAGGATACATCTTAATTTCATGTTCAACGATACTCGAGTCAATGCCTGGCATTTCATCATATGACCAAGCAAAGACATCTCTAAATTCGCGGAAAAGAGCTTTATATATTTCTTGTTCTGAAGGGGAACAACCTTTGCCGACATAAATATTCTCTACAATGTCTGTTTTGGTCGAGATATTTACGGCTATAGTCTCTTCTATATTGGATAGGTTTCTCTCGGAATCCACCGTATTTACAGTATTTGTTAGGAATTCAAATACTGAGGGGTGATACAGGTCGCCTTGAGTATCTTCCTGAGGAAGGGAACGATGGTGGTTATCATCCCATGGTGCCCCCTCAATCAACATTGACTGCAGGATTCCTTCGTCACTTGCATGCACTCGTGACCAAGGATCCAAAGGGGTACCACATTCTCCTGACCTATCTACCCAGACGCTTGACGAGCATTGATTTGGGCTCGCCTCCCATGCCTGAAACATTGATTGCTACAATATTTCGATTGGGCTCGGGTGTAACACCATTGCCCGATCCATGATGACTTTGTCTTTTGCGACCTTCGTGGAAGATATCATGTTGCAGGTGGCCACCAACGGTACATTTCCTATGTACATATGATTTGGTAGCGAGAAAGTCCCCATCATCGTGGGGTCTTTCAACAGGCCTACTCCTATATCTTGAATTGAATGGTCGCTTTCATGGATCATGGGGATGCTTCCCGTAACTTGTGAACCATTAAGGAGGAAGTTCTGCTGGTCGATGACCGTAATCCCTCCTTCAAACGGGAAAGCGATCTTCCTAAAATAAGTCGACACGACAGCTGCCATGGCATAAATCCATGGTCTTCCCAGTAGGATGTTGTAATCTAGATTTCCATCTATGACTTCAACATCAATCTCTACTGTTTTTCCACCTAGTTCAACTTTCAAGTTACTTAGGATACCGTAAGGGGTATATGTCCTACCGTCGAAAGCCTTTAGTGTTGTCGAAGATCTCGACAAGGTTGGTGACCCTAGCGTTTTCCAGCAGCTCATCGACATAATACATGTCGATGCTCCCTCGTCAATAATTGTTCTGTGAACAGTTTTGTTGAGGGCCTTCACTTGAATCAGGAAAGCTAGCTGAGCTGGTAACTGAGGGTCATACCCTTTGTGATCAACGGACACAAGATTGGAATCCTTAGGATCAACCCCCCCTATCGCCGATAACAATGCCTGCCTCTGGGATGGACAATTTTGTAGTACTTCTAGAGTCGACATAGCGGATGGCGATTGAGCCAAATCTTCTACTATGTTATAATGCTGCGCCGCTCTGGCACGAGGATTAAACGTCGACTTGTGTACTACACCCTTAGGTGGTTTTATCGTTAATTCTGGCATTATGGGTGGGACAACTTCTGACGAAGTCGTTGTCGAACTACTAGGTTGATCTTTACCTTTTTCGTTTGACAGTTGCGGATTCCCGTAATCTTTGCTCCTTGTCGAAATCAAAGCATCATTTTGCTGCTTAGAGATCGACAACATCAGCACTTGCGACGGGGAAGCATTTCCACTATCAACCATATTTTGACCTGGATTGGGAAATGGATTAGTCAGCACAGCCGGGTTCTTTGGACTTTTAAAGAATCTCTTGAGCTCAGCTTTGTATGGACAATCTTGTGTCCAATGATCCTCGTCACATATAAAACATGGATGAGGTGGCTTCCCTTTCTGTTTCCCTTTCCTAGGAGAGCTTGAAGAAGCTTTTTCAGGTGACGGATCATCCTGCTGCTTCTTCTTCCCTTTGCTTTGTTTCTTCTTGCTTCCTGGTTGATTGGTTTCTTTGCCTTTATCTGCTGATATGGCATTTACTTCCGAAGCAAGAATCTCTTCATGGGCATTTCGATCTGAAGTCTTACGGGCTTTCTGAGGTGAAGCCTTTTTCGACTTCGCGCTTGCAGTGCCAATCACACCATCTCCAGCATGAGAGTCAATATTCGATTTAGGAGGGGGAGGAATTGAAAATTCAGGTCTGGGGGCATCAGGTATTTTGTCATAGAGCGTGCCAGACTGAGTATATACCAAGTCTAAATATTGAGCACGAGCAATGACTTGCTCCTCTGTTACGACTCCCCCTTTGGCCACATCCTCCGTTATAGCTGGAAGCAGTGACTTTATAAACCATTCAGCTAGTAGCTGATCAGGGATGTATGTTTTCACCATCCTACGACGGCGACGCCACTCATGTATATGATCAGATATGTGAGTAGCTGTTGTCTGTTTGAAGTTGGTCAGTATCTCGGTTCCTGTTTCATACCTGATTGGTAATTGAAAATGAGTTAAGAAAGTCGTGGCTAAGGAGCTGAAATTGTCGAAAGAGGCTCTCGGCAATTCTATATACCATTTAGCCGCCGGACCTGTCAATGTCCTCTGGAAGAGGCGAAGTCTTATCGAATCATCGTTCAGAGTGTTCGATGAACACCACAGATGAAAGGTCATGACGTGATTCGACGGGTCTTCACCTGGATTTCCATTGAATTTAGGAATGTCCGATGGAAGTTTGTGAGGAATCATGGGCCACCAAGGGGCGTAGGCGATAGGATTGTTTGTCAACCGATGTAGATCGGGTAACTCCAGAGTTGCCACGAATGGCAGCTGCTGACTCAAGTTAGGTGAAGCGTACCCAGGGTATGACGGAATTGCCTAAGCAGTTGGCCGTTGCATACCAGCATAATGTAATTGATGCTGATATGATTGATACGGTTGATGGACTACTCCACTATATAGTGGTTGGTTTTGACCGTATTGTAAGTATGGTTGTCCATTGTTCGCAAAAATCTATTGCTCGGTACCTTGGTACACTTGCTGGAACTGCGGTTGTTGATACTGCACTAACCATGGTTGTGACGCCATTGGTTGTTGTGCTATGCTTACCACTGGGCCAAGATTAGGGGTAAGGGTACCCGCTTGTGCTTGTGTTGCCCCGCCAGTTGGCGATTGTGGTTGAGTTGCAGGGTCAAAGGGTTGTTGCATTACAACCTGAGAAAACTGAGGTTGACATGCAACAGGTATTGTTTGAACTTGCGACACAGTCACAATAGCTGGTGTCGTCGGGATGTTTGTCACAGGCATCTGTTGTTGCATAGAATACACAACTCTTGGTTGCTGGGGTAGCATAGGTATCCAACCACTGGTAGTTATTCCAGTATAACTTGTGTATGGTTGTGAACTCCCGTATGGGTAACCTCCCGGAGGGAGTAATGAGAAAGCATATTGCCCCCCATACGGTGGTGGTCCGGAACCGAGAGGATTTATTACACCTCGAGGACCGGATTGCCCCAACGGATTTCCAAAAGGATCAATCTGTTGAGTTCCAACATAGGAGTTACCGGGCATTATCCCGGGAGAACAAACAGGAACAGACCATACTGTCGTCATGGCCCCCGAAGGGACCCCCTCCAACTGTTGAGAGTTAGGGACAGATGGTATGTCGACGAACATTGTCGGAATGACTGCAGGGAGTTCTGTTGTCGCTGTGTCATTTGGCACAGTCCTAGATGTTGACGGTTGTTCAGACATCTTGAGTCTATCCAGTAGATTGCCTAGTGATTCTTCAGGAACTTTTCCAGGTGATAGGCTAGCTTCTGATGCAGTAGGAAGTAGAGTGATCCCTGCTCCAAAATGTGTTGGAGTAGTTGCTTGCGGATCTTCTACAATCTCTTCTATTGCGATCAGACCGGGTGGAAGAGGAAGACCGTCAGGCCCGTAGAATATCTCTGGTGCCGAAGAAGGGGTTGTTTCGACAGCGACAGTTGTTTGAGGAGCAAGACTCTCTGAACCGATCACTGATGGACGTGATTCAGTAACACAAGTACTTGCTCTCAGGCTAGGATCAGTGTTAGTGTCCTTCTGGGGCTGTTGAACTTCTTCAATAGGGGCAGGGTTTCCAGAAATGTTTGGAGTAACCGGAACCTCAGATGTCATCGGAACACTTGTTCTAACTTTGACAGGAGATTTGGAACCAGTTGAACGAGATCGCTCTGCCCGGGTTGTTTTCGATTCCGGGGACAAAGACGGTTGTCTCGTATTCCTCCGCGAACGACGGTTCATCGATTGACTTTCTTCCACGGTTGCGGATTACTTGATCAACCAACAATGCACAGGGTAAAATGTGTTTTCGAAATGAATTAATTTTAGACGCTTTTAAGACACAACTTGCTTTTTCATGTTTTAAGAGTCGAGAAAAAGCTAAAGATGACTCTAGTCTCCTTCGATGTATTAACGAGCCCGAAGTGACAAATGCTCGGATGGACTTTTTCAGTTATAGAGTTTGAAAAAGGCCAAAAGAAACTGCTCTGGAGTTCTAGGCAAGGGTGTGCCAAACCTTTCGCGAAACCACAGAATACGTTTTACGGTACGAGTGGTCGATCTTCGTGAATGCTGTGTTCACTGCATCGCGATCAGTAGGGCGGCCGACACGGCTTCCTATGGATAAAGGCTTTTTTCCTATAGGGGTCCCCCAATATACGCGACGGTACGCGGGGGCACAAGTCCGTATTAGTGCTATCGTCCCTCAGGAGGAATCACCCACCTTCGTAGAGATCAACAGTCACTATGTTTAACGACGCCGGTTCACGTCTCTACCTAGACCTCTACTGTGTTTTGTTATGTTTCAAAGCGTTGTTAGATAAATTCAGTTCTTTTTAGGTTGATCTTGCTTAGCAGTTTGCCTTTATGGATCACCACATGATGTATGATACAACTCCTAAATGCAGTCTAAGAATGATAAGCAAGCTTTTTCAATTCTTTCAACTTATGAAAACCTTAACTACTGAAGGAAAAGAAAGACATCATCTTTTCAAACAGATCATAGAGCACTCACTGATGCACTTTTCCTAAATCGACATGCAAACTGTCAAAATGCACATGCGCAATGCAAGTATTTCTTTTCTTCTTCCTTAATGTTGATGTATTACAAAAAGAAAGCTGTTGTATAATTTCGAATTCAATTTCAAGCGAAAGAAAACAAGTTTTTGTCCAATAATCAAAAGAACACCTTAAGATTCACTCGTTTCAACACAAGAAATACTGAAATTCGAACCATATAACGAAAGCAAATGCTCAAGCAGCTATGAACAGCAATAAACTAACTCTTAGAATCACAACGACACTTTCTCACAGGTCTAGATTCAAGAGGTCATAGCAAGACTAGTTCACTTTCGCTATGGGAAACTGTGAATGACAGCAAGAAATACAATAAGAACAATCACGGTTTCTTCATACAACTGAGGCGGAATGAAGGCAAAGAGAAGTGGTTTCAGCTGGGTATACAGGTTGACAACTGGCTGCAAAAAACAATACTGAAAACTGGGCAACAGACAGTGGAGAATCCAAGTTGCACAAGGCAAAACTGGATCAGCGCAGGTGCTGCACTGTGAATCTGAGATGCAGCGCAGGTAGCCCCTTCGGGACCTGCGTTGCAGTGCAGGTAGCCTTTGTGGCAGCTGCACTGATGAGACAAGTCACGTCTCTCTCAGATTCTGGGTCACAGTTTGCTAAAAAATGAGCGGTTTTTGGCCAAATCAGAGGCTATCAGTCAATTATACACTAGAGGATGATTAAAGGAAGATGAACACTATCACAAAGAGCTAAAAAGAGTCCTTGTGGATCTGCTCTTCAAATCATAAACAGGCCCAGCACTGGGCTAGAGTAGCTGCCCTCTACTTTGCATTCGAAGGACTCGCATGCAGTTCGATTCGGTACTCTTTCGTTTAAGAAATGAATAGCAAGAAACACAAGCTACCAACAAGACACGATCCCCAGCGGAGTCGCCAGTCTGTTGTGGGGGAAAGTATCCAACTCGGAATGACCCTAACCCACTCTAAGGGTGACAGTTCCTTAGCAACAGCTGAAAGCAAAGCTATCTAAAGTTTCTTCTTTATGACATGCAAGAGATAGAAGGAAGAGATCCACTTACCGATGTCTTGCGCAAATGGTCGATCCAATCTCCTTTGTTTGCCGCTTGCTCCCAGATCCAAGTCTTTTCACGGGCCCAGCTACACGAGATCCTGCAAACAAGACAAAGAAAGGAAACTACAAGCAGCATGCATTCATAATCGATTTAAGGATTAGCATAAATCAAATACGCAAGTAAGACAACACATCATTGAAACACATGCGAATAGAAGAACCTCAGATGCTTTATTAATATATGGAAGTAAGGTTCAGGCGGTGATACAACCATGAGAGGTCCAATCCAGCATCACCTTCCCGATGGAGAGAAATCTCTTCTTCACCTCCCTCAAACAATCACCCAATACTCTCAACTGTAAACCAACAGCAATTCTTTGCACAAAATTCCGGCCTCCTAGATCCCATGGGATGAGATCCTTATATAGAGTTTTGGAGTGAAGATAAGTCAGCTTGATGTGTGACTTGTTGTCCTCTTCAACTCCAGTTGTTCTTCAGTCCTTCACTCAGAGTTTCTGCCTTCCACTTGGAGTTTTAGAAGCTCTTAACTCATCATTAGGTGAATCTTATGATCAAGTGTCTTTTTGGAAGCTTCCTGGACACTGGCACTTTGAGAAAAAGATTCCTCCACATGTCCAAGTATGCCCAACACAGGTAGCCTTTGTTCTACCTGCTATGCAACGCAGGTAGCCTTTGTTGTACCTGCTATGCAGCGCAGATGCCTAGTGGAGCAGCTGCAATGATCCAAAACTGACCTGTTTTTGAGTGTTTTTCAGTGGAGAACTGATTTGCAGTGTTGTGGTTTGCTGACCTTGTTCCTCTAAGGGTAAGAACAACATGTTTAGGGACTTTGGATCCCTTAGTTTATTGACATTTCATGCTCTATGCTGTAAGGCACAAAAATGTCTATAACAAGGTGGTCCTTTCCCTGTGAGGTGTGATGCAGTGACTGTAACCACCGAAAGAAGGGATTCCAACAGATAGAGGCAGGGAATGAGAGAGCTGAAAGCAGAAATGAACAGCCAGGAAGCAGATGGCTTAAAGCCACAGACTGACAGAGATAGGGGGGGGGGGGGGGGGGGGGACAGAAGAAGAGAGGAGAGCGAACAATGAGAAAAAGTTGAACGCGTGGAAAGTCTTTGGAGTCACTCGGAGGTTGAGTGAAAATCTAGAGAGCTCAATTGACCACAGCATATTGTTGTTGAAGTTGCTTGGAGGTCGAGCGACTCACAGAGGCATGCAAAGGCCGAGAGAAAGAGCTTAGAGAAGCCAGAGCATACAGCCATGAGCCATAGCCAGAGCCAAGAGCCAGAGCGAGTGCTAGAAGCGAGAGCTAAGAGACAGAACCAAGGCGCACGCCAAATTGCCAGAGCTAGAAAGTCGAAGAGCTCCAAGAGCCAAGGGATAAGATGGTGTTCTGAGCCCAATGTTCCTATGTAAAACATTCGAGTTGAGTATGAAACTTACAAAAGAACTATTTCCATAATCCCAGAGAACCTAATCAATTTGATTAGATCTCAAGGAGACGTAGTCCAAGATATCAGGGTGAACTCCATATTATATTGTTGTCTTATGTGTTTGTTTTTACTGTTGCTTTAACTATTGTTATATGCATTTATATATCAGTTTAAGTACCTTCCCATATCAACACAAACAACAAATTTTTAAGTCAATAATCAGCTGAAAACAAATACAAGCATATACCCATATTTTCAAGCATTTCTTAATTCCGCATTGGTTGATCATTAAGACTTGGGAAATTTTAAAGCTTTGGAAGTGGGAGAGGTTCTTGTAAGTTAGACAAGAATCCTAAGAGCCCCATTTTCAGATCAGGTGGTATCAGAGCTTAAGATTGATTAACCCCACCTTCAAAGAAGGTTGTATCAGAATGCTTGATTGACAGAGCAAAGATTTCTTGTCTGAAAGGTGTTTGGAAAGTCAAGGATTGATTACCTCATCGATTGTATGTTTGGTTGCAGACTGACTATTGTTTGAGTTTGCAGAGGTGAAGGGAAAGCTACTGATAGCTTAGTCCAGGAAGGACAAGAAGGAAGAAAGGTTGAAGGCATTCTTCTTATCCCCAAAAGACCTCAAAGCAACCCTTGAAGCACAAGAGGTTTGTTGCAAAAGGTTGCTTGAGTAAGCTCTTTAATAATCTTGTTTAAAGTTCTTTTGTGCATTTTGAAAATGAAAACTTCTACAAGTGAGTTCTCAAATTCTTCTTTCTTCATAGGTTCCTTTGATGGAGACATGAAGCAAGACTTGTCCACCATGATGGATATGGTGAGAGAAATGTATGAGGATGGAAGGAAGAGTAGCATACTTAGAGCGCAGTTGAATTTCGTGGAGGAAGAGAAGAAAATTCTTTCTGACAAATTGCAGGAAATGGATATGCAACTTCATATTGCAAGTGTGAACCTGAAAAGGATGCATGAGTTGGAATCACAGCTCTTTGTTGCCAAAGAAGCCTTGGTCAAGTGTCAGCTTTAAGAAGAGGTAAACCATTCATGTTTGTCTTCAAATTCTTCTAAGAATTCTTATATTGGTTCTTTTGAAAAACATACCACAAGCATAGGTTCCAAGCTAATGTCCAAGATGGGCTATGAAGGAAAAGGATTGGGCAAGCATGCACAAGGTATTGTTGAACCAATAGTGGTTGAGGAAAGGCCTAAGTATTTGGGTCTTGGCTATGGATAGTCTTATGGAGAGAGTTCCAAAGCTTCCATGAAGGCCATTGAAACAATTCCGAAAAGGAGTTTCATTGCAAGTCCTCTACCTCATAAGTGTGAAGATTGTATTTAGGAGGAATACAATAGCTTGAAACATCATTCGTAGGATGCAAGTGTTCAGAAGCACACACTTGAACTAGAGAGTTGTGGAAACTCTGACAACCTTGAAGAAAGTGATGGTGTTCCAAAGGGAGCCACTTCTTCATTTGCTTCACCTACTCATGAAGGCAACAAAGGTGAAAAAGGCAAGTATAAATCTGGTCCTAAACACATTCCTTTTGATTTTGTAAAGCATGGAAAAAGAATTGCATGTTCCTTATGTGGTTTGGATAACTATTATGTTTCTAGATGTTGGAAGAGGATGGCCACATATAGGAAACTTTTGAAGGAAAAGAAGCAAGCAGCCAAAGGTTCACAGGACAAGGAAAATCATATTGTCAAAAGGATGCACATGTGTTGCACTTACTGCCATAAGCAAGGTCATCTTGCTAAAGGGTGTTGGACTTTGAATCCAACACTGCTTCCACCAAAGCTGAAGGAGAAGGTGGAAAAAGAAAATGGCAGGGATGGAAATAAAGATACCATGATTGATGTGTTCTAGGATGATTCACATATTGATGTTGATATGAAAACCAAGGAGGGACCTTTGAAATGGATTGGTAAGAAATGGTTAGAATTCTTATCCAATTAAGACTACATGTCCTTTGATGCATCTGTTTGCATTTATTTTTGGAATAAATGCAAGTTGTAGGATCTTACCAAAATGGTAAGTGGAAAGAGGTTGAGTAGGAAACTCACTTTGTTGCTGCAACAATACGTTCATTTCAGCTTCAAAAGTACAAAGTACTTAAGTGAAAGTTGATAGATGGAATGCATGCATCAGCATGAGATGCATGTAATCTTGGCTTGGGAGAAGTTAACTTGGTCTCCAAAATGGAGATAATGATGAAGTGTTTCATCTTTTGGAAAAGAGTCCTAAAGGTCTTTTTCTACATGCTTGACCTGAAGGGTCATTTGTTTTAAAGGCATGTTTTATTGGCTTGTTATCTAGTCAATCATTTGTATGCAGATATAAGACATGGAAGGGTTCACAAGATGTGAAATCTGTTTCTTTGTTGAAGCAGGAGTTAGCCCATGCAGTTGTTGTCTGTATGCCTGTTGTTGTTAACAGTTGTTGTTGGCAGCTTTTCAAACAGGTACAAATGAAAGTTTTGTGGAGCAAATGTACTTCACATTTGTTTGAGCCACCTTGGATCAAGGATCAAGGCAAAGAAGTTCAAACTACCTTCTGTAAACTTCATAGCAGAAGTTCTGCATGAAGTCAAGGAGGAAAACAGTTCTTCCCAAGATGACCAACCCATCCAAGAAGGGAAGTGGTCAAAGATTGTGGTTCAGAGGCACTATGCAAAGGCAGGTGTAGGGAGGCTGAAAGAAGAGGGTGTTGTTACTCTCATTATTTCTCAAATCAGTGTATCAGTATTTTGGTGGACCAAAAGTTCTTTTAGTGGGAAGGCGTGATCCGAAATTGGATCCTTAAACTCTCTTAAAGTTACCCAAACTCTATAAAGAAAATCATGCCGAAGTTTAAAATCTTGTGGATGTTGAAGCTATCATAAATAACCTCCGAATAATGGTAATTTTGTAGCCAGCACGGAGCAACGAGGACCTTCGGTCAAAGCGCTTGACCGTTGGCCCATGAAGACTGTGCATGGCACAAAAATGGCAGTTGGGAGACTCAAATCTAGAAATGGAGGCTATTTCTGATGCGCGATTAGCAAAGCACTAATCGTGCATCGCTGCGCAAAACCCCTCAAGAAGGAAAAATCCCTGGCACCCGGTCATGTGAAAAACATATAAAACCGTGGGAAAAGCACTAAAACCAACAGGCGGGTCCCGTGCTCCAAAACTGGTGGAATATCAGAGGCGTTTTGGGAAGTAAGTGAATTTTGCCAAAGACCCAGCGATGCCATACAGTGCATGACGCATGTCCGACAGATGAGAGAGAAAAACCACTCTCATCACGGGCTAATGGTCAAGCAAATCAACCATGCGATAAGAGCGATAACCATAGGATCTGGAGGCCCTAGATCTAACGGCGGAGAATGCACCCAATGGGAGACCAGATTTGGAGGGAGAAATAAGCTACGATGCATAAAGATTTGAAGTCCAACATGGACGATGAGTTGGTAAAGATTCGTGTTTCACAGGCATTCTTGGAGTAAATGGAAATAACGGCCGTTTCAAACAATCGAGTGTTTCCGGTGAACCTGACACTTATCCGTTATGAAATAGGTGGTTGTTTCTCTGTGAGGTGTGATGCAGTGACTGTAACCACTGAAAGAAGGGATTCCAATGGACAAAGGTAGGGAATGAGAGAGCTAAAAGCGGAAATGAACAGTTAGGAATCAGATGGCTTAAAGCCATAGACTGACAGAGATAGAGGGGGGGGGACAGAAGAAGAGAGGAGAGCGAACAGCAAGAAAAAGCTGAACGTGCAAAGAGTCTTTGGAGTCACTCGGAGGTCGAGTGAAAAGCCAGAGAGCTCAATTGACAACAACATATTGTTGTTTAAGTTGCTTGGAGGTCGAGCGACTCACAGAGGCATGCAAAGGCTGAGAGAAAGAGCTTAGAGAAGCTAAAGAAGAGAGCCGTGAGTCATAGCTAGAGTCAAGAGCTAGAGCAAGTGCCAAAAGTGAGAGCTGAGAGCCAAAACCAGAGCCCGCGCCAAAGAGCCAGAGCCAGAGTTAGAGGCGAGAGCCAGAGCCAGAGCCAAGAGCCAGAGCTAGAAAGCTGAAGAGCTCCAAGAGCCAAGGAATAAGATGGTGTTCTGAGCCCAATGTTCCTGTGTAAAACATTGGAGTTGAGTGTGGAACTTATAAAGGAACTTTTGCCATAATCCTAGAGAGCCTAATCGAGTTGATTAGAGCTCAAGGAGACATAGCCTAAGATATCAGGGTGAACTCCATATTATATTGTTGTCTTATGTGCTTGTTTTTACTACTACTCTAACTATTGTTATATGCATTTATATATCAGTTTAAGTACCTTCCCATATCAGCACAAACAACAGATTTTTAAGTAAATAATCAGTTGAAAACAAATACAAGCATACACCCATATTTTCAAGCATTTCTTAATTCCGCATTAGTTAATCATTAAGACTTGGGAAATTTTAAAGCTTTGGAAGTGAGAGAGGTTCTTGTAAGTTAGACAAGAATCCTAAGAGCCCCATTTTCAGATCATACAATCAATCCAAATCCACACATAACTATCCCAGGCTAAGTTACATTAGAAGCTACTTCCAAACTCTACCCAAACTCTCTCACTCTCTCTAAACTCTCTTTCTTCCTCTCTACTCACTCAACTAGTTGATATCAGCCATGAAGGAGGTATTTATAGGAGGAGGAGCCTCCATAAGAGATGGGAGAAAGAGCTTATCCCTTTGGGAGGTTGCACAAAAGGTGGAACAACCATCCCAAGGGAGAGAAGCGAGCTCATCTGATCCAACAACCAACCCCAGGACCGCCCATCGACAATTTGTTAAAACAAACTCGCCAAAAGTAGCTCGTTGCAATTAAAACATAGGGACAGAGCGACAACGTCACTAGGCTTAGTTCAATCTCATCCATCTTCATGGGTGGAATAACTGATGACTCATGACAACCCAAAAACAGAGGTTAAAAAGGGTCTGCTCTAGGAGTAATGAACTGAGGTATTCTTCCTGATATGACAAGGAAGAAATTGACACATATTTTGCAACATGACACAAAGAAGATGTCAATAACACAGACTGGCAATGTCTGGGATCAGGGAATGCAGGGTCGGTGACAAAATACTATGTAACAGATGCCCCCTAAAGCATGAATTCCGAGAGAGTGGGAAGGGTGAAATGCTTTACAAATCCATAACTGAAACAAAACACCATCGCGGAGAACCTGCAAATGCAAGTACAACTGATATCTCTGATACATAAGTACATAGTGAAAGGAAATACATGTGCATAAGGCATGGGCACAGCCATCCAAAAGATAAACATAAACGATCTGTGGTATGGACACAGCCATCCAATCAGAAGGACCATATAAAAGACTCAGGTATGGTCGTAGCCATCTAATCAAAAGAGTCATTTATACAATCATGAACCAATCCATGCAAACTGGACTTGTGTAATCTGAGCCCAGGGTCTTGAATCCCAACCTGATCAAGGTGCAAACTCTAATATGTGAATAGATGTGTTGAAGTCGAGCATACTAGAAAATCGCTTGATTACCGATCAATGATGTAAACCATTAACAAGCATGAGAGAGACCACCAGTAATGTCAATGGTTCTCAAGGTACTGCTAGTACAATCCACGAAGTGTGAAGAATGATCTGAAGTCGAACACCCGTGAAATCACCTGATCAAAGGCCAATAATGAAAGCCTATCGTCGAATGCGAAGAACTTGCCATTAAGGCATGCAAGCTCCAAGGTACCAGAAAGGAGTCTCTAGATCAACTTCCCGGATAATGAGCTGAAGTCGACAGGAAGCGATCGGTCGAAGGAGGGCCATAATGTTTCCCACATCATCGACACGAGACAAAGGAACAAGATGAATGTGGATGAGACAAAGAATCTGAGGAAGGTGTGTAAGGATACAAACTGCAGAAGGATTAAGCTCTTGAACATATCGGCGACATGACTCCGGAGTTTGGCAGCATTTTGGTACCAAGGGATCAAAGGTCATGATGATGCAACAAGGATCAGATGGAATGAGGCAAAATGGATAACCCAAAACCCAGAAGGCCAACGATAAAGTGAGGATATCCCAACCCGACACGAAGCAGAAAGAGTGTTGATGTTCAAGAGCAACAAGCTGTTGTAATAATTAATACAACTGACAGAATACTTCCAAATTTTCCCCCACCATTTCTGGCGAGTACCCCAATTATTTTTTATCACAAGATTGAAGGGGATAGCATATGCTTGCACTGTAAGTTCATCCTTTGGACGAATCTAACCTAGTAAGTTTAACGAGCCCGAGGAAGGAGAAACTCGTGTTCGTCATGGTGATGAATCCGATGTTGTTTAATAGTTTAACAAGTCCAACAAAGGTGTAACTTGGTATCTTTTTCATGTTTAGAGAGTTTGAAAAAGACATGTAAAAGAACACTCCACATGGTCCCTTTTCGTAGGTTGGTGTATCTCGAGCCAGAAAAGGTAGAAACAATACTTGAGAGAACCGCTTGACCATTTCAGCCAAAGACTACCTTTTTTGTAAATAGTGCCTCCCAGCCCGAAAAAGGAGTAAATTTATACTGGGTGCATGACGTTTCGTATCTATTAACGAGTTTGAAATGACAATGCTCAGTCATCTTTTCATTTTTAAAGGGTTAGAAAAGAGCTAAAAGCGGACCCCCCATTTTTATTCTCTTTAACGAGTCAAAAAGGAAAAATACTCGACAATCTTTTCATATTTTACAACTGAGAAAATAGCTTAAAGGTGACTCGCCCTGGAGGAACGAGTGGTATAAAGGGTAGCAACTGGTTCCAGCAATGGTGGAACTGCTCAAAACATGTAATGGTTAAGAGGCTGGCTAATAAAACCACTCATCGATGCGGTCCCCCAGGAAAGGAAAAACGATGGTGGCGATAGAATGAAACAACCAAGGCTCATCTAACAGAAATTAGCTGATAAAAAGAGCAATCACGAGATGTAAATTAGGCATGAGTTCATTTTTTCACAAGCTTGAACGATGGAGAACTCTTCTTGGATTCGATTTCATGTTTACACAAGCTTGAAACGAAAAACTATGCTTGCTATAAGTTCGCATGCCCCCAGCATAATGACTCAAATCGAGGTACATGCCCCCAACTTCATTTCATTCAACTAGGTGGATGGAATGAAGGTTCACTTGTGAGATTTTGGAAATACTTGACTGGGATTTTACGAGATCTTAATCAAAGACTCGATTTGAAAAGGGTGTTGCTTCATTTTTTAATGAGGTTGACACAGTAAAAGAACTATCCTCAAGACCCTTGTTTCATTTTTTAACGAGGTTGACACAAGACAAGGAACTCTCCTCATGACTCCTTGTTTCATTTTTTAACAAGCTTGACACAAGACAAAAACTATGCTCACACCCTTTGTTTCATTTTTAACGAGGTCGACACAAGACCAGGAATTATCCTCATAGCCTTGGTTTCATTTTTGAACAAGGTTGACACAAGAAAAGAACTATCCTCATCACCCCTTATTTCATTTTTTAATGAGGTTGACACAAGACCAAGAACTATCCTCATCACCCCTTGTTTCATTTTTTAACGAGGTTGACACAAGGCCAGGAATTATCCTCATATCCTTGGTTTCATTTTTTAACAAGGTTGACACAAGAAAAGAATTGTCCTCATCACCCCTATGTTTCATTTTTTAACGAGGTTGACATAAGACCAAGTACTATCCTCATCTCTCATTTCATTGACCATATGAGAACATGGCTCCCAAGAGGTCTTCACTAGATGGAAAGACCACGCTCCAGGAGGAATACATGTCATTTGGTACCAAAGATAGATCGGGTTCCAATGCCCCCAGTACATAATGTACTATACCATCTATGTGATCATTAGCAGATGCGAAGATGGAACATGTATCCACATAACTAACCTGTGGCGGGGAAGGTACTGCTTCCAAACAAGAACTGATAGGGGACAAGGGTTGCAAAGGAGACACCTGGTGACCAATGAACGACTATTGATCAATAGTCACAATTCTTCCTTCGTGCAGAAAACAAACCACACTAAAAAGCGAAGAAACAAGAGCTCCCATGACATAAACATAGTCACGTCCAAGGAGGAGATTGAAGTCTAACGGACCTTGGACTACCATCATGTCTATATAGACGGTCTTTCCTCCCAACGTAATAGGAACTGCGGAAGGATCCCTAAGGGTTGATTGGTTCCTCTGTTGAAAGCCAACAGATTCTAGGTGACAGGCACAAGCTATGGGGAGCCCAAAGCTTGCCAAGTAGTTAATTACATGATGATAATAGATGCACCTTCATCTAATATAGTGCCAGGTACTACCATATTATAGGCTTGTACTGTGATCTAGAAAGGCACATAAAATGGGAGGCGGAAAGCAGTCAAGTGACTCCAATCAAAAAAGACGACAAAACTACTTGGTGGGGGTATCATATGATTGCCCCCATGCTGTATAGGAATAGGAGAAGGACTCCCCTGAACAACTGGCACATGAGTGTCACTCTTCGATTCATGAGAATCTGAGGAGATAAGAAGAACATAAGCAGTAAGATCACTACACTCTTCCGGAACACAGTGAGCAACTGGTGGAAGAGCCAAGTTGACACTCTTCTCGACCAATGGTTGGTCGAGAACAGACACAAAAGAGTCTCACTCAGGAAGAGTAGGATGAACAAGAGATGAACCCAAGTCAATCTCTTTACCAACCGAGAGAGGGTTAGAAGAAAGCCTTTGATAACCAACAGGGAGTTGGGGTTGAGGAGCTGTAAGGTTTTCCAAAACTTTGGAAGCTTTATCCATAAGAGGACAAAGGTGAAGAAGATGCTCTCCTTCACATAGCCTACAGGGGAATCTAATCTTCCCTTTCTTCTTACCATCGCTAGCCAAGAGTGTAGCATCGACATGATCTCCAGAGGTCGATGGGGATGGTCGATCCAGATTTTGAGACCATACCTCTAAGACTCTGGGAATGCCAGGACAATCTCAGAGGAGATGGTCACCCTTACACATCTTGCAAGGGAATCTGACCTTCTGTGGAGGAACAAAAGGTTTGCCTATAGGAGGTGCATTTGGAGTAACAGTCGCACAGTTGGCCTCTTGCTTAGCTGACTTCTTCTTCTTTGTCTTCTTCTTCTTCTTCGTAGCCTCCTGGTTACTAGATTTGAAACTTTCACCAGGCGAAGTAGAAGAGGAAGGTGAAGAAATAGGGGAAGAAGGTGAGGGGTCAACCTTAGAATCATCGTGACATGATTCGAATGAAGGAGACGGCGGGGCAGGAGTTGGGACACTCGGGATCACTGAGGTCGAAAATAACCAGACAGGTAAACCAATGGTTAACCCAAGGAGGGACAACATTGCCATATAAGGAGCACCAGTGTTTCCAAAAAAAGGAAAGGAACTAGGATTCCCTTCTGAGGGGAACCCTTGACGGGTGGACTCCAGAAATGTTGCCATTGGAATTGACTCTAAACAATTTCTAAGGAAGATAACTTTTACCAGGAATATTTCGTGGGAGGTTAATTTTAAAACACTAAAACAAAACTTTGCCTTTTCATGTTTTAAGAGTTTAGAAAAGGACGAAAGGTGACTCTATCACTTTCGATTGGAAACAAGCTCGAAAGGACAAGTGCTCGAATGATCTTTTAAGTTTAATGAGTCAAAAAGATCAAATGACTGCTCTGGAACTCTAGGCAAAAGGTTTATCAGACAAATCATAAAACTGCATATACACCTTGGTAGTAAAATGAAAGAGAAATGACCAAGGACTTCCTGTACGGCAGCTAATCCTCCTGAATGTTGTTTTCGGTGCATTACAATTTGTAAGGTGGCAGACTCGGCTTCCTATGGATAACAGGAATACAACTTAGTGGGGCCTCCCATCATATACGCGACAGTAGAGGGAGCACAAGTCCGTACTAGCACTTATCAAATCACAAAAGGAGGAATCACCCAACCCTAGTGAAAACAATAGCCACTAGGTTTAAAGACGCCAGAACACGTCTCTAACCTAGACCTCTAGATATATGAGCGTTAAGTTCCAATGCTTTTTTAGATTAGTTCGATAAATTTTAGTAGTTTATCTTGAATTAGATCTCAGTTTCAAGGCCCTACTGAATGTATCTTCAAAAACTCCTAGAATGCAACTAAATGAGAAAAGAAACCATTCCTTTTCAATGAACAACTAACTAAAGAAAAGTGAGAGGATGATTTCAAAGCAATCAAAGCAACAAGAAAGAAAATGCAAGAATGGTAATTTTTGTTATTTCGCAAGCAAACCACTTAAGAGGAAAGAGAAATGCTTCTATCTTTCACTAACTTGCAAGCAATCCAATTAAGAAAATGAAAAATACATCCTTTGCTTTTCAACTTCTAAATGTCAAGAATTTACTAATGCAAAAGATTGTTCTCATTTCCTAATGCAAAATGAATGCGATATTTTGTTTTTTCGAATAGATGACAAGCAACCGAATGCAAAACTCAAAACAATGCTAGTTTTAAGTCCTTTTCGAATGAAATCATTCAATAAGTAAAGAGACACATTCCACTTAGAAACTAATCAAAGATTTAAAACAAAGAATATGTTTCTTTTTGCAAAAACTTGAAATCTTTCTAACTGACCGAGAAGCAATGTGATCTATGCCAAAGTGATGGAAGGAAACCAAACAAACATGACTTGAAATTTTTGATAACCAAACGTCACATACCAATCAGGAAGTTGAAAGAACATTCAATAAGGAAAAGCCTCAAACAAAGTAAGGGATTGTTTCAAACACAGCTCAAAGGTCCAAACGAACAAGTAACCCAAGAAAAAGCTAATGCTTCAAGAAACCCTAAGGTGAATAGGTCACACAGTTCAAAAGGAGAAGTCTCAAGGGAATGAAACCAAGAGTCAAGTATTCTAGCAAACAACAATTTGACACACAAAAAATAGGCAGAAGACAAGCTCAGAAGGATAGGACACACTGGCCAATCAGCAAACAGAACTTCAAAATTGAAACCTACAAGAATCTTCGTGAGCGTCAAACTGACAACCTGCGCCAACAATGAAAATTCGCACCCCCTTAACTAGAAACTTTGCGACATCGTCACAGAAGTACACCAGACAACAGCGCCGAGCCTATTTCAGAGCCCGTCATGACTGTGAGGCGATTTAATCATGCCAAATAGTAGAAAGCGCAACTAATTAAATAGAGCAGACGCGACCATCATCGCGACTGTCATAAAATAAAAAGCGACAACCCCAAATCAAAGGAAAAATTTAAAAATTCAGCTGAGGAAAGGCCAGACCTATCACTTATGATAGAGGGAAGACTACCAAGAGTAGTCAAACAACCCACAATATGGAGAATTCTACCCAGAAAGTAAAGGAGACAATAAACAAGCAAAGCAAAATCAAATCAAGAGACAAAAGACACAGTCCCCAGTATGGTCGCCAACTTGTGAAGCAGGTAAGTTCCCTCTGTGGACAGAGGCAACCCCTCTAGCCCTAGAGTGGGTCTAGTCACAGCAAGAACAATATCAAAGCAAATTCCCTTAGATAGTTAATGTCATGAAGGCCTACCTTCAAATCCTCATTTGATGAAGTTCTCGTTGTGTTGCTCCAGCTATCATTCTAATCACTTTTGTACCTGAAACAACATATAAAGAACATCAATAAACATAATAGAACACAACAAAAATGATCTACTTAAAGGGTCAAGGAACTTCACGCTATCAATATGCAATTTTGACATAAGATATAGGAAATAAACCGTTGATTTGTATTAATATGAACTGAAGTAAAACTTACAACCATGCCTTGATGTTGTAGGTGTCAGCATGTCTCCGCAACAATTCACTCATGAATTGTCTCCTAAGAGGATGAATAACTCTCTCTCCCACCGAAAAGCCAAAATTATGATGCTAAAACACTCATACAATCAAGCCAAATCCACACAAAACTATCCCAGGCTAAGTTACATTAGAAGCTACTTCCAAACTCTACCCAAACTCTCTCACTCTCTTTGAACTCTCTTTCTTCCTCTCTACTCACTCAACTAGATGATCTCAGCCATGAAGGAGGTATTTATAGGAGGAGGAGCCTCCATAAGAGATGGGAGAAAGATCTTATCCCTTTTGGAGGTTGCACAAAAGGTGGAACAACCATCCCAAAGGAGAGAGGCGAGCTCATCTGATCCAACAACCAACCCGAGGATAGCCCATCGACAATTTGTTAAAACAAACTCACCAAAAGTAGCTTGTCACGAGTGAAACACAGGGACAGAGCGATGAGATCGCTAGGCTTAGTTCAATCTTGTCCATCTTCGCGGGTGGAATAACTGATGACCTGTGACGACCCAAAAACAGAGGTTAAAAAGGGTCTGTTCCAGGAGTGATGAACTGAGGTATTCTTCCTGATATGACAAGGAATACATTGACACATATTTTGCAACATGACACAAAGCAGATGTCAATAACACAGACCGGCAGTGTCTCAGATTAGGGAATGCGGGGTCGATGACAAAACACTGTGTAACTACACAGAGGCCATAGGATCTAACACAGAGGATGCATAGGGTCGTAGAGGCTGACGCAGAAGTCATAGAGGGCTTTAGAGGTAGCACCATTGAGATTTTGTGGGGCAGATTGGGAATAGATCAGTAGATTCTGAGCCAGGATAGGGTGACGCAACTCCTGGAGGAGTGACGCAGTTCCTGAGTAGTGCTTGGAGCAGCTTTCATTGTCCAGCATAGGTAACAGCTCAAGTCCTTGTGTGGTTTGATCATCCGGTTGTTGATTTGCTAGAATATATGTCTCCGGATAGAGATACTACTACCAAGGATATTCTCTGTTGGGTGAGCCATTTCTGGAACCCTAGTTGTATTCACGAAATCTACTTAGTAATACAAACCCTCTATATGTTGCACTGGTTTTCCCGAATTGGGTTTTTCCTGGGACAATTATCCAAAAATAATGGTGTCCCTTGTGTTATTGTTTCTGTTTATTTTAATGCATGATATGTATATCTGTGAAGGCTGCAATAGTGTTTACTTCGATGTTTATGCAATTAAATAACTTGTTATTGTAAAGAACAAGTAGGAGAGTGTAAACCAGTAATTACAATAGGGGTTTCTGATGTGTTAGATTCACGAATTTTCACATGTACTAGGATTGCATTATGGAGGCATGTATACCTCTAATGACTTTGATTCTTTTTTTCTAAAAGGCATGGATCAAGAGAGAGATGACAATACTGTAAAATTTGCAAAAGAATGGTGTTGTTGAGTGGAAGAACAAGTCTATAGTAGAGATTGTTAAATCTATGGTTCGTAACTTAGATTTTCCCATGTTCATTTGGGCAAAAACTTGCTATATTGCAATATACATACTAAATAGATGTCCATACAAGGTATTGATGGAAAAAACTCCCAAGGAAGCCTTCACAAGGGAGAAACCATATGTTTTTCATTTCAATGTGTTTGAGAGTCTACTTTATATTCATGTTCCATAGGAGTAGAGGATGAAGCTTGAACCCTTCAACTTGGAGGGTATTTTAGTTGGCTACAATGAGTCCTCTAAAGCTTACAATATCTATGTTCCTTCTCAAAGGAAGATAGTAGTAAGCTAAGATGTGAAGCTAGATAATGATACATGGACTTCCAAGTTCCAAGAGAACCCAATATTAATTAAGTAAAACACAACACTTCCTACCTGTTGTGTTGATCCGTGTGCTTGAAGGAGACCAGGTGCAATTTAGATAGGTTCCAACATATGAATAGATATTGTTTTTCCTTCCCGTATAGCCAAGAAGCCTAGCTGGCTTACACAGACACTGCAGGAGGAAACGAAGAAGGATGGTGCTTCATCTACTTCCATTTAGGTAAGCCATCCTCCTAAAAGGTTCCCTAGTTATGTTGCATTGATGTCTTCCATTATTGATATAAAAATTTCTAGTTATGAGGAAGCAACAATAAAGCAGGTGTGGCAGGATGCCATGATGGAGTGAAAATCCATCATGAAGAATGATGTATACAATATGGGAGATAGTGTAAATACCAAAAAAAACAATGGTGGATTCTAGGTGTTGGGTGTTATGTTAACAGTGAAGCCTCTAGAAACATCCCCAAACAAATCATCTCTCTTAACTATAAAGAACAAGATAACAATAAGAATTGGGGTTTGGTGACAATGGAAAGTACCCAATAGTTAGATTTGGGTCCATCCCATTAAATGTTCCAAATGGAGAAATATTGGATCCACATGAGGTATGTATGACTAAAAAAATTCCTTTTGGTTTCTTTTCTAGTAGATTTGAAGTAGAAGGTTGTTTTTGACCATCAAAAAGTAATCATTGAAAATCTAAACCTTGATTAGAATCAAGTGTTGGCTAAAGGAGTCAAGGAGGGTGGCCTTTACAAACTCCTACCAAATCCCAGAAGAAGATATATTTGTTGACCAAGAATGAAAATATATGTGAGCTCTAGCATAGTAGATTTAGTCTCCTAAACTATGGTTCCCTACTTCTTTTGAATAAAATTGTGGTTGGATTCCATGACTTCAAGGTCAAGGAGATATAGAGGCATACAAGGGATGTGCACTCGACAAGCATGCCAAGGTTTCCTTCCCAAGCAGCAAGCATATATTTCAAGGGATTATTGATTTAGTTCATTCAGATATCTATGATCTATGTCATCAACTTTGTACAAAGGTAATATTATGGTTTTAGCCATCAAAAAGTAATCATCAAACGTTTGAACCTTGATTTTAATCGATTGTTGGCCAAAAGAGACAAGGAGGGTAGCCTTTACAAACTGCTAGCAAATCCAATGAAGCATAGAGATTTGTTGACCATTAGTGACAATCTATGTGAGCTCTAGCACAAAAGGTTTAGTCTCTTAGACTATGCATCCCTACTTATTTTGAGGAAAATGGTGGATGGATATCTTGACTTCAAGGTCTAGGAGAGAGAGGTGTGCAAGGAATGTGCAGTCGATAAGCATGTCAAGGTTGCTTTCCTAAACAGAAAGTATAGATCTAGAGGAATTCTTGATTTAGTCAATTCAGATGTTTGCAATCCATGTCATCAAATTTACAGACATGTGATATTTATTATGTTACTTTCATTGATGATTTTTCCAAGAAAACTTAAATGTATTTTAGGAAGACCAAAGATGGGGCCTTCAACAGGTTCCAAGAGTTCATAGTTCTTGTTGAGAACCAATCATTTAGGATAATCAAGGTACTAGGATTTCATTATGGAGTCATGTGTACCTCTAATGACTTTGATTCCTTTTTGTTAAAAGGCATGGATCAAGAGAGAGATGAAAATACTATAAAATTTGCAAAAGAATGATGTTGTTGAGTGGAAGAACAAGTCTATATTAGAGACTGTCAAATCTATGGTTCGTGACTTAGATTTTCCCATGTTCGTTTGGCATAAGCTTGCTATATTTCAATATCATATTAAATAGTTTTCCATACAAGATGTTGATGTAAAAAACTCCCAAGGAAGACTTCACAGGGGAGAAACCATATGTTTTTTCATTTCAATGTGTTTGAGAGTCTACTTTATATTCATGTTCCATAGGAGTAGAGGATGAAGCTTGGACCCTCCAACTTGGAGGGTATTTTAGTTGGATACAATGATTCCTATAAAGCTTACAAGATCTATGTTCCTTCTCAAAGGAAGATAGTAATAAGCTAAGATGTGAAGCTAGATAACGATACATGGACTTCCAAGTTCCAAGAGCACCCAATATTAATTAAGGAAAAGAAAACACTTCCTACCGGTTGTGTTGATCTATGTGTCTCAAGGAGACCATGTGCAATTCAGATAGGTTCCAACATATGAATAAATATTGTGTTTCCTTCCCATATAGCCAAGAAGCCCAGCTGGCTTACACAGACACTTCAGGAGGAAACGGAGAAGGATGGTGCTTCATCTACTTACATTTACATAAGCCATCCTCCTAAAAGGTTCCCTAGTTATGTTGCATTGATGTCTTCCATTATTGATATAAAAATTTCTAGTTATGAGGAAGCAACAATAAAGCAAGTGTGGCAAGATGCCATGGTGGAGTGAAAATCCATCATGAAGAATGATGTATACAATATGGGATATATTGTCAATACCAAAAAAAACAATGGTGGATCCCACGTGTTGGGTGTCATGTTAATAGTAAAGCCTCTAGACACGTTCCTAAACAAATCATATCTCTTAACTAGAAAGAACAAGATAACAATATGAAGTGGAGTCTGGTGATAATGGAAAGTACCCAATACTTCGATTTGGATCCATCCCATTACATGTGCCAAATGGAGAAATATTGGAACAATATGAGGTATGTATGACTCAAAAAATTCCTTTTGGTTTCTTTTCTAGAATATTTGAAGTAGAGGGTTGTTTTTTACCATCAAAAAGTAATCATTGAAAATATAAACCTTGATTGGAATCAAGTGCTAGCTAAAGGAGTCAAGGAGGGTGGCATTTACAAACTCCTAGAAAATCCCAGAAGTAGAGAGATTTGTTGACCGGCAATGAAAATCTATGTGAGCTCTAACACATTAGATTTAGTCTCCTAAGTTATGATTCCCTACCTCTTTTGAACAAAATTATGGTTGGATTCCATGACTTCAAGGTCAAGGAGATAGAGAGGCATGCAAGGGATGTGCACTCAACAAGAATGCCAGGGTTTCCTTCCCAAGAAGCAAGCATATATTTCAAGGGATTATTGATTTAGTTCATTCATATATCTATGATCCATGTCATCAACTTTGTACACAGGTAATATTCTGGTTTTAGCCACCAAAAAGTAATCATGAAATGTTTGAACCTTGATTCTAATCAAGTGTTGGCCAAAAGAGATAAGGAGGGTAGCCTTTACAAACTGCTAGCATATCCAATGAAGCACAAAGATTTGTTGACCAATAGTGACAATCTATGTGAGCTCTATCACAAAATATTTAGTCTCTTAGGCTATGGATCAGTACTTATTTTAAGGAAAATGGTGGATGGATTCCTTGACTTCAAGGTCTAGGAGAGAGAGGTGTGCAAGGAATGTGCAGTCGATAAGCATGTCAAGGTTTCTTTCCTAAACAGAAAGTATAGATCTAGAGGGATTCTTGATTTAGTCCATTCATATGTTTGTGATCCATGTCATCAACTTTACAGACAGGTGATATTTATTATGTTATTTTCATTGATGATTTTTCAAAGAAAACTTAAATATATTTTAGGAAGACCAAAGATGGGGCCTTCAGCAGGTTCCAAGATTTCATAGCTCTTGTTGAGAACCAATAATTTAGGATAATAAAGGTACTAGAATTGCATTATGGAGGCATGTATACCTCTAATGACTTTGATTCTTTTTTGCTAAAAGGCATGGATAAAGAGAGAGGCGAAAATACTGTAAAATTTTCAAAATAATGGTGTTGCTAACCGGAAGAACAAGTCTATAGTAGAGACTGCTAAATCTATGGTTCATGACTTAGATTTTCCCATGTTCATTTGGGCATAATCTTGATATATTGCAATCTACATACTAAATATATGTCCATACAAGGTGTTTATGGAAAAAAATCCCAAGGAAGACTTCACAAGGGAGAAACCATATGTTTTTCATTTCAATGTGTTTGAGATTCTACTTTATATTCATGTTCCATAGGAGTAGAGGATGAATCCTGAACCCTCCAACTTGGAGGGTATTTTAGTTGCCTACAATGAGTCCTCTAAATCTTACAAGATCTATGTTCCTTCTCAAAGGAAGATAGTAGTAAGCTAAGATGTGAATCTATATAAAGATACATGGACTTTGAAGTTCCAAGTGTGTCCAATATTAATTAAGGAGAAGAAAACACTTCCTGTCAGTTGTGTTGATCTGTATGTTTCAAGGAGACCGGGTGCAATTCAAATAAGTTCCATCATAGGAATAGATATTATTTTTCCTTCCCGTATAGCCAAGAAGCCCAAGTGGCTTACCCAGACACTGTAGGAGGAAACAGAGAAGGATGGTGCTTCATCTACTTCCATTTAGGTAATCCATCCTTCCAAAAGGTACCCTACTTATGTTGCATTGATGTCTTCCATTATTGATATAAAAATTTCTAGTTATGAGGAAGCAACAATAAAGCAGGTGTGGTAGGATGCCATGGTGGAGTGAAAATCCATCATGAAGAATAATGTATACAATATGGGAGATAGTGTCAATACCAAAAAAAACAATGGTGGATTCTAGGTGTTGAGTGTTATATTAACAGTGAAGCCTCTAGACACATCCCTAAACAAATCATCTCTCTTAACTAGAAATAACAACATGAAAGTGGATTTTGGTGACAATGGAAAGTACCCAATAGTTGGATTTGGATCCATCCAATTACATGTGCCAAATGGAGAAATGTTGAATCCACATGAGGTATGTATGACTAAAAAATTTCCTTTTGGTTTCTTGTCTAGCGGATTTAAAGTCGAGGGTTTTTTTTTTACCATCAAAAAGTAATCATTGAAAATCTAAACCTGAATTCAAATCAAGTGTTGGATAAAGAAGTCAAGGAGGGTGGCCTTTACAAACTGCTAGCAAATCCAATGAAGCACAAAGATTTGTTGACTAGTAGTGACAATCTATGTGAGGTCTAGCACAAAAGATTTAATCTCTTAGACTATGGATCCCTAATTATTTTGAGGAAAATGGTGGATGGATTCCTTGACTTCAAGGTCTAGGAGAGAGAGGTGTGCAAGGAATATGCAGTCGATAAGCATGTCAAGGTTTCTTTCCTAAACATAAAGTATAGATCTAGAGGGATTCTTGATTTAGTCCATTCATATGTCTGCGATCCATGTCATCAAATTTATAGACAAATGATATTTATTATGTTACTTTCACTGATGATTTTTCCAAGAAAACTTAAATATATTTTAGGAAGACCAAAGATGGGGCCTTCAGCAGGTTCCAAGAGTTCATAGCTCTTCTTGAGAACCAATCATTTAGGATAATCAAGGTACTAGGATTGCATTATGGAGGCATGGATACCTCTAATGACTTTGATTCCTTTTTTCTAAAAGGCATGGATCAAGAGAGAGATGAAAATACTATAAAATTTGCAAAAGGATGGTTTTTGTTGAGCGGAAGAACAAGTCTATAGTAGAGACTACTAAATCTATGGTTCATGACTTAGATTTTCCCATGTTCATTTGGGCAGAAGCTTGCTATATTGCAATCTACATACTAAATAGATGTCCATACAAGGTGTTGATGGAAAAAACTCCCAAGGAAGCCTTCACAAGGGAGAAACCATATGTTTTTCATTTCAATGTGTTTGAGAGTCTACTTTATATTCATGTTCCATAGGAGTAGAGGATGAATCTTGAACCCTCCAACTTGGAGGGTATTTTAGTTGGCTACAATGAGTCTTCTAAAGCTTACAAGATCTATGTTCCTTCTCAAAGGAAGATGGTAGTAAGCTAAGATGTGAATCTAGATAATGATACATGGACTTCCAAGTTCCAAAAGCACCCAATATTAATTAAGGAGAAGACAACACTTCCTACCCATTATGTTGATCTGTGTGTTTCAAGGAGACCAGGTGCAATTCAGATAGGTTCTAGCATAGGAATAGATATTGTTCTACCTTCCCGTATAGCCAAGAAACCCAGGTGGTTTACACAGACACTGCAGGAGGAAATGGAGAAGGATGGTGCTTCATCTACTTCCATTTAGGTAAGCCATCCTCCTAAAAGGTTCCCTAGTTATGTTGCATTGATATCTTCCATTATTGATATAAAAATTTCTAGTTATGAGGAAGTAACAATAAAGCGAGTGTGGTAGGATGCCATGGTGGAGTGAAAATCCATCATGAAGAATGATGTATACAATATGAGAGACAGTGTCAATACCAAAAAAAAATGGTGGATTCTAGGTGTTGGCGTTATGTTAACAATGAAGCCTCTAGACAGTGGAGTTTCAATGTGTTGTGGCCTTGATGGATGAAGGTGCAACTAGTGAGCAAACTGGATAGTGGAGATTCAATGGCCAGATGGACTTGGAGCATTTATAGAGGCAGGAGATGTAGATCGGGAGCTGAAGAACCGAGAAGGTACAGGGTATGACTGAGATGAGCTGAGAGAGCATGCGATAGCCAAATGGTTAGAGTATCTTGTTGAGGACAGATTGGTTATCGATGAACTGACACCAAGTCCCAGTTTTGTATCTTGAACTAGTGGATGTATGAGGGTCGTTATCCCTGGTATGGGAACCCTAGACTATTGTATTTATGTTGTTTTATATAACAAAGTTGCGTATTGTACAAAATTGTAAAAAGTTGTCCATACATTGTGCATGTGTTATTTACTATTGTTTATTCCGTTGTGCAAAGTAGTATCATTGAGATTCTTGGTTTGGTAGTGTTAGATATTTTAAGACTCTATCCTAGACCCAAGTGGTGGGCCCCAGTATTGTAGCAATAATGCTACAACTCCTGGAACTCCCTTCTTTAATTTTATCAACCTGGTAGTTCGTACAAACTTGGAAGCGACGGTGCTGTATGCACAAGTACTAGCTCTTGTCACAGCTGTCACTTGGTCAGCTGGCACAAGTCCGCTAGGGCTCAAGCCAACTTCTATATGCTCTCAGAAGAAGCTTTCTAAATGATGGACGAAGGCTATCTCGAAGGGAATTAATCTATTTTGCAAAAATGAACTGAAAGCCAAAAAGAAACACAAACCCTAGCAAACCCTAATTCTACCAGCTAGTCCTACTGATGCAAAGGAAAGAATGCAAACAACGAAAAGAGATTCCATTACTTCTAGGAAGGTAAAATGCATGTGTCTACGTTATCACTATCTGAAGAAAACATCTTTTTGTATTTTTGATTAAGTTGTTGAAATTATCATGCATGTGCTTCTAACTAGTTTTCCACTGTGCAGGGATGGATCAAGGGATGAAATGCTTTGGGAAAGGTTAGGATGGTACAGAGAGAGTCTAAGGGATCCCCAGTATCCTTTCTGAGAGTTTCACAAAGTCTGGATGACATGCAATCGTGTTCATGAACTTCTACAGGAAGTATGCAGGGGCTTCTACAGGAAGTTTCTACAGGATGTTCTGTAATTCTTCTACAGGATGTTTACGAATTGGATTTTTGAGGATGGATGGTTGAGGGAAGATGCATGGATGGTTATGGAGGTAGGATGGGGGTCTGAAGTGACCCAGGAACTGATGGATGGAGTGGTGAGATGATGTGGAAAGCTGACTTGGCTTGAAGGTAGTTGAGACAACAATGGGGAAGAAGGTAAGGTTACTTGGCAAAAGAGAAGATGGGAGATGAGGGAACAGACTTGGTGATGGAGGAGCTGATCTGGACGAGGCTCAAATGAACGAGGAGGTGATGAAGATACCCTGCATAGTGGTTGCTTGATCAAACCAACTACATCTTGCATGCAATCGAAATATCATGTGATCTATCTAACAAGTTAGTGAAATCGGTGGACAGCAACCTTATTCATGAAAAGAATCACGTACAACCTGTGAACAAAACATTATCAAAGAGATATAAACGCATGAATAACTCCTACCAATCTATCTTAAACATAAGAAACTACTTTAACCATCGAAAGCAACCTAAGTAACACAGCATGAATTAAATCTAAAGAGCAGATTTTTTCTCAAGAACGCAGCAAACACACATAAAGAGAAACAAGGGAGGTACTGGGCGCTTGAGATGGGCCCAACCCCAAGAGCTACAGCCTCCCATGAAAGATTTAGAGCTGGTGCAAAGCTGGATCCATCTTTATTAATCAAGAAATGAAAAGTACATCAAAACTGTCCACAAGGAGAACTTGAACATGAGCTGAAAGCAAAGCTAATCTATTGCATAAAAATCGAACTACAAACTAGCTAATTAATGGCTAAAACAAAATGACTAACTAGCTACAACATGACTACCCACTAGCTAACCAAAATGAGGCCCCAAGCCTTCTTATTTATACAATTTGAGGACCCAACAGTCCTCCTAAAAGTTAGGGACTTGGCTGCCCAAGACTTGTAGTTAACAGCAGTCCAACTTGACTTGCTTGGCTGCCCTTGAGCTGATTGATTCGGTGGCCCTTGAACTCCGAGCTGATGGTGGAGAATTCGAGGTAAGGGCCCATAAATGAGGGGGACACCTTCCTACAAATCCTCTAGCTTGTTCTCCCACGAATTTGGCTGCCAAGTGCTCATTAGGACCTTCAAATTTGTCTCCAAGTTGACCAAAAAGGCTACACAAAGCACCCATTAGACTTGTTGGCATAATGACTAACCAAATTCACTCCATTAACATAAAAATAATCAAAAACATGCAATAAACAAATGAGAATGGTGGATCATGTCAAATTAGGAGGTTGGATGAGCCCAAATATTTGTCCATTTTTGGGGCTCATCATCACCCCCCTACTGAAAGTGTTGCTCATCCTCTGAGCAACCAAATCTCTCCCCTTGTCTTTGATGGCCCTGGTGGCTTCCTTGGCTAACATCTCAGCCGATTTCTCCTTTGGCTTCCCTCTTTTCAAACTTCCTATAGAACAGTTCACTGGCTTCCTGTAGAAACAGTCCTCTGTCTTCCTGTAGAAACAGACAGCACCACTGTATCTTGCTTGGCTGTGGGCGATTTTCCTTTCAGCTGGGCTGTGGCAGCCTTCATCTCCTCCTCCTTCCTGCTCTTCTTCCTCACTGCCTGCTGCTTGTAACTCTGAACATGTAACCTACTCATTGTTCACTGCCTGCTGCTTGTAACTCTGAGCTAGTGTGATTTGATGATTTGCTTCCATTAATTAGGGTCATAGCACAACATAAAATTGGAGCAATATGCCTGGTTGACCTCCATGGCCAAGCTAGGAATGTTTCCAAAGCAGAAGATCAACAAAATGCTATATGAATCACCTGCCATAATGTGGCAGCTTTCATGGATGCCCAAAGAACCCATGGGAATATGGAGCTAGGGAAACATGCGGCAGAATGCGTTTTTATTTGGACTCGTTGTATCAGCAACTTATGTGCTGCTATAAAACATTTATGCTGCAGCTGGCAATTAGACTTATGTAACAAAGGTAAGAAATATGAGGAATGACAATGGGTGAACCTAATTGCAGTGAGGATTTGATGAAGCCAAAACGTGTGACCATTTTGCTTTTGCTGCAGAGGATGACATAAATTGCACAAGTTAACAACCACTTTACGAAATCAAGCCTTCACACCCATGTATAGGTTCACCATGCGTTGCTGACTTCTAAGTTTTCTGCATGCATTGCTAACTTCTAAGTTTTCAGCTAGCATCTCCTGAAGCAGCATAGAGGCTATTTGCTGCGTCCTCATAGCCATTCCAATCTTCTTCTACCAGAATCCTATGAATATATTGATCCACATGCAAAACTTCAAGAGCTTCATTTTCAATTTGAAATCAGTGGCTTACAGTCTTAGCTAAACGTGACACACCATACTTCTGAACTCGTACAACGGGCATCTCCATGCTTTCTGGACTGGTTGGCCATTTTAGAAGAGCTGTGAAAGCACCTGATTGGTCTTCTGATAGTGGTATTGCAAGAGGAATTATACCCCTGTCTAGCATAAGGAGGGACAAGTTTTTCACCCTTGGCCATATGATAATTGTCCATCTTTCTTCAAGCTCCAAACTTGATGAAAAACCTTAGGCTTCTCTGCTCGGGAAGATTCTGCTGCACTTTCCTGTAGACGACATCCTGTAGAAACGCCTGTAGGATGTCTCTGCGCCTTTGAATGATCTTTGCATGCGGGAGAATTGTTAACAAGCCCAAAAACTTGATGAAGGACGTGAGTTTAACATTTGCAAGTGTAAATGAACAACAGTTAGCAAGTGTACCTGAACAACAATTACGTGAGTCTTCAGCCGAGCGTTCCTTTATTCACTGCGTGATTTGTGGTGAGGTGGCAGAGACCTGCGCTTAGCCCATGCAAACTGTTCGTCCCCTGCAGTTCCATCTGCCTGTAATCCCTTACCATTTGTTTCATTGGAGTTTAAACTATCCATAACTGGCTGTGTTTTTTCAGTTTCACGTGAATGACCATGCTGCGTGACTGCCGGCTGAGTTCTTAGGGACGACAATCAGCTGAACCTTGCTAATTCGTGGCTTAATCCCACCATTCCATTAATTCGTGCAGTTTTCGAATTAAATTTATGCAATAGAGGAATGAGTTTGTCACATACCTCGAAGTTGAATGGCTACCGTGAGCTTTTTGCTACTGCCTGCTCTGATTTTGCTGCTGCATGCTTAGTTTTTCTGATTGCATGTGGCTTGGCTGTTAATCCTTGATTGCTTTTTTCATGTGCAGGTGTCCTCTGGCCGGATCTGAGTGCATGCAATCATTTCCACATTCAACTCTACCCGTTCAAGCTGCTGCTGCTGCATGGTCACAAAACCAGAACTTCTTTTTGCCATTTCTCCCAAACGGTAGATCGGATTGATCTGAAATTCGGGGAGCATGTTCCTACCATCATTATGCATCTCCCATAGAAAATTCGTGATCAATGGATGCACGGATTTCGATAAAACTGGAAAATGGATGAAGATTTCAGAGCTCAATTTCTTGGAAACCGTGCATCGGAATCGGCTGAAACTGCTTGGGTAGGCTACTATCACCCACGTGCATCTCCCCATGAAACAGGTTTTGAAACGGATGCACAGTTATGGAGGAAATGCAAAAATGGCTGATGGTGATGGAGGCTGATTTCTTGGAAACCGTGCATCGGAATTGCATGAAACTGCTCAGGCATGTTTTCATCGACCTTGTACAATCCCCCATAAAACGGTTTGTCAAATGGATGCATGGTTCTCAAGTTATGGCGAAAACAAATTCTGCTCTATGGATTTTTGCTTCAAGGCACTTTGCATGTGTTTGCATGGTATGACAAAATGACTTTTGGCTGTGATGCAGGTATGGAGATGATGGAGGAGGAGTTGGAAGATTGCATGAGGGCTTCTGAACCCTTGAGGAAGCTACCATGCTCGCCAAACCACTTTTTGAAATGCATGCCTAGTTTCCCACAATTTCTACAGGAAGTTCCTGTAGAAGCACAATGAGAAGCACAAGGAGGTGAAAAAAATGATGGAGAAAGGCAATGGATGGACACACAAGTGCTTGTAGGCCGAGTCAACATATTCCCACCATTAGATTCACTTTTGAAATTGGATTTGGCTCGTCCAAAGGTTCTACAGGATGTTTCCTATAGAAATACAGAGCTTTCCTGTAGAAGGCACAAGAAAGATGACTTTGACCTTGATTTGAGTGCTCCTCCTGTCATGAAACGTCCTTCTCGCAACCTGCAATGTCATTGCTGCAACATAAAATTATTCAATGATGATTAGCTTTATTTTTCTTTTTCTTTTTTTTCTTTTTTTTTTTGAAAAACAACTAGGGCGCCTCATGGAGGTTTTCACCCTAATTGCCTGCCTTGGGCGCCTCCAAGGGAGGTTTTCACCCAAAGATCTTGTTCTCTTTTCTCTTTTTTTTCCAACCCATTGACCGCCTCATGGAGGTTTTCAATCAATGAGCCAATCTAAGGCGCCTCCAAGGAGGTTTTCACCTTAGATTTCTATTTTCCTCTTTTTTTTCATTTTTTCTTTTTCTTTTTTCTTTTTTTTTCTCTTTTTTTCTTTTTTTTTTTCTACCCTACCCTACTTGAAAAACAAAATCATTTTCAAGTATAAGAATACTTCCAATGGAGCCATGTGCACATCGAGATTAGAGACAAGATGATGTAAAGGCTCGGAATGCATGCTTTGACAACTATCCAACTTTCAGAGACAAAATGATCTGACTTTGAAAGTACAAAACATAGCTGAGGAGGAGAGTACTGCTGCAAATTAGTGACCTTCTGAAACCATATCTCAATATAGCTTTGATATCCTTGGTCCTTTTGCTGATCTGGATCATTCTTCATGTCACCTTCTATCATGACCTTCTGATCTTCCTCTTTTTGTTGATCTTTCTCTTGAGTACATGGAGGATTTGATGATAACCATGAGGGAACTCTCTCAATCTCTGATTCTGATCTCTTCCCTTCATCAAGTGCAGCCCATGGTTCTTTGATCTCCTCTTTTGACTCTTCTTTTGCTGGATGTGCTCCTTCAAAGATTTCAAGATGATCTCTTTTTTCCAATGCTTTTCCTGAGCTATGGTGAAGATCATTGAGCTCAAGAGGAGTCATTTGGATATGTTGTGCCTCAGATTGGCAATGGGGTTGAGTTGCTCCATTGTATGGCTTTGGAAATGGTACGGGTAGTTGAGTGGAGGTGTGAAATTGAGATGGAGATGGATGGCATTGTGGTTGGGTAGGCATTTGGGGTTGCCTTGGTGGAGGAGGAGGCGATGGTTGTGGATGAGCAGGTGGTAGAGGACAATGAGCGGGATGAGAGTTGTACTGGGGCCTCCACTCCTGATAAGGTGCATTCCACTGAGGCTGTGGCTGAGCATAAGAGTGAAATGAATGAGCAACTGGTTGGGCATAATATGGATCTGTGAAGGAACAAGGAGGATATGACCAAGGAGGAGGTGTAGACCAGTAAGGATGAGCAGGGGGACCCCAAGAAGGCATGAAAGTGGCTTGGTAGGGGTCATAATAGGTCTCGGGTGTCCCTTGCAGTTCCTGCTGGTAAGATCTAGGTCCATGCGGCCAACTTTGGTTCATGTAATAGAGTGATTTAGTGGCTCCTTTGGCTCTCTGATGTGCAGCTTTGAATCTGGGTAAGGAAGGGCACTGATCTGTAGGATGGTATTCTTCACAGATGAAACACACTTCTATGGAGTACAATGGACATTCGTTCCTAGGATGCTTTCTAGTGCACCTAGGACAAAAAATGACCAAAGCCCTCTTGGCTTCCTCTTGCTTCTGTTGGATCCGCAAGGTATCCAGTTGCATGGCAAGAAACTGCCTCATATCACTCTTGAAATCTTTGATCTGATTTTCAAATTCATCTTTGGACAAGATGTTGCTCCCAACATTTCTACTTGTAGCCATTTGCTCCAAAGGAATGTTTTCTTCTTCTTCTCCCCTAGAGGCTCTTTAAATATGCCTTGATGTCCACCCAGGGGTTCTTTAATCACAGCCATCGAAGAAGAACGTTGGCTGTGTGAAGCAGTGGGGGTGTTGCAATCATTTTTCTAACTTATCTCTACTCCTACAAAGCATGAAATGAAATATTTTTGGTTGTTTTTTTCTTTTTTCTACTTCTACTTGCAAAACTGAAATAGATTGAACTGCAACTAACTGTCTTGCTAAAATGAAAATGCGGAATTGAAATGAAAGCAGGAAAGGACTAATCTATTTTGCTCAAATGAAATTGCAGGAATGGAAAGGCTAGTCTACGCTTGCAAAATTGAAATACTAATCTACGCTTGCAAAATTGAAATACTAATCTACGCTTGCAAAATTGAAATTGCGGAATTGAAAGGCTAATCTAGGAAAGCAGGAAATGCTAATCTATGAAAGCAGGAAATACTAATCTATGAAAGCAGGAAATGTCTATGCTACTTTTGCAGAATGAAAATGAAATAAACTACTGAGCAGAAGGTTGTAGTAGAAAATAGAAGAATAGCAATAATCACCAATACTCTGCCGCTTCCCCGGCAACGGCGCCAAAAAGATGGTGGGCCCCAGTATTGTAGCAATAATGCTACAACTCCTGGAACTCCCTTCTTTAATTTTATCAACCCGGTAGTTCGTACAAACTTGGAAGCGACGGTGTTGTATGCACAAGTACTAGCTCTTGTCGCAGCTGTCACTTGGTCAGCTGGCACAAGTTCCTTTAGGGCTCAAGCCAACTTCTATATGCTCTCAGAAGAAGCTTTCTAAATGATGGACGAAGGCTATCTCGAAGGGAATTAATCTATTTTGCAAAAATGAACTGAAAGCCAAAAAGAAACACAAACCCTAGCAAACCCTAATTCTACCAGCTAGTCCTACTGATGCAAAGGAAAGAATGCAAACAAAGAAAAGAGATGCCATTACTTCTAGGAAGGTAAAATGCATGTGTCTACGTTATCACTATCTGAAGAAAACATCTTTTTGTATTTTTGATTAAGTTGTTGAAATTATCATGCATGTGCTTCTAACTAGTTTTCCACTGTGCAGGGATGGATCAAGGGATGAAATGCTTTGGGAAAGGTTGGGATGGTACAGAGAGAGTCTAAGGGATCCCCAGTATCCTTTCTGAGAGTTTCACAAAGTCTGGATGACATGCAACCGTGTTCATGAACTTCTACAGGAAGTCTGCAGGGGCTTCTACAGGAAGTTTCTACAGGATGTTCTGTAATTCTTCTACAGGATGTTTACGAATTGGATTTTTGAGGATGGATGGTTGAGGGAAGATGCATGGATGGTTATGGAGGTAGGATGGGGGTCTGAAGTGACCCAGGAACTGATGGATGGAGTGGTGAGATGATGTGGAAAGCTGACTTGGCTTGAAGGTAGTTGAGACAACAATGGGGAAGAAGGTAAGGTTACTTGGCAAAAGAGAAGATGGGAGATGAGGGAACAGACTTGGTGATGGAGGAGCTGATCTGGACGAGGCTCAAATGAACGAGGAGGTGATGAAGATACCCTGCATAGTGGTTGCTTGATCAAACCAACTACATCTTGCATGCAATCGAAATATCATGTGATCTATCTAACAAGTTAGTGAAATCGGTGGACAGCAACCTTATTCATGAAAAGAATCACGTACAACCTGTGAACAAAACATTATCAAAGAGATATAAACGCATGAATAACTCCTACCAATCTATCTTAAACATAAGAAACTACTTTAACCATCGAAAGCAACCTAAGTAACACAGCATGAATTAAATCTAAAGAGCAGATTTTTTCTCAAGAACGCAGCAAACACACATAAAGAGAAACAAGGGAGGTATTGGGCGCTTGAGATGGGCCCAACCCCAAGAGCTACAGCCTCCCATGAAAGATTTAGAGCTGGTGCAAAGTTGGATCCATCTTTATTAATCAAGAAATGAAAAGTACATCAAAACTGTCCACAAGGAGAACTTGAACATGAGCTGAAAGCAAAGCTAATCTATTGCATAAAAATCGAACTACAAACTAGCTAACTAATGGCTAAAACAAAATGACTAACTAGCTACAACATGACTACCCACTAGCTAACCAAAATGAGGCCCCAAGCCTTCTTATTTATACAATTTGAGGACCCAACAGTCCTCCTAAAAGTTAGGGACTTGGCTGCCCAAGACTTGTAGTTAACAGCAGTCCAACTTGACTTGCTTGGCTGCCCTTGAGCTGATTGATTCGGTGGCCCTTGAACTCCGAGCTGATGGTGGAGAATTCGAGGTAAGGGCCCATAAATGAGGGGGACACCTTCCTACAAATCCTCTAGCTTGTTCTCCCACGAATTTGGCTGCCAAGTGCTCATTAGGACCTTCAAATTTGTCTCCAAGTTGACCAAAAAGGCTACACAAAGCACCCATTAGACTTGTTGGCATAATGACTAACCAAATTCACTCCATTAACATAAAAATAATCAAAAACATGCAATAAACAAATGAGAATGGTGGATCATGTCAAATTAGGAGGTTGGATGAGCCCAAATATTTGTCCATTTTTGGGGCTCATCACCAAGATCGTGGAAATTCAACATGGTTTTCAAGCATATCTAAGCTACTTTGAGGAACAATGAATCGGGGTGTTCACAGAGAAGAAACTCAGAGGGATTTGTGGGTGTCTGGATCATGGAGCAGAGGGTTCAGATGAATACATGGAGATGTGGTCTTGATAGACTACATGATGATATGGGCTGGGAGTTCTAGTGGATCGGTGGTGAACCTGGTGCAATTCAGTATGTTGTGTGGCAGCTTGTAGATCATGGACTTCCTATGTCTTGTCATGGATGGTTGGGGAAACTCAAGGGTTTCTCTGGCATGGAAGAGATTAGGTTGATCGAGATGGCTTCATGTGATGGACTACAAACTGGCAATCTAGATTCTTCATCGGATCGTGATGTTGAATGTTCGAGATTAGTGGGATTTGCATGAGTGGTATTTGATCTAGGAGGATGAGTGCTTGCAAGACTGAGCCAGTGGAGATCGTGTAGGCTCAAAGGGAGAAGCCCCTATGCAGGTTTGGGATATTTAGGTTCATATGTGATGAGGCAGAGGAACTAATGAGATTTTCGGATTCATTTTATAGGGTATGTTGCAGTGATGGATGCCAGATGAGCTAGTGTCATCGAATGATGATGGTTACTTCCTAGTCTGGGAAGTACCTCGCTCGCTAAGAGGGAGTGTTGATTTTTGAGTAGCTTGGGAGGTACTCCAAGCCCTAGTGTTTGAGGGTTGGAGGTCAAAGCACCACAAGTAGACTTGTGGGCTTAGAACCCAAGCCTAGGGTTTCTCACCCATAGATGTTTGGGCCAAAATCATGACGATGCTTTGACATGTGATGGATGAGGATGACAGCTCTCAGCGAGACGATTCTAACGCAACGATAATCATATGATTTTGAGTGGTAGTTGAGAAGTTATGAATTTTTTAAGTCTAATGTTGGGTTGGCACCATATGAGTTAAGATCGACTTAATTTTAGTAAGCCTCCTTGACAGCTGGATAGCCCTAGAGTGACGTTGGAAGGACACCCTCTTTTAGATATAAATATAGGGTGATATGTGAGGTTATTACACATCCAAAGAGAGCAACATTAAGTCAGCATTAAGAAGGAGGGACAACAACTCGGTAGAGAGGGAGATACCTTTATTTTGTTGTAGGAGAAGAGGACAGAATAGCGTGAGGGCTTAGGGTTAGTTTGGGTGCCTCTTTGACTACGTGGAGGGTTGTCTCATGCCACAGCAAGGCCGAGTAAGGAAAGGTGTGAACCCATGTGAAAGGAGAAGGGATTGGGCATATTTGAAGGTTCATTTGAGGGTGGACAGTCCCAAATCTAGGTTGTCACAGACCTGTAGGTGGATATCTAGGGTAGCCGCAATACTTGAAGGAAGACCAAGACTTGTTTGGAGGCTAGGACAACAACAAACTACCTTGGCCTCTCAAGGAGGGATATCCACACTCAAGGGAAGTTGTTCTAGGCTAGTTGACGTCGGTTCTCATGCTAGAACAGACCGAGGAGATCACATGCGTGTGGAGACTACGCCGCAGACCTATGGTGGCTATTTGGAGGGCTAAACAAGCCTAATTTGGGTGTTGTAGGTGCCTATCAAGACAATCAGTGGCAGAGTCTTGTAGATTTGAGGAGGTTGCAGTGTTTGGTAGAGGTTTTGATCTAATATGGTAGGTTGTTGTGGTCTGCAAGGATTCCCTAACCAATGACCAAACTTCAGTCCATGAACAACAGATGAAAGGTATGTTATTTCTTTAGTTTTTCCTTGTGTTGGGTCACATTTTGTGACCAGTATTGGATTGGTTAGTTTGCAGCCCGTGTGTTATAGACATTTTTGTGCCTTACAGCATGAAGCATGAAATGTCAATAATCTAAGGGATCCAAAGTCCCTAAACATGTTGTTCCTACCCCTAGAGGAACAAGGTCAGCAAACCACAGCACTAAATATCAGTTCTCCACCTGAAAACACTCAAAAACAAGCTAATTCTGGATCATGTCAACTGCTCCACTGAGCATCTGCGCTGAATGTCAACTGCTCCACTCTGTACCTGTGCTGAATGTCAACAGTAATGAAGGCTACCTGCGCTGGGCGAGATTGGCCAAGTGGCACAGTCATTCCTCAAGGTGTCAATGCCCAGGAAGCTTCCAAAATGACACTTGGATCAGGGAATTCACCTTGTGATGAGTAAGAGGATCTAGATCTCCAAGTGGAAGCAAGAACCTCCAAGTGGACTCAAGAACTGAAGAATAACTAAAGTGGGAGAGGACACTAGTCAGCTTCATGCCAGCCTCAAGCTGACTCATCCTTTCTCCAAAACTCCTATATATAGAGCTCTCTCATGAGTTCTAGGGAGGCTGGAATCTTGTGAATGTAAGGAAGTGCTGTTGGTTTGAGTATAGAACTATTGGGTGATTTGCTTGAAGGAGGTGAAGAGGAGATTTCTTTCTGCTGGGAGGTGTTGCTGGATTGGGCCTCTTATGGTTGTAACACTCTCAGAACTTTACTTCTTCCATTAATAAAGCATTTGAGGTTCTTCTATATGCATGTGTCTCAATGGCGTATTGATACTTGTATATTTGATGTATTCTAATCCTTGAATCAATTATGAATGTATGCTTCTTGTAGTTTCCCTCTCTTGTCATTTTGCAGGATCTTGGTGTAGCTGGGCCAGTGAAAGAGCAAGGAGCTGGGAGCAAGCAGCAAAGAGAGAAGATTGGATCAATCATTAGCGGAAGATAACGGTTAGTGGATCCTTTTCTCCCCTCTCTTACATCTCATAAAGAAGTAATCTCGAATAGCTTTGCATTTGGTTGTTGCTGAGGTACTATCACCCTTAGAGTGGGATAGGGTCATTCCGTATTGGATACTTTTCCCAACAACAAATTGGCGACTCCACTGGGGATCGTATCTTGTTGGTTGTTTGTGTTTTTGCTATTCATTTCATAAACACAGGGAGTACCGAATCGAACTGCATTTGGAGCTTTCAAATGCAAAGTAGAGGGCAGCTACTCTAGCTCAGTTTCTGGGCAAGTTTATGATTTTAAGAGCTGATCCACAAGGACTCTAATAAGCTCTTAGTGATAGCTTTTCATCCTCCTTTTCATCCCTTAGTGTGTACTTGACTGATAGCTTCTGATTTGGCCAAAAACTGTGAATTTTTTAGCAATCTATGACCCGGAAACCAAGAGAAACGAAAGTTTCGTTCTTCAGTGCAGGCTGTGTGAAGGCTGTCTGCATTTCAGCGCAGTTCCCGAAGGGGCTACCTGCGCTGAATGTCAAACTGACAGTGTACTACCTGCGTTGAACCAGTCTTGCCTTGTGCTACTGGGGTTTCCTGCTGTTTCTTGCCCTGTTTTCACCCTTGTTTTTGCAGCCTGTTACCAGTCAATGTACCTATCTGAAACCAACTTTCCTTGCCACTATTCCGCCTCGGTTGTATAAAGAAACTGTATTTGTTCTTTGTGTATTTCTTATATCATTTGCAGTTTCCCATAACGAAAGTGAACTAGTCTTGCTGTGACCTCTTAGATCTAGACCTGTGTTAAGTGTCGTTTTGATCTTAAGAGTTAGTTTGTTTGCTGTTCATAGCTGATTGAGCTTTTGCTTTCGTCATATGGTTTGAATTTATATATTTCTAGTGTCGAAACAAGTAAATCTTAAGGTGTCTTTTGATTTTGGACAAGCTTGTTTGCTTTCACTTGAAATTGAATTCAAAGTTATACAACAGCTTTCTTTTTGTATCGCACAAACATTAAGAAAGAGAAAAGAAATACCTGCATTGTGCATGTACATTTTGACAGTTTGCATGTTGATTTAGGAAAAAGTGCATTAGTGTGTGCTCTATGATCTGTGTGAAAAGATGTTGTCTTTCTTTTCCCTCAGTAGTTAAGATTTTCAAAGTTGAAAGATTGAAAAGCTTGCTTATCATCTTAGACTGCAATTAGGAGTGTTACTATACATCTCGTGGTGATCCATAAAGGCAAACTGCTAAACAAGATCAACCGTAAAATAAATTGAATTTACATAACAACGCATTGAAACATAACGCAAACACATAGAGGTCTAAGCTAGAGACGTGTTCCGGCGTCGTTAAACGTGATATCTTAGCGTTGAGTGGTTGGGTGATTCCTCCACGGTGAAGCGATAAGTATCAATACGGACTTGTGCTCCCATGTACCATCGCGTATATATTGGGAGACCCCTATAGGAACAAAGCCTTTATCCATAGGAAACCGTGTCGGCTTCCCTACTGATCGCAATGCAGTGAACACAGCATTCACGAAGATCGACCACTCGTACCGTAAAACGTATTCTGTGGTTTTGCGAAAAGTTTGGCACACCCTCTGCCTAGAACTCCAGAGCAGTTTCTTTTGGCCTTTTTCAAACTCTATAACTGAAAAAGTCCATCCGAGCATTTGTCACTTCGGGCTCGTTAAAACATCGAAGGAGACTAGAGTCATCTTTAGCTTTTTCTCGACTCTTAAAAAGTGAAAAAGCAAGTTGTGTCTAAAGCGTCGTTATAAAATTTATTTTAAACGGAACATAATCACCTCCTATTCCTGCGTTGATCTTAGGTTGAGAACATGGAACGCCCCAACCAAGGAATTCCACATGATGGAGATCCTAGTCCTTTCTCCTCTTGGGGAGAAGTTGGTGCGCCCCACATGGCCACATTGTCGCTTCCAGGACTGACAATTGGCCTGCCTATCTGGCTATTCTCAACCAATGTAGTTCAGAACACCATGGTTCCTGAACAGTCGAGTCAACAGTTAGATCAGTCTAGAGCTGCTCACCAGCCTTCTACTTCCTATAACTCTCCCTCCGATCCTTCATCTTCGCAAGGTAGAGCCGGCAAAAGCCAAGATCCCATGAAGAAAAAGGAGAAGAAGGAGAGAGAGAAGAAGAAGAAGGAGCCTAAGGCGACTGGGGGCAAGCAAAAGACATCTGACAAAAATCCACACATAGCACAGACCGGGCCTAAATCGCCATGTGTCATATGTAGAGGAGACCACTTCCATAGAGATTGTCCCTGTATTCCCCGGATACTAAGGGACTGGTCCCCTCGTTTGCACAATTCGGGAGCATCAACCTCTGATAGCCATGTTGAATGCTTACCGTCAACCAGCGAAAGTGAAGGTTCAAGACAAAGAGGGGGAATAAGATCCCCCTGCAAACTGTGTAAAGGCGATCACGCCATCCACCGTTGTCCCTTCTTAGACGAAGCGAAGAGAGTTTTGGAAGATCGCCCGGTTTCACCGGTGAGACTTCCTCCTGGATACAAAAAACTCATGCCAAGTCCTTCGTTGGTTGAAAATACAGCTGGCCCACTCAAGTGGTCAGCTGAAGCGTCAGTCATTGAAAATGAACCTACTGAATCCAGACCAGACGAAAGTCTAAAGGTCGATATGGCAGTTGACCCGGTTCTTCCTTTAGAGGTTTCATCTTCAAATGACACCCTCACTGAAGAGAATAAGGATGACACCATCTAGATTCTTTTCATCAACACCGACTCTGATGAGCATCAGGGCAATGCGCCCATTCCTTTATCGCAGGAAGGAACATCGTCAGGGTCATATCCGGCCGTGTATTCGGTCCCACCACCAAGCAACCTGGTTGTGTCCTTTGATTGGAACCAACTAGGCAGACCCCGGTTGCCAGCCAATGTACCATTCAGAATTATAGTCCAAATTTATAGAATGGTAATGGCTGGAACTATCATTGATGAAGGGGCATCTGTGAGTATCCTTTCCTCTATTGCTTGGAAAGCACTGGGTTCCCCGGATCTTTTGCCTGAGATAAGAAATCTCTCGGGTTTTGATAAAGGAACCAGTCGACCAGTAGGGATCCTCCCCAATGTGCCTGTTACATTGAAAGGGAAGACTGTTCAAATGAACGTGATGGTCGTTCAAGGACCCTTGGATTATAACCTACTCCTTGGACGAGACTATATATATTGCATGGGAGCTATAGTCTCCTCACTCTTTAGAGTAATGTGTTTTCCACACGAAGGAAGAATGGTCAAGCTCGTAGACCAACTTTCATTTCCAGGATCACGCATCGCAAATAGTCACATACAAACCCTCAATGGTCTATTCACCCAAGAAATGTCTCCACCCCCAGTCCTCCTTCCCGATGAGTGCGAGTGATTCGGAAAGATGGGACTGGAACCCAGGGGGCATGCATCCTGGTCTGCTTCGGGCAGAGGAAACCTTGGGTATAGGGTAGAATTTCCGCGAAAGAATATGACTAGTCCATACCCCGTCCGTGGAAGGAAGAGGGGTTGTTCTGGAACAAGATTCTTTTTTCAAGGTTACTTGTTTGGCAAAGGTCATTCACCATTGTCCACTTTGGTAGACAGTGCCGAGGAGATGTTTTCGTTTGATGGTGTTAACAAAACAATCTTTGGGTAACCAGAAAGAGGCAAGCCTCACCCTTTAAAACAAATGTTTTATCGGATAAGTAGGGGCAGCCTTGAAATTATACCTTACACCTGGGGGCATGCAAACCTTTTGGAGTGCAAGCTAGGAGCGGTTATTTATCTGTTTTTGGGATCAGCCGTTTCCGAACTTGCATAAAGAAAGGATGAGAGGGAGCATAGCTTATGTGAGGTGCGAGCTCTATAAAAAATGGAATCTTGCAGGAGACATTCTTATCTTATGACTGGTATATCGAGCAGTTTTACCGCGGAATTTATGCTCGTTAAAAAATAGAAAAGCGAGATCCGAGCAGTTTTAGCACATAGTTCATGCTCGTTAAAAAATAAACATAAGATTGAGCAAGAGTTTCCTCCAGAGTTTAAGCTCATTAAAAAATGAACCTATTCCGGTAAATAACCATTGTGATCGTAAAATTTATTAGCCATAAAAGCCTTGGTCGTGTTTGCACCCGCCACCTCCATTCCATTTGGCCAACCGTTCACCTCCATATGATTGTTTACCCATTTTGAGGAACAGCTGCGAAGAGTGATTTCACTTAGCCATCCTTGTGACACTGCCGTGATTGGAAAATTCCAACCTGTACCTGGAATCTGCTGCTATCCCTGTTTATCACTCGTTCCTCAAAAGACGAGTCTTCTTTGAGCTCTTTTCTCCTGACTCGTAAAATATGAAAAGTTTGCTGAGTTTTGGCCTTCCAGCTCGTTAAAGTGACCAGAAGAGCTATCCCTCCTCTAGATTTTAATCTTTTTCGACCTGAGGGATTATTACACAAAAAGGTTGAGCGCTTGTTTTATTCGGCTCGTTAAAGTTATCGAAAACTCATCCCTTCTGTATTGTTTTATACTTTTTCGGACTTAAGGGATTAGATGACGAAAAAGGAATTTTGGAGTTAACTTTCTGTATCTTTTCAGACTCTCTAAAAATGAAAAGGACCGAGTTTTCCTTGTCGTTAGACTCGTTAAAATGATTAAATAGCGACAAACTTGTCTTTAGACGAGAACGAGTTTCCCTATCGCTAGGCTCGTTAAAACATAGCGATGGGCTTGCCCGAAGGGCAGGTTATAGAACAAGCATATGTTATCCTCCTCAAGCTTGACAAAAATAAAGAGGTACTGGTCAGAAATGACTGGGGAAAAATTGGGAGAACCTCAAAGCTTTAATGGTAGCAAGTCGCTCTTAAACATGACACTTTTCCTCCGTATCACATCGGGTTGGGTTGTTTCATTCACCGGTCTCATCACCATGGTCTTCGCCAAACCATCCACATTTGGGGTAATGCTACCGATCCATTGCATCAGTGTCGTTATATGTTCAAGAGATGTTGTTCAGAAAGAGTCAACCGTGTCCCATCCACTACCATACATTATCCTTCCTCCACCCATGATCGCCACCCTGAATCATATTTCACAGATTGTTTTCACCTCCACTAAAATCATTAGCTCCGTTCCGTGTCACAGATGTGGGATTCATTAAGGCCCTCCTTTGACGGATCACTTCTTGTCGACTTCAGCTCATTATCCAAGAAGCTGATCTAGGAACACCCCCCTCAGTACTTTGAAGCTTGCATGCCTCAATGGCAAGTTTCTCACTTCCGGCGACAGGTATACATCAATGACTTTCGACCAGAAGATTTTGCGTGGTGTTCGACGCCAAGTCCTTTATTCACACCACGTGAATTGTACTGCAGTACCTTGAGGGTCATTATCATTATCGGTGATTCCTCTCGCGCTTGTTAACGGTTTACATTATTGACCGGTAATCAAGCGATGTCTTTCCATGTTCGACTTCAGCGCAATTCTCACATGGATCGACTTGTACTTAGAGTGAAGATCGAACGAGTTTGAAGACCCTGGATCTAGTTTCATCCATCCGGGCTGCGATATATATTCCGGAAACATAAATACATTTGACATGTACATCATTACAGCAGATGATCGTCCTACTCAAAGGATGATAATTTCAGCAGAGAATTATCAGTCTACCATCAGACGATCGTCTGTTATATGTACCAAAATGAATTTATAAAGCTGAGCATGGGAATGCCCGCCTCAGCTAGATCATGAAAGCAGAATGAAAAATAATGTATTGTATTGTATTTTATTACAGGTCACCTCTCAGCGATTGAATGAACTTCGGATCCTCCTGATAAAGCATTTCACCCGATAAACGACCTCATACTTTAGGGGGCAACTGTTATAGACATTTTTGTGCCTTACAGCATGAAGCATGAAATGTCAATAATCTAAGGGATCCAAAGTCCCTAAACATGTTGTTCCTACCCCTAGAGGAACAAGGTCAGCAAACCACAGCACTAAATATCAGTTCTCCACCTGAAAACACTCAAAAACAAGCTAATTCTGGATCATGTCAACTGCTCCACTGAGCATCTGCGCTGAATGTCAACTGCTCCACTCTGTACCTGCGCTGAATGTCAACAGTAATGAAGGCTACCTGCGTTGGGCGAGATTGGCCAAGTGGCACAGTCATTCCTCAAGGTGTCAATGCCCAGGAAGCTTCCAAAATGACACTTGGATCAGGGAATTCACCTTGTGATGAGTAAGAGGATCTAGATCTCCAAGTGGAAGCAAGAACCTCCAAGTGGACTCAAGAACTGAAGAATAACTAAAGTGGGAGAGGACACTAGTCAGCTTCATGCCAGCCTCAAGCTGACTCATCCTTTCTCCAAAACTCCTATATATAGAGCTCTCTCATGAGTTCTAGGGAGGCTGGAATCTTGTGAATGTAAGGAAGTGCTGTTGGTTTGAGTATAGAACTATTGGGTGATTTGCTTGAAGGAGGTGAAGAGGAGATTTCTTTCTGCTGGGAGGTGTTGCTGGATTGGGCCTCTTATGGTTGTAACACTCTCATAACTTTACTTCTTCCATTAATAAAGCATTTGAGGTTCTTCTATATGCATGTGTCTCAATGGCGTATTGATACTTGTATATTTGATTTATTCTAATCCTTGAATCAATTATGAATGTATGCTTCTTGTAGTTTCCCTCTCTTGTCATTTTGCAGGATCTTGGTGTAGCTGGGCCAGTGAAAGAGCAAGGAGCTGGGAGCAAGCAGCAAAGAGAGAAGATTGGATCAATCATTAGCGGAAGATAACGGTTAGTGGATCCTTTTCTCCCCTCTCTTACATCTCATAAAGAAGTAATCTCGAATAGCTTTGCATTCGGTTGTTGCTGAGGTACTATCACCCTTAGAGTGGGATAGGGTCATTCCGCATTGGATACTTTTCCCAACAACACCGTGGGAGCCATTTGTGGGAGTTTCCTTGGGCATGAAGGAACTCCAACTAGGAGCAGATAGGACGGTTGTTGGTGTCCTAGGAGAGGACAAGTTGTTGATGCCCATATTTGTCCAATAGCTCCTCTATTGTAGAGCAAAAAGAGGAATGGTGGAGTTTATGGGAATCCATGTGTAAGGGTCTTCTAAGTGTGGGGATGCCCTAACTAAGTGTAGATGCTACAGTGTGGACTTGATCTCTTGTGGACAGTTGGAGTGCAGCGTGAGAGAAGACCCCATGACAGTTGGACAACATGATAGTGTCCAAGTTGGAGCCTAGTGAGCAACACCTTGATGGACAAAGGTGGTTTCAAGAGAGGTACTTGTTGAGATCAAGGGTCTGATCAACCAGGAGCAATTTGTGGAGCCCGAAACTTATGTGTGGAGAAAGACTTCTACAACAAGTGATGGGTAGACCTCCTAGTTCGTGTTCATTGTGGGAGATGGAAATCTTGCAGCGATAGGTGGCATCCCTCTGTGCCCTATGTTGGTCTTCATCAGTGCAGCGTAGGAAGACCATAGTGGGTTGAAGTTTGTGCATGTGTGATTTACTGTTGTTTATATTCCATTGTGCAAAGTAGTATCGTTGAGATTCTTGGTTTGGTAGTGTCAAATATTTTAAGACTCTATCCTAGACCCAAGATCGTGGAAATTCAACATTTCTCTCTCCTCTCTCTTCAATGTGAGAGACTATTTGTACACATTTATGAGCTCTTTAGTGGAGGCACCAATGCTTTGACCCTTTCTTGACCCTCACATGTGAGAAAGAACAGTGTTTTTTGGACAAAAGGAGTAAGACACTCTTGCATTTGACTATTTTTTACCCTCAAGCATGGGAAAGGGTTGGAGTACACTACCTAACATCTAAGAGAGGTCCACACATGTGAGGAAGTTAGTTGGGAGTCAACTATTTACCGCTTGTATTGAGCAAACCATTTCATGATGGCACATGGTTTTGTAATGATGGCTTAGGAGGCATCTCTTCCTATAATAAGATGGCACTCCTCTCATTTGTACATAGTTTGAAATGGAATAAAACTCTCATTTTCTCACTATTGGTATGAAATTTTTCCTGTCTCTTAAGCATTTAGTCCCAAGTTAGAAATAGAAAGGATTTTTGGGCTTGCACATTACATTGAAGGAAGGAGCTAGTGCAACATCAACAACTGCAAGTAAGATATGGAGTGTTCCTATGTTGTTTCATCGTGAAAATCTTTAAGCTAAATTTTGAGTATTAGGATTGACTATTTTCATAATTTAATTCTTTACTTCAGATTTGAGCTTAGAAATTTTAATTTTTTTTAGTTGCATTACTTACGCTAGATCTAATACTAGTCTAGCCTCTCTTTGATTTCTATACAATCCAGCTCCCTAGAGTGATGTTTTCCAAGAATTTACCAAAGAATGTGTTGAAACTTCATAAATACAAGGCAAAAGGGCTTTTGCTTGAGGGTCAAGATAAGACTCCATGCCCAGTGGAGGCATTTAGGGCCTTTTCTTTTCTTTTCCAATCGTCTCTTTGAGTTTTTCCTTTAACTTTTGTTTACTTGTAGCCTAGGACTTGAGTATCTTTACCTTTAGAACTAAGTTTCCTTTTTCCTGTTTCAATGAGTTAATTTCTTCATCTTTTGTTACAAATGGATTTTGTTCTACAGGTCGTCCATTTGAAAGGGGCCTATTCCAAATTGCCTTGCATTCTTTTTCTTTGTTATAAGAATTTATTGTGTTTGTTGAATTTTTTTAACTTAGATCTTGTCATGCTAAAAGTTTTTCTCAAGGTTTATCATTTGAATTTAGCATAAATGGTGTTTTGATTTGGTTTCCTTCCACATAGCTTTGCGTCTAACCCTAAGCATAAATAAACTCAAGCACTTCAATTTTCAAACATCTAGTGAATTTTCATGCCTGGAAATGAATGGCCAACATTGCCACTTACTCTCTAATCGAAGGTTTTATGCTAACATTGCACCATTGACAAGTGGAAAATCAATTTGTAAGGAGACAACGATCTAACCTTTCAAATATATTCATACACCTCAGATTTATCAAAGGTGGTAATTTTACCTTCATATGTGGACGACATGTTTTCTACTCTAAATTGTAGCGAAAGCCTCCAAATCCAAATCAGGAGAAGAATATATTAATTAAATCTCAAAGAAGAGTGAACCCGGATCTAATGTAATAAATACACGTGAAAAATATAGTCAAATCGATAGGGAAACGAAGAACTGTTGCGAAATCATAAATATTATGAGCAGAGAAAGAGTGAACTGAGTCCAAACCTGGCAAGGGAGAATAGCAGAGGGAAAATAAATTTTTATAGGTCCTTTTAGATTTTAGAGTAGCCGCCAAATTAGATTTTAATAAGTAGTAAAATCTTATAGAGCAATTGCTATGGTCACTTAGGTTTTCATTAAGTTTATTTTTATTTGAGCAAAAGGAGGTCATCTCACATAGAATTTGTATATAATGATGTTGAAGATAAGTAATAATGTTAGTCTAATTAGGGCATCAATAAAAACTATATGACACCTATCTAAAGTATATGTAAGTATGTTCATATAAGGAGGGAAAATGGATATGAGTTTTACACATAGGGGAAATATCTAACAATCTTTAAGGAGGTGAAAAATATACGTAAATCTGTAAATAATGTTATCAATAAACTTAAATAATTATAGGTAGCCCATTGTTTTTTAGGAAGTTCACTTAGAGCTTAAAAATACCCTATTAGAAGCTAGTCATAGCTTATAAGACCTTCACATGTGTTGTTAAGAGATACATGGGATAAATTTTGACTAAAGTAAATAAGGGGTATAATAAGATCAATGTATAACACCTACTCAAATCACGAAGAATATACCCAAACCATCAAGATGACACACATCTATGAGAAAAATTATGAAACACCATGGAAAAAATTAGATTAAAACTTATAGCCAAAGCATTAAGAGTTAGAATAGAGTGTCTGAGTGAACACAATAAAAATAGTGCACATTGGACATAATATCATATACACATGGCTTATGCATATCAACTAAATGTGGTAGCTAAAGGAAGCTCTTCCTACACCTAGTGTCCTAGATGGCTAAGGCAAGGTGTGATCAAACCAATGATACATACATTAATTACATATAGATTTGTATACCTTAGATGGAAAATGATCAATGTGACAGGAATCGTAGGGGTTGAGATGATAATCTATTAATTTTAGTTAACAATGATATGTTGTATGCTTAGCACAATTACTTCAATGTTCCTTAAGCAGCCCAATAACAATTTCAATTTAGATTTCTAGTAGCAATCACATTAACCATTAATCACATTGATAGTAAAAGTAGATAGAACATAAAACAATATGCAGAAGACAAGCCAAGACAAGAGGACACCAGATTTGGTGGATGCCAGGGAAAAACCCCAATGTTGGAAAACCCTTTCATCAATTATTCTTATTATTATATCAAAATTTCAGCACAGAGAGAGAGTACAAAATTCAAATTGAATTGCCCAATTCAAAGTCAAAACAGTATTGTCAATTTATGTAGTCAAACTTCATCCATAACCAGAAATTCAACATTGGTCGAATCAGCAATCAATCATCCTCAGCCAAAACTTGACCTGATCAGGAGGTCAAATTCAGCCTAAAATAGCTCGGTCAAACTCAGTGAAAGGAGAGAGAAAATTTGTTATAATTTTCTACGGTCAAACTGCAATCAACCATGAAGTCAGCGTTGGTCAAGCTACCCATATTCCCTCAATTTTTGTGCCCAAAAATGTGGCCTAAAGAGACAGAAAAGATCCTCCAAAAATCTCAATCAAATCTGGTCAATAACTCCTTGGTCAAACTTGGTCAGTTGCTTGAAATTTCGGTCTTGCAATTCATCCCAGAAAACTCGTCCTTCTTCCACACATGTCAGAGAGACAAGTTTCCCAATAGTTGTATGAACCAATGAGAGAAGGAGAGATAAGAATGTGTGAGTGATGATGATGCCAAATAAGGTGTGAGGTCACTTGTATTTATGCAATTCATTGCGGGTGAAGAGACACATCCATTGGGCTTCTTGAGCCTATATGTTGATGTAGTCGACCTGAACAATTTTTACATGTGTTCAAAAATCACACTTCCGCTTGTTTAAATGAGATGATCTTTATATCAATTTTGGTACTCTCGAGAAGAGGAATTTAATGCAATCATCATCTCCAGCAAATGATCTATCCCACTGTGGAATTTGGCCCTAGTTGCCAATTTTAACACAATCAAAATTTTAAAATATCCTCTAAAAGCCCAAATAGAAAATGGAGTAACATATCCCATGACATCCAACTTGTGATCTATGGTGGGAAATCCTCAAAGTATCTCTAAAGAAAGATGTCTCATTGAGGCCGAGGTCAAGAAGAGGTACGATGCCTCACTAATTTGGTAGTTGAAGAAGTTTGAATCTTGGTTTGTCAATTTGGCCCTAAGCAACATGGAAGGAGGTGACCCCCTTGGAAGATTTTTATAGGGGAAAGCCACATAAGGCCTTATATAAAGATCTAAATCAAATTACCTCCCTCATAAAAAGTTATAAACATGTATTTAAAGAATGTAGATAATGAGCCATCCAAATGTTGATAAAGACAATAGAACATCCCTTGAATCTCATAATAAATGGGGGCATCTATAGATGAGGTGATCCTTTAATTCTATCTCGTGTATATGGAAAAGCTAGCAGATGTTATTAAGAAGATCTAGGAAGATCATTATGATTAGTTTCAACTCAATGCAAATGTAAACCCACTTTGAATGCACCAAGTGGGATCTGAAGGGCAGCATCTAGTGCTCTTGTGCGTATGTGGTTAAACAAAAAGGTCCCCTTTCATTTGCATGAATTGTTCCTGGTACAAATCCATGTTAGAGTCAAGACCCTGAAAAGATGAATTCTAAGTACATTGAAAGTATTATCTATAAATAACCTCTCTAACCACCTGACACAAACATACAATGATGCCATTTACATTAGAGGTGTAAATCACTTGAATTGTGTTATAACTTTAATCGCTCCCCCACAAAAATGTGTCATGCTTCCTTGTGATAATGCTTCAACCCTATTGGAGAAAAACCTCACAATGTAAAAGGAATTTAAACATGATGTTTATTTAATAGTGCCCCACATTCACCCCATGGCTCACCACTCATGGCTAATTTAAGGCTATTTCAAGCATTGATGTGGAATTAAGGCTATATTATTCTACATTGACACAATTGACTTTAGCGGTTAAGGAATTAAGATTTAGGGGATTTAGGTGTTAGTGGTTAAGGGGTTAACGGTTAAGGTGTTTAGTCGGTGAAGGGTTAGGGATTAAGGATCACAGGTTAAGAGGATAAGGAGTTATGGCTTAGGAGCTAGTCATGCGTTATAGGTTAGGGGTTAGTGTCTTAATATTTAATGAGTCAAGGGGTTTATGGGTTATGAGTGTGAGTGTAGGGGTTAAGGGATTATGGATTGGGGGTTAAGGGGATAGGGAATTTAGTGGTTATGGATTAAAGGCTTGCAGTTTGTGATAATTGGACTCTTAATCCCCTTATCACCACTATTGGGGGTTCCCATATCAATTTCTCTTGCTACCTTCCCTGTAGGTCCCCTAGACCCTATTAAATTAAGTCCTAAGCCCCCTTCTCATTCTCTAATGCTAGGATTACAGATCTTAGTAAACCATGTTTTTACCTCCAATTTCTACCATCCATGCTACCCTTGTGTCCCCTTGCCCCATTCAATACACCATAACATACCCCGCCACAACCTTTTTGGTCATGCCATTCCACTTTTCCTGGTGTTATGAACCCCCAAATTTGGTCCCAAAGCCCCTACAACTACACCCTTGGGCCCCCTTGGCTAAGGCATTAAAGGACCTCCCATATTAATGTGTTTGAGTGAGCAAGATGGATAATCTTCACTTGTTAGTGTCCAGTAAGCAGATAAAAAATCAAAAACTCAACTTACTGAGTTTCCAATTCTTCAACAACCTAAGCAGGTAAAATTACATAGCTTAAGTTGCATTTCACACTTTCTGTACCTCTTTAGACACCATGTGTGTGATAGGGAGTGAGTGTGTAGTTTAGATTGCATATCTCAACCTTTCTAGAAATTTCTTGAGCATAATAAAATTCCCATCAAATGATTGTTTTCCCATTTGGAATTTCACAGTAGCATCCTTATGTCTATTATGTGGCCATCTAAATGTTGTGTGCTTGCTTTGGTTGGTGAATTTTTTTGTGTAAATTGTATAGTAGAATGCAATTTGTGGGTTACAAACATAGACCCATTTTCTTTTCCAAATCACCCAACTGATATTTAAATGCCAATGCCACATTCCCAATCTTCTTTTGTTTCAACACAACACTAAAATTCATTTGTTGGCTTATTTATTGGATTGCTGCCAAGGAAGATATGCCTGTGCATTGTGTTGGTGTCAGTGAGTAATTACAGTGCTATTGTTCCAAGTTCCTTGACAAGAAAATTCATGCATATCCATGTGAGATGGTAACAACCACCATTTTTCCCTTTTAAAGGATCCTTATTTATGTTTCATATCACTGTAGCAGTGACAAGGACATTGCCTTGTTTGCAACAAGCAGAATTGCTCACTAATGATACATTGACAAAGATTTTTTACCTCAGAGATGTCCTCTTGCAGGCATGGCATGTTATAGAAATAGTCTTCTAGCAGGAAAGGATCACAAGGATCCTTGATGAGAAGGTTCTTCAATATATGGAAGAATATTGGAAAGAGTATATTCCACTAGAAGTTTATGGATACAATCTGGAATATTATGGAAGCAAGCATCAAAGAAATTTACTAGTTTAGTTGTAGCATGAAGGAATAATTGAAGTATTTTATCATATTGAGAAAGGAGCCTCATCATAGACATTTTCTTCAAAGAAAGAGGTAGTTCGTGAAAGAAGTTGACTAGATGAAAAAATGAAGGAAAGAGGTATGCACATCTTTAGATAAGAGCTCTTCTTTAGAAAGTAGAAATCATGTATACAGAGATATGGTAGGAAGAGTTGGATGCAGAAATATATTTGGAATCATGTGCATGGTATGTCTTGGTTAAATACTAGATGAAATAAGGACTCTTCCATATGGGTACTTGATGTATAGAAGCATGACGGTTGTGCATAAAACCTGGTGATATTGATCAACATCTGATATGGTCTCTTGAAAAATGAAAATGAGCCATGATAACTTCAGATGGAGATGCAAAGACCTTGATGGATACGATGTTGAAGCTTGTTGATTGATTCATTTCAGGAACATATTGATTGATGTTTTCAAGTTGAAGAGCATGGAAAAGGGAACTCTGAGTATTATGGGAAAATAAACCAAGTAAAGGGATGTTGATCTAAGAGGAAGCAAGTAGTAGTATTTGATATCATGACTAAAGGTTTTTATGATTTGGTAACTCTAAGGTTTTTTTGAGATGTGATTTGGCTACATGTTGTAGGAGTACATGCTAGAAAGATAACAATTGAGATAATATGCATGCAGTTTTTTGGATTAACTCGTAAAAAAGGCAAACTCAAGTCTTGGAAAATCGGAAACCTTGGATGCTTGAGCTAATTCATAACCATATTCTAAAGAAACAAATGACTGAAATTATGCTATGATTGGATGGGTTTGTGGAGTAGTGTAAATTGGAGAAAAATTCTCTTACTCCTACCCATACAAATTCATGTTATGCAGCATAGTCCATGACATATCTTCAATCTGATATGTTCAAATCCATGTATGATGTAATTGTCCAACATAACAGAACTGTCATTTCCAAGGACCGAAACAAGAAAACTTGTTGATTTCTTAATTGACATAGCTTGCACAACTTAAATAACCAGTTGTCTCTGTTAATGAAATGATGTTTTTCTTTATTTACAAGTGAAGTACTAACACATGCTAAATATTTCCAAGGCATGATAGGCATGCCAGGATGTGTCAGGTGCCAAGGTGTGGAGTGAATGCATGCTAGGGAGTGTGACGGCCAAGTGAAAGGGAAACACAAGGGAGAACTCATTTCAAATGCATGGAAATGAAGTGTCAGTGAGTTCCAAGAGTGCTAAGGAGGGAGTGAAAAGGTATGCTAGCCAGTGCCAAGGCATCACAAGGGAGAACTAGGTCAAAATGCTTGGAAATGAACGAATAAGAGTGTGTTCCAAGGAGTGTTAGCGAATTCCAGGTGTCCCAAGGACGAAGTGTGTTAGGAGAAGTTCAGAATAGGACTTGCAGGAGGCAAGCCTATGATTGCGATAAGGTGTGTACAAATTAGTTTTAGACAAAGGGAGAATTTGGGTTGGGCACAACATTGTTTTGTCAATGACTTGGTTGGGTTCCCAAGTCGCAAAAAAAGTAAGGCTATCTATGAGGGCATGACAACTCGGGAGTGCCAAGGTGTTCCAGGAAATTTCAGGAAGTACTAACACATGCTAGAGAGTTCCAAGGCATTTTAGACATGCCAAGTGCTAAGGCATGCCAAGAAGTTCTAGGCGCCAAGATGTGTCGCCAACACATTCTAGGGAGTGTTAGGGCCAAGTTCCAGGGAAACACAAGGGAGCACTAGTTTCAAATGCATGGAAATGAATGAAGAAGAGTGTGATATAGAGTGTTAGCGAGTACGAAGTGTGCTAAGTGTCAGGGAGTGCTAGGATGTGCTAGGGAGTACCAAAGCATGCCAAGAAATGTAGGGGATGCTAACACGTGTTACATAGTGCCAAGGGATTGTTAGGCATGTCAAGATGTAAACTTTGTTGCTTAGTTGTTTTACGACCACAGTTGGATGTGAGCCTTGAATTCATAACTTTTTAAGTTGTATGAGTTGATATTCAACACAAGTAGCCTAAGATGAGTCATAGGAAGTTCTTAGGTGAACAAGGCATAGTCTAGTTGTAGTAATTGTAACTTGGTCAAGTTGTTGTTATAGTTGAGGTGGGATTTGGTTGGGTTCCCATGTTGCAAAAAATTTAAGGGTAGTTGTTAGGGCATAATAGCTAAGGAGTGCCAAGTGTGCTAAGGAATGAAAAGGTGTGCTAACACATACAAGACAATGTGAATGCATGCCAAGGAGTGTTGGGGAGTGTTAGGGCTAGACACAACATTATTTTTTCAATGACTTGGTTGGTTTCCCAAGTTGAAAAAAGGGTAAGTCTATCTATAAGGGCATGAAAACTAGGGAGAGTCAACATGTGCCAGGAAATGCGAAGAAGTGCTAACACATGCTAGATAGTTCCAACGCATGTTAGGCATGTTGTTGGGGCCTTCATTTTTAGTTACTGTGAGAAGAAAAGACAAGAACAGGTGGTGGGGACGACCGGTCGAGTTGCGGAGATGATAATCGAGGGGGGAACAAGAACCAAGAGTGGTCCGGCAGTTGCAAAAAGGTGGCAGGGGAGAAGAAGAGTAGTCGAGCAAGTAGAGAGTAAAGGAAGCCAAAGGCAAAGTCAACCGAGAAGAAAATAAGTGGAACTGGAAGTCTAGGTGTGAAGAAGCATATAAAAAGCAGAAGAAAGGATGGGAAAGGGTTGATGATTACTAGTTGTTGATGAACCAAGCGAGTCAAGAATCAATGCAACCTTCCTAAGTTGTGGAAGGCAGGTACACCCTTGCTCTGTTGGTCTCTGATCTATGGTTTGGATCATTCTTGTTGTTGATGATCAGGTTTCGAGCATTCTGTACTTATTTATGTATTTATTTCTATGAAGCATAATGAAAGAGACAGTTTGCACCAATGATGTATTGTGTAGTTCTATACTAGTTCTTTAAAATTTTAAGATATGTGTTTATATGTTGTATGATTTCATAAGGTAATGTGAGTAGAATAGTATGGTTGGATTTCAGTAGGTACTTGTATGTTATGAGTTAAGATCAGTTTCCGGTTACAGTTCCCTTGGTGCCTCATTCTACCCCCTCACACTTCAGTCACAGCACACCTCGGGTGAGACTCCTTACCCTCTCTAAGTAAGGTGAAAATGTCGATGTTGTTCTAAACTAAAGTAGAGCCTTGTTGGCCCCTTGTGCCTGAACCCAAGGTCTCTTCCATGTTCCCATTTTCTTGCCAATACATTCCTAGTCATGCCAAGTGCTAAGGCATGCCAAGATGTGTCAGGTGTTAGGGTGTGGTGATAACACATGCTATGGAGTGTTAGGGAGTGCCAGGAAACATAAGGGAACACTAGTTTCAATTGCATGGAAATGAATGAATAAGAGTGTGTGATAGGGAGTGTTAGTGAGTTCCAAGTGTGCTAAGGAGGGAGTGACAAGGTATGCTAGGCAGTGCCAAGGTATGCTAGGCAGTGCCAAGGTATGCTAGGCAGTGCCAAGGCATGTTAGGTAGTGCCAAGGTATGCCAGGCAGTGTTAAGGCATGCTACAGTGCTAGGGAAGCATGCCAAGATGTACCAAGTTCCAAGGTGTGCCAATGTGTGCTAAGGAGTGTTAGTGAGTGCTAGGGAAACACAAGGGAGCACTAGGTCAAAATGCATGGAAATGAATGAATAAGAGTGTGTGACAGGGAGTGCAGTGAGTTTCAGGTGTGTTAACGAGGGAGTGACATGGTATGATAGACAATGTTAAGGCATGCTAGGGTGCGAGGGAAGCATCCAACAAAGATGTGCCAGGTGCCAGGGTGCGCCAACGCGTGCTAGGAAGTGTTACAAAGTGCCATGGAAACACAAGGGACCACTACATCAAAATAATGCATGGAAATGAATGAATAAGATTTTGTGACAGGTGTCAATGAGTTCTAGGTGTGTTGAGGGAGTGACAAGGTATTCTTTGCAGTGCTAAGGCATGCTAGAGGCCAGATGTGCCAAGTGCTAGGGTGTTTCAATGCATGGCAGGGAGTGTTAGGGAGTGCCATGGAAACACAAGGGAGCACTAGTTTCAAATGCATGGAAATGAATGAATAAGAGTATGTAACAGGGTTTGTTATTGAGTTCTAGGTGTGTTAAGGAGGGAGTGTGAAGGGATGTTAGGTAGTGCCAAGGAATGCTAGAGTGCAAGGACGACATGCCAAGATGTGCCAAGTGTCAGGGAGTGTTAGGGAGTGTCATCGAAACACAAGGGAGAACTAGCTCAAAATGCATGGAAATGAACAAATAAGAGTGTGTGATAGGGAGTGTAAGTGAGTTTCAGGTGTGTTAAGGAGGGAGTGGCAAGGTTATATGCTAGGTAGTGCCAAGGCAAGATAGATTGCCAGGGCATGTCAGGGAGTGCTAGGGAGTGCCAAAGCATACCAAGGAATGTAGAGGGTGCTAACATGTGCCACATAGTGCCAAGGGATTGTTATATGTGCCAGGTGCTATGGCATGTTAAGATGTAAACTACGTTGCTCGGTTTTTTTATGGCCACGGTTGGATGTGAGCCTTGACATGGTAACTTGTAACTTGTTAAGTTGGATAAGTTGAAATTATACATGATTAGCCTAAGATGAGTTATAGTCAGTTCTCAGGTGAACAAGGCATAGTCTAGTTGTAGTAACTGTAACTTGGTCAAGTTGTTGTAGTCGAGGCAAGACTTGGTTGGGTTCCCAAGTCCCAAAAAAAGTAAGGGTAGTTGTGAGGGCATTATATCTAAGGAGTGCCAGGGTGTGCTAAGGAATGAAAAGGCATGCTAACACATGTCGAACATTGTCAATGCATGTTGAGGAATGTTAGGGAGTGTTAGGGCATCACAAGGGAGAACTAGATCAAAATACATGGAAATGAACAAATAAGTGTGTGTGCCAAGGAGTGTCAATTAATTCCAAGTGTCTCAAGGACAAAGTGTGTTAGGAGAGGGTCAAAATAGGGATTGTAGGAGGCAATCCTATGGTTACAACTATAAGGGGTCGTCAAACCAGTTTCAGACAAAGGGAGACTTTGGGTTGGGCACAACACTATTTTTCCAATGGCTTGGTTGGGTTCCCAAGTCGCAAAAATAATAAAGCTATCTATGAGGGCATGACAATTAGGGAGTGCCACGGTGTGTTAGGGAATGTCAGGAAGTACTAACACATGCTAGACAATTCCAAGGCATGTTAGGCATGCTAAGACAAGCCAACTGCTAAGGCATGCCAAGATGTGCATGTGCCAGGTGTCAGGGTGTGGCATGAATGCATGCTAGGGAGTGTTAGGGCCAAGTGCCAAGGAAACACAAGGGAACACTAGCTTCAAATGCATGGAAATAAAGTGTCAACGAGTTCCAGGTGTGCTAAGGAGGGAGTGACAAGGTATGTTATGTAGTTCCAAGGCATGCTAGAGTGCTAGGGAAGCATACCAAGATGTGCCAAGCGCCAAGGTGTGCCAATGTGTGCTAAGGAGTGTTAGGGAGTGCTAGGGAAACTATTGGGATGGGGTCCCCTGGGTCAGTTTTGGGGTTAAAAACACAAGTTTTAATGTAAATTTTAGTAAAAGATGCAAAGTCTCCACGATTTTTGGATGTGGAGCACGTAGATGGTTAGGAGTCAAAGGGGTTTTAGCCCCTTTTTTGTGTGAAATTTGATTCGGTTTTGAGATCCACCCTTGGTCCGCGGACCATGGGATTGTATGTAAAAAGCTATAAATATGTGTGTCTTAGAGAGTCTAAGGCATGTCTATGTTTGAGAAAGGAAAAAGGGAAAGTAAGGAGAAAGGCTCCGCAGATGAGTGCGCAGACCCCTGCAGCTGAGTGTGCAGGGTATTTTTGAGTTCGTAACACCATATTGAAGATCAATAAAGAAGATTTTTGAAGAATTCCTGTGTTTATCTATTTACTTCTGTCTATTTATGATTGCGATATATGTTGTGAATGAATAATGTATTGATGAAATATTGATCTAATGATGTGTGACTTTATGGAATAAGTCTTAATAACTGTACGCATTTCATGTTAAGTACTTTCATGAAGATTATGATACAATATGTTATGTTTATTAAATACTTAAGTAGATATACGCAAGTTCAAGTCTAGGGTTATTGTCTAATGCACGTAAGTGGATAAATCAATTATTAAGGGTCCGAAAAATCCAATCGTAGACCTTCGCGAAGGTCTAGAAGCTGTTTAAAGGGAGTTGCAATATCAAGCCCTAAGGGTCTTATAGACCTGCATGAAGGTAGATCTAGGGCATTAAAGGATATCACACTGATCTCTGGATCCGAAAACTTGGTTCCAGCATCCCCCCATACTGCTTCGGGTGAGACTGCAGCGTGCGCTACGCGGGCTGTTGCCGAAAGCGCTATTAGTGTAGGGTTTTGTTTGGCACATTTGACTTTGAAACTGGTTCAGGACCCCCTAAGCCAACAAATGGTTCCGTTGTCGAGACCGGGACCTGCCTAAAGAGATATGTGATTTCACAACTGACGTGGTATATTAAGTATTGTTCTGATCATCCTGTGGCAACGCTAGCAGAGACTAAGGATGCTTTAAAAAATTAATTTAGTAAGCCTAAGTCTAACTCGTAGTCAGTGGTTGGATTTAAGGAAATCACGATGAGGGTTGATGAGATGCCTTAGGAGTTGGATCAAAGGTTGAAATTTTTCATCCGTGAAGCTAATATGCAGCTCACAAATGGTCAGCACCGCAAGTGATTCATAGATTCGCTTCTACCCCACCTAAGGATTGCTTTGTCACAATAAAAGATAGGAGCTCGGGCAGAAGCACTAGAAATCGCGATGAGACTGCATGCAACCCCTATTTAGGACGCAACCTCAGGGGTACAATAGATTCACTCCCAGTTGCAAAACCTCTGCTTGGAATTGTAGAGCTTGAAGAAGGAAAAGGAGGCTAAGCCAGAGGTGTGCGAGGAGGTCTGGTGTCGGAAATGCAAGAGCCAGGGACATGATAAAGACCATTGTCGTGTATTTGCGAATTATAACACAGGACGAGGACCAATTCCCTTGAGGCCAGAAGCTCCCGCAGGACCGAGTGTGGGGACCGCACCATGGTGTGCTATTTGTCAGGTGGTTGGAAAAGACGTAACGGATAATTTTCATTTGCTTCAAAATTTCATTCAGACACCACAATAGTTGTTCTGTGACTTTTGTAAATTGGTGGGCCACGATGAGTGCCACTATCATAGCTATGAATTGATGATGGAAAGAACACCTACCTACCGAATGCAAGCGGAAACTTGGCCTCTAGAGCAGGGCGCTGGAGGAGTGCATGGAGGATATCAGGGACGAGGATGAGGCTGAGGAGGAGGAGGACCTGGTAGAGGTCGCAGTCAGGTTATTTGTTACAACTGTGGAATGTCAGGGCACTACGCATAGGATTTTCAGAATCAGACACACCCATCATGTCAATACTACAGCCATTTTGACCACACTATAGAAGAATACCCCGTGTTGATAGCTAAGATGCAGGAGAAAAAGGCGCAGCCTCAGCAACCTACACAGAACTTACAAGTGATGAGAGATGAGCCCCGTGAGGAAGATCCGAATGTGAATGTCATGATGAGAAGCGAGATAACAACTAGGGATGATAAGGGAAAATAGCCTAAAGAGGACAGATGGATCCGGAAGGCCCCAGAGAAGGAAGTTGGTTTCGATCTGGAGCACACGAAGGAAATGTTTATGGAGGCCAAGAAAAGCTTCGCTAAGGCACCTACTCCAAGAAGCCAAAACAAAGTACCATAAACCAGCACACCTACAGAGGTTGATCCCTCTGTGCTTACCACATTCTTGGAGCCCTGCACGAAGCTACTACATGATAGCAAAGCTGTGAAAGGCCTACAGGAGTTGATAAACAAATGCGCAGGTAAAGAAAACGCCCCTCATCAACATCGCGTAGTTAGAAAAATTGGTAAACATAAGGCAAGAACAGGGCAGGAGATGAGGTTCACCGCGCAGATAGGAGAATATGAGATGGACCAGATCATTCTGGATCTGGGGTCTGACGCAAACGTTTTTCCTAAACAAACATGGGAAAGAATGGGGAGACATGCGTTGTAGTGATCTCTGATTTAGCTCAGAATGGCAAACCAACAGAAGATCATCCCTATGGGACGACTACATGGAGTAACAGTGGATATAGAAGGTGCGAGCGTATTTGCTAATATTTATGTAATAGAGATCATTGATGACAGTAATCCATACCCCGCGCTCCTCGGAATCGACTGGGCCATTGATATGAATGGAGTCATCAACTTCAAGAAGAGGATGATGTCATTTGAGAGGAAATTGCTTCAAGTTATAGTACCATTGGACCCTGTGGAAGGGTCACGCTACACTAAACCAGTGCATGACTATGAAGAAAGTGATGATGACTTGGATCAGATCTACAAAATAACAGTGCGATGCCAACACTGGATCAATCTGACAGCAGATGGAAGGATTGCATGGGACCGGGAAAGTTCCTGTACCTCGGATTCAGATGAAGAGTTGGACACTCGCAGAATAGGCTACATGAAGTATCTACATTGCACTGCAACATGATGACTAAATCGCTGCATTGTGTGTCATCGAAGGTAAGGAATTTACCCTATTATAATGGTTTAACTTACGTAGATAAGTTTTTGGATGCATTTGAATGAGAATTCCCCAAGGATCACCGCTTCCAAGCGTTAGATTTGGCACTGCGTGCTATGCCCGCACGATGGTGGGGTGCGCACAAGGATAGATTTTATGAATGGTGGGATTATAGAAGAATGATGAGGCTATGGTTTTGTCGAACTAACCTTCAATTGACTAAGAGATATGATGGGAGGGATGATCCACGTGATCACCTAGTGAATTGGACTAAAGCATATGCAATGGAGCTGTAGCCGGAGTGGGTACATTTATTCTGCCATACTTTAGACACCAACCCCATGAACTAGTATTTGGAGACAGAGCTCTACCATGGCACCACAGAGTGGGATATATTGAGGAAAGGATTCTTAATGACCCTCAGTTTTGAAGATGGGTTCGAGAGAATTAATGAAGCTCTGCAGGAGGTTAAGGTAGTAATCTTCTAAATACCGCAAGAACCTCTGGAATGGGTCCAACCAGATTGGAGCACCCAACTGTGCCATGCGTTGGAATGTTATAATGTGATAGCTGAAGAGGAGGACAATGATCCTAGAAATATTAATATTCCAGAGGCAGAAGGGCACCGTGAAGTCGAAGGTCCACAAATAGAGAACCCAGATATCACCGCGCTGCTGAAAACCAAGCAAGTAAACATCGGAACTGAAGTAGAACCAAAGTTTTCAAATTGGAGATTATTGGGACGATTCTACTGTGGATAAGGTTGTTGAGTTACTCCACAAATATTAGGATCTGTTCCCTACTAAGTTTTCGGACTTGAAGGGTATAATAGGAGACTTGGGTGTTATGAAAATCACTCTGAAGTTGGACGCGAATCTTGTTAAGCAGAGGTTGTATCGCTTGAATCCTAAGTATAAAGAAAAGGTTCACTTGGAATTGGATAAGATGTTGGCAACAAGCATCATAGAAATAGTGGAGGAGTCTGATTAGGTGAGCCCCATGGTGGTCCAGGAGAAGAAATAGAAGGATGAAATAAGGATTTGCGTAGATCTGAGGAAGCTCAATGATGCTTGTTTCCATGATCCATTTTTGACATTGTTTACAAATGAAGTATTAGACAACGTTGGAGGGCAGGAGGACTACTCGTTCAGTGATGGGTTTTCTGGGTACCATCAAATTAAGATCGCGCCAGATAATAGGAGAAAAACAACCTTCGCGATGGAATGGGGTTGTTTCCAGTACAATGTAATGTCATTTGGACTCAAGAATGCACCTGCGATACTCTCGCGTAGTTTTAGCAACATTTAAGGAGTTCATACATAAGTTCTTGGACATGTAATTTGATGACTGGACAGTGTTCGGTTTAGTAAAGCGCCATGTAGCAAGTTAGCGCCTAATGTTGGATACATGTCGCAGATACCAAATCATGTTGAACCTGAAGAAGTGTTTATTCTGTGTCCCCTTTGGGATCTTGCTAGGTCATGTGGTGTGCAAGAAAGGGTTGATGGTGGACCCTGCTAAGATCGCGGTGATAGGGAATTTGGAGGCCCCAAAGAGTGTTAAGCAATTGCGCACGACACTTTGACATACAAGATATTACAAGAAGTTCATCAAGGCTTATGCTCAGACTACCGTGCCCATGGAGAAACTGTTGAAGAAGGATGCTACATTTTGTCAGGATGAGGTATGCCAGTGCATTTTGGACGTGTTGAAAGAGAAGATGGTCACCGCGCTAATCTTGGTCTTCCCTGATTATAAGAAGGAATTCCATGTACATGTTGATACCTCGTGCATTATGTTGGGTGTAATGCTAACACAGGTTGGTGAAGGAGAGTTAGACCACCCTATAGCCTTCGCCAGCAGGAAAATATCAAAGGTCGAGAAGAACTACTCAACAACTGAGCGTGAAGGATTGGTCATGGTATACGCGCTGCAGAAGTTCAGAAACTATCTATTGGGACGACATTTCAAGATGTACACAGATCACTCTACCTTGAAATACCTGGTCAATAAGGTTGTGTTGGGGGGGGTAGATTTGTAGATGGTTGTTGTTATTTTAGTAGTATGACTTTGAGGTGATTATGAAGCCAAGAAGGTTGAATGCAGGACTTGACCATTTGTCGCAGATCGGAACAGGAGAGGAACCTACTAATTTGGAGGAAGGGTTTCCATATGCACAACTTTTCGCGGTACGCATAGCGAATAATCATTTTGCAAATATTAGTCATTTCTTGACTATAGAGATGGCTCCGGAAGGGTACACAAGTCAGCAAAATAAGGAACTAGTAGTGCACGCGGTAGAATTTTCAGTAATTGTGGGACATTTGTATAAAATCGATGCGAACGAGATATTGCGAAGATATGTGCCAGATTTTGAGAGGACTAGAATTCTCGCTGAAGCTCATGGAGGGGCTACAGGAGGACATTATGCAGGAAAGACGACTGCGCAAAATATTTTTCATGCAGGTCTACGGTGGCCCACGTTGCATAAAGATTCCAAAGCATATTGTAGGGCATGTGATGCATGTCAAAGAATAGGCACACCATCACAAGTTGCCACTAAATCCTCAATTATCATTGCATCCATTTGAAAAATGGATAATTGATTTTGTGGGCCAATTCAGCCCCCAGGGAAGAAGACAGGTGCACGCTACATCATCACCATGACGGAATATTTGACCAAATGGGCAGAGGCACCACCAATTAAGGATTGTACAGTGGCTACAGTAGCGAAGTTTTTTTTCAAGTATGTCTTAACCAGATTTGACTGCCCAAAGGTGTTGATGAGTGATCAAGGTACGCACTTCCTAAGCGAGACAATCAACGTGTTGACTAAGGAGTTCCAGGTTTATCATCAGAAGAGCACACCGTATCATCCATAGGCTAATGGAATAGTTGAGGCCTATAATAAGATTTTGGAGAACGCGCTGAAAAATATTTGCAACGCGCAACAGAATGACTGGGATGTGCGTGTCCCTGCAGTGCTATGGGCTTACACGAGTACTTGTAAAAAGCTAACAGGGCAGACACCTTTTAGATTAGTCTATGGTTTAGAAGCTATGATGCCAATGGAAAATATTGTGCCTAGTTTGCGCATAGAAACTCTCACAGGTATGGCAGATAGTGAAGCCTTGGAGGAACAGCTCATGCAGCTAATGGAGCTTGAAGAGGACCAATTCTTGGTTAGATTCCATCAGCAAGTACAGAAGGAACGTGAAAAAGCATGGCACAATCAACACATCAAGCTTCGTACATTCAAGGTAAATGATCTGGTATTGTTATATGATGGTAAGTTTACTAAATTTCCAGGGAAATTTCAGATGCACTAGCTTGGGCCATTTGTTATCAAATAAATTATAGATGGAGGCGTTGTTCAACTCGTGAAGCTGAATGGAGATCCTTTCCCGAGATGAGTGAATGGAAGTCGATTGAAGTTGTATACAGGGGATCTTGTGCAATGACTATATGGCAGTAGGACAATCTTACTGCTCCAAGCAGTTGCAAGGGAGCGGTGGACTATAAACTACACTGCCAGGTTCGGAGGACTACGCAGTAGGCGGGCTGCGTGGAAAGAGGTGAAGTTGTAGTATATGGAGCTGCGCACAGGGAGCTGCACCATGAAGGAAGGTGTCGAGCAGCACAACAGGAAAGTGACTGTTGGAGTCACTATTCTTGATTTGATAGCCAGAATATGGTTAAGAGGAGCGGGCTAGCAGCATTTAAGGCCAAAATATTTGAAGATTTGCCACCAAAACAACATTAATGGTTGAAGTTTGTGGGGAACGATCGGATTTGAATTCAAAAACCCCTATAAATTACGCATGTCGGTCCAACAAAGAACAATGTTCACCCTTAGAGTTTTTGTTAATTTGTGATGTCTGTTACCTATGAACTGCTCATATTGGGAGGATTTGGTCGCAAGCCCTACATTTGCCAAGTTATTGAATCTAAATTAGAAATTCATCATTGAAAAGATGTTAAGACCAAGACCTGCAGAGACTGTAAGTGCTGGTGGTGATGTTGCTTCTGAAGGAGCTACTCTAGAGGTGGTGAGTAGGGAAGCTTCAGCTCTTGTTCCTACGATGCCGAGGTGACCTAGGCCGAAGCCTACCCCTACTAGAGAAACCTAGAAACTGAAGAAGGATAAACAGAAGAAGCCGATGCCAATACGGGAATCACCCAGAAAACACTCTGCGGCTCAAAAACAAAAGAAAGACAAGCAACCCAAGAAGGTCGTTGATTTGGAGGTGGAGGAAGGACAGGGCATGGAGGACATAGATGTTGATGGAATGCAGACCATTACAAAGTTTCCTGACTATATCCCTCTACGCAAGGGGAAGGTGAAGGTCACCAAAGACCCAGACTCAGACAAATTCTCTATCTCTACACCCTTGTTTCCTGAGTAGGTTCCCTTCGAAGGTCTGCGGCTTGCATGGATTCCAAGCGATGTCTTTCCATGTTCGACTTCAGCGCAATTCTCACATGGATCGACTTGTACTTAGAGTGAAGATCGAACGAGTTTTGAAGACCCCGGATCTAGTTTCATCCATCCGGGCTGCGATATATATTCAGGAAAAATAAAGACATTTGATATGTACATCATTGCAGCAGATGATCATCCTACTCAAAGGATGATAATTTCAGCAGAGAATTATCAGTCTATCATCAGACGATCGTCTGTTATATGTACCAAAATGAATTTATAAAGCTGAGCATGGGAATGCCCGCCTCAGCTAGATCATGAAAGCAGAATGAATCATAATGTATTGTATTGTATTTTATTACAGGTCACCTCTCAGCGATTGAATGAACTTCGGATCCTCCTGATAAAGCATTTCACCCGATAAACGACCTCATACTTTAGGGGGCAACTGTTATAGACATTTTTGTGCCTTACAGCATGAAGCATGAAATGTCAATAATCTGAGGGATCCAAAGTCCCTAAACATGTTGTTCCTACCCCTAGAGGAACAAGGTCAGCAAACCACAGCACTAAATATCAGTTCTCCACCTGAAAACACTCAAAAACAAGCTAATTCTGGATCATGTCAACTGCTCCACTGAGCATCTGCGCTGAATGTCAACTGCTCCACTCTGTACCTGCGCTGAATGTCAACTCTAATGAAGGCTACCTGCGCTGGGCGAGATTGGCCAAGTGGCACAGTCATTCTGCAAGGTGTCAAATGCCCAGGAAGCTTCCAAAATGACACTTGGATCAGGGAATTTGCCTTGTGATGAGTAAGAGGATCTAGATCTCCAAGTGGAAGCAAGAAACTCCAAGTGGACTCAAGAACTGAAGAATAACTGAAGTGGGAGAGGACACTAGTCAGCTTCATGCCAGCCTCAAGCTGACTCATCCTTTCTCCAAAACTCCTATATATAGATCTCTCTCATGAGGTCTAAGGAGGCTGGAATCTTGTGAATGTAAGGAAGTGCTGTTGGTTTGTGCATAGAACTATTGGGTGATTTGCTTGAAGGAGGTGAAGAGGAGATTTCTTTCTGCTGGGAGGTGTTGCTGGATTGGGCCTTTTATGGTTGTAATACTCTCAGAACTTTACTTCTTCCATTAATAAAGTATTTGAGGTTCTTCTATATGCATGTGTCTCAATGGCTTTTTGATACTTGTATATTTGATTTATTCTAATCCTTGAATCAGTTATGAATGTATGCTTCTTGTAGTTTCCCTCTCTTGCCATTTTGCAGGGTCTTTGTGTAGCTGGGCCAGTGAAAGAGCAAGGAGCTGGGAGCAAGCAGCAAAGAGAGAAGATTGGATCAATCATTAGCGGAAGACAACGGTTAGTGGATCTCTTTCTCCCCTCTCTTACATCTCATAAAGAAGTAATCTCAAATAGCTTTGCTTTCAGTTGTTGCTGAGGTACTATCACCCTTAGAGTGGGATAGGGTCATTCCGTATTGGATACTTTTCCCAACAACAAATTGGCGACTCCACTGGGGATCGTATCTTGTTGGTTGTTTGTGTTTTTGCTATTCATTTCATAAACACAGGGAGTACCGAATCGAACTGCATTTGGATCTTTCAAATGCAAAGTAGAGGGCAGCTACTCTAGCTCAGTTTCTGGGCAAGTTTATGATTTGAAGAGCTGATCCACAAGGACTCTAATAAGCTCTTAGTGATAGCTTTTCATCCTCCTTGTCATCCCTTAGTGTGTACTTGACTGATAGCTTCTGATTTGGCCAAAAACTGTGAATTTTTGAGCAATCTGTGACCCGGAAACCAAGAGAAACGAAAGTTTCGTTCTTCAGTGCAGGCTGTGTGAAGGTTGTCTGCATTTCAGCGCAGTTCCTGAAGGGGCTACCTGCGCTGAAGGTCAAACTGCCTGTGTATCACCTGCGCTGAACCAGTCTTGCCTTGTGCTACTGGGGTTTCCTGCTGTTTCTTGCCCTGTTTTCACTCTTGTTTTTGCAGCCTGTTACCAGTCAATGTACCTATCTGAAACCAACTTTCCTTGCCACTATTCCGCCTCGGTTGTATAAAGAAACTGTATTTGTTCTTTGTGTATTTCTTACATCATTTGTAGTTTCCCATAACGAAAGTGAACTAGTCTTGCTGTGGCCTCTTAGATCTAGACCTGTGTAAAGTGTCGTTTTGATCTTAAGAGTTAGTTTGTTTGCTGTTCATGGCTGATTGAGCATTTACTTTCGTCATATGGTTTGAATCTATATATTTCTAGTGTCGAAACAAGTAAATCTTAAGGTGTCTTTCGATTTTGGACAAGCTTGTTTGCTTTCACTTGAAATTGAATTCAAAATTATACAACAGCTTTCTTTTTGTGTCGCACAAACATTAAGAAAGAGAAAAGAAATACTTGCATTGTGCATGTGCATTATGACAGCTTGCATGTTGATTTAGGAAAAAGTGCATTAGTGTGTGCTCTATGATCTGTGTGAAAAGATGTTGTCTTTCTTTTCCCTCAGTAGTTAAGATTTTCAAAGTTGAAAGATTGAAAAGCTTGCTTATCATCTTAGACTGCATTTAGGAGTGTTACTATACATCTCGTGGTGATCCATAGAGGCAAACTACTAAACAAGATCAACCTTAAAATAAATTCAATTTACATAACAACGCATTGAAACATAACGCAAACAATAGAGGTCTAAGCTAGAGACGTGTTCCGGCGTCGTTAAACGTGATATCTTAGCGTTGAGTGGTTGGGTGATTCCTCCACGGTGAAGCGATAAGTATCAATACGGACTTGTGCTCCCATGTACCGTCGCGTATATATTGGGAGACCCCTATAGGAATAAAGCCTTTATCCATAGGAAACCGTGTCGGCCGCCCTACTGATCACAATGCAGTGAACACAGCATTCACGAAGATCGACCACTCGTACCGTAAAACGTATTCTGTGGTTTTGCGAAAAGTTTGGCACACCCTCTGCCTAGAACTCCAGAGCAGTTTCTTTTGGCCTTTTTCAAACTCTATAACTGAAAAAGTCCATCCGAGCATTTGTCACTTCGGGCTCGTTAAAACATCGAAGGAGACTAGAGTCATCTTTAGCTTTTTCTCGACTCTTAAAAAGTGAAAAAGCAAGTTGTGTCTAAGCGTCGTTATAAAATTTATTTTAAACGGAACATAATCACCTCCTATTCCCGCGTTGATCTTAGGTTGAGAACATGGAACGCCCCAACCAAGGAATTCCACATGATGGAAATCCTAGTCCTTTCTCCTCTTGGGGAGAAGTTGGTGCGCCCCACATGGCCACATTGTCGCTTCCAGGACTGACAATTGGCCTGCCAATTTGGCTATTCTCAACCAATGTAGTTCAGAACACCATGGTTCCTGAACAGTCGAGTCAACAGTTAGATGAGTCTAGAGCTGCCCACCAGCCTTCTACTTCCTATAACTCTTCCTCCAATCATTCATCTTTGCAAGGTAGAGCCGGCAAAAGCCAAGCTCCCATGAAGAAGAAGGAGAAGAAGGAGAGAGAGAAGAAGAAGAAGGAGCCTAAGGCGACTGGGGGCAAGCAAAAGACATCTAACAAAAATCCACACACAGCACAGACCGGGCCTAAATCGCCATGTGTCATATGTAAAGGAGACCACTTCCATAGAGATTGTCCTTGTATTCCCCGGATACTAAGGGACTGGTCCCCTCGTTTGCACAATTCGGGAGCATCAACCTCTGACAGCCATGTTGAATGCTTACTGTCAACCAATGAAAGTGAAGGTTCAAGACAAAGAGGGGGATCAAGATCCCCCTGCAGACTGTGTGAAGGCGATCACGCCATCCACCGTTGTCCCTTCTTAGACGAAGCGAAGAGAGTTTTGGAAGATCGCCCGGTTTCACCGTTGAGACTTCCTCCTGGATACAAAAAACTCGTGCCAAGTCCTTCGTTGGTTGAAAATACAGCTGGCCCGCTCAAGTGGTCAGCTGAAGTGTCAGTCATTGAAAATGAACCTACTGAATCCAGACCAGACGAAAGTCTAAAGGTTGAAACGGCAGTTGACCCGGTTCCGCCTTCAGAGGTTTCATCTTCAAATGACACCGTCAATGAAGATTCATCTTCAAATGACACCGTCAATGAAGATTCATCTTCAAATGACACCCTCACTGAAGAGAATAAGGATGACACCGTCCAGATTTTTTTCATCAACACCGACTCTGATGAGCATCAGGGCAATGCGCCCATTCCTTTATCGCAGGAAGGAACATCGTCAGGGTCATATCCGGCCGTGTATTCGGTCCCACCACCAAGCAACCTGGTTGTGTCCTTTGATTGGAACCAACTAGGCAGACCCCGGTTACCAGCCAGTATACCATTCAGAATCATAGTCCAAATTTATAGAATGGTAATGGCTGGAACTATCATTGATGAAGGGGCATCTGTGAGTATCCTTTCCTCTATTGCTTGGAAAGCACTGGGTTCCCCGGAGCTTTTACCTGAGATAAGAAATCTCTCGGGTTTTGATAAAGGAACCAGTCGACCATTAGGGATCCTCCCCAATGTGCCTGTTACATTGAAAGGGAAGACCGTTCAAATGAACGTGATGGTCGTTCAAGGACCCTTGGATTATAACCTACTCCTTGGACGAGACTATATATATTGCATGGGAGCTATAGTCTCCTCACTCTTTAGAGTAATGTGTTTTCCACACGAAGGAAGAATGGTCAAGCTCGTAGACCAACTTTCATTTCCGGGATCACGCATCGCAAATAGTCAAATACCAACCCTGAATGGTCTATTCACCCAAGAAATGTCTCCACCCCCAGTCCTCCTTCCCGATGAGTGCGAGTGATTCGGAAAGATGGGGCTGGAACCCAGGGGGCATGCATCCTGGTCTGCTTCGGGCAGAGGAAACCTTGGGTATAAGGTAGAATTTCCACGAAAGAATATGACTAGTCCGTACCCCGTCCGTGGATGGAAGAGGGGTTGTTCTAGAATAGGATTCTTTTGTCAAGGTTACTTGTTTGACAAAGAGTCATTCATCCTTGTCTATTTCGGTAGACATTGCCGAAGAAAGAGATTGATTTGCGGCAGCAAATAGAACCGTCTTTGGGTAACCAGGAAGAGGCAAGCCTCACCCATTAAAACAAATGTTTTAGCGGATAAGTAGGGGCAGCCTTGAAATTGTACTTTATACCTGGGGGCATGCAAACCTTTTGGAGTGCAAGCTAAGAGCGGTTATTTATCTGTTTTTGGGATTAGCCGTTTCCGAACTTGCATAAAGAAAGGAGGAGTGGGAGCATAGCTTATGTGAGGTGCGAGCTCTATAAAAAATGGAATCTTGCAGGAGACATTTCTTATCTTATGACTGGTATATCGAGCAGTTTTACCGCAAAATTTATGCTCGTTAAAAAATAGAAAAGCGAGATCCGAGCAGTTTTAGCATCATAGTTCATGCTCGTTAAAAAATAAACATAAGCTTTTGAGCAAGTTTAAGCTCGTTAAAAAATGAACTTCCCGGTAAATAACCATTAAGAATGTAACCTGATTAGCCATAAAAGCCTTGGTCGTATGTGCACCTACCACCTTCACTTTTCATTTGGCCGATCGTTCACCTCCATATGATTGTTTACCCATTTTGAGGAACAGCTGCGAAGAGTGATTTCACCTAGCCATCCTTGTGACACTGCCGTGATTGGAAAATTCCAACCTGTACCTGGAATCTGCTGCTATCCCTGTTTATCACTCGTTCCTCAAAAGACGAGTCTTCTTTGAGCTCTTTTCATCTGACTCGTAAAATATGAAAAGTTTGCTGAGTTTTGGCCTTCCAGCTTGTTAAAGTGACCGGAAGAGCTATCCCTCCTCTAGATTTTAATCTTTTTGGACCTGAGGGATTATTACACAAAAAGGTCGAGCGCTTGTTTTATTCGGCTCGTTAAAGTTATCGAAAACTCATCCCTTCTGTATTGTTTTATACTTTTTCGGACTTAAGGGATTAGATGACGAAAAAGGAATTTTGGAGTTAACTTTCTGTACCTTTTCAGACTCTCTAAAAATGAAAAGGACCGAGTTTTCCTTGTCGTTAGACTCGTTAAAATGATTAAATAGCGACAAACTTGTCTTTAGACGAGAACGAGTTTCCCTATCGCTAAGCTCGTTAAAACATAGCGATGGGCTTGCCCGAAGGGCAAGTTATAGAACAAGCATATGTTATCCTCCTCAAGCTTGACAAAAATAAAGAGGTACTGGTCAGAAATGACTGGGGAAAAATTGGGAGAACCTCAAAGCTTTAATGGTAGCAAGTCGCTCTTGAACATGACACTTTGTTCTCTGTATCACATCGGGTTGGGTTGTTTCATTCACCAGTCTCATCACCATGGTCCTCGCCAAACCATCCGCATTTGGGGTAATGCTACCGATCCATCACATCAGTGTCATTATATGTTCAAGAGATGTTGTTCAGAAAGAGTCAACCGTGTCCCATCCACTGCCATACATTATCCTTCATCCACCCATGATCGCCACCCTGAATCATATCTCACAGATTGTTTTCACCTCCACTAAAATCATTAGCTCCGTTCCGTGTCACTGATGTGGGATTCATTAAGGCCCTCTTTTGACAGATCGCTTCTTGTCGACTTCAACTCATTATCCAAGAAGTTGATCTAGGAACACCCCCCTCAGTACTTTGAAGCTTGCATGCCTCAATGGCAATTTTCTCACTTCCGGCGACAGGTATACATCAATGACCTTCGACCAGAAGATTTTGCGTGGTGTTCGACGCCAAGTCCTATATTCACACCACGTGAATTGTACTGCAGTACCTTGAGGGTCATTATCATTATCGGTGATTCCTCTCGCGCTTGTTAACGGTTTACATTATTGACCGGTAATCAAGCGATGTCTTTCCATGTTCTACTTCAGCGCAATTCTCACATGGATCGACTTGTACTTAGAGTGAAGATCGAACGAGTTTTGAAGACCCCGGATCTAGTTTCATCCATCCGGGCTGCGATATATATTCAGGAAAAATAAAGACATTTGATATGTACATCATTGCAGCAGATGATCATCCTACTCAAAGGATGATAATTTCAGCAGAGAATTATCAGTCTATCATCAGACGATCGTCTGTTATATGTACCAAAATGAATTTATAAAGCTGAGCATGGGAATGCCCGCCTCAGCTAGATCATGAAAGCAGAATGAATCATAATGTATTGTATTGTATTTTATTACAGGTCACCTCTCAGCGATTGAATGAACTTCGGATCCTCCTGATAAAGCATTTCACCCGATAAACGACCTCATACTTTAGGGGGCAACTGTTATAGACATTTTTGTGCCTTACAGCATGAAGCATGAAATGTCAATAATCTGAGGGATCCAAAGTCCCTAAACATGTTGTTCCTACCCCTAGAGGAACAAGGTCAGCAAACCACAGCACTAAATATCAGTTCTCCACCTGAAAACACTCAAAAACAAGCTAATTCTGGATCATGTCAACTGCTCCACTGAGCATCTGCGCTGAATGTCAACTGCTCCACTCTGTACCTGCGCTGAATGTCAACTCTAATGAAGGCTACCTGCGCTGGGCGAGATTGGCCAAGTGGCACAGTCATTCTGCAAGGTGTCAAATGCCCAGGAAGCTTCCAAAATGACACTTGGATCAGGGAATTTGCCTTGTGATGAGTAAGAGGATCTAGATCTCCAAGTGGAAGCAAGAAACTCCAAGTGGACTCAAGAACTGAAGAATAACTGAAGTGGGAGAGGACACTAGTCAGCTTCATGCCAGCCTCAAGCTGACTCATCCTTTCTCCAAAACTCCTATATATAGAGCTCTCTCATGAGGTCTAAGGAGGCTGGAATCTTGTGAATGTAAGGAAGTGTTGTTGGTTTGTGCATAGAACTATTGGGTGATTTGCTTGAAGGAGGTGAAGAGGAGATTTCTTTCTGCTGGGAGGTGTTGCTGGATTGGGCCTTTTATGGTTGTAATACTCTCAGAACTTTACTTCTTCCATTAATAAAGTATTTGAGGTTCTTCTATATGCATGTGTCTCAATGGCTTTTTGATACTTGTATATTTGATTTATTCTAATCCTTGAATCAATTATGAATGTATGCTTCTTGTAGTTTCCCTCTCTTGCCATTTTGCAGGGTCTTTGTGTAGCTGGGCCAGTGAAAGAGCAAGGAGCTGGGAGCAAGCAGCAAAGAGAGAATATTGGATCAATCATTAGTGGAAGACAACGGTTAGTGGATCTCTTTCTCCCCTCTCTTACATCTCATAAAGAAGTAATCTCGAATAGCTTTGCTTTCAGTTGTTGCTGAGGTACTATCACCCTTAGAGTGGGATAGGGTCATTCCGTATTGGATACTTTTCCCAACAACACCTGTGGTCTCTCTAGCTGCACAATGCGTGAAGGGTGTGCAGTTCAACTGGTCAAGGTACTTGTGCATTGAATTCCTCTAGAATTGCCTCGAGGTCCAGGATGAGACCAAGTCATTCCATTATGCTTGGTTGCTTCTCTCCATCGTGTTGGTTGCATGGGAGTTGTCGGAGGAAAGCCAGTTTCCTCTGCTGGAAGAAGGATTTCTGGAGGCCACGCAGTTCGCCTTCCTATGGGCTACAAAGGACCTCGCACGGGTAATAGAAACAAAAATATTCGGGGTTTTGATAGAATAAAGCCTCTGCATGGTGATCAACCAGCGCCCAAGGTTGTCCCTGACCTTGTACATGTAGTTATCTACCTATATCGCGTTCAAGGCTGAATTCCATCGAGTTTACATTCAAGCACAGAAGGATCCGCAACAGAAATGGCATGAATTGCCATATTTTTTCACATATACAGACATACAGAAGGTAATCAAGTGATGGCCAGCAGAGTGGCATGCCCCCTCAAATTTGGATTCCAGAACTAGTAAGGGCGTGGCAAGCTCAGCACCACAAAAACGCAAGGATGTTGTTAAGCAGGCTACACAAAATTTGGTCGCACAACAGAAGAAGGAAGCCATAGAGAAGGTTTGCATGGAAAAAGAGCACGTTGTTAAGGATCAGGTTGAGCAAGAGCAGTGTGAGTCAAAGAGAAGTGGAAAATCCCCTTCGCCCGAGACCGAGGAGGAAGAACAGTCCGAACAAGGCGGCGGAGGAGATGAGGGGCAAAGCACCCCATTTCAGCTCAAGAAGCGTGGACAAGAGCAGCGGGAAGGTCCCCGAAGATAATAATAATAATAATAATAAATCAAACAAGTTGCAGGGTGATCCCATGGTATTGATGGAGGGCGATCTCGATGAGATCGGTGACAAAGTACGGGACACTACAACTGAAGTGTTGCAACAGTTTGAGCAGCAGTATATGCAGACGTTGGGGAGCATCCAAAAGGATTTGCATGAGCTACATATCCAGGCTAACAAGATACAGGTGGGTGTGATTCAAGCGAGCGTAGCACAAGCGAGCCTGGCACCGGGGACGAGTTAGGTTGGGGAATTGGTAAGGATCCTAGATCTTCGCACTGTTGCATTACCAAAAGGGTCCCTACACGAAGAGTCGGTTGATGATCGCATCATCATAAGCACCTTTAAGAACATCAGGCTGAAAATCGCAACACTCCCCAATGAGCTTCTTCACGCACTACGGGCAGGGTGACAGAGGAATTGAGAGCTCCGGAGAAGCACGCTCTCAATATGATCAATGAGTACAAGGTGAACAACGAACATATGTTCATCGAGAAAATGCAGGCCTTGAAAGAAAAGGAAATGTTGTAGGCACAGAGTTCTCAACTAGAGTCCGTAGTTGTAGAGGCATGCAGAACAGTGCCCGAGCTTCACATTCCCGAAGACGCACAACTAGAAGCTAAGATCAGGAAGTTAGCTGCTAGAGTGTGCGAGGTGAAGGCAGAGGTTGGACGAGTTTAATTTGATCTCAACAAGAAAATCACTAAGCTACAGCTAAAGTTGCAGCCTACCACTCGGCCCAAGATCAGGGAGTAGTGCAAAGCCACCATAAAAGAAGGGATGGCCACTTTGGATGCTGCAGTCGCTAACTACTTGGTCGTATTTGAGAAGGAAATGGAATTGGTGACGACTATGAAGGAAGACCCAAACCTGCAGATACTGAATACAAAGATTTGAGAGTTGGCAAAATAGTACAATGAAGTTCGGGCAATGGCATGCTCCATTGCCCCAGCACAGCACCTCGCCAAATTGCAGGAAGGGAAGCAGCGCCTCATGTTGGTCGAAGCAACATAGAAGAAGGAGGCCTTGCTTAAGGCTAGATTGGGGTCCTGGGTAGACGAAGCTTACCAGGTCTCAACCAAAATTCAAGAAAGTCTCACTGGCTTGTAGCAGATGCTGCAAACGATGAAGTTGACCACATGAGGACTAGCTACAGAGCAGCTAGTGGAAGAAGTCAAGCAGGCAGCTACGCTGAGCATTGCTGAGGTTGCAGTAGTACAAGCGGAGCTGGGGGATCTTCGCAGCAAGACTGCAGTGGCAGCTGAGTGACTCAAGGATGAGTCACAACCTTTATATTGGGGGGCCGTTGGGATGGGGTCCCCTGGGTCAATTTTGGGGTTAAAAACCTAAGTTTTGATGTAAATTTTGGTAAAATATGCAAAGTCTCCACGATTTTTGGATGCAGAGTGCGTATATGGTTAGGAGTCAAAGGGGTTTTAACCCCTTGTTTATGTGAAATTTGAGTCGGTTTTGAGATCCACCCTTGGTCCGCGAACCATGGGATTATATGTAAAATGCTATAAATAGGTGTGTCTTAGAGAGTCTAAGGCATGTATATGTCTGAGAAAGGAAAAAGTCCAAGTAGCAAGTAGATAGAAGGAGAAAGGCTCTACAGCTGAGTGCGTGGACCCCTGCAGCTGAGTGCGCAGGGTAGTTTTGAGTCTGTAACACCATATTGAAGATCAATAAAGAAGATTGTTGAATAATTCCTGTGTTTATCTGTTTACTTCTGTCTATTTATGATTGCGATATATGCTATGAATGAATAATGTATTGATGAAATATTGATCTAATTATGGCCACTTTATGGAATAAGTCTTAATAACTATATGCATTGCATGTTAAATACTTTCATGAAGATTATGATACAATCTGTTATGTTTATTGAATACTTAAATAGATTTGCGTGAGTTCAAATCTAGGGTTATTTTCTAATGCACATAAGTGGATAAATCAACTGTTAAGGGTCCACAAAAGCCAATCGTAGACCTTCGCGAAGGTTTAGAAGCTATTAAAGGGAGGTGCAGTATCGAACCCTAAGAGGCTTATAGACCTATGCGAAGGCAAATCTAGGGCATTAAAAGACATCACCCTGATCTCTGGATGCGGAAACTTGGTTCCAGCATCCCCCCATACTACTTCGAGTGAGACTGCAGCCTGCACTACGTGGGATGTTCCCGAAAGGGCCAGTAGTGTAGAGTTTTGTTTGGCACATTTAACTCTGAACCTGGGTCAGGACCCCATAAGCCAACAAAAACATAAGGGAGAACTAGGTCAAAATGCATGAAAATGAATGAATGAGTGTGTGACAAGGAGTCTCAGAGAGTTCCAAATGTACTAAGGAGAGAGTGACATGATGTGCTAGGCTACGCTAAGTCATGCTAGATTGCTAGGGCAACATGCAGTCAAGATGTGCCAAGTTCCTGGGTGTGTCAACATGTGGTAGGAAGTGTTAGGGAGTGCCAGGTAAACACAAGGGAGCACTAGGTCAAATTAATGCATGAAAATGAACAAATAAGAGCTTGTGACAGGAAGTGTCAGTGAGATACAGGTGGGCTGAGGGAGTAACAAGGTATGGTAGGCAGTGCTAAGGCATGCTAGAGGCCATGGTAACATGCCAAGAAGTGCCAAGTGCTAGGGTGTTCCAATGCATGCCAGGGAGTGTTATGGAGTTCCAAGGAAACAAAAGGAATCACTAGTTTCAAATAGATGGAAATGAATGAATAAGATTGTGTGACAAGGAGTTTTACTAAGTTCTAGGTGTGGTAAGGAGAGAGTGACAAGATATGTTAGGTAGTGCCGAGGAATGTTAGAGTGCTAGGGAAACATGCCAAGATGTGTCATGTGCCAGGGTGTGCCAATACCTGCTAATGAATGTTAGGGATTTCCACAAAAACACAAGGGATAAGTAGTTCAAAATGCATGGAAATGAAGAGATAAGAGTCTGTGATAGGGAGTGTCAATGAGTTCCAAGTGTTCTAAGGAGGGAGTAACAAGGTTATATGCTAGGCAGTGCTAAGGCATGCTAGAGTGCTAGGGCTTGTCAGGGAGTGCTAGGGTGTGCTAGGGTGTGCTAGGGTGTGCTAGGGAGTGCAAAGCATGCCAAGAAATGCAAGGGATGCTAACACGTGCCACATAGGGCTAAGGGATTGTTAGACGTGCCTGGTGTTATGACAAGTCAAGATGTAAATTGTGTTCCTTAGTTGTTTATGGCCATTATTGGACGCAAGCCTTGACTTGGTAACTTGTTAAGTGGGATGAGTTGAGATTGGAGATGAGTAACCTAAGATGTGTTATAGGAAGTTCTTAGGTGAACAAGGCATGGTCTAGTTTTAGTAACTATAACTTGGTTAAGTTGTTGTAGTTGAGGTAGGACTTGGTTGGGTTCCCAAGTCTTAAAAAAAGTAAGGGTAGTTGTGATGGCATAATAGATAAGGAGTGACAGGGCATGCCAAGGATTGAAAAGGTGTGCTAACACATGGCAGACAGTGTCAATGGATGTTGAGGAGTGTTAGGGAGTGTCAGGGGAACACAAGGGAGAACTACGTCAAAATGCTTGGAAATGAACAAATAAGAGTGTGTTCCAATAAGTGTAAGTAAATTCGAGGTGTCCCAAGGATGAAGTTTTTTAGGAGAAGTTTAGAATAGGACTTGCGAGAGGCAAGCCTATGGTTGTGATAAGGCGTGGACAAAGCAATTTCAGAGAAAATGAGACTTTGGGTTGGGCACAATATTGTTTTTCTAATGAATTGGTTGGGTTCCCAAGTGGAAAAAAAAGTAATGCTATCTATGAGGGCATGAAAACTAAGGAGTGTCAAGGTGTTCTAGGGAATGTAAGGTTCCCAATTCGTGGAAAAATGTAATAATAGCTACAAGGGCATGACTACGAAGGTGTGTTAGAGAATGCTAGGGCATGCTAACATGTGCCAGATAGTACGAAGGCATGTTAAACAAGCTAAGATGTGCCAAGTGCTAGGGCCTACCAAGATGTGCAAGGGTGTGACAATGCATGTCAAGGATTGTCAAGGCAACAAAAGGGAGGAACAAGTTAAACTACAAGGAAATCAACAGATAATAGGGTTAATAAGTCATCAATTTACCTTTTCCATGAGGGGCATGCTAGGAACACCAACACTAGGTGCCAATAGGTGCCAAGTTCCAAGTGTCAATGCATTCTAAGTGCCAAATCTTCCTCTATTGCTTCTCATCTACTTTCCAATAATTGATCTCAAATAACTTTAATATTAAACCATGCCAAAGTATACCAAGTCATCTCAACGCATGCCAAACATGCTAATACTTGCCAAGTGCCAACGCATGCCAAGTGCCAATGTGTGTGAGGGAGTGTGATGCATTATATGAAATCGCATAACATGTCGAAGAGTGCCAAGGTGTGCTAGAGAGTGCCAATGCATGTTGAAGAGTGTTAGGGAGTACTAGGACAACACAAGGGAGCACTAGGTCAAAATGCATGGAAGTGAATGAAAATGAGGGTGTGCTAGGGAGTGTCAATGAGTGCTAGTTGTCATGCCAAGGAGGGAGTGACAAGGTATGCTAAGCATGGGTAAGGCATGCCAGGGAATATCAGGGCATGTCAACAAGTGCTATAGTGTGCTAGGTAGTTCCGGGGTATCCTAACATGTTCCAAATAGTGCCAAGGCATGCCAAGACATGTCAGTATGCGCAGGGTGCCAGAGTATGCCAATATGTGTCAAGGAGTTTCAAGGAAACAAAAGGAATAACCAAGCTAAAATGCAAGGAAATGAACACGTAAGAGGGTTAATAAGTTGGGAAAAGTTGGGACTTTATCTTTTTCAAAAGGGGCATGTTAGGCACACTAATAATATGTTCCAATACATGCCAAGTGCCAATGTGTGCCAAGTGCTAATGTATGTCAATGCAATATTATGCCAAGGTGTTCCAGGGCATGCTAGGGACTACAGGGCATGCCAACACATGCTAGGGGAGTTCTATGCTATAATAGGGCATGCCAACATGTGCTTGGGTGTCCTACTCATGGCAAGATGTTCTAGGTACAAAGATGTTCCAGGTACAAAGATGTTCCAAGACATGCGAGGTGCCAAGGAATGTTAGTGTGTTCCAAAGCATGTTAAGGTGTGCCATGAGTGTTGAGGAGTTCTAGGTCTCTCTCATTAATAGAATTGACAGAGCTTGATTATGTATTAAATAATATAGTTCCTACACACACTAGTGGAACTTTATCTAAAGGGAATTTCTAGATAATAAACCTAATAGAGATGAATCATGTGTTGACTCATAGGAAAACTATATTCTTATGACTTGAGGGAAATGATACACACTAATTACTTCTTAACAAATTGATTGACTCTAACCACTATGGCCTTGGACACATAATGAAAAGGACTCCACAACAATGATCTTAAATCATTATCTTTTGACAAAAAATATAGTAACAGGCACATAGCGTCATCAAAAACTCATTGGAATGATCAATGATGACGAACATTTTTTTACCGTCACCAAAAGTAACCAAAAATATCATTGGTGAGGGTCAATAAAATATCGTCACTAGAAGTGTCACCAAAGAGAGAATTAGTGATGGGCCTTTAGACCCTCACCAAAAGTGTCACCAAAGAGATAATTAGTGAATGGCCTTTAAAGACCCTCACCAAAAGTGTCATTGAAAATGGCTTTGGTGACAAACCTTAAAGGACCATCACTATATACACTTACAACAACACCTTTTTAAGGACCGTCACCATATGTGACATTGGTGATGGACCTTAAAGGTCCGTCACAGGCATGACCCTCACCAATGACCCTTTTTTCTTGTATTGTATGCTTGTATTTGGTTTCATTTTTACATAAGATTGAAACATAAAAAAATTATGCTTGGGTTTGGTTTCATTTTTACACAAGCTTGAAATAAAGATAAACTATGCTTGAGATAAGTTTGCATGCCCCCAGGATAATGACTCAATTTGTGGTACATATCCCCCCAAGATTCATTTCATTCACCTAAGTAGACTATTGGTTACTAACAGATGGATGGAATGAAGGTTTACTTACGAGATCAAGTGAAAGACTCGACTAGGATTTTACAAGATCTAATCAAAGACTCGAATCAGAAGGGGATTTGTTTCATTTTTTAACGAGCTTGACATAGAAAAGAACCATGTTTATAACCTATTTCATTTTTTAACGAGGTTTACATAGTAAAAAAACAATTTTCATGACCCTTGTTTCATTTTTTAATGATCTTGACGCAAGACAAGGAATTCTGCTCCATAACACTTGATCACAGGCCAAAAGATGCCATAGCTTCCAAGAGGTTCTCATCAGATGGGAGAACAACATTCTGGAAGGGATACATGTCCAGGGAGCCAAATGAAAAATCGAGCTCCAATTCCCCCAGTACATGATGTAATACATCACCTACTAGATCATCAATAGATGTGGGCACGAATCAGGTGGCCACATAATTAACCTGTGGCAGGGGTGATACTGCTTGCATATGAGAACCATTTAGGGATGATGGCTGATTAGGAGCTTATTCGAGACCAATTAATGTAAGTTGATCAACGATCACAATCCTTCCTTCATGCAGGAAACACATCACTCGAAAGAGGGAAGAGACAAGAGCTCCCATGACATAAACTTAGTCACGACCAAGGAGTAGATTAAAATCTAAAGGGCCTTGGACAACCATCACATCTATATAGACAATATTTCCTCCCAAAGTAATAGGTAACATAGGAAGGATCCCTAATAGTTGAATGGTTCCTCTGTTAAAAGCTAACAAATTATGGGTGACGGGGACAAGTTGAGGAGAACCTAAAGCTTGCCAAGCAGTTGAGGACAGGATGTTAATAGATGCGCCCTCATCTATGATTTTGCTAGGTACAACCATATGGTAAGTTTGTACTGTAATCTGGAAAGGCACATAAGACGGAAGGTGATATCTTTCCAGTCGACTCCATTCAAAATAAGTGACCAAACTACTTGGAAGGGGTGTCGTAGGAATAGGAGAGATCCCCTCTTGCTCTATGTGAACAGGAGAACTACTCTCATGCACCTCAGGAACAGGAGGATTTCCCTCCAGTTCATTCGAAACGTAAGAAACTAGAAGAACTTGAGCAGTACAAGCTTCACTCTCTATTGGAAAGGTATGGTTAATTGAAGGTGGGGTCAGGTCTACCATTTTCTCAACCAATGGTTGGTCAAGAATAGACTCATGACACTCACTTTTAGAGAGAGCGGGGTTGACCAAAGATGAATTTTGATCAATCACTAGCTCAACTAGCAAAGGATCAGGGGAAATCCTCCAATAACCAACCAGAAGACAAGGCTGAGAAGCTTTAAGGTTTAACAACTCTTTGGAAGCTTCATCCATAAGAGGAAAAAGGTGAATGGGATGATTACCTTCACACAAATTACAGGGAAATTTGAATTTTCCCTTTTTCCCTGGACTTTATTATTACTCGTTGAAGGTTTATCACTAGCATGATCTCCAAAGGTTGATGACAAAGGTTGATGTGAATATATGGACCATGCTTCTAAGATCTTGGGAATATCAGGACAATTTCGAAGAAGGTGGTCACCCTTACATAACATGCAAGGGAATTTTACTTTCTGGGGCTGGTTGGAAGATTTTTCTACATTAGTTTCATTTGTAACAATAGTTGTTTGGCTCCCCCCTGCTTATTTTGCTTCTTCTTCTTCGTCCTCTTCTTCTTCTTCTTGGCTTCATGGCTACTAGAATCCAGACTTTCACCAGGCGAAGAGGAAGAACGAGTTGCAGAAATAGATGAATAAGGTGAGGGGTCAACTTTAGGATCAACATGAGATTGGTGTTGTTCAGGTGGAGGAGAACTTGCTTGAAAAGCAGTTTGGACACTCGAAATCATCGAGGTCGAAAATAACAAAACTGGCAGACCAATGGTCAATCCAGGAAGGGACAACGTTTCCATATATGGAGCACGAGTATTTCCAAAAGAAGGAAAATAAATAGGATTCACGTCAGAGGGTTTTCCTTGACCGGTAGACTTAGGAAGTGTTGCCATCAGCATTAACCTAAGAACTACTGAGGAGTATTTCCATAGGAAGGATGTTTTTCCGAGGTCGATCAATTGATTTTAGAACTTTACAAAACAAAATCAAAAAAGTGGTAAGCTAGTCAAGAGGGTTTAGCAAGTATCCGTGAACCGCTATATACGCCTTAGCCCAAACCAAGGACTTGATGTACGGCAGCCAATGTCCCCAAATGTTGTGTTTGGTGTATCACATTTACAAGGCGGGAGACTCAGTTACCTGTGGCTAAAAGATAGCAACTGATCCGTATTTAAATAGGAACGCAACAAATTATAGAGGTAACCATAAACATAGGGATGCAGTGGAAATAATACTTCATTTCATTAATGTAAAATACTGAAATATGCTTACAAACAACAATGGAAATAAACCAGCTAGGGCGGTGGTAGTTTATCTCTGAGAAGAGATGTGGCAGCTACATGCCTTTGAACGGTGTTACAATGAGGCTCGAAGGCCTATTTATTGTTGAGAAACAATGGAAAACCCTAAACATCCAAAAACCTAACCCTAGAAGATGAAATGCCAAACTGTGGGCCCCGTTTGGGTAAATTGGTACATCAACTTCCCGGGGTCGTAACTTTGGCATACGATCTCCATTTGATGCGCACAATATCTCGTTAGAAAGATCTATCCGAGAAATACAACTTTGGGAAGAGCAACATCAGTCCATCAACCCATGTTGCTGGTAGTTTTCCCAAAAAACGTCGTTTAGGGCCTCAAAACAGCTCTGGAAGTTTAGGACCCGAAAAACTGCTAAAAATAGTAAATTGTGCTACAATTAAGGAAACTGAAAAGCTGAAAGAAATAATGGTGGGGTCCAAGTGGACTTGGCAGGTGGCCACCAATATCCACCTGGATCATTCTTCCCCCCTTAGGCAGCAATGGTCCCCATTGAGTTGAGTTCCTCCATGAGATGAGGAAACTTCTGCTGAACTTGGTCCCTGGTGAACCACTTTCCTTGGTGAAGGAGTTGGCCTGCTTTGAAAACTCGATACAATTGGATATTTTGATGGTGAGTGTGCTTGATCTGTGTGTCCATGATCTGATCAGTTGCAGCTTGTTCCATACAATCTAGATTTAACTCTATGGGTGTGAGTTGTTCTGCAATGTCAGATGTATCTAATAATGGTGGAAAGTAAGGCCGCAGGCGGTCCACATTGAACACTGGGTGCAGGCCAAGGAATGGGGGAATGCTGAGCTCAAATGAATTGTCTCCCATAGCCTTGGTAATGGTGTAAGGACCATATCGGAGTGGTCAGAGTTTCCGATAGGCTCCAGTAAGGCGTTCCTTTTGCAAATGCAACCAAACTGTGTCGCCCACCTGAAACTTGTGTGGCACCCGATGTTGATCATGTCATTGCTTGTACTTGTCATTTGATTTCTCCAGAATATCATGGACCTGCTGGCGAATATGTTGGATGTGCTCAATGAAGCTATTTGCCTTATCTGTTTTGGACTGGACATGTGTCAAATCTATGTGAGTAGCTCCAAATGGCATGGCTACATCAATGGGACATAGTGGTTGGAATCCCAAGCCCATCTGAAAAGGGTTGTGGCTAGTCAAGTTGTGGAAAGCCTGGTTGTAGCTGTGCTGAACATAGGGGAGGCTCTTGTTCCATGTGCGTGGATGCTTTGAGTTGTACATGGGCAGAATGTGTATGATCATCCTGTTGACAACCTCTGTCTGGCCATCAGTTTGAGGATGGAAGGTTGTGGACTTAGTGAGTTTGTTGTCGAGCATCAACCAGAGACTAGACCAAAATGTACTGAGGAACATGTTGTCCCGATCTAAGATGATAGACTGTGGGATCCCAAAGTGTACCCACACTCGTTCAAAGAAGAGTTTAGCAGTGGCTTCTGCTGTGATATTCTTCTTGCAGGCAGCCATAATGGCCATGTTCGAGAACTTGTCGACGGCCACAAAAACACAGTCATTTCCATGCTTAGTGGAAGGAAGGCCTGACATGTAATCCATGGAGATGGATTCCCAAGGTCGCCTAGGGGTAGCCAGCGGGGTATGGAGGCCTTGCTTCTTGATGGTCGATTTGGAAATGGCACAGGCATTGCATGATCTGATGTACTTCCCGACATCCTATCGAAGATTCGGCCAATAGAAATACTTTTGCAGTACTGCCACCATTTTCTCGACCCCAAAATGTCCAGCAGCCCGACTATAGTGTGCTTCCCAAATAATCTTGGCATGCTCGCTTGAAGGAACACAAAGGTGACCCGGGTGGCATAATAGGGCATCCTAGAGGTGAAAATCTGGAACATGTTGACCCTCCAAGGGTCTCTGGTATGTGCGGCCGAATTTTGGGTCACTTTTGTAGAGAAGTGGCCAATCAGAAGTCTCGTGCCCATAAGAGTTGAGCACAATGGTTAACGCCATGATTGGTGGTCTACTGAGGCAATCTGCAACATTATTGGTGCTACCCTTCATATATTTGATATTCAAATGGAACTGTTGCAGGTATGTGGACCACTTTTGATGGCGATCATTTTGCAATTTCCCTTGGGTCTGTATGAACAGCAGGGGTTGGTGGTCTGTGTGAATGATCGTTTCCTTCCCCAAAATGTAATGCTTCCATTGTCAGCAGGCCTGCACAATAGAATACATCTCTTTGTCACAAGTGGGATACTTCTGGACTGTGTCTGAAAGTGTCTCACTGTGATATGCCACAGGATTCCTGTGTTGAGTAAGGACTACCCCAATAGCATAGTCATAGGCATCTGTCTCGACCTCAAATGGTTGTTGCAAATCTGGTAATGTGAGCACTGGTGTCATGCAGAGGCGATCTTTCAACTTTTTGAATGCCTTCTGTTGAGATTCAAACCAAAATAATTTTGCTTTCGCTCCTCCCTTGGTGACTTGACTCAAGGGCCAAGTGATATGAGAAAATCCCAACACGAACCTGCAGTAGAAGTTGGCAAGACCTAGAAAGCTACGGAGCTCTGTCAGAGTGGTTGGAGCTGGCCAATCTCAAATGACTTGGATCTTGGATGGATCCACATGCACCCCCTATTCATCAATAATGTATCCCAGATACTGAACCTGGGTCATGCCAAAAGTGCATTTCAACAAATTGTCACATAACTTGTGTTGCCCCAATGTTTGGAGAACCTGTAGGATGTGGTGGAGGTGCTCTTCCTAACTTTGGCTGAAGATCAAGATGTCATCCAAATATACCACAACAAATGAGTTGGTGAATGGCCGCAAGATGTCATCCATTAGCCTCATGAAGGTTGCAGGAGCATTCGTCAATCTGAAATGCATAACCAACCATTCAAAAAGGCCCTCCTTGGCTTTGAAGTCAGTATTCCACACATCAGAGGGTTCGATTGGTACCTGGTGATATCCTGACTTCAAATCGATCTTGCTGAAATATTTTGCCCACTTCAGTTGGTCCAAGAGGTCATCAATCTATGGGATTGGGTACCTATTATGGACAGTGATCTCGTTCAGCACCCGATAGTCAATACAGAGTCTCCAAGTCCCATCCTTCTTCTGTACCAACACGATCGGGCTCCCACAGGGCGATGAACTTTGATGGATGTGACCTTTCTGCAGTAACTCCTAAATCTACCTCTTGATTTCATCATTCTCCATAACGGAGCACCAATAGATTGGTCCATTGGGCAATGAAAAACCTAGGGTCAGATCGATGGAGTGCTTGACCTGACAGTGCAGAGGAACCCCTGCGGGAGAGGTGAAGATGTCCTTGTACTCCTCCACGACCTTGTCCATCTGTAGTTGTCATGTGGAGGGGCCCTGTCTGGAGGTCGTGGCCACCATCTTCTTCTTTCCTTGAGGGCATATCATTAGGAAAACAAATTTCCTGGTTTTGGAAAAAAGCTTACTGCATTGTTTTGCAGTAATCAAAAAGATGGTCGTAGGCGGTGCCAACTTATTTCCCAAAGTAACAATAACAGCACGGGGCCTTGATTCATACACAGCATGTCGCTTCCATAAGTATGGTTGTCCTAATAATACATCACAAACTTCAAGGGGAGCAATGTCACACAATACCTCATCCATGAAGGGCTTGATGTTGTGTGGAAGGCGACATTGCTGGCTCACGCAAAGATTCCATCCTTGGTGAAGCCACCCGATGATGTATGGTTGTGGATGTGTTGTGGTCGATAAGCCCAACCGCTTCACGACCTCTACTGAAATGAGGTTCTTTTGTTTCCCATTTTCGACAATGAACTGTAGAGGGGAGCCCTTTACCCACATCTGGGAGTGGAAGAGACGCTCCTCCTCCTCTAGGTCTTCAGGTTCCTCCTTCTGGATCTTCATGGTGACAACGGTGGCATTGGGCTCTGCATCAATAATTTGCTTCCCTTTGTCATTCCCCTTGTCGGGTTCTGACTCAGATTCGAAACATGCATCTAATTTTGAAATCTTTAGCTCGGACACTAGTGACTTCTTGGCTCGACACTCACTTGTGTTATGAGTGGAGCTCTTATGGAACTCACACCACTTTCCTGTGTCCTTTTTCGACCTCACGACATTGTTCTTTGCTTGCAACTTTGGAAGGTTGTCTTGGGTTGCCCCGCCTTGGCTTTGTCCTTTGTTCTGTAGTTTGGGGGCACCTTTCCCTTGCTTTGGATTCGCAGATCCAAAGTCTCGCTTCTTCTATTTAAACTTTTTCTCGACCTTGACGGCATATCGGTATGCCATGCCGAGGGAGGGGATGTTCAGGAATTCTATTTCTTCCTGGATGTACTTGTGTAGGCAGCCGCGGTATTTCAGTACCAAATGCTACTCTGAATCCTTGATACCCAACTTTGTGCGACGGGTATGGAAAATATTGGTAAACTCTGGCACATCTTGGTCCCTTCCCTGCCGCGGCGTGGTCCACTTTATGTATTGATCCTCATAGCTTCTGACAGGGTAGTAATGCTCCTTGATGGCATCTCGGAATGAATCCCAAGTGGGTGTGGCTGAAAATAGTGAGCCTGTACTTTCATCCTTCTGCTCACAGTAGGTTTCTCACCAGTCCTTGACGTGGGGAGCTACTTGAGAAGAGCGAAAATAATCTTTTCTCGACTGGAAAAATCATGAATAGAAAAATAAACCTCTAATAGATTTAACCATTTATCAACGACATCTGCGTCTACCTGACCCTCGAATATGGGGATTTCAAAATTAACTTATACCTTAAATGGTGTGGCATTTCCAGAGTAGCTGTTGGAAGTCGATGCGTCACCCCTGGGTAGCCGCTGAAGGATCTGGGAAAATTTGTCCATCATCGCATTCCTTTATCGCTCAAGGGCGTCTTTGAGCAAGATTTTGATAGGATCTCCTGCCCCCTCGTCTTTCTTTTCATCCGCCATGGGAGGTCGTCAGGATTTGTGAGGCTAGTCTTGCAAATGTTCAACCAATTCAAGCCCTAACTCCTTATATCCCGACCTCGTTGGGGACATGCAAAGAAAAACAGAGAAAAAGTGGACCGCTCTGATACCACTAATCTAGATTTAAACAGGAACGCAACAAATTATAGAGATAACCATAAACAAAGAGATGCAGCGGAAATAATACTTCATTTCATTAATGTAAAATACTGAAATATGCTTACAAACAGCAATGGAAATAAACCAGCTAGGGCGATGGTAGCTTATCTCTGAGAAGAGATGTGGCAGCTACATGCCTCTTAACTGTGTTATAATGAGGCTCGAAGGTATATTTATTGTTGAGAAACAATGGAAAACCCTAAACATCCAAAAACCTAACCCTAGAAGATGAAACGCCAAACTGTGGGCCCCATTTGGGTAAATTGGTACATCAACTTCTCGGGGTCGTAACTTTGGCATACGATCTCTGTTTGACGTGAACAGTATCTCGTTAGAAAGATCTATCCGAGAACTACAACTTTGGGAATAGCAACATAAATCCATGGACCCATGTTGCTCTTAGTTTTCCCAAAAAACGTTGTTTAGGGCCTCAAAACGGTGCCGGAAGTTCAGGACCCGAAAAACTGCTAAAATAGTAAAGTATGCTACAATTAAGGAAATTGAAAAGCTGAAAGAAACAATGGTGGGGGTCCAAGTGGACTTGGTAGGTGGCCACCAATATCCACCTGGATCAGCAACCTAATGGGGTCTCCCAATATATTATCGATAGTACAAGGAGCACAAGTCCATGTTACAGCTATCTAATGCATAATCATTTGGTGAGAACATTCCCGTATACTTGCCATACTGAAGTGCCTCGTATATACCCGAAAGTACTGGATAACATTCAATTAACTTTTGTACTGGAATGGGATTTCACCCCTGGGATACAATGCAAGAAATTAACGACAACTACTATTTTTAAAGACGCCAGAACACGTCTCTAGCCTAGACCTCTATATATTTGTGTTAGGTTACAAATGCTCCTTAGGTTAATTGAGGTAAATTTTAAGTTTATCTTGAATTAGGTTTCAATTTTATGGCTCAACGATGTCACCTGAATTCCTATAATGCAACTAAGTGAGAAAAAATGAAAGTTTTTCATTCGATGAAAGCTTAACTAATGAGGGAAGAGAGACAACCAAACAATGCATCAATCAAGAAAATGCATCAAAACATATCTCCCTGAATTTTCAAATGCAATATGTAAAATATGAAAATTACTCTTTCAATTTCACTAATGAATACAATGCCAAAATGAAATCTTATGAGAAACAAAATCACTTTATTTCACTAAGATGCACTAATATTTTTGTTCTTTTTCTTTCACTTTGATTCAAAATGCAAACTAATGCATAAGCAAAGAAACAATGGATTTCAAAACAACTAAAATGAAAATTTCATTCACTACAGTTTCAAACAAAAAAGTTTCAAAAATATTCAAATGAATAGATCCTTTCACTTTTCTTTTCAAAACAACGAAATAAAAACATGCATACACTTTCAGTTTCACCAAAGCAAATAATTGTAATCTACGTTTAACAATGGAGAAAAAGTAATTTTCAAAGTACCATCATGATCCAATACTAATGAAAACAACTTCGCAAATATGAACCAAAAGTGACTTGAAAGTGGTGTCTTGATCATAGTAAAAATCCTAAATGGAGACAATTGATCTCACAAAGAGAAGCCAAGTGATGAGTGAAGGGTGACCTAGACCTAAAAACCCCAGAAGACAACCTAACTTTAATCACACACCAACCGAAGAAAAGAGACAATTGCAACCACTAAAGGACAACAATCAAGGCAAACACAATGAAATCACACTGGAGAAATGCTCACAAAGGTTGAAATCTACTGAAAATGAGAAAAAACCCTAAATTTCTCTAGCCTCTGGCATCAGCGCGCTTGTGAAAGGAAAAGTAGCGATGAAAGGCAGAGCAACACGACTGTTAATTCAAAATCAGTGCTAGAAGCACTTCTGTAAGACCAAAAAACACGTTGGGCAAGGAAAATAAGGAAAAAACCAAAAAATTCAAAAATAAGCCTAGACTCAACACTCTCAAGCAAAAACCAGTCACTGTATAAACCTACAGTAATGCACATAAGTCGATAAATCGATGGTTGGTCAAAATAATAAGAGGATGAGATCGAAGGAAGTGATGGAAAGTTTATAGCTTCCCCAATGGAGTTGTAATTTTGTTGTCTAGATAAATCCTCTCTACAGATAGAGACGATCCCTCTAACCCAATGAGTGGGTCTAGAAACAAATGATACAATCTACAAGACACTTTACTAAATTACAATTGAAACGAGAGAAGAGGAAGGAGACCTACCTCGCTCTGATGCTATAAAGCACTCCTTTGTTGAAGATCTTGATCACTTGCACCTCAGGTACAATCCTTACTTCTCACAGCATTTGAATACCTACACAAGAGGCCAAAGACACAAAAAAGCATAAAAGTGCAACAAGCATAATCAAATTTAATCCACTTAATAGATCAAGGAGCATTAAGATAAATGAAGCATCAATACAAGCATTTACAGAAAGTGAACCAGCAATTGTATATATTAATAAATAAAAGAGGAAGCATACAACCCAAGCCTTGATGTTAGTAGCCCTCCTTGAGTGAATGTCCAAGTCCAAGCTCAAGCTCTCTAAGCACTCCTCCAAGCCAAAGAGAATAGCATGTAAGCAGTGTATCAGGATAAGGGTGCAAATAATTAGATACCATCCATTTGGGAATGGAAGAGGATGAATATATAGGTAGGGAGCGTTGGGTTGTGTTATATTCTTTCCACGAATAGCCCACGTAGTTAACCGGGGGATTAGAGGGGGGGCGGAGCCCCCCCTTCGTTGCACCGATTGCGTAGTGGGGGGTCATAGAGAGTTTGAGGGGGAAAATTTTGGTTTTGGAAGCTATGTTAGGTTGGGCAGACCCACCTATGGTTTTGTGCATGATTTTTGCACATGTTTTTAGACGCAATGGTTTTCGGTCCACGGTTTTGGACGCGATGGTTTTTGGTCCATGGTATTGGATGCTTTGGAATGTATAAATTTGTATTATAACATTGAAAGGAAAATAATGAAAAAACAAGCTAGTAGTCCCGGTTTTGGGATCCAGGGAAAAACTCTATGTATATGTGTTTTATGTGTTATGCTCTCGCATTGTTTATTTTATGTGTTTTAGAATTCATATGCAGGTAATTTCTGTACGAGGTTAAAACCTACATTTGGTATCAAAGTTGTTTTTGGCTTCAAGGGGACGCCTTTATTGTTGAGAGGTTTCACTTGGGCATGTGGTAGACCTTGTTCAGTGGGAGATCTGCGAGATCGATTCTGGTGGTGAAAGAAGATGGCGAGCAGTGGCAAGATATAGATCGAGAAATTTAATGGTCAAAGTTTTGAGTTGTGGAAACTCAAGATGGAGGATCTGTTGGTGGATAAAGATAAGTTGATCGTGGTAGATCTGGGTACTAAACCAACGGGAGTGTTCGATGAAGAATGGAAGAAGTTGGATCGAAAGGCAAAGAGCACAATACGATTGTGTGTCTCAGATTCAGTATTGTTGAATGTATCAGGGGAAGCTACGGCGAAGGCTTTATGGTGCAAGTTAGGGACTTTGTACCAATCTAAGTCTCTGGTGAATAAATTGTTCCTACGGAAAAATATGTATAACCTGATGAAAGATGGAGACTCGGTGACAGAGCATCTAAATGCATTTAATACTGTGGTAAGCCAATTAGCATATGTTGATATTAAAATTTCAAATGAAGATAAGTGCATCAGTTTGTTGTGTTCTCTACCAGATTCGTGGGATAGTCTGGTTATTGCAATAGCTAGCAATGCAACTGCCTTACAGTTTGATGAAATAGTCTAATCCTTGTTGACGGAGGAGATGAGACGGAAAAATATGGAGAGCTAGAATGGTGATGCCTTGTCTGTATGAGGACGGTCCCAGAACAAAAACAAAAATAAGTCATCGAGTGGGAGATCTAAATCTCCAGGAAAACTTGTAAAGGTGGTGTGCTAGAAATGTGGAAAGGAAGGGCACTACAAAAGGGACATGTAATTCTAAAGCTCCCGATAAAGGAAAGGGATCTGATGATGCTCCTTCTACAGAGGTGAAAACCACCTCAGATGAAGGTGGGGATGTGTACTTGGCTTCTTCAAGTACACATGTAGATCATGAGGCATGGTTGATTGACTCAGGTGCATCCTTTCACTTCACTCCCCATAGAGAGTGGTTCTGTGAGTATGAGAAATACGATGGTGGTAATGTGAATGATAGGAAGGCTAGAATTGTTGGTCGCGGAAAAGTAAATTTGAAGTTGCAAGGTGGAAGGGTTAGAACACTTCCGGCTGTTCTGCATATTCCTGCATTGGCTAGAAATCTGATTTCTGTAAGCAAGTTGTATGATGCAGGTGTAAAAACAGTGTTCGAGAAGGATACCTGCAAAATGGTTTAGGGAGCACTGCTATTGATATGAGGAGTTCGGATTGGAGCTTTGTACAAGCTACAAGGTAGCACGGTTGTTGATGGGTGCAACAATTCTGTGGTTCCTGAAAGTGGAGCAGAAAATCTAGTGGTCTCTAGAGAGAAGACCATGCTGTGGCATCAAAGGCTTGGACATATTGGAGAGAAGGGCCTTCAAATACTTCATGGTAAAGGTATGGTAGAAGGTATGAGTAATAGCTCTCTGGATTTTGATTTCCATGAAATTGTGTATATGGGAAGCAGAATCGGGTGAGTTTCCCCTCTGGTGGTAAGAGGACGAAACATATATTAGAGCTTGTGCATAGTGATGTGTTTGGACCTGTGAAGGTTCCATCACTGGGTAAGTCTATGTACTACGTATCATTTATAGATGACTTCTCAAGGAATACATGGATATATTTCCTTAAGAATAAATCTGAAGCCTTTGACAGGTTTAAAGAATTCAAGGCTCTGGTGGAAAACCAGACAGAGAAGAAGATAAAGGTGTTGAGGACAGATAACGGTGGAGAGTTTTGCAGTAAGGAATTTGAAGAATTTTGTAAGAAGTGTGGTACGGCAGAAGACTACTCCATATACACCTCAGCAAAATAGAGTTGCAGAAAGAATGAACAAGACATTGATGGAAAGGGCAAGAAGCATGCTCATTGGTGTCGGGTTAGGATAGCAATTCTGGGCAAAGGTGGTGGAGACAACATGTTACCTGGTCAACAGATCACCTTCATCAGTGTTCGAGGATAAAACTCCACAAGAGGTATGGACTGGTAAGAAACCCTCTCTTTCACATCTGAGGGTATTTAGATGTGATGCATATGTACATGTTCCAAAGGAGAAATGAACCAAGTTGGATAATAAATCTGAAAAGTGCATCTTTATTGGGTATAAGGATGGTTTAAAGGGTTATAAACTCTAGAACCCAATAACAAGGAAGGTTGTGTACAGCCGAGATGTGGTGTTCAAAGAGGTGAAAGATGTTATTAAACATGAAGTCCCACCAAAGGAACTTGAGAAGATAGAGTTTGAGCTAAAGGAGGAAGAATCAGACTCTACGGTAGAGGCGGAATCAGAATATGAAGAGCCACAAACTCCAGGTGTGAGAAGATCAGTTCGAGAAAGAAGGCAGCCAGAAAGGTATAGTCCATCTGCTTTCTGTTCAAATTTTTCTTTATCTATTACTGATGATGATCCCAGAATTATGAAGGAAGCAGTAGATTCAGAGTATGCAAAACTCTGGAAAGAGGCCATGGTTGATGAAATGGCATCTTTGCACAAAAATGAGGCTTGGGATCTGGTGGAGTTGCCGGCTGGAAGGAAACCCATTGGCAACAAATGGGTGTTCAAGAAGAAGACAAATGCAAAAGGAAAGGTGGAGAAATACAAAGCTCGGTTGGTAGCAAAAGGTTATTCCCAGGTGCCGGGAATTGATTTTGGTGATATTTTTTCTCCTATTGCCAAGGTAACTTCTATTAGATTACTTTTATCTGTTGCTGTTGCTTTTTATTTTTAGGTAGAACATATGGATGTGAAGACAGAATTTCTTCACAGGGATCTGGAAGAGGAAATCTACATGAAGCAACCTAAAGGCTTTGCGGTGAAGGGTAAGAAAGAACTGGTATGCAAGTTAAAAAAGTCTCTATATGGGTTAAAACAGTCACCAAGGATGTGGTATCAGAAATTTGATACATTTATACGGGGACTTGGCTTCACCAAAAGCAAAGCAGATAACTGTGTGTATTTTAAATTAATTGGTGACCGTGTTATTTATTTGGTCTTGTATGTGGATGATATGTTGCTGGTTGGAAATGACAAAGAAATTATCTAGGATTTGAAGACCCAATTGTCCTCCAAATTTGACATGAAAGATCTTGGTGCTACAAAGTATATTTTGGGCATGGAAATTAAAAGAGATCAGGCAAAGAGGAAGCTCTGGTTAAACCAGAGGAAATATGTCGAGACAATATTGCAGAGATTTAATATGTATGATAGTAAACCGGTGAAGGTTCCTATTCCTGTAGGTGTAAAATTATCTACTGAACAGTGTCCCAAGACAGAAGAAGAGGAAGAGGACATGTCCCATGTTCCATGTGCAAGTGCAGTCGGTAGCCTGATGTATGCAATGGTCCGTACTAGACTAGACATTTCACATGCAGTGGGAGTATTGAGCAGGTTTATGTCAAAACCAAGAAAGGAGCATTAGACAACAGTGAAGCGGGTTTTCAGGTATTTGTGTGGCACTAGTGATTATGGTTTGTGCTACTAAGGAAGACCAGGATTGGACAGAGTGTTAGATATTCGTGGCTTTGTTGATGCAGACTGTGCTAGAGATATAGATTAGAGAAGATCTACAAGTAGGTATGTGTTTAACCTATTTGGAGGTGCAGTCAGTTGGATGAGTAAGAAACAACCTGTCGTGGCACTATCAACTACCAAGGCAGAATACATGGCAGCCACTCATGCAAGCAAGAAAGCAGTTTGATTGCAGAGATTATGTTCAAGTATGCGGTTAGTACATGAAGCTATAAGGATAGACTGTGATAGCCAAAGTGCAATTTTCTTGGCAGAGAACCTTGCATATCATTCAAAGACAAAGCACATTGATGTTCAGTATCACTTTGTGAGGGATATGATAGAAGACAAAAAGGTGTTGTTGGTAAAGGTGGACACTTTGAAGAATACTGCAGATGCATTGACAAACTCTATGAGCTCTAAGAATTTCTCTTGGTGTAGAGAAACAATGGGCGTTGCAGGGCTGGATAAATGACTAATCTCTATTGTGGCCCCCTGTGGAAAGAAAACAACAACTGGGAGAATGTTGGGTTGTGTTATATTCTTTCCACGACTAGCCCATGTAGTTAACAGGGGGGTTAGAGGGGGGGCGGAGCCCCACCTTCATTGCGCCGATTGCATAGCAGGGGGGTCATAGGGGGTTTGAGGGGTGCAAGTAACCCTACTCTATGGAGTTCGAGGCAGCGCCCCGGAAAATTTCGGTTTTGGAACCTATGTTAGGTTGGGCGAACCCACCTATGTTTTGTGCATGATATTCCCACATGTTTTTGGACGCGATGGTTTTCAGTCCATGGTTTTGGACGCGATGGTTTTCGGTCCATGGTATTGGATGCTTCGGCATGTATAAATATGTATTATAACATTGAAAGGAAAATAATGAAAAATCAAGCTGGTAGTCCAGGTTTTGGGATCCAGGGGAAAATCTCTGTGTATATGTGTTTTATGTGTTATGCTCTTGCATTGTTTATTTTATGTGTTTTAGAATTCGTATGCAGGTAATTTTTGTACAGGGTTAAAACCTACAAGGAGAGGGAGTTAGGATCTCACCAAAGATAGGGGAAGGTCCTCATTTCAAGGAGGAATCTCATAGGGATAAGATCAAAGGGTAATATTGGGAGAATTCGACCACATCCACAACAAACAATATCCAGCTCGTCATTTTGGAAGCCTCTAGATCACAAAGCTTCTTGTCCTCTTTGGGAAAACTTGCCTTTTAGGGATCAGCACAAGTATCTAGGTAAAAACTACGCTGGCAGCACGAGGCTAATATGGTGCAACCTGCCATCAGCACAAGTAGGCAATGTCACAATCATGCTGACCCATAAATTAGGGTTTTGAGTCCATTTTCTCAGGGAAGGCTCAAGGCATGTTTTCAGTAGTTCTTCAGGGAGGATCTAGACTGCATATCAGGATGGGTACACTGCACAGTTGTCAAGTTTTTGGCACTCCGAGGTATGTCACGGGGAAGTGTAGGAGGTGTGACAAAATACTATGTAACACCTAGCAGCAACCAAATAGGTAGTAGTGGAATTTATCCATGAAGAAATTTTCATTAGGTTTGCGATCCCCCAAGAAATAATGACCGACATAGGAACCCAGTTTCTTTAAGGCTCATTAAGGAATTGATGGACACTTACAAGATAAATCATTGGGTAAGAAAATTGCATCATCCAAAGGCCAATGGACAAGTAGAAGGGACTAACAAAATCCTTGATGTCATCATCGCCAATACTATTAGGCCACACCTTAAGGATTGGGTTGAATCACTCCCTAAAGCATTATGGTCCTATAGAAAAACATATAGAACTAATACCGAATGTACTCCATATGAAGTAGTGTATGGAAACAGAGTACTTTTTCCTATTGAAATAGAGATCTAGACACTAAGGACAACAATACAACTTGGACTAGACTTACCTAAATTTTAGAAACAAAGGCTACTATAGATTAATGAATTAGATGAACTATGTCAAGTTGCCTTGCATTGGACCACAATGATACAACACAAACAAGCTAGTTGGCATGATAATTTTATTAAAAAGAAGAAATTTAAAGCTGGATATTGGGCACTATTATTAGACTCCAAGTTTTGAGATTTTAGACGAAAGTTATGCATCAGATGGCTTGGATTGTATGAGATTGATACAGTATATGATAACGGAACCATAAATTTTCATACTGTTGATTATTAAAGGACTCCTCTAATGGCCAATGGACATAGATTTTACCTATATCATGGGCCCTTATCAAAAGATACCTTTTCGAGGAAGATTACTAATGTATGGCCCGATAGTGATTAGGAAATTGTCTAGAAAGGATAAATACCTACATGGTGATTCATTCCTCCTCCTTTCTATTAATAAAGAGAAATATCATGTATGAAAACCCTTAGAGGCCTACTTGAGCACATGTCATGTGAAAACTCGTCTAGGATGGTTTATAACATGTTAAAAACAATTATAATAAATTCTTATGCTTACACATCTATGCTATGTTTTCCCTTTTTTTTTCTAATAAAGTGACTTCTGTGATATGTAGGAGAGTACATTATTATTGCTACAACTCCATTACATGTCTAGTTGGCATAACTGTGAACCCAATTGTTGCAACTCTACTTGCCATTGTTGTTGCAAGTCAATGATAGGACATTGTTGCTCCAACTCTAGGACCACAACTCCACTATTATAATTCCAATGGTCAAAATGGGTAATGATGTTTCCTACCATGACACCATTGTTTATTTTGTTAGATATTATTGTTGTGACTCCGCCAGCATTATTGTTGCATTTTGACACACTACTACAACTCTGATAGAAAACTTATTTTTGTGTTGCTTATGGAGTTGGGACGCCATGTAGAGAAGGTACAATCCAAAGCCACTTATTGTAAGTGTACATAAATACATTTCCCCAACAATTTGCATAATGAAAGGCATTAATTGGTATAATAATGACTCGACCTCTTGATTCAAATGACCTACATCATTTCCACGACCAACACCAATAACATAACCTCCTATCATGACAACAATCCTTACATAATCATAAACCCCCACTATCAAATCGTTCATTCCAACTACAACAATAGTCGTTTTAACTTTGAGAAAACAAAGAAACTATGGTAGGCTCTCTCATTCACAAGGAACCTACAAAAGCTTTGTTACTACAAGCATATCATAATGTATACAAAATATTTCAACATAGAGGATAGGTTGAGTATATCAAAGGCTGTAGGGGCACAATTATGAAGTGGCACTAGAATTTTCTCTCAATTTTATGGAAAATTGATCACTGATGTCAAGCACAATTGTAGAGGTCATAAAGGAAATATTTGTTGAGGTAATAGGGTTACCACATACATGAGAGAGGTGGTCCTATAAAAGAAGGTCAAAACCAGAGTTCATGGAACAATTCCTAGAGCCTGGGGAAGCCTTGGTCAAGAATGGGACGGGGTTCAATAGAAGGTCATTGTTGTGTTCATGGGAGGGCATAGATTTGGTTATGCAAAGATACATCACCTACAAAGGCCACCATGGAATCATGTACTTCCCACATCTATAATTGATTTACCATCTAAGGCATCATAGAGTCATCAACATGCCATATTTCTTCCTCAAAATGATACAATCCATAAAAATGCAAGTACAAACATCTCGAGAGCCAATGGATGCTCTCTCCAACCACGACTTGGTAAAATTGTTGGTGATGCAAGCCTTGAAGCAATATGGAAGACATGGGATGAGGCTATCAAGCCACCTACACAAATTTTTGAAGCTACAACTCCACCAGCAAGAATCACAAAATTTGTAACTCCATTCGTAGGAGAAGTAGAAGTTGCAACTCCACTAGGTGAAGAAAGTGCTACAACTCTCAAAGGTGCAGCTACTGCCACTCCTAGAGTTGCATCCAAGGACTACATTACTACAATCCCATTGGACATTGAGTACCCACTTATGTCTATTAAAGAAGAAACCTTAGGAGGCAGTGTTGGAACTCCATAAAAGGATGATGATAGCAATATGGAGATTATCAACAATAAATCCCCTACCAAATGAGTAAGAAGGATCACAAAGAGGCCACCATATGCACTCGAGAAGAAGAGAAACATATACACTAATACAACTACAACTCTTCAAGCACAACAAGGAACCCCTACTGCAGCACAAGAACCAGTATGGGTAGAGTATTAGAGAGTTGTGGGAGCATAAGAAACCTCTACTGCTCCATAAGAACCAATAGAGATGTTTGAGGTAGAATTCCCTATTGACACACAAAAAGAAACATGTGACTGGAGGAAGATCAAGCTACTATTGACCCTACAGAAGAATGAAGAATGGAAGAAATTGTTGCAACATAAGAACCAATAACAAAATCTCTAGGGTAAGGTCTTGCTACCATTTTTCAAGCTTATAAAAAATAAGAAGAAGAGATAGAGGTTGACATTCCTAAGGAAATAGTTGCCACGACATCTAAACATAGGAAACCTATGAAAGTAAAGAACCCTATGTTCTTTACCATTGTACACATTTCTATTATGAAGATTGTTATGAAACCAGCGCACAAAAAGATAGAAAAGAAAGATCAATGCCTTAGAAATCAGCCTCTTCGAGGGGTAAACCTCCTTTACATTACACAAATGAAAAATTCTTGGATGCCACAAATGAAAAAATCTCCTTTCTATATATAGGAGTCTAATGGGTCACAATATAATCAAAGCTGACATAACAATAATAATATAAGGGCACAACAATAACAATAGTGGGTTGAGCCCCAAGGGTTAGCCCAACTAGTCAAGTCAGTGCCTCACCGTTCGAGAGGTCACAGGGTTAATTCTCCCCGAAAGCCCTTGGGGTCAGGTCTGTGATGGCCGAGGTGCAGCATCCTAGAGATCAGCTCTATTCTTTACATGGACATAGCCAGCATCCACTGACCACGGGTGTCTGCGAACCACACGAAAAATAAAAACTAAAAATAAATAATAATAATAATAATAATAATAAAATAATAAATAATAAATAAATAAATAAAATAAAAAATAATAATAATAATAAATAAATAAATAAATAGTGGGCTTCTATGGGGCACAATAATAACAATATGGGGACAATAAGGGCACAATAATAACAATAAGATCGGGGAATCAATAGTATTATAGGAACCTAACATGCCCCTCTCCTTAAAAAAAGTGTTGTCCTCAACGCTTGAGTAGTTATGGATGCTTCTGTATAACATTCTCATCCTCCCATGTGGAATCTTTAGCAGGTAAGTTCTTCCACTTGACAAGATACTCCAACATTGAACGATTTCGCAATTATCAAGTTCTTGTTTCTGTGACTGCTTCAGGTTCCAATATGATTTTTCCTTCCTCATCAAGTTCTAGCAATATTGTTTGAACTGGAAGCTTGTCACCGATAACTTTCTTTAAGCATGAAACATGGAAAACTAGGTGCACTTGGGAAGCTGCAAGAAGCTCCAATTTGTATTCCATAGTACCAATCTTTTGCAACACCTTATATGGACCATGATACTTTGGTGATAATTTATTATCCTTTTAAGCTTGCTTGAGGGACATTTGTTTATATGGTTGTAGTTGTAGAAATACCCAGTCACCTATATCAAAACTTATTTCATTGCGATGTTGATCTCCCTGTTGTTTCATTCTATTATGTGCCAAAGTTAGGTTATCCTTCAAGAGTTGGAGAACTTGTTGTTGATGCTCGATGTGATCTTCCACTACTTGAACCTTAGAATTTTCTCTTAAATATGATGTGATGGACGGTGGGTGATATCCATAAAGTGCCATAAATGGGGTCATTTTTGCTGCAGTGTGGAAGGAAGTGTTATACCACCATTCAGCCAAAGGCAACCATTTGACCCATTGTGTCTATTTATCATATACAAAGCAACGAAGATATCCTTCCAAACATTTGTTTACTATCCCAGTTTACCCATCATATTGAGGATGATAATATGAGCTATGAGTTAACTGAGTACCAAGACAAGAAAATAATTTTGTCCAAAAATTTCTAGTGAAAATGGGATCTCTATCGCTTACAATAATCTTTGGTTTTCCATGTAGCTTTTGAATTGTTTCCATAAATGCAGTAGAAATTGTATTGGCTTTAAATGGATGAGATAATGCACAAAAGTGTGCATACTTGGTAAGTCTTTCAACTACCACCATGATGACACTCTTTCCTTTGGACTTGGGTAAGCCTATGATAAAATCCATTGAAACCTCCTCCCAACGTTGACTTGGAATGGATAAAGGTTGTAATAGACCTGGGGTCTTAATTGTTTCAACTTTATTTTGTGGAAAACCAAACATTCCACCACAAACTTTTGAATATCAGATTTAAGGCCATCCCAAAAAAATTCCTTCTTAACCCTGTGGTAAGTTCTTAAAAATCCTGAGTGCCCTCCTAAGGGAGAGGCGTGCAATTCCATAAGAATCTTTTGTTTGAGTTAGGAATTCTGACACTGGTATAAGCAATCTTTGTATCATAACGAATCATTTTTCCATTTAAATGTATCAAATGTACTAGGATCTTCTTGTAACTTTTGAATGAGTGCCCACACTTCTTCATCATTCTTCCATTCATATCTTGCTTCGTTTATCCTATCTGGTTGGATAATAGAACTTGCACAAAGAAATGCTTCCACATCCTCATCCTTTCTTGAGAGTACATCTGCCACAACATTTTGCTTCCCTTTTTTTATATGATTTCAAAGTCATAACCAAACATCTTTGTGACCCATTTTTGTTGCTCTTCTAAAGATAATATTTGTTCTAAAACGTATTTAAGACTATCATGATCCATTTTTACCTTGAAGTGTCTTCCCAATAGATAGGGTCTCCATTTCTTAAGTGCATGTAGTATTGCCAACATTTCCTTCTCATAAATAGATTTGTGTAAATACTTTCCTTTTATTGGGCGATTTTTGAAGGCAATGGGTCTTTCTTCTTGCATTAAAACAACACTAATTCCATTTCCTGAGGCATCACATTCCACAATAAATATTTTTGTGAAGTTCGGCATAGCTAAGACCAGTGCTTGGCACATTGCCCCTTTAAGATGTTCAAAGGCATTCGTTGCTTTTGGAGTCCATAAAAATGCATCTTTCTCCAATAATGTTGTTAGAGGTGTTGTTATTCTCCCATAATTCTTAACAAACTTGCGATAATACCCTGTCAACCCAAGAAATCCTCGCAGATGCTTTATGGATGTGTGGATTTTCCATTCCTTAATGGATTTAATTTTTCTAGGGTCTACCTTAACACCTTCATGAGATACAATATGACCCAGATATTCCACCTCTTGTACTCCAAAGAAACATTTGGAGCTTTTTGCATATAATTGTTTCTCCTCCAATAGTTTGAGCACCCTGTCAACATGTTGAAGATGATCCTTCCAAGACTTGCTATAGATTAGTATATCATTAAAAAATACTAATACAAATTTTCTAAGGGTGGGTTTGAAAATGGAATTCATCAAACCTTGAAATGTAGAAGGTGCATTGGTAAGGCCAAAAGGCATGACCATGTTGAAATATGGCAACAAGAATATTCCAATTCAATTTGTCCTTGAATTAAATTGTGAATTAAAATTGAATTTAGTCTTAACAGCTACTTGGAAATAATTTATTTATTTATTTTAAATTAATTAGTTGGAGAAATTCAAGTTAGAAGTCTTTTTGAAGTCATGCAAGAGTTATCCCTTAAATTAAGGAGATAAGATTGAGTTATATTTGAGTTGTAATTAGTTAACTCAGTTTACTGAGTTAAGTCCAGTTGAATTAGTTCGAAACTGTTTGAGGAACTAATAGTGAGTTAACAGTCAGTTGATGCATTAATGGACTCAACTAGTGCTACTCCAGTTAACTAAAGATTCCCTCATCAGAAACTCATGCATGTCTATTTTGAGAAAGACCTAATTGAGATTAATGTTCAAGGACAGTGCAATATCAGTTGCATGTGTTTTCTCATGAAGAAAACTCATGCATGCAGTCAAGGATTCATCCTTGAGGATTGTGTAGTTTTGAAGATTGGTTTTCCACTTGGTAACTGGGAATCATCCACAAGGAACAGCGCAAGGAAATAGGAGCTTGGAGGGTAGAGAGGAAGGCTAGAGAGAAGCCAAGATTTCCTGAGAGCATCTGTGAGGATTGTACTGAGAGCTGGCTAGCTGTGAGAGCTAAGGATTTGTATAATTCCTATGTATTTCCACCATGTATGATAATACAATAGTGTGGGGTTTTTATTTGAGGATTTCCCCAAAAGTATTTTCATGTGTATTGTGCCATTGATTCTTCTTCTTTTGGTTATATTGTTCAACTCGATCTTTAAGCTTCCGCAAATTGATAGTAGAAGTAGGTTATAGTATTCTGCTTTGATCTATGTTGCATTATCGGGTTAACCTACCACTAGATTTTCTACATGGTATTGGAGCTGTGAACAGTATACTGAGAAGAGAATTCGAAGTTTAAAGTTTGGGGTTGCAGGTGAAAAGCAAATTCATATCATACTTCAAGATTGGCTAATGGTGTTCTATGGCTTGAGACTCGAGTATACCTTGGAAGGTAGCTTGAATTGCATAGCATGGAAATATAGAATGGAGGTTGTATTAAAAGACAATGGCTTAAAGGAATTCATTTATCAAGAAATCCAAAAGCCAGCTTCAAATAATGCACAAGAGTTGGCTGAGTGGAAGAAGTGTGTGGCGAAGGCGAGATGGATCATCCTTGAGGGAGTTCGAGACCATATTGTCTCAAGTCTCCATGGGAAGGATACTCCATTTTCAAAGTGGAAGACATTGAAGGACCTCTATCAGAATAGTAGCGACCAGAGGAAATTGGCGCTCAAGGATAAGCTTCGAAGAATCAAGATGGAGAAAGGCGATGTTATTTCCACATATTTGAACAAGCTCACCACCTGCAAAGATGAGCTTGGCAGTGTGGGAATAACTACTGCCAATGATGATATGGTGAGCCTCACTCTCCTTGGCCTTCCAAAGAATTGGAATAGCTACCAGGACTTTGTGAATGGAAGGGACAAACTGTCAGATTGGGAATGATTGTGGTCGGATCTTATGCAGGAGAAGATCAGGAGGAGCACACAAGATGGTTCTTCATCCAAGAATGATGATGAAGAAAAGATGGCCTTAGCAAGTAAGGCAAGGAAAGGGAAGGGGAAGGCTTCCCATTTCAAATCAAATTCTTCTCATGGAGGGAAGAAGGGTGACATGTCTAAAGTAAGATGCTTTAATTGTCACAAGATGGGACTATTAGCCCTGAGGTGCAACGCTGCTATTTTGAAGGCTAGAGGGAAAGGGTCTGCTCTGCTATCATGGAGAAGTCCTCATATGGTCCATCACTTCACTTTTCTCACTCATCCACTCTCATCCACTCTCATCTATGTTCATTCATGTCCTAATCCAACCCTCACATCATAACAAAACCCACTTTCGTCTTGACCCTACATAAATTAACCCATTTTTGCCCCGAAAACCTTACCTTTCCACCCATATGCGCCCCTTTACACGTTTCTCGAAGTCATCTCGTACCTCCATGTCCCCCCGTCGTCAATCTTCCCACTAATCGGACAATCCGTGATTCGCCCAACCAACTATACATGCTCGGTCAATCATCGCCGTTAGATCACTTCCGCCAGATCTAACAGTTATTGCACATATCACTCGGGCAACAAGCGAGAGGGATACCTGCCCGATAAAGGCGGTTTCCTCTCTCTCCTCCGCTGCTACGTGGCACTCGATGAATGGAATCGGGCGGGCTCCGACCTTTACCGCTTACCGCCCAATAGAAGCTATTTCCACTTGGGTAAAACCACTCCCGGCCGTTATCTTCTGAGCACCTCCTCCACCCAATAGTCATCGATCTACTCATCTAAGATCTGACGGCTCGGACTTATTCCACTCTCGCCTCAACTTCAGGCCTCCGGTGTTTGATCTCCTCCGTCAATTCCTCTCGATCCATCGACCCTCGTTCACAATCATCTCAGTTCGTCCTCCGTTGTCCAACCAACATCCTAACCATCGATCCATACCAGCCAACGGCCCATATGCCCCCATACCCCACTTCCCATCAGTCACCCGAGGAGGAAAGTTGTCGGCTCTGTCAGTGCTTGTGACAGTCGGACAGTTGAACTGAAATAATAGAAATCATGGCCGAAAGGGGAAAAACAACCACACGATGCAGCCGAACCAACAGAGATGGTCATGGAACGCCACTGGCACGAGCGAGCCACCTGACAGCGCAGCGAAATTACTAGAATTTGGTTACCGTGTTTGTTAGGAAAAGAGACCTTTGAGCTCATGTTTGTGTAGTTATGTCCTCAAGTAGTTAAAAGACAGAGGGGATAGATTGTGACATCTCGAGCCTCAGAGAGCCCGAGAGCATTGTAAAAAGCCTATAAATGGTTGAAAGTTCGAAGTATTAAGGGTTCAACTTTTGGAGACTATGGATGCTCTGTTCCTTCCAGTGTCTCATCTTCATTCCAGTAATACAAGCTTCTTTTGTTGTTACATGTTCAATTGTCATTTTCTCCTCTATTCTAAGCTTTCACTTGAATAGGTTATTCATGTTTTCTTCATTGTCTAATGCTAGATAACTGTCATCTTATCTCTGCATTGATAAATTAGATCTGCAAGCTTCATTTACTTTTTGTAGCTAGCCATTCATATGTTTTTATGTATGCATCTGCTGGTACAGTCAGGATTCTCCACCCATTCACTGAATCTATAAACTATTGAACATTAGTGGTATAAAGCCTTGTCAAGATGAGGGTGTTCATGCATGTCTTGAGTGGAAACAGAGTTGAAACAATCATCTAACTTGATCCAACCCCCAGTCCATTCCAATAGTTCAGAGAATGATATTAAAGATTTATATGTTACCAAGCATCTCCGAGCTACAACCTAAGAGAGTTTCCTGGAGTGATAACATAATTGGCGTTGTTGCCGAGGAGAGGATATTGAAGCTCAACTTCCCTGGGGGACGACACAGATCCAACTTTGATGATAGACAAAGTCTGTACACTATTTGGGCTGTAATCATCTATCTGGTGACTCTACTAGAGGACGAACCCCTTGGTGGCTCCACTCCATAGTTCTGGCTCAGTTTGGGAGGCATACTCGGAGAAATCCTCAGAAGCCATGAGCTAACACAATACCTGACGCTGAAAAAATCATCAAAGAAAGAAAGGTGTTGCAGAAAGGAGCATCAGGTTCAAGTAGTTCTAAACAATATTCTATATCTCTTCAAGAAAATCCTGTAATAGAATAAATACATGTTGAGAGTATAGCATCTAATACTAGCAACGAAGAAAAAATCTTCGAGATTCATAGAGCTCCTTATTCTTTAGGTTCTCCTTTCGTTGTAAGCCCAAAGGAAACCTCTCCTCCTATCCATCATACTCCTTTAGTCCTATCAGCCACTCCTCAACCCTTTTTCATTCAGACTTCCAGTACCCTTATAGCCACCACCATTATGGCAGCACCCACCAAAATGGAAAGAATCATAGCTGCTAGGTATGGACCCCTAGTACTACCCACTCCTTTGAATGCCATGCCTATTGGAGAATATCAGAAGTATATGCCTAAGTTCACTGGGACTAAAGGTGTTACAGCTGAGGAACATCTAGAATCATTCTATAGCTATGTTGATAACCTGGACATTAGTGAAGATGATGTATGGATGAGAGTATTTGTCCAAAGTCTAGATGGAGAGGCTAGAAAATGGTTCAGAGAACTGACCCCAAGATCTGTAGCAGATATTGAGGCTTTAGATGATGCATTCCTAAAGCATTGGGGGGGTAAGAAGGATCTACTCTACTACCACACTGAGTTTGGGAACTTAAAGAGGGAAAATGGTGAGTTGTTGTCTGATTTTAATAAGAGGCTTAACCACATGTACAACAAGATACCAGCTGAAGTAAAACCCACCACTACCTCTGCCAAACTCACCTATGTCAGTGCCTTTGATTCTGACTTCTGTCTGCTATTGAGGGAGAGACGACGTGCTACATTGGCTGATATGTAGGATGCAGCCTTGGAAGTAGAATCAAACATCATGGCTGCAGAGAAGCTAAAGGGGAATGTTGATAGAAGGAAACAGAGGGGCGAATCTTCATCGTCTTCAAATCCCAAGATAGATAAAATGTCCAAGATGATAGAGTCATTAGCCTCTGAAATCTCCAAATTAAAGGTTGAGCAACACCCTCAGAAAGGAAGAGTTCCTAATACCTTTGCCCGTAGAAATCCAAATTCATATAGGAGAGCTAATGAGCAGTCACAGATTCTATAAAGAAGCAAAGATGTCAATGATGACCAAAGGGTGAAGACCCCTTTCCAGAATGTAATCATGGAAGAAGAGCAGTTTGAAGAAGATGAGGATATCCATTGTCTGGAAGACAAAGGCAGTGCCTCCTTTTTGACATTAGCTACCCATGAAAAGTCATTATTCAATGACCAGATCAGCTAAGAGTAGGATGGTGGAGCTGTTCTACAAACTGATGATCAAAATAGATATGATCTGGAATAATGCCAAGGAAACTCTTGTTCAAAGAGTTGTTGTCCCTGCAATACAGCAAGCTAATAAGCAGAAACGACTGGCAATTGATCTCATCATCCTCAAAGCTCTAGCTCACAAGGTAAGAGGCCCTAACAAGTCTCCTTCTCCTTTTAGTTATGAATTAGCAATTCAGAAGCTAAGAATACCTATACCGTTGATTGAACTAGTAAAAAATGGTTCCTTTAAGAGATCTATCCTCAAGGCACTTGAGCCTAAAGCAATCCAAGCCTCCATTGACTATGTAAATATCCAAGATGACAAACTAGTTGTTGTTCTCAGCCCAATGATTGAAAATTATGATGACAACTCCCCATCATTCTATATCTCTTTGATTATTCATGACAAAATCCTTCACAACTGCCTTCTGGACATAGGGGCCAACCATAATCTAATGCCCAAGGCTATCATGGATGAGTTGGGTCTTGAAATTACCAAGCCTTATCATGACCTATTTTCTTTTGACTCTAGAAAAGTGAAATGTTTGGGATTAATCAAAGACTTAGCCATCATCTTATCTCAGTTGCCCATGAAGAGCATGATGATGGATATTGTGGTAGCAGATGTACCCCCCAAGTTTGGCATGTTGCTTTCCAGAGGTTGGATCAAGAGATTAGGTGGAACATTGCAAAATGATCTGTCCTATGCTACTATCCTAGTTTTTGGAGGTGAGAGTAGGAGATTATACAGAGAAGCTCAGTTGGCTTATATCATCAGTGATGAAAGGAATCCCACTAATCATCCCATCTATGCTATCGACACTGATTTTGGAGCCTGTATTCTTCAGATTGAAGAATCCTAGTTGGCCTCCATGCAGCTTAGGAAACCGGTTTGCCAGATCACAGAGGAAGAAGGCCCACAAATTTGGGACATGTTCTTTGATGGAGCTTGCTCTAAGGAAGCTACAGGGGCAGGAATAGTCCTTGTGTCCCCCACACAAGAATGCATTCATTTATCTTTCAAGTTAACTTTTCAGGTCACAAATAATATAGCAGAGTACGAAGCCTTGATATTGGGCTTAAACACTGCTAAAGAAATGGGCATCAAAGGCCTGAAGGTGTTTGGAGATGTAGACCTTATCATTCAGCAAGTGAACAAAACTTTCCAAGCAAAGCAGCCAAGGCTGAAAGCATACAGAGATGAGGTATGGAAGCTCAAGGGCTCTTTTAATAGTTTCAACATTTCTTACATCCCTAGAATGAAGAACCAACTTGCTAATTCCCTTGTTGTATCTACTAGCACCTTTATTCCTCCTTTGCCTCCTAAATTGACTTATGAAGTTCAGGTGAAATATAGACCATCTCTGCCTGACAATGTCAAATACTGGAAAGTTTTTGAAGATGATGATGAAATTAATAGGTTTTTACAAGTCATTGATGAATTTTCTGAAATGCACATTGACCAAGAAAACGAAACCTTTGAAGAATGCAACCAGTCCAAGCTAAAGGACGAGATTGGTCAGGATAACACTGTTCAGCTGCCTAGTAACCATATACCCAAAGGATTGGTGCCCCTAGAGAAGTTGTTCGATCATAAAGATGTTCCTTATAAGCCTGCCAAAAAAGAAAATGAGTACGTCGTTCATCGACATAATGTAGGGAGTCCAGCCCATCCAAAGTACATAAATTTGTCCACTCACTTGTCTTCTGCCCAAAGTGTTGAGTATTGTACCCTGATGAAACAATTTGTTGATATTTTTGCTTTGGAGTACAATGATCTTAAGACCTATGACACAAACATCATCCAGCATAAGATTCCACTAGAGAAGAACACCATCCCTTTTAAGCATAAATTAAGACCTATCAGCCCTCTCTTATTGCCTTTGATTGAAAAGCAAATCAAGAAGCTGTTGGATGCCAAGATCATAGTTCCCCTAAGCTATTCAAAGTGGAGAGCTAACCTTGTGGTAGTGAGGAATGGCGAAATCAGGATTTGTGTTGACTTTAGGAATCTGAGCAAATGCTCTAAAAAATACAATTACCCCCTGCCTAAGATGGAACACTTGCTGCAAAAAGTTTCAGGGGCTAGAGTCGTGTCTTTCTTAGATGGATTCTCAAGTTACAATCAGATTGTTATACACCCAAAAGATCAAGAAAAGACCCCTTCACTACTGCTTGGGGCACTTTCATGTACTCCAAGATGCCTTTTGGAATGATGAATGTTGGGGCTACTTTTCAAAGGGCCATGGACATAGCCTTTGTGGGAGAGAAGGACAAGTTTGTCCTTATTGACAAGTTTGTCCTTATTTACCTTGATGACATAACAATCTTCTCCAGTAGTCACAAGGACCATTTGCAGCATTTGAAGAAGGTGTTTCTAAAGTGCAGACGGTTTGGAATTTCTGTGAACCCAAAGAAGTCACAGTTTGCTCTGGAAGAGGGAAAAATTCTAGGACATATTGTTTCTGCTGAAGGTGTGAAGATTGATCCAAGCAGGAGTTCAAGCAATTCAGACATTGTCCATCCCAAGATCAAAAAGGGACATTCAATCTTTCCTGGGTAAGATCAACTTTGTCAAGAGGTTTATTCCAAACTTTGCAGAGCTAGTGAAGCACATCACTTCCATGCTGAAGAAAGGATCAGAAATAAAATGGACAGATGTTACGAGAAACTCTTTTGAAGCCATCAAACAAGCTATCATGGAAGCTCCCACTCTAATCAGCCTAGATTACACCAAGGAGTTTTATATCTTCTCTTTTGCCTCTTATGATACACTTGCAGCAGTTCTATTGCAGAAAAATGATGAAGGTGTAGAGCACCCTATGGCCTTTTTTAGCAAAACTCTGAGGGATGTTGAACTAAGGCATGACCTTATTGAAAAACAAGCTTATGCTCTCATAAAATCTTTAAAGGCATTCAGAATTTATATCCTTCATTCCAAAGTGGTTGCGTATGTACCTTCAGCCTCAGTGAAAGATGTCCTAACTTAGCCAGATATTGATGGAAAGAGAGCTAAATTGATTGCAAAATTCACAAATTTCAACATAGAGGTGAAGCCCACCAAACTTGTCAAAGGCCAGGGCTTGGCTAAGCTTATTGCTGAGGAAAATTTCAGTTTGCTAGACATCAATTGCATGGGTTCAAATTCAGGTGGTGAGCAGATAGAGGAAGCAACAGAAGAGTAAGAGCAGAGTCACTCTTTCGCTAAAAATCTAGCCACCTGTGAATGGTATTCCAGTGTAGTTCATTTTTCACAGAAGCTAGAAGTCCCTCCAGGTCTTAGCTCAAGTCAAGCCCGATCCATTAAGCTTAGAGCAGCCAAATTTTGCATTAGTAAAAACCTGCTTTATTGGAGAGACCCATCAGGGATCCTCTTGAGATGTCTAGAAAAAGGACAATTTGTGGAAGTCATGCACCAGTTCCATTCTAACATCTTTGGAGGGCATCATTATTGGAAAACCACAGCCCACAAGATCCTGAGAACTGGATATTATTAGCCTACTTTGTTCTCTGATGTGTGTTCTTTTGTGAGGTCTTGTGACAAATGTCAGAGTTTTGCAAGAAGACAACAGCTAAAATCACTGCCCTTGAAGCCAGTACACGCTAATGGTCCCTTCCAGCAGTGGAGCTTGGACTTTATAGGTGAGATCAACCCACATTCCAGTGGCCAACACAAATGGATCTTGGTAGCCACTGATTATTTCACCAAGTGGATTGAGGCTATACCCACTAAGAATGCTAATCATCAGGTTCTCATAAAGTTCTTGAATGATAATATTTTCACTAGATTTGGGTGCCCAACCAAACTAGTCACTGATAATGCAACAGCTTTCAGGGCAAAATAATTGTTGGACATGTGTGGATCCATGGGCATTCAATTGGTGCATTCTACCTCCTATTATCCTCAAGGCAATGGCCTAGCAGAATCATCTATCAAGAGTCTTGTAAGGATAATCAAAAAACTGTTGGAGGACAACAAAAAGAGCTGGGATTCCAAGTTGAAGTTCGCACTGTGGGCTGACAGGGTTACAACAAAAATTCCATAGGAAATTCTCCATTTAAGATGGTTTATGGCGCTGATGTTGTTTTTCCTATCCAGTTGATTCTCCCTGTGGCTAAATTCTTGCAAGAAGAACAGGATTAAGAGAATGACATGGCAAGGAGAATGAGTAACTTGGTTGAATTATAGTAGATCAGAGAACAACTGGTTGAGAAGTCAACAATTCATCAGGCGAAGTTCAAAGAAACCTTTGATAGAAAAGCAAAGATGGATAGTTTTCAGCTTGGTGACTGGGTTCTCAAATGGGATGCACTAAAGGAAAAGAAGGGCAACCATGGTAAATTTGATGCCTTATGGACAGGACTCTTCGTCATTGCTCAAGTTCAGATGAACAACACTTTCATTCTGCACAATTTAGAGGGGGAAGGTGTTTTTGATAGCCCAGTCAATGGGCGTTTTTGAAATTTTACTTCATATGAGGCTTTAAGGTCTTAATATTGTAATAGGTTTTTTAGTTTTTGTTTTTATGCAAATAAACTCCATGCCCAATGGAACACTAGGAGATAAATTTGTTTGGGTTGTTACTGCAAAGGTAGTAGTCTACAGTTCTTGAAACCTCACAGGGAGGCTTTCATCCCCAGAAGGAGCCAGTGTTAGCCCTGAGGTGCAACTCTGTTATTTTGAAGGCTAAAGGAGGGAAAGGGCCTGCTCTGTTGTCGTGGAGAAGTCCTCATATGGTCCATCACTTCACTTTTCTCACTCATCCACTCTCATCTACATTCATTCATGTCCTAACCCAACCCTCACATCATAACAAAACCCACTTTCGCCTTGACCCTACGTAAATTAACCCATATTTGCCCCGAAAACCTTACCTTTCTGCCCATATGCACCCCTTTACATGTTTCTCGAGGTCATCCCGTACCTTCGTGTCCCCCCGCCATCGATCTTCCCACTGATCGGACGGTCTGCGCTTCACCCGACTGACTATACATGCTCGTTCAATCATCACTGTTAGATCACTTTCGCCAGATCTGATGGCTATCACGCATATCGCTTAGGCAACAAGCGAAAGGGATACCCACCCGATAAAGGCAGTTTCCTCTCTCTCCTTCGCTGCTACGTGGTGCTTGATGAATGGAATCGAGCGGGCTCCGACCTTTACCGCTTACCGCCCAATAGAAGCTATTTCCACTTAGGTGAAACAGTTCCCAGCCGTTATCTTTCGAGCACCTCCTCCGCCCGATAGTTGTTTGATCTACTCATCTGAGATCTGACAACTCAGACTTATTCCGCTCCCGTCGCGACTTCAGGCCTCCGACATTTGATCTCCTCTGTCAATTCCTCTCAATCCATCGAGCCTTGTTCATGATCACCTTAGTTCATCCTCCGCCGCCCGACCAACATCCTAACCATCAATCCATCCCATCCAACGACCCATATGCCCTCGTACCCCACTTCCCATCAGTCACCCGGGGAGGAAAGTTTTTGGCTCTGTCAGTGCTTGTGGCAGTCAGACAGTTGAACTGAAATAACGGAAAGCATGGCCATGGAATGCCACTGGCACGAGCGAGCCACCTGACATCGCAATGAAATTACAAGAATTTGGTTACTGTGTTTGTTATATAAAGAGACCTTTGAGCTCATGTTTGTCTAGTTATGGCATCATGTAGTTAGAAGACAGAGGGGATAGATTGATACATCTCGAGCCTCAGAGAGCCCGAGAGCATTTTCAAAAGCCTATAAATGGCTGAAAGTTTGAAGTATTAAGGGTTCAACTTTTGGAGACTGTGGATACTCTGTTCCTTCCAGCATCTCATCTTCATTCCAGTAATACAAGCTTCTTTTGTTGTTACATGTTCAATTTCCATTTTCTCCTCTATTCTAAGCTTTCACTTGAATAGGTTATTCATGTTTTATTTTGTATCTAATGCCAGATAACTGTCATCTTATCTCTGCATTGATAAATTAGATCTGTAAGCTTCATTTACTTTCTATAGCTAGCCATTCATATGTGTTTATGTATGCACCCACTGGTACAGTTAGGATTCTCCACCAATTCACTGAATCTATAAACTATTGAACATTAGTGGTCTAAAGCCTTGTCAAGCTGAGGGTGTTCATGCATGTCTTGAGTGGAAACAGTGTTGAAACGGTCATCTGACTTGATCCAAACCCCAGTCCATTCCAATAGTTCAGAGAATGATATTGAAGATTTATATGTTACGAGGCATCTTTGAGCTACAACCTAGGAGAGTTTCCTGGAGTGATAACAGGGACATTATGCGACTAATTTCCCATCGAAGAAGTCCAAGAAGGGATCCTCGGAAGGATCGAAAGGTGAGGCACTAGCCTCTTCGTTCGAAATGGGATTTACCCTCATCGCATGCATGGCGTCATCGATGATGGGTTGTGTCTAGTATCTTAACAGTGGAGCCTCATTCCACATGACCTATGATAAAAAATTATTCAGTGCCTTGGAGGAGAAAGACCTCAAGATGCACATAGATATGGGTGATGATGGAAGGTATAGTGTTTCAAGAGTGGGCACGGTTGCTTTTCAGAGGGAGCATGGAGCTTCTCTCACCTTGACAGATGTGATGTATGTACCTAGACTGAAGAAGAACTTGGTATCGGTCGCAATGTTGGAGGACAAAGGCTACGATGTTGTCTTCAGTAAAGGAAAGGTGTTCCTAAGACACATAGCCACGGGTCAGACCAAGAGGATAGGGATTCAGTTGAAGAATCTCTATAAACTAGAGGTAGATGATTGTGTAGCATTGAGTACGAAAGCAGAATTGGTGCAAAGCCAAGACATTGGCGAGTTGTGGCATAGGCGGTTGGGCCATTTGCATCATGGGGCTTTGAAGATAATGCAGTAGATATCTACAGGACTTCCCAAAGGTAAACTTGAGCAAGTTGACACATGCAAAGGTTGTACCTTGGGAAAGTACACCAAGTCTTCCTTTCACGATCGAGACAGTCGAGTAGAGGCTATCTTAGAGCGAGTTCATATTGATTTGTGTGGACCATTCTCGACGGCATCCACAGCGAAGCAAAGGTATTATGTGATTTTCATTGATGACTCATCTCGTAAATTCGGGATTTATTTCACGCAGAAGAAGGACCAAACCTTCACAAAGTTTTGTGAGTTCAAAGCTTTGGTTGAGAAAGAGTCAGAGAAGAAGATCAAGACCTTGAGAAGCAACAACGGTGGAGAATATGTCTCTCAAGAGTTTAAGGACTTCTGTGCAGCGGAAGGAATTAAATGAGAGTTGACGGCACCTCATAACCCACTGCAGAATGGGGTGGCCAAGAGGAAGAATAGAACTATTGTAGGGGTAGCACTGGCAGTGTTGCATGACCAAGGCCTACCACTTCACTTGTGGGCTGAGGCATGCAACATAGTATTCTATTTGCAGAATAGAAGGCCGCATCGCATGCATGGGATGAAGACACCAGAGGAAGCTTTCTCCGGTAAGAGACCAAATGTGGGTCACTTTAGGATCTTTGGCTCATTGGTATATTGCCATGTGACAAAGGATGCATGGAAGAAGCTTGAGCCGATAGCAGAGTTCGGGATATTTGTGGGGTACACTGATACACCTCACAACTATCGGGTGTACTTGCCTACCCTTCAAAAGACATTGGTTCACAGAGATCTCAAGTTTGATGAGAAGAAGGCCATGTGAGTTTCCCTTGAGAGGGAGCTCCAACTACAGGCTATGGTGGAACTGTTGGTTCCTAATGAGGAGGAACCTCAGACTGTTGTGGAGCAGCCACATGTAAAGGTTCCAGGAGTGGAGACATCCACTCAAGCAGAGTCTTCCAGAGATGGACGGAAGTGCACAAGAGAAGCTGACAGATTGTTGGAGGATGCAAGAGAGAATGTGGGAGCACCATCTTCTCAGCGCAGACAGAGGAGTTCACCTGAGAGGTACACTAGATACATGGCCCTTGCCAGGGAATGTATTGAGACTGAGCCATCTTTCTTTGAGGAAGCAGTGTAGTAGTCGATTTGGGTTGATGCTATGGTGGAGGAGTATGACTCCATAGTTCGTAACAGTGTTTGAGACGTGGTTCCGAGACCAGAGAACAAGTCAGTTGTGAGTTCCCGTTGGCTTTACAAGGTAAAGCAAGTTGCTAATGGTAGTGTGGAGAAGCACAAGGCAAGAGTTGTTGCCCATGGCTTTTCACAGGTCAAGAGGATCATGTTGTTGCGTTATATTTCGACAAAGGAGCAAGATGCTGACATTTTGACAAAGGCATTGTCAAAGTGTAAATTAGAGTTCCATAGAGAAAGGGTCAGGGTGGCAGATAATCCCTTTCTTGTTGAGAGGGAGTGTTGAAATATGGCAACAAGAATATTCTAATTCAATTTGTCCTTGAATTAAATTGTGAATTAAAATCGAATTTATTCTTAACAGCTACTTGGAAATAATTAATTTATTTATTTTAAATTAATTAGTTGGAGAAATTCAAGTTAGAAGTCTTTCTGAAGTCATGCAAGAGTTATCCCTTAAATTAAGGAGATAAGATTGAGTTATATATGAGTTGTAATTAGTTAACTCAGTTTACTGAGTTAAGTCCAGTTGAATTATTTCCAAACTGTTTGAGGAACTAATAGTGAGTTAACAATGAGTTGATGCATTAATGCACTCAACTAGTGCTACTCCAGTTAACTAAAGATTCCCTCATCAGAAATTCATGCATGTCTATTCTGAGAAAGATCCAGTTGATATTAATGTTCAAGGACAGTGTACTATCGGTTGCACGTGTTTTCTCATGGAGAAAACTTATGCATGCAGTCAAGGATTCATCCTTGAGGATTGTGCATTTTTGAAGATTGGTTTTCCACAAGGAACAACGGAAGGAAATAGGAGCTTGGAGGGCAGAGAGGAAGGCTAGAGAGAAGCCAAGATTTCCTATGAGCATCTGTGAGGATTGTACTGAGAGCTGGCTAGCTGTGAGAGCTAAGGCTTTGTATAATTCCTATGTATTTCCACCATGTATGATAATACAATAGTGTGGGGTTTTTATCTGAGGATTTCCCCAAACGTATTTTCGTGTGTATTGTGCCATTGATTCTTCTTATTCTGGTTACATTGTTCATCTTGATCGTTAAGCTTCCACAAATTGATAGTAGAAGTAGATTATAGTATTCTGCTTTGATCTATATTGCATTATTGGGTTAACCTACCATTAGATTTTCTACAGACCAAAAATTTGTAATGACCCTCATGAGTTCTAAATGATGTTTTCGGAATGTATTTAGTCTTCATTCTGATTTGATGATATCCTGAATGAAGATCTCACTTAGTGAAGTAAATTGATCTATGCAGTTCATCTAATAGTTTATTAATGATAGGAATGGGAAATTTATCTTTAATAGTGTGCTTGTTGAGCTCCCTATAATCCGGAGACATGCGCCATGATCCATCCTTCTTGTGCACCAATACTGCTGGAGCAGAGAAAGAACTTTGACTAGGTTGAATTATACCAACCTCTAGCATTTCTGCAACTGTACGATCAATTTCACTTTTTTGGGCATAGGGATATCTGTAAGGCCTAATATTTGGAGGAACACTTCCTGGAATCAAATGAATAGCATGATCATGATCACGAATAGGTGGAGAACTTTGGGAGTCTCAAATACCCTAGAATGATTGTCCAAGACTTTTTAGAGATATGGAGAAATAGATGATTTCGATGTGGGAACCTCTAGCTAACATAATTGTGCAATTACGCCTCGTTGTTCTTTCTTTAGAAACTTTGACATTCCATTAGAGTTGATTATCTTTCCTAGTTTCCCTATGATACCTCTTAATTCAACTTCCTTTCCTTCCGAAGAAAATTTCATGAAAAGTTCTTGAAAATTAAAAGCTATTGTACCCAAGGATTGTAGCCATTGGACTCTTAGTACAACATCAATACCACCCATTGGAATGGAAAACATTGGGCTATTCAATACATATTCTCCCATGGATAGCTTGATAATATGGCACTTTCCAGAGCAATTTATGGTTCCTCCACTTACAACCATCACTTGACACTCTGGTGCTAGATATAAGAAGCAAGTCAATTCCTTGGCTATCTTACAATGAATAAAATTATGGGTACTGCGCGAATCAATCAACACTATTACCTTTTTCTTCTTGATATGTCATTTTATCTTAATAGTTTGAGGAGTGGTAATTATGTCCAATGCATTACAATATATGGTCGAATTCATTTCTTCTTTCTCTAGGGTTTGTTCTTGGTGTATATCCTCTTCTTTTGACGTTTCTTATTCCTTTTCTTCCTCCTCTTCACAATTTATGTAAAATAATTTCTTCTCAGCACACTTATGACCTTTAATGTATTTGCTATCACAACTGTAACAAAGCCCTTTTTCTCTTTTTTCTTCCAATTGTTGGGGTTTCAACCTTGTAGGTTGTGGAAGGCTAGGGGAAACAACACTTCCATCCTTATAGTTGTGAGTGGTAGGCTTCCTTGTTGCCATAATTTTGCTTTCCATTTTTCTTGCCAACCTGAATTCCTTCTCCAATGAGTCAGCTTCCCAAAGGTGAACCTCAAGTTGGATATTATCCTTTAAATTCCCAATGAACACATCAATATGCTCCTATGGAATATCTTTTACCATTATATTCAATTTCTGGAAGTCCTTAATGTGCTCCATCATTGAAGCCTTTTGTTTGAGGTTTATCAATTTGCTAAAAAAAAGTGTTGTTTTTTGTATCCTCATAATGTGCTATCATTTCTTCCGTAAAAATTTCTCAAATGAATATTTTTTTACAATAACAAAGCCATTGATACCATACAAACTGATTGGGTTCTAAATATAAAGTTGCAATGCATACCTTTTGTGTGTTTTTCACATTATGGAGATCGAAATATTGCTCCATCTGTAGTATCCATGTTAATGGGATCCTTGCCATCAAACTTACTCATATCGATCTTTGGAACATGGTGGGTCTTCAATCCAGTATTAGATTCTATGGAATCATGATTAATGTTTCTTTTGTTCTCATCATGAGTTTCCTCTACTACCTTTTCACCATTAGGAAGCATTTCTTGAAGCAACTTTGACAAACCTCCTTTCAAACCTTCCAAGTCTTTCTTCAAATCTTCAATGTTTACTTCTAAATGATCCATCTTAGATTCCACGCCATTGATCTTAACTTGCACGCCATTCATATTAGCTTCCACACCATTCATCTTAGCTTCTGTTACCTTTTGTGAGAGTGAAATTTGTTGCACTTGGTCTCATAATTTTGATATATCATGTTGCATTTCTTCCTCTTTTTCATGAGTCATGCTAGAGCTTTCAGGTTGTTTACTAGGTGTTTCCATTTTTTTTCTTTGGGGCATCAATTAATGATAATTATGCTTCACTATGCCCTTTGAACTTAAAACTAATTTTTCAACCCAAACTTATGCAAAATTTTAAAAAGACTACACACCTTTTTTCACTTTGTAGAAGCTCGATATTGAATCTGTTATATCTCTGTAATTGTAGATCTCCAAGGTCTAAAATTGCTTCCTGCGATAGCCCTCCAAGTCCTATTTCCAATGCCACTAGTATGATAAAAATTCGATTTTCCAAGAAAGAGTTATGCCCAATCTCCCAAGATGACCTGATTATATAATTTTTCAGTAGAGAGAACTTGTATGAAATGCCACGTGTCACCGTTTCTATTTTCGGATCTCAAAACGATACACAGAAAACTACAGTACATCCTCTTTATGTAACTTCTTACAAAATTTCAATCCAATGCTCAGAGAGAAAGTTATGACAATATTCCCAAGGTCGCCTATTTGGAAAGTAATTCGAGAGTCTGCAAAAACCCTAGTTTCCTTGGTTCATATCTTCGAAAATATAGTGAGAAAAGATTTGAAATTCGGACCCAAGATTCAGAACGATTTCAGATCAAATGGGTTTTTTTTGCCTCTGAAACGTCACAAAAAATACATATACATATATATATATATATATATATATATATATATATATTGAAAATTCCACGATGACATGTTTATGAACCCAGCTCACAAAAGGATAGAAAAGAAAGATCAACGCCTTAGAAATCAACCTCTTCGAGGGGGAAACCTCCTTTACATTACACAAATGAACAATTCTTGGATGCCACAAATGACAAAACCTCTTTTCTATACATAGGAGTCTAAGGGGTCACAATATAATCAAAGTCGACATAACAATAATAATATAAGGGCACAACAATAACAATAGTGGGCTTCTATGGGGCACAATAATAACAATATGGGGACAATAGGGGAACAACAATAATAATAAGGGCTACAATGATAATAGTAATGGGGGAATCACTAGTATTATAGGGACCTAACAAAGAAATAAGGCATTACAAATGGAAAGAAGAAGGCTTTAGGTAACCATCAATAAATTGTCAAATGAGCCTAAGATAACAAGTTCCTTTGAGAGGCTTAATTTCCTTTCCTAGGCAATAGGCTCTCTTATTGAAGAGGAACGACACCCTGCAGTCACAAAGACAACCCAATTCACTAGGAAGGAAACATGGGATGTGGTTGTCCAGACAAAATATGTTATGCCTATTTTGATTGATAAAAATACATAGATGTAATAAAATATGATGGAGGATAAGAATATACAAGTGGATACCAAAAGAAGAGTTGAGAAATCTAGGGCATCGATATTAAGTGATTTCTCTTCTATTGATAACTACTTGTGAATGTTTTTTACTTCTTATATTATGATCTTCTTTTACTTATGTTATTATAGCGTTATTCTTCAGCAAATGACTACCAATGCATAAACCATAAAGAGACAAGAGAGCCAGTATATAGGCTCCCGAACAAATTCTTCTTCTTATAAAGACTTTAATTTACAAATACCAAGACCAAGACCCGTGACCTATTTTCCACTCAAGAACAAGACACAAAGCTTCCTTAATGAGATCCTTAGTCAATGATAGTCAACCTTCTGCTCCTTCCTCCTTCTCGACTATTCTTCAAATTTGGCTTCCTTCTGCTTCAGACCTTTTCTTTATTTTGACCTCCTTGAATTAGGTCTGTAATCTTCAACCCTAATTCAAAAACCCTATTTTCTCCTTCTAGAAAATGTCCTTGATACATTTTCTTAGGATAGAGTCTCCTTCTATCCTATCTCAGCGTCTCCTTTGACTTGCCCCTCTTGAATTTGACTACCTAAGAGGATTTCAATTCCTCTTAGCTTCTTTTGCAGCAAATGACCTCTTCCTTCTTCGCATGTGTGACCCAAAAAGCAGCTCCAAGATAATGTTAAATTCTTTGCTCTTCTTCTTTCTTTATTCGTTGATGATAAGACTCCTTCCCAAGAGATCTTCACACTTCTTATTTCAGACTTGATCTTGACTGAAATTATGGCTTCTGAAATGAGTTTGAGTTTCCTATTTATAGTTGTTTTCCCATGCATATAAGCCGACATGAGTTGAGTGTGAGCCAACATGTATTTTGAGAGATTTTATTATTCTCTTGAAGTCGACTTGTAGGAGGTGTATTTTCTTTGTCTTGGAGGGTCTTCCTATTCATTTAATGACTCATAAAAAATATAACATGCCCAAGACGGGTCCTTCATACATGACATCGACTCAAATTGACTTTTATGACTAGATGAAAAACCTAAAGGTTCACAATGTGAACCTTAACTAAAATAAAATTCCTTGATCATGAAACCTGTTGTCACTCACTATTTTTTTTTAGTCACTAGTTGCTTCAAATTCCCAAATAGAAGTGAATTTGATGCCAACTTTTGGGCCACATAAGCTATCAGAGCTTAATCATACCCTCTCCATTGCATCGTGCTCAGAAAGGGCTTTCCAATCGTATATAGAAGTCTAAAAATGGACTCCTGGAGCAGAAGTTAAATCATTTTTAAGATTACCTTGGAAAAGCCCAACAAATAAAGAAAATGGCAAAGTATGGAGGGTAAATCTCAATCGAGACCCGGAGGCTTATTGCAATTGAAAATCAGGCTTTCTGATGGGCAAGGAACAATAGCAGAATGAAAAGCAGCAATCGTCGATATCGCATATCGGCAGTCGGCGAGTCCGGAAACACCTTTTATAGCATATTGACATATCGTATCCTCGAACGCCGATATCACATCCCGCATCCCGCAGATCCAACAGTCCATCAATTACGACAAACTCCAAAACATGTGGGGGGTGATTTTTGATATATTGTCGCACCGCCGGGGAAGGTCTAGAAATAGTTTACAAAGGAAAAGGTCGCCAAACCAAGGGTCGAGTCGCTCCTTCTCTCTCCTCCATGTGGCGCAATCCCACATTATCGCATTTCAGCGAGGTCTGAGTCCTGAAACAGCGAAGGGGGTGCGATATTGCAATATGGACTGAAACAGCGAAGGGGGTGTGATATTGCAATATGGACCGTCAGGGAGGGCCGATTTTTAAATACAAAGGAAAAACATGCAAAACCAAGGCCTGACAGGCCACTTTCTCTCTCCTCCTGGAGGCCATGTGGCGACATGCGATTGTACTTCAGAGCTGACAAGGCAACTGATGTCAGCAGGGACGTGGCAGTATGATTGATGATGTGCTAGAGGAAATGTGTCACCCGGTTTCAGTGTTTTCTGGGGTGACATGGGGCCATTTCTGGGTGCCACATGTCACCACTCATAGGGTGACATGTGGCAGTGATAACGTCACCCCGCGGACCGATGATCATAGCGGCTAAGCGATAAAAGCTTAATACATTAGTGCTAAGTGATTGCGATATGCAGGACTTCCCTTCTGAACGCGATAAAGTATTATGGTAAGGTCTATAAGGGCCTCACGTCTGGACTATTGGCCTACTCCAAAGAAAAGCGTAAGGGGCCTTCTCCTCCAGTAGGCGATTGCGATATGCAGGCACTTCCCCCCAGATGCGATAGAGTATTACGTCGTGGTTTATATGGACCTCGTGTCCGGACCGTCGGCCCGCCCCAAGGAAAAGGGTAAAGCAAGTTTTATATCACCAATATGCGGGACTTGAGATAACAAAGAAAAAGGCCCCGGATGCGATATTTCATAAGCCACATTTCATTAAGTTTTCGCATTTAGGAGATCGGCCGATGCAGTGTAAGAGGCAAACAGAGGTAAATTTGAATTATAAAGAAAAATCCCCCCCGCACAGTTGCTCAAAGCCTTGGCGCTCAAAAGAATAAACCCCTGGTCCCAGCCCCCGGCTATATTGAGGAATGTCACACAAGGAGCTATGATAAAGGGGAACAAAGGGGAAATTAAAAACGCCCGCCTATTCGTCAGTTTTTAATGTTAAAGGCCCACACCCATGTTGCGCAGAGAGCATTGTCACAAAGATTTAAATGGGCGGATGGGCTGGAAACTAAGGACTTTAATGGAGCATGGCACAACTGTAGAGTAGTATGCGTCAAACTCAAGAAGACTTAATGGCATGACATGGTGCTCCATTCTGTCTACACAGAAAAAGGACCGCTTGGACACACGCCTTTCCCACTCCGCTCCCTATTCCACCGAACAGGTCACTCAAGCAATTAAAGCAGAATTGACAGAAAGTGGTCGAGCAACAGCGAATCACCTCAAGCAGCCGAAAAGAAGCCTGATGACAGTAGGGACATGGCTCTATCCAAGGCCTCCACTGAAGCAGCAAGGGGACGCCTCCTCTTTTCTCTCTCGATTTTATTCTATGTGCATTTATTTCTGCATTTTTTCCAAGAAATGGATTTGATCCCTGTTGTAATCTTTAGGTAGGTAGTAGCAGAGCCGAGGTAGCTAGTCTAGCATGACAACTGGGGCTCAAGCTCAGATAGTTTGATTGTAACTCAAAGCTATCCCCCTATTCTTATAAATAGGGGGATGAAATATATAATAGAGGTTCCAGATATTTTTACCCATGAGGGTTGAACTCTGTGATGCCATTTTGGTTCTAATTTGCTTGTTCATGGGGATTTCACTGATATCATTGCTAAGTGTATGGACTGGTTATTGGACCCTTTGAGTTAAATGGTATTTTCCTCTTGATTCCTAACATGATTAATGTGCAATAAGTTTTCCCTTCTATAACCTCATTTCACAAGTTGTTTTTCCTTCTCTAAAATAGTGTAATGAGATTATTTTTCTCCTTGGTTCATGGATTTACCCTAGTTGCTAAATAGAGAATAGTGCTTGTGTATATTACAAATTTACCTGGTTTTTAAATAGCCTGCAGTACCAGTATGAGCACAACCTTTCTTGCACTATTTGGTGATAGAGGTACCCACGTCATAGGCTTAAAACCTCAATAAGTTCTTCGTTGTTTCTATCACTCCATCTCCTCCCTCTTTCATATTTCTATTGGAAAAACGTGGTTTAGGATTTTGTGTTGTTTACAGCCCTATCCATCAGGTTCCACTTCCGTTGGAACATTGTTGTTTAGGATTATGTTTGTTATAGCCCTATGCATCAATTTATCTCCCTCCTTTCCTCCTCTCCATAATTCCTATGATTTTAGTTTTAAGCTGTCCCATTTCCGTGTGTCAACCACCAGAAGAAGAAACCATTTCTCTTTGAGATTGCCCCATATACCCCCAACATTTGGATCCATGAGTTGGCTTGAATCTACCTCTTTGAAAGCTAATTAAACCAAGCCCCTCCTATTACCTTTTTTATTTACGTGAAAATTGGAGTGTTACAACCCCCTCACATATAACCTTACAAAAACTCCTTTATTTAAGATGTCCTAGCCACTGGTCTACAATCAACCCAGAGGCTGTCTCTAGGAGGATTTCCTTCCTTCTTGCTGCACTTGTGCTACTGATGCAAGATTTAGCCACAACATCTTTCTAGCGCCATTTCCAGGGAATGGATTAGAATATTTTTCCCTGGGTATGAAAGATTTTTACATTCCCTCTATTAGGTGAGCAAGGGAAGTGTGGGTTGAAGATCAATCACCTTGGTGACTCCATTGTTTCAAATTTTATGGTAAACATCCTAGCGACTCCACTATCCAAATATCAATTGTAAACACTCCGACAGCTACCTCTGTTAAGAAATAGATGAGACGATGGAAGAGAAGGTTAGCATAATAAAGAACTCCTTATATAGATTGATGGAACTGGAGTTAAAGAATAGAGGCCTTCAACAACACTATTCCTCTTCATCTAAAAAATAACAAGAAGCCAAAACGCATGAAGAAGAGGAAGATGAGCTTGATGTAACACTAAATGATGATGAGATCGATGATTGTTGCAAGCAGTTCTCTGATTTCATGATGGCTCGGTTGCACAAGAGAATTTCTCTTCGGTTATCTAGAAATACATCAATGGGACACAACCAAAATCAAGGCACTTCCTCTGAGGATCCTCTTAGGCCAGCTGATAAGGGAAAGGGACTTCTAGATACAAATGGCTTTAAACCCGATGTCCTCAAAGAAGAGAAGTCACCCTCCCCTTCCTAGCTCATCTGTGAAGAAGCCAAAGAGCCAAGTGGTGTTTGTAGCTTCCATAACTAAAAAGACATCATCCAACAATCTATATATGAAGAAAAGGTTGTTGCAAACATTCCTTTTCTATTCCATGACCCTGTGGCTGAGTACACGAATCTATTCATAAGCCAACAATAGAGGTCATTTCAAGAGAATGTATCAGGTTCCATATTTGCAGATTTTCCATGATGCATGCATGTTTTAATTTTTCTTTTTCAGCAATATGAAGGCATGTGGTCCTGTACTCTTATGTTGGTCTGGCTCTATTGGAGAGTTGAACATACTTAGTTGAATTAAGTACTGTGCATAAGTAGGATTGTACATAAATAATCTCACCAGCTAAGCATTTACTTTTCAGTCGTTAGAATTTTTATTTTCTGCATTTTAGATTCTGGAGGAAATTCCCATGGATATTTTGTTGATTACAAAGTTCATATATTACTGACTCCATTCCCAATGGTGAAGGATACTGGTCTGTAGGTTCTCAGCACCTTTCCTGCAAGGCACTGTCCCTAGTAGGAGCCAATGTTGTCACTCACTGTTTTTTTTAGTCACCAGTTGCTTCAAATGCCAAAACAATAGTGAATTTGATGCCAATTTTTTAGCCATGGAAGCTATCAGAGCTTAATCATACCCTCTCCATTGCATCGTGCTCGGAAAGGGCTTTCCAATCATATATAGAAGTTTGAAAATGGACTGCTAGGGCAGAAGTTAAAGCATTTTCAAGATTACCTTGGAAAAGCCCAACAAATAAAAAAAAATGGAAAAGCATGGAGGGTAAATCGCAATCGCAAATCGGGCTTTCTGACGGGCAAGGAACAATGACGGAATGAAAAGCAGCAATCATCGATATCGCATATCGGCAGTCGGCGGGTCCGAGCACACCTTTTATCGCATATAGACATATCGTATCCCCGAACGTCGATATCACATCCTGCATCCCACAGATCCAACAGTGCATCAGTTACACCATACTCCAAAACATGTGGGGGGGTGATTTGTGATATATTGTCACACTGTTGGGGAAGGCCCATAAATAGTTTACAAAGGAAAAGTCTGCCAAACCAAGGGTCAGACCGCTCCTTCTCTCTCCTCCATGTGGCGCAATCCCGCATTTTCGCATATCAGCGAGATCTGAGTCCTGAAACAGCGAGGGGGGGAGATATTGTGATATGGACCAAAATCATCGGGGAGGGCTGATTTTTAAATTCAAATGAAAAGCATGCAAAACCAAGGCTCGACGGGTCACTTTCTCTCTCCTCTCGGAGGCCACATGGCGGCATGCGATTGGTCTTCAGAACTCACAAGTCAATTGACGTCAGCAGGGACGTGACAGTACGATTGATGACGTGGAAGAGGACATGTGTCACCCGGTTTTAGTGTTTTTTGGGGTGACATGGGGCCATTTCCGGGTGCCACGTGTCACCACTCACAGGGTGACACGTGGTAGTGATGACATCACCCCGCAGACCGGCGATTGCTGCGGCTAAGGGGAAAAAGCTTAATACATTGGTGCTGAACGATTGCGATATGCGGGACTTCCCTTTCGAATTTCATAAAGTATTATGGCAGGGTCTATAAGGACCTCGCGTCCAGACTATCGACCCGCTCCAAAGAAAAGGGTAAGGGGCCTTCTCCTCCAGCAGGCGATTGCAATATGCGGGCACTTCCCCCCAGATGCGATAGAGTATTACGTTGTGGTCTATATGGACCTCGCATCCGGACCGTCAGCCCACCCCAAAGAAAAGGGTAAAGCAAGGTTCAAAGCGTCAATATGCAAGATTTGTGATAACAAAGGAAAAGGTCTCAGATGCAATATTTCATAAGCCACATTTCGTAAATTTTTCGTGTCTGAGACCTTTTCAAGGCCCCCGACACGGCTTCTTACAACTTAATCATACCTTCTCCATTACATCGTGCTCAGAAAGGGCTTTCCAATCGTATATAGAAGTCTGAAAATGGACTCCTGGAGCAGAAGTTAAAGCATTTTTAAGATTACCTTGGAAAAGCCCAGCAAATAAAGAAAATGGCTAAGTATGGAGGGTAAATGGCAAACGGGACCTGAGAGGCTTATTGCAATCACAAATCGGGCTTTCTGGCGAGCAAGGAACAACAACAGAATGAAAATCAGTGATCATTGATCACCGATATTTCATATTGGCAGTCAGTGGGTCCGGGCACACCTTTTATCGCATATCGGCATGTCGTAGCCCCAAATGTTGATATTGCATCTTGCATCCCTCAAATCCAGTAGTCCATCAGTATGGCATACTCTAAAACATTTGGGGGGCCAATTTGCAATATATTGTCGCACCACCAGGGAAGGCCCGGAAATAGTTTACAAAGGAAAAGGATGCCAAACCAAGGGTTGGACCGCTACTTCTCTCTCCTCCATGTGTCGCAATCCCGCATTATCGCATATTGGCTAGGTTTGAGTCAAAACAGCGAAGGGGGGATCGACATTGCAATATGGACCAAAATCTTCGTGAAGGGCTAATTTTTAAATACAAAGGAAAAGCATCCAAAACCAAGGCTCGACAAGCCACTTTCTCTGTCCTCCCGAAGGCCACATGGCGGCATGCGATTGGTCTTCAAAGCTGATAGGGAAGCTTACGTCAACAGGGACATGGCAGTATGGTTGATGATGTGGCATAGGACATGTGGCACCTAGTTTTAGTGTTTTCGGCTATGACATGGGGCCATTTCCGAGTACCACGTGTCACCACTCACAGGGTGACACGTGGCAGTGATGATGTCATCCCGCGGAACGGCGATTGCAGCGGATAAGGGAAAAAGCTTAATACATTGGTGTTGAGCGATTGTGATATGCGGGACTTCCCTTTCGAATGCGATAAAGTATTATGGTAGGGTCTATAAGGACCTCACGTCCAGACTATTGACCCCCTCCAAAGAAAAGGGTAAGGGGCCTTCCCCTCCAGCAGGGGATTGCGATATGCGGGCACTTCCACCCAGATGCGATAGAGTATTACGTTGTGGTCTATATGGACCTCACGTCCAGACTATCGGCCCGCCCCAAAGAAAGGGTAAAGCTAGGTTCAAAGTGTCAATATACGGGATTTGCGATAACAAAGGAAAAGGTCTCGGATGCGATATTTCATAAGCCACATTTCATAAATTTTTCGCGTCCGAGAGATCGGCCGATGTGGTGTAAGAGGCAAATAGAGGCAAATTCGAATTATAAAGGAAAAGTCCTCCCGCATGACTTCTCAAAGCTTAATCATACCCTCTCCATTGCATCATGCTCAGAAAGGTCTTTCCAATCGTATATAGAAATCCGAAAATGGACTCCTGGAGCAGAAGTTAAATCATTTTTAAGATTACCTTGTAAAAGCCCAGCAAATAAAGAAAATGGCTAAGTATGGAGGGTAAATCGCAATCGAGACCTGAGAGGCTTATTGCAATCGTAAATCGGGCTTTCTGGCGGGCAAGGAACAATGACAGAATGAAAATCAAAAATCATCGATCATCGATATTGCATATCGGCAGTCAGCGGGTCTGGGCACACCTTTTATCGCATATCAGCATATCGTAGCCCCGAATGTCGATATCGTATCTTGCATCCTGTAGATCCAGCAGTCCATCAGTTATGGCATACTCTAAAACATGTGGGGGGTCGATTTGTGATATATTTTTACACCGCCAGGGAAGGCCCAAAAATAGTTTACAAAGGAAAAGGCCGCCAAACCAAGGGTCGGGCCGCTACTTCTCTCTCCTCCATGTACTGCAATCCCACATTATCGCATATTAGCTAGGTTTGAGTCTCAAAACAGTGAAAGGGGGGTCGATATTGTGATATGGACCAAAATCATCGGGAAGGGCTGATTTTTAAATTCAAAGGAAAAGCATGCAAAACCAAGGCTCGACAGGTCACTTTCTCTCTCCTCCCGAAGGCCACATGGCAGCATACGATTGGTCTTCAGAGCTGATAGGGAAGCTAACGTCAACAGGGACATGGCAGTATGGTTGATGATGTGGCATAGGACATGTGTCACCTGGTTTCAGTGTTTTCAGTTGTGACATGGGGCCATTTCCGGGTGCCACATGTCACCACTCACAAGGTGACATGTGGCAACGATGACATCACCCCGCAGACCGGTGATCGCAGCGGCTAAGGGGAAAAATCTAAATACATTGGTGCTGAACGATTGTGATATGCGGGACTTCCCTTTCGAATGTGATAAAGTATTATGGCAGAGTCTATAAGGACCTCGCATCCAGACTATCGACCCCCTCCAAAGAAAAGGGTAAGGGGCCTTCTCCTCCAACAGGCGATTGCAATATGCGGGCACTTCAGCCCAAATGCGATAGAGTATTACATCGTGATCTATATGGACCTCGCATCTAGATCGTTGGCCCGCCTCAAAGAAAAGAGTAAAGCAAGGTTCAAAGGGTCAATATGTGGGATTTGCGATAACAAAGGAAAAGATCCCGAATGTGATATTCCATAAGCCACATTTCATAAATTTTTCGCATCCAGGAGATTGGTCGATGCAGTGTAAGAGGAAAACAGAGGCAAATTCGAATTATAAAGGAAAAGGCCCCCAACACGACTTCTCGGAGCTTAATCATACCTTCTCCATTGCATCGTGCTTAGAAAGGGCTTTCTAATCGTATATAGAAGTCCGAAAATGGACTCCTAGAGCAGAAGTTAAAGCATTTTTAAGATTACCTTGGAAATGCCCAGCAAATAAAGAAAATGGCTAAGTATGCAGGGTAAATCGCAATCGGTACTTGGGAGGCTTATCACAATCGCAAATCGAGCTTTCTGGTGGGTAAGGAACAACGACGAAATGAAAAGCAGCGATCATCGATCACCGATATTGCATATCGGCAGTCAGCGGGTCCAGGAACACCTTTTATCGCATATTGACATATCGTAGTCCCAAATGCCGATATCGCATCCCGCATCCCGCAAATCCAACAGTCCATCAGTTACGGCATACTCTAAAACATGTGGGGGGCCGATTTGTGATATATTGTCGCACCACCGGGAAAGGCCCAGAAATAGTTTACAAAGGAAAAGACCTCCAACCCAAGGGTCAGGCCGCTACTTCTCTCTCCTCCATGTGGCGCAATCCCGCATTATCGCATATCGACTAGGTTTGAGTCCCGAAACAGCGAAGGGGGGGTCGATGTTGGATATGGAATCCCCCCAAGGAATGTTTTGGGGCTTAAAGCCCAAGTTTTGACCGAATCTTGTTGTAAAAGCTCTACAAATTGCAGGCACGGGGTGCGAAAGTATAATAAAGTCACAGGGTTGTCCACCCTAGTTTTTGTAATGTAATGTCAGTTGGATAGACCTACCCATGGTCCACGGACCATGGGATTGTATAAATAGAGCAAGTCTCTAAGTGTAAAAGATAACTAGCGAAGGAAAAGAAGATAATAGAAGCATGAGAAGTCTAAGTGATTGAGTCGAAGTGTAAAGTGTGTCTGTGTGTCGTAAAGTAGGAGAAGGCTCTTCAACTGAATGCACAGAGGCCTAGTAGTCTGCAGCTGAGTGCACGGACCCCTGTAGCTAAGTGCGCAGGGCGGGTCGAGTCTATAACCGTTGGAAGAATCAATAAAATGAAGTTTTTCTATAATTCTTAGTATCTTTTCCTGGTTTAATGCATGATTGGATATAATTTGCAGGTATATTGTTTATTTATTGTGCGAACCTGTATGAATGTTTTATATTGTTAAGTATAACTTAAGACATTTAAGTAGGTGAAGGTGCTTAATTAGAACTGGAAGATAAAGAAGATCTTGGGTAATAACGTAAAGCACAGCACAGCTCCTGGTTAGGGTTGTGCGAAGGCAGGGTATCAGGCAGCGAGGAATGGAAGGTGCGTGAAGCCACCTGCGCGTAGGAACAAACAAAGGACCAGTCAAACCTCTTAGACATCTCAAGGGTGCGGAAAACTTGTTCTTGCACCCTCCCATACTGTTGTTGGGAAAAGTATCCATTCGGAATGCCCCTATCCCACTCTAAGGTGTGATAGTGCCTTAGCAACAAACAAGGAAAACTAATTGAGTATTTCTTCTTTATGAAATGTAAATGAGGAGAAAGGATGTAACTAACCTGTGTCTTCCACTAGTTTGTTGATCCAATCACTCCTCTCTTCAGTGGCTCTCAGCTCCTTGCTCCTTCACCGGCCTGGCTTCACCGAATTCCTGCAAGATCACAAGAGGGAGAAACTACACGAAGATATAGATATACATTCATAAAAAGCTCAAGATCAGATTAAGCTAAACATGCAAGCATAACAAAACATCATTGGTACACAACATGTAGGAGAAACTCAAATAGTTTATTGATAGAATAAGAAATTCCAAGAGGAGATACAACCAAGTGAGTTCTGATCCAACATCTACCTCCCAGCAAAGGAATCCCTTCCTCTCCTCCAACAAAGCATAAATCACCCAATGTACTAATCTCAATCTCAAACCAACAGCAATTCTCTGCAAAGTACAAAATTCCAGCCTCCTGAACCTCTGGGTGAGAGATTCATATATAGATGTAAGCAGAGAAGATGAGTCAGCTTATGTTTTGACTTCTGGCTTCTCTCTGTCAGTTCTTGCTTCCACTTGGAGGTTGAGAGCCTCTTACTCATCACTAGTCGAATTCATTGAGGCAAGTGTCATTGGAGAAGATTCTGGAAGCTTCCAGGGTCTTTCCACCTCATTGAATGAGTTTGCCATTTGTCATTTCCCGCTCAGCGCACCCTGGTAGTGCTTTTAGGTGCGTTGCAACGCACCCAGCTAGTGCACTGGGGTGCACTGCAACGCAGGTAGCTAGAAGAGCTTCTGAATTGATCCTGAATTGACTGTTTTTGAATTGTTTTTGGTGGAGAACTTCTAGGAGAAGCTGTCATTAGTTGTCCTTGTTCCTTTAGGGGCATGAACAACTCTTTTAGGGACTTTGGATCCCTTGGATTATGGACATTTCATGCTCAATGTTGTAAGGCACAAAAATGTCTATAACAGTTGCCCCCTAAAGTGTGAGGCCGTTTATCGGGTGAAATGCTTTATTAGGAGGATCCGAAGTTCTTCCAATGCTGGGAGGAGACCTGTAATAAGATACAATACAATACATTATTTTTCATACTGCTTTCATGATCTAGCTGAGGCGAGCATTCCCATGCTCAGCTTTATAAATTCATTTTTCTGTACATAGGACAAACAATCGTCTGATGGTAGACTGATGATTTTGATGAAATCATCATCCTTTTGGTAGGATGATTATCTGTGCTGCAATGTTGTACATGTCAATGTCTTTATTTTTCCTGAATATATATCGCAACCCGGATGGATGAAACTAGATCCGGGGTCTTCAATCTCGTCCGATCTTCACTCTAAGTACAAGTCGATCCATGTGAGAAATGTTCTGAAGTCGAACATGGAAAGGCATCGCTTGATTACCAGTCAATGATGTAAACCGTTAACAAGCGCGAGAGGAATCACCAATAATGATAATGACCCTCAAGGTACTGCAGTACAATTCACGTGGTGTGAATAAAGGACTTGGCGTCGAACACCACGCAAAATCTTTTGGTCGAAGGTCATTGATGTATACCTGTCGTCGGAAGTGAGAAACTTGCCATTGAGGCATGCAAGCTTCAAAGTACTGAAGGGGGTGTTCCTAGATCAACTTTTTGGATAATGAGCTGATGTCGACAAGAAGCGATCTGTCAAAGGAGGGCCTTGATGTATCCCACATCAGTGACATGGAACGGAGCAAATGATTTTGATGGAGGTGAAAACGATCTGATGATATATGGTTCAAGGTGGCGGTCATGAAAGAATGAAGGATAATGTATGGTAGTGGATGGGACACGGTTGACTTCTCTGGATGACTTCTCTTGAACATATCGGCGACACTTATGTGATGGATTGGTAGCATTTACCCCAAAGGTGGATGGTATGGCGAGACCATGGGGATGTGACCGGTGAATGAAACAACCCAACCCGACTCAGGCACGGAGCGGAAGTGTCATGTTCAAGAGCGACTTGCTACCAATAAATTTCTTTGAGTTTCTTCCCAATTTTTCCCCTGTCATTGCTGACCAGTACCTCTTTATTTTTTTCAAGCTTGAGGAGGATAACATATGCTTGTTCTATAATTTGCCCTTCAGGAAAACCCATCGCTATGTTTTAACGAGCCTAGCGATAGTGAAACTCGTTCTCGTCTAAAGACAAGTTTGTCGCTATTAATGTTTTTTAACGAGTCTAACGACAAAGATAACTCGGTCCTTTTCATTTTTAGAGAGTCTGAAAAGGTACGTAAAGTTAACTCCAAAAGTCCTTTTTCGTCATCTAATCCCTTAAGTCCGAAAAAGTATAAAACAATACAGAAGGGATGAATTTTCGATAGTTTTAACGAGCCGAACAAAACAAGCGCTCGATCTTTTTGTGCAATAATCCCTCAGGTCCAAAAAGATTAAAATCTAGAGGAGGGATAGCTCTTTCGGTCGCTTTAACGAGCTGGAAGGCCAAAACTCGGCAATCTTTTCATATTTTACGAGTCAGATGAAAAGAGCTTAAAGAAGACTCGTCTTTTGAGGAACGAGTGATAAAACGGGTTAGCAGCTGATTCCAGGTAAGGGTTGGAATTTTCCAATCACGGCAGTGTCACAAGGATGGCTAGTGAAATCACTCTTCGCAGTTGTTCCTCAAAATGGGTAAACAATCAAATGGAGGTGAATGATCGGCCAATGGAAAAGTGGAGGTGACGGTGCAAACACGACCAAGGCTTTAATGGCTGATAATGTTATATTCACGGTGGTTATTTACCGGAGGATAGTTCATTTTTTAACGAGCTTAAACGCGGGTTGAAACCCTTGCTCGATCTTATGTTTATTTTTTAACGAGCATGAACTATGTGCTAAAACTGCTCGATTTTATGTTTATTTTTTAACGAGCATGAACTATACGCTAAAACTGCTCGATTATCCAGTCATATGATAAGAATGTCTCATGTAAGATCCCATTTTTTATGGAGCTTGCGCCTTACAAAGCTATGCCCCGCATCCTTTCGTTATGCAAGTTCGGAAACGACTAATTCTACGAGTTTAAAGGGTTAGACCTACAGGTTTAAAGGGAGGACCTAAAAATTTAAAAAATAAATAGCCGCCCCTTGCTTGCACTCCAAAAGGGTTGCATGCCCCCAGGTATAAAACAGAGTTTCAAGGTTACCCCTACTTTAGTCTGATAAAACATTTGTTTCAGCGAGAGAGGCCTACCTCTTACAGGTCACCCAAAGATTGTTCTATTAATCTTTCAAACAAAACACTTCTTCCGCAATGTCTACCGAGATAGACAAAGGTGATTGACTCAGTTCTGTCAACTCACATAACTTTGACAAGAGAATCATATTCTAGAACAACCCCTCTTCCAATCACGGACGGGGTACGGACTAGTCATATTCTCTCGCAGAAACCTACCCTATACCCAAAGTTTTCCTGCCGAAGCAGACCAGGACGCATGCCCCCTGGGTTCCAGTCATATCCCTCCGAATTACTCGCGCTCATCGGGAGGACAGACCGTGGGTTGAGACATTTCTTGCGTGAAGAGACCATTTAGGGATGGTATATGACTATTTGCGATGTGTGATCCGCGAAATGAAAGCTGGTCCACGAGCTTGACCACTCTTCCTTCGTGCAGAAAACACATTACTCTAAAGAGTGAGGAGACGATGGCTCCCATGCAATATATATATTCGCGTCCAAGGAGTAGGTTATAATCCAAGGGTCCTTGAACGACCATCACGTTCATTTGAACGGTCTTCCCTTTCAATGTGATAGGCACATTGGGGAGGATCCCTAAAGGTCGACTGGTTCCTTTATCAAAGCCTGTCAGATTTCTCATTTCAGGCAAAAGCGCTGGCGAACCAAGCGCTTTCCAAGCAGTAGAGGAAAGGATACTCACAGATGCCCCCTCATCAATGATGGTGCCAGCCATGACCATTCTGTATATTTGGACGATAATTCTGAATGGTATGCTTGCTGGCAAACGGGGTCTGCCTAGTTGGTTCCAGCCGAAGGAGACAACTAGGTTGCTTGGTGGTGGGACCGAGTAGACGGCCGGGTATCGCTCTGACGAACTTCCTTCCTGCGATAAAGGAATGAGGGGATTGCCCCCGTGCTCGTCGGAGTCTGTGTTGATGAAGAGAATTTGGATGGTGTCATCTTTATCCTCTTCAGTGATTGTATCATTCGAAGACAAAACCTCTGAAGGCAAGACCGGGTCAACTGCCGCCTCGACCTTTTGACTTTCGTCGGGTATGGATTCAGCTGGTTCATCTTCAATGACCGGCGCTTCAGCTGACCACTTGAGCGGGCCAGCTGGATTTTCAACTAACGAAGGACTCGGCAAGAGTTTTTTATATCCAGGAGGAAGTCGTAACGGTGAAACCGGACGATCATCCAAAACTCTTTTCGCTTCGTCTAAGAAGGGACAACGGTGGATGGCGTGGTTGCCTTCGCACAGTCTACAGGGAGATCTAGCTCTCCCTTTTTGTCCAAGGACTTCACTTTCGCTAGTTGATGGTGTGCATTCAACATGGCTATCAGAGGTTGATGCCACCGGATTGTGCAAACGGGGAGACCAGTCCCTTAGTATCCGAGGGATACAAGGACAATCTCTGTGGAAATGGTCTCCCTTGCATATGACGCATGGCGATTTAGGCCTAGTCAGTGTTGTGTGTGGATTTTTGTCAGACGACACTTGTTTGCCCCCAATCGCTTTTGGCTCCTTCTTCTTCTTCTCTTTCTTCTTCTTTTCCTTCTTCTCCTTAGGAACTTGGTTTTTTGTTTTACCAGTTCCGTCAAGCAAAGAGGAAGGAGGAGAGGAAGAATTAGAGGAAGTAGAAGGCTGGTGGGTAACTCTGGACTGGTCTAACTGTTGATTCGATTGTTCAGGAATAGTGGTGTTCTGAACGACATTGGTTGAGAAGAGCCAGACCGTCAAGCCAATTGTCAGTCCTGGAAGCGACAATGTGGCCATATGGGGCACACCAACATCTCCCCAAGAGGAGAAGGGACTAGGATTTCCACCAAGGGGAATTCCTTGGTTGGTAGGCTCCATTTTCTCAACCTAAAGATCAACGCAGGAAAAAGGGTATGAATATTCCGTTTAAAATAAATTTTAACGACTCTTGGACACAACTTGCTTTTTCAATTTTAAAGAGTCGAGAAAAAGCAAAAGATGACTCTAGTCTCCTTCGATGTTTTAACGAGCCCGAAGTGACAAATGCTCGGATGGACTTTTTCCGTTATAGAGTCTAAAAAAGGCCAAAAGGAACTGCTCTGGAGTTCTAGGTAGAGGGTGTTCCAAACTTTTCGCAAAACCGCAGAATACTTTTTAAGGTACGGGCGGTCAATCTTCCCGAATGCTGTGTTCAGTGCATTGCGATCAGTAGGGCGGCCGACACAGCTTCCTAAGGATAAAGGTTTTATGCCTATAGGGGTCTCCTAATATATACTCGACGGTACGTGGGAGCACAATCCGTACTGGCGCTTATCGTCTCTCAGGAGGAATCACCCAACCATCAGCGAGATCGACAGTCACCAGGTTTTACGATGCCGGAACACGTCTCTAGCCTAGACCTCTATGTTGTGCGTTAAGTTACAAAGCGTTGTTAAGTTCATTCAATTTATTTTAGGTTGATCTTTCTTAGAAGTTTGCCTTTTTGGATCACCACGAGATGTATGATACAATTCCTAAATGCAGTCTAAAGATGATAAGCAAGCTTTTATATCTTTTCAACAATGAAAATCCTAGCTACAAGGGGAAAAGAAAGACACCATCTTTTCTCAAAGAGCATAGAGCACACAGTAATGCACTTTTCCCTAAATCAACATACAAACTATCAATATGCAAATGCACATATGCATGTATTTGTTTTCGCTTTCTTAATATTGATGCCTAAAAAGAAAGCTGTTGTACAAATTTGAATTCGAATTCAAGTGAAAACATAAACAAGTTTCTTTTTGAAAACAAAAAAACGATTACGACACTTTATGATTTTGAAGTAAACACTTGTTTCGACACTAGAAATGCATAAATTCAAACCAAACGACAAAAGTAAAATCTTAATCAACTGTGAACAGCAAACAAACTCACTCCTAAGATCAAAACGACACTTACGACAGGTCTAGATCTAAGGGCGACAGTATGACTAGTTTACTTTTGTAATGGGAAACTATAAATGATGTAACAAATACACAAAGAACAAACACAGTTTCTTTATACAACTGAGGCGGAATCGAGGCAAAGAAAAGGGGTTTCAGATAGGTACACACACTGATAACAGGCTGCAAAAAACAGAGACAAAACTGAGCAAAAGGAAGCAGGGAACCACAGCTGCACAAGGCAAGGGCTGATCAGCGCACCCTCAGCACAGAGAAACTGAACTTCAGCGCAGGTATCCTTCACGGGACCTGCGTTGAAATGCAGAACCTCTTCACAGAGTCTGCGCTGAAGCAGAAACGAGAATTGTCTCTGGGTTCTGGGTCACGGTTTGCAGTTTAATCTACAGTTTTTGACCGGATAAAAGCTATCAATTAGGTACAATTAGAGGGATGATTTAAAGGAGGAATAAGATCTATCACAAAGGGCTGTTAGAGCACTTGTGGATCAGCTGTTCAGATCATAAAAACAGGCCCAGTGAGTGGACTAGAGTGGCAGATCTCTACTTCGCATTTGAAAATGGCAAATGCATTTCGATTCGGCACTCTTGAGTTTATGAGAAGAACAACAATAGAAACACAAATAAACTAACAAGATACGATCCCCAGCGGAGTCGCCAATTTGTTGTTGGGAAAAGTATCCATTCGGAATTCCCCTATCCCACTCTAAGGTGTGATAGTGCCTTAGCAACAAACAAGGAAAACTAATTGAGTATTTCTTCTTTATGAAATGTAAATGAGGAGAAAGGATGTAACTAACCTGTGTCTTCCGCTAGTTTGTTGATCCAATCACTCCTCTCTTCAGTGGCTCTCAGTTCCTTGCTCCTTCACCGGCCCGGCTTCACCGAATTCCTGCAAGATCACAAGAGGGAGAAACTACACGAAGATATAGATATACATTCATAAAAAGCTCAAGATCAGATTAAGCTATACATGTAAGCATACCAAAACATCATTGGTACACAGCATGTAGGAGAAACTCAAATAGTTTATTGATAGAATAAGAAAGTCCAAGAGGAGATACAACCAAGTGAGTTCCGATCCAGCATCTACCTCCCAGCAAAGGAATCCCTTCCTCTCCTCCAACAAAGCATAAATCACCCAGTGTACTAATCTCAATCTCAAACCAACAGCAATTCTCTGCAAAGTACAAAATTCCAGCCTCCTGAACCTCTGGTGAGAGATTCATATATAGATGTAAGTAGAGAGGATGAGTCAACTTATGTTTTGACTTGTGGCTTCTCTCTGTCAGTTCTTGCTTCCACTTGGAGGTTGAGAGCCTCTTACTCATCACTAGTCGAATTCATTGAGGCAAGTGTCATTGGAGAAGATTCTGGAAGCTTCCAAGGTCTTTCCACCTCGTTGAATGAGTTTTCCATTTGTCATTTCCGCTCAGCGCACCCTGGTAGTGCTTTTAGGTGCGTTGCAACGCACCCAGCTAGTGTACTGGGGTGCACTGCAACGCAGGTAGCTAGAAGAGCTTCTGAATTTACTGTTTTTGAGTTGTTTTTGGTGGAGAAATTATGGGAGAAGCTGTCATTGGTTGACCTTGTTCCTTTAGGGGCAGGAACAACTCTTTTAGGGACTTTGGATCCCTTGGATTATGGACATTTCATGCTCAATGTTGTAAGGCACAAAAATGTCTATAACACATACTACTTCAGGTGAAGGCCCAAGGACTTTTGCTGAAAGGGACAGTAGTACAAGGATTTGTTTAGCTAATTAACTTTGAACCTGGGTCAGGCCCTAACAAGCCAACAAATGGTTCCGTTGTTGGGACCGGGATTTTCATAGAGATGTCTGCTATCCTATCACCGGAATCTAATAAAGAAAGGAATTGAAGAGTGGTTGGACAGCAAGATTCACGATTTCACGGCGCAAGAAAATAGGAATCGTGACTGTCAAAGGAAGAATGGTTAGATTGCTACTTTTATACGGAGATCCACAAAATTTTCTTTGCATCCTTCCCTATTGAGTTGTACAAGTGGATTGAGAAGCTAGGAGATAGCCAAGGAAGGTGTGAAATCAACAAACCTATTGTGTGGACTCCAGAATTGGTGCGTAAACTGGAAGCATCGGAAGATAAGATCGCACGCGCTGTCGATCATTGGCTCGATCGAATCATAGGAGGATTCATCACTGAATTCACGGTAGATACTTCAGTCAGCTATAGCGAGGCAGAATGACATTTCCTCAAGGGACCACGAGGTAAGTACGTTAAATCCTTGAACACTTAGATTAAAATGCTACTGTGTGCAAAACAGGTTATGCAAATAAATTGATGTTTGGGGCTACACAGAGTGGGAGAATCTATAGAAACGAAGGTAGCACAGAACTAGAAACTAGCCCTTTGATTTCACCTTCGCGAGGGGGCGAAGAAGAGCTCGCGAAGGTTTTGCCGAGAAGTGCGATCAATCTGATAAGGTAGAGAATTCTGCGCATACCACCACCAGTTTCACCATCTTCACCCCCAAATTTGCCCATACCACCACCGCGAAGCAGTATGGCTAGCACAATAAAGTTACCAGTTTTCAAGGGAGTAGGGAATGAAGATTCAGACTAGTTTTGGTTCGTGATAAAAGTTGTATGGGAAGCACAGTGTGTCACGGATGACAATATAAAGAAGGCAATGTTGGTCAACGCTCTGCAAGATCGCGCGCTGACTTGGTACATTAAGCATTCCAATGACAATCTGAATGCGGGGATAGTGGATATCCAAGTTGCGCTAAACAAAGGATTTAGCAGGCCAAAATCAGAGGCACAATCGATCATTGGATTCAAGGAAATCACAATGCTACCAGGAAAAACCCCATCGGAGTTGGATCAAATACTGAACTGCACAATTCACGAAGCAAACATGGCATTAACAGATGGGCAACACCGTGAATGGTTTGTAGCGTCGTTAACACTGCATCTACAAAACGCGTTATCGCAACAAAGGCTAACCACTCAAGTTGAGGCTTTGGAGGTGATGATGAGATTGCACGAGACTCCGGTACTAGATCCTAACCTGGGAGTTCAGCAGATTCATGCGTAGTTGAAAAACTTCTGCCTTGAGATGCAGAGCTTGAAACAGGACGGCTCGCCCAGAAGTGCACAACAAGGTATGGTGCGTAAAATGCAAGGGCCAGGGGAACGACAAGGACCACTACCTGGTGTTCACAAATTACCTTGTGGGAGGAGGGCCAATGCCACTAAGACTGGAGGCACAAGGAGGACCAAGTGCGGTGCCTGCGTTAAGGTGCATGATTTGTCAAATAGGAGGAAAGCATGTTATAGATAACTGCCATCTATTACAGAAGCATCCGTTGAATTCCCAGTAGTTGTTCTGTAATTTCTGCAGGTCAGTAGGACATGATGAGTGCACCTGTAGAAGTTAGGGACTGATGATGGATCATACTCCTACCTACAGAGTTTAGGCCAAAACACAGGCCCTCGATCAAAACACAGAAATGGCACGCAAAGGATTTCAGGGGCACGGACGAGGCCGAGGTGGAATGGGACCAGGAAGAGGTCGCGAATAGATGATATGTTACAATTGCAGAGGGTCGGGACATTATGCCCGTTCTTGTACGAATCCAACGCGTGACAATCATGCTTGTACTGCACGTTGTTTGATGATGAGACAGAGGATTGTCCAACACTAATAGCAAGGTTGCGCGATAAAGGAGCACTCCCCCCCCCCCCAACTCAGAACCTACAAATGATGAGGTTTGAGCCGCACGAGGAAGACCCCGCAGTCATATCAAAAGGGAAGAGCAGTGACTTGGCCATCGTGAAGGCCATGAAGAACAAGTACAAGCTGGAAAAGAAGTAGAGGGGCTACGCCATCTCCAGCATCAAGGACAAAGTAGTACGCATGGCGACCCAAATCCTGGTAGGAAAGGTTATGCGCAAGTGCCACACGGACGAAGTACCCACACCGGTGGTAACACTGGCTAAGGAGTGCGCGGAGAGAGTCCAGTTTAACTGGTCTGCGTTCCTCTACAAGGAGTTTTTAGAGAATTGCCGTGAAGCTCAGGAACAGGGAAAAACGTTCCACTATGCATGACTTCTGCTGTCCATAGCGCTCATGGCAAGGGAATTACCAGAGGATAGTCAATTCCCCATAATTGACAGGGACTTGCCAGAGGTCGCGAAGTACGCTTCGCTTTGGGCGACGAAGGATGCAAAGAGGATCTGCGACAGTAAATTATTATGGGTGTTCATGGAGATGAACCTCAGAATGGGGATCAAGCATAAGCCATGGTTGTCACCCAGTGTCTACAATAGCCTGCAGAGTTTTGTGGAATTCAAAGCGTACATCCACAACATTTATATTAGAGCACGCAAGGACCCGACCAAACAGTGGATAAAGCTACCCTTCATAGCCACAAACGACGTCATTTTTAAGATACTAGAGGCATGGGCACTGGAGTGGCGCGCCCCAGACATCGCGAAGGTTGAGAAGTCGATGGCACAAAGAAAGCAAGATGAGGCCAAGCTGTGCATCGCACAGTTGACCAAAAAGTGAAGGAAGGAAGCAATGGCAGCAGTAGTGCAGGCGCGTGGGATGCTGCACAGTAAGCAACTGAGCAAGAAAAGGTCGCAGTAGCAGCAGCAACACAGGAGGCAGCCGCGAAGGCGGGCGAGGACCAAACAACGCCTTCGCATGAGCAGGAAGCAGAGGAAGCAGAGACAGAAGAGGGAGGCGTGGACCCACAAACCGCATCAACACAGTTGAAGTGCCAACACCCAACCGAGCGAACAAGGTCGTGTAAGAAGGTCAAGGCATCGAAGTTGTCTATTGACCTGATCAACCTAACTGGGGGTGATCTGAACGACATCAGCGAGATAGTGCGCGATGTCACCTCTGAGGCTCTCCAAGATTTCATGTAGGAGAACTAGATTGTGTTGGGGGCCCTCAGAGCGCAGTTGCAGGAATTACAGTCACGGACGACGAATACCATAGTGCTGCCAAAAGGGGAACTAGTGACAACAAATGAGGCCAACAGGCCTATGGTTAGCGCGTTGAAGGGTCTTGGTATCAATATGGCTGCACTCCCACAAGAGACCTTATATGTGTTGTAGGATGGGATAACTACAGAGTTGCGAGCTAGGGAGAGTCGCGCACTGCAAGTCCTCAGCGAGCAGAAAATCAATATGGAACAATTGAGTTTGTAGCATGACGAATTGGTGTCATAGAATCAATAGCTGGTATAGGTAATAGATGATGCTTTCTAAAGAGACCCGGAGCTGGCCATCCCAGCAAGCATACCAGCAGAGGCGCGCATCCACAGGTTAGCAGCAGGGGTGCGCAAGGCGCGGGAGGAAATGACAAAGGTTCAACTAGAGTTGAACCTTCAGATCATCGAGTTGTGGTTAAAGGTGCAACCGTCCACCCCTCCGGAAGTCAAAGAATAGCGCACTAGTGCTATCACAGCGGGACTGGACGAAATTGGCAATGTAGTGCGAGACTGCATCGACATGTTGGAAGAATCACATGACATCCTCACAATCTGCAGGAGGACCCCAACATCCATCTCTCAGAGGCAGAGGCGCGAGAACTCCAACAACAGTATGACAACATCTGAGGAACTACGTAGATGGTGGTCCTCACTTAGAGGCTCGCGCGGATGCAACAGGCTAAAGCGTTGAAAGAACAGGTGGACGCGGCATGACACAAGGAAGCAGTCCTGAAGGCACGCGTTCAGCCTTGGATCGACGAGGCCTTCACCATCACAGTAGAAATTGAAGGCAAACTTGCAAAAAAGTAGGGGATGCACGCACTAATGCAGAGAAGCACTTTCGACATAGAGGTCTCGGAACAACGTATGCAATAGATCCAGCAAGCAGCAGCTCAGTGTGATGCTGACCTTACCGCAGTTCGAGAACAGTTGGAGGGACTCAGTGCAAAGATCTCCGCACCAACAGAGTGACTCAAGGGTGAGTCACGATGTTTGTGTTAGGGGCCTGTTGGGCATGGAATCCCCCAAGGCATGTTTTGGGGCTTAAAGCCCAAGTTTTGACCAAATCTTGTTGTAAAATCTTCACAAATTGCAGGCGCGGGGTGCGAAAGTATAATAAAGTCACAGGGTTGTCCACCCTAGTTTTTTTAATGTAATGTCGGCTGGATAGACCTACCCATGGTCCGCGGACCATGGGATTGTATAAATAGAGCAAGGCTCTAAGTGTAAAAGATAAATAGCGAAGGAAAAGAAGAGAATAGAAGCATGAGAAGTCTAAGTGATTGAGTCGAAGTGTAAAGTGTGTATGTGGGTCGTAGAGTAGGAGAAGGTTATGCAGCTGAGTGCGGAGAGGCCTAGTAGTTCGCAACTGAGTGCGCAGACCCCTGCAGCTGAGTGCGTAGGGCGGATCGAGTCTGTAACCATTAGAAGAATCAATAAAGAGAAGTTTTGCTATAATTTTGAGTATCTTTTCCTCGTTTAATGCATGATTGGATATAATTTGCAAGTATATTGTTTATTTACTGCACGAACCTATATGAACGTTTTATATTGCTAAGTATAACTTAAGACATTTAAGTAGGAAAAGGTGCTTAATTAGAACAGGAAGATAAATAAGATCTCAAGTAATAACGCAAAGCACAGCACATCCCCTGGTTAGGGTTGCGCGAAGGCAGGGTATCAAGTTGTGAGGAACGGAAGATGCGCGAAGCCACCTACGCAGGGGAACAAACAAAGGACCAGTTGAACTTCTCAGACATCGCAAGGGTGCAAAAACCTGGCTCTAGCACCCTTCCATACTACTCCAGGTGAGACCTCATTCCGCGCCCCTGCGGACTATTGCCGAAAGGGTCAGTAGTATAGGGATTTGTTTGGTTAATTAACTCTGAACCTAGATCAGGCCCCAACAAGCCAACAGTCGATATTGATATATGGACCAAAATCATTGGGAATGGCCGATTTTTAAATACAAAGGAAAAGCATGCAAAACCAAGGCCCGACGGGCCACTTTCTCTCTCCTCCTAGAGGCCACATGGCGGCATGTGATTGGTCTTCAGAGCTGATAGGGAAGATGACGTCAGTAGGGAAATGGCAATATGGTTGATGACGTGGCATAGGACGTGTCACCTAGTTTTAGTGTTTTCGGTTCTGACATGGGGCCATTTCCGGGTGCCACATGTCACCACTCACAGGGTGACACGTGGTAGTGATAGATTATTATGGCAAGGTCTATAAGGACCTCGCATCCAGACTATCGACCCGCTCCAAAGAAAAGGGTAAGGGGCCTTCTCCTCTAGCAAGCGATTACGATATGCGGGCACTTCCCCCCAGATGTGATAGAGTATTACATCGTGGTCTATATGGACCTCGCGTCCGGACCGTCAGCCCGCCCCAAAGAAAAGGGTAAAGCAAGGTTTTAAGCATCGATATGTGGGATTTGCGCTAATAAAGGAAAAGGTCCCGGATGTGATATGTCATAAGCCACATTTTCATAAATTTTTCGTGTCCAGGAGATCGGCCGATGTGGTGTAAGAGGCAAACAGAGGCAAATTTGAATTATAAAGGAAAGGGCCCCCCGCACGGCTTCTCAAAGCCTTGCCTTGGCACTCAAAATACTAAACCCCCAGTCCCAACCCTCAATTATATTGAGGAATGTCACACAAGGGGCTATGATAAAGGGGGCCAAAGGGGAAATAAAAAATGCCCACCTGTTTGTCTGTTTTTAATGTTAAAGGCCTGCGACCGTGTTGCGCAGAGAGTGTTGTCACAGAGATTAAAATGGGCAGATGGGCCGACAAATAAGGACTTTAATGGAGCATGGCACAACTGCAGATCAATATGGGGGGAACTCAGGAAGACTTAATGGCATGACATGGTGCTCCATTCCCTCTACACAGAAAAGGATTGCTTGGACACACGCCTTTCCCACTCCGCTCCTTATTCCACCAAACAGGTCACTCAGGCAGTTAAAGTAGAATTGACAAAAACCAGTCAAGCAGCAGTGAACCACCTCAAGCAGCCAAAAAGAAGCCTGATGATAGTAGGGACGTGGCTCTATCCAAGGCCTCCACTGAAGCAGCAAGGGGACACCTCCTCTTTCCTCTCTCGATTTTCTTTCTCTGTGCATTTATTTCTACATTTTTTCCAAGAAAGGGATTCGATCCCTGTTGTAATCTTTAGGTAGGTCGTAGCAGAGCCTTACAGAGCCGAGACAACCAGTTTAACATGAAAGTTGGGGCTCGAGCTTAGATATTTTGATTGTAACTCAAAGCTCTCCCCCTCTTCTTATAAATAGGGGATGAAATATATAACAGAGGTTCCGGTTATTCTGACCCGCGAGGGCTAGACTCTGTGATTCCATTTTGTTTCTAATTTGCTTGTTCATGGGGGTTTCACTTATATCATTGTTGAGTGTATGGACTAGTTATTGGAGCCTTTGAGTTAAATGGTATTTTCCTGTTGATTCCTAACATGATTAATGTGCAGTAAGTTTTCCCTTCTGTAACCTCATTTCATAAGTTGTTTTTCCTTCTCTGAAATAGTGTAATGAGATTGTTGGTTTCTCCTTGGTTCATGGATTTACCCTGGTTGCTAAATAGAGAATAGTTCCTGTGTGTATTACAGATTTACTTGGTTTTTTAATAGCCTGCAGTACCTATATGAGCATAGCCTTTCTCGCACTATCTGGTGATAGAGGTACCTACATCATAGGCTTGAAACCTCAATAAGGTATCTGTTGTTTCTATCACTCCATCTCCTCCCTCTTTCATATTTTTATTGGAAAACCATGGTTTAGGATTCTATGTTGTTTACAACCCTATCCATCAGATTCCACTTCTGTTAGAACACTGTTGTTTAGGATTCTATTTGTTATAGCCCTGTGCATCTATTTGCTTCCTTTCTTTCCTCCCCTCCATCATTCCTATGACTTCAGTTTTAAGCTATCTCATTTCCATGTGTCAACCATCAGAAGAAGAAACCATTTCTCTTTGAAATTGCCTCATATACCCCCAACATTTGGATCCATGAGTTGGCTTGAATCTACCTCTTTGAAAGCTAAATTAACCAAACCCCTCCTATTACCTTTTTTATTTACGTGAAAATTGGAGTGTTGCAACCCCCTCACATATAACCTTACATGCACTCCTCTATTTAAGATGTCCTAGGCACTGGTCTACAACCAACCTTGAGGCTATATCTAGGGGGATTTCCTTGCTTCTTACTGCACTTGTGTCGCTGGTGCGTGATTTAGCCACAATAGAACCCATGATTCAAGTACTTACAAAAATAATTTTATTTTCTTCTTTTCATCAATTACATAAAATCATAATTTACATGTCATTATGAAGACCGAACCTACTTACACTTTTCAACACTCCCTCTTAATTGGGGAGGTATTCATAATGGTACTTGGTCATTCTCAATCTGAAGAATTCGCATAAGAAGAATTGGACTGGTAACACATTTGTTTAGTATCATATCAACCAACATTGTCACATAGCAAGGCCTTGACTAACAACTCTATCTCTCCACAAGATCTAAAGTCAATTCTGGTGAGACCAATGATGTATAGACACCCTCATCATTATCTCTCTCGAAACATATCCCACCCAGGTTCTCAGGGTCTGTTGCACCAGGACTATTCTTATCTTGGATTCCCAGTGCTGAAAGAATATCGGTCCTCTACGACTACTCTTATCTTGGATTCCCTAACTCATCCTCAAAGAGTATCAGATGCCATATGTTTACCCAATCCTCCATTCTGTCTTCCCAAGTGAAGACAAGAATGATGTGTCTATCTCTCCCTCTTAATTAGGGAGGACATACCTATTCCAATAAAGGAATGTACTCATTCCTACGGAAGGAATGTACCTAAGCTCCCTCTTGGCTTAGGAATTTTGCTTCCAAGTTTCTACCAAGTAAGAAACTTGTTTCCAGGCTCCCTCTTAATTAGGGACCTACAACAGCTCCTCAGGTGGAGATGATGGGACAACCAGCTGCTTGAAGAACTCCTCCTCACGATGTCATGAACTTCTTTTCGTTATTCAAGAGTCTTCATGTTTTAGGACTTCTTCATAGGGCACAGACCATCCATCAATTTCATTCATGAATCATTCATGTCATCATCGGAAAGTGATTCATCAGTTCATATATGGCCTTCCTTCATGCCATGTTGCCTTCTTCGTGCCATGTTTCCTTAAGGATCTTTCATCCTACTATATGGGCATCAGTATGGAAGGTATCCATAGATCTTCCCATGGCATACCTGCATAAGCCCATCCAGATATTTGTTCAAAAATAAAGGAATAAACATTAAATCAAAATGACATTTGTGATGGTATTTCATCATGACATCTTCTAGTTTGCATCAACATCCTGCATACATATCAACACATCTCCCAAAGATATATATTGTCAAGGGTCTCTTTCTTTTTCAGACTTCATCAAAGTCTACATATCCTTCGTGGAGATATCCTAGTCAGATCTATTGGTTTCTCAGATGTTGATTTCCTTTTCCATGGTTGCATATTCCACGATATATTCGTTCCTTTTTTTACACATTTCATTCACAGGAACTTCCAATCAGATTTCCTCCAATTAATGTTAACCATCTCATATTACATATGAGGACCCATTATGTTGATTTCATCTAGCGAATGTGTGACCCATGCATTCTTGCATTCCTGCATCCTTTCGAAGGAGGAGATATTTCCTTTTGATTATGCTCTCAAGATAGAGCATTGATCCATGTTACCTACAACCATATGACATGACTCTACAATATTGAATGTAAGCATACATACCTCATTTTCCTTTATGTCATCCAGAATTTCTTCAGCAGCTTCCTTGATTGAAATAACTTCAATCCCTTGATCCACTTCACTTATTTTGTCATCATATCATCATCTCATGAATTCCACAAGTTTGGAATTCCTAATGAAACACTTGCTTCCCCTCTTAATCGGTGAACCTTTTGATGAAGATTCTATCAAAATCTTAAGGATCTGGAGTGTCCCTATCCAGCAGATGTTTCCTTTTCGACAGATGTATGATGAGACTTGTACTAGATGACATTTTTATTTCTTTTCCATAAGTTCCACCTATGTTACAAGTGAGGTTTCCAAGGGATATATCCTTCCATAGTTGACTATCATGCCTCAACCATCTTTCATTCTTCTCAATGATGATGTCACAAACTCTTGCTTTCAATGCTTCTATGGTGTCATGATGCATCCCATCATTTTTCTTAGTTAATCATGATAGCCATATCTTACAACAGGATACTTAGGAACTTGAAAAGAACTTAGGTGAGGAAGACTATCTTAGTCATAGTAGATATCTCTTACTTCCTCTTTCTTGGACTTCTTCTTTTCAGTTTCCTCCACTTCTTCGGTGATATGGGCTTCTTCTCTTCCTCTTTTATTATTTTCCTTCTTGAGCTTAGGAAAATCTCTCTTATAGTGTCCATATTCTTGACACCCATAGCATTGAATCTTGGCCATGTCCCGTTTCTTTTTCCGAGAACTAGACTTTCCAAATTTTCCCTTTCTTCTTGTCATTGTAGCATAAGCTTGATTCTTCTCACCTGATCCTACATCAAATTTGGCCTTTAGTCTAGATTCTTCAATTTTGCACAGTGACTAGAGATCTTGGAATGGATTAGCTTCTTTCTTCCCATAAATACTTGAAGTAAAGTTACCCCACTCCTCTAGTAGTGCATTTAGTACAACTGTAGTCATTTCTCTATCAGACATGACTTCTCCCAGATTTTGAAGTTAAACCCTGATATTTGATATCCTCATAAAGTATGAGGTTATTCCATCTTCCCTTGACATTTTTAGCTTCTAAACTTCTTGCCTTAATGAGATGACTTCTCCAGTAGTGCTTATTGAATACAAATATACCAGTTTGTCATATTTTTCTTTTGAAGTTTTAAGTTTTGATACATATGGGATGAGGGGATCCTTGATGGATTCTATGAGAATACTTTGAGCCCTAACTTCCCCTTTCATATACTTTGCAAGTGCTTGAGAATATTCCTTTTCTGGTTTGGTGATTGATCCTTTAACATGTTCCATAACCTCAATTTCAATGAGGTTTAGGTCTGTCCTTTTCTCCCATGCAAGATAGTTTGAAGCCCCAACCAATTTGTTGCTTTCCTTGCAAAAAGACTTTTTGACAGATTCAGATGTAGACATAAATATACTTACTTGATAGAATGCTCCTTTTCTTTGTTGCTTCCTTGATGTTGACGATGATACAGAGAATAGAAAACTTCTCCTTGGTGAAGATAGTTTTCTTTAAGAATGATCCTTGATCCCACAGAGAGGGAGATCCCTTTGGTTCCTTTAATGGTGGAGTCTTTATTGATGAAGATCAATGATGACTTCTTGATGATGTATTAAATGGTAGGGATCTTGATTCAATGAGAGAGATATCACCTTAGAATCTTGATGATAATGTTCTTGGTCTTGCTTGATGTATAAGTCCTTTAACTTGAGTAGGGTCTTTGAGGTCTCTTGAGATGACTTGAGGATTCCAAGACTTCTTGTTGGTGTAGAATTTCTTTGATCTAGGGTTATGATGCTTCCTTTGTAGATCTTGACTTCAAGATGATATTTGCTTTGATGCCTTCCTCGATATTTGATCCTTGAGTGTTCCTTGATAAGATACCCTTCCTTGACTTAGTCACCTTAGCTCTCATTCCATGTTGAGAAATATAGGGCACCGAGATTAAGTGATTTCTCTTCTATTGATAACTATTTGTGAATGCTTTTTACTTCTTATATTAGGATCTTATTTTACTTATGTTATTATAGTGTTATTATTCATCAAACATATACCAATGCATAAACCATAAAGAGACAAGAAACACATAATATAGGCTATCATCCAAGGCCGAAACCTCTCTCACTTGAGAGGAAAACCCAAATGAATTCGTCTTCTTATAGAGACTTCAATTGAAAAATACCAAGACCAAGACCCTTGACCTATTTTCCACTCCAAGACCAAGACACAAAGCTTCCTTGATGAGATCCTTAGTCAAATATAGTCAACCTTATGCTCCTTCCTCCTTCTTGTCTATTCTTCAACTTCAACTTCCTTTTGCTTCAGACCTTTGCTTTATTTCAGCCTCCTTGAATTAGGTCTACAATCTTTGACCTTAATTCAGAAACCCTTGTTTCTCCTTCTAGGAAATGTCCTTGATACCTTCGCCTAGGATAGAGTCTCCTTCGAGCTTACCTCGACTTCTGCTTTGACTTGCCCTCTTGAATTCAGCTACCCAAGATGACTGCAATTCCTCTTGGCTTCTTCTACAACAAATGACTTCTTCCTTCTTCTCATGTGTGACCCAAAAAACAACTCCAAGATAATTCTAAAGACTTCGCTCTTCTTCTTTCTTTATTCATTGGTGATAAGACTCCTTCCCAAGATATCTTTTCACTTCTTATTTCAAACTTGATCTTGACCATAATTTTGCCTTCTGAAATGAGGTCAAGCTACCTATTTATAGTTGTTTTCCCATGCATATAAGCCAACATGAGTTGAGTGTGATTCGACATGTCTTTTGAGAGATTTTATTATTCTTCTTGAAGCCGACTTCTAGGAGGTGTCTTTGCTTAGTCTTGGAGGGCCTTCATATTCATTTAATGACTCATAAAAAAATGTAACATGCCCAAGAAGGGTCCTTCATACATGAAATTGACTCAAATTGTCTTTTATGACTAGATGAAAAAACCTAAAGGTTCACAATGGGAACCTTAAATAAAATAAATTTCCTTGATCATGAAACCCATGATTCAAGTACTTACAAAAATAATTTTATTTTCTTTTTTTCATCAATTACATAAAATCACAATTTACACATATCATTATGAAGACTGAACCTATTTACCCTTTTCAACAAGAAGTGGGTGAGGGAAAAAGAAGACAAGTGGAAACAACAATTGGCTTCATATGAGGAAGAAGTAATGCCCTTTAGGGAGAATCATCAAATTGGGGTGAATTTTATGAAGCCCATAATAGTTTATGGGAAGAAGAAAAAGAGAAAAAGAAGTTTCATTTAGAGAAGCAAGTGAACAAGTTGGAGATTGAGAAATGCAACTTGGTTTGCTAGTAGAATTTGTCCTTAGTTGCAAGGCACCATCTCCACATTATAAACATGTTATTTATAGAGAAATTCATAATATTCCAAAAAATATCCATTATGACTGGAAAAACATTTGAAATTACAAGTTGAACTACATTTATGGAGGTTTACTTTGCTTGTACCAGCAAGGAGAAAAATATCCTTTGTGAACTCTATTAACACAATGTCTTGTTATTTCGTGACCCTATTTTGAACCCAAACCAATTAATGGGGGATGCACAATTGAGGGAATTTGTATCCTATCTTAATAATCATGTTACTTGGGAAGCAAGCCATAAGTTTGCATAACAAACTTTTCTAGTAATTTATGGGTAAGAGGAGGTCATCAACATTCATTAAAAATGGGTGTCCTCTACCCAACATGCAGAATTTGTAGGTCAAAATAGACAAGTTTTGAGATATTCATGTAAATAAAAATACAAGCTTTGGAGATATACCTGGCTTGTTTTTTTTCTTTTGAAGCTTTTACAAAATGGATGAGGACATTTCCAATGCCAATTAGAGTCTCCTTGCCTGATAACTCTCGTGGTTGTTAGTACATTTAGATCCATAGTGGAGTTGCAATGAGGTCTTCCTTATCAGTTACAAATTTTTCCATCTTGAAGTGAAGGCATAACCCAACAAAGTTTAAGAAGTATAGGCCATTTTCAAAGACATGAGTTCTATCTTCAACACTGGAAAACACTATGGTGAAGAATCCTTTGGCGCCTAGTTCAAGTTTGATCTGCCTCTTGGGTTTCCATTTCTATTGGATCCAGTGGGTGAGTGCTGTCTCTTAGGGTCAGAAACCCATAAATTTCCCAATCAGGGTGATTTCACATATATTGAATTTATTCTCCAATATGGTTGGACTGAACTTTGAATTTGGGATCCACTATTGCTTTGGGGAGGTAGTTGCCTTGCGTATGTTTCCTTAACAAGGTATAAGGCAGTAAGACACTTCGATGATCTGAATTAAGGTGCATGCCATAAACATTAGGGTTGGAAGCAGAGGGTTGTCTGCTACGATTCAACTATATGAAAGAGCTCTGCTAAGATTGGAGACAACAAGGAATATAACTAGCCTTAGGAAGAGTGGTTGAAGACAACAAGGAACATAACTACTAGGATTTTGTTGCAGAATATGACAAATTATATTCGGAGCTTTATCAAAATCGTCATCACCTTATTAAAATTACAAAAAATAATAATTGTTATTTTAAAAATTTTAAATTTTAAATATTGATTTATTAACATTGTGTTATAAACTTAAAAATAAATAAAGACTTTCTATAAGCATTCCAAAATATAGAGAATGCGAATAAAATATAATTTTATTCATTTTAAATTTTGGTTTTATTATGTGTTGTAATATATAAGAAGTAGCTTTCAAACAATTTCACTATTATGTGTCGTTGATCTTTTTTTCAATGTGAATATCTGTTGTTGGGAAAAGTATCCAATACGGAATGACCCTATCCCACTCTAAGGGTGATAGTACCTCAGCAACAACTGAAAGCAAAGCTATTCGAGATTACTTCTTTATGAGATGTAAGAGAGGGGAGAAAGAGATCCACTAACCGTTGTCTTCCGCTAATGATTGATCCAATCTTCTCTCTTTGCTGCTTGCTCCCAGCTCCTTGCTCTTTCACTGGCCCAACTACACAAAGACCCTGCAAAATGGCAAGAGAGGGAAACTACAAGAAGCATACATTCATAACTGATTCAAGGATTAGAATAAATCAAATATACAAGTATCAAAAAGCCATTGAGACACATGCATATAGAAGAACCTCAAATACTTTATTAATGGAAGAAGTAAAGTTCTGAGAGTATTACAACCATAAAAGGCCCAATCCAGCAACACCTCCCAACAAAAAGAAATCTCCTCTTCACCTCCTTCAAGCAAATCACCCAATAGTTCTATGCACAAACCAACAGCACTTCCTTACATTCACAAGATTCCAGCCTCCTTAGACCTCATGAGAGAGCTCTATATATAGGAGTTTTGGAGAAAGGATGAGTCAGCTTGAGGCTGGCATGAAGCTGACTAGTGTCCTCTCCCACTTCAGTTATTCTTCAGTTCTTGAGTCCACTTGGAGTTTCTCGCTTCCACTTGGAGATCTAGATCCTCTTACTCATCACAAGGCGAATTCCCTGATCCAAGTGTCATTTTGGAAGCTTCCTGGGCATTTGACACCTTGCAGAATGACTGTGCCACTTGGCCAATCTCGCCCAGCGCAGGTAGCCTTCATTAGAGTTGACATTCAGCGCAGGTACAGAGTGGAGCAGTTGACATTCAGCGCAGATGCTCAGTGGAGCAGTTGACATGATCCAGAATTAGCTTGTTTTTTAGTGTTTTCAGGTGGAGAACTGATATTTAGTGCTGTGGTTTGCTGACCTTGTTCCTCTAGGGGTAGGAACAACATGTTTAGGGACTTTGGATCCCTCAGATTATTGACATTTCATGCTTCATGCTGTAAGGCACAAAAATGTCTATAACAGTTGCCCCCTAAAGTATGAGGTCGTTTATCGGGTGAAATGCTTTATCAGGAGGATCGGAAGTTCATTCAATCGCTGAGAGGTGACCTGTAATAAAATACAATACAATACATTATGATTCATTCTGCTTTCATGATCTAGCTGAGGCGGGCATTCCCATGCTCAGCTTTATAAATTCATTTTGGTACATATAACAGACGATCGTCTGATGATAGACTGATAATTCTCTGCTGAAATTATCATCCTTTGAGTAGGATGATCATCTGCTGCAATGATGTACATATCAAATGTCTTTATTTTTCCTGAATATATATCGCAGCCCGGATGGATGAAACTAGATCCGGGGTCTTCAAAACTCGTTCAATCTTCACTCTAAGTACAAGTCGATCCATGTGAGAATTGCGCTGAAGTCGAACATGGAAAGACATCGCTTGATTACCGGTCAATAATGTAAACCGTTAACAAGCGCGAGAGGAATCACCGATAATGATAATGACCCTCAAGGTACTGCAGTACAATTCACGTGGTGTGAATATAGGACTTGGCGTTGAACACCACGCAAAATCTTCTGGTCGAAGGTCATTGATGTATACCTGTCGCCGGAAGTGAGAAACTTGCCATTGAGGCATGCAAGCTTCAAAGTACTGAGGGGGGTGTTCCTAGATCAACTTCTTAGATAATGAGTTGAAGTCGACAAGAAGCGATCCGTCAAAGGAGGGCCTTAATGAATCCCACATCAGTGACACGGAACGGAGCTAATGATTTTAGTGGAGGTGAAAACAATCTGTGAGATATGATTCAGGGTGGCGATCATGGGTGGATGAAGGATAATGTATGGCAGTGGATGGGACACGGTTGACTCTTTCTGAACAACATCTCTTGAACATATAACGACACTGATGTGATGGATCGGTAGCATTACCCCAAATGTGGATGGTTTGGCGAAGACCATGGTGATGAGACCGGTGAATGAAACAACCCAACCCGATGTGATACGGAGGACAAAGTGTCATGTTCAAGAGCGACTTGCTACCATTAGAGCTTTGAGGTTCTCCCAATTTTTCCCCAGTCATTTCTGACCAGTACCTCTTTATTTTTGTCAAGCTTGAGGAGGATAACATATGCTTGTTCTATAACCTGCCCTTCGGGCAAGCCCATCGCTATGTTTTAACGAGCCTAGCGATAGGGAAACTCGTTCTCGTCTAAAGACAAGTTTGTCACTATTTAATCATTTTAACGAGTCTAACGACAAGGAAAACTCGGTCCTTTTCATTTTTAGAGAGTCTGAAAAGGTACAGAAAGTTAACTCCAAAATTCATTTTTCGTTATCTAATCCCTTAAGTCCGAAAAAGTATAAAACAATACAGAAGGGATGAGTTTTCGATAACTTTAACGAGCCGAATAAAACAAGCGCTCGACCTTTTTGTGCAATAATCCCTCAGGTCCAAAAAGATTAAAATCTAGAGGAGGGATAGCTCTTCCGGTCAATTTAACGAGCTGGAAGGCCAAAACTCGGCAAACTTTTCATATTTTACGAGTCAGATGAAAAGAGCTCAAAGAAGACTCGTCTTTTGAGGAACGAGTGATAAACAGGGATAGCAGCAGATTCCAGGTACAGGTTGGAATTTTCCAATCACGGCAGTGTCACAAGGATGGCTAGGTGGAATCACTCTTCGCAGCTGTTCCTCAAAAAGGGTAAACAATCATATGGAGGTAAACGATCGGCCAAATGAACGGTGGAGGTGATGGCTGCAGCAAAACACGACCAAGGTCTTTTTACGGTTGATCAGGGTACATTCTTAATGGTTATTTACCAGGAAGTTCATTTTTTAACGAGCTTAAACTTGCTCAAAAGCTTATGTTTATTTTTTAACGAGCATGAACTATGACGCTAAAACTGCTCGGATCTCGCTTTTCTATTTTTTAACGAGCATAAATTCCGCGGTAAAACTGCTCGAAAGAATTTTGCATGCCCCCAGCATAATAATGCAAACGAGGCGCATGCCCCCTAGACTCCAGGGATTCGGTTCATTTTTTAATGAGGTTGATACAGCAAAGAACTATCCTCTTGACTCCTTATTTCATTTTTTAACGAGGTTGACATGAGATAGGAACTATCCTCGAAGTTTTTAGATCCATTAGAAATAGAAGGATTCATATTCCACTGCGGCCATTTCTGCCAGATTACTTGGAGGCGGTAAGGCAAAAGTACCCATTAAAGTAGGGTCTTTTAGGAAAATGACTCCGATATTTTGGAGAGGATGATTGCTTCTATGGATCTTTGGAATGCTTCCTGTAATGAATGGTGGCATAACTTCTGTCGAAGTTGTCGTCGAACTGCTTGGTTGATCTCTTCCTTTGCTGTTCGACAACTGCGGATTCCCGCAGTCTTTGCTTCTTGTCGAAATCAAAGCATCATCCTGTTGCTCAGAGGTCGACACCATTAGCACCTGGCACCCGGAAGTATTTCCACTATCAACCAGATTTTGACTTTGATTGGGAAACGGATCAGTCAACACAGCTGGATTTTTCGGACTCTTAAAGAACCTTTTTATCTCAGCTTTGTATGGACAGTCTCTTGTCCAGTGATCCTCATCACATATCTGACACCCAAGAGGTGGTTTCCCTTTTCCAGGAGAAGTTTTTCGAGGAGATGACTCTCCTTGTTTCTTCTTCTTCCCTTTGTTTTGATTCTTCTTGCTTCCTGGTCGATTGGTTTCTTTGCCTTTATCTTCCGATACGGCATTTACTTCCGAAGCAAGAATTTCTTCTTTTGCATTTTGATCCGAATTCTTACGGGCTTTCTTTGACAAAGCCTTTATCGATTTCGCGTTTGCTGTGCCAATCACGCCATCACCGGCATGAGAGTCACTATTTGATTTAGGAGGGGGAGGAATTGAAAACTCTGGTCTAGGGGCGTCAGGTATTTTGTCATAGAGTGTGCCGGACTGAGTATAAACTAAGTCCAAATATTGTGCACGAGCAATAACTTGCTCCTCTGTTACGACTCCCCCCTTGGCCACATCTTCCGTAATAGCCGGAAGTAGCGACTTTATAAACCATTCAGCTAATAGCTGATCGGGAACGTACGTTTTCACCATCCTACGATGACGACGCCACTCATGTATATGATCAGATATATGGGTAGCAGTTGTCTGTTTGAAGTTGGTTAATATTTCTGTTCCCGTTTCATACCTTATCGGTAATTGAAAATGGGTTAGGAAAGTCGTGGCTAGGGAACTAAAATTGTCGAAAGAGGCTCTTGGCAATTCAATATACCATTTAGCCGCTGGACCTGTCAATGTCCTCTGAAAAAGGCGAAGTCTTATCGAATCGTCGTTAAGGGTGTTCGACGAACACCACAGATGAAAATTCATCACGTGATTCAATGGGTCTTCACCTGGATTTCCATTGAATTTAGGAATGTCAGATGGAAGTTTATGAGGAATCGCTGGCCACCAAGGGGCATAAGCAATCGGATCGTTGGTTAACCGGTGTAGATCAGGTAACTCTAATGTTGCCACGAATGGTAACTGTTGATTCAGGTTAGGCGAAGCGTAACCAGGGTACGATGGAATCGCTTGAGCAGTGGGTCTTTGCATACCAGCATAATGTAATTGATGTTGGTATGACTGATACGGTTGGTGGACTTGACCACTGTAAAGTGGTTGGTTTTGACCGTTTTGGATATACGGTTGTCCACTGTTCGCAAAGATCTGCTGCTCAGAACCTTGGTACACTTGCTGGAACTGCGGTTGTTGGTATTGCACAAGCCACGGTTGTGACGCCGTGTTCTGTTGTGCTATGCTAACCGTTGGACCGAGGTGTGGGGTAATTGTACCCGTTTGGACCTGTGTCACCCCACCAGTTGGTGATTGTGGTTGTGACCCATGATCAAGTGGCTGTTGCATTACAACCTGAGAAATCTGAGGTTGGCACGCAACAGGTATCGCTTGAACTTGTGACACTGTTACAATAGCCGGTGTGGTTGGGATGTTCGTCACAGGTACACACTGTTGCATAGAATATACAACCCTTGGTTGTTGAGGTAGCGTAGGTACCCAACTACTTGATGCAATTCCAGTATAACCTGAATATTGTTGAGAACTGCCATATGGATATCCTCCCGAAGGAGGTAATGAAAGGGCATACTGCCCTCCATACGGTAGCAATCCGGAACTCAGAGGGATTGTTAGTCCTTGAGGACTGGATGGCCCAAATTGACCTCCATGAGGATCAATCTGTCGAGCTTCAACATAAGAGTTGCCGGATATTACTCCGGATGAACAAACTGGAACAGACCATACTGTCGAAATAGTCCCTTGGTGGACTCCTTCTAGCTGTTGAGAGCTAGTTGGGACAGCTGGTATGCCGGCAAACATCGTTGGAGTGACGGCAGGGGCTTCTGCTGTCGCTGTGTCATTTGACACAGTCCTAGACGATGACGGTTGTTCAGACATTTTAAGTCTATCCAATAGATTGCCTAGCGATTCTACAGGAACTTCCACTTGTGGTGGATTAACTTCTGATGAAGGAAATAGAGTGACCCCGACTCCAAAATGAGTTGGAGTACTTGCTTGCGGATCCTCTGCAATTTCCTCTATCGCAATCAAACCCGGTGGAAGAGGAAGACCGTCAGGTCCGTAAAATATTTCTGGTGCCGAAGAAGTGGTTGTTTCGACAACGACAGTTGTTTGAGGAACAAAACTCTCTGGACCGGTTACAGATGGAACTGGTTCAGTTATACAAGTATTTGCCCCCAGACTAGGATCAGTATTACTGTCCTTCTGTGGCTGTTGAACTTCTTCAATAGAGGCAGGGTTTCCAGAAATGTTAGGAGTAACCGGAACCTCAGATGCAGTTGGAACACTTGTTCTAACTTTTAAAGGAGATTTTGAACCGGTTAAACGAGTTCGCTTTGTCCGTACTGTTTTCGATTCTGGAGACAAAGACGGTTGACTCGTAAGCCTCCGCGAACGACGGGGTTTCAATTGACTTTCTTCCACGATTGCGGATTACTCGATCAACCAAAATATTAAAAGGGGAAATTTGTGTTTCCGAATTGAATGAATTTTATTAGACGCTTTTAGACACAACTTGCTTTTTCACTTTTTAAGAGTCGAGAAAAAGCTAAAGATGACTCTAGTCTCCTTCGATGTTTTAACGAGCCCGAAGTGACAAATGCTCGGATGGACTTTTTCAGTTATAGAGTTTGAAAAAGGCCAAAAGAAACTGCTCTGGAGTTCTAGGCAGAGGGTGTGCCAAACTTTTCGCAAAACCACAGAATACGTTTTACGGTACGAGTGGTCGATCTTCGTGAATGCTGTGTTCACTGCATTGCGATCAGTAGGGCGGCCGACACGGTTTCCTATGGATAAAGGCTTTATTCCTATAGGGGTCTCCCAATATATACGCGACGGTACGTGGGAGCACAAGTCCATATTGATACTTATCGCTTCACCGTGGAGGAATCACCCAACCACTCAACGGTAAGATATCACGTTTAACGACGCCGGAACACGTCTCTAGCTTAGACCTCTATGTGTTTGCGTTATGTTTCAATGCGTTGTTATGTAAATTCAATTTATTTTAAGGTTGATCTTGTTTAGTAGTTTGCCTTTATGGATCACCACGAGATGTATAGTAACACTCCTAAATGCAGTCTAAGATGATAAGCAAGCTTTTCAATCTTTCAACTTTGAAAATCTTAACTACTGAGGGAAAAGAAAGACAACATCTTTTCACACAGATCATAGAGCACACACTAATGCACTTTTTCCTAAATCAACATGCAAGCTGTCATAATGCACATGCACAATGCAAGTATTTCTTTTCTCTTTCTTAATGTTTGTGCGACACAAAAAGAAAGCTGTTGTATAATTTTGAATTCAATTTCAAGTGAAAGCAAACAAGCTTGTCCAAAATCGAAAGACACCTTAAGATTTACTTGTTTCGACACTAGAAATATATAGATTCAAACCATATGACGAAAGTAAATGCTCAATCAGCCATGAACAGCAAACAAACTAACTCTTAAGATCAAAACGACACTTTACACAGGTCTAGATCTAAGAGGCCACAGCAAGACTAGTTCACTTTCGTTATGGGAAACTGCAAATGATGTAAGAAATACACAAAGAACAAATACAGTTTCTTTATACAACCGAGGCGGAATAGTGGCAAGGAAAGTTGGTTTCAGATAGGTACATTGACTGGTAACAGGCTGCAAAAACAAGAGTGAAAACAGGGCAAGAAACAGCAGGAAACCCCAGTAGCACAAGGCAAGACTGGTTCAGCGCAGGTGATACACAGGCAGTTTGACCTTCAGCGCAGGTAGCCCCTTCGGGAACTGCGCTGAAATGCAGACAGCCTTCACACAGCCTGCACTGAAGAACGAAACTTTCGTTTCTCTTGGTTTCCGGGTCACAGATTGCTAAAAAATTCACAGTTTTTGGCCAAATCAGAAGCTATCAGTCAAGTACACACTAAGGGATGACAAGGAGGATGAAAATCTATCACTAAGAGCTTATTAGAGTCCTTGTGGATCAGCTCTTCAAATCATAAACTTGCCCAGAAACTGAGCTAGAGTAGCTGCCCTCTACTTTGCATTTGAAAGATCCAAATGCAGTTCGATTCGGTACTCCCTGTGTTTATGAAATGAATAGCAAAAACACAAACAACCAACAAGATACGATCCCCAGCGGAGTCGCCAATTTGTTGTTGGGAAAAGTATCCAATACGGAATGACCCTATCCCACTCTAAGGGTGATAGTACCTCAGCAACAACTGAAAGCAAAGCTATTCGAGATTACTTCTTTATGAGATGTAAGAGAGGGGAGAAAGAGATCCACTAACCGTTGTCTTCCGCTAATGATTGATCCAATCTTCTCTCTTTGCTGCTTGCTCCCAGCTCCTTGCTCTTTCACTGGCCCAGCTACACAAAGACCCTGCAAAATGGCAAGAGAGGGAAACTACAAGAAGCATACATTCATAACTGATTCAAGGATTAGAATAAATCAAATATACAAGTATCAAAAAGCCATTGAGACACATGCATATAGAAGAACCTCAAATACTTTATTAATGGAAGAAGTAAAGTTCTGAGAGTATTACAACCATAAAAGGCCCAATCCAGCAACACCTCCCAGCAGAAAGAAATCTCCTCTTCACCTCCTTCAAGCAAATCACCCAATAGTTCTATGCACAAACCAACAGCACTTCCTTACATTCACAAGATTCCAGCCTCCTTAGACCTCATGAGAGAGCTCTATATATAGGAGTTTTGGAGAAAGGATGAGTCAGCTTGAGGCTGGCATGAAGCTGACTAGTGTCCTCTCCCACTTCAGTTATTCTTCAGTTCTTGAGTCCACTTGGAGTTTCTCGCTTCCACTTGGAGATCTAGATCCTCTTACTCATCACAAGGCGAATTCCCTGATCCAAGTGTCATTTTGGAAGCTTCCTGGGCATTTGACACCTTGCAGAATGACTGTGCCACTTGGCCAATCTCGCCCAGCGCAGGTAGCCTTCATTAGAGTTGACATTCAGCGCAGGTACAGAGTGGAGCAGTTGACATTCAGCGCAGATGCTCAGTGGAGCAGTTGACATGATCCAGAATTAGCTTGTTTTTGAGTGTTTTCAGGTGGAGAACTGATATTTAGTGCTGTGGTTTGCTGACCTTGTTCCTCTATGTGTAGGAACAACATGTTTAGGGACTTTGGATCCCTCAGATTATTGACATTTCATGCTTCATGATGTAAGGCACAAAAATGTCTATAACAATATCGTTATAAAAATATATATGATTTTATATTGGTTGTATTATATAATTGTTTGGTTTGTTTCATATAAAAACTGAATTAGAGTTTTTTTTATAAAATATTGTTTCAACATGATAACAAAGTTTTGTTATTGAAATTAATTGAAATATAATTTGTTTAAATACATTACATGATGGCTATATTTTTTTAAATATTAATTATATTGAACTTCAATTTTTTTTGTTTTCGCATAATGATTTTGTGTGGCCAAAGTTCATCTCCGTAATGGCATGGCAGAGACCACAGTGATGTGCAGTCATTTGCTTACTGGCCTACCGGTTGCCTCTGCATAAGGAAAACACTTCTCTCTCTTACAAAGATGATTTATTTGTTTATGATATAATATTACCATCACAATTTCTAAGCAGCTACTTATAAACTTTGATAGGCATTAGTTGTTGTTTGAGCGAACTCACGAAGAATGTTTAACAAAATTATGGAGAATGTTTGACAAGATTAGTGAGGAGAGTAGAGTAATTAAACATTCCATTTTTCATTACTTTGATGAGTGTGTATTGACTAATTATAGAGTAAATTTATAATTAGATTTAATAAATGTAAAAACATAATAATGAGATTTTGAGATACAAAGTGTGTATTATTAAAAGCTCTATTTATTAATAGAGAGGAGATGATAAAAATATTTTAATAATAAAATTGAAATTTTAATTAAAAAGAAATTAATATACAAACATCACTAACCTAATAAAAAAAGTCCATAAAAAAAATAATTTTTCCAAAACTAATTGTTATGAATTTTAATAGTAATATCTTATAATTATATAAATTATTTTCCCAAACTCGGCCTAAAACTATTTAAAAAAAAAAATTCTAGCTTGTTAATTAATTATACGAATCATAAGATAATTGTTTTGCACTTAATAAATGTGAAAAAAGATATCTATAATGAAATAATAAAATATGGAGTAATTGGTAATGGAAATGAAATATTATATATCACATGATTCCAACCTCAAATCTTTAGAATTGATTAATAAAAACGGCATGGTTCACAAAAAAATAATAATAATAGTAGTTGAAATCCACTAATAATCATTCTTATTAGTGTTATTTTTTGTTACTAAAATTAACAACGGTATAAAAAAACTATCATTTTTTAACATACATTCCATAGTTACACCAAAGGTGTTTTTTTTGGAATTGATCACTTGCCGACTATGGTCTACCCTTTTTCTTATTGCGTGACATTTGTCTTGATGTACACCAATGACATATGTCCCCATGGTATGTTGAAACTTGCTAGAATCCTTGTTGCATTGGGGCCTCCATAGGTATGCAAATATCATGGCACGCGTTAAACTGATAAGTTTGCCATGTTACTGTTACATTGCAAATATCATGGCCACGTGGAATGAATGTGCAAGACCTAGTTGATGTCTCCATCACCCATGAACTCATCAATCACCTTTACCTCAAGAAGCTTGCAATCATATTGCAGATGTTGTTGTAAGGAAGATGGAAACTATTGCAAAGGAGAAAGTTAGTGTTTTCAAAAGTGCACGTCTTACATTAGAAAGTGTGATAGGGAACTCAAAGACAAAAGCACAGAGCTTGCAGAGTTGCAATTTGAGAGGCAACGTAAGAAGCAACAAATAGAGGAACTGGAGGCTATTGTTCGATTAAAACAGGCTGAGGCAGATATGTTCCAACTCAAGGTTGATGAAGCTAAATGAGAAGTAGATAGGCTAAACAAAGAAATATGCTAGCAGATACCCGAAATTACGACTAAATGAGGCTGAAGCAGAGAGTAGATATCTATTTGAAAAAAATCAACTTCAGGAAGTTCATTCACGATGACAGTCAAACCCCTCCCAAATGTTCATGTTGTGCAAAATACAATGTTTGCTCAAAATTGTATATGATGTTCCCAAGACAGAACCACATAGTCAAACAAATCATTCTAGATTCATTCCTAATGAACGAACTTTATTGAAATGTTTATTTAAAAGGACATTTTATTAGCATCTTGATAAGTGAGACCTCTCTAGAGTCCCTTAGTTGCCAAGTTTTTTTAATGGAATTTGAAACACTATGTATTTTACACATTTTAAAAAAACATTTATTAATGATATTTATGATGTAAACCAAAATCTATAATTAGACACCTATGTGGGATCTATGACCTTACTTGTGAGATGCCTATCTATTTTTTTTCTTTCTAGTATTCCTGTGCATTAAGAAACCATGAGAATATAAACATTATTCAACTTCAAAACCATATATTTATCTTTTGCACTGGATTTTCAAAACCATATATTCATTTTCAAACGTTGAGGCTGGTGGGCAAATGACACCTTGCCCTCGAAGAAAAAAACCAATTTATTGCTATTATTCTTAACTTGTTTCAATTTGGAGCATGAGCTATGGCACAATTTTTCCAAGTTCCATAGGTGTTTTTAAGAAAGTATTAAGTTATTTCCGAACCTTAAGTTTGTTGGGCTATCTTTGTTTTGAGTTTTTATGTTTACACAATTCAATAACGGTATATGTCTATCTAGACCACATTCACCATCTAGATGAACTTAAAAGAAAGATCGAAATATCCAAAGTAACATAGAGGAAAAAAAGATCATGGTGAGATAAGTGATACATAGTCGGGACTACATATAGAGAGAACCCATTGATTACACCAGGATGAAATCGTGTACATCTCAATAGAAACTAAGTGGGAGTGGAAGGTATTACAAAAGATTAAATTAGATTGACAAATAACCCGGGTGATGATTAACAACATGATGATTGTGAATATGGTGTCATATGACTATTACACCCATTCAAAACAATTTATCTTTCTTGTGTGCAAGATATATTTTTGAGTTGCCTAGAGTTATTTTTAGGTCCTTAAAAATTAATGATTTTTTGTGTGATATTATGTCAACTGCAGTTAATTTAATATTGATGGGCGGTTTTATTCTCTTTTGGATAGATGGCAGCAGACCAAGAGCATTTTTGAAGGTATTGGTATTTACTTACATGCATTGATGTAATATTTTTCTTCGACTAATATAATAAATGAACATGAAAAAACATGATTTGTTGTAAAATGTGTGCCTATTGTAAAATATATTCACAATGTTTATCATTTCATTTGAGTTATTTAAGCTTATTACTTGAAAACCATGTGTTTCCATCCATAATAAAATTTACTTGCTATAGATGTAAGGATAATGTAATTGAACATATGGTTGATCTTATCATATTTGTAGAGCAATTTGGTGCAACTCCTTTAAATTCAGGACTAGGTTCTTCTTGTTTTTTATTTCACTTGATTATTATTCACAACCAAAACCACTACATTTTAATAGTCCATTAAACTATGTTGTATTTTACATTCACTCGGTTTTTGAACAAAGCACTCCACATATGCAATCCAATGGTTTGTCTGCTTTTCTTAATATCCAAATTTTAAGGTCAAAAACTTCTGGGTTTAAAATTTATGGTAAAATTGGACTGAAAATGATTGCATCTTAAGAAGTAATCTTGTTCTTAGGTAGCATGGTAAATAGTCGGGAAATCTTAAAGGTAGAAGTGGATAAAAAAATGTTTATCTTTGATTTTCATTTTTCAATTGCATATGCAAATCAAAAGCACAAAGGCTTCTTAATTACAAATTTGAGAGGTAAGGAAGAGGTAAAATTGTTGAAAAATAAATTATTGTTTCGAGTTTAATTTCTATTTAAATAACTCATTGATGCTTCCTTAAATTGCCATCTTAGCAATCGTGTTACCACATTGTCTATCATTTGTAAATAACTACTATACAAGTCACTACTATCAATTGTTTAGATAGAAGAAATAAAGGGCTCCATCTCATGGGCTTACTTTGATGGGGCCTCAGATATGAATAAGAAATGTGATGCTGGTCTGGTTATCCACTTTTCCTCGGGGATTCTCCTCAAAGCATCCATTGGACTTGGCACCGGAACAAATAATTTTGCTGAATTAAAAGCCTTACATTTGCTTCTTTGCTGGCTCTCTTTGCGCAATGAGCGTGAGGCTCAGATATTTGGTGACTCTCTGAATACAATCAAGTGGGCCAATAGAATGCATCATTGCAGGAATTTTCTTTTAACTCCTTTGCTTAATGAGATTGTTCGACTTAAAAATTGTTTTTCTGAGCTTCAAATTTGTCATATTTTCAGGGAAAGAAACACAGAAGCAGACAACCTTTCTAAAAAAGGCACTGAGCAGGATTTGGGCGCATGGTCAGTAGAAGAAGTGGTGGACGGGGTGGCAAGGTGACTTGCTCCTCCCGTTTTTGCATAACTTGTGAGCTGCCCACAGTTCTCTTTCACTTTCTAGCTTTCTATTTCTTTGTATATACTGCTGCAAAAACTTTCTGTTATTATATAAACTGTAACAGGACTCAGTGTTGTTTCCCTCTCATTGGAGGCCTGAGTTCCTGTCTTTTTTTTATACTAAACTATCATACAGCCAGCACAGTGCCTACTATCTGGTTTTTTGACATGGTGGTTTGTCCCTCACCCTGTTTCGGCTGTTTTCCTACTAGGAAGCCGGGGGTTGGGGAAACCACAGCTTATCTAGTTGTCCTAAAGAATGGTTTTGACAGGGCTGTTTGGAGGAATATCTGGAAATCTCCACAAACAACTGTTTTTGGTTTCTCTGAAAGAAGGGAAACGAAAATGCTTTGCATTATGCTATGTAACCTTCTTATATCAATAGATGGTTCGATTTTTCTGAGGAAAAAAAAAATGTCACTACTATCAATTATTTTATTTTTTTTTGAAAAGTGGGATAAGGTAATTTTTTTAAGTTAGTTTTTATTTATTTTAGTTAATTTTTATTTATTTTTCATTATTATTATTATTATTTTGGTAGGTAAGCACCCACGGGGGATTTGAACCAGTGACCTGTTTCAAGGAGTGCCTTAACAATGCACCCATTCACCATCAATCCAAAGCCTCATGGGCTATTTATTTTTCATTATTATTCCCTCTAAATTTTATAATATTTATTTTGTTAGTTTTACTTTTCTCAATTTAATTTTAACATTTGTGTTTATTTGTTGATTAATTAAATTGATTGGGGGATGATTGAGATGGAATGGAGTTTTTTAATATAATTATATTTTTATATCGTATAAAATAGATCTTAAATGTTTTGATTTTGTTTTTGTTTTATTTTTTATTACACGAATGGGTATTTTGTTTATGTTAAAGATATGCCTCTCCAAGCTTTAAGTATATTAGGAGTTGCATTTCTTTTCTTCACAAGATTCTAAGAATGAGGGATAAAGGTCCAAAACAAAGAATTTGAATGCTTTAAGTATATTAGGAGTTGCATTTCTTTTCTTCACAAGATTCTAAGAATGGGGGATAAAGGTCCAAAACAAAGAATTTGAATGCTTTATCCTACTGCTTCATTGGAGAAGGAATGTATTCTAACAAATTGCTTGCACAAGGAAATGTAGAAACATAAAATTTCTATAAATGGCTAGAAGATGGCTGATTGTTGGGCGCATAGGGTGCAAAAGTGATCTAGGATCGGAATTCTTTCTTCTATGTGGTTGGAATATAGAATTGAATTACATTGAAAATACTTTGCTTGTCTAAAGTTTGAAAATAATTTAGCTTGTTTGAAAATAATTTAGCTTTTCAAGATAATCTTCCCAAATTTTCTATTCCTTAAGTGTATCTTTGCACCTTTAGGGCCAGTCCTGCAAAGATACACTTAAGGATTTGTTTTCTTCTTATGTGTTATGCACATAATGAAATCAAATGTGTGCCCTCACCTACAACCCTTGGGTAGGAAGGATCTTGTGAAAATCTATAATAAAAAATTCGAGTCGGAGTCAAAATTGTTTTTTTTAATAAGATCTCGAGTTCAACAATGAGTTCTTGGATTGAACACTAGAATCATTAAAATTACATACACATATCTTAATAGGTGATTTATTAAATTCAATTAATCACAAATGAAATATAAAGTTTAAGTTTTTGGTTATGGCTAAATTGAATACAATCTAAATTTTTATCAAAAAAACAAATATAAGAATTCGTTTATTCTAATTTTTATTATTTTACCATTATGTCTTTTTGGCCTTTTTTTATTATACATGTATTTACTTATTTATATATTCTTGTTATTTGTTATAAAGATCTCATGTATCTCTCTCTCTCTTTTATATTTATATTTGCCTTCTCCATCCATATATATATATATATATATATATATATATATATATATTGTTAGGTAATGTGAGTCTTGACATGGTTTGCCCTATATATATGTAGTTAGGTAACATGAGTCATGAGATGACTGACATGTCTAACCTATGGCTTGAGTAGCCGCAACCAAGGGGCATCTAAGTTGTCAAAATCACCACCTAACTTGGAACACATTAGCCCCTAACATGACTGTATTTTTACCCGCAAAATTTCAAAAAAATAACTTGTTTCACGAGAAAATAACTTAATAAAACACTTTATCACTATCTATTCTAAAACACCCTATCACCATCTATTCTACAGCCTATTAATTTTTTTATTTATAATAATAATAATAATTATTTTATTTTTAGATTTCAATTTATTTTATTATCCTCTTTTTTTCTAAAATATTAATAATATAATATTAAGATGACTAAACATTTTGAATTTACCTATGTTTTAAATGGCATATGTTCTTAATAATGTGCAATTTTTATTTATTTATAATAATAATTATTTTTATTTTATTTTTAGATTTCAATTTATTTTATTATCCTCTATTTTTTTCTAAAATGTTGATAGTATAATATTAAGATGACTGGGCCTGGAGTATGCCCTAAAACTGCTTTTGCTTAGCTAAGAGCTCGTCTTCCTCGGACATAAGGAAACAGGTTAACGGCCCAAGACCCAGAGGCATCTAGCAGAAGCGAAAGCCTGCTCCCTTACGGACCACCAGCGGGTTATTCCAGGTGGCGTGCTTTTCCTTGATAACAGTGATACGTTAACCGACATTCGCGGATAACAGCCAGAGATGGTTGTCCTCATTGTTGGTTTGACAACTGAGTTTGATAGGTTTTTCCACCTTTTGAAAAAAAAAAAATATATATATATATATATATATTAAGAAGATTAAACATTTTGACATTACCTATAATAATGTGCGAATTGGAGTTTCAAGAATGAAATCTACTTTTGGATGATTCTTAATTTTATAGTTATGAAGACTGGTTATTCATTATTTTCTTCCCAAGTGAAAATAAATATTCTCGTTAAAAGATATTGAACTGTGTAGGGACTTACGCATTTTCCAATATAACATTATAGTCCTAATTATCCAAATTGAATTTGTATTCATGTTTCATTGATGACTATCAATCCTTATAAACCAAAAGCAACCTACTACATACTCCTTGTTCGTATCTTCAAATATTTGATCTACAATAACCTTTCCCTTTCATTTCCTTATACTATGATTTTGCATGTGTTTAATGAATAAAATGTATCAAGATTAGCGGTTTTAATCCATTTACCGTTTCATTTTCATGAAAATTCATAAAAAAAAAAAATTATACATACCCATAGATCATTTAACTTCATTTCCATCTTTCTAAGCTTTGTAAATACACATTGATCATTGACCTTCTTATTAGTCCCTGTCGTCCAGGCATGGACTATAGTAATCGGAAATGAGCACTTTAGCATTATTAATGCTGCTTTTACTCCTCCTTTATCAACTATAAACCAAGTTTTGTAGACACATATTGATAAATCATGTTATTTGGCCTCTTCCCGGGGACCAAAGCTAAAGCATATGTTATACTTTTGTGTTTGCTTGATATTTTGAAACTAGTAGAAAAATATCAACTGGTAAAAATACTACCTAATCTAATGCTGGCATTAGTCGATGGCACTAAATGTTAGCTCCGCTATTTTGGATTTCCATGGACTGCATGGTATAATAGAGGAAGCATCAGCCCTGCTTGTATGCCAGGGTACGCCTGCCACCACTACTTATCACCGCTTGTACGCCTGCCACTCTTGCCTGCCACAACTTCCAGGTGCCATCTCTTATGTTTGCATGTAACCAGGTGTAATCTTATTCCAAATCTTATTGCAGGACTGGCAGCACTGGAAACTCGCCATACAGGGGGAATGATTCATGAAGAAAGGAAAATGAATCATGAAGAAAAAAATACAGAAGTTACCTCCTGCTTCTACCCATCGCCAGCGCTCTGTGATTGACCCTGCTCAACTGTTGAATGCTTTTACAGTATTGTTGTATTATCCAGCCTGCAGCCCTGGAATATTCCAGGGTTCATCTAATTGTGTCATTGACTAGTACAGGGTTGGCTCTGAAGGAGAAGGAAGGAGAAGGAAGGAATAAGCCTTTACCCGGGAGCCTTTCACCTTCTGCCTTCAACCTGGAACCACTTCTACGGACAAGAACCCGCATCTGCTTCGCATTTGGCCAATCCGAAATTGGCGATCTTTGCTCAAAAATTCTTGTCCAGAAAAATATTGCGGCTATTAAGGTCCTTGTGAACGCAGGTGGGAGTTGATGCAGATACTCCAACCCCTCTGCGATGTCCAGAGCGATCTACAGCCTCTGGTTCCATGACAGGTTCGAACCCCCTGCATGTGACCGTGCGCTATGGATATAGTCGCTAAGGGACCCATTTTCGGCGTACTCGAAGACAAGGTACGAGTCCTGGTCCGACGATTCTTCAACGCAGATGCCGAGCAGAGTGACGAGACTCGTGTGGTGGAATTTGTGAAGGGCGTTGATCTCCTTTGATACCTGCCCTCTCATCTGTTTGATCGCCACTCTGTTTCCGTGCAGAACCGCGTGGAAGACGGAATTCTTGATTCTGTGCGCCCCGCTGAAATTGTCGGTGGCCTCCTGAAGTTCTTTGAAGGAAAAGCCTATCAATCTGTCCAATGCCAGCAATTCTGACATGTTCGAAAGAAGGCTCGATTCGATCTCGAAACCCTCCGCATCGCATGCGTCTGGCTTTATTGTCTCTGGTTTGCTTCGCCTTTTTCTTGAAAAGCAAATGGCTCCCAGAAGCCCTAGTCCAAGAAGTAGCGCTCCTCCTACGGATGCAATAATTGGTACATAAATATGGCTGGAGCTCTTGTGGGAGGAAGGTGCGGGGTTATAAACGAAGGCAGGCGCCTTCGCTATAGCAGGAGGAGGGGGCGGAGAGAATGGGGTAGAAGGGGGAATCACAACGCTGTGGTCGAGGGGAATTAGCAGAGTTGTGTAGTAATGGCTGCGGGGGACATTGGGCTGATAGTTTATACTGTCAATGAAAAAGATGGAGGCAGTGGTGGTGGCGCTGGCAATGGCAATGGTAACAACAACAGCAACAACAACCCATCTGGGCTCAGACACCGGCGAAGTCTGTGCAGGAGAAGAAATTGGAAGTGAGGCATGCATTCGAGATAAGACAGGCAGCACTTGATCTCCATACCTCCGACACCTGGGAAGCATGCTCTTGGCGTGGCAACGTCTCTTTTTAATTTAATTTAATTCACTTTATTATTTTTATTTTTTAACATTCTCATATCTAATGGCTTGGTTCAATCTTCATGGGGCTTGCTTATGGCTTCTTCTTCGGGCATGGCCTTGCTTCTGGTGGTCTTCATGCTCAGTGGGGTATGGACTTCGAACGACCATGATTGAAAACTGGTGAGCTGCTGAATTCTGCTTTCTGTCACAAATGTAACGACAACGGTATGGCTTAACTAGAGGGAATGAACCATTTCAGGTTTCACAATTTGTAGCATCTAATAATGCACAAATTCACATATCTGCACCGTCAAGGTCTGTGCAAACAAATGTTCCAATGCAGGTGGCATTGGAAACTTTGGAGGACATGTATTTGTCTTGTTGTAGGGGAGCAATTTCAGAGCGTCTCAAGCTGCAAGCTCACAAGATATCCAAGGCACCATAGATTTGATGCGCAGGTCCTCAAAAACACAAAACGTTTCTCATGATCAACATGGTATGGTGCACCAGGGAAGTAGATAGTTTACTTCTGCACAGTTGTTGAGGTCTTTTGAATCATCTATTTACGACACTCATCAACTGCTGTAGCTCTGATCTGTTTGGTAATACGGTAGTATTTTCTTTGCCATCGGACTTGAAGCTAATTGTTAAAACTTCATTATGACAACTATCTATATTCTCTAGTTGCAAACAATTACTTTCAAGTTGCAGTTACTCTTGCTTAATTTGCTTGTTACCATGTGTGGTCCTGGTTGTTGTCTTTATCTAGAGTACAATATCATATTCGAATGGGTTTTGCTAATTTAGGTCAATATGGGTAACATCATCTATGCACATGGCATCAATTTGATGATTACATTGATAGGTTGAACTCAGGGAATGGGTTTATAAGTTGTCCCTCTATTTCTGTTGAATTTTTTAGCACTATTTTGTTTATGGATTTGATTCGACCTCATCATTTCATGGAGAGACAATGATACCAGGTAATTGATAGTAATTTGGAGTTGTGTAGGATCTTTTCCATTTTGTATGCAATTTCTAACCCAGTGATCGCCAAATCTCCTATTATTACAATATTTGGGTGCCTATTGCAGTAGTTATTGGTTATCAGTTTGGAGATTTATCCCAGCAGGCCATGATCTCTCTTCTTGATGTATGTGATGGTTTAAAATTGAGGAATATGGACTTATGTGTATGGCATCTCATTAAATGATCAATATATGATCTCCCTTTAATCTTTATGTACATTCAATAATATCATATTTTGACTTGTTATACGTATATTTCATATTATAACTTGTTAATTTTCTTCTTAATCTTTATGTATATTCAACAGTATCATATTTTGTTTTGACCTGTTATATGTATATTTCATATTATAACTTGTTAATTTTCTTCTTAGATGTCCACTATGGCAAACACTATCCACCATGCAGACTCACCTGCCCGGCATTCGCAGGGCAAGTTGAAATCATTCATGGTTCATGGTGGTTCCAACCTATTTGGTGATACTTTGAGTCAGTTCCATTTAATTTTGTAGCAATCTTATCTTCCATTGTCGGAATCTAGTGATATAAGAATTGAAGTTTCTATTGATCCAAAACTTTAATTAACATTTCGATATAGGTTGGGGCAAAAGTTTAGCATAACTCAAAGTTTGGGTCAGTTCCGTCTAATTTTGTAGCAATCTTATCTTCCATTGTCGGAATCTGGTGATATAAGAAATCGAAGTTCCTATTGATCCAAAAATTGCATTCTTATTAAATTTGTGACTAGAAAAAGTTGGTATTGTCTATAATATTAACTTGTATTTGAACCTTAGTATAGCATTTAGTTAAATGATCAATTACTGATGTTTCTTAATTCATTAAGAAACCTAATTTCTTTCAATATATTTGATATATTTTAGCCTCTTGCAAATTTAGTTACTAAGAGGATGAAGTATCTCATTACAGTCCATTACAACCAATTTCCTGGGAAGATGTTAAGTTTCTTTTATGGGGAAACCAGAGTTTAGAAGTCTAACTGTCATCTTCATATTCAGGGGCTCTACATGGTGAAGTAATCTTTATATTCAGGGGCTTACTTTGATGAACTATTTGCATGGTGATTCCCTGTTTGAATATTTCAATCAGATTCTTAATAAATACCTACTCCAAGATAGATTGTGTTGAACCATCTTCGAGAAGGTTTTAGCGATATCACTAGTCTATGCCATTCATGGTTCAACCTTGCTCAGTGATGATTAATAATTGATGTCTTTTATATATTTTGATTTCTGGTTATTTAGCACCTAATTACTGGATGTTGAGAGGGACACACACTCTCGGCACATAGATGTTTAATAAATTTGGGATAAAACCAATGGTTATTTAGCACCTAATTATTGTATGTTGAGAGGGACCCACACTCTCAGCACATAGATGTTTAATCATCTCAGCCTCCTCAGGTGATAGATATGTCTGAGAGATTGAGTGCCACCACCGAGACATCCATGTTTTTGAATGGCTTAACTAGAGGGAATGAACCATGTCAGGTTTCACAATTTGTAGCATCTAATAATGCACAAATTCACATATCTGCACCGTCAAGGCGTGTGCAAACAAATGTTCATGACCCTCTGTACCATGAGATGCTGAGGATACCGAAGGAACAGGAGCGAATTAGAAAGCCTCATGAGGAAGAGGTACTTCCAGAATATTTCCATATAACTTCTCTATTCTAAATTTGCTAAATTTGTTGTGCAAGATTTGGTGAGTTTGCTTTCTGTTATTGCTAGATTTGTTCAGCCAACGTTTATTAGTTTACCTAGATCCCGATGTTAGCTTATTGGAAGCTGCCTAAGTATGTATATGAACTTGGAGCATCATTTTAAGCTCACTACATACATTTCTTTCTATTTATGACAGAATACACGAATCAGAGTTCAGTTTGAGAAGGAATTGGAAGAGCTGAAGAGATTTTATCTTTTTTTGGTGACTTGTATTATCTGCATTCTCAGTTAGCATTTGATTTCAATTTTATGTTGATTGCAAATTTGCAAACCATGTCTCAAAACTTCATCTCACATCATTCACTCCCTGGGAGGAGAGCTTGGTGAAATCCTAATCATATATTTACCATTCCAGGCATAGTTTTCAAAACTGGCCGGTCTGAACCAGAAACCGGTCAAATCAGCCAGTTCATTAGCCCTAGCCATCAAACCAGTTGGAAACCTGGTTTTCTGAGTGGGTAGTGGATGAAAAACATGTAGGTAGTAAAGAAGCCCTGGAACTACTCAAAAGTCTAGATCTTCCTTTGGATTCTCCTTGCACTAAAAGTACCTAATCCTCAAGAAGCTGGCAAACAAAGAGAGCTACGAGGAGGTGGATGCCATTTTGACAAGGATACTTACATTCTCAAAATTCCCAACAATGTCCAACCAATAATACTGAAAAAAATAGTCATTCTCAATATAAATCTTGTTGGTCCATTTCTTCTTCTCTTTGATCATAAGATAAACAAGAGCAGACTGGTCATCAGAATCAGTTAGAGCTCTGTCAGGCAGCACATCAGTTAAAATCTTAGCAAAGGACTCATACAGAGGACTCTGAGGCCCCATCACAGCCCACCTCTCCATGAAATCCATGGACCATTCACAGTTTCTCATAAGAAAAACCCCTGCATTGATTCCCAACCAGCTCCTTTTCTTATAAACATTTTGCTCCCATCCATGGACTATTAAATTGAAGTCCTTGTACTTCTCCAATGGGTGCTCAAATTCCATGTCTGTGATCACAGCATCTGAGTCCATCCACCATATCCACTCAGCTTCAGGGTGAGCCACCATGGCTGCCCTAATCAAAGGAATTTTGGCCCAGAAAGTGTACATTTTCTGATTAAGGAGGATTGTGTTGTAAAACATGTCCAAGCCATGGATCTTGCAGTAATCCTGCTTGTTTTTGAAGCACCTCAGAAGCAGATGATGATGGGCCTTCAACCATTTTTGTCTCTTGAGGTAAAGTCAGAATCAACATAGAAATTATTAGAACTTTTCTCCCACTCATCCATTGACCGATACAAGGATTCCTCTTCTTTTCCATTCATTTCATGTTCATTGCTCTGATTCTGTTGAACAACAGAACTCACATTTTGATTTTCTTGAGTACCAGCAGTCACATTGGTATCATCAAACCTCTGGATCCTGAAATTCCATTGTGCTGAAGATTGTTGTGCTTCAATTGTGACAGCTCTATAAGCAATTCCATAAGAGCAAATTCTCCATAAACTCCAATAGAGTACCAGAGCAACAATGACCAGTGCCCAAAACATGAAAAAATCACAAAGTTTCCTCTTCTGCACCATATTGGCAGACATAATTTCAAACTGTGAAGCTTTCACCATGAACCCTCTATCTCTGTAATAGGGTTTTGCTTCACATCTGCCACAACTCATCCACTCATCTGTTCTACTCTGTAATATAAACAAATACAACCATGGGATGAATCAAAAGCCTCATTATTCTCTCCCTTGTGTAAGTTCTCATATCAATGCCAAAGTAATCATGATGGGGACTTGTGGCCAAATTATGCAAGAATTAAAATGACAGTTAAGAGAAGAATCTTTCACCGACTTGAAACTCAGCTCTCTATATGGTAGTCGATACCTTCTGCTGTTCACCTGTAACATCCATTCACTATGTGGCCAAACGCAGCCCATCTGTAAAAGTGGTTGTGCTTTTTTTTGAGGTATGCTATTATATTTATTAAGGAATCATGACAAAACAAAAGTTCAGGTTGTGAAATCATTTTCACAGCAAGTTATGTAATGTTTCTGGCACTTTTTTATTCATTTCATCTGTTCTACTCTGTAATATAAACAAATACAACCATGGGATGAATAGAAAGCCTCATTATTCTCTCCCTTGTGTGAGTTCTCATATCAATGCCAAAGTAATCATGATGGGGACTTGTGGCCAAATTATGCAAGAATTAAAATGACAGTTAAGAGAAGAATCTTTCACCGACTTGAAACTCAACTCTCTATATGGTAGTCAATACCTTCTATTGTTCACCTGTAACATCCATTCACTATGTGGCCAAACGCAGCCCATCTGTAAAAGTGGCTGTGCTTTTTTTTTAAGGTATGCTATTATATTTATTAAGGAATCATGACAAAACAAAAGTTCAGGTTGTGAAATCATTTTCACAGCAAGTTATGTAATGTTTCTGGCACTTTTTTATTCATTTACAAAGCGCGCTATTCGAATTAGTGCATTATTTGATATAAAGCAGTTTTGTGTTTGAAATTCATTTTATTTTAATTAGCTTCATGAGAGATTTTCAGGCCACTGACACCTACTTCTTTGCAGGTCATGACAACATTTATGCCATCCCCACCTGCAGAATAACAGACCTTATTAGCTTCTTGTTAAAATATTATGCTTGTTCTTCTTAGTTTTAGCTTATTTCTATTTTAGTTATTGACTTCCTCTTTGAGTTTCCAGGAGACTGATATTGGTAGACAAGTGAATGGACTGCGAAAACATTCTTGTGCTGACATTCGAAAGCTAGTAAAAGAGCTCATAAGGTCAGTTCACTTTTGGTTCACGAAGGTTCTTGTTCGTTTTCTTGCATGACTTTGCAGAAGTGACAAATAGGAGCACCGATAATATTTCACTATATCTTAGTGGGTTTTGCAAATATTATTACATGGTCATCTGCTTTCATCATGAATGATCCAGGGTAGATACCTTGAGAGTTCATGATCTTCAGAATATCCAGTGTATATGGTCTCACCCCACTTCAGTACTAACAGCACAGCCAGTTTGTTGTCATGCCTTGTGGGCTGCCTTTGGCTTGGGTTTATTTGCTTCATCTTACTTTGTTTAAACTATAATTTTATTGTGTATGATTTCACTGACACCTACTTCTTTGCAGGTCATGACAACATTTATGCCATCCCCACCTGCAGAATAACAGAGTTTCCAGGAGACTGATATTGGTAGACAAGTGAATGGACTACGAAAAAAGAGCTCATAAGGTCAGTTCACTTTTGGTTCACGAAGGTCTGCCGTCCAGGGGCCATGAGAAGGATGCTGCTTCCAAAATCTCGAGGTCTATGTGGGGAACGCCGCTTCAGCAGCCACTTCTCTTACTGGCTCGGTCGCGCCAGCGCAGAAAAGCATTCTACCCCACTCAATGCAGGGACTTGCTGCCTCGCAACTTCCCTTCTTTACTATTACATTTTAATGTAAAATTTTATAGAGCAAAGGTATATTTTTGTATACACATTTTACAGTGTTGTATTTATCGAACATAACCTAATTATTTTGTAACTTTTTCAATTATATTTTTTCTCACAAAAAAATAAAAATTTATATTTTATTTGTAATCATATTTTTTTAAGTTGTGTAGTTTAGGGAACCTGTGTAGGTATAATGTAAACAAGTTAACAAAGGAACTAATTATTTTGCAATTTTTTCAATTATCTTTTTTCTCAAAAAAAAAAAAAATATATATATATATATATATATTATTCGTAATTTTTTTAATTGTGTAGTTTATGGAACCTGTGTAGGTATAATGTAAACAAGTTTAACATTTTTTAATTAGAGAAAGAAAAAATTGACTTCAATTTTTAATTAATATTTAAATTAAAACATATATAGTAAACATGATTGTTTTAGGAAGCTATAGACTCAAGTCATATTTATATATAATATTTAATTTATTAAAGATAAAAAAATTCATAACTTATATTTTTTAAACAATAAAGACTAATAAAACATAAACAATATTAATGTAGGGTAATTAAATGTGACCATCATAATTTAACATAATAATAAATTTATTATACAAATTATGTGTGTGGTCCATTAAAGTAGTCTATATAAAATATAACTATATATATTAATGATTTAATAAATGCAAATATATGTGTATATGAGAAACTAAATAATATATATGAAAATGTCCATCTCAATTTATAAGTGAAATTTAAAACTATAATTTATAAATGGATTAACAACTAGCCTAGATTTATCTTAACTTTGGATCTAGCAAGCGCCGAGAGGGATCAAATCTCTCGAGGTGAAAACCTCTTTTTCGAGTGCAAAACGATAAAAGGTTTGCACCTCGAGAGATTTGATCCCTCTCGGTGCTTGATAGATCTGGGGTTAAGATGGATTGAGGTTGCAGTCATGTGTGACCAAATAAAATCTAACAAACATATGATTAATTTTACCAATAATATGTAAATTCATCTAATACTAATAGAATCATTTTAAACATGCTAAAATATGTCTCAGATTAATCTGTCATTTTAAGTTTAAAATATGCATAGTTACATCAGTTTGTTGAGATGTTAAATATTGTTAATAACTTTAATGATGAAATAAAAATTTTTAATATAAAGTGACAATGTAATGGTGTTGAATGATAGAAAATGTGAATAATAAGAATATAGTCAATTACAAATAGTCTTCATTATGATTAATCTCAAACTATTTTCTTCTACTATTCTTATTGTCACCCTTGTTACTTTTGTCATCTTTTCATATCAATTGTCATATTTTCATATCGATTATATGAAAATGACATGTTAAATTGTAAACAATTTAAATCTTTAGCTCGAGCTATTATAGTAAACATCATACCTTATCTCTCTTTCTCTCCAATATTAATGGGTTGAATTACTATAACAGAAAAATCAATGTACATTGTCAATAATTTTTTGTGCTTACATTGAAATCAATGCACAATGTTAATCCAATCACTTTAAAATTAATGTACCATCATACATCCAATTACATCAAATCAAAAATCAACATCTACACTAAAATCGATGCATCTAATGCAAGCAATCAAATAAGATTAGAAAACAACATTTACACTAAAATCAATGCATCTAATGCAAGCAAACAAATAAGATTAGAAATCAACATTTACACTCAAATCAATGTGTCTAGTGCAAGTAAGAAAATAGGATTATAAACCAACATCTACATTGAAATCAATGCATCTAGTGCAAGTAAGCAAATATGATTATAAACCAACATGTACACTGAAATCAATGCATCTAGTGCAAATAATCAAATAGAATTAGAAATGACCATCTACACTGAAATCAATGCATTTAGTGCAAGCAATCAAATAGGATTAGAAATCATCTACACTGGAATCATTGTATCTAGTGCAAACAATCAAATATGATTAGAAATCACCATCTGCACTTAAATCAATGCATTAGTGCAAGCAATCAAATAGGAATAGAAATAATCTACAGTGAAATCAATGAATATAGTGCAAGCAATCAAATATCATTAGGAATAAACATCTACACTAAAATCAAGGCATCTAGTGCAAGCAATCAAATAGGATTAGAAACCACCATCTACACTGAAATCTTCTTCCCTCTTTCCCCCCTTCATCTATATCTATATCTCCATCCATATCTCCCTCTTTGTCTCTCTATCTCAACCCTCCAAATACACATGCTCTCTCACTCCATATCTATCAATCTCTCTATCCCTCCCTCCCTCTCTTGATCTCTCTCTTCTTCCTTCTGTTCACTTTCCATCTATATCTCTATCTCCCTTTGTCTATCTATATCACCCATAAAACATACACTCTCTTTCTCCAATCTATCTATCTATCCCTCCCTCATCCTCTCCTCTCTCTCCCTCTCTCTTCCCCTTCTCTCCCTTTCCGCCGCTTCTATCTCTCTTCCCTCCTACTGTACTCTCTCCCTCTCTCTCCATATTCCTTATCACTCTCTCTCTATCTCCACATTTCTCTCTCTATTCCTTTATTCTTACCTCCCTCTCTCTCCCCCTCCAACTCCATCTCTCCTTCCCTCCCTCTCTCCACTCCCTTGCATCCTCTCTCTCTTCCTTCCTCTCTCTACCTTTCTCTCCCACCTTTCTCTCTCTTTGTCTTTGTCTCCCTCTCTCTCTTCACCCTCCAACTCTGTTACTATATCCCTCCCTCTCTCCTTCTCTCCCCCATTCTCTCCATATCTCCTTCTTTGCCTTTTTATATCACCCCCAAACATACACACACTCTCTCCACCTCTCCCTTGTCACTCCCTCTCTCTCTCTCCACTTATCACTCTCTATGTATTTCTTCTCCTTTCCCTCCTCCCCTCCAACTCCATCTCCCTATCCATACCTCTCTCCTCCCGTCTCCCTGCCTCTCTCCTCCTCTCCCTCAAGTATGCTCTATCGTACTTCCTCTCTCTCCCTTTCTCTCCTAGCTCCCTCTCTCTTCCCCCATCTCTCTCTCTCTTTGCCCTCCAATCCTCTCTCTTCCCCCATCACTCTCCTGCTCTCTCTCAAGTCCTGTCTCTCGTTCTTCCTCTCTCTTCGTTTCTCTCCCACCTCCCTCTCTCTTCCCCTGTCACTCTCTCTCTCTCTCTCTTTGCCCTCCAATGATCTCTCTCTCTCTCTCCAACTATGTTATTATATCCCTCCAACTCTCCTTCTCCCTCCTTCTCCCCCCTTATCTCTATCTCTCTTTATTTGTGTCTTTATCTCACCCCTAAACATACACACTATCTCTCCCCATCCCTCCCTTGTTACTCCCTCTTTCTCTCCACTTGTCACTCTCTATGTCTTTCTTCTTCCCTCTCTCTCCCCCCCTCCAACTCCATATCTCTATCCCTCCCTCTATCCTCCTCTCTTGCAAGTCATCTCTCCCCCTTTCTCTCCTACCTTCCTCTCTCTCTCTCTCCTCAATCCTCTCACTATCTCCCTCCATCTCCCACCTCCATATTTTTGTCTCCCTCTCCTTCTCTTACCCTTCCCTACCTCTCTCACTTCTCTCCCTCTCTCTATCTCTCTTCATTCATCCTCTCCCCTCTCCTTCAATTTATCTCTCTCTCCACCTCCATCACTCTATGGCTTTGTTCTTCCCTCCCATATATATTAGAAAACTATTACAAAATCTGATTCCATATATATCTAATTAATCCAATGTCAGCGTCTCTCCCTAACTAACGACATCTCTTCCTAACTATATAAATTTAACACAAAAACAAAGTGTCAAATTCTATTTGTGATGAAGCATTTCAGTGACAGTGTGAAGTGTGAAATAATATTTGAGAGAAATGACTTCGGGAGTTGTGCAAAGTGGGAAATAATATTTGTGGGAAAGGATTTTGGTGTCATATGGAGATAAGTTGGTAATGCACCTTGTAATCAAAACAGAAAATCAAATATTACTATTTAAAAAAAAAAACAAAACAAAAACAAAAAAAATGACAACAACAACAACGAAATATTAGAATTTACCAAAATATGTTTTTGCTAGGTTAAAGGGAATTTATTACCAATGACTTTTCTTGAATATTAGTAAAAATAGGAATTCATTACAAATATGTTTTTTCATGAAAAAACTAGGTTTTCTAATTGGATAGACCTATTAAGTAACTAAAATTAATCTAGATGAATGTAAAGATTTAAAAAGGAAGAAGAAATCTCCTTCCCTCTCTCCCCCTCCATCTATATCTATATCTCCCTCTGCCTCTCCTTCTTTGCCTCTCTATCCCAACCCCCCAAAAACACATGCTCTCTCACTCCATATCTATCAATCTCACTGTCCATCCCTCCCTCTCTTGATCTCTCTCTTCTCCCTTCTCTTCACTTTCCATCTATATCTCTATCTCCCTTTGTCTCTCTATACCACCCCTAAAACATAAATTCTCTTTCTCCAATCTATATATCTATCCCTCCCTTCTCGCCTCCCTCTCTCTCTCTCTCTTCCCCTTCTCTCCCTCTCCCCTGCTTATATCTCTATTCCCTCCTATTGTCCTCTCTCCATCTTCCTTATCACTCCCTCTCTCTCTCCACATTTCTCTCTCTATTTATTTATTCTTACCTCCCTCTCTCTCCCTCTCCAACTCCATCTCTCCTTCCCTCCCTCTCTCCACTCTTTCGCATCCTCTCTCTCTCTCTCTCTCTCTCTCTCTCTCTCTCTCTCTCTCTCTCTCTCTCTCTCCAACTTTGTTACTATATCCCTTCCTCTCTCCTTCTCTCCCCCATTATCTCCATCTCTCCTTCTTTATCTCTTTATATCACCCCCAAACATACACACACTCTCTCCACCTCTCTCTTATGACTCCCTCTCTCTCTCCACTTATCACTATCTATGTATTTCTTCTTCTTTCCCTGCCCCCCTCCAACTCCATCTCCCTATCCCTACCTCTCTCCTCATGTCTCCCTCCCTCTCTCCTCCTCTCTCTCAAGTATGCTCTCTCGTACTTCCTCTCTCTCCCTTTCTCTCCTAGCTCACTCTCTTCCCCCATCTCTCTCTCTCTCTACCCTCCAATCCTCTCTCTTCCCCCATCACTCTCCTCCTCTCTCTCAAGTTCTGCCTCTCATTCTTCCTCTCTCTCCCTTTCTCTCCTACCCCCTCTCTCCCCCCATCCCTCTCTCTCTCTCTTTCTCCCTCTCTCGCTCTCTCTCTATCTCTCTCCAACTATGTTACGATATCCCTCCCACCCTCCTTCTCTCTCCTTATCCCCCCCTATCTCTATCTCTCCTTCTTTGTGTCTTTATCTCACCCCTAAACATACACACTCTCTCTCCATCCCTCCCTTGTCACTCCCTCTTTCTCTCCACTTCTCACTCTATGTATTTCTTTGTTGGCTTGAGGGGGCCAGACCTAGGTTCAACGTTAATTAGCCAAACAAATCCCTACACTACTGGCCCTTCGGCATCAACCCGCGGAGCGTGGACCGAAATCTAACCCGAAGTAGTATAGGGGGATGTTGGAACCAAGTTTCCGCACCGTGAGATGGTTGTGATGTCTGTTATCCCTACCTTCGCGCAGGTGATCCCGTTCTAGGGCTTGTAAGACAAACCCTCTATTCCGGCTTTCAATACCTTCGCAAAAGTATACGATTGATCTTCGCGCAACCCTAACCTGGGGCTCAATTACTTTCACATTGTTATGACAGCGCGTCGTGCAGATTCCTCAATTACTCTAAGTGATTTTCTTATCTTGCCGAATACTTAAAGTTACCACCGCATAATCAGATATTCATAATTGTGTTTAATTATTCAATGTAACTGTATTCGTTTGCGCATCATGGAAGAATCATAAAGGAAATTCATACACAAAATATCCAAATTCATCAACAAAACAAATACACAGAAATTGCAGAATAACTCCTTTTATCTTCCAAGTGTTACAAACTCTGTTCACCCTGCGCACACAGCTGCAGGGGTCCACGCACTCAACTGCAGACTTCTACCCTAGGCCTCTATGCACTCAGCTGCAACGCCTCTACCTACACTACAACCCAAGACTTAGACTTCTTTCTCTAAAGCTGTGACTCTCTTACATGTTGTTTTTCAAACTACTCAGAGCTTAGCTCTTTTTATACAATCCCATGGTCCGCGGACCATGGGTAGATCTCTTACAACTGACTTTACCTTACAAAACTAAGGGCGGACTACCCTTTATGACACATAACACCTTTGCACTCCGTGACCACAAAATGCGGAGTCTTTACAATGATATTACAAAAATTGACTTAAACATGAGCGTTTAGCCCAAAAACTGCCCTTAGGGGATCCTGCACCCAACATTCTTCTTCCCTCCCTCTCTCCCCCTCCAACTCCATATCTCTATCCCTCCCTCTATCCTCCTCTCTCACAAGTCCTCTCTCTCCCTTTCTCTGATGCCTTCTTATCTCTTCCCCCATCTCTCTCTCTCTCTCCCCTCCAATCCTCTCACTATCTCCCTCCTTCTCTCCTTATCCCTCTCCCACCTCCATCTTTATGTCTCCCTCTCCTTCTCTTACCCTTCCCTACCTCTCCCACTTCTCTCCCTCTTTCTCTCTCTTGATTCATCCTCTCCCCTCTCCTTTAGTTTATCTCCATCTCTGTTTTGGGAAGTTTTAGTGTCTATGGATAAACGCTTAAACCCCTAGACTAGTAGCTAAGTCTAGAACAACAGTGCAAAGCATTCTCTACCTTTTCTATAACCAATAGATTAAATAAGATAGTAAAGAAGCCTACCTGTAGCTTTCGCTTACTCCTTATCTCCCTTGACCAATTCTGTCGCTCCTTTCCGTACTTAATCCGCTTGAAAAGTACCTGCACACAGACAAAAGACAAAAACCAATCAAAGCATATGATAATGATCTATTGATTAAACATAGAATGGAATCAAGTTCATAATACACATATGAAAGCATCAATGGACAATACAAACATATGGAAAAAGCTTTGAACACTTTATTAGTAAAAGGAAGAGTTACAACCCAATTTGCTTGATTCAGTGCCACTCCTCCACTTCAATCCCATCCTATCCTCATAATAAGCAAGCATTTTGACATCATTACAATATTTGAAACCAACTCAAGTCTCATACCAACAGCATCTCCCTATAATTCAATGATTTTCAGCCCCTGATCACTTAGATGAGTGGTCTTTTTATAGGTGAATGAAGGAAGTTATGCCATAAATGGTGATAATGAATTCCCTCCCAAACTTAGGATTTAGTTCCATGAAGGAAGGGATAAAGGGATTGATGTTCCTTAACTCCCCCTTCATCCAATTTCGAGCCCAAAGGAGTGGATAGCCTTAGGAAACTTCTAGAGGCATCCTATGGATAAGAATATTCCACACCCTAATGCAGATTTCGCTCAAATTTGCCCAGCACAGGCCAAAGAGGCTCTAGTGCGTTGCAATGCACCCTGGCAGTATACTGGGTTGCACTGTAGTGCACCCTGATAAAGGCCTGCCTGCGCTAGTCTTCTTAGAGGCAGTTTTTGGATGATTTCAGTCATGGAATCTCTTGGGAAGGAGGTATTCTGATGATTGACTTCATTTAGGGCTTGTAACAAATGAATTATGGTTTGATGGGCCCTAATAGTACTGATCTGTAAGTCGGGGTTGATGTGCTGAAATGGATCTGTAATAATCTCTCCCTTGTCACTCCCCCTATCTCTCCACCACTATCACTCTATGCCTTTGTTCTTCCCTCCCATATATATTAAAATTAACATATTACAAAATTATGGTAATGTGGGATTCGACAAATCCATAATTAATTCCCTTAGCATCAATGATTAATAGAGCTCGATGCTAATATTAATACGTCATACAATCTTATAGATTATGGTATATTAACAACTCTATTTACAGCTCATTGAGATTATAACCTAATCCATTAATTAATTAACCTTAATTGTTTAATTAAGTCTATTCCAACTTATCTACTAATACTTGATAAAATCTACCTCCATTACTTAAAAACATTAAGGGTTACAATTTATTATAAATTGTAACCCTTAATGTTTTTAAGACAAGTAGAGAAAATCATCTACATCTTTTTTCAGCTATTTGAAAAGTCATCTAGTGAAATTTTCTTCTTCCTTTTTAAATCTTTACATTCATCTAGATTAATCTTAATTGCTTAATTAGGTCTATCCAAATAGAAAAGCTATTTTTTTCATGATAAAACATATTTGTAATGAATTCCTATTTTTACTATTATTCAAGAAAACTCATTGGTAATGAATTCCCTTTAACTTAGCAAAAAACAATTTTGTCTGTCTCTTGCATTATTTGGTAAATTATAATATTTCGTTTTAATTTTTTCTTCTTCTAAATAGTAATATTTGACTTTAATGTTTTGATTACAAGGTGCGTTACTAACTTAACTCCATATGACAAAGAAAAAACCCCAGTTTTGACAGAGGTGAAAATGTAAAAACAAAAATGTAGAAAAAACATAAAATGCATGGAGGAAGAGTAATCGAAATCAAACCTAGAATCAATCACAGTTCTTTCTGACACCAAAATCCTTTCCCACAAATATTATTTCCCACTTTGCACAACTCCCGAAATCATTTCTCTCAAATATTATTTCTCTTCACATTGTCACCGAAATGCTTCCTCACAAATAGAATTTGACACTTTGTTTTTGTGTTAAATTTAGATAGTTAGGGAGAGACGTCGTTAGTTAGGGAGAGACACCGACATTAGATTAATTAGATTAAATTTTACACATTACATTACATTTACATTTACAGTTACATGTTTACATTTTTACATGAGATCTACCCTATACGTTTACAATTACATTTACGTTTACATTTACATGTTTACGTTTTTACGTGAGATCTACCTCCATACTGGGTTTTACATTTACGTTTACGTTTACATGTTTACGTTTTTACGTGAGATCTACATCCATACTGGGCTTTACATTTACGTTTACGTTTACATGTTTCATGATATCTACCCCCATACTGGGTTGTAGAGCGCTTCTCGGCGCAATTAAAGGTTATGACTTTTTTTTGGAGTAGTCTTTAAGTGCTACTTTCGATGAATGTTGATTTGTGTTGTTTAAACCGGTTTTTTTGACTACATATATGGATTATGCACCCTCAAAAACCCCTGTGGCACTTCAATTGTGAAGAGTTCACTTGTCAAACTTGTGATTTCAATTAATGTGTTGACGGTGCTGGACCCACCAACATTCAGGGGATCTCCCCGGTATGAATTCCGAACTAGACCTCACACTGTTTGGTGTAGGAGTCCCATCCCATCCAGTATGATGGCCTGATTGCCATTTTTTTAAAGATTTGCCTCAGCTCTTGCTTGTCAGCACACGAGAGTGATTTACTTTATCTTCAAACAACGAGGTTCGTGTCCCTGGTGAGTGCTTAGTGTCACTTGTGTCAAGGTTCTTTCATTGCAGAGGGAGAGGGTAAGAGTGAGTCTTAAGTTGAAAGGGGATAATCCCAACTCTGTTAGAGACACATAACACAACAGGACATGCGCAGCTTCTGGCGGCATGGATGTGGCAGTCACAAACACAAAGTGAACAGATAGCACATACAACACCCAGCGGAATAGTCCACATGAGTGCATGGTCGTTATAATAAGTTTACAAGAATGAATATTTCGAGTGTCTGGCAGAATAGTCCAAAAGGGTGAGACAATGTTAACAACTGATACAACACATTTCCAACATCATATGTAATAGAACCACTGAAATAGTTCAATCGTCTTAATACAGGTTAAAGCAACATGCATTACAAGCGTCCAAAGAATAGTCTTACAAACGAATACAATACATGTGTGAAAACGTGCTGGCCTATTAGCAGGCTTCTGAATTAAGCAAAAGTTTCAAGACACATATGTACACCATTACATCACTAATCCTAATAGTGGGGCGTTGGAGCCACTACTCGCTCCTCAAAGAAAAGATTACAAAATCTCAAGGTTATGTGGGAGGAGCCAAGGTGAAAAGTCCTTTGCATGTACAAATGAGGGGTATATATAGCCAAGGGTGAACTTGACCCTTGTGACTCTTCGACTTCCCTCATGACTGTTTGACTTACATGAATCTTCAACTGACATGACTCTTCAACTTTGTATGTGGGTCTCTTGGACTTCCACGTTACATTACATTGATTACAACAATATGGCCCACAGTGGTGATGTGGCTGAGATGACTCATGACATGACTCGACATGATAGTGCTGGTATGTTCATGCTGATGGTGGTGTCCATATCAAGTTGCGATGTTGCTGAGTGATGAGTGTGCTCTTTGTGTATCATATCTTCACCTCTGCATGGCAAGGTGTGTGAAGTTTTCGATGGTCTTGGTGTTCGCTTGATGTCACACATGCATGTATCTCCTTCACTAGTACTTGGCATGCTTCATGTGTTCATCCGTTCGCGAATGAGTCTCTTAGCATGCGCTCCTTGTTCATCCCATTTGTCGTCGCGCCATGACTTATCCATGTACCTGTATCTGCAATCACTCATGACGAGATGAAATCAAATCCAGAAATCTCCTAGTCTACCATGATGCATCATATTTCGTTTTCGGGTGTAGGTGACCAGGAGAGAGGACAAGGCCTTGAAAACTGCGCATAGCACATTTCAGGCCAGGAAGTGGGGCTCTGGGGCACTGTCAAGGAAAATTGCACAGAGGTCACTGGGAGGTTGGGATGAGCAGTCGGGAACAACAGTGACATTCTGCGGAATCTGGTTTAGTTGGGAGGCAGAATTGCACAATTTTTTTAGGGAGGCAGTGCAAGCAGCATGGGAAGACACTAGTAGTGAAAACTGCGCAGATTATCAAGGGAGGCTGGGAGCGGGCTGCGGGAGCTTGCTGGCCAAAACTGCACAGAACTGGGAGGCAGGCATGTAGGACATGTCTGCATAATTTCCGGGCTGAACAGGGTGTCGGGAAACTGGTGAAAGTCCAAGAAAACTGCGCAATTATCAGGAGGAGAAACAGACTGGGTGGTAGGGGGAATGACTAACAGAATTGGGCAATTTTCAGAGATAATGTAGTGACAAATAATGGGTGCTTGTCCCTCATGTCTGCGTAATTTCTTCAGTCAACAGAGGTGGGCATGTTGACAGGTTCTGCGCAATTTTTTGGAGGAGTGAAGACCGGGGTCACTACCCGGTCAAACTCTCCGGTTGACCAACGGGAGGCTTGATGGATTGACTTGCGGGTAGTGCAGATTGAGATGGCTTCTTGGGCAAATTTTGCGATGTTCTGGGTGATAGTCAGCCATGTCAAATCCATGATTGTGCAGTGCAAACTGCCTGGGAGGTAGCCTCAAGCTCTGCGCAATTCTGGGCAACACTACTTGGTCATTGAGGGCTGAGACTGCGCAGTGCAGCTCAATGGAGGTCTCGCTGATGGAGGGTGGTCCGGTCGACAGATTTTCGACAAAATGACTAAGTGTGTGAGTAAGTGGACTTGTGTATACATGACCTTGCGAACACACACTCAACATGACTTGACAACAAGACACCTCGAACCAACAAGACAACATATGCTCAGTGTGACTGACCAACGGGTGCGAGTGACAAGTGCGACACTTGAGATAGATCGTTGAACGACCACGACGACACTTGCGTGACATTGCATACAACTTCGTGTGTGAGTGCGACAGATGCTTACATAGCGAATACAACTTGTACACACGAAGACGAACCTTGAACATAGCTAGAACATGACTGCAAGCATGACATTGTGACCAACATGCTAAAAGATGTCCAATGAACGGTCAAGCAAAGAGGGTGTCAAGACTCGACACGAGCTCATGAGATGAGCTCGAGTGTTTGCAAACATCAAGAAAAAACCAAAGAAGGCTCCGAAATTGGATGCAGGCCAAAATTTTGGAGGGTGTTGTGGCCGCTACAACAAAATGCTTGCCAAATTCTAGACAAATTAGATCGGAAAATAAACCGGAAAACTTCCAAAAGTCGCACATAAAGATTACTTGATTTTTTTTCAAGATTATGAAATAAGTCCAGTAATCTAATTAATAGGTGAAATTGTTCAATTCAAAGTATTTTTTTTGGTCAAGTTTTTTCAAAATCAAGTACTAATTTTTAAAAATCATATTTTTAAGTTGTTTAGTTTACAAAGATCAAATGCCTCATGGGTTTTTAAAGGTGCATAATCCATTTATGCATTCAAAAGTGCATTTAAAAATCAAAACACTAATACATAATACTTAAGTATATATGAGACACCAAATAAAAATTATGAATTATATTATTTTTAAAAACAATTTGAATCCATTTTAACTCTGAATCTACCAAAAACCTAAAGATATCAAAATATCATGAAAAATAAACTTATTTTAAATTGAAAAGAGATTTAATCCCTATAAACACTTGGTAAATTAAAATTAAAATAAATCTAAAGTAATTTATATATAAAACGTAACAATTTTTTTTTACAAACTAATACAATCATAAAATTCACTACTATTAAAACCCCTCACCCCTCCAATGAGTAACTCTTACTTGTGTAAGGCGTCATCATATTTATGTATTAAATATTGTTAAAATTGTTATTCAAAAGGTATTTAAAAAACATTGGGCAAATGGAAGAGGGTAGATGGCCTAAGGTTGTCTTTAATGATAGATTGTGCAAGAGCGAAAAAACTTGGATGCAACAAAATAACAAATGGTTTAGTAAATGGGGTATTTGCTTGAAAGCGTGTCCCATAAACAACAAAGAGATAAAAGCTTTTGTTATGGAAAAGTTCCACAAGCGTACTTGGGATAAGGAGCTAGGAAGAAAGAAAAATTACTATATTGAAGTGTTTAATCCCACTCATAGTCATCAACCAAATGCATACATAGAGGCTAATATCTCTTGGAGTGCCAAAATTCTTATTGCTCAATTAAAGACTAATTCTCATCAACTCCGTTGTAAAAGAGGGCGTTGGAAAATGCCATAGGAAGTGTGGGAGGAAAGAGTGCATTTTTTGTTCTTCCGGAAAAGTGGAAACAGAAAAAACATTTCATTTTAGAATGTGAGGCCTTCAAAGACAACAGAGAAAGTTATGCAGATATGTTGACAGCTAGCTCTAGGGATAATCTATTTAGCAAGAAGTTCAGAGCATTTATTTTGAAGCTTCACAAAAAAAAGCGAAATAGACTATCTTTAACTTCGTGAACGTTAAAATAATTTCTTTATTTCTTTCTTCTTAAATAAAATTCATTACGGATCATTAGAAATAATGATTCACTCTTACTTTGTCTTAGGGGTCGTATTAAATATTGTTAAAATGGTCGTATTAAATATTGTTAAAATTGTTATTCATAATTAAGTAAAGTTAATCTCGGTTGAAAATAGTCTCTCCGACGATAAATTTCTTCTAGCACGATGAGTGAGAAGAATGACAGGTTTGTGCTGACGGGTGTGGCTGCGTTAAATAAGCCGATTATTTGCCCTCCGATCACTTCACGGAGTCCAACTATGAAAGAAACCGATTAATCCTCCGACTCTTTAACGAATTCGAACCGGGAGTAGACTTACAGAAAAATTTGAAGTTGTGAGGTGCTGGAGTCCTAAGTCTTTTAGACTGCTTGGTCTCGTGTACATTATTAAAATCCCTTCATTCCAGGTCAAATCCATTTCCACTTCCCGTTGCTTTCATGGCAGAAGTCATGATCGATGAAAACAAATTATCATTCCACATGGAAAACCTTTGATGTTAATCAGAGATATCTACATATGTCGAAGGCCAAGAATTTCTGTTCAACAAAATATTGTACCATCTTAATTTGGGTTTCTGCGACATTCACTTTTTCACTTTTCCTTCTGATGGCGTCAAGAAACACCGTTACATCTACCACTACGATATCGCAGGCTTCAGGCGAGTAAAACTATTAAACGATCTCGTGAAGATATGGAATTTTGGAATTAAACCCACATGAATATATTTTAATCGCGTTACATTCCATTTGCTATTTTTAGTAGAGGCAGGGGAAGATTACTCTAAGCAACGCACGGAACTGTACGAGAAGATGTCAAGGGACCTCCATGAGAACGGAGCAGCCTTTCTTGCAGGTGGAGAAACATCTCAATCTCTTTCGCTTTCAGATCTTTTTACCCTAAACAATGGTCTCGTAACTCCCGTTCTCAAGGTGAGTTTTATTTTTTTCTCTTCTTAAAATTGTATATTTACCTTAATTTTTATACTAGATTGGTTGCTAGAAAAATGGTAGATAGATGGAAGGATTATCAGTTAGCCTCTGGAAGTTGTTCAGTTCCCAATAGCACACCCTTTTGTCATTAATTTTGGGGTCTATATTGTGTGTGCGCAAGTAATGATTCCACAAGACATGAACTTCCTGTCATTAGCTGGTCTGTGTTGTGTCTAAAATCACAAATTATGTTAATTCAGTCATGATATATTAGTTGGTTCCTTACTTTTCAGGTTGCAGATCCTCCTGTTCGGGCAACTGTGCTTTATCTCAGTCCCAAATTTTCGCAGCCAATATCGTGAGTAGCTTCTGAAATGTTGTTTGAGAAATGCATCTGGACTGTAGCTTTAGCAAAGAAAGAATAAAGTAGCTGCTGGCACTGCAAGCAGTGATGTCGAAGACTTACTCCAATTTTGTATAAATCGTGTACATGACATTTTTTTCCTTTGAAAGTGCTTCCTTTAGACGTGTTACCCATCCACATGCATGGGTAACCCCAGGGAATTTTTTCTCCTATGATACAGTTTTTGAAGCACCAGTCTCACTATATTCCATGGATAGTGGCTTCAAATGCTTCATGCCCACTATTGTATCAGCTTGTCTACTTGATTGATTCTATGAAGGTGGGGTCATCAATTGTGAGGTACATTAACCATTTTTGCATGCAAGTGCGTTAACTTAATGTTTTTGACATTCTAGTATGGTTCATGGGTTGAAATTGAATGATAGATCATGATGCTTGGGACATATACTTGTTCTTTTATTTCAGCTTGGTGGTTATCATTTGTTCGTAGTCTAGTGTGACTTTCCTTTTGGCTTTTTTCTTTCACTGTCTAGGAGGGGCACAAATAGGAGACTTTGATTGTGGTAGTGTTCCATGTTACACATATTTAATACTTGTCATCATTCCCTTATTCATTCTCCCATCTTTTGATTTTCCTTTTGGCTTTTTTCTTTCATTGTCTAGGAGGGGCACAAATAGGAGACTTTGATTGTGGTAGTGTTCCATGTTACACATATTTAATACTTGTCATCATTCCCTTATTCATTCTCCCATCTTTTGATTGGTTGTTGTCAATTGCTTGTACTGGTTCCATTTATATCTCATCCTATGAGAAGAAAGGGTTGGAAATGTCCAAGGTTGATGCAACTATAAGAAAAGAGAGAACATAAGCCAAATGTCAAAATACAAAATAATGGCAAGGGATGTAAAGCAAATCAAAAGCCAATAATAACTTCAACTCTACCCACTCTTATATAGCCCATCGCCCCTAAATTCCATGCATATTTCATGCCTATCAAAGTAAAAGGAACTTTAAAAGAACATGTTGACCCTAGTGAAGCAATGGGTTGCCCATCATTAAAGGGGGATACCATCATTATTGCATGATAATAAATGAAGCTTGTTAAACAAACCAACCAAAGAAAGAATAAGGCAGATCAAAGGGTTTGGAAAAACAAAGGCTAGGAAGGTAACTAAGTAGCTAAGCGCTCCCTATACAAAGGCACTCATGGATAATGGTCTTGCATAAGCTAGTATAAGGCCATGACACCTTGCATTAAGTAAACCCAGACCATAACACCCATTATTTGAAAGGTTCGGCCTATGAATTGTTCTTCCCCTTGGGGTTGGAAGCACCTAATAGGGACACCTAGTAGCCCTTCTTCATTCTTAAGTTTGGCAACTTGTATACATTCATAAGCTATTGAGACTTTTGAAGATGATACCTAATGAGAAGTATTTTAATGACTTTGACATTAAATATGGTCCACCTTGATGCTCTTATGGTTCCTGTTCCCATGGTGTTCATTTCACTTGATTCCTTGAGTATGTGCTTGATGGTATTCTAGATGACACGAGACACTTAACAAAAGATGTTGAGCACCTTTTGAAGAGAATTTCCCTTGATGATAACTTGGTACAAACCTTGAGACCCTCCTCTAGCTCCATGAACTTCAACATTGACCTTCTTAGTTCGAGCATTGCTCTGGAAGCAAGATGTGCCCCTGAGATAAGAGAACACCACCATGTTGGCATTGCACCTTCTTGGTGGACATTGCATTTCTCTTGATGATGACAGGTGGTGATGATGACTTGAGATCCCTTTGGAGGGGATTTGGCACCTTTTACCATGGTGATGTCATATGCTAGTATGAGGATGCTATTATATTACATCTACTGATGACTTGGGATTTTGTGGGTGATGTTGAGCTTGAAAAGGCTATTTTTGATGGTGAGGCACCACTTTTGATGAGGAGACATGGCTTTTGGGATGAGACATACCCCTTGAGCCATCCATTTCACCCTTTTCATGGAGAGACATGACTTAGGATGATGATGTCACCCTTTGGAGGAGCTTTTACTCGCACATGTGAGTTCTTTGAGGCTATTTTTCATGTTTATTCATTATAGAGGCTATATTTTGGGGTTGGCTTGTTGATGTATCCACCTTGTATCATGGATGATGTATTTAGTATCTCTCTTGTGCACTATGGAGGCTTAGTTGAGCGACTTTCTTAGGTGGAATTGTGATGTGAAGTGATCATTTTTCATGGATAGTTATGGTGAATCTTGGATGAGTGCATGGCAAAGTAAGTTAGTTTACTTGTTTTATCTTGGTTTCATGTTTTATGTGTTAAACCAGTTTGCTTAGTATTTGATGCATGATCTTTGTTAAACTAAACCTTCTTCCAAGTATTAGAGGAAGTAGCTAGTTTGCTCCTTCCCTTAATCATTTTTAAAAATTGAGAACCTTGATTTCAAACCCTAGGGTAAGTTAGTTTACTTGCCCTAGTTTGTTTGAATCTTGTTTTCACTCCAAGGAAACCCTATAATAGTTTGATACAATGTTGAACAAAGTAGGTAGTGTTTTTGAGAGCGATAGTGTCATTTTTCAAATGTTTTGAGGAGCAGAGCATCTCGGGAGTGTCTATTATATATATGTGTGTGTGTGTCTGTGTGTATTTATATTATATCACATTATATTAAAAAAACATCTAGAATGCCAAATTAGCTGCAGAATATATGGAAACATTCATATTTATATATCAATGAAGATAGAAATGACATCCATAATACTTCAATGTTTAATACCATCTAGAATATAGATTCTATCAGTTACAAACAAACATACAATTTTTTAAGACATATAATAGAAACTAGATCATTAACTTATGGAGTGAAATAGTTTATCATGCAACTGTCAACAATAACATGACCAAATAGTTATGTTTACAAAATAGGCCATCTACACATTGAAATATGAAGACTGAAAGGTCCAAAACAATAAATTGAGCTAATTGCTAAACACCTCTCCATAGAAGAAGTGTTCACCAATTGTGAAAGCACCCATGTTGCCAAATGTTGTAGTTGTGGGGTAGCACCGCCATTCATGTGCCACCACTCCTTGACAAACAATATTTCACCATCAATGATATTGGGATCCTTATCATTAGTACCTTTATCCATGATAATCATAAAACACTAAGTCGCGTGCAAGGTATTCCTAGATCTCTTGGAGGGAGCGAAGAGCCTTTTAGAAGTATTGACACATCACATAGAACTTCCTTGAGAGGTCCTAACCCATCAACTAGCATTATAAATCCTGGGACATCAATCAAAGGTGATCACTTATCTACTGGGGCTCCTTCCTACAATGAAAGTCCGTAAAGAGCAGGTACTTTGACTGTGGTGATAGTGGGTCATTGTCGCATTGTTGTCACTTAGTCTAGTAGTTGTCCCATCGGTTTTCCCTCCTTAGGGCCCTGCTAGATTTTGTGGTAGCAATATTATACTAACAATACTTGCCCAGGGTTCCCTTTTGAGGCCCACATCGTCTTGCATGCTTAGTGTCTTGCCGTCTTATAATGGGTCTTGACCTTTCCTTGTGCACTAGAAGCATTAATATTAACATCATGTTCAAGGTTCCTTCTTGGGGTATTACATCCTCCCTTGGAATAACACCTTCCTCTGTGTGCTTCTCTTTTTTTAACAATAAAATCATGTGTTCACATCTTTATTTATCTTTAGCTGCAATGGCACACTCTTCATTGTGGTCTTTTAGTTTACATTTTTGGACAACCTTCAAGATTTAACAGTTATTTTCTTTGACTTGGAATGTTTTCAAGTCTCATATCATTCCAGCATTTGCCTACCACAATCATTTCGGAAGGCTGCACCATCTCGCATGTTCAGTGTCTTGCCATCCTGTAATGGGCCTTGGCCTTTCCTTGTGTACTTGAAGCATTGATATCAACATCATGTTCAAGGGTCCATATTGGGGTATTATGTTCCCCTCTCCCTTTGAATAACACTGTCCTCTATGTGTTTCTCTTTTTTTTAACAATAAAATCATGTCTTCAGGTCTTTCTTTATCTGCAGCTGCAATGACATACTTTTCATTAGTTTTTATTTTTGTACAACTGTTAAATTTTTAAATACAGGGCCTGATTTAATTTTACCTCAACAATTATTTTTATGCCCAGAATATTATTTACTCAATAAAATCTGAAAAGTTCTGGAAAATAAATTCACTGATATTTTTAACTTTTCAGATATAAATTGTAGCGAAAATTAATAGGAAAATCAATCACAAGACAACTTAAATTTCTTCTGAACAATCCTCCCTTCACTTTATTAAATTGGAAAATTTAGGGCTTTGACCCATAGAGAAATACACAGAAATTACAACAATTATTTGAACATGGAAATGGCCCACTGAATTTTCGGCCTAGAGGAAGTTTGGCCTCTGAAATCGGCTGCTCTAGAGAATAACTTGGCCCCAAGGCAAAGTCTCGGCCTCTGAAATTGGCTGCTCTAGAGAATAACTTGGCCCCAAGGCAAAGTCTTGGCCTCCACCTGTATGGCTACACCCTGGAAGAAACTCGGCCCCTCTAGCTGAAGTCTTGGCCTACTCCTTAACTCTACGTGGCCAGCTGGAAATATCTGCCTCTCCCTTCAAGTCTTGGCCTGCACAAAATCTTGCCTCCTCCAACCCCCGTCCCCCTCCCCCTTCTCCAAGTCTCGGCCTCCTCACTTAGAATTCTCAGCCTCCTCAAATTTCATTTATGGAAAAACCTTGCTGCACACTTTCTTCTTCTCTTCAGTCACTTGAGCCTTGAGAAAATCACTTTCTCATTTGCAATGCGTCTTCACCTCTCCCTTAGGCTTATTTTATAATTTTGTGTTGGGCTAAATCCCTAACGCTCAATCTCCAAAGTTATAGATGGTTTAGATTAGTTCCTAACCCACTTAGATCAACGGTAGAGATTAAATCTAAATAACCTAAATAATTAAATTATTTACTTTTAGAAACTTAGCCCAATAGCCAACATTAATCCATAAAATTAATTAATGTGCTTTTCCTAGGTTAAACTTAGGAAAGAAATCATAATAACGCTTACTCCTCTCAAGCAAGCACTTAAAGAGGCAATCTAACATCTCTGGCATGTGAAGACACGAAGTCTATGCAGAAGCACATGTCCGAGCTAATATTGTCATCAACAATCACCTTTAAAAATTAACAATTATTTTCTTTAACTTGGAATGCTTTCAAGTCTTATATCATTCCAGCATATGCCTACAACAATCATAAAAGAAGACATATGCCTATAATCATTCCCATGCAACAATAATTTCAACCACAGGAATTCTAAATTCAGAATGACAACACATGTTTTCTGTACTAGATAAAGTACGCAATGTTAGCCCAATACTTATTTGTATACGAATATTCTTCCTTCATATGATTTCCATTTACTGGCTTTCCTTGAAGCAATAAAAGTGCCTCATGATCCAATCCATTTCATGTCTTGGATCTCAAGGCTACATCTTCCATATAACCATTAACAACACAACCTTGGGCAATTCCCTTCTCTATAACTTAGTCCCTTGTGAATCCAACTTCTCCAATGTTGCAATGCAAGCAGGAAGAGTTGTAATATCCCTAAGAAAATTTTACAGTAAATAACAGGCATGCAATAGACATAAAATTCACACAAACAAAAACGTGCAATCAGAACACCAGTTGACACCCAAAACTGCGTTGCTGAGCCATTCTATTAATGAACAGGAGTGTACAATAAAGGTGCTGGAAAGAATGCCCCTGGGCTTGCTCAAGGCAAGCTATCAAAGCCCTAAGTGAAATGCTGGACACCCTCCTCTACTCAATCACTGTGCTGCCTTGGCTCTGCGCTGAAACTGCCCAGAAATGTGCTGCTGCCTGAAAGGATCTGCTGCTAGGGCCCTCTCCACTGCTCAGAAAATTCTGGGAAATTAATCCCGACCTCTCCTCAATAAACCCAGAATAACCCATGAAGGGTTTGGCCAAAGCTTGACCCCAGAAATTCGACCCTGTTTGGCTTGAGTGGCTCTGCTGCTGGGCAAATCGACCCACCTGTAGAATCTGCTGCTAAATGCCCCAAAAATGCCTGCAATCCCTGTTAGAAGGCTCCCCAGGCCTTCCCTCCAAGTCTCCACCTCAAACTCCACTCACTCCTCAACCTCCCGAAGTGACTCTTCCCAATATTGTGCAGTCCCTACGCTGCTGTAGCTTCCCCTCTATTGTAGTACGACCTCACTGCCGCTGGTATGGTTTGAGACTAAGTAGAACTCCCTCCTTGGGCTGGCACTTGAAGTCCACTGAAGCAAGGGCTGGGATCTCCGCTCGGAAACACTCATGTGTTGAATAACACATGCAGATTTGGCTCCTGCTCAAGTGTGTTATGTCAAGAGACAATTTCTGAAATGATAAATGAATGAGCAAAATGAGAGTCCCTTCTTCCTTTTGTCAAGCTACCTCCAAGATTACCCATGTGGGCCCACCAATTATGCTCTAATGAGAGCGTACTCTCCATGTGGGCCGAAATTCTCTTGTGGTGGCCCCCATGCTCCACCAAGCTGCAATATTTCCTCTAACTCAAACGTTGGAGTGCCTCTTATGCCAAAAATCAAATGTGGGTCCTCTAAGCCCACTTCTCCTAAGTGCATCCATGTAATAAACCAAAAATGTGCAAAATTGATATCTACTTAGAATACTAAGTAGGAACATCACAAGAGTGCAGGCTTCCAAAATTCTCTTGCCACTCCCACTATCAAACTGAAGCCAATCATTAGCTGGAAGCTATCAAGGGTTTAACACAATGTTCACCCCAGATCTGTCCAATAGATGGATCCATTATGTCGTCCATTTCATAAACATACAACTATTACGTACTATCTCTTTACATTTCAACTAGAATTTATTACAATAATCAGATTCAACTGATGTAAGAATTTATCGTAATACTTGGCATTTAAACTTTTGTATGTGAGGGTCCCAGTCCTCATTATTTCCTTACTATTATTGCCCATGTTCAAGATAATTCTACATGCTTTCTTGTTCTTCTTGATGAACTATTATTCAGATGTGTACAATCCATTTGTTGCCATGGCAGCATATAAAATGATCTTAGAATTATTAACATCCATAATTTAATCATTTCACTGTTAATTTTTTTTTTGGTGATGACATATCATTTGTCATGTCTGCGATATCCTTACAAAGATTTGCTTAGCACAAATGATCATATGTGCTATTATTACTACAATCAATCATCATGCTTGCCAATATTCATATGTGCATAGCCATAGGTTTTCACAATCACATATTTGTCTTAATGCACACTTGCAGTCATTTAAGAACACATCCAAGGTTTCTTTATGATGAGATGGAGCAACAAGTGTTCAGGAACCAGGTGATGGCTAATGAGGGGGCTAGAGCTCATGCTAGGCTTTTGCCCACACGCTAATTATTTCCCAACCATCTTTTGCATTTTAAGTTGTCTTTTTCTTTTGTTGTGGCCATTTTATGCTTTTTCATTCTTGTAGCTGCATCAACCTCCAGGCCAAGGCTTTTCAATCCTACTCAAGGATGTGGATGCGTAAGCACCTAATCCCAATGAACCAATGACAATTAACTCAAAGGATGGAGGTGGTATCAAAAGAATGATGAAATATGTTAAGTACAGAATGGTGATGGACATGTTACTTCAATCCAAGTTTTCTAATAATGCCCCTCCTATAACCCTAAGTCCTTAGAGGAGGTCCCACTAGACTAGGGCTAAAGATTAACTCCCCTGGTAAGGCGAGAGAACAAGGGCTAAAGATTAACTCCCTTGGTAAGGCGAGAGAACAAGTTTACAATCAAGATCGGTCAATCATTCAGATCACCCCTTTATCCATGTTAAAATGCCCAAAACATGAAGTAAAAACACTTGATTGCGAAATGGTTAAAGTACTTGCTGAGTGGTAGTCCACCCTAATTTAAGAGGAATGCTAGATGGTGAGAGGTGCATGCCCGGTGCAAATGGCAGAGGAATGTGGCATATCATCATCTTTGAGCAATGTGTAGGGCTGTTGGCTACTTGGCTATCCCTGATAGGAGAAAGAGATTTTTCTTATAAGGTTATCCATTTTGGTGGATAACAAGTCCCTTTACAACCTGCTCCCGATTGGCACACATAGGATTGGGGCCCACTATCACCTTGGCTCAAATCCCCACTCTTTAAGCCTAACCCTCTCCTTAATGGCTATGCGAGGATTCCCCTTGAATACCTCCCCCGGTCAATAAAGATCAGTGCCTTGAATTGGGTTTATGGGTGAAGTGAAGGAGTTAATTCTTTGTTGGCTTATTGGTTAACTGTGTAAAAATTTGTAGTAAAAACTTTCAACCAATGACATTTGAATATGCAAAATATATTTGTACGAGTAGTCAAAATGAGTGAAAAAAAATCCTAACTAGATCTAAGGTTATTTATGTGATTGGATCTCTAGTTAGAGGGGTTCCAGTGTTATTTAGCTTGCTACCCTTTGATTGCAGATTGCAAAAATCCACAGAAAAATATGGGGACAACAACCAATTTCCCCTTCAAAGGCTGCCCAATTAGTGCCAAAGCACCCTAGATCCAAGATTTAGGGGTGGAGAGGCTAGGAGATATTAGATTGACCCTTTTAGATCACTCCCAAGCATTTGGATAACAACAAACTACAATTTCCAGCAAGTTGGAAATTGAATTTGTAAAGTCTTGGGATCAAATCCCATTAAATGCTATTGCCCAGAAAATTCCAGCAAGGATTTTAATGAAAGAACGACTGGAAATAAGTGTTTTTATTTTAAAAATGATAGATCAACAAGTATATTAATTATAGAGCCTATATACAAGATTCCAACAAAAGATACTTCGTGGGAGCATGGAACATTGAACAAATTGCAAATCTGTTCCACAACAACAGAGAAGAACAAAGGTTTGCAACAAAGAACTTGATACACAGTGAGAATATGTGGAAAATATATGCAATAGAGGCTTAAAATTCAATGTATCAATCCTTGGCTAAGATATGACTTTATTTCCAATAACTCCAATGTGAACAAATTAACTTTCTTATGATATAACTTGAAGATTAGCTAGAGAATTATCCTAAACTAAAATAAGAAATAAAATATTTTGGTTATTTTACATAAAATGGTTGCTGCAACTTTCTTATCTTGTGCCACAAGAAATTACCTCATGAAGTTGGGTTGTGCAATACAGTTACACTTAAGTCAGTCTTGCACTTGATCAGTGAGGTGGGCATGGTCTCTAGAGAGAAGTCCGCCCCCACCTTTGACTTAAAACTCATGCTACTTTTCAAATCCAACTAGGAGTGACTCCTAGTGTGGCATTCTCCAATCTTCTGATAGACTACTTGGTGAAATACATACTCTTCTCTCGGTTGAAGCTCCCTTCTAGAATGGTTCAACCTTTGTCCTAGCAACCTACTCCCAACAAAGAAATAAAGTGGACTAATGCCCATTCTATCTCCTCTGTGTGGCTATGTAGCCCCTCGATTGGTCATTCCTCCAACTATTGTGTAATCTTACTTAGTAGGAATTGTTCTAGATTATAGTCTGATTACCACAAATAGCCAAGAAAAAGCAAGTTAGTAAAAACCAACCCACACAATGTAAATAATACACATGTATACAAAAATAGTTCTTTTTATTATGGCATATGATCTCACAAAACAACGACAACATCATCTAGAGGAAGACTAGCCATTTATAAAACTTTTTAATGGCTAGATAACAATGAGTTGACTCTTCCTTTAGAAAATATTATTTACTTGTCATCCACATGTTGGAGACTAGGCAATTTTATTAAAATATTACAATTACATTCATAGATTTTCCCACTAAGGGGTTGAATTGATTGAAATTTCCCTTGGAGGTCCAATGCTCCCTTTGCCATGTCCGTAGAAGACCCCAAAATAAAGAATAGTAAACTTTGGAAGCCCAACATTCCACTTGGAAAAATTGACTTGGTCCATGCAACTTGACTTATTCCTTAGATGCTCAATGTTCCATTCCAATGGCTATTTTTGTGTCCACAAGCCAACAAATGGTCCCTTTGACCCCCAACGTTTACCTTTTTGACCTTGCAATGGCTAGATTTGACCACCAACGACTAATTTTTGACTTAAACTAGTAGTACATAGACTTGCCACATTTTTGCTTGATCTCCAATGCTCTGATGAATTTGACAATTCTGCGACTTGGTTTGCTGTACTTTGCCTTGATTATTTTTGGGCCTTGCTTCATTTTTCCACATCATGCCATGCATTTCCACATCACCACTGCTCCTGCCATGTCATCACACCATTGTGTTGGATCTCTAATGCCCTTGAGGTTATGGAAAAATTGAGACATGGGTTGTGTTCCACTTTTCTTGTAGACCTCTTTTGACTTAATGCATGTCCAAAACTACCCAATGCTCCCCCTATTTTGCCACTTGGAAACCTGTTATACTTTTAACCAACTTTGACAACCTGTAATTTGACAATCTCTTCATTGTTTGCAAAAATTATGATGTAACATGTCGTCTTCTCATCAAGTTGAGCATTTTGGGACCAAGTTGGCTTTTTGACTTTTGAGACCACTTGCATTAGGAAATGTGAGTTGCCTCGGGAAGGATGAAAAGTTGACTTTGTGAGACTGCCTTGTTGAGAACTATCTGAGGGATACTGTACCAAGGTCAAGGGAACATACAAACTCAATAGACACATAGACATTGGTGCACCTTGACGTAGGCTAGATTGGCCCATACATTGGTGATTGCAGGATCCTTTAAGACCATGAGTCCCAAATAAGCCCATCCAAGGCTTGTCAACCCTATCTAGGATGAAAGAAATTGGAGTTGTACCCAAAGGGACAGGTCGTTGTTCGACCAATCACAAGGTATAGGACACCTAATACATGGCCTCACATGGTTGTTACAAGGCTTTAACTTGTGATTTTGGGCATACAATGGTGTTAAATGCATTGAAAAGTTGTATGTGTACCACTGTTGACATGAGGGGTAACAAAGCCAATTATGGACTTGACTTAATTTGATGCTTTATGTGATTAATTCATAAATCATGTGTTTTAATTTGGAAATTGTTGGCTATGTTTATCATTATATTTTTTTCTTCACTATATATATATATATATATATAGATATATATATGGCTTGTCATTTCTTCATATGCTAAGGTTTTACGGGGTCATATTTCCACGTTATCCTTGCTTTTGAAGTGATACTCATTACCAAATTATGTCTAACCTAGGTCTCCAACTAGAACTGAGATCTCTCCCCTTATTAGACTCTATCCTTGACGATGATGTCAAAACATTGGATGCTGATTTCTTGAGATTGTAAGTTTAGTGTAATCACACGTTGCTGAAAAATCATAAGCAAAATATGTGTAAACTCGATTTAAATAATAAAAGAGTAGAATAGTAACAATTGTAGAACTAGAAAGATGGGCATTACGATCTTGACAAACACAATAATCTATTTACAAATATATTCGTGTTATCGATAAAGTGTATGCATGAATCACAAAAAAAATAATACCTGTACTCATGATGACAATTTGCTTTGAAAGAGGGGGCAAAGGGTGCATATGTACATATGGTTGGAACTTGGAAGATAACCATTTACTCAATCCTGTGCATGCACTACACAATTTCTACATATGAACCTTTGCAATTATACATTAATGTTAGAAAATAGCTAGAAAACAATGATGCATTGTAGAGTTTGATAGGGTTAAGCTTTTCTATTGAGTTGAATAATTACACATGGGCCTGAAGGCAATGCATTTCTGGATACCATCTGTGTAGGAAAAGAATCAGACTCCTACTTAAAGATGATCAAATAATAACATAGTATTGGTAAGGCTATTTCAATGAAAACTACGTCAAAAAGTAAATTGCTTAAACACTTCTACATTCCTAACAGTCTTTGAAACCTGTGACATATCCAAAGGCTCTGTTATTACAATTTACTTTAAGGGGGTAATGGCTGAGAGTAGTTGTTTGAAGTTTTTCACAAAAAATTCAGTAGTGCTGACAGATATTTTGTCAGCTGGTTCAAAGATTTTAAACAAAATCGCTGACAGATTATTTGGCAACACTTTGTTTTACACTATTTTTCCCTGTAAAAGGCAGTAACTTTGAGCACGGTTTCTGAACAGATGGAAAATACATTTTGAAAACCAAAAGAAGTTTTTGTTGGGAACAAACCCATTAACAAAACCTCTTTCAGTTTTTACACAACTATTGCGGTGTTGGAGATTCAAATGGCTCTTTGAAGCCTATTTTTCAGGAATTCGCCAGAAAAAGCTCATGGACAGTTGTTGATGAGTCGCCTCATTAATTCGACTTGGGCATCAAATCAAAGAAAAATGGCAATCAAAGTAGGTAAACGTCTGAGCATCATGAGGATAAGTTGATAAGTTTGAAATCATAGCAAATCAAATCCCAATTTTTCAGGAGCAAACAAATCGAGCATATTAAGGGGCAGTTAGAGCACAAGTGGTAGATGACAGCCATGAACATTTCTGATCCAAGGAGATTTGACCAACAACTTTCAATAATTCGACATATTTTGCAGCCTGATCCAGATTTAATTTAATTTCAATTTATTTTTAGATTTGTTTTCCAGATTGCCAGGCAGAGAAACAATTGTCTAATAATCATTTTCAGATAAAGTATTTAAATCCATCAGTTCCAGATTCGAAGAGATTAGCAAGAAATGGCATTCAATTTTCGTGCAACAAGAATAGGACACCTGGCAACAATGATCTTCCAGCCAACAAATCCACCAACAACCTCAACTATTCGAGACCTTTTTTGCAACTATTTAGAGCTTTAATTTAATTTTATTCGATTTTTTTTATCAAGTGGAATTTTTATCTTTTATTTTTATTTTTTGCAAAAGACATTTTATCCAAAATAGGCCTTGTAATTTGCCTATTTAATCAACAGTTTGTAATAATTCAAAGGCTAGGAATTTTTTGAAGAAACAGACCTTGTGTACACTTTTTTGAGATTAATATATTTGCTATCAATAGTGTTACATGTCCAAATTTCCAGAGATTCATGTGTGAATGGTTTCCTGTCTGTTTTTTTACTGTTCTTATTTTCTCCTTAGTCAAGATTTTGATCATTAAATCTTCAATATTTGAAAAAAGCTATATGAATTGGAATTCTTACTGAATGCTCAAGTTCATGTTTTTTAAAATACTTATGTATTTTTCATCTTAGATATCATTTGTAGAAATCATACTGCTTTTTTTTGGTATTTATTTTCTACCCTTTTCTGCCATACCTTGATGATGATTTGTCTTAGAAACTGTAATCTATCTTGCCTTTGCTAGAGCTGTTCATATAACTTGTGGCTAGCATCCTTTTCCGTCAAATACTCCATGCCCAATGGTCTCTTTCTTTTTTCTTTCTAAACCAATTTCATGTGTTACCAATTAAATCTGGCGAATGAGCATTTTATTGGCCTACGACTACAATGACCTTGAGTGGTAGAGTTAAGGAGAAATCCCTCCCTAGATTGAAGGGCCAGTTTTCAATCCCAAAGTGGTTTGAAGGTTACCTCAGTGAGTTTCCTTTCACAACCAAGGAAAACTTCTGAGTGATAACAGGCTCATTCAAAAAATGCCAGGTTTATCCCATGATAAAATAATAAGAATTAGATTTATATATGATGAAGAATGAACTACAAGTAGTGCTAAATGATAAGAATGGCATGTACTTATAGATTGAACATGCACATTGTGTTATTGGGCCACAAGGTAGGATAGTCTTAGCATGTTTCAAGTATGTGTATGCCTTTATAATGTATTGTCCTTTTTTTCATTCCATCATATAGTTGGACATCTAACAAATTGTTGGCATTGAAGATGATTCACTTGGGATCTTGCTCTCACCCTTTTTGAATTTGAGCACCTAGTGATTGGTTTTATCTCTTGGGAGTTTATGCTTTTTGTACATGTTTTAGTAGTGTTCCACAAAGATGTGCTCCCCAGGGTGGGGAGCACGCTTCCTGCGTTTCCCATGCTCTCAAGGCGGGGGGACATTGGGGGAAACATTTTCCCACATCCCCCTTTTGGGGAAACTTAGGGAGACATTAGGGGAAATGTTTCCCCAATGTGGGGGACGCGTTTCCCAAAAGGGATGCTTGTGGGTGTCCCCCCTGAGTTTTACCTAAGAACAATAATTTATGAGTGGGGAAGCCTAATATTGAACCCTAGGGCCCTACTAATGGTAGGAAGCCTAATATTGAACCCTAGGGCCCCACTAATGGTAGGAAGCCTAATATTGAAACATAGGTCCCTAATATTGAAGCCTAATGCTACTTGCTTGTTACCCTTTTTATTCCTCTGTGGGCGATCACTGACATAATGGCCAAATTCATGACAACCATAGCACTTGATCTTTGATAGGTCCTTCTTTTCTCCTTTTGAGTCTGGTCCCTTGTTGGACCCCTTCTTCGCCTTTCCTTTCCCTGCTAAGGCAACGTTCTCTTGCTACTTCTCAACCTTCAGTGCCTTGCCACTGCTATTGACCAAGTTGAGCCTCAACTCTTCTTGAGTGAAGTCACTCCATAGGCGATCCCAATTTGGAAGTTTGTCTTACCTAAAAATCACTTGGAGAACATTGCCATTCCTTGGAAATCCCATTGAGTGCCATACACACTAGCTCATGGTCTCTAGGCTTTTCTCCAACTGCAACTAACTCATCTCTGACAAGTCGAACTTTGGTGAGGTAGGAAGTCACGTCCTCTCCTTTCTACTGCTTGATGGTTCTCAACTTCTCTTTGAGAATCATCTTCCTATTCTCTAAAGGATCTTTGTACAATTTTACTATGGCATCCCACATCTCCCTTGCTGTGCCTTTCTTTGCGATATGTGTAACAATGTGGTTCTTGACTTCGTCAAGGATCATCTTCTTTGTTTTGGTATTCTCTTTTTTATAGGTAGCCAGTTGTTGTAGATCTGTTGGTATGACGATAACATTTTCCGCATACTCGTTCAGTCCATGCTCATCCAAAAGGAATGACATCCTAGATTTTCCAAATGCCAAATTTGAAGGCTCCATCCAACCTGTCTTGATCTCTCAAACCTACTGTGACCATTTTTGGAAAATATGGAAATGTAGCAAACTCAAATAAACTGGCGAATTTTGAACTGGGTTAAAATCCTCGACTTTTCTCTTCCTATGCCTGCACAGATCTTCCTTTTGCCCTCAGATCTGCTCTGATGCCATGTGAAATTTTTAATTATGTTGTAGCTAATGGTTATTATTCTCCTATCTATTTATATTATTTGTCTACTGCAAAATACTTGCAGCAAATACTGAATAAAACACTATTGCAACTTCACAGAAATATATAGGAACTGAGAAAATTATGCGCACACACAAATAATGAACACTGATATTTTTGGACAAATGTCTCGAAAAAATTCCAGTGTGGGGAAAACTAGTTATGCAGATGAGGCTTTAATTATTGATTCTTCAACAAATTAAAGAGTTCATCAACTGCTTGCCTAACAATGGCAAAGCTCTCGTAATTTTCTCCACTGCGTCCTACCTGCAACTCACACTGGCAACTCTGGAAATGCGTATGATGTTTTTTCGGAACTCGCACAACCTCAAAAATTGTTTCTGCAATATCTTCTATGCCTACAACTAGACTGAGCAACTCACGCTTCCTCTTGTAATTATCTCTGGCAACTGGAAATCGAACTTTTGCCCAACTATGCACATTGGCTAACTTGCACTGGCTAATGCGACCTCTTTGTAGAATAATTCAACCTTTATTCCCTTCTCTCGGAATGCTAAAATCTTGTGAAGAAATTCTCCATAAATCTCTCCTCAATTTTCCTTGTTGAAAATCCCTGCTGCTGGTGTCTTTGCATTGCCTCTGCACCCTCGCTCTCATTGCAAATCTGTGTCTTGATGTGTTACTGATTTGTTCTCCAAATGCCCTTTGATTTCCTCTTATAATCTCTCGTTGATGAATCAACGACCATGATATAATCTCAATCGATGGCTAAGATCATCTTGACCCCATCAAGTGACTTTTCCGAAAGTCTCTAGAGGAAAATCGATTTACCCCAATTAATACTGATTAATTAAGCTATTTCCCTAAGTTAGACTTAGGAAAATTAATTAATTGCTTAATTAAATCTAATCAAGGCCTTTTCTTGTGAAACCTTTTTTGGGTATTGGAGAAAATGTGTTCCTTAGCCTCATAGACACAATCTGAGACTAGAACACCTGTCTGAGCTACACCAACTAACATTGCCTTGCTGCTCATGGTTGCGTTTATCTCAACTTGCAGCTTTTAAAGGTTCTTCATCCTCACACCATTTTGCTTCATGGATCCAGATTCTAAGTGCTTGAGGTAGGCCTTTCCTCTGCTAAAAATGACATCATAACTCTTATCCTTTAGGGTGGAAATAGAAACAAGGTTCTTTTTAGGGCCTAGAATATAGAGGACATCCTTGACATGGAGAGAGTTACCAGACTCCCTCTGAAAAATGACAGTATCCATGCCCTTGGTCAAGTACCCGCCATCATCTCCTAGCTCAATGTGAAATTGCATGTCCTTCTCCTTCAACTGGCTGAAATATTCCTTGTTCCTGGTCATGTGAAAGGATTCTCCAGAATCAATGTACCACATGCTGCTGCTCACTGAGCTTGCCATGCTAGCTATCGATGAGAAAGCCTTCTTGAACTGAGAAGTAAACTCATCTACCTTAGCTAATGTTGCCACATGATCCATATTGGACACCTTCTTCTGGTTAGGACACTTAGTGGCATAGTGTCTAAATTGGTGGCAAGAGAAGCATTTGATCTTGCTCAGATCTTTCTTCTTCTTCTCGCCCTTCTAACTGGACTCGGCCTTGCCTTGGCTCTTTTTTCCCTTGACCTTGGTCCCTTTGCCTGCTAAGGCAAAGTTCTCCTCGTCCTCTATCTTCGTTGAAATTCCAACTCTCGTCTCCCTCTGGATTTCTTTTTGGACACAGTCTCCCCACAACCTTTTCTAGTTGGGAAGATTCTCTTTGCCACTCACTGCATCTTGGAAATTCTCCCAAGACTTATGAAGTCCCAATAGCGCAAGACTCACAAGGTCTTTGTCTGCTATAGTCTTTCCCACTCCAGCTCGCTCATCTCGAACCTGGGTGAGCTTGTAAAGGCATGTAATGATGGGCTCTCCTTTGCTCATCTGGATACTTCTTAGCCTGTTCTTCAAGGCAAGCTTCTTGGCATCATTGGATCCTTGATACAAAGCCAAGATGGTTGTCCACATATCGTTTGCTGTCCTCTTCCCATGGAGATGAGGGATAATGTATTCGTTGATCCCCTTAAGAATGATCCTTTTGGCCTTGGTGTCAATCTTGTTATACTGGATCAATAGTTGGGCATTTGTAGGTGTGGTTTGTGGGTTCTTCGTAAATTCTAGCGCCCCATTATCTTCCAAGACCACTGAAATCCGCTCCCTCTATGAGCATAAATTAGAGGCTCCCTTTAAATAGTGATCTGCCCTTAGTCCTTGGAACGACATACTGCTATCCAAAATACTGCTCTTGAAACTCTAGCGCAAGTCTACTCACTGAACTGCGCTCTTCACTGACTAAACAATCCTGGTGCTAGTTTTTATATAGAGTGTGGCCTTGATACCATGTTAATTTTCTTGAAACTCTACAACTACTTAGATGAATTTACTGAAAAATCAATGGCAAATAAAACTGAAACCAAGTTTAACTTTCACCAAGATACATAGTTTCTTAACATTCAACATGCAACGAAAAATAGTTGACATGCACACACAAAAATTTGACACTGATGTTTTACCCAAGAAACCCAAATGGGAAATCTTGCTTTCTTTGTTGTGGTCTTCTTATTGATTGTTCTTTGAGCAAATAAGTCTTTTACAATTCAATGCGCTACTACTGCAACCGACAAATAACCTTTGAGAAAGCTCTCGGTTTTCTTCTCACTAATCTCAACTCCACAAATTTTTTTCAGCCTGTCACTGCCCTTGGCCTTGAGAAATTGTTGCCGGCCCTGCCTCTTGATCTCGATCCTCACACGATCGTTTCCTACTAAACCTATTCTCGATTTTCTCTTCGAATTCTTGATCTTTGCTCCTCATCAATGCGCTATACCATCAATAAAGAATCATCAACCTTGTGCCTTCATCCTTCTCTTGCCTTAATAGACTTTCAATGTATGTAAGGAGGGAAAGTTCGAATGGCTGTTCACACAAGTACAATGAGTTCCTTTTGCCAATTAACTGGAGCAAGTCTCAGTTTGTTAAAATTGGCAACTAGGGCCAAATTCCACCTTATGACAACTCATATGATGGAGATGATTATTGCATTGGATTCCTCTTTTCGAGAGGTCCAATTTTGATATAAAGATCATCTCCTTCTGACAAGCAGAAGTAGAATTTTGGATTTATTGTCTCTCATGCACAAATTGTCAAGGTCGGCCTCAGTCAAATGGATGTGTCTCCTCACCCTCAACGAATTGTATAAATAGGAGTGTCCTCTCACCTCACTTGGACATCACTCATCACATCATACATTTTCCTCTCCTCTCTTGATTGGTTCGTATAGCTTGGGGACAACCTTTCTCTTCTTCGCACGTGTGGCAGGAGGCCGATTTTTTCTGGGACAGAACTGGCTGAATTTCAGAGGAACAGACCAGCATTGACCAAGGCTCATTTGACCTCCTTTGACTTCGGTTTTTAGGGCAAAATTTCGATCTTTGGAGGCTGCATTTATTGGCACAAAAATCAAGGTATTTGGGACAGTTTGACCAGCATTGACTTCAGATTTGACCGCAGAAAATTACAGCAGTGTTTCTCTCTTTTGACTGGGTTTGACTGAACTGTTTTGGGTTGACTTTGACTCTCTTGGAAGGCCGAATTGAACTGTTGTTGACCGAGCTACTTGGAGGACATTTAGGTGCTGATTTGACCAGCGTTGACTTTCTGGTTAGGGCTGCAGTTGACTGCTGATTTTGACAGGGCTGTTTTGGCGTAAATTTAATATTTGTACTCTCTCTGCTGAACTATTGAATAATTATAAGAAGATTTGATCAAATGGTTTTCCCCACATTGGAGTTTTTCCCTGGCATCCACCAAATCTTGTGTCCTCTTGTCCTGGCTTGTCTTCTTCACATATTTTTATGTTCTATCTGCATTTACTGTCAAAGTGTTTAAGCTAATGTGATTGCTACTGGAAATAATTGGAAATTGTCATTGGGCTGATAAGGAACATTGAAGTAAATTGTGCTAAAGCATAGAACATACCATTGCTATCTAAAATTAACACAGTTACACTTGGAATAACTCTCAGTTGACTGGCTCTAGTTGCTCCTTGATTATCCCTAGTTGTGAACTAAGTTAACTGAGGACTTAACTTGTCCTCTCTTCATTTGTCTCTGAAGTCTTAATTCGTCCAAACTGAACTTTTCTCTGCAGTCCTAACTCGTCCTAGTTGGACTTGTCTCTGCCACCTCATCTTCTTGTCTAACTGAAGAAGATTCCAACAAACTGAAGCTCCAACACTATGCATGCAATCTCCCAATGAACTGAAAATCAACTTATCACACTGAAGTCTATTTGATAAATTTGCATTTTTGCTAGAGAACGACAATTCAAAGTCTTTACTGCCTAAGGCACAAGCCAAAAGACCTTCCTTCACTACATTTTCAACAACTTAGACTTGCTCTTTGTTTGTCTCCAAATGAGGTGTCTTAACATCTTATTTATACATGTCCAAGGGGTGTGACAACCTTGATCTTCTTCCTTGTCAAGCTTTGTACCTGAGTCCTAGACTCTTGGATCCTGTTGAAGACTTCATCCTTGGCCTTCATGAAAAAATTTCATAAATAAATTTCAAAAGAATTATTCTTTCCAAAGTCCATCTGCAATGTCATCAAGCTTAGATTCTTTTGTCTTCTTTTGAGGTTGATGTTCATCATCAACATCGACTGTTAATGCATGTTGTTTTTCCTTTCTTTTCTTTTGAGGACATCGGGAGGCATAGTGTCCAAAATCATGACAATTGAAGCACTTGATCATTAACATATCCTTCTTCTAATCCTAAATTGGAGCGGATCTTCTACCTGTATTCTTCTTATCAAACTTTCCAAAATTTCTTCTTCCTTTTCTTTTTCTTACATGAGCTGCAAGGGCTTGAGTTTCTTCATCTTGAGGTCTTTGCTAGTTGTCCTTGGATAACAATTTGGTCTTCTCTTGGACACAATGAATCCACACCTTGTCAAACTTGTGCAACTTTTCTCATGCACAAATTCGTTGAACAAATGGATCCCATGAGGAAGGAAATCCAGTGAGAGTCATTGTAACAAGCTCTCCATCATCAATGGTATCTCCAATGGCTCCAAATTCATCTCTCAACTGAGAGGCTCTCATAATATAAGAGACGACAAAATCTGATCTAGACATCATGACACTACGAAGTTGATGCCTCAAGGTTAGTTTCCTGCTAGTGTTGTCACTCTGGAACAATCCCACCAAAGCATCATACACTTCTTTGGCAGTCTTCAACTCAACAACATGTGGAATCAAGTGGTCCTTTATAGAATCTATCAAGATTCTCTTAGCCTTGGCTTCATTCTTCTTATACTTGGCTTTCTCCTCAACTCCCTCTGGCTCTGGAATTACTTCCTTCACATGATCTTGAAGGTCATTTTCTTCCAAGATAAGAAGTATCCTGGTCTTCCAAGATCTGAAATTAGTAGCACCATCCAACCTGTCTTCTACTCTAAGACTTGGCACCATTTTGACAAGAGATCTAAAATCCAATCAAGCTGCTGATTACTGTCTCTTAGGCTTACTTCAATGGTTGCTCTTTCAACAAAGCTCTGATTCCATGTTGAAATTCTAAGGCTAGTGCAGTAGAATACAATTTTCTGCCAGGTAATTACTTCATAATGATTTTCAACCAATATTTTATGCCATTATTATCATTGAATAATTACACTTCAGAAAATCTCAAGAGTGAATGCATCAGAAACAGTAAAGATCATTGAAAGACAACCATGCACAAAAGAGACAATATTTTTACCATGGGAAACCCAATCTTGGGAGAAAACGTAGTAACTTTTCTTAGGGGAAATTATTCTTCAACAAGGTTTACAAATCAACAATTTGTCTAGAAATTTGCGGTCAATAATCCAAGTCAAATACTAGTTAAACTTGGTCAAAACTTCAATAAGTCAATGTTGGTCAAACTAGCCAAAAAATAAGAAATTCAACGATGGTCAACTCGGCTTGGTCAAATTGGCCTATGGTCAAACTTTGGTCTTGTGGTCAACAACAATCAACCCTGCAATTTGCAGTCAACGGCCTGCGATCAATGCTGCAGTCAACAATTCGCACGTGTGGCCTACGGTTGGTCAAACGATGGTCAAATCTACACATGTGCTCTCCAAGATTAGTCAAACACTCGGTCAATAGCTCAGTCAGCTCGGTCTGCATCTTGGTCAACTTTAGTCAATGCAACTTGCTCAAATTCATCTTCCTTCTTCACATGTGCAGCAATCCAAGAGAGATAAAATGATGAAGAGAAGAAAGAATTAACTCCAAAATCAGACTTCTCCATTTTGTGCAGACTTGCTCTTTGTTGGTCTCCAAATGAAGCGTCTTAACATCTTATTTATACATATCCAGGGGGTGTGACAACCCAAGGGACACGTCTCTTCACTAACTGACCGACTTGACTTTTCCAAAATAATAATGTGCATAATGCATCTAGGGCTGACTTGAAGGCCCTTTAGCCATGCGGGAATACCTCTCGATGCTACAAAAATATCAACAACTCGCTCCCTGGATGGGTGGAAATTCGTTGACCAAGGTTGAAGGGTAAGACATGCCTTGCCCCGGGACCATTGGCACCCCATGATTCTAGTGCTATCCTCCTCAGATCAGAAAATGAAAACCAACCACCCATGAGGAAGTAGATGAAAGATAGGCGAGTCGTTGAGAAAGGGCTTCTAATTTTCTGAGAGCGAAACCCTAATAGCAGAGAGTTTGATGGGGCTTCTGCTGAAGTGTTCCACTAGGGTTTTTCTTATGTAGTTGAAAACTTGTGATAGAGAGATATCTTTACCAACAACAAAGCTTACCAGACCCTGCGGTTGCCTAATACACTTCCTTCTTCGCCTACCTGAACCGTTGGCTAAACCCTGAGTAGATAACAATAAAGGGCCGATGGAGGTGGTTGGAAGAGAAGATGGATTACATGGTGCTTGAGGGGTGAGAGCGAGAGAGTCGCTAGAGACAAAGATGGAGCAAGAAGGCGAACAGGGAGGAGCCAAGGTACTATACAAGGTGAAGGAAGGAAAAAGTTGGTGCAAGACAACTGGCGTAGAAGTCTCAGGTTTTTTTTAAGGTGAGGGAATGTCGCGATGTGAACTTGTGTTGAGAGACAAAAGAGTAGGAAGGGGGACGGGGCTGGACGTGTAGTCCATCTCATCCTCCCTTAATATTCCATGACATTGTGAAATTTTCCTTAAAATGCAACAATTGGAATTAATTCTTCCAACTGGATTAATAATGCAGTTTATTTTGTTAGGACAAAAGAACGAATTAATCACATTGCAATTTCTTCACAATAAAAATGTTGCGGAAAATAAAATGTTGGAAACTGAGAAATATAGAGCACACACAAAAATATGACACTGTTATTTTTGGACATGTTACCCACCATTTTGTGGGTGATATCCCTAGATTTTTTTCTTTCTAGAAGATGGTCCTCTACCGACAACTAGTAGCCCCTTGCAGCAATCAACTAGCTCATTGTGCCATTTCTCCGCAACCTGAGCCAGCCATGTGGTCCCTCACCCATATGTCATGATCGTATGTTTGAAGGTGGGCCTCCCAAACCTAAAGGTATGCCTTGTCATTTGGTAATTGAGTATTGTAGTTTACTTCTCATGGAAACTTTTGGGCATGGACTAATGAGGTGATTCAACAGAAAGAGTGGGCTAGGTTTGTGCTCTTGTCCCCTAGACATCTTTTGGATGTTAACCTTAGACCCTAGTCCCGTGGGATCTCTTTTACTGACTTTTGGGATTTAGGAATGGTACTTCATGGGAAACCCTGATTTTGGTTGCGTAGTCCCGCTCCCGCATCCACATATATCACTCCCTTTCTGCTCATTATAACCCCATTCATCATTCCTCCCACCTGGGTCCACATTCCTTCACTGGGTCCACATAGGGTTAGCCTTCCCCTTCCCCTTGCCCACACCTAGGGTCAAGCCTGGAACAATGCCCCGAAGGTTGATGCATCTGAAAAGAAAAAGTAAAAGCACAATTGGCCACATTCAACAAGAAAATGTACCACAAAATGCAAAATATGGTCGGGACAAACACATTTAGCACGTGAGCAAAAGCCAATGCATGAGCTCTACCCCATTCTAATGGCCATCACCCTAGTTCCTATAGGCCCTAGATGAATCTCTTTTATCATTCAAGAACCCATGATTGTCCCAACCCCTAGTGGGCAATGAACCACCCTACCTTAAAGGGGATATCCACTGCTATACCTTACACATCATGCTCTTATCCCTTGAGCCCCAAGCAGTTAATCAAAGAAAAATCATAAAAGGCAAAAGGCATATAAAAAAGGGTGGAAAAATCAAGGTCGGGGCACCTCATGCACCACGATTGCTCCCTCCTATACATTATATACCCAAGTGTGGGCTTCCCTTTTATTAGCTACCCTTGTACCCCAGCATGTGGCCCAGGGCTGCCCCTTTCATTCCCTACTCCATTCATCTCTTTATCACATGCCACCACCCTTTGAAGGATGTACCTTGGACATACTATCCCCTTTAAAGGTAGAAACCACCTAATAGGATACTTGGTTAACCCCATTTGGAGCTTGAAGACATTAGCAGATGCCAAGGCCCACTATGGAAGGGCATGCCATTATGAAGTGCCCACCTATTGGCCATGGTTTGTAAGCTCTTTAACTTGATTTCCTTTGATGATGCGTTGTACTGGAAGGCTAGGGGATGCATTGGATCTTATGTAGGATTGTAGATGGCCTCCATTTTGGGTTTGGTCTCCCTATATAGGGTCCTAACCCTCCAGAGGGCTACATTGGCACATGTAGGGTGTTGTAGAGAGCCATGGGTCTCCACAATAGTAGACAACACTCCATGGATCCCCATAGATGTTTAGAGATTGCTCAAGATTCACCCATTGGACGAGGAAGATGCACCTGGTTCAGTATGCCCAGCCGGCCCCACAATTGTACCATGCACTTGGCAGATGACCCAAGACTTATATGCTGATGTGGCATCACTCATACCATCATTTGAGCCGTTATAAATGGTCTACATGCATCTTCGATCTACTTGGAGACCCATGAGGTTACTTGTGTGCCCTCACACCCATTGGGAGCACCACAGGTTTATTATTTGGAGAACAAAGGGCCAACCCCTTGTCCACTACTTTTGGGAGTTCTTTTCATCATTGTGGCACTTATGGATTTCATCAGGCTTCTTAGAAGGCCCAACAACATGTATTATTGATCATTCGACCTCTTGAGAGGCTTATTTTTTAATTTATGAGCTAGTTTGGTGGGCTTGTCACGAAAAGTTAGTTGTTTTGCACATTATTTTATTTTAGGGGCTAATGTAGGCCCAAGTAGCTAAATTGAACTCATTAGAAGTGTATAAATAGAAGTGATGAGGATTCATTTTAGCATCATCACTTGGATTTGGAACTTGTATCTCTTTAGAGATTTTCACTATCCTTTTTGGAGGACGAATTTTTGGAGCATGGAATGAATTTTGATGTTTGGATAATTTTCATATGTCTTGGAGCTTCTTGATGGCAAGTTTTTGGATGGTTGGATATATTCTTATACATGTAAGTACATTTTAATGCTATTCTTTCTCTCTAATTTTGTCACATACATTGTTGCTGGGATTTCACTATACTAGGGCTTATTCACTGCATCCCTTATGCAAAGTTGTGGAAATTTTGTTTCGGATAGTGAATGCTTCATGTATGGGCCATGTATAATGAATGAATGTTCCTAGGGATGTTTGATTACTAAAATTCATCTTGATAAGCCATTTATCTTGCAAAATGAAGTATAAAGTCTTTGAAGTTTCTTTTACTGCTTTCTCTAGTGCCAAGCGAAGTTGTGTTTGAGGCCTCCTTGACCTAGAAAATTCGAAGGTCCATAGTCATAATTCTACCTGACTCCAAATCTCTCCAAAGGATTAGGCACTGGTCCACTCAAAGGTGATTACCTTAATCCTTTTTCATCCAACTCCCTCTCCTTTTCTAGGCCTAGCCCATTAGGTCACCTAAGGAATCATCTATCTTGCAAACCACCCATCAAAAAAATTCTATCTCTTGGCCCCTACTACGCTTGTGTGTCTCTTAGGTGCCCTCCAATTTTGAAGAAATTCCAATAGTGGGATTTTGAGATATCTCAAGCCCTAGCCTCGAGATTGAATCTTTCCCTTGGTTTCCTTAGGTTAGAAGCCTCATCAGGACCCTCACATTGTTTTGCATAAAAAAATCTTTCTTTGGTCCCTTTCCCCTTCGGAATAGGTCAAGCATATCATTGGTTGCTAAACCCTACCCTCTTGACCTACCCCTGGGTCCACTTGGTCCGGTGTGGTTCCATAATCTATTAAGAGTAATTTTTCAAGGATCATTGGGAATCCAAGCTTTCACAAGAGCTTCAAGGTCTAGGAACCTCCATTGTAAGATACATACCCTAAACCTAAACCTTGAAGTTCCCCTTAAGCCCTTCCTTGAGAGCTTTAAACCTTGCCTCCAAAGCAAGCAAGCCACATATTTGAGTCTCTCTTGTGAATAGGCTTCTAGGATCACCCCTCACCCTATCATTGGTCTATCCATTTAGTGATCCTCATCATAACAGGTCTCCTCTCATTAGTGAAAGTCCATAAAGAGTAGGGAGCCTTAGTTGAGGTGAGAGTGGGATATTGCTCCATTGTTGCCCTTAGCCTAGTAGTAGTCCTTCAAGGATCCCCTTTTAGGACCCTTGCTAGTTTGAGCGGTAACAGGACAATTATCCTCGGAAAAACCCAATGTGGGAAAACCTGTGCAACAGATGAGGGTTTTATTATTATAATGCAACAACAAAAATTCTGAGTACTAATCAAGATGCCAAATTGGCTATCCTCTAGCAAAATATACTGCCAAAATTATTTGGAGGAAATTCCTCCCTTTTGCAACCAAACTCGACCCCTTTGGCCTTGCTCGCACTTCCTCCTGGCATTTCGCACTGGACAAAAATGTGCATTGCTTGGCACAAATAATTCACACTCCCTGCTAGTTGGCTGTGGATGAGCCGTCTTGCCTCCTTCTGGTCCTAGAAGTGACCAACTTTGCCTTCCGGGTGATCTCCCGATCTCTTGCAATTGAAACGATTACTTTCTGACACTTCAAACTCGGGTTTCTGGCTGCCCGCACTGGCTGCTGGGCCTTTCTACAAAAATAATTCGACCTCCCAACTACTGCTGCTCTACTGCTGAGAAAATATGCTGGAAATGACTTTGCTGCTCCCTCAGTGACTGCCACTCGATCACTAGCTCAAATTCATCTATAGTTGAACACTGCTCTCTGAGAAATTCGATCTGTCTTGATCACTTGTGTATCTTGTGTATTTTGGTCCAACCCCATTGACCTCGTCGTATAATCTCTCGTTGGCTCACCAACGACCTTGATTAAATCCTTATCAACGGCTAAGATCATCTCTAAGTCGATCCATGTGAGTTTCTAGAGAAATCTCACGTTTCTCAATTACATCTTGTTAATTAATCATTTTTCCTAAGTTAGACTTAGGAAAAATTTAGTTACTGACTAGTTAACTTAATTAAGCCATCTCTAGGTGTTTTCTCGTAAAACTTTTTCTGGGTTATGGAGTTCTTGTGTTTCTAAGCCTCTTTGACCAAAGTTGAGACTAGAACACTTGTCCAATGCTACCCAATCATAAAAAACTAACACTCCCTCTCAGCGAGGAAGGTGTTGTAGACGATCTCATAATCATCCTCCCATACACGTTGTTGATGTCTGACAACTATGACAATCTTCCACTGTCCACCAAGCTACTACCCAACTCTGATTCATCTACTACTCTGAGCTGGGCCAATCCTGCATTTGCGCTGTTGCTGACACTGCATTATGCAACCTGTACTGCTGCCAACTCTGCTCTGCGCTGCAACTGATCTCATGTTGTTGCTGCTACAACAATTGAGAACACATCTCTGAATCAACTGTGCCATTAGAGTGGCTCTGCAGCTGCTTCGTGAGTTTCTGGCTACTACTAGCCTTTGCACTGCCCATTGAGTAACTATCTACGCTACAACTGCTCTATGCCCCTTAGCATTTGGCTGCAACTAACACTGCAACTGTCTCTCAATATTTGAATGTGTCATTCTCAACATTGATCCATCTGCTACTGAACACTGTGGGCCATAGTTTTAAAAATCGAACGGCATGAACCGGAAACTGGTCAAACTGACCAGTTCATTGGCGACTGGGTCAAACGAGACAAAAAACTCAGTTTAAGGGCCTATTTCTCCTAAAAACCACAAAAATCGGACAAAACCGGCCAGTTTGATTGCCAAGGCTGCGGCGAACCCATACGACGTCTTTTAGGAAGCTTCCTGGGTGTTTTGGAGGGAAAGTAAGGGTTGTTTCCCTCCAAAAATAGCCTCTCCAAACCTTTAAAAAGAGCTCACTCCCCTCATTTGCCTCACACATCTCATTTGGAGTTTTTGTGAGTTTGATTGGGAGCTTGGAGAGTGTTGAGATTTTGCTAGAGTAGTCATCTTGGAGGCTTGGAGTTGGAGTTGGAGCTATTCTGGAGATAGTTTGGCGTTGTTTGTAGAGTTGGCATCTTCAAGAGGAGGCTAAGGAAGTTAGTTTGCATTTTTAGGTAAGGATTTTCACTTGAAAAATTCCTCATTTCACTGCTGTCCATGTATTAATTTTTTTTATTTGTTCTATGCTATCCAATTTTGTAGGCTACATATGCGTTTTTTTTTCCTAAATTTATCTTAGGTTTTCCATTTTCCTTGGCTGCAATTTTTTTTAAATGATAGATTTCTTTGCAAATTTTAATTATTTCAAGCCAACATGGCTCCAAAAGCCAAGGACACTTCATGGGCTCATTGTGATGTGATTAATGGAAAAATGATATGCAAATTTTGCAATAAATCTATTGGAGGTGGGGGTATTGTCAAATTGAAACAACACTTCGCTGAGATAAGAGGCCAAGTAAAGCCATGTGAAGCACCAAAGGAAGTGTTAGGTCCCGTTAGGGTAGAATACCTTGCCAAGTTAGAAAAGTTTGAAGAGAACCTATTAGGGCAGAATATATTGCCAAGTTTGAAAAGTTTGAGGAGAATAGGGCTAGGGAGAAGGCCATCCAAGAAGAAATTTCAAGGAAGAGGGAATTATTACAAGCCATGAAAGAGAGTGGGTATGATGATTATGAGATTCAAGACTCCTCTTCTATCCCTTCCACCAATGACCCCTTTCACTATGTTCTTTTTGCTATTGGCCAACATTCTAAATAAACAAAGAGAACAAGCATCCAGAGTTATTTCTCATCCTCTGCTACCACTACCTCTGCTAATCCCACTTTTTCCCAGCCAAGTCATCAACCTACTTTGGATGAACATTGGAAAAACAATGTAAAGAAACTTCTTTTCAATACATTGCTAGATGGTGGTATGGTGCAGATATCCCATTTAATGCTGCTCACTGACCTCATTACCATTATGTGGGACCTTGTCATAACTGCAAGAAAGGGCTTCAAAGGCCCTACTATGCATGATTTGAGGGGAGCTCTTTTGCAAAAAGAGATTTCTTCCATTGATGAGTATTTGGCCGAGTATAGAGAGTCATGGCTCAAAACAGGTTGTTCCATCATGTCAGATGGATGGATCGATGGAAAGAACCACACTATCATTAATTTCCTTGTTTCTTTCCCTCAAGGAACCATGTTTTTTAGATCAGTTGATGCATTTGATAAGGTGAAGGATGCAACCCTTCTATTTGAGCTTTTGGATGAGATTATTCAAGAAGTGGGGGAGCAGAATGTTGTGCAGGTCATCACAGATAATGCCTCAAACTATGTTCTTGCTAGAAAGATGCTTGAGTCCAAATATAAGAACATATTTTGGACTTCATGTGCTGCACATTGCATAGAACTCATGCTTGAGGACATAGGCAGAGTGGAATGGGTAAAAAACATTGTAGAGCGTGCCAAGTGCATTACAAGATACCTCTACAACCACTCATGGGTATTGAGCCTAATGAGGAAAAACACTGGGGGCAAAGAGCTTGTTAGGCCTGCATTTTCGAGATTTGCAACTCACTTCGTCACGTTGTAATGTCTTAATTCTCAACAAAAACCCTGCAGGAAATGTTTTCTTCTGATGATTGGACTAAATCTCGATGGGCTCGTAGAAAAGATGGAAAAGACACCAAAAAAAAAGTTTTTGACATTTATTTTTGGAAAAGGTTCGCAGAGCTTGTGAAAATTACCGAGCACCTTGTTAAGGTACTAAGGATGGTGGATGGGGAAAAATTGGCCATGGGCTACATTTATGAGGCTATGGATCAGGCAAAGGAGCAGATACAGACAACTTACAAGGATAGGTTAGCTAAATATGGTCGTATATGGGAAACCATTGATAACAGATGGAACAATCAACTCCATCGTCCTATACATGCAGTTGGGTATTTTTTGAACCCAAAGTATCATTATAAAGCTCGGCTAAGATATTTGTAGGTTGGGAAGGTCAGAGATGGATTGATTGATTGCTTGGAGCGCATGGTCCCTATCCATGCAGACCATGTGGAAATACATAAACAACTTACTCTTTTCAGTATGGCAACTGGTAGCTTTGGCAAAAACTTGGCAAAGATGGCAAGAGATGTGGATCAACTAGGTAAGTGTGAAAATTCCAAATTGGAACCCTATTGCGGCAACTGATTTTATTTCTCCTAATTGTTAATTAATTTAACAATTTATCTGCTATGACAAATATCGAAATAAACACACTGCAACCTTCACAAATAAAAATTATGTGAAAAAATAAAACGTTAGAAGTTGAGAAATGCTAGCTCACACATTAAATTAACACAATTATTTTTGGACAAAAGTCCCCTGAAAAAACCAATGCGGGAAAACCTGTGCAACAGTGAGGGTTTTTATTATTATGCAGCAGTGAGAAATTCTGAGTACAATTGGATGCCAAAATTTGGCAATCCTACAAAGAAAAATACTGGCAAAAATCTAGTGAGGAATTTCCTCACCCCACAGGCAAACCCCAACACAACTTGCCTTAAAAAACTCGACCCTCTGCGTCAGCCTCTACGCTGCTCTGTGCAGTCTGCTTGACGTCAAGCCTCTGATTGGTCTCTGATGAAGTCGTTCTTCCCTCTATTGGCTGGAAAGATGCTTCTCTGACACTCTCGGACTCCTTCTCAGCCTCTGGAACTGAAGACGTCTTTCCCTCTCAACAAATCGAACTTGCCTCTAGAAGCTACTGCGCAGCCCTTATGTCAACTTCTCTGTGGCTCTTCTGCCTCTTTGCAAATGCACTCACTGGATCTGGAATACTCCCTCCAGCCTCATTGTCTCTACCCTTCACAGATTGCTTCGATCTCTAGCTCTCTCCAGCAACTGACTGTTGCTACTCTGGAAATCAATATTCAAGAAATCGAACTGCTCAAGTGTATTCTCCATCACCACATCGACCTTCTCTTATAATCCACGGTTGGAGCACCAACGACTAAGATTAAAACATAATCGATGGCTAGGATCATCTCTGGATCAATCAGTGTGAGTTTCTAGATGATTCTCGCCTTGACTTAATCAACACTGATTAATTAACAATATTCCCTAAGATTAGACTTAGGAAATATTTAAAAACTGGTTAATAATCTAATTAAGTCATTTCTAGCGGAATTCCAGAAATGATTTCTGGGTTTTGGAGATCTCATGTATTCTAGCCTCTCCAACAAATTTCGTGGCTAGAACACATCCGATGCTATAAAAACTAACACTCCCTCTTAGCGAGGAATGTGTTCTAGTGCTGCACATCCTGCCACAACACCCTGTCTCTACATCATCTCCTGTCACGCTGCTAATGTTTGGTTGCTGCTTCCCACCAACCACTGCGCAACTCTAATATACACTGCATCTGTGCTGTTGCTGACACTGCCATACTGCTGCTAACACTGCATTTGCATTGCAACTCCCTCTCATTTGTTCCTGCTGCAACTGAAAAGCATCCAAAATATTGAATCAACTATGATTGGTATGATGCATTTGTCTCCCATGTCTCTGACTGCTACTAGCATCTGCACTGTCACTGAAGGATCTGTGCTACTGCTGACTCTTCTCTGTGCCAACTGCACTGCTGCCAACTCTGCACTGCGCTCCCCAATATCTGACTGCTGCTACTCTCTGCAAGTGTCACTCAGTGTCTGACTGCATCAACTGCCACTGATCCATCCTGCTACTGAATACTGTGGCCCCCTTGCCCGTAGCAAGGTAATGATCCATGAGGTGGACTCCTCAAGGGTTCTGCCCATATGTAGTGCTCTAGGGCTACAACACCAAGTCACCCCACCTCACTCCTGGAGGTATATTGGCAAACATAACGAAGTCTTCCTCCAGCCTGGAGGAAAGCCTATCGATCTCTTCTGAAGCTGCCTGCTGGTCCTGCTTCTTCTTCTTGTCCTTTTTCCTGAGAGGACATTGGGTACTGTAGTGACCGAGCTCACCACACTTGAACCACTTGACCTTTGATAGATCCTTCTTCTTCTTACTTTGCTCCTCTTGTCCCTCACTAGGACCCTTTGATGCGAGGGCCACATTCTCCTCCTCCTTCACCGTCTTTGATCCGCTGCTGTTGCCACTGATGGAGCTCTTTAACAGAGCTCGTCTCAACTCTTCCTGCTGCAAATCGGCCCACATTCTATCCCAGTCTGGTAGCATATCTCTGCCCAATATGCTTTGGACAAAGACCTGCCAATCCTCTGAGACGCTATTGAGTGCCAATCGCACTAGCTCCGTGGGTTGAGGCACTGCCCCAACAACTGACAACTGGTCTTGGACCTCCTGAATCCTGGTAAGGAAGGGGTCTATGCCTTCCCCTTTCTGCATCCGGATGAGTTTCAGCTTCTCCTCTAGGTACATATTCCTCTGCTCAGAAGTATCCCGGTAAAATGTGGAGGGAGCATCCCACATCTGCTTGGCAGTATCTTTGCCAGCTAAATGTGAAACGACATGATCCTGGACTTCATCTAGGATCAACTGTTTCGCCCACGCCATCTCCTTCTTGTACTCTTTCTGCTGATTTGCATCCGGAGGAACTACCACCACTGCATCAATATAGGCTTTCAGGCCATATTCATCTAAAGGAAGGACATCCTTCCCTTCCAAATGACGCAGTTGGAAGCTCCACCCAACCTATCTTGATCATGAAGCCCAACAATGGCCATCTCAATGAACTGTCGAAAACTTCCTCTTCCCTTTTGCTCGGCTGCTACTCTGCTACTCGCACTCCCTTCTGAAGTGAGAAGATCTGCTCACAACTACTGCCGATCTGCAAGGAAAATCGAACTTCTTGAGACTAGAAGTTCCTTGAGGAAAATTGTCCCTCTGTGTGTGCTCTTCTCTCTTCCACCTCGACGCTGGTTTTGCTTCAGCGTATTGCTACAAAACCCCTGCGTCCAGCTAGAAATCTACCCAACGAAATTACTGAGCTGGTCCCTCTGTCTCTGGAATCACTTGATTTGGAAGGATAGAGTTTTTCTGCCCCTTACACAAAAAAAAGAACCTCCTCAAGAACCCCGACCTCTTGGCAAAAATACTGCGCTTCCCTTGGGAATTTCGGCCTGTTGCCCTCGCTGAGTAGCGAAATTCCTTTCCTTCATTTTTCTGAGCTCTCCGACTGATCAACTGAGCTCTGATATCGTGTGAAAATTCCAAGCTCGAACCCTGTTGCAACAATTGGTATTATTTCTCCTAATTGTTACTTAATTTAACAATTTATCTGCTACGACAAATATCGATGTAAACACATTGCAACCTTCACAAATAAAAAATCCGCGGAAAAATAAAACGCTGGAAGCTGAGAAATGCTAGCACACACATAAAATTAACACAATTATTTTTGGACGAAAGTCCCCGGAAAAACCTAATGCGGGAAAATCAGTACAACAATGAGGCTTTTTATTATTATGCAGTAGTGAGAAATTCTGAGTACAACTGGATGCCGAAATTTGGCAATCCTACAGAGAAAAATACTGGCAAAAATCTAGTGAGGAATTTCCTCACCCCACAGGAAAACCCCGACACAACTTGCCTTTAGAAACTTAGTGCTCTGACCCTCTGCGTCAGCCTTTGTGCTGCTCTACGCAGTCTGCTTGATGTGAAGCCTCTGATTGGTCTTTGATAAAGTCGTTCTGTCCTCTGCTCTCTGGAAAGATGCTTCTCCAACACTCCGGGACTCCTTCCCAGCGTATGGAACTGAAGACGTCTTTCCCTCTTAGCAAATCGAACTTGTCTCTAGAAGCTACTGTGCAGCCTCTGCGTCAACTTCTCTGTGGCTCTTCTGCCTCTCTGCAAATGCACTCATTGGATCTGGAATACTTCCTCCAGCCTCATTGTCTTTGCCCCTCACAAACTGCTTCGATCTCCAACTCTTTCTGACAACTGACTGCTGCTACTCTGGAAATTGATTTGCAAGAAATCGAACTGCTCAAGTATCTTCTCCATCACCACATCGACCTCCTCTTATAATCCATTATTGGAGCACCAACAACCAAGATTAAAACATAATCGATGGCTAGGATCATCTCTGGATCGATCCGTGTGAGTTCTAGATGATTCTGTGAGTTTCTAGATGATTCTCGCCTTGACTTAAATTTTAATTAATACTGATTAATTAACCATATTCCCTAAGTTTAGATTTAGGACATATTTAAAAATTGGTTAATAATCTAATTAAGTCATTTCTAGGTGGAATTTCTAGAAACGATTTATGGGTTTTGGAGATCTCATGTATTGTAGCCTCTCCACCAAATTTTGTGGCTAGAACACATCTGATGCTATAAAAACTAACACTCTCTCTTAGCGAGAAATGTGTTCTAGTGCTGCACATCCTACCACAACACTCTGTCTCTGCATCATCTCCTGTCACACTGTTGCTGCCCACCAACCACTGCACAACTCTAATATACGCTGCATCTGTGTTATTGCTAACACTGCCATACTGCTGCTAACACTGCATCTGCATTGCAACTCCCTCTCATTTGTTGCTGCTGCAAATGAAAAGCATCCAAAAAGCCGAATCAACTGTGATCAGAATGATGCATATGTCTCCCAAGTCTCTGACTGTTACTAGCATCTGCACTGTCACTGAAGGATTTGTGTTGCTGCTGACTCTTCTCTATGCCAACTGCACTACTGCCAACTCTGCACTACGCTCCCCAATATCTGACTGCTGCTACTCTTTGCAACTGTCACTTGGCCTCTTACTGCATCAACTGCCATTGATCCATCCTGTCTCTGAATATTGTGGGTCCTTGTAGCAAGGTAATGATCGATGAGGTGGAATCCTCAAGGATTCTGCCCATCTGTAGCGCTCTGGGCCTACAACACCAAGTCACCCCACCTCATTCCTGGAGGTATATCGACAAACATAGCAAAGCCTTCCTCCAACTTGGAGGAAAGCCTATTGATCTCCCTGCTGGTCTTGCTTCTCCTCCTTGTCCTTCTTCCTGAGAGGACACTGGGTATTGTAGTGATCAAGCTCACCACATTGAAGATCCTGTGTTTGATGCTGGTTTTGATATTGACATGGCATTAGGGGGGGATGAAACAGATTTGGTAGTGCCATTAGAACTAGGATTAGTAGCCGCATCAAGCAAAGGCAAACAACCAATGGAAGGCACTAGTCGTGCAACTCGACCAACTCCTTCTTCCATTAGGTCCACTTCTATTGTTATTGGTGGCTGTGTTACTAATGAGGTTGCAGATGAGGCTGAGACATCCTTAGACTCTGAACTAGATGATGTCTATGTAGCTCTTGTTGATGATCTTGTGTCTAGTAGTGGTGATGAATTTGATGATTGATCATGTGTAGACTTGTGGCCTTGTAGCCTCGTAGTAGGCCAATGGCCTCATAGCTTGTAGCATTGTTTTTGGACTTTCTAAACGTATTTTGTCGATGATATGTATTGCACTCGGTGCCATTTTGATATATTCACCTTTACATGGTATATAGATGACCAAACTTTGCATATTTTGTCTCTATTGGCTTGGAATCATGGTTTTAAATCTTAAAAATAGTTTCTTCTTTAAAAATTAATTATTTAATGTATTTTTTAAAAACTGGTTCATTGAGATCTAACCAGTCCTGGTTTGAAACTCAGTTTATTAGGTGAACTGGTCCAGTCACCGGTTCCGGTTTTTAAAACTATGCTGTGGGCCCCTATAGCAAGGTTATTGATCCAAGAGGAAACACTTGTCCGATTCTCTCCTCAAAGGATCCTGCTGTGCTTTGCGCTACTCTGGAGTCTAGAGCTCAATGTCTCCTTACCTCTCTCCTGGAGGTATAAGCTGCATACAAAGCGAAGTCTTCCTCCAACTTGAAGGACAACTGATCAACGTCTGTCGAAGCTGCTACCTGCTCCTGCTTCTGCTTCTCCTTCTTGTCCTTCTTCCTCTGAGAACACTGGGTACTATAGTGACCAAATTCACCACACCCGAAGCATTTGATCTTTGACAATTCCTTCTTCTTCTTTCTCCTCCCTGTGAGCCTTGTCCCTGACTGGGACCTTTCTTTGCCGTTCCCTACGATGCAAGGGCTACGTTCTCCTCCTCCTTCACACTCTTTGATCATTTGCTGCTGCCACCGAGACTACTCTTGACTAGATCAAGTTGCATCTCCTCCTGCGCAAAGTCTACCCACAATCGATCCCAACCAGATAGTTGATCTCGTCCTGTAATGCCTTGGACGAAAGTAGCCCACACCTCGGTGAAATCGTTGATAGCTACACACACCAGCTCAACATCTTGTGGCGTCTCTCCAACTTCGGCAATCTCATTCCGAATATCTCGAATCTTGGTAAGGTAGGGGGTAACTCCTCCTTTCTGCATCCTTGTGGTCCTCAGCTTCTCCTTCAAGAACATTTTCCGATTCTCTGAAGGATTCTAGTGTAGTGCTACGAGAGCATCCCGCATCTCTTTTGCTGTATTCTTGGCCGCCATGTGTGAGACTACATGATCCTGCACTTCATTGAGGATCAAACGCTTTGCCTAGCCATCTCCTTATTGTAGTTCTCTACCTGCCACAGGTCTGTCGGTACTATCACAACTCTCTCTGCATACGTCCTCAAACCATGCTCATCTAGCAGGAAAGTCATCCTGGCTTTCCAAATACAGTAATTCGAGGCTCCATCTAGCCTATCCTGATCTCGAAATCCTGTTGAGGCCATTTTTTGCAAAACCCACAACTAGGAAATAAACATGAATCTTCTCCCTTCCTGCTTGGCTACCTGCTTGGTAATTTGTACTCCTTTCTGGAGTGCGCAGTCCTGCCTATTGGTTCTACCTTGGCAACTGGAAATCTCAGATTTCCTTCAAGACTGAAATTGGAAACCCTCTGAGAAAATCCCTTAGCGTGTGTAATTTCTCTTCCACTCGGTGCTGATTTTGCAAATGTAAAACTGCTACAAAAACAACCCAACCCGGTTCTGCCCTGCGAATTCATTGATCTGCTTCATTGGAATCGCCTCCCGACTTCACCACTGCCTGCTGGAACTGCTACTGGGCTTTGCGAATTTTCTTGTCACTTACACTGGAAAATCGACCCCTCTGCCCAACAATTCGAATTGCCTGGTTTTCTCTACGTAAATCTAGAGAAATTGTGTCGTTGCTCCCTCTAAACTGCAAATTTCTCTCTCTTCATCTCTGAGCCACTGATCTGTCAAACTTGCTCTTATACAATGTGAAATTTTCCTTGAAATGCAACAACTGGAATTAATTCTTCTAATTGGATTAGTTATGTAGTTTCTTTTGTTACGACAAAATAACGAATTAATCACACTGCAATTTCTTCACAATTAAAACACCGTGAAAAATAAAACGCTGGAAATTGAGAAATATAGAGCATACACACAAAAATATGACATTGTTATTTTTGGACAATTATCCCTAGGAAAACCCAATGTGGGAAAACCAGTGTAGCAGACGAGGGTTTTATTATTATAATGCAATAGCAAAAATTCTAAATACAAATCTGGATGCCAAACTGGCTATCCTCCAACAAAATATACTGCCAAAATTATTTGGAGAAAATTTCTCCCTTCTGCAACTAAACTCGGCCCCTCTGGCCCTGCTTGCACTTCCTCTCGGCAACTCACACTGGCCAAAAATGTGCACTATTTGGCACAAATAATTCGCACTGCTTGTTAGTTGGCTGTGGATGAGCCGTCCTACCACCCTCTGGCCCTGGAAGTGACTCACTTTGCCTTCCAGATGATCTCCTAACATCTTGCAATTGAAACGATCACTTTCGACACTTTGAACTAGGGTTTCTGGCTGCTCACACTGGTTGCTCAACCTTTCTGCAGAAATAATTCAGGGTCCCAAATACTGCTGAGAAGCTCTACTGGAAATGACTCTACTGCTCCCTCAGTCATTGTGTTGCTTCCTCAGTCACTGCCACTTGATCACTAGCTCAAATTCTTCTGTAGCTGAACTCTGCTCTCTGAAAAATTCAATCTGCCTTGATCACTCGTGTATCTTGTGTATTCTGCTCCAACCCCATTGACCTCCTCTTATAATCTCTCATTGGCTCACCAACAGCCATGATTAAATCCTCATCAACGACTAAGATCATCTCTAAGTCGATCCATGTGAATTTCTAGAGAAATCTCACCTTTCTCAATTACTTCCTGTTAATTAATCATTTTTCCTAAGTTAGACTTAGGAAAATTTAATTACTGACTAATTAACTTAATCGAGCCATCTCTAGGTGTTTTCCCCTGAAACATTTTTTGGGTTCTAGAGTTCTTGTTTTCTAAGCCTCTCTGACCAAAGTTGAGACTAGAACACTTGTCTGATGCTACCCAATCATCAAAAACTAATAAACATTGGCGTGATAGATGGCGGGAGTCTTGAAGGGTGAGGATACAAACAACCCAACGAAGAGTAGGGGGGCCTCCGAGGAAAGAACAAAGAGCAAGGGAATAAAAAAAGATAGAAAGAAAGGATAATATGCTATGTCATACCTAAAAATATTCTAAAACCCCCAGTCTCCAACATTGTGAGAAAGAACTGTTATCCACCACCTAGTGGGTGAGCCCTATAGGATAATTTTTTCTCCTAGATCTGTCTTCAATCGGTAGTCAATAACCCCTTGCAGCCACCTGATAGCTTGATGTGCTATTATTCTCTGCCATCTAAGACAGTTGTTGTGTACCCTCGCTCATCTATCATGATCGTATGTTTCAAGGTGGGCCATCCAACCCTGAAGGTATGATTTTTCATTATGCAGTTAAGTGTTTATGCTTGCTTTTCTTGGGCACACTTGGGCATGGATTAGTGTGGGGATTCAACGAAAAGAAAGGTCTTTGACTGTACTCTTGTTCCCTTACCTCAACTGGGGGAATTAATCCTGTATCCTAGTCCCATGGGATCTCCTTTATTGGCTACTAGCTTTAGGAGTGACACTACATGGAAAACGTTGGTTTTGGTTGCTTGGTCCTGCCTCCTGATGCCATATATCTCACTCCCTTTTGCTCATCACAAGCTCTTTTCACATTATCCCCATCTAGGTCCACATTTGTCTTTCGCGTCCATAAGGTGTTAACCTCCCCCTCCCATTGTCCACACCTTGGGTCGGGCCCAGAACAATGCCCCGGAGGTTGATGCAGCTAAAAATAACGATAAAAGCATAATATGGCCACATACAACAGGGAATCGACCACAAAATGCAAAATATGGTCGAGACAATAAATTTAGCACGTGAGCAAAAGCCAAATATGAGCTCTACACCTTATTATTACGGCCATCACCCTGGTTCTTAGGGCCCCTATGAGTGCCCCTCTCATCATTAAGGAACCCATGATTGTCCCAACCCCTGGTGGGCAATGAATTGCCCCACCTTAAGTGGGTAATCACTGCTACATCTTACACATCATGCTTTCATCTCCTTGAGCCCCGAGCAATAAAATCAATAAAAGGAAAAAGGCATATGAAGAAGGGTGGAAAAACAAAGACTAAGGTAGCTTATGTACCACGATTTCTCCCTCCTACATTCAAACACCCAAGGTGTGGGCCTCTCTCATCATAACTACCCTTGTACCATGGCATGTGGCTTGGAGCCTCCCCTCTTGACCCCACTCCGTTCCATCACTATTTCACATGACACCTGCCATTTGATGGATGTACCTTGGTCTTGTCACTACCTTAGAGGTTGAAACCACCTAATAGGGTCCTCCATTAACCTCTCTTGTCAAGGAAGGTAACACCAGTACATGTTCGAAGCTTATTTGGAAGGGCATGCCACTATGAAATGTCAACTTTTGCCCCTGATTAGCAAACTTATTTACTCAATTGTAGCTGCGCTAATGGATTATTGTACTGGAAGGTGAGGAGACACATTGGATCTTATACAAGATTGCATGTGGGTTTTCATCTTGGACTTGGCATCCCTATACGGGATCCAAGCACTCCAAAGGGTCATAATGGCACTTCTAGGGTGAACGTTGAGAGCCATGTGCCTCTAGCTTTACAGAGCATTGATTGCCACACCATGGGCGTCTTCGACACCACTATTTGCTTTCTCGTGCCCCAGTTATACAGAGATGATGATGCACATGGACCACGTTACCCAATCGGCCACACACTGCACTTGAAACTTGGCAGTTAATCCAGGGCCCAAAGGAGGTTGTGTCCCTCCTAGGGAGACATGGGAGGGCATGTATCATCTTCTAGCCCCCATTGATGGAGCATCAAATTGATCTTGAGCCATTTGGAGACCCATGAGATACATTTGGAGCCCACAGAGCCCAAGTTGGGGTTTGGAGATGTTTTGCAGCGCTTGGAGGGCATCCCCCTCACGCTCATCATCAACACATGAGTCCTCAATGTTGCCCTTCTAGGCCTCCACATCAACCTAGTGTGGCCCTAAGAAGGCTTATTCAATTTATTTTAGGAGCTATCATGGTTGGCTTGTAACCATGGGTGGGTTACTAGACATTTTGGGCATTGGAGGGGTTTTTCTTTTCATTTTTGAACTCTTAGATCATGTATAAATAGATGAGGCCTAGCCTCATTCTATCCATCATCACTTGGATCTTCGATTTCTCCGTTGATAATTTCGGACCTGCAGTAAGAGGATGAATTTGGATGTTATTGATGAACTATGATGTTTGGATAATTTCACTATCATTCTTGGAGCTTCTCTTTGGCATTTTTGTGGATGGATATATTCTTCATTGTCTTGTAAGTGCCTTTCAATGCTATATTTTTGATCTAATGAATGTCTAATGCATGGAATTTTGTCATATGGTTGTTAATGTGCCCAGATTCATGAAAAATTGTTCAAGGCATTGAAACTATTGGAAATTTTGCATGCGTTACTCATAAGATGTTGATTGAATGAATGTTCTTAGAGGATTGTTTGCATTTGCATCCTTGAAACTCCATAATAAGTGTCATCAAAGTATATAAGCCTAAGGTTGCCGTTTAGCTGCATCCATAAATAGTGAAGCTGCTTCTTCAGGCCTCCTTAAAGAGTGAGTTGCCATTTCATAATTTATCCTTGATTCCAATTCTCCCAATAGGCAGGCATTGGGTCTAAGATCCTTGGTGATCATATCTTACTTGAAAATCATCTTTCTTTTCACCTTTCTTTGTCCCTTTAAGGATAGGGAGGCCTCTTTAGGGCTTGGTGCGAATTTCATCTGAGGAGTGTGTTTTCAATTTTGCTTGGATAGATCTCTTCCTTAGTGTCTCCTCTAGTGATCCTCACATTTTGAGGCAATTCCTATGGTGGGATCTCTAGAAATTTGATGCCCTAGCCGTCAGACCAAGTGGGAACCCTAAAAGCTAATCCTTCAACTCGGGGATTTTTTCAAGGCTTGTGCTTTAGGACTTGTTGAAGTATATCATTCATAGCCTTTTCTCTTGACCACCTTGATCTTGGATGAACTCATATATCATCAAATATCTCAACCCTAGGGCTCGTGTAATGTTCCTTTCAAGGGGTTTTTCTAGGAAAGTCTTCCTAGCTTCTCCCAAAGATCACACATTTATTGAACCTTTCCATTTAATGAGCCACCTTGCCTCACCAAGCCCATCATTGATTCACCTATCAAGAGTGAGGGATACTGGGACTCCTCCCATCGGTGAAAATTTGAGAAGAGAAGGGGGTGATAGTGGGCCTATGTCCCAAGGTATTGTTGTGCCTCTAGCTTTTGCCTCTCTACAAGGCTTGTTAGTTTGGGCAGCAACAAGAACCACACACTACGAAGTCTGGGCCGCAAAGCCACACACAAACACACACACACACACATATATATACATATGTCATTTATATACCAATGTCCCTCCATCCCCCTTGAATTTCCCTAAAATTTGGGGGTGCTTGCACACATCTCCTCTGTATGTCTCCTTGTTCCCAGCATCCTTCCATCCCAGAAACTTGGTGGAACATTGCGTTTTAGAAAATGGATGAAGCAGCTTATGGCATATGTTTTCTAAATTATTTTAATGCATCTATAATGCCTAAAAGACTGGATATTCATTCGTTGAATTTATTGACTAAACTATTCCTTGATCAATTTTTGGTAAATCCTCTGTTTTCCCTTTTTGTAAAGAGCAGTGGCCAGTGAATGAAAGTTCTGTCTTTTGCCATTTGTGATCTTAAATCTGATCTTCATAACGAAGATAAGTTGAACAGGGAAAGTTTATAGTGTCTAGGGCTAAGGCATTAACTAACTAGCTGGATAGTCAGCTAGATAGAGGGTTTGATTAAGGCTAAGTTAATTGAGGAAACCAACTGAGCAACGAACTGACTATAGAAAGAACCCATGGGATATACACTACAGAGCAGATTCCCAACAATGGATGCATGCTCATTGTTGATGGAGCATGTTGACAGATACCTAGATGGTTAGAGTTATGTTTGATGGGCAGTTGTTGATGGGAGTATGGTCCAAAAATAATTGGAAGACTAAGGAGTATGTCAATGGAAGCATTGGTCAACTAGCATGTGGCGAAGAATTACAATGGAGCTTGAAGGTGAATGCTTGATCAGAAGCATGACTGAATGCCATGTATATGCTACATCAACAATAACCATGGAATTACTTGTTTGTCAGTTGGACAATTAGGGTTGGTTACTCGAGGAAGGTAAATTGTTCCTAAACTGGTAGGCAAAGAAGTTGAACCTTTGTAACCCATACTTGGAAATGGCCCAAAAAAGGTCGAGTGCAAATTAGAGAAAGGTTGGTAGAAGCAGATTGGAATGAAGATGATCAAGAAAGGATTTGGATCGGACTAGTAGATGATGCAGTTATAGTAGATGTTTTTCCTTTAGTTATAAAAATTCAAGAGGATGGGCACATCAAGCATTCGTTCCTTAGATGAGCCATGTGCAGTAGAGGACTACAATAGTATAAGGAAATATAAGAGAGATTGAACAGTCATGGAGACATGGACATAGATTAGTTGCTAAAGGTGAGTAGATAGAAGTTGGAAGACTTTTGAGGCTAGATCCAGTAATCTTTTTGTTCAACCATCCATTGATTATTGGTATAACCTTTTGGAGATAGAGAACTGGAGATAAAGGTTAGTCAATTGATTTTTGTCCAGAAGATGAGCTTGTTGAATCTGTGAAGTAACCCACAGAAGAAGCGATACACTAGGTTGGTGGTTGGACAATTGGCTGAGAAAGTTTATTGAATGATCACAGCTGGTGAGTGGATTTGGAGAAGAAGAGAGCCTTGAGGAATGGTAGACATCAACTCATTGTTGGAATTGCTAGACATTTGTAAACATCACCCTGTGAACAAAAACCCACAATTAAGATAGATTTATAGATGAAAAGCATTAGGTAGCATAGAAAATTCCTAGAAGACAAGAGTGATTAGCATTTGTAAAATCAGCCCTGTGGATGTGGGATTCCAAAGGTTGTGCAAGGTGGCTTGTGCAAACATTTGTTAGTTGGCATATTTTAGATAGAAAAATAAATTGGAGTTTCTTCCCCAAAAGGGTTTTCCTTAAAAACATTGATGTACTTTGTATGAATATTCTATGTATCATTGTCATTATTTTACTTTGTACTTCAATGAGGAAAGGAAGCTAGGTTAGAATGATCACACAAGTCATTGTTATTTGATTTAAATGGAATCCAATTTGAGTGCTTTGGGAAATTTTGACTCATCCACTGGATTCTGAATCAATTTGTGATCATTGCTTGTTCAGCTAAGGCAGTTTTGTACATTTTACATTTTTTTAATTCCTGTGTTTCCTTAGGCCTATATGTTTAATTCAGTTCAGAAGTTCAGTAGGCTTCAATTTTTTTCTAAACAAGTGGCTCAAGTGGGGAAGACTCAACAGATTGCACCAAGTTGGCAAGATTTGAGATTTCAAATCTAATGTGGCTCATATTGAGTTAAGGGTTGGGTGTATTACTTCACATTTTATTTGAGTTACAATCTGCAAGATGCTTGTCCCTCGATAGTGCTGGTTAAGACATTGAAGATAATTATGTATATCTGCAATTTATGTAGTCTTTTCTACATTTGAGACTGAATTTTGTTAACTTCACAGATAAGCAATTCCTTTTTAGATGGTACTATATTTTAAGACTTGCTATGATTCGGAAATGCTACATTGACAGCTATGCCCACTAATTTTTAAAATGAATTCTTATGCAGTGCAGGCAGACTGTAAAAGGGTTATTTCAATCCTATTTTTATAATGAGTTTAGGTATTAGTTATAAAATATGCTGCTTGTCAACTTTGATGATTTCAATTGTTTGTTGGATGATGCATTGAAGATAACCTTATATATGTGCAATTTACATAACCTTTTTATATTATTGCTCCTAATTTTTGTTAGTTGCATGGATCCATGATTCCTTTTCTAGATAATATTAATATTTGCTGTGGATTTGGAAATGCTTCATTGATAACTGCCCCCATCAGTTTTGAAATTTACTTTCTGATGCAGTGCAGACAGACTGTAAAAAGGGTACTTCTCCCTCATTTTGATAAAGGTAAGCTGTCATGGTTTCCTGTTAGGTTTAGTCTTTCTACGTATAAAAATATCCTTGATCTATGCTGATACTTGAAGATGCAATTTAGAATAGAAAAAGCTAACAATGTTGTTTGCTAGGAAAACTGTATTGTATCCTTGAAAATTATCTTGTTTTTCATGTTTTGTGTATATTTTATTCATTGAAAACTTCGTTGCAGCAATCTGGTTTCAAGATGAAAACCTGTATCATTTCAGCATGTTTCATGCCTCTCATCATCTTGAGCCAGTCTCTGCAACTGCAGAAGAGGTAAAGTTTGAATTGGTCATTTTGTATTTTTACATGTCCATTGTGTGCGATTTTCTTACATTTACTTTTCCTATAATACAAGTGGTACTGCTGTAACCAGGTTGACTCGGAGGCTAGTGCTGTTGAGGAAGTAGCGAGGACACTATGTCCCTTGAGAATCAGATTAGAAAGAGTTGTCCTTACTTCCACTGGAGTGTTGCTTGGCTGCTGGCAGGTCTTTCCTTGTTTTGAACTAGTTCTTGTTCATGCTTGTATTTTCCTTTGCATAGTGGATTCCATTTGTCTAAAAAGATGAATACAAACTGGATATTTTTTTTATTTTCCACTTATAGCAATGGTAAAGATTTTTTTTGGTCTTGTCCTTTTTAGATATTTTGTTTACCAGCTGTGGTAAGTTTCAATGCTCTGTTGCGGTTTCTGTTTCCTTTTGTCTACTTTTTTTTTCACATAGAACTTATACAATAAATGTGACAAGTGTCATTGTTAAAGGTTTAAAAATATAGAATCAAGGGAATGTATCCAAATCAATCTAATTTGCTTTAGTTTGTACCTCTTTATGGGCAAAGGAAAAACAATTTCTGTTTTTATTTCTGGATGTAATGCTTTGACCAATGTGATAAGTTGTAGATCGGTAGCCCAAGGCATTAGCTCAATCAGGTGTTGCCAATGTTACTGGGCATTTGGCTAGTTCTGTGCCAGCAGGTGCTCGGTTCAAATCCCCTCGCATTAAGTGCACTATTCTATGCCGACAGATTTACTAGGCAGCTGTGCATGAATCTGGGGAAGCATCCCTTGTTTCTCCATGAGGTTTTCCTTGGAAAAATAAGTTTCAGAGTGGTGAATAAAAATTTTCAACTGAAATGAGAATAATTATTTTTTTTAGTAGCATTAGAACAAAATCTACCACCCCCATGTGATGTAACACCCAAGCATCAAGGGTGTAGTCTTGTGCAATGCAAGAAGGCTACCCACTATCACCACAATAGTTCTTTAGTTTTGTTTGGCTCTTTCCCAACTCAAGGAGGGCTTCCCTATAAGCTAGGATTGCTAATGATATAGAGTGGAGACACTGTTCAAATTCTGATGTTCTATGCTGAAACAATTACTTATTATGAATCTTCTTTCTCCTGCAATATCAGTTAAGCAATTGTAGATAGCATATAAACCATATAAACCATATGTACAATAAAAGACACCAATAACACAATGAGACACAAAGAATTTCTTCAGTCTACACACACGAGTTCTTCAGTCATGTATTTCAAAGCCTTGTGGTTGCTCCACAAATACCTCTTCCTTGAGGAAGCCATGCAGAAAAACAGTTTTCACATCCATTTGGTGAAGAGTCCACCCCTGGCTAGTTGCTAGAGCCACAATAGATCAGATGGTGGTGTATTGGGCAACATGTGCAAAAATCTCATCATAGACTATACCCTATTTCTGAGAGAAACCGCTGGCCACAAATCTAGCTTTATATTTTTCAATACAACCATCAACACCGTGCTTAATTTTATACAACCATTTAGAAGACACAACAGACTTACTTTGGGGTCTTGGAACTACTTCCCATACATCATTATGAATGATGGACTCATATTTTTTAGCCATTGCATCTTTCCACAATTGATCTTTCACAATTTCTTCAAACGTGCATGGTTATGCTTGAATAATGTTGCTCATGGATACAACATATCCCGAAAACCAATTTTGGTTTCTTGCTTTCTTTAAAGGTTCCTTTGGGGGCATCATGTTTATCAACGTCTTTTAGTGTCACGAAGTCATAATGGTCTCTTTCTAGTAGGAGGATCCAAGGGGTCCATGGGCTCCATGTGTTCATCAGCAAGATTAGTTTCAACCTCAGGATCTTCTTGTATTTCAAATACATCATCTTGTTTATCAACATTAGCAAGAGGAAGAGGAGTGTCTCTTGCCTTTCCAAGAGCTTCATCTTCATCAAATGTTACATCCCTGCTAAACTCTATATTTCTTTGACCAGGTACGTATATTCTGTAACCTTTAGAATTCTCACAATAACCAACAAACGTAGCTTTCTTACTTGAAGCTTCCAGCTTTTTCGTCTTTTCTTTTGGCACATGGAAGTAGACAAGACATCCAAAGATCCTTAGGTGCCCAACCTCGGGCTTTTCACCAGTGAAGACTTCTTTAGGAGTCTTGTTGTTTAGGGCACAGTGAGGAGATCTATTTTGGAGATAGACAACTGTGTGAGCAACTTCTCCCCATAAGAACTTTGGTAATTTTTGATCATGCAACATAGCTTTGACTGCTTCCATGATTGTTCTATTCTTTCTTTCGGCCACACCATTTTGTTTAAGGTTATATGATATGGTGGTCTCTTTCCTAATTCCAACTTCTTTGCAAAAGTCAATGAAATCATTGGAAGTGAACTCTCATCCATTGCTAGATCTGAAGATTTTGATCTGCTTTCCAATTTGTTTCTCTATTAGAACTTTGTAGTCTTTAAACATGTTAAATGCTTGACTTTTATTTTTCAAAAATAAATCCATGTCTTGTGAGAAAAATCATCTACAAAGATTATATAATACAAGTAGCCACCAAGAAAAGTTAAAGGTCCACATAAATCAAAATGTACAAGATGAAGTACCTGAGAGGTTCTACTTTTGGTTAGAGGAAATGGTCCTTTGACTTGCTTTCCACTAGCACATCTTTGGCAAACTCCATCATGATCTGCTCTAATTTCTAGCATTTCAGAAACTGTCTTTCTCACATGAGGTAATGCGTTATAGTGTAAATGAGCAAACCTTCGGTACCAAAGTTCACTTTGATGATTGCTGTCATGGATCAATGAATGGATTGGTCTTCCCTTGAATTTATGCAGACCTTCACATCTTGATCCCAGAGTGAAGACATCTCTCATGCTATATCTTATCGGCCAAGTGAAAACTTTACCATTTATGAAAGCAACTTTCATTCCTATATCTTCTAAAGCAAATATGGATACAAGATTCTTTTTCAAACTAGGTACATACAAAACTTCTTGGAGTGATATAGTTTTACCTTGATCAAGATGGAAATAAACAGAACCAGATCCCTTTATGGGATATGCAGAGTTATCTCCAAGAATGATTTTCAAATCTATCTCCCTCTCAACCATATTTGAGAGCACTTCTTTGTAACCAGTAAAGTGCTTTGAGGCACCACTATCAACCAAACAGCTATCACAAGAATTTGCAAGAGAGGAACTAGCAAGAGCAAAAATAAAAAAGTATTTTGATTGTGTTTTAGTTGCATTGTTATCATACCTTGGGTTCCTTGAAGAATGATAGCTTTCTTTACGAGAAGAAGGAGCTTCTCTTCTTCTTCTATAATCAGATTTGTTGGTACGATTGTTGTAGTTGGATCTTGATGCTCTTCTGCTTTCTAGACAGTCACGGGCATAGTGGCCATGTTTATGACAATTGTAGCATTGAACTTTTGACAAGTCTCTATTCCATTTGAAGGAACTGTTGGATCTGGGAGCATGATTTCTCAAACTATGATTGCCTCTTCTTCCTTTCTGTTTCTCGCCTTGGACAACAAAGGTAGTAGGTTCTCCCTTCTCATGCTTGGGAATTCTTCCCCTGGAAATCATTCGAGCCTCTTCTTGTCTACACTTTCCTAGGAGCTCATCAAATGTAGGAAACTTTTCATTGTTGTTGATGGTGGTAATAAAAGTTTCCCAAGTTGGAGAAAGACCTCCAAGTGTAATCAACACAAGCTCTTTATCAGATACAATTTCACCAACTGTAAACAATTGATCTTTGATTTTAGATATCCTCATGAAGTATGCTTGAATGGTCTTTCCTCTTTTCATCTTAATATCCTTGAGCTAATTCTTCAAAGCAAGAATTTGGCTCACGTTATTCACTTGATACATTCCAATTAGCTTATCATACATTTCTTTGGAATTCTTGAAGTTGAAGGTGGCTTGCTAGTGATAAGCTGGTCTCCAAGAGAATCAAGGATAATCTTTTTCGCCTTGATTTCTCCTTTTTTGTATTTGGCCTTAATAGTAGCATTAGAGTTTTCTACTGGTTTTGCTACCTCTCCTTCAAAATACTCCAGTACATCCTGTTCCTTAAGAGTAATATCCAATCTTGCCTTCAAAGGAAGAAATTCGAAGCATCAACCAACTTCTCTTCCTTCTTGAAGTAAGAGGAAGACATCTTGATCTGCCCAAACAAATTTTAACAACAAATAGAAGGGGCAACAAAGTGATATTTCTGCAACAAATGTGCAACAAATAGAAGAGACAACAAGAGATATTTCAACAGAAAATGAACTGCAAATAGAAGGGACAGCAAGAGATATTTCAACAGAAAATGAGTTGCAAATAGAAGGGACAACAAGAGACATTTCAACAAAAAATGAGCTGCAAATAGAAGGGACAAATTTTGTCTTCTTGGGCTTGTCTTCACCAAAACTTTGATACCATGTTGAAACTTGATGTTTTGTGCTGAAACAATTACTTATTATGAAACGTATTTTTGCTGCAATATCAGTTAAGCAATTGTAGATAGAACATAAACCATATAAACCTTATGCATAATAGAAGACAACCAAGAACACGATGAGACACAAAGAATTTAGGTTCAATGACTAGGGCAAAATGTTAAAATTGGCAACTAGGGCCAAACTCCATGTGGGTCTACTTATTCATGACAGCTGATATTTTTCTTGGATTCCTCTCGTCGAGAGGTGTAGGATTGATTTAAAGATCATCCGATTCCAACATGTTTTCATGGAGATATGAATTTATTTGTGTTATGGGACAATTCATCAAGGTCGGCCAACAACCAAATTGCCCCCACTTGTGCTCAACGTTTTAATAGAAAAAGGGGTGGCTTGCTAGTCATTTGGACACACACTCTTCTTGTGATCTCTTCCTCTCCACTTGTCTTTGGGTTTTGGTGGAAGGAGGAATCACTAAGAGAATACGTTGCCCTAGAGGGTTTTCCCTAACTCTAGACACTATCTAAAGAAAGTCTATACGCTGCCCTAAGAGGAGTTACCCTAGCCCTACTTACAGTCAAAAGGAGAAGGCTCTACGCTGTCTTATATGCAGTCAAGATGAAGGTGGCTTCCACAATGCAACAAGGAGAAGCCTAAACGCTGGTCTAGAAGAGACCTTTCTATCCTTACCCTAGCCGCAGTAAGGAAGTGTTTTAGCCACAAAATTCTGGCCGCAGTCCTGGCCCTAACTTTGAAGAGAATAGACGCAGTTTTAATTCCCCTAACTGCAGTCAGTTCAAGCCTTAACCATTGTCATAATATTGGTTCTCATACGCTATTCAAAAGGTCCTAAATCCGTTGTCCTAAGGACAGGTCTATACACTGTTCCAAAGAGACCTAGACATAGTTTTGTGTGTGCCCTAGTCTCTGTTCAGATGCACCCTAAAGGCTAGCCCTATTCCGCAGCAAGAGAAGGACTCTATGCTTCCCCAAATGCAGTCATCAAAGGTGTTATAATCCGCTATTTAGAAAGAGTCAAGACATAGTCAGAAGGAGGTCTTACGTGCTACTTGTAAAAGCCTTTCATGTTGTCATAAAGAAACTCTACACTGCCTAAACGCTGTCATAGGAGAGGACCTTGAACGCTGTCCTTAAGTAACACTGTGTCATGAAGAGTGTAACTATAGCCTAGCTGCTCTGCTAGGCTGCAAGCCATAACAAGCAACTAAGGTCGGTAATTGGATACAATATTGTATTGTAGTGATGATGGACATGGTGTGATAGGTGACAACATGGTGCATGGGCAGCATGGTGTAGTATGGTGTAGCACGATGGATGCAGCATGATTATGGGCATTGATGTATAGCAGCAGCATGATGTATTGCAGTATGCATTAAGTGTATGATGGGTGCAACATAGTGCAATGAAGGGTACAACAAAGTGCAGCTTAGTGATGGGAGAAACACCGTAATGAGAACAACTCAATGTTGGGTGCAACTTGGATGGATGCACCATGGACAATGAATGCACTGACTATTGGATGTAGCATGGTTAATGCAACATGGTGACAATGAATGCAACACACTGTTGGATGTAGCATGGTTAATGCAGCACACTGTTGGGTGCAACATAGTGATCACAAATGGTGCAACATGAATAGTGCAGCATGGTGCATCATGGTGTAATGAAGTGCAGCACAGTGATGGGTGTAGCATGGTGATGGAATCACCTGTGTTAAGATGAGCTACCTCATGTGTTATCTTCGTAGTGAAGATCTCTGCGCGTATTTTGTCAAGCCAAAATGTTGACTTTTGATGTATATGTACTATCTCTTTCTCTGCTGAACTATTGAAGAACATAAGAAGAATTGATCAAGGGTTTCCCCACATTGGGGTTTGTCCTTGGCCTGCGCCACATCTTGTGTCCTCTTGTCTTGGCTTGTTTTCTGCGATTTATGCTTATGTTCTATCTGCATTTTACTATCATGCTAAATGTGATTGCTAATATGGAAAATTGAAGTAAATTTGCTCTCAGCATAGAACATACTTAAAATTAACACAAAACCCACAGGGAGAAACGCAACCAGATTCTTCTTCTATTAGAAATCAATTGTTTAAGAGAGAAACGTAATACAATGAGATATCAAGAGAATGAGTAAGTTCACCCACATCTGAAATAGTTGTAGCAAGAAGATCTCTGGTAGTAGTAGTTGATGCAAACACTGAATCACTTTGGCTCACCAAGTTCTGCTTTTACTCTCCAATTCTCTCTCTCAATCCTTCTCTAGTCTCTCCAACTCTCTCTTCCACAATATCGAATTCTCCTTTCACAATGCACAAGTGAGTAAGAAGAGAGGATGAGAGACACACATATATATATATATATAGAAGGATGTAATATCCCAAATTGAAATTTATAGAAAATAATAGATGCATGAACCAAATTACAACAATAAAAATCTGAACAAGAGCACAAATTAGAAAACCCCAAAATTTGGGCAATAGTTTTGAGCCATTTTATTAATTATGCATGGAAAATCAAGTGCAATAGGATGAAATCCATAGAACATGGGCTTGCTACAGCAAGTAACGCAAAACCTAGGTGCAAATGTGTAGGATAAGTTATTGGAATTGACCCAAATTTGTAGCTCGAACTTGCTCAAAAACTCTGTTGCTGATTGTTAAAAGGAACTTTTCATTTTGCTCAAAATAATGCCTGGAACGCTATGAAATTGCAACCATGAGCTCCTCTCGTTAAACCTGGAAATACCCAGAAGGGGTTTGGCCCAACTCCAAGCCAAAACTGAACCCACAAAGTGATGCAAATTTACCAACTGATTAGCAATACAACTTGCTATAAGAATGGGGATTTTAGGCCCGATATCGCCCGGAAAATTCTATAAATTTAGCCGGAGACTCCTCTCAATAAACCCCCAAAAACCCAAAAAGGGTTTGGGCTAAATCCAATGACCCTTGGCGACCCCCAACAAGTGCGAATTGCCCAATCTGGCTAGAAAACGCCCCACAGTATTGATGCTACCAAATTATGCCCAAATCCACCATGGAAAATTTCTCCCAACTCTGGCTAAATTCTCCACTAAGAAATACCTCCTTTTTTCAGCCCTTATCTCTCTCAGCTCCACTTCTCTAAACCCCTGCACAGCACTTGGTCAATAACTTCTACGCCCTTGTCAAAAGATAGGAAAATCGTCCCAGGTAATAACTTCCAATCCAGCTCGACAAATCACTGTCCAAACTCCAATCTAACAATAAGAGAATTCCCTGCAAAAAAACTCGGAACCTATAATCCATGCTTGCTCCCACAATGTGCTCCACGAAAATACCTTTGCAGTGTGCACCCAAGAAATGCACATTGTTGAGTAAACTCTTGCAATGATGTCCAATGGAAGCTCTGAATTGAGCTCCCCAAATTTCCTCACTAGGGAGACACTCAAAATTATCTGAAATGAGGGTGGAATTCCTGCTCAAAAATTCCTTGTTTTGAACACCACGGGTTGTCTTGGCTAAGCTACTCAAGAGAACTAGAGTTGAATTGTAAAATGACCAAAGATGCCAAAAGTGAGGCCCTCAAGCTCTATTTATAATTTGTTGGCCTCTTCTCCCCTTGTGGTCCCCACTCTCTCTCTCCCCTCTTATTCGCATTTCCTTCTCTTTTCTCTCTCCTCCAAGAGTGTGAGTTCCCTCCTTGGGTCAAATTTCTCTTTCTTGTGGCCCCCAAATTCCACTAGAGCATTCTCCCTTTTTCTCCTAAATCCGAAAGTCAGAAATATCCCCTCTTTCCAAAATTGTCTCTGATACGGAAAATCAAAATTGGGGACATGAGAGTCCTCCCTGCCAAAAAATGTTTGTCCTCAAGCATGTTAGTTTTTGTAGCGTTAGATGGTGTTCTAGTCCCGACAGTTGTTAGAGAGGCTAAGAAACACTAGGGCTCCATATCTGAGAAAAGTTTTCAGGAAAATCCACTTAGAGATGCCTTGATTAAGTTTATTAATCAGTAATTAAATTTTTTCCTAAGTCTAACTTAGGGAAAATTTTTAATTAACAGGAATTAATTGAGGAAGGTGAGATTTCTCTAGAAACTCACATGGATTGACTAGGAAATAATCTCAGCCATTGATTAAGTTTTAATCTTGGCCGTTGTCCCACAATGAGATTATAAAAAGTCGATGGGTAGATGGAGAAAAATACTTGAGATCGATTTCCTTGGGCAGTTCGATTTTCCAGAGAGAAGCAGCATTCTGCCGGAAGAGTTTGAGCCAAAGAAGGAAAGAAGAGACAGAGAGGGGCATAGACAGTGAGTTCGGAGGAACTCTTCTAGTTTTGGAGAGTAGCTTGCAAAGAGGTAGAGATAGCCACAGAGAGGTTGACGCAAGGGCTGCGCAAAGTTGACGTAGGGCCTAGGCAGAGGCAGTGGGAGAGCCAGTTCAATTGGCTTGAGTGACCCAGGATTGCTTGTGGGGGTGAGGAAAATTCCTCACAATATTTTTGCCAGTATTTTTCTCTGTAGGATTGCCAAATTTCGACTTCCAGTTGTACTTAGAATTTCTCACTGCTAGTTAATAATAAAAACCCTCAGTTGCGGCACTGGTTTTCCCAAGTTGGGTTTTTCCGGGTACTTTTGTCCAAAGATAACGGTGTTATATTTTTGTGTGTTTGTGCCAGTATTTTCTTAGTTTCTAGTTAATCTTCCATTGTATTTTTATTTGTGAGGATTGCACCGTGATTAATTAGTTGTTGCCATAGTAATAAACTACCAAATTAATTAACAACTAGAAGAATTAATTCCAGTTGCTGCAATAGAGTTTCAGTAGTTGAAATTTTCATATGGTATTAGAGCGATTTTGATCAGATCGGGAAGCTCAGAAGTAGAAGAAAAAATTCTTTGTCCAGAGGGAGTAGCAGGACAGATTTTTGGGGGTTGCGTAGAGCCTAGCTAGGCAGTGCGAATTGTTGGGCAGTTCGATTTTTCAGTGTAAGTTGGCAGAAAAATTCAGCTTGCCAGATTGAGTGATTCTAGCGAGTAGAGGGAGCAACAGTAGTTCGGATTTTTGCTGAGCAAATTCCTTGTTTGGGCGTAGAAGGGTTTTGCAACAATTTTCAGTAGTAGAATCAGTGCCGGGTGGAAGAGGAAGCGCACACAAAGAATTTCTCTCAAAGGGTTTCTAGTTCAGGAATCCATATTTCTAGTTGCTGTCGGTAGTAACTACAAGCTGATTTTCTCACTCTAGAAGGGAGTGCGAATAGCAGATTCAACAACCGAGCAGGGGGAGGAGGGATATTTTCATTCCAGATTCAGAGATGGCCACAACTGGTCTTAGAGATCAGGATAGGTTGGGGGGAGCCTCTAACTATGTTATCTGGAAGGCTAGGATGTCCTTCCTACTAGATGAATTTGGCCTGAAGACCTATGCAAAAAATGTTGTGGCAGTTCCGACTGATGTAAATCAACAAAGAGAGTACAAGAAAGAAATGGCCAAAGCGGAGTGGATGATCCTGGATGGAGTCTAGGACCATATAGTCTCACATATACCTGGCAAGTACACTGCCAAGGAGATGCGAGATGATCTCGCTTAGCTATATCAGAATCATTCCGAGTATCAAAAGAGGTTCCTGCAAGAGAAGCTGAGAAATATCAGGATGCAGAAGGGTGAAGGCATCGATCCCTTTCTCACTAGAATTCAGGAAATCCGGGATCAACTTTCAGCAGTTGGGGAGCTGCCTCAACGTACAAAGCTTGTGCGTTTGGCCCTGTCTCAGAAGAATGGGAAGTCTTTGTCCAAAGCATCTTGGGACGAGACACGTTACTAGGGTGGGGCAGGATGTGGTCAGACTTGCAACAGGAGGAGATGAGGCGAGCACTTGTGAAGACCTCCATCAACTAAAGCAACAGTAACGGTTCGAAGTTAGGAGGAAGAAAATGTGGCCCTTGCATCAAAAGGTCCTAGTTAGGGATAGGGGGAGAAGAAGAAAAAGGACCTATCTAAGGTCAAGTGCTTCAAGGGTGGCGAGCTTGGTCACTACAGTGCTCAGTATCCTCAAAGGAAGAAGGACAAGCAGGAGAAGCAGGACCAGGCGACATCATCCACAGCGATAGACAAATTGTCCTCGAGGTTGGAGGAAGACTTCACCATCTTTGTAGCTATACCTCAGAGGGTGAGGTGGGGCGATATGGAGCTATAGTCCCAGAGTTGCACAGAGGTTTGGTCAGGGTCCAATGAGGTGTCTTCCTCATGGATCATTACCTTGCTACTGGGGCCCACAATATTCCATAGCAGGATGGATCAATGTTAGTTGATGCAGTCAGATTCTGGAGTGACAGTTGCAGACTAGTTGTAGTCAGGTGTTGAGGAGTGCAGAGTAGTATTGACAGTAGAGCTGGATGCTTAGTAGCAAAGTCAACAACAATGAAGATTCTTCAGTGGACAATGCAGGTGCTAGTAGCAGTCAGATGCTCAGGAAGCAGATGCAACACAAAGATATAGTTGATTTAGTATTTTAGATGCTTCTCAGTTGCAGTTGTTGCAGTAGCAACAACAAAAGATGAGAGGGAGTTGCAGTGCGGATGTCAGAATTGCGCAGTGGCTGATGGGCAGTGGCAGGCAGTCACAGTGGCTAGATATCAACAACGTGCATGGAGTATGGTGTAGAGACAGGGTGTTGGAGCAGTTCAACACTAAAACACCTTCCTCAGTGTTTGTTTTTGTAGCATCGGATGGTGTTCTAGTCTCAACAATTGTCAGAGAGGCTAAGAAACACTAGGACTCCATAACCCAGAAAAGGTTTCAGGAAAATCCACCTAGAGATGCCTTAATTAAGTTAATTAATCAGTAATTAAATTTTTCCTAAGTCTAACTTAGGGAAAATGATTAATTAACAAGAATTAATTGAGGAAGGTGAGATTTCTCTAGAAACTCACATGGATCGACTAGGAAATAATCTCAGCCATTGATTAAGTTTTAATCTTGGCCGTTGGAGTCCCACAGTGAGATTATAAATAGGAGTCGGTGGGTAGATGGAGAAAAACACTTGAGATCGATTTTTTGGGCAGTTCGATTTTCCAGAGAGCAACAGATTCTACCAGAAGAGTTCAAGCCAGAGAAGAAAATCAGAGACAGAGGGGCAGAGACAATGACTTCAGAGGAAGTCTTCCAGTTCCGGAGAGTAGCTTGTTGAGAGGCAGAGATAGCCATATAGAGGCTGACGCAGGGGTTGCGCAAAAGTCTTTAGAGGGCAATTCGATTCAGTTGGAGGAAGGGTCGTTTCAGGTGCTAGTGGCCAGAAGAATTTCTAGAGGGCCAAGCCAGAGGCTTCTAGACCAACGACTGTTAGTTAGAAGCTGATTTGAGGCAGCTCCAAGCCAACAAGTTTCATGCCTGCGCAGAGGTAGTTGGAGAGCCAGTTCGATTAGCTTGATTGAGCTAGGATTGTTTGTGGGGGTGTGGAAAATTCCTCACAATATTTTTGCCAGTATTTTTCTCTATAGGATTGCCAAATTTTGGCATCCAGTTGTACTCAAAATTTCTCACTACTGCTTAATAATAAAAAGTTAAAAACCCTCAGCTACTAGACTGGTTTTCCCAATTTGGGGTTTTTTAGGGACTTTGTCCAAAAACAACTGTGTTATATTTTGTGTGTGTGTGTGTGTGCCAATATTTTCTAAGTTTCCAGTTTATCTTTCACAGAGTTTTTATTTCTGAAGATTGTAGTGTGATTAATTCGTTGTCGTTGTAGCAATAAACTGCCAAATTAATTAACATTTAGAAGAATAAGTTCCAATTGCTGCAATAGAATTTCAGTAGTTGAAATTTCACAAATCAATTCTTGAACAAACGCCCTCTTTGACTGTTGATCACCACTGTCACGACCAATAATACTAGAGTCCCAAATGTGCCACTGAGCCATCCCCGATCTCTGCACTATCTTGTCTTTAAGGAATCTCTTAATATTAGGATTCCAAGCCATCTCGATCAATGTGAAGCACCCCTTGCTCCACTCACTGTCCAGCCGGGTATAGGTACCAAAAGCCCTCTATATATTATCAATAAGTAGAGCGTCATGATAATGTAAGACTCTCTCCAACTCCCCATGAAGCTTCCCTACCGAGTAGTCCAACACATGCACACCGAGAGTAAATTCTTGAAGATACAACCCAATCCCTATGGGGATGAAGTCTCTTTCGCATGAGCTCCTCCTGATCAACTTGCCATGTTGATGAAGTCCCCCATGCCATCAGTGATTCACTAAAGCCCAATGGAAGATCCGAGTGATCTCCCCCTGTAGTAGCCAGCTCATCTCTAAAGGTCATTGAGCTATCAAGTACTGGGATCCCCTGGTCCCATGCTAGTCTTAGAAGGGTGCCACCATGCTGTCGCTGTGCCACTTTGACTCTAATAAATTGCCCATCGTGCACACACTGTGTCCTCCTCCCCTGAAACTTGATGACGAAATAGCGATGAAGGCCAAGCTCATTCTGCCTAGGTATCTCTATGATGTCAATATCTACCCATCCATTGCTAATCACAATCCTAGGTTGCAACTGGAAAACCTGCCTTGCCATACAATGGAGGCCTCAACGATCCTCCATGTGTCAACCCCAAAGTGAGCTAGATCACCCCTGCTATGGACTTGCACCTCACGAAATGGAGTGGCTTGTCAGCCAACTGAATCCCTAGATCCCATAACCGGACTTGCTTTGATGTAGTCCTAACGACCACTGGAATCCACCTTCTCCTTGCATGCAATCAATATATAGAATCCACACGTCATGAATCAATCTAATGCATACAAAGTTGCCCTATGCCTGCCATACCACACCGTGGGATCTGCTATCCTGACTCCTAGAAGTGCACCTTGATACTGCCAGGAGACTAAACATCTGCTCATAGGAAAGGTCAACCACCTGTTGTATATGCTCTCGTGACACCTCAGAGTGCCTTGCCCAAAATGTGTCATGCATCTCCTTAAGTGTGAACTCAAGGGTGGAACATACACTACCTCCACAACAAACCATGCACTCCCCAAACTAGTACTTGTTAGCTTGTGCCCTGAGCCAATGCCACCGCTGAGAATTATCTCCCTTGGTGTGTTGAGTCCCATCCCAATATCTCAGGTGAGCTCCCCGCACCTTGTTGCTTGTGCCCAGAGTGTCAAAGGACAACTACCAAATCAACAACCAAATCATCTGTGCCTATGAGCGATGTAGACGTCAGACATGCGTGAGTCCCCATAAATATCATCAAATGTTTCTTATCTACATCCTCATCGATCCTGGGGGAACTACACCCAAAGGTGTGCTTGGTGTCCCCATCTATAAGTCTCCTTGGAGGCAACACCCCAAGACCCTACTGTGCAGCACCATAGACCCTTGCATACCACCGAGTATCCCTGTACTTCTCGACATGCCATTATACACTGCAGCATATCCCTATACACCACTGGATACCCCTTGCTACTGTTGTACCATCCTATTCTATCTCGTATCCTGCTTGTGTCATTGTACCTAACACTCCATGCATGTACTCAATGCGATGTGACTCACTCCTATTCCACAACGCAAACTGACATGGGGCATCAGGGGGCATATCACAGTGAGACACTTTTAGATACAGTTTGAAAGTATCCCACTTATGACAAAGAAATGTATTCTATTGTGCAGGCCTGCCAACAATGGAAGCATTATGTTTTGGGGAAGGAAATGATCGTCCACACAGATCACCGACCCCTACGGTTCGTACAGACACAAGGGAAGTTGCAGAACTATTGCCATTAGAAATGGTCCACATATCTGTAACAGTTCCATTTAAACATCAAGTACAAAAAGGGCAACACCAATAATGTTGTAGGCTGTGTTAGCCAACCACCGGTCATGGCGCTGACCACTGCGCTCGACTCTTGTGGACACGAGACTTCGGGGTGGCCGCATATTTACAAGAGTGATCCAGAATTCGGCAATACCTATCAGATGCTCTTGGAAGGCAAGCAAGTTCCAGATTTTCACTTCTAGGGTGCATTATTATGCCAAATGGGACACCTTTGTGTTCCTACAAGCGAGCATGCCAAAATGATTTGGGAGGAGCGCTACGGTCGGGTCGCTGGACACTTTGGGGTAGAGAAAACAGTGGCAGTGCTGCAGAAGTATTTTTATTGGCGAACCTTCGACAGGATGTTGGGAAGTACATCAGATCTTGCATTGCCTGCGCCATTGCCAAACCAACAATCAAGAAGCAAGGCCTATATACTCCTCTGCCTATTCCTAGTTGGCCTTGCGAATCCATCTCCATGGGTTACATGTCTGGCCTTCCTTCTGCTAAGCATGGCAACGTCAACAAATTCTCTAAGATGGCCATTCTGGGGGCTTGCAGGAAGAGTATCACAACATAAGCCACTGCTAAGCTCTTCTTTGAACGAGTATGGGCACATTTTGGGATCCCACAGTCCGTTATCTCAGATCAGGATAGTAGATTCCTGAGTACATTTTGGTCAAGGGTTTGGTCAATGTTGGATACCAAGCTCACTAAGTCCACGACCTTACACCCCCAAACCGATGGCCAAACAGAGGTCGTTAACATGATGATCATGCACATTTTGCGCATGTACAACTCGAAGCATCCACGCACATGGGATGAAAGCCTCCCCTATGTCCAACACAGCTACAACAGAGCTCTCCATAGCTCCACTAGCGACAACCCTTTTCAGGTGGGGGTGGGATTCCAGCCACTGTGTCCCATTGATGTGGCCATACCATTTGCAGCTACTCAAGCAAATTCGGCTCATGTCCCGTCCGAGGCTGACCGGGCTAACAACTTCATTGAGCACATTCAACACATCTGTGAACAGGTCCATGACATATTGGACAGAGCCAATGCTAAGTACAAGAAACGTCATGATCAACATCGAGTGCCACACAAGTCACAGGTGGGTGACAATGTTTGGTTACATTTGCAGAAGTAGCGCCTCGTTGGGCCCCACTGCAAGCTTCGCCCGCTCCGATATGGTCCATACAACATCACCAAGGTTGTAGGGGACAATGCCTTCGAGCTCAACATTCCACTGTTCCTTGGTCCGCACCCAATATTCAATGTGGATCGGTTGCAACCATACTTTCCTCCATTGTTTGACACACCCGACGTCGCAAAGCAGCTAACACCAACAAAGCTCAACCCAAGTTGCATTGAGCAGGCCACAACTGACAGGATCATGGACACATAGATTAAGAACACTCACCAGCAGAGAGTCCAACTATATCGAGTTGTCAAAGCAGGCCAACTCCTTCACCCGGGAAAATGTTTCACTAGGGACTAGGTTCAACAAAAATTTCCTCACCTCATGGAGGCTCTGCATGCAATGGGGACCATTGTTTCCTAAGGGGGAAGGATTGATCCAGGTGGATATTGGTGGCCACCCACTTATTCCACCTAGACTTCTAGTTGGTTTCATTCGTTTCCTTGATTATAGCAGCATTTACTATTTTTAGCAGTTTTTCGGGTCCTGAACATCCAGAGCTGTTTTGACCCCCTAAATGACATTTCTTTTTGAGGTCCGCAGCAGGCCGTAGTCGTATGCAGGGGCTTGCAGCAAATCCTGTAGTACTTGGAGAGATCTTTCCAACGAGGTATTGTACACACCAAATGGAGATCATATGACCAAGTTATGACCCTGGGAAGTTGGCTGCCCAACTAGCCCCAATGGGTCCCACAAACTCTTGGCGTTTCGTCTCCTGGGGTTAGGGTTTTCCCTTGTTGTTCAATAATAAAAAGGCCCTTGAGCCTCATTGTAACATAGTTCAAAGGCATGTAGCCGCCACATCTCTTCTCAGAGACAAGCTAACATCGCTCGAGCTAGTTCATTTCCATTCTGTATGTAAACATATTTCAGTTCTTTGATATTAATAAAATGAAGTTTTATTTCTACTGCATCTCTGTGTTTTTGTGTATATCTGTATTTTGTTGCGTTCCTGCATAAGTCCGGATCATTGCATCTTTGATATTGACTTTTGACTTTCCCGAATTATCATATTTGATATATCTTTCAGTTCTTTTGATGAAGGTACCATCGAAACTGACTTCACTGTAATGTCATGAAGTGTCACCTTCTTCTTATAGGGAAAAGTCAAAAACTTTCTCTTTGTATTTTATATGAAGGAACCTAATGTTCCAAACCATGATAAACTAATAATTTTGTCGATCTCTTCTTTATACATAGTTGTAACACTGAATTGAGATATACATTCATAATCATCAATTGTCACTTGCAAATCTTTAATTTCATATTGTCTCTTATGAAAAATATCTTTCTTTTCCCCTATATTTGATTATGGAGTTGATAATTGATTTTCCAGATTAATATTAATATAATTCTCCTTGGCGTTCAAAACATGATGAAATTGAATAATCTTTATGAGAAAATCTTCCTTTTTTCTAGTTATTAGATTCCATCTTGCTTTCATAAAAAATCTTGTAATATTTCACTTTGATTATGAAACTTATATAGTCCTTGTACTAAGTGAGTGTACAAAGTGTGAGAGACCCACTTCAATATATCTTTAACAAATAATTCAGTGCTTACTGTACTTTAGAAAGTATATCTTTAGAATATATATATATATATATATAACCTGCGAAATGACTGTCCTCTTTCATTTATACATATAACCATTTTTCCAAGACCTTCACAAATACATTCTTTATAATACTTTGTAATAAGAACTTCAGAATTAATGGGCATGTTTCCAACTTTAAATATCTTATCTGATATCAGATATCAAGTCTCTTTTCCAACTTTTTATTATTAATAATTAATTAGGCACGATATGGTTGACTTTAGAAAGGAGATGTTCGTATAGATGGGTTGTGTTTTGGATGAAGTGATGGAAGGTAGGGATTATACATAATTTACAGTAAGCAACCATTGGCATAGCACGTGGTCATAGGTGTTGATTTTTGTAGCATCAGGAGGTACTTCCACATGCCAAGAAGCCTTCAAATTCAGCAAAAGAAATTATAAATATTAAAGGGAAAAATAAATTTGTTTTATTGGTTTATGCAGGCTCAAAGAAGCCTAAGTCGGCCCCACCATTAAGAGGAGATCCTTGGTCAAAGGACACCTATTTGACCACTACAAATAAGTCAATTTGACCTCTGCACTTGGCATAATTTGGATCACACACACAAGAGCAAGAATTCATCTATTCACATGTGTGAAGGAGCAGAAGAAGTTTGAAGTTGACCACTGAAATCTGAAGCAAAGTTTTGACTCATTTCCCAGCGTTGACTTTGGCAATTTTCTGGGCTATTGGACTGAATCTTTGACTGTTTATTGGAGCGAGTATTCTGGGAATCTTTGACTAAATGTTGACTGAATTTCTATGCTGAAATCGGCATTGACCAAATCTATTTGACCAGGGTTGATCATAGGTCAACTATGACAGTTTGACAGAATTCTCTGAGGAAGTTGCAGGGCCGAAATTCGGCCTCCTTTGACCACTGTTGACCAGAAGTAGAATATACAGAAAATCAGCTTGTTGACCATATTAGACTAAGCTAACGTAAGTCAGATTTTCTCTCCCCTTTACCAGGTTTGACCGGTATTTTGTGCTTGGTAATTGGCACAGATTTCTAGACAATTTATAATGTAAACTTTGCTGAAGATTGAATTCTCCTTAGAAGAAAAGTTGGCTGGGTTTTTCCCAAGGTTGGGCTTTCCCAAGGTAATCTTGTGTCTCTTATTGTGTTTGGCTGTCTCTTTATGATCCTATGCTTTTCATTGCATTATAGTTGAGGTTTTCTATGTATAATTACTTAATGATATAAGTGACATAAGACAACTTGAGAGTACAAATCATTGGAAGTAATTATTAGATTAGGAAATCAGGTTCTATTATAAGAAAAATCAACATGGTGTCAGAGTCTAGGTGAAAGAGCAGCCACAATACGTTGAAGAAGCCAAACCTTGAATAATTTGAAGCTAGTCTTAGAGAAAAGGGTTCTTAAATACTTGATTCCTTGTTGTCTGAAAAATGGTTCCAAACCTAAGAAATGAAGACAGATTGGAAGGTGCAATCAACTATCAATCTTGGAAAACTAGAGTACTTCTCATCTTGGAGGAAAATAACCTTCTAGATCATGTGGAAAAGATATTCCAGAACCAGAGGGAGCTGAGGAGAAGACAAAGTTCAAAAAGAGTGAGGCCAAAGCAAAGAGAATTCTTGGAGACTCCATAAAAGGCCACTTGCATCCTCATGTTAAAGGACTAAAGACTGCCAAAGCAATGTGCAATGCCCAAACAAAGTTATATGCAAACATCAATAATAACAGGAAATTAGCCTTGAAGAATCATCTTTGCAATATTAAAATGACTGAATCAGATTCTGTCACCTGTTCTCTTATGAAAATAACTAAGGTCAAAGATGGAATTATAACCATTGAAGAGAAAATCGAAGATTCAAAATTAGTTATGGTTGCTCTAAGTGGTTTTCCTTCATGATGGTGGGGACCATTTATTCAAGGAATCTGTGCATGTGGAAAGCTACCATTATTTGATGATCTATGGGATGATTGTATTCAAGAAGAAACTAGGTTGCAAGCTAAGAATGAACCTCAAAATGAAGAAAATCAAGCCCTAGCTGCTCACGCAAAGAAAGGGAAAGAAGGAAGGAATCCTAGAAAATTTGATAAAATGAACTTTGGAAAATTTGATAAAAACTTTGGAAAATTTGACAAGAGGAATTTTGGAAAATTTGACTAAAGAAATTCAAATAGATCAGATCAAAAGAAGAAATACATATCAAAAGTCAAATGCTTCATTTGTCATAACCTTGGTCACTATGCACCACGATGCCCTGAAAGAAAGAGGAAGGAAAAGGAGCAAGCTTCTACGGCTAATCTCATTGAAGAAGAGAATGATGTAAAGCCAAAAAGTCAAAAGATTTCTTCATTTGAAGAAGTTGAAAATTGAAAGATAAGTATTCATCTTCTTCTCTTTCTTATTTTTATAGATTTTTTTTTAAGGGACTATTGTGGTACAAGGCAATGGAGTAGGAAGAAGGAATTTTCTACAAAGGAAAAATAAAATAATAAATACCGAGGATCATGGATGATCAAAAGGAAGCAATCTTAATGGGAAAGGATAGCCTATTGAAAAATTCTAGAAAGTAAATTCTAGAATTAAATTTGAAATATTGTACATAAGGTTTGCCGAAGAATTTGGAGGATATCTGCAAGGAGGCAAGATTAAAGAAAACAACTCCATACAACTCTCAAAAGCTAAGTAATCTATATCCTTCTATCTTGTTTTTTATTTCCTTCTCATACACTTCTTTATTTTTTAATCAATAATAATTGCTTCTTCTATGTCAAGGTCTATATGAACCTTGTTGATATGATCTCTCATGTAAATGGTGCAACCGACTTGCCTACGTGATAGATGTTGAATTCTTTCTTATTTTTAGATCTTGGTAATTATTGCCTTATGATCAATAATTACACACTTGAAAAATTCTCAACCTTAATTTTGTTTTTATGATTGAGTAAACATTATTAGATTGATATAAGATATATAAGATATTTAATTGATCTCTGATTACAATTGAGGGCCCCGATATATATACATAGTTAGGGTGTCTTTTCATTAATAGACATGTCTTTTCTTTATTAATTAATTATTAATTATTTATATTTATATATTATATTATATTATATATAATATAATATATAAATATATATTGTTGTACATAATATAATATATATTATACATTGTTTTCTGAAAGGAAATACCTTCTGCTGCTATATAAAACATAAACACTCCCTCTTAGTGAGGAAGGTATTCTTCCATGATGTTCTCCTCTAGTAGTCCCAATCACACCCAAGTTCACATGGCAAGACCACCACCATAGTCTCAAGACTATGCTACAAGTATCTATGATGTTTATCCTCTCCTAGTAGTCCCAATCACACATAGCCATGTCACATGGCATAGGCAAGACTTGTTTTAGGCTACTCATTACTCTCTTAGTCACTTCACATCATTGATCTGGGAAACCCTTAGCTAGAGGGAGAGTATCTGCACATTGTAAGAGAAACATCACAACTCCCTCTCAATGCAGGTGGATATTCTGCGTCACGCCAAGCTTGCCTCTAAAGTATTCAAACTTCACTTTAGGCAGAGGCTTGGTGAGAATGTCTGTTGGCTGCTCGTTTATGGATATGTACCGGAGTTCCACTGTTCCTCCCTGTACCATGTCTCGGATGAAATGGTATTTGATCTTTATATGCTTTGACTTGTTGTGAAACACTGGATTCTCTCCAAGCCTTACACAACTTTGATTATTGCAAAATATCAAAGTTGGCTCTAACTCTAGATCAAATAACCCTGCAAGCAATTTCCGAAGCCACACTACCTCACGGCTTGCATCACTGGCTACTATATATTCTGCCTCTGCTATATTGAGTGCCACTGACAACTATTTTCTGCTAACCATGAGATCATACTTGATCCCAAACTGAAGCAACATCTTGATGTGCTTTTTTTGTCTATTACACTCCCTGCCCAGTCAGTCTGTATAACCTTGTAACTTTACTTCACCGTCTGAGACATATCTGAGTCCATATTTAACCGTACCATGCAGATACCTCAATAAATGCTTTGCTACTACCAAATGTACATGTCCAAGCTCAACCATGTATTGAGTCAATGTGTTCACTGCAAAGCATGTATCCGACTTGGTATTAACCGGGTACATCAAGGATTTGATCAACTGTTTCTACATTGTGGGATCAACCAAATCTTAAGAAGAATCACTTAAGAACCTCAGATTCGTAACCATAGGTGTGGTCGTGGACTTGTCTTCCATCATCCCAAATCTCTGTAAGATCTCAACTGTATACTTCTCTTGGCTAAGGAAGATCTCATCTGGTTTGTGCCACACTTATAATCCCAAGAAATAGTTCCTCAAACCCAGATCCTTCATTTCAAACTTTGAAGTGATCTCCCTCTTGCACCCATGTATGAGCTTCTCATCCCCTATAAGAAATAGGTCATCTACATATAGTACCAATATCAAGGGGCAATCATCTTCAACCTTGTAGTAAAGGTTGGGATCTACATTACTCTTGGTAAACCCCAAGCTCATCAAATAACTGTCTATTTTGGCATACCATGCCCTGGGTGCTTGCTTAAGCCCATACAAATCTTTCTTCAATTTACAAACATGGGACTCCTTCCCATGGATCACAAAACCTTGTGGTTGCTCTATGTACACTTCTTCTTCAATTACACCATTCAGGAAGGTAGTCTTTACATCCATCTAGTGTAATTTCCAACCCATAACAAAAGAAATAGAGATGATAGATCTAATAGAAGTGTACCTGGCTATTGCAAATGTTTCATTATAATATTTTCCCTCTTTCTGGGAGAATCCTCTAGCCACAAATCTAGCCTTGTACTTTTCTATGTTGCCATTTGCAATATTTTTTCCCGGGGAAAGGTATCGTAATTTTTATTTATAAGGAAAATTACATGTTGTAGATGCCATAGGCATATGTAGAGCAAGTGACTGTAGTCATTTGAAATCTATTAAGATTTGTAAAAGTTTGTGCAAAAACCCCGAGGAGGGTATTCTTTCCTGTATCTGTACGCATATACAAATATTTACAAAAATTCAAAAATTTTATCAAAATTTCACCCGTGGTGATTTACTGTTCTATAGTCATTAGATAATAAGCTGAAAATAAGTTAGGGCCTGTCAGCCCTTTGCAAGTCCTGATCAATGTATGGTTTGTGGTAGAACTGGAAGATCTGCTGCTGTCTGTGCTCACGAATCAACCATTCCCCTTTGGGATGGTGCGTTGCCTCTTTAGAAAGCTGATCTGCAAGTTGGTTGTGCTCCCTGTAGATATGAGAACATGTAATTTGATCAAAGTGAGTTTTTAAATACAAAGCATCATCTAATATTGTTCTGAGTTTGTGTGCACGACATGTAGAAATGCAGTTGAACCAATTAGTAACAATCTTAGAGGCCCCAAAAACTTGTAAATGTCTACAGTTTTTGTTTAATGCAAAGTATAAAAGATGATGAAGCGATAGGAGCTCTGCGAGGTTGTTTGCGCCAGCACCCAACCCCATGCATATATGGAATATGTGTCTCTGATAAGTATAGTATGATGCCTCCGCCACACCCCTGGTCCTGTGTTGAACCATCAAAGTAGGCCCATGGATGAGCTTTGTCAATAACCTCCGGAATGATAGTATGCGCTGAGGCTTCCAATACATCATCCAGAATTTCATTGTAACTATTGCAGATTATCGGGATAATGAGGGGCCAAAGTAGTTGTTTGCCAAGAAAAATGTTGTTGCTCCTGCTCATCCATATGTTCCAGCATATAATTAAAGGGAGATTTTAGGTTTTTAAATTGGGGGCTTCAGTCCACCAGCTGTTCCAGGCATTTGATATATTATCACCTTCCCATAGCGTTATATTAAGCATATGCAGCACCTGCTCCCAGATCTGCTGAGTTGTGGTGCATGTTAGGAACAGATGGTGGTTTTATTCCTCCTCCCCACGACATAGTATGATAGTACACACCAAGAGGGGCCCTGGAAGGAGCGTTTTCTAAGATTTGTTCTGGATGGGGTCTTGTCCATGATAATGTTCCACATCAGGAGGCATGTGTGAGGCGGACCTTTCAGCTTCCATAACCAACACCACTAGCTTTTCAATGAGATAGGCTTATGGCGAGTATGTATAATAGGATAACCCTTCTTAGGTGTATAATTCCCCTTTTGTGCATGAGCCCATATCAGTTCATCCTCGACATCCCTGAGTCTCACATGGGATTCTTATAAAGCAGTAGTGTATTGCCTCCACTCCAAATGCCACTGTTCCGATATGTCAAGATCATCCGCAGATAGCCAAGCTTGCTGGTAGATGGATGTATTTAAAACGTCCCCAATCTGTGCAATGGTTACCACTCCTCTACAATGAAGGAAATCAATCATCTCTGGAGAAAGCATGTATAAGTTGCCGCAGCCAATCCATGGATCAACCCCAATGCGAACAGACATGACATTACCAATACGCCAAGTAAGACCACTTTTTATGATGGGAAGGGTGTGTATGACAACCCTCAAGATCACTGATATTTCTTTTTTGTTCCAAGTAGGTAACCGAATCCAATCCATAACAGCATGAGGCATTATATATTTGTAGGTAACCACCTTCGTCCAAAGGCTTTTGTGCTTTAGGAGTAGCCAACCTAATTTGGCCGTAAGGGCTTGTGCAAATGCAAAGATATTTTTAAGGTCCCAGCCTCCCCATTTTTTGGGTGTAGCGATTCTGTTCCATTTAACCCAAGCGAAGGGTTTCCCTTCCTTATGCCCCTTCCATAAGAAATGGCAGCATAGTCTCTGAATCCTGGATATAATACCTCGAGGAATCCAGGTTAGGGACATCCAGTAGACCGGGGTGGCTTCAAGGACAGATTTTATGAGCACCAGACGACCTACTCTGGAAAGTAACCGATGGCTCCAATTGTTTAATCTTTTTTCAACCTTAGCAACCAGCAAGGTCCAATCAGCAATTTTGTATCCATGTGATTTAATCCTGAAGCCAAGGTACTTCAAACCATCGTCCAACAGCAGGCTCTGGAAGGTGAATTTGAGATGTGCTTGATAGGTCTCATGATGGGAGAACGCAGATAGAGTGATGGTGGATTTGGGCCCATTAATTTCCATCCCTAGTGTAGAGCAGAATAATTGCAACACTTCAGAGAGGTTGTTGATGTTCTGGATGCCTCCATAAAGGAAAATCAAAATATCATCCACAAATAGCAAATGTGAAAGAGTGCATTGCTCCGTGATCTTGAGACCCTTGAGCCTCCCAGATCTTTTTTCTGATGCGATCAGCCTGCTTAATCCTTCCATTACAATAAGGAAAAACAACGGGGAGAGTGGGCATTCCTGTCTGGTACCTCGTTCCGCATGGAAAAAATTGGTGGCTGATCCATTGATTAAAGTTCCGAAATATACAGTTGTGATGCAACACATGATCCATCTAATGAAAGCAAGTGGAAAGCCCAAATGGGTAAGAATCATCCTAATAAAAATCCAACTCACACGATCAAATGCCTTTGAGAGATCAATTTTGAGGATGGCCCCTTTCATCTTCCTCTGTTTGATGGAGTGGAGGGCCTCCTGGGCAGTGCCGATAGCCTCATGAATTTGACAGTTGTGAAGGAAGGCAAATTGTTCAGAGGATATGTTGTCTGATAGGATCGGCTTGATACGATTGGCAATGATCTTAGCAATAATTTTGTATATGCAATTACAGAGAGATATGGGTCGGAAATTGTTGAAGGATAGTGGGGAGTCCGTCTTAGGAATTAGGGTGATATAGGTGGAGTTTATGGCTTCATACAATCTGCCCGATGAACGACATTCCTCGATCACTTTGAGTAAGTCTGGGCCAAGAGTGTCAAAGAAAGTAAGATAGAATTCGACGGACCAACCATCCAGGCCTGGACTTTTGTCCTTCTTGAATCACTTCAGAGTACCTTCCAGTTCCCCCAATGTTACAGGTTTGATGAGGTCCTCCTCCGATTAGGCATCACAAATCTAGGGTAATGCCCCACAATACGTATAATATCAGCAAGGGTGGGGCTTTAAAAAGTTGCTTGAAGTGTGTATTTCCCAACATAGCCAGCTGATTATAGGTTTTAGCAATCTGTCCCTGTTTCGTAGGCATCTGCCAAATAGTATTGCAGGCCTTCCTTCCATTTGCATTTTTATGAAAAAACTTGGTGTTTCCATCCCCAACTTGTAGCCAAATTGCTCTACTTTAGAGCCTCCATGTCTCTTCCCGATCAAGTAGGATCTTGGATTTCTGGGCTTCCAAGCTCGTAAGGTGAAGTTTGGCTTCGATAGAGGTGTATCCTCTGCCTTGATCATCCGTAAGTGAGGCCTGCTGACATTCAATATCATGAAGGGTCTGCTCCTCCATGGCCTTTTTCCCTTTTGCCCAATCAATTGATAGTCTTTTAAGATTTACCAGATTGCGGCAAAAGCCTTCGACCATCCCTTGATCAATTGGTAGGGGGTGTGCTTTCCAATATTTTGTAACTAACCTGATATATTTCGGGTCCTTTAACCAGGTCAAGTTAAACTTGTAAGGAGCCCTGGGTTTTTTAGATGAGCCAGCGAATTTCAGATAGATAGGGGAATGATCCGAGATCCCACTGGTGCCCACCCACTGTTTGTAATTTGTAAGGGATACAATAAGGTCTTCATGAATGAGAAACCTGTCAAGTCTCTTGCCAAGAGCTGCATCTCCTATCCTTTTGTTGTGCCATTTAGGCATCTTTGCATTCATGGGGAGGTCAATAAGACGGTGTTGCTCCAAAAGCAATCCCTGCTGATCCGAGAGTGGATCCAACTGTGAGTGATGTCCCCAGGATTCTTCATGGCCAATGGTGAAATTTAGGTCTCCTCCTAGGATGGTGAAATGATCAATCAGGGGGTTCTCGAGTAACTGTTGCTAGAAGTCCAGTCTACTATGATTGGGCGCATACATATTCATAATACAGAGATTCCTGCGTATTTCAGTTGAGAAAATATCCATACCCAGGAACCGATGACCACCCCATGCAGAGATGACCTTGATGGTTCGAGGGTTTACCCCAAGAGCAATACCCCTCGATCGTCCAACGACATCCGAAGCCTGAAATTTCCATCCAGGCATGATGGCTAGGAGAGTCCTAACAATATGCTCGAACCTACAAAGGGTTTCTTGTAGAAAAATGATATCACATGGCTCACTGCCTAGGAGCCTCTTGAGAGCTAATTTTTTAGATGGGCTAGCTAAATCCCTACAGTTGAAGGATAGCCACATCATGGGGGAACAATGCTAAGGGTGTCTTGTGCTCTGAGTACCCTTTCAATGGTGTTTTGTCTGCCCAGGGCCACATCAGCCCCAACAGTCTTGATGGCTTTGGATATCTTGGATGGGTTCTCCCGGGAGGGCTTAAGTTCAGCTTTAGAGGATGTGATGCCTAAGCCAAGCGAATCAATGATAGCTTGGTGGCGGGAGTAGAGGTTGTGTGAACCCAATGCAGATGGGGATATAGGGAGGTCTTGGAACCCCTGAGAATGAACAACCGGGGGGGTAGTGGAGAAAATGGTCTTGGGGGCATCAAGTGCACAAGTGATTTGGGAGGTAACCAAATGAGGTAAAGATGTAGTAGATGCCAAAGAGAATATAAAATGACTAACATTTAGTGCAGAGGAAAAGGGGGAAGAAACAATACTCGTTGATGGAGAAGCCATTGCAGCAGACCAGGATCTAGTCATAGGTGGGGAGATAGGCAGAATCTGGGCAACATAGGATGGCTGAACAGTGTCCCCAGCCGCAACCTTTGGACTGTTCGGACCTGAGGGCTGCTCATCCACAATCGGGCCTTCTGTACGGCGATGCTTCTTTCCTTTGGATGCTGGAGGAGAAGATGGCGAGATGAGTGGACAATCTTTGTAAAGATGCCCAACCTTGTGGCATCTTCTGCATCTGAATGGGACACCTTCATAATCCAGGTTTGTCTGCGCGAGTAGTGCCTCCAATGAAGGGTTATCTTCTCCTCCAGGCCTTCTCTGGTATCCAAATGAACGAGTATATGAGCCATGGTCATATTTCCGGTTGTTTCCTAGGACTGTTCATGCTCCAAATAGGTTCCTAGTGCATTGCCGATGCGCTTGAAGACATCCGGAGACCAATATTGCATAGGAAGCCTTGGTAAATGTACCCATATCGGCCCAACTCCTAGATGTTCCCTTTTAGGATCAAATAACGAATCCCATCGTTTCAGCAAGACCGGGGCATATTCAATGTGCCAAAACCTAGAGAGTATCTAGTCTGTGTACTCCCTATGAAATCTAAGGGCGAACCACCCTCGCGTGAGAACCGAATGGTGGGCAATTCTTTGAGTAGAGTGCCCCAAATGTCCTTAGTCCAGAGACGTAGTCTCTCTGCTGTGTAATTCTGCCCATGAACTCGGCCCACCAGGGCTTTCCTATCCGTTTCAGCCACTTCTCCCATCGAGAGGTCTTCCCCCAGAGAGAGGTTGATATCCCTGTCAACGGCCTTAAAACACCTTCCTTTCTTGACTTTTTTCAGACCTGCGTGCCGTCGGATACTCCCGGAAGAGTCCCTGATGCCCTGGTTAACTGTCTGCGGAGTAGGAGTGGATTTAGGGTTTGGGACCGACGTACTGAAATAGCCAGAGCGAATGGGAGTGCTGGGTGTCGGGTTGATAGGGTTAGGTACAGAGCTTCTGGTTTGGGTGGGGAATGGGAGGGTAGCAGACCCGGTATGTGGGATGCCAGAGAATGAAGGGGTGCAGGACGGGACGAAAATATGAGGTGTGTGAGGCAGCAACGAGTCAAAGGTAGGGGATGGGTGGAGGCAGGTACCAATAAAGTTCTGGGTAGCCGGGGAAAGCGGAGGGCAATCCAGACCAGAGGCATCATCAAGATCGACAGAGGACGACTGGTGGGGAACAGATGGCCTAGGGCAGTTCAGGGCAGGGTTCGAAGCAGATAGAGGGCGCAAGGATGAACCAAAAGAATCGGACCCCGACACGGCGTGCGGGCGAGTCCAAATTTCTTTGTGGGGATTGGGGTCCTCGGTGTAATCAATGGTGTCCAGGTCTATGACTACCGACAAGGAGCCGATCAGAGGTGGTTACGATTTGCGAAAGAGGCGGGTTGACTGTAGAAGCTGAATGACAGGGAGCCCACGGGTATTAGACAGGTAGGGCGTCCGTGAAGGTTAGCTGAAACCATTAGGTGCATCACTGCACTGACTCAGGGCCACCATTTTCCTCCAAAATTATATGTTATTATAATCCCATTTGCAATATGCTTGATCTTGTAGATCCATTTTGAAGTCACCACTGACTTCCCTTCTGGTCTCAGAACCACATCCCACACATCATTTTTCATGATGGATTGGTACTCTTCCATCATAGCATCCTTCCACACTTGCTGTTTTGCGGCTTCCTCATAAGTGGAAGGTTCTAAATCAATGATCTTTTTCATTAGCACCACATAGCTAGAAAACTAAACTTGTGTGGTCTCTTTCTCTACAGGAGCCTCTGGGAGCGACATATTTTCCTACTTCCTGCAACGTGTTTCAGAGCCATATTGGTCTCTTCTTGATGACTGTAACCTCTTTGGGTGGATCTACTGGTATCTCTGGCTCTACTGTCTCATCTTGATCTTCTGGGATATGTTCTTCTGGAGTAGAGTCAATCATCATTGTATCCTTGGGAGCCTCTTGCTCCTCTCTGTCCTCGTCCATGTGAGACTCTAGATTTCTTGAAAGTTGCTTCTTCATCAAAGGTGACATCTTTGCTAATCTCAATCTTTCTCTGTCTAGAGATGTATATTCTATAAGCCTTTGAAGTCTCATTGTATCCAACAAAGGTGCCCTTCTTTCCTGAAGGCTCTAGCTTCGTTCTCTTTTCCTTGGGAACATGTATGTACACTGGACAACCAAATATCCTCAAGTGGTTGACTTCTGGTTTCTTCCCGGTGAATACTTCTTCTGGTGTCTTGTTCCCCAATATCTTATGAGGACTTATGTTCTGAACATATACAATTGTTTTGGATGCTTTTGCCCATAGATACATGGGTAAGTTTTGGTCATGGATCATTGCTTTAGCTGCTTCTACAATTGATCTGTTCTTTCTCTCTGCAACCCCATTTTGTTGGAGGTTTGTTGACGGTGCTGGATGTCACCAACAGCTAGGAGGTCACCTCGGTGTAAGGTCCCAACAATACCTCACACCGTTTGGGATAGAAGCCCCAACTGGTATGTGGGCCCGACTGCCACGATGAATGTTTGCGTTCTTAGTTGTCAAATGAAAAGGTGTCAGAGTGAAGACAAGAATGAAATGCCCAAACAATGAAACAAAGTCAACCCAAGAATGACAAACTATAGAAAGAGGTACAAGCAAGTTACAACAACAATAAGAAGTATGTCATGAGAAGGATCAGTGAGCCGAAACCCAATCAAGTTACAACAACAATAAGAAGTATGTCATGAGAAGGATCAATGAGCCAAAACCCAATCAGACATACATCAACAAGAACATGCTAGAAGTCAATTGCAAATTAGTTCACAATAGATCACTGACATCGCGAGAAATAAGAGAGCGCAGATTCGAAAACAGACATATGTACAACAACTATGAACCAATCCATAACTAATTATGCGTATGAAAGCACACATACAAATATAGTGAAAATATCAGACAACCAATACAACCACTATGTCAAGTCCCTTCTCAAAGACATTTGTAACAGGGTGCTGCTACACAATTTTGGGTAAGGAAGAGAACCCATCATTTTCGACTTAGGGACTTAGGAGGCAATTCAACTTAATTTGGGTGCTAGTGGAATGTGGGGCCCACCTACACGAGAATTTGAATTGGCCCATTCGAATAGCTTGGAGGGAAAGTTGAATAGGTGGATGGAGGGGCCCACATGAGGCAAAGGAGACCCAAGGAGTTATAAGGAGGGAGCAACTCTCATTTTGGTTTTCATTCTTACATCTTGCAAACAAAACTACTTGACCGTTCGCTTTGTTGTTTAGTTGAGTCAACCGATTGTTTAGCCACAAATCTCTCAAGCGGGAGTTTCAACTTCTACTTCAGGGGACCATCCGTGCCCGCCCTAGAGAGACAGTTCCACGAGTTTTTCAGGAGTGCCGGGGTTGTGAGACAACACCATCATACATCGCAGAGTAGGGAGTGCATATTTCTGGGCAGCTATAGAATACGCAGGAGGAGTTAGAGCCATCAGTGATCAGGTGTTTGCCGGGAGAGTTAGAGGGTTGAGAGAGCAGCAATAGAGCAACATTCTTGCTGAGTTTTACAGCCAGCAGAGCCAGGATTCCAACAGTTCGAATCGTTGGGCTAGGGGACAGTGCAAAGGCCACTTCCAGCAGTTGTCGTGGAGCTTGGGAGCAGGAGCTATAGGCCGAAAGCCCATCCGGGGAGTCAGGGATTTGATAGCAGGGGTCAGCCCAACACTTTGGGACCATTTTCGGGAGGATTGATAGGCAATTACTAGGAGGCTGAGTTTGCAGTTGTAGCTGAAGGCAGGCTCCAAGGGGGTCGAATTTCAGAAGTCTAAACCAGCCAAAATCCTTTGCGGGTTTTTCTGGGTTTAGGCCAAGGAGTCTGGAGTTAAAAGCACATAATTTTCTGGGCAGTAGAAGTGCACCTTCTAGCCATTCGAACTTCAGTGGAAGGGCAGTTTTCTGGGGCTGCGCAGTGCAGATTGGTGCAACAATTGGGTCATGCTTGTCCATTGAGACAAGCCCAGGTGCACCATCTTGTTATCCATTGTATTTAGGCTTCAGAAAATTAATAAAATGGCTCAGCAGTTCCATATTTGCAGCTTTTTTGTGGATACTTAATGTGTATTTCGTTTTTATAAATTGCTGCACAAATTATTTGCTTGTTATCACTTGTATTCCTATTTAGGATCATTACAGTGGTATTAGAGCCTAGTTCTTGGCTCAGTTGTGGGGATTGTCTCCTATGAGAGAAGGGGACCAACAGAACATCACCTATCGAAGGTAGAGGTACTAGAGCAGAGAAAGAGAGCTGGAGATTACTCCAGACACGAAGGACAAAGGGAAAGTAGTGGTAGAGGAGGAGGACATGGTGGAACACAAGAGCAGGGAAGAGATGGCTTTTGATAGCCTCCTGAGGATCCTGAATGACTTAGCCAAGGGTCAGAAGGACATGTTGGAAGAGATCAAGTCGCAGAACAGGGGGAGGACCACTCCGAGAGGGTTTCTGTTTGGGGAAACTTCTGGGACCTCTCAGCCATTCGATCATCCCTCACCAACAACGCATCACCCATCAGCTAGTGTGCCAACTCATGCTACACTGCCTTCTTTTGTGCTAGTGGCACAAATCGAACCTGCAAGGGGGAAGATCCTTTTAAAGAGTGGGAGTCTATGGATGAAGACTTTAAGGAAGCCCTCTCCTTCAGAGATTACTGCAAGCTCAAGCAGAGTGAGAAGAACAAGGGTCATGGAGGATAGGGGACCCAAAACTACGAGCTGCAGAGGACCATAGGGAGGATGTATTTCCCTACTTTCGATGGCACTGCCAAGTGCACAGCTAGGGCTTGGGTTGAGAAGATGGACACCTACCTCCAACTCAACCGAATGACAGAGCAGGAAGCCATCAAGATGGCCACACTGCACATGGAGGGGGAAGCCCATGATTGGTGGTTTCATGGCTTGACCACCCTAGGGCATGCCCATGTGGCTTCTTATGAGGACTTCACCAGGAGGGTGGTGGAGCACTTTGATCAGAGAGATCCAGAGGCCCATTTCAGAGAGCTGACCCAACTGCGCCAAACAGGTAACCCGGAGCAGTACATCTCTGAGTTTCTACAGGTATCAATGATGGTTCCGGATCTATCAGAGGCTAAGAGGGTGTACACCTTCATTGAGGGCTTACTTGAGCGCCTGCGTGGACTAGTGAAGTCACGCAAACACTCCACGCTGTAAGAAGCAGTCTTGTGCACTAGAGATTTATAGGGGGCCATCCCCAAGACTAGAGCACCTTTCCCTGCACGGACCCCTTTTCCACAAAAAGAGCATGAGAATAGACCTCCACCTCAGAGGACCACACAGGGGAGGGGGCAATTAGATGATGAGACACGGAAGGACCTCAGGAGGAAGAAGCTGTGCTTCACATGTAGGGAGCCCTGGGCACCAAGCCATCGGTGCACTGCCAGTAGAGCACACTATATTGAGGTTTTTTCTGATAGTGATCAGGAGGACGAGGTGGAGCAGGATTGTGGTGTGGTAGAGGGTGAGAGTCCGGTTGATAGAGGGCCACCACCACCACCTCCACAGGGTGGGGCATCCCTTGCCCCAGCTGGGGGAGTCCTTGCTTCCTTATGCGGGATTCCAAAATTTTTGACATTGAGGATCAGAGGCACTGTACAGGGGCAGAGGGTGTCAGTTCTAGTTGACAGTGGGGCTACCCACAATTTCATAGATGCCTAGTTGGTGCAGAGGAGGGGCCTCACCATGGCTGAGTTCGAGGGCTTTTTAGTCCTAGTACTAGGTGACCGTACCATACAGTGCATTAGATATGTGCCTTCTTGACAGTAGTTATGTGGAACTACTCGATGACGGACCATTTCTTTGTGGTCGATGTGCCAGACACCAACGTGGTGATGGGTGTCCAGTGGCTGTATTCCCTTGGGCGAGTCACGATAGATTGGAGGAAGCCAGAGATGGAGTTCATTGGGCTGGATGGCAAACTGGTAGTTTTGAGAGGCATGCAGTCTTATCCACCTCAGACAGTTTCGGCCCACAGGATGGAGGCAGATCTGCGACATGGGGACATTGCATGGGCAGTTGAGCTGAGGATCTCAGAGGCTGGGGGACAGGCTCAGCCACCACCAACAGACATACAGGCTTTGCTGGACAGATACGCAGTGGTGTTTGGGGACATTCCACCAGGGTAGCCACCAGACAGGGGATTTGAGCACACTATTGAGTTGGAGCCGGGTGTGCAGGCAATGATCACCACCCCTTATAGGCATCCCAAGGCCTATAAGGACGAGATAGAGAAGGCCATCCAGGAGTTGCTAGCATTGGGCCATATCAGGCCAAGTTCCAGTCCTTTCGCTTCTTCAGTGGTACTGGTGAAGAAGAAGGATGGAACCCTTCGGATGTGCATTGACTACTGGGCCCTCAACTGGAAGACACTGAAGAACCGATACCCCATTCCTCGCATAGATGAGCTGATGGATGAGCTTAGAGGAGCCAAGTACTTCTCTAAGATCATTCTGCGTTCAGGGTACCACCATATCAAGGTGAGGGATCAGGATATCCCTAAGACAGCTTTCCCATGCCACTATGGGCACTTCGAGTTCCTGGTCATGCCATTTGGGTTGACCAATGCTCCGACCACCTTCCAGTCATGCATGAACCATGTCTTCTAGGGACAATTGAGGAGGTTTGTGCTTGTTTTCTTCAATGACATTCTGATTTACAATCGGACATGGGAGGAGCACCTCCAACACTTGGAGGAGGTACTACGCATTCTGGAAGAGCAAGAGTTTTATGCCAAACTCTCCAAGTGCGAGTTTGGTTTGACATAGATGCTCTACCTAGGGCATATCATTGGTGCTGGTGGGGTGAAGGTCCATGAGGAGAAGATTCGATCCATCCAGGATTGGCCAGTACCTCGAGATGTGACTGCGCCGAAGGGCTTCTTGGGCATTTGCACCTACTACAAGAAGTTTGTCAGGGGGTTCTCACAGCTGGTAGCACCCTTGACCGACTTGACCAAGAGAGGAGCCTTCACATGGACTGATGGGGCACAGGTTGCCTTCAACCGCCTCAAGGAGGCGATGAGCAGTTGCCCGGTCTTGGCACTTTCGGATTTTTCTCAGCCGTTCACTGTGGAGTGATACCATCCGGGGTAGGAGTTGGAGTGGTACATTGCTTTCGAGAGCCGGAAGCTCCTACCACATGAGCTGTCATATTCCATATATGACAAAGAGATGTTGGCCATCATGCATGCATTGGCCAAGTTCTGTTAGTACTTGGTGGGCAACAGGTTTCGAGTGAAGATTGATCACAACAGTCTTCGACACTTCATGGGGCAGCAGGGCCTCAATGACAGGCAACAGAGATGGGTCAGCAAGGTGCAGGCCTATGACTTCGATATAGAGTATGTGTGGGGGAAGCACAATGTGGTCGCTGATGCTCTATCTTGAATACCAACTGGGTTATCTCTCATGAGCATCTGTCATGATTGGAAGGCTCAACTACTGGTGGAGTACTCCAAGGACAGGAGGGCATGCGAGGTATTGGAGGGTACCCATGTAGATGAGCGTTACCGAGTGATGGATGAGGTCATCTATTACAAGGGGCGCATTTTCTTAGTACCCAACTCACAATTGAGGGAGAGAGTGCTCCAGGCAGCACACGATTCACCATTATCCGGGCACTAGGGGTTCCAGAAAACTTATATGGGAGTTCGGGAGAGATTCACGTAGAAGGGCTTCAAGGGGGACGTGCTGCAACACGTACGAGAGTGTGATGCATGCCAGACGAATAAGGGTGAATTGATCCACCCCCCAGGATTGCTATAATGACTTCCCATCCCTGAGGGGGAATGGGAAAGTATCTCTATGGATTTCATCACAGGGCTCCCCACAATGCAGGGGAAGGACTGCATCTACGTAGTGGTCAACAAGTTGACCAAATTTGCCCACTTTTTCGCCATCCCCACCAGATACACGACTGCACAGGTTGCAGAACTGTTCTTTCGGGAGATTTTCAGATTGCATGGGCTCCCCAAGAACATTGTGAGTGATAGGGACAACAGGTTCATGGGAGGCTTCTGGCAGGAGCTTTTCAGATTGGTTGGGACCGAGCTCACTCCTAGCACCAACTACCATCCTCAGACAGATGGCCAGACCAAGAGGGTTAATCAGTGGCTGGAGGGGTACTTGAGGAACTACGTGACTGGTCAGCAGAGGGCTTGGATTCGGTGGTTGCATCTGGGCGAGTACTGCTACAACACCACGCACCACATGTCCATTGGTATGACTCCTTTTTGTGCTTTATATGGATATGATGCATTATCTTTTGCTGACATTGTTTTTGGAGATAGTTGGGCCCCAAAGGCCAAAGATTGGGTCCAAGAGAGCCAAGACATCCTCAAGGCTCTCAAGGATAACTTGGTGACAACCCAAAATCAGTAGAAGGTATACGCAGATCGACACAGGACGGAGAGGCATTTCGAGGAGGGGGACTTGGTGTACCTCTGGCTACAGCCTTACAGGTAGTCCACGCTGAAGCAGAAGGGGGCCGAGAAGCTACAACCACGCTTCTATGGGCCCTACCGGGTGGTTAGACGAGTTGGGGAGGTGGCCTATGAGTTAGAGCTGCCTCAGGGGAGCAGGATCCACAATGTTTTTCATGTCTTATGCCTTAAAAGGGTGCTGGGACAACAGGTGACAACAATAAATGGTCTACCTCCACTGGATGATGAGGGCCACTTGGTTTTGGAACCTGAGGCCATTTTGGAGAGCAGGGAAAGGAAACTGAGGTGCAGGACAATTAGGGAGTTCTTGGTGCGTTGGAAGAACTTGTCGGATGAGGATGCCACCTGGGAGGGTGAGCGCATATTGGAGCAACCAACTTTGAGGTTGCTTGAGGGCAAGCAACATTTGGGAGGGGAGGACTATCACGTCCCTTCTTAAACACATTTGTAATAGGGTGCTGCTACACAATTTTGCACAATTTTGGCTAAGGAAGAGAACCCATCATTTTCGACTCAGCGACTTAGGAGGCAATTCGACTTAATTTGGGTGCTAGTGGAATGTGGGGGCCACCCACATGGGAATTTGAATTGGCCCATTCGAATAGCTTGGAGCGAAAGTCAAATAGGTTGATGGAGGGGCCCACATGAGGCAAAGGAGGCCCAAGGAGATATAAGGAAGGAGCATCTCTCATTTTTGGTTTTCATTCTTACATCTTGCAAACAAAACTACTAGATTGTTCGCTCTGCTGTTTAGCTAAGTCAACTGGCTGTTTAGCCATGAATCTTTCAAGCGAGAGATTCAACCTCTACTTCGGCGGACCATCCGTGCTCGCCCTAGAGAGAATTCCACGAGTTTTTCAGGAGTTCCAGGGTTGTGAGACAACACCATTAGACATCACAGAGTAGGGAGTGCGTATTTCTGGGCAACTAGAGAATATGCAGGAGGCGTTAAAGCCATCAGTGACCAGGTGTTTGCCGAGAGAGTTAGAGGGCTGAGAGAGCAGCAATAGACCAACATTCTTGTTGAGTTTTACAGCCAGCAGAGCCAACATTCCAGCAGTTCGAATTGCTGGGCTAGGGGACAATGTAGAGTCCACTTCCATCAGTTTTCGTGGAGTTTGGGAGCAGGAGCTACAGGCAGGAAACCCATTTGGGGAGTGAGGGATTTGATAGAAGGGGTCAACCCGACACTTTGGGACCATTTCCGGGAGGATTGACAAGCAATTTCCAGCAGGGTGAGTTTGCAGTTGTAGCTGAAGGCGAGCTCCAAGGGGGTCGAATTTCAGAAGTCTAAACCAACCAAAATCCTTCGTGGGTTTTTCTGGGTTCATGCCAAGGAGTCTGGGGTTAAAAGCACATAATTTTCTGGGCAGTAGAAGCACACCTTCCAGCCATTTGAACTTCAGTAGAAAGGCAGTTTTCTGGGGCAGCACAGTGCAGATTGGTGCAGCAGTTGGGCAGCCTTCAACTCAGCCATTTTCCCACTTGGGTTTGGTCATGCTTGTCCATTGAGACAAGCCTAGGTGCACCATCTTGTTATCCATTGTATTTAGCCTTCAGAAAATTAATAAAATGGCTCAGCAGTTCCATATTTGCAGCTTTTCTGTGGATGCTTAATGTGTATTTCGTTTTTATAGCTTGCTGCACAAATTATTTGCTTGTTATCACTTGTATTCCTATTTAGGATCATTACACACTATGAATAAGGATGGGGATCAGTATCGGAAATGAAGAACATCTTATTATTGCTGCTGCAAATATAAGTACATATGTTGCAATTCATCAAAGCGTAGCAGTGGAACCCAGGAACATGGGCTGCTCATGCCATTATCCAATACAAAACCCTAGCCTCACTTCAGCTCACCCTCCTAGCTTCCAAGAGCAGAGTGCCTCTAGCTCTCAAGCACAAATCAACTATCTACTATTGCTCCCAGCTCAAGTGCTAAATGTCCCTTTTCCAATGAGGCATGAGGGTATACTTATAGAGGTGATGTGACTGTTCACTTACTGTGCCCTTTGACCTACCCTCACGACTCTTGAGCTTCCTCACCGCTCTCTCATGCCTACTGCCTAGTACATGCTCAAGTGATCTTAGCATAACACCATGATGAGAACATTTACATGTCAATAGGAGAGAAAAGGTGAAGAGAATGAAAGATGGTTGCTGGAAACCCTAATGTTGTTGTGTAGTCATGATGAGCCACTGCACGGGGTCGCGATGCATTTTCTATGTTGAATATTGATATGCTTACTGTTACTCCTGCCATTGAGGTTGACCCAATGCTTTGGGCAACTTCACAGATCCAGCTAGCTTGTTTGCTGAAACCCTAATTGCACAACTTCTTGCCATAAATCCTAGCATTCTCCATGCTAATCAACGTCTTCTACCCTTGTGTAGTCCCCTTTGGCGCAATGGTGTTATCAGAGAAAGTGGTTTTTGCTAGGTCTTGTTAATTTCACATTCATTATCTTCCCACTTCGAGACTCATCCTCTGTTGCTGTTGGAGATGCCCTCTTGATATTTGGATTGTTGCTGTGAACTATCATCTATAGAATAAGTGCCGAATGCGGCTTCATTGTCCTGTAATGCCAACAATCATAGCGCTTAAAACTGGTTGAGATCTTTTCCATGTCTTCATAGAGTACAGTAACAAATTGTTCTGCAACATTAACCCTGCAAGTGCATACAACCATTGATTAATCATCAATATAAATTTACTTAAATAAAACCAGTGGAAAATATAACAAATAATAATAGGTAAGAATTTATGGCCCCGAGATATTATCATCTAGATAAATCATCCTTTCATGGCCCTTTATAATGGCTCTCATCATTCTTTGTATCATCCTTTTAATGCTTTCGGGGTGTACCCCAACGCATTTCCTGACATTGTATGTCTTAATAGTGCACTCCTTCTTAAGTCGCTAATTTGATGAGGAGGTCGTAGGTGAGAGGCAGGTTGCATCCCCAAGTGACATCTTGAGACTTACAATGTGACTCAGCGATCTGGAACAAATTAGCAAATCTAGCATGTAGGATTGTGACTTGGGAAGAGCAAAGCTTCTTGAAGCTACGTCACATGGTCGCAACCTACTGAAAGTCGCACTTCCTGTGCCTGTATGAGGCTTCATATTGCGACTTTCCAGTCGACATGGTGATCTTGGTGAAGATTGACAATGTGAGCCTATCCAAGTCACATTGTGGAGTATTAATACCATGGGAAAGTGCGACCTTCTCTCAACGACTTTCACATAATCCTGAATTGCATGGTGTTATACATGACACAACATATTTTGATGAGTTTTTCTCCTACCATCACTGCTTTTGCAGCAATATAAATAATACCATTTTCATTATGAAACTTTGACCTCTTTAAGTTATCATATGCAATAGGTGAGCACCACATACAATACAACGAACCTCTTCCTACAGTACAATGGTTCTTGCTTTGGTCGCACCCTGTAGTTCTTAAGGCAAGTTGGGTCGTAGCTTAGAAACACGACTTATGGAGTGCTCGCGTGGCCGCATAACAAGCAGGTTGCACCTCCAGGTCTTATCGCTGAGACCTTGAGACGCAACTTCGCAACTTCCAAGCTCGCCAAAAGAATTGCGACTGGTTGAATATTTAAGTGTAATGCAACTTACCAATATCTCAACAGTGAGCAGTCAACCTCCTAAAGACCTCAACGTTCTTGGCTTAAGGCCTGAGCATCAACCTAGGCAACAAAACGAGCTTTTGTTTTACCCAGGTGGACTCCATTGCTAATTTATGTGTAATCCTTTTGAAACCTTAGCGTTGTATTGGTAGGCGACTTTGCTGGCATTTTCATGCGTTTCCTCATTTGCTGTATAACATCACATTTTCAAAGCGCTCATTGACTTCTACGAGGCTTGTGGTCTAAAATTCTTTTGTCGAAACCCCTGGAGTGCGTGTTGATCTTTCAAGTGCGTCTAGTGTTGCTAACATTCTCTAACTCATGCCAATATGTGGGACAACCTGCGTGGGGTGCATGCACCCTATCCATATTTGATACGTTGCACCAACTATAGATTTTATGGCCATCAACATCTCATTACTATCCATAGCATAAGCTCCCGTGTACCCTTTGAAACAACGTTTTGGTGTTATTATGAATGGTTTACATGAATGGTGTGTGTAATATACCGACTTTGTGCCAAACCCTCCCACTCTGTCACAAAGGTATCGTGATTACCACAAAACCCCAAGGCAACTCTCCTGCACTTCTTGGTACATAGGCAATAAGAATATGACCATAAATTCGACCTTGGGTTACACAATTCTTGTCTTGGGTACTTGGTGAAGTCCTATGTTATACGAAATCATTAAGCGTGCCTTTGATGGTCCAAACTCATTATATTCTTGATTACCATAGGTGCCTTCACTCATGAATGTCGTTCCAATGCAGTGTTAGTGTATGTAACGACCTTGAAATGTAAGCTTCACAAAGTGTTCTCCTGTGATATCTCGTTTCATATATATATGAAAAGAACATGGACTCTATTATAACATTGTTTTGTGGCCTCTAATGTGCTTTACAATGAGCTGAGATTGATTTTGATAGTCAAAAGGCCTTTCACAATTTGAGCTTGCCTTTAGAGTCAAGAAATGATACCATGCATTGGAAATAACGTCATGAAACTCAATTGGCTTTATTTCAAGGTATTGTTTAATGTAGACATTGCATTGAATGGCATGAATCCATGCCCACTCCAAATTCCCTAAACAGTCAATAAAATAGAACAAGTTAGCTTACAGATATGATACTTTTCATGTGACGGTATGAAGGTAAGTAAAAAAAACAATTCCCCATGCTTAAACGATAATGAACCTAACTTAAGATGTTTTTTTATGAGTTGTATGGGTTGAATGATACGCGCTTGAATTTAGAAACCAACTCAAAATTTAAGCATTCGGTTGCGATTATTAATTATAGGTGATATTCAAGATGATGATGCAATTATGATGTCAATGCCTCGAAGCGTTGGTGAAAATGCATTCTATGGGTCATGGACTAAGTCACAACATGACTTAGGTGCACATTAAGACACTCTAGGGTTTGCAAGGTGCAATAGGCATAGTGGTGGTTTCCTAATATAGTTAATAGAGGGAGAACTCAAAAGAAGCCTTCAACCGTTAGCACAATGTGGTGCCATCACATTGAGGCGTATTATGAGAAATAAAGCTGGAAGGTGTATGCATCATTAGAACAATAGCCCCTTAAGATGACTTTGAGAATGGAGTTGACTGAAATGGTCAAATATTTTCTTGAAAGGTTGATATTTTAAGAGGGATGCAAAGCTTCGACAACTTAGTCTTTCGTGCAAAGGGTGTTCCTCTTGAAAAATGAACACTTATGCACATGAATGTTTAGCAAAATGATGGCGCGACCGACGCGACTAAAAATAAGGTTAAAAGTGGACCGGGTGCAAGGCAGAAAAAGCAAATCTAGAGATGAAGATCAAGCCAACGTGATTTCGTTCTTCAATTATGGTCATGATAGCCTAGGTTTTTGACGATTTTTAAGCGATACAACGTTTATTTAGACCCTAACGTGCTCACACATATGAAGGCCCAAGTGTGGCATGATCATCAAAAACACTTGCCAGTGTTTTGAAAAGTATCCCATGGAACATAAGACTTGAAAATAGATGAGATGATCTCAATTAAAAGGGAGCATGATCAAACCCTGGAACGGTGATCATGATAAAGTGCATAGGATATCAACAACAAGCATCATGTGAGCGCAAGCAGTGATAGGGTCTGATGACAATGAGGTTACTGAGGGAGATCAATTTGAAACATTATTGTGACCCTTATGGTCCGAAGGTGGAGAGGGGGACCCAAAATTTTGGGGGTTGTAGTGGCTACAACAAATGGCGAACAATTGGTAGAACCCAACACTCTGCCAACGTCCTTATAATAGTTCGAGTCTTGATAATGATGCAAGGAAGTATTGATCAAACACTATGGGTACCTCTTGCATTACTTTGACCTTTTCCTCGTGTCTTAGCTAGGTCCTATTAGTCATTTAATATCAAATTAGAAATTTACACATTCTAGTACTTAATAATGACGCAGAGAACAAGGCAGAGGACTAATTGTATTTAGAATTTTAAAATAAGTTTCTAATGTTGCTCCGCTGCTAGCGAGCCTGGACAATACCTCGACGGAGTCACTTCAAGAAATCACAAACGTTGCTCCACTGCTAACAGGCCTGGACAGTACCCTGGCGGAGTCGTTGCATCACCTCTTTACGCAAGAAGCCTTTCTCAATCCTTTACAATCTTATTTAATTGATTTTCTTTCATTTGCGCATTGGTGTTATTTATGGGCAGTTATGAGCTAGGGCGGAGGAGGGATCTCGACTTATTTTACTTGGCAAGAGAGGTTGTTTCTTGTTTGATAGAAACTAAAAGATGTTCTGATTTAGGTTTTCTCTAATGCCCTATTTCCACATCATATCTCCAATTGACAGGTGAACAATGAACACAAACCAAGAAATATCCAGGGCCATGCCAGAAGCAGAGTTCAGGTTACAGATATAGGTCATCTGAACTAATCAGAGTTCCCCACGAGTACTTGCTCGCATTTTCCTTTTTAATGTGATAGGTAGATAGGAGACTTGTTCGGGACACAATTTTGATTACTAGTTCTATGAGAGGTTGGCTCTTGGAGCAACCATTACAACCACATGCAACTGTTAGCGTTAGGGTTTTAACATTAGGGCAAGGTGACCAGGGTAGCTTGTTCTAGGGTTTCATCATGCACAAAGAGGCTGAAGTAATTTTCCTTTAGGTTTTGAGCATGTGCAAACATGCATAAGAAAGCTTATCGCAACACCAAAGGCTCGAAGGGCTCCAGGGTTATGAAAGGTCATGCAGTGGCGTGCAACAAAGAACAAATGCAAGACTAAGTTCAACAACCAATGTATGTTATGCAAGAAGATGAGTATAAGATGTAATGCAATAGGTAGGGCTACAATGTTATGTAAATGCAAGGATGAAATTAGCTCACTGCAACTAAGAGTGCCACACCATGCTTATGCATAGAATGCAACACAAAAGATGAATGCATGCTTAAATTCCCAATGTCATGCATTAACTATGTTCCTATGATAAAGAAAACACGACGAAGCATATCTAAATCTTAGCCATAGAAGCAAACGATAGTAAGAAAACTTTGACAAAGAAACCCTAATTAGCGAACTAATAAGCAAAACCTAAAACCTAACTAGTCTAAACCTTAAAACCCTAATTTAACCAGAGTGGAGGTTGGGTCATGTGAAATCAAACTTCCAATGCAGCCACCGCAGGATTTCCCGACCTACAAAAACAAAGATGTCAGTGATTAGAACTGGCATAAAGAGTTATGCAAAAACCACATTTCTCACTTGTGAAACATGTATAACAACAAGAAGTTAATGTCTACTTATAGGAAAACGTGTTGGAAAACACTGTTTGAGCCAAGTTGCAATCTTATCTTGGTAAATAGAATTATGAACTCAAAAACCACGATCATCCAACCATGAAACACATTTATTCATGCTTAACTCTAGATTCAATGCAAGTGAGGTAAGATGCTGTGTGCTTGCAGAGGAATCTGCCAGATAAAATCTTTCAAGCGATTTAACAATCATATCATGATATTGAGGATGATCAACTTGATGATTTTGTGGGCGTTTGCTCGGTGCAACTAAGGTACTGAAGGATTTAAGCGCAGAGACCCTAATTTTGAAAACCCTAGCTTGAAGTTGTTCATGGATTTTGTCAAGGATGTGAGACCCTGACATAACCATTAGCAGAAGCTGAAGTGCCTCACCATTCTGACACATCTCCGAACCTTCAAATGGTAAGTCATCAAGCATCAGTGGTTTCGTGTGATCAATAGGTGAATGCATACGGTTATCATCAGCTGTGACAAGACAACCATCAGTGGATATATGGTTGATTTGTTCAGATGTCTAAACAAGGATAGGTCGGAAGGTCAAAAGATCAGATTCTTTAGATTCCCAAGAATGAGGTGAATCAACTGAAAGAGTCTCAGGAAAGAGAGAAGTCATGAGATTGGTACCCTCACATATGGCAGATTGTAAGACATCACCTGCTTGTACTTGATCACAATCCGTACTGGCTGGGCAAGAGTCAAAAAGATTTGAGACAATGGACGATGTACTCTTTTCAGCAAACAAATCAGGGTATAAAGTTTGATGCATATCAACTGACAAAGGATGGAAAGATGTGCTCAGAGAAACATCACTCGAATCCCAAGCTTTCTAGGATGAGCTTGCATCTAACAAGATGATGCTGAGAGGAGTGGAGCGCAAAAACCCTAATTTTATAAACCCTAATTTGACTTGGTTCAGGGGTCTCATCAGGATCGTGAGAACCTGACATAACCATCAGAGGAAGCTGAAGTGCCTAAACTTCTTGATGAGTCCCCAAGCCTTCGAAAGGTGAATCATCAAATTTTGGTGGATTGTAGGATTGACAAATGGATACGAATGCTAATCATTGGAGGTGTGAGCGAATATGATTTCGATAGAATGACAATCGCTGAAGCCACCAATTTGATTAGGTTTGGTATCTGACACATAAAGCTCTTCTTGGATTAAAAGTGAAGATGAATCAATGAGAGAGCCATCTTGAATTTGTCGAGATGCCAAGCCGCCTTCAAATGTTAAAGACTGCGGATGGAAGAGACCAGGAACAAGAGATTCAACATTCTCATATTGTGATTGTGAAAAATCACCCTCATGTACATGATCACAGTCAACACTAGCAGGATAAAGATTTGAATGATTTGAAGAAACCACTAGTGTAGTAGAAAATAAATCAAGGTATAATGGATGAAAAGGTTCATATGAAGGGGCACCAACTACACCAGGACTCGCATCCTGCACATTAGTGTCAACCAGAGGGAGCATTGAATCTGTATGCATTTCCTGCTTCGTGGATCTGATAAGACATTCAACTTTATCTGAGACAAGACCCAAGTTATTGCCCACAAGGAGATGAAGTTCAGGAATAGATTTAGGCACATATTTAACGAGCTCGAGTTGGGTTTCATCTACAGGAAGAGACGCTACATCAACTTTATTTTCAGGTTCAAATTCAACAGGATGTATGAGAGCTTCGGAAGCAAGACAATTTGATTCATTTCCTTGTAAACATTTTTCATCATCTAAACCATTTATGACCAAAATTTCATTAGGTGATGAATTTGAAGAAGGATGAAAGATTTCACAGGCAGAAATTTCCTCCTTGGAGGCTTGAGGCTTTTCCCAACTCATAGAGATAGGCGAGACGAGATTAGGGATGAGATCTGGCCAATTTGTAACTTACAGATTAATATGATGATCACCAAAATCAGGATTTGTTTAAGAGTGATGATGTTGCCGAGAGACATAAACCAAACGTCGAAAATTCTCACCCAAATACATCCAATCAACATCTCTCTCCGGAAATTCACAACAAAGATGAACAAACTTAGTAGAAAAATCCTCTAATGATTCTTTAGGTTTCATTCTAAGTTGATTTATCCTTTTAAAAACATCTTGAAAATCGTAGCTCTCAAAGGCTTGTCAGAGCTTCATAATGAGTTCCTCGAACGAATGGATGGAAGCTGCTGGCAACATGTGGCACCATTGCTTGACATGATGTTCAAGCGTGAGGGTAAACAATTTGCTAATAACATCTTTACAATGTATTCTGTTAGAGTGACAGAACTGCAGAACTTGAAGCATGTGTCCAAATACCGTTGTTCGACCCTGGCCATCAAATTTCCATTGTGACAAGTGATAGATTACTTCCACGAGCACTGCAAGATTAATAATTTTAGAAAAACAACTTGGGATAGAGATTTAGGACGAAGCCATTTACAGATATGAGACTAAACTACAGGCTCCAAGGTCCCAACTTATCATCTGGCCCTCCTTTTAGCGCCAAATCTGTTGATGGTGCTAGATGCTGCCAACAGCTAGGGGGTCTCCCCGGTGTGAGGTCCCAACTAGATCTCACACCATTTGGGATAGGAGCCCCATTCAGTATGTGGGCTCGACTATCACCATGAATGTTTGCGTTCTTGGTTGTCAAATGAAAAGCTGTTAGAGTGAAGACAAGAATGAAATGCCCAAACAATGAAACAAAGTTAGCCCAAGATTAACAAACTATAAAAAGAGGAACAGGCAAGTTACAACAATAATAAGGAGTATGTCATGAGAAGGATCAGTGAGCCGAAATCCAATAAAACATACATCAACAAGAACATACCAGAAGTTAATTGCAAATTAGTTCACAATAGATCACCGACATGGTGAGAAACAAGTGACCACAGATTCAAAAGCAAACATATATACAACAACTATGAACCAATCCATAACATATTATGTGTATGAATACACACATACAAATGTAGTGAAAATATCAGACAACCAATACAACTATTATGAATAAGCATGGGGATCAATGCTGGAAATGAAGAATATCTTATTATTGCTGCTGCAAATATAAGTACATATGCTGCAATTCATCAAAGCCCAACAGTGGAACATTGGATGCTCATCTCATTATCCAATACGAAACCCTAGCCTCACTTCAGCTCACCCTCCTAGATTCCAAGAGCAGAGTGCCTCTAGCTCTCATGTACAAATCAACTATCTACTACTGCTCCCAGCTCAAGTGCTGAAAGTCCCTTTGCCAATGAGGCATGAGGGTATACTTATAGAGGTGATGTGACTGTTCACCTACTGTGCCCTTTGACCTATCCTCATGACTTTTGAGCTTCCTCACCGCTCTCTCATGCCTACTGCCGAGTACATGCACAATTGATCTTAGCATAACTGCTGACACCATGATGAGAATATTTACATATCGATAGGAGAGAAAAGGTGAGGAGAATGTAAGAAAAGGTGAGGAGAATGTAAGATGGTCATGATGAGCTACTGCACAGGGTCGCGATGCATTTGGTATGTTGAATATTGATATGCTTGTTATTACCCCTGCCATTGAGGTTGACCCAATGCTTTGGGCATCTTCATGTATTCAGCTAGCTTGTTGGCTGAAACCCTAATTGTACAACTTCTTGCCAGAAATCCTAGCATTCTCCATGCTAATCAACATCTTCTACCCTTGTGTAGTCCCCTTTGGAGCAATGGTGTTATCAAAGCAAGTGGGTTTTGTTAGGTCTTGTCAGTTTCCCATTCAATATCTTCCCACTTCGAGACTCATCCTCTGTAGCTACTAGAGGTGCCCTCTTGACATTTGGACTGTCCTGCAATTCCAACAGTCATAACACTTAAAACTGGCTGAGATCTTTTCCATGTCTTCACAGAGTACAATAACAAATTGTTCTGCAACATTAACCCTGCAAGCGCATACAACCATTGATTAATCATCAATATAAATTTACTTAAATAAAACCAGTGGAAAATATAACAAATAATAATAGGCAAGAATTTATGGCCTTGAGATATTATCATCCAGGTAACTTGGCCTTTCATGGCCCTTTATAATGGCTCTCATCATTATTTGTATCATCCTTTTAATGCTTTCGGGATGTGCCCCAATGCATTGCCTGACATTGTATGCCTTAATAGTGCGCTCCTTCTTAAGTCGCTAATTTGATGAGGAGGTCGTGGGTGAGAGGTAGGTCGCATCCCAAGGTGACATCTTGAGACCTGCAATGCGACTCTGCAATATGGAAAGAAGTCGCAAATCTGGCACGCAGGATTGTGACTTGAGAAGAGCAAAGCTTCTTGAAACTAAGTCGCATGGTCGTAACCTGCTGAAAGTCACACTTCCTGTGCTTGTATGAGGCTTCACATTGCGACTTGTGAGTTGACATGGTGACCTTGGTGAAGAGTGACGATTTGAGCCTATCCAAGTCACATTGTGGAGTATTATTGCCATGGGAAAGTGTGACCTTCTCTCATCGCCTTTCACATAATCTTGAATTGCACAGCGTTATACATGACTCAACATATATTGATGAGTTTTTCTCCCATCGTCGCTGCATTTGTAGCAATATAAATAATGTCATTTCATTATGAAACTTTGATCGCTTTAAGTTATCATATGCAACAGGTGAGCACCTCATACAATACAACGAACCTCTTTATATAGTACAATGGTTCCTGCTTTGGTCGCACCCTGTAGTTCTTAAGGCATATTAGGTCGCAACTTAGAAACGTGACTTATGGAGAGCCTATGCGGTCGCATAACAAGCAGGTCGCACCTCTAGGTCATATTCCTGAGACACTGAGACACGACTTCATGACTTCCAAGCTCGCCAAAAGAATTGCGACTGATGTAATATTTAAGCATAATGCAGCTTGCCAAGATCTCAACAATGAGCAATCAACTTCCTAAAGACCTCAACATTCCTGGCATAAGGCTTGAGCATCAACTTAAGCAGCGAAACGAGCTTTTGCTTTACCCAGGTGGACTCCATTGCTAATTTCTGTGTAATGCTTTGAAATCTTAGTGTTGTATTGGTAGGTGACTTTGCTGGCATTTTCATGCGTTTCCTCCCATTTGCTGTCACATTTTCAAAGCTCTCATTGACTTCTACAAGGCTTGTGGTGAAAAATTCTTTTGTCGAAAACCCAAGAGTGCGTGTTGATCTTTCAAGTGCATCTAACATTGCTAGCATTCTCTAACTCATGCCAATGTGTGGCACAACATGTGTGGGGTGCATACACCCTATCCACGTTTGATACGTTGCACCGACTATAGATTTTAAGGTTATCAACATGTCATTACTATCCTTAGCATAAGCTCTCGTGTACCCTTTGAAACAATGTTTTGGTGTTATTATGGACGGTTCGCAGGAATGGTGTGTGTAATATACCGCCTTTGTGCCAAATCCTCCCACTCTATCACAAAAGTATAGCGATTACCACAAAACCCCAAGGCAACTCTCTTGCACTTTTGGGTAGATAGGTGATAAAGATATGACCATAAATTCGACCTTGGGTTATGCAATTCTTGTCTTGGGTGCTTGGTGAAGTCCTCTGTTATACGACATCATTAAGTGTGCCTTTGATGGTCCAAACTCATTCTATTCTTGTTTACCGTAGGTGCTTTCACTTAGGAATGTCGTTCCAATGCAACGTTAGTGTATGTGTAGGCCTTGAAACGTAAGCTTCACAAAGTGTTCTCCTATGATATCGTTTCATATATATATGAAAAAAATGTGGACTCTATTATAACGCTGATTTGTGGTCCCTAATGTGCTTTACAATTAGCTGAGATTGATTTTGATAGTCAAAAGGCCTTTCACCATTTTAGCTTGCCTTTAGAGTCATGAAATGATACCATGCCTTGGAAATAACGTCATGAAGCTCAATTGGTTTTATTTCAAGGTATTGTTTAATGTAGAAATTGCATTGAATGGCGTGAATCCATGCCCACTCCAAATTCCCTATACAGTCAATAAAATAGAACAAGTTAGTTTACATATATGATACTTTTCATGTGAGGGTATGAAGGTAAAAAAATAACAAAACAATTCCCCATTCTTAAACGATACAACTTAAGATGTTTTTTAATGAGTTGTATGGGTTGAATGAGACGTGCTTGAATATAGAAACCAACTCAAAATTTAGGCATTTGGTTGAGCTTATTAATTATAGGTGATATTCAAGATGATGATGCAATTATGATGCTAGTGGCTTAAAGCATTGGTGAAAATGCATTCTATGGGTCATGGACTAAGTCACAACATGAATTATATGCACATCAGGACACTCTAGGGTTTGAAAGGCGCAATAGGCATAGTGGTGGTTCCCTAATATAGTTAATATAGAGAGAACTCAAAAGAAGCCTTCAACTATTAGCAAAAAGTGCTGCCATCACATTTAGGCATATTATGAGAAATAAAGCTTATGCATCATTAGATCAATAGCCCCTTAAGATGACTTTGAGAATGGAGTTGACTGAAATGGTCAAATATTTTCTTGAAAGGTCGATATGTTAAGAGGGATGCAAAGCTTTGTGTGAAAATTCTATCACTGCAACAACTGCTTTACTCTTCCTACTTATTCCACAATAAGTTATTCATGAAATTACTTCAATAAACATTAAAACAAACATTGCTGCAGATATCACACCGTAATACAGAAACAAACATATGCACAAGAATCAACACATTGGCACAGTTATTTTGGACAACAGTCCCCGAAAAAACCCAATGCGGGAAAACCGTTGCAGCAAGGGAGGTTTTTATTATTCAACAATTCTTCAGTACAAAAGGGTGCCAAACTGGGTTATCCACAGAGAGAAATAATTCTCCAGCACTTGTCCCAATCCCAGCGTCAGCCTGACTGACCTCTGCGTGGCTCTCCAATCCTCCGCGTCAACCCTAGGCCTCTTAGTGTCACCCACGCAGGCCTAGATAGTGACTGCGCAGACTTCTGCTGCCTTCTGCGTTTGCCTCTCCTGCCTCAGCGCTGATCTTCAGTGGTTGATCCCGCCTCTCTGCTCTGTACTTGCTACCTCCTGACTGCTCACTAGAACACTGGTTCAATTTCTTAGCTAACCCTGTTCTAGAAATTAAACTGACTGGTCTCCCACAGTTTGTTCTCCAAGTGACCCTCAAGCCTCCTCATATACTTTTCTCGTTGACTCATCAACGGCCGAGATTAAGTCCCTAATCAACGGCTAAGATTAGATCTGGCTTGATCCATGACTTTTGGACCATTCTAACACAGTTTTATTTCAATTTACATTAATATTTTATTTTCCCTAAGTTTAGACTTAGGGACTCCATTAAAAATATTAATTATTTTAATATCTCCCAAATTGTTTATAATCTACCCAAACCCTTTCTGGGTATTGGAGATCTCATGTGCCTTAGCCTCTTCACCAATTTTCGTGGCTAGAGCACATCCGATGCTACCCCAAATCAACACTCCCTCTTAGCGAGGACTGTGCTCTAGTAATACTCCTCACTGAGCATCACTTTGATCATCCGGCATTGGTCCTGTGCTGATGCTAGGCCTGCTGCCCAACATCCTCTGCACTACTGCATCCTGTACTGGTACCCATGGTCCTGCCACTGCCACTGCTGCATTTGTACTGCAACTCCCTCTGCATCGGTGCAACTGCTGGTCCTTTCTCCCAACATGCATCTGCACTGCAACTCCCTTGGCATCCTTGCTGTTATTACTCCCATTTCTGCTACTGAAATGGGTTCTTTACCATCCCCATCTTTTCCTTGAAGTAGTCAAACTTAGTCCTTTGAAGGGCCTTGGTGAGGATGTTCGCCACCTGTTCTCTTGTAGGAGTGTAGCTCAACTGTACAGCTCCTCGTTGGACACAATCACTGACAAAGTGACACCGGATATCAATATGCTTCAACCTATCATGAAACACTTGATTCTCAGAGAGTTTGATGCAACTCTGATTATCGCACATGATCCTGGTCGCCTCCATATTCCTTCTGAATAGGTTCACAAGCAATTTTCTAAGCCATATGGTCTCACACGAAGCTGTGCTTGCCGCCATATATTCTGCCTCAGATGAGCTCAGAGCCACAAACTTCTGTTTTCTACTGCACTAGGAGGTCATTCCCGATCCAATGTTGAAACAGTACCCAGAGGTACTTTTTCGATCCACTGAACTTCCTGCCCAATCTGCATCAGTAAATCCACTCAATCTGATATCCTTACTCCTGGTGTACAAGAGTCCGTAATCAACTATTCCCTGTATGTACCTGAGAACATGTTTGGCTGCTACCCAGCACGCCTTCTTCGGTTCCACCATGAACTGACTGAGGGAGTTGACAGCGTAGCAAATGTCTGGCCTGGTATTGACTAAATACATCAGGGACCCTATGAGCTGCCTCTATAGGGTGGGATCGACATCCTTGTCTTCTGATGCATCAATCTTTTTCCAGTTGGTGATCATTGACGTAGCCATAGGTCTACAGTCCTCCATCCCGAATCTTTTCAGGATTTTTGTAGCATACCTCCCTTGCCCAATGAAGATTTCTCCCTTCTGCTGCCAAACTTCCAACCCTAGGAAGTAGTGCATATGTCCCAAATCCTTCATATCAAATTCTGTGGCTAGATTATTCTTGCAGTCCCCAATGAGTCTCGATAATCCTGTCAGAAAGAGATCATCCACATACAATACTAAGATTAGCGGCTCGTTCTCTACAACCAGATAGTAGAGATTCGGATCTGTGTCACTCTTGACAAATTCCATCTTCTGCAAGTAGCCATCTATTCGACCATACCATGCTCTCGGTGCCTGTGTCAGCCCATACAAGGCTTTCTTCAATCTGCATACATGAGACTTCTTCTCATGAGTTTCAAATCCCTCTGGTTGTTCAATGTATACCTCCTCTTCTATTACCCCGTTCAGAAATGTCGTTTTGACATCCATCTGATGGATCTCCCATCCCATCTGGGCTGCAAGAGATATCATGGTTCTAATAGATGTATACTTGGCTACCGGGGTGAAGGTCTCCTCATAGTCAATCCCTTCCTTTTGAGCATACCCCTTAGCCACAAACCCGACCTTGTATTTCTCAACACTGCCGTCTGCAGTGTATTTGATATTGTAGATCCATCTTGAACCTACCACAGATCTGTCTTCAAGTCTTGGCACCACCTGCCAGACATTGTTTACCATTATGGAGTTGTATTCCTCCACCATCACATCAAGCCAAACCTGATGTTGATCTGCCTCCTTGAAACTGGCAAGCTCTCCATCTTGAGCTACTAATGCCTGATATCTATCTGGTTGATTGCGCTCCCTCTTATTGTTTCTTAGCACACTGATGAAGTCCTTTGCATCTCGTAGAATCTGACGAAGTTCCTTGTTAGTTCTTCTTTTGCTAGCAGGTGCTTCTGTTTGCTCCTCCTCCTCATCTTGAGAATCTTCCTGTCCTTAGGAAGAATTCTTTACTTCTGTTGGTTGAAGAGGCTTAACCAACAGCTCCTCTTTCGACTGCTCCTTGGAAGGCATTTCGTGAGATCTTCTGAAAGCCCTGTCCTACATGAACTTTACATCTCGTCATACTACTACCTTCCTGCTCCTTGGAAGATAGATTCTGTATGCCTTAGCGTTCTCGCTATATCCCATCAGATATCCCTTTTCCGCAGTCTGATCTAGCTTCTTCCTCTTTTCTTCAGGTATGTGGCAATATGCTAAACTCCCAAATATCTTGAAATGACTGAATTCAGGTGTCTTCCCTGTGAAGACTTTCTTTGGAGTAATCTTGCCCAATGCCCGATGAGGAGTCCTGTTTTGAACATAGACTGTTGTGTTGCATGCTTCTGCCCACAGGAATTTTGGCATATCCTGATCATACATCATGGCCCTAGCTGCTTCTACAATAGTCCTATTCTTTCTTTCTGCTACCTCATTCTGCTCCGGATTGTAGGGAGCTGTCTACTCTCTTCTGATGCCCTCCTTAGCGCAAAAATCATTGAAGTCTTTATCGACATATTCTCCACCATTATTTGAGCGCAAAACTTTTATTTTCTTCCTAGTCAGATGCTCTACTAGAGCCTTGAACTCCTTGAATCGACAAAAAACCTCATCCTTGGTTTTCAGAAAATAAATCCAAGTTTTCCTTGGGTGGTCATCAATGAAGGTAGGGAAATACTCGGCACCACTGAAAACTTTGACAGACATAGGTCTGCAGATATCTGAGTGTATCAATCCTAGTACACTCTTGGCCCTGTGTTTGCTCCTAGGAAATGTTGCCTTGGCATACTTTCCTAGAGCACATCCCCTGCATACATCATCTCGTTTCGTACTCAGATCCAGAACTCCTGTTATAGTGCTCTTGAGAATTCTCAGAGCTCCATGGTGCAAGTGACCCATTCTTCTGTGCCATAGTTCGTTCAAGTCCTTGTCTCCATGATTGCCTATTAGTGCCATTGGTGATTCTAGTTGTAATCTATACAACCAATTACTTTTGATCCCAATCTGCACTTTCTTTTTTCAGCTTGGGTGTTTGATGTATACCTTCTCCTTGATAAAGTAGACGTCATAGCCCTTGCCTTGTAGTTGCGATACAGAAAGTAAGTTCATCCCTAATCTTCTTACATGCAACATGTTTGTAGCACGAAACCATTCTCCCGATTCTGTCTGAAAGACTATGGTACCCTTCCCTACTAGAGTACACTTTGCCTTGTTTCCCATGGTGATTTGAAAGTTCATCTTCTCTTCTCGATATTCTGAGAAACACTCCTTGATTCCCGTCATATGCCATGAGGCTCCACTGTCTATATACCATACTTCTGATGATGCAGCGCTAGTCATACACGCCACTTCTTCTTCCAGCCTGGAAGCTAACATAGAGAAATTGACATCTCTTTCTCTTGTGCAATCTTGTAAAAATCTGTGTGAGTCCCTTGACGTGGATGCCTCTGCATCTTGGTGTCGACCCATAACTGATTTTCCCTTCCTGTCTCTGATTACTCGCTTTGATACCATGTAAAAATTCTATCACTGCAGCAATAAGTTATTCATGAAATTACTTCAATAAACATTAAAATAAATACTGCTGTAGATATCACATCGTAATACAGAAACAAACATATGCACAAGAATCAACACATTGGCACAGTTATTTTGGACAACAGTCCCCGGAAAAACCCAATGCGGGAAACCGGTGCATCAAGGGAGGTTTTTATTATTCAGCAATTCTTCAGTACAACAGGGTGCCAAACTAGCTTACCCACAGAGAGAAATAATTCTCTAGCGCTTCTCCCAATCCTAGCGTCAGCACGACTGACCTCTGCGTGGCTCTCCAACCCTCTGCGTCAACCCCTGCTTGACTGTTTCACCCACGTAGGCCTAGCTAGTGACTGCGTAGTCTTCTGTTGCCTTCTGCGTCTGCCTGAAAAGCCTTGCATCTGCCTCTCCTACCTCAGCGTTGATCTTCAGTGGCTGATCTCGCCTCTCTGCTCCGTACTTGCTGCCTCCTGACTGCTCACTAGACCACTGGTTCAATTTCTCAGCTAACCCGCTCCAGAAATTGAACTAACTGGTCTCCCTCAGTTTGTTCTCCAAATGACCCTCAAACCTCCTCTTATACTTTTCTCGTTGACACATCAATGGCCAAGATTAATGTCAGGCCAGGGTAACTCCAGAATGGGCAGAAGAAATTGATTGATTATTTCATTAGACAGCTATTGTTTATATACATAAAATGGACGGATCAGTTCATCTTCTTGATGATTGTTCACGTTCCAGGTTACCCAACCGTTGAAGATTAGGTGTGAACATTCCCCCCCTTAATCTGAAGGGATGTTGGTGAGTCCAAGCATCGTTCTGAATCTTTCAAGCTTTTCTCTTCCAAGCGCTTTGGTGAAGATGTCTGCAATTTGCTCATTTGTGGAACAATGACGGAGATGGATTGTTTTGGCCTCAACATGATGTCGGATCAGATGATATTTAGTATTGATGTGCTTAGTACGATCATGGAACTTTGGGTTCTTGGCCAACTTTATTGCAGAGGTGTTATCAATCATGAGTGGAGTTGATTGTACTTGTTTTACCTGCAAATCTTCAAGAATTTTCCTGAGCCACACAATTTCTTTCGTTGCTTCAGCTGCTGCCACGTATTCTGCTTCTGTTGTGGAATCTGCTGGAACTGATTGTTTGCGTGATCTCCAAGAGACAACTCCTGATCCAAGACTCATAGCATATCCTGAAGTAGATACCCCAGTTTCTTTGTCTCCATCGAAGTCTGAATCAGAGTATCCAATCAAGCTGAAGTCGTCCACCTGTGTATACTTGATTCCAAGGTCTTGAGTTCCCTTTAAGTACCTTAGAACTCTTTTTGCAGCAGACCAGTGTCCCTCACAAGGCTTTTGCATAAACCTGGAGAGGATTCCAACAGCAAATGAAATGTTTGGTCTGGTAGTAGTGAGGTAGATGAGACTTCCTACAAGCTGTCTATACTTTGTTGCATCCTCAAATTCCTTTCCTTCAATAGATGCGAGCTTCAAGTTTTGTTCCATTGGAGTAGAAAGAGGATTGCACTCTGTCATGCCAAATCTGTTTAACAAATCTCCAATGTATTTCTTTTGAGAAAGAAATATGGATTTTGGATGTTGGGTTACTTCAATGCCAAGATAGTCATTTCAAAACTTTTTCCTAATTCTTTCTTTATGGATGCAATATAGCTTTCATTGTTCCCTGTCATTAAAAGATCATCTACATATACCACAAGATATACAACTGTTTTGCCAACTTTCTTGACAAATAAAGTTGCATCATCAAGATCAAAATGTTTGAAGTTGAGTTTCAGAAGATGCTCAGTTAGTTTTTCATACCAGGCTCGTGGTGCTTGTTTGAGGCCATACAAGGACTTCACAAGTTTGCATACTTTGTGTTCATGTCCTTTCACAGCAAATCCTTCAGGCTGGGACATAAAAACATTCTCTTTTAGATCTCCATTCAAGAATGCAGTTTTTACATCCATTTGATGGACTTTCCAACCGTTCTGAGCAACTAGTGCAAAGAGTGTCCGGATGGTGGCCCATTTTGCTGTGGGGGCAAAAGTTTCCTCATAATCGACCCCTTCCTTCTGTGCAAAACCTTTTGCCACAAGCCTAGCTTTGTGCTTGTCAAGTGAGCCATCAGCTTTGTACTTGTTCTTGTAGACCCACTTGCAGCCAATTGGTTTGGTTCCAAATGGAGGATCAACCAGCTTCCAAGTGCCATTCTTTATGAGGGCATCATACTCCTTCTGCATCGCTTCTTTCCGTTTATCATGAGAAGTAGCTTCTTTGAAGGAAGTTGGTTCAAAATCTGTAGACAAGTTCAATTCACAATCATAAGTAACATCCATATCAACAGGTGAATTAGAGTTATCTACATCACCTCCATCTTGTCGGTTTGTATTTCTGGTTCCTGTTTTTCCAATTTCATCAAGATGAACACTTTCAAGTGTCTTTGTCAGCCACTTTGGGGGACCTTTCTGAGATGGTCCAGTTTGCTCTATTGATTAAGTTGGGACTGAATCAAGATTGAGTCTCCCAATTCTATCAATTACATCACTTAAAGGATCATCCGGTGTTGGAGTTTCATGCACGGGAGATTGTTCTTCAGAAGAAGATTCCACATGTTGATCTAGTATAGGAATCCCCCCTTCAAGATGTGGAATCTGATTATCAAACTCTTGAAATGATTTCGTTTTTGTGAATCTATCCAAGCGATCAAGTTGCCGCTCAACAACACTGTCAGATTTGGATGATTCAAGAAAAATGACATCTCTAGATACAACAAACTTTTTATTTACTTCATCATAGAGACGGTATGCTTTAGAGGTGTTTGAATACCCCAGGAAGATACACTTACGACTTCTAGCCAGTGTTTTTAAAACCGGAACCGGCGACCGGACCGGTCCACCTAATGAACCGGTTTACCGACCGGAACCGGTCTAACCGGGACTGGTTTGGTCTAAACGAACCGGTTTTTAAAAAATACATTAAATAATTAATTTTTAATGAAACAAAACTATTTTTAAGATGTAAAACCATGATTCCAAGCCAATAGAGACAAAATATGCAAAGTTTGCTCATTTATATACCATGTAAAGGTGAATATATCAAAACACCTTTACTTCCCCCCCAAAACCCCTAAACCACAGTCAAAATCCGCCTTTTTGCACCGTCATTACTTGTATTGCTATGGTTTAAGAGCTGACCATTATTTTAAATTAGTTTAGGTGACTAAGGTTGCTGTAAGCACTGATGTGGGGTCCCATAACCACCTCATGGATGGAGACTGGAATAAATAGTCCTTGTTTATTACTAAGATTGATAGAGTATATCTGCAATTGTAAATTAAAATACTGGATAATGATTGATTGATAAGAATTTATTAAGAATGATATCAACATTGGGCCTCTTGACTGTGTATAGATATACAGTGATTGGTCACGAGGTGTGTGGCCTTTGACCTTTCATTGGCATAATTAGTACTGTTCCTACTACATTGCCACCCTCTTAAGAATGTTTTGTTCTCAAAGCATAGTAAATGAGATTTTCTCTTGCTGAGCATGCTTTCTTGGTAGCATCATCTTTATTTGGTTGTGGGAGTTTGACTCAGTTCTTGATTTGAGTGATGGTGAGGTTCCTTTGCAGTGTGGTTACTGGTTACACATGTGATCTGTTGATTTAAAACTTATGACTGATGAAGTCGATTCACACTGATACAATGGTCTGCAATCTGGTACTGGGTAAGGTGAAATCGCTCTAAGGTCCAAAACTTGTATGTCATATCTGCATTTTGAAGCTAAGATCAGTTAAGTCATTGTTCCTGAAGTGGAAACAGAGGTTTGCATTAGGTATACTGTCTGATTATGCTGTTGTATGCTCATAATTGATATTTAGAAGCTACACTATGTTTGTTTTTACTATTGCATGATGTTTGGAATGAGATCAGGGCTGTTATAAACTTATAAAAGACTCTCAATGTTACAAAGGTTGCTATAGATCTTCTATAGTCTTTCTTGGCCCTTGCTATTGTATAATGCTTGGTGTGTTGAATGGTGAACCTCTAAGGAAATAATTATAATTTGAAGTCTGCTGCTACCTGTTGACAGAGACATCATATGGATTAACTTGGAGAAGTATTTCCGAGGCTGTAAAGTACTTGCTGGTTGATTTGTTCATTGCTGCAGTATACTATTGTTGACTCATAAATTGTTGATCTGCTGAGTATGATGTTGAATAGGATGCTGATAATATGTTGTTGATGCCCAGAGCTCCAAGAATGTTTTGTTAGATTGTGTGCTATTGATCAAAGAAGATTTTTGCTTAGGGTTTGTATAGCAGAGATGTATTGTAAGTTAAAACTGTTTCGTTTGAACAGCATGCCTAAAACCGGCCGGTTTAGGACAGAACCGGCCGGTTTGATACAAACCGGCCGGTTCCGTCCTAAACCGGCCGGTTTTTCACCGGTTAGGGCAAAAACTGGGCGAAGGGGGCCTTCCAACCGGGTTTTTTGGCCGGTTCGGACCGGCCAGCTAGCTAACCGGCCGGTTTGACCGGTTACCGGTTTTTCAAAACGGTTTTAAAAACTATGCTTCTAGCACTAAGTTTGTTTCTATGTACCTTTGGTATTAAAGCATAACAGGTGGAACCAAAAATCCTGAGATGTTTTACCGAAGGAACATGTCCATACCACAATTCATAAGGAGTCTTGTTTCTTATAGCACTAGATGGACATCTATTCTTTATATATGCAGCACATAGAACAGCATCAGCCCAAAGCATTATCTTTACATTTTTGAAGAAAAGCATGGATCGTACCATATTCAAGATTGTTCTATTCATTCTTTTTGCTACACCATTCTGTTGGGGATTATAAGGTACAGTTGTTTGATGTTTGATCCCATGTTGGCGAAGATAGTTTTCAAATTCATTTGATGTATATTCTTTTCCATTATCAGTGCGAATAGACCCAATATGAGATTGTGCATCATTTTCAATCCACTTATGAAAATTCTTGAATGTTTGAAAAGCATCAGATTTGTTCTTCAATAAATAAACCCAACACATTCTAATGTAATCATCAATAAATGTCATGATATATTTATTTCCATTTGCAGAAGGAATAGGCATTGGACCACATAAATCTGAATGAATGAGTTCAAGCTTCCTATGTGCTCTTGAATGTGAATCATGAAAAGACTGTTTGCTATGCTTTCCTAGAATGCAAGCATCACATTGCTTATGTTTTCTAGGAATGGTAGGCAAACCAGCAACACCATTTTTCTTCAACAAGCGGAGACTATCATAGTTTAAATGTCCAAATCTAGCATGCCATAATAAACTTGACGGAAGTGTACCTTCTTCATGATGAGAAATATATGAGAAATGTTGTGCATGAGCAGAGGTTCCTTGCAGTTTAAGAAGTCTTTCTTCTTCTATTCCCCTCATGACAAGTGAGTGGTCAGATGCCTTTCTTACCTCAAGCTTTCCATCAAACATATGAATGGAGTGACCTTGCTGGCGGATGTGGACCAAGGACAGCTAGTTTCTCTTGAGCTGTGGGAGATATAGAACATGATCCAAAAGAAAGTCTGGAAGACCAGGCAGTTTAAGCCTGATTGTGCCAAGCCCTGATGGCTTGATTTTTGACTGATCTGCAAAGTATACTGCTCCATCAACATTGTCAGTGAAATCTTCAAAAAAATCTTTCCTATGAGTCATATGACAGGTTGCTCCTGAATCAAGCAACCAATCATTTTTCGAAGAAGCAAGTGAAGCATTAAACAAATCTTCATTTACTCCAATGTTACATTGTGCCTCAGTATAGTGAGTGGATTCAGGTGCTTTACCTTTGTCTGTGTCATCAATTTTACCTTTCTGCTGGTTTCTTCTCTGCTCAATTTTGTCCCATGGTAGCTTGCATGTAGAAGCATCATGTGATCCATTTCGTTTGCAGCGAATGCAATGCAGATCTGCCTTTTCTGCTTGAGAATGTCTGTCCCCCCTGCCTCTGAAGTATCTTCCTCTTCCTCTTCGTCCAACTCTTCCTCTTGTAGAATCTTGAGCAGGATGCTTTTGAGCAAGGCAAACAGTCTCTTCAGAAGATTCAGGGACTGTCTTCTTTCCAAAGGCTTTCTCTCTTTCAGCAAGCTTTTTCACAAGAGAGTCAAAGGTTATATCTTTAAGATTTCCATTTGCTTGTAATGACTCAAGATAATTGGAGTAGGTAGGATAGAGTGCTTTGAGAAAGGCAATAAGAAAGATATCCAACTCAACCTTAGTGGATTTAATATCATGCATTATAGACTTTATTTCAGATGCAAGAGCAAGAGGATCATTATTTTTCAGTTCAAGAGTGAAGAGTTTAATCATGAGCTGAACAACTTCAAGTGCAGAATGTGAATCATAGAGTTCTTTTAGCTTTTGTAAAGCTTCAAAGGCAGTGGAATAGGATGAAATATGACGACTTACTTCTTCATTTACAGATGTTGCGATCAATGCATAGGCTTTGCTGTTCTTGTTTTCCCAAATGGCGAGTTCTTTGTCTGATGTAGGCTGCACAGGGTCTTTGTCTTCTTCTCCGACACACACTCCTTTCCACAACTCATTGTAGATGAGGGTGTGTTTTACCATCCGGGACCATTCAGGATAGTTCTCCTTGCCAGTGAGAACTATTCCTACCATAGAGATGATTGAATGCATTCTGTAAAAAAATACTTCTGCTAAAAAAACTTTTGCTGATAGAAAGAAATTTTGATAAAAAACTTTCTGCTGATATACAGTGAAATTGTACTCAAAAGGGTAACAGATTTCAAAATCTTTATGCACTGAGTTTTCTTCAAATGTCTCCAAAATTTTATAAAATATCCTCCACAAAATATTCAAACAGCTTCCAAAACTTATTGAAACAGCGTCCAAAACGCATTCAAAAACTTATTCAAACAGCTTACAGCGCATTCAAAAACTTATTCAAACAGCTGGTCAATATATATATGCTGGTTAAACCCCACTATTTTTACAACAGAAAGCGCAAACACCCTCAGAACTTACTGAAGGTTACCAATGGATATAACATAGAGGTGAGGTTGGCAGGTTGGCAACATTCGCATGCAGGTCACAACGAGGGATTCTCATTCTCAGTGGGAGCGGGATTGTTACCAATGTTACCCTCCAGCAGTCGGTCGCTCCTAGCTCGATCCTAACCTTCCATGGACGCCGCGAGATCTATGACCATAAATGAAGGGGCATTGTGATAAGCTCGGTCCACAGCGTAATTCTCCACAACTTCCAGATAGGCGACGTTGCAGAAAGCGATACAGTTCATATATACAAGGGGGTGACCAAGGTGTGGATCGATCACTTGACCTCCTTCAATGGGAAACTGGGCCTCGTCACAGTAATTCAGGGCTCCACCGATGTGACCATCTCCAACTCTCTGCTTTCCAATAAGAGCACAGCCACGGCCGCGTCTCAGTGACGGGACGGAGGGAAGCACATATTAGCGCAGTCACGGCGGCGTCCGAGCACACGATGCAGTGACTGTTGTGATTCAATGCCCAGAGAAAAGTAAATAGATACACACAAAATAACTATACATAGAAGAGGGTTACTCTGCTTCCGTCCAACTCCCTCTCCAGAGGAGACATTAGAACTCAGAGTTCTGGCATCATCCGGACCTCTTCAAGACTTTTCGAAAGAGTCCAAACTCGTTATAAATGGTGGAATATTAAAGCTTCTCAAGCTTTCGCAATTCCTTTCGTTTCAGTCCTTGCAGCGAAGCGTAGCAATGGAGGAAGGAGAGGGCGCTCTGAGCTTTGATTTCGAGGGCGGGCTGGAAACGGGAGCCGCCGCAGGCGGTACTTCGGCTCTAGGCCCAGACGGGACGTCGATTGTTCAAAACCCCGCGGGGCCTCTTCCAGTTCCAAACTCAAATGCCGGGCAAAAAATCTCCAAGAGGAATTTCAGGCATGGCGTTATGGACAGGCCAGGCAAACGTTTCAGGCCGACATAGGTGAAAGCATCTTAACAACGGTCTATTCGGATGAGAAAACAACAGATGCGTTAATACAGATGCGTTAAGATACTGATGCGTTAAGTGAGAATGTTAGGTGATAGAGCGTTAGGGCAGCACAGGCGTGGCAGAGACTCAGGACAGAGGCAGCGTTCAGGACAGAGCTCAGTAATGATATTTCAGGACAGAGGCAGGAGTTACAACTATTTTTAGAACCTGGGACCTGTGCTCTGATACCATGTCAGGCCAGGGTAACTCCAGAATGGGCAGAAGAAATTGATTGATTATTTCATTAGATAGCTATTGTTTATATACATAAAATGGACGGATCAGTTCATCTTCTTGATGACTGTTCACGTTCCAGGTTACCCAACCGTTGAAGATTAGGTGTGAACAATTAAGTCCCTAATCAACGACTAAGATTAGATCTGGTTTGATCCATGACTTTTGGACCATTCTAACGCAGTTTTATATTAATTCACATTTATATTTTATTTTCCCTATGTTTAGACTTAGACATTCCATTAAAACTATTAATTATTTTAATATCTCCCAAACTGTTTAGAATCTGCCCAAACCTTTCTGGGTATTGGAGATCTCATGTGCCTTAGCCTCTTCACCAATTTTCGTGGCTAGAGCACATTTGATGCCACCCCAAATCAACACTTCGACAACTTAGTATTTCGCACAAAGGGTTCCTCGTGAAAACTGAACGCTTATGCACATGAATGTTTAGAGAAATGATGGCGCGACCGACGCAACTAAAAATAAGGTTAAAAGTGGACCGGGTGCAAGGCAGAAAAAGAAAATATAGAGATGAGGATCAAGCCAACATGATTTAGCTCTTCAATTATGGTCATGATTACACTAACGTGCTCACACATATGAAGGCCCAAGTGTGGCATGCTCATCAAAAACACTTCCCAGTGTTTTGAAAAGTATCCCATGGAACATAAGACTTGCAAATAGATGAGATGATCTCAATTAAAAGGTAGCATGATCAAACCCTGGAATGATGATCATGATAAAATGCATAGGATATCAACAACAAGCATCATGTGAGCGCAAGCAACGATAGGGTATGATGACAAAAAGGTTGTTGAGGGAGTTCAATTTGAAACATTATTGTGACCCTTATGGTTTGAAGGTGGAGAGGGGGACTCAAAATTTTGAATATGTCCAAAATTTTGGGTGTTGTTGAAGCAAATACAACAGGGTTGTAGAGATTTGTTAGCTCCCTATTAATCCTTGCTTCTCTGCAAAAATCTTTGAACTAATTTGAGGTGTATTCACCTCCATTATCTGACCTCAAAACTTTAATCTTTCTTCCAAAGATATTTTCTACTAAAGCCTTGAATTCTTGAAACTTATTGAAAACTTCATCTTTTGCTTTCAAGAAATAGATCCATGTTTTGCGTGAGAAATCATCAATAAAAGTGACATAATATAAAAAGTTACTTAGAGATGGTACAATCATTTGTCCACATACATCTGAATGTATAATGTCCAAGATCCCCTTGGATTTATTGTCACTACTTGGAAAAATTCCCTTGGCATTCTTGCCAAGTGCACAACCTTTGCATACTCCATCATGCTCCACCTGCATATCTGGTAGACCTATGACCATTTTGCTCAAAATAGGTAAGGATTTGTAGTTGAGGTGAAATTCTTCGGTGCCATAGATCATTGGAGTTAATACTATTGTGTACAAGAGCGTGTGCAAGGTGTCCGTTTAATTTATACAATCCTCCCACTCGGAAACCAATCAGATCGGCTGAATCTATGAACGCTTAGGCCATAGAAGGACTTGGCCATCAACAAAAGCTACTCTGAAGCCTCGATCTTCTAAAGCAGAGATAGAGAGAAGATTCTTCTTTAAATCTTGTACAAGCAATACATATTTTATTGAAATGGAGTTACCTGAATCAAGTTGGTAGGATGTTTCTCCTACTCCTTTGACTACATGCTTTGAATCATCTCCAAGTTCCACTTGAAGGGATGAGCTTCTTTTTGTCAAATTTGTAAGAGAATTTCAGAACCATTCATGTGCTTGGAAGCACCATTGTCTACTAGCCAAATATCACTTCCTTGAGTGATGGTGCTTATGAGAGTTGAGAGTCGAGACAAAGATGTAGTCTTCATCTTTTGTCTCCCTTGTTGATGTAGACTCCTCCATATCTACTGCATGTGCATGATGTTTTCTTTTTCCTTTCCCTTGAGAACACTGGTAAGCAAAGTGTCCCAACTTCTGACAGTTGTAACACCTAATCTTAGATACATCCTTCTTGTGATTTGGAACTGATCTTCTATTTTTCTTCAGATTGTTGTTTCTTCTTTCTTTTCCTTTCTTCACATGAGCAACAAGAGCTTGATTTTCTTCATCATTGGTCTTTTGTGCCTTGGATATTAGTCTTGATTCTTCTTGAGCACAATTTGTCCATAGCTTATCAAATTTAGGTAATTTCCTTCTTGCACAAATTCCTTGAACAAATGCATCCCAAGAAGAAGGAAAACCATTTAGAGTTGTAGTCACAAGCTTTGCATCATCCACTGAATCTCCAATAGTTGCTAGCTAATCCTTGATTTGAGAAATCCTCATGAAGTAGGTAGAAACTGAATCTAATTTGTTCATCATTACATTTCTGAGTTGATGCCTTAGAGTTAGCTTCCTGCTTGTATTCTTGCTTTCATATAATCTTGATAAGGCATCAAACATTTCCTTTGGTGTCTTCAATTCTGATACATGAGGAATTAAGTGGTCTTTGATTGAATCTGACAAGATCCTCTTGGCCTTGATCACATTCTTCTTATGCTTTGCCTTGGCCTCTTCCTCTTCTGGTTTTGGGAGGTCTTTCTTGACATAATCCAAGAGCTCATTCTCTTCTAGGATGAGAAGTATTCTATGCTTCCATGATTTGAAATTGTCTACTCCATCTAGCCTATCTTCTACTTTGAGATTGGACACCATCTTGTAAATGGAAAATTAAATTAACTTATTTTCAACTATGGAGTAGTGTTTGTCTTAACATGCACTTCACTTTAAGAAAGCCTTTTGTTTTGTTTTATATGGTAGGAAATACCATGGGCCAATGGTTTACCAAAACCATGGACCTATAAACCACCAACCATTAAAAAAAAAGATACCTACATTCTTTCTGATCTAGTAAAATAAATTTTATGGATTGGTAACAAATTCTTTTACGAAGTTGTTTTGGCAAATATCATGGGCTCTTTACCAACGCTCTGATACCATGTTGAATTCTTTCTTATTTTTAGGTCTTGGTAATTATTTCTTTATGAACAAGAATTACACACTTGAAAAATTCTCAACCTTAATTTCATTTTTATGATTGAGTAAACATTAGTAGATTGATATAAGATATATGAGATATTTTATTGATGTCTGATTACAATTGAGGGCCTCAATATATATACATAGTCAGAGTGTCTTTTCAATAAGACAAGTCTTTTTTTTCATTATTATTTACTGATTGATTATCTATCTTTATATATATAATATAATATGTTGACACCTAATCCTTGTGATTGGGTGAATATATGTAAATAGATAAATAATAAATATGAACAGTCATTGGGAGATGAACTGAACAGTCTCTCCTTCATGTATATAATGAAGACCTACCTGATGGAATAATACATGAATCATTTTTGCCTTATGGAGTTACTGCCTGGCCTGACATGGTATCAGAGCCAACTCCTTTTTTTAGCTTTTATGCCCTTTGTAACTCCCTATTTTGCTCCTCTGCTCTCCATTCAAAATAGCCTTCCATACAAAGCGCTGTCTCTCCATTCAAAAACGCTGCCTGTTCATAAATGTTGGTAGCCTGCTCCACGCAGTCACCTAAACGCTGCTGCCACAGTCACCAGAACGCTGCTCCACGCAGGTTATCAGGTTCCTCTGCTGAATATTCCAAAACCAATTTTAGTTCCAATGCTGAGACGGTTTCGATTTCTCTGTCATTTTTCTCTGTCACGACATCTTCCACCTTTTTCCATTGATGTCCGATGAACCTTCTCCTGTAAACTCTGGAAACTTTGTGTTAATTCTTTGAAAGAAAATTTCTGAAATGTATGAAGTTGATTGTTGCCCTGAGTAATGAGTTGAAGCTGCCATAACAATCGTGCACAGTCGTGGGGGTGAAGATCATTTTATTTTATTGAATGAATGCTGGTCGAAACTCTTGCTTTGGTTCGTATGTGCTGAAGAGAGCAGCGTATGATGGAATGCTTCTTCTTTGAAATGGAACGGTTCGTTCAAATCACTGTGTGAATCTTGCGTTAATGTTATGTTGGGAAATTTTAAATGATATGCTGCATGAATCCTTGAAAGCCATATGATAGCTGCAATCCTTTTATACATGGTCGTCGTGTGCTGGTGTTCCTTTCTTTCTTGAAGGTCGTTCTGTGAGTGAAGTGGGTATGTTGTATGGTATTCGATATATATTGCAGCCAAACATATTCGATATATATTGTGCGTTGAATATTTTTAAAAGGGTCCATATGGTAGTTGCAATCTTCCACCTTTTTCTGTTGCCTTTTCATGTAAAACAATTCAAGAACGTTGCAGAAAAATGATGAGGATGAAATTTGAAAATTTTCTGAGAATGCATAGCTGATCTATGTTTTATATTTTCATGAAAGACAAAGGTTGTACATGGAGAAAATGCCCTTTTGAAATGTAAAAAAAATTACCACTAGAAGTACAATTTTACTGTATATTGGCAGAAGTATTTTTTCTATCAGAAGAAGTTTTTTTTTTAACAGAATGCATTCAATCATATCCATGGTGGGAATAGTTCTCACTGGCAAGGAGAACTATCCTGAATGGTCCCGGATGATAAAACACACCCTCATTTTCAATGAGTTGTGGAAAGGAGTGTGTGTCGGAGACGGAGACAATGAACCAATACAGCCTACCTCAGACAAAGAACTCGTTATTTGGGAAAAAAAGAACAACAAAGCTTATGCATTAATCGCAGCATCTGTAAATGAAGAGTTGAGTCGCCATATTTCGTTATATTCAACTTCCTTTGAAGCCTTACAAAAGCTGAAAGAACTCTATGACTCACATTTTGCACTTGAAGTTGTTCAACTCATGATTAAACTCTTCACTCTTGAACTGCAAAATAATGATCCTCTTGCTCTTGCATCTGAAGTAAAGTCTATAATGCATGATATCAAATCCACTAAGGTTGAATTGGATATTCCTCTTATTGCTTTTCTCAAGGCACTTTTTCCTACTTACTCCAATTATCTTGAGTCATTGCAAGCAAATGGAAATCTCAAAGATATAACCTTTGACTCTCTTGTGAAAAAGTTTGCTGAAAGGGAGAAAGCTTTTGGAAAGAAGACAGCCCCTGAATCTTCTGAAGAGGCTGTGTGCCTTGCTCATAAAGAAAAGCATCCTGCTCAAGATTCTACAAGAGGAAGAGGTGGTCGAAGAGGAAGAGGAAGATATTTCAGAGGCGGGGGAGCAGACATTCTCAAGGAGAAAAGGCAGATTTGCACTGCATACGCTGCAAAAGAAATGGATCACATGATGCCTCGACATGCAAGCTACCATGGGACAAAACAAGAAACCAACAGAAAGGTAAAACTGATGATACAGACAAAGGTAAAGCACTTGAATCTGCTCACTATGTTGTGGCACAATGTAACATTGGAGTAAATGAAGATTTATTTAATGCTTCACTTGCTTCTTGGAAAAATGATTGGTTGCTTGATTCAGAAGCAACCTGCCACATGATTCATAAAAAGGATTTTTTTGAAGATTTCACTGATAATGTTGATGGAGCAATATACTTTGTAGACCAATAAAAAATCAAGCCATCATGGCTTGGCACAATCAGGCTTAAACTGCCTGGTCTTCCAGACTTTCTTCTGCATCATGTTCTATATCTCCTACAACTCAAGAGAAACTTGCTGTCCTTGGTCCACATTCGCCAGCAAGGTCACTCCATTCATATGTTTGATGGCAAGCTTGAGGTAAGAAAAGCATCTGACCACTCACTTGTCATGAGGGGAATAGAAGAAGAAAGGCTTCTCAAGCTGCAAGGAACTTCTGCTCATACACAACATTTCTCATACAATTCTCATCATGAAGAAGGTACACTTCCATCAAGTTTATTATGGCATGCTAGATTTGGACATTTGAACTATGACAGTCTCCGCTTATTGAAGAAAAATGGTGTTGCTGGTTTGCCTACAATTCCTAGGAAACTTAAGCAATGTGATGTTTGCATTCTAGGAAAGCATAGCAAACAGTCTTTTCATGATTCACATTCAAGAGCACATAGAAAACTTGAACTCATTCATTCAGATTTATGTGGTCCAATCCTTGTTCCTTCTGCAAATGGAAATAAATATATCATGACATTTATTGATGACTACACCAGAATGTGTTGGGTTTATTTATTGAAGAACAAATCTGATGCTTTTCAAACATTCAAGAATTTTCATAAATGGATTGAAATTGATGCACAATCTCATATTGGGTCTATTTGCACTGATAATGGAAAAGAATACATATCAAATGAATTTGAAAACTATCTTCGCCAACATGGGATCAAACATCAAACAACTGTGCCTTATAATCCCCAACAGAATGGTGTAGCTGAAAGAATGAATAGGACAATCTTAAATATGGTATGATCCATGCTCTTCTTCAAAAATGTAAAGATAATGTTTTGGGCTGATGCCGTTCTATGTGCTGCATATATAAAGAATAGATGTCCATCTAATGCTATAAGAAACAAGACTCCATATGAAATGTGGTATGGACATGTTCCTTCGGTAAAGCATCTCAGGGTCTTTGGTTCCACTTGTTATGCCTTGATACCAAAGGTACATAGAAACAAACTTGGTGCTAGAAGTCGTAAGTGTATTTTTTTGGGGTATTCAAACACCTCCAAAGCATACCGCCTCTATGATGAAGTAAATAAGAAGTTTGTTGTATCTAGAGATGTAATTTTTCTTGAATCATTCAAAACTGGCAATGTTGTTGAGAGGCAACTTGATCGCTTGGATAGATTCACAAAAGCAAAATCATTTCAAGAATTTGATAATCAGATTCCACATCTTGAAGGGGGGATTCCTATACTAGATCAACATGTGGAATCTTCTTCTAAATAACACTCTCCCCCGCATAAAACTCCAACAACGGATGATGCTTTAAGTGTTGTGATTGATAGAATTGGGAGACTCAATCTTGATTCAGTCCCAACTCAATCAACGGAGCAGCTTGGACCATCTGAAAAAGGTCCCCCAAAGTGGCTAGCACTTGAAAGTGTTCATCCTGATGAGGTTGGAAAGACAGGAACTAGAAATTCAAACCAGCAAAATGGAGGTGATGTGGATGACTCTAATTCACCTGTTGATATGGATGTTTCTTATGATTGTGAATTGAACTTGTCTACAGATTTTGAACCAACTTCCTTCAATGAAGCTGCTCCTCATGATGAATGGAAAGAAGCAATGCAAAAGGAGTATGATGCCCTCATAAAGAATGGCACTTGGAAGCTGGTTGATCCTCCATTAGGAACCAAACCAATTGGCTGCAAGTGGGTCTACAAGAACAAGTATAAAGCTGATGGCTCACTTGACAAGCACAAAGCTAGGCTTGTGGCAAAAGGTTTTGCACAGAAGAAAGGGGTCGATTATGAGGAGACTTTTTCCCCCACAACAAAATGGGCTACCATCCGGACACTCTTTGCACTAGCAGCTCAGAACAGTTGGAAAGTCCACCAAATGGATGTAAAAACTGCTTTCTTAAATGGAGATCTAAAGGAGAATGTTTTTATGTCCCAGCCTAAAGGATTTGCTGTGAAAGGACATGAACATAAAGTATGCAAACTGGTGAAGTCCTTGTATGGCCTCAAACAAGCACCGCGAGCCTGGTATGAAAAACTAACTAAGCATCTTTTGAAATTCAATTTCAAACATTATGATCTTGATGATGCAACTTTATTTGTCAAGAAAGCTGGCAAAACAGTTGTATATCTTGTGGTATATGTAGATGATCTTTTGAGGACAGGGAACAATGAAAGCTACATTGCATCCATAAAGAAGGAATTGGGGAAAAGTTTTGAAATCACTGATTTGGGCTATGTTCATTACTATCTTGGCATTGAAGTAACCCAACATCTGAAGTCCATATTTCTTTCTCAAAAGAAATACATTGGAGATCTGTTGAACAGGCTGGGCATGACAGAATGCAATCCTCTTACTACTCCAATGGAACAAAACTTAAAGCTCACATCTATTGAAGGAAAAGAATTTGAGGATGCAACAAAGTATAGACAACTTGTAGGAAGTCTCAACTACCTAACTACTACCAGACCAGACATTTCGTTTGCTGTTGGAATCCTCTCCAGGTTTATGCAAAAGCCTTGTGAGGGACATTGGTCTGCTGCAAAAGGAGTTCTAAGGTACTTGAAGGGAACTCAAGGCTTTGGAATCAAGTATACACAGGTGGACGACTTCAGCTTGATTGGATACTCTGATTCAGACTTCGATGGAGACAAAGAAACTGGGGTATCTACTTCAGGATATGCTATGAGTCTTGGATCAGGAGCTGTTTCCTGGAGATCACGCAAACAATCAACTCCAACAGATTCCACAATAGAAGCAGAATACGTGGCAGCAGCTGAATTAACAAAAGAAATTGCGTGGCTCAGGAAAATTCTTGAAGATTTGCAGGTAAAACAAGTACAATCAACTCCACTCATGATTGACAATACCTCTGCAATAAAGTTGGCCAAGAACCCAAAGTTCCATGATTGAACGAAGCACATCAATACTAAATATCATCTGATTCGACATCATGTTGAGGCCAAAACAATCCATCTCCGTCATTGTTCCACAAATGAGCAAATTGCAGACATCTTCACCAAAGCGCTTGGAAGAGAAAAGCTTGAACGATTCAGAATGATGCTTGGACTCACCAACATCCCTTCAGATTAAGGGGGGGAATGTTGACACCTAATTCTTGTGATTGGGTGAATATATGTAAATAGATAAATAAGAAATATGAACAATCATCGGGAGATGAACTGAACAGTCTCTCCCTCATGTATATAATGAAGACCTACCTGATGGAATAATACACGAATCATTTTTTTCTTATGGAGTTACTGCCTGGCCTGACATAATATAATATAATATAATATATAAATATATATTGTTGTACTTAATATAATATATATTATACATTATTGTCTGGAAGGGAATACCTTCCATTGCTATATAAAACATTAACAATAGAGAGAGCAAAGGACTTGCTTATGAAAGAAATAGTAGAAGGATTGTTTTCGTGATAGAGGGAGCAACCAAGATCGCCACATGGAAGACCTCAAGATAAAGGATTTTTTGTCTAGCTTTTTGATGAACTACAAATCCATATCCATGGACCAAATATCTGAAATTGAACTCCTCATGTTAATATACATATATGGTACATTGGTACTTATGATGTTTATTGGATATATATCAGCGAATAAAGTGAGTCCATTCTTAAAGCAACGACCAGATCACTTCATTTGAGGCATGATAAAGAAAGGAGCATTTGAGCTCTGGTATAGATTCATGAATGAATAGATTGTGGACAAATTTGAGCTTAGTATGATGCTAGATGTCTCCCTCATTGAAAGGAATGATGAGGAAGCCAAAAAGGATTTTTGGCTGGGTCATAAAGGATTTTGACCAAGAAAAGATGGATACATTCACTTTTGAAGACAGAAGGACTTGGCTTGGTCAACCAAAAGTTAGTGTTCCAGTGAAACTACAATATTGGATAGATCTCCTTAGAAGCCAGAAGGACTTGGCTATGTCGACGAAAGGAGATAGATGAGATTCACCTTTAAATACCAAAAGAACTTGTGAAGGTCACAAGGGACTCTAACTAGAAAGGTGAATATTCCAAAAGCAAACTCTTAAGAAGTTAAAAATTTAATGCCTAGGCTAAGCTCATGACCAGAGGAATTTTATATATTTGCCTAAGGAGCCATAAAGGAACTTGGCCCACCTTGGATATTTATGTTAATCAAAATGACATGCATCATTATGACAAGCTCATAAAACTTTTCTTATGAAGGAGAAATTCTTAGTTGAAGGGAAATATGTTGCAGGAGAATACCTCCTTGCGAAGAGGGAGTGTTTATTTGTGTAGGATTGAGAGGTAAACTTGTATGCCAAGCAACCTTCAAAATCAACAAAAGAAATTATAAATATTAAAAGGAAAAATAAAATTATTTATATTGGTTTATGTAGGCTTCAAGAAGCCTAAGTCAACCACACTATTAAGAGGAGACTCTTGGTCAAAGGGCACCTATTTGACCACTATAAATAAGTCAATTCGACCTCCTCACTCGGCATAATTCCGCTTACACACACAAGAGCAAGAAGTCATCCATTCACACGTGCAAAGGAGTAGAAGTATAAAGTTGACCACCAAAATATGAAGCAAAGTTTGACTCATTGACAAGCGTTGACTTTGGCAATTTTTTGGGCTATTTGATTGAATCTTTGACTAAACGTTGATCGAATTTCTGGGCTAAAATTTGGGCATTGATCGAATCTGTTTGACTAGATGTGATTGTAGGTCAACTGTGATAGTTCGACTAAATTCTCTGAGAAAGTTGCAAGGCCAAAATTCAGCCTCCTTTGGCCACTGTTGACCAGAAGCATAAAAGACCGAAAATCGGTGTGTTGACTAGCTATCAGAAGTCATATTTTCTCTCTCCTTGACTAGGTTTGACTGATATTTTGTGCTTGGAAATTGACACACATTTCTAAACAATTTATATTGTAAACTTTGTTGAAGATTGAATTCTCCTTAGAAGAATAATTGGCTGGTTTTTTCCCAAGGTTGGGTTTTCCCAGGGTAATCTTGTACCTCTTATTTTGTTTTGCTGTCTCTTTATGATCCTATGGTTATTATTATTAGAAAATCAGAAAGGAAGAAAGATTTTCTTATATAGATAATTACTTGTGATTCTTTTATCTTTATGTCCTTTTATCTTTTAGTTCATCAAGCAATTACCAAAACAATAACACAAGGACAACAAATGTAGGCGGACAGCCAGGGCAAAACCCTTATCTAGGGGAAAACCCAGTCAACAATTCTTCCTTCAATAGTTTCTCGAGATAATCCAAGACTCTAGACCCATACAAAGACTTTCTCCACACCAAGTCAACCCTCAATCCTTCTTGCAAATGATAACCCTTCAAAAGCAATTTCGTCATAGCAGCATCAGCAACAGCTTCGACCCAGTGGCAGTGGCAGCAACAACTTTGACCAGACTAGAAAAGCTTCGATCTCCCTTGATACACCTCAAAAGTGAGTGAGAATTGTCCCAAAATTTTGACCTTGAGGTCTTCTATCTTTCTCTAGGAACTCGAACTGCTTTCCATCTCTTCTTCTAACCCTTCACCAACTTCACACTTCTAGCTTCCAACTTCAAATATCGAACTTTGTGTGAGAGTGAGATGTTTTCCAAATGAATTTGAACTGCCTTGTGTATATAGCCTTTCAGGGAGGTCGAATTACTCTTCTTGAGGCCAACTTGGTGTGGAGGAGACTAAATTCATTTTTTGACTCAAAAATAATTCTTTTTACATGATTCGAAAACCCAAGAGGGGTCTCTTCTAATGTACAATGACTCTAATGACTCGGAATAGATCGTGTAAGTCCTCAATGGGGACTTTGACCTAAAACATGATGACCCAAGCATGAAACCCATGCTTTAATAAGTCATAATAATAATAATAATAATAATATTTTCTTCATTCTTTTGATAAGTACATTTCAAATACATTTATGAAGACCGAACCTAGTTACAAATTTCAACAATTATTGCATTATAGTTGAGATTTTCTATGTAAATTACTTAATGATATAAGTGACATAAGACAACTTAAGCGTACAAATCATTGGAAATAATCATATTAGGAAATCAATTTCGATTATAAGAAAAGTGGAAAGGAAATGGTGCCAAGCATAACATGTATGACTGTATGAAGGAATGTACTAGAGTGGTGGTTGCATGTATGGATGGTAGTTGCTGTAGGTATGACAATGACAAGAGATGTGAATTTGGTTAAATCACATCACTCTTTTTTGCACGTGAGAAATTCTACAATAATCAAATGGTACAGTGGAAATTATGGACAATACAGTGACAATAGTTGGCATACAATGGTTGTTGTTTGGTGAATGCATGGGTGGTACCACAGCGATATGACAATAGTGATACATGGTTGCAAATTAATTGGCATTGACAAATTTCAAAATCTACGCATAGAAATTTCATTGTATGGCTTTTCATTTCGGTTCTTTAATTCATTGAATTTTTGATGACTGGTGGCATATGTATTGTATCTTCCAATATATATATATTTTTCTTTTTCATTGAACTTTGTAGTGGAATAACTTTTTTTTGGAATAAAAATTAGGGTTTTTATTTTTTTTTTTAAGTTTTTTAATTTTTGACTTTTTCATTAATAATGGCCAATGCCCGAGATTAGAAACGAAGCTCTGATACCAAATGTGACAACCAAATTTGGCTCACAAACTAATAATCCAGAATATTTGGAATACAAAGACATCATTTTTAAGATAAATAATAATGTATGAATTGTATGAAGAATTGATATGATATGATACAATGGGGCCCTGCATATATACCTAAGCAAAGTGCCCTTTCATTAATAATCATGTCATTTGAGACATGTCCTTTCATTATACTAATTATTACTTAATTATGAATTATTCATCTATCTTATTTTATATATTTATCTTCATAACAAGTGTCCTGTCATCTTTGGGGTACATCAACTCTCTAAGCAACACCTTGGATTAGATGTGTAGTGTTTCAGGTTTTAGAGAGAGAGGAGAGTGTCATGATGTTATGAACATAACTATGTAAAATATCATAAATAAATATTAATTAATAATAATAAATAATCATTAGGAAAGGACATGTCCCAAAGGACTCTTCATGAATCGACACTCTCAACTAGCTATATAAACGGGGCCCTCATTACATTCCAACCATATCAATCATTCATACAGTTTATATATACATTATTACTCCAATAAATAAATTCTTCTACAATATTCCATGTATTCTGGATTATCTAAATCGTTAGCCAGGTTTGGCTATCATATTTGGTATCAGAGTTGCGTTTCTGATCTGGCCCTTGGTCACAACTATAACAGTCTGAGAATTATTCTTTGAGACGGGTTGTTAGCCATCAACTGGCTTTTGGCCATATATAACTTTAGAAATTCTGTTCGAGAAGAAGAATAATCACTCCACTACAAGGAAGTTAGAAAAATAAAAAATAATATATATATATATATATAGAAGAAAATTAATAATATATATATATATATATATAGATAAGAGTGAAAAACAAAAAGTGAAAGCCACATGCAGCAACGACATGCCACACATAGACACCCCCGTCCACTGACCGGGTAGAACCGAACGACCATTGTTGCACACTACCACTAGTTCTATCTCCTGCTGTCGTTCTACAGTCACTTGCCCCGTTCTGCCACTGCCGTTAATCACCATCGTCGCCAGTCTCATTCTGCCACCATTACCTCTACACAACTGTCAAATTCCATAGTCATACAGAATAATTCATTCACCTTCCGTACAATTCAATTTTAGACACCATTTTGCTACGACTCCTCATATAGTTTGTACCAATGTTGTTAAAAGCGCGATCGGGATTAAATCGGCGCCGGGAAAAAAGCGGAAAAAATCGGCAAAAGCGGGAAAAAAGCGTTTGGCACAAAAATATTCATTTTTTTTCATTTTTTTTCAATTTTTTTAATATCTAAACCATCTACAACATAAAATAAATACATTGACACATAAATATGATAAAAAAACTAATATATAAGATGTTTAATATCATTTCTAGTGCTAAAATCACACATAACATTGAATCATGTCCTGAATAGTAAGTCCTGAGTCCCAACTCAGCCTCAAAATATCAACAAAAAATATGATAATGTATCTCATCATGTCATAATGTCATATACAATAAAATGAAAGTCTAAGACTCTAATCCTATTGATTTCCTCTGCCCCTCTTGTGAGAAAATGTCACTGCTTTCCCTTTCCCCCTAGATGAAGATGCTGGTGCCTGTGCTGGTGGAAATGGCAGTGGAGTCTGACGTGCTCTAGAAGCTGAAGAAGTAGAAGTAGCAGCTACTGTAGGTAGACGGAGACCACGTCCTCTACTGGTGGTAGTGGTAGCCTGGGTAGGCGGTGTCACCTCCTCCTCCTGCTCCTCCAACTCCTCCTCCTCCTGCTCCTGCTCCTGCTCCTGCTCCTGCTCCTCCTCCCCCTCATCCTGCACTAACCAATCATCAGTGGGATCCATGAGAGGCCTCTCGGTCTCAACCCTCCATTCAGCAGTGGTGTCAATCCCATCCAATGAGATGGCTTCCATATCAGGTGTCTTCTCTAGTTGCCTCACCCACAATCGAAGATTGTAGTAGACATAGACCATGTCATTAAGTCTATGGGATTCCAACCTGTACAAAGTTCATGAAATAATAATTAATAATTAATATTATAAAAAAAATATTGTTTAATGAATTCAAAAATTTATTTGGAAATTTGCAATATTTTAAATGTTTAAGTGTTAAGTTGTTAACCTATTGCGCTTCTTGTTGTGTATTTTTTCAAATACACTCCAATTGCGCTCACATCCTGAGGAGCTGCATGTTTGGCTGAGGATGCGTACGGCAAGCTTTTGCAAAAGGGGTACTCTGCCACCATACATCTTCCACCATGCGTCTACAACAAAATTACAAATAAAATTTTAAATAAACATAAGAAAAAAATGGAATTTGAAGAGACAATGAAATTTGAAACAAAGTTACAAAGTACAAACTAAAAAATACATGGCATTTTAATCGTCCTATCAGTGACAGCCATCTCAAAGCCAAATGTGCCACCTGACATCTTATATGTCTCAATTTGTTTAGAGATCTCTATACGTTGTTCTGGAGATCTCACCATCTTCTGGACACAGGTTAATAATCCATCCACGATCTCAGCATCAAAATCAAACCCACATGCATAAGAAAATGCAGGGTTCAGGAAAAGCCCAGCAGCATGAATGGGACGATGGAGTGTGTTGTTCCATCGCTCATCAATCACTTCCCATAGAAGGAGTTGTCTCTGAAACCCATCATCTCCCTTATCATCATAGTAGGACCGAATGGCTTCTTTGGCCCTGTCCATGGCTTCATACAAATAGCCCATTGCGGGCTTCTCACCATCAACCAACTGAAGAACCTTTACCAAAGGTTCAGTAACAGCGCACACCTCCTGCACTCCCGCCCAGAAGTCTTCCTGGTATGAAACTAGTCTGCACACGGCCTCTCCTTCTGGTTTGCGGCTCATTGACGAAGCACGCCACTCCTCTGAAAGAAACATTCTCTTCAAATCCCACATAGAATTCAAGAGGGATTGAAGAGATATGAAACTCGTCGCAAACCGTGTAATGGCGGGGCGCACCAACTCTTTGTTGTTGGTGCATTTTCTCATCAAGCTAAGCACAGATGTGTGATTGTAAATAAATTTTGTGATGCTTTTTGATGAGTCAACAATATCTTTGACAAAGGGAATTTTCCCTATGTCCTCTAACATCAAATCAATACAATGGGCAGCACAAGGTGTCCAAAATAAAGTAGGATGCCTGTCCATAAGCATTCTACCAGCAGCAACATAATTTGCAGCATTGTCCGTTATGACTTGGACAACATTTTCTGCACCCACCTCCAAAATAAACACATCCAGCAAATCACATAAAGTTCTTGCATCTTTGATTTGATGAGTTGCATCAATAGATTTGATAAACATAGTCCCCTTGGGACAACTAACCAAGAAGTTTATAAGGGTTCTCCCCTTTTGGTCAGTCCAACCATCTGACATAACAGTGCATCCTGTTTGTTCCCATGATGCCCTAAAATCCTCCAATCTTTGGGTGCAGTCACGCTTTTCCTCTTGAAGAATCCGGCCTCTGAAATCATGAAGAGAAGGGATTTTGTACCCCGGGCCAACACTGGCAATAGCATCAACAGTAGGTTGGAAAAATGGATTATTCCTTACAATGCTGAAAGGAATATCACTCCAGAGGAGAAATTTTGCCATCAACCTATCAGCTTGTTCTTTTTCAGTTCTTTTTAGCATTGAACCGATAGTTGGTTGTGAACCAGGTGTGGTTCGAGGAACAAAAAATGATGATGCAGCTACCGGATTGACTGACGTTGCAGTAGAACCAGTGCCACTTGGCCCACTTCCTTCAGCTGACCTTTTTAGTTGCCTTTTGAGTTCTTCTTTGGCCTCTCTAGTGTGCTCTAATTCTCCCAATGCTCTCATGGCTCTTTGGATAATTTCAGGATTTGTATTTATACAGGGCCCCACATCACGTCCAGGGATTTGTGCAAGATGGAACTTCAACCTGTACACCCCCCCGCTTATCTCCTTTCCACACAACTTGCAAAACAAGTTTTGTCTATCATTCGGAGCTTTAGGTTCACCTTATTCCCAGAAAGGATCCAATTTCCTTGGCATGTTTGTTTTTGAATTTTGAATTTGCAAACCTATGGAAAAATAAGGATTAGGAAATAGGAATTTAGGATTACAAATTACAATTTAGCATTTACAAAATTACAAGTTACAAATTTACAAAATCCCAAGTTACCCAACCAAATGGCAAATGCCAAAAAACAATGAAAATAAAAAAACATAAACAATGTTTAAAAAAAATGAAAAAAAAAAAAAAAATTGGTTCCCATAGTCATACCAAGTTACCCATCCCAAATCAATGAAAAATTACAAAAAAATCTTTAAAAACAATGAACATTGAAAACAAATGGTGCCCATATGAAATTTCTCAACCAAAAACAATGAAAAACAAAGTTTATAACAAGGAAAACAAAAAAAATTTAATCTACATACCGTTTTTATGGACAAATTGGTGATCTTGTCTTGGATTTCTCCTAAAACCACTTGGATTCGCTCCCAAACCCTTCAGCTCTCCTCCACAAGGTGTCTCCTCCTCCTCCGCGTGGCGACAGTCAGAAATGACTAAATAAAAATCGATTTTCATAAGTTATAAGCCCGCTGCCCCGCGCCTCGGCGATTTTTTCGAAAAAATTCGGAAAAAATCGTTATAAAAAAAAGCCCGCGATTTTTTGGGATACAAATCGCGATTTATGCGGGATAGTGATAAAATCGCGATTTTTTGAAAAAATCGCGATTTTTTATTCGCGATTTTAACAACACTGGTTTTGTACAAACATTACAATTTTATTCGCTGCCAACCTTCTTCCATACAACTGCCATCTCTAAATCTGGTTTCAATCGTGGAGAGATGCCTTTTTTATAATCGTGGGCATATAAGATATGACCTCGCAGAACAGAGCCTTGTCGACCAAACCTAAAGACAACCAAATCAGTGGCTACACATGTCATATCTGTTAAAATGTGATATAGGAAGACAAGTTATAGTAAGACTATGTGCAACTATATTTAAAAAGAAGGATTAGCAAGGTGATTAACAAAAAGATAATATTTTTGTGGAAGAAAAATTTAATTTATTAAAACAAAAATAATGTACAACACATTTTAAAAAAAGAAGAGTACAAGGCATAGATCCAAGTACAAGGGAAATCTCTCTCTCTCTCTCTCTCTCTCACACACACACACACACACACACACACATGTATCTATATATCTATATATACCTTTTGTAAGTATTAAAAAGAGGTATTATTAAAAATAAACAATATATCCTTGAGGGAGAGTGTGTAAATTATAAAAACTATTATTACAAATAAAAGCGATTATTTAAAAATAAAATAATGTTGAAAAAATGTTGGAAGGTATATTAACTGTCTATAAAGTTCAGAAATAAAAACAGGGGAAGACAATTCAAAATGAAGGAAGATTTTCCTATAAAGGTCTTCCAATTGCAGATCGTAAATCATTTACATTGAAAGGGTGTATCCAAGGAAAAGATATAAATATGGTCATAAGGGCAAACAACAAGGAAAATTACATCAATTTTAGAACCAAATATATGTAAAAGATGAAATATTTTTGGTGAGAAATAATATGAAATTAAAGACTTACAAATCACAATTGATGATTATAAATGTATATCTCAGTTTAGTGTCCTAACCATGTTTGAAAAAGAAATCGACATAATTCTTGGTTTACCTTGGTTGAGAACACTAGGTTCCTTCATATTAAACATGGAGAATTTTTTTTTGACTTTTCTTGATAAGAAGAAGATGCTAACACTTCAAGACATTACAATAAAGTTAGACTTGGTAGTACCTTAATGGAAAGATCTAATAAGAGATATATCAATGGTAATTAGTCAGGAAAGTCAAAAATGAATATCAAAGATGTAGAAAGAACTTGAAGAAATTGTCTCCAATAAAAACGAAGAAATTTCTCGGTTAAAAGATCATAGTCAGAAACTACTTGCACAAGTCAAGAAGTGTAAAGCTACAAAGCACAAATTAGAACAAGAAAATGAAGCTCTTGAGATGAAACTCAATGGAAGTTTATTAGAAATTGAAGAAAAAGGAACAAATAACAATCCATATAATATTACGATTAAGAAGGATTTCCATCCAATTGAAGTAAAGTCATACTTAGATGTTGCGATATAGACGATGGAAACTCTAAATGAAGATCCAGTAATCAACCCAACCAAAATTAGGTCAAGAAAATGCTACAAGCATGTTAAAAGAATAGTATATTACAAAAAACCTTATTGACATCCTCATCATAAAAGTGAATGTTTTAATTATTCAATTTATTAACATTATTTACAAAGGAAACCAATGTTTTATGTTTAGACTCTAGAGAAATATTAATGCCAACATAATTCAGTTTCATAATAGCAATTCGTCTCGGATATCAGATAAGTGCAAAGTCTCTTAGAGGAGCGAATTGGGATGGTTAGATCATTTTTCAATTCGACAATTTTGCTCTGTACTCAGAAGTTCATATCGTCTTGAATCATCGAAGACGACAGTTTCGAGAATTGAGAAAGCAGAGAAGACCTTATGAGACAGATAAGAAGAAGAAGAAGAAGAAGAAGACGAAGATATCAAACCTTTTCATCAATAGGCTTTGAGGACAAAGCTTTTCTAAAGGGGAAGGCACTGTTATGAACATAAATATGTAAAATAATATAAATAAATAATAATTAATAATAATAAGCAATCATTAGGAAAGGACATGTCCCAAAGGACGACTCTTCATTAAAGGGCACCCCCGGCTAGGTATATAAACGAGGACCTCACTACATTCCAACCATATCAATCATTCATATAGTTTATATATACATTATTGCTCCTATAAATGGATTCTTCTACTATATTCCATGTATTTTGGATTATCTGACTCATGAGCTAGGTTTAGCTATCACATTTGGTATTAGAGATGCGTTTTTGATTTGGCCCTTGGTCACAACTACAACAGTCCGAGATTTTTTCTCCGAGACAGGTTGTTAAGCATCAACTAGCTTTTGGCCATATTTAACTTCCGAAATTCTATTGGAGAAGAAAAATAATCGCTCTAATACATGGAAGTTCAATAATATATATATATATATATATATATATATATATATACATATAAATATATATATATATATATATATATATATATATATATAATATAAATATAAATACAAATATATATATATATATATATATATATAAATACAAAATATATATATATATATATATATATATATTAAAAAAGAAGTGAAAAAGAAATAGCGAAAGCCACATGCAACGACTGCATGCCATGTGCGGGCACCACCCTCCATTGACCGAGTACAACTATACGACCATTGTTGCACACCACCATCAGCTCTGTCTGCCATTGTTGTTTTGTCGTCCCCTGCCCCATTCTGCCACCACTACCTCTACACAATTGTCAAATTCCACAACTTTATGAAACAATTCATTCACCTTCCTTAGAATTCAATTTTAGCTACCATTTTGGTACCACTCCTCATACAGTTCGTACAAACATTACAATTTTATTCGTTGCCAACCATCTTCCATACAACTTCTATCTCTAAATCTGGTGTCAATCATGGAGCACTGCCTTTGTTTAAATCATGGGTGTATAAGATATGACCTCGTAACATAGAACCGTGTCGACGAAACCTGAAGACAACCAAATTAGTGGCTAGACATGTAGTATCTGTTAAAATGTAATATAGGAAGACAAGTTATATTAAGATTATATGCAACTATATTTGAAAAGAAGGATTAACAAGGTGATTAACAAAAAGATAATATTTTTGTGGAAGGAAAATTGAATTTATTAAAACAAAAAAAAGTGCCACACATTTTTCTAATGGCAAAAAAGTACAAGGCACAAATCCAAGTACAAGGGATATATATATATATATATATATATATATATCTATATCTATATATCTATATATATATATATATATATATATATATATATATATATATATAAAGTATAAAAAAGGGGCATTTTTAAAAATAATTAAAAATAAACAATATATGCTTGAGAGAGAGAGTATTTTATAAAATATATTATTAGAAATAAGAGGGATTATTTAAAAATAAAATAATGTTTAAAAGAAAGTTGTAAGGTGTATTGACCCTATATAAAGATAAAAAGGGGGGGGGAGACAATTCAAAATGAGTGAAGATTTTCCTAGAAAGGTCTTTCAATTGTAATTCACAAATTATTTACATTTAAAGGGTGCATCCAAGGAAAATATTAATATTGTCATTAGGGCAAGCAACAAGGACATCAATGAAGTTGTGGGTAGCCCCACTGTTAACTAAGACTGAGACACGCTGCCCCTGTTTTGTGCCTCGGATCCTCAATGTCAGAAATTTGAGAACCCCGCATAAAGAAGCAAGGACTCCCCTGGATGGAGCAAAATATGTTCTTGCCTGTGGAGGTGGTGGTCCCCTCTCTGCCGGACTCTCACGATCTCCCGCACCACACTCCAGCTCCACATCATCCTCCTGATCGCTATCTGAGAAGACCTCGATATAGTGGGCTTTGCCTGCTGTGCACCGATGGCCTGGTGCCCAGGGCTCTCGACAAGTAAAACATAACTTCCTCCTCTTAAGGTCCCTCATGGTCTCATCATCCGGCTGCTCATGTCCCTAGGTTGCTCTCTGTGGTGGTGGCCTAGTATCACTTCCCTTTTGAGGGTAGGGAGTGTGTGTGGGGAAAGGTGCTCGTGTCTTGGGAATGCCCCCTTGCAAATCTCTACAACATGTGATGGCTTCCTGCAGTGTAGAGGGTCTGCGTGACTTTACCAGTCCACACAGTGGCTCAAGCAAGTCCTCTATAAAGGTGTACACCCTCCTAGCATCTGATAGGTCCAACACCGTCATTGAGACTCTTAGAAATTATGATATGTACTTCTCTGGGTTACCCATTTGTTTGAGTTGGGTTAGCTCCCTGAAGTGAGCCTTCAGATCCCTCTGATCAAATCGCTCTACCACCCTCCTGGTGAAATCCTCATAGGAAGTCACATTGGCATGCCCCAAGGTAGCCAAGCCATGAAACCACCAATCGTGGGCTTCCCCTTCGAAGCGCAACGTGGCCATCTTGATGGCTTCCATCTCCGTCATTTGATTGAGTTGGAAATAAGTGTCCATCTTCTCTACCCAGGCCCGAGCTGTGCACTTGGTAGTGCCATCATATGTGGGGAAGTACATCCTCCCAATAGTACGCTATAACGCATAGCTCTGCGTGCCTTGATCTCCATAGTTCTTGCCCTTCTCATTCTGCTTGAGCTTGCAAAAATCTCTGAAAGAGAGTGCTTCCTTGAATTCTGCTCCCATGGACTGCCACTCCCTGAAGTGCTCTCCCATAGGTGAAGGATCTTCGACCCCCATTGGTTCATTTTGCGCCAAAGGCATGAAGGAGGGTAGTGTGGCTCGAGTTGGCCCACTCGCTGATGGAGGCTGCGCATTGGGTGAAGGATGGTCAAATTGTTGAGAGGCCCCCGAAGTCTCTCCAAATAGAAACTCCTGATGGGTGCTTCTTGTTGAAGAATCTAGGGCAAATTAAGTTAATAAGATTCTTCTCGCCATGATAACTATTTGTGAGGTATTTTTAACTTTTCCTTATTAGCAAAATCTTCGCTTGATATTATTAGAGTGTGTCTTCTTAGTTCATCAAATAGTTACCAAAATGAAAGAGACAAGGACACAAGATGTTGGCTTTCTGCCAGGGCCAAAACCTCTCACTCTTTGAGAGGAAAACCCGCACAAAATTCTTCTTATAGAGGTTCCAATTGACAAATACCAAGACCATGACCCTTGACTTATTAGGCCACTCCAATACCATGACACCAATCCTCTTCTTTACTGCTGAGATCATCATCATCACTGTTGCTACACTGAGGTCATTACTATTGCACCAATGAGGTCATTACAACTGCACCATTGCTGCACCTTCACCGAGATCATTGTTGCACTTTCACTAAGATCCTTGCTGCTCCTTCACTGAGATTATTGTTGCACTTTCAATGAGACTTTTACCATAACAATGAGATCTTTATATATGAGAGCTGCACTGAGATCTTTATCTAGATCATGACCTTGTAACAACATCTTCATCAAGATCATGATTACCATTATGCCGAGATCATGAATGCCGAGACAGAGTGTTTAATGTGAGATCACTGAGATCCTTATCATCTCAATTATGCCGAGACTGTGACTGTTACTTCTCCCTGCACCGAGATCTTTCATCATTGTAGTACCCATCCGAAGAACAAAGATCTCTGAGATTGCGAGGTCTTTCGACTGTAACTACTCACTGTAATTACCCACGAGATTTCAGAGGCATGCAAGTTCTTGTTCTACCTGTAATGTTGATCTCACACGCTTATTTATAGTAGTTTGTCCTGCATATAAGCCAACTTGTATTCATGAAGAGATGTGTCATTTCAAGTGAGCCGACATGAGTGTATTTAATTCATTTTGCAGGCTGACATCAAGAGGACTGTGCTTGTCTTTTTGGAGGGCTTTTCTAGATATTAGGTTGACACATATATTCTACATATGCTCAAGAAGAGCTCTTCATACATGACATTGACTCTTTGACTCAATAATAAATCCTAAGGCTCTCAATGGGAGCCACTAACAAATAAACCTCTTGCTCATGAAACCCATGAAGCAAGGCATAAAAAAGTAATTTTATTTCTTTTATTTCATCATTTACAAAGATCATGTCATTATGAAGACCGAACCTAGTTACACTTTCTTCGACACTTCTTTCCCGGTTTTGCATTTTGATCTCCTCTAGCATCTCCTTCTACCCCTTTGGTAAATCACTCAGAGCCTTCAAGAGATTGTCAAAGGCCATCTCCTCCCTGCTCTTGGGCTCTCCCATGCTTTCTGCTACCATTGCCTCCCCCCTGTCCTCCTTGTCGGGAGTGATCTCCAGTTCCCTTTCTCTGCTCTGGTACCTCTGCCTCTTGTACGTAATATTCTGCTGGTCCTCCTCACTCATAGGAAAATTACCCCACGGCTGAGCCAAGATATAGGCTCTGATACCATTGTAATGTTCATAACTAGGAAAAACAGTGATATACAAAGAATTGAACAAATTCAACACCAGAAATGGGAAAACAATCAACATTCATCCATGAAAAACACCATAGACAAGAACCATTTGAGCCATATTATTAATTTTTCTTGGAGCAAGTACAATGGTGATGGAAAGTGCATCTAGGCTTTTCCTAAGTGGCAAGCATGACAAAACCCTGGTGAGCAAATATCAGCGCCAAATGATACACAATTGCCGCTCCAAGGATGTTCTGCACTGCCCAGAAACTACACTACCTGCTGGAAAGGAATGGTTGGAAACGCCTCTTTCGATGCTTAGAAAATGCTGCAATTTTAGCCTCCGACTCCTCAACCAAAACCCACCAAAACCCAGAATGGGCTTGGTCTAAGTCCACCCCTCAAAATTCGGCCTCCGAGCACCACGTCCTCCTCAAAACTCTGGGAAGTACGACCTACCTGTAACTTGCTGGAAAAGCCCTCCAAATCACCCCAAGATGCTGAGATGTTCCCCTCTAAGGCTTCCTCTACTTTTCCTGGCAAATTCCAACTCTAAAACTCCTTCCACCAATTCCCACGTGTGCCCAGTAATGGCTCCCTGTGCAGGCCCAAGTGACTGCAAATCGAACTGCCCAAATGCTGCAATCTCCTGCCCCAAAACTCTCCCCAAAGGATGACCCTCCACTGAAGCTCCAACACTCAAACTCTCCCTGCAAATGTTGCACGGAAAAACCTCCAAACAACTCCTGCGTGTTCTCCTCTTGCATCCTCCAGAAACACGCACTGGCTAGGCCAAAGGCTGAGTAATGTGATTGTGAAACTCCTTTGGCTCTCCTCCAAGATAGTACAAATTGCCTTCCTAGGGTGGCACTCGAAGTCCCCCGAAGAAAGGTTGAGTCTCTTGCCTGGAAAACTCGGTGCTAAACAACTGGTAACTCGACTAAGTAGCTCAAGCAACACAAATGAGTTCGATAGAGAAATGATGCCTTGAGTTGGGGGAGCTCCTCTTACTTATAACTTCGTGGGCTTTCCTTTCCTATGTGGTTCCCTCTCCCTAACCATTCGACTTCCCCTCGAAGGCAATTCGAATTTCTCAATGGACCAAGTGCGTTTTTCCCACGTGGGTGGCCCCCACATTCTACTAATGATGTAATTTGGCCTCTTTTCTCCTAAGTCCCTAAGTCAAAATTGGATGGGTTCCAAAGTCATAAAAAATTATCCAAAATTGTGGGATATTAAAACCTGTAACAAAATTCTTTAGGAAGGGACATGACATCTTCACCCTTGCTAATCAAATCAGCTAGGAAAAGCCCCACAACCCTCCTGCAAATCGTACGACACTCTCTCGGCCCACACGTGTATCTAAGAAGAACTCGGCCTCCTCTGGCAAATCACATGGCCCCTTGATGACTTGAGAAAATCTTGACCCTTTTTTGCAGAAAATAACTCAGCCAACAAAACCTCCCTTTGAAGCTTAGAAGATGGAAGTCTCTTGGATGAAGAATAAACCTTGGAAAAATCCTTCTCAACTACTGTTGCTGAACCCTCATGGTGTTAATCTAAGAACTCAACTAACAATACTCAACTTTTTCTGTTCCAATGCTGCCCATTGATTTCCTTTTATAATATCTCATTCACAAATGAATGGCTAAGATAAGAAGTTACCTTGTCCCAATCAATGGCTATGATCATCTTAGATACTTTCAAGAAACTTCTAGAGGCAAATTGACCTTATCTCAACTAATGCCAATTAATTAACCGATTTTCCTAAGTTTTAACTTAGGAAATACTTAAAAATCATTAATTAACTTAATTAAGACATTTTCCATAGGTGAAACTTAGGAAAATTACATGGGCTTGGAGATAATTTATTTCTTTGTGTTCCTAGCCTCAGTGACACCTCTCAAGACTAGAACACCTATCTGAGCTACAATATTTAACACACATAATAAAATTTACTCTCTCCACTGGTTTTCCCTTTGAGGTTTTTCCAGGGGAATTGCCCAATTTTTTTTGTCTTTTATGTGATTTATTTTCTAAGTTTTCTCTTAGTATTTGGGGTAAATGATTCAATGTGTTTTCATTTATAAGTTCAGAAGAATATGCATTAAACTGAGAAAAAATTATTAAAACTGAAAACCTTTACATTGATTCAAGAAAAATTTACAAGGTGAGATCTAATTTTGACCGTGCATCACTTGTAAGATTAGGGTTAGGGATTTAGCTCAATGTAAAGTTATAAAAGCATACTAATGAGAGGAAAAAGACACACGATACAATGACACTAGCCATTGAGAGAGGGATTTTCTCAAGTGAGGAGTGTGTTACTCAAGTGTGCTGGGTCTGAGGAAAGTGTAGAGTTGCAAGATAGGAGATCCAGATCAGTGAAGGAGACCAAGAAGAGATCTAGGGTTTAATTCGTTGTATCAGATTCATGATATCTTGTAACTGTACATCTCTTAGTTGGGCCATTATCGTAGGATGGGAGTTGAAGTAGGTTTTGATTTCATGAAGAACTGATTTGATTGGTTACAATTTGTATGTTTCACATGTGATTAATATTGGTTATAATTTTGCTTCCACTAAATAACTATGTTGAAAATCTAGTTGTGCATTTGTTGAGTAGATTTGTGCTAAATTTGCTAAGAACTAATTTCCGGGTGCTAGGTTCATTTAAGTAACAGCTAGTGCCTTGGATGGAGTAAAGGAGAGGTGGAGGAGCTAATTATTGGGGTTGTCCTGCTATTTTTGTGTATGATTATGCAGCAGAAAACGAAACAACAAATTAATTACACCAAATGTTTTAAGCTATAGCGTGTAACTACTCATATTTGATGTATAAGAAAAATTCTAACCAAATGTGATCATAGTTTTATGTTTGGATTGTTGGTTAATGTTTTATAGATCAAAACAATTCGCTATCCTGTTATATCAGACTGCAAACTTTGCATAAAGTGACATGGATGACAACCTAGCTATCTCCACCTGGGCATTTGCTTGCTCTAACAGCAAGCCCAGGTGCGCTCTTTCGACCACTTGTTGTATTGAGTTCCAACTTAATATGAATAAAATGGCTCAAATCTTTTATTGCTGCTATATGGGTTTTTGACTTGTGCATACTTGTGTAAATTTTCAGAATTTTTGGTGCTTATTTGTGAGCTATAACTAGTGCATGTCTTTGGTATTTCACTTAATATTTCCGCTAGGAATATTACAGTGGTATCAGAGCATGTTCTTGGCTAGTTGTGGGCTTAAGAGCAGGTGATGACATGGCCATTTGGTGGAGCAATATATCGACATAGAGGCAGAGATAGAGGTAGAGGAAGGGGTCTAGGCAGAGAGGGGGAACCTAACCCATTCTATGATATAGAGGTGGAAAACATCATGGGTCACATGGACAATCAAGAGGACAATGAGCAACCTAGACAAGGGGACCAAAACCAAATTTTAGAAGAGCTATTGAGGACCAACCAGCAAATGTTGAGGCAAGGACAACTCATGATGGACATGATGCAGCAGGTGACAGGCTTGGAGGTGAATGTAAGACTAGAGGGAGAGCAGCAAGGTGATGGGGGTTCCAGAGCTAGGGGAGGCAACCATACTTGTTAACCCCCACACACCCCTCTTTTTGCGCAGAAAGACCATCCCACCATGCCTCATTACGTGGATGAACCAGAGCCCGAGAGGGAGCCAGACCCAGTTGCGGATTTAGTCCACTCAGTTGCATCAGGCATTGGTGAGTATGAGGGGTTGGATGCCAAGATTAAGAGGGTGATGTCCTTTGGGGAGTACATACACCTCAAGGAGAGATGTACCACTAGAGCCAGAACGCATTATAGATGGGGACAATCTAGCTGGGAGTTACAAAAGATAGTGGGGAAAGTTACACTCCCCAATTTTGAAGGGTTCTCTAAGAGTTCAGCGAGGGCATGGGTTCAGAAGCTAGACACATACTTTCTACTAAATCCCATGAGTGAGACTGATGCTATTCGGTTTGCCACCCTACACTTGGAGGGTGATGCACTGGAGTGGTGGTACCATGGGCTGATTACGTTGGGGCATATTCACATCACTTCTTACACTGAGTTCATCCGGAAGCTGATTGAGAGGTTCGAGAGGAAGGACCCTGAGCTACACTTCAGGGAGTTGGCCCATTTGAGGCAGACTGATGGCGCAAAGGCCTATATTTTAGAGTTTCAGAGGCTGGTTGTGATGGTGACTGACATTTCATAGGCTCGGTTGATCATGTTGTTTGTGGAGGGGCTTGCTGAGCCATTATGAGGTTGAGTGAGGGCCTACAAGCCCACATCATTGATGGACGCTATCTCCAGGACCCGGGATATGATTGATGCAGTGCCCAAGACCCGAGCCTTAGTTCCCACTAGGCCTACTGCCCTACAGGGGAACCGAGACACTCAACGACCTTCGAGGGATGGAGGATGTGGCTAGTTGGACGAGGAGACTAGGAGGAAGTTGTGCTTCACGTGCCAGGAGCCTTGGGCACCCAGGCACATATGCACCAAGGTCAAGGCCCACTACATTGTGGTGTATTCAGACAGTGAGTTGGATGAAGAGGTTGAGATAGGCATAGATTAGGGAGATGAGGGAGCACCTTCATCAAGGGGAGCACCACCACCACCATCCCACAGAGGAGGACCGTTTGCTCCATCAGGGGGAGTTCTTGCTTCGCTTTGGGGAGTTCCGAAATACTTGACACTCAGGATCAGAGGGACTGTGCAGGGGCAAGGAGTGTAGGTTCTAGTAGACAGTGGGGCCAACCACAATTTTATCGATGCTTGGATGGTGGAGCGGAGGGGCATTCACACAGAGACATTTGAGGGGTTCTTGGTGCTGGTGCCAGGAGACCGGACGATGCAGTGCACGAAGTATGTTCCCAGCTTGACTCTGACGATGGGGAACTACTTCGTCACTGATCATTTCTTTGTGGTTGATGTCCTAGAAACCAACGTGGTGATGGTTGTCTAGTGGCTATACTCATTGGGGAGGGTCACCACTGATTAGTAGAAGCTAGAGATGGAGTTTATAGGCCTAGATGGGAAGTTAGTAGTGCTGAGAGGGATGCACTCTTACCCACCCCATGCAGTTTCCGCTCATAGGATGGAGGCAGATTTACGACATGGGGACATAAAGTGAGCAGTGGAGCTTAGGATTTCAGAGATGGGGGCTCCGACACGACCTGTGCATCTAGACATATTAGCCTTGTTGGAGAGACACTAGGGGGTTTTGGGAAGATCCCTCCAGGCAGACCACCAGATTGAGGGTTTGAGCACCACATTATTGAGCTGGAGGGGGTGCTCGCAGTCATCACTACTCCATATAGGCATCCCAAAGCCTATCGGGACGAGATCGAGAGGGTGATACAAGAGTTGCTGAGATTGGGGCACATCAACCCCAGTTCGAGTCCCTTTGCTTCTTCCGTGGTATTGGTGAAGAAGAAGGATGGGACTCTTTGCATGTGTATTGACTACAGGGCCCTCAACAAGATCTAAGATAGATCTGCTCTCGGGGCATCACTAGATCTGGGTGAGAGGGAGAAGGACATCCCCAAGATTGCCTTTCACTGCCACTATGGACACTTTGAGTTTTTGGTGATGCCCTTTGGGCTAACCAACACTCTGGCTATATTTTAGTCCTGTATGAACCACGTGTTTTGTGGGCAATTGCAGCGCTTTGTGCTTGTCTTCTTTGACGACATTCTTATGAATCTTATCTATAGCCGAACTTGGGAGGAGCACCTCCAACACTTGGAGGAAGTACTTCACATACTTGAGGAGCAACAGTTGTATGCAAAGATGTCCAAATGTGAGTTTGGGTTGACAGGTATGTTGTACCTTGGGCACTTGATAGGGTAGGATGGAGTGAAGGTACACTAGGAGAAGAGTAGGGCCATCCTGGATTGGCCGAAGCCCAGGAATGTGACTGAGTTGAGAGGATTTCTGGGCATTTGCACGTACTAAGGAGGTTCGTGAGAGAATTCTCACAGCTTGCAACACCCCTCACAAACTTGGCTAAGAAGGGGGCCTTTGAGTGGACGCAGGTGGCATAGGAGACCTTTAAGCACCTTAAGAAGTTCATGAGCAGTTATCCTGTTTTGGCTTTGCTGGATTTCACATGGCCATTTGTGCTAGAGTGTGATGCCTCTGGTGAAGGGGTTGGGGCTATGTTGACGCACGAGAGCCATCCTATTGCATTTGAGAGTAGAAAACTGCTACCCCATGAGTGGTTGTACTCTATTTATGACAAGGAGATGCTGGCCGTGATGCATGCACTGGCCAAGTTCAGGCAGTATTTGGTGGGCAACCGGTTCAAGGTGAAGACTGACCACAACAGTCTTCGGTTTTTCCTAGAGCAGCAGACATTGCAGGAGAGACAACAGAAGTGGGTGAGTAAAATCCAGGCTTACGACTTTGAGATTGAGTACGTCAAGTGCAAGTAGAACGTAGTGGCATATGCCCTCTCTTGGAGGCCTGCGACACTATCTTTGATGGACGTCACTCATGATTGGAAGGCTTAGCCCTTGGTTGAGTATTCCAAGGATAGGCAGGCTTGTGAGATATTGGATGGCACATATGGGGATGACAGGTTCAGAGTGATGGATGATGTGATATATTATAAGGACAAGATATACATGGTGTTTGGATCTTAGCTCAGGTAGAAGATTATGCAGGGAACACATGACTTCCCCCTAGCAGGACACCCCGTGTTCCTCAAGACATATTGTGCCATCTGAGAGGGTCTCTCATGGAGGGGACTCAAGGGAGATGCATTGATACATGTACAGGAGTGCATAGTTTGTCAGAGAAACAAGGGGGAGTTATCACACCCGGCAGGGCTACCTCAACCGCTCCCTATCCCAGAGAGGAAATGGGAGAGCGTATACATGGAATTCATCATGGGGCTTTCAGTTGTACATGGACGGGAATGTATTTATGTTGTAGTGCCAGACTAACCAAGTTTGTTCACTTCTTCGCTATCCCTTTGAGGTCTTTTGCTTCCCGGGTAGCAGAGCTGTTCTTCAGAGATGTATTTTGTCTATATGGTCTTCCAAAGACCATAGTCAGTGACCGAGACAACAAATTTATGGGGGCTTTCTCGCAAGAGTTGTTTAGACTGGTGGAGACAAAGCTTACACCCAACACTAGTTATCACCCCTAGATTGATGGGCAGACCGAGATTGTGAACAAGTGGCTGGAGGGGTACCTACGTAATTATGTGACAGGGCAGCAGAGAGCATGGGTGAAGTGGCTTCACCTGGGAGAGTTTTGCTACAACACCACCTACCATATGTCAATTGGTATGTCTCCTTTTTGAGCTCTTTATGGGTATGATGCACTTTATTTTTCTGACATGGTTTTTGGAGATAGTAGGGCCCCTGGGGAAAAGGACTGGGTCCAAGAGAGCCAAGAGATTCTCAGGGCTCTCAATGACAACTTATAGATGGCACAAAACCAACAAAAGTTGTAAGCTGACAGGCGTAGGGTGGAGAGGCAGTTTGAGGTAGGGGATATGGTCTACCTACATCTTCAGCCCTACCGACAGTCATCACTAAAACAGAAGGGGGACGAGAAGCTCAAGCCCCACTTCTATGGGCCTTATAGGGTAGCCAAGAGAGTTGGGGAGGTAGTATACGAGTTGGAGTTTCCCGCAAAGAGCCAAATTCATAATGTATTTCATGTCTCTTGCCTGAAAAGGGCCTTGGGACAATAGGTTACAGCAACCACTAAACTGCGTCCTTTGAATGATGAGGGACAGTTGGTGCTGACACCCAAAGCCGTTTTGGATACATAGGAAAGGAGGCTGAGGCGCAGGGTCATCCGAGAATACTTGGTTCGATGGAAAGATTTGCAGGCAGAGGATGCCCCTTGGGAGAGTGAACAAATCTTGTTGCATCCAACATTGCAGTTGCTTGAGGACAAGCAACACTTGGGAGGGGAGGACTGTAATATCCCTTCTCAATAAATTTTGCCTAAGGAGGGAATTACCAATTTTGCAATTTTGAGGCTAGTACAATTTTTGGACACCAACTTAGGAAAAGTGGGTCGAATTATTTTGTTGGTGGAATGTGGGGGCCACACCCACATGAAATACGCACCCCATGAAAAGGAAATCGAATGGGCTAAGGGAAAATTGAATTACTTGGATGGAGGGACCCACATGGGGAAGAAGGAAGCTAGTATAAGTAAGAGGAAGGGAGCAACTATTGGAACCTTTTTGACATCTTCTCATTTACCTTTGTTGCTCAAGCTGTTTAGCTGGGTTACAAGTGCTGTTGAGCACACGAGTTTTCCAGGGAGAAGACTCAACCTTTTCTTCAGTGGACCTTGAGTGCCACCCTAGGAAGGCATCTCAAATCTCAGTGGAAGGATTGTGGGGAGGTCATGGTACTTCTAGCTATTCATTCTTCAGCCAGTTCGTTCTCCAGTTTGGACCCAGAAACCAAAGCGTTCCAACTAATAGAGCGAGTTCCTAAGGGTGTTTGGGGCTGGAGAAATTGGGATAATTTCACTTGAAGGAAAGTCCAGCATTTGAGGGGAATTTTGGAGTGGGGAGGCATTGCTTGGAGGGAGGCCGAAATTACTGTTGCTGGGGCTGCGCTGGGGGTCACTGGGCAAGTTTTCTTGGGGTTTAGATCAACCTTCTTGTGCGGGATTTTGGTGTGGAAACTCCTCCTATCTTCCAGGCATAATTTTTGGAGCATCTATGCATCAGATTGAGGAGAGATAAGGCACATTCAGCAACAGAGAATCTGGGTGGGATGTAGTTTCTTGGTTTGGAGGGGCGTAGCACAAAATTGGGTAATTCCGGGAGGTTGGAATTAGCCTAATTCCTTTTTGGGTTTTGCTGAGCTATACTTCAATAGCACCCTTCTAATTTTACAAAATTTTTGGAGGGGTTTTGGGCCTCAAACTTCAGTTTTCAGCAGCAGCAGGGCAAAATTTTCTTGGTGTAGTGTACAGCCTTTTCGAGCGAATTTGTGGGGAAATTCTAGCTATCACCACCTGGGTATTTGCTTGCTCTAACAGCAAGCCCAGGTGCATTCTTTCCACCACTTGTTGTAATCAGTTCTAGCTCAATATCAATAAAATGGCTCAAATCTTTTATTGCTGTTACATGGGTTTTTGACTTGTGCATGCTTGTGTAAATTTTCAGATTTTTTGGTGCTTATTTGTGTGCTGTAAATAGTGCATGTCTTTGGTATTTCAATTAATATTTCTGTTAGGAATATTACAAAAGTGGCTGTTGGAATTATACCTTGTTCTAAGAAATGGTTACCTCACATTATGGGGATGTGACATGTGGCTTCTTAGATCTATCTTGCAATTGATGAGGGAAGAGGGTTTGGTCTACTTAGAGAAGGCATTCCCCCTTTTGACTTAATAAGCTCTCTAACTTTTGGATCCAACTTGGAGTGGCCCGTTGATGTGGGCATTCTCTGGCCATCAAATTGAGTGAGAGAGGGAATACAAACTTCCCCTTGGATGAAGCTCCCCTTTAGGATGGTCCAATTGTTTGAAGCGAACCTCTTGCAAAACAAGAAGAAGAAAGTGGGGTTTCACCTAGTTGTCTTCTCCACATGACTAATAGCCCCTTTATGGCTCAACGTGCTAGCTTTTGTGTAATCTTACTTATTAGAGAAATTATTAAATTATAGCATGGATACAACAATACACTGAGAAAGAAGAAACAAGTAATGTCCACCCCACACAATTATCAAAAATGATTTGAAGAAGGGTTTGCAAAAATGAGCTCTTTTTATTGATGGCACTTACCTCATAAAACAAAGAGAACAATTACAAGAGTGGAGGCTGTACTTCTATAAAATATTTCTAATTGTTAGATAATGGTTAGCTGACAACTAGTTGGACTCTAATAATATTTTTTACTAGTCATCCACAAATTGAAGACTTAGTATCTTTTCCATAAAATATTACAGTACAAAGAATTATTTTCCCACTAAGGAGTCGATTTGATCCACAATGGACAAGTAGGTCCAAGATTCCCTTTGCTAATGGCCTGAAAGAGTCAAAGATGAAGAATAGTAGCCTTTTGTTGGCCAACATTCTTCTCTTTTGTCCTTTATGAAGTTCGACTTGGCCCAAGAGTAATTCAACCTACTTAGAAGAGCTCAACTTTGTCATTTATTTGGATACTTGATTTCTTACCGTCTTTTTTCATGGTCCATTCTTTAACTTACTAGTCCAAGGTGTGTTTATGGTATGTTCTATGATTGCAACAATTACTTCAATGTTTTATTAGCCCAAATAAAAACTTTACTTCAGATTCCAATAGCAATCACATTAAAACTTCAGTAGCATTCACTTTAGATCATCATTGATAGTAATTGTAGATAGAACATCAACAATAAGTACAAGAAGATATGAGATGATAAGTGAATTGTGTAAAATGAAAAGTTTCAAGTGAATTTTATACTCAAGATACCCAAGAGACATGTCCCTTTGTAAATTGGATCACATATCTTTGTAAATTAAATTCTAGTAAGTTTGTGCATTTACATTTGACTCATATTTGTTAAAGTGTTGAAGAACCTGTAAATAAGGGTGGGCAGTATGTTAAGCATAGAACGAATTTACTTCAATTTTCGATATTTAGCTCAATAGCAATTCTAGATTAGCAATCACATTTAGCATGATAGTAAAATGCAGATAGAACATAAACATAAATCACAGAAAATAAGCCAAGACAAGAAGACACAAGATGTGGCGCCAGCCAGGAACAAACCCCAATGTGGGGAAACCCTTGATCAATTCTTCTTATGTTCTTCAATAGTTCAGTAGAGAGAGGGATAGTACATACACATCAGAAGTCAACATTTTGACTGTCAAAATAAGAACAGAGATCTTCTCTAGGAAGATGACACATGAGGTAGCAGATTTGAACGCAGGTGATTCCATCACCATGCTGTACCCATCACTGTGCTGCACCCATCACTGTGCACTTCATCATCACTATGATGCACCATTCATGCTGCACTTCATCATCACTATGCTGCACCATTCATGCTGCACACTGCAATACTGTCATGGAATAGCCTTAGCTGCTTGCTATGGCTTGCAGCCTAGCAAAGCAGCTAGTTGTAACTTGTAAATATGATACAGCAGAGGCACCTTACTGTACCTCATCCGAGATATCAAACCTCCGAGAAGGACATCCTAAACTGTCCTATATGATACGGATCTCATCTCCATCCATGACTGCATTAGTCACCGAGATCTTACACCCAAGACTGTAGCTATGCTGAGACTGTACTACTTCTTGTTACAGGTCTTAAGGCCTTCTGCTCCATCCATTTGATTGTGAGACAAGACAACACCTACAGGTATGCTGCCTATACATATGCTGAGATAGGATACTGCTCCTTGTCATGTGAGGTTAACTTGTCATTGAGTCCGAGGTTGACAACAAGAAGTCAGATCCATTCAAGAATGTATCCAGACCTGTTCCACACATCCGAGTTTGTGACTGCTCCTAGGGCATCTCCTTACTTGTGTTAAAGCCTCTCCTATGACTGCGATAAGCCTTCTTATCAATGTGATGATCATCCTCTATTAGGACAGTGTTTATAGAGCTCCTTCCTTGACAGCGAAGAGCCCTCATTATTATCTGCGGCTAGGGTATATCCTCTCATTAGGACTGCGTCTAACTGTGTGAGAAGAAGACTACAGCTAGGGCTCCTTTTGGAGCATCCATTGGCAGCGTATATAGGCTTCTCCTTGCTGCGTAGAAAGGTCTCCTTTAGGACAGCGTAGGAACCTTTCTTAGACTCCTCTATGACCGTGATAAGGGCTGTCCTCCATGACAGCATTAAGGTTACTTCATTGATTGCGGTTGGACTTTTACATTAGGGCAGCGTAGGGCTTAGGGAACTCCCTCTAGGGAAGCGTATACTCTTGGTGACTTCTCCTTCCACCAAAACCCAAATGAGTGGGAGTAAGAAATCACAAGTGATGATTGACTAAATGACTTGAAGACCGCCTCTATTTATAGTAAAACGTTGAGGATAGATGGGAGTAGTTTGGTTGTTGGCCGACCTTGACAAATTGTCGCATAACACAAATAAATTCATATCTCCATGAATACATGTCGGAATTGGATGATCTTTAGATCAATCCTACACCTCTCAATGAGAGGAATCCAAGAAAAATATCAGCTTCCATAAATAAGAAGACCCACATGGATTTTCGCCCTAGTTTCCAATTTTAACACAGTGACTCCTGGTAAGTATATTTATTTACATCATTTCCTTATCCCATCTTTTACACAAATACTTGCTTAAATTATGGTGGGTAGTAACTTATGGTAAATATGTTATTTATGTGAGTATGAACCATTTTCAATGACTGGTCATATCCTTAGAGACATGACTCTTCAACATTAATTATTAGTTAATTATTCATTATATGTGATTGTATATATATATATATATTTTATTCATAAAAGCCTTCTAGGAACGAGAATTAGTCCCTAGTTGCATTCTTTAACACTCCCTCTCAACTAGGGAGGAATTCCTGTTGAGAAATCCATTAGGGAAACGACTTAGTGTTTTTCTTGAGTTGTTTTCACTTACTTTGACATTTTCTTGTGATAGTTTAGTCATTAGTTCTTCTCCGAAATTATTATATTCTTTTCATCAAGACGAAATGCCAAACAATGAAGATCATAAACATAGAAGAAGACACAAGATGTAGGCACTCAACCAGGGAAAAATCCCTAACAAGGGGAAAACCTAGTCAAACTATTCACTAGTAGATTTAAATCAAGTTGAGACAACCAAGACCTTTTGACCAATACAAAGATACCCCTCCATTCATCAAGTTGACCTCCCATAGTGACAAAACAAACTGTAGTCAAATTCTTCAACAAAAGTATCTTCTCTTTCTGCAATCCTGAAGCTTGCCTTTCCACTTCAGCCCTGCAATTTCTGAGATATATTTTGAACCTTCATTCCTTGCAACTTAGTCATAATTCTTCATATTTGTGATATAGACTTCAGTCTTTTAGTTCAGACTTATTTTCGCTTGTCCTTCTTTTATCTTCTTTGACTTCACATCCCTTTCTTGGTACTTTCATTGCAAAACGAGTGTGTACTTCTCTTCTTCCAAGGTAGGTCGAATGCTTGGTATATGTAGTGGTTGGAGTCTATTCTTTGAGGCCGACATGATGTGTTTGAAGCCGACTTTTATGTGCTTGCAGAGTTGAAGATGGAGGGGTTAACATGACTAGAATACATAGAATACATTTCTTTCTTTGATATAATGAACCCAAGAAGGGTCTTATACATCATGACATTGACTTTTGACACAAGACACAAACCCTAGAGCACTCAATGGGTGTTGTTGACTTATTGATCATTGACCCAAGAATGAAGCCCATGCTTTAATAAGTCAATTTCAATTCTAATAAAAATTCCTTTATCTTTTTTTTTTGACAAATACAATTATGAAGACCGAAACTAGTTACATTTTTCAACAATTCCACCTGTCAACATTCATTCATGGCTATGCTATCGTGTTCATCATGTGCCATCTCTACAACTTGTCTCGTCTCTGCTAAAGATTGATATCATAGTCCAATAAGAAAGGATTGAAAGAGGGTGGGTGACAAGAACCTACCACTCTTGCCAAAAGGACAGAGGCAAGTCCTCATGTCCAGGGATAGAACCCCTACCAGGCTTGATCCTTAGTGATCAAGTTGTTAAACATCATGCATCCTAGTCATAGGGAATACAATAATACTTGGTGCATTTGTCGGTAGTACTAATTAACCCTAACCACTTTTCCCAACTCATTGGCCACATGAGAGGTACTTCCCAATAATCCCATACGACAAGGGTTGTGTCATGTCCCTTTTCAAACACATTTGTAACAGGGTGTTTCCACACATTTTTGCACAATTTTGGCTAAGGGAAAGAACGCAACATTTTCGACTTAGGGACTTAGGAGGAAATTCGACTTAATTTGGTTGCTAGTGGAAGGTGGGGGCTACCCACGTGGGAATTCAAACTAGGCCATTCGAATGGTTTGGAGGGAATTCGAAGTGCTGGATGGAGGGGCCCACATGAGGCAAGGAAGGCCCACAAAGATAAAAGGAGGAGAGAGCTCTCATTTGGATTCGTTCCTACACCTTGCAATCAAAATTACTTGACTCTTCACTTTGCTGTTTAACTGAGTCAACCGATTGTTTAGCCACAAATCTCTCAAGAGAAAGATTCAACCTCTACTTCGGGGGACCATCCTTGCCCACCCTAGAGAGGCAGTTCGATAAGTTTTTCAGGAGTTCTGGGAGTGTGTTACAACAATACCATTCAGCCACAACAGGGAGTGCGTATTTCTGGCTAGCTGGAGAATACGCAAGGGGAGTTTGGAGCTATCAGTGATCAAGCATTTGCCGGGAGAGTTAGAGGATTGGGAGAGCAACAAAGGGCCAGCCTTTCTTGCAAGTTTGGAGCCAACATAGCCAACATCACAACAGTCCGAATTACAGTTACCTAGCCCTGCACAGGGAGCTATCACTAGGCTCACATGGGAGTCGGAGGAAGGAATTGTAGAGCTGGAGCTGGCCGGGAGAAGTAGGAGATCACTTGGAGGACCATTTGAGGAGGATTGTTGGAGTTGGGAGAGAAGAGATTGACAGAATCAATCACAGCAACATAATTCGAAATTGGAGGAGGGCCAAGCTGTGATAGGTCAATTTTTGAGGGTGGGAACCAAGGGAAATCCTTTTTGGTGTTTTTGCTGGGTTTTGGGCAAGGATGACACTCCTAAATTTATAGAATTTTCTAGGCATATCTAAGGGGTCAAACAGGGGTCCCAACTCAGCCAACAACTAAAGGAGCTAAGGGAAATTTGGGCCAAAATTCCAAGGTCAACATTTGGCCAATTCCTTCGTGGGTTTTTCTGGGTTTAGGCCAAGGAGCAAGGAACTGAAATCTCATAATTTTCTGAGCAAGGGAAGCAATGATTCCAGCCCTTCGAAGTCAGCAGACAGAGCAGTTTTCTGGGGCAGTGCAATTCAGTTTGGTGCAACAGTGGTAGGAGCCTTTAGTTCAACATTTTCTCACCTGGGTTTTGTTATTCTTGTTCATTGAGACAAGCCCAGGTGCACCATTCTATTTTACTATTGTATTTTGCTCCTGAAGAAGTAATAAAATGGCTCAACAGTTCTCTATTTCCAGTGTTTCCATGGGTGCTTAATGTATATTTCGTTTTTCTGATTGTTGAATTGTTTGCATGCTTTGTATATCACTTACATTCCTATTTAGGATCATTACAGGTTGGATGTATGCTAGGTTTTCCACATGGGAAGGTGAACCACTCACCTTGTTTTCATATAGTGTACTCGATAGGGGAAGGTGAACCACTCACCCTATGCTCACATGCTGGGGTATGTACTCCGCAGGGCAAGGTGAACCACTCACCCTATGCTCATATAGCTCCAAGAAGTCCAACTCAATCGGGACCCTCATGGGAGGGTCTTTCTACGACTCCAAGTCTCTCTTTGAAGGCTAAGAACTTGGCCTTTCCCAAAGGCTTTGTGAGGATGTCAGCAACCTGTTCATCCATCCCCGTTGTACCATATCTCGGATAAAATGGTACCTAATATTAATATGCTTGGATTGGTCGTGGGACATGGGATTCTCTGAAAGGAAAATTTCACTTTGATTATCACAATAAATGATGGTAGTATCCAACACGTGCTCAAATCGCTCTCTGAAGAACTTCCTCAACCAAATGACTTCACAACAAGCCATACTAGCTGCAATAGATTCAATCTCAGCGGTGCTTTAGTGCAACAAACTTTTGTTTTCGAGTCATCCAAGAGATGGAAGCAGATCCCAAAGAGAAACAACATCCAGATGTGTTTTTTCTATCCACCTCACTACCAACCCAATCGACATCAATATATCCATGTAAGCCCTAGCAGTGTACCTCAGTCCATGGTTGATAATACCATGAAGATATCTTAGAAGATTCTTTGAAGAAACCCAATGTATATGATGAGGATCAACCATTAATTGACTTAGTGTTTAACAACAAAGCATATGTCCGGTTGTGTGTTCACCAAGAACATAAATGCTTCCACAAGTTGTCTGTATTCGATAGGATTTTCCAACACTGGACCAACAACACTTCCACCTAGCTTCTTGAAATTTAGTTCATCGGTGTAGTCACAGACTTGCAGTGCACCATGCCACATGTTTCTAACAACTTCACAATATATGTTCCTTGAGAAAGGAAAATCACACCTGGCTTTTGCTTGACCTCCAAGCCTAGGAAGTAATGCATCAATCCAAGGTCCTTCATCGCAAATTCTAAAGTCAACTCGCTCTTAGATTGATAAATGAGAGGTTGTGCAGCGGTCAGAAATAAATGATCAACATATAAGACCAAAATAAGTGGCATGTCCTTTTCAACCTAGAAGTATAAGTTTGGATCAACATAGCTCCTTGTAAATCCCATTTTGATGAGATAGCTATCAATCCTCTCATACCAAGCCCTAGGGGCTTGCTTTAACCCATAGAGGGCTTTCTTCAACCTACATACATGGGTTTTTCTATCCTGCTCTTCAAACCCCTAAGGTTGTTCCAAGTAGACTTCTTCCTTAAGTGAGCCATGTAAGAATGCGGTCTTGACATCCATTTGATGCGGGTTCTTGCTCTTGCTGAATCAGGCTTATCCCCTGTCTTGAAATATGAGTGAGTAGCCATGGAGACTTGTTCCAAAAAACCTTGTTCAGCAACAACAATTATTCAACAGTGATTGCTTCTCTTGTTCCTTGGGCTTGTCTTCACCTGGGCTCTGATACCATGTTAAATTTTATGGCATGTTCTATGCTTGCAACAATTACTTCATTGTTTTATTAGCCCAATAACAACTTTGCTTCAGATTCCAATAATAATCACATTACAACTTTAGTAGCATTCACTTTAGATAATCATTGACAATAATTGTAGATAAAACATCAACAATAAGTACAAGAAGATATGAGATGGTAACTGAATTGTGAAAAATGAAAAGTTTCAATTGAATTTAATTTACAAAGATACATGTTCCAATTTACAAAGAGATATGTCTCTTGGGTATCTTGAGTATAAAATTCACTTGAAACTTTTCATTTTACACAATTCACTTACCATCTTATATCTTCTTGTACATATTGTTGATGTTCTATGTACAATTATTGTTAATGATGATCTAAAGTGAATACTACTGAAATTTTAATGTGATTGCTATTGGAATCTAAAGTAAAGTTGTTATTGGTCTAATAAAACATTGAAGTAATTGTTACAAGCATAGAACATACCATAATATTTAACATGGTCTCAGAGCCCAGGCGAAGACAAGCCCAAGGAGCAAGAGAAGCAATCATTGTTGACTGTTAGTTTATGTAGCATCGAATGTGTTCTAGCCATGAAATTTGGTGGAGAGGTTAGAATACACGAGATCTCCAAAACCCAAAAATTGTTTCTGGAAATTCCACCTAGAGATGGTTTAATTAGATTATTAGCCGATTTTTAAATATTTCCTAAGTCTAAACTTAGGGAATATGGCTAATTAATCAGAACTAAATAAGTCAAGGTGAGAATTCTATAGAAACTCACATTGATCGATTTAGAAATGATTTGAGCCAGTGATTAAGATTTAATCATGGCTGTTGGAGTCCCAACAGGAAGCTATAAGAAGGGATCAATGTGGTGATGGAAAATTGTTGATTTTAGGTATGTTCTATGCTTAGAGCAATTTATTTCAATTTTCACAGTTAGCTCAATATCTTTTCCAGATTAGCAATCACATCAACATTAAAGTAAACTGCAGATAGAACATAAACATAAATCGCAGAAGACAAGCCAAGACAAGAGGACACAAGATGTGGCGCTAGCCAGGGACAAATCCCAATGTGGGGAAACCCTTGATCAATTCTTCTTATATGTTCTTCAATAGTTCAGTAGAGAGAGAGATAGAGAGATAGTACGTTTACAACAAAAGTCAACACTTTGACTTATCTAGATAATAGCATATGCCATAGATCATCTCTAAGAAGATGATACATGATATTAGTTGAAGACATGTTGCTTCAACTGATTCTCCAAGGTGACTCCTTCACCTGTTGTGGTGCTGCATTTCGTCATCATGCTGCACCTCACTGCACTGCACCATGTTGCACCCATCATCACTATGCTGCATCTCATCACGCTTCATTAATCATGATTGTACCCATCATTGTATTGCATTATGTGCCATCGCTGCACCATGTTGCCATACTGACCTACGTATTGGCTGCATCTTGCTTGCTTATTGTCCCTTGCTTGCTTGTTGTCCCTAGCATGCTTGTTGTCCTTAGCATGCTTGCTGTTGCATGCTAGCTGTAACATTCCATGCTTGGTGTATATGCTCCTAAGTACCATACAACTGTCCCAATGTTAGTTAGTTGTCCCTTGCATGCTACTTTCCTTCGGAGATAGATGCTCTGACAGTTCCCGACAGTTCTGGCAGTTCCCGACAGTTCCGACTATTCCCGACAGTTCCCGGTAGTTCTGACTGTTCCCGGCAGTTCGGCAGTTCCTGACAGTTCCGGCTTTTCCTGGCAGTTCCGACAGTTCCCGACAGTTCCGACAATTCTAGCTAGTCCCGAGAGTTCCGGCTTTTCCGACAGTTCTGGCTTTTCTCGGCAGTTCCGGGCAGTTTTGGCAATTCCAGCTAGTCTTGGCAATTCGGGCAGTTCCGACTTTTCCCGGCCATTCCAGCAGTTCTGGCAATTCTGGCTATTCCCAGTAGTTCCGGTAGTTCCAGCGATTCCGACTATTCCCGACTGTTCCTGGCAGTTCTGGCTTTTCCCGGCAGTTCCAGCAATTCCGGCTATTCTCGGCAGTTTCGGTAGTTCCGACAATTCTGGTTGTTCCCGGCAGTTCCGGCAGTTCCTGGTTTCTGCCCTCTGGATTAGGGCAGCATTATCCCCTAGGATCTCTCCTTCTACTAAAACCCAAAGACAAGTAGAGAGGAAGAGATCCCAAGTGTGTTGAAATGACTTGAAGGCCACCTCTATTTATACTAAAACGTTGAGCACAAGTGGGGTTTATTTGGTTGCTGGTCGACCTTGACGAATTGTCCCATAACACAAATAAATTCATATCTCCATGAATACTTATCGGAATCGGATGATCTTTAGATCAATCCTACACCTCTCGATGAGAGGGATCCAAGAAAAATATCAGCTTCCATTAATAAGATGACCCACATGGAGTTTGGCCCTAGCTGTCAATTTTAACACTCCCTCTCAACTAGGGAGAACTCCATCTGCTGATCCATATGTCTGACTGTACTATCTTTGCCATCAGTGCCCTGCACTGCTCTGCTTTGCTTTGCTCTGCTCTGCTGAACCATGAAGAAGAAGAATTGATCGAGAATGTCTCATACCATTCTCTACTGACCCAAAGTCAGTTTCATCTGAAGAGAGTGTGTCACATCACTCTTGAATTAGTCACCGGAGATTCCATAGTAAGAACATTTTTTTGCCAACGTTTCAAATCCCAACCGGGATCCATCATCAGGACAACATGAATGCTTGATAGAAAAAGAGCAGATTTTTAGGGTTTAAATAGAGATGAGGAGAGAAAAGAGGGGAAGGTCGGCTCTCAATTTTTTTGAGAAGTCGGCTGCCTCTTGATTTAATTGATTCATTTAATTAATTTTAATTAATTAATTTTTTTTTTTAATAGAAATATTAATTAATATAAATTATTATTAAGAATAATTGAAATGGTTATAATAATTTTAATATAATAATTAGTAATTAGAAATATTAATTGCAATGAACAAAATTAATGATAATTATTACTTTAATAATTATTATTAATATAATACTAAGTACTTAGTAATACTAATAATATCAAGTTACTAATATATATTATTATTAAAATTAATTGAAATGATTATAATTATTATTATAATAATTAATTATATTAATTATTATAATAATTAATTATTAATATAATAAATAATTAATATAGTAATTAATATAATAATTAGTAATACTTGTAAAATCAAATTAATAAAATATATTATTATTAAAATTAATTGAAAGGATTATAGTTATTTTAATAGTTATTATTAATATAATAATTAATTATATTAATTATTATTATTAATATAATAATTAGTAGCATTTTTGGGATTCAACTGCGTTAAGTAAGTCATTCAAAGTATGACCATTTCCATGAGAGGTAGTCGTAAAGTGACTAATTTCTCATGATTTTTGAATAGTTCACTAAGCACTCATTGCATCGGGTGATGCTCACAGGGGTGAAGAAGTGGGATTGAAACTAGTGAAATGTGGAGAACGAATCACATAGCATCAATCATCACTTCCGGGGCTTGCACCCGGTAACCAGGACTTCCCAGGAGGTCACCCATCCCAGAACTCCTCTGGCTCAAGCGCGCTTAACTGTGGAGTTTTTCCCCACAATCAAGCCCACTTAGCTTGCTACCCCATTTGCAAAACCTTAGCAAGTATTGTTCCTCATGAACCATTCAGGTAGAGATCCATTGACTCTTTTTGAATTTAAGTATGGGGGATTTTCGCAGTGCATTATATTAGCATTTTTGGGATTCAACTGCGTTAAGTAAGTCATTCAAAGTATGACCATTTCCATGAGAGGTAGTCGTAAAGTGACTAATTTCTCATGATTTTTGAATAGTTCACTAAGCACTCATTGCATCGGGTGATGCTCACAGGGGTGAAGAAGTGGGATTGAAACTAGTGAAATGTGGAGAACGAATCACATAGCATCAATCATCACTTCCGGGGCTTGCACCCGGTAACCAGGACTTCCCAGGAGGTCACCCATCCCAGAACTCCTCTGGCTCAAGCGCGCTTAACTGTGGAGTTTTTCCCCACAATCAAGCCCACTTAGCTTGCTACCCCATTTGCAAAACCTTAGCAAGTATTGTTCCTCATGAACCATTCAGGTAGAGATCCATTGACTCTTTTTGAATTTAAGTATGGGGGATTTTCGCAGTGCATTATATTAGCATTTTTGGGATTCAACTGCATTATAATAATTAGTACTTAGTAATACTTATAATATCAAATCAATAATATATATTATTAAAATTAATTGAAATGATTATAATTATTATAATTATTATTATTAATATAATAATTAATTATTATTAATATAATAATTAATTATAATAATTAATATAGTAATTAATATAATAATTAGAAATTAGTAATACTTGTAATATCAAATCAAAAATATATATTATTATTAAAATTAATTGAAAAGATTATAGTTATTTTAATTATTATTATTAATATAATAACTTATTATATTAATTATTATTACTATAATAGTTATTAATTAATATAATAATTAATTCTTTTAATTATTATGAATTAAAAAATTAATTATTATTATTAATTAGAATTAATTATTAATAATAATTATTATTAATTAATTAGATATTAATTAATTAATTATTAATTATAATTATTATTAATTAAAATCAATTATTATTACTTATTATTAATTAATATATTATTATTAAATTTAATAGAAATGATTATAATTACATTAATTATTATTATTAATATAATAATTAGTAATTAGTAATATTTATAATATCAAATCAATAGTATATATTATTAAAAATAATGGAGAAGACTATAATTATTATAATAACAATTATTAATATAATAATTAATTATATCAATTATTATTAATATAATAATTAATATAATAATTAATTATTAATATAATAATTAATATAGTCATTAATTAATTATATTAATATAAAAATGATAATTAATTATTTTAATTAATATTAATTATTATTGATTGTTATTAAATCTTATAATTATTTGAAAGAATAAATCTTTAATGATTATTATTATTATATTAAAAAAGATATTTTTATAATAGGAAATTAATAAGGGTGATTCAATTAAATACCTAATTAATTAATATTATAAACTTTAATGGAGAATTATTATTATTATTATTATACTGATATTGGGTTAATTTTTCTGATTAGGGGAAACCAGCTTCCACTAATCTCCATACCATTGTCTCTGTTGAGATTGTGTGGGTGTTTGATAATTTCAAGAGCTTCTCTGATCTTTCGCTTATGGTGTTGCTCTTCCTTAGCGATAATGGAGGCGTTTTCCAAGAAGACATGGTGCTTAGTTTTCAACGAGTGTTCTGCGAGGGCGGAAGAACGAGACCTTTCATTTTTAATATCAGCTCCATGTTCTTTGAGTCTCGTCTGCAGAGAGCGACCTGTTTCACCAATGTAGCTTTTCCCACCTGTTTCACTCTTACTGATCCAAAGTCAGTTTTATTGATCCCAGATCAATATCACAAGAGAGTGTCTCAAACCACTCATACTGATCCCAGATCAGTTTCATTGATCCCAGATCAATAGAGGTCATCCTAGCATAGGGAGTACGGTAGATACAACGATGCGTCCATCGATAGTACTACTATGGTCCCTAACCCCATTTCCCTGCTCATTGATAAGATGAGAGGTACTTCCCATGAGTCCCAGACTGCATGGGTAGGATGCCTCAACAGGAGAATTAATCATCCTGTCCACAGGAGAATGAATCATCCTGCCCATAGGAGAACTAATCATCCTACCCCACAGTCGCCACGGGAGAACTAATCATCCCGGCCCACAAGAGAACTAATCATCCTGTTCCACAGTTGTGACAGGGGAACTAATCATCCAGGCCCACAGGAGAACTAATCATTCTGTTTCACAGTTGCCACGGGAGAACTAATCATCCTAGCCCACAGGAGAACTAATCATCTTGTTCCACAGTTGCCACGGGGTATCACAGGGGAAGGTTGAACCTGTCATCTTGTACATAGCGCACCACTAAGGGAGGGTGAGTCACCCTGTGGTCGTATGTTGCTCCAGTAAGTACCCCAAGCCCCCGAGAGTTCCCAGAGCTCAATGCATGCAACATGCAGGACCCTTATAAGAAGGTCTCTCAATGACTCCAAGTCGTTCGGGAAAGTCATGGATTTGACCTTTCCCCGGGGCTTTGACAAAATGTCTTACCTGTACATCAGTCTCAATGCGATGGAGCCTCCTCGCTCATCAACTTACCATATCCCAGATAAGGCAGTATCTGATGTCTATCTGTTGGAGCAATCATCCAATACGGGATTCCTCAAAATCGAATCCCCACGCTGGTTGCAACAAAGAATCATAGTGGTATTCATCATGTGTACAAACAGCTCACTTAACAGCTTCTGCAACCATGCAGCTTCACATGAGATCATACTCATAGCTATGTATTCGGTCTCAGCGGTGCTTATAGCAACCGACTTTTGCTTCTTGCTCATCCATGATATCGGAGCAGAATCCAAAGAGAACCAACACTGAGAAGTGCTCTAATGATCCTCCACACTACCTGCCCAGTCAGCATTCGAATAATCATGTAGTTTCATATTTCCAGTAGTGTAGCCGATCGATCTTCTTTTGCGATCAGTTCTGCTACAGCACCTGCTCAATCCATGAGAGATTGTGCCCCGAAGATATCTCAGAAGATTCTTGGCACTAATCCAGTGAGGCTCAACCAAATATGAGCTCACCATGCTAATTGCAAAACATATGTCTGGACAGAAGTTCACCAAGAACATCAACGCGAATGAGTTTATGAAACTCAGAGGCATTTCCCAAATCTGGTCCGACATCACTACCATATAACTTCTAAAAGTTAAGATCCTCGGGGTAGTCACAGGTTTGCAGTTTATCATTCCACGTCTGGAATCCAACTCCCTCTTACTTCTGCAAATGAGAGGGACTGCACCTGTCAGAAATTGGTCGTCCTCATAAGGTGCTGGTATGAGAGGTCTATCATCCATAACCTTCAAACAATGGTTTGGATTGGCTTCACTCTTAGTGAATCTCAGCTTCATCAGACAGCTATCAATCCTCTCATACTATGCCCGGGGTGTTTTTCTTCAAGCTATTGAGGACTTTCTTCCACCTGTATACATGAGATTCCCGATAATGTATCTCAAATTCCTTGGGTTGTTCCAAACCTGTGGACCTGCTGCATGAGGGGACTGGTCCCCTTGTAAGAATTTCCTTCGGTACTTCTCAGACATGTACCTTCATGCTCTTCTTGAATTCAGGCATCCCTATCATCATCTGACTCACATCGAGTAGGGCCCCATAGGTAGACCTCCGGTGTTATAAATGCGATATGTCAATTGACATGATCCCCAATGGACCATCTTGCAACTTGATACAAATTGCCAACCCTAAACCCATGAGAAAAAGCATCTTTGAAAATTCTATTTTTTAACACGTACCTTTCACTTCCATTTCCGAGATGGACACCAGGTTCTTTTTGCGATTAGGTACATAAAAGAGATTCTTGTAAATGAATAGAGTTACCCTCATTCAATTGAGGGGTAACATTCCCTACACCCTTTCCGGGATTGGTGGCATCGACTCCAAGTATAATCCCACGGTTGTTTCCGTCTCTACCAAATTCGAGATAGCACCCTTCTATCCTATGAGGTTCCTTGAAGCACTACGATCAATAAGCTAGATTCCCAAATAATCTGAAGGAGAGGGCCAATACAAGATAACGCTTCTTTATCTTATCAAAAACAACATTTGATTCTTCATACCTGGGGTTCCTTGCTTTCTTTGAAGAGTCGGCCATTTCCTTGATGACCTGCATTTCCTGTCATTCCTTTGATCATTGAAGATGTCACTAGAATGATTGTTATCTTCATCAAGAGATGTGTCTCTACCATTCAGACACTCCTTCACATAATGGTCGAACTTATTGCAACCAAGGCATCTGCCTTTCCTTCCATCCTTAGATTTGGACTTCCCAATGAAGTGATCTTTAGGTAGGCCATCAGAAACTTTTGCTGCGCCATTCTGATAATATTCTCTACTTCGACTTCACCTTTGGTGAATTTGAAGAGGGATGAGGAATCCACTGATCCTTTTGTCCTTTCCCAACTGTCTTCGGAGATTTCTCTTTCACTCTTGCTTGGGCATTGTCTTCACCTCACCTCTGATAGCATGTTGATTTTAGGTGTGTTCTATGCTTAGAGCAATTTATTTCAATTTTCACATTTAGCTTAATATCTTTTCCAGATTAGCAATCACATCAACATTAAAGTAAACTGTAGATAGAACATAAACATAAATCGTAGAAGACAAGCCGAGATGAGAGGACACAAGATGTGGCGCTAGCCAGGGACAACCCCCAATGTGGGGAAACCCTTGATCAATTCTTCTTATATGTTCTTCAATAGTTCAGCAGAGAGAGAGAGAAAGATAGTACGTTTACAACAAAAGTCAACACTTTGACTTATCTAGATAAGAGCATAGATCATCTCTAAGAAGATGATACATGAGATCAGTTGAAGACATGCTGCTTCAACTGATTCTCCAAGGTGACTTCTTCACCTATCGTGGTGCTACATTTCGTCATCTTGTTGCACCTCACCGCGCTGCACCATGCTGCACCCATCATCACTATGCTGCATCTCATCACACTTCATTAATCATGACTGTACCCATCATTGTATTGCATTATGTGCCATTGCTGCACCATGTTGCCATACTGACCTACGTGTTGGATGCATCTTGCTTGCTTGTTGTCCCTTGCTTGCTTGTTGTCCCTAGCATGCTTGTTGTCCTTAGCATGCTAGCGTTCCCTTGCATGCTAGTTGTAACATTCCATGTTTGGTGTATTTGATGCTAAGTACCATACAACTGTCCCAATGTTAGTTAGTTGTCCTTTGCATGCTGCTCTCCTTCGGAGACAGATGCTCCAGCAGTTCCCGGCAGTTCCGGTAGTTCCCGACAGTTCTGGCAGTTCCCGACAATTCCGGCAGTTCCTGGCAGTTTCGACAGTTCCGGCAGTTCCCGACAGTTCCGGCTTTTCCCGGTAGTTCCGACAATTCCTGGCAGTTCCAACAATTCTACCTAGTCTTGGCAATTTCGGCTTTTCTGGCAGTTTCGACTGTTCTTGGCAGTTCTAGCTAGCCCCGACAATTCGGGCAGTTCCGGCTTTTCTCGGCAATTCCGGCAGTTCCTGCAATTCCGGCTATTCCCGACAGTTCCGGTAGTTCCAGCAATTCTGGCTATTCCCGGTTGTTCTTGGTAGTTCCGGCTTTTCCTGGCAATTCCGGCAGTTCCAGCAATTTCGGCTATTCCCGGCTGTTCCGGTAGTTCTGACAATTTCGGCAGTTCCGGCAGTTCCCGATTTCTGCCCTCTGGAGTAGGGTAGCATTATCCCTTAAGATCTCTCCTCCTACTAAAACCTAAAGACAAGTAGAGAGGAACAGATCCCAAGTGTGTTTAAATGACTTGAAGGCCACCTCTATTTATACTAAAACGTTGAGCACAAGTGGGGTTTATTTGGTTGCTGGCCGACCCTGACAAATTGTCCCAAAACACAAATAAATTCATATCTCCATGAATACTTATCGAAATCGGATGATCTTTAGATCAATCCTACACCTCTCGATGAGAGGGATCCAAGAAAAATATTAGCTTCCATTAATAAGATGACCCACATGGAGTTTGGCCCTAGTTGTCAATTTTAACAAAAATGCACCAGATTCACTTGGAGAATTTAATTTTCCAGTGTAGCAGCAGTCAGTTGCTCGAGAGTTCGAGCTTCAATGAGGCTGTAGAGATAGTGAGGGGCAAGGCCAATGATCTGGAGGAAGTTTTCCAGTTCCGGAGAGGCAACAGCAAGAGGGCCGAATTATTCCTAGTGGGGCAGTGTAGAGGACTGCGTAGTTGCTTCAGAGAAGCAGTTCGATTTGCTAGAGAGAAATTCGTTCTCAGTTCTAGAGGCCGAGCAGAGGGTCCAGAGTGCTGGAGAGGCGATTTCCTCAGCAGAGACAGGCAAAACAACTTCATTAGAGGCAGGTTGGAGGCTTGACGTCATAGGGTTTGCGCAGAGCAGCGCAGAGGCTGACACAGAGGGTCTAGGAGGTTGAGTTTTCTAAAGGAAATTGTGCCAGGATTGCATGTGGAAGAAGGGTAATTCCCTTAAAATAAATTTCCCTAGATTTTCTTACTGTTTGGATTGCCAATTGGGCATCCATAGATTGTACTCATATTTCATTGCTGCATAATAATAAAACCCTCATTGTTGCACCGATTTTCCCAAGTTGGGTTTTTTTTTTTCGGGGACAGTTGTCCAAAAATAACTGTCATTTTTATTGTGTGTGTTAGTATTTTCTTAGTTTCCAACGCTATTATTTCTGAAGTGTTTGTGAAGGTTGCAATGTGATTTATTTGATATTTTCCATAACAAATAAGTTGTTAAAATAATTAACAATTAGAAAAATAAATTCCAGTTGCTGCAATAGGATTTTAGTTTTGAAATTTTCACATGGTATCAGAGTGTGAGTGATCAACCAAGAAGCTCAGAAGAGAATGAAAGGATTTCGCTGCTCCGTGGGAGCAGCAGGTCGAAATTCTCAAAGGCAACGTAGTATCCAGACAGGCAGGCTGAATTGTTGGGGCAAAAAAATTCGATTTTCAATTGTAGGAGTGCAAAAAAGTCGAATTTCCCTGGATTGTGATTCCAACAGTTAGAGGGAGCAATTGTAGCTCAGATTTTCGCTGAGCATATTCCTGGTTGGACGTAGAGGGTTTTGCAACAATTCTCAATTGCAAAATCAACGTTGGGTGGAAGAGAAAAACACACACAATAGAGGGAAAAATTCTCTTATGGAACTTCGAGTCTCAAAAGTTGTATTTTTCCACCCAGATTGGTAGTAGTAGCGAGCAGATTTGTGCATTCCAGGAGGGGTTGCGAATAGCAGAGCAACAGTCGAGCGTTAGGAAAGAGGGAGTTTTCGACAATTCCAGAGAGGGCCATTGCAGGGCTTAGAGATCAGGATAGGTTGGATGGAGCTTCCAACAATGTCATCTGGAAGGCTAGGATGTCCTTCTTTCTAGATGAATATGGCTTGAAAGCCTACATTGGTAATGTAGTGATAGTTCCTCAGGATTGAGACCAACTCAAGGAATATAGAAAGGAGATGGTTTAGGCAAAGTGGTTGATCCTGGATGGAGTTTGGAACCATATAGTCTCACATATAGCAGCCAATGGAACGGTCAAAAAGATGTGGGATGCTTTCTCCATGCTATACCAGGGTACTTCCGAGCAGCGGAAGATGTTCTTGGAGGTGAAGCTGAGATGCATCAGGATGCAGAAGGGGGAAGGCATAGATTCTTTACTCACTAAGATTCAAGAAGTTCGAGACCAACTTTCAGTTGTTGGGGCAGTGCCTCAACCTTCAGAGCTAGTATGATTAACAATCAATAATGTCTCAGAGGATTGACAAGTCTTCGTCCAAAGTATATTGGGCAGAGACACACTACCAGGATGGGGTAGAGTGTGGGCCGATTTGCAGCAAGAGGAGTTGAGATGAGCTCTGTTGAAGAGCTCCATCTGTGGGAGTAGTAGCAACGGACGTAAGGTGGTGGAGGAGGAGGAGAATGTGGCTCTCTCATCAGAGGGTCGTAGTCAGGGGCAGTGGGAGCAAAGAAAGAAGAAGAAAGACTTGTCAAAGGTCAAGTGCTTCAAGTGTGGTGCGTTCGATCACTATAGCACGCAATGTCCTCCTAGGAAGAAGGACAAGTCAGGGAAGCAGGACCAGCAGACAACATCAACTGAGATCGACAAGTTTTCCTCCAAGTTGGAGGAAGACTTCGCGATGTTGGTAGCCATACCTCCAGGAGTGAGGTAGGGTGACTTGGAGTTGTAGCCCCAAAGAGCTACAAAGACTGGGAAAGGTCCTTAAGGAGTCCAACTCATGGATCATTACCTGGCTACAGGGGCCCACAGTATTCAGTACTTGGATGGATTAGTGTCAGAGGTGTAGTCAGAAATACAGAGTGACAATTACATACTAGTTGCAGTCAGATGCTGGAGAGCGCAGTGCAGAGTTGGCAGTAGTGCAGAGTTAGCAACAACGCAGATTCTTTAGAGACAGTGCAGAGGCTAGTAGCAGTCAAGACTCGAGAGACAGATGCATCATACTAAACAAAGTTGATTCAATATTCTGGATGCTTCTCAGTTGAAGTAGTTGCAGTTTCAACAACAACAGATGAGAGGGAGTTGCAGTGCAGATGCAGAGTTGGTAGCAGTATGGCAGTGCCAACAACAACACGAATGCAACATTAGAGTTGCATAGTAGTTTTTGGGTAGCAGCAATCAGACATCAGCAGAGTGACAGAAGGTGATATAGAGATAGGGTGTTGTAGCAAGATCTGCAACACTAGAACACATTCCTCGCTAAGAGTGAGTGTTAGTTTATATAGCATCGAATGTGTTCTAGCCATGAAATTTGGTGGAGAAGCTAGAATACATGAGATCTCCAAAACCCATAAATCATTTATGGAAATTCCACCTAGAGATGGCTTAGTTAGATTATTAGCCGATTTTTAAATATTTCCTAAGTCTAAACTTAGGGAATATGGCTAATTAATCAGAATTAATTAAGTCAAGGTGAGAATTCTTTAGAAACTCACACGAATTGATCCAGAAATGATTTGAACCATCAATTAAGATTTAATCTTGGCCATTGGAGTCCCAACAGAAAGATATAAGGGATCGATGTGGTGATGGAGAATTCAATTTTCTAGAGTAGCACAGTCAGTTGCCAGAGAGTTTGAGCTTAAGTGAGGCATCAAAGATATTGAGTGGCAGGGATAGTGATCTGGAGGAAGTTTTCCCGATCCGGAGAGGCAGCAAACAAGAGGGCCGAATTATCCCCGGCGAGGCAGTGCAGAGGACTGCACAATTGCTTCAGAGAAGTAGTTCGATTTGCTGGAGAGAAATACGTTCTCAGTTCCAGAGGCCGAGCAGAGTGTCCAGAGTGTCGTAGAGGTGATCTCCTCAGTAGAGATAGGCATAACGACTTCATGAGAGGCAGGTTGGAGGCTTGACGTCATAGGGTCTGTGCAGAGTAGCGCAGAGGCTGACACAGAGTGTCTAGGAGGCCGCGTTTTCTGAAGGAAATTGTACCGGGATTGCTTGTGGAAGAAGGGTAATTCCCTTAACATTATTTTGCCCAGATTTTCTTCTTGTTTGGATTGTTAGTTGGGCATCCATAATTGTACTCAAATTTTCACTGCTGCATAATAATAAAAGCCTCATCGCTACACTAGTTTTCCCAAGTTGGGGTTTTTTCTGGGGACAATTGTCCAAAAATAATGGTGTCATTTTAATTATGTGTCATTTAGTTTTGAATTTTTCACATTGAATAATTGCTTTTGTTGAACAAGGTATGTTGGAACAAGTCTCCATGACTACTCACTCATATTTCAATACAAAGGATAAGCTCCATTCAGTAAGAGCAACTATGGATTGCATAGTGGTGTATTGGGCAACTTGAGCAAAAATCTCATCGCAGTCGATTCCTTCCTTTTGTGAGAAGCCATGAACCACAAACCTTGCCTTGTATTTATCAACACTTCCATCAGCTCCATGTTCAATCTTGTACATCCATGTCAAAGTGACTATGGACTTGTCCTTGGGTCTAATCATCACTTCCTAAACATTGTTCTTCATGATTGACTCATATTCCTCAGCCATAACATCTTTCCAAGCATGATAAAAATTCTAAAATCTGGAAATGACAATATTTTCTGAAAACATAAATTTAGAGATTTCACAACTGCTGAAATTGCAGAAATAAAACACAGCAAAACTATGACAGCCACACACAGGAAATAACACAGTGATTTTTGGTCAATGTGACCCTGGAAAAACCCCCTACAACTCTTGGGGAAAACCAGTTTAAGAGCTCTTCTTTATTTCTGAAAATGCTTTTACAAAGAAACTGAAATACACAGTAAAAATTCCAGCAACCACAAATTACAACTTATCTCGATTTCCGTGCTTGAACTCCACCTCGAAAATCGTGCCAATTAGCAAACAACCAAAACAGAAATTTTCCAGCAATAAAACAACATTAAATGCTATATGGCATGCCTCGAAAAATGTGCCCAGAACTTGTATGGATTGTACGGACCATACAAATTTCAGCAATATGGCTGCCTCGAAATTTGTGCCCTTGCTGTTGTCCCTCTTCCTCGATTTCTGTGTCTTTCTCCTGCTGTATGGTTTTTGCCTTGGGATGCATGCCAATAAATGCTGCTGCCCAGATTTGCTGAAATGTCTTCTTGCTTCTCTCCTTCACTTCTTCACTTCTCATAAATTTTCTCCTTGCTCTCTCTTCTCTCTCTCAAATGCTCATGAAATAATGAATTGATCTTTCTCTCTTCTCTTCTCCTTTTACTCTCTAAATGACCTTTTGGGTTACCCTAAGATCTAATGGCTGAGATTCATTTAGATCTAGGGATGAGAATAAATGTGCATTTAATTCTCACCTTCTATTTTTTAACTCACCCACTTATATAAAGACCCACTTAGCCTTTTATTTCCATAGTCACTTTTTCACTTTTTAATTCTTCTTTGACTTTATTAAAGTCACCTTTAAACTAGAATGTAACTTCACCATCTATAAAGTCACTTTTAAATTAAATTACTTTTACCACTTATAAAGTCACTTTAGGAGAAAAGTACAAATAAATTTGGACACTTTTCCCTAGGCCAAAGATCAAAGCCTTAGGGAACCATTTGTCCTCTGGTACACAAATTTTAACACTCCCTCTTACTGAGGAAAGTGTTCCTCACCACTCCCATCTTGTCTTTGAAGTAGACATGCTTGCTCTGTGGTAAGGCTTTGGTGAAAATGTCCGCTACCTGCTCATTTGTGGAATTGTACTCAAGCTTGATAGCTCCCTTTTGGGCATAGTCTCTAATGAAGTGATACTTGATCTCAATATGCTTTGACCTGTCATGAAAAACTGGATTCTCTGTGAGTTTTATGCAATTCTGATTATCATAGTAAATTACTGAAGGTCTCAATGCTTGACCAAATAGACCAAACAACATCTTGCGAAGCCATATGGCATCACAACTAGCCAAACTGGCAGCTATATACTCTGCCTCAGCTGAGCTCAATGCAACTGACTGTTGTTTCTGGCTGATCCACGACACAACTGCCGATCCCAACCCAAAACAGCACCCGGAAGTACTCTTCTTATCTGAAGCACAACTTGCCCAATTTGAATTGTGTACCTTGTCAGTCTTACTCCATCACCCTGTCTAAAATCCAGACCAAAATCCACAGTCCCCTGCAAGTAACGAAGAATGTGTTTTGCAGCCACCCAGTGCACTCTCCTAGGCTCACACATGAACTAACTCGTAGTGTTAACTGCAAAACATATATCTGGTCGAGTGTTGACCAAATACATCAATTTACCAATCAATTGTCTGTATAGAGTAGGATCCACCAACTCGGAATCAGAACGTGAAGCTTCTTCCAGTTAGTGATGATAGGTGTAGACATGGGTTTGCAGTCCTCCATGTGAAATCTGCTAAGAATATCCACAATGTACTTCCCTTGTCCCAGGAAGAAATGCCCCTCCTCCTGCCACACCTCCAATCCTAGAAAATAATGCATCAAGTCGATATCCTTCATCTCAAACTCTGAAGCAAGATTTCTCTTGCAACCCTCAATGAGTCACTCTGCACCAGTGATGATCAAGTCATCAACATACAACACCATAATGAGAGGCTTCTCACCCACCACAATGAAGTATAGGTTCAGATCAACCTCACTCTTTGTGAAGCCCAACTGCTGCAAGTATGTATCAATTCTTAAGTACCAAGTTCTAGGAGCTTGCTTCAGGCCATAGAGTGCCTTTTTCAATCTGCATACATGGGACTCCTTCCCATGCACCTCAAAGCCCTACGACTGCTCAATATAAACCTCCTCTTGGATGAAGCCATTGAGAAATGCGGTCTTGACATCCATTTGGTGGATTTTCCCACCCATCTCTGCTGCAATCGATATAATGGAGCAAATTGATGTATACTGGGCTATAGAAGCAAAGGTCTCCTCATAGTCAACTCCCTCTACCTGTGAGAATCCTCTTGTCCCAAATCGAGCCTTGAACTTCTTGATGCTGCCATCTACAACATACTTTATCTTGTAGAGCCATCTGGAAGTAACAACTGATTTACCTTCAGGCCTCGACACTACCTTCCAAACATCGTTCTTCATAATAGAAGAATGCTCCTCCATCATGGGCTCTCTCCAGACCTGCTGGCTGGCTACCTCCTCACAACTAGAAGGCTCGGAGTCAACAATGCTTGTTACTAATGCCATGTAACTACAGAACCACTCAAGTGGTTTATTCTCTCTAACTTGTCTCTTTGGCCCAACAACTGATGTGGCCTCGTGCAAGGTATCTTGAAGCCACTTGGGCTTCCTCTTCCCTAAGCATACTTCTCCCACCGGAGTGAAAGAATCCTCATCATCATTAGAAACCTGAACTCTTGAAGGCCTGCCAACTGACCTCATGCCTGAATCTGTGCCTGTAGATGCCGAAGTACCGTGCGAACTGTCCATTAGTGGACTACCCTATGAACTGCTCTGCGGACTGCCTTGCATTCTGCTTGAAGAACCACCCGCCTGAATCTGAGAGCCACTGCTCATTGATGGACCTGACAGTGTAATCGATGTACCTCCTAATCCCTGACCATTAGATCCCTGCGACTGACTTAGCTGCTCCTAAGGGTTTGACGACTTTGGATACTCTAACTGCCTTGACCTCTTGAAAGTTCTCTCCTCCTCGAACTTCACATCTCGCCTGACAACCACTTTCCTCTATTCAGGAATATAAATCCGATAAGCTTTCGAGGTCTCGCTATAACCCACAAAGATGCCCTTGTCTACAATGGGCTCTAGCTTGGTGCTGTTCTCCTTGGGGACATAGGAATATGTAAGGCACCCAAAGATACGAAAGTGCCCAACATCAGGGTTCTTCCTAGAAAAAGCCTCCTTCGGAGTCACATTCCCCAAGGCACGATGTGGACTCCTGTTCTACAAGTACACAACAGCGTTGCAAGCCTTTGCCCACAAAAATAAAGGTAACCCCTGATCATGAAGCATGGCTTTGGCAACCTCTACAATGGATCTATTTTTCCTCTCTGCAACCCCATTCTGCTGGGGGTTGTAAGGCACTGTGAACTCCCTCCTAATGCCTGCCTGAGCACAAAAATAAAAAAACTCACCAAGGGTATACTCCCCTCCATTGTCCGACCTGAGGACCTTGATCTTCCTACTTGTCTGGGTCTCCACAAGAGCTTTGAACTCTTGAAACCACTTGAAGACCTCACTCTTGGTTTGGCAAACTTCCCCATAGCACATCCTCTGCATACATGAAGGTGATCAGAATTGAAATCTGGCACACTAGTCGTGATCTCCTGTAATGTACTCAAGGCCCCATGATACATGTGCCCCATCTTGCGGTGCCAAATCTCAGACAACTCTGAACTACTAGATCTGTTGTCGGTCCTGTCTCGGGTGCTGCTACTAAATGCCATCAGGGGCTGGAATGAGAACTTGTACACCTTGGCATGGCGCACACCAATCACTCTAGCTAAAGAAGTTGGAGTTCCGATAGGATATATAAGCACCTGCCCTCTCTTGAACAACACATCATACCCTCTGTCCTCAAGTGCTGAGACGAATATCAGGTTCTTCTTCATTCCAGGCACATGTAGAACATCTGACACTTTCAAGGGAGGTTTGGGTCCCCTATCAAATGTCATTGTCCCCACACCGACTGCTCTAACCATGCTGTCATCACCAAGTACTACCTCCATATCTGTATCATCCTCTGAAAGCTCTGAGAAGTACTCTCTGACTCCTGTCATGTGGCGGGAAGCACCGCTGTCAACATACTAAATGCTAGAAGATGCTCTGCTAGTAGCGGGAAATGCACACTCCCTCTGAACATGTATGGCAGGTGATGCTGCACTAGTGGCTTCACAAGCTATGAACCCAAACTCCCGAGCAAAGTTCTCTGAGAAACTCTCTATTTCTGCAGAAGCTGCCATGGGTTTGTCTCTCCCTTTCTTGTTCTTCTTCTCCGAACACACAACAACATAGTGTCCCAACTTTTGACAATTCCAACATTTGACTTTGGAATAGTCTTTCTCCTTGTTCTATTACTTGCCTTTACCTTTGCCTTTGCCTCCACTGATGGAAGCTTGCTTCTTTGCTTCGCCCTTCTTGCCTCTTGCTAACAATGCCACATTGTCATCCTCCTCCACTTGTTTGGTTGCCCCAAGATGGTTCTTTCTGATCTCATTTTGAATGCAATCATCCCACAACCTCTCCCAATCGTGAAGGTTTTCCCGTGCAACAATGCCATCCACAAAATTTTCCCAAGTCTTGGGAAGACTATTCAAAGAAATCCTCACCAACTCAGTGGGTGCAATGATCTCACCTAGGGCTGCCAACTCATCTTTCATTGAAGTGATCTTTGTGAGGTATGCTGTAGCACTATTAGCCTTAGCCATTTTAATGGCCTTCAGTTTCTCCTTTAGGAACATTTTTTGTTTTCATTTGAGTTTTGGTAAAGACTGGTCAAGGCTGTGCACATCTCATGTGCATAAGTCTTTCCTCTCGCACGAGGAATGACATGATCTTTGATTCCTTCTAGAATCAATCTTTTTGCCTTAGCATTCTTTTTGTTAAATTCTGCCCACTGTACAAGGTCAGCAGGTACTACTACTGGGTTCTGTGTGGTATTTACCATAATTCCCCAGACTTCTGCGTCCTCAAAGATGCTTTGGATTCTCTCCTTCCATGCACTGTAGTTGTTCTGCCCATCCAACCTGTCTTCTACTCTTAAACCCAAAGACATGTTTCACTCTCCTACCAAACTGAAATTTTCAAATGTGGTAAAGGTTTCTGTATTCTGTGTAAAAATCAACTTGCTGTAATTTTCACTTTGCTGTCCCAAACTGCACTTTTCAGCCAACCAACCTCTGATACCATGAATAAATTTCAACCCTCACTCCGGTTATCAGTTTTCATTATCACTCCTTGTATTTAGTTTTAAATCCAAGCATGATAAAAATTCTAAAATCTGGAAATGACTCTTTTCTGAAAACACAAATTTAGAGATTTCACAACTACTGAAATTGCAGAAATAAAACACAACAAAATTATGATAGCCACACATAGAAAATAACACAGTTATTTTTGGTCAATGTGACCCTGGAAAAGCCCCCTACAACTCTTGGGAAAAACCAGTTTGAGAGCTCTTCTTTATTTCTGAAAATGCTTTTACAGAGAAACTGAAATACACAGTAAAAATTCCAGCAACCACAAATTACAACTTATCTCGATTTCCGTGTTTGAACTCTACCTCGAAAATCATGCCAATCAGCGAACAACCAAAATAGAAATTTTGCAGCAATAAAACAACATTAAATGTTGTACGACCTACCTCAAAAAATGTGCCTAGAACTTGCTGTATGGACTGTACGAATTTCAATAATATGGCTATTTCAAAAATCGTGCGCAAATTTGCCTCGAAATTTGTGCCCTTGTTGCTGTCCCTCTTCCTTGATTTTTGTGGCTTTCTCCTGCTGTACGATTTTGCCTTGGGATGTGTGCCAATAAATGCTGCTACCCAGATTTGCTGAAATGTCTTCTTGCTGCTCTCCTTCACTTCCTCACTGCTCATAAATTTTCTCTTTTCTCTTTTTCTCAAATGCTCATGAAAGAATGAATTGATCTTTCTCTCTTCTCTTCTCCTTTTACTCTCTAAATGACCTTTTGGGTAACCCTAAGATCTAATGGCTGAGATTCATTTAGATCTAGGGATGAGAATAAATGTGCATTTAATTCTCATTTTCTATTTTTTAACTCACCCACTTAAATAAAGACCCACTTAGCCTTTTATTTCCATAGTCACTTTTTCACTTTCTAATTCTTCATTGACTTTAATAAAGTCACCTCTAAATTAGAATGTAACTTTACCACTTATAAAGTCGCTTTTAAATTAGAATGTAACTTTACCACTTATAAAGTCACTTTTAAATTAAATTGACTTTACCACTTATAAAGTCACTTTAGGAGAAAACTACAAATAAATTTGGACACTTTTCCCTAGGCCAAAGATCAAAGCCTTAGGGAACCACTTGTCCTCTGGTTCCCAAATTTTAACAGAGGGCAGCGTCTTCATCAAAGGTAACATCTCTACTTACTACTACATTTCTTTGACTAGGTACATAAATTCGATATGCCTTTGAATCTTCACTATATCCAACAAATACACCTTTCTTCTCAAAGGCTTCCATCTTGTTCCTTTTCTCTTTTGGTACATGAAAATATATAGGACAACCAAAGATTCTAAAATGTGCAACATCAGGTTTCTTTCTAGTGAAGATTTCTTTAGGTATCTTGAAATCCAAGCTTTGATGAGGACTACTATTTTGAACGTACACAATAGTGTTTGCAACTTCTCCCCATAAAAACTTCAGTAGGCCTTGATCATGAATCATGGCATGGGTGGCTTCCATAATTCTATGATTTTGCTCTCGACAACATCATTTTGTTGTGGATTGTATGGAATGGTAAGCTCCCTCTTACTACTTGCCTCTTTGCAAAAATCATTGAATTCATTAGATTCATATTCAGTTCCATTATCAGTTCTAAATGTCTTGATTTTCTTGTCTATATAATTCTCCACTAATGCTTTGAAAGAGCGAAACCATCTAAATACTTCATCCTCCTCCTTCAAGAAATAAATCCATGTTTTGCGAGAGAAGTCACCCACAAATATCACATAGTATAAGTATCCTCCCAAAGAAGTCACCGACAAAGGACCAACCATGTCGGAATGGATCAATTTAAGAATATCAATTGTCTTGCTCTCATTAGAATGGAATGGTTCCTTTGTATGTTTTCCTGCTGCACAACCTTGATAAACTCCTTCATGATTCATATGAAATTCATGCATCCTTGTGACCATGTTTCTTACAATCAGTAAGGCTTTGTAATGTAAATGAGAAAATCTTTGGTGCCATAGCTCACATTGAATAGAGGTGTCATTTGCCAAAGCTCCCAATAGATTTCCACCAACTTGATAAAGACCATCAACCCTAAACCTAAGAATAAAAGCATCTCTAAAGTTCTTATTCCATGCACATACCTTTCCATCAGTGAAGCTACCTTGAAGCCTTTGTCCTCCATTGCAGAAATAGATACCAAATTCTTCTTCAAATCGGGCACATACAAAACATCTTGAAGATGTATGGTTTGACCATAGTTCAAGTGAAGAGTAACAATTCCTATTCCTTTCACGAGATAGGTGTCATTATCTCCAAGAATAATATTTAGATTAGTCTTCCTCTCAACTAAATTTGAGAGAACTTCCTTATATCCAGTGAAATGCCTTGAGGCTCCACTATCAATTAACCATTGATACAAGGTGTCTAGAGGAGAGGCAGTAGATAAAGAAGAAATGGAATAATACTCATCTTGTTTTTCAATAACATTATTTTCATCATACCTGACATTTCTTGTCCCCATGGGAGGTCAATTATTTCCTTCTCGAGCAACGAGAGCATTCCATTTTCCTTTGTAGTTAGACCTGTTGTTTCTTTGATTGTTGTTGTTGTCCCTTGGAGGATTCTTCTTGTGAGGACATTCTCTAGCATAGTGGCCAAACTTGTTGCAATTGAAGCATCTTCCTTTGCCTTTTCCTTTGAATCCCTTCCTAGATCCAAAACCTTGCCTTCTTGAATTTGATGGACCATCATCATTTCTCCTTTTAACATGTGTAGAGAAAGCAGTAGGTTTATTTCCATTAACAGAGTTATCTCTTTCCATCATCCTTATTTTTGGGTATCTCGTCATTATTGAAAATGGTGGTGGCAAATGTATCCCATGGCCTTGTAAGACGTCCAAGTTCAATAAGGGTGAGTTCCCTGTCAGCAGTAACTTCTCGGATGGATAACATCCCTATCAACTTATCATACATTTCCTTGGAAGTTCCCAGATCAGAAATATAAGAGATTAAATGCTTTTGAATGGAGTCAACTAAGATTTTCTTAGCTTTGACCTCTCCTTTTATATGCTTCGTTCTAGCAACTATAGGTGCATTTGAAGGAGGCTCCACCACTTTCCCTTGCACATAATCCAACACTTCATGTTCCTCTAAGGTCAAATGAAGAGTCATCTTCTAGGCATGATAATATTATTTGTCATTGAGCTTATACTCAGTCTTGAAATATGAGTGAGTAGCCATGGAGACTTGTTCCAACAGACCTTTTTCAACAACAACAATTATTTAACAATGATTGTTTCTCTTGTTCCTTGGGCTTGTCTTCACCTGGTTTCTGATACCATGTTAAATTTTATGGTATGTTCTATGATTGGAACAATTATTTCAATGTTTTATTAGCCAATAACAACTTTACTTCAGATTCCAATAGTAATCACATTAAAACTTCAGTATCATTCACTTTAGATCCTTACTGACAGTAATTGTAGATAGAACATCAACAATAAGTATAAGAAGATATGAGATGGTAAGTGAAATGTGTAAAATGAAAAGTTTCAAGCTAAGTTGCACAAAACGCCAAAACGTTTCGGAGTTTCCGAAATGGGTACATCTAGAAACATCACCTCCCAAAAATGGAAACGTCAGCCAAAATGCCATGTATATATATATATATATATATATATATATATATATATATATATAAGTGAATAACACATTATCTTGCAAGAAAAAAGGGAATAAGACCCATAGATGACAATTTAAAAAGAAAAACAAGTCTATATTAACTTTAATAGATGATTACATGATGGTCGAGTTTCGGCTGAGTTTCGACCAAGTTTCGGAGTTTCGGGTACGGGTACGGCCCGAAACGGCAGGTTCTTTGAAGTTTCGTGCAACATAGGTTTCAAGTGCATTTTACTCAAAATACCCAAGAGACATGTTTCTTTGTAAATTGGATCACATATCTTTGTAAATTAAATTCTAGTAAGTTTGCACATTTACATTTTTACCCATATTTGTTAAAGTGTTGAAGAACCCGTAAATAATGGTGGGAAATAACTCCTGGTAAGTATATTTATTTACATATTTTCCTTATCCCATCTTTTACGCAAATACTTTCTTAAATTATGGTGGGTAGTAACTTATGGTAAATATGTTATTTACGTGAGTATGAGCTATTTTCAACGAATGGTCATGTCCTTAGAGACATGACTCTTCAACACTAATTATTAGTTAATTATTCATTATATGTGATAGTTATTATTTATAGCTATTTATATTATTTTTATATATGTTATATATTTTATTCATAAAAGGCTTCTAGGAAGGGGACTTAGTCCCTAGTTGCACTCTTTAACAAGGTGTCCTTGATGGCTAGTTAGATTTGCCAACAACTAGTTCATTTGACCCTTTTTTGCTTGTAGTAAACTTGAGTTAGCCCACAAACCTCTAGATATCCAACAACTTAGTGAATTTGAGCCATCTAACACCTGGGTATGTTGAAATATCCTCTGATCTGAACTGGGTATCATTCCAAATCTTTATCGCCTACCTAGCATTGCGACATCATCATTGTTCTTGCCGTGTCATTTGCCCACTTTGTTGGTTCGCTAATGCCCCAAGGAATTGGGAAAATCTAACACTTTTGTTTTGTTCCCCTTTCTTTATAGACGATGTTTGATGTAATGCTTGTATCATACTATTGAACGCTGACCTTGTTTTGTCACTTGAAAACCTGTTTAACCAACTTTGACTAAGATGTAACTAGTCACTGCCTTCTCTGAATAGAAAAATTCAACTTGGCATGGGCTCCTCTCGTCAATGCGAGCAAAGTGAGTCCAAGTTGACTTTTTTGTTGAAGAAAGTGTAACTAGGTTCGGTCTTCATAATGACTTCATATTTGTAAATGACGAAATAAAAGAAATAAAATTATTTTTGTATACCTTGCTGCATGGGTTTCATGAGCAAGAGGTTTATTTGTTAGTGGCGCCCATTGAGAGCCTTAGGATTTAGTTTAAGTCAAAGAGTCAATGTCATGTATGAAGAAGTTCTTCTTGAGCCTATGTTTAATGTATTCAAGTCTATAGAAATATGTAGAAGCCCTCCAAAGACAAGCACAATCCCTCTTGAAGAAGTCGTCCGACAAATGAATTAAATACATTCATGTCGGCTCACTTGAAATGACACATCTCTTCATGAATACAAGTCGGCTTATTATGGAGATGAAACCACTATAAATACCCAGCTAGGGTCTGCGCAAAAGTACAAAACAGAACTCAGATTATCTGTGATTTTTGGATGGGTACAGGAAGTACAGAATTTCGGATGAGTACAGGGGTACAATACTTCGGATGGGTACAGACCAATATCTCTGTAATTTTCAGATGGGTACAGTAGAGTACAAAACTCAGATGTCTACGTAACCTCGATGGGTAATTACAGACTTTGCAATCTTAGAATTCAGACACACATCTCTGTGATCTTCGGATGGGTACCACAATCTTAATGATTACAATCTCGGCCTCCTTATAGTCTCGATGATACCATTACATGATCACTGAAGCAGCGTTACAGTCTCAACATGTTTGTGAAGAGGAGGATCTTGGGGAGATAGTATATATCTCGGCATAGAAGTAATCATATAGACATAGTCATGATCTTGGTGTATCTAGCTGCATGTATATACATATCTCAGTATAAGGTCTCGTTGTTAAGATAAAAGATCTCCATGCAAGTGCAATAGTGTTGCAACAATAATGATCTCAGTGATGCCAACAGTAATGAAGATCTCGGTGATTCAATAGTGATAACCTTAGTGTTGCAACAATGATGATGATCTCAGCAATGACAAGAAGAGATTGGTGTCTTGGTCATGGAGTGGCTTAATAGGTCAAGGGTCATGGTCTTGGTATTCTTCAATTAGAATCTCTCTAAGAAGAATTTCGTGTTGGTTTTCCTCTCAAAGAGTGAGAGGTTTTGGCCCTGGCAAAAAGCCAACATCTTGTGTTCTTGTCTATTTTGTTTTGATAGTTATTTGATGAACTAAGAAGATACACTCTAATAATATCAAGAAAATATTGTGCCAATAAGCAAAAGTTAAAATATGTCACAAATAGTTATTATGGCAAGAAGAATCTTACTAACCCAATTTTCCCTAGATTCTTCAACATTTTTTGACCATCGAGACCACTTTGCATTAGGAATCATGAACTGCCTCGAGAACTGTGAAAGCTTTCAAAATGTGATTGCCATTCATGGGGGTTGTCTGAGGGATACTGCACCAAGGCCAAGACCACCTATAGATTCTATAGATTGTAGTCATGTGGGAAGACATAGGTGCACCTTGATGTGGGCTGGATTGACTCATACACTAGTGATCACCCCTACAAAAGTGGGCTCCCATAAAACCATGAGTCGTCAAGTAAAGGGTGCTTACAATGGCTGTGAAATATGCTGCAATTTTTTTTTAATATGTACCTTGTTGACATGAGGTGTCACACTTCCTATGGTGGAAATTTCAGCGTAACATTTAGAAGAATCTACCGAATAGTGTCACTTGCAAATTCTTCTCTTTGTTATGGTTGCTGCTTTCTAATCTGAAGGGGTGCCCCCTAGACTTGCATGCATTGCTGTCTCTGTAGCTCTGCAAAATAGACACTTGAAACAACACATAAAAATTCCTTCGAGATGCAACCGAGTTGCCAAAGGGTTTATGAAAATAATTTGTAAACAATGGTGGAATTACCTTCAATGTTAGCTTTAAGTAATGAAAGAAGATTAGGAAGAAAAATGCTTTAGATGGTACATCTATTACCAATGTAAGGTCAAAATAACTTCTAAAACATTTCACAAGAAACATCAAAATACCAACAAATTCCAAGAACTAGATAAGAGCATAGAAAAACTTTATTTTGCATAAACTGGAAGGCTGATGGCACCAAATAGATAGATACAAAACTTGTATAATAATGTTTCATGCACATGAATGTGGAAGCTAGATGAGAGAAAGAGAGAAAATGAGAGAGAGTATGTTGCTATTGAAGAAGATTCAACCTTGAGACCTTAGTGTCCCCTCCTTTTATTGATTTCTCTAATATACATTAGGAAGGATTGAGGTCGAATTAGCCATGCGTAGAAGCTCATGCACATTGATTAGTCTGAGTTAGAGTAGCTTGCAATATAACTCAAACTACCAAGCTACCTCTAGTCCAAGTGAGGATGGGCTTTACTAATTTAGATGAGTAATTGCAAGTCTCCAAGTGCTTGAGTTGCCATGAGACAAAGTGGCCTTGAGTGTAGTTCAAGTGGAGTCTCCTTAATTTGAGTGGGGATAAACTAGATGAGAAGCTGGAGTACAGGTGTTAATGCGCATTAGTTTGATTAGGAGTCTTACTCAGTTGAGTGGTAGCGAACTGAAGAGAAAGCCAAGTGCTTGGGTGATGTTGAAATCTTCTTGAGTGTAACTAAACATCCGAGTGAAGAAATCTTTAGCTGACTGGAGGGAAAAGTGAACTAGTTGACCCATTTGCTTTGCTGACTAGAAAAGAAGGTGGAGTGAGGTCTTGATATGCTTTAGTCCTCTTAGAGTAACTGCCTCATGTGCATTGATCCAATTGTGTGGCACTGAAGTAAACTAAGGATGAAGTGGAGAGAGAAAAGTTGTGCACACTAGCATCAAGTGGGATTATCTTTGAGTTGAGTGACCATGAACTAGAGAGAGGATCCATGTGCATTAGTTCTCTTTGAGATGCGTTTGAGTTGGACTAATGGTTAACCATGATGAGGTGGCAAAGTGCTTAGTTAAGTGAAGATAATCTTAGTTGGAACCGAGGTGAAGTGAGAGACTCGTGCACACTAGTGGAGTCAAGATAAATTTGACTATAACTGAAGACAAATTGACATAAATTGTTCCTTACTCCATTCGACTAAGAAGGACACCTCAATTAACTGATTTAAGCATCTAGTTAACTTACTCTGATACCACATCACTTCCCTATCCATGCAAGTGACTTAGTTACCACTAGCTTAACCCAAGCATGTGCTTTGATGACTCAAGAACTCCAGTTAACTCAAGTGTTTTCCACATCACTACTAACTCATGTATATATGTAGATCTTGACATTTGTTCATCACAGAAGTTGTCTCATATCACAACTAGAAGTTGCCACATGTTATCAATTGAGATGGCCACATGTTGCCCTACTATAAATGAACATGCTAAAAATAGTAGTTCTTCTAAAAAATATGAAAAAATAGAAAATATCCAGAACTATTAGGGGAACCTTGATAAATATAGCATGCTTAAAAATAGGAATATATAAAAATAAAAGTTCCTCACATACACACGAAACTATGCTAATTGGACGTGATTTTTAGTAAGAAGTTCGAATATGTAGTTTGAACCGACATCCAACCCTTGCTAAAAATAGCAATGTCTCGCATGTAGCCCAAAAATAGCTCATCAAAATTGTGAGCTTGCAAGATCTCAAATATGCCATCATCTTTGACATGGAAGTTTTTGAACCCTTTCTCTTGAAATGTAGGAATACTACCAAAAATAGTAACTCTCTCCAATTTTGATGAAAAACCTATGCAAAATCTGAGTTTGAATCAGGTTGACATCAGTGAACGAATCCTATACTTGAACTTTATGGGGATTCATGCAAAGTTATCTCTAGAAATACCTCTTAGTATGACCTTGATGAAATGTGTTTCTTGTTAACCCTCCATATTTGCAAAGTGGACAAACTTGAGAGTTAGCACTACTCCATTGATATTTTAGAGTTATATGTAAAGATCATTCCTTTATGGATTTTCTCAAGTCTATTTTCACCTATAGATGGTAGTTATGGAAAAGAAAAGGTAGGATTAATGGAAGAGGAAACACTTGAAAGGGATATACTCAACATCTTATTAGGTGGGATAATTAGTAACCAATAATATATTCTCCGAAGGCAGTGCTCAAATCAATTTTTCTGGGTAGTTTTTATCATTATTATCGTATAACAACCACATTGGTTGAGAAAAAAATTGATATAGACCAATAACTACATGCATGATGAATTGTAAATGGTGACAACTATAGTTGAGTGCACCTTGTTGACATTGTTTGAATACCGATCCCTATATCTAACAGGTGTATGCTAAGAACACATATCCAACATGCGTTAAGAGCAATCACATCTCCGCTATTTACGATTTCTTTCCACACGAATACCCTTGTATGCTCATTGGAAAATAGATGCAACACCTCTCAATGGAACTATGGCCTAATAGTTTTTTAATGAGGTTTCACATCTATTTAAATGCTTGTATCATCTACCTTCATTTCCATCAATGATTGGACAATGATGGAGTAGAGAGGTAAATTAGTGTTTTCAAGCTATCTATATATCTTCATTTCAAATAGATATATATTAGATTTGCACAAACATGTCTTTTGAAATCTTTTATTTTGGAAGGACCATAGGCCCTTAAGTTTATTAGAACCATAACTCGTTATCATATGTAACGATCTAATTTTCTAAAAATTCATAATTAAATTATGCCTCAATAAAATTTTAATTATAAATATGTAGAAAATTAGATTTACATATGGTGTCAGAGCTATGTTTTATCCCTAAAGGCGTATGGGCCTTCCTTAATAAGAGATTTGAAAAGACATGTTTGTACAGATCTAACGTAGATTTATGTGCATATAGAAATCTACTTTGGATATATATACATGTATATAAATTTGATATATATATATATAGAGAGAGAGAGAGAGAATGACAACACAAATCTATCTCCCTAGTCTAGTCACTGATGTAAGTGAAGGTAGATGCTACGAGCATTTTTTTATATGTGAAATTTCATTAAAAAACTAAAGAAAACTCTTAGGCTATAATTCCATTGAGGGGATTGCGTCTATTTTGTTAAACTCACATAAAAAATAGATCAAAATTAGATAAACATGTGATGCATTCTATTCACAAGATGTACATATACATACATTTTTCATTGACCTTTGGTTTTCGTCTTCTAAGAGGTCTCTTGGATTTCTATGACAGTTGGCCTTCACTTGAGGCTTTTTTCCTTCCATTCAAGTGAATGAGCCAAATACACATAACCTAAAGGATTATGTTTCCAACATTCCCCCCTTTAATTTGAAGGGGTGTATATGGGTCCAAGAAGAGAGATGAAATACAAATTTGTATGGCAGTGAATGGTTGGATGTGCTCTATGAAAAGGTGGTTTAAGGAAGATCACAAACCAAATGAGATAGCAGAACTCGAAGTTTCTACCGGTGGTGGTTTAAGTCTGATCACCAACTCTAGAACATGGCTTGAAGCAGTATTTGGAACATTTCCAAATTTGGCTAGAAGCTGAAGACTTCTACATAGTGGAAGCGTTCCCTGATGAGATGGATAATAGAAGTCAAAGTCTTTTGTGGGTGGTGGTTTAAGGTTGGTCACCAACCAAATCATGCTCATGGAACATGAATTTGTCTTTGCTTCCAACTGTGACTTTGGCACTGGCTGACTCTGGCTCTAGGCTCTAGCAGCTGGTTCTAGTTCAGGTTGTGGCTTAGGCACGCTTGCTATATATTTGAAGCTTGTAGCTGACTATCAATTCCCCTCCTATTAGATGCAAGGCGAGAAGATGAAGATATCTCTATTACAAGACGTGTCAATACTCGAGAACGAATTGTGGTATGTCCGATACATCTTCTTGGCTGTTGAAGACCATTGCCAAGAAGCCATCCATCCGAGGTGAATCTTTGCTCTTTCAGGAGTCTTATGTCTGGAACATCTATTTGAATGATGAGTATTTTTCCACAATGATCACAAGGGTGAAGATCAAAACACTAATCTTTCACATGGCCATCCCAATCGCAATTTTGGCATTTTAAAATATGGAGTGGCTGTGGAAGATGAGCAAAATGTGGAGTAGGTGAAGATGAAACATCATGAAGAAACCCAACACTATGAAGCTTCATGGGTTTAGAGTAGTCTGGAATGTGAAAGGACACATCCTTGTCATATCCACGACTGAATTTCTTCTCGTTGCTAATAAGTTCTTCCCAAGTAAATTTGCTCTTGAAATGGCCTCATTGATTTGATCAAGTGTTGGCTGTTGATGGGAGTGTTTCTCTAACTCAAGAAGAGAATTGTTTTGAACAAGAACCAATTCAAAATGATGACCCTTTTGCTGTAGTTCATCTCGCTAAAGCTGTGATTCAAGTTGAAGAAACTAACTCTTGTCCTGTGCTTCTTGTAAATAGATTCGAATATCATTGAGAATGGCTTTGTTGATTTTGAATGTATCATGAATAGTAGAGACTATTAGAGTGTTCAATAACTCTAATAATCCATTAGTTTTGACCATTTTCTCAATCATTCAAATTCAACAAATGAAGTGTGTCAACTTTAACTAAAAAATGCACCCTTAAACATACAAAATATAGAAGCAGTTCAAGTAAAGGTACAAAATGATTATTTGCAAGTTTATAATGCACCTCCATTTTGTATTACTTTAAGAGCAATAACTTGTTGAGTTTTCAAATGTAATCCCCTGAGTAATGAAATTTGATCCTCTTGGAAGGAATGGCATTTACAATGTTTTTTCTGGATCTTCTTCTCATTATCTATGAAACCCAAATTATTGTTATATATCAGAGAACAATATTCACGATTTTCTGTCACGAGTATAGAAGAAGGAACATGTTACAACCCAAATTATCATATTGAGAACGATTGTAGCATATAGTCATGTACAAGAACTAGCTATAGGAGCTTGCTTAGAGAAGTTGTTTTAATTTGCCTTTTTATTTTTGCATACGAGAGGGGCTCGATCATGCTTTTCGTTTCAAGGCAATGGTCACATTCAATGGTGAAACTTTGGAAAGCCCTAATTTTTACACCACTTTGTGTTAAGCTGAACACACAACTATGGAAGTTGCTCTTAGCATTCTCTTGATAAGAGGCCCCTCACAATCTCTTGCTACAATAATCCCAAATGAAATTGCAGTGTGCAAGAATCTATTACAACTGATTGTCAAGTGGATGAGGTGTTGTTAACAATATATACAACAACGAGGTCGGGATCGAGACATATGTCGATGTTTACATGTTGTGTGGAAGTTGTGGGGATGACCTTTCAAGGTGAAGCCACAAGGTCAAAGAAGCATGCTAAAAAGAATGAAGTATCACAAAGTCTCGTTGTTGGGTTGTCTCCTGCTACAAAAGAAATAAAGTTGCCAATAGTTGATTTGTCTCCCTGTGATGGTTCACTCTAAAAATAAATCGATGGTTTTGTTGCTTCAGACATCAATGCGTGTATCGTGAATTTGCTTCTAGAAATAGTAGAAACCCTAATAATTCTAGAGTTGACCTTCAAGAGGCTTGATTTATAGGCTTCACATCTGGTTCGCCATGTTTCCTCTATGCCACTGCACATAACTAGTCATAGACAATCATGGTAAACTATTCTCCTACTATTTTGTAGACGGTGACTCCAAATCTTCAAGCACTCTTTAATTTGGCTAAGCGATGTTGGGAACCGTAACAACAACAATGGAGGATGGCGATGAAAAATTAGTATTTGAAACAAGTTCGAGAGTGGAAGTAGTCTTTAGTTTTGATCAAATGGGCACCCCTGATGATCTCCTTCAATATATTTACTACTATGGATTCAAGAAGCTTTTCGACCATTCAATTGAGAGTAGTGAGGCCCATCATCAATGTCAAAGATGTGATTGCGCAAGCCCAATCTGGTATTGGAAAGACATCCATGATTTCCCTCACTGTTTGTTAGATAATCAATACCTCTGTGCAAGAGGTTCAAGCTTTAACTATGTCACCTACATGAAAACCATAAGGACTAGAGTTTATTTTGTTTGGCTGTCGAAACCCAACCAAATGTATCTCGATTGTTAGATCTTTCAAGTTTATGATAACGATGTTGCTATGAAGATGGTCAGTCTCTGACATTGGCTTGCTTGTTGTCAGACTTTTCCTTGAAACAATGGATAATTATGTTGGAACCGTCAACTCCAGCAGATCCGAACTGCTATTACTTTCATCTCCATTGGATGTACATGTGATCACTATTTTGAACATGAACTTTGGGTATGTGGCCAAGATTTTAGTTGCTTTGACATAACCCTTGTTAGCCTCTAGCCATATCCAAAAGCACAATGACAACTTTGCAATGATGTGAGGATTTTGATCGGAATCTTGTCTCAACATATTCCATGAAGGCTAAGAAGAGAATGAGATTTCTCTCTTGGTAGAAGAAATTTCATGCCAGAGCAGAGTCACAATAGTGCTTCCACTATTTTCAAATAAAATTTTGGATCTGAGCTTCCCTAAATTGTAGATTGTCAAACCTCCATGTGAATACCTCGTATTAACAGTGAGGGTAATTATGTGTCCATTTTCTTTTTCAATCATTCTTGTTCGTAGTTCACTCACCTTCAAATGCCCAGCTTGGCCGATCATACAGGTGTTGGCATCTCCCGAAGCTCATCCATGGACATCACAAGCGATGAAACTATGTAGAAACATGTGAGAGAAGGAACGAACTGACATAAATTTTTGCTGGGAGAAGTAACTAGACATCAATTTCACTGATAACAACAAAAAACTAGATTTTCAAGAGTAATGAACGAAAACTGCCAATCTTATGCAACATGATAGAAGAGAGAACAACCATGCATAACATATTCTAAAGCTGTTAATAGTGGAGATAGGGACTATTTTTGGCATTTAAGAGATATTTTAATCCATTTGGACCACTGCTAGTTGTTGTTATAAGGAACTATCCACAAGTAACTGCCTCATGCATGAGTGAAAATAGAGATAGGTAATCTCAAGGAGGCGTTGAGACAAAATTGCTCACAACAGGAGGAGCGATGTGTTACCCACCATTTTGTGGGTAGTATCCTTAGGAGGAATTTTTTCTCCAAGATGGTCCTCAACCGGCAACCAACAACCCCTTGCAGCCATCAACTAGCTCATTGTGCCATTTCTCCGCCCCCTGAGCCAGCCATGTGGTACCTTGCCCATCTGTCATGATCGTATGTTTGAAGGTGGGCCTCCCAAAGCTAAAGGTATGCCTTGTCATTTTGAAATTAATGGGGGGATTCGGTGGAAAGAATGGGCTAGGTCTGTGCTTCTGTTCCCTAGACCCCTTCTGGGACTTAACCTTGGATTCTAGTCTCATGGGATCTCTTTTACTGACCACTTGGTTTCAGGGATGATATTTCATGGGAAACCCCGATTTTGGTTGCATGGTCCCACTCCCTTATCTGCTTACATTACCCCCTTTCCATTCATTATTATCCCATCCATCACTTCTCCCCCCTGGGTCCACATTCCTCCATCGGGTCCACATAGGGTCAGCTCACCCCTTCCCCTTGCCCACACCTTGGGTCATGGCATGCAATGAAACCCGAAGGTGGATGCAGCTAAAAAGAAAGTCAAAAGCATATATGGACACATTCAACAGGAAAGGTACCACAAAACGCAAAAGATGGTTGGGACAAAAGCATTTAGCACGTGGGAAAAAGCCATTACATGAAGCTCTACCCCATCATCATGGCCATCACCCTGGTTCCAACAGGTTCTATGAACCTCCCTCATCATATAGGAACCCATGATTGTCCCAACCCCTGGTGGGCGATGAACCACCCCACCTTAAAGGGGGGAATTCATTGCTATATATTATACATCATGCTGTAACCCCTTGAGCCCCAAGCAGTTAATCAAAGAAAATCATAAAAAGGCAAAAGGCATATAAAGAAGGGTGGAAAAACCAAGGTTGGCGCACTTCATGTACTACGATTGCTCCCTCCTATACCTTATAAACCCAAGTGTGGGCTCCCTTCTTATTAGCTACCCTGACGCCCCAACATGTGACCCAGGGCTACCCCCTCTCATTCACCTATCTGCCACATGCCACAACCTTTTGACGGATGTACCTTGACCATATTATCCTCTTTAGAAGCAGAAACCACCTAATAGGATACTTGGTTAACCCCACTGAGAGTTTAGGAAACATTGACACACCCAAAGCCCATTATGGAAGAGCAAACCATTATGATGTCCCCACTTGTGGTCCATGATTAGGTAAGCTCATTCACTCAATTTCTCTAATGACTTGTACTGGAAGCTTAGGGAACACATTGGATCTTATGCAGGATTGCAGATGGTTTCTATTTGGGGTTTGGTCTCCCTATACGGGGTCCTAATCCTCCAGAGGGCTACATTTGCACATATAGGGTTAGCGTTGAGAGCCATGGGCCTCCATGGCAGCAAATTGCACTTCATGGATCCCCACATCCATTCAGAGATTGCTCGTGGTTTACTTATTGGACGAGGAGGATGCACCTGATCCATCATGCCCAGTTGACCCGAGGTCTATACCACACACTTAGCAGATGATCCAGGACTTCTACAATGATGTGGTATCTCCTACATTGTCATCATAGCCCTTGAGGGCAACCTACATGCATCTTCGAATTGTTTGGAGACCCATGAGGACACTTGTGTGCCCTCACAGTTATTTGGAGCACCATAGGTTATTACAAGGGGCCAACCCCTTGTCCACTGCCTTTGAGGGTCCTATTCTTCATTATGGCACCCATGGACCTCATCAAGCCTCTTAGAGAGCCCTACAGCATGCATAAATTATTATTTGTCCTCTTGAGAGGCTTATCTTTTCTTTAATGAGCTAGTTTGGTGGGCTTGTCACCAAAGTTATGTCATTTGCACATTATTTTATTTTTAGGGGCTAATGTAGGCTCATAGCTAAATCGAACTCTTGAGTGGTGTATAAATAGGAGTTAGTTGGATTCATTTGTATCATCACTTGACTGGGGATTTCTCTATCTTTAGAGAATTTCACGCTTTTTCCTTGGAGGACTATTATGGATGATGGATGAATTTTGTTGTATGGATTTGGGCTATTTCTATCTTGAAGCTTCTTATTTACAAGTACGATGCTGGTTGGATATATTCTCTAACATTGTAAGTGCAAATTTAATGTTATTTTCTTGACGCTGCATACATTTGAATTTCGCTATAATTAGGGCTAATTGCTGCATGTATGAAATGTGGAAATATGTGTCTATTTAGCTTATTCTTTGTATGGGCCATTGTTAGATGAATGCAATCTCCTAGAGATCATGTTATCCTGATAAGCTTGCACCATTTGCATGAAGTATAAATGCTTGAAAGTCACTTTTCTTCTCTTTCCTCTAACATTGGACGAAGTTGACTTTTGGAGCCTCCTTGAACAAGAAACTAAATCTTTCTTCATTATTATCCTTGACTCCATATCCCCAAGTGAATTAAGCACTGGTCCCTCAAAAAGGGTGATCATTTGATCCTCTTTTTACCCCTTTTCCCTTTCTCCCTAGGTCTAGCCTCATTAGGTCATCTAGGGCATCAATTTCCTGGGAAACTGGCCACAAGAAAACTTCAATCTCCTAGATACAACTCCGCTGGTGGGTCCCCTTGCTCTCCAAATCTAAAACAATTATGACGGTGGAATCTCCGGATACCTGAAGCCCTAGCTCTAGGATCAAGTTTTGCCTAGGTGTTCCCAAGGCTAGAACCTAGTAGGATCAATTTGACAGTTTTGGAAGAAAACCCTTGTTTGATCCTTTCCCCTCACCTTGGCCAGGTTAAGAACATCATTGGTTGCCTAATATCCATCCCTTAACTTGGTCTGGGTCCACTTGGCCTCATGTGGTCCCATTCTTCACCAAGGCCTATTTATCAAAGACTACTCGAGAATCGAAGTTCTCAAAAGGATTTTAGGGATTTGAGAACCTTCTTCATGGGTCTTATCCTTCTATCGCAACCCTCCAATCCTCATCCCGTTTCCCTAAAAGATCAAGCCCCTTACTTGAAGAGCAAGCAAGCCCTATCCTTCAAAATCTTCTAGAAAGGGAATCATTTGAGTCAATCCGCCCCTTCATTGATATATACTTTATAAGTGTTCTCCCAACAATCGGTTCTCCTCCCATCAACGAAAGTCCGTAAAGAGTAGGGAGTCTTAGCTGTGGTGACAGCGGGCTAAGATTCCATTGTTGCCCTTGACCTAACAGTTGTCCTCATAGGAACCCCCTTTAGGTCCCCCGCTAGTTTGTGTGAAAACACGATGCTCAATATGGAATCAACAGAGTTACACAGGTCAGAGAATATCAGAGGGTGGCTAGATACTAAAAGTAATCTCCATGAGGAGTTACAATAAAGAATAACAAAGCTGTAGCGTGACTTGTGAGGCTGCATTCTTTGTTGGGATCATAACCAAATAACCTCATGAAAGCCAACCACCTTACAACTACGGGGAGTAGAGGCAATGTTGACAGGTCAGAATGGTAGATTTGCTGTGTAGATGGGCTATGCCAGAATGACAAATCTTTGAGTTGGACTGGAGTTAGTCTTGTAATGAATAATTCCTAGGTCTACAAATGCCACAAAACTATGGTTCACAAACTTTAAGTAGGGCAAGAGTACGCTTGCCTTGATACCATGTTAAACTCACACAAAATACAGATCCGAATTAGATAAACGTGTGATGTATTCTATTCACAAGATGTAAATATGAATACATTTTTCATCGACCCTGGGTTTTCATCTTCCAAGAGGTCTCTTGGACATCTATGATGATTGGCTTTCACATGGGGCTTTATGCCTTCCATTCAAGTGAATGAGCCAAATACACATAACCCCAAGGATTATGTTTCCAACTTATTTTCTCATGAGCATATGAAGGTATTCATGTGGAAAGAAATCGTAACCAATGGATATGCTTATTAGGTGGATATACAAAACATGCCTTTTCAAATCTCTTAGATATGAAGGTCCATAGACTAGTTGTGTTAGAACCGGTGTTGATAATATCGCCAACATATCGGCGATATTTGAAAATATCGCGATATTTTCGGCAAAACGATATATCGCCGAGTAAATATCGCGATATTTTCAAAATATAGACAAAATATCGCGATATTTTGAAATTATCTGCTAAATATCTCCATATATTGAAAATATTGGCTATGTTTAAAAACTTGAAAAAATTGATTTTTTATGTTTGCCAATATTTTCCAATATTTTGCCGATATTTTCACTGATATGATGTTTTTAGGACCCTTGCCGATATTTGCCGATACCAATATTTTCGACACTAGTTAGAACCATAGCTCTAATACCATATGTAAAGATCTAATTTTTTGGAGATTCATAATTCAATTGTACCATAAATAAATCTAATTATTAATCTTTAGAAAATTAGATCTTTAGATATGGTGTTAGAGCTATGGTTCTAGCCCTAAGGGCCTACAGACCTTCCTAAATAAGAGATTTGAAAAAACATGTTTGTATAGTACATATCTAATATAGATCTGTATGTATATAGAAATCTACTTTTTGGATCTGAAAAATATATACATATACAAAAATTTGGTTATATTTGAAAGATATTATATATATATTTGCTATAATATCTAATATATAGATATGATTTTGAAATGAAGATATATAGAGTGATAGCTTGAAAACACAAATTCACCTCCCTCGTCTAGTCACCAATGGAAATGAAAATAGTTGCAACCCCCTTAATGGAATTTTGGCCTATGAATTTAATTTTGTTTTTTAATGGAGTTTCATATCTCTATATAAATGTTCGTAGCATTTGCCTTCATTTCTATTGGTGACTGGACTAAGGAGGTAAACCAGTGTTTTCAATTTCTCTCTCTTTATATATCTTTATTTTGAAATCATATTTATATATTAGATCTATAACAATCAATTGGATGTAGTTTGGGTGGTTGGGAAAAATGTTGTTATCCTCCCCACCTGGGTTCAATTCATACATGTGACATGGTCAACTCATAATGACTAGATCCTAGCTTCAAGCCTTGTTGTCTAAGAGTCCCTCAAGGACTGCAACACTTACATTCCTCATATGAATGTTAATCAAGGTTGTCATTGATGTCAATATGGCATTGGCCGAGATGACGAATATTCTTGAGATGCCTATTGAATATCATGAAACCCTAGGAGAAAACCCTAAGCATGAACATGATGCATGATCTAATGATGAACAATGAAGCCCTAGATATTGTGCAAACCCTAGATCCTAAATACATGAGCAAACCCTTTTCCCTAATCTTTTGATGAAATCCTAATCCTAGTCATAATTCCTTACAAAAGTCCTAAATCCCTAAAAGATATTCATAAAAAATATATCTAAAAAAAGGGGGGCACATACTTCTTTATTTCACCATTCCCTAATAACTCTCTATTATAACAAAAGTCTAAGTGTAACCTTTGTATGATATCTACATATTACTTTGAAGCCCCATTCATTCCACATATCGGCTCCCCATATGATGTCACATAACACACAATATAATCAACGCTGGACATTAGACATTACATAATTTTTAGTTTGCTCCAGTTGTTTGTAGGTCAGCTTCCTAATTCGCAAGTCAGTTCTCAAGCCAATAGTCGTAACCTTTTACGACATGACAACTATGTATATATAAAGTCATCAATCATTCTATTTGGAAATAAAATAACCAAGTTATGAGTTTTAGGGAAAAGAAGATATAGTTCACAAAAACCAAAAGGATATATCATAAATATTTGCGGGCTTGAATGTAACTCTCGACGAAGATTCTGCGGACCTGAGAAGAATAATATTGAAGACCTGTTTGTGGAAATACTTTTGTGGCCCTGTACTATTTTTACAAATATTTTTACGTACCCGTGGGATTGCAGCCTTGTGGAAGGTTATTTTTTTGTGCCTCAGATCTGTGGTAGACTACTGTGGAACTCGAACTTGAGGAGAAGAACAAGGGCTTGATCTGTGACAGCTTCCATTGCAGCTCGGACAGGGACAAAGAACACTCATATACAAGTTCAGATTTCTCTTGTTGACTTTGGAACAATCACCAAATAAACTCGGACCTCATAAGCCTGATCTGAAGAATAATGGTCTCAGTTTTTACAGTGAAAGTGCAGATTTGTTTAGGGCTCGGTGCTTGTGGGCCACATTTGAAGACCTTGGACAAGTAGACAACTTGGCTGTGTGGACATTTTTTATGTGGCTCAAACTAGTTTCTAAGCACAGTACAATGACCTCTTAAGGCTCAGACCTGTGACAAATTTATTAAAGTATAACCTTAGACCAGTCAACATTAACACCTCAGTGAGTGGATAGTCACATTGCTTTGGACTTAGCCCAATAGCTTGGTGTTTTAGCACAGTTTGAAAGGCTCGGACCTGCAAGGTGTTAACCAGTGGAGGATCAGAAGGATACCACTGCGGTGGCTCGAATTTTTGGTAAGGACACAGTCTTGCGTGAAGTTTGAAGACAAGCTACACTCTCAGACCTGTGGTGGTAGTCTCTTGTGAAAACTTAGATCTGAGCTATTGTGAAGTGTGACTTGTGGAGGTTTGGTTGAAGATTAAATCTAAAGTATTGAAGCCTTCATTGTTGAAAAGACAACCTTGAGTATCAGACCTCAGTTGAAGGAGTAGGCCATTAACATCATTTGGAGCACCTATTGAAGACATTTATTGGGACAACTGATTGAAGACAGTTTGGTGAATTGTCTTGAAGATAACATTGAAGACCATGATGCATTGTTGATGACATCATGAGGTAACCTTGGAGATCTTTGTTTGGGTGACATGAAGAGAAGTGGCAACACCTTCTAAGAAGACAAGGTTGTCATTGATGAAGTAATGTGGAGACTAAGTGAAGGTACTGTTGAAGATTGATAGGGCTTAGTGAAAAAGACATTGGGAGCCATGAAGTACAAGTAAACATATCGTGACGAAGTAAAGCAAGAGTTGGAGCCTTCAAAAGACAAGGTTGGTGCCTTGGAGGATAGGGTTGGACCCATAGAGGATCGAAGTCCTCAAGAAACCAAGTCGGAGCCTGAACCAGATATAGGGTTGGAGCCTCAAAATTGACAAGGTTGGAATCTTGGAAGTCCAAGTCGGTGCTTGGCAAATACAGGTTGGAACCTGGGAGATTGAAGATCGGTGTCTTCATCTAGGGTTGGAGCCCTACATATATTGTACTTGATTTATTGAAGAAATTAATAAAAACATTTATTCTTATTGTTCATTTTGTGTTCTAAATATAAGTCACCTAATTGGTAAAAGTAACAATTGAAAAGGAACACTGATTCACCCCCTTCCCCCCTCAGTATTTCCAACGATGAAATATAAATATATTTCTTCGAACAACACACACACACACACATATATTTCAGATCTATTTTCATTTCCATTGGTGATTGGACGAGGGTGGTAAATTTGTGTTTTCTAGTTCTCTTTCTCTGTATCTTCATTTCGAAATCATATTTATATATTAGATGTTATAACAAATGTGTATGTGTGTGCAATCTAATCATATATATATATATATATATTTACTTATTTATTTTTATTTTTTATTTTTTATTTTATTTCAGATGCAAAGTAGATTTTTGTATGCATATATATCTATATTAGATCTATACAAACATGTCTTCTTAAATCCCTTTTTTAGAAAGGTCCATAGCTCCTTAGGGTTAGAACCATAATTTTGATATCATATGTAAATATTGAATTTTCTAAAGATTCATAATTAAATTATATAACAATAGAATTTGAATTATTTCCTGATAAGAAAATGACTTATCTGATGGTTGCCAAGAATTGCTTACTTGCACAATGGTTGACATAGATCCGACACGCTTTAGACTCGATTTCGCTCACTGTAACAAATATGCAGGGAAAAACTCTCCACCCAACCGTAGACCTTGCTACTCTAGTTCTCTTAGTAGCAGGTCATCCACGAGCCCTTAATCCACTACTTTTCCAACTCTTCTTAGCCTTGTCCTCAATTTCCCATGCAAAAGAGATGCCCTTTTCTCCTTTCTTGTATAGAACTCAATGATGATAAAAATATTGATCCCTAGGATTCACTTGTCATTATGTAATTGTTTCGTTATCTTAGATTTTTCTTCTCCCATAAAACTATCTTATTTTCAATGTTTTTCCTTTTATTAGATAAATATTTTATTATTATTATTTTTATCAATTTATTTTTTTCCTTTGTACTATGATATTTGTTTATTATTATTATATTACTTATTGAGTAATATGCTAAGTTACCCCCCAACTCTTGGAAACACCGTTTAGCGTTTCGGATACGGAAACACGTACTTAACGACATGGAAATGTTTCCGCCACGTTTCACTTTTTTGGAAACGGCTAGCCTGAGATCGGAAACGTTTCAAAGGAGTTTCAAGAAAATTTGATACGTTTCCATAAAATTTGGACACGTTTCCATAAAATATGGATGCTTTTCCAAGTTTCTAGGTTTCTAGTTTTCCAAGTTTCCAATGTTCTAGGCACTTTATTGTAAGAATATATTCCAGGTTTGTTTGTCCAAAGCATCTAAATGCAGCTGAATTCTTTGCAGACCTTATATCAACTGATTACACAACTCATCTGAAAGTGAGCATTTATTTTGAAAAAGGATTCATGACATGATAGAGATATTTGCCAACAAGTTTTCGACAATGCTAGATCTAAAGGATGGAAACATGGAATTTGGAATGGAAACTCATAAGGTATCTATGAAATCAAGAAGGAAAGTTGTTACCCACAAAGTTGGCTGGTGGAAGCAGTTTCTTTGCATTAGGTTAAATTTCTTAGCATTTCTTTACTAGTATCATACTTCACAATACTTAATTGCTTAAATTGTGACATCTTGATTCTTAGGCTTATGATCTTAGGTTGTGAATAAATAAATCCAACTTACTTCTTTCTATGAATTTCAGAGCATCTCATGTTGTAGTTACTGGAATACAGTCCAATTTATAATATATAGATGCTGTTTTTTACAATGATTAAATTTACATTATATTCGGTGATACTAAACAATATTCTATGTCATGACTCCTTTAGAGTATAGACCAAGATACTGTACAACATACTATTTATAAAGCCAAATTCACTATGTTGCCTCTGCGTTAGTGCTGTCAAATTCATTAGAAAAATATATAATTTCATGAAGTATGATGTGACTGTAAAAACAATCTCATATTCCTTTAAAGTGTGAGTGGGTATTGACATTTTAATCAAAGTTGCCAACTTGAATGTTATAATAATCATTGATGATGATGATGATGATGATGACGACAATGTTTATACTGAATTGATGATGATGATTTGTTTATGTTGAATTGGTGATGATGATTATGTATTTTTAAATATAGAATCTAGATTCTAAAGACTAAAAGATTAATGATAATATGAAATTTTTATTTTATCATATATATAAAAGATTAATGATAATATGAAATTTTTATTTTATCATATATATATATATATATATATATATATATATATATATATGTCGTTTCCTTGCCGTATCGTATCCAAATTTCTTGAAAATTTGTCGTATCCGTTTCAAACCCCATATTTGTATCCGTTCCCGTATCCGTTTCAATGCAACTTAGGTAATATGTAATATGGGCAAAGTTTGTTGATAACGAAGCCTTTTGGTTTCTTGCTAGCTGACCATAACACAATATTGTTACCAGTAAATACAAGGAATAATTATATAATTGTAATGAACAATAGTTCATTTGTGGACAGATATCGAACATAAGAAGGATGACATAAAAGAGCCCATATGGATAAACAAATATATAATTGATAATATGTAATATTCCTAATGGAAATATTCAATGTTAAACAAAGCAAACATAGTAGAAACACACACAGAAAATTTCAACACATTTAACAACAAGAAATCTCCATGAACTGTGCTGACCTGAGCCATTTTATTAATAAATAAGAGGGTACAATGTGGTGCTGGAAATAGTGCACTTGGGCTTGCTCAAGGCAAGCTAGCTAAGCCCAAATGAACAATAAGAAATCCCTCTCAAATCTGTTGCTTCCATAGTTTTAAAAACTGGTTACTGGTCTAACCGGCCGGTTAGCAAGGCCGCCGGTCCAGACCGGCCAAAAAACCCGGTTTGAATGGCCATTTCTCCATTTTTTTTGCCCTAACCGGTGAAAACCGGCCAGTTTAGGACAGAACTGGCCGGTTTGTATCAAACTGGCCGGTTCCGTCCTAAACCAGTCGGTTTGTATCAAACTGGCCGGTTCTGTCCTAAACCAGTCGGTTTTAGGCACGCCCACCGTAAAGTGAAAAAAGCGGACTTCTGACTGTGGTTTAGGGGTTTTGGGGGGAAACTAAGAGTGTTTTCCCTCCAAAAACGCCCTCTCCAAGCCTTTAAGAGGCCCCTCTCACTCTCATTTGTCTCACACAACTGATTTGGAGTGTTTGTGAGTTTGTTTGTGAGCTTGGAGAGTGTTGAGTTTTAGCTGAAGTAGTCATCTTGGAGTTGGAGTTGGAGCTATTTTGGTGATAGTGTGTAGCTGTCAGTGGAGTTGCCATCTTCAAGAGGAGGCTAAGTAAGCTAGTTTGCATTTCTAGGTAAGGATTTGCACTTGAAAATTCCTCAGTTGACTGCTGTCCATGAATTAATTTTTTTTATGTGTTATAAACTTCTCACTTCTATGATCTATCACTATGCTATGAACTCTCTAGCTCTATGCTATCAAATTTTGTAGCTTGCATGTGCATTTGTTTTCCTACATTTATCTTTGGTTTTCCATGTTTCTTAGCTGCAATTTTTTTTTTTAAATGGTAGATTTCTTTGCAAATTGTTATTATTTCAAGCAAACATGGCTCCAAAAGGAAAGGACAGTGCATGGGCTCATTGTGATGTAATTGATGGAAAAATGATACGCAAATTATGCCATAAATCTATTGGAGGTGGAGGTATTCTTAGGTTGAAACAACACTTGGCTGGGATAAGAGGCCAAGTAAAACCATGTGATGCGCCAAATGCACTGTTAGGTCCTATTAGGGCAGAATACATTTCCAGGCTTGAAAATTTTTATGAGGATAAGGCTAGGGAGAAGGCCATCCAAGATGACATTGCAAGGAAGAGGGAATTATTAGAAGCCATGAAAGCGAGTGGGTATGATGATTATGAGATTCAAGACTCCTCTTCTATCCGTTCCACCAATGACCCCTTTCACTATGTTCATCCTTCTTTTGGCCAACCATCAAAAGGAACAAAGAGAACAAACATCGAAAGTTATTTCTCATCTTCTGCCAACATTGCCTCTTCTAATCCCACTTCCTCCTAGCCAAGTTCTCAACCCACTTTGGATCAACATTGGAAAAGACAATGCAAAGAAACTTCTCATCAATACATTGCTAGATGGTGGTATGATTCAGATATCCCAGTTAATGCTGCTTGCTCACCTTATTAGCAAGCTATGTGGGACTTTGTTATAGCTGCAGGAAAGGGCTTCAAAGGCCCTAGTATGCATGACTTGAGGGGAGCTCTTTTGCAAAAAGAGATATCTTCCATTGATGAGTATTTGGTTGAGTTTAAAGATTCATGGCTCAAAACAGGTTGTTCCATCATGTCAGATGGATGGACCGATGGAAAGAACCACACTATCATTAATTTCCTTGTTTCTTGCCCTCAAGGAACCATGTTTTTGAAATCAGTTGATGCATCTGATAAGGTAAAGGATGCAACCCTTCTATTTGAGCTTTTGGATAGCATTATTTAGGAAGTTGGGGAGCAACATGTTGTGCAGGTCATCACTGATAATGCCTCAAACTATGTTCTAGCTGGAAAGATGCTTGAGACCAATATAAGACCATATTTTGGACTTCATGTGCTGCACATTGCATAGAGCTCATACTTGAGGATATAGGCAAAGTGGAGTAGGTAAAAAACACTGTAGAGCATGCCAAGTGCATTAGAAAATACATTTACAACCACTCATGGGTATTGAGCCTAATGAGGAAACACACTGGGGGCAAAGAGCTTGTTAGGCCTGCAATTACGAGATTTGCAACTCACTTCCTCACGTTGCAATGTCTCAATGGTCAACATAAAAACTTGTAGAAAATGTTTTCCTCTAAAGAATGGTCTGAATCTCGGTGGGGTCGTAGACCAGATGGAAAAGACACCAAAAAGTAAGTGTTAGACACTTATTTTTGGAAAAGGTCTCTAGAGCTTGTGAAAATTACCGAGCCCCTTGTTAAGGTGCTAAGGTTGGTGGATGGGGAAAGATTGGCCATGGGCTACATTTATGAGGCTATGGATCAGGCAAAGGAGCAGATATGGGCAGCTTGCAAGGACAGGTTAGCTAAATATGGCCGTATATGGGAGATCATTGATAACAGATGGAACAATCAACTCCATCGTCCTATATATGCCGTTGGGTATTTTTTGAACCCAAAGTATCACTATAAAAATCGGCTACGAGATCTGCATGATGGGGAGGTTAGAGCTGGATTGATTGATTGCTTGGAGCACATGGTCCCTAGCCACGCAGACCAGTTGGAAATACATAGACAGCTTACTGTTTTCAATATGGCAGGTGGTACTTTTGGCAAAAACTTGGCAAATATGGCAAGAGATGTGGACCAACCAGGTAAGCAATTTCCAATTTGTTTTTCTTTTCAAGTTAAAATTGTTTACGTTCTTTACAATTCAAATTATAAACTAAGTTACTAATTAATGTCTTTTTCTTTGCAGCACATTGGTGGGAGTCATTTGGTGGCCAGTGCCCTCAATTGCAAAGGTTTGCAATTAGAGTCCTCAGTCAAACTTGCAGTGCTTCAGGTTGTGAGTGCAATTGGTCTGTTTTTGAGCGCATACACACGAAGAAGAGAAACTGTTTGGAACAAAAACGGTTAAATGATCTTGTTTTCGTGCAATACAACCTTCGACTGAGGTGGAACCAAATGATGAGCAAAACACCTGATCTAGATCCCATTGTGTTGGACGATATTGATACAACATCAGAATGCGTGGAGGAGATTGAAGATCCTGTGTTTGAGGCTGATTTTGATATCGACATGGCTTTAGCGGGGGATGAAGCAGATTATGTGGCGGCATCAGAACCAGGATCAGTGGCGACATCAAGGAAAGGCGAAGAACCAATGGAAGGGACTAGTCGTGCAGGTCGACAAACTTGTGCTTCCATTAGGTCCACTTCTATTGTCATTGGTGGCATTGATATTGAGGTTGCAGATTAGGCTGAGGCATCCTCAGACTCTGAACCAAATGATGTCTATGTAGCTCCTGATGATGATCCTGTGTCTAGTAGTGGTGATGAACTTGATGATTGATCATGTGTACACTGTAGACTTGTAGTAGACTGTAGGCCAATAGCCTCATAGCTTGCAACATTGTTTTGGACTTTATAGGCCATTTAGAGCCTCATTTCTTATGTATTTTGCTATTTTGTCGATGATATGTATTGCACTCGATGCCATTTTGATATATTCACCTTTACATGGTATATAAATGAGCAAACTTTGCATATTTTGTCTCTATTGGCTTGGAATCATGGTTTTACATCTTAAAAATAGTTTTGTTTCATTAAAAATTAATTATTTAATGTATTTTTTTTAAAACCAGTTCGTTTAGACCAAACCAGTCCCGGTTAGACCGGTTCCGGTCGGTAAACCGGTTCATTAGGTGGGTTGGTCCAATCACCGGTTCCGGTTTTAAAAACATTGGTTGCTTCTCTCTCTTGGCTCTATGCTGAAACTACCTAGAAATATGCTGCTGCCTACAAAGAACTGCTACTAGGGCCTTCTTAGATGCTTAGAAAATTCCGGGAAATTAATCCCGGGCTCTCCAACAATCAACACACAAAAACCCATGAAGGAATTGGCCAAATGTTGACCTTGGAATTTCGGCTCAATTTTCCCCTAGAGAATGTAGCTGCTGGTTGAGTTAGTGCCCCTATTTGACCCCTCAGATCTGCCCATAAATTCTGCCAAATTAATCTTGGCCTCTCCTCAATAAACTCAGAAATATCCAGAAAGGGTTTGTCCTAGTTTTGACGCTCCAAAATTGACCCCCAAATGCTTGGCCCTCCTCCACAAGTAGAAGATGTAACCTGTAGCAAATGCTGCATCTGTTGTTTCGCCAAAATGCTGGAAAAACCCCCACCACACTTCCTCGGACTCTACCTCAAGTTTCAGCCCCTAACTCCCTTCACTCCTCAACCTCCAAGCATTCCTCCTCCAAGAACTGCGCAGTCCCTATGTTGTTGCTGCCAATCCTCTCCACAAACTCGCACTCCCTGCTGTTGGTACGAACTGGTATAGGTAGGACTCCCTCCTTGGGTTGGCACTCGAAGTCCACCGACGCAGGGGTTGAGATCTTCACTCGGAGACACTCGTGTGCTAAAAAGCATGGTAGGCTTGGCTTCCGCTCAAGCGTGCTATGTCAAAGACACAATTTTTGAATAGATGAATGAATGCCCAAAATGAGTGCTTCTTGCTCTATTTATCAAAGAGCCTCCAAGATGCCGATGTGGGCCCAACTCGACTTCCCCCACCAACTTCGCTCCAATGAGAGTGTCTTCCACATGTGGGCCGTAATTCTCCATGTGGTGGCCCCCATGCTCCACTAGAGCCACAATATTTGCCTTCCTTCCTAATGTTTGGGCCCTCACTTAATCCCAAAACTCATGTGGGACCTTTGAACCCACATTTTCTAAGTGCAAACATGAAATAAGACAAAATTGGGCAAGATTGATATTTCCCTTAGCAATATTGCTAAGTGGGAATATCACATAATAAACATGCAATTGATTGCAATAGCATGTGATATTGTGTATAAATATACATTGAATGGTCACATATGTGAATATACATGTATTTTAGATGTGCCCATTGGAAATTATTATTATTGTTATTATATGTATTTTATGTGTGTTGCATTGTCTTTCCTGTCATAGATACTCTAATCATAAAGCATAATTTGGAAAAGGTTCATATTTGTTCTTGAATGTAATGTCTTCACCTAATTCTTTGTTCTTAGTTTTGTGATGGTTACAAATGAGTAGTACGGTCTTCAAAGTGCTAAACAAATTTGTTGAAAGTTCAGTCTATACTAGTTTGATCTTATGTGTAACCAAGCTTATTGGACTATTGAAAAATATCATTCATCTTTGCTTTCAAAATGTAATGTGAGGTAGGGATGTGATCAACTCTTACAACCACACTTATCAACTATGGTGTGACCCTTTTAGATTTTTGGAATGCTATTTTATTTAGATGGTCTCCCTAGTAGAAACACGAGATGCTCTCTTAACCATTGCTTGGAAGGTTTTAATTCTTTTGCAGTTGTAATGGAAAAATTGGATCTTCACCCTTTTTTCATGGTGAATTTACTCTCTTAATTGGTGAATCTACCCTTGTGACTCTCTTTCTAGGAAACTTAATTCTTTTAACTATACACTCCTTTGGCTACTCTAAGATTTAGTACAATTGTTTGTATCACGGGAAAGAGAAGGTATGTCCAACAACAGTGATCCCTATTGTGGGAAATAATGTTTATACTGACCACTGACTGCAGTGATTGTGAAGTCATCCATAATAGTTGGATGCTTTGCCAAGACTTAATGGTGTTTGATTGTCGATGTTTCTAACCTAAACAACTTGGTACTATTTGTGACAACAAAATATAGCACTCACAAAAGTGTAGAAGCCCAAGCACCAAAGTGATAGCTTTTGTGTAGCTCAGGAAGGTTTCACTCTATCACTTCAACAGTGCTTCCTCACGCTTTGGGTTGGCTCTTCCCCAACACAAGGGGACATTCTCTAAAATAAGATTGTTAAGTCTATTTAATGGAGGTTCAGGATGAACTTATGAAGTTTGAAGAGTCTGCCTTAACAAAACAAAGGTTGTAATATATGAAAGGAAATGGAAATGGGAAAGAAAGCAAATGAAGAAGGGAACAAGGAAATGGGATCATATGGGACCAATGCCTATCAACCTAATGGGCTAATGGAGTTCAGAAATATTGCGTGAAATGATAGAACTAGTTTGTTATAATCGACTACCTTGGTTAGGTTCTATGGGAGAAAGGGCTAGTTTACCACATCCAATTATCTAATGGATGAAAGAACTAGTTTGATACTTCCATTTAATTGTGCACTCAAGGATAAAAGGAACTAATTTGATGCATTTAACCTGAGTGTTTGTTGGATATGTGATGTGGAAACTAGTCCTAGAGAGCCATGGGTGCCACTCATCAATCCTAATATGAAGGTGTTTTTTTTGACTGAATTGTACTTTCAATCTACAACTTAATCTGATCTGATAGAAGATGGGCAACAATTGCAAAAATAAATGACAAATAGAACAAGAGGGAGATCCTCTGCACATTGCTTTACTCTTGGAAGACTAGTGTTTCATTACTAAGCCTTCACATAAGTATTAAGTATGATAATAAGAAGCCTCTACAACATATTAACAAAGATTGAAAAGCATAAACAGAATAAATGGGAGCTTCAAGAGTAACAACAAGCATCAAGCTTCTAACCATGAGCAAATGGGAGATCTCCTGGTTTATTTATAAAAATTTGGGAGTGAATCCCAATGTGGTTTGAATTCTCCATGTGTGAGTGCAATCTTCAGGTGAGATCGAGCTGCCCAAGTGTCAAGTTGACTGGCTGTAGGTGTCCACGAATTTTCTGAGTATAATGCCTTGTTGGCCAGCGTATCTCCTTCTCCTCATGTGCATATTTCCTCTGGATGCCATGTGTGGTTCGAATGGGGTGAAGGGGAGGCAAGCTCCCTCCAAATCTGCGCTAGACTGCTTTGATAAATCCCCTCAAAAAACATGTGTACAGGCCTGTGTGTATATCTGCTAGCTGGGCAACGTGTAGCTATTGTGGAAGAGTTGAACATAGAGTGGAGAGCTGCGAATTAGTTCCAGTAAAATCTGGAAATGTAATCCCCACCTGCCCACCAAATCCGTGGCATGAAATCGAGCTTGCTGTGCGTGAATCGCTTCCCTGCTATGCGTAAATCTCTTCATGCAGATGGATGTACAGGGAGCAAGGGGTAGGGACTGAGGTGGGGCCCATTCCCCACTTACTTTTCTAAATTTTAAACCTTATACAATATTTCAAATCAAATTTAATTCATAACTTAAGCAATTCATGAGGCCTCTTTTACCTCTGTGTGCTTGGTAACTGGTGGGCCCTTTTAGTGCTTGTTTGACTTGGCTATTTTTGTCTCAGAATTTGAACCTCCGAGGTGGCCTCCAACTCATCATCAACTTGGCCTTTGACTTCACTTATCTTTTCCATGTCATTTCCACCTTTTTGACTTGTGCAAATATTTAATTTTTCCACCACTTATTTTTTTATTTTATTTTTTATGTCACTTTATCCATTAAACTTAGGAAAAATGGGTTTTGAGTGGCTAGAAGTGGTTTTTTTGGCCCCCAAAGTGTGTCCTAGAAGAATGTTGAGGTGGAGAGGATGAATTTTGAGTACTCTTACACCCTCAACATCTTTTGGCAGCACTTATTTACATTTATTTTACATAAGATTTTTTTTTTGTAAGCTTGGTAGGACTACATCTTCATCATGTCCAATATATCACCGCGATCGGGGTGGGGAATTGAACTGGTGACTTCACATCAAGGAGTGCCTTAACAGAGCACCCGATCACCGTATATCCAAGACCCTGTGGACTACATAAGAATTAATTAAAAAAACCCGTCCTGCGAGAAAGTTTTAATTATTAAAAAATCCTATCTAGACTTAGTCAAATTCCGCGAAACTTTACAGATGACCTAGCATGGTAATATACATCGACCATAGACACTAAGATGGACCCAAGGCTTGATCTTCAAGCCGTCACCTCAACTTTAGATGTATATGTGAGTGAAAAGCTCAGCTAGTTATTCATCGCTGAAAAGCGAGAATAAAAAAAAAACACTCTAGGGTGTACTCACTTCCTGATCGAGTTCCAAGTCTCTTAGGCTTGTTAGAAAGCTTTATTCATCATGCTAGCGACATTTTTACAATTCCCCACAGGGTTGCGGAATTTGAAAACTAGAGAAGGGAGAGGAGAGAGAACGGGGCTAGAAGCCTAGAATGCTCTGCTGACTTTTGGATTCTGAATTTTTTGATGTATACTCTGTCTCAGGCCATAGAGTCTTTATAATATCTGCTAAGAACAACTCAGCAGTCAACAAGTACTTCATCCTTTCAGTAATTTGTTATTTTTTGCACTCTCTGAGTGAATTTTGGTATTTTGGTTTGTCAGATTGCACTTCGACTTTGTCAACTTGAGACTGCGTAGTCAATAATGTAATGTCTTCTATAGCACTTAGCCTTCAATATGCTTCCAAGTTATTCTACTAACCTGTTGGAGTTAACTTTATATGGTCAACTTCAGAATTCACAGAAGTGACAATTTCAGTTTTTTTTTTGTTATGTGGTGGATATAGTCTTGTTTCCTTTTATATGTTTAGTCTAATTTTCTTCAATTTAATCATAGCCCCCCCTGGTTATATTGATTTTGTGATACTGTCTGTTAAGGAACTAACATTTTGATATGTTTTATGGACATGTTTATTTTTTATTGTTGCTTCATCTTTGCTAAAGAGCAGTATTACACACCACTTAGTTGAGTTTGTTTGTTTAATATGGGAACTCTTTCATGTGATATCTATGTAGAAGAGTAAGTTTTTTGCAGGTTAAATCTGCAATGTTTGACCATTCATCAATTTATATTTCTGAAGAATTTTGAAATTGATAATTTCTTTTTCTTGTGTATAGGTTATAAATGGCACTGAACCTGCTATTATTCGCAGTAAGTTGAAAACTGCGCTTCCTCATGCACCCAAAAAGCAACTTGTGAGTAGCTGGAATTAAAATTCATCTAAGGCATGTATGTGAAGTTTGTATAGTCGTATGATTTCTTCCTTCGTACCTCTGGGACAAGTGTTATGAGACAAAGTATTGCTAAAGTTTATAATATCAATGTTTATTATATTATTTTTTGAACATCCTTGCATAGTGTTAGGGTCTTTTATTCTTTGGTCTAAGGAGAGTTTTGTTCAAAAAATATGTAGTGCTGTTTCTTTCTTTCTGCATTGGAAGATTTAAGGCATGGCACATCATGTATAATTTTATTTCATTATGGATTTGGTTATTTTGTGTTTAAATCCTATGCTAATATTGTTTTTGGTATATGCTTGATGCTTAATAGTATAATCCTGTTATGATTCACACTTCATTTGCGAGGATTCTTGGATGTCCACAAGTTATGGATGGATGCCAAAGCAGTAACAAAAAGGTAATACACTGTCCATTTTTTTTTAACTACGTGTGTCAAAGTAGCACAGGTTGGATGTTTGACCTAATTTTAAATTGATCTTTCCTTGTTAAAATTTTACCTGTTATAAGTCTCTTACAAGTTTTGCTTATTATATGAAATTGATATCACATTGTGATGGGCCATAGCACTGAAATTTCATACTCACATCTGGTCTGTTGCTGACCTTGGTACCACACCCATGTTACTCGTTACATCACGTTTCATCCCTAATTCCATTCCTTGTCCACTCCCTCCTATAGGAAGATCCCATGCAAAATCAGGATCACGAATGGTCCGTTACCCACCTTGGCCATTTTTTTTCTACATAGTACAATGACCCTCTCCTCTTGCATCACATTAATATATTTTGCTGATATACTTTCTCTTGGATCCCTAATTTGATCCCTTACCATGTAAAATCCCCTACTTAATTCTCATTGCTACCCTATAGCTTTGAGTTCATATATCACATCAATCATCCTCTTGTCAAGATCCTCCAGCTTTGCTATTACTCCTCCACTTAGCTGCTGTTCTTATCATTCTCTAATCATTGCTTGACCACTTTTTTTTTGTCATTCTCTAATCATTGATTGACCAATTTTTTTTGTCAAGTGACGTTCAAATTTTTCTGGTGAGGAAGGTTGGCCTGTCATGGAGATTTAGAAGATATCTTTAATGACCTAATGCATCTGATAAAACTTCCTTGCAATTATTGTTAGGATCCTCTTCATACTTTCTCTGACTTTCGTGGTACAATAGAAACATCTTTTCTTGTTCTAGAATTCTCTTGTTCTAGCCTCTAAGGGCACCTTGCATACCTATGAGTCACCTTATTTCCCTCACACTATCTACCATTGTATTTATTATTTATATTTGTTTACATTACGTACTAAATGCTGACATATTTGTTTGTTGATATTATCCTAATACACCCGTTCAAAACACATGCTCTGTCAAATCATTCACTCCCCTTTAATTCATCAATACTACCTATTGCTACTTTGGTGGTAACAATCCTAGTGCCACCCAGTTAGTCAGCATGGTGTGTTCTAGCTCGCATGAGATTCTTGCTCATGCCATTCAGATACATACATTCTCTCTTTATTTTCCTTCAGTTTCATGATAATTGTACCTTACATCACTCTCAGGTGCCTCAGCCATGGCACATCTACTCTATTCAACTTTACACTCAGTTCATGGATGCACTATGCTTTCATGATTCATCATACATGGTTATGTTCTTATGTATGGGATTGATAGTTAGACATATTCTAACCTAGCAGTGAACATGGTAAATATTAAAGTATGATCTAATAACATCTCATGACACTAACAATTTTACCTCCTACTTCTTTGTACCACAAGGGACATGATTGCCTCATGATGTTATCAAGACTTGGGTCAAGTCATACTTGTGGAGTTAGCATACTCCACATCCCAACTACTCTTAACACTTCAAATTTTTCTGTTTTCACTTTCATGTCACTCATAGAAAAGGATATTTCTTGCTCATGATTGGCCTATCATGTGTCATTCAACGAGGTCAAGTTAAGGAAATTGAAGAACAATGTAAATGTAAGTTCAATAAAGCAAAAAAATGGGCTGAAGTTGAAGGGCATGGAAGTTAAATGTTAAAAGACTTTTTATATTATCATAGATGAATTGGAGGGTTAGTACATGAAGTTCCCTTTCATTTTCTATAAATTACCCATAATTTTTACCTATCTCTAACCAAGTGATCTAAAAAATGCCTATTTTCTTTGAAATTGTCACGTGTAATAGGGGTAATAGTGTCCTCCCATGGTAAAACAAAAACAATTTGTAAAAATTAACTTGTTTTTTGATGTTGTTAGAATAGAATGCTAGGTGTGCATCACCTAATAACGTGTATTGTGGGTAGACCCACTGCTATAAATGGGTGCCCTACAATGTGATCTGTGTAACATGCCTCGAGATTCATGACATTGCACTAGGATCCATAATAACATGTTGGATGATGATGGTGTGAAAGTTTGTAGCTATGGTCAGTCTTCATAAATATATTTTTGATATTTATGTAAAGCATGTTCTTCATGCTCAAAAGAAAAATTAAATTATTCATGTATTTATCAAGAGAAAAGCTTAAATTTTGAAATTAGTTTGGACACCAAAAGATGTCCAAGTCGGCCCAGCTATTCAAGGCACCCTTTCGGCCTATGGATCACTATATATTTGTGACACTCATTCTCTCAAACTCAATTCGATCTGAGCATCAAGGATCAACTTCTTCTAGCCATACGAAGGATGGCAAGAGAAAAACAAAGAGGAAAAGGAGCTGGTAATAGACTTTGACTAGAGGGATCTGGAGGCTCATTTCAGGGAGCTAACCCAACTTCGCCAAACAGGCAAACCCAGAATAGTACATCTCAGAGCTCCTAAGGGTTTAAGTGATGGCGTCGGACCTGTCAGATGCTAGGAGGATATACACCTTCATAGAGGGCTTACTCGAGCCCCTGCGTGGACTGGTGAAGTCATGCAGACCCTCCACGTTGTAGGAAGCAGTTATGTGTACTAGAGATTTACAGGGGGTCATCCCCAAGACTCAATCACCCTTTCCTGTGCGTACCCCTTTTCCCCAGAAGGGGAGTGACACTAGACCCCCACCTCAGAGAACCACCCAGGAACAGGGTCAGCTGGATGATGAGACACGGAAGGACCTCAGGAGGAGGAAATTGTGCTTTACTTGTTGGGAGCCCTAGGCACCAGGCCATCGGTGCACTGCTGGAAAAGCACATTACATTGAGGTATTTTCAGATAGTGACCGGGAGGATGAGGTGGAGTAGGAGTGTGATATGGGAGACTGTGAGAGTCCAGCAGAGAGGGGACCACCACCACCACCACCTCCACAGGGGGGGCCTCCTTTACCCCATCTGGGGGAGTCCTTGCTTCTTTATGCGGGACCCCCAAATTTTTGACATTGAGGATCAGAGGCACGATACGGGGGCAACAGGTATCGGTCTTAGTTGATAGTGGGGCTACCCACAACTTCATAGATGCCCAGTTGGTTCAGAGGAGGGGCCTCACCACGACCGAGTTTAAGGGCTTTTTAGTCTTGGTACCAGGTGACTGTACCATGCAATGCACTTGATATGTGCCCGCTTTGACAGTAGCTATGGGGAACTACTATATGACAGACCATTTCTTTGTGGTCGATGTGCCAGACACCAACGTGGTGATGGGTGTCTAGTGGCTGTACTCCCTTGGGCGAGTTACCATTGATTGGAAGAAACTGGAGATGGAGTTCATGGCTCGGATGGAAAATTGGTGGTCCTTAGAGGCATGCATTCATACCAACCATAGACAGTCTCAACGCATAGGATGGAGGCAAATATGCAACATGGAGACATAGCATGGGCAGTGGCGTTGAGGGTTTCAGTGATTGGAGGGCAGGCCCAGCCACAACCTCCAGACATACAGGCTTTGTTGGATAGGTACTTAGTGTTATTTGGATATATCCCACTAGAGCAACCACCAGATAGGGGATTCGAGCACACCATCGAGCTGGAGCTGGGTGTGCAGGCGATGATCACTACCCCTTATAGGCATCCTAAGGCCTATAAGGATGAGATTAAGAGGGCTATCAAGGAACTGTTGGCATTGGTCGACATCAGGCCAAGTTTTAGTTCCTTTGCTCCTTCAGTGGTGCTGGTGAAGAAGAAGGATGGAATCTTGCGCATTTGCATTGACTACTGGGCTCTCAACAGGAAGACACTGAAGAATCGTTACCCCATTCCCTGCATTGATGAGTTGATGGATGAGCTTAGAGGAGCCAAGTACTTCTCTAAGATAGATCTACGTTCGGGTGAAACCAGATCAAGGTGAGGGATCAGGCCATCCCCAAGACAACTTTTCGATGCTGTTATGGACACTTTGAGTTCTTGGTCATGCCATTTGGGTTGACCAACGCCTCGGCTACCTTTCAATCATGTATGAGCCATGTGTTCTAGAGGTAGTGGAGGAGGTTTGTATTGGTTTTCTTCGATGACATCTTGATATAAATAGGATTTGGGAGGAGCATCTCTAGCAATTGGAGGAGGTGCTGCGTATTTTGGAGGAACAACAATTCTAAGCCAAGATGTCCAAGTGTGAGTTTGGCCTGACCGAGATGCTCTACTTGGGGCATATCATTGGCGCAAATGGGGTGAAGGTCCATGAGGAGAAGATATGAGCTATTCATGATTGGCCAGTACCTAGAGATGTGACAGCACTGAGGGCCTTCTTGGGCATCTGCACATATTACCGGAAGTTCGTCCAGGGATTTTCGTAGTTGGCTGCTCCCCTCACAGATTTGACAAAGAGAGGGGATTGCACATGGACAGATGGGGCACATACAACTTTTGACCACCTCAAGGAAGTGATGAGTAGTTGTCAAGTTTTGGCACTCCTGGACTTCTCCCAGCCCTTCATCGTGGAGTGTGATGCATTCGGGGAGGGAGTTGGAGCAATACTATCTCGGGATGGGCACCCCATTACTTTCGAGAGTCGGAAGCTCTTACCCCATGAGAGGTCATATTCTATATATGACAAGGAGATGCTGGCCATCATGCATGCCTTGGCCAAGTTCCGAGAGTATTTGGTGGGTAACAAGTTCCGGGCGAAGACTGATCACAACAGTCTTCGTCACTTCATGGGGCAGTAGGGCCTCAACGACAAATAACAGAGATGGATCAGCAAGGTGCAGGCCTATGATTTTGACATAGAGTATGTGTGGGGGAAACACAATGTGGTGGCTGGTGCCCTATCCCGGAGACTCGCAGGCCTATCACTCATGAGCATTTGCCATGATTTGAAGGCCCAGTTATTGGTGGAGTATACTAAGGACAGGAGAGCATGCGAGATTCTGGAGGGTACCCACGCAGACAAGTGCTACCGGTTGATGGATGCGATCATTTACTACAAGGGGCACATATTTATGGTTCCCAACTTGCAGTTGAGGGAGAGAGTGCTTTAGGCAGCGCATGACTCACCATTGTCAGGGCACCATGGTTTCAGGAAAACATACATGGCTGTCAGGGGTCGCTTCACATGGAAGGGCCTCAAGGGGGACATGCTGAGGAATGTACAAGAGTGTAAGGCATGTCAGAGGAACAAAGGGGAGGTAATTCATCCTGCAGGATTGTTACAACGCTCCCCATCCCCAAGGGGAAGTGGGATAATATCTCGATGGACTTCATCACAGGGCTTCCCACAGTATAGGGCAAGGATTGCATTTATGTAGTGGTTGACTGGTTGAGCAAGTATGCCCACTTTTTCGCCATCCCTACCGGATATTCAGCTTCATAGGTTGTAGAGCTGTTCTTTAGGGAGATCTTTCAGTTACACGGACTTCCTAAGAACATTGTGAGTGACAGGGATAGCAGGTCCATGGGAGGCTTCTAATAGGATCTCTTCAGGTTGGTTGGTATTGAGCTCACCCCTAGCACGAGTTACCACCCCTAGACAGATGGCTAGACCGAGCAAGTTAATCAGTGGCTAGAGGGGTACTTGAGGAACTACATGATTGGGCAACAGAGGGTTTGGATTCGGTGGCTGCATTTGGGCGAGTATTGCTACAACACCACCCATCACATATCCATCGATATGACTCCTTTCCGTGCCTTGTATGGTTATGATGCCTTTATCCTCTGCTAACATTGTTTTTGGAGATAGCTAGGCCCCAAAAGCCAAATATTGGATTTAAGAGAGCCAAGATATCCTCAAGGCTCTCAAGGATAACTTAGTGACAACACAAAACCAATAGAAAATATACGCAAATCGACACTGAACTGAGAGACATTTCGAGGAGGGGGGTTTGGTGTACCTCCAGCTACAATCGTATAGGCAGTCCACATTGAAGCAGAAGGGGGTCGAGAAGCTACAACCTCGTTTTACAGGCCATACAGGGTAGTCAGGCGAGTTGGGGATGTGGCCTACGAGCTGGAGTTGCCTTCGGGGAGTAGGATTCACAACATATTCCATGTCTCATGCCTTAAAAAGGTGCTAGGACAATAGTAGTGGAGTTACCCCCACTGGATGATGAGGGCCATCTAGTTTTGAAGCTTGAGGCCATTTTGGCGAGCCGGGAGAGGAAGCTGAGGAGAAAGACCATCATGGAGTTCTTGGTGCGCATGAAGAACCTACCGGATGAGGATGCCACCTGGGAGGGCGAGCACATTCTGGGGCACCTAGCATTGAAGTTGCTTGAGGGCAAGAAACATTTGGGAGGGGAGGACTGTCATGTCCCTTCACAAATGAATTTGTAACAGGTTTTGTCTCTCCACAATTTTGTAAAAATTTTGTTAAGAAAAAGGACCCGAGCAGTTTCGACTTAGGACTTAGGAGAAATGAAGGCCAGATTAATTTGCTAGTGGAAGGTGGGGGCCATCCACGTGGGAAAACGCATTGGGCAGTTCGAATTGCCTTGGAGGGAAATCTTATGGTTGTTGGAGGGGCCCACCTGAGGCAAAGGGAGGCCCACGAAGTCATAAGGAGGAAGAGCTTCTCACTTGGGGATTCATTCATTCTTGCATATTAAAAATCACTTGACTGTTTGCTCGAGCTGCTTAGCTACGAATTTCTCAAGCGGGAGATTCAACCTTACCTTCGGGGGACTACGAGTGCCACCATAGGAAGGCAGTTTCATACCACCTTGAGGAGCACCAGGGAGGATTCATAGCTAGCACATTCAGCCACAAACCAACTGTGCATATTTATGGGCTAGCAGAGAAGGGAACACAGTTGTGGACAGAGCTTCATTCGACCAACACTAGCTTGAGGAACATGGAGAGTTGAAGGACATTAGGAGGTCAGCACTTGGCAGGAGTTTTGGAGTAGGTGGGTGCAACAATTGGGTAGTTCGAAACTCAGCCTTGGAGGACTGCGCAGAGGGCCAGACTAGGCATCACGTGGGTCCTGAGGAAGAAAGCCACAACACCAGAATCACATTTGGGAAGGAAGGAAATTGATAGGGAGTCTCATTCCGGTGATTTGGGGCAGTTTTGGAGAGCTTTCCCAGCTTCATTCAGATAGGCCAAGTTTGCCAGTTTCAGCAGAGGACAGGCTCCTTGGGGGTCAAATTTAAGAAGTTTGAACTAAGCCAAACCCTTCTTGGGTTTTGGTGGGTTTTTGCTGAGGATCTGGGAGTTGAAGTTTTATAATTTTCTGAGCATAGGAAGTAGTGATTGCAACCTTTTTTTTTGTTTTAGTAGACAACGTAGTTTTTGGGCAGCGCAGATAAGTTCTAGAGCAGCAGTTGGGCATCCCTCAGATCAACATTTGCTCACCTGGTTTTTGTCACGCTTGTCCTTAGAGACAAGCCCAGCTGCACCATTCCATTCACTATTGTATTTTCCCTTGATGATTTAATGAAATGGCTCAACAGTTCTCTATTTCCAGTGTTTTCATGGGTGTATGATGTTTATTCCGCATTTCTGATTGCTGGATTGTCTACTTGCTCTGTATATCACTTAATTTCCTATTTAGGAACATTATTTAATCTTTGTAAAAAGAAACCAATTTTCTTTTGTGGATGAGGCCAATTCTTCTATGATATTTCTGTTATATAGGTCGAGACTTTGAGGTTAATCTTTGTGGAAAAGGGCTGAGTTCCTTGTGGTTAGTCCCTGTGGGAAAGGGACGAGTTCCCTATGGTGGTTAGTCTCTATGGAAAAGGGTTGACTTCCCTGTGGTTAGCCTCTGTGGAAAATCGCTGAGTTCCATGAGGTAGTTTTTGTGAAAAGGGTTGAGTTCCCTATGGTATTCTCCATGGAAAAAGAATGAGATTCCTGTGGCATATTCTTTGAAAAAGGGATGAAGTTCAGATCTCTATTGCAGACCCTTAACCAAGTTGACTAGGGCAAACTAAGGAGGGCTTGACTTATACTCTTGGTGGACGTCTTTGCTAGTTAGTTTGTCCCTAGTCTTGACTTTGATATATCTTGTTGAATTTGATTCTCTAATGAAAGAATTGCTAGGTTTTTACACCAAGTGGGTTTTCCCAGGGTAAACATCGTGTTGATTCAGTGCGTTGTGGTCTCTACTTTTCCTATTCTTTTATGGTTGAATTTTTGAAATATAATTTCTTGATGGAGAAGTTGTAAATGCTAAAACAAGACATATAAATCATCAAAAGTAATTATCATGTTCAAAAATTAGTGCTAGTCTTCATTGCACTTGATTTTTCAACAAAAGGAGACCCCGTAAAATCATCATGTGCCACATGGACCATTTCATGAGGTCGTTGAGGAGGTAAGAGCACATTTTTTAGGGAAACTATATTTAGGGGTAATCTTTTGACAAAATGCCAAATATTTTACCTTTTTGTTTATCATTTTAATTTTTCTTGATAATCGTTATTATTTATTTTTAAAAATCTTGAAAATTTGTCACTTCTTCCAAAATAATTTGTAGATTCCTTTTTCAGTGCCATCCCTATTTTTAACTTTTCATTACAGCTTGAGTGGGACCAATGTCTTTGTAACTTAGGATTTGTAAGCAAGTTACCACACTTATGTGAGATATGATTATGCCTTCAACTGTATCAGTGCTTCCAATCCCCAAGGGGAAATACATTTCATAGGTAGACCCATCAATCCATAATGATGGTGATGGAGTTGGAACGATTTCAAGGAAGATGGCCATAACCGTGGCACCAGCTAAAGGGAGTCCATGGAGGCATGAGTTACCCCTTTCCTCGGCCTGCTTTTTCCACCCCTATAGTATTCCTTTTACTTTAGTGATTTATATTTGTTTTTTGCAATAGCTTAGGAGACCAAGCTTGCTTTATGTTTTTCCAATACCCCTTGAAGATGTAGCAATTTCTCGCTTATCGGGGTTGGGACATTCAAGAGTTCCTTTATGATGTAGCATGAAATGCTGAGGAATTGGGTTGCCTCAAAATCTAATAGTTATTGTGAGGGGAACTCATAAGACAAATGCTAGATCAAGTGACAACACTATGAGGTGTGGTCGACTGTCACCATAACCACCGCCTCCTGCTCTTTAGTGAATTCTCGCCACAAGGGAGGCTTCCCTATGTAGGTCACCTAATGGATATATCAAATCTAAGGCTTAGGGTTGAAAAGGATAGGCTTAGGATATGTAATCAATTTAGAGACAAGGCTCAAGATAACTTAGATAAGGCAAAGCATACCTTCCAAAAGGCCTATCAAGGGCATAAGTGACCTAGGGTTTGAAAATAGGCAAGGTTAATAGGCTTACCTAGGTACACAAGGCCAAGAAAAGGCTTGAATAGATGAATATGATCAATTTTAGGGACAACAAGCCTTCAACAAACCCTAAGTTGAAGCCTAGAGCTAGATTAGGGTTTTCTTAGGGCTCATGATGTTATCCCTAAAATGGAAGAATTAGCCATGTGACCAAGATGATTTTGAGACAATGCCTTATTAACCATGTGTTGAATCCTTCCACAAGCCAACACATGCACCCTAGTTGAATTTCAGCCCTAACCCTAGCCTAGCGACTTGCCTTAAAGGGACGAAAATTTGAAAGAGGAGAGAGAAATTAGTTTTATGGAAAATTTATGGTATGATCTCCAATGTGGGAGAGCTAGTGCTTGATCTTGATGAAATTATATGGCAAGTGCAATAGAATACAATTTTCTGCCAGATAATTACTTCCCAATGATTTTCAAACAATATTTTTATGCCACTGCTATCATTGAATAATTGTAGATAAAAAATATCAAAAGTAAATGCAACGAAAACTATAAAGATCATAGAAAGATAACCATGCACAAAAGACACAAATTTTTTTCACTCGGGTAACTCAACCTTGGGAGAAAACCCAATAATCTTTTCTTGAGGAGAAATTGTCTTTTCAGCAAGGTTACAAATAAAAAATTTTGTCTAGAAATATGTGCTAATAATCCAAGTCAAAATACTAATCAAACCTAGTGAAACAAAAAGTCAATGCTGATCAAATCACTCAGAAAATTAGAAGTCAACACTGGTTAAATAATCAAACTCTTTTGTTAGCTCGACATTCTCAAACTCAACCTTGCAATATGTGGTCAACTCTACGGTGAACCTGCATGTGTGGCCCTATGGCTGGTCAAACTATGGTCAAATTTGCCCATGTGGTATGGGGTTAAGGCTGTGGTTAAAACCAACATGTGCGGCCTCCAAAAACCAGTCAAACAAATAGGTCAGCGCTCAGTCAAACTTGGCCAACTTTAGTCAATGCATTGGTCAAACAATCCTTCCTTCTTACACGCACGACCAAAACAAGAGATAGAATAGATGGTCTCTAGCAACGGATTTTCTCCTTGGACGAATTTCTCCACTAGAAAAAATTCAATGAGCTTGATATGATGATGATTTGCCTCTCACATACATGTTGTCTATTTATATAGAGCTCTAATGTGGAGTAGACTCCGTTCAAGATGGCTTATCGTCACAGGAAGCACCTTCACTAATGGAGCCTACATCACAACTCAAAATTAGAATAGAATTATTTACCCCTTTGTTGGGTGAAAAACCCCAATCGATAAACAATTCAAACCCGCTCTATAAAAAATAGATCACTCCATCCCAAAGCACAATGTGAGCATCGTGGGCCATTTACCCCTAGCCAAATCAACATGGCCCCATGAGTAAATGTATCAATCTCCCCTAGTCAAGTCAACATGACCCCATGGAAGAAAGTCTGCCCCTGGGCCATTCACCCCTAGCCATATCAACATGGCTGCATGGGTGAATGTACCATTCCCCCACTAGTTCAATCAACATGACCCCATGGGAGAATATTTGCTCGTTGCTGCAAAAACATGAACAGATCTTGGGTGATGGAGTCTAGAGGTAGATCTACTTATGAAAAATATAACCTTAGAATGGAGTAAGGGAATATGAAAAACCCTAGTTTCATACCCTAGCTATCATTTTATGAGGGAACAAAGTCATTGAGGAGAGCTTAACATGAAGGATCACTCAAGGGATTGTCACACAAATCTTAAAAATGGTAATGCATACAATACCATTGTCAAGATTTCATAGAAAAAAATCAATAAAAACTAGCACATATAAACCCTAACAATTTCCATTCCATGAAATAGCCATATAGATATTCAAATATATAGAATACTTACAAGAAAAATGCATGAACCAATCCTTTATTGTTCCAAAATGGCATCTCCAAAGAAAGAGAAAGTCTCCATTAGAAAATACTCTACAAAAGATCGCATCTCCACAAGAAGCAAGTCAATTTCAGCTAGGTTGAAATCCTCTAAAGGGGCCGAATTGATCTACAAGTGATGATAAAAATGAAAGTGAGGTGACCTCTATTTATATGAGGTCTACCTCAATTGATTTTAAACTAATGAAGCCCCTACAAGAAGTTTTACATAAACAATACTTGGGTTACAAGCCAACCCACTAGCTAAATGACAAAATAGGCCATAAATGCCCACAAGTGTGAGTCGTAGCCTCAAATAATGCTGACATCATGCCCTTTTAGGGCTCAAAATGCTGTGCCAAGGTATCATGAGGTGTTAAAGTGCCTGGATCATCCAAAATTTGAGGAGATGCCCTCAAATCCACCTTAAAATCCTCCTCTGGGGTCTCAAGTGTAGTTGAGGTGCCATCTTGTGGACTCCATGGGTCTCCAATGATCAAAATGAAGCCTCCTGTCTCTAGCGTTAGGGATTCTCCAGGTGCAACAAACCCTCCCTAGTCTCTCAATGGGAGACCATCCTTGTTTAGGCTCTGAATCAAGTCCTACGCATCAAGTTGTGTCAAGGCCAGTCTAGGGGTATACTAGGTTTAGTGATGTCATCATGAAGAATTCTCTGTTCTAGGGCAAAGTAGACCAATGTCCTAGGTCCTGAGGGTAGTCTGGGACATGTAACATCTGCTCATGTTGTGAGGAGGCTCAACTCTCTCAACATTGTATCTATTAAGCCATCTATCTCTTTGAAGAGGCCTGGGTACCTATGGAGTGGGTGCCCTCAAGGCCTAGGCTATTATGGACGCTTGACAAAAACAACATGAACTCAAGTGAAAGCAACCATCCATCAGACACTAAGTTCATGTATGCATCTAAGTGGACCAAACTCGAATTTTAAGGGCATATTAATACTTCAAATAAGGATTACCTTTCGATATCTAAGTAGACTAAGTCCCATAAAGTTGTTCCCTACCTTGGTAGAGCTGGCTAATAGTCAATCTGATTAGGTTCTTCTAGCCCTCAAGGGGAAGTGACATTTCCAAGTTCAACCCCTCAATCAATAGGTGTTAGTGAAAATATGTGATAATGAAGAGGAAAAAGGCTTCATGGCTCAGTGCCATGGTGAAAGGGACCAGTTGACCAGGTATCTTACTATCTACATCCCGAGTGTATGAATGTGAAGGAGGGAGCAATTGTGGAGGCATGAGTTACCCTGCTCATCCTCCTTTTCCCACCCCTCTTTTGCCCCTTTTACTTCTTGACAATGCTGTATATTACCGCATATAGTTCAAGGGTTAGAGCTTGCTCTTGATGTAGCATTTATATTACCGCTTAAGATGAGACAATTCATCACCTGTCAAGATTCCTTTTGATGTGAAGGAGCATCATGTGCTTAGGAACTGGTTGATGTCTAATGATGAGGGTAGAGCTCATGCCATGCTTTTTCCCACTCGCCAACTTATGTCCTAGCCATCTTTTGCATTTTGATTTTCTTCCTTTTATTCTATTTGTGGCAATGATACGTTTTTCCGTTCATTTAGTTGCATCAACTTCTAGGGCAACAATTTTTTGGCCGTACTCAAGGAGTATGAACGTGTGGGTGCCAAATCCAAAAGAACCAATGACAAGTTAGCACCAGAGAATGGAGGTGAGATATGGGGCTTGTAATGTGTCATGGAAGTGTTAAGTATGGTGTATGGGGAAATTAACATGCTATCTCAATCTAGTCTTTCCAAGTAATGTCCGTCCTATAACAATAAGGCCTTAAGGGAGGTCCCACTGGACTAAGGCTAAAGATTAACGCCCCATGGTAAGGTGAGAGAACAAATTGACAGTCAAGATCGGTCAATCTTCCAGATCACCCCTTTATACATACTAAATGCCCAAAACAAAACAAGCCATAAGCACTTGATTACATAATGATCAAAGTACCTTTTGAATAGCAGCCCACCTTCATCCAAGTGTAAATGCCGGATGGTGAGAAGCACATGGAAAATATTGTCAAATAGTGTTTGTTAGGGGTTGTTGGCTAGCTGGCTATCAAATGTAAGAGAAAAAGTTTTCTCCTATGAGGTTCACCATTTTGGTGTGTATCAGGGTGATGGCTAATGAGCGGGGTAGAGCTCATGCTACGATTTTGTCCACATGCTTACTAAGTCCCATCCTTATTTTGCAATTTTCTTTTCTTTAATTATGGTTTTATATGCTTTTATCATTCTTTCAACTACATCAACCTCTTAGGAAAAGTTTTTGGTCCTTGACTCAGAGATGAGGATAAAGGGTGCTAGTGCCAATGACAAATGACAGTTAACCCAAAGAATGGATGTGGATAATAAGGGAATCATAGAATGTGGTAAATATGGAATACCTTGGGCATGCTACCTCAATCACTGCCCCCTATTAGTGCCCCTCCTGAAGGAAGGACCTTAGAGGAGGTTACATTGGACTAAAGGAAAGGATAACTTCCTAGGTGAAGCATGGAACAAGGGTACAATCAGGAGTTGTCAATCTTCTGACTTGGCCTACGATCCATATTACTGTGCCCCAAAACATTAAATGAAAGCACATGATTACAAGAATGATTAATGTACCTTTCGATAGATGACCCACCTTCCTTAAAGAAACATGTCAGATGGGAGAGAGCATTGAGCAAAGCAGAGTGGAGAGGTTTGATGTAAAGCTATTTGTGGGCAATCATAGGCTGGTTGGCTGTCAAATGAGGAATCTTTTTTTCTCCTATGGGATATTTATTTTTGGCGAGGTAATAGGTAGCAAGGAGTAGGTTTTGGAGGATGTTGAGGACAAGGGAGTATGAAAATCCCTTGATTGCAATTAATGGATATTATTCTCTTAACTATTAGTAGTTTAATTGTTTATGACAACTAATGAATAACTCACAATTGCAATCTTCAACATAAAATGTTGCGGAAAATAAAAATCAAGAATTGAGAAATAGATGCATACACACAAAATTGACACAATATTTTTGGACTAATGTCCTCGAAAAAACCTTAAAGGGAAAATTGGTGCAACAAATGAGGGTTTATTTTAATATTATGTTGCAAAAATGAAGAGTACAATATCTAGATGCCCAACTGGCAATCCTCCAGCAAATATTCTGGCCAAAAATAATTAGGAGAAAAATTCTCTCTCTAAAATAACTCGGCCTCCCTCTGGCTTGCTCGCATTGCCTTCCGGATGCTTGCACCGCCTTTCAGATGCTCGCACCGCCTTCCGGAGTCTCGCACTATTGGCCTGCACAAGTCATACGACCCTTGAATTAGCCTCAAATTGGTCATCTAGTCTCCTGCTCCTGGAAAAGTTCGATCTACCTTCTGGATAATCTTTTCGGCCTTCGACAATTGAAACAAACCCTTCTTGGCGACTTGCTCAGCTAGACTGGCTAACTCGCACGGCTTGGATGACTTTTTGTGTAGAAGATTTTGGACTCCCTTTTCTTGCCTCTCTGTGATTGGAAAACTGCTGGGAAACTCTCCGTAAATCTCCTTTGTTGCTCCCTCAATCATTGATGCTCTCCTTCTAGCTCAAACTCTTGTCCTTGCTAAATCATGGCAACTGGATAGCTCGACCTGCTAAGGAAACTCACTCCCCTCTTGTGTCTCTCTCCATCCCATCGACTTGCTCTTATAATCTATCGTTGGAGCACCAACAACCATGATTAGATCGTCATCAACAACTAAGATCATCTCAGACTTGATTTGTGTCATTTTTTGAAAGTCTCTAGAGAATAAGTCGATCTCCTCTATTAATTGTTGTTAATTAATCAATTTTACTAAGTTTGACTTAGGTAGTTTTAATTATTGATCAATTAACTTAATTGAGTGGTCTCTAGTTGTTTTCTCCTGAAACCTTTTCTGGGTTTTGGAGATCTTGTGTTCCTTAGCCTCTTAGACACAAATTGAAACTAGAACACCTATCTGGTGCTTCCAAAACAACAAAAACTAACACTCCCTCTTAGCGAGGAAGTTGTTCTCATCACTCTACATCTCTCCTTTGTAGTCGAACCTTGCTGATGGTGTCTGACATCTGCAACATACTATCACTGTCCACCAAGCTACTGCGCATAATCTGATTCATCTGCCAACCCTGTAGATGAACCACTTTGTATCTGCGCTACTACTGACATTGCACTGCTGTTAACACTGCTTGCACTGCATTTGATCTCATGCTGATGCTGCTGCTGCCACTACTGCAACTGAGAATTGATCTACTGTCCCTACAACTGGCTTCTGCAACTATCCTTTGAGTCTTTAGCTACAACTAGCTCTGCTTTGTCTACTGAGTATTTGGCTGCAACTAGCTCTGTACTGTCCCTCAAGATTTGACTACGCCTTCTGACATCTCGATCCTCCTGCTACTAAATATTGTGGGCCCCCATAGCTAAGGTAATGATCCATGAGGAAATAACTTCTTGATGCTGTGCCTCTTTGACCCTGCATGATCCTACAACTCTGAAGCCTCACTCTCCTCCTCCATCTAGAGGTATAGCTGCTATCAATGCAGACTCTTCCAACCTGGAGGTTAGCTCATCTATCTACGCTAAAGTTTTCGTCTGCTCCTTCCCCTTCTTGTCCTTCTTTCTCTTGGGACTTTGTGTGACGTAGTGACCAAACTCATCACATCCAAAGCATTTGATCTTTGATATTTCCTTTTTCTTCTTCTCGCCTCCCTTTGAGTTTTGTCCCTCATGGGGACCTTTTGTCGCCTTTCCCTTACTGGTAAGGGCTACATTTTCCTCTTCCTTGTCAACCTTCATCCCCCTGCTATTGCTACTGGTGGTATGTCAAAAAGACCGAGCCTTAGCTCCTCTTGAGCGAAGTCACTCCATAGGTGTTCCCAATCTGGTAGTTTATCTCGTTCAGTAGTTCCCTGAACAAACGTTTCCCACTCTTTGGTAAACCCATTCAAATCTATTCGCACAAGTTCACTATCCTCTTCTTTCTCACCTATAGCTGCTAGCTCATCTCAGACATTCTGAATTCCGGTGAGATAGGGAGTTATGCCTTCACTCTTTTGCATCTTTGTGGTCCTCAGCTTCTCCTTGATGGATCCTGGTATAGTTTTACAATGACATCCTACATTTCTATTGTTGTACTCTTTTCTGCAATATGCAGGACAATATGGTCTCGAACTCCATCGAGAACCATCCTCTTCACCTTGGCCACATCCTTCCTATACTCGTGGAATTGGATAGAGTCTATTGGAGTCTGGTACAACTACAATTGCTGAAACAAACTCCTTCAAACCATGCTCATCCAATAGGAATAACATTTTGGCCTTCTAGACACCAAAGTTTGAGGCTCCGTCAAGTCTATCCTGATCTCTGAGACTTGTTGCAGCCATTTTTGCAAAACTCAAATAACTGGAGACTGAAACTAGAAATCTCCTTATTTTCCCTACTTGGCCTCTCTTTTGCTAATCGCACTCGAGGAATGCACAGATCTACCTCTGGATGTCCTTCTCCGGCTAATACTCTGCCTTCAGTTGCTCACTGAGACTACTCGCTCAACCTTCTGGATGTCCTTCTTCGAGCACTGGCACACAATTTGCAATCTTTTCCACTCGAACTGGCTAATCTGGCAAACTTGAATTGGCAAATTAATTTTCTTGCTATGACCCTCTGTAAATGGAATAATGGATCTCCTCCTAGAATTTGGATATGGAAATCCTCTGAGAAATTCTGGAAATTCCTTTTCAGTTTGCTTTTCTCTTCTTGCCCCATGCATATCTACAACTGAAACCCTCGTTACAAAACTTCTGCGCCCAGATTTTCTCAATGCATCAACTGATTTGCTCACCAAAGCTCTCTATCTGGCAAATCCACTGCTTGTTGGAATTCTGCTCTGGGAAAATCGAATTTTTCCTACACCTACAACTAGAAATCGATTTCTGCCCAACAAATTGCACTGCCTGGCTGGCTGGCACAGATCTCGAGAAATTGTGCTCAGATCACCCTCTGAAACTGCACAATCCTTCTCTTCTCACTTTTGAGCCTCTGTTCTGATCTTCAATGCTCTGATACCATGTGAAAATTCCTTCTTGTTAATTAATCAATTTTCATAAGTTTGACTTAGGCATTTTTAATTATTGATCAATTAAATTAATTGAGTGGTCTCTAGGTGTTTTCTCCTAAAACCTTTTCTAGGTTTTGGAAATCACGTGTTCTTTAGCCTCTTACACACAAATTGAGACTAGAACACCTGTCTCATGCTACCAAAAGAAAAAAAACTAACAGGCAGTGCTAGGTGCAATATCTCTCTAATATATGTGTGTGATCCAATAGTAGTACTTGGCTCAATTTACTAGGGCTTTAACTAAGGAGGTTCATCTATGCCCTTAGCCGTATTACTTGATTACTAGAGTTCTAGAGAATGATCTTCTTGAGTGCTATTCTCAGTGCCACTATATAGCCAGATGTTTGATTACCTTGTATAGGGTTGGCTTCAAAAAACCTAAAGGACTTCTGATATACTTAAGGGTATGTGGAATTGAAACTTTGTATATAGGTGCTATCTAATGGCATACTACTCGAAGGGGTACCAACAGGGGTTACAAGGGTTCGCAACTAGGTGAAACCTCTTGTATTTTCTCCATGTTTGCTTCCCCTACCATAGTTTTACTCATCGAATAATAAATCATTGTGTTATTTAGAGATGTTGAAACATTTCTCTAACCTGAAAAAAAAAATTCTCCAAGGTATGGGCTCCACTTGTAGTGTTCCTTATTAACAAATTGAAATATGAAGATCATAAATAACATATTTTCCCTATATTTTTTTATAGAAAAGATAGATTGCAACCACAAAAGATGAATAATGAACCAAAATAGCACTAGAATATTATAGTTTTGTTATTGGAAACATTGTTCACTTGCCACTTTAAAGGGGCAACTTCCAATTGAGCAGATCTTATATTGCAAATAACTTCATGTAGGACTGTTGATTTTTGAGTAGCTTGGGAGGTACTCCAAGCCTTAGGGTTCAGGGTTTGGAGGTTGGAGTACCACAAAGTCATTTGTGGACTTGGAACCCAAGGTTGGGGTTTTGTACCCAAAGGAGTTGGGCCAAAAGCTTGAGACATATGAGCATGAGAAAATTTGAGCTGATAGAGGATGGTGTGGTGAATCCAACGCTGCGAAAATCACTCAAATTGGAGCTCTAGAACTTGAGATATGAATTTTTGAATGAAACTGTGGGTTAATGTGGCACCAAATGGAGGTCGACTTGACAATTTGAAGTGCCACAAGTCATGTTTTAACACCACATAGATTTATATATATATGAGTGACGTTGGAGGTCACTTCACATCCATCCAAGTGCATCAAATAACCTCCATACTTCTCTGAGGCAGCCGCAGATGTAAACAAGGACAGCGTGGGACATTTTCTGTGATTTTGAAGTGTCTTTTGGCTTGGTACAGGTCCGAGTATTTTGCAGGGAGGCAGAATCAGAAAGAGGAGTATTAGGGCTGTTTTGGGTGCGGATTAGTGAGAAAGAGGCTCTGTTTGCTACAATGCAGTAGCATGATGACTTGGGAGTGTTACAAGGGCTGTTTTAGGTTGCTGTAGGGAGCCGCAAGCCTAAACAGAAGTTTGGAAGAAGACAACACAGGAAGGAGAGGTCTAGACAGCTTAATCTAGAGCTGGTTTCTTCCTAGACTTGCAAACTTGACAACAAGAGCAGATTGGAGCTAATCTGCAGTTGCTGGACTGGTTCTGAAGGGAGAATTGAGGGCTGTAGCAGTGGGTTATTAACCCTAACCAGGAGCAGAACATGCAACAGTGAACAAACCATCAAACTAAGGTATGTATGGATGGTTATTGGTTGATTTGATGCAAGGGGTGGTGTCCTAGTGTCGACATAATTTGGAGCAACCTGTGGGAGCCATTTGGAGGGCTTGTCTTGGTGGATGAAAGCCTATCCTAGGAGCATATTTCACAGTGGAGGATTGGGTGCCATTGGACTGGTGGAGGACAACATGTTGGCAACCCAAAGCAACCCTTGACGAGCAATCATAAAGTGACATTGACAGATGAAGGTTGAGTGAAGATTTGAGCCTAATGTGCAACACTTTGATGACGGAAGTGACTGCAAGATTGGTAGATTGGAGCTTAGGTGTTGGCCAGCCTAGAAGAGCAGACTGGATCAGCTTGTGTTTATTGAAGTAGAAGCGACTTGCAACAGTGGTAGGAGGCAACCTTCCTGGAGACTCTGTGTTGTCTCTTCATGGACTAAGGGGCAGCTAGAGAACAAAACAAAAGTGAAGGACCGACAGGACGAGATATGACAGAGATTGTGGCAAGATTGTCATTGTATCTTGTATCCCTTGTAAGGGAGCCCTAGACTATTGTATTACTCAGTTGGTTTAATATAACAAAGATTGGGTTGTTGTACATATTTGTACAATATTTTGTAAAATGTTGTCTATACTTGTGCATGGGTGATTTACTGGTTTATATTGTTCTGCTGTGTAAAGTAGTTATGTTGAGATTCTTGTTTGGTAGCGTAAGAGATTCTAAGATTCTATCCTAGACCCAAGATTGTAGAAATTCAATATGGTATCAGAGCGTCTCTGAGCTACTTTGGAAGAGAGTGAATGAAAGAGTGCACAACGAAGTACAGCTTGAGAGGGAATTGGTCACATTGTAGGTGAGGGGTTCACTACAATGTCGAAGTTGCAGGCTGGTCTCCGGTATGAGGACAGGTTGGAGGGGTTGTCCAACTATAGTCCATGGAAGGAAATGATCAAGTTGGTCTTGCAGGTTAATAGGATTTGGGAGTTCGCCGAGAAAGCCATCAAGAAGCCAACTGACCCAAAGGAGTTGGAAGTGTATGAGGATTTAGATACGATGGCGAGATTGATCATCTTTGATGGTGTGAAGGATCCCCTAATACCTCATTTGTCTGGGAAGAAGACTGCACATGAGATGTGGATGGTTCTTCAGAATTTGTTCCAGAATAAGAACGAGAACCAGGTATTGGTATTGGAGGATAAGTTGAAGTCGACCAAGATGATACTGGGTGGAGGAGTGACTTCGTATTTGACGAGATTGTATTAGGTCAAAGATGAGCTTGCTGCCATCGGTGTGACTATTTCATATTTTGATATGGTGAGGATTACTTTGAAAGGGTTCACTGAGGAATGGAAGCCCTTCATCAAGGGGATCGTTGCCAGACTGGAATAGGCTGTGGGATGACTTCATTCAGGAAGAGTTGCGAGACGAGGATCTTCATTCGAAGAAGAGGGCTTCAGATGATGACATGGCACTTGTAGCACGAATGAAGGGTAAGCAAAAGGACTTGAGTAAAGTGAATTGTTTCAACTGTGGCAAGATGGGTCATTTTTCGTCGAGATGTCTGATGAAGAAGAAGGGAGATGATGAGAAGAAGAAAGGGAAGCATGTCGCTAGTGTTTCCACTTCTGTTGAGATAGATGCTCTTACCAAGAGGTTGGAAGACGAGGAATTTCTTATGATCTCTCATTTCTCGTAGAGTACTATTGATGAGGAAGGATGGTACATGGACATGTTGATTCTTGGTAGCATCGGATGTGCTATAGCCTTGAAATTTGGTGGAGAGGCTACGACACATGAGATCTCCAAGACCCAGAAATCATTTGGAGAAATTCCACCTAGATGAGGAGTTATTAAAATAATTAATATTTTTAATGGGTTCCTAAGTCTAAACTTAAGAAAATTGAAATATTAATGGGTATTAATAAAGATATGGGTGAGAAGCTTCTAAGAGACGAGGATCAAGTTTGTTTTAATCTTAGCCGTTGATTAGAGACTTAATCTCGACCGTTGATTCATCAACAAGAAAAGTATAAGAGAAGACTTGAGGATCATTTGGAGATATACCGACAGATACTCAGTATCCCAAGGAAAATTGATTCTCAAAGAGAAGGAGATCAATTTCAGAGGGAGAGTTGCAGGGTGGAGGAAGAGGAGGGCATTAACATCAGTGACTAAGGAAGAGGTGACGCAGGGACACAAAGAGACAACGCAGAGGGAGATGCAGTTCAAGGGAGACACAACCATCATGCAAGGATGACGCAGAGGAATGTAGAGCGACGCAGAGTGACGCAGAAGTGATGCAGAAGTGGGAGAAGGGTCTCCAAGGTGTCAGAAAGTTTCCAGGGGAAAGTCTCAAGTGTTTTCTCCCAATTTCCCTATAAAATCATTCTTGTAAAAGCAATTGTTGTTGAAGATTAATAAAACCCTCATCTGCTGCACCGGTTTTCCCACATTGGGTATTTCCGGGGACAATTGTCCAAAAACAACTGTGTTGATGTGATTGGTTCTTGTGTATGGATTTTCTCTGTAGTTATGTGATAACTGCAGTAGAATTTATTTTAATATTTGCTGAAGGGATTTCATAAATAACTTATTGTGAAGAATAAGTAGGTGAAATAAATCAGTGGCTTCAGTAGAATTTTAGGTCTGCAATTTTCACATGGTATCAGAGGAGAGATCTGACAACATGAGAGAAGAATCAACTATGGGTCAAGAGCATGATGCAGAGGCATCAACTCAAAGGGACTCACACAGATTTCCAGAAGATAACACAAGGGACATGGATCACAATTATTCTATGTTAGCTTCCAGAATGGAAGAAGAATTAGCTTTCCTAGCAAGCTCTACCTCCTTTGAGGTATGGTACATACTACATAGATAGTGGAGCTTCTTGGCATATGATAGGAATTCGAGAATGTTTCTTAGATTATCAGGAAGAAAGGATGAATTTTCATATCACCATGGGAAATAAGGCAAAGTGTACCCCCGTAGGAAGAGGTACTGTAGTCTTTCAAATTGAAGCAGGAGAGCGACTTCGAGCAACCAATATGTTGCATGTGCCAAGATTGGGGATGAACTTACTCTCCGTATCTCAACTTCAAAGCAAGGGCTATGACATTTTCTTCATTAAGGAGAAAGCATATGTCAAACACTCGAGTTGGAAAAAGAAGGCCCAGATTGGAATCATAAGTAACAAGCTGTATAGGTTACAGCTAGAATCTCCAATGGCACTGATATGCAACAATGGGGATAAAGATTTGAATGAACTATGGCACAGGAGGATGGGACACTTACACCATGGGGCTCTGAGAATTCTTAGGAAAACAGTATTAAGAGTTCCAGAACTAGTTACCGAACGAGATGATGTATGCAGAGGGTGCGCTCTAGGCAAGTATGCCAAAGCAACATTTTCCAAAAGTAACAATAGAGCTAAGAGTGTTCTAGGATTGATACACTCAGATATCTACCGACCGATGTCCACAAAAGCTCCTAGTGGTGCCGAATACTTCGTCACCTTCATCGATGACCATTCTAGGGAGACTTGGATCTACTTTCTAAAAACCAAGGATGAGTTTTTGGTCAATTCAAAGAGTTCAAGGCTCTAGTGGAGAATTTGACAGGAAAGAAGATAAAAGTGTTGCGCTCAGACAATGGTGGAGAGTATGTTGACTAGGACTTCACCAATTTTTTCACTAGGGAAGGCATCAAAAGAGAGTGGAGTAGCAGAAAGGAAAGACAGGACTATTGTGGAAGCAGCTAGGGCAATGCTGTATGATCAGGATATGCCCAAATTCCCATGGGCAGAAGCATGCATCACGACAGTTTATGTGTAGGACAGGACTCCGCAAAGGGCCTTGGGCAAAATCACTCCCAAAAAAGTCTTCACTGGGAAGACACTTGAAGTCCATCATTTCAGGATATTTTGGAATTTGGCGTATTGCCATATAACCGAAGAAAAGAGAAGGAAATTAGATCAAACTATTGAGACAGGATATCTTGTGGGATATAGCGAGAATTCTAAGGCATATAGAGTCTATCTTCCATGAAGTTGGAAGGTGGTAGTTCGGCTAGATGTAAAGTTCATGGAGGACAGAGCTTTCAGGAAATCCCAAGATATGCCTTCCGAGGAGCAGTCAAAAGACAATCGGTTGGTCCAACCACTTCGAGAAGTAGAAACTAGTACCATGTAATGTCCCTTCCTAAACTATTTTGGGATAGGATTAATTTCTACATTTTGGGGTCAATTTTGGAGGTGATGGGGCCCATTCAATTTTATTAGGAGGTTAGAAGTTATTTTGATGTGGTTAAGTTATCCGTGGGGGCCACCCACACTAGGATAATACGCATTCCCTAGTTCGATTTGCATGGAGGGGAAATCGATGGTTAAGTGAGGGACCCACGATGGAGGGAAAATGGAGGGAAAAGTTCTCCACAAAATCTATATAAGGAAGGCAACTCTCCTTATTTCATCATCTTTGGCATATCGAATTTCTCTTTGGTTGCCCGAGCTACTTAGCCATGGAGTGATAGGCACTGGCACTGTTGAGTCGCTTTGGCAAGATTGGCCTAGCCTCAATCATTGTATAGATTATGTACGAGAGTTATGGGAGAGGAGGCTCTGGTATGAGCATGCTAGGCAGTCAGTCATGACCAGAGTGTCACAATTTCAGCAGGATAAGTTCCTTCTGCGACGGGCAAGGGATTCTGGCATAATAGGGTTGAGCAGTTCAACTACCCATAGAGGTGAGTTGGTTTCTACAGGGGAGGGTCATCTAGATCCTCCATTTGGTTTTATTGATTCATTGATGGTGAGGGGAACTTCACCGGTGTGGTAGGGTGATCGATAGGAGGAGATTGGGGGAGGCCTGGGTAGATGGGGGTTCAATCCCACCAAGATTAGATTGCAACTTCAGGAGTTTACTCTTGTAGTGCATGAGATGGGCTATTCGGTAGGGCAACTTCATGAGGATTTGGATGGAGTTTTACATCGTCAGGGTGCTCTACTTAGTGGCAATAGACAGAGGGGTTCTAATGCCCCTATCTGGTAGGATAGTGAGTGGAGCAAGGGGTGCTTCACGCTGATCAGGTTGGCTTGGGATCCTGGTATCGAGGGACCCCTTCACTATAGGATAGTACAACAATCAGGGATGAACCAATGGCATGTTTGGGACCCTGGTGAAGTTTGCAGAGATAGTGGGGATGTACGGTCTGAGAGGGCGCTTCTTTACGCACTACTTGAGGACAAGTAATCTTTGGTGCATTGGAGGAGCTTGCTGGATGACGATGCTACTTGGGAGGGCAAGCACATATTTGGGCATCCAACACTGAAGTTGCTTGGGGACAAGCAACATTTGGGAGGTGAGAATTGTAATGTCCCTTCCTAAACTATTTTGTAACAGGATTAATTTTTACATTTTGGGGTTAATTTTGGAGGTGACGGGGCCCATTTAATTTTATTAGGAGGTTAGAAGTTATTTTGATGTGGTTAAGTTATACGTGGGGGCCACCCACACTAGGAGAATACGCATTCCCTAGTTCCATTTGCATTTAGGGGAAATCGATGGTTAAGTGAGGGACCCACGATGGAGGGAAAATGGAGAGAAAAGTTCTCCACAAAATCTATATAAGGAAGGAAACTCTTCTCATTTCATCATCTTTGGCATATCGAATTTCTCTTTGGTTGCTCAAGCTGCTTAGTCGAGTCACTTGTTGTTTAGCAAGAGTTCTTCAAGCGAAGAGCTTACCCTTTCTTTGGGGCACTGCGAGTGCCACCCTATGAAGGTTTTTGTTCATTTCTTCAGGAGGAGGATCTCATTGTGATTTCCAACGATTGCATTCATCTTTGGGTGGTGCGTATTACTGAAGGGCATAGTGAAGAGGAGGTTGATTTTGCTTGTGGTGTTGTGCTGTGGATTTTGGGTGAGAGATTTTCTGGAGAGGAGGCATCGGGGGATTGTTGGCATTTGGGAGAGTTTTGGAGGTGGAGGAGTGTGCTACCTTGTAGGGTGATTTTCACACTTCCTGGGCCAACGCAGACACAGCACTAGGTGGTCATGTGGAGGGTAGAGTATCAATATGAGGTTGAACTTCACCATGGAGGTTAAGGGAAATATTTGGAGAGGTGATTGCTGCATTTTTGGAGCTTGGAGGAGGATTTTGTTGGTGTTCCTTGCAGGTCATATTCCTTGAGCAGTTTGGAGGGCGTAGGGCTTATTGGAGGTCGAATTTGGTAGGTCAAAATCCGGTCAAACCATTTCTGGGTTTTCGACAAGGATCCCAGAAATAGAGTTTCAGAATTTTCTGAGCTCCGGAAGTGGGGTTTCCAACCATATCTTTGCAGCAGACAGTGTAAAATTGCTGTTGATTGCACAGTGCCTTTGGGGTCGATTTTGGGAGGTTGAAATCGGGTGAAACCATTGCTGGGTTTTTGTGGGTTTTGGTCAAGGAGCTTGTGGTTAAATGTGCAGCATTTTCTGAGCATCGGGGGTGGAGTTTCTTGCGGTCCCTTTCCGGCCAGCAGTGTAGTTTTCTAGGCAGCGCAGAGCATTAGAGGAGCAATGATTTCAAGCATTTGAGATCATTGTATTAGCACTTGGGTTTTGTCATGCTTGCCATTGAGGCAAGCCTAGGTTCATTCCTCCAAACTATTGTACTTGCTCCATTGATTAATAAAATGGCTCAGCTGGTTCTTACTTTTGAAGTTTTTATGAGCATTTGCTGATTGTTTAAAATTTATGTGCTTTCAATCGTTTTTGCTTTGCATATCACTATTTATTTAAGTTAGAAACATTACAGTGGTATCAGAGCATGATCTTGGCCCAGCTGTGGGAAATTAGCCAGAAGATCATGGAAGCTTTGGGTATGAGTGCATAATGATAGGTGAAATTGGAGACAAACCCATGGCTCAAGGGAAATCCAGTATGCAAAAATTATGGGGTGGAATCTGTTGGGATGATGAGAGGTTGGCCTAGTTGAGGAGGGTGACAGACCACACCCAACATCACCCTTACAACATAGACACTAGAGGTGAGCAGGTTGTGGGGGTGCAACCATCTACATCATCTGGGGAAAGTCGACAGAATCAAGGCACTAGATCTCCTGAAAAGAAGCAGGCAGGTCAGGGACAGTTAGAGGGTGAGACCAAGGGACCCTTTTGTTGGTGGAGACCTAGATTTAGATACCAGAAGCCTGAGGAGGAGGTTGAGCATGATGATGAGAGCCCACAAGATGGTGAGAAGCACATCGATCTACCGGTGTGGCACAAGAGTCACCATCATTCGAGACCTCTTTGATAACCCCAGTTGGTAGCTTGGTGGAGAGGATAAAGCCTACACACATAGAGCCATCTATTGAAGAGTGCCACCCATGGTTGAGGTGCCGATAGTAGATGAGATGTCTAGAGCTGTGACCAAGTCTGAAGGTGATAGATACCCACGATAGATTCATCAGTTCCAGGCTAGCCTTCTAGCTTTGAGAGAGAAGGCCACGACTGTACGAGAGGCCATTCTACAACAAAACGAGGAGCTAGAGTGCATGAGAGTGGTTTGTGCTGATTTAGCGGCCAAACAAACTCGCGTTGGGGTACGGTTGGATTCCCTAATGGTACAACTAGAGTCCACTTTAGAGCATCAGAGCAACCCTCTTCAGACATACATAGATGGGGCTTGTAGCGTTAGTAGTTTACATCTGCACCTTGGAGAGAGAGAAGCAGAGCCACCTTGACATATTTTATGTGTTGACCAGGTTGATGAGGTGAGGCGACATGAGCAGTGCAGGGTGCAACATTTGCAGGATGGAGGGCTTGTCCCGTGTCTGAGAGTTCGTACATTCTTTCCCTCTGTTGGGGTTGGATGGCAAGAGATTCTGAGTTGGTACCTGGTGGAGTGGGCTATGGAGACGGTAGTGGACCCAGGTGGAGCTCACTAGGAGTTTCCAGGCCCCGAGGATGTCAGAAGCCCTAACTGGCATTGGGATCCAGGAGGGACCACCTATCGTTTCCTAGGTATACCGGTTGACTACAACTTGGATGGTATAGTTGACCTAGCAGCTGAGCACACGCATTCGCTAGGGGAGTTTGGGTCGGCACCAGTGGTCAACCAACTCATGGGCAGACTCCTTGGGTTGTCTTGGTATGAAGGTTGTGCACGGGATCAGAGGATGGTCAACCTCCTATGGCAGGAGCTTGTCGGAGGAGGTGGCTTCGACAGGCCACCAGACAATACCTTGTATGGAGTTGGGGATTCCTCACACTTGTGTAGGGCACGAAGAACACAGAGGACAAAGCAGTGGTGGAATCACTACTGGTGCCTAAAGAGATTCACTTCTAGGGCCCCTCAAGGAGGATTTGGAGGGGAGGTCCCCTCATCGGAGAGCATGGTGGTGCGAGGGTGGAGGTGATGATACAGGTCGGATGTGGGCCAACGCATAGGGACACAACTTTAGGCCATCTCGTTCGGGGATGGGTAGGAGTATCTAGCGTGGAGAGATGGTCTGCAGATGAGCATGGAGACACATGGGGGTGTGCCATAGTATGTTGGACTGCGTTGTGGAGTGGGAGTGCCTCACATCGTATTGAGCACATGCCGGGAGTGATTGATGCAATGGCACAAGCGGGACACGGGACAGTACAGGATGCCATAGTCGTAGCTGGGGGTATCCAGTGGTGTACAAGGACAGGTTGCATCATACAGTGGCATGTTGAGGAATGCAGTGTTGCTTGGTGGTGTGCAGTGACGCATGGTGCGGCGCAACGGGATCTTGGAGCGTTGCCTCTAAGGAGGCCTATGGACAGGGGCATTAGGTGTACCATTGGATGAGGCTCACCTAGGATCGATGATGACATTGTTGAGCATCTGGGGACACCATGTTTAGTGGAGACACGACTTCGAGGGGGTTATTAGCAGATCCGAGGTGGAGAGAGGATCATCCATAGGATTACTCTTGAGTATTCCAGCAGATTCTTGATCATACCCTTTGGGACATACCCACCCGTCATTCTCTAGTGTTGCTTACAGTTGCAGAGTGTTTGGTTGTTACCCCTTGACACTCTCCATTCGGGCAGCAGGGCATGGGAGGCTCACCCTAGGCAGTTGGATGAGACACCGCGTGTCATGGGTTGGGAGGAGACTCTCCAGTTGAGACACTTGGTAGGTGCACGAGCTGACGGATACATGCGTAGGGATGGCGTGGTTGATTGTCGAGGTAGCATATGTTCCACCCCTGGGCTCACACTTGGGGAGGTGACTGAGAGGAAGTTGTGTGTTTCTTTTTCAACTGGACAACTCAAGGCGTTGGGGGAGCATGAGGTGCAGGGGATGGTAGTCCTTGTCGGCAGGATGATGCTGAGGCTTACGGTAGTACCCGAGCACATCATCAGGAGCTGGAATAACAAATCTTGGTATGTGATTTGGCAGGCGCAGTGCAGTTGGTTATTTGCAACACAGGTTCTTGATGCTTGGTGTCTACCTATTGGATACCTACAAGAGACACAAATGGGGCACAAGGGGGTCCCAATAGCTAGCAGCATATCACAACGACAGAAAAAGAGGATTGGGGGTTGTGGACCTCCAGTATGGTTATGGGATCCAGGGATCCAGTGGATTGGTGGGATACTCCACTCCTCAGTGAGCATGGTTCGAATAACTGGCAGATTGATTCATTCACAGGCAGACACATGGGGGATCACCGAATCCCTCACCATAGGGCAAGGCAGATTGTTGCTCAGGATTGGGGCTAGCTATGGAGTGATAGGCACTGACACTGTTGAATCGCTTTGGAAAGATTGGCCTAGCCTCGATCATTGCATAGATTATGGCTGAGAGTTATGGGAGAGGAGGCTCTGGTATGAGCATGCTACGCAGTCTGTCATGACCAGAGTGTCATGATGTCAGCAGGACAAGTTCCTTCTGTGACAGGTCGAGGATTTTGGCATAACAGGGCTGAGCAGTTCAACTACCCATAGAGGTGAGTTGGTTTCTACAGGGGAGGGTCATCCAGATCCTCCATTTGGTTTTATTGATTCATTGATGGTGTGGGGAACTTCACCGGTGTGGTAGGGTGATCGATAGGAGGAGATCGGGGGAGGCTCGGTTAGACGAGGGTTCAATCCCACCAGGATTGGATTGCATCTTTAGGAGTTTACTCTTGTAGTGCACGAGATGGGCTATTTGGTAAGGCGACATCATGAGGATTTGGACGGAGTTTTACATCGTCAGGATGCTCTACTTATTGGCAGTAGACAGAGGGGTTCTAACGCCCCTATCTGGCAGGATAGTGAGTGGAGCAAGGGGTGCCTCATGCTAATCAGGTTGGCTTGGGATCCTGGTATCGAGGGACCCCTTCACTATAGGATAATACAACAATCAGGGACAAACCAATGGCATGTTTGGGAACCTGGTGAAGTTTGCAGAGACAGTGGTGATCTATGGTTTGAGAGGGCACTTGTTTAGGCACTACTTGAGGACAAGCAATCTTTGGTGCATTGGAGGAGCTTGCCAGATGATGATGCTACTTGGGGGCGAGCACATACTTGGGTATCTGGCACTGAAGTTGCTTGGGGACAAGCAACATTTGGGAGGGGAGGATTGTAATGTCTCTTCCTAAACTATTTTGGAACAAGATTAATTTCTACATTTTGGGGTTAATTTTGAAGGTGATGGGGCCCATTCAATTTTATTATGAGGTTAGCAGTTATTTTGATGTGGTTAAGTTATACGTGGGGGCCACCCACACTAGGAGAATACATATTCCCTAGTTCGATTTGCATAGAGAGGAAATCGATGGTTAAGTGAGGGATCCATGATGGAGGGAAAATGGAGGGAAAAGTTCTCCACAAAATTATATAAGGAAGGCAACTCTCCTCATCTCATCATCTTTGGCATATCGAATTTCTCTTTGGTTGCTCGAGCTGCTTAGCTGAGTCACTTGTTGTTTAGCAAGATTTCTTCAAGCGAAGAGCTCACCCTTTCTTCGGGGGACTTAGAGTGCCACCCTAGGAAGGTTTTTCTTCATTTATTCAGGAGGAGGATCTCATTGTGATTTCCAGCGATTGCATTCATCTCTGGGTGGTACGTATTACTAGAGGGTGTAGTGAAGAGGAGGTTGATTTTGCTTGTGGTGTGTTGCAGTGGATTTTGGGTGAGAGATTTTCTGGAGAGGAGGCATCAGAGGATTGTTGGCATTTGGGAGAGTTTTGGAGGTGGAGGAATGTGCTACCTTGTAGGGTGATTTTTGCACTTCCTGGGCCAACAAATAGGCAACATTGGGTGCTCACGTGGAGGGTAGAGTATCAATATTTGAGGCTGAACTTCACCGTGGAGGTTAAGGGAAATATTTGGAGAGGTGATTGCTGCATTTTTGGAGCTTGGAGGAGGATTTCGTTGGTGTTCCCTGTAGGCTGTATTGCTTGAGCAGTTTGGAGGGCGTAGGGCCCATTGGAGGTCGAATTTGGAAGGTCAAAATCCGCCAAACCATTTATGGGTTTTACTGGGTTTTTGACAAGGATCCCAGATATAAAGTTTTAGAATTTTCTGAGCACCGGATGTGGGGTTTCCAACTGTATCTCGGTAGCAGACATTGCGTAATTGCTGTCGATTGCATAGTGCCTTTGGGGTCGATTTTGGGAGGTCAAAATCGGGCCAAACCATTTCTGGGTTCTTGTGGGATTTGGTCAAGGAGCTTGGGGTTAAATTTGCAGCATTTTTTGAGCATCGAAGGTGGAGTTTCTTGCAGTCCCTTTCCAGCCAACAGTTTAGTTTTCTGAACAACGCAAAGCATTAGAGGAGCAGTGATTTCCAACATTTGAGATCATTGTATTAGCACTTGGGTTTTGTCATGCTTGCCATTGAGGCAAGCCTAGGTTCATTCCTCCATACTATTGTATTTGCTTCATTGATTAATAAAATGGTTCAACGGGTTGTTACTTCTAGAGTTTTTATGAGCATTTGTTGATTGTTTAAAATTTGTGGTTTAAATCTTTTTTTCTTTGCATATCATTGTTTATTTAGGTTAGAAACGTTACATACCAGCAATTCTCCTAAAGGCAAAGCTTCAGAACAAGATGAGTCTCAGGAAGAGGAAAAGCTGATAGCTGTAGCCGCTAGTCAGTTCATCGTGAAACCCAAGAGGGCGCACTGGGCAACAACCAAACGTATTCTTAGGCATATACAAGGAACTATTGAGCATGGACTACTGGACACCCAAGGCAATAACATCAGGCTGAGTGGGTTCACTGACGCAGATTGGGCTGGATGTTCAGTAGATCGAAAAAGTGCAATTGGGTACTGTTTTAACATTGGATCAAGAATGACCTCCTGTTGTAGTAGAAAATAGAAATCCGTGGGTCTGAGCTTAGCTGAAGCAAAATATATGACAGCTAGCACAACTTAGTGGGAAGCCAAATGACTTAGGAAATTGCTTATGAACCAATTCAGGAGGAGGATGGAAGCGACCAGGATTTTGTGTGATAATCATAGTTGCATCAAGCTCTTTGAAAATCCAGTATTACATGATCGGTCGAAGCACATTGATATCAGGTGTCACTTTGTTAGAGATAGTGTCCAACAAGAGGCAATATAGTTGAGGTACACTCCTATAGGAGAACAGGTGGCATACATCCTCACCAAGGTTCTAGGAAGAACAAAGTTTGTTTATTTCAGGGAGAAGATGGAGATGGTGAAGAATCCATTTCAGTAGCAGAAATGGATAGGTATCGCGAGTTGCAGTTAGTAGTGGCAGTGCTAAGGGAAGCATGATGCAACAAGTTTTGAGGGAGCTGTAGTACGGATGTAGTAGTGGTAGTGGCAGTGTCATGGGCAGCAGTATAGGAAGCAACAATGCAATGGATGTGGGGCAGCAGGCCAAGCATCAACATAGAGGACCGATGTCGACGATCAGTGTGATGCTTCTATGGTGAAGCATTGCTAGAGCATATTTTTCGCTAAGAGGGAGTGTTGATTTTTGGTAGTATCGAATATGCTTTAGCCTTGAAATTTGGTGGAGAAGCTAAGGCACATGAGATGACCCAGAAATCGTTTGGAGAAATTCGACCCGGACGAGGAGTTATTAAAATAATTAATATTTTTAATGGGTTCCTAAGTCTAAACTTAGGAAAATTAAAAGATTAATGGGTATTAATGAAGATAAGGGTGAGAAGCTTCTAAGAGACGAGGATCAAGTCTGTTTTTTCTTAGCCGTTGATTAGAGACTTAATCTCGACTGTTGATTCATCAACAGGAAAAGTATAAGAGAAGACTTGAGGATCATTTGGAGATATACAGACAGATACTCAGTATCCCAAGGAAAATCGATTCTCAAAGAGAAGGAGATCGATTCCAGAGGGAGAGTTGCAGGGTGGAGGAAGAGGAGGGCATCAGCAGCAGTCAGTGACTGAGGAAGAGGTGATGCAGGGACACAAAGAGACAACGCAGAGGGAGATGCAGTCCAGGGGCGACGCAACCAGCACGCAGGGTTGACGTAGAGGGACACAGAACCATGCAGAGTGTCGTGAAAGTGATGCAGAAGTGGGGGAAGGGTCTCTAAGGTTTCAGAAAGTTTCTAAGGGAAAGTCTCAGGTGTTTTCTCTAAGTTTCTCTGTAAAATCATTCTTGTAAAAGCAATTGTTGCTGAAGATTAATAAAACCCTCATCTGCTGTGCCGATTTTCCCACATTGGGTTTTTCCGGGGACAATTGTCCAAAAACAACTGTGTTGATGTGATTGGTTCTTGTGTATGGATTTTCTCTGTGTAATTTTGTGATAACTGCAGTAGAATTTATTTTAATATTTGCTGAAGGGATTTCGTAAATAACTTATTGTGAAGAATAAGTAGGTGAAATAAATTAGTAGTTGCAGTAGAATTTCAGGTCAGAAATTTTCACATGGTATCAAAGGAGAGATCCGACAACAAGAGAGAATAATCGGTTGTGGGTCAAGAGCATGATGCAGAGGTATCAACTCATAGGGACTCACACAAATTTCCAGAAGATAACACAAGGGACATGGATCACGATTATTCTATGTTAGATTCCAGATTGGAAGAAGAAGTAGCTTGCCTAGCAAGCTCTGCCTACTCTAAGGTATGGTACATAAATAGTGGAACTTCTTGGCATATGACAAGAATTCGAGAATGTTTCTTAGATTATCAGGAAGAAAGGATGAATTTTCAGATCACCATGGGAAATAAGGCAAAGTGTACCCCCATAGGAAGAGGTACTGTAGTCTTTCAAACTGAAGCAGGAGAGTGGCTTCGAGCAACCAATATGTTACATGTGCCAGGATTGGGGATGAACTTACTCTCTGTATCTCAACTTCAAAACAAGGGCTATGACATTTTCTTCATTAAGGAGAAAGTATATGTCAAACACTCGAGTTGGAAAAAGAAGGCCCAGACTGGAATCAGAAGTAACAGGCTGTAGAGATTACAGCTAGAATTTCCAATGGCACTGATATGCAGCAATGGGGATAAAGATTTGAATGAACTATGGCACAGGAGGATGGGACACTTACACCATGGGGCTCTGAGAATTCTTAGGAAAACAGTATCAGGAGTCCCAAAATTAAGTACTGAACAAGATGATGTATGCAGAGGGTGCGCTCTAGGCAAGTATGCCAAAGCAGCGTTTTCCAGAAGTAACAATAGAGCTAAGAGTATTCTAGGATTGATACACTCAGACATCTGCCGATCGATGTCCACAAAATCTCTTAGTGGTGCCGAATACTTCATCACCTTCATCAATGACCATTCCAGGAATACTTTGATCTACTTTCTGAAAACCAAGGATGAGGTTTTTGGTCGATTCAAAGAGTTCAAGGCTCTAGTGGAGACTCTAACAGGAAAGAAGATAAAAGTGTTGTGCTCAGACAATGGTGGAGAGTATGTTAACAAGGACTTCACCAATTTTTGTGCTAGGGAAGGCATCAGAAGAGAGTGGACAACCACTTACAATCTGGATCAGAATGGAGTAGCAGAAAGAAAAACCAGGAAAGGACTTCGCACAGGGCATTGGGAAAAATCAGGATATGCCCAAATTCCTGTGGCAATGCAGTATGATCAGGATATGCCTAAATTCCTGTGGGTAGAAGCATGCAACACGACTGTTTATGTCCAGGACAGGACTCTGCATAGGGCATTGGGAAAAATCACTCTGGAAAATGTCTTCACCGGGAAGACACCTGAAGTCATTCATTTCAAGATATTTTGGAGTTTGGTGTATTGCCATATACCCAAAGAAAAGAGAAAGAAATGAGATCAAACTGTTGAGAAAGGATATCTTGTGGGATATAGCGAGAACGCTAAGGCATATAGTGCCTATCTTCCATGGAGTAAGAAGGTAGTAGTTCAACGGGATATATGGCAGCTAGCGCAACTTCGTAGACAATTCGTTGGTCCATGGAGTAGGAAGGTAGACGATCCGTTGGTCCAACCACTTTGCCCAGCAGAAACTAGTACCAACAATTCTCCTAAAGGCAAAGCTTCAGAACAGGAGGAATCTCAGGAAGAGGAAGAGCTGATAGATGTACCCACTATTAGTGGAGGAACGTGTCGGGAACTCTGATAGATTCTACGGCATGTAGAGGACTTCATTGGTGCACCCAGGAATGATAAAAGGGAGCAAGGACAGCCAGACAGATACAAGGCCCTAGTAGCTCAGGTTGGGGAACCTTCTAGTTTTCAGGAGGCCGTTCAACATCAAGTATGGGTAGATGCCATGGTGGAGGAATATAGTTCTATAATGGTCAATGATGTCTGGGAAGTGGTACATAGGCCTCATAACAGGTCAATGGTAGGTTCGAGATGGATCTACAAAGTCAAATATGCTGCAGACGACAGTGTGGAGAAATACAAAGCCAGGTTCGAGGCTAACGGGTATGCTCAAAAGGAAGGGATAGACTACGAAGAAAGCTTCGCCCCAGTAGCCAGGTGTACTTCTATTAGTACCGTGATATCCCTTACAGCACAGATGGGGTGGGAGATTCATTAGATGGATGTCAAGACGACATTCTTGAATGGGGTGATAGAAGAGGAAGTATACATTGAACAACCAGAGGGTTTTGAGACACATGAGAAGAAATCTCATGTATGCAGATTAAAGAAAGCCTTGTATGGGCTTAAACAGGCACCTAGAGCATGGTATAGTCGAATCAATAGCTACGTGCAGAAGATGGGGTTCGTCAAGAGTGACATAGATCCTAATCTCTACTAACTTGTAGTAGAGAATGAGCCTTTAGTGTTGGTATTATATGTGGATGATCTTTTCCTGACAGGATCATCTAAGCTCATCAAAGACTGCAAGAAGAACTCAGCCTCGTAATTCGACATGAAGGATTTGGGTTAGATGCATTATTTCCTAGGGGTGGAAGTTTGGTAGCAGAAGGGTGAGATGTTCCTTGGACAAGGGAGATATGCTACAGAGATCTTGAAGAGATTCAAGATGCAGGACTGTAGACCTATGGCTACTCCAATGATCACCAACTGGAAGAAGATTGATGCATAAGAAGACAAAGGCGTTGATCCCACCTTGTACAGGCAACTTATAGGGTCCCTGATGTATCTGGTCAATACCAGGGCAGACATTTGTTACGTTGTCAACACCCTCAGTCACTTCATGGTGGAACCCAAGAGGGAGCACTGGGCAGTAGCCAAACATGTTCACAGGTATATACAAGGAATAGTTGAATATCGACCACTGTACACCCAAGGCAATGACATCAGGTTGAGTGGGTTCATTGACGCAGATTGGGCTGGAAGTTAAGTAGATCGGAAAAGTACAATTGGGTATTGTTTTAACATTGGATCAGGAATGACCTCTCGGTGTAGTAGAAAATAGAAATCCGTGGCTTTGAGCTTAGCTGAAGTAGAATATATGGCCGCTAGCACAACTTTGTGCGAAGCCATATGGCTTAGGAAATTGCTCGTGAATATATTTAGGAGAAGGATGGAAGCGACCAGGATTTTGTGTGATAATCATAGTTGCGTCAAGCTCTCCGAAAATCCAGTATTTCATGATTGGTCGGAGCACATTGATATCAGGTGTCACTTAGTTAGAGACTGTGTCCAATGAGAGACAATACAGTTGAGGTACACTCCTATAGGAGAACAGGTGGCAGACATCCTCACCAAGGCTCTAGGAAGAACAAAGTTTGCTTACTTCAGGGAGAAGATGGGGATGGTGGTGAATCCATTTTAGTAGCAGAAATGGATAGGTATCGGGAGTTGCAGTTAGTAGTGGCAGTGCTAAGGGCAACATGATGCAGCATGTTGAGAGGGAGCTGTAGTACAGACGTAGCACTGGCAGTGACAGTGTCATGGGTTACAGTATAGGAAGCAACAGTGCAATGGATGTGGAGCACATTCCTCGCTAAGAGGGAGTGTTGATTTTCGGTAGCATCGAATGTGCTCTAGCCTTGAAATTTGGTGGAGAGGTTAAGGCACATGAGATCTCCAAGGCCCAAAAATCGTTTGGAGAAATTAGACCTGGATGAGGAGTTATTAAAATAACTATTTTTTTAATGGGTTCCTAAGTCTAAACTTAGGAAAATTAAAATACTAATGGGTATTAATAAAGATAAGGGTGAGAAGCTTCTAAGAGACAAGGATCAAGTCTATTTTAATCTTAGCCGTTGATTAGAGACTTAATCTCGACCGTTTATTCATCAACAGGAAAATTATAAGAGAAGACTTGAGGATCATTTGGAGATATACCGGCAAATACTAAGTATCCCAAGGAAAATCGATTCTCAAAGAGGAGATCGATTTGCAGGGTGGAGGAAGAAGAGGGCATCAGCAGTAGTCAATGACTGAGGAAGAGTTGGCGCAGGGACACAAAGAGATAACGTTGAGGGAGACACAACCATCACGCAAGGTTGACGCAGAAGGACGCAGAGCCACGTTGAGCCACACAAATTGACGTTGAAGTGGGAGAAAGGTTTCCAAGGTGTTAGAAAGTTTCCAGGGGAAAGTCTTAGGTGTTTTCTCCCGGTTTCCTCATAAAATCATTCCTTGTAAAAGCAATTGTTGCTAAAGATTAATAAAACCCTCATTTGCTGCACCGGTTTTCCCAAATTGGGTTTTTCCGGGGACAATTGACCAAAAACAACTGTGTTGATGTGATTGGTTCTTGTGTATGGATTTTCTCTGTGTAATTATGTGATAACTACGGTAGAATTTATTTTAATATTTGCTGAAGGGATTTCGTAAATAACTTATTGTGAAGAATAAGTAGGTGAAATAAATCAGTGGCTGCACTAGAATTTCAGGTCAGAAATTTTTACAGGACAGTGGTGCGTCGAAACATATGATAGGGTCGCTGGAGGTTTTCGAGACTCTAGCTGAATGGGACTTGAAGTTTCTCATGGTATTGGGGGACAAGAGTTAGAAGGAGATCCGAGGATCGAGAGTTGTGCCATTCAGGATGGAGACAGGATGGGTGATGCGAGTCTAGGGTGTTCTGTTTATACCAGGATTCAGATATAGCATGATATTTGTCTCGATGATCGAGAAGAAGGGGTTTGAGGTCTTGTTCCAAGATGGGAAGGCAAGACTCAGACCTAGAGGCTCTAGCTCGATGGTATTGTGCTTGGAGTTAGAGAGCATGGTCTATATGTTAATTTTTGCAACTGCGGTCAAATTCCACTTTGAACAACTCATATGATGAAGATAATGATTGCAGTAGATTCCTATTTTTGAGAGGACTAGAAGCGACCTAAAGATCACCTTATTTGGACAAGCGAAAGTTGGCTTTTGAATTTATTTATTCACTCATGCATATTGGGTTAGGTCGGCCCTAACCACATGTGTAACTACTTAAGTCGACCTCAACCCCAAGTGGACCCTCATGAAAGCCTATAAATAGAAGAGACCTCAAGTTCATTTGGACACATTGAACAAGCCATCTTCTCTTCTCTTATTGTCTTCGTTCCAACAGGTTTGTCAGAGGAAAGTTTGCACAAGAGTTCAAAATCTCAGGGTTGAAGGTCGCACTGATATAGGGTTTTCTAGATCTTAGACATTGGCACAAAATTGGACATTTTAGTCCCTGGATGCTAGCACAGTGTGTTATGGGTGTGTCCAAGGAGCCTTGGATGTTGACATAATGGGTTATGGGTGCATCTAGGGCTTCAGAGATAGATTCGGTTGTATTAGTCCCCGGACGTTCGCACAGAGCGGTCCTGAGAGCGTCCGGGCTGCAATAAATGCTCGCACAACAACATTATGCGAGCGTCTAGTGCTTGAAGCAGGTCTGGGTATGTCCAGACGCCTCATGCAGTTCACCTGAGAGTGTCCAGATCTGTTTCGGACGCAATCATCTAGTTATTCAGAGAGAGTCCAGATCTGCTATAGACGCTTGCACAACTCCTCCTCCCTGCGTCCGGGACTCATGGATGAGATTTTTGTATTCCGAAGATTCCACACAGTGTTCAACAGTGTTAAGCAGTGTTCGACACAATGATAGTAGTACCCAACAGTTGTCTATAGTCAGTGAAAACATATTATAGTCATCAGAATCAGGGTTTTGTTTTCCAAGCATGATTAGATTTGTTTCATGGATATCATGGTTGTTTAGTTGCATAGGTAAAGGTATGGATCATTGTACTCTCTTTTGCTGAATCATTTGATGACGATCTAATAAGAATATTTGCAAGGTTTTTCCCCATAGTGGGTTTTTCCGTGGTCTCAGACAAATCCTAGTGTCTCTATTTGTGTGCATGCTTTTCTTCTATTGTTCCTTTATGTTCAGATGCATTGATGATGATGATGTTGTTCTTTCTATATAATTGCATATGTTGATGAATAATGGTGTAGATCTGAATACTGTAATGATGATATGCGGTGAACTTAATGTATTAATGATGAAATGCAATTATCAAAGCAAAGAATAATGTAGCTCTATGAAAAATTAACATGGTATCAGAGCTGGGCTGAAGAAAAGCCATGGAGATCACCTCGATGATGACACCATTGATGGAAGCAAGAAGAGGATGGTGAAGACCTAAAAGAATTCTAGGGTTTGAAGAAAACCCTAGGCAACTTTATTATTAGGGTTTGATGGATTCAATGAGGTTAGGGTTAGAGAGAAATCCCTGGTTTATGGAAATAATAAGAGATATGGAACCTAGCTGGTCAATGTAAAGATTCTCAAGAACTCAACAAAGATTTGATGAAGCCCTAGATGAGAAAATCCCGAGTAGACTTGGTTGGATAATTGAATGCAACATTGGTATATGGACCATGGACATTGATAGCTCTTGAAGATTGGTTCAAGAGGGAGAGGATCACCTCTCATTGAAGATAAGTATTTCTTGACATATGATGCCTCTTACTTTTGTTTAGACCTATGGATTTGATGATTATGTTTATTGCTTATAATTCCTGCATAGGTATTTGAGTATATGGATGTTTCTAACCTCCTTGATGAGATGTGATGTGTAGATCTTTCTTGAGGATGATTTTGAGATACAAATTTGGAAGGAGATAAAGAGGTACTTGATGAAAAGATGACAAAGTGCTTTAAGCGACCTATGTCTAATAAAAAGGGGCATAGGTATTTGAATACCACAAGGTATGCATGGTATGTTGTATTTCAGCTGTAACATTGGATGGCTTGGTAAGCCCTAAGGTATGATGAGAATGACTCTTTCTTTGATGGCCCATACATCCATATGAAAGTGACTTGGATCTATGTTTCGTATGATCAAATGATGCACTTGGTGTTGAACATTTTGATCTTCTTGAATTCTACGAAGCTATCTAATGTTGATACATTGATACACTTGATGATTGGCTAACATCCATATGTTGGACATCTTGATCCTATAAAGAAGGCTAGCACCTTGACTCTAGTAAATGATACTCTTGATTCTTGTCATGATGGATTTCATATAGAAGGATAGCTCATTGACACCTATAAATGAGTCTGCTGATCATGCTTGTGATAAGCATGATGAAAGCATATGGAAAGAGAGATTGTCACTCGTTGTTTTGGTAAAGTTTTATTGAATGACCTTACTTGATCTTATTGATCATGATAAGCAAGGTAACCTTGATGTTAGAGGTATAACTATAAGATCTCTTACTACCTGTGGTCTTGTGTTGATGACATATGGTTAAACTGGATGCCCTAACTTGATTGAAAGTGCTATTGTGCTCATAATCATTGGGATATGATGCATCTATCTGCTCTTTGAGTCTAACCTTTGATGAAAGGTTGATGTCATGATGTTGATAGCATGATAGATATATGCTTATGATCTAATAGATCTGCTGTTGCTAGACTCTAGTAGAGACAGGCTGATGACATGAATGTAGATGAATGAAGTAGATCCCCAGTCAGAGGGAGAATCTCTTCTCAAACTACTATTTACATTTTGTACTGTTGAAATATGATTTATGTGCATTTGACATTATTGGTCTGTAGCAAAATCTCAGATCTGAAGGTTGTACAAAAATTAGGGTCACTGCTTTGGACGCAGTCACAGAACTAGGAGATGTCGTCCTTGGATGCATGCATGCTAAGGCCCAGAGAGCGTCTAGACAGCTAAAGATGCTCCCATGCTAACTTGAAGGGAGCGTCCAAGGGGTTGACCGCTGTTGACCATCACCTGAAGCTTTCTGAAGCTGTTTGAACTCTGAATCAAGGTGTCTCTGATATATTCTGCCACTGTAATTTGATTTCTGAATTTGTTGGGTTAAATTGTTGATCACTGTGCATGAAATCAGATGTTCACCTGGGAGATGCCAATCCTCCAGATGTGTGGCAGATAACAACAAGATTTGCAAGTAGGAAAAGGTTGAATGTTTGCCATAATATGAACATGTAGATTGAACTTGTGTTTGCAGGTGACCAAGATATACATATAGATATGTCACTATGTTTGTGCTACAAGAGGTTGGCATGATTTAGCTTACTGATATATATGAACAATTTTTTGTCATGATGCTTGACAATAACTTTGAATTGATGATTGAGAGATGCTTTGACTATAGATCTCTCTAAGATAATAAATTTGGACTTGACCTGATGTCTAATGATTTGACCTGACGTTTGTTGATTTGCCCTGATGTCAATGCTATGTGGGCACAATGACTTATGCGGGTATTTGGAAAAATAATTTTGCATTGGCCTCCTCGTTCCTAACACAATGGTTGAGGTAATGATAGTTGTGATTCAGTATGAAATTGAAACTTGCATAACTCATCCTTGGTGTATGCATTTGCACCTAACGACAAAAATGACTTATGTTATGAAAATGATCTAATGAAGTTTGGATTGATATTGCATAAGGCACAATGACTTATGCGGGTATTTGGAAAAATAATTTTGCATTGGCCTCCTCGTTCCTAACACAATGGTTGAGGTAATGATAGTTGTGATTCAGTATGAAATTGAAACTTGCATAACTCATCCTTGGTGTATGCATTTGCACCTGACAACAGAAATGACTTATGTTATGAAAATGATCTAATGAAGTTTGGATTGATATTGCATAACTTATTACAACTGTTGGCATGATGAAGTCATGATTTGATGTGAGCTCCACCTGTCTCCTGGTTGAAAGAATTGATACTCTGATATTGATAATGGTTGTGATCTAACTTCTAAACTTTGATAAGTTGACTCTATTGATGTGATGGTACAACATTGATTTATGCAAAAGGCATTATGCTTAGAGCATTGCATGAAGCAAGCTCCCCAATCCAGATATGTCTATATTTGATAGTTATCTGTTGAAGTCAGGATGATGAGTTCCAAGGTATGACTTTGATTATGACTATGATTTTGGTTTTATAACCTAATGGTCTACTTTTGACAGATGAAGAGCCTTTGATGATCTAAGTAAGAGGGATATGGCCTCTGAAGCTCGAAATGATGTATCATGGCATGATGAATTGATTTCTGGAATTTGGGAAAGAAATTCCCTATTGCAAATCTATTTGAAAATGTTTTTGTATAATGAAAATACTGTGATTTGAAGTTCAATATATCCTTTTGTGATTTATATGATTATTTATGTTTGACATAATATTTGATTTAATTCCCTATATGAACAGGAAACAACTGCTATTGAGAGTCGAGACACGCCGATACCAGATTTGAGTATGATGAGAGCAACGCTGATCGAGGACACTGAGCCAACTCTTCCTCCCTGTCTGAGCTCCCAAGGTGAGGAATTGAGATGGAGGGCTCCTGGGGTTGAGGGAACTCTGGACAATAAGGTATGACCCCTATCTGTTACCCATGGGATTGAGGAATGTTGTTCCCTTATCTTCATAACGTCGGAGAATACAACTCCCCTGTTTGGTATTTGTAGGGTATATCCCAGTTGGCATCATACCCACAAGCAGGCCGACTTATCGGGAATACCACTCCTCATTTGGCCAATGAGTTGAGAATGTACTTGGGGTGTACAACCCAAGATGATTATGATGCAGGTGTTCTACCACATGACTATTCAGGGTCATCTATGGGAAGATCAGTAGGCAATAGGATGGGTTGAGAAAACCCTATGCGATTCAGGTTGAGATTGAGCTCCCTGATGAGATCCCAGGGTCAAGATACGCTCCCCTGTGTGTTTGGATATCCTATTGCTCGATATGGGGTTGTAGATGTATAGCTCCTCCATGAGATTCCGGGTCGAGATGTGTTCCCCGATGTGGTTCCAAATTGAGATGTGCTCTTATGATGATTGATGATGCGGGTAGTAGCCTGCTGACAGAGATTCTAGATAGCAGATTGATGGATAGAGGGTGTTAGCTTAAGGTCCTCTCCAAGTAACGAATTCTTCTTCTAGATTCAAGAATGTTCAACATACGAGCAGGAACAATCAAGAGATAAGCAGGAATAAGCAAAGAATAGATCAAGATGTACATTGATGATTTGTGATCATGAGACACTTGAGATGGACATGGCATGATGACTACATGACAAAGATGATCCGTGATGATACGTGATGACACTTGAAGATTCCAGAATGGCATATTGATTGATGGACATATATTGGCAGGTGGAATTCTCCCTAGTTGAGAGGGAGTGTTAATTTTTGCAACTGCGGTCAAATTCCACTTTGAACAACTCAGATGATGAAGATAATGATTGCAATAGATTCCTCTTTTCGAGAGGACCAGAATCGACCTAAAGATCGCCTTATTTGGACAAGCGACAGTTGGTTTTTGAATTTATTTATTCACTCATGTATATTGGGTTAGGTCAGTCCTAACCACATGTGTAACTGCTTAGGTCGGCCTCAACCCCAAGTGGACCCTCATGAAAGCCTATAAATAGAAGAGACCTCAAGCTCATTTGGACACATTGAACAAGCCATCTTCTCTTCTCTTATTGTCTTGGTTCGCACAGGTCTGTCAGAGGAAAGTTCGCACAAGAGTTCGAAATCTCAAGGTTGAAGCTTGCACTGATATAGGGTTTTCTAGATCTTAGACGTTGGCACAAAACTGGACATTTTAGTCCTTGGACGTTGGCATAGTGTGTTATGGGAGCGTCTAGGGAGCCTTGGATGTTGGCACAGTGGGTTATGGGAGCGTCCAGGGCTTCAGAGATAGATTGGATTGTATTAGTCCCCGGATGTTCACACAAAGTAGTCCTGAGAGCATCCGGGCTGCAATAGACGCTTGCACAACAACCTTATGAGAACGTCCAGGGCTTGAAGTAGGTCTGGGTATGTTTGACCCCAGACGCCTCATGCAGTTCACTTGGGAGCGTCTAAATCTGTTTCGGACGTAGTCATCCAGTTATTCAGAGAGAGTCTAGATCTGCTATAGATGCTCGCACAACTCCTCCTCCCCGCGTCGGGGACTCATGGATGAGATTTCTGTATTTCAAAGATTCCGCACAGTGTTCAACAGTGTTAAGTAGTTTTTGACACAGTGAAAGTAGTACCCAACAGTTGTCTATAGTCAGTGACACCATATTACAGTCATCAGAATCAGGGTTTTGTTTTCCAAGCATGATTAGATATGTTTCATGGATATCATGGTTGTTTAGTTGCATAGATAAAGTTATGGATCATTGTACTCTCTTTTGCTGAATCATATGATGACGATCTAAGAAGAAGAAGATTTGCAAGGTTTTTCCCCATTGTAGGTTTTGCCCTGGTCTCAGGCCAATCCTGGTGTCTCTATGTGTGTGCATGCTTTTCTTCTATTGTTCCTTTATGTTCTACTGCATTGATGATGATGATGATGATGATGATGATGTTCTTTCTATATAATTGCATATGTTGATGAATAATGGTGTAGATATGAATAATGTAATGATGATATGGGGTGAACTTCATGTATTAATGTTGAAATGCAATTATCAAAGCAAAGAACAATGTAGCTCTATGAAAAATTAACACTATACAAGCTGACGGGCAAGCATGTGGATCATGGGAAGAAGCAGAAGGAGCAAGTTTAGGTTCTAGAGAAGCAGTTGCAGCTGCAGGCTTCAGAGGTACAAGTATAGGTTTTAGAGAAGAAGGTCCATATTTTAGAGGCTCAGAGGGATTCGAGTTCTAGCGGGAGTTTGTAGGTTCAGAGGGAGACTTTGCAGCCCAAGAAGAGCGTGTTGTTAGTGGGGAGCAAGGGTGATCCTATAACTGCCAAGAAGGAATCATGGAGAAAGTGGAAGACATTAGAGGAAAAGAAGAAGCAGGATGCTTCTAGTGATAGTGACACTTCCGAGAGAGGCGTAGTTCAAACTTCATACTACTGGGATTGCTACAGTGATGAGCTCCAAGAGTTGGGCGAGTGTTACGAGTAGTGATGATGATGATGAGTTACTTCCTAGTCTTGGAGGTATCTCCCTTGCTAAGAGGGAGTGCTGATTTTTGAGTAGCTTGGGAGGTACTCCAAGCCCTAGGGTTGAGGGTTTGGAGGTGGGAGCACCACAAAGTCATTTATGGGCTTGGAACCCAAGGTTTGGGTTTTGTACCCAAAGGAATTGGGCCAAAACCTTGAGACATATGGGCATGAGAAAATTTGAGGTGATAGAGGATGGCGTGGCGAATCCAGCGATTCGAAAATCACTCAAATTGGAGCTCTAGAACTTGAGATATGAATTTTTGAATGAAACTGTGGGTTATTGTGGCACCAAATGGAGGTCGGCTTGATAATTTGAAGTGCCACAAGTCATGTTTTAACACCACATAGATTTGTATATATATGAGTGAATTTGGAGGTCACTTACATCCATCCAAGTTCATCAAATAACCTCCATACTTCTCTGAGGCAGCCACAGATGTAAACAAGGACAACGTGGGACATTTTTTGTGATTTTGAAGTGTCTTTTGGCTTGTTACAGGTCTGAGTTTTTTCAGGGAGGAGGTTGCATCACGGAGAGGAATATTAGGGTTGTTTTGGGTGTGGATTAGTGAGAAAGAGGCTATGTTTGCTACAACGCAGGAGCATGATGACTTGGGAGTGTTGCAAGGGTTGTTTTAGGGTGTTGTAGGGAGCCACAAGCCTAAATAGAAGTCTAGAAGAAGACAACACATGAAGGAGAGTTCTAGATGACCTAATCTAGGGCTAGTTTCTTCCTAGACCTACAAACTTGACAACATGAGCAAATTAGAGCTAAGCCATAGTTGCTGGAGTGGTTCTGGAGGGAGAATTGAGGGCTGTAGAAGTGGGCTATAGAAGTGGGCTATTAGCCCTAACCAGGAGTAGAACATGCAACAATGAACAGACCAACAAACTAAGGTATGTATGGATGGTTGTTGGTTGATTTAATGCAAGTGGGAGCCATTTGGAGGGCTTGTCTTGGTGGATGAAAGCCTATTCTAGGAGTAGTTTTCATAGTGGAGGATTGGGTGCCATTGGACTGGTGGAGGGAAACGTGTTGGCTACCCAAAATAGCCCTTGACAAGTAGTCATAAAGTGACATTGACAACTGAAGGTTGGGTGAAGATTGGAGCCTAATGTGCAGCACTTTGATGGACGAAAGTGACTGCCAGATTGGCGGATTAGAGCTCAGGTGTTGGCCAGCCTATAAGAGCAGATTGTATCAACCCTTGTTCATTGAAGAAAAAGCGAATTGCAATAGTGATAGGAGGCAACCCTCCTGGAGACTCTATGTGTTGTCTCTTGATGGATTAAGGGGCAACTAGAGAGCATAATGGAAGCGAAGGACTGGCAGGACGAGATATGACATAGAGACTGCAACAAGATTGTCTTTGTATCTTGTATCCCTTGTATGGGAGCCGTAGACTGTTGTATTACTCAGTTGGTTTAGTATAACAAAGATTGGGTTGTTGTACATATTTGTACAATATTTGATAAAAAGTTGTCTATGCTTGTGCATGTGTGATTTACTAATTTATATTGTTCTGCTGTGCAAAGTAGTTCTGTTGAGAATCTTGGTTTGGTAGCATCAGAGATTCTAAGATTCTAGCCTAGACCCAAGATTGTGGAAATTCAACAAGGAGTCAGGACATCTCATTACATTGCCTCTACATCTTATATAATACTTTCTACCACTTAGGAATATTTAGAGAAGGAACCTTCTAGTAGGCAGAACCCTCTATTAAGCTCTGTTGCATTTATTTCTTTCTCTACTACACGAGCCTTAGTTACTAGAGATGGCCTAGAGATAGCAATACATAGTAACATATATATCTACTTAGAGCATTTGGGAGGTTAGGACCCTAATAGCTCATGGCTAAGATATTTTGAATTAATAACTTGATGTATACCAACTTGTAGAGCTTGTTGAGCTTACTCTTCGTCCTTAGATGGTACTTCTTTTTGGGGTTAAATATTAAATGAGGTTTGACATTTTTTTTGTTTGCTTTCTAGTTTTTTGTGTCTTGCGGGACTAGCATTTGACTAGGAAACTATGACCTAGTGTCATCTAAGCTGTTAAAATCACCCAGGGATTGCACTTTTCCTGGAATACACCAACCCTTAACATGGCTGGATTTTGTATACCCGTGGGGCATCAAATTGATGACCTACACATAGGAAGAGTCGCATATCACCCTGTCACCTACTATTCTACATCTCGTGGGTGGGATCTGGCATTTTTAAAATCAACATCAAACAAGCGATTTAAACAACATAAGTGCATCTATAAGATTAGTGCAAGGAATTAGTTGTTTTTTAAATATGTTATAAATAGTATTATATTGAGTTTCCCTTCAAGTGATGATCTTTATCGAGATACATTCTACCCTATTTGGCCACCTCATAAATATATCAAGCTTGCTTTACTAGTTTATGGGATGCTTTGTTATCATTGACAATTATGGATTTTTTTAAGATGCTTTTAGTTTATGCCATTCAAATTTGTATTATAATAAATTTATTTCAATAACCTTCTTTCTGTTATTGAATTGTGCAAATGATAAATGCTTCTATGAATATGTTGTTAATGCAGGCAATGCATACTTTGGAAGACACACTTTCTTTCTTTCATGGGCTTGTTTCTCAAGTGAATGGAGAGCTTCAAGGCTTTGAGGTTAGATTAATGATGTTGTTTTATGTTCTGTTAATTTGTAAAATTTGGAAAAGATGTTTGGAAAATTCTTGATGTGTATTTTTCACATTTGTTATTTTTAATTAAATAATGGTTGGTTATTGTGTTCTACAATGAACTTAAACTTTATTGTAGAATGCCAGTAGTATCTATGTGAGTTGTTTATGGGGACCATTGTTCTATTGTTCACAAGGAAACATCTAAATTCTTAGCATAAGATGCAAATTTTTCTTCGATCATGACCATGTTAAGCTTCCAAAATTTAAAAATAAACCATTTATAATCATAGTAGTAATAAATTAGAAAAGAGAAATATTATAATTGTTACTAACATCTATTATGTAAGGCGCAATCGAAGTGAAAACTATTTCTTGATGACATTATCAAACATTGCATCAATGCCTTCATAGTAATTGATAACTTGGTATTGACATCCTCCCTTTGTACTTGTCATGACTTTTTTGTTGGCATTTTTTCTGTTCTTTTTCCATTCTTTGAGATAGATATAAATATTTCTCTTCCTTTGATAGAGTATTAACAAGAGTTTCTTTTGCACTCACACTATGTATTTACATTTGATTTACTTTTTGAGTCCCATTGAGCTACTTATTTCATTCCAAGGAAAACCTTGTAGTATCTTTCCTCTTCTTTGGAATATCTAGAGGGAGGGTAGTCAATTGTGAACCACAATAGTGGCTAGTAACCTCAAGGAATTCAATCGACTTTGAACTAGTGACCTGTGGCCTTATTGTTTCCGACATGCCTTGGGTGCATGATTCAAGTAGTTGAGCTAACCCTTGACCTACTTATTGTGGTGATTCATTGGAAATTAATAAAAGTATTGTATTTAATCTACATGGATGGATGCATGAATTTCCTTGGTCACTTGACATGGTTGGGGTGCAAAGAGTGTATATGGGTAGCATGCTAATCTTTTATTGTGAGAATGACATTATCTCATTGGTGCCAATAACATGATAAAAAAGGTGACATTCAAGGCAACAATGCATAACAAACATTAATACACTCAAAGGGAGATGTTGGAAGATGACTTAAAGTATTCCGAAGTCTTTAGTATAACAAGTCTCTGTAAATTTCTTGAGCTTGTAATTGATTCACATTGAGTAATATTTAGGAAAGCTACAACATTGACATTTTTTGAAGCACATTTTTTGAGACAAACAGATACCAAATTTGAGTATGTTGAGAGCAGCGCTAATCGAGGACACTGAGCCAACTCTTCCTCCCTATCTGATCTCCCAGGGTGAGGAATTGAGATAGAGGGCTCTTAGGGTTGAGGGAACTCTAGAGTCTGGACAATAGGGTATGAACCCTATCTGTTACCCATATGGTTGGAGATGTTGCTCCCCTATCTTCATAGGGTCGGAGAATGTTGCTCCCCTGTCTGCTCTTTGCAGAGTACCCTAGTTGGCATCATACCCACAAGTAGGGCTTGTCGGGAATGTGAAAATTTGGATGGGCCAAATTTCTACTCCAACAACTGATTACGTTTCTCCTATTTGTTAATTACTTGAACAAATTATTTACTGTTTCCTACAGTAAACACCAAAACTATTGCAATGCAACCTTCACCATTTAAATAAAATGCGGAAACAAGAAACTGAATAAGAAAGAAATACACAACACATGTACATAGTTAATTTTGGACAAATGTCCTCGGAAAAACCCAGTGTGGGAAAACCAGTGCAGTAGCTGAGGGTTTTATTATTAAGCATTAGTAATTTCTGAATACAATCTCTGGATGCCCTGCTGGCTATCCAGCACAGAGAATATTACTAACAAAGAGGTCAGTGAGATTACCTCACACTATCACAGGAGATTTGACTGATCCAGCCACAAAATGAACTGCCCCTGGATGTCTCTGCGTAGTCTCTACGCAATCCCTGCGTAGGCCCTGCATCACAGTTGTTGGGGTTTGCATCACTCCTCCCGGCTGATCGATTTGCCTCTAAGACTTCGACTTCTGCCCTTCCAGTCTCACACCTCGACTTCTGGCTCTAAAAATTGATTCTCCAACAAATTTATGGATCCCCTCTAGGCTTCTGCGTGGCCCTGCATCAACCTCTGGCTTTGTGCTGCCTCTGCCGGATCTCTCTGCCTTCTCTGCTGACTGTTCCCGGATCAGGAGAAATCTCCAACCGAAACTATCCCTGCTCCTCACTGCAAAAGATCACTTCAAATTTCTCACCGGCAGCTGCTCTGCTTCAGAAATTCGATCTTTTGAACTCTACTTGATGTGTTCTCCAAGTGCCCACTGATGTCCATCTTATAATCCTCCAGTAGAGAACCAACGACCTAGATTAGATTCTAATCAATGGCTCAAATCATTTGGACTCGATCTCTGTCTTCTTCTAGAAGTTTCACCCACAGTTTAGATTAATACCCTTTAATTATTTTAATTCCCTAAGTTTAGACTTAGGCCTCCATTAAAAATGATTAATTATTTTAATAAAACTGTCTCTGAATGAAATTTCCCAAAACGATTTTTGGGTATTGGAGAATGCATGTGTCTAAGCCTCCCTGCAAATTTTGAGGCTTAGAGGACATCCAATGCTACCAAAAATAAACAGGGAATATCGCTTCCCCTTTGGCTAACAAGTTGAGAGTGTACTTGGGGTGTGCAACCCAAGTAGATTATGATGCAAGTGTTCTAACTTCTACCACATGACTATTCTGGATCATCGATGGGAAGATCAGTAGGCAATAGTATGGGTTGAGATAAGCCTATGCGTTTTCGGGTGGAGATTGAGCTCCCCAATGTGATTCCAGGGTCGAGATGTGCTCCCCTGCTTATCTGGATATCCTATTGCTTGATATGGGCTTGTAGGTGTATAGCTCCCCCATGAGATTCTAGGTTGAGATATGCTCCCTTGATGGTATTTTCTTTGATGATGATACAGATCACAGATTCAGCTCCCCGTTGATATCCCCGGGTAGTAGCCCGCTGGTAAAGCTTCCGGGTAATATCCTGATGGATAGAGGGTGGTAGATTGAGCTCCCCTCCGATGACAAATTCTTCCTTTTAGATTCGAAAATGTTCAGCATGTGAGAAAAAAAACCAAGAGCTAAGTAGGAATAAGCAAGGGATAGATTGAGATGTACATTGATGATGTGTGATGATGAGATACTTGAGGTGGTCATGGCATGACGACTACATGACTGAGATGATCTGTGACGATACATGATGACACTTGAATGGCATATTGATCGATGGACATATATTAGCAGGTGGAATTCTCCCTAGTTGAGAGGGATTGTTAAAATTATGCAACTGCGGTCAAATTCCACTTTGGATAACTCATCTGATTAAATAATAATTGCAATAGATTCCTCCTTTTGAGAGGACCAAAATCGACCTAAAGATCACCTCATTTAGATTAGCAGAAGTTGGTTTTTGAATTTATTTTATCCACTCATGTATATTGGAATAGGTCGGCCCTAAGCACATGTACAATTGGATAAGTCGGCCTCAACATCAAGTGGACCCTCATGGAAGCCTATAAATAGAAGAGACCTCAAGTTCATTTGGACACATTGATCAAGCCGTCTTCTCTTCTCTTCTATTGTCTTGGTTTGTACAGGTCTGACGAAGGAAGTTCGCACAAGGGTCCGAAACTATAGGGTTGAAGCTCACATGGATCTAGGCTTTCTGTTTCTCGTACACACGCATGTAACTGAGTATTTTCGACCCCAGACGCATGCACAGAGTGGTCAAGGGTGCGTCTGGGAAGCCTCAAGTGCTCGGACATAAGCATGAAGGGAGCGTTTTGGGTTTTTGAAGTAGATCGAGCAGTTTGGTCCCCAGACGCATGCACAAAGTGGTCAAGGGAGCGTCTGGGAAGTCTCATATGCTTGCACAGTAGCTTGAAGGGAGCATATAGGGGTTTGAGGCAGATCTAAATATATTTGTCCCCAAACGCACGCATACAATTCACCAAGAAGCGTCCAGGACTACCATAGTCGCCCGCACAACTCATCCTTTGTGCGTTCGGGACTAAAAGATGAAATTTCAGTATTCCGAAGACTCCGCTCAGTGACAACCATGTTCAGCAGTTGACTACAGTCAATGGCAGTACATTACAGTCCTCAGAATCAAGCTTTGAGTATAAGCATGATTAGTTTCATGTCATGGATGTCATAATTGTTTTACTGGTTAGTTGCGTAGATGAAGATATGGATCATTGTACTCTCTTTTGCTGAAACATTTGATGACGATCTAAGAAGGAGAAGAATTTGCAAGGGTTTTCACCATAGTGGGTTTTCTCTGGTCTCGGACCAATCCTGGTGTGTCTATGTGTGCATGCTTTTCTTCTATTGTTCCTTTATGTTTCGTTGCATTGATGATAATGATGTTGTTCTTTATACATAGTTGCATATGCTGAAATATGAATAATGTAATGATGATATGGGGTGAAGTTAAAGTGTTAATGAAGAAATGCAATTATCTAAGCAAAGAACAGTATATCCCTCAGAAAAATTAACACTCCAATCCTCTTCTTTACAATAAACCGAGTACAATAATGTTTAGGGCTCCAACCCTAGATGAAGACTCCAATCTTCAATCTACCAGGCTTCAACTTGTACTTTGCCAAGCACTAACTTGGACTTCATGAGGCTTCAACCTCTAGGGATCCAACACTATCTTCCACAAGGCTCCAACTTTATCTTCTACAAGGCTCCAACCTTATCTTCTTGAGGACTCCTATCCTTTAGGGCACTAACACTATCAATTTTCTTCAACTCTTCAATGTAGGTTGAATGGTTCTTCAAGGCCTCCCAAAAACCTCTGCAACAAGCCTTTACAATATCTTCAAATTAGCATTCAACAAATGCCTTCGCTTAACTCATCATTGACAACTTCATGATTCTTAGAAGGTGTCTCCACAACTCTTCATGCCGCCCAGACAATTTTCTTCAAGGTCACTTCATGAGGGCCTTCAACAATGCATCATGATCTCCAAGGGTGCCTTCAAGATCAGTTTAAGTCTTCAATAATGCTTTCCCAAGATGTGTTCACAATATCTTCATGATATCTTCAACAAGCTTCTTGATGATAGCTTCAAAGCATGTTCTCCTATACTCCTTCAGAAGTCTTCACTTCAAAAATGCTGCTTCAACAAGGTGTATCTTGTTTGTTCTTTAATACTCTTTCAAGGCTTTTTCACTAACAAGATCAAAAGGTCTCTAATGTTTGCTTTGAAAACAAGCCTGCTCCAAAGGTTCTTCAATCAAGGTCTACTCCAAATGTCCTTTATGTCAGCTCCAACAAATAGTCAATAAGGCCGTTCAGATGCCTGCTATAAAAGAACCTCAAGCACTGTTAGAACCTAGGGTTCCAAAGCTGTTATAAACTCAGCTCATATTTCAAAAGATTCTCCAAGCTCACAAAGGTCTGTTATAGGGATCTGTTCAGAAGCCTGATATACAGGGTCGAAAATCAGGCCTACAATAGATGCTACAGATCTGCTACAAAAAAATTAACTTCCAAACTTCAAATCACTTCCACAGAGCACACAGGTCAAAATATCTTATTTTGGGACGATCTGAGCTTCAGTTTGAATTTTGTCCAAAAGTCAACAGATGCGAGCTTCTAGTCTCCTACAGATCTGCTAATTCAACCTTGTCTCAGGGGCGAGTTCAGCATTAAGTGAGCTCTAATTATAGAGCCGCAAGTAGCTTCAGTAGTTACATGTGCAAATGTCAGGTCCGATTTTATGTGGAATGTTTAAACCACAGATCTCAGTGTCGAGTTTTGCAGAGGGCCTCAAAGCTAAGACTGCTCCTGAACAAGCCGAGTGGCAGGCCTGTAATAAGTGTCATAGAGGTTGAAACTACACTCACAGATCCAAGCAAAATTTCTTTACAATTTCGTTATCCAGAACAGTGATCCAAATATGCTTCAGATATATCTCCTTATGAAATATGTTTTGTTCCTTATTTCTTTATTGCTTATTTTTCCTATCTTGTTTGAGATATGCTTTGTTTTCTCTGATCCGAGCTTAGCTGACAAAATGCAGGGACGTTGGGTTATTTATAGTGGTCTCATTATAGTTTTTGAGACGACCAATGTTTTTGAAAGGTCATGTCTTTTTGAATAGGAGCTGACATGATCATAAATTGCAGCCGACCTGTATGTTAATTTGTCTAGTTGTCGAATTATATTATCTCCAGATTTTGAGCCTCAGTGGATTCAAGTATATCCGGTTATTATTCATCAAGATGATCATAACAGTGATCCAAATATGTTTCAGATATATCTCCTTATGAAATGTGTTTTGTTCCTTATTTCTTTATTGCTTATTTTTCGTATCTTGTTTGAGATATGCTTTTTGTTCTCTGATCCGAGCTTAGTTGACAAAATGAAGGGACGTTGGGTTATTTATAGTGGTCTCATTATAAATTTTGAGACGACCTATGTTTTTGAAAGGTCACGTCTTTTTGAATAGGAGCCGACATGATCATAAATTGCAGCCAACCTGTATGTTAATTTGTCAAGTTGTCAAATTATATTATCTCCAGATTTTGAGCCTCAATGGATTCAGTATATCCGGTTATTATTCATCAAGATGATCATAACAATGATGCAATTTATAAGTTTTTTTTTTTGTTACGCATGCTGCACATGAACATATATGGTAACAAAAAGAATTACTTCAACACAACAATAGGAGTAGTATCAATCAACATTTATTCTAACTGCAGGTTTGATCTATTCCAGTCAACATTCATTCTAACCGCAGGTTGATTTATGCCTTCCAGAGAGGCAGCCAAAGCTTACCGCAATCCATCATCTAGTTCATGTCTATCTCCTTGTCACTTTGGAATTGTTGTTAATTTTGATTTGGGGTAGCATCGGATGTGCTCTAGCCATGAAAATTGGTGGAGAGGCTAAAGCACATGAGATCTCCAAGACCCAGAAATGGTTTAGATAGATTGTACCCAATTTGGGAGATATTAAAATAATTAATATTTTTAATGCATTTCCTAAGTATAAACTTAGGAAAAATATAATATTAATGGGTATTAATATAAAACGGCTTTGAAGGTTCCAAAAGCCATGGATCAAGCCAAATCTAATCTTAGCCGTTGATTAGAGATTTAATCTCGGCCGTTGAAGGACCAACAAGAAAAGTATAAGAAGAGGCTTGAGGGTCAGTTGGAGAACACACCAGAGTGATCAATCATTCATTTTGCTAGAGCGGGGTTGCTAAGCAAAGTTGAATCAGTGATCAGCAGTAAGGGGCAGTGAGTACTGGGCAGAGAGGTAGAGACAGTACTGAGAGACTAGCACAGAAGTAGGGAGAACGAGAGCAACAGCCAGTTCAGGCCACACAGAGTCCAACAGAGACAACACAGAGGCTAGAGGGACTGCATCATCCACATAGAGGCTGCTGGAGTGATGTAGAGGGTCCCAGAGGCTGCACAGTGCCTCAGAGGGCTGACGCAGAGGGTCCTGAGGCTGACACAAAGGCTAGAAGGGCCAATGCTGAGCTTCAGTTGTGTCGGAGAGGGTTTCGTGTGACAGGTTTTCTGAATACCTTTTTCCGAATATAGAGGTATTGTTGTTGTGTATTTTTCTCTGTCAGGTGAGCCGGTTAGGCACCCAGTTGTACTCAAGGAAATACTGCATAATAATAAACCCTCCAAATAGCTGCACTGGTTTTCTTGCATTGGGTTTTTCTGGGGACATTTTTTTAAAAATAACGGTGTCACTTATGTGTTTGTTTTCTTCCTGCTGATGATCTGTAGATGTTGAGACTGTACTTGTGTTTAATTTCAGTATTTAAATGGTTAAATAACTTGTTAAGTAATTAAACAAGTAGGTGAAATAAACTAGATAGTGCAAGAAGAATTTCTAACGGGTTAGAATTAGAAATTCCAACATGGTATCAGAGCATGGTTGCAAATCACAGGAGAGCTGAAGGCATCAGCTAAGCAGAGCATTTGCAGCAGAATCAGCTGTCCCGAGTGACAGTCGCTGATCTTTACAGAAGCGACAGAGGAAGGGTTGACGCAGAGGGACTACATCATCAGTCTGGGCCAGATAGAGGCCAGTGTAGAGGCTAAGGAGGGTAGAGAGAGGCTCACGCAGAGGCCAGGAAGGCTGCTGCAGTTGGTCGAGGGAGCTGTTTTGTCAGTGCCGGGATTGCGCAGAGCCGAGATGTTAAAATTGGCAACTAGGGCCAAACTCTATGTGGGTCATCTTATTTATAGTAGCTAATATTTTTCTTGGATCCCTCTCATCGAGAGGTGTAGGATTGATCTAATGATCATCCAATTCCGATAAGTATTCATGGAGATATGAATTTATTTGTGTTATGAGACAATTCGTCAAGGTTGGCCAACAACCAAATAACCCCCACATGTGCTCAACGTTTTAGTATAAAAGGAGGTGACTTGATTGTCATTTCTACACACACTTCACTTTTGATTTCTCTCCACTTGTCCTGGGTTTTAGTGGCAAGAGAAATCTAGATGATGAAGCCCTAGATGTAGGAGGAAAGGAGACTAAGGGATTTGCCCTAGAGATGATGCCCTAGCAAGGAAAACACAGTCCTAAGGAGGATGATCTAGCCACAATTCAAGGAGGAGACCTCTGCTTTTATACGTTGCACAACCTGCCCTCTACGCTATTTAAAGGAGAGATATAGCAGGCCTATTCATGCTGCCCAAATACACAGGTGCCCTAGCCGTAGTGAGGAAGACAGGCCAACGAGTTTGAAGGGACGTTTTCAGGTAATCGAGTGCTGGAAGGAGGGCCAAAGTATCATGCTGGAGGTCCGAAATAGTAAGGGACTAACTTGAGCTAGTAGACGCAAGGATTCCTCCTGAAACAGGTCGAGTAAGGGACTATTCTGTTGTGACAAGGCCGCAGGCCTGTTGGTGCTGTTTTAAGGGTCAAACATAGAGTTGTAGGTGCCTCCTCAAACAACAAGGTCACATAACTTGAAGAGGAAAGGAGGCCGCATAATTTAAGGTGTTTTGGGCATGACTGTTGGGTTGCTATAGGTTACAGTCGGAGCCATAACCAATGACCAAAACATTGCCCATAAATAGAAGTGCAGAAGTATGATAACTTGTGCTTTGACGTGTTTGATGGGAGAGGTCTCTTCATTGATGAGGAGATTCTATATACTGCTAGTGTGCCACATAGGAGCAACAATGACTAACAGTGGGACAACAGTGCTAATAGTGTGATGGCATGGTATAACAATGTCACAATGGGACAACAACAATAGCATGGTGTTGCAAGCTCATTGGGACAACATGGAAAGCATGGTGCTGCAAGCACATGGGACATGCAGTATGGAAACATGGTTCAGAGTGCCACATGGGACAACAGTGTAGCAATCATGGTGCAACAATAAGATGGAATGCTGTTGCGTAATAATGGGCATCATAACAAAGTGAAGTATAGCATGTGCAACACTTGCTAGTATAATACAGTGATAATAAATGCTACAATGAGATGCAACAGGATGGGTATAGTGAGGTATAGTATGAGGCAGCATTGGTGAGTGCAGCAAGATGATAAGGTACAACAAGATGATGCAGTACAGGAAGGTGCAACAGTATGATGTGTGCAACATGGTACTGAGGTCCAGCATAGTGATGATGGGTGCAACATGGTGCAACACAGTGAGGTGCAACACTATGATGGGTGATGGAGTCACCTTGGAGAATCAGTTGAAGCAGCATATCTTCAACTGAGTTCAACTACCTCATGTATCATCTTCTTAGAGATGATCTATGCTCTTATTTAGATAAGTCAAAGTGTTGACTTCTGTTGTAATTGTATTATCTCTCTCTCTCTCTCTGCTGAACTATTCAAAAACATATAAGAAGAATTGATCAAGGGTTTCCCCACATTGGTGTTTGTCCCTGGCTAGCGCCACATCTTGTGTCATCTTGTCTTGGCTTGTCTTCTGCTATCTTTGTTTATGTTCTATCTGCAATTTACTATAACCCTGATGTGATTGCTAATTTGGAAAAGATATTGAGCTAACTGTGAAAATTGAAAGAAATTGCTCTAAGCATAGAATATACCTAAAATTAACACGAGAGGCTCAATCCTTCAGTTGCTGGGGCGAAGGAAGTTGTGGGCAGTTTGCAGGAGCAAAGCTGGTGGGGTACTGTGGTTAGAACTTAGAACAACACCTGATAGGGCAAGACCAAGGTAAAGGGAGTTGTTGTTGAGGCGGATTTCTAGCCAAGGAATCCGGATCAGTGTTGCAGTTGCACAGACGATCGGAGAGGAGCAACTTGACAGTTGGCAAAAGGATTTCCAGGAGGGAAATCGAGACTTAGAGGGAGTATAGAAGAGAACTCCTAGATGGGAAGTAGAGAGACTCAGAGGAGTCGAACTGAGAACTTCGAGACGTGATGTAGAGAGACTCAGCAAGAGTCAAACTGAGAACTTCTAGGCGGGAAGTAGAGAGACTCAGCAGGAGTTGAATCGGGAACTTTCAGGCGGGAAGTAGAGAGACTCGAAGGAGTCGACAAAAGAGCAGAGAGATGGCCGTGAATGAGCTGAGAGATCAGGATAGGCTTGACAGAGCGTCCAACTTTGTGGTTTGGAAGGCCAGGATCTTGTCCATTCTAGACAGACATCGTATCAAGGGCTTCGCCTTGAGAGTGATGGCTATCCCAGTTGACTTGGTAACTAATGAAAGGTATGAGGAGGCAATGGCTAAGGCAAAGTGTATCATCCTTGATGGGGTCAAGGATCATGTGGTCCCACATATTGCCTAGAAGGAAACGACAAAGGAAATGTGGGACACTTTGAAGACATTGTACCAACATACTTCCGTGCAGAGGAAGATGCTCCTAGAGAATCAGCTAAGGTCATACTAGATGTAGAAGGGAGAGCAGATAGATGTCTTCCTCGGTCGTTTGAAGGAGATCTGTGACCAACTGACTTCCATAGGGGCCACGCCAGATCAGGAGCTAATGGTAAGGACTGCACTCAACACAGTCTCCGAGGATTGGGAGACATTTGTCCAGAGCATACTGGGCAGGACAAGTCTTCCAGATTGGGAGGAACTGTGGGCGGCTCTTCGTCAACAAGAGATCAGACGACTGACCGAGGCGGGAATTAGCAGCAAAGGGGTTAGGATCAAGAAGGAAGAGGAAGAGGATGCGGCTCTAGCATCTGCGGGAAGCAGGAGAGGAGGAAGAAGAAGGACCTCTACGAGGTCAAGTGCTTCCATTGTGGGGAATTGGGTCACTATGCGAACCAGTGTCTGAGGAAGAAGAGTAAGGGAGAGGCTTCTGACTCGAAGGCAGCACTAGCGAGGGCGGAGAAAGAAGTCGAGGAGGACAACGATTGTGCCATGAGTGCTCATGTGCCACTTGAGAAGAAGTGGGGAGACATCGAGGTGTAGTCAGGAGGACTATAGGCGATGAGGGGCAGGATCCTTGAGGTACCAAACCTCTTGGATTATACCTTGCTACGGAAGCCCCGAAGAGGAGTAGCAAGACTAGCGGATGTAGGTAGAGATGGATGCATATGGAGCAGCAGAGAGTGCTACAGTGTAGGAGTCCCCGGACAGCGCGAGGCTAGTAGGCTGCAACAGTGCGAGAGGCATGGGAGTGTTGCACCAGTGTAGGATGGCACAGAGAGGTGTGCAACGGTGCAAGATGTAGGAAGTTGTTGCAACATCGCAGAGGTCAGTAGAGGGAGCACTTGTTAGTGATAGAGGGAGCTCCAGCATCAGGAGTGTTTCTAGCTTGACAGGGATGTCAGAAGTTGGGTGGATCAGTTTTTTACTTCTCAGTAATTGAGTTACAGTGCAGTAGCAGTATGCAGTTGGAGAACACACGTGATCAATCATTCATTTTGCTAGAGCGGGGTTGCTAAGCAAAGTTGAATAAGTGATCAGCAGTGAGGGGCAGTGAGTACTGGGCAGAGAGGCAGAGACAACACTGAGAGACCAGCATAAAAGCAGGGAGAGCGAGTGCAACAGCCAGTTCAGGTTACGCAAAGCCCAACAGAGACAATGCAGAGGCCAGAGGGATTGCATCATCCACGCAGAGGCTGCTAGAGTGACGCAGAGGGTCCTAGAGGTTGCGCAGTGTCTGAGAGGGTTGACGCAGAGGGTCCTGGGGCTGATGCAGGTTAATAGGAGGTTGACGCAGAGGGTCTTTGGGCTAATGCATGTCAGTAGGAGGTTGACGCAGAGGCCAGAAGGGCCAGCGCTGAGCTTCAGTTATACCGAAGAGGGTTGTGTGGGACAGGTTTTCTAAATCCTTGTTTCTGAAATAGAGGTATTGATGCCGTGTATTTTTCTCTGTCGGGTGAGTTGGTTAGGCACCCAGGTGTACTCAAGGAAATACTGCATAATAATAAACCCTCCGAATAGTTGCACTGATTTTCCCACATTGGGTTTTTCCGGGGACATTTCTCCAAAAATAACGGTGTTACTTGTGTGTTTGTTTTCTTTCAGTTGATGATTTGTAGATGTTGAGACTGTACATGTGTTTATTTTCAGTATTTATATGGTTAAATAACTTGTTAAGTAATTAAACAAGTAGGTGAAATAAACCAGATAGTGCATGAAGAATTCCTAACGAGTTAGAATTAGAAATTCCAACAGTTAATTCACTTTTAGGGAGCAATTTCACTTTTAGTTACTATTGCAAGCTATATATACACCAAACAGATATACACCAAACAGATAGCCTTTCTTCTAGTCAGTGTGTGTTATGTTCCATCACATTGTTAGTGCCTCACAAAGTGGTTCTCCATAGGTCAAGACTAGGGTTTTCAAGCACTTAGTGTTTCTTCATCATATATTGTTAAGGCTTCATGTATGGTTTGCTAGTATGCTTCAACAAGGTTAGGGTACATCAATGCAAGGTTTTCATGCACAATTAGGGTTAGGACATTGTTAGGGTTTTAGCCATATTAAACAATGCCATATTGACATCAATGACAACTTAGACCAGAAGGATCATGCACTCTATTGTGATCTCATGTCCTTGAGTTGGAGCCAGATGTTACCCATCAAAATGGGTAACCCCGTAGGAGAAAACATGTGGTTTATAACTCATTGCCCCAAAATCAGCCCATTTCCACGTTAAATTCTTCCATTCTATGGCTAACGTCACAAACCCTAGGCAATTTTTCCCTAGGGTAAACCCTAAGCTTTCCCTAGGCTTCAAGTTAGGGCTTTTTGAATGCTTGTTGTCCCAAATATTGATCATATTCATCTTATCAAGCCTTTTCTTGGCGTTGTGTACCTTGGTAAGCCTTTTATCATTGCTTATTTATCAAACCCTAGGTTACTTGTGCTCTCGATAGGTCTTTGGAGGGCACGCTTTGCCTTGTTTATGCTAGTTTGAGGCTTGTCCTTAAGTTGAGTGTCTTTCCTTGGCCTATCCTTGTCACCTCCTAGCCTTAAACTTAGAATATCATTAAGTGACATACATAGCGAAGCCTCCCTTGTGGTGAAATTCCACTAAAGAGCAAGGGGTAGTGGTTGTGGTGATAGTGAGCCACACCTCATAGTGTTGTCACTTGGTCTAGTCCTTGTCTTGCGAGGCCACTGACAAGACCTGTTGGATTTTGAGGCAACAATCACTATGGAAAAAATAGAGGTCCTTAGCATAGATTAAGAAGTTCTTTGGATTAATATGAAATGGAAACTCATTCAAATATGGCATGTCATTTGTTATTAATGAATTTGATTTTGAACTAATGTACTTGTAATGATTATCTATGATTCCATTAATTTCGCTCAAAATGGGAGGTAAGCTTCAATGTTGGGTAGCTCAATATGTTCCTTTTGTAGGTCATATTTTCTGGCTGTCAATCATGTATTGTATTCTTCTTGTCTCTTTCCTCTAAGTGTAGGGTATATGTAAGATGGAAATGCTTATTTGACTTTTTCTTTGAGGGAAGTATTACCGCAAAATCTAGTAGCCTAGCACAAAGCCTCACTAGGCACTCTAAGTCTGGGGAAATAAGGAGACTAGGCACCATTTTCACATTATTGGCTATTCCATTATTGTCTCATGGATGGATATTATCCCCATAAGGGAGGCTTTCCCAACAGGGGTTAGAGATCAACTATCCCAAGGAATTCCCAAGCAAAATACTCTCCTAGGAACTTGTTAATTAGACAGCCCAAAAATGTATTCAATAAGGTAGAGCTCTGGGAGTGAATGAGGAAGCACGTTTAAATAACCTATGGCTAAGTCTAAAGGGTTGAGGTAACTCTTGGAGATGCTCAATTAGATTCCAAACACATTCTACCACCAATTAAACAAATGTTGTTCTAAATTAGGGTTTGAGATAAAGACACTTTAGGACATGTAAAAGTTATGACAACAACCATAAAAATAGCCTATAAATTATGATGAACAATAAAATATGAAAGGCTATTAAATAGGTAAACAATAGAAAAGTGGAAAAAAAAATCAATGACTGAAATGGACAAAACAGCTAGGAAACCCCTAACATCAGCCCTAGAATTATGGCTGAAAAATGCTTAAAAGTGATAATTTTTCTTTGTCAATTAAATAGATGCAAGCACTAACCCCAATTGTTTGACATTTAAAAGTATTTTATGCTATTTAAAGCAGGTTTTGCGAAATAGATTGATGCAAAACGACTAGTTCCTTCAATCAATTGGGTATATGGAGTCACAAGGGTGTGGTCAAAGGTGGAAGACCTTGAATGGAGAGAGAAAGAGAGAGGAGAAGCTCTCAATATAACCCTAGTGACTTTCACAAAGAGGAGATTTAAGGTCAAGGAATGCTATTCTAAGTTTTTTTGATAGATACTTGGTGACAAACCTTGCATATAGAGATTTTAGAGTCATAACGATAAAACATATAATGACAAATTCATAAAACCCTAATTCTACAACATTAATAAAATGGAAGAAAATACTCGCACTAAATTAGCACCATTCATCATAGCATCACTTTGTCAATCCAAAGAAAGTCCATCCATGCAATTTTGTCTTCCCTAAGAGACTTCGCTAGCCTAGTTATCTATTATAGCCATCCAGCTAGTGTGGACTCCTTTGCAGGAGAGAAATGTGTGTGTGTGTGTGTGTGTGACATTGATCCTCTCCAAATTGACTTCCCTCTATCTAATAATCTATATGAAGGCAATCAGGTTGGTTTGGGTTAGGTTAAGATTGAAAGTCCTAAAATAATCTTTTAGGTGTTTGCAAGTTAGGTAGGTCAAAAGTTGACCTAAAAGATAGCTCTCTCAATGATAAAGCATTAGATTAGCCTTTTTCACTCCACATGTGTGAGTAAAAAGGTATCCAAGGGTGACATCATCACCCAAAAGTGAAGATTTCCATCAACAAAGTGCAAAATATGTCTCACATGAGTCCTCCTCACTCAAAGTCATTTCCTCATCAACAAGGTGTCTAGTGCTCAAGTAAAACCCTCTTCATCAAGATATATCCATCAATCAAGCCCATGTCATCATCCTTGGCCCCATTATGGTCACATCGTAAGGCTAAGGCATGACCTCATCATCAAGAAAGGTCCACCATCCCTTCCATATGGATCTCACATCAACATCGTCCATAAAATGGTACAGGAATATGGAAATATCTATCAAGATGGTGCATCACTATCTGTGGGCATCTTGTGGTCATTAGGACACACCATCTTTCTTGGAAACATCCTATCTTCTATGGGAACTGTTTTAGGATTTGGAGGGAGAGGAGAGGCTTATCATCAGTGTTGGTTCAATCCCATGTTCAACACTCCACAAGCCTATGTTGCACGAAACTTCTAGGAACCCAACGTTTCAGGCCGTACCTGTACCCGAAACTCCAAAACTCGACCGAAACTTGACCATCATGTAATCATCTATGAGTGTTAATCTAGACTTGGTTTTCCTTCTAAATTGTCATATATGTGTCTTATTCCCTTTTTTCTTCCAAGATAATGTGTTATTCACATATTTATAACTTTTTTTTTTTATATATCTATACATATATGACGTTTCAACTGACGTTTCGGCTAATGTTTCCATTTTTAAGAGGTGACGTTTCTAAAGGTACTCGTTTCGGAAACTCCGAAACTTTTCGGTGTTTCATGCAACTTAGCCACAAGCATACTTGGGATAAGGAGTTGGGGAGAAAGAAAAAGTACTATATTGAAGTGTTTAATCCCACTCAGAGTCATCAACAAAAAGCATACATAGAGGCCAATATTTCTTGGAGAGCCAAAATTCTTATTGCTTAGTTAAGGACTAATTCTCATCAACTCCGTTGTGAAACAGGGTGCTGGAAAGGGCCAAAAGAAGTGTGGGAGGAAAGAGTATGTATTTTTTGTTCTTTCGGAAAAGTGGAAACAATGTTGAAAATTTTAAAGAAGACTCTTCATTAATCCCACGGAAGAAAGTTTGTTGACCCTATTCCAAGCAAATTAAGAGAGCATTAATATGGAGAAAAGTTCAAATATGCGTTAGGAATTCTGCCCAGCAGTTGAGAAGAAGGAGAACTAATTAAGTTGCAAACAAATCCTCAGAGATCTTATTTTGTTAAATTTGATGATCCTCCTATCTATGATTCATATGATACAGAAGATGAGCCTTGGTCAGTTGTACAAGAGAATGTGATCATAAAGTTGGCGAAGATACTATAGTTTATGGTTTGTATGATTTCAAGGAGGAATTTGGTACAATTCATGAGGAAGTCAAAGAAGATATCTTTTGCTGGAGACAAGAGGGTAGAATTTTTGAAATGAAGGAAATTAGTTTTCAAAAAGTTGCTCATACACATAAATATTTAGAAAGAAATCAGTATTTTTCCCAAAAGCCCAAAGTTGAAGAGTTGATTAATTATGATGATTGCCTTGGAAAAGAAGACATCTCCAACATTTCAAAATAAAAAAATTGGATTTTTTTTTATGAAATACATCAACCATCTGCTACAAAGTTGAGTGAAAATAAAATTGTTGATCAAAGTGACTTCTTCTTTCATACATTCTATGATCTTGTAGCAGATTATATGGCAACTTTGTTTGCTTGGCAGCCAATCTCTTTTGCTAGGTATGTACTTGCTCCTGTGAACCAATGTTTACTGCTTTTGGTTTTGCTCATTTTATTTTTGAAATTCAGGGAGCTTGTGTAAGATCTAGCACTCAAAAGATGACATGGTACCATTGGAAGATTGACTTCACCTGATTGAGATCAGTCATGTACATAGGTAGTGTTGACCACTACGTGTCAATGACCCATAGCAGTACACCCCCTTTTTTCGCAAAAGTGATAGCGCTTGATTGATGTGTCCGTGCCGTTCAGCTATCATCATCAACCTGATTATCATGTTACAATGTAAACCCATTCTGCATGTATATGATGTAAATAATCTCAACAGATCTATGTTATGTATGTAATTGCCTAGGTAAACCTACTTTTTTGGTGATGATCTACATTCCGGAAGGTTTTTTGTCTCACCGATCCATTATCGAATGGTTGCCAGAGTTTTCCTTCAGCCTTACCCCAAAGCCGGAATGGATTTTGTCATTGGGATCTTAGGCGAGTCCTAGTGTTACAGATCGAGTCTCTGTAAAAATGATTTGGGAATAATCCTAACTATTTGGTTAGGTTATTTTATTACAAATTGCTTCGTCTGCTGGATTATATTTGCTTCGTATGCTCGATTACCTTTTTCATAGTGGTACTCGAATCGAAGCTGGATTTTCAAGGATTGAATACCAAGCAAGACCCAATGCTAGAGATGTATCATCTTTTAAGATTTTAGTGGCAAGTCCGCCACCTTGAGCACATTCAGTTTATTACCGAGATGAAATTGGGAATATTTCTACCTCACATTTGAAGGCTAACTCTAGAAGAAGTCAGACACAACTAGAAATTGAACCTCGATATCCTATGTTTGGAGGGTGGCAAACCACTTTTACAATAGGCTACATTGTACTTCTACAAGATTTTCTCTTCCAAGCAGCTGATGGCAAACATTATCTTCATATTACTTTGCATCCTCATTCAGTGATATGGTCATTGATAAACTTATTGTGAAGGTTGCACTGCCAAGGATCTAAAGACCCTCATGCCTCTATTCTCTTTTCTGCAGACCAACATCGGGAGATAAAGTACTCTTATCTTGACACTATTGGAAGGGATTTTGTGAATGTGGTGCCTGAACATAATGTGTTCTTGTAGGTTTATTATAAATTTAGTACCATTTTGATGCTAGTAGAGCTACTGATGTTGGTCACCGATTTCTTCTGCTTCTTTCTGGCTTGTATATTGTATTCACATGCTGATTTTTCAATTTCAAAGTCATCAATTTCATACCTTGCTAAACTACGGCGAGAAGAGGTCCACTACAAGCTCTGGAAAAACTGAAAATACATTTGCGAATATGTTACAAACTAATTTTCGCTAGTGTCCTAGGGAAGTAAATTTCGGCTGCTTATTTCAGGCAAAGGAAACAAAATTTAAAAAATGCTCGATCTAGGTTTTGTGCAGAATATTCCCAATTGACTTCCACGCGGACAGTTTCCAAAAATTGGTATTCATTTAAGAGATTTCACTAATTCTTTAAAGGCCGGTTTTTCCCGAAAACGTCCGGCAAAACTGGGAATGACTCATTTATGTTGAAATTAGATTTGTATAATGACAATAACGACTGGGGAGCTCTGAATCAACAATGTCAATATTTGAAACAACTTTTGCAATTACGAAAGAAAACGAATAGTAACAGTCACTGCCTCTGTTGTATATTCAACACTCTCATTTTCTTCAACTAGCTGTAGGCAATGCAAATAAAGCAAGAGAAGTTTTGAAGTTTTGAATGAAGCAGTGGCATTTCTGCCTTTTTCAAAGATTTTTCTCGAGATCGAGAGGAGATATCAAGCATATTTAGGCCGAACTCTAAAGTGGAGCAGTTATAGGCGAATGGGAGTAACAATTGGGTGTCGAATTGATCGAAGGCTCATATTCATTTTACCCAAATCCAACAGCATCCCGGTGGCACAAATTGCACGGGGTTTATATTGAAATGTCGTCCCGCAAAGTAGTTTTTTAAAACCACCCATCATAAGATCGACGATTATTATTCATTACGGTAGCACTCTTCTCCTTTTCAAAGACCACCAAAGGTGCCCCCGTAAGCAGTTTGATGTTTCGATCAAGTGGCATATGGATGGCGACAAGCTTGGGTTTCAATTACAGTTTTCAATTGTCGATACAGCTCACCACCAACATGTGTGGTTTATTTACCTTTGACATGGGGGGCCCACACACATATTCTTTATTCCATTACTCATATACCAACTTTATAGTCCTAAATTCGATTATGTATATTGTTAATATGTAAAAAGGATGGGGTATTATTTGTAATGGATGAAAATAAATATTATATATATTATATATATATAATATTTTATATGATTTTGTTTTAGTTGTAGATCTTTTTTAAAAAGAGAGGGTAGTTGATAACTGTTTCCAAAGTCAGTTTTTGGAACTGATTAAGACAGCTAGTTCAGTTAGGATAGGTAGTAGAAGCAAAAACTCAGGAATTAGATGGGAGAAGGGTACGGAGTCGAGTTTTCACGACTGTGTATTGTAAACCATAATCTTCTTGAAGCCCGAATAGTATATGTCATATTGATTCCAGCATTGGTGTTGCAGTGATTGTTTTTCTCACGTGCCCCAACATTCATATGTGTTTTTGCTCTCTTGGACAGTGTAAGATGCAACCGATGCTTTAGTTTATGTTTTTAATGAATTTACTTCGTTGTACGCATTAAAATTTCATTGTAATGATTAAAAATTAATCTTAAAGCCCTTAATGAAGTGCTCCACATTTAGAAATCTCATTCATATTCTTCTTCTTCATCCATCATTCTTTCTACAGAGTTGAAGCACAATTTCTTAATTGCATGTGCCAAAACTTTGTCTCCTTCATTTTCTACTTTACATTTCCACCCTGCAACTGCCATAGTCTCTGGCCATTTTGCTCTTGAAGGGTAGGGTTTCAAAACCAGAACTTTTGGTTACAAGCCTTCATGGTCTGTACTTCCGGCCATTAATTTCAATCTTTTTATACAATCTCAGAATGTCTCAGGCACTGGTTCCCTCACAGCGAGGAACTGTCTCCTGAGGTACAACACATTAGACAATTTCAAGATAGAAAATATTCAATAGTAAGTTGTAATATTCCTAATAGGAGATAACAGTGATAAACAAAGCAAATTTCATCATGCAACACACAAAAATTAACAAGCAATTAGACACCAATAATTCAGCTAAAAAACTGCGCCATGCTGAGCCATTTTATTATCAAAGAGGAGAGTACAAATGTATGGAATATGTGCACCTGGGCTTGCCAAAGCAAGTTGGACAAATCCCAGGTGAGAAATGTGTTGCTTTGATGCTATGAAGTGCTTCCTCCTCAAGCTTCTGCGTTGGCCTAGAAAATCTGCAACTGTTGGCTGGAAAGAGACCCCCGTTTTAGCCTTTTAGAGTGCTCAGAAAATTTGGCCAAATTAATCTTAGACTCCCCTCAAATAACCCAACAAGACCCACTAAAGGTTGGGCCTATTTCCAACCTTCCAAAATTACCCCAATTTTAGTGAGCTCCTCCTCTAGCTAGGTAATTTGCTCCATTGGAAATCAGCTGCTAAAAGCACCTCCAAAATGCCGAGAAATTCCTCCAATCCTCCTCCTTATAGCCCCTTGCAAAGCCAACTCCAAATTCCCTGCCAATCATCTCCCACATGCAACCATCTCTATGAATTGCGCAGGCCCAAAACTCCTTCTACGTAGGCCCAGAATGGAACACTTAGCCCAATTAATAGCCCCCAAAATCAGCCCTGCAATTCACTTAGAATCTCCAACAAATATGCCAAGAAATCAACCCTCAAAATCCTGGAATCAACCCAACACCAAAATGTCTCTCCCAAGAAGCACACACTTTTGTTCTACACCTAGTCTGCTCCAAGTAGTGATTGAATGTGCCTGCGAATTGGTCCTAGAACATCTCTGAAGTGTGGAGGAATCTCCTCTAGAGTGGCACTTGAATTCCATTGAAGATGGAGTTGAGATTCCCGCTTGGAAATCTCTTGTGTTGAATAACACATTGTAGACTTGGCTCAATAGCTCAAGAGTACAAGGGGGTTCGATTCTCAAATTAACAAAAGACCCAAACTGAAGCACCTTCTCCCAATTTAACTTGCTGCCCCATCTCTCATCCGAGTTGGTCCCCTAAGTCAAATTCCCTCTTCTCCCTCTTCACCAAGTCAAATTTCTCAAGGGGGTACGAATTCCCCTTTCTGGGAGTGGTCCCCACCTTCCACTTCTCTCTAAATTTTCCCCTTTCCTAATTGTGGAAAGCCATTTCCTCCAGAAACCAAAGTGGGGTCCTCCTAACCTACTTTTGCTAAGTGGGAGTATCAGAGTCCTCCCTGCGAAAATGTTGCTTGTCCTCAAGAAACTATACTGATGGGTGCTGAAGTATCTGTTCACCCTCCCAAGTGGCATCCTCATTGGGTAGGTTTTTCCACCTGATCAGAAACTCCTTGATAACTCTGCTCCTCAATTTCCTCTCCTTGATCTCCAAAATAGCCTCAGGCTCAAGAACCAAATGCCCATCATCATCCAATGGGGATAGCTCAACAACTGTTGTCACATGTTGCCCCAGTACCTTCTTGAGGCATGAGACATAAAAGACATTGTGTACCTTGCTCCAGGTGGAAGCTCCAACTCATATGCCATCTCACCAATCCTCTTGATCACACTGTAAGGCCCATAGAAATGTGGTTGTAACTTCTCGGCCCATTTTGCTTCAACGTAGGCTGTCCGTATGGTTGGAGACGCAAGAAAACCAAGTCTCCCACCTCAAAATGTCTCTCAACCCTGTGCCTATCTGCATACAATTTTTGCTGATTTTGGGCAGTCTGTAAATTGTCTTTGAGAGCCTTAAGGATGTTTTGGCTCTCCTGTATCCAATCTTTGGCCCTTGGGGCCCTGCTGTCTCCAAAAACAAGGTCAACAAAAGATAAAGCATCATATCCATATAAAGCACAGAAAGGTGACATACCAATAGACATATGGTAGGTAGTATTGTAGCAATACTCCCCCAGGTGCAACCATCTCATCCAAGCTCGTTGCTTCCCTATCACATAGTTCCGCAAATATCCCTCCAACCACTTATTAACTATCTCGGTTTGCCCATCTGTTTGAGGGTGGTAGTTGGTACTAGGAGTGAGCTTTGTGCCCACCAACCTGAAAAGCTCCTGCCAAAATGCCCCCATGAAGCGACTGTCCCTGTCACTGACTATGGTCTTGGGGAGACCATGCAACCTAAAAACCTCTCTAAAGAATAGCTTCGCAACTTGCGAAGCAGTGTACCTGGTGGAGATAGCAAAGAAGTGGGCATACTTCGTCAACCGGTCCACCACTACATATATACAGTCACGACCCTGCACCATAGGAAGTCTTGTGATGAAGTCCATCAAAATGCTCTCCCACTTCCCCTCAGGAATGGGAAGCAACTACAGTAACCCAATGGGATGAGTCAACTCCCCCTTGTTCCTCTAGCAAGCTTCGCACTCCTGCACATGCCTCAACATGTTCCCCTTTAGGCCCCTCCAAGTGAAGTGCTCCCTAACTTCCCTGTAAGTCTTTAGGATGTTGGAAAATCAAAGATATTCTATTAGGGTTTGATTCTCCTTTATTGATAATTACTTGTGAGTGTGTTGCCTTCTTTTACTTCTTTATTATCTTATCTTTCATCAAGTAATTACCATATTATGTGTGTATGAAGATCACAAAACAAGAGACACAAGATATAGGCACATGCCAGGGCAAACCCCCCCCCCCCTCGAGGGGAAAACCTAGTCAAGATAATTCTTCCTTTCATTAGTATTCTTTGAGACTCTTTACCCTAGACCAAGACTAGACTTTCCCTTCACACCATCTCAGCCTCCTAGATCTTTGACCCCTTCCAACAACTTTGACTAGGTAGCAACTTGCGACAATTGCAAAATCTTAGGAGACTTCGATTTCCCAGCCCAGACCACGAAACAAAGAGAGAGAGGCACCAAAATCTCGATTTTCTTCCTCTCTACAGACTTCCCCAAACTCACACTTCTTTAAACCTCCTAACTACAAACTTCGCACTTCTCCAACTCTTCTTGACATATTGAACTTGCTTGAGAGTGAATGCTCCAAATGACTTTGACCTCCTTGTATATATAGCTTTCTTGTCGATCGAATGAGGGTCCTCAGTCCAACTTGATCTCTCTTAGATCGACATGATGTGGAGGGTACATAATTCATATTTGACTTGATATAAAACCTTTTTGCATGATTCGAGAGCCCAAGAATGGTCTCTTTGAATGTATGATGACTCTATAAACTCAATATTAACCCTAGGAGTACACAATGGGGCCTTTGACTAATATAATGATGACCCAAGCATGAAACTCATGCTTTAATAGGTCATTGTTACAATAATAAAAATTATTTTCTTTATTTTTTTGACAAGTACATTACATAATGACTCAAGTACATTATTGAAGACCGAACATAATTACATTTTCTAACACTCCCTCTTAACTAGGGAGGTATTCATAATGTACATATACAATGGAAGATCTCAAACAATATGAAACATGAAGAACTTTTCGGCACTACAATGCCATGGATTAGATTCTTGACCAAGGCAATCTATCCAAACAGTTACTCAACAATTTAGGCATCGCAATGCCATGGACTAGATTCCTGACCAGGGCAATCTATTTAAGTGGGAATAAGGTGGACTCAAGCTTTTAGCCCCTCTAGGTACCATCAGGCTTACTTGCTAACCACCAACCCAATCATACAGGTGTGTATCCAAAACAGAGCTCAATAATCAACACCATCTTTTCAACTTCGGGATCCAGACATCAACACAGAGTGCCGACCAGATGTCTCCCCAGGCAATGCTTCACTCGCAAAGCCTTAACAAATCTCTTCCATTTCCTTATTATCAATATAATCACCAATATCTACCAAACACAGTAGGTTCATTAGATATTCAAACTTCTTATGAGGAAGAGACTTTGTTAGTATGTCTGCTACCTGTTCATCTGTCGAGACATACTCTAACTTCATAATCCCATCATGCACCAAGTTCCTAATAAATGTTGATTTGGGGTAGCATGGGATGTGCTCTAGCCACGAAAATTGGCGAAGAGGCTAAAGCACATGAGGTCTCCAATACCCAGAAAGGGTTTGGGTAGATTCTAAACAGTTTGGGAGATATTAAAATAATTAATATTTTTAATGGAGTCCCTAAGTCTAAACTTAGGGAAAATAAAATATTAATGTGAATTAATATAAAACTGTGTTAGAATGGTCCAATGGATCAAGCCAGATCTAATCTTCGCCGTTGATTAGGGACTTAATCTCGACCGTTGATTTGTCAACGAGAAAAGTATAAGAGGAGGCTTGAGGGTCACTTGGAGAACACACCAAGAGATCAATATTTCGACTTTGTGGGGCTGGGTTTGCTAAGAAAGTTGAAAGAGTGATCAGAGTTGCAGCTGAGGGGCAGTGAATACAAAAGCAGAGAGTCAGAGATAGCACCGGGAGGATTAACGTAGTAGCCGGAGAGAGGGATGCAGATGCAGCCAAGGGTTCACGCAGAGGTAGCCAAGGCTCACGTAGAGGCAGCTAGGAGCTGCGCAGTGCCTCAGAGGGCCAGCGTGGGTGACACAGAGGGTCAGAGGGCTGACGTAGGGCCTCTAGAGGCTGACGCAGGCCAAGCCAGAGAGACGGTGGGCTAACGCTGGGCCAGAGAGAGGCTGACACAGGCCAAGCCAGAGAGACACTGGGCTAACGCTGGGCTAGAGAGAGGCTGACACAGTCCCTAGAGGTTGACGTTGGGGTTTCGTGGGGCAGATTGGAGCTATGGAGTTGCCCGAGTGTTTATCTTGGGTTTTAGTTGAAATACCCGCTTCCGAGTAGAGAGGTGCTACTGCTGAGATTTTTCTCTGTTGGGTGAGCCATATTTGGCACCCAGATTGTATTATGAAACTTCTTAATAAATCAAACCCTCAGATAGCTGCAACGGTTTTCCCACATTGGGTTTTTTCTGGGGACATTAGTCCAAAAATAATGGTGTCACTTGTGTGCTTGTTTCTATTTCCTTCAGTTGATGATCTGTAATGTGTTGAGCATGTACTTGTATTTATTTCCAGTATTTACATGGTAAATAACTTGTTAATTAACAGAACAAGTAGGTAGGAATAAATCAGTAAAGTGCATGAAGGGTTTCTAATGTGTCAGACTTAGAAATTCCAACATGATATCAGAGCATGGTTGTAGATCACAGGAGAATTGAGGACATCAGCCGCACAGAGCAACAACAACAAAAAATGGCTGTCCCGAGTGATAGAAGTTCTTCCTAGTTGAGTAGCAGCAGGGAAGGGGTGACACAGTGCATGCGTCATCAAGAGTGAGCTAGGAATAGGCAGCACAGAGGCTAAGGGAGGCAAAGGCAGGCTCATGTAGAGGCCAGGAGGGCTGATGTAGTTGGCTGAGGAGGCTGATTTACCGGTGCTGGGATTGCGCAGAGCCTAGGAGCTCTAACCTTTAGTTTGCTAGGGTTTAGGAGGTTGTGGGTAAGTTGCAGAGTGGAGTTGGTGGGGTACTGTAGTCAGAACAATACTTAACAGGGCAAGGCCAAGGTAGAGGGAGTTGTTTCCGAGGTGGATTTCTAGCCAAGGAATCCCGAGCAGTGTTGCAGTTGCACAAACGACTGGAGAGGGGCATCTCGACATTGGTAGAAGGGTTTCCAAGAGGGAAATTGAGGCTCAAAGGGAGTCAAACCGAGAACTTCTAGGAGGGAAGTAGAGGAGCAGCGAAATGGCACTACACGGAGTAAGAGACTAGGACATACTAGACGGAGCCTCAAACCTCATAGTCTGGAAGGCCAAAATCTTATTCGTACTAGACAAGAATCGTGTCAAGCACTTCGCCTTGAGGACGATAGCTATCCCAGTTGATTCGGCTGATAACAACAGGTACGAGGATGCAATGGCGAGGCCTAAGAGTATCATCCTTGATAGGGTCAAGGATCATATAGTACCACATATTGTCGAGAAGAACACGACACAGGAGATGTGGGAGGCCCTGACCAAGTTGTATCAACATACTTCTGTGCAGAGGAAGATGCTACTAGAAAATCTACTGTGATCATACCAGATGCAGAAGGGAGAACAGATCGACCCATTCCTCAGTCGATTGAAGGAGATCCGGGGTCAGCTGAATTCCATAGGAGCAACGCCAGATCCACAATTGATGGCGAGAACAACCCTGAACGCAGTCTCAGAAGATTGGGAGGTGTTTGTCTAGAGTATATCGGGCAGGGTGACCCTTCTAGATTGCGAGGAAATGTGGGCTGCTCTTCGCCAAGAAGAGATTAGAAGGCTGAGCAAGGTGGGAAGCAGCGGCAAGGGGATCGGAATCAAGGAGGAAGAGGAGGATGTTGCCCTAGCATCTTGAGGGAAAGCAGGAGAAACGGAAGAAGGACCTCTCCAAGGTCAAATGCTTCCACTGTGGGGAGCTGGGTCATTATGCGACCGAGTGTCCAAGGAAGAAGTGTAAGGGAGAGGCCTCCGAGACCAAGGCAGCACCAGCAAGGGCAGAGAAGGAAGTGGAGACATACGATGATTGTGCCATGAGTGCTCATGTGCCACTTGAGAAGTGAGGAGACATTGAGCTATAGTCAGGAGGACTACAAGCGATGAGAGGCAGGGTCCTCGAGGTACCCAACCTCTTGGATTAGACCTTGCTATGGGAGCCCTGAAGAGGAGTAGCACTACTGGCGATGTCAGTAGAGACGGATGCAAATGGAGCAATAAAGGGAGCTATAGTGCAGTATTCCCAGGACAATGCAAGGCTAGCAGGCTGTAACAGTGTGAGAGGCACGAGAGTGTTGCCACCAATGCAGGATGGCACAAAGAGGTGTGCAACAGTGCGAGATGCATGGAGTTGTTGCAGCAACGCAGAGGTCAGAGAGGGAGCACTTGTCAGTGATAGAGGGAGCTTCAGTGTTAGGAGTGTTTTTAAACTAACAAAGATTTCAAAGTTGGGAGATGAGTTACTTACTTCCCAGTAATTGGGTTGCAGTGTAGATGCAGTGGTGGCAGTAGCAGGGCCATGGGCAGCAACACGGATGCAGAGGGAGTTGCAGTACGGATGCAGCAGTGGAAGTGGCAGGGCCATGGGTAGCAGTACAGGATGCAGCAGTGCAAAGGATGTTGGGCAGCAGGCCTAGCATTAGCACAGGGACCGATGCCGGACGATCAGAGTCATGTTCAGTGAGGACTCGGAGTATTACTAGAGCACAATCCTCGCTAAGAGAGAGTGTTGATTTGGGGTAGCATCGGATGTGCTCTAGCCATGAAAATTGGTGGAGAGGCTAAGGCACATGAGATCTCCAATACCTGAAAAGTGTTTGGGCAGATTCTAAACAGTTTGGCTAGAAAGGAACTAGAGGTTGACCCCTCTAGAGTGCTCAGAAAATTGTATGAAATTAATCATGGGATCGCCTCACAAAACCCACAAAGACGCAGAAAGGGTTGGGTCTTGTTCCAACCACTAGGAAATGCCGCAAATAGTGTGAGTGTTTCCTCCAGCTAGGTATCACACTCCTGTGAATCTACTGTACCCAAAGACCTCTAAAATGTTGAGGAATCCCTCCAAGAATTTTCCTAATGACTCTTGGCAAAACTTAGCCTCAAACACCCAGACAAGCCTTCCATAACAATCTTGCTCCTCAGGTGTCTGCGCAGGCCAGCCAAACCACCTCTGTACATGCCCAGAAAGAGGGAAATTTGGCCTAAGGGATGGCCACCAAATCAGCCCTCCAAACCCTTCAAAAACACTGTGAAATACCAAGGAAATGTGCTCTTAAAAGCCCGAAACCAGCGTTTCCCTAAATTTATCTCTCCCCAAGAATGTGTGTGCCCTTTCGACGCTTAGTCTGCTCGAAGGATAGCTCGAATTGCCCTTGTAGAATCTCCTGGAACAACACCCAAGTGTAGCAATGGCTCCCTTAGGGTGGCACTCGAAGTCCATCGAAGGAGGTGAGATCTCCCCTCAGAAATCTCGGGTGCTGAACAACACTTCGTAGACTAGGCTAAATAGCTCAAGCATAGAAGAGAGTTCGATTTTCAAATGATGAAAAGCCCCAAAATGATGCCTTCTGCTCCTATTTATCATTGAGCTCCTTCTCTCTCCATGTGGGTCCCATTCATCGACCCCCCCTTGTTTCCTTCTCTCCACAAGTGCGTGATGCTCCAAGGGGTATGTATTCCTGTTGGGGTGGCCCCCACCATCCCACTAAAATTTCGATTTTCCTTCCTACTCCTATGTTGGAGCCTCCCTTAGTCAAAATTGCAAAGTCGGGTGCTCCTAGCACACATTTTCTAATTCCTCCTTAGCAAAACTCAAAATTGTGCAAAATTGTGATTACTTAGCAAAATTGCTAAGTAGGAACATCACAGGATGACATCATCATCTTGAATCCTATTGGTACATTTTGTTTTGAGGAGCATTTTTTATCTCAAAATTCCCCTAATGGTTTATTGTTCATCTTTTAAATTTTGCATGCTATCTTATGTGAATTAGGGTTTCTATGTCTATCATGTTTAATTTGCAATATTTTTCTTAGAATGTTGATTCCATATGCGATTTGAAATTGTTTTCCTTGAGCTCTTCGAGAGAACTCTGATATGTGCATCTCTTGAACTTAAAATCTCCCACCTAAGGAAGTTGTTAGGGTTTGTAAGAGGAGTCTCTTTTCATCTCACCCTCTTCATCAAGGCCGTCTGCATTAAATTTTCCCTAAAAGACTCCATTGCCCATTTAGATCAGGCTATTAGTTTAGGAGGTGTTGATAAATATTTCCTCTATAATTGTTTTCTCCCTCTTCACTTTGAATTTTAGGTATCTAGGGTTGTGGTTAGGGTTTTCTTGAAATTGTGTCAGGGAATTTCATTTGATGTGTTATTTCCCTCTTGATAGGGGTTGCATTTAATATTTGGAAAAACTCAGGATCTAGCATTAATTGCATGATAAAACTCTACTACTAGGGTTGATGCCATCTTTTTCTATTATTGTCTATTGCATGTTTCAACCATAAAAACTCAATTGCAAACCCTAAACCTTGCATGTTTAATTGATAACCTTCCCTCTTTGTTGTTCTATCATTGAAAGACTATTTCTTCTAGCTGTTATATGATATTGCATGCCATATCATTGAATATCCATCAAACTCTAATTTATAACATCTCCCTAATCCATTTAAGTGGTATAAAAATAGTCTACTTGAACCTTGGCAAAGAGTATCTCGACTGTCTTGGCTCAACCAATACCTTGTCCTAATGATCAGACCTTTCATCACCTTACCCTTCTTATTGAATATCCTTTAGGTGATTTGTGTAGAAAATCCTTCCTTGTGTTTTAATTTACCACTAAGCAACCGGAGAAAGGCCACCATGGTGATAGTGGTATCCGATCTCTTGTTTCCACAAAGTCTAGATTTGCCTAGTGGGGCTTTGTACTAGGCTTGCTAGATTTTGCAGTAACAAACTCCTTCTAGTCAATGACTTCTTGTCGACAAATCCTTTTTCCATGAGCCTTGCTTTGTGTTTGTCAAGTGAGCCATCTGATTTGTACTTGTTCTTGAAGACCTAGTTGCATCCAGTGGGTTTGGTTCCGAATGGAGGGTCCACTATCTTCCATGGCCCATTCTTGATGATACACTCATTATGAGAAACAACCTCTTCAAAGGAATTTCGTTCAAAGTTTGTAGATTAATTCAATTCACAATCATATGAAACATCCATATCATTTAGATCACGTGAATTAGAATTATCTATCATTGCCATCTTGTTTGGTGGAACCTCTAGTTCCTATGTTTTTGACCTCATCAGGATGAACATTTTCAAGTGTTTTGATGAGTCACTTTGATGAAGCTTTTTGAGATGGTCCAAGTTCCTCCATTGGTTGAGATGATTTTGCATTGAGGTTCAACCTTTCAATTTGCTCAATCACATCATCCAATTTATCTTCCTGATTTGATAACGTTTACGAAACTTCATGAGGAGTAGATGGTGCTTCAAAAGGAGATTCCAAAGACTGATCCAAGATAGTGGTTTCCCGTTCAGGATGTGGAATCTCATCACCAAATTCATGATTGTCTTTACGTGAGTGAATCTATGCAAACAATCAAGCTATTGCTCAAGAATTTTAATCATTTTTGGAAGATTCAAGAAAATTTACCTCTCTTGAGGGAATAACCTTCTTTTCTACCTCATCATAAAGTTGACATGCCTTGGTGGTATTGGGTACCCCAAGAAGAGCACTTTTGACTCATTTCATTGAGCTTGTTTCTTTCCCTGCTAGGAATCAAGGCATAGCATGGTGGAACCAAATACCTTGAGATGCCTCATCGAAGGAATGTGACCATACCACATTCGACAAGGAGTCTTATTTCTAAGAGCATGAGATGGACACTTGTTTTTCATATATACTACATAGAAAGTTGCATTAGCCCAAAACATTAAATTTTAAAAAAATATCATGGAATGAACCATATTTAAGATGGTATTATTCATTCTTTTAGCTACACCATTCTATTGAGGATTGTATGGAGTTGTGATTTGATGTTATATCACATGTTGGCGTAGCTAGTTTTCAAATTCATTAGTTGTACTTTCTCCTCCATTATTAGTATGAAAAGAACCATTATGTGATTGTGGTTCATTTTGAATCCATACATGAAAATTTTTAAAAATTTCAAAAGCCTAAGATTCATTTTTCAACAGGTACACCCAACACATCCTCGGTTAGTCATCAATAGTCATCAATAGAAGACACGATATATTTATTGCCATTACCAAATGGAGCATGTATGGGGGCCACATAAATCAGAATATATCAGTTCAAGTTTTCTACAAGCTTTGGAAGTGGAATCATGAAAGGGTTGTTTGTTATGTTTTCCAAGGATACAAGCATCACATTGCTTCAATTTGCTAGGAATGGTAGGAAAACCAGAAACACCATTCTTTTTCAACAAATGAAGACTAACATAATTAGTATGTCCAAATCTAGCATGTCGTAGAAGATTATATGGTCATGTACGTTCATTGTGATGAGATGTATGCATGATCCTTGCATGAGTGGATGCCCCTTTTAGCTTCAATAATCTTTCATCCTCCAATCTAGTCATGGCAACCAGTGTTGAAAATATCGACGAGGGCCCTGAAAACATCTTTTCAGCAATATCGATGAAAATATCGGCAAAATATCGGAAAATATTGGCAAACATAAAAAATGCATAATATATTCATTTTTTTTTTTTTTTTTCCAGTTTTTTAAACATATAAAGCAATAACAACATGAAATAAACACATTGGCACATAAATATGAAGAAAGTACTGATATATATGATTTAGTGGATGTAAAATAAAAATGATACATGAAAGGAAAATATCAAATCCTGTTGATCCCTGATAATTGTCCAATCAAGGACTCAAATGTGGAGAACCAATACAAAATACCATCACATATATAAAAGTATGTCATCATCATGAGTTATATGTAGCAAAACAAATAAAACTAGCAACTAGCTATCTGAGATCATTGCCCTCTCCCCCCTTTATGGGAAAACATGATGGATTGTTTGCCAGGCCTGCCTCTAGCAGTAGAAGGTCCTGACCCTGCACCTAATGTCCAATAATGATTGCTGGGTATGGAGTTGTGCTCTCCTATATCTATAGCAAATGGTACTGAGGTTGATGCTCCCACAGTCTCCTCCTCCTCTTCCTCCTTCTCCTCCTCGTGTTGCTCCTCACCCTCCTCCTCCTCCTCTTGCTGCCCTTGTACTAATGGTTCCTCTAACCATGTAGGTGACTCCTCCAAGATGGGCACCTCAAACTCCACCCTCCACTGAGACAATACATCAATATTGTTTAAGGAAATGGCATCTGGATCCATTGGTTTTTCTATTTGCTTCACTCGAAGTCGGAGATTGTAATGCACATACACTAAATCATTGAGGCACGAGAACTCCAACTTGTAAGTGTCAAAAGAACTAATGAGTCTTGACTTTTGACACTTGAGGGTCATAAATTAAAATTACAATAAATGTAATTGCTCAACTGAAGGTTGAAGCTCAAAGTTATACCTGTTGCACTTTATTGAGTGTATTTTCTCAAATACACTCTGATTGCGCACACACCCTAAAGAGCTATAGGTTTGACTTGGGATTCTTATGGTCAATTTCAGCAAATTTGGTGCCCTTGCACCATAGCTTCGCCACCAAATATCTACAATAAAGTAAAGAAATAAAAAAATAAAAAACTTAAAACATAATTAAACTTTCAAATGAAACATAATTGAATTTAAAAAATCTAGAATTATAAATAAGTAAATTTTAAATTCAAAATTCTAACGAGTCACGACTTGTCACTTACATGGCATGAAGAGGGTCCTTTCCCTAATAGCATCATCAAAGCCAAATAGGCCAACACAATACTGATAAAATTGTATCTTGCGATTGATTTTGCTACGAAGCTTAGGATCAAGTACCATCCTATGATACAGGAATGGAGCCCTTCCATCGCCTTGCCATCAAAATCAAAGTCATTTATATGAAAATGCGGCGTTGAGGAAGAGTGTTTCTGCATGAATGGGTCGATGAAGCATCCCTATCCACTGACTATCAATCGCATCCCATAACATCATCTATCTATTAAGCCCAACAAAACCCTTGTGTGCATAATAAGCACAAATGGCCTCCTTGGCCCTATCCATGGCCTCATACAAATAAGTGTTAATTTTTGGTTAACATGTTCTTTGCTTAAGTTAACATGTAAATTGGAAGCCCAATTTACATTTTCATTGCAATCACATAAGCCATTATGATATTGATAGTAACCGAAGAAAGAACATAGACCATATACGCAAAAGACAAGCCAACACAAAATTGGCACAAGCCAGGGGAAAACCCCAAGATGGGGAAAACCCTTGATCAATTCTTCTTATTATCCATATCAAATGTTGAGAGAGAGAGAGTACAGTATTACTGCTCTTAGATAAGTAGATGGCCCAACCAATAATGCAATTTTGGCATTCTGTCAGCAACAAACAAATGTGTGCCTTGTCTAATGGTCAACGATGGTCATGGCATTGGCAAAGTAGTCTCTTATGAGCTCGAACTTCTTCAACAGTAGACAATATCCTGGTTAGGGTTTATTTGTTGATTGTTACAACTGCTCAACTTAACTCCATACCTCCTTTCAAGACTGCGGCTGCTCTTCTAGTAATTTTGTCCATAGTCTGACGCTGATCCGGGCTTGTTTCAACCCTTAAGCTAGCCACAAGACCCATATGTTGATTAACACAAAGACTGCGGTCTTCCCAAGGTAGACTCTTTCAAGGTTACTTGAGAGTGGGAGCGAAAACGGGAGCGGGAGCGACATTTTCAGAAGCTCCCAGTTTGGGAGCGAATCCCAGAGCGTTATATATATATATATATATATATATATATTTTGATGCATATATGTTAACAAAAACATGTAGAATGATGAACTAGACATAAAAAACATAGATTGAATCATACAACAACAATCATATAGAAGTTACAATCTTCATCAACCATGTCCACAAGTTAGTAACATACAACATATTGAATCTCATGAATTATGATTCATCAATTTTAAAGTTTCAAGCTTTCAAAATTCAATATATAACATTTATCATCATTGATCACCAAAGTTGTACTTGTAAGCTAAGTGTAACCATTACAACAAATAATATCTAACATGAAATGAAATGAAATGAAAAGACTTTCAACTTTCACGAAGCATCATATTCATAATTCTTTACCAATGTGTTATAATTGCCAACTTCAAAGTTCAAACTTAAATTGCCATATATTGTTTACAAAAAATATCATAATAAATATGAAAGAGTCAACAATTATAAAAACCAGTGTTGAAAATATCGGTATTGGCAAAATATCGGCGAGGGTCCAAAAAATATCTTATCGGCAATATCGGCGAAAATATCGGCAAATATCGGCAAGCATAAAAAATATTGTTTTCAAATTTTTAAATATAGCCGATATTGTGCCGATATTTTCAAAATATCGCGATATTTTCTGATATTTGCCGATATTTTGAAAATATCGCGATATTATCAAAACAGAAAATATCGCGATATTTTCTCGGCGATATATCGTTTTGCCGAAAATATCGCGATATTTTCGAATATCACCGCTATATCGCCGATATTATCAACAGTGATAAAAACTACTAGAAACTTGAAAAGATAGGTAAATCGATCATCTACATCTTCCTCTTGCCACCACGAATAATTTCTAATTTCTAAGCAGGTCGTGGTGGTCTTCTAGGAGTCTCCTCCTGCACAGTCCCACGACCAGATCCAGAAGGCGCATGCCCTCCACGTGAGGATGTACATGGAGGTGGCGACAACGAAGGGGCAAGACTTGGAACTCGAGCACTGCTACTGGATGGTGGGGGTGGCATGGTTGCTGCTTCATCTTCCTCTCCCATAAGTTCTGCTTCCAGTTCTTCAAGATGTATAGTGCCATCCTCCAAATTATTGTCCTCTGGGTGGTTGTCCCAAATTTTATATGCTGGATCCTCATAAGCCCGATCACAGTAATGACTCAACAACTTCAAGTTGTAGTGCACATAAACCAAGCTTTTTGCTTGGTTTTCATTGAGTCTGTTTCTTCTCACATTATGTATGAAGTTGTAGGTGCTCCAACACCTCTCTGCAGAAGAAGTAATTACAACCTGTGAGAGAACGTTTTTTTCCAATTTTGGCAAAAGTCCCATGCCGCCATATGTTTCCCACCATGTGAGAGCATCAAATTTGTCTCTATGTTCCACTGCGTGCAAAAAACCAAACAAACCAATGCAACTGGAGTATCTGCCTAATTCAAGACGCAGATTAGCACATTCCTCCCTGTCAGGTACCAACTTGTCTGATGCTTCCATATATCTTGTAACTACCTCTGGATCCATATGGGGCTTGACCCTAACCCCACCCCCAGGTGCAGGTTGTCCCAACCAAGTTGGAGAGTAGTATTTTGGCGTAAGGATATACGCGAAGGCATGTAGTAGAACATTAAGTTTATTCCACTGTGTACACACACAATTGTGAATCAATGTATACAAGTTGGGATCATCTTTTTGAACAACATCTTTTATTTGCCCCACCATGGTATCCATCTGCTCATACACCTCCCCAATCACTCGTTTATCTATAACTGCAAAACGAATCATGTGATAAATGGGCTTGGTGAATTCCAATACTTGCCCCACACGTGCCCAAAACTGACCATCAAGGGCGGTCTCCTCCACCTGTTCAAAACCTTGCCTATAAGCTGCATTTGTAGCCCTTTCCTTTAATATCTGCCAATGTGGACTTGATACCATGCTAACCAATGACTTTGTTACCTTCAAAAGGCGCATGAAGGTGAGGTAATAGCTAGCAAATCTAGCCTTCACAATTTTCAACAACCCCAATTTTGAGAGATTGCGGAAAAGCCCATGGGTATTGCTACGATTTGTAATAAATTTTATCAATTTTTTGCCTCTTTTGTACAAATCACCAATCCATTTGTATTGTTGGTTTTTGTTCTTAATAATATCATGCATCAAAAGGTTCATTGTGTGAACCAAACACCCAGACCAAAATATGTTGGGGTATTTATCCTCAATAATTGCTCCCGCTGCCTTACAATTAGCAACATTATTAGTGATGACTTGGATGACATTGTATGGCCCAATACAGTCAATTGTTTCAAGTAATGGTTTTGCAATGTTGATGTCGGTCTTGAACTTGTCTGAGTAATCATTTGTTGAAAGAAAGATGACACCACTAACAGACACGACAAGAACACTTATCATTGGCTTGCCTTTTACATTTATCCATCCATCAGATACAATGGACACCCCATGCTCAATCCATGAATTTGTCATTCTAATCAAAGAATGTGATACTTTTTATTTTTCATGATCAAGTCCAACAGTTCTAGCCTTGTCATACCCAGGGCTCTTGTATCCTTTAGGGGCATCATTTATGGAAGAAACCATTTCATGCTAATAAGGTGATCGAAGAACTTTGAATGGTATCCCACATGCACAGAGAAACCGATAAACTTTTGAATCCACATCATTCCTACACCCTTCATCAAGGAAATCTGATATGGTTCTATGCCTTAAAGAGATGTTTGGTGACCCTGTGCCTCCATATCCATTGCCATAGGAGGATGCCAAAGGAGTTCTTTGTGCATGTGATTGTGAGCTTGGTTCAAAGAAACCCTTTGATCTCTTAGATTTGTATTGGGCTTCCTCCTCTTCCCTTATGTATTTGGTTCTCTTTGCTATTGATACACCTGTACAAGTTTTGATTCCTATTTGTTTATCTCCATACCATGGCCTTTTCCTGCAGAGGTGCTTTATGACACGGGTGTATGAACCTGTGTAATTATTGTTGCAATGGGGGCAGTGAAATTTAGTGGTTCCACCCCCTTTCCCTGCTTCAAGCCTAGTAACATATTTCCACCTTTGGGTTAGGTCTTGTTTAGTTTTTTGAGTTGAATCATGTTCACTCTCCTCCAGCTCCTCCTCACCCAGGTACTCCTCTTCAGGGTTTTTATCAAATGCACTATAACCCACTTCTTCATCCCCTTCTTCTTCATGTTCATCCCTCCTTTTTCTACTCCCCAACACCTTAATAACCAAAAAAGGAACCAAGAAGAAGAAAATGCCAAGAAATATAACCGTGATGTTTGAAATTTGAAGATTTGAATTTGCAAAAAAATGGAATGGGAATGGGAAATAGAGAAAAAAACTATTTATTTAGTTAGTAATGAACATAAAATTTTTTTTGCTAGATTAGAGTGTAGTTCCTACCTCTTTGGCCTCCAATCTCCCCTTGCAACCTCTTCAAACTCCTCTCCTTGCTCCAAATTCTCTCTTGTTCTCTCTCACTCTTTCACACTTAGAAATAAAATAAATAATGAGAGGGATAAGGTTTATTTATTCCCCCCCTCGCCTTCCCTCCCTTCGCACCCTTTTTTCCCTCCCCTCCCCTTCCCTTTCTGCATGCCGCTGTCGCCTCTCCCTTGCCGAACGACGTTGCTCTCAGCTGGATGGGAGCAATTTTTCCAACCCGGGAGCAATCGAGAGCAATCGCTCCCCGACCGCTCTTTTGATTTGGGGTAGCATCGGATGTGCTCTAGCCATGAAAATTGGTGGAGAGGCTAAAGCACATGAGATCTCCAAGACCCATAAATGGTTTGGACAGATTATGCCCAGTTTGGGAGATACTAAAATAATTAATATTTTTAATGGAGTTCCTAAGTCTAAACTTATGAAAAATAGAATATTAATTGGTATTAATATAAAACTGGGTTAGAAGGTTCCAAAAGTCATGGATCAAGCCAAATCTAATCTTGGCTATTGCTTAAAGATTTAATCTCGACCGTTGAAGGAACAACGAGAAAAGTATAAGAGGAGGCTTGAGGGTCAGTTGGAGAACACACCAGAGTGATCAGTCATTGATTTTGCTAGAGCGGGGTTGCTAAGCAAAGTTGAATCAGTGATCAACATCGAGGGGCAGTGAGTACGAGATAGAGAGGTAGAGACAATAGTGGGAGACCAACACAAAAGCAGAGAGAGTGAGAGCAGCAGCCAGTCCAGGCTACGCAGAGCCCAGTAAAGACAGTGCAGGGGCCAGAGGCATTGCGCCATCCATGTAGAGGCTACTGGAGTGACAAAGAGGGTCCCAGAGGCTGCGCAGTGCCCCAGAGGGCTGATGCAGAGGGTCTTGGGGTTGACGCAGGGCAGCAGAAGGCTAACGCAGAGGCCAGAAGGGCTAGCGCTGCTCTGTAGTTGTGTCAGAGAGGGTTTCGTGGGAGAGGTTTTCTGAATACCTATTTCCGGATATACAGGTATTGCTACCGTGTATTTTTCTCTATCGGGTGAGTCGGTTAGGCACCTAGTTGTACTCAGATAGACTGCATAATAATATAACCCTCTGAATAATTGCATCAGTTTTCCCGCATTGGGTTTTTCTAGGGACATTTGTCCAATAATAACGGTGTCACTTGTGTGCTTGTTTTATTTGAGTTGATGATTTGTAGATGTTGTGACTGTATTGTGTTTATTTCAGTATTTAAATGTATTAAATAACTTGTTCAAATTTAAACAAGTAGAAGAAATAAACCAGCAGAATACAGATTAATTTTCTAACGGATAGACTTAGAAAATTCAACATGGTATCAGAGCGTGGTTGCCGATCACAGGAAAAATGAAGGCATCATCTTAGTAGAGCTTTTGCAGTAGTTCAGTTGTCCCAAGTGACAAAGCTGATCCTTGCAGAAAGCGACAGAGGAAGGAGTGACACAGAGGGACTGCGTCATCAGTCTGGGCTAGAGAGAGGCAGCACAGAGGCTGAGGAGGGCAAAAACAGGCTCACGCAGAGCCATGCAGAGGCTAGGTGTGCTGACGTAGTTGCCTGAGGGAGCTGCTTTGCTGGTGTCGGGATTGCGCAGAGGCAAGAGGCTCAATCCTTTAGTTGCTGGGGCATAGGAGGCTGTGGGTAATTTGTAGAGCGAAGCTGGTGGGGTACTGTGGTTAGAACAATACTTAACAGGGAAAGACCAAGGTAGAGGGAGTTGCTGCCGAGGCAGATTTCTAGCCAAGGAATCTGAATCGGTGTTCAGTTGCACAAACGATATGAGAGGAGCAACTTGATAGATTGGCAGAAGGATTTCCAGGAGGGAAATTGGGACTCAGAGGGAGTCCAAAAGAGAACTTCCAAATGGAAAGTAGAGAGACTCAGAGGAGTCGAACGGAGAATTTCCAGACGGGAAGTAGAGAGAATCAGTAGGAGTCGAACCGAGAATTTCCAGGTGGGAAGTAGAGAGACTTGGAAGAGTCGATAGAAGAGCAGCAAGATGGCCGTGAATGGGCCGAGAGATCAGGACAAGCTGGACAGAGCATCCAACTTTGTGGTCTGGAAGGCCAGGATCTTGTCCATTCTAGACAGACATCGTATCAATGGCTTCGCCTTGAGGGTGATGGCTATCCCAGTTGACCCAGTAGCTAATGAAAGGTACAAGGAGGAAATGGCTAAGGCAAAGTGTATCATCCTTGATGGGGTCAAGGATCATGTGGTCCCACATATTGCCAAGAAGGAAACGGTAAAGGAGATGTGGGACACTTTGAAGACATTGTACCAACATACTTTCGTGCAGAAGAAGATGCTCCTGGAGAATCAGCTAAGGTCATACCAGATGCAGAAGGGAGAGCAGATAGATTTCTTCCTTGGTCGGTTGAAGGAGATCTGTGACTAGCTAACTTCCATAGGGGCCACGCCGGATTAGGATTTGATGGTAAGGACTGCACTTAACGCAATCTCCAAGGATTGGGAGACATTTGTCCAGAGCATACTGGGCATGACAAGTCTTCCGGATTGGGAAGAACTATGGGCGGCTCTTCGTCAAGAAGAGATTAGATGGCTGACCAAGGTAGGAAGTAGCGGCAACGGGGTCAGAATCAAGAAGGAAGAGGAAGAGGATGCGGCTCTAGCATCTGCAGGAAAGCAGGGGAAGAGGAAGAAGAAGGACCTCTCCAAGGTCAAGTGCTTCCATTTTGGGGAACTGGGTCACTATGCGAACTAGTTTCCAAGGAAGAAGAGTAAGGGAGAGACTTCTAACTCGAAGGCAATGCCAGTGAAGGCGAAGAAAGAAGTCGAGGAGGATGACAATTGTGCCATGAGTGCTCATGTGCCACTTGAGAAGAAGTGGGGAGACATCGAGTTGTAGTTAGGAAGACTACAGGCGATGAGGGGCAGGATCCTTTGAGGTACCCAACCTCTTGGATTATACCTTGTTATGGGAGCCTCGAAAAGGAGTAGCAGGACTGACGAATGTCAGTAGAGACAGATGTGGATGAAGCGGTAGAGGGTGCTACAATGCAAGAGTCCTGGGACAAAGCGAGGCTAGCAAGTGGCAACAGTGCGAGAGGCACGAGAGCATTGCACCAGTGCAAGATGGCACAAAGAAGTGTGCAACGGCAGGGAGTTGTTGCAGCATCGCAAAGGTCAGTAGAGGGAGCACTTGTTAGCGGCAGAGAGAGCTTCAGCATCGGGAGTGTTTCTAGCCTGACAGGGATGTCAGAAGTTGGGTGGATCAGTTACTTACTTCTCAGTAACTGAGTTGTAGTGCAATAGCATGATGTAGCATGATGAACAGGGATGCAGTGCAGATGCAGTGGTGGGAGGATGGACCAACAACAACACGGATGCAGGGGAGCTACTGTACAGATGCAACAGTTGCAGTGGCAGGGCCATGGGCAGCAGTACACGATGCAGCAGTGCAAAGGATGTTGGGCGGGGAGGCCTAGCATCAGCATAGGGACCGATGGTGATAATCAGGGTGATGCTTAGTAAGGAGTATTACTAGAGCACAGTCTTTGCTAAGAGTGAGTGTTGATTTTGGGTAGCATCCGATGCGCTTTAGCCATGAAAATTGGTGGAGAGGCTAAAGAACATGAGATTTCCAAGACCAGAAATGGTTTGGACAGATTGTACCCGATTTGGGAGATATTAAAATAATTAATATTTTTAATGGAGTTCCTAAGTCTAAACTTAGGAAAAATAAAATATTAATGGGTATTAATATAAAACTGGGTTAGAAGGTTCCAAAAGTCATGGATGAAGCCAAATCTAATCTTAGCCATTGATTAGAGAATTAATCTTGGCCTTTGAAGGACCAACGAGAAAAGTATAAGCGGAGGCTTGAGGGTTAGTTGGAGAACACACCGGAGTGATCAGTGATTTATTTTGCTAGAGTGGGGTTGCTAAGCAAAGTTGAATCAATGATCAGCAGTAAGGGGCAGTGAGTACGAGGCAGAGAGGCAGAGACAATAATGGGAGACCAATGCAAAAGCAGAGAGAGCGAGCAACAGCCAGTCCAGGCTACGCAGAGCCCAGCAGAGACAGCGCAAAGGCCAGAGGGACTGCGCCATCCATGCAGAGGCTGTTGCAGTGACGCAGAGGGTCCCAGAGGCTGCGTAGTGCCTTAGAGGGTTGAAGCAGAGGGTTTTGGGGTTGACGCAGGTCAGCAGAAGGCTGACGTAAAGGCCAGAAGGAACAACGTTGAGTTTCAGTTGTGTCGGAGAGGGTTTCGTGGAAAAGTTTTTTGAATACCTGTTTCCGGATATAGAGGTATTGCTGCTGTGTATTTTTCTCTATCGGGTGAGTCGGTTAGGCACCCAGTTGTACTCAGATAGACTACATAATAATATAACCCTCTGAATAGTTGCATCAGTTTTCTTGCATTGGGTTTTTCTGGGGACATTTGTCCAAAAATGACAGTGTCACTTGTGTGCTTGTTTTCTTTCAGTTGATGATTTGTAGATGTTGTGATTGTATTTTGTTTATTTCGGTATTTAAATGTATTAAATAACTTGTTCGAATTTGTTAAAATTTCCAACCAGGGCCAAACTCCATGTCGGTCATCTTATTTATGGCAACTGATATTTTTCTTGGATCCCTCCCATCGAGAGGTGTAGGATTGATCTAAAAATCATCCGATTCCGATAAGTATTCATGGAGTTATGAATTTATTTGTGTTATAAGACAATTCGTCAAGGTAATTGTCAAGGTCGGCCAACAACCAAATAACCCCCACATGTGCTCAATCTTTTAGTATAAAAGGAGATGACTTGAGAGTCATTTCACACACACTTCTCTCTTGATTTTCTCTCCACTCGCTTTGGGTTTTAGTGGAAGAGAAATCTAGGAGAAGGATGCCCTAGCCGCAGTCCTAAAGGATGCCCTAGCCGCAGTCCTAAAGTGGATGATCTAGCTGCAGTCCAAGGGAGAAGACCCCTGATTCTATATGTTGCCCAACCTGCCCTCTACGCTGCCTAAAGGAGAGACATAGCACGGTGAAGAAGACCTATTCATGCTGCCCAAATACGCAGATCTATCCTACCCTAGCCGCAGTAAGGAAGACCGAACAACGTGGGTTTTTGGAGGTTGTTTCAGGGTCATATGTGAAGGCCGAGTTGCTGTTAGGAGGGCCGAGATATCTTCCTAGAGGGCCGAGGCAGAGGAGGGTTGTTTGGGTTTGATGTGTGGGCTGTAAGCTACAACAAAGATACATGGGACAATGTGGGCTGTTTTGGGGTCATGTTATACTCTCATCTTCAGTGTGGAGGCAGAGGGTTTACACTAGCATAGGCCGCATTTCATGAGGGCAATTCTGGGCCAGATTTGAGGACGGTTAGGGACTGTTGTGTGCCCTAACCAGTCCCAGAAATTACAGCAGTAATGAAGTGACAATCAGCAGCGTTTGTATGGTGTGTTGGCAGCAAGGAAGATAGGACAGCAAGGTCACATGGTGTAGCAAGGGAAGATGGGACAATAGCTATGGCATGGCACAATTGGGATAGCAGCAATACAATTGGGACAACAGCTATGGCATGGCACAATTGGGACAACAACAATACAATTGGGACAACACTATGACATGGTGCAGCATAGTCAATTGGGACAACAACAATACTAATGGGACAATGCTATGACATGGTGCAACAATAGTCAATTGGGACAGAAGTGCGGTAAGCAAGGTATAGCAAGCACATGCTGGCAAGCATGGTGCTGCAAGCACATTGGGCAAGGTGCAATAAGCACATGGTGGCAAGCATGATGTTGCAAGTACATGGGACAACAACATGGTAACATGGTACAACATGCCACATGGGACAACAATGTGGCAACATGGTGCAATAATGGCACATGGGACAACAATGGTACATGATGTAGTACAATGAGGTACAATATGAGGCAACACTAGTGAGTGCAACAAGATGATAAGGTACAACAAGATGTTGCAGTACAGGAAGGTGCAGCATAAGGTACAACAGTATGGTAATGAGGTCCAGCATAATGATGATGGGTGCAACATGGTGCAGCACAATGAGGTGGAGCATGATGACGATGTACAACACAATGCATGGTGATGGAGTGACCTAGGAGAATCAGTTGAAGCAACATGTCTTCAATTGAGTTCAGAGACCTCATGTATCATCTACTTAGAGATGATCTATGCTCTTACTTAGATAAGTCAAAGTGTTGACTTCTATTGTATATGTACTTTCTCTCTCTCTCTGCTGAACTATTGAAGAACATATCAGAAGAATTGATCAAGGGTTTCCCCACATTGGGGTTTGTCCCTGGCTAGCGCGACATATTGTGTCCTCTTGTCTTGGCTTGTCTTCTGCGACCTATGTTTATTTTCTATCTGCAATTTACTTTAATGCTGATGTGATTGCTAATGTGGAAAAGATATTGAGCTAACTGTGAAAATTGAAATAAATTGCTCTAAGCATAGAACATACTTAAAATTAACAGAATTTAAACAAGTAGAAGAAATAAACCAACATAATACAAGTTAATTTTCTAACGGATGGACTTAGAAAATTCAACACTCTCTCGGGTTGGAAAAATCGCTCTTGGAGCAATGGGAGCAACGCTCCCTAAGTCGAATTGGAAAAAAAATGGAACGATTTTTTTTGTTAGGGAGCGCGCTCTCGACCAGAGCGCGGATTGGGAGTGGGATCGAGGGGGGGGGGAGGCGTTCCCCCGCAACCTTGGACTCTTTCCCTTTTGACCCTTGTCCAAGCTCATTTAAGTCTGCAACCTGCCTGAAACAGTCCCCCAGTGCTACGACCCACCTTCACAATAGAAACCCTTCACAAAACAACCCACATACTTCCTCCAAACAACCCTCAAGCCTGCGACTGCCTTTCTAAAGGATCTCGGCCTATCCTAGACTGGCCCCTAATAGCCTTGGCCTCCTGCCTTAAGATCTCAGCCCAACAAATAGCCCTACAATGGTGACAAGCTAGCCCTTCCTCCTTCGCTAGTGCCATCCTTCCTTCTGCGGCCATTTCAGAGAAAAAGATAGGTGTTGAAGATGTGTATAATGAGGTTGGAGAATGCTTCTTTTTATAGGAGATGGAGAGGGGTTCCACTTGATTAAATTAACCCCAAGCCAACCATGATAAATTATACATGAATGGGCTTGCCCTCATAATCATATTTTTCCTTATCAAAATTTAGTGATCTTTAGGTCGGTTTGGTCCTCTCGAAAAGAGGAATTCAATGCCAAAGTTATCTTCTTCAAAGGAGTTGCCCAAAGTGGAATTTGGCCCTAGTTGCCAATTTTAACACTCCCTCTCAACTAGGGAGACTTCCACCTACCAATTCATGCCATCCTGTCATCATGAACGATCTCTGCATCCCATCTCAACTCTGTTGAACACTAATATAGATAATGAAGAAGAATCGATTGAGAGTGAGTCACAAGACCTTACCACTCTTCACTGACAAAAGTCAGTCCACATAACCATGTGAAAAACCGTAATCAAACTTGATCCCAAGTGATCAAGTTTGTTGAACATCATGCATCCTAGACATTGGGAATACGACAGTAAACGATGCATCCATTTGTATTGCTATGGTCCCTATTGTCCTTTTCCAACTCATTTGTCAGATGAGAGGTACTTCCCTTAAGTCCCGGACTACATGGGTTGGATGTATACTGGGGCATCCGCAGGGGAAGGTGAACCACTCATCCTTCCCATATGCCATAGGAGAAGGTGAACCACCCTTCCTATGCATATCTCATCAACCGTAGGGGAAGTTGAACCACTCACCCTACACACATGTCAACCATCATAGGGGAAGGTGAACCACTCACCCTATGTATGTGTCCTTTGCCCAAAAACACAACCATCATAGGGAAAGGATAAACCACATCTTATGCACATAAGAACCACCGATAGTAGGGAAAGGATGAACCACGTCCTACATGCATGCCAATAAACAATCGTAGGATGGATCCTACACTTGGGGAAAGGATGAACCACATCCCACCTACATGTCAACCACTGATCACAGGGAACGAGCATCCTACATGTGTTGAAAGGATGAACCACGTCCCACCGACATGTCCATATGTGACAACTGATAGATGCGTATATGCATCTCTCGCTGGGCTAAACATGTACAGGGAAAGGACGAACCACATCCTGTACATAGCGAACTCATAGGGAAAGGAAACGACATCCTATGGTCGCATGTAGATTCACAAAGTGCCCTAGGCTCCCAGGGGCTCCCAGAGCTCAACATTCAACCCAACAAAAGATCCCTTCATATAGGGAATTGTGCCAGGTTGCTCTTTGAAAACCAAGACTAGATCTTGGTGATAATATTGATGACTGGTTCGTCAATAGGAGCCTCATTGCTCCACCCAACAGCATATAGATGTATATATGAAGGCACACAGCTCACTAAAGAGCTTCTACAGATATACTGACTTACAACTAGCTATTCTAGCAGCATAGATCTTAGCAGCACTTAGCAATCCTCTGTCTTCTCTATATTGAGGATACCAAATCTTGTTAAAGAAAATACTCAACTGTTCTTACTCCCTCTTACTTAGGGAGACCTAAGCTTGTCTTTCTAGAGTTGGTTCTACAATATTTCATATGATTAGACTTTCCCTTGTTAAGGTGAAAGGTATCCATCGAGTTTGTAGATAATTTATTAAAGCCATGATCCTGGCAGTGCTCTCCAATAAACAGGAATGTCCTTTGCTATACTTGCGAGCAGGGTTCAACAGATAACTCCCTCTGAGACTGAAGAGATAAGACATTCATGTTAGAGGTGAACTGCTCATAAAACCAAATGTCATAGACATACCTTTATTCCATCAGATATTTATCAAGTCCTGAATATGTAATCTTTCATTTTTTTATTTTAAACCCAACAGTAGTCTTCAAAAGAGCTTCATCCTCAGTTATAAGGTTCAATAACCAATAGGATCCTATCATGATCTTATCCTTTTGGGTAGGAAATCAGGGATTCTTTCAAATCTTTCTCCAAGGTTTGGGCTTTTGCCTTTTCTTCAAGTACCATTCCAATCCTGTTGATCTGTATTCACTATCAACTGTCCTGGCTATACTGTAGCAGTACCAACATTTGAGTACTATAATGACTATAAGGATTCACAGTAAGGTCTGCATGTACATAGGCTCTTATTAAAATTACATCTAACCAAAACCTATAACCTTTTTCAGGTATAAACTGAATTAATCGGTACTTTTAGAAAATGCACAGATCATGGCTCGAATTATGGGCACCTCGATATGACTTATTTGTTCACCCAAAAAGCGTCCTCCATTTTCTTCATTTGTCCTGAATGTGCATAGCCTCTCGTCAATAAAGAATAAGTGGACTTATTGGACTTTACAGAGCATACTTTCACCTTGTGAGAGTGCTGTCCATTTCATCCCACATCCAAGCAGTCACAAAACCATCAATGAGTGTGTTATAAGTATGGGCAGTGGGAGAGAGCCCTGCATCCTTAATTGCTTGATCAACCATTTCCATTGAATGCCCAAATGTAGATAAGAGTATATTGTAGGTTACAATAGTGGGGATACAATTTGCATCCCTCTTCATGTCTTTGAATACTGACAGTGCCTTCTTTGTAAGACCATTGCAAATATAACAAGTCATTAGAGGATTGTACACTAAAGTTACCCTGTTAATTCCTGGAACTCTGCAAACAATTAAATCAACATTCTTTGCTCTTCTGGTAAGAACAATCGATTTGGAGTACTTCTCTGGATCTACTGACATCTCAGATTGTCTTTGATTTTCTGTAGATTCCTCATTGGCCCGGGGAAATGGATCTGGCCTTTGCCCACTATCAGTTTGATTCAACAATCCAATTTCCAATGGGCAAGTGTAGAAGTCGTCACCAGGTGGTTTTCTAGGGAGACAATTCCTTTTCAGAACCTCTTGATTCATCTCTCCTCTGAAACATTTACTATGAAATATGAAAAGAATCTCCAAATGGTAGCAAGTCAACACATAATCAGAGACAGTACGCTCATCGTCCCATGGATTCAATCTTTTCCAAAATGCAGATCCCAAACCCACCAGTCTCTTTCATACACACCTCAGGGATTTCCAAGCTTCTACTCTTTACACAGATGAGGATTCCACAGTTTCTATCCTTTGCATGGATGGAAGAGGCATCCAGTCTATTAGATCTTTGGTTAGGTAAGTTTTTTATGGCAGCTTACGATGCAAGAAGAAGCCGATGTCGTAACTGAAGAGCCTGGTAACTCGAAGCAGAGATATTCTCATCTCTAAACAAAACAAGCTCTACGGAAATTTTTGGAGGAGCACCAGGAACCTGAACAACAATAATGCGATAAAATTGCCATTGCAACAAAGAGCACCCCTGTCTGCACCTGGAAGCACAGTGAACCAATATGCGGCAAGCATACCTATAAGAATGGAGTACCCCTGGGGGCATATTATGGCTATTTTATACGGAAAACACCCTTACCATAGCGAAGATAACACAATGCCAAAAGTGATAATCGAGCTTGCACCAGTAGCACAACTACACTACCACCCATATAAGTAAGTACAATGAATGCCAGAGAGATCATGCTAAGGCGTGCAAATGTAATAAGGTATTAAGAAGAGCACCGTTGATTTTCAGGATCAGATTGGTTGAATTGCAGCTTCAGGTGGAATAGTATATTTACTTGATCCTTTATCAGAAAGTAACTACACCATGCTATCAATGGATTATGTTCTAAATTGATTGGTTGTGCTTCCATTTTACCTTGTAACATCCGTATTCAAATTTGGATTTACTTGGATAGAGATGGGACCCCATTCTTGCTGAGTGCTGAGGAAGGGTTATGAGAAAGGATTAACTTTTTGTTCCTGAAAGAAGAAATCATGAGAATAGTACTCCCTGTCTCAATCTGTTTGATATATGTGGTAAGATTCTTCAGCAATTTCTCTTCATTTCCATGCTTAGTGACAATAATTATAATTTGTGATTGGAATGCCAGTTACCAAGATTTATTCAATATGTAGTGCCTAAGTAGATCTTCAACAAATAGGGATTACATACATATCTTTTTCTCCATAGGATCAGCGTCACGATATCTCTGAAATGATATCTCAACCAGACCTTAAATGCAAGTGATATAGCTCTGAAATGGAGGGCCGAAAATGTAATCAAACCTTTGTTCTGAGGAAGGTCGAGAGACCTTCAAATCATCATCAGCAAATCCATTACAAGAGAACAGAACCAGATTCTCTTGATTTACACAAGCCGTTGTTGAAGTGATTGAAACTGAGGCCGAGCAACCTTAAGTTGTAAGCTGCAGAGGTACCTTTCATCCCAGAGAGACTCTTGACATGTGGTACAAAATTCATCCTGGACAAGGAATATGCCTCAGAAAAGCCTTTAGCTCCAACTCGCATGCACAGGGGTGATATGTCTTAAATAGGCTTAGATTTCTACATAAGTTGTGTCACAAAGAACTTCGCTTTTGCAAATATCGTGCCTCTGAAAACCATAGTCAACACAGCCTTTAAATCACTGAAAAAATACCTAGCAAAATTACAGATACTTCATCCTGAGAGAAATGCACAGAAGATTAGGCATTGCATTGTTCTTACTCTAGCTTGGGCTTGTCCTCGTCTGTGCTCTGATACCATGTTAATTCTTTGTTAACATGTTCTTTGCTTAGGTCAATTACTTTAATGATCCATATTATCCCAATTTACATTTTCATTGCAATCACATAAGCCATTTTTATATTGATAGTAACTGAAGAAAGAACTTAAACCATATACACAGAAGACAAGCCAAGACAAGAGAACACAAAATTGGAACAAGCTAGGGAAAAACCCCAAGATGGGGAAAACCGTTGATCAATTCTTCTTATTATCAATATCAAATGTTCAGAGAGAGAGTACAATATTACTGCCCTTAAATAAGTAGGTGGCCCAAACAATAATGCAATTCTGGCATTCTGTCAACAACAAACGAATTTGTGCCCCGTCCAATGGTCAACGATGGTCATGGCATTGGAAAGTTAGTCTCTTATGAACTCGGACTTCTTCAACAGTAGACATTCTTCTGGTTAGGGTTTATTTGTTGATTGCTACAACTGCTCTACTTGCCTCCAGACCTGCTTTGAAGACTGTGACTACTCTTCTAGTAATTCTGTCCATAGTCTGAGGTTGATCTGGGCTTGTTTCAACCCTTAAGCTAGCCACAAGAGCCACATGCTGATTAACACAAAGACTGCAGTCTTCCCTGGGTAGACTCTTACCATTTTGACCCTTGTCCAAGTTCATTTAGGCCTGCGGCCTGCCTGAAACAGTCTCCCAGTGCTGCACCCACCTTCACAATAGAAACCCTTTACAAAACAGCCCACAAACTTCCTCCAAACAGCCCTTAAGCCTGTGGTTGCCTTTCTATAGGATCTCAGTCTAAAAAAGAAGAAAAACGATGCTTGAACAATGCTCAAACTATCCCAGACTGGCCCCTAACAGCCTCGGCCTCCTGCTTTAAGATATCGGCCTAACAAATAGCCCTGCAATGGTGACAAACTAGCCCTTCCTCCTTCATTGGTGCCATCCTTCCTTCTGTGACAATTTCAGACAGAAAGTTATGTGTTGAAGATGTATATAATGAGGTTGGAGAACACTTCTTTTTATAGGAGATGGAGAGTGGTTCCACTTGATTAAATTAACCCCAAGCCGACCTTGATAAATTACACAAGTGGGCTTACTTTCATAGTTATATTTTTCCTTATCCAAATTTTGTGATCTTTACATTGATTTTGGTCCTCTCGAAAGGAGGAATTCATTGCCACGCTTATCTTCTTCAAAGGAGCTGCCCAAAGTGGAATTTAGCCCTAGTTGCCAATTTTAACAATAAGCCATTGTTGGCTTCTCCCCATCTACCAATATCATAACCTTTACCATAGGTTCACTAACTGAGCACACTTCTTCTACTCCCTGACAAAATGTGTCAGCATACCCATTTTTGCAATGGCTTTCCCATTCCGTCTCCTACTATATCTACAATCACGCCACTCATCAGAAACAAACATTTGCTTCAACTCAAATTGGAATCGAAGCAAAGACTGAAGAGTAATAAAGTTGGTGGAAAAACGTGTGATTGCATGATGTCGCAACTCCTTGTTTCTAGTGTATCTCCTCATGAGGCTACGTAGTACGAACAAAAGCATGGTTGTATATAAACTTGGGGACGCTCCTAGCCATATCAATCACCTCCTTGATGAAGGAGAGTTTCCCCATATCCTCAAGCAACAAATCGATATAATGTGTTGCACATGGAGTCCATAACAATGTGCGGTGCCTCTCCATAAGAATCCTGCTGACAAAAACATAATTAGTTGCATTATTTGTTATGACTTGCATCACATTCTGCACAACAATCTCCCAGACAAACCCCTCTAACAACTCACATATCAATGTTTCTTCTTTTTTATGTGCTGATGCATCCACTAATTTAATAAACATGGTACCTTTAGAACAATGTACCAAGAAATTTAGAAGGGTCCTACCCTTCCCATCTTTCCAACCATCCGACATCATTGTGCATCTAGACACCCTCCATATCTGTTTCAACTCCGCCAATCTAGAGTTGATGTCCTGCTTTTCTGCTTGAAGGATTGGCCCACAATAGAAATAACACTTTTGTACCCTGGGCCCACAATAGCAATAGCATCACACATTGGTTGCCAAAATGAACTGGTTTTGGTGATGCTGAGAAGTAAGTTGCTCGAGAAAAGACACCTCCCCATAACTCTATCTGCTTCTCACTTCTCCTTTTTTTAACAAATGATTTTATGTAATATTGTGCTCCATGTCCGGTTTGTGGAACAAAAAAGGATGACCTCCCACTCCCAATAACATTAGCACTAGCATGTGATGCTGTGGAGACCCTCCCACTACCCTTAGCCTCAAAATTGGAAGAAGATATCCCAAAAGATTTACCTGCACGTTTAGCTTTGTTTCTTTCCGCCTCTTCTTTCTTTCTTTCTTTTTCATGAATTGCTTCAAGAGATTTTTGCATAAGCTCCACACTAGATTCCAAACGAAGCCCGACATCATGTCTACGGAGTTTAGCCAGATGGTATTTCAATCGCATAACCCCTCTTGTCATCTTGTCCCCACACAATTTGCATGTTAGATATGCCCAATTTGTCCCACCATCAGGTTCTCCATGCTCCCAAAATGGGTCCAAGGGCTTTGGCATATTTGTAGTGGATTAATTCAAGTCCAGGGCACAAGAAAAACAAAAAAATTGGCATTAAACCACTGTACACAAAAAATAACAGCCACCTCATTTTAAAAAATAATTTTTTTACTATGTTAGTTGCAATGAAAAATGGCAATAAAATGGTGCATAAGAAAGTTAAAAAAAAATGAAGCTTGTTGTCCAAATAAGGAGAAAATTCTTGCATTGGCTCACGGGCATGAAAATCATAGCAAATGGGAAGACAACAAAGAAGCAAAATGTTGGTAGGCAAGGAGGCAAGCAAACATAACCTTAAATCTATGAAGAAAATCATTAATGTAGGGGTTTTTAAGAACATACCTGTTAATGGAAGAAATGAAGTTTGTCTCGATGATCTTAAATCTTTGATCTGCAAAATATTTTTGTTTGGTGATGATAATGGTTGTTTGATCCTCAATCCCTCCTTGAAAACCTCCACAAAGCTCTTCCCCTTCCTTCTCCAAGACCAACAAAGCAAAATGACAAAAAAACCACAAAAAAAACTTTTGTAGCTCGACCCCTGCGCACTCGACGATTTTTTGCATTGTCACGCGATATTTTAGCGGTATTTTGAAAATTGCGTGACATTTTCAAAACAGAAAATATCGCGATATTTTGCAGCCGAGATATCGTTTGCCAGAAAATATCGCAAATATCGTGATATTTCGCAAAAAATCGCCAAAATTATCAACACTGATGACAACCATGTTGTCAAATGCCTTCCTTATTTCAAGTTTTCCACCAAAGATATGAATGGAGTGGCCTTGTTGTCAAATGTGCCTAGGGGACAAGAAGTTCCTTCGCAGATTTGGAAGATAAAGCACATCATGCAAAAGAAAATCCGAGAATCCTGGAAATTTAAGCCTGATGGTGCCAATTCCTAAAGGTTTGAGATTTGATTTATCTGCAAAATACATTATACCATCTACATTGTCCCTAAAATGTTCAAATAAGTCTCTCTGGAAGGTCATGTGGCATGTTTCACTTGTCTCAAGTAGCCATCCATCTCTCTAAGAAGCAAATGAAGTATGAAACAAATCTTCAATTACTCCATTATGGCAATGGGAAGCAATATAATGAGTAGATTCAGGTGCTTTACCTTTCATTGGACTTGGTGGTTTACCTTTGTCTCCTTTCTAGTCTTGTTTGTTTTTTTGTCTTTTTGCTAGGGGATTTTGCATGTCATTACATCATGTCTATCATTGCCATAATGAATAGAATGAAGATCTAATCTCTCACCTTGTTGTGTGTACCCCCTTCCTTTGTAATTCTTTCTTCCATGCCCTCTTTTATTTTCATTTCCTCTAGAAGAGTTATGTGATTGATTCTTCCCAATGCACATAGTCTGTCCAATGGGTTGAGCTGTTGTCTTCCTCTTGCCAAAGGCTTTCTCACATTTTGCAACTTTTTCAATTGAGGAGTCAAACATGATAGACTTTAGTGGGATTCAAGGTGGCACGACTCTGTAAGGTAGAGGGCTTTGATGAAAGCTATGAGAGGAAGATCTGTATTTCACTCTAGTGGCATCTATGTCATATATGATGGCTTTCATCTCAGAGGTTAAAGCCATGGGATCATCATCCTTTAACTCTAGGTTAAAGAGCTCCACCAACAGTTTTACAAGTTCAAGCTCTATGTGAGTCATTCAAATCCTTTAATTTCTTTAGAACACTATAAGAACCTTTACTGGAAACTATATACTGGTGGATCACCTCTTTGCTTATTGTGCAATAATCAACACCTGCATTCTTGTCTTTGTTCATCCATGTGGCTAGTTCTTTGTATGTTGTAAGTTTGTTAGGTTCATTGTCCTCCTCTTCTTTGTGAGTGACAAATTTTCCTTCACAGATGCTATCACACATATCATTGAAGATGAGAGTGTGTTTGATCTTTTTGGATCACTCTCCATAATTCTCCTTACCATTTAGCACCATGCCACTATGGAGATGAGAGAATAAATCTTCAAGCAAAGCTTTGAGTTGAAACCTGAATAAACAAAATCTGAGCAATAACACTAATATCTTGGTGGAAATAAAAATTCAATATCTTTACAGGCAACAAGGACCTTTGCTTGAATCAGTCGACACTCTGCGCTCCACACATCTTGGGTATATCTTTAATGGAAAGTCAACCTAACAAACTTTGTAGGTATTTGGTACATAATTGAAATCACTTGTAAACTTTCTAATTCATATGAAAACTTGCATAATAAAATAAAATAAAAAAGTAAAATTGATTCATATACTAACTTGCTATGAGAGTTTTAATGCTAAATGAGTGGGCCTAAAATAGTTACTTGAGTTACAACAATAATAGATTGGATTAGATCTAAGAGAAAGAATGGGAGACGCCGCGGAAGAGCATTGACCATGACCATCTGTCAAGAAGATGATGGAACTCAAGAAGAAAATCCAGAACCCGTCATAGAAGCTGAAAGTGAGAATGATGACATCAAGGCTAAAGAAGACCTAGAAGATGAAGAGAATGAAAAAGATTTTGTAGAAGATCTCCTCGCTCAACTTATGGCTGCCATGAAAGAGATTATCAATTTGAAAAAGGAAAACAAGGAACTTAAGAAGAAAGCACTAGGTGGTGACCAAGACCGAACAAGGAAGAAAGTTGACCTTGTCCAGCTTCAAGTACAAGAAAGGGATGAAGAGCTTACCAAGCTTAAGAAGGAATTTCATCAAAACAAAAGAAAGCATCATGAAGAAATCATATCCATGACAAATCAATTGGATAAAGCAAAGAAACGGGAAGATACCTTGTCAAGTCAACTACAAGAAGCAAGAAATTTAGCACAAGGAGCTGAGAAGACAATGGAAGCATTAGCAATCATAGAAGAACATGTCGATGAAGCAGAAAAGGAGAGAAACACCATGATATGTCAACTAAAATCAAATGATGAAGAAATCTTCAAATTAAAATCTAACATCAAACTTCTCAAGGCCGAAAAATGTAAAGCTACAAGGATCAAGGAAGAAATGGAGAGCAGTCTAGCAAAGGCAAATGAAGTCAGATATCATCTCCCTTAAAATAAAAGCAAATGAAGCTGCTCATATCAAGGAAGAAACTGAGACACAACTTGCTAAGAAGAATAATGAGTGTGAAGGATTGGAAGAAGAGATTGTCTTCCTCAGAACAAGGTTGAAGGGATGAACAAAACCTTGAAGAGCTCTCAAGCCTTGGATGACATGCTCAGCCATCAAATATGTCCATTTGATAAATCAGGCTTGAGTATGCAGGTGAACCCTCAAACAAGAATGATAATGCTTCAAACAAAAAGGATGTGAAGAAGCCAGAAAGAAATGGTGATGCTCCCAGTTCCAACAAAGGCAAGGAGAAAAATCAAGGCAACAATGGAAGAAATCCTACTCCAAGAAGAAATGTAGATAATGTCAAGGATGCTAGAAGCAATGGTTATCATCAAAGGATCTCAAGACAGAAAGACTTCAGAAGTACATCAAGGGAATCTCCATCTCCAAGGTACCAAAGTTTATTTCATGGTTATTTTTATTCTTGTACAAACTTTGGTCACATGGCAAAAGATTGTAAAGCATATCATAAAGATAGATGTTATGGTCCCCAACCATATCATAAAGATAGATATTATGGTCCCCAACAAGCTCCAAGGAACATTTTTGCAGGAAGAAATCATGAATTCTTATTCATGAACAATGTAGAATGCTTCAAGTGTCATAACATTGGTCATATGGCATGTGATTGTAACTTAGCTTTGGCTCTTACACAAGCTAGAACCATGCAAAAGAAGAAAGTTACACAAGTATGGAGAAGGAAGCAAATACAATCCGAAAGTCCCTTGAACTCTCCAGCCAACAACACATGTTATTGACCTAATTTTTGACAATCTAAGCATTTGATGGGAAGACTTTGCCAAAATAGATGATGCATACAGTTAGGGGGAGCCTGTGATTCTTGATCATTATTGCAGAAGCTATTCGTGAAAGGGTCCTTATGAAATCCTATTGAGCTATATTAACAATCATTCTTTGATAAAGATCATCTCTCAGGAGCACCCCATTGAAGAATTGATCTCTTAACTATTCTTTGAACTGTTGTTGAAGATGTTTTCCACTTGGTCACTAAGTAGTAATTGGAGCAATAGAGAAGGTCATCTAATACTAGAGAAATAGAGCAAATAACTATGGTGCCGATATTACAAACGTAAAATGTTTCGACTTAGGGATTTGATGTGAGAACATGTAGATTATGGACACAAATAAAGGCAACCTTCAAACAAACAGATACATTTGGGAATGAAGCATGAAGCAAGAGCAGTTGGCAGCATCTAACAACACTGAAGCATTGCAAAAAGATGCCAATCAGTAAAAAGAATTTAAAAGACAGTCATAGATTGGATATCAAAATCAACTAGTGGAGATAACTTGCAGAAACCTTTACAAGAACACAAGGAAAAGATGGCTCATCAAAAGACTATAGAAAGGAGAATGTTGTGCAGTTGAATATAGATTAGTAACTTAAGGAGAAGCACAGAAATACAAAGGAACTCTGATCTAAAGAGAGATAGCAAGGAAGACAATTTCAGTGGCATTTTCTTGATCGGACTATGAAGGCCCCTTAATTCTGACAGTGGAGACAACAAAATATGGATTGAAGCATAAAAACTTGGACTTCAACATTTGGTGTGTTGCTACTTGCAATCTATTTAGAAGCATTGAAGTGAAGAATCTCTAAGCATTGTTGAAGCCATGATAAAGTAGTTTTGAGACATGAAGAGGGGATAATGTGCTAGTTGCAGCAATCCTTCTATCTTGAGTAAAAAGAAGAGCACTGTGACAGGGGGAGTAACAGAGCCATGAAGATCTACTATGCGTGAAGAAGAGTAACAGTTCGACAGGGGGAGTCCTTGTGCACTCCTTTGCCATTGATGTCAAAGGGGGAGAGAAGAAGAATATTGCCATCGGTAACAAAGGGGGAGATTGTTAATCTAAGTTGTCATTGATGTCAATATGGCAATATTCTGCACAGTAAACAATGATGTGAAGCCCAGTAGAGCAGATCCATGAAGAAACAGGAGAAAGAAGCCAAGGAGAAGCAGAGTAGATCCATGAAGAAACAAGACCAAGAAGGCAAGGAGCAAAGCCATTAGGGAAGCCATCAGAAGAGGAACACACATCAGAGGAGAAGCCAGCAGAAGAGCAGTTAACAGAGAAGCCATATTGTTCATTAGAAGGAACAAAGAGGAACACGCATCAAGAGGAGAAGCCAGCGGAAGAGCAGTTAACAGAGGAGCCATATCATGCAATATCGGAGGAATATCATAGAAAAGCTATTGGAGCAGTGCATCGGAAGCCATCGCGGAGTCATATCAGACCAGAAAAGAACGGAGGAGTATATATCAGGTTAAAGTATATAACCACATATATCGGGTTAAAGTCAAAGTGAATGCACGTGGTTATATTCCAAAAGGCGGATTTGTAACAGTGGCAGTGGTTTTCGGGTGGACGCTAGGCAGTAAGTGGTATTTAGAGGAGAGCGCCCGATTCCATTCAATGGGCAACACGTAGCACTCGGGTGGAGAGAGAAACCACATTTTCGGATGGTTATTTCCCTTGCAAATTGCTTACCCGAAATTCATGCAGGCCGTTGGATCCAGCGCGGGTTGATCGACTGTGAAGGATCAACGGATGGTTTTGGGTTGATCGGGTTAAGTGTTGACCGTCGGATCGTGAGCAGATCAACGATGGAGGATCGCTAGGTAATACCGTGAAAAATCAATATCGGCGGCTTTATCGCTTTATTATGTTTCACATTGAATCCCTCGACTGCGATATGTATTACGGATCCATAACAATATGCTCTATTGTAATATCGCATCCGCAGCAATCGCAAGTCTTGAAGAGAGGTAACAAGGGAAAATTGCCGAATGCGATAAGCTATGGACCCAACGGATGTATTAACAACCGTTTAATATCATATCGCGTCCACCTCATCGGAATTATCATATCATAAGTCTTAACGGGATGCCACATTGAAACAACCGATTGCGATATATAGTTGCGGATTCGATGGTCCTATTATATCACGCCCTAATGGTATATTGCGTCCGCCGTGTCAGGAGTTATGTATCATAGTGTTTAACGCCTTGTCACATTAAAACTCCGATTGCGATAATACCGCGGACCCGCTGCTCCATTGTAATGCGCCCTATTGTAATATCGCGTCCGCCGTGTCGGAAGATATGTTGTATGGTCCTGGGTTTAAAGGCTTAAAGCCTTGCCACATTGAAAGCGCCGATTGCAACATATATATATGGACCCGATGGAGTTATTATAAAATAGTTTATAATAATATCGCGTCCGGGTATCAGGGAATTGGCTATGTTATGTGCAAATCTGCCAATTGCGATAAAGTTGTGGAGGAGCGGACCTGATGAAGTTATAGATGCGGGCGTAATGCATTTGAAGTCCGACCTTATGTGTTTATAGGGTGTATTTCCATGTATTCCTGTGATTTCGATAAATGTGTTGCCCGGGGCTTAAAGTCAAATAAACGCTTCCGATAGGTTTGGGTCCATTCTTTGAATATTGAAAAAAAGGGGGGCCTCTCTGATATATTTATTTCTTTAATATGCAATATTATTATAATATGACCTCTCTTCTGCATTTACGTGTCCTGTGAGTATTGGAACACTCAAATAGATAGAGGAAGCCATGGATTGGGAAGCCGAAGAATCAAGCGAGCGTAGATGGACGAGCGAGTGCAGAGGAAGCTAAAGCGACTAGAGGAGGGAAGCCTAAAGGTTGAACGAGCGTTGAGGAAGCCGAAGCTCAAGCGAGCAAGGAGGAAGCCAATGGTCAGGCGTATCAGGCATATAAAACAGAGAACAATGAAAGTTTAGATGTTGGCAAACTGGAAGAAATAGAGGCAGTGGTAGGTCCAGCAAGACAGGAGGAAGCCGAAGGTCCAGCAGGACAAGAGGAAGCCGAAGGTCCAACAGGACAAGAGGAAGCCAACGGACGAGCAACTCTGTTGATCGAGCTAACTTGGGAAAGGCTTAGACCAACGATGAATTAATCAGAGCTTAGTGCAGCTAATAGTAGACTCACTAAAGCTGTGTGGAGACATTATCAGAGATCATGATGGCTATTGCAGACTCTGTGTGGACAGTATCAAGAGTTGTATAGACTTCTTCATATGAAGACTAATTGCCTTTGATGCTGTAGCATGGAGACTACAGTGAAGTTGTAAATAGACAGAACACAGTAAAGAAGAGTTCTGAGAGCAGAACATTACTATCAAACATGTCTTGACAAGAGGGTTGGAGCCCTTGGGGTTGGTGCCTCAGAAGTTTGAAGGATTGGTGTACTTGGAGTTGGTGCTCCTATATCCAAGGTTGGTGCCTTGACAAAGCAGATCTAGACAATTTGCAGCAGAGGGTTGGTGCCTCAGAACTGGAAGGATTGGTGTCTTGGGAGTTGTTGCTCCTAAGTCCAAGGTTGGTGCCTTGACAAAATAGAGTTGGTGCTCTGGAGGTTGGAGCCTCACAAAAGTCCAAGTTGGTGCTTGGCAACAGATTGGAATCATATATATATTGTATCTATTTTATTGCAAAGATTATATTAATAAAAGCATTTATTCTTGTTGTTCATCTTGTGTTCTGAATATAAATGTCTTAACTGGTAAAATAACAATTGAAAAAGAAATACTGATTCACCCCCCTCTCGGTATTTTCAACAAAAAAACTCTCCAATGCCTATCTGAGGCTCTGCTCAGCCCTCCTGGCCTCTGCGTCAGCCTTTTGATGCTTTGTGTAGACTCTCTGGCCCTCTGCGTTACTCACGCAAGCCCTGGTAGCCTCTGTGCAATCCCTCTGGCCCTCTGCGTGGCTCCTGCTAGCTTTCCGTAGCCTCCTCTACCTCTACACTGGTCCTTCAACACTATCTCTGCCTCTTTGCTATGCACTCACTACCCCTTGCTGCAACTCAGATCACTTGTTAGATTTCCCTCAGCAAACCCTGCTCCAAAAAATTGAACTGATTGATCAATCTTGGTGTATCTCCAACTGAACCTCAAGCCTCCTCTTATACTTTTTCTGTTGAGTTTTCAACGGCCGAGATTAAGTCCCTAATCAATGGTTAAGATTAGATTTGGCTTGATCGATGTCATTTAGAACCTTCTCCCCTAGTTTTATATTAATACCCATTAATATTTTTATTTTCCCAAGTTTAGACTTAGGAACCCATTAAAAATATTAATTATTTTAATATCTCTCTAACCGGGTGGAATTTCTCCAAACCATTTGTGGGTCTTGGAGATCTTGGGCTTTAGCCTCTTCACCAATTTTCATGGTTAGAGCACATTCGATGCTACCCCAAATCAACAATTTGTTGGCAAAACGTGCCTAAATTTATTTTCTGTGTGGGAAACTTGTTGTATGGCCTTAAGAATCCAGTAGATTTATAAAACAAATCACTGTCATCTGAGGCTCTAAGCTCTTTGGTTTCAGAAGTGACTCCATAGATGGTATTAAATGGTGTATCTATATTATATCTTGTAAAAAATGACCTTGAAATGGCAACGCCCATAGAGAAACAACTTGTCACAAATCTCAACGTCTTCCTCTTTCATGCAAGCACTATGGTACTTTCCATAGCCAGAGTGGCTCCACTATGCCTTGGAGGCTAAAAGATCCTCCCTAATGTTGGTATATAATTTCATTGTACGCTTTCCGTATTTTGTCATGTTATAAGTGCATAATAAAAATATAAATGGTATAAAATCATCATTTGGGTGGGTCTTTTAAATAGATATGGATTTTGGTGGCTTAATGCTAACGTAGCTACATGCAATACTTGTTTTATTTTATAAAGGAATTCTACTCATTTTCATCACAAAGCTGTGATTAAAATCTCACCAAAACATATTAAAAACTAAGTGAACATTTGCATAGTAAAATTTATATTATACCTGCTTTTAGTTTATTTTGTGAAGATGAGTAAAATTTACAGTGGTCAATGATAGCTATTAGATTTTTTTGTTTGTAATTGATGAAGAACATGAAATAATATGCGTTGACTTCAATGATTTCCATCCAATATTAAATAATATGAGTAAGATAGAAAAGAAAGACAAAAAAGAAGTCTTAATTGTTTTTACACAATCAATAATACAAAGAAAAAAAATATTTTAAATTGGAGCATAATTATCCAAATATAAGTCATAACTAGTTGTTTCATACCTTTCAAAATTTAGTAATTAAACTAAGTGGCAAAGAACCCTGCTACCTTGTTACAATATTGCATTTGTTAATATATTTTATTTGTTTATTATAATTAGTTTATTTATATAATGTGTCATTGATCACACTGGTAAGTGTGATATATGAGTTTTTAGATGGTACCATTTGTGATGTAATATTCATCTATCTTTTTTATCAAACTTCTCTTAAAATGAAAATATTAAGAAATAGGTTGTATTAATTTACAATTCGATATAAATTAAATTTAATATTTTAAATAATTTTTACATTGTAAGATGAGTCCATTTTTTTTTAATAATGTATTAATGACGCATAACTCAATTTCTTACATTATAATTTTTTAATATAATATTGTACAATAAGATAAATCTAATCCACATTTACCTGTCCAATTATTTTTAAATCACGTGAAGTGGTTGCCATGTATTAGCCCCTATACTACATTATTCAACTATGAATTGTGTTATTCAATCTAAAAACAAAAAAACAAAAAACATTAAAACATTTCTAAAATCTTTTGAAATTAGAACGTTGATCATTGATTTTTGTAGGGCATACACAGTAACTATATATGCTGCGCATGTTTGAGAATTATTAAAACAGGAAATAGGCTCAGCTCAGCTGCTAATTTATTCAACAATTACCTTCTGCAACTGACAAAGTTCTAAGTAACTATGATGCCCATATGCGTACTACTGAGGTGCTTTATATGCGTGTACATCAGTAACTGCTTGTTCATTCAATTGTCTGCAGAATTGAACTTGATACTGCTAGATATACACAAATATAATTTAGAATTCTATGCATCTGACATGTCATATTATTATCGACATCATCTATGAAAGAAGTTTCGATGAATTGAAATGTATTTTGTGGTAGTCAGGTTTACAATTGCTGTTAAACGAATTCACTGTAGGTTTTTCAGTTTGCTAATGTAAATGAATTCTGATGTATTTGGTGGGCATTGTTATTGATCAAAAATGCTAATGCGATGTTACATATGGTTCTTGGCAGGCTACAGTCTCTGAAATTTGGTTCGTAGAAGAATTTGATGTTCTAGCCCTTGCTTTGAATGGACGTATCAAAGCACGTAAATTTCATCTCAAGTGCTTGGTTACCTAGTTTTACAATTACTCCCATCAGGGTTTAGGGTTTAGGCTACAACTAAAAGACGTCTTTTTCATGAAATCTACTGCTAGTTGAAAGGTCCAGGGAACAGAGTTGTCCTGTTTAGGAAAGTTTCTGAAGTGCCCAGAATCCAGGTCTGATTTGATCTATTTCAAAATGGTAAAATTACATCATGAATTTTAATGTAATTTGGTGTCTACATTGAAGGATTTGTTGAAGGTCCATATATATCTTTTAAAGATGCTAATATATCATTACTGTGTATGATATATGTATGGTATATCTGTAACATTTTATTTAAATTCAGAGTAGGTCTATGTGCTTCCATTCTCAAACAAAATTTTCCACACTTGGAGATATGTTAAGTTAGGATGTAAAAGAATATTTAGACATTGATCATAGCAAATGTATAGACAAAATTGTAGAGGAAAGCAATAATATTCTATTATAAATGAGTGGTTTTGGTATTTGTGAGAGACTATTTTTGACATATTAAGAGATATAATCAATGTATTATTTTTTTGTTATAAATCAATATAGATTTATTTTAAGTGCGGATTTATAGGTCGTGAGAGGGATCAAATTTTTTTAAAGTATAAATCTTTCTTAATCCGTAAAAGTTTAGAAAAGTTTGCAGTTTAAGAGACATATATATGATATAAAATTATTTTATTTAAATTAGACATTGAAATATTTTTTAAAAAGTAAAAGAATTATACATCTTCATAGTGAAAAGTGAAGTATAAGACTTTTATATATATTTGAAATAAAATTATGTTACTTAATATAGTTGAAGTTGTAACTAGTGCCAGCCTTCATAATGTAATATAAATCTATCATTGATGTATTTATTATGTTCATTACTATATTTTATTTTGGTCAAAGCATATTCTTCATGCTTATAGAATAAAAGAGTCAAAAGAAAATTATTTGAGTCATGTCCCATCTGGACATTTATAAGACAAAGAAATTTCAATTTTTATTGAGTCATAAGTCCACCAAAAGATCAAGTCAGCTTAATACTCTAAGAGTCACCTATTCAACCTTATATATATATATATATATATATATATATATATATATATATATATATATATAATGCAGTTTAACCTATTTGGAGTATCAATCAAGATCATGCAAGAAACAATTTTCTAAACTAGCAAAAGAGAAAAGAAGTTGAATTAAAGAAGAAAAGAGACAAGTCTATAGAAGAGGAATCTAGCACGTGTAGAAGAAGAATGTTGTGAATGAAGATGCGTTTTTTTGTGCTATTGTAGGCTTGAAATTTCATGGGCCAAAATTTCAGGAAGTTGACCAGTTTGACCTATGTTGACTTTGACTTTGGAGGTGACTTGGAGGAGGGATGGACTTGGGGTTTTTGTCTGTTCTGATCTTGGTCTTGGTGTTGGCCATCTCATTTTGATTGGATTCTATAAGAGAGATTGTTGTTGGGTTTTCCCCTTTGTGGGGTTTTGCCCTGGCTTGGAGCTTAATTTTGTTGTCTCTTGTCTCTTTGTTTTTCTTGAAAGACTAAATGTTTGTATAATTGCTTGATGAAGAACACACAAGAATTAATAATAAGAGATTTAACATTCACAAGTAATTATCAAGACAGAGGAATCAAGCCTAATCCTACTACACTTTGGTTTCTCAACATGGTATCATGACTATGGTGAAGACAATAGTACTGTTAAAGAGACCCTAAGTAAGGATAAGTCTGGAAGAAATCAGAGTAAAATTATAGTCTGGAAAGAGGCCAAGATCATAGAGGTGTTGAGATAAAGGAATACTACTAATTGCCATGAAACATATTATTTATATTCTTACAAAAGGCCAAGCCTTCTCATCTCTGAAGAGGAATCCTTGTGGAATAAAGAAGTCAAAACTACTCATTCTTGGAGGTTGAACTTAGAAGACAAAAATACTTTTTCATTGAAGAAGACAAGGCTACAAGGAAATTTGGGAGGCAAGACAGTGATAAAAGCTTGAGAAAAAGGTATGAAGGTGGAAAAATGCAGCGAAGTCTGAAAGAAAAATATCTCTGTGGAATACGAACTCTCCAAAACTATATACTTCTAGGGAATGCATAATTTTTCTGAGGAATTCTCTTTGTGGACGTGACATCAAAGTACAAGAACATGACATCTTGTGATCTAACTTATTGTCCGACTCAAAGCATCTGAATTCTTTGAAGCTTAAATAGATATGTTTTGGGACAAATGATTAGTTTGAGGAAGTCCACCTTGTTCTCTATGTGGAAAGCATCAAAATTTGAATCTTGAGGCACTATATGAAACAAACAAGAAGTATGATGGAGTATCTAATTTCAAAAGAAGAGTTCTATATCTATTCTTCTATACAGTCTATACCAAGAACATTGAAATGTTTACAAAGACAAAAACAAGGGCCTAACCTGTGATGGTATCTGAGCTTTCTATGGCACTATGATTTTATGAGAGATCTAAGGTTATATGTGAGGATTTGAAAGACGAAGGACATAATTTATATGCAAAGGACAAAAGGCTCTTCATCTATTTGACATGTGCATTGAAATCTAAAGTTAAAGGAACTATGTCTATGAAAGGAAACAAAACCATGTGGTTCATATCTGAAATTAAAAGACCAAAACCTTGTGAACTTTGTGCAATAACTATGACCAAAGGTATTCATCCAAACTTTTCCAAGAATTCCAAGTTATATAACCTCTTTGAAATCTAGTTAACAAAAACCATCTTTGATCTTCATGAACCAAATATCAGTTTTGGGCAAGCAAAACTTCAGAGACTATCCCTATACATAATAAAGGGTTACAAGATCCAAAATGCAAAAGGGATGATCTGAGTAATTCATAGAAGTACTTGATGACATCAAAGAAAGAAATTGATTATTCAAAATCATCTCATAATCATATGACACAAGGTATGTTGTGTGAGGAATTTACAAAATAAAAGCACCTATTTTGAAGTCCAAAGTCTGCAAAAAGAAGTATGGTCCAAGGTTGATGTGCAGACCATACAAAAACATAGTTACAAGACCTCTTATAAACAAACTGAAATTAATTGTAGAATTGACTTGAGCTACCATGACAAGAATTCTGATTCTATTATGAAATTTCTATGGTTCGTATTTTAGTTTAATGACTAAAGACACCTATGGTGAAGGAAGATGATATAAAGTCAAGTAATATTTCGACCTGATCCATTGATAGATAAATTACAAGGATGGATAGGTAAGGATAGAAGAGGTACGTATAATTTTTTTGTTCATGCCAACTATAGTGCATATAATGCTTGTTGAAAAAATATAGCAAGAAAGGCTCAATTTGACTTTAGCCTTAGTCAAATTGAGTAAATCAAATTTCCACACTAGCGGAACAACTTGGAGGTCGTTAACTAGTGTGACATGGATCTTGTCACTCAGTTAGCTCAATAAATTCGAGTTAGAGGGCTTGGAGTTTAGTTATGCATGTGTGATTGCTAAATTTTAGTAATCTAGTTCAGTGATTTTCAGTGCAGTTGACCTTTAACTATTGATAGAGTCAGTTGAAGGTCAGTTGTGCAGTGGGACAACTGTTTAACTCAGAGATCTGTCAGTTAGCTGATCAATCAACCCAACATAGCTAGTGCATGCAAGGAATTCAAGTTCCTAAGCTGAAGTGGAGATGACAAGGCAGTGTAACATCAATTGTAAACTAGTTTTAGTATACAGGTGTTGCATGAGGTTAGGTGATCCATCGTTGGGAATTGCACAATCAATTTGGGGGAAATTCCTATCTTTAAGGGTTTAATTTCCTTAGGATTTGTGTAAGGAAATATTAGGCTTGGTGAGAAAATAATCGGCTAAGTGTTGGCCAGAGTTTCTCATTGAGCAGAGAGAACAATTATTTTTTTGTTGGTTGAGCTCGGAGCTGAAGCTAGCAATTGTAATAGTTTCTCTATTCAATTGATTAATGCAAAGAGGCTTGAGGGGTTTTTCCTAGTTGGGTTCCCCTAGAAATCACTGTGTATTTGTGGTTTTGTTTACTGCATGTATATGCATGTTGTTTTAAATTATAGTTTCCATTCCACAAATTAGTAGAGTAGAATTGTGCCTCTTGTTTTTTATTTGGAAATCTTGAGAAATTGCAATTTCTATCAAATTTCTACATGGTATTAGAGCCCTGAAATCACATTTGAACCAATATTTGAAACTTGTCTACCAGGAATTTCGATTTGGTAGCTTCAATGAAACAAATTTTCTTTAGGATCGGGAGAATGTCTTTCAACGGATTGAGATTCAAGTATATTCCCTAGAGGGTAGCTCAAATTCCGTAGCCTGGAAGGGTTAAATGGAAGCAGTGCTTGATGACAATGGTTTGTTAGAATATGTAAAAATTGACATTGCAAAACCCTAGTAGTCTAATGCACAACAATTAGCCCAATGGAAGAAGGATGTTGCAAAGACCATGAGAATTCTTCTAGAAGGTGTGAGAGACCATGTGGTCTCAAATATCCATGGCAAAGAGACACCATTTTCTATGTGGAAGACATTAACTGAGCTATTTGAAAATAACAGTGACCATAGAAAATTGGCCCTGAAAGACAAACTTCGAAACATTAGAATGCAAAAGAATTATACTATTCCACAATATCTCTCCAATTTTACACAAGTTCGAGATGAGTTTGGAGGGTGAACGCTACAGAAGATGACCTGGTTAGCCTAGCTCTTCTAGGCCTTCCAAAATCCTGACACAACTACCAGGACTCTGTGAATGGAAGGGAAAAATTACTGAATTAGGAAAATTTTTGGTCCAATTTGGTTCAAGAAGAGTTCAGGAGGAATAACATAGATGGAACATCATCCAAAGCTGAGGATGAAGAGAATTTTTCCTTGGTTGGAAAGGGGAAAGGGGTAGCTGAGAGGAAGAACATGAGCATAGTGGGAGCAGCAAGGGCCATGTTTCATGATCATGGGTTGTCATTGCATCTATAAGCAGAAGCATGCAACACAACAATCTACTTGCAGAACCAGAGTCCTCATAGAATACTTGGCATGATCACACCAGAGGAAGCTTTCTCTGAGAGAATCCCTGATGTGTCTCATTTCATAATTTTTGGAGCTTTAGTTTATTATCATGGCTCCAAAGGTTCGAGGAAGAAACTTGAGCCTATAGCAGAGTAGAGTTTTTGTAGGATACACCAAAACTCCACACAATTACCAAGTGTATTTTCCTTCACTAAGGATGACAGTTGTGAGGAGAGATGTCAAGTTCAATGAGGAGAAGGCTATGCGATGCTCTCTAGAACAAGAGTTGAGTATCCCACATCAGCAGAAGCTTCTAGTTCCAAAGGAGGAGCCTTAGGATGAGCTTCAAGAGGTTGTGGAGTTTTCACACATGCAGTGGAGGCACCCACTCAACAGAATCTTCCAGAGTGGGGAGAAAGAGAACCAGAGAAGTAGATATATTGTTGCAGGATGCGAGCAATAATGCGGGAGCCACCACATCACAGTGCAGGCAGAGGAGATCACTTGATAGTTACACTGGTTACATGGCTCTCATGACTGAGCTCATTGAGACAAAGCCTTCCTCATGTCAACCTATTTGGGTTGATGTCATGGTGGAAGAATATGATTCCATCATGAATAAAAATGTATGGGAGGTGGTGTCGAGACCAAAAGGGAAATCAATGGTTGTTTCGAGATGGATGTACAAAGTGAAGCATGCAGCTTACGGGAGCATCAAAAAGTACAAGGCCAGATATGTGGCCAAAGGATTCTCACATACAGAGGGAGTGGACTATGAGGAAAATTTTGCACTAGTTGCAAAATATTCCTCAATCATATCCATTTTGGCATTGGTTGCACAGATAGGGTGGAAAATCCCCTAGATGGATTTGAAGATTGCCTTTCTCAACGATGTTGTTGAGGAGGAAATTTACATAGAGCAACCAGAAGGATTTGAGACATACGATCGAGAGTCGCATGTGTGTAGACTCAAGAGAGAATTGTATGGTTTAAAACAAGCGTCTTGAGCATGGTACACTGGGATCAATAGTTATCTCAGTGGATTGGGCTTTAAGAAAAGTGAAGTCGATGCGAACCTCTATCGCATTGTGGTAGATGGTAAGTTTCGTATTCTTGTTTTTTATGTTGATAATTTAATATTGACAAGTGGTGAGCAGTTGATCCACTCTTGTAAATAGGTCCTTGCAAGGGAATTTGAGATGAAAGACATGGGCTTAAAGCATTACTTCCTCGGGTTGGAAGTATGGCAAGGTGATGGTGAATTGTTTGTGTCTTGGGGGAAGTATGCCTTTGAAATAATTCAGAGATTTCACATGGAGAATTATAAGCCCATGGACACACTTGTAGCTACAAACTAGAGGAAGGAGAATGCCACTTCAGGTGAAGAGGTTGATGCTACCATTTATAGACAGCTTGTGGGGTCTTTGATGTATCTTGTGAACATAAGACCCGACATGTGCTATGCAGTAGAACAACTGAGTCATGCTATGGTGAGGCCTACCAAGTTGTATTGGAATGCAACAAAGAATGTGTTGGGGTACTTCATACACACTACTGAGTATGGATCACGATACAAGAGGATAGAGGGAGTGAAGCTCCAAGGTTTCACTGATGCAGATTGGGCAGGGAGTCCATCAGACATGAAAAGTACTCCAGGTGCTATCTTTAATGTTGGGTCGGAAACTATTTCCTGGTGCAGTAGGAAGTAGAGGTCTATGGTGCTCAACTCAACAGAGGCTACATACATGGCTTCAATTCAAGAAGCATGTGAGGCCATATGGATGAGGAAAATATGTGTGGGTCTTTTTGGTCGGGAGATGGATTCGACAATGAGATATTGTGATAATTAGAGTTGTATTAAGCTCTCTGAGAATATGATATTTCATGACAGGTCCAAGTACATTGATATCCGATATCATCATTTGCGCTGCAGAGGAAATTTATGTTGCTACAATACATTTCAACTAAGGAGCAAGATGTTGACATCTTGACGAAGGCATTGTTAAGAGGTAAATTTGCATTCCAGAGGTGTAGGATAGGGGTGGTGAAAAATCCCATTCTTGAAAAAATGTTGCAAGAAAGGCTCAATTTGACTTTAGCCTTAGTCAAATTGAGTAAATCGAATTTCCACATCATTAGGACAACTTGGAGGTAGTTAACTAGTGTGACATGGATCTTTTCCATAAGTTAGCTCAATAAATTCGAGTTAGAGGGATTGGAGTTCAATTATGCATGTGTGATTGCTAAATTTTGTTACTATAATTCAATTATTTTCAATTGTATTTAGTAAACCGACCTCTAACTATTGATAGAGTCAGTTGAAGGTCAATTGCGTAGTGGGACAACATTCTAACTCAGAGATCTATCAGTGAACTAATCAATCAACCCAAAATAGCTAGTGCATGCAAGGAATTTGAGTTCCTGAACTGAAATTGAGATGCCAAGGAAATGTAACATCACTTGTAAATTAGTTTGAGTGTACAGGTGTGGTATGACGTCAAGTGATCCATGATTGGGAATCGCAAAATCAATTTGGAGGAAATTCCTATCTTTAAGGGGATAATTTCCTTAGGATTTGCGCAAGGAAATAGTAGGCTTGGTGAGAAAATAATAAGCTAAGTGTTGGCCGAGAGAACAATTATTCTTTTGCAGGTTGAGCTCAGAGCTAGAGCTAGCAATTATAATAGTTTCTCCATTCAACTGATTAATGCAAAGAGGCTTGAGGGGATTTTCCCAGTTGGATTCCCCTAGAAATCATTGTGTATTTGTGGTTTTTCTTATTGCATGTCTATGCATGTTGTTCTAAATTGTGGTTTCCATTCTGCAAATCAGTAGAGTAGAATTATGTATCTTATTTTTATGTTTGAAATCTCGAGAAGTTGCAATTTCTATCAAATTTCTACAATGCGAAGATAATGATGTAATGCTCTCTTGAAAGTTAGTAGTGCATTATAAAAAGGGTGTGTTTTAGAGATCATTGATATGTTAGCATTAGAATTATTTCCTTGCATATAAAGGCCAGGTTTCTAAAATCAAGAAACAAAATGAATTTCATCTCACATATAGAAAGCTTGTCAATGTCATTTCTAAGGTTTGCAGCTATCCCATTTGTGTGCTTGTAGAACTTGCAATTTTTAAAGAATGACAACTCTTGAAGACTTTCAACATTGAAGCATTTAGGGTTTGTAAACTCTAGTAAATATTTGATTTAGAAAACCCTAGGAACAAAACCATACCTAATCGTCTCTATTATAAGAAGAAGTCCTAGATCTTAAGAATGACATAATGACATCATGTTGATGAACAAGATTGGTGAAAAGGTTCAAGATTAAGAGGGAGTTGGCCTTCCTCAAAAGATAAGTACTCTACATCTCCTTGATTACTACCACTTCTATTGTCTTTGTACTTTCATAGTCTTCTAATAAAGTTTGTAGGTCAAAACAAGAACTATATAAGCTTTACTAGCTGATGGAAGAATTGAAAGAACGTAGTAAAGTATGAACATATTTATGAATCTTAATAAACATAAATGAAGAAGGAGAAATTAGTTTGAAGTATGCATCAAAGAAGTCGATTAGATGGTAGCATGAAAGCAAGAATTAATAAAAGGAAGAAGTTCACCTACCTGAATTGGAAAGAGAGAGTTGTTAGATCTTGGATAAATACAATAATACTTGAATCTTGACAAAAACCTAGAAAAACATGTAATCAAAAGGACAGATGACAAATCTATGGCAATACCCTTTAGCAAGAAGTTGAAGAATTATGATATTGTTGACAAATCATTGTACCATGATTGATTCCATGATATATTCGATTCAAGATCACATCGATTAAGCTGATGCTAATAGAGATACTACTGATGGTTGAGAACATATATGATTTCTTGGAAAATTGTGAAGCGGAATTATGTTGCAATGCGAAGGAAGAAGATGTGAGTGCTTATACAATCAACTGTGAAGAAGTTTGACTCCATAAGGTGTTTGAAAAACTACTTGATGACATGTTGGATTCAATAATGATATTGATCAAAGTTGCATGGAGACTGTTAGAGAATCAGGAAGGTCGAAGTGCTTTATGATTGAAGAGTATGATGCAGATAGGAGTCGAGAAGCTACAACATTTTCCATGGAAGGAAATGTAGTTAATGTAAGGAAAGTATGAGTACTTCCAAAACAATATTGGGCTTGTAGTTATCTACTCCCTATTTGAGAGGGAGTGAGGATCTCCTCCCTAGTTGAGAGGGAGTGAAGATGGAGACTGTGTTCTCCATATGTCACGTACTATGGTCGGGACTAATAATTGTAAGCCTACTGCATGAACACTAGTAGGGAGAATAATGGATTGGGTAGCATTAGGGACATACATTCTTGAGTCGTGTATTGTGGTTGACTAGGATTAACATCCTAAGTTGGATACATGTTGTTAGGTCCTTCATTTTTGGATAACTTTGTACCCAAGTTTTGATGGGAAAAAGGTTGTGGTAATGGCCAGCGCGAGTAGAAGAGTAAATGATCAAACCGGTTGGAAGATGAGCACAGAAAAGGGAAGAAGCAATAAGAAGTTAAAAGAGGTTATTTTGAGAGTTGGAGAAACCATGAAAGATGGATGTATGCACTAGATTTTGAAAATATCAAAGAGATATGGACCAAAGCACTAGGTTTTGTCATAATGGACTGAATCAAGCAAGTGGGATTAGAGTGATCAAAGTGGAATGAATCAAGTGAGCAATATTGGAGGGAAATCTATAAAAAGACACAAGGATAGAGTAGGAAGAGAGAGACAATGATCAAGTTGAAATGTTGTCGGACTGAATGTTGAAGTCCTATGACTATCTTTAAGTTGTAGATTGTTTCCATTGTAATCTGCTCATGTTATCTGGTGAAAGATCTTGCAATCTATCACAATTATATGATGCAATGATTCTCTCAATATAATAATAAAGAAGGTGTTGTGGGGATAGTAATGTGTGTTTGTATATGGAATGGTTATGAATTGTGAGCCTCTCTAAAAAATTTATTACAATGTTCTGATATATTTCCCAGTGTTTATTTTTTTAGGGGTTTCTATGTTGACTACACACAAAGTCTTGAATTTATGTGCAAATGCTATGTAATTGTTTAAGTAATGAATGACTTATTTAGTATTTGATCTTCGATTCCATCCTTTGATCCCCTTCTTCTCCGAATTCCTTAGCACGCCTTGGGTGAGACGTTTTCCCCCACAAAGAAACGAAAATGTCGGCAATTTGCTAAACTACAATGGAGACCTTTGTTGGCGACCAATGATCAAACTCTGGTCTTCTAATCTTAATTTTTCACCAACAAATGATTTCGTTTCCAAGACCTGTATATTTTGTGGGGATTTAGATCATGGTGTCGAGGATTCTCAAAGCCGATATCTGAGAATGGAGGTACGAGAAAATTGACTCATTTTTTTTACAACAAGCCCAACAAGGACATAAGAATTTAGAGTGGGTTAAGGAGTAAGTCTTATATGCAGAACCTGCATGTGATCAATATGAAAATTTTTGGTGCAAATTTTGTTAAGAACTACACAGTTGATTGCAAATCAAAGCAGGAGTTGGGAAGTATATCAGAATTCGTAGAAACTGGACTACAACCGACTTAGATGAGTTGCATCGGTTGGATACTGAGTTAACTAGAGCTATTGACTTTTGGGTACAAAAAACCTTAGAAGGTTATATTATTGAATTTCTGTAGAGAATCACCAATCCTTATCTAAGCTGGAAGCTGTATTTAAGTACGGGCTGAGGGGAAGGTTGTTGAAGGAGAACCCCCTTGTGGATTAAAATCCTTATGGTGGAAGAACACTTATTATTGTTTCAAGAAAATACCATGGCATCTTAAAACCCTAGGTAGTGGGGGTAGGGTTTATGGGAGAGATGGTACTTAGTTGTAGAGGATGAAGGTCTATTGTGATTGATTCAGATGAGTCGCAAAGGTCTCGGTACTTAAGGGAAAACAAAAGAGTGCAGATAGATGACGAGTTGCAAGAAAATAAGTTGTAGAAAATTCAGAGATGACAAAGAGAATTGCACCAAATAGGAGACGTGTTGAGCACTCCGAGATTGCAGACAGAAGGGGCAGGCAACTTAGAGTTGCGAAGTATAGAAATAGGTCATAGAGTACATTCTAGCCAAATAGGAGGTGTTGGAAGTAGTGCAATAGGAAAGATGAATGGAAGCCATGGAGTCCACCAAGAGTCAGTTGGAGTCAAAACACCGGAAGTGCTTAGACAACCAACTGCAGTTATAAACCAGTGCATGCCCCCCTTGATGATGAAATACATTTTGTAATGTGAAGATTGTTTTATGAAGATGATGTATCTCCCTCAAGTAGCATCTTGCAGATTAACAACAAGGGTATCTCTCCCCCTAACCTCCCCTTAGTAATTTATCAAAATCCTGCTTGTTTTGTTTCAAAGTTAGTTAAGAATTTACAATTCCAAAAAGTCCATAGTGCATATGCAGTTGGTATTTCTAGTAGTTTTAGCGATGGTTCCCAAATAACTTCCTCGGGATATTCGCAACCTGGTTCACAAGGATTTATAATTGTTTTCCCTGGTCAGACTACAATGGTTGGCAACGTAGCGGGCTCATTCACTCAATATCTTAAATTTTTAGGCCAAGGAAATGAGGATGTAAAACAACATTGGTATTTGTGTGAAGTGATATGGAAGGTGAGACAAGCATCAAACACTACTAAGATCATTTTAATCCAAACTACTTTGAGAGATAGAGCACTCAGATGGTTTATTAAATGGTCTGCTTTACATCAGAATCTAGCACTAGATGAAGTTAAACAAGAATTTATCCAGGAATTTAAAATTTCCCAAACAAACCAACAAGGGTTATCTGAACTATGGGATATTAAACAATGTGAAGGAGAAACTGCATGGGAGTTCATGCAACAATTCAAGGATGCAATCGACAAATTGAGTTATCCAATCTATCCTAATCACCAAAGAGATTGATTCATTAAAGCCTTGTTGCCATTGACTAGAATCCCCTTAATGCAATAGAAAATTGATACGCTACAAGATGCACTCGAGCAAGCTATGAAGATTGAAGCAATGTGTTATTGTATCATCCAACACTCCTGTAGACTTGATGCTATTTTATGGCCCTGGGCAGTCCCTTTTTCCCATGTAGAGTTGAATTTATACTAAAAAACAATATTTCAAAATCCATACGCGACTCTTCCCACAGAAAAACACGTATATATGCAGGTCCCATAATACTATACTCGTGTATACTTTTTAAAATATTAAAAAATAAAATAAAATACTATTTTTCGGGTAGGGTTTATGGGTTTTACCGAGAGCCCACATACATGAGCCTGTGGCCTAACTGAAATAACCAATTTGACACGGTATATATACACCCCTTGGGTAGGCCTAAATACAACAAGAGAAGAAGAATATCGACATTATACTCAATTTCTTCTAGATCAAGTCTTCTTTTCCTGTGCCTCCTGCACTCATAGTCTCTAGGAAACCCAGGTTTCCTTTGCAGAGATGCTCAACATCCTTTTCTAGAATCTTATGGCACTTATTAGAGAGGTTGTCTTTGTGGATCCGGTTGGACAAATCTGGAGGAAGGCTTCATCAGTGTGTTTGGCCTAGATCAAGTTGTATCTATCATATACTTACTATTGTTAATAAATAAAGAAGCTCATGTTTTGTTCCTGATATATGTTGTCATCTTATGAATGATAATCTGAATGTTTATATATGATGACCTACCATATTCTTATGTATGCACATTGAATTATCTATTATGTATATGCTTTTGTGATTGATTTGCAGTTTTGCCCATCTAACCATCCTTGGATATCTAGGGCTGTTGATGGAATATGCTACTAAGGGTCGTAGCGCAAGAATTCACTCAGAAAAATGAGCAGAGGATGGTGCCATAGCCAAAGTTCTTTGTCTTCCCTGTCTCACTGATGTAAGTTTTTTTTCATGTTGGCCAGGAGTGATGTACACTAGTCATACACTATTGGTCTTAGACATGCCACTTTTAAGAACATAGTTGGTCATGAGGCCTGTTGTAACAAAGCAAAACCTAATATCCTAGCAATAGTAAAAAGGATTATCTTGATAGGAAGGTTTATAATTTGCTTTATCGGGACTTGTGAACAAATTTTTTAGCGCCTTGTGCACAATATACAACAATGTACTCAACAATATTAAGACCCCCATTGGCATTTCCCTTCATATTGACTGCTTCTCCCCTTCGAGAGAGTCCTGTAATGAAGTAGATATCTTCCACTTCGATCTGTAAAGGCATTGAGTCTATGATGAATTGCTCTTGCTTAGGGTCCCAATAATGAATCAACATCTCCAATAATCGAGTTTGAGCTCTCATATTGGGCATCATAAATAATTTGAGCAAAACATAATTTTTCAATCCATCCAACGATTCTTGATCTTCTAATACTTCATTATCCACATCACTATGTTCTCTTTCCCTCCAAATGATCGACATCCTGAAAAATTGAGAGATATCACCCATTAGAAATTGAGGTTTTTTTTTTGTTTTTGTTTTTGTTTTGTTTTTGTTTTTGTTTTTTTGTTTTTTGTTTTTTTGTTTTTTGTTTTGTTTTTTGTTTTTTGTTTTTTTTGTTTTTTTGTTTTGTTTTGTTTTTGTTGTTTTTGTTTTTTTTGTTTTTTTTTGTTTTTTGTTTTGTTTTGTTTTGTTTTGTTTTTCTTTTTGTTTTGTTTTGTTTTGTTTTGTTTTTTTTCGTGTGTACATGGTTTTTGTAAGAGACAGTCACGTATAGGGATTTATATACACGAATTTATAAACCTAGACCCCTGTACATGCACAGATAATTTTAAAATTTAAGAAATCTACTCAAAAATTCGATCTAATATATTAAATTTTCGATCAAATGGATGAGTTTAAGGTCATGAATTACCTGGAGTTCACGGTTTCCATATTCATTGGTGGAATTGGTTGGATTTTCTTGCCCAAATTTTCTCTAAAAACTCTCTCCTCAACACTTGGATGGTGAAAATGAAGTTGGGTAAGTCCAAAACTCTATTTTATGATTAAAATTTAAAACCCACTTTCCAAAAGTTCACTTTTAACTTTATAATTTTGTTTTTATGAACTTTTGACCTTTGCTTGAAGTGTTGGGAAAGGTCCTTTTCAAGGTGACGAAGACATTTTTATCACTTAGTGATACTTTTCCTGTTGATTCGATTCCAACAATCACTGACCTATCTTGGCATGTATCTTATTCTAAGCAGAGATATAGGTTAAGACATATCTATTTTCCATTGCATTATGCATCTTGACCTCATGCTACGATATTCAGTCATATGGTCGACCCCACTATGTTGCAATTTTTCAACCTCTCTCACATGTTTCATAAAGTCGTAACATAGTGGTAGAGCCTTCCCTTCCATGGGCTTCGTAGTTAGAACCTCGCTAGCATATGTTGCTCATGCTGCAAGTATTGTGTAGGCTCGAGAGTCCTCTTTAGTCCTACCATGAATTTGCATTGAAGCCTCATTCTTCTCCTTCTTCGCTATTATTTTGGCTTTATACCCTAAAGGCTCCCATTAAGGGATTTTTGAGGTCTAAAATGGGCTTCCTAAGGAAATTATAAAATAATAGTGGAAATAATAAAATAAGATTAGATTACATCATCAAATTTTAGAGGAAAAATATAAAAGACTACTTTTTCAATTCATATTTTCAACTTTGCTCCCTCAGGCTTTACTCAAATTTCAAGCGAGAGTACTCGTTGGATGCATAATTTGATTCCTCATCCAAGGAGTACCCATGTTGCATACTTTCAATGAACCCTTCTACATGAAAAATGAGAAATACATGAAAAATATGATTGCAATCACGTTTTTATATGTATTTCTCATTTTTCATGTAGAAGGGTCCATCAAAAGTATGCAACGTGGGTACTCCTTGGATGAGGAATCAAATTTTGCATCCAACGAGTGGTCCGCTCGAAATTTGAGTAAAACCTTAGGGAGATAAGTTGAAAATACAAATTGAAAAAGTAGTTTTATTATTTTTTAAACTTTTTACTTTTTTGCTCCAAAAATGGTGAATCACCCCCATGGTTGACATCATTATCTTGAATCCTATTGGTTCTTATCAAGTTTATTTTGGTTGTACATTTTTCTTAGGAGGCGCATTTTAGACCTCAAAATTCCCCTAATGCATGTGTTGAGTTGTACTATTGCATTGTGTATTGATCACTTGCACCTCTTTTGGCCTTAAGTCGGCTTCATTTGGACTCGTGTATAAGCCACTTTTGACCATCACTTTTCTACATGTTCAAACCCATCACTCATTAGCCTTTGCGACTTAACACCCTTTTCCATGGAGGGAACTTCCCCCGAGTGTCGATGACCAACATCCGCCACCTTGCATTGAGCATAGAAATGTTCTAGTCACAAGAACCAGTGCACTTTCCCTTGACACTCGTTCTCTCCACTATACTATAGACATTCTTTTATTAATTTTCAGGCTTTAAATATGAAAAAGACAAAAATAATTAAATATTCCAAGAAAAGAGCGGGTCTGGGACAATTTCTTCATCACATTTGATGACAGCAAGAGTCAGTCATGTTTCCCTTGAACAAAGCACTTAGAATGAGTCTTTCCTCCATCGGTATGGGACTTAGTTTGACTTTAGGGAAGACATAACTTTGTTCTTGAGTCAGTCCACCGTTTGGTCATCTCTTCCAATCATATGGAGAGTTTGTTAATGTCTCATGCATTGCAAACTTATATAATGTTATTTTATGCTTCCATAAAAGTCACATCATGTCGTGCTTTTATTCAAGGGAAGTAAACCTATTGTCGGCCATTCTGCGGTGTGTCTTGACTCATTTTTTCGCCCATACCCGGTCTGTCAAGTTATTCTGAGTATCACATCAGCAACATGGTGCTTTACTCGTGCTGGTTAAGAAGGTCCCCATTGACTTCTTATTGGTGAGTCTACTCTTATTGACTCTGACAAATTGTTATGAGAGTAGACCTAGAGTTGCGCCATAACATTATTTACATCATTGATAAGTGACCTTGTGTTGAATATTGATAAGCATTATGGGTCTTTGACTGAGTGGTTTCCCTTGTGTTCAACGTCAGCTTGTATTATCACACATTGGGATTCATGCAATACCCTAGTTTCCATTTAACCCTATTGGTGGATTCCTTGCCTCTGTGTCAACTTTCATTATTGGTTGGTTCAGAGGATTTCTGTCGTGCGCTAGCCACATATTTAATGTACTTCAGAATGGTTACTTCATCTCTCTTCGTCTGAGTTCTTACAAATTATTGGCCTGCGGGTTACATTCACACTCGTTGATGTGGGGTGCCTTAATTCCTTCCTTCCAACAGATATTTTCCCGTCGAAGCCTACTCATACTCTGGGAACAAGGTCTAGAGTTATTTTTTTTTTCATTTTTCGTTTTTGTTTTTGTTTTTTTATTATTTTGTTATTTTATTTTTGTTATTTCTTTTTTTCTTCAGTACCTTAGGGTTTGCAATCATTGGTGGCAGATTCCTTCACTACCGATAATGAGAATACATCAATGTCTCCTAATTGGTAGATTATTTCAAGTGTTTGACTTCAACACATCCATTCACACTTGTTAGATTGTACTGGGGTACCTTGACACTCATTATCATTATTGGTGAGTTGGCTCGCATTTGTTAATGATATACATCAATGACCGGTAATCAAATTATTTCTCACATGGTTGACTTCAACTCATGTATTCCTATGGTTTAGAAATGTACCATCTGTGGTCGGTGAAGACCTTTGGTTGTATTAGCATCTTGGTTCACTTGACAACTCCTTTAGTTTCCCGTGAATGACACCTTTCAGCTCTATATGTTGTATTGTTTCACAACAACGTATTATATGTTTGCGCCCGAGTTTATGCAGTACCACTATTCCACCTATATGCCTTGGTACTTTTGTGAGAATTAGTTATGCAACATCATTTGATCAGACATTCTTATACATGTGATATTAAGAGATAGCTTCGTTGTGTTCTTTCATGGCTATGTTATGATGATCCACTATGTATTCTTCAATTCCTTCTGTACACTTATGTATACATTCTCTATCCTCTTTATACTTGATCAGTGGACATTCTTTACTATTTTTTAGCATGGGTATGCCTGCATCAGACATGAGTTTTCTTTTTGACTCCTTCGACAGGTATTTGATGCGATGGAATCTAATGATCTCCTCCCAAGTTTACGGATGAATGCTCTCTCTATACTTAATATATTTCAGCCATCATGTTCTGCTTCTGACCTCGTATATTAGGGGGCATATGTTATAGCATCATTCAACACTCCTGTATACCTGATGCTCTTTTATGGCACTGGGTAGTCCCTTTTTCCCATGCAGACTTGAATTTATACTAAAACAAATATTTCAAAATCCATACACGACTCTTCCCATACAAAAACGTGTACATACATGGGTCCCATAATACTATACCCACATATACTTTTTAAAATATGAAAAAATAAAATAAAATGCTATTTTTCGGGCGTGGTTTACGGGTTTTACTGATATCCCACCTATATGAGTCTGTGGGCTAACTGAAATAACCAATTTGAGTTGGTATATATACACCTCTTGGGTAGGCCTAATTACAATAGGAGAAGAAGAATATCAACATTATACTCGATTTCTCGCAGATCAAGTCTGCTTTTCTCGTGCCTCCTACACTCCCAGTCTCTAAGAAGCCCTGGTTTCCTTTGCAGATATTCTCAACATCCTTATATAACACCTTCTTGCACTTATTAGAGAGGTTGTCTTTGTGGCTTGGGTTGGAGGAATCTAGGGGAAGGCTTTGTCAGTTCCTTTGTCCTGGATCAGGTTGTATCTATCTGTACTTACTGTTGTTAATCAATAAAGAAGCTCATGTCTTGTTCTTGATATATGTTGTCATCTTATGAATGATCATCTGAATGTTTATATATGATGATCTAACATATTCTTATGTATGCACATTTAATTATCTATTATGTATATGCTTTTGTGATTGATTTGCAGGTATGCACATCTTGGATGAAGTAGAGGGTTTGGACCCTACGGGAACATCTTCAAACATAGGACCTTCGGGTATGTCTCCAAATCCAACTTTGATAATTTGAATGTTTGGCATGCTTGATTGGGTGTTCTTTGTTGATTATCTTACCTTGCTATGTTGAGTATTTCAACCATTTCCTTAAGGAACTTTTCCCGCCAACACAATGGTGGGATACCCTCATGAGCACAAGGGTTACCACTTCCAGTGATCCTACAATTGTTGGGTTACAACATCATATTGTTGATTTAATAGAGAGGTTGAAGGATATGCATGCAACACAACCCTTGCGTCCTCAGGTATGGTACACTAATTTCCATGTTGAAGGGCATCACGCCACTGAGTGTCCACGATTAAGGGGTTCAATGTTATCTACTATGCCTATGGGACTGACTCTACCATTATATATTGCTGGAGTTGCACAAGTTACTATAAATGCTTTGTACCAAGGACATACTCAATATCATGGGTTTCCTAATCAACAAGTTACGTCTTTGAATGAATACTGTAAGACATGTCGTACTTTTGGGCATCCACCCTGTCTTTGTCATGTTTCGTAAAAGTACTCAAATGTTCCAAACAATATGTTTTGTGAGTTTTGTGGGTCTCCGATTCACCATACATAGCAATGCAGAGCTTTGAATCGCTTGGTTGATCATTTGGATCGCACTACTTTTAGAGTCATTAAATCTCCTCAAGGGCAAGGAGGAGGAAATTCAAGAGGGGGAGGAACTAGAGGAAGATGTCTAGTATATTGCTATAATTGTGATCAAGAGGGTCATGTTGTCCACAATTGTATGTTACCAAGGAGTCCTTGGTGCTCCCATTGCAGAGTAAACACACATGCAACTGAAGATTTCCCTGAATTGATTGCTCGCTAGGAAGAGTGAAATTGAAAAAGAAGAGAAAAATTGATCAATGCAGAACCTCAAGGACCTAAACCAACTCGAATGACTACTATCGTTATCATCAATAGAGGAGGAAAAAAACATGGAGCAGATAAGGAGACCTTTGAGAAAATTTCTATAATAAAGCTTGCATCACCAAAGAAGTTTTGTGTTCCTAATCAACAAAAATAATACTACAACGATGCAACTGAAATTTTTAAGTAGTTGGTTTTTTCTTATAGTCTCGCATAAAACAACAAGAAAAGGTACAAATGAGGAGTCTTAGATTTTATTTGGAGATTTCCTAACCTATTATGGAGTGGATTAAATTATTTTTGCAGATTATAAATGATGAGCAATTTTCTGGTTAGTTGCACAAAAAGTTAAAGACAATTGTTAAGGATGAGGAATTCTCAAAAAGGCCTTTTTTTGCTAATATGCTTGAATGACACTTTTGACGGGTTTGCTAGAATAAGAGAGTAACAAGAATATAATTTCATGTTGATGCCCAAATTTCAAGGTTTTAGATCAAAGATTCTATGTTGGACTTGGGTCGGATGTAAATATCTTGCCTAGGAAACCTTTGGAGGCGTTGGGGAAGCCCAATTGGGTATTTTCTCCTATTCAGTTACAAATGGCTAATCAATATTGTATTCTTCCAATCAGTCATCTTGTAGATGTTGAAGTCGATATTGCAAGAGTGAAAACATATGCATACTTTGAGGCTATAGACATTATGGGTGACAAAGATCCTTATCCAACTTTGTTGGGGATAGAATGGGCATTTGAGAATTATGTTCTTAATGACCTCAAATGAGAGACTATGAATTTTTAGGTGGATGGAATCTATGTTATACAACCACTATATCCTTATCAAGGTTTGAGGTTTATAGAGCCTATAGATGACATTGAAAAGCCTAATCTTTTGGATCAGTTATATCAGCTCATTGTAGGAGGAAGAGAAGACTATATCAATACTACAACGGATGCTTCCATTAGTTGGAGAAGTGTTCAGAGCACAAAATTTGGTTTAGATGTTGCACTAGACAATTGACAATAAGGAGATCATGAGCTACACTCTAGATGTTGTGTAACTTTTCTCTATGCCCGCTGGATTGGTGCTGAGGTGCAAGATTTTCGTACTTTCAATGGTTTAGGATATGTTGACAATTTTATTAAGGAAATTGATTTGAATATTGAAGAAGCACAAACAATTCCTATGATGTTTTTTTCTCTACAAGAAACACCTACAAGATGGTGGGGAGTTCATCATAATCAGCTTCAAGACTTGGAATCGATCAAGTTTTCTATGAGATGTCAATTTGTTGTTCCAGAAAAACATTCAACTAAAATTCCTATATATGAAATTTATACTAGTCCACAAAAGCATATTCATACTTGCAATTCTATTTGGACAAAAGTTGGACTACTTATAGAAATGTGGGTGCATTAGTTTATTTACGCACAACCGACATTTCCACAAGCTTCGTACCTGAAGGATGTAGGTTTTAACCTTGTACAGAAATTACCTGCATACGAATTCTAAAACACAGAAAATAAACAATGTGAGATTATAACACATAAAACACATATACACAGAGATTTTCCCCTGGATCCTAAAACCGGGACTACCATCTTGATTTTTCATTATATTCCTTTCAATGTTACAATACATATTTATACATGCCGAAGCATCCAATACCATGGACCAAAAACCATCACGTCCAATACCATGGACCGAAAACCATCACGCCCAATACCATGGACCGAAAACCATTGCGTCCAAAAAAACATGTGCGAAAATCATGCACAAAACCATAGGTGGGTCCGCCCAACCTAACATAGGGTCTAAAACCAAAATTTTCTGGGGCGCTGCCCCGGACCCCATAAGGTGGGGTTACGGGTGCCCTTCAAACCCCCTATTAACTACGTGGAAAGAATATAACACAACCCAACATTCTCCCACTTGTTGTTTTCTTTCCACAGGGGGCACAAGAGAGCTTAGTCATTTTTCCAGCCTTGAAATGCCCATTGTCTCTCTACACCAAGAGAACTTCTCAGAGCTCACAGATTTTGTCAATGCGTCTGCAATATTCTTCAAAGTGTCCATCTTTACTAGCAACACCTTTTTGTCTTCTATCATATCCCTCACAAAGTGATACTGAACATCAATGTGCTTTGTCTTTGAATGATATGCAGGGTTCTTTGCCAAAAAAATTACACTTTGGCTGTCACAGTCTATCCTTATAGCTCCCTGTACTAACCCCATACTTGAACACAATCTCTGCAACAAACTGCTTCCTTGCTTGCATGAGTGGCTGCCATGTATTCTGCCTCTGTAGTTGATAGTGCCACTACAGATTGTTTCTTACTCATCCAACTGACTACACCTCCAAATAGGTTAAACACATACCCACTTGTAGATCTTCTCTGATCCAGATCTCCAGCCCAGTTTGCATCAACAAATCCTCTAATATCCAACACTCTGTCTAATCCTGGTCTTCCTTGGTAGCACAAACCATAATCACTAGTGCCACACAAATACCTGAAAACCCGCTTCATTACTGTCCAATGCTCCTTTCTTGGTTTTGACATAAACCTGCTCAATACTCCCATTGCATGTGCAATGTCTGGTTTAGTACAGACCATTGCATACATCATGCTACTGACTGCACTTGCATATGGAACACGGAACATGTCCTCTTCCTCTTCTTGTGTCTTGGGACACTATTTAGCAGATAACCTCACACCTACAGGAATCAGAACCTTCACTGGTTTACTATCTTGGATATTAAACCTCTGCAGTATTGTCTCGACATACTTCCTCTGGTTTAACTAGAGCTTGCTCTTTGCCCGATCTCTTTTAATTTCCATGCCCAAAATATAGTTTGCAGCACCAAGATCTTTCATGTCGAATTTGGAGGACAATTGGGTCTTCAAATCCTGGATAATTTCTTTGTCATTTCCAACCAGCAACATATCATCCACATACAAGACTAGATAAATAACATGGTCACCAGTTAATTTAAAATACACACAATGATCTGTTTTACTTCTAATGAAGCCAAGTCCTCATATAAACGTATCAAATTTCTGATACCACATCCATGTGACTGTTTTAACCCATACATAGACTTCTTTAACTTGCATACCAATTCTTTCTTACCCTTCGCTGCAAAGCCTTCAGGTTGCTTCATGTAGATTTCCTCTTCCAGATCCCTGTGAAGAAATGATGTCTTCACATCCATTTGTTCTACCTCAAAATCAAAAGCAGTGGCAACTGATAAAAGTAATCTAATAAAAGTTACCTTGGCAACAGGAGAAAAAATATCACCAAAATCAATTCTCGGCACCTGGGAATAACCTTTTGCTACCAACCGAGCCTTGTGTTTCTCCACTTTTCCTTCTACATTTGTCTTCTTTTTGAACACCCATTTGCTGCCAATGGGTTTTCTTCTAGTCGGAAACTCCACCAGATCCCAAGTCTCATTTTTGTGCAAAGATGTCATTTCATCAACCATGGCCTCTTTCTAGAGTTTTCCATCCTCTGAATCTACTGCTTCCTTCATAGTTCTGGGATCATCGTCAGTAATAGATAAAGCAAAATTTGAATAGAAAGCAGATGGACTATACCTTTCAGGCTGCCTTCTTTCTTGAACTGATCTTCTCACTGCTGGAGTTTGTGGCTCTTCATCTTCTGATTCCTCCTCTGCTGTAGAGTCTGATTCTTCCTCCTTTAGCTCAAACTCTATCTTCTCAGGTTCCTTTTGTTGGATTTCATGTTTAATAACATCTTTCACCTCTTTGAACACCACATCTCAGTTGTACACAACCTTCCGTGCGACTGGGTTCCAAAGCTTATAACCCTTTAAACCATCCTTATACCCAATAAAGATGCACTTTTCAGATTTACTATCCAACTTGGTTTGTTTCTCCTTTGGAACATGTACATATGCATCACATCCAAATACCCTCAGATGTGAAAGAGAGGGTTTCTTACCATTCCTACCTCTTGTGGAGTCTTATCCTCCAACGCTGATGAAGGTGACCTGTTGACCAGGTAACATACAGTATCCACTGCCTCTGCCCAGAATTCCTATCCTATCTTGGCACCACTGAGCATGCTTCTTGCCCTTTCCATCAACGTCTTGTTCATTCTTTCTGCAACTCCATTTTGCTGAGGTGTATATGGAGTAGTTTTCTTCCATGATATACCACACTTCTTATAGAATTCTTCAAATTCCTTGCTGCAAAACTCTCCACCATTATCTGTCCTTAGCAATTTTATCTTCTTCTCTGTCTGATTTTCCACGAGAGCCTTAAATTATTTAAACCTATCAAAGACTTCATATTTCTTCTTAAGGAAATATATCCATGTATTCCTTGAGAAGTCATCTATAAATGATACATAGTACACAGACTTATCCAGTGATGGAACCTTCACAGGTCCAAACACATCACTGTGCACAAGCTCTAATATCTGTTTTGCCCTCTTACTACCAGAGGGGAAACTCACCCGATTCTGCTTCCCATATACACAATTTTCACAAAAATCAAAATCTAGAGAGCTATTACTCATACCTTTACCATGAAGTATTCGAAGGCCCTTCTTTCCAATATGTCCAAGCCTTTGATGCCACAACATGGTCTTCTCTCCAAAGACCACTAGATTTTCTACTCCACTTTCAGGAACTAGAGAACTATTACACCCATCAATAACAGTGCTACCTTGTATCTTGTACAGAGTTCCAATCCAAACTCCCCACATCAATACCAGTGCTCCCCGAACCATCTTGCAGGTATCCTTCTCGAACACTGTTTTTACACCTGCATCATCCAACTTGCTAACAAAAATAAGATTTCTAGCTAATGCAGGACTATGTAGAACACCTGGAAGTGTTCTAACCCTTCCACCTTGCAATTTCAACTTTACTTTTCCATGACCAATGATTCTAGCCTTCTTGTCATCCCCCAAGAAGACATCACCACCATCATATTTCTCATACTCACAGAAGCACTCTCTATGGGGAGTGAAGTGAAAGGATGCACCTGAGTCAATCAACCATGCCTCGTGATTAACATGTGTACTTGAAGAAGCCAAGTACACATCCCCACCTTCATCTGAGGTGGTTTTCGCCTTTGCAGAAGTAGCCTCATCAGATCCCTTTCCTTTGTCAGGAGCTTTAGATTTACAGTCCCTTTTGTAGTGCCCTTCCTTTCCACATTTCCAGCACACCACCTTTACAAGTTTTCCTGGAGATTTAGATCTCCCACTTGATGACTTATTTTTGTTTATGTTCTGGGTCTGCCCTTGTACAGACAAGGCATCACCATTTTGGCTCTCCATATTTTTCCGTCTCATCTCCTCTGTCAGCAAGGATGAGACTATTTCATCAAAATTCAAGGCAGTTGCATTGCTACCTATTGCAATAACCAGACTATCCCACGAATTTGGTAGAGAACACAACAAACTGATGCACTTATCCTCATCTGAAATTTTAATATCAACAGATGCTAACTGACTTACCACAGTATTAAATGCATTTAGATGCTTTTTCACCGAGTCTCCATCTTTCATCCTTAGGCTATACAACTTTTTCCGTAGGAATAGTTTATTCGCCAGACACTTAGATTGGTACAAAGTCCCTAGCTTGTCCCATAAAGCCTTCGCTGTAGCTTCCCCTGATACATTCAGCAATACCGAATCTGAGACACACAATCGTATTGTGCTCTTTGCCTTCCGATCCAACTTCTTCCATTCTTCATCAGACACTCCTATTGGTTTAATACACGGATCTACCGCAATCCACTGATCTTTATCCACCAACAGATCCTCCATCTTGAGTTTCCACAACTCAAAACTCTAACCATTAAATTTCCTGATTTCTATCTTTCCATTGCTCGCCATCTTCTTTCACCACCAGAATTGATCTCGCAGATCTCCCACTAAACAGGGTCTACCACAGGCTCGAGCGAAACCCCTCAGCAACAAAGGTGTCCCCTTGAAGCCAAAACAACTCTGATACCAAATGTAGGTTTTAACCCTATACAGAAATTACCTGCATATGAATTCTAAAACAAGAAAATAAACAATGCGAGATTATAACACATGAAACACGTATACACAGAGATTTCCCCTGGATCCCAAAACCGGGACTACCAGCTTGATTTTTCATTATATTCCTTTCAATGTTACAATACACATTTATACATGCTGAAGCATCCAATACCATGGACCGAAAACCATCGCGTCCAAAAAAACATGTGCGAAAATCATGCACAAAACCATAGGTGGGTTTGCCCAACCTAACATAGGGTCCAATACCAAAAATTTTTCGGGGCGCTGCCCCAGACCCCATAAAGTGGGGTTACTGGTGCCATTCAAACCCCCTGTTAACTACGTGGAAAGAATATAACATAACCCAACAAAGGAAGAAATGAAGAGGCATACAACTGAATGGGAGGCATTGATGAGAACAAAAAATAGCAGAGGTTTTAAAAGTAATAAATAGAGTATTGTTTATTACTAGAAAAATTGTTGTTGATTTTGATAATTATGGAGGCTATGAACATTTAGATGAATAGGGATTCCACAAAGCGATCACTTGTGGCAAGGTTAACTGAGAAACGTATGAAGATAATTTACAGGAATTAAGGAACTTGTCTTTTAAGGAATCCAAATGGGAGAAAACTATAAAGATTAACCTATAAAAGATTCTCTATATCTAAATCCTTTGAAGTTGCAGAAATATAATATCAAAACTAAAGAAAAACGTAAGTTAGCTTCTATTGGTGACTATTGAGACGAGAAAACTACAAATGAAATTTGTGACCTATTAAAAGAATATGAAGATTTGTTTCCTACATTGGTTTCAGAACTCAAGGGAATCAAAGGATATCTTGGAGAAATGAAAATTGTTTTGACGCCTAATGCAAGGCGAATCAAGCATTGCCCATATCAATCGAATCTGCAGGATAAGGAGAAAGTGAAGAAATAAATTGATAAAATGTTAGTTGGAGGTCTCATATTTCTAGTTGATGAAGTAGAATGGATCAACCCTGTTTTCATTCAAAGTAAGAATAATTTGGATGACATCAGAGTTTTTGTAGATTACAAAAGTATTAATAATGCTTGTGTTCATGAAACGTTTCCTACTCCCTTCGACAAGGAAGTATTGGACAACGTTGCAGGTAGTGAAGCTTATTCCTTTGCAGATGGGTTTTTTGGGTATCATCAGGTTCACATTGCATAGGAGGATAAAAGCAAGACTACTTTTACAATATAACGAGTCTCATATGCTTACCATGTTACGTTGTTTGGCCTAAAAAAGGCTCCGGTTTTCTTCTCTAGGATTATTATCACTGCTTTTAGAGATTACAATCATAAATTTCTTGAAGTTTACATGGATGATTGGATAGTTTATATTCTCTTAAAGAAGCCTTCCATCTTATTGTGGGTAATGTTTGATCAATGTCGAAAGTTGCAAATCTCATTGAATATGAGGAAATGCATTTCTGTTGTTCCCTTTGGTACCCTACTTGGACATATTGTTTGTAAAGATGGTGTTTATGTTGATCCTACCAAATTTGCATTGATTTTAAATATGCCGCCACCAAGAAGTGTTAAACAATTGTGATCTACTTTGGGGAACATATGATATTATTTCCAGTTCATTCGCAACTATGCCTTGATCAGTACACCATTGGAGAATTTATTGAAGAAAGATGAATGTTTCATATGGACTAATGAATGTGATACTATTTGATATGTTAAAGGAAAAGCTTGCAAGCACTCCAATTTTGGTCTACCCAGGTTGGAACAAGGAGTTCCACGTTCATATAGATGTTTCCAGTATTGCTTTAGGTGCTATTTTAGCACAACTAGGAGAAGGTAACTTAGATCAAACCATCTATTTTGATAGTAGAAAAAATTCTACTACTGAGAAGATTATACAAGCACTGAACAAGAGGCTCTCACCATGGTGTAATTGCTCTAGAAATTCAGACATTATCTTTTTGGTGGTCCTTATAAATTTTTTACCAAACATTTTGCTTTAAAGTGTCTTGTTAACAAACCTGTCTTGGAAGGGAGGATATGAAAATGGCTCTTGCTGTTTTAGAAATTTTCATTTGAAGTCATTATTAAACCATGACGTTCTAATGTGGTTCTATATCACCTCTCTTTCTTGGAGTTTGGTGAAACCAAATGATCAGTGGATGACCAGTTGCCTGATGCTGATTTATTTAGAATTGAAGTAATGCCAGACTACCTTGAAGACATTACATTATTTCTCGCAACTGGAAAGTTCCTGGATGATTATACTACAAATCAGAAGAGACATATGGTGGTACATATTGCAGACTATCAACTTATTGCAGGTCAATTGTACAAAATGGGGTTGGATCATATTTTGTGCAGATATGTTTTGTACCATAAAAGAGAAAATGTCATGTGGGAATGTCATTATGAGGTTGTGTGAGGTCACATTGGAGGGAAAGAAACTACAAGGAAGGTGTTACAAGCTAGACTTTAGTGGCTGACTCTTTTTAAAGATGCAAAAGAGTATGTCAGGAAGTGTGATGTTTGTCAACGGGTTGGACGACCATCACATTGCGGTGAACTCCCACTTCATCTAGTATGAGCTCTCAAGGCTTTTGAGAAGTTGGATATTGAATTTGTGTGGCCTATAAACCCTGTTGCACGACATTCACATGCCCACTACATCATTACTGTAATAGACTATTTGACGTGTTGGGATGAAGCAACTCCTGTTAAGGATTGCACTGTTGATACCATTGGCAGGTTTATATTTAAAAATATTATCACTTGATATTATCAAAAATCCCCTTTATGAAATTAAATGCATTTCTCATTACTTATCATCATGATATTTCCTTTTTTGGTCTTTCACATCATGTCATGGGGATTTGTGTCCTGGTCATCATCGATAGTTGGATTTAGTTTCATTTGGTAAGTTTTCATATTTAATACTCAAAAGTCTAGTCACTCTATGTTTTCAACATTATTCCTTCTATATATGTCATGCACCACCATGTCAATTCCTTGTGTTTGTGAATCTCTTAGAGTGTTTCACCCTAGCTTTTGTATCGAGCTCCCATGTTTCTCAAGTCCATTATTGCCCCCCTATTTGCATTGTTTATAGTAACCAATCGTTCATTATGGGTCATCCCTCTAAACTTGCAGTTTCTCCTGGTTTTTCAGATCCGTGTATTGAACCCACGAAACTTTTGGAAAATATGAAAAAGCCACCTTGGTTGACAACGACTTGACTAATAATGCTCTATTCCCAACTCTGAAATCCAAAGTGTTCATGGATTCTATGGATAAACTAGGTTGTATTGCTACTTTATGGCTAAAACCTGAGTTTTGGTCTTTACAACACTCTTCTTTGATGAAATTACGAAATTTGCCTGTCTTTGGCACCATAGGTGAGGTCATGCACTGTACCAAATTTCTCATTAGCATAATTCATGGGGGTTTATTTTTGCTTAAAAAATAATACCCCCATCCATGTTGAATATATTTACAGGGTTATAGGTATGTCGTGATATGGTCCGAATGTTTCCTTTGCATTCTAGAGTGTCTCTAAATGTGGCAAAAACAAGGGCAATGATTACTTGTACACCAAATATAACACTCAACGTAAAGGTTGCGATGTTGTCATTGATATGATCAATAATGCTCGGATCAAATTTGCATAACATATAATAGCAGGGAAGCTTATGCGAAATTACACTAAAGGTGAGTGTACCCTAGATGCTATTTTTGTTGTTGAAGCCTGTGATCGAGGAGAGTCATTAAATTGGTGCAACTACCTTTTGAATTCAGATCTCTTTGAAGCTTGTGAGGACATATTTATGTGAGTGACCTATTTTGTATATGGATACATAGTCATTGTCATTGCTATGATGAAGTGGTGCAGGCTCAAAGGTAGAGAACTAGTTGAAGTCGCTAAAGATGAACCCCTTGTTCTTTCTTATGCTCCATGGCAAACTCCTGCTAATTTTGGTAATAAAGCTTTTAATGAGAAATCATTTGAAAAATGTTATTCTAAAATGGTGAATGCTACAAAAACATGGACTAGGGTGCGAAAGAGTATTTGGATAAGTATGCCCATCAAATATGGTTTGGGATAGGTCATGGTCATACTTACTTTCACTTAAAACCACCGGCCCTGATACATTGAAGATGCAGATGTTGCCCTATTATGTCTCTAAGAATATTTCCATAACGAGGTTATGTCTTGGCCCAGATTTCAATGCATTCAAAAAGAGGGAAAATTATTCTCTAGATGTAATGTAACCTCGTAATTCTTCTGCAGATGCTTTGTCATCCTCAAAAAAAGCGCATGAATGACATTGAATAGGATGTCCAACTGATGATGAAGAAGTTGCAGAAATGTGTGTCTTCTATCCATAACACCCTGCCTAAAGTTAGTTCCATAGTGAGTTTTTTTTATTTCTACTTCAGAGATTCCTGGTGATGTTCCTCTAATTGGTAAGTCATTTAAGCCACCAATAATGCCTTATGTTTCAACGAGTCCAATTTGCGTTGCCCCACCCACAATCTCTGATACCACCCCTCCCACCTTAGATGAAATTGCTTTCACTCAAGATTACATCCAAGCCAATCCTCATGTTGATCTTTCTCATATTGTTGATATTACTAATAATGAGCCTAAGGACGCTATTGAGGGAACCAAAATGATTGAGGAATACCATATTTATTCGCCTACCCATTCTACGCATTCCCTTGGTTCGTCACCACATACCACATCACAATCTGTTACTATTTCCGATAATACAGACCTTGGAAATACTGGTGGATATATTCTTGAGATGGATATCGAGTCAACCCCAAGGATACCATACAATAAACTACATCTAGTCTTGAACCACATGCAAAGGAAGTTATGATGTCACCTGTGCAATCTTCATTTGAGTTACAACGAGTCCCTAGTACAACACTTTCAATAATTCAAGTTGTTTTTTTTAATCAATATCCTAATTAATGTCGAGAGGTTTTGCATTTAGTTGCACAATCTCAGGATATTGTTAGTCTTTTTCGTTCCAATTTTGTTACTAGGATTCAAGATGAATTCAAAAAGGAATAGAGTCAAGAGCTGGAAACTTCACCTCAAGGACACTCTAAGAGATCTGTCACTAGTGGTCAGCCTTTGCAGGATCATTTCCCTCTAGCTGACACTTTCTCTTCCAATTATCTTCAGAGTTGGTCTTCATCCCAACTATTTCAACTTATCAGAATTTATGCCCTTCAATTGGAAGAAGGCCATAACAAGCTAGTATCTATTCATGAAAAACAGTAACAACTCATCAATGTGACTGCAGAGTGCTATCGATTGTGAGGTGAAAAAATAAGTTATCAAATCAAATTGAAGACATCGGTTTCCAACAGATGTGGCCAACTATTGCTAAGTTTATGCCTGGTTCTCCAGAGTACTTTTCTGTGTGCCAACTCACTGAATGTACTGAATGTTGTGAGTACATTGAAGTTGCTTGTACCAAGTTAGTTGATTCCAATAAGGAGTTGTGTGGCACTATTGATGAGTTGCATTAAGCACTACCTAATCCAATAGAGAAATAAAAAGAAAAAATTTCCCAAGATATTGTTCAAGCTTCTTCTTTCTGGAACGCTCGTCAATAGGTCAACAATGATTCACAAGAATTTTTTCGATAGGTTTAATATTGGGCTAGCCTACTTACTAAGAAGAACCAACCCTTGTATTAGATGTGGAAGGAAACACACCAATTGTTTGACCAAGTTGTGGCCCACTTCCAATCTTTAGTAGCAACAAACTTTATTTAGTCAAGCAGAAGCACTAGAGAAGCAAATCCATTAGTTGGAAGAAGACTCACATACCGCCTAAAATTGATTGATGGATCTTCGTTCACCAGCTTAGCCTCATTTCATAACGCTTTGGAAGCTTGATTATGATGTCGATGTTTAGTGGTAGATCATCCTTGAATCTCGTCCTGAGAATCCTACAACCAATAATACAATTGAGTTTGTTGATAAAATTGTTGCACTGGTCACCACTTGGAAATCCACCACAACGAAGTATGTTTATTTCAAAACCCAAGTCCTGTAGAGCAAAGCAACAGAGCAGGGAGAACACAAAACAATAGAAAATGGATGATAAGTATCAACAGAAGTCGTGTAACTACAAACATGCCCAAGTATGCAACTAGAATATTGGTTCAAGGGTGAGTCAATGAACTATGGTCGGCGCCTAATGGGTCCTTTTTTTTGGATAATTTTTTACCAAGTTTTGATAAAAAAAGGTTGTGGGAATTGCTAGTGCGACCGAAAGAGTAAATTATCAAACCATCCGGAAGCCGAGAATAAAAAAGGAAAGCAACAAAGAGAAGTTAAAAATGGTTATTTCAGGACTTGGAGAATCCATGAAAGATGAACTTATGCACTAGATTTTGAAAAGATCAAAGAGATATGGACCAAAGCACTAGGTTTTGTCAGAATGGAATGCATGAAGCATCCAGGATCAAAGTGATCAAAGTGGACCGAATAAAGCGAGTGAGATTAGAGGGAAATCTATGAAAATATGCAAGGATAGATCAGGAAGAGAGACAAAGATCATGCCAAAATGCTTCAGATTGAATGTTGAAGTCCTGTGACTATATTTACGTTGTAGATCAATTCCATTGTAATATGCTCATGTTATTTGGTGAAATATCTTGCAATCTATCGAAGATTTGTGACGTAATTCTCTCAATATAATAATAAAGATGATGTTGTTGGGATAGTTTTGTATGTATGTATATGGAATGGTTATGAATTTTGAGCCTCTTTAAAAAATTTATTACAATTTTTTGATATATTTCCCAATATTTATTTTTGTAGGGGTTTCTGTCTTGACTACATACAGAGTCCTAGATTCTTGTGAAAATGTTATGTAATTGTTTAAGTAATTAATGATTTGTTTAGTAATTGATATTTGATTCCATACTTCTATCCCCTTCTTCTCTAAATGTCTCGACACGCCTCAGGTGAGAGGTTTCTCCCTTGAAGGAATGAAAATACCAACAATGTGCTATACTACAATAGAGACTTTTGTTGGCAACTAATGATCGAACTCTAGTCTTCTAATCCTAATTTTGTGCCAACACATGGAATTGGTAAAGAATGGTTTGGAGGACGTACTTTTCCTTGGGATTAGAGAATGGCGCTGTGAGGTCATAACTTGGGAACACCGGGGTGGGCTATGTTCCTTGAGATGTAGTGGTGTCCAAATTAACGCCACCCAGCATTGTGCTCTAATCTAGTGGAGAGATAGAGCGTACTTGTCAAGGCCTTGGTAGTTTGACAATGATGGTTATGATGTTTCTATCATCATTCATGCTTATCAATATGGATCCCTTCTTTTATGAATATTTCAACTTAATATTATCATGTCTAGTCATTATGAATACCCACTGAGTTAAGAGGGAGTGTTGAACTTGTAACTAGTGTTGGTCTTCATAATGTAATATAAATCTATCATTGATGTATTTATTATATTCATTACTATATTAATTTTGGTCAAATAATGTTCTTCATGCTTATAAAGTCAAAGAGAATAAAAAGAAAATTATTTGAGTCATGTCCCATTTGGATATTTATAAGAAAAATAAATTTAATTTTTTATTGAGTCATAAGTCCACTGAAAGATCAGGTCGGCCTGGTACTCCAAGAGCCACCTATTTGAGCTCCTGGACACTTATATATATATATATATATATATATATAAGGACAAAATAAGTCAAATTAAAGAAGAAAAGAGACAAGTCTACACAAGAAGAATATAGCATGTGTGGAAGAATAATTCTATGAATGAAGATGAGCTTTTTTGTGCTACTGTGGGCCCAAAATTTTAGGGGCTAAAATTTCAGGAAGTTGACCAGTTTGACCTATTTTCACTTTGAATTTGGAGGCGATTTGGAGGAGGGCTAGACTTGGATTTTTTGATAGTTCTTGCCTTGGATATATCATTTTGATCTAATTATATAAGAGAAGGATTGTTGTTGGGTTTCCCCTTGTGGGGGTTTCCCCTTGTGGGGGTTTCTCCTTGGGTTGGAGCCTAATTTTGTTGTCTCATTATTTTTCTCGAAAGATGGAACATTTTATAATTTCTTGATGAAGAAACTATAAGAATTAATAAGAAGAGATTTAACGTTCACAAGTAATTATGAAGACAAAAAAATCGAGGCTGATCATACTATACTTGATTTCCCAATAAATATAGACATTGAAATATTTTATTTATGGTTGAGAGTGAAAAACATGTCCCTCAATTCACCCAATTAATAGTTGTTTGGGTGAAAAGGCATAATATTTTGGTTTTTAATAATTTGATATTGTAGGAAGTATAGGTAATCATGACATTAGAGATTTTTCTGATAATAGTATTTGCAGGGAAGAAATCATAACTTTTGCAAGGAATTGGTTGATATGATATTATTTGCAGTGAATAAATCATGAAATTTGCAAGGAATTGAGTAATAGTTTTTAAACTAATATCTTTTGTAGCTGTTGAATGATGGTTTATAACTAATATTAGTGCAAGCGATAAGATCATTGTATATAACTATTGTTACATGCAGAATGAAAAATCATTGGATGCAGTCTTACAATGTACAACTTGATTTATTGAGATATATTGCTAACTTGTTATGGTTTGAAAACGGTGATGCACAATGGGAAAGAAGGTCACTGAGGTAAACAATCATGCCATGAGGATATTGTGTTCTAAGAATTATTGGGTAATGTGTTTGAGAAACATGACAACATGTCTAATGTATGGGCCTCTAGTTAATAATGCTTGAATGAAAGTGTATGTTTCTTTTGTAAAATATCAACAATTAACAAGGGATGGAATCCCTCGTTTTCATTGAGTTAGGGGTGAACTCGTGAAATGTTTAATAAGAAAAACATTTGTTATTTTTTCCCCTTGGAGTTTCCAGGGTAATTTCGGTGTTCATTTGTGTGCTTGTCTATTTGGTTTGTCCCATAATTGTTTTCACTTTGCATAATGTTGGTAATTATCTCATTCATCATGTTTTTAAAGAGGCCCAATTAGTTGAACGATGTTAATGATGCAAAGTTGTATCTGAATGAATTATGTTAACAAGTTGCATTAATGATTATTTCATTATGAAAATATCTATTTTCATTTGTATGGTTATTCCATTTAATGATTGTGATTATATCAATTGTTTATCAGTTACACAATATGTGACAAGTCGTTCATGGAATGCTACATGCTAATAAAACTTGTAAAAAAAAATCTCAAATATTTTGTATGATGTATTTCAGGGGATGTTACAAGTGGTATGAGAGCCAAGTTGCAACACTCCACCTCTTGTGTTTTGAAAAAATGAGGAGTAGAGTATGATTCTATTTGATGAAGCTCAAGTATGACACTAATGAAATTACATTGCAATGTAGGAATTATACTGCATTTAATATGGAATGAATAATAGTTCTAATGACTGCCTTGAAGAATAACAGTATTGATGGCATGAAGTCTTCTTGTTCATAAAATATAGTTCAAAATTTTATTGCATTTAAATACATTTAAATTATGGGCAATCTTGAACACTCACACAGTCAATAGTAATAGTGTGGATAAGTTTCACTACTAGCTTTCATAGCCATACTCTTATGATAATGTTTAATGATGCATTAAATGCTTGGAATTGCAGTGCATTGCTTGTGGTTTTGGGAAAAGAATAAGTGCATGCGTTGTTTTGTCAATAATGAAAACAATGTGATAGTGAAATGATGTAGGAAGACATGGGGATGTTGAGACAGTGAGTGGGTTGTCTTTGATGTTATTGATAACATGCTAGAATGTTTAAAAATCATTAAAGAACCCTCTTGAATGTTGTGAATAAGTAATGAGTTAGATGGAAAGTCTTGTTAAGTGCTTATTAACGAAGTATAAGAATTCTTAGTATGACCATAATGGTTGCACCTAATATTATGTAAATGATTGATAGTTTAAAAATATTGTGATTGAAAATAATGTGGTTATAATTGAGAAAATACTAGCTAGATTTTCTTGGTCAATACACTGTTGTGAATTAGCTTCGAGCTGATAAATCACCCAAAGTGCTTGTTGTTGAGTTGATAAACCACTCTTAGAATGCTTTCCGCAAATGATAATCCTCCTATAATTAAAATATTGTGTGGAGTTGCCATGATTTTCAAAAATATTGACATGTTAAAAAGCAAAAAACTATAATGATCAGGAAAGGAAAAAGAGAAAAGCATTGAGGATAATGTTATTATTGAGGGGGTAGTATGTAATATCACTATAGAATCTGAATATGCATATTGCATATTAATTTTGAAGCCTGTCTAATGGTTGACATTTATGATAAACAATGTAGTAAATATTATTGGACTAAAAGTAAATGCATGAAGGCATTAATACCTTGTGAACGACGCATGGGAACACATAAATTGGACTATGTAAGAGACTTGTTGGATGGTTGTAATTATAATTAACACTCTTGACGTGCTATGAAACAAGAGTCTAACGTATAGCTTTAGTTTTCGTTCAGTTGGCACTAAGAAATAATTTCTGGTTTTGGAATCGTTTGCAACTACCATATGGGTTATCTATGTCATCCATTCCAATCTCAGATCTACATACATGGAGGACGATGAAAACTTACCGATATATTATGTTCTCATTCCCTATGCGCTCCTTGCCTTGGTAATGCAATCCTTGATTCATTCTTTGAATAGGGTCATCGTAGCATGTGTTCCCTATTTGGAAGCCATGCTGGTTCTGTTTCAAGAAGACATATGTTGATGGGTCTCCCGACCCTTGTGGTTGAACAATCACCTGTTTGATATGATCATACCTAGACTTGCATAGAACTGAATGTAATGGAATTTATTTTATGCATACTCTAACTTTTGCATGGGGATTACTCTACGGGGATAATGTTATTTATTAAAGGCCATTCACATGTGGCTTGCAAGTTTATATTATATATAAATATGGTTTTGCAATTGTAATTATTTATTAAAGACCATTCACATGTGGCTTGCAAGTTTATATTATATATAAATATGGTTTTGCAATTGTAAATACATTTGCATTAGGTCAATGTAGTAGTGAGTTTATAATCAATTTTACATTTACAAGCAAAAGTTAACCTATGATAATGCATTTGCTAATACATTTGTAGCAACAAAATAGTTGTGGGTGCATATTGGTTGATGCATCTGATTTTTTTTTTTCATTCACACGAATAAAATAGTATGGTTTTATCAATGCATATGGTTTTGCCTTTACAACAATAAAGTAACCATGATTTTATAACTACATGCATTTATTTGATGCATTTGAAATATGGATAAATTAGATGTGTACTTATAATTCTATGCATTTGTATAATGAATTTGGAATAAAGACATAAAAAATAGTTGTATTTTATATTATTAGCCTATGTTGTTGCATTAATATTAGCAATAACAGACGTAAATCATATTTGTACACACGATTTTGTATTAAAACAAACAAATATATTAATACCCATGGTTTTGGAATAAAAGAGTAATTGGAAATTAATACCATGGTATTACGAATTTATACCCATGGTTTTGCATTTTGTTAAATGCAAAGATATATGGTTTTGCAATAGTAGTCATGGTATTTCATGTGTTAAATGCAATAACAGTTATGGTATTGATAATGCATTTAAAAATAGAAGGTTAGTTGTGGTTATGATTTTTATTTTATGCATTTGTAAGAGTACTCTCATGCAGAGACATATAATACATAGAAGTTATAAATGATTCTGACATGAAAATGATAATCAACAGAGATTGAAACTTTGGGATGGAGAGATCTGATTTCTCTCGTGTTCTATTTAGAAGAAAAGCCATAATATTTTGAGTTTTATAATTTGATATTGCGGGAATTAGAGGTAATCATGACATTAGAGATTTTGTTGACGATAACATTTACAGTGAAGAAATAATGACTTTTGCAAGGAATTGAGTAATAGTTTTTAAATTATTCTCTTTTTGTAGCAATCAAACGATGGTTTATAACTAATACCACTACAAGCGTTGAGATCATTATATATAAGTATTGTTACATGCAGAATAAAAAATTGTCGGATGTAGTTTTATAATGGAAAACTTGGTTTACTGAGATATATTGCGAACATGTTATGGTTTGAAAATGGTGATGCATTATGGTAAAGAAGGTTGTTGAGGTAAATAGTCATGCCATGAGGTATTATGATATAAGAATTGTTAGGTACTATGTTTGAGAAATATGACAACATGTCTAATGTATGAGCCTCTAGTTAATAATTCTTGAATGAACATTTACGTCTTTTTTGTAAAACATCAATAATGGATAAGGGATGGTGTTGGCTTAAGGGGTCTTGACCCAGGTTCGGAGTTAGTTGCACCAACCAACAAAACCATACATTTCTGGCCCTTTCGGCAACAACCTGTGTAGCGCAAGTTGCAGTCTCACCTGAAGCAGTATTGGGGGGTGCAAGAACCACGTTTCTGCATCCAGAAACTAGTGTGATGCCTTTTAGTGCCTTAGATTTGCTTCCACGTAGATCTAACCTTCAGACAAGGCTTAAACCCTGAACTCATCCCTGAGTATTTTCAATCCTTAGCGAAACCAATCAATTGCCTTATTTAGACCCTAAAGCTTAGAACTGCTACTTTCGCATGCATAGACAGGTCTTCTATGGCTTCTGGGATCTAGATATGCCATCGTGCAAACCTATCTTCTTTACTTGAAACTAAGTCAGTTTAGATCTAGAACTTTGCATACATCATTTAATCATCTTATTAACAATAAACATATTCAATTAACCCAATTCATGCAGGTAAGACACATTAATTCAAGAAAACAGTATTTAGAGCGAGATAGATAGATAAACAAATAAATCACAGATGCAAGTATTTCCAACCCAAAATCAGTCTTTATTAATAAGAATCGGTTCAGTACAGACTTCATCTACCCTACACACTCAGCTGCAGGGGTCCACATACTTAGTTGCGGACCCTTCTAAGCCTTCATGCACTCACTTGTAGAGCATTTCCTTGCTACTGACAGGAATAGGCCTCCCTTCCTATCAAACCCTTACAACATCATTCATTCATTCATCTCTCTATTCTTCTCTATCAAAAGTTATATCTAAGACTCACTATGACTCAACTATTTATAGCTTTTATAATAGAATACCATGGCCCCTGACTCATGGGTGAGTCTTCAAAACTGACCAGATCAAGGGGCTAAGACCCATTTGACACCTATCTATCTACGCGCTCCGCATCCACCTTTCGCGGAGATTTTACATTCTTTACAAAATTATTTACAAAAAAATAACTAAATTAATTCAATTCTACCCCTAGGGACCCCATCCCAATAGATGGACTCCCTCATTGCCATTGAGTGAGGGGTGAACTCCTTCGTGAAACATTTAATAAGAAAAATATTTGTAGCTTTTCCCTTCAAGGTTTCCAGGGTAATTTCAATGGTCATTTGTGTGCTTGTCTATTTGGTTTATTTTATCGTTATTGTCACCTTGCATAATGTTGGTAGTTATCTCATTCATTATGTTTTTAAAATCCCCCAATTATTCGAATGCTGTTAATGATGTGAAGTTGTATCAAAATTAATTATGTTAACAAGTTTCACTAATGATTATTTCATTACACAAATATATATTTTCATTTCTATGGTTATTCCACTTAATGATCATGCTTATATAAATTGATGATTAGTTAAATAGTATGTGACAAGCTGCTCATGGAATTTTACATGCTAATAAAACTTGTAAAAAATAATTTAAATCTTGTGTTTTTTGTACGAGGTATTTAAAAGGATGTTACAAGTGGTATCAAAGCCAAGTTGCAACATTCACACCTCTTGAATTTCGTAACAACAAGGAGTAGAGGTATGATGTTATTGAGTGAAGCTTAGGTATGATATTAACAAAATTACATTGAAATGTATGCATTAGATTGCATTTAATATGAAATGCATAATAGTGTTAACCAATGCTTGAAGAATAATAGTACTGATTGCATGGAGTCCTCTTGTTGACCAAATACAGTTCAAACTTCTGTTGCATTTAACTACAATTAAATTATGGATAAGATTGAACATTCACATCGTGAATAGTGATAGTGTGGACTAGGATTGACTACCAACCTTTGTATCCATACTATTATGATAATGTTTAATGGTGCATTAAATGCTTGGAATTGTAATGCATTTCTTATGGTTATAACACTCCACCCCACATTTACGCACTTTTATAAGCTCTCCAGGGTAAACATGAGCTGAGAATTACTATGCATGACCCAACAATCAAGTTCCAGTTATAGAAGTGGGGCCTACTACCCTTAATATTTACTGCAACCTCTAGGAACACATGATCACCCAGATGTCAACCAACATCCACTAATCTCCTTTTCTTGGATTGGAACTACCCTTTTTACTCACTTCACAACCTGATTGCATGCATTCTAAGATTTCCATGTGGCCAAAAGGCTCCAACCACATGGACAAGGAACCTTCCATGCAACTACAACTAAAAAATCTATAGTTTTGTGTTTGCAGTTGTGGATTCAGTGCCACAATTTCGAGGCTAGCCTATAGGCCACTACCCAGAACTTCCCAAAACTTTCCAGAATCAAGTCTAAGATAATCACAAGTATGCATAACTTACACTTAGGCTCAAATATTTCCCAAGATGCCAAACAAATGATAAACATTTAGACAAGCATATGGTAAACATAGTAGTTACAGGTTATGAATGCATATTTGATCATTGTCTCATTAGTTTCACTAGAGGATCATCAAGAAATATCGCTACCCTCTCAAGCTAGTTGAAACAACACTTTTTAGCTCATACATTCATATAGCCATTCCATAAATTATCAAATCATGAACAAGATCCATAAAAAGAGCACATCATTTAACCATGCCTATAACCAACATTTAACCAGAATGAAGCCATGACAAACCAGTCATAAAGTAAACATAATAACTAATACATGTGCTCATTGATCTCAATAAGAAATAACAAATAATAACATATGCATAAGCCAACCAAGTCAGGGACTTCCACGTACCACCCAACCATAGATTGGGATGAACCAAATCTGTCTTTTAGCCAATCATCCCCATGCCATATTCCAAGCATGAATGTGGGATCTCATGGGATAAACCAAAACAAAACCAACCAAGGAATCCAAAGGCTAAATTACGTCAACCCTCAACCATTGTGATTTCACCTAAACTAGTCCAAAAATCACCAGACCAACATAAGATTGGATGCCCCAAAATTCTTTACCATACCCAAGAGAATTTTCTTGTCCCCATCCACCTGTCAAGAGCTTCCCAGAGAAAACCATGTCCACCCCCAACCCTTGGGATTTTCCTAATATCACCTCACTCAGATCCAAAATATTTCGAAAGCTCAACGAAAAGTGAATCCCATCACACCATGGATATCTAGGAAATGGAAAGGCAAGGTTGTAACGATTGTCGATCCAGGAAAATCCCATGACAATGACAACAAAGCAATCATGTAAACCAACTGCACACACCATGCATTCAAATCCCAACAAGGAAATCACACATGCAACCTATTACCTGTAAAATCTTCATGTTGTAGCTTCTCTTCCAATCTTCTCCTCACTCTCCCTTGCTTTCCTTGCTTGTCCTTTGCTTTGTGTTCTCTCTCTTAGAGTACGATTTCTTCCTTAGAAAAACTAAATTGGCCAAAGCTAAAAACAATCAAAATATGATCAAAAGTTGTCAATTGTTTCTTAGATGCCTTTTTATCATTGATATTTGGTGTCTCTTCTTTTCCTTTTCCTCTTTTCTTTCCTTTTTCATTATTTTCTATCTAATTTCCCTTGCATGCATATTTTCGTCTCTTCATTTTCCTTTTCTCATATTTTCCTCTATTTCTTTAATCAATTTACATTTATTTCCCTTTTAATTTTACCAATGACAATGCCAATTTCCATAGTTATTAATTAACCACAAGTGATACCCACATTAATGTTTTTCCCTCCATTCAACTTGGAATACATGTCCCATGACCTTGGTATAATTTTTACCTTTACAATATCCTTCCATTTACATGGAAAATCAACCCGGAGTTGTTACAAATCCCTCCCCCTTGGGGAACACTGTCCTTGGTGTTCTATGACACTTATGACTAGAAAACCTCTGAAAACAAAACATACTACTTAATGGAGCTTTATAATACAACTCGATGCAGTGTTTACAATGAAAATACACACACACACACACACACCAAAAACTCATTTTCTTTAACCAAAAACTAAAGAAGGATATAATGCCCACATATGATAATCCATCTCCCATGTAGCTTCATCGGGCCCAAAGTGCTTCCATTACACTTTAAATTGCTCTGTTCCTTGATTTTGGAGCATGAACTACTTCTGCTGTAGTATGCATTGTGGCCCTTCCTGGAACTCTCCTTTCGGTTCAACCTGCAATATAGACCAATCAATCACATGATCAACATCCTATACATATCTATTTTTTAATGAAACACGTAAGACATCATGGGATTTGACCGATAGAGACAAAGCAAGCCTATAGGCCATTGGTTCAATCCTCACAAGGATCTCAAAATTCCCACAATACCAAGGTGTCAACTTGCCACATGACCCAATCCTTAAGGAACTCCTCTTGGTCTTGATGTGAAAATATACATGCTCCCCAACCTTAAACTATTTGAATGCTCTATGATGATCTGCATAACTCTTCTATCTATTGTGTGTTGCCATTAAATTCCTTTTAATAACCCACATCTCCTGCTCTATCTCTGCCAACATATTTGGTCCAATCAATACGCTATTCATTGTATCGCTCCAATTGATAGGAGTATTACAACTCCACCCGTATAGATCCTCAAATGGACTCTTCTTCAAGGATTCGTGATACCCATTACAAGGAAAATTTTAAGGATGGAAATTTATCACTAGTCCATGATATGCCATCTATAAAATGTTTGGTGGTATTTCTGTAAAAATATTCAAATTTATAATGATTTTGTATAGTCTCTATATAAAATTTTAGTGATTTTTAAGATAAAATAATTTTATACTATAAAATTTGGGCGAAACATTTAAAAAAAATGGAAATTAGCGAATTTTTTTTTGGAAAAAACATGGAAAATTAGCCCACTTGCCAATATTAGCCCTTAAAAGTTTCCCTAACCCATTATTATAAGAAAACTCCACCAGTGGAAGATACTCCTCCCACTTCCTTTATTGATGCATGACATACATCCTCAACATATCCTCGAGAATCATTTTAACCCTCTCTATCTATCCATATGTCTATGGATGATAAGTTGTACTGAAGGCTAACTCTATCCCCAAGTCCGCAAACAACTCCTTCCAAAACCTAGAATTGAACTTGGCATCTCTGTCTGATATACTCTTCTTGGGAACTCCATACAACCTCACTATCTCCCCGATGAAGATCTAAGCTAATTTACTAGCTAAATTAGTAGACTTAACAACAATGAAGTGAGCTACCTTGCTCAACTTGTTGGAAACAACCATGATGGAGTCATGCTGCCTTGATGTCCTAAGAAATATTGTAATGAATTCCATTGAAATGGCTTCCCATTTCCATTCTCGAATCAGAATAGGATGCAACAAAAGAGTTGGATGCTTGCATTAAACTTTCTCCTATTGGTAGTCCAAACACTTGGCAACAAACTCAACCAGCTCTTTCTTCAAATTTGGCCAACAATAGAACTTATTGATAGTTTTCAAAGTCTTTTGGTATCCTAGGTGGCTTGAATACGGATTGACATTAAACTCTCTCAAAATAAGTTTCTTCAACTCCCTATTATCTAGCACATAGATCCTGCTCCTAAATTTGACCAAGCCATCTGCTGCGAGGTGATACTCCTCATATTGATCACCCTCACTTTGTTGCTGCAATATCTGCTTTAGCTGTTGATACTTCTCATCATGCTACCCTGCCTGTAAGATCCACTTTTGTAAATCTTTCCCATAATAGATCATAATTGAAATATGATCCACCTATACTCTGCATCCACAACCCTATTCTCCTTTCCCTTGATGTACTTGGTATCAAAATCAAACTCACTAAGAGTAGTCAACCATCTAGCTTGCCTCACATTCAGATTGGGTTTGTCAAACAAATAACTCAATCCAATGTGATCCCTCATCAAGATGAACCTATAGTCAAGGAGATAATGTCTCCACATCTTCAATGCACGAATGATGGCCACCAACTCAAGATAATGAGTCACATAATTATACTTGTGCTCATTCAATTTTTGTGATTCATAGAACACCACCTCCCTTCCTACATTAGGATTTCCACCAAGTCCTTCCTTGCAACCATATGTACAAACCATAAACTCCTTATTAGGATCTGCAATCTTCAAAACTGGAGAATTGGTAAGAAACTGCTTCAAGAGCTTAAAATTGGTTGCACACTCAATAGTCCATTCAAACTTCTTCTCTTTTCTCTACAAAGATGTGACATGATAACCAATCTTGGAGAGAATCTTATGAACCTCCTATAATAACCTACTAGTCCCATGAATTATCTGACCTCATCAACATTCATCAGAGTTGGCCACTCCATGAAATCCTTAATATTTTCTAGGTCCAATCTTATCCCCTCCTTGGACACAACATGTCCCAAGTAATGAATTTGAGACTAAAATAAAATACACTTGCTAGGCTTGGCATACAACTCATTATCTCTCAATAATATCAACATCATTACCATGTTCTCTACATGCTCTTCCTCATTCTTTGAATATACCAATATATCATCAATAAAGACTATCACAAAATTATCCAGGTAAGGGTGTAACACATTGTTAATCAAATACATGAGGGTGGCTGAAGCATTGGTAAGACTTAAAGGAACCACCAGAAACTCATAGTGCCCATACCTTGTACAAAATGCAATATTTTAGATGTCTTATTCTTCGATGCACACATAATGATATCTTGATCTCAGATCAATCTTAAAAAATATTGTTGCTCTCTTCAAATGATCAAACAAATCATCAATATGAGGCAATAGATACCTATTCTTGATAGTGACCCTATTCAGTTGTCTATAATCAATGCACAATATGAGAGTACCATCCTTCTTATTTACAAACAACATTGGTGTACCCCAAGGAAAAGCACTTGGACTTATGTATCCCTTATCAAGCATCTATTTAAGTTTCAACTTCAATTCCAACAACTTTGGAGCGCTCATCCTGTATGGCACATTGGATGTTGGTGCTACTCTTGGTACCAATGCAATAGAGAAATCCACCTCTTTATGAGGAGGAAAATATGGAATCTTTGCAGGAAACACATCCTGAAATTGTTGTAATATAGGATACTTCCTAAAGACTTCATCATCCTCAAAATCCTTCCATTTGTCACTGGAAACGTGAATTGCAAGCAATACACACACTTTCCTGCAATTGCACTTAGCTTGCATAACTGTAACCATTCTCACTAATGCATGCTTATTCTTTCCTTGCAAGATTCTCTTTTCTCCATCATCATCCAATCACTCAATGACATTATCATAACAATCTACCTTGGTCTTATGAGTAAACATCCAATCCATGCCCAAAAGCATGCTATACACACCCAAAGGAAGAACATTTAAGTGTATTATTGTAGTCATGCCATTAATATCAAATGTACAAGATCTCACCCAGTGGTGAACACTTCTCTTGGTCCCTATAATCAACTGCACCAACCAAGATTCTGCATGCACTTCTTTATTCAAACGACATTGATCCACCAGGTCAAGACTAACATATATATAATTATATCCATGATCAATCAAAGTGGAAAATACTTGATCATGAAGCTTGCCTTCCATCTAAAAAATAGATGCCTGATTGTCTGTCTACCTTTTATTAAGTGCTGCATAGATCCAGGGAATGCTCTGACCAACATCTCGAACTATCTGCACCTTTTGAGCACTATAGATTTGTGGCCTGCCACTTTGGGACAACAGACAATCCTTCTTGTGATGGTCTTTACCACAAATCCAACACTTCAACAGTTCTCTTCCATTACCTTTATTTTGCTTCTCTATAGGTTAAGACCCATGTCCTTTATCAATTGCATCAAACTTCATATCAAAGGATACATTTTCCTTCTCACCTGCATCCTGAGACCTTCCTCTCTTCTTGGGTCATTTTCCTTTAGTCGTCCATTACCTTTCTAGTCACACTTGAGCTTAGGCTTGTGCTTTGACTGCTCATAGAAATGGTTTAACTTTCTAATGGCTTCCTTCAATGACCGAGGCTCATCAAATTCAATCTGATCTTTAAATGACAATGGCAAACCACTAATGAATTTTTGGATCTTTTCTTTTTCATCCTTGAGATAGGGCACTTACCTCAAAAAATCTAGAAATTTGGTTTGATACTCTTCATTTGTCATGGAATCCCGAGCTCATAAAAATCCTTAGCCTTTCCATCATAACATATCTTAGATAGGTACTTCTTCTTGAATATTCTTTCAAACTCACCCCAAGTCATCTTCTCTTCTCTCATGCCTCTGAGATTATCAATAGCTTCCCACCAAATATTTGTTGTTCCTTTGAGACTGAAGGTGGTTATCTTAGATTTCATGTTCTCTGAGTAATCATGCAATCTCAAAAAATTCCTCATCCCAAGAAACCATGATTCTACATCTTCTAATTTCTTCATTTCCCCATCAAAAGTAGGAGGTTTGGCTTTCTTTAATTCCTGTGGCAAGTACTTGCTCCTCCTCTGATGTTGATGGTGGTGGAGATGGTGTCTCTTGGAAGAAGAGATAGAATAAAACCCATGCATACTAGTCCTCTTATCATGTGCATCCAAGAATCTACCACTCTTCACTATATCATCCATGTCTAACCCATGTCTTCTTTGAGACCTGCTACCATCTATCCCATTAGTCTTCTCCTCCTGCCTATCTCCATAACCGATCCCCAGTTGTCCCTTCTTTTGTAAGTCTGAAAGGCTTTGAAGAATCACTGCATTAATTTCAGCTTGCTTTTCTTGAGCCCTTGCAACTCTTTCTCGTGCCTCAATAAACCTGTTACTCTCTACTTTATAGCTTCTAATATCTACCCTTAGACTTCTTAATGTGTCTACTAGATCAAGAGAATATTCCTCTCCTTGGTGCTCAACTGACTTCTCCCATTCTACTGATTTCACTTGGGGCCTGTACGAGGAGTCATGTGAACTATAATCCATCATTATGCTCTTCATCTTTTGTCCTTATATTTCTTGCAAGTATATAATGTTAGATAGACCAAATAGAAGACATAATCAAAATCATGCCTCAATGAATCTCAAGGGAGGCTATTACATATGCACAAGTTAGTTCAAATTAGTACAATATATATAATATAAACTACATATCAACATCATGCATGAGTCAATACAAAACTGAAACAATGACCGCATGCATGATAACCTGTTGACGATGTTGGACCCACCAATGTGTAAGAGGACCTCCCCAGTAATAAGTCCCAATCATACCTCAGATCGTTTGGTGTAGGAGTCCCAGCAGTGGGTCGTATGGTAATGCCTTGACTGCGGTGTTGCACAAAGGTAAGTAAGATAACTGTTGGGTTGTGTTATATTCTTTCCACGACTAGCCTACCTATCGTTTTTCGGTCCATGGTTTTGGACGCAATGGTTTTCGGTCCATGGTATTGGATGCTTCAGCATGTATAAATATGTATTGTAACATTGAAAGGAATATAATGAAAAATCAAGTTGGTAGTCCTGGTTTTGGGATCCAGGGGAAAATCTCTGTGTATATATGTTTTATGTGTTATGCTCTCGCATTGTTTATTTTCTGTGTTTTAGAATTCGTATGCAGGTAATTTCTGTACGGGGTTAAAACCTACAATAACTCTATCAGTAGCAAGGGTGTGACTACTGTAGGGAGTTAAGGAAGGTGTATGAGAGGTTCTAACACAGGTGGGTTGAGATGAGGGTGAAGGTGAGTTCCATGTTGAAAGGGATCAGTCCCAACTCGGTTAGGAACACACACCACATGGGACATACATAGCTTTTGATGGAGCAATCCACTTGGATGCGGTAGCCACAACATACAAGGTAAGATAACAAATACAACACTCATGGATCAGTCCAAATGAGTGCAATGGTTGTTACAGTGAGGTTCATGTGAAAGGTCTGTCTAATGTCCGGCAGAGTAGTCGACATGGACGAGACAACATTAACCAAATATACAACACATTTCTATTAATAGATTATACATTACAACAAATGAATCAGTTCATATGTAGAACACAGGTTAAAGAAACATGCATTACAAGTGTTAAATATCAGTCTTACAATAGATAAAATACATGTGTGAAAACGTGTTGGATCTTATTATATAAAGAAGTGTAAGTCCCAATCATACAACACAACCATGTAAACCCGTTAGCCCCAACAGTGGAACGTTACAACCACATCCGCCTACTCCTCCAAAGAGATGAACTAGCTCTGTGCAGTGGAGAAGCCAATGTGCGTTACAATACTATCCAAGCTCTTTCCAAGATATTCTTATCAGAAGCTTCGCTGACCAAAAACCCTTACAATGAGTTATGAGGGACTATTTATAGCAAAGGGTGGGGTGACCCTTGACATTCCCCTTTGTGACAGTTCAAATACCCTCATAACTCTTCACCTACTCTATGACTATTACATCCAACTATTGACACTTGACTTACACTTTACATGACTCAACATTACAATGCACATGTACTCATGTGAGACAACATGGCTTGAGAAAGCCATGCAAGACATCAATGACACTCAGTCCACTGTGATGAGACCAACTCTTTGACATGCTTGTGATGGTGAAGGTGGTGAGTTGATGCCAAGCTTGGTCGTCCATGATAGTGTTCATGCACCTCATGGTGACATCTTGCTGAAGCGAGAACTCTTGCCTCCGTTACAACCAGTGTATTGGTTCAGCCCCTTCATCCAACTCATCTGCTAGCATGCACATGGTCTTCTTGGGTGCGGCTGAACTAGCAACACGCTGATGCATAGTGTCTGTGCTAATCTTCAAGTGTGTGCTGGTGGTCATGCACATCAACTTGCCGAAGTACATTGTCAACTCCAGTTGGACTTGCTTCTTGTCTTCGCATTAGTGAGTGTGTTGAATGGGTTGGATTGCATGCGTGTGCACAATGACATGCATGCAAGTGCGCAATGACATGCATGTTGCTGGATCCCTTGCATGCGATCAACAACACTTCTCACCATGTCTGCCCTGTGTCAGCTGCTGGGATGGATATTTAACTTGTACAAGCGCAATTTCATCTGTGAGTGCACGTTGCACCCACTGTTCTTCCTGGTCCTGCTACAACTTATTCGTATGTCTGTGCAACTTCATGTTCTTCCTGAGTTGCTGCTTCAGCGCATGCAACTCCTTATTTGTTCCATTCTCTGTCTTCGTGCAACTTTCATTTCACGCAGTCACCTCATAAACTGAGTCTCCAAAGTTGCTTTCATTATCAGTGGATTTCCCTGATCTTGAAACTTTTCCTGCCTCTGTGTTGTCAACAACCTTCCTCTTGCATTCATTGCATCCACTGCATTCGCTACGTTCGTTGCAATCGTTGTGTTCCCTTCATTCGCTACGTTCGCTACATTCAGTATGATGCCTTCGGTTGTTGTTCATGATGCTGCTTGTTGTGATGCTGTTGTTGTCATATCTTGATGTCCTTTTCTACGAACAACTTGATATCTTCGTGAGAAGGCAAGCTCATAGACATTTGATCGATTGCATCTCCAAGTGTGCTTTGGACAGTGTCTTTGACTCTGCTCTCTTGGAAACCATTGTACCTACATTGTTGAGAGGTAGATGAACACCTACAATACCTAGAGACATGGAAACACTCATGGAAAGCAATCTTTCAGTCGAAAACAAAAATGAACTTAAGAACTGACTGGCAACATACCTTTGTGACTGATCATGAAGGTTACACAATTTTGGCTAGGAGGTCGGGAGACCGATTGCCAACACTACACAAGGCACAGTCTGGGCTGCTGGGAGACTGAATGACTACTAGAACTGCGCAATGTAAAATTCAGTTTGGCTGCTGATTACTGGGATTGCGCAATGCACAATCTCAGATGGAAATGGATGCAGGCTTAGTGACTGCATTGTGCAATTTTCTTGGCCAATAGTCATAATCCCTAAGGATTGTGCAAAGCAAGCCTAGGGAACAACTGTTGGGAAGAAATGCACATTTCTGGAGAGGAAGGTAGAGCCTTCCCTCTCAGGATTACGCAATATTGTCTTGGTGAGGCTCTCGCTGAGGCAGAGTCCGGGCCAAGGCTGCCCAGACTCGCAGACAGGCAACTGAAAATGAATGTGAGTTCAAATGCATGATGATACTGAGTGTAAGCAAAAGTGACTGATCATGCATGCAAATGGTGAATGATAGATTTAGAAAATGGAACAACATGCATGTGGGTGAGGCGAGTCGCTGAATTAGTGGTCGTTCGCAAAAAATAGTTTCATGCATGCGACAACAGTGAGATGTTGATGAAAACTTAAATTGTTCTAGGACAAGCTAATATACATATAAATCACAGAAGGCACTCAAAGAAATCAAGAAAACAATACTCATACAAGCGAAAACACAAAAAGCGATAGAAATGCAACACAAGGCATGGGAAGCAGGATTACCCAAAAACAGTTGAGATGAATGTGCCAACTACTCCTAGATGTGATGTGGGATGTCAGAGTTGCAAGGTTGATGTGAGGAATGAGCTCTGCAACATCTGATTGATGAGTTTTGATAACATCAAGGTTGTGATGCACATGCCACAACTCTAGGGAAAGCAACACTTGGTGGGAGGTTTCTAAAATGATCCTTGCATGTAACCTCCAACTGTTAAACATATATCCCTGAAAAATGGGATGTCCTTGCATGTTTCCTTGGGAGAAGCAACCTCTGCATGCAAGTCAGTTTTTCTCAGTCCCGAAGGGAACCAGTCAACTTAGCTGCACATGCAAGAGACTGCTCGACTACTTGAAGGAAATGCACATTTCTGGCTAGGAGCTGGGCTGACTACCTAGGAGATTTGTGCAATTTATGGGTAGAGAAACTGACTACTGCCTAGATTTATGCAAATTTTGGGCTGAGCATCCCTGTTGGGGAAAATTTCGTAATTCCTGCTAAGAGTGTTGACTGGCAAAATTGCGCAATCTTGGAGCCCAGCAGGCTGTCAGACAAGATTACACAATTTCTGGAGGGAAGGTTGGTTTCCCTCCAAAAATGCACAATTTTCTTGGGGAAGCTTCTTAGCCTGCAGCTAGACTAAGTCCGGGTGAACAACCTGTGAGGGGAATGGATCAAGTTGTGATCAATAGGGTGCCTTTGTGCAAGAAAGACACTGAAGCTTGTGAACTTGATGAAGTAAGGCAAGATGCTTTGAAGGTTGGAAGGGAGGCTCCAAAACAAAGCTAAGGCAAAATTTCGGAGGGTGGTTGTAGCCGCTACAACACTTGGCAACACACTGGTAGAACTCCAGCTCTCTGAATGGACCTTGTTCATGAAAAGCAAGTCTAACACTTTTGGAAGTATTGTTCAGTTCTCAGCTCCTCTCTGTTTCCACACTAGCTTGATTGTAAGATGTAGCATCTACCAAGCTCTTAGTCGATTGGCACACATTCCAAGTCAAGGCAACACAGTTGTTTCGATTGGGTCTGAGGGGTATATTGATGCACAAGAAGTATATTCATTAGAGTCTTAGTTTCATCTCTGGTGTTGCTTCGCTGCTAGTAGGCCTGGATAGTACCTCAGCAGAATCACATAGGAACACAAGCATGGCTCTGCTACTAGCGAGCCTGGTCAGCACCCCGGTGGAGTTACTTGCATCACCTCCCTGCACAGGAAGCCTTTCTCTTCTTTCGCCTTATTCATTTTTCATTTGAACTTTTTCACTTTCATTTTTTCATTTTTTAACTATGCATAGCACTTATTCATTTCATAGGAGGAAGAGGGATCCCAACCTATTGAGGGGAGAAGAGGTTGTTCCGATAGAGAAGTAGTTTATTATACCTCTAACGTGCCTGTCAAGGTTTTCCCCCTCACCTTACTCAACTTGACTGAGGTGACAAGGGTTAACCCAAAAACAATCGACTAGAGTAGGTGACACTAGTTAACGTGCAAGCATTGTGTTTTCACTAAGGTTCACTTTGATCAATATGTATTTTTCATTGATGTATCATGGACTAAAAGTAAAAAGTTCTTCATACAGAGGCAGGATGACAGATAACCAAGTAGTGATAGCAGCACAAGGCCTCTTGTACTTTACCCAGCTTGCTTCAAGAGTCATACACGATTTCATGCGAAACTATCCTATGAAACAAAACAAGCGAACTAACAAAAAAAAAAGCAAAGAAAGTGTAGAAGCAAAAGTGATAGCAAAGCAAGTAAGAAAACAGGCAAACAGGTAGACAAACAAACAAACAAAGCAAGTAAGCAAAAAATCATGCAAGAAAACTGACCAAAAGTAAACACCACTCCTACACCTAAGCTAAGAGTGCATGGATCACCTCACGTGAAGTTATACTTCCAATGTAGCTACCGGCGCATTGGTTGAACCATGTTACTAAAGGCATGGTTCGTGAAGAAGAAAACTGTGCGAACCAACAAACAAGAAAGATGTAACAATGAAGATGAATACACTTCGATCTTACAAGTGACCACATAACACAGATCAATGAAAGTGCATGACATGCATTCTGTGGTGCTGCCATGATGTTGTTCTACATTGCATGCAGATGTTGAGTGTATGCATTCTCTTAACTGTGATATGCAAGCAAACATGAGAAAGGTAGACCACTTGTGTTGTGCATGTGTGCTTGCTGTGTAAGATTCCTCCAACGCATGAACGATGGGATCATGTAGTTCGAGTGAAGGAAGAAAAATCTAGGTGTTTGGTTGATCTTCTATGTAGAGCAGAGAGTGACGAGGAGCCTTGTTTGTTTCAAAAATTTCCAGGCCGGAAGTGAAACCAACCTTAGGACAGAAAGGGCCTAACATAACCATTAGCTCAGGCCGAAGTGCCTCGATAGTCTGGGGGGTTTCGACTTCATTGAAAGGTAGATCATTGTAGACCAGTTTCTTGGATAGATTAACAACAGTTGAATCAACATCATGATCGGATGAGGAAGTGAATAGATCATGACAACCAAGATCAGAAAATTCAGGATGTTTGTCAGCATCCCCATGATTTGATGAATAGGGAAAAGGGGTAGATGAGAAGTAAATATGTTCACCCTCTGTGTTTTCAAGAAAGATAGATGACAGATTGAACACATTTTTCAAGGAAGATGTGTCCTCTCAGCATTGTAATGACAAACTGACATCTGACGTACCCTATGAATGATCAAAAGTAGAAGCATCCGGAAATGAGTTTTCACAAGAGAAACTAGTAGTGGCAGAATCACAAGAGATGTCAAGATGAAGTGGATGAGGTGCGGCTGGAAGTGATTCATCCTTCACCGTGGGCTCTTCTATAGATTCTCGCACACACTCATCATGAATGATGGCGTAGGTTGGTTGCGTAACACCAACTCCGTCAACAACTTGATCCTCGTTCACAACAAGTGAGGAGTCTGGAATGGGATAACGCAAGATAGTACAATCTCGAGGATCAATAGAAAGTGAGGATAGAGGTTGAGGGAATGAGTTCACGTGACAACCAACATGATTGCTAGCCAAATCTACGCAAATATCAAGAGTAGGTGGGGTGGGAGAGTGTGACAGTTCAAGAGAGGTGTGATCATGATCTCCCACATCACTCCACGATGGTGGAGCTGTTTGATAAGGTGAAGGTGGAAAATCACTTGTGACAACAACTGTGCCTGCCTGTGATCGTGAAACTCGATCACCGAAGTGTGCTGAGCGGGGCTTAGATATGTGAAGAAGATACTCAAATCTTCCATCAAGAAATTCCCAATCAATATCATCTTCTGGGAATCAATATGCAATATTACAAAAGCATGTGTGAAACTGATCAATGGATTCATTGTGTGCTCTTCGTAATTTCATAATTTATTTGTTGAGTGCTTTACGGTAATAGTGATTGAAAGCATGGTCTATCTTTGCATCTAGATGAGCAAGAGAATGGATATATTTTTTGGGCAGCGTGGCACCCCAGTGCATTGGGTGCCCTCGAGGCATGTATATGAACAACACACATCTCATGTATTCTTCAAAGAATCCATGTCTTTCGCATGAGCCTACTAGGCCGACCGCGTGCCTTACCAAGTCTACGTAGCCTCCACCATCAAAAGTTTTATGAGACAAGTTATTCAAGAGCCTTTTTGGGATGATGACATCGTTTCCATAAGACATACATTCTGGAAGAGCAGCTTGGTAGTGAGTCATGATAGATGTGTAGAGTTTCAAAATAGATGTGAGGACTCAACTTGTCATCTGGCCCTCTTTCTAGTGCCAAAATGTTGACGGTGTTGGACTCGCAAACATGTAAGGGGATCTCCCTGGTAAGAAGTCCCAATCATACCTCAGACCGTTTGGTGTAGGAGTCCTTGCAGTGGGTCATATGGTAATGCCTTGACCACGATGTTGCACATAGGCAAGTAATATAACTCTGTCAGTAGCAAGGGTCTAATCGCTGCAGTGAGTCAAGGAAGGTGTATGAGAGGTTCTAACACAGGTGGGTTTAGATGAGGGTGAAGGTGAGTTCCAGGTTGAAAGGGATCAGTCCCAACTCAGCTAGGAACACAAAACACAGGATATAAACAACTTCCGATGGAGCAGTGCACTCGGATGTGGTTGTCACAACATACATAGTAAGATAACACATACAACACTCACAGATCAGTCCAAATGAGTGCAATGGTTGTTACAGCGAGGTTCATGTGAACGGTCTGTTTGATGTCCGGCAGAGCAGTCGACATGGACAGGGCAACATTAACAACATATACCACACATTTCCATTAATAGATTATGCATTAAAACAAATGAATCAGTTCAGATGTAGAACACAGGTTAAAGAAACATGCATTACAAGTTATGAGAGATTCTTCAGCGTAAATCACATAGAATATCATTTGTCGACGCGTTTCGAACCAACTAGTGTGGTTCATCGTCAAGACAAGTTGAAGAAATAGATCCAGCTTAGCATGTTAAATAGTCTGAGTAGAGTCTCCAACGGCTATGTCAACCAACGGCTAATTTTGACCTTGGGACGAGGGTCAAGTGTTAAAGATCAGTCTTACAACACATACAATACATGTGAAAACGTGTTGGCTCTTATTATATAAATAAGTTTAAGTTCCAATCATACAATACATCCATGTAACCTCACTAGCCCTAATAGTGGAACGTTACAGCCACATTCACCTGCTCCTCCAAAGAGATGAACTAGCTCTGTGCAATGGAGAAGCCAAGGCGTGTTACAATACTATCCAAGCTCTTTCCAAGATAGTCTTATCATAAGCTTGGCTGACCAAAAGCCCTTACAATGAGTTATGAGGGACTATTTATAGCAAAGGGTGGGGTGACCCTTAACATTCCCCTTTGTGACAATTCAACTACCCTCATGACTCTTCACCTACTCTATGATTGCTACATCCAACTATTGACACTTGACTTACACTTGACATGAATCAACATTACAATGCACATGTACTCATGTGAGACAACATAGCTTGAGCAAGCCATGCAAGACATCACTGACACTCAGTCCACTGTGATGAGACCAACTCTTTGACATGCTTGTGATGGTGAAGGTGGTGAGTTGATGCCAATCTTGGTCATTCGTGATGGTGTGCATGCACCTCATGGTGACATATTGCGGAAGCGAACTCTTGCCTCTATTGCAACCAGTGCATTTGTTCGGCCCCTTCATCCAGCTTGTCTACTAACATGTGCATGGTCTTCTTGGGTGCGGCTGAACCGACAACACACTGATGCATAGTGTCCATACTGATCTTCAAGTGTGTGCTAGTGGTCATGCACATCAACTTGCCGAAGTACATGTTCAACTCTAGTTGGACTTGATTATTTTCTTTGCCTTGGTGAGTGTGTTGAATGGGTTGGATTGCACGCATGCACGCAATGACATGCATGCTGCTGAATCCTTTGCATGCGATCAAAAACACTGCTCACCATGTCTGCCTCGTGTAAAATGTTGGGATGGATCTTTAACTTGTACAGGTGTAGTTTCATCCTTGAGTGCACGTTGTGCCCACTACTATTCCTGTTCATGCTAAAACTTATTTGTATGTCTGTGCAACTTCATTTTCTTCTTGAGTTGCTGCTTCAGCACATGCAACTCCTTCTTTGTTCCATTCTCTATCTTCGCGCGACCTTCATGTCACACCATCGCCTCATAAACTTAGTCTCCAAAGTTTCTTTCATTATTAGTGGATCTAATTGATCTTGCAACTTTGTCTCGCCTTTGTTTTTCCAACAACCTTCCTCTTGCATTCATTGCATCCGCTACATTCGTTGTGTTCGCTACATTCACTGCATTTGGTATGCTACCTTCAGTTGCTGTTCATGATGCTTCTTTCCGTGATGTTGTTGTTGTCATACCTTGATGTCCTTGTCCACGAACAACTTGATATCTTCGTGAGAAGGCAAGCTCATAGACATTTGATCGATTACATCTCCAGGTGTGCTTTGGATGGTGTCTTCGACTCTGCTCTCTTGGAAACCATTGTACTTGCACTGCTGAGAGGAAGATGAACACATACAATGACTAGAGATAGAAACACTCATGGAAAGAAATCTGTCAATTGAAAACCAAAATGAACTTCAGAACTGACTGGCAACATACCTGTGTGACTGATCATGAAGGTTGCGCAATTTTGGCTGGGAGGTCGGGAAACCCACTGCCAAAACTGCACAAGGCACACTCTGGGCTGTTGGGAGGTTGAGTGACTGCTGGAATTGCACAATGCACAGTCCAGGTTGGATGCTGACTGTTGGGATTGCACAATGCACAATATTAGCTGGCAATGGTTGTAGGCTTAGTGACTGCATTGTGTAATTTTCTTGGCCAACAGTCACTGTCCCTCAGGATTGCACAAAGCATGCCTGGGGAACGAATGCTGGGAAGAAATGTGCATTTCAATAGAGGAAGAAAGAGCCTTCCCTCTTAGGATTGCACAATGCTGTCTTGGTGAGGCTGAGTCCGGGCCAAGGCTACCCAAACTTGCCGACGGGAAAATGAAAGTGAATGTGAGTGCGAATGCATGTTGATACTGAGTCTAAGCATAACTGAATGATCATGCATGCAAATGGTGAATGACAGATTCAGAAAATGGAACAACATGCATGTGGGTGAGGCAAGTCATTGGATCAGTGACCATTCACGAAAAAAAGTTTCATGCATGCGACAATAGTGAGATGTTGACGTAAACTGAAACGGTGATAGGACAAGCTAATATACATGTAAATGACAGTAGGAACTCAAAGAAATCAAGAAAATAGTACTCATACTAGCGAAAACAAAAAAAGCGACAGAAATGCAACACAAGGCATGGGAAACGGGCTTACCCCAAAACAACTGAGTTGAATGTGCCAACTGCTCCTAGATGTGATGTGGGATATCAAAGATGCAAGGTTGATGTGAGGAATGAGCTCTGCAACATTCGGTTGATGAGTTTTGATAACATAGAGGTTATGACGTGCATGCCACAAATCTCGGGAAAGCAAAACTTGGTGGGAGGTTTCTGAAATGATCCTTGCATGTAACCTCCAACTGCTAAACATAGATCCCTGAAACAAGGGATTCCTTTGCATGTTGCCTTGGGAGAATCAGCCTATGCACAAAAGTCAGTTTTTCTTGCTCTTAGAGGGAACCAGTCAACTCAAATGCACATGCAAGAGACTGCTCAACTACTTGAAGGAAATGCACATTTCTGGCTGGGAGTCTAGCTGACTGCCCAGGAGATTTGCATAATTTATGGGCAGAACAGGTGACTGATGCCTAGATTTGTGAAGATTCTGGGTTGAACAACCTTGTTGGGGAAAATTGTGCAATTCCTCCTGGGACTGTTGACTGGAAGAATTGTGCAATCTTGGAGCCCAGCACGCTACCAGATAGGATTGTGCAATTTTTGAATGGAAGGTTGGTTGCTCTCTAGAAATGCACAATTTTCTTGGGGAAGATGCTCAACTTGCAGCTGTACCAAGTGTGGGTGAACAAACTGTGAGGGGAATGGATCAAGTTGTGATTGACAGGCTACCTTTGTGCAAGAAAGACACTGAAGCTTGTGAACTTAACGAAGTAAGGCAAGCTGTTGTGAAGGTTGGAAGGGAGGCTCCATAATGAAGGTAAGGCAAAATTTTGGAGGGTGGTTGTAGCCGCTACAACATAACGATAACCATATGCATTTACCTCGAGGTCCAATATTGTAAACCTCACTTTGATATCACTCTATGACACTGATACTAGAGAAAGGTTTACAGGGAACAAAACTACTCTGATACCACCTTGTAACACCCCACCCCACATTTACCCACTTTTACAATACCTCTAGGGTAAACATGAGCTTAGTGTTACTATGCATGACCTAACAACCAATTTCCAATTATGGAAGCTGGGCCTACTACCTTTAATCTTTACTTCAACCTTCAGGAACACCTGATCACCCAGATGTCAGCCAACATCCACTAATCATCTTTTCCTAGACTGGAACTACCTTTGTGATTCACTTCACAACCCAGCTGCATGCATACCAAACCTTTCATGTGGCTAGAAGGATCTAGCTGCATGCACAATGCATCTTCCATGTGACTACAACCAGAAATCCCTAGTTTTGTGGATGCGACTGCGAATCCCCAAAACTTTCCAAAATCAAGTCTAAGATAATCACAAGTATGCATAACTTACACTTTGGCTCATATCTTTCCCAAACATGCCAAACATGTGATAAAAATTTAGAAAAACATATGGTAAACATAGTAGTTAAAGGTCATGAATGCATATCTTATCATTGTCTTATTAGTTTCCCTAGAGGATCATAAAGAAGGATCACTACCCTCTCAAGATAGCTACATCAACACTTGTTAGCTCATACATTCATATAACCATTCCATAACTTATATAATCATGAACAAGAGAACATCATTTAACCATGCCTATAACCAACATTTAACTAGAATGAAGCCATGATAAACTAGTCATAAAATCAATACAATAACCAATACATGTGCCCATTGATCTCAATAAGAAATAACACAGTAATATATGCATAAATCCAACCAAGTCAAGGACTTCTGCATACCACCCAACCATGGATTGAGGTGAACCAAGTCTCTCTTTCATCCAATCACCCTTGTGCCATATTCCAAACATGAATGTGGGATCTCATGCGATATATCAAAACAAAACCAACCAGGGCATCCAGAGACTAAACCACCTCAACCCTAAACCACAGTGATTTCACCTAAACCAGTCCAGATATTACCAAATGAACACAATCTTGGCTGCCTCATAATTTCTTCACCATTCCCAAAGGAATTTTCTTATCTCCACCGACCTATCAAGGGCTTCCTAGAGAAAATAATCTCCACCCCTAACCCTTGGGATTTTCCTAAGATCACCTCCCTCGGATCCAAAATATTCCCACAATTCAACTCTCAACAAAGAAGAAATCCTATCACACCGTGGCTATATAGGAAATGGCACGATAAGGTTTTAACCATTGGAAATCTAGGCAAATCCCATGCCAATGACAACAAAGAAATCATGTAAACCAAATGCATGCACCATGCATTCAAATCCCAGCAAGGAAATCACACATGAAACATGTTACCTACAAAATCTTCCTATTGTAGTTTCTCTACCAGTATTCTCCTCGTGATCCCTTGATTTTCTTTTCTTGTCCTTTTCTCACTTGCTCCCTTTCTTGTTCTCTCTCTTGGAGTACGATTTATTCCTTAGAAAAAGTAAAGTTGTCCAATGCTGAAATTGGTCAAAAGTTGTCAATTGTTTCTTAGATGCCTTTTTAGCATTGATGTCTAGTGTCTCTTCCTTTCATTTTACTCTTTTCTTTCATTTTCCTTATTTTCTCTCTAATTTCCCTTGTATGCATATTCTTGTCTCGTCATCTTCCTTTTCTCCTATTTTCCTTTATTTCTTTAATTAATTACCATTTATTTCCCTTTTCCTTTTGCAAATGCCAATGCCTATTTACATAGCCATTAATTAACCACAAGTGGTACCCACTTTAATGTTATTCCCTCCATTCATCTTGGAATATGTGTCCCATGACCTTGGTATTATTTTTTCCTTTATAATGTCCTTCCATTTACATGGAAAATCAACCTAAGGTTGTTACAACGGTTTTGGGAAAATAATAATTGCATGCATTTTTTTCTCAATAATGAGAAGACTGTGATAGTGAAAAGGTGTAGGAAGGCATGGGTATGTTGAGATGATGAGTGGGTTTTCCTTGATGTTGTTGATAGCATGTTAGAATGTTTGAAAATCATTAAATAACCCTCTTGAATGTTGCAAATAAGAAATGAGTTAGATGGCAGGTGTTGTTAAGTGCTTATTAAAAAAGTATAAGGATGCTTAGTATGATCATAATGTTTATGAGATGATTGTCTTGTTGTGATATTACCTTGAATGTTTATTAAATTTACTATAATTTGGTGGCATTGCCTATTTAGTATATTGTAGTATCCTCCTACGAATTAGCATTATATGTCATCATTCTTGGTAATTGCAATACTAACAGATGGTATACGAAATGGTCGAAAAACTATTATACTTATTTATGAAGGTATATTGAAATAGGTTTATTAGAATATGCATCATTTAATTTTTGTTTATTGCTAAAATTGTAAAGAATTTGATAGTGGCAATTATTTTTCATATTATTGTTTTTATGGTGACAATATGTTGTTTGAATTTGGGTATGTTATTTTGAATTAAAATTGGCTTCTAAAATGCTACTAGTATTTGTTATCGACACTCAATTAGTAATGGTAAATTAGTATCCTTATATGATTGAAGTTTTGTATAGGAAATTATAGGACTTTATGTGAATTAACATAGTATGCAAGAAATATTGATGGCTACATAAGTGGATATTTGTTTAACCATGCATAAACATGACTATAAATTATTTAATATCATAAATAACTTAGATCACAATAGCAATAGTTCCTTAAAAAAATGTTTTACTACAGCGATGCTTTATTGGAAAAGAAGCATTATAACTTCTTGATTAGCAAATTTAGTGCTTAGATTCCATTTACGAGGAAAAATAGCCCACCAACAGCTTAGGGGTCTCCTCGATGTGAAGTTCCAATTAAACCTCACATCATTTGAGATAGGAGCCCCATCTGGTATGTGGGCTCGACTGCCACCATGAATGCTTTTCTCCTGACTATCAAATGTGGAGATGTTAGAGTGAGGGCAAGAAATAAATTCCTAAATAATGGGAATGAATTCAACCCATGATTAATAACCTTCAAAACTAGATATAACAATGTAACAACAAAACAACAACAAGAAGCATGCCAAAAGAAGAATTAGTGAGCTAAAACCATATCAAACATACATGAACAAAAGGTGCCAAAGGTTAACTACAGATAAATTCAAAATAAGTTATTGACATTGTGTGGAATAAAAATGTAAAGATTCAGAGCATACATGAAATCCATAAGCTACGAATGAGTTCATTAACATATTTCTTACATGAAATCACACATACACTCACAATGGAAATACTCGACAACCAATACAGCCAAAATGAAGAAGCATGGGAATGAATTCCAAAAGTGAGGGACTTCTTATTAATGTTGTCGCAAATACGAGTACATGTCCTACAAACCATCAAGCCCAATAGTGGAACATGGTCTTCTCTTACCATCTCCCAAAGAAAAACCCTAGCCTCACCACAACTCACTCTATTAGTTGCCAATAGTTGAGTACTTCTAGATCTTTAAGCACATATCAACTATCTAATGATACTCCTAGCTAAAGTGCTAAAGTCCCCCTCCCCAATGAGGCATGAGGGTATATTTATAAAAATGAGGTGATTTCTCACCTACCATGACCTTTCGCTTACCCTCATTATTCTCGACCTTCCTTATGATTTTATAATGTATAATGACTATTACATGCCCAATTGATCTCTGCATAGTTGTTGAAATCATGATAAGAAGTATTTACACTATGAGAGAAGAGAAATTATGAGGAGAGCAAAGATGGTTATCAAAAACCCTAGAACACTTAATGCCAATGTTGTTGCAAATTCATGGAGACTTGCATGAGATGATGAGAAGCGTTGTGATGTTCATTTGTTGTATTGAATTTTTATTTTACTGTTACCACATCTGCCATCAAGTAGATTAGGTAAAGATATCGACACCTAAAACTTGGTTGACACAACACCTTGGGCAACTAGATAGAACCATACTGTGATAATTAGTCCCATTCATTGCTTGACGTATGTCAGTTGTTTTTGCACCCCATTTTCACGAAAACAACCATCCAACCAAATTTTGATGTTGTGTCTTTGGTATTGCTAAATGGTTCTAGAAGCTTTTATGGAGCCATTTTGCCTGCTTGTTGAAACCCTAGTTGTGTAGCCTTTGTGAGAAACCCATATTTGACATGATGGCCCATAAGTTTCTTAGCTTCGAGAAGATGCATTTCTAGGAAAGTTATTAGTGCATTGGCAATATCAAAGCTTATTTCTATTAACCTAATCCCATCTTCCTCTTCATATGCCAACAATCTTATTCCCTCCTTATACCTGCAGGAAAATCACATGGTCATATATATCATAGTAAAAGACCAATATTAAATACATAAAATATGAACTTAAATAAAGATATTGATTTGGACCCTTGTACAACCCTTTTTGGCACCACAATATTGTTAATGTATGTGGTATGTGCAGGATCATTCTAAACATAAATGAATATCTTTATCTTCCAACCAGATCTACACCTATTGAACTCGAATAATGTTTTAGGCCTCAGGGTGACACCCAATTAACGAGTGAACTTGAACACCTTTCCATACATGCAAAAAATTAAAGTTTTCAATGTACCCATGGGCATGATATGTACTGAGTTCTTATTTTTCTGTTGATATGTTGAGCCACTATCGGTCCCTAAAATTCGGTTTCCAACATGTAATTTCCCATCTGCATGCATGTTAGTCTTAGATTTATAACAAGGTTAATCTTCCTTGTCGTCATCATAAGTGCCTTCATATTCTTCATTTTCTTCCTCTTCACTCCGACTTAAATATATTTCCTTTCATCAATCATGAATCTTGTGTTGGTCCTACCATGTTTTTCTACCTTCAACTTCATAATAACCTTCTTTTTACAACTTATTCAAGCAACAAATAAGAAATAAGTTGTGAGATTGTATGTGCTTTCAACTGGTGCTTGGAATTCAACCATGGCCAACCTCAAGCCACTTTTCGCTTTCACAAAAATGTCCTTAACTGCTACATTTATCTCCTTAACACCTGCACCAAAACCTTCGAAAGATTCTTGAAAATATTTGGTTACTGTAGTCTCTTCATCCATGGAACTGACCTTTTGCAAAACCCACACATTATTAGAGGCATGATCATAAAGCAATAACCAATAATTTCCTTCTCCATTATTGGGAGGCTTTGTTAATAAATTTGTTTACAAGAGTAGCTTTAACACCAAATGGAGGATTCAATCCCATAATAAATCTAGGACCATTTGGTAATTCATCTTTACTAACAGTCAACCAATCCTATTTTTCAAACTTAAAATCATTCTTTCGTTGAATTACGTCAAAATTCGTAACAAAGAGTTAATTCTTAGCCTATTCAAGCTTTGCTCTGTTAGTAAAATATTGACCAAATGATGTGTAACACATCCCATGTATAAATGGTGCAAGATAATTATTTAATTTATTCTTCCATTTATACATTTGTTGGAGTACATTTGGTTCACAGACAACTTTAGCATCATTGATGTTGCCACCTTCTTAAAGCTTTTTTAAAGTTGACTCGATAGCCTTGACTAATCCCTTGACTTTTCCTTGAGTAATAATTTTATCCAAATTCCTCATACTGTAACTCCTATGTGTTGAAGGAACCATCATTTAAGTTTATGCTAGTTGTTTCTCTCTCAATTACATCCATAGCCAAACCTTGACATTGTTGTCAATGAAAGGTGGAGGCATGGTGGGCCTTTTATTAACTTTTGGTTCAAAAGAAGATAAAAACCTTAACTACCTTACTCTTAGCAAGATCCAAATATTTGGTTTTTATCTCCTTCTCACTCAAAATTTTCCTTAGCTCCAAAGTAGAAAACTTATCTTCCTTCTTTAACGAAGATGGTAATTCTTTGTCCTTTGTTACATTCTTTGACAAATTAGAAGGTCCACAATATTTTATAGTTGGAATTTCATGCACACTCAATATGATCTTTTCTTTCTTCATAGATGGTTATGGAAGGATTTTTTGCATACAAACAAAAAAATTTATAAATAGGGCATGTGAATTGCTTTCCATTGGGGAAAAAAATTCTTTTCTCAAGGTCTTATGCCTCATCTTCTGAAGCAATAATCTTTGATATGCACTGGGGATTGTAGAAGTGTCCACGCGTTGCAGAAATGCAAGATAATTCCTCTACTCATTTTGACTTCTTACAAATAAAGTATTGATGTTGCTTATACTTACAGTTCAAGAAATATAAGTTTTGTATATCCCTCACTTGTGTCGTTGTTTTAGAAGGAAAACAACCAGAGGTGTAACATGAACAAAGCATAGTTTCTTTAAAAGTTTTCCAAGCTAGGCATATTATATCTCTATGTTGTCTATTTGATGAGAAATCTACTTACATATCACATTTGATGCTTGAAAATAAAAAATTATTCATTGTACTATAAGAATAATCTGAGGATGAGGCAACAAAAGTCTTTAAATTTAGGCATAGTTGTAAAGGACAGTAACAAATTTGTATCATGTCTATGGTTACAAAACAAAATTGGCAGTGTAGTCATAGTTCCAAGACTTATTGCAGTTGTAGCTTCTAGGTAAAATGGACATCGCATACTTCAATTATAGTGATAGTCGCATTTTTAGGTCATAGTACTACTAAAGGTCACAATTAGGATTTGTGACTTGGTGCAATGGGGAGTTGTATTCTTACCGCAAATCTTTTATATATCACTCGCATGTATGGGCCACAACTTTGGTGAAAGAAAAAGGTGTGACTTATGACTACCAAGGCATAGGCGAGATCCGTAGGTCTGGTCGCAAATCTAGTTCACAGAGCAATCACATTTGGAAATTTAACTTTGGCCAAGTCGCATTTTTGAGAGACAAAGTAAGTCACATTTAGAGAGCATAGTTGTTAATGACTACACTTGCAACTTGCAACCATGGGCTAGTATCACCTCATTACAAATCTAGATCATAACACCTGTAGGTTCCAATTCTTCTGAGGTTTAAACAAACAATTAACATCGTAAGGAATCCATAAATTTTGCATGTAGCTCCACTGATAAGCACGAATTGTGACCAATAAACATGAGTTCACAAAATAGGTCACCAACGGAATCAGATAATTGAATCTTCTGAGTTTTAGTGGTTTAAATGGTGATGAAAACACATGGTTTATTTGTAAAATAAATGTGTAGGGGTCTTTATGATGGGTAAAACACATATGATCAATCGATTCAGTAAGGAAATACATATTTTGGGCAGTACTGATTGGAATATTTGAACCCCAAAATAAAAAATCAATTCCCTTTTAGATGAATCTGAACCACTAAGTGATGAAGGTGTATGCAATCGAAGCTATGGGTTTGATGCAATGGTTTCGAATTGGGTAGTTCAATGCCATAGTCGATCAATGGCTCTATGTGTCAGTGACATGGGTCCAATAGCCATAGATTAATATGCTCAAGTTATGAGAATGAGGGACCATTAATGCTACATCCATATAGTAAGAGATGTATCAGAGGTTAAGCGATGTAGAAGTGAAAGGAGGGATGAACGCATAAGGATTTAAGTGTGTAGGGCTTGGGTAATGAAGAGAATGAACACTTGGCACTGAAATAAGAAAAAATATGATAGCTAGAGGATAGGTTTCATATAGGAAATGCATAGTATTTTTATCACATGAAATGAAGGTAATCCAAGTCGCATTTCAGGATTTTAGTGTAGGTCACAAATCGCAAATTTAGTGACTAATCATAGGTCACAAATTTAGAGAGTAATGAGAGGTAATTGCAATTCATGATGCAATTTGCGTTAAGTGTGAAAGGTGCCTAGGGAAGGTTGCAAATCATAATTTAAGTGGATAGTAAGGCTACCACTACAAATTGTGATTGTGATTTGTGATTAGGTCAACAAAACACAAGTTTCTAAAATTTTAAGGATAGGATTAATAGTAATTAATGGAAACCCTAGCTAGTTATAGGTGAAGTGTGATAAGAAGTTGAGGAAGGGGGATATTCCAAGTGGTGGGGCATCAAAAATCATTTATTCTTGTGAACTCAAGTTTGTATGAAGCTAGGTTGACCCCTGCGATAATATATTATCATTAAACCAAGGATGGCTTATGACACATCTTATAAATGTTTACATAATGATATCCACTTCCCATTAATATTTTCTTCTGGTGGCGGAAAGCCTTCTGAGCTAGTTGTATTCTAGTCCAAACCATAGGCATACAAAAGGTGTCCATAAGTACAAATCCAACACCTTTTTTTCTTCCTTTAACTTGCATAACACAAATAGAGTGACAATCCTAAAATATCCTTTGCAAGATGAATGAATGTAGAAATTCCATAAACCCTAATGATGATAATGAAGCAAGGTAAACATGGAAATACAAGCTATATATTATTAGAGAGTTTTGACTATTGTAATTGACAGGGAATCCAATAAGACCTTGAAAATCACGAGGGGGGGGGGGGTGTGTGACCTAAAATTTAGATATACAGGCTGAAAAATTTGGGTGGTGTTATCATGGCTACAACAATTGGTGAACCACTAGTAGAATCTAACATCTTTTCCTACATCTCTATAAGAGAATGAGTTCCATGGTATTTGCAAGGAAGTATTGAACTAGACACCACAGGTACCACTTTGAGTTTCCTGACCTTTTATGAATATGTCCTTCCCCTATCTCCTAGCTAGGTCCTATCAGTTCTACATGCTGAAACAAGTTCCCACACTCATGTCTTTAATGATGATGTAGAGAACATGACTGAGGGCTTACTATATACGTAATTTTAAAGTGAGTTTATGGTGTTTCTCCTCTTCCAGCAAGCTTGTTCAGTACCTCGATGGTGTCACTCAAAGAATCGCGAGCATTGCTTCACTGCCAACAGGCTTGCTATGGGGGTTTCACTCAATGAACCTCTTACATATCATGTGTGTTTGTGGCATACTAAACAATACCCCTAATTTGACTACATATTGGAAAATACCTCTGAAAATCACATATTTAACCCCCTACCAAAGCAAACCCAACACACCTTCCCAATTAAAAATCCATCTTCTTTCACTAGATATTGTAGGTATCCATTTTTTCATTAACATTTTTTATACCACTTTGTATTTTTTCATTAAATTTGAGCTCCATTTTTTATACCTTCCAATATAAAAACCCTTTACCCCCTATTATATGCTCAATATATTATGTTATTTTTTCCTTAATATATATGCCCAATTATGAACATGTATGGTATGGTATTTCTCCCCCGATGAAGCCCTTGTCAGGCTTGTTCCATACCCTGACTAAGTTTCTTGTATCACCTCTCAGCATAGGAAGCATTTCTCAATCCTTTACTCTTCATTTAATCAATTTTATTTTGTGTGCACATTGACATCATTTATTAGGCATTTATTGCGCGAGGGTGGATGAGGGATCCCAACTTATTTTACAAGTAGGAGAGGTTGTCCTTTGTTTTCAAAAACTAAAGGATTTTCTGACTATGGTTTTTCCTCATGCCACATTCCTAGATCTCACCTCTAATTGACATGTGGACAATATACCATTGAAATATTTAGGACCCGACCAGAAACATGGTTTAGGTTATAGATACAGGTCATTTGAACTAATTAGGGTTCCCTACGAGCACTTGCTCATATTTTCCTTGGTGATAAGTTAGACTCATAGGAAATATGTTTAGGACACAGTTTTGATAGCTAGATCTAAGAGAAGTTGCCTCTTGGAGAAGCTATCATAGTCATACACAACCATTTGACTAGGGTTTCAGTGTTAGGGAAAAGTGACTAGAGAAACTCTTCTAGGGTTTCAAAATGTGAAAATAAGCATAAGAAAAACTCATCACAACATCAAAGGTTTGCAAGAAGCATGCATAGAACAAGGCATAGATGGAAGTGTGAAATCTCATGTAGTATGATGTAGCATGGAGAACAAATGCAATGCTAGGTAATCAACTAGTGTATGCTATGCAAGGAGAAGATAGTACTAAGTGTAAAATGAATGAACGATGTAATGTTGAAGACAAAGCTACATGAAATACAAGAAAAATAATTTAATGCAGTGCAATGTAGTGCAAGAAAAATACGCTAACTACGACTAAAGGGCCATGTAATACTTATGAATATAATTTATAAATGCAATGAAGGTAAATGAATGCAATATAAATGTGTAATGTCATGCAACAAACTAAACTACCTCAATACAAAACATATAGAAAAAGCATGTTTAAAGCCTAACTAGCCTAAACCTAAAACCTTAACAAGTAAACCCTAACTAGACTAAACCTAAAACCCTAATTTAACTAGAGAGGAGATTGGGTCATGTGAAGTCAAACTTCCAATGCAACCACTGCAATTGTTCCTGACCTAAAACAAAAAAAGAGGTCAATTATTAAACTTATTGCAAGGTATTGTGCAAAAACACAATTTCTTACCAATAAAACATTCACAAGAGCAAGAAGGTCACTCATGTTGGTAAGAAAGCATGCCAGAAAATACTATTCTAACCAGGTTGCAACTCTATCTTGCTAAATAGAATGATAAACTTGAAAACCCTAAGAATTTCTCAACAATACACGTTCATTTTTTCTTAACCCTAAATCCAACACAAGAGAGACTAGATGCTAGATGTTTGTAGAGGAATTTCCTAGCTAAGACTCTTCACACTAGTTAGCAATCCTATAATGATATACAAGATGACCAACTTGAAAACCCTGAAAAATATTTCAAAGATGAGAATTCATCTAGTGTAACTATGACGTGGGAGTAATGTAGCATGGAAACCCTAATTTGATCTTGTTCAAGGATTTTGTCAAGAATGTGAGGACCTAACATAACCATCAGTGAGAGCTAAAGTGCCTCACCGCTTTGGAAAACATATGAACCTTAAAATGGCAGATAATTGAATATCAATGGTTTGGTAAGATCAAAAGATGAATGCATATAGTCACCATCATGTATGTCATCAAAATCATTATTGAACGTATCGTTGGTTTGACCAAATGTTCTAATATTGACAGATTGGTTGTTCAAAAGGTAAGATTGCTTTGATTTCTAAGATGGGTATGAATCATCTAGATGAGTCTCATGAAAAATACGAGTTACTTACAATCTGCAATAGCTAGGAAAGATAAGAAGGAATTGAAATAATGGTTAGTGTAATCTCTTCAACAAACAAATAAGAGTATAAGGAGACATGAAAATATTCTCTAGAATAGACATAACTTGAATAAAAAAAAATCGAAAGGGAGCTTTGATCAAGCAAGATGGTGCTAAAAGAAGAATCATGTGAGGAAAACCGAATCTAACCTAGTTCATGGATCTCATAAGGATTGTTAGAACATGACATAAACATCAGTAGAAGTTGAGGTGCCTCATTTTACTAACAATTCCTTAAATGTTCAGAAGGTTGATCATCAAATTTCGGTGGCTTAGTGAGATCAACAAGCGAACATGAACAACTATCATCAGAGGTACCAATGAATATTTTTCAATAGGATGATAATCGTTAAAACCACTAGTCTGATCAAATTTGGTATCCAACACATAAACTCTTAAAGGATTAAGAATGAGGATAGATCGACCAAAGGACTTTCTTGAACCTCTGGAGATGTAGAATCTTATTCTTCACTTGTTGAAGATTACATATTGAAAAGATCATGAACAAGTGATTCAATATCTTCATCTTTTGATTGTGAGACAACATTTTTATGTACCTGATTGCAATCTAAACTAGCAGGATGAAGATCTAAATGGTTTATAGAAAATGTTGATGTAGTAGACTTATCAAATAAATTAGGGTACAACGGATGAACAAACTCAAGTGAAGAGGCGTCAATTCCAACAAAATATGATTCGATATTTTTATTTATCATCAAAATATCAACCCTCGTATTATGCTCCATAGAACTGATTTCACAATGACTATTATCTAAGAGAGGCCTTAGGTCATTGTAAGTAGGTGAATGAGGGATCATATTCTAAAGAATTTCAATAGTAGATTATGGTAGATGTTTATAGAGCTCAAGTTGGATCTCATTGCAAGCATGTAAATGAGGGAGCATATTCTAAAGAATTTCACTAGTAGATTATGGTAGATGTTTATAGAGCTCAAGTTGGATCTCATCAACAAGGGGAGGTGTTTTATCAACTTGATTTTTAGGTTGTCCAATTCCCATAGGATGTATGGGAGCTTCAAAAGAAAGACAACGTGGTTCCTCTTATTGCAAAAAAACTTCATCACCTATATTTTTAATGACAAGAATTTATTAAGGTAATGAAGCTTAAGGAGGATGATGAATTTCACAGGCGATAATATTCCCCTTGGAAGCTTGAGACTTTTCCTGACTCACAAAAGCTAGCAAGAAAAAATCAGGGATAAGGTATGGTTGATTTGTAAATTGCAGATTATCATTAGAATCAAGATTCATTTAAGATTCAAATTGTTGCAAAGAAAGACAAACAAACACTAGAATTTTTCACTCAAATACATCCAATCCACATCTCTTTCATGAAATTGATAACAAATATGGAAAAACCTATCAGAAAAATATTCCAAAGATTTATGTGGTTTCCATCTAAGCTCAATGATATTTTTAAACAAACTTTGAAAATCATACCTGTAAAAAATGTTATGAAGTTCCTTGACGAACTACTCGAAATAATGGAAGGACACAACTTGTAATGTTTCACACCATTCCTTGATGCATCCTCCAAGCATAAGGGTGAAAAGCATGCAAGGAACATCTTCACAATGTACTTCAATAGAAAGAAAAAAATGAATAAATTGACGCGTATGTTCAAACACAAATATTCCACCCTCACCATCAAACTTATTCTTCGATAAGTGATGAACTATTTCCTCATGGACCGAAAGATTAAGAATTTTACAAAAAACTCTGGTATAAAGATTTGGGAAGGATCCATTTCGAGATATGATGTCAAGATAGTGGATCCACGAGCTCAACTTGTCATCTGGACCTCCTTATAGCACCAAAAATCTGTTAACGAGAGAAAATGTCCTACCAACAGCTAAGGGGTCTCCTCAGTGTGACGTCCCAATTAGACCTCACACTGTTTAGGATAGGAACCACATTCGATAAGTGGGCCTAGTTGCCACCATGTATGTTTTGCTCCTGGATGTAAAATGTTGAGATGTTTGTGTGAGGGTAAGAAACAAATTCCTAGACAATGAGAATGAGGTCAACCCATGATTGATAACCTATATAATGAGATACATGAATGTAACAGAAAAATAACAAGATGAAGCATACCAAAAGAAGGATTAGTGAGCTAAAACCATCTTAGACATACATGAATGGGAAGGTGCCAAAGGTTAATTGAAAATTAGTTCACAATACGTTACCAGCATTGTGTGGAATAAGAAAGAAAATATTCAAAGTAGACATGCATGACATAAACTATGAATGAATTCATTAACATATTGCTCACATGAAAGACATAGAAAAAAATTTGAAATATTAGACAACCAATACAACCAAAATGAAGAAGCATAAGAATCAATGCCAAAAGTTAAGGAATTCTTATTAATGCTGCTGCAAGTACAACTACGTTTCCTACACACTGTCAAGCCCAATAGTGGAACATGGGTTTCTCATACCATCTCCTAAAGAAAAACCATAGCCTCACCACAAAACACTCTACTAGTTATGAAGGGTTGAGTTCCTCTATCTCTTCAAGCATAGATCAACTATCTAATGCTACTCCTAGATCAAGTGCTAAATTCCCCCTCCCCAATGAGGCACAAGGTTATTTTTATATAAATGAGGTGATTGTTCACCTACCATGAACTTTCACCTACCCTCATGACTCTCAACCTTCCATATGAATGTCTAATGTCTAATGACTATTACATGCTAAATTGATCTCTGCATAACTGTTGAAATTATGATAAGAGTTATTTACACTATGAGAGAAGAGAAATTATGAGGAGGGCAGATATGGTTATCGAAAACCCTAGAGCACTTGTTTCCAACATTGTTCCAAAGTCATGGAGACTTGCATGAGCTGATGAGTGGGGTTGCAATGTTCATTTGTTGTATTAAATGTTTGTTTGTGTGTTACTTCATTTTCCATTAGGTATATTAGTGTTTAGGATTGATATTGACACCTACAACTTGGTTGACATGATGCCTTCGATAGCTACATAGAGTCATCCTGTGATAATTAGTCCCATTCATTGCATGACACATGCGAGCTATCTTTGTACCCCATTTTCATGAAAATGATCATCCAACCAACTTTTTGGTTGTGCCCTTGGTATTGCTAAATGGTTCTAGAAGCTTGCATGGAGTCGGACGAAACCCTAGTTGTGTAGCATTTGTGAGAAACCCCTATCTGACTTCATGGATGAAAAGTTTCTCAACATGGAGAAGATGCATTTCGAATTAGTTTTTTGGTGCATTGGAAATATCAAATCTTAATTCTCTTATCTTGATCCCATCTTCCTATTCATAGAGCAACAATCTTGTTCCCTCCTTATACCTGTAGGAAAATCACATGGTCATATATATCATAGTCAAAGAACAACCTAAATACATAACATATGAGCTAAAATAAAGATATTGATTTGGACCTGTGTACAATCATTTTCTACACCACAATATTGTGAGTGTATTTGGTCTGTGTAGGATCATTCTAAACATAAATGAATATCTTTATCTTTCGATGAGAGCTACACCTCTTGAACTCATATAATGGTTTAGGCTTAGTGGTGAGGCCAAATTGATGAGTGAAATTGAACACATTTTCATAAATGCAATAAAATAAAGTTTTCAATGTACCCATGGGGGTGATATGAACTACGTGCATGTTTTTCTGCTAATATGTTGAGCCACTATCGTTCCCTGAACTTTGGTTTCCAACATGTGCTTTCCCATATACATGCTTGTTAGTCCTATATTTCTCATGAGGTTCATCTTTCTTGTTGTCATCATAAGTGCCTTCATCTTCTTCATTTTCATGCTCTTCAATCCCACTTTCTTAAACAGGTTCCCTTTCAACAATCATATCTCTTGTGTTGGTCCACTATGTTTTGTTACGTTCAACTTCACAATAACCTTATCGTTATAGCTTATCCAAGAAATGGATAAGAAATAAGTTATGAGATTGTATGTGCTTTTAGGTGGTTCTTGGAATTCAACCATGACCATCCTCGAGCCACTTTTCACTTTTGCAATAATGTCCTTAACTGCTACATTTATCTCCTTAACATTGCACCAAAACCTTTCAAAGATTCTTGAAAATCTTTGGTAAGTGTAGTAGCTTCATCCATGGAACTGACCTTTTGTGAAACCCGCACATTATTAGAGACAAGATTAGCAAGAAATAACCAATAATTTCTTTCTCCATTATTGGGAAGTTTTGTTAATAATTTATTGTGCAAGAGTGGATTTAACACCAAATGGAGGATTCAATCTCATAATTAATCTCATACAGTTGGTAATTCATCTTTACTAACAATAATCCAATCTCGTTTTTCAAACTCAAAATCATTCTTTGGATGAATTATGTCAATATTTCTAACAAAGCATTGCTTCTTAGGTTGTTCAAGCTTTGCTTTCATCAACATTATCACATCATTTTCTTTAAAGGAAAAATCCACAATCGTACCATGACTCTGTATATACCATTGAAGCCTCTAAACAATCACTTATAGTTTATCCACTTTAGTAAAATGTTGACCAAATGATATGTAATGCATCCCACGTATAAAAACTGCAAGATAAATCTTCAATTTATTCTTCCATTTATACATTTTTTGGAGTACATTTGGTTCACAGACAACTTTAGCATCATTGATGCTTCCACCTTCTTATAGAATTTTTAAAACTAACTTAACCATCTCGAATGATCCCTCCATTTTTCCTTGAGTAATAATTTTATCCAAGTTCCTCATGTTGTAACTCCTATGTGTTGAAGACACCATCATTTAAAATTATGCTAGTTGTTTCTCTCTCAATTACAACCATAGCCAAACTTGTGACATCATTGTCAGTGAAATAGGGACTTTTCTTAACGTCTGGTTCAGAAGAAGATAAAAACATTGACTGTATTATTCTTAGCAATATCCAAATCTTTGGTTTTTCTCTCCTTCTCACTCAAACTTTTCCTTGGCTCCAAAGGAGAAAATTTATCTTCCTTCTTTACTGAAGATGGTATTTCTTTGTCCTTTCTTATTTTATTTGAAAAATATAAAGGTCCACGAAATTTTATAGGTTGGTTTTCATGCACACTCAATGTGCTATTTTATTTCTTCATGGATGGTTATGGGAGGATTTTTTGTTTCAAACAAAACATTTATGAATAGGGCATGTGAATTGATGTCCATTGGAATTTTTTTTTCCTTTTCTCAAGGTCTTTTTCCTCAACTTCTAAAGTAATAATCTTCGATATGCACTAGGGATGGTAGAAGCATCCACGTGTTGTAGAAATGCAAGAGAACACCTCTTATATTGTTGTATTCTTAAAACTAAAGTACTAATGTTACTTATACTTACAATTTAGGAAATAGAAGTTTTGTATATGCCTCACTTGCACCTTTGTTTTACAAACAAAATAACTAGAGGTGTACCATGAACAAAGCATAGTTTCTCTAAAAGTTTTCCAAGTTGGGCATATTATATCTCTGTTCTATATATTTGCTAAGAAATCTACTTACATAGAACATTTATTGCTTGAAAATAACAATTTATTTACCGTACTATGAAAATAATCTAAGGATGAGGGGACACAAGTCTTTAAATTCTCGTGTAGTTGTAAAGACCAGTCACAAATTCATATCATGTCTATGGTCGCAAAACAAAATTGGCAGTGTAGTCATAGTTACAAGACTTAGTGTAGTTGTAGCTTCAAGGTAAAATGGACATCACATACTCCAATTGCAATGATAGTCGCATTTTCAGGTCACAAGACAACTGAAGGTCACAACTGTGATTTGTGACTTGGTGGGATGGGAAGATTTGGCCTTATTGCAAGTATTTGATAGAGAAGTTGCATTTATGGGCCACAAATTTGGTGAAAGAAATAGGTGTGACTTACGACTACCAAGGCATAGCTGAGATCTGTAGGCCTAGTCGCAAATCTAGTTCATAGAGTAGTCATATTTGGAAATGCGACATAGGCCAAGTCATGTTTCTGAGAGATATATCAAGTCACATTTGGAGAGCATAGTTGTTAATGACTACGATTGTGACTAGGTTCCATGGGCTAGTATCACCTTATCGTAGATCTGGATCATAACATGTATAGGTCATAGTTCTTGTGAGGTTTAAACAATAAATTAACATCATACTATTAGCACTCAGAATGAACCTCAAGGCTGAGAAAAGGCAATTCTGAGGTAACCACATGCCAAGCTTTTGATTTGGAATCTAGCCCTGCCAGACCAGAGAGGGCTCTCTCTTTGCCAACAAAATGTGGCTGCAATAAGTGAATCTTAGGCTAGCTATGAAGTGTGGGGATTTGTTTAAAAGGTTTTGGGTCAAAACAACAAGAGAAAGGATGATTGGGCTATAGAGTCGATACCAGTTTCTGTTGGAAAACTTGGGGAAAATTAAGTGCCATGTTCAGCCAAATAAATATTGTGAATGTCAGTAGCATAGGGGAGAAATCCTGCTGCCCTGCAGGCATAAAACAAGGGATGGATCTATAGCAACAACTTTAGGTGAAAGAGAATCACGAGGTTGCTCAACAGAGCATCTAGCAAAGGATGAATTCTGCAAAGACAACCATTACATCTAACAACAAAATCATCATGAAAGGAGCATCATAGGGGATGAATTCCTAACACATCTCTTAGATAATGCTGTAACAAGGCAGAAAAAAACAAAATATGTAAGTGAGTTACATGAAAAACATACTGGACAATAACATTGTGATGGATCCCAGGTCCAAAGGGCAGAAAACTGAAAAATTTACACAAATCCAAGACAACCTCTCTTCGGCAAAAATCGAACCTATACACTATGAAATTCATAAAATTTATACATTTAGCTCATCCCTGTATTAAGGGACTTGAGCTCAATCATCTTATTCAAAATAGAATCAGTTACATTAAAATTGGACCGAATTTCTGAAAATAGGTGTTGAAGATGAGCTCATATCTCCTAAACCATAAAACCTGTTACAAAATTGAAAGAGGTTTTTGTAGATAAGGTCATGTTGGAGAAAAATCTCTCTCAAATATTTGAAATTCGTTTCCAGTTTCTCAAAATCTGTGCCAAAAAATCATCTCTAAAACAGAAAATCATTAAAAATTTAAATATGTGAAAATGAGCTTTAAAGATCTAGTCACATATCCAAATTCACGACACCTGTGAACAAACTGAAAGAGGTTTTTGTTATATGGCTTGTTGTTAACAAAATTTTATTGGGTTTTTCAAAATTACTTTCCATTTGTTGTAAAATGGCACCACACTAAAATGACTAAAATAGTAAAATAAATGAAAAATTTGCTTTGTTTTAATGTAGGCTCCAAATATCATTGCATATCTCCCACATAGTAGCACCTGTGCATAAACTGAAGGAGGTTTTTGTTATTTGGTATGTGATAGACAAAAAACTTCTTTCACTTTTATAAAATTCCTGTCCAAACTGATTTTGTAGTAAAGTTGTCCCTGTGTGCAGCAATTGACCTCAAAACATGCATAACCAAGAATCAATCATTCATTTCGATCATATCTTGTGATCCAGTAACCGGTTATGGGAGTGTGATATACTATTGGAAATATTTTTCCGAGCTTCTTCTGATGGAAATACTTAGGATATGATTTGCACTGAAGATCACGTGCAAAACATCTCTGAAAACCAGACATAGTAAGAGCCCATTTTGATCCCTGGTGACAGGATGCGAAGACTGGAACTAACATCGGCCTTATTGGGGATGGAAGCTCCTTGGAGGTGTCAAGAACACCATAGACCAAATGCCTCATCCATTGGGTAATACAGTCAAACAACTGCAAACTCAAAACAACTCATACCAATCCAAACTGAAATGCTACCTTTGGTAGCTTATTTATTTACACAAACCTACCCTACTTTGCTACAAAATCAATGGATAAAGTGATGTTGTAATGCCATATCAACAATTCAAGTAACTATGACAAAGATGCTGCTTGAAAGTGCTTCAACTAGGACACGAATGTAAATGCTGACAACCATCCATGCACAAACTGAATTTGGCTGTGTGAAAGACAATTTGACTTATCATTCAAACTAAAAAAATACTCCATATATGCGATAATAGGATTAAAGAAACTAGACTCTGTTTGCTGCCCTAACTCCTCAACACAGACCTCCAACTGCAAACTGTCAATGCAAGCATTCACGGTCAGCTCTATTGTTTCTTGTTTTGAAGGAGGGAGAGTTTCCAAGAACTTTTTGGGATCTCAGAATTCATATGATTGGATCTAATCATTTAAATATTGAATCTCCTTCTCAAATTTTTCAACAACTAACTCAAAGAAACTAGTTTTAGCTTTAGGAGGAAACTTCAGATATCTCAAACATTGAAGCACGGTAATGAAAAATACTTCTTCAATTTCAATATCCACTAATTGATCTCTAACTTCTTTCAAAACTTCACAAAACACAGGGTTTGCCACATACCCTACCATTTTATTTTAGTGCATGAATGGATTAGTGAGTGCTGGAATCTCTGGATTGAATTGGAGTTTCCAGGTGAATGTTTCAACCTTCATATGTGTCTGACTACTATCCACCATCAACAATCAGATCTGCAACTTGAATTATCTTTCTCGAAGATCTGTCACCTCTTCCCCATTATGGTTGCCACTATGTTAGTGCCTAAATCTACCTCAGGCTGAAGGAAGGCAGGTCTAGGGTAACATCAAACCACGCTTAACCTGGTAGCTAGCCCTACCAAGTCGGGAGAGGGCTCTCTCCTTGTCAATCTCAATTAGAATATTGGCAACTAGGGCTTGAGATGACTGAAATGAATGTTGATTTTAGGCTAGGTATGGTAGATCAGAGGATTTTGTTTGATTTTGGTGGTTGGTTGCTGGATCAAATGGAGAAGGCAACTTTGGGTCTGGGAAATCAACTTAGATTTGCAGGATGTTCTGTGGGGCGAGGTAGGTAGGTGTTTTGGAACTTGGAATTGAGTGTGATGGTAAGTCTAAGACCAATGAGGAGTTGAGGAGGGCATGCAAAGTTCATGAGTCCTCTTCAAACAACAAAAAACATTAAAAACTAAATGTGTTCCCAAGGCAGAGCACTGAATATCAATGGATTCCACCTATCTATCTTGATTCATTTAGTTATGAAGAAAGAAATAGATGTTGGCACATATAACACATAAGATAAACTAAATAACAAAGGAATAAACAATGCCAAGGCACATTACCACAAGAATCCCACAAAATGCTGCAAAACCCTGGTTTATTTCCTTGCCAAACTGTAGAAGTGATGTACAATGAAGCTCAAAGCATCCACAATAGTCCAACCTTTACAAATGACTAAGAAAGTACATAATATAGGCATAAAACCGCCTATTCTAGCCATTAGGGGTCGAATCCATGAGAAGAGGGGTGGTTTCAACCATATCTAAACTAAGAACATGAATATAAGTAGTGGAACAACTTGCCTCTAAAACCATGGAAACTCATTCATTCAACCTCAAACCACTTCTAACTGATGTATCTACCCCTTCAAGTCATTTTTCAACAAATTTACATCATTACATCATTTACCATCACAAATTTACCAAGGAGAAGAGAAAAAGTCAACTAGTAGTCAAACTGGGCAAAATTCTGAGTTTTAGGCAAAATTAGCAAAAATTTGCCTGATGCTCAGTGCCATTTCATGATTGATTTTGGAGGCCTTACACTTCACCAAATCAGGCCCAAGATAGCTTGTTGGAAATATATTCCTATGTAGTTTCTATAACACTTTGAATTTTATGATTTGGAGTTTATTTTCCCCTTCAAAAATAATTTCTCCCAAGACTGCTTCCTGTGGGTCCAAAAAGTGGCAGAGAGGGCATTTTTTAGGTGTTTTTTTCCCTTTAAGTGACCCGGATACTCTTCCAAAATTTATGAAACTTTTTGGTTTTGCTTTTTTTCTAATGAGGAATCCAAAACTACAATCCATTTGGCAAAATAGTGAGCCAATTCAATGCGCAACGTCGGTGACCTTGCACATCAGCTGAAATTTCCTGTGTTTTTATGTACAAAATTGCAAAATGACAAACATTTCCCAAAATTTCTTCAAATTTAGCAAGAGGCAACCATATTAAGCTCTTTTCTGATCTAATGAAGCTTCAGCCAAAATTTCTAGTTTATCATGCTCTTTCTTGGCCCTCAAGGTTCTCCTTAACCTAGCTTTTAGCCTCTTTACCCTTGTTTTGCAAATCTTTGTCCGGGCTAGGTAGTGATAGGCCATATGGTGCAGTATTTTCTTCTCTTTGTTGGCTTTATCAAGCATCTTCTCAAGGTGAATGTTCATCCTCTCCAACCATGATTCTTGGTCAGCCTCAATTTCTTTCTCAAGGGAGGTCATCTTGATCTTTCTTTTCTTTTCCATTTGCCTATTTTCTCTAATGATTCGCAGCTCCATAATAGATTGCTTATCTTCCAGTTGTTTGTTTTCCAGCTCAATATAGTAGATGATCCATTTGGTCCTCTCAAGGTTAAGTGATAAGGCTTGTATTTCAGCCTCCTTATCTTTGATAATCATGTCCTTGAGTCTTGAGCTTTAAAAGCCCAGATCAGTGACATCCTCCTCAATCAAAATAAAATCCCTGTCTTGTCGTTCAGTAGGGCCCTCCTCATGCATCTTTTTCTTTCCTTTGTCTCTGCCCTGTACCTGTTTAGCTGGAGAAGAAGGAAAAACCCCTTTCACCCTAGTGAAGATAGCATTTTATTGTGGTTTGGTGAAGAAAACGAGACCCCTTCCACCCCTAGTGGAGATAGTACTCACTTGGAAGCTGCAAAGAGCATCCTAGTGCCTCTTTCATAAGTGACAAACACAGGAACATGAACCTCCTATGTTTTATTTTCAAGTTCCTTTTGTTGCTTGGAAGGTTCACCTCGCTCTTGAGGATCTGAAAATATTTGGGGCCCCTTGAAGCACTCATGGGCAATGAGAGTTTCCCATGACACTCCCAACTAAGTAAGCTGATGCAAAACAACAATTTTGATAACAGAAAAATGATAAATACTATTGAGCTATTGTGGATATGGTTTTCTTTTTGCAATCACTATCATCCTCTCTATGTTTTTGCATATGAAATAAGGGATGCTCATCATTCTAACCCTGGTGAAGTGCATAAGCAATCTGATGTGGTAGGCATACAGTCTGGAGAACCTACCCTCACATGTAAATCATTTGATGATAAGTTTCATGAGTGGAACATACCATTCCTCCAAGAATTTGAAAGGAAACACCCTGCTAAATTTACCATGGTACTTGGCCTTGATATAAGGTTCATAATACTGCTTATTAATATTTTGCCTTTTGTTCCACTTTTCCCCAACATCTGGAATTCTTGTGGCCTCTGCAATGATAGTTGGTGAAAGAGTGAAGTTGACCCTAGCAAGATGCACCATATTGTTTTCCAAGTTTATCACAAATTGCCTTGTTAACTCATGGTGATATTTGACCCTCTCAACCATTTCACAAAACTCAAAATACGACTGATATCTTAAACATGTGGTGGCTAGAGGGCAAGCAAGGAGTTCACTCATGCTAATAGGTTCCTCCCTAATGATTTTTTCACCTTTGTGAGGCTTCCTGGACTGCACATTTCTTTCCCTTTAGCTATCACTAAGTATGTCCTTTTCAAAACTTGATTCACTACTTCTTTCCATGCTTGTCTTAATGATGTAATGTGATGATGGTATGGTGAACAATGATAATGGGTGGGGACAAAGAAGATGAGTATGAAGAGATTTTGCAAATGTGAAGTGGAGTAGGGGAATGAAGGGAAAGATTTAGGAAACTAGGGTTTTGACTTATGAGGGACTTAGGGTTTAATGAAGGGAATTAGTTTCTTAGGGGAATAGGGAAAGGGAAAATGGAATTAATGGGTAGTTTTAGGGCAATGAAGTTTGGGAAAAGGGACAAAGGATGTTGGTTTTGTAATGAAGTGAAAATTTTGCAATGAGGTGAAAATGTATGAAGGCAAGCTAGGGTTTTGATTTTAAGAAGCAAAACTCATGAACAAAACATGAAGAAGACTAATTTCAGCTCAAGATTGATGAACACTTACTTGTAGGAGTGAAATGCAGCGTTTGAGAGAATTTGGAATGAGTTTGAGTGATTTTGGAACCTCCCTAGCCAATGCGCAGTGCACTGGGCCCAATGCGCAGTGCCTGCCTGATGCGCAACGCCTGTGTAATTTAACACTGGCAAAAATTGTCTGATGCGCAGCGCCAGGCAAACTTGCTGCAAATTTTGGGTTTTCTTCCTCCTTTGCTCAATTTCCCTTCAAAATGCGATTTTGGCTCTCTATTTGACTTTTTGCACAATGAAATGAGTAGCTAGCATGAATTTGCTTTATATATGATGCACTTTAATTTTTATCCATTGCAAACCCACTTTTATAAAGTCATAGTCACTTTTTCTCAAAAACTATGTTTTTCATCTGAAGTTTGACCTTTTCTTGACAATTAGATGGATTGATGCCTTGGTGATTTTGTTTTTGTAGTGGCAGGAGTTGGCAAGGTGGCCAGGAACAACTGCTGAGCTTATTACATATAGTAACACTTAAATTACATGAATTTTTTTACAAAAAGTGGAAAAACTCTGTTTTCACCTCAAAACAGAGTTTTGAGGTAAAAACGATTTATTAAGCATATCAGAAGTAAATTTACGATTTTATGGACTTATTTATCCTCCTCATGTGCCTGCTGACCTTTTTATTCAATTTTGGATGACCATGATGACAAACCCTAGACCTAGTGAAACTAAACCCTAAAATTGAATGAAATGACTATAAATGACTGAAAAAGGTTTTGAACGAGCCAATAGGCATATGACATGAGGGAAACTGAAATGAAACCACTACCATCAGTTGATCCATGACGTAGTGGAATGCAGCTGATCAAATGAGACACCTAATATGCGTGCAAAAGAGCAATTTGATCACTGATGGAAGTGTGAAGACATTGACACTAACACATTAAAAAACCACAAATTTCACATCTACCTCCATTGATAAGCATGAATTGCGACCAATAAACATGCCAGTGGAATTGGTTAATTCTTTAACATTTTAGTGGTTTAAATAGAAATGAAAACATTGGGTTTCTTTGTTAAATAAATGTGTAGGGGACTTTCTGATGGGTAAAACACATATCATGGGTCAATTTAGCAAGGAAATACATATTTTGGGTGGCATCGATTGAAATATTTGAACACCAAAATGAGAGTCAATGCCCTCGCAGACGAATTCAAACCATTAAGTGATGAAGGTGTATGAAATTGAGCTATAGGTTTGATGCGATGGGTGCGATTCAGGCAGTTTGATCCCATAATAAATCAAGGGCTCAGTGAGGGTTGGTGATAAGGATCCAATAGTCATAGATTAATACACCCAAGGATGAGAATGGAGGACTATTAATGATGCATCGAGATATTAAGAGGTGGATTATAGGGTGAGTGATGTAGAGGTGAAAAGAGGGATGAACACATAAGTATTTAAATTAGCAGGGTGTGGGTAACAAAAATAATGGACACTTGGCACCGAAATAAGAACAATGATGATAGTTGGAGGAGAGGTCCCATATAGGAAATGCACAATATTTTTATCACATGCGATGAAGGTAAGCCAAGTCACATTTTGGGATTTTAGTGTAGGTTGCAAACCACAAATTTAGTGACTAGTCGTAGGTTGCACATCTAGTGACTAGGCACAGGTCGCAAATTTAGAGAGTAGTGAGAGGTAATCGCAAATGTTAGGATATTCCGACACATAGGAAATAGTTAAGTTCAACTTGGTCTAGTATAGAGTTAGGTATAGAGTTAGGTAAAGTGTGTTTCTTTACCATTGTACATTTTGTAACTTACAATCCGACGGTCATGATATGTAGTGATCCGATGGTTCACTCTCTCCTCGGTATTACCGACACTTGATCCGTGGCTTGACACCCAATTGGTCCATGAGTTCTATTTAAAGCGCATGGAGGGTCATTGTTCGGGTAATCCGTCTATGAGAGAAAGCTTATGTAAATTTTCATTCTTTGATTAATAAATTACCTGAAGTGGCCACGTTGGCTCAGGCCGTGGACTGTTTCCCTCTTTGAGGGTTTTAACCACGTCAAAAATACTGGTGTATTGATTTGAGATCTGGTTGTGAGCGGTGTCCTTTTGGTGTTCTTTCTGAGGAACTTACCCTGTAAATTCCTACATGGTATCAGAGCTATTTGAGGGCCGCATCCGTTGGTGATCCAAATCTGAAGCCGGTAGAACTGCATGCGGCTGTCGTTTCCTAGATCTACTATTTCTGACTGCTTTCGGGCTGAGAGGACTTCTCTGTTGTGTTCGGAGCATCTGTTCCAGTGAGGAACCCCTTTCGTTTCACGCGAAAAGGTTTCCGGTAGCCCTATCTGCGTCATTTTTAAGATCTGGAGGTATACAGTGTTTATCTGCAGTTTACTGTTATTTTCTCTCTGGTTATTTCGGTTTCTGTTTATTTAGCTTTTTTTAATTACCGGATCTATACCTTTCATTTCTGCGTATGCTCTTTGCCCTGCGACTCTGTGCGATCTGGGCAAATCAGAAACAGAAAGGAAGTTTTTTTTCTCATGCGTATGTTCTTTTCCCTGCACCTTAGTGTGATCTTGGAAAATCAGAAACATTGAGAAAAATATTTAGTTTCCAGCTAAAGCTAACTTCGAGCCGTAAGGTTCGTTTTTCTTTGCATATTCGTGTTGGGTTTTGTGTTTTTTGTTTTGTAGGGAAAAAGAGCTTTCTCAAGGCAAGCACGCAACCCAAGGCCCCCCCCTCTCTCTCTCTCTCTCTCTCTCAAATTTTTTGTATAGCTCAATTGGTTCAAAGCTATTTTAAGAGAGTAGAGGTCTTGGGTTCAAATCTCCATTTTGTGGGGACGTTTTTTTTTCCCGCACATTCGCGCACTTTGCCGGCAACTTCAACAATTTTTTTTCAAAAAGCCATAACTTCTTCATCCGGAAGCCTTTTTCAGAGCCGTTTTTTTTAAAACAACCTAATTTTTCGAGATCTATCCATTGGAACACTTACTTTCAACATCTTCAGCTTCAGTTTAAAAAAAAATGGAAAGTCCATGCCAAGTCATTCTTGACAGCACTAACTACTTCCAATGGATAGCCTACATGGAAGATTTACTTAGAAGTAAAGGTCTCTACAGAATAGCCACATGCCAAGAGAAGAAACCAAAAGATGAAGACAAGGCTGCAAAATGGGAAAATAGACAAGATCAAGCACGTGGTTTGATAGGGATGTCTATTTCTCCTGATCTTAGATTCCATATTGCAGAACTTGATACTCCTCATGAAGCATTGGAACAAATCACTAAAGTTTTTGGGATTAAAAATGAAATTAGAGCCCATCAACTTGAAAATGAGTTGCTTACATTGGATCCTAATAATTTTTCTTGCATTGAAGATTTCTTGTCCAAATTCAAGACCCTTAGATATCTCTTGGAAGGTGTTAAGGTTAAGAAAGAAGATAGTAACCTTATTTATTCCATCCTTACTAAGTTGGGACCAGCCTACTCTGTATTTGTTTCCACCTTCCATTCTACAAGGGAATCTTTCATTTGTCAAGGAAAAGGCTACAAGGCCCCTTCCTTTGACTCTTTTTGTGATTCTTTAATAAGAGAACAAGAAAAACTCTTACACCTTGGTCTTCTTAATCTTGGAAACTCTTCCAAGAAAGCGTTAGCCGCCCAGCAGCAACCAAATTCAAAGAATCCTAAGAAGTCATATCCTAAAAAGAATGGTCCTAAACCAAACAAGGGTCCTAAGCAAACTCAGCCTCAAAATGAAAGATCATTTCAGCAAAATGATAGGACCAATAAAAACAAATGGAAGAAGACTGATAGACATTGTAACTTTTGTAATCGAGATGGCCACTTAGAATCTAAATGCTTTAAGAAGATGGAAGCCTTGGAAGCCGCAATGAAGAAACATAACATCCATGTGGAACATTCTTCAACTTCAACTTCAACTTCATCTTCAGGAATGGCACTTTCTGCATGTCGTTTTCAATCATCTCAATCTGGTTATGCATTAAATGTATCTTCTTCTTCTCATTCTCATGAGTGGCTCATTGATTCTGGAGCCTCTTATCACATGGCCAAAAACAAAGCCATGTTTTCTTCTTTAAATGATTGTAACACCAAAAATATATATGTTGGTGATGATAGATATCTTAATGTTGTAGGGACTGGAACTGTTCATCTAGACAATGGTCAGTTTAATGATGTATTATGTGTTCCAACCTTATCCTGCAACCTTCTATCTGTATATCAGATAACTCATTCAGGTGAAGGTAAAATTGTTGAATTTTCACCTCATGATGTTGTAATCAAGGATCTAAGAGATCCTAAACAGATTCTAGCTACTGGTATTGCTGATGATTCCACAAGGTTGTATAAGTTTCACAACTTTGGGTCATCAAATCTTCCCTCAGTATTTGTTGCTCATAATGATGAAGTGAGCAAACTTTGGCATGAGCGATTTGGTCACTTAAACTATCGCTCCCTTCAGCATCTATGTAAAGAAAATATGGTGACAGGTCTTCCTATGGTATCTTGCAGAGATGGTGTTTGTTCCGGATGTGTACTCGGAAAACATCATCGGGACAGTTTTGAAAAACGTGCCTCTTGGCACGCCTCAGCTCCTTTACAGCTTGTGCACAGTGATTTATGTGGTCCACTTCCTGTTGCTTCATTCTCTGGCTGCAAGTATTTCTTAACTTTCATTGATGATTTCTCCAGACGCACTTGGGTATACTTCTTAAAACTCAAGAGCGAAGTATTTAACACATTTTTGGCCTTCAAAGCCTTTGTTGAAAAACAATCTGGACATCAAATTCTTAAGCTAAGAACTGATAATGGTGGAGAATATGTTAAAAACACATTCATCAACTTTTGCACCGAAAATGGAATTCAAATGCAACATACTGTTCCATACACTCCACAACAAAATGGTGTAGCTGAAAGGAAAAATCGCACCTTAAAGGAAATGGCTAATTGTATGTTGCAATCTAAAGGACTCAGTCTTAGTTTTTGGGCCGACGCAGTTAATTGTGCAAATTATATAATCAATCGCACTCCCACTAAGGTTCTAAAGAATATCACTCCAGAAGAAGCTTGGGGTTCCATTAAACCAGATGTAAGTCACTTTCGTGTTTTTGGAAGTGAAGCATGGGCCCATATTCCAGATGAAAAGCATAAAGCTTTAGAACCTAAGAGTGAGAAATGTACTTTTGTTGGATATTCTGAAGATGTAAAAGGTTATAGACTTATTCCATTTAAGTCCAAAAATGTTATCATTAGAAGAGATGTAAAATTTGATGAAAATAAATCGGCCTGCGAGCCTAGTCCGGCGGATGTGCCACCTCTTCCTATCTCTTCTACTTTTGAAAACATTTCTTCTTCAGATGATGAAAGTGAGGATGAAAATCCTCCCCCACCTTCTCAGGATCCTCAACTTCCAAGATGGGTCCGTGCTACTCGGGATGCAGCAGGTGATCTTGCCGGTGATCCTACAGATCAGCGACGTACACGTTCTCAGTTTGAAAGAGCCTCTTATTTACTGGCTCAAGCTCCAGTAAATCATGATCCTGACACTTTTGCAGAAGCTTCAGGCCATCCACATTGGGAAGCAGTTATGAATGAAGAATATCATTCATTGTTGGCAAATGATACATGGGATCTTGTTCCTCTACCAAAGGGACGCAAACTTGTTAGATGTAAATGGGTTTACAGAACCAAGTATGGACCAGATGGGAAAGTAGATAAACATAAAGCTCGTCTTGTTGCTAAGGGATTTTCACAGGTTGAAGGCATTGACTACACTGAAACCTTCTCCCCTGTTGCCAAAATGAACTCTATCCGCCTTGTTCTTTCCCTTGTTGCCTCTTTAAAATGGGAAGTCCATCAGATGGATGTTAAATCTGCCTTCTTGCATGGGGACTTGGATGAAGAAATCTATATGGAACAACCCATTGGCTTCATCCAAACAGACTCCAGCCTTGTATGTCGACTTAAGAGATCCCTTTATGGTCTCAAGCAAGCTCCTCGGGCTTGGTATGCCAAAATGGATAGCTTTCTTTTAGAATCTGGCTTTTCTAGGTGTTATTCTGACAATACTGTCTACACCAAGAAAGTGGGCAACTCTCTTATCATCCTTGTTCTTTATGTTGATGATCTTATTCTTACTGGTAGTGATCCCAACCTTATAAACCATGTGAAGTCCAGCCTTAAAAAGAAATATGAAATGACAGACTTAGGACACTTACACTATTTTCTCGGTCTTCAAGTCTTGCAATCCAAGGAGGGTATTTCCCTTTCCCAGTCCAAGTATGCTTGTGATATTCTTCTTCATTTTCACATGGAAGACTGTAAGCCAGCCCCTTCTCCCTTTCAGTCTGGAGTCAAACTTTTAGTCTCTTGTACTTGTCCTGAAGTTGATGCTACCTTATACCGTCAACTTGTAGGAAAACTCTTATATTTAACCCATACTCGTCCTGACCTTTCCTTTGCTATTGGCCTTGTTGCTCGTTTTATGCAAAACCCCCGTGAAAGTCATTGGAAAGCAGCTAAAAGAATACTTCGTTATGTTCGAGGTACAGTACAGTTTGGGATTCATTACAGTGCCAAAGCAGCTCCTCTATTAGTTGGTTTCACTGATTCTGATTGGGCTGGTGACCCTGATGATCGGAAGTCTACTGCCGGTTATGTCTTCACTCTTGGTTCAGGACCTATTACATGGGCTTGTAAGAAACAGGCTGCCATTTCTCTTTCGTCAGCAGAAGCAGAGTATCATGGTGTCGTGGAAGCTAGTAAGGAAGCCTTGTGGCTTCGTCAAATCCTATCAGAGTTTGGCTTTGAGCAGCAGCATCCAACCACACTTTGGTGTGATAATCAAAGTGCCATTCAGCTATGCAAAGATCCAGTCCAGCATCAGCGCAACAAACACATTGAACTACACATGCACTTCATCAGAAAGCTCATTCATGACCATGTTCTTGAAGTGCAATATTGTTCAACAGATGATCAGGTTGCAGACATCTTCACAAAGGCTCTCACAGAGGCGAAGTTCACTAAACTTCGATATATGCTTGGAGTTCAGGAAGTTGTCACTAAGGGGGGATAGGCTCTAGTGCCTCCTTCCTTCTCCTATTGTGTCATATTTGTAAATCCTTCAATCCTATCCCAAGTTGTTCTTAAGGGGGGATGTTAGGATATTCCGACACATAGGAAATAGTTAAGTTCAACTTGGTCTAGTATAGAGTTAGGTATAGAGTTAGGTAAAGTGTGTTTCTTTACCGTTGTACATTTTGTAACTTACAATCCGACGGTCACGATATGTAGTGATCCGACGGTTCACTCTCTCCTCAGTATTACCGACACTTGATCCATGGCTTGACACCCGATTGGTCCATGAGTTCTATTTAAAGCGCATGGAGGGTCATTGTTCGGGTAATCCGTCTATGAGAGAAATCTTATGTAAATTTTCATTCTTTGATTAATAAATTGCCTGAAGTGGCCACGTTGGCTCAGGCCATGGACTGTTTCCCTCTTTGAGGGTTTTAACCACATCAAAAATACTGGTGTATTGATTTGAGATCTGGTTGTGAGCGGTGTCCTTTTGGTGTTCTTTCTGAGGAACTTACCCTGTAAATTCCTACAGCAAACTCATGATTATATTTGTGACTAAGTATGAAAGATTCTTAGGGAAGGTCACAAATTGCAATTTCAGTGGCTAATAAGGTTTCCATTGCAAAACACAATTGTGACATGTGATTTGGTCAACAAAACACAAGTTTATGAAATTTTAAGGATAGGATTACTAGCAATTAATGGAAACCCTAGCTAGTTATAGGAAAAGGGTGACAAGAAGTTGAGAAAGGGGGATATTCCAAGTGGTTAGCTGTCCAAAATCATTGTTGCTTGTGAAATCAAGCGTGTGTAAAGCTAGGTTGATGCCTGTGAAAATATGTCGTTATTGAACCACGAATGGCTTATGACACATCTTATAAGCCTTTACATAATGATATCCACTTCCCATTAAAAATTGATTTTGGTGGCGATAAGCCTTCTGAGTTGGTTGTAGTCTGTTCCAAACCATAAACATACAAAATGCATGCATAATTATAGCTTTGACATTTTCTTAAACTAATTCATTTAACATACATAACACAAATAAAGAGGCAATGATGAAACATCCTTTGCATGATGCATGAATGTAGAAATTTCCTAAACCCTAATGATGAGAATGAAGCAAGGTAAACATTTACATATGAGCTCTATATTATTAGAGAATTTTAACTATTGCAATCGATAGGGAATCCACTAAGACCTTGAAAAACACGAGGGTGGGGGGGTGGGGGGACCCAAAATTTAGGTATACAAGATGAAAATTAGGGTTCTGTTGTAGCAAATACAGCAGATTCACATAATATTTTCCTTAAAAATACAAAAAAAATCATGCCAATTTAACTTATTGAAATATCCATTCATTATCAAATAACTTATGACTTACGGGTAAGATGACGATTGCATGCCATTACTAGAAAATGTAGGAATTCTATAGTTGTAGTCATGAAGCATGTGAACGTGTTTACTTTTCCATGATGGGAATAGAAAGGAAAGTGTTGTAGCATTTTTTATGAGTTTAAAAACATGCATAAATGGTAGCTGGTTTGATAAGGGAAACACAAATTATTTGATATCTTGATAATGATTTTTCTAGTAATGGGAACATGTGCGATGGAATCCATTATATGTTCTACAAAATTTATGATGAAATGAGGAGTAGTTAGGTGTTATTAATTACATTGATTGTTCAAACTTTAGACATGACAATGTAGTTCTAAAAGTTTCATTGATGTAGTTATTATGAATGAGCCTATATGCATCATGAATCTAACTAAATATCTGCATTTTCATCGTCTGGAACTTCATCTAGTTTGTGTGAATATTATTGGTGACACTACATATTAAACCTAATCAATCAGGTCCACTTTGTTGTAGAATTTGTGGTGTTTTTATTATCATTTTTAAATAGAATTTAGATGGCATTTTTTCAGTTGTGGTTACTGATTTCATTAACCATAAAAATTTTGCATTATTATCTTCAAGTTAGTAATGTTGCATAATGACATATGGTTGAAACAATGTACATGAAAATGAAATATCATTTGAATGGATTAAAATTGTAGTGGATGTTAATGTTTAGATAAAAATGGTTATATCTTCTGGAAGGTCATGTTCCCTTAATTTTTGTTATGGAAAACATCTTTGTGGAAACTTTTTTCTAATTCCCTTATACGTATTGTCTCGAGGATGTATCCTTATTTTCTATGCTTACTCTTAATACATGGAATTGTTTATTTAAGTGAAAACAATTAACAAGATCAATACTTTCTTACTTTGTTGAAGAATTGAAAAACATTTATGCATGCGAAAATTGAAATGCAGTTTGAGTATATTTGATAAGATGTTTTGTATGTAAATAACATGATTTTGTAAAGGTTTTGGATTTTTTAAAATATGGTTGTGACTAATGTTGCTAGTGTGATTAAGCAGGGGTAGTTTAATGGTAGTCTAGTCACATCACTAAGATTCTGGAAGCACAAAATGTAAGAACCAACGAAAGGTAAAATTGTTACATTGCAACTTGTGATTGAAAATGTGAAGATATAATGTTATTGTTACTAAAATTGACATGAAAGATTTGTGCAAAGAAGATATAATGGTGTTTTTGTTAAATGCATGTTTGGTTATCATGTGGATGAATTTAAATGAAAGCCATCTATGAGGCATGAAATGTTAGTCATGATTCCTGAGAATTGTTGGATTTTGATGGACACCCTAATTGAAGGCCAAAACTGCAAGGATGCCTCAGTGGTAAGGCCTAAAACTTTTCAAGGAATCATGAGTTGATAGAAATGACCAGCAGGTAATTGAAAACGCTTCAAGAAAACATTCAATGATAGTGGAAATTGAATTGTAACTTTTATTTTTATAGTTAATCTTTTGTTTTAATAAAATAAAATGTAGTTTAACAAGCAACATCAAGGAAAAGTGGATCATTACTTGTAAAGCAGAAATGCAAGGAACTATTACAAAAATAAATGAAGTGGAAAGGCCCATAAGTTTTATTTTGTGAAAGGGAAAGTCCACCTAACATGGATAGGACATGCTAGATAGTGGAATAAGTCCTAGACAAAAGTGGTGGGGTTCTTTTACATGATACGAAGCTTGGGAGGGTGTGGCTAAGTGCAGTTGAATCAGAATAAAAAGGAGGGTCTAAGGCCGTGAGAGCATCAAGGGGTTCATGGCTAAGACAAATTTTGTGATTCCACTATTTTTCTTGAAAGAACGTTAGATACAACCCGTGAGTAACTTTGGTGGTGAAAAGTATACCAACGGAGTTTTGGAAGCATGGAGACTGAATTTGTCGCTACAAATTCATGATTCCATACTTGTGGATGTATTTATTAAGGGGTAATATAGTATGCACCTTGTGAAATTATGGCTATTTTGATCATTCATGTGATTAGATGTTATGAAACCAGCTCACAAAAAGATAGAAAAGAGAGATCCACGCCTTAGAATTCAGCCTCTTCGAGGGGGCAACCTCCTTTACATTACATAAATGAACAATTCTTGGATGATACAAATGAAAATACCTCCTTTCTATATATAGGAGTCTAAGTGGTCCCAATACAATCAAAGCCTACATAACAATAATATTGTAGGGCACAACAATAACAATAGTGGGCTTCTATGTGGCACAATAGTAACAATATGGGCACTACATGGGTACATCAATATAAATAAGGGGTATAACTACAATAGTAATGGGGTAATCACTAGTATTATAGGGACCCAACATGCCCCTCTCCTTCAAAAAAGTGTTGTCCTCAACGCTTGAGTAGTTCATGATACTTCTGCATAAAATTCTCGTCCTCCCATGTGGAATCTTCAGCGGATAAGTTCTTCCACTTGATAAGGTACTCTGAAATTGATCGATTTCGTAGCTGTCGAGTTCTTGTTTCTATAACTGCTTCCGGTTCCAATATAATTTTTCCTTCTTCGTCAAGTTCTGGCAATATTGTTTGAACTGGGAGCTTGTCGCCTATAACCTTCTTTAAGCATGAAACATGGAAAATTGGGTGCAATCGAGAAGCTGCAGGAAGCTCCAATTTGTATGCCATAGTACCAATCTTTTGCAACACCTTGTACGGACCATAATACTTTGGTGATAATTTATTATCCTTCTTAGCTTGCTTGAGGGACATTTGCTTATATGGTTGTAGCCGTAGGAATACCCAATCACCTACATCAAAACTTCTTTCACTGCGATGCTGATCTGCCTGTTGTTTCATTCTATTCTGTGCCAACACAAGGTTATCCTTTAAGAGTTGGAGGACTTGTTGTTGATGTTCGATGTGATGTTCCACTGCCTGAACCTTAGAATTTTCTCTTAAATATGATGTGATGGATGGTGGTTGATACCCATAAAGTGCCATAAATGGGGTCATTTTTGTTGCTGTATGAAAGGAAGTGTTATACCACCATTCAGCCAGAGGCAACCATTTGACCCATTGTGTCTGTTTATCAGATACAAAGCAACGAAGGTATCCTTCCAAACATTTGTTTACTATCTCAGTTTGCCCATCAGATTGAGGATGATAAGATGAGCTATGAGCTAACTGAGTACCAAGACAAGAAAATAATTCTGTCCAAAAATTTCCAGTGAAAATGGGATCTCTGTCACTTACAATAATCTTTGGGTTTCCATGTAGCTTTTGAATTGTTTCCATAAATGCAGTAGAAACTGTACTGGCTTTAAATGGATGTGATAATGCACAAAAGTGTGCATACTTGGTAAGTCTGTCAACTACCACCATGATGACACTCTTTCCCTCAGACTTGGGTAAACCTGTGATAAAATCCATTGATACCTCCTCCCAACGTTGGCTTGGAATGGGTAAAGGTTGTAATAGACCCGGTGTCTTAATTGTTTCAACTTTATTTTGCTGGCAAACCAAACATTCTGCCACAAACTTATGAATATCTGATTTAAGGCCATCCCAAAAAAATTCCTTCTTCACCCTGTGGTAAGTTTTTAAAAATCCTGAGTGCCCTCCTAAAGGAGAAGTGTGCAATTCCATAAGAATCTTTTGTTTTAGCTGGGAATTCTTACAGAGGTATAAGCGATCTTTGTACCATAACGAATCATTTTTCCAGCTAAATGTATCAGACGTACTGGAATCTTGTTGTAGCTTTCGAATAAGTGCCCATACTTCTTCATCATTCTTCCATTCCTCCCTTGCTTCATTTATCCAATCTGGTTGGATGATAGAAATAGCGCACAACAATGCTTCCACATCCTCATCCTTCCTTGAGAGTGCATCTGCCACCACATTTTGCTTCCCCTTTTTGTAGATGATTTCAAAGTCATAACCCAACATCTTTGTGACCCACTTTTGTTGCTCTTCAGAGGATAATCTTTGTTCTAAAAAGTATTTAAGGCTATCATGATCTGTTTTTACCTTGAAGTGTCTTCCCATTAGGTAGGGTCGCCATTTCTTAAGTGCATGGAGTATTGCCAACATTTCCTTCTCATAAATAGCTTTCGTAGAAACTTTCCCTTGATTGGACGACTTTCAAAGGCAATGGGTCTTTCATCTTGCATTAGAACAGCACCAATTCCATTTCCTGAAGCATCACATTCCACAGTAAAGGTTTTTGTGAAGTCCGGTGTAGCTAAGACTGGTGCTTGGCACATTGCCTCTTTAAGATGTTCAAAGGCCTTTGTTGCTTCCGGAGTCCATGAAAATGCATCTTTCTTCAATAATGTTGTTAGAGGTGCTGCTATTCTCCCATAATTCTTAACAAACTTGCGATAATACCCTGTCAACCCAAGAAATCCGCGCAAATGCTTGATGGATGTGGGGATTTTCCATTCCTTAATGGCTTTAATTTTGCTAGGGTCTACCTTAACTCCTTCATGAGATACAATATGACCCAAATATTCCACCTCCTGGACTCCAAAGAAACATTTGGATCTTTTGGCATATAATTGTTTCTCTTCCAATAGTTGTAGCACCCTGTCAACATGTTCAACATGATCCTTCCAAGACTTGCTGTAGATAAGTATATCATCAAAAAATACTAACACAAATTTTCTAAGGAATGGTTTGAAAATTGAATTCATCAAACCTTGAAATGTTGAAGGTGCATTGGTAAGGCCAAAAGGCATGACCAAAAATTCATAATGACCCTCATGAGTTCTAAATGCCGTTTTCGGAATGTCTTCAATCTTCATTCTGATTTGATGATATCCTGAACGAAGATCCAACTTGGTGAAGTAAATTGATCCATGCAATTCATCCAGTAATTCATCAATGACAGGAATGGGGAACTTATCTTTAATAGTGAGCTTGTTGAGCTCCCTATAATCCGGACACATGCGCCATGATCCATCCTTCTTGTGCACCAATACTACTGGAGCAGAGAAAGAACTTTGACTCGGTTGAATTATACCAGCCTCTAGCATTTCTGCAACCATACGTTCAATTTCACTTTTTTGGACATAGGGATATCTGTACGGCCTGATGTTTGGAGGAACACTTCCTGGAATCAGATGAATAGCATGATCATGATCACGCATAGGTGGGAGACCTTTGGGAGTCTCAAATACCTTGGAATGATTGTCCAGGACTTTTTGGAGATCTGGAGAAATAGATGATTCTAATGTGGAAACATCTAGCGAACATAATTGTGCAATTACACCCCTTTGCTCCTTTTTTAGAAGCTTTGTCATACCATTAGAGCTGATTATCTTTCCTGGTTTCCCTGCAATACCCCTTAATTCAACTTCCTTTCCTTCCACAGAAAATTTCATGAAAAGTTCTTGAAAATTAAAAGCTATTGTACCCAAGGATTGTAGCCATTGGACTCCTAGTACAACATCAGCACCTCCCATTGGAATGGAAAGCATTGGGCTAGTCAATACATATTCTCCCATGGATAGCTTGATATTATGGCACTTTCCAGAGCAATTTATTGTTCCTCCATTTGCAATCATCACTTGACACTCTGGTGCTGGATATAGGAAGCAATTCAATTCTTTTGCTACCCTACAATGAATAAAATTGTGGGTGCTTCCTGAATCAATCAACACTATCACCTTTTTCTTCTTGATTTGTCCTTCTATCTTGATGGTTTGAGGAGTGGTAATTCCTGCCAATGCATTACAAGATATGGTCGGATTTATTTGTTCTTCATATAGGCTTTGTTCCTGGAATATATCCTCTTCTTTTGACCTTTCTTGCTCCTTTTCTTCTTCCTCTTCACAATCTATGTAGAATAATTTCTTCTCAGCACACTTATGACCTTTTGTGTATTTTCTATCACAATTGTAACAAAGCCCTTTTGCTCTTTTTTCTTCCAATTGTTGCGGTGTCAACCTTGTAGGTTGTGGAAGACTATGGGCAACAACACTTCCATCTTTATAGTTGTGAATGGTATGCTTCCTAGTTGCCATAATTTTGCTTTCCATTTTTCTTGCTAACCTGAATGCCTTCTCTAATGAATCAGGTTCCCAAAGGCGCACATCATGTTGGATATTATCCTTTAAAGACCCTATGAACACATCAATCCTATGCTCCTCTGGAATATCTTTTATCCTTATGTTCAATTTTTGGAACTCCTCAATGTGCTCCATTATTGAACCCTTTTGTTTGAGATTCATCAATTGGCTAAAAAAAGTGTTGCTTTTTGTATCCTCATAATGTGCTATCAATTCTTCCGTAAAAATTGCCCAAGTGATAAATTGTTTACGAGAACAAAGCCATTGATACCATACAAACTGATTTGGTTCCAAATATAAAGTTGCAATACGTACCTTTTGTGTGTTTTGCACATTATTGAGATCGAAGAATTGCTCCATCTGTAATATCCATGTGGCGGGATCCTTGCCATCAAACTTCCTCACATCGATTTTTGGAACATGGTGAGTCTTCGATCCAACATTAGAGTCTATGGAATCATGATTAACATTTCTTTTATTCTCATCATGAGTTTCCTTTACTACCTTTTCACCATTAGTGACCCTTTCTTGTAGCAACTTCTTCAATTCATCCATCTTATCATCCATGCCATCAATTTTAGCGTCCATGCCATCAATTTTAGCGTCAATCTTAGCTTCCATGCCATCAATTTTAGCGTCAATCTTAGCTTCCATGCCATCCATCTTAGCTTCCATTCCCTTTATCTTAGATTCCACGCCATTTACCTTAGATTCCACGCCACTTATCTTAGCTTCTGTTAGCTTTTGGGAGCGTGACATTTGTTGCACTTGTTCTTGTAATTTTGATATATCATGTAGCATTTCTTCCTCTTCTTCATGAGTCATGCTAGAGCTTTCAGGTTCCTTACTAGGTGTTTGCATTTTCTTTCCTCGGGGCATTAGTTACCGATAATAAAGTTTTACTATGCCCTTTGAATTCCGTTAAACCAAGCTTACACAAAACTTAAAAAAAACTACACACCTTTTTTCACTTTATAGAAGCCTGATATTGAATCTGATGTATCTCTGTAATTTCGGATCCTCCAATTCTGAAATTTCTACCTGTAGTAGCCTTCTGCGTCCTCTTTCCAATGCCACAAGTCTGAGCCAAATTGGATTCTTCAAGGAAGCGTTATGTGAAATATCCCACAGTGACTTGCTTTTAGACTGGTTCAGTAGAGCGCACTTGTACGACGTGCTACGAGTCACTGTTTTAACCTTTGAATCTGAAACACACGCACAAGAAACTACAGTCCATCCTCTTTCTGTACCTTTTTACGAAATTTCAATCCGATCCTCAGAGAGAGAGTTATGACGATTTTCCCCAGGTCACCTGTTTTGAATGTAATTCAGGAGTCTGCAAAAAGACCAACTTCCTTAGATCATATCTCCGAAAATATCGCGAGAAAAGCTCTGAAATTCGGACCCAAGGTTCAGCGCCAATTCTTCTCAAATGGGTTTTTTTTGCGACTTCTGAAACGTCACAGAAAAAAAGTTATAGCGAAAATGCCACGATGACCTGTTTGGAGCAGCGAAACCCTAGAATCCAAAGCTCTGATACCAAATGTTATGAAACCAGCTCACAAAAAGATAGAAAAGAGAGATCCACGCCTTAGAATTCAGCCTCTTCGAGGGGGCAACCTCCTTTACATTACATAAATGAACAATTCTTGGATGATACAAATGAAAATACCTCCTTTCTATATATAGGAGTCTAAGTGGTCCCAATACAATCAAAGCCTACATAACAATAATATTGTAGGGCACAACAATAACAATAGTGGGCTTCTATGTGGCACAATAGTAACAATATGGGCACTACATGGGTACATCAATATAAATAAGGGGTATAACTACAATAGTAATGGGGTAATCACTAGTATTATAGGGACCCAACATTAGAGAACTATATGCTCCATAAATGGTTGATCCTGGAATTATGTAAATGATTGATAGTTAAAAATATTGTGATTGAAAATGATGTGATTACGATTCAGAAAATAATAACTAGATTTCCTTGGTTAATATTACACTACAAATCAAATTTGGGTTGATAAACTACCAAGGTTCTTTCTATTGGGATAATAAACCACTCTTAGAGTGCTTGCCACAACTAATAAACCACCTGTAATTAAAATATTGTGTAGAGTTGCCATGGTTTCTAAGAAAATTGGCAGGTTGAAAAGAAAAAAAGTATAATGATGATTAAATTAAGAAGAGAAGAACATTGAGGATGGTGTTGTTTTTAAGGGGGAGAATATGTAATATCCCTAGAACTTGAACACCATATTAATTTTGAAGCCTAACTAATTGTTGGCATTTATGATAAACAATGTAGAAAGTACTTTTGGACTAAAAATGAATGCATGTAGGCATTAATACATTGTGAATGATGCATGGGAATGCATAAATTGGACTACAATTGAGACTTGTTCGATGGTTGTAATCATAGTTAACACTCTTGACATTCTTTGAAATGAGAGCTAAACCTCTAGATTTAGTTTTTGTTTAGTTGACACCAAGAATCAGTTAGAAACCCCCGCCTAGTTTTGGAATAGTTTGCAACTATTATATGGGTTATGTATATCATATGTTCCAATATCATATCTACATACATGGAGAATGATGAAAAAATACCAATATATTACACGCTTGTTCCTTGCACGCTCCTTTCCCTAGTAACACAACCCTTGATGCATACTCATTTGGAATTTATTTCTATGAATAGGGTAATTATGGAATGTGTTCCCTATTTGGAAGTTTTTCTTCATATAATGCAAAGCAAATGGATTGGGGAAGCTTTTACTACCTTCTATGTGCTTTCTCTTGACATGGAGAGGTTATTTAAATTTGCATTCTGGCTCATGTTGACCATGGAGGACATTATGGATGACTCCATCACAACTTATTTTGATTTGGTTTTTTTTGTTCATGGTCTCTATGATTGCACATAGAAGGTTGATGGGTATCTCAACCATAATTGTTGATCAATCACCTATTTGATATGATCATATATACACTTGGATAGAACTAAACGTAATGGATTTTATGGTACACGTACTCTAACACTTCCATGTTGATTACTATATGGACATGCACATTATTTATTAAAGGTCATCCGCAATCAAACTAGTGTGTTTTGGAAACCTTATTCACTTAGAAGCTTCATAACTCAAACATATTTGATGCTCTAAGGTAGAAGCATAAGATTACCTTTATTATTCTACGTGGAACGACAATTATCAAATTACCATGGTGTTAGTTTGAATGAATAACCCTAACATGTATTATGCTTAGTCTCGTTATCGACCGTCAACTTAATATTGTCATGACCACTAATTTAAAAAAAATAATGTCTTAATGATGTATGAGCCATGGAATATAGTCCAAAACGCCCATGCACCATATCCATTTTTCAACATGATATACAAGCAATCCTTGAGAAGAAAAGTAAACAATTCTTCATGACATAAAAGTGAAATTGAAAAGTTAAATGAAATGTTTTCCCTTCAAGTGATATTAATGGAATATCCTAGCTAGAAGGGGAAAAATGATGTAAATAGTTTTCTTTAAAAAACAAATACTGTGTAAATAATGACTATTAATTGGGTGAATTTAGGGACATGTTACATATGGTATTAGAGAAACAAGTTGTAAGAATATGACCTATGAGTTTACCATGATTCTATTTTACAAAATGAATACCATGTTTTTCACAGAAGAAGAGGGAGTAAAGAAAAGGAGAAGTGATGGAAGAGCCTTAGGAATAAGAACACATATGTGAAGAACACATCTGGGTACATTTGGGGGAACAAGTGCCACTAGCTATAATGGAACTGATGAATATAGTTAGATATTTGAGAATAGAGCTAGTAAGCCTGCTTCTAGGACATAAAAATTTGTTAAAATTCAGTGAGGAACAAGAATACTATGGAAACAGAAAGGGAGGAAGAAAGAGGACAAACTTCCAAGCGTAATAATTCTAATGATGTGGTTGAGATTAAGGAAGCTAAATATAAGGATGAAGAAGAGCGCAATTTAAAAAAATTGCATCTGAATCAAGGGAAGAGGCCAGAAAATAGAACTGCAATGTAAATTCAAGAAAATTAGACCCCCAACCTATGATGGAGAGCTTGAAGAAGAAGCAGAGGCATGGTTTCTTAATATTAATATTTTTTTCAAGTCAATGATTACTCTAGCGAATTAAGAGCTAAATTAGCTACGTACCATTTACAGGGAAAAGCTTCCTTGTGGTGGGAGAAAGTCAGAACAATGCACAATTTGGAGAATAAGAAGGTTAATTGGGAGGGATTTCAAAGAATTTTAAAGAATAAATATCTAACAAAATTTTACTATGATTATGAGGACAAAGAAAAACACAGTCTGAAACTTGGCCAAATGATAATGGATGAGTTGGTGTTTAAATGTACTCATCTTTTGAGATATGTGCCATATAAACCAGGAAAAAAAAGCTAAGGTACAATGTTTTATTAACTACTTTCCTATGCATTTCAAGAGAAAATTGAATACAATAACCTCAATAAAAATAAAAATAGATTTGTATAGGTACCTAGTCTTTCTAAGAACTTTGGTAAGGGAAACCAAAGCCATAATCTCATAAAAAGTAATAATCTGGCACAAAGAATGTAGATTCAGACTAAGACTTAGACTAGATCTAAATAAATAGACTTGAGCAATAAAGGACTCATTGGGATGGAAAGAGAACCATTAAAATGTTGGGGATGTGGGGAGTCCCATCTTATATAGAACTCTCCCTATAATACAAGGTTTGTGAAAAATTTATAGAATATTCAATAGGTCTCTACAGTCAATGATGTGGCCAGAAACATTCTTCAGATTAACACAACATTGTAGGAGTGTCAAGAAGAATATCAATCCACCATGGTGGAGATAGAAGGTAAAATTTCAAACTAACCTATTTCTGTTTTGATAGACCTTGGTTCTAGTTTGATTTACATTAGTCCCCAGATTGTGGAAAAATGTAGTTAGACTCAAAAAAGTACAAGAACTTGTGGCTATTATACTTGGCTACTGACACAAAGAGGCAAGTCACTAATTTGGTGAAGACTTGTCCTGTTGATTAAATGGAAGTAAAACCACTATGAATATGAAAATTCTGCCATTAGGTTCATATGATATACTGGTTGGGATGGATTGGTTGGAGGGTAATAGAGTGACTATTGATTTTCTGGATAAAATTTTTATCTGTACCTTGGATAATCGAAAAATTTAGATTGTAAAAGATATACCTAGACCCATTTTTGTTTAACAAATACATGCCTTACATTTAAAAGGGGCTGCAAGAAAATGGTGTCAGTTTTTTTCCATTGAAGTGGAATTCCATTCACAAGAAACAAAATCTATACCCTTGGATGATCTGGAAGTAATTTGGGATTACCAGATGTATTCCTAGATGAGATTCCTGGTTTTCCACCTAAGAGGGACATAGATTTTTCTATATAATTAATACTAGGAGTTGCACTAGTATTTGAGGCACCTTACCATATGAGTGTGCCATAATTAATGAAGATAAAAATTCAGCTTTTGGAGTTATTAAATAAAGGGTAGATAAGATCGAGTGTTTCACCATGGGGTGCACCATTCTTATTTTTTAAAGAAAAGACGAAACATTTAGATTATGCATTAATTATTGACAGATGAATAAATTAACAATTAAGAATAAGTACTCACTATCGAGAATCAATTATTTATTTGATCAAGTGAGGGGAGAAACTTTAGAAGATAAATATTACAATTAGATTTGTGAAAGATTGAAAAATAGAACTAATTATGGAGAAGAGTCAGAATATGTAATTATGAAAATGGTTCACTAAAATTTAGAACCAAAATCAATGTTCTTGATGTGGATAGACTTAAACAACTGATACTAGATGAGCACCATAAAAGGCCCTTCTCAACTCACCCTAGTTATCAAAAAATTATTACAACTCTTAGAAAATAGTTTTTTGGCTTGGTATGAAGAAGTGATTGAGTACTTCGAAAAAAGTCTAAGAGTGTCAAGATGTAAAGGTAGTGAATCATCATCTATTAGCACTGTTGAACCCCTTGCCTATACCAAAATGGAAGTGGGAGGTAATTTAATTAGATTCTATTACTGGTTTGCCTAAAATTAGAAAGTAACATCATTCAATTATGCTTTTTGTGGACAAATTATCGAAGGTTTCTAATTTTATACCTATTTAGTCTACCTACATAGTTGCACAATTAGCATAAGTTTTCATGAAGGAAATTTTCTGACTACATGGGATATTGAAGACTGTCATATATGACATGGATGTGAAATTCACTTCCAATTTTTGGAAGCATCGTTTACAGGAATGGACACACAACTAAAATTCAACACTGCTTATCACCCATAAACGGATATGAAAACTAAAATAATCAATCAAATCCTTGAAGACATGTTATGCATGTATGTTATGAACTACCCCACTAAATGGGAGGATTACCTGCATTTATTTGAGTTCACCTATAGAAATAGTTATCATTAATCACTCAATATGAGACCTTTGAAGGTTATGTATGGAAGGAAGTGCCATACTCCTTTAAGTTGGAGTCATCTTGAAAATATGATTATGTTAGGACCCGATCTTTTACAGGAAATAGAATAGATGATGATGAAAATAAAACTGAACCTAAAAGAAGCACAAGTTAGACAAAAGAATTATGTAGATTTGAAGAGGACACAAAAATAATTTCAAGTGGGAAAACATGTATATATAAAATTTTGGCCGAAAAAGAGTACTTTAAAATTGGGGAACTATGCTAAATTAACCCCTCAGTTTTGGGGGTCGTTTGAAACTAGCTAGGGTAGGGCTGGTGGCCTACTAGCTAACTTTGCCAACCCACATTCAGTTTCATAATGTGTTTTATGTGTCTCTTTTGAAAAATATATTCATTATCGTGCTCGTGTTATCAATTTGAATGTTCTACATGCCGAACTGGAAGGCGAGTTTCGGGTCGAGCCTCTATAAATTTTGGATCGGAGAGAAACTACACTCTAGAATCAAACCATTAACCAAGCTAAAGTGAAAAGGAAGCACTTTGGGCCTGAGGATGCCACTTGGGAGATGGAGGATGAAATGAAAAATAATTTTCCTATGTTGTTTCAAAGGAAATTAAAGTGTGAAAACATCGAGGAACATGTTCCCTTTTAAGGGGAGGAGAGATGTAATATCCCTGGTGAATTAGTTTTAAATTGAATTTTTTTTTTTTTTATAAGTTTGACATATCGCTGAAAATCCATAAAGTGAAAAGTAATAATTTAATGATATTGTAAATATATATTTCTATTAATAAAATGAAAATATATTACTTATTATTATTTTTGGAAATACAAGAGGAGCCACCATGTGAGAGGTTAGACTCCTAACTATCAGGAAATCATTAGAATCAGTTATGGTCCAAGAAGGGATAGGAAAAAAAATAGAAGAAATAAAAATCCTCCATTCTTTGCCATATATGACTTTTTTGTTGTTGATCTAACTACCAAGAAGTTAACATGATTAGATATTAATGTCATGGGTGGAGGATATATTGAGGAGACTACGAGAGATAAAGGCAGTCTGAAATAAAAGAAAAAAGAATAAAGAAGGTTCCAGTGGGAGATAAAGACTAGACCTATGCCCAAAAATGGCAGAACGTTTCTTGGGTGAGGATGTGTAAAGTTGTGAATTTATTTTTTTTGTTTCCTGGCAGGAAGGAGCTTAGAGCTTGGGGGGGGACTGCTGGAACATGTTAATTTATTAAAATGTTGTCAAATTCCACCTTGGATAACTCATATGACCGAGATGATGATTTCATTTGATTCCTTTATTCGAGAGGACCAAAATCGACCTAAATATCACCTTATTTGGACAAGAGAAAGTTGATTTTTGAATTTATTTATTCACTCATATATATTGGGTTAGGTCAGCCCTAAGCACATTTTATATTGGACAGGTCTGCCTCAACCCAAAGTGGACCCTCATGAAATCCTATAAATAGGAGATACCTCAAGCTCACTTGGAAACATATTGATGAAGTTGTCTTCTCTTCTCTTATGGTCTTGGTTCGCACAGGTTTGTCGGAGGAAAGTTCGTGCAAGGGTCTGAAATCTCAGGGGTGAAACTCACACTGATATAGGGTTTTTAGATTACTGGACGCTGGCATAGAATTGGGCATTTTGGTCCCTAGACACTGGCACACACTAGTTAAGACAACGTCCAGAAAGTGCTAGATGTTGGCACAAAGTGTTTATGGGAGCGTCCCGAATGTTAGGGTTTCCGCTGCTCAGTTTGGTCCCGAGATGCATGCATAGTATGGTCTTGAGAGCATCCAGGCTGCCATAGATTCTTACCCAGAATCCCTATGAGAGTGTCCAGGGTTTGAGGCAGATATGGGTATGTTTGACCATAAACACCCTCATTCAGTTCACCTAGGAGTGTCCAAATCTGTTCTAGACGTAGTCTTCCAATTCTGCAGAGAGCGTCCAAGACTTCTATCGATGCTCACACAACTCTTCCTCCAGACATTCGAGACTCAAATATGAGATTTTAGTATTCTAAAGATTCCTCTTAGTGACAAAAATGTTCATTAGTTGACTACAGTCAGTGACAACACATTACAACCATCATAATAAGGGTTTTGATTATAAGCATGATTAGATCTGTTTCATGGATATCATAGTTGTTTTGTTGCATAGATAAAGTTATGGATCATTGTACTTTATTTATTTTTAATCATTTGATGACGATCTAAGAAGAATAATATTTGTAAGGATTTTCCCCATAGTGGGTTTTTCCCTGGTCTCACACCAATCCTAGTGTCTCTATGTGTGCATGCTTTTCTTCTATTGTTCCTTTATGTTCCACTGCATTGATGATGATGATATTCTTATTTCTATATAATTGCATATGCTCATGAATAATGGTGTAGATATTAATAATGTAATGATGATATGGGTTGTACTTAATGTATTAATGAAGAAATGCAATTATCAAAGCAAAGAACAATATAGCCCTATGAAAAAATTAACATGGGATCAAAGCTAGGCTGAAGAAAATCCATGGAGATCACCCCTATGATGACACCTTTGATGGAAGAAAGAAGAGAATGGTGGAGACCTAAATAATTATATGGTTTGAAGAAAACCATAGGCAACTTTATTATTAGGGTTTAATGGATTCTATGAGGTGAGGGTTGGAGAAAAAAACACGTTTAGGGAAAAATATGAGATATGGAATGTAGCTAGTCAATGTGAAGATGCTCAAGCACTTGACAAAGATTTGATGAAGCCTTAGATGGGATAATACCTAGCAGACATGGTTGGATAATTGAAGGCAACATTGGTATATGGACCATGAACATTGATGGCTCTTGAAGATTGGTTCAAGAGGGAGAGGATCACCTCTCATTGAAGATAAGTATTTCTTATCTTATGATGCCTCTTAATTTTGTTTAGACCTATGGATCTAATGATTATGTTTATTGCTTATACTTCCTAGATATGTATTTGAGTATATGGATGTTTCTAACCTCCTTGATGAGATGTGATGAGTAGATCGTTCTTGAGGATCAGTTGAAATGCAGGAAGAATGGTGTTGACGGTGCTGGACCCGCCAACATTCAGGGGATCTCCCTGGTATGAAGTCACAACTAGACCTCACACTGTTTGGTGTAGGAGTCCCATCTAGTATGATGGCTAGTTGCCATTATCTTAGAGATTTTCTTTGCTCTTGTTGTTCAACACCTAAGAGTGTTATGCTTGTAACTTTAAGAAAGCAAGGTGAGTATGCCTAGTGAGTGTGTATTGTACCTCCGTGTATGGGTTCTCTTACTATAAGGGAGAGCGTAAAAATGAGCCTCTAGATGATATGTAGTAGTACGACCCAGGGAGAGACACACGTGAAAACAACAAGGGTCTATCTAGCATCCAGCGGAATAGTCCACAATGGATGCGATAGTCGTTAAAATGAAAGTATAAGGGAAAACACATACACCATCCAGTGGTGTAGCCTACACGGGGGTGACAGTCATTATAATGAAGGAAAACAAGAATGGTCTGTCTAATGTCCAACGGAATAGTCCACAAGGATGAGATAGTAGTGATAAACAATAAAACACATCTTCAACAATGTAAGTACTAAAATGACCGAAGTAGTTCAACTATCTTAGTATAGGTTAAGGAAACATGCATTACAAACGTTTAAAGAATAGTCTTACAAACAGATACAAAACATGCATGAAAACATGCTAACCTGAGATAGGGTTATGAATTAAGAAAAAGTTCCAAGACACATCTATACACCATACATCATTAGCCCCAGTATTGGGACATTGGAGCCACTCCTCACTCATCAAAGAGTAGACTACAAACTCTCAAGGCTATGTGGGAGGAGCCAAGGAGAAAAGTCCTTTTCTCATACAATGAGGGGGTATATATAGCCAAGGGTGATGCTTGACCCTTTTGACTCTTGGACTTCCGTCATGACCATTCAAATTCCTATGACTTTTCAACCGATGTGACTCTTCAACTTCATATTTGCATCTCTTGGACTTCCACATTACATTACATTCGATTACAATAAGTATGCCCCATAGTAGTGATGTGGCTGAGACAACTCATCACACAACTTGAGAGGACATTGTTGACATGTACTAGCTGACTGCGGTGTCCATGTTAAGCTGCTATGTTATTGAGTGTTAGATGTGCTCTCGGTGTGTTATGTCTTCACCTCCACATGAAAAAGTGTTGTGTGGTCTTTAATGGTCTTGGTCTCTACTTGATGGTTCAGTGCATGTATCCCTTTTGCTTGCTGCTCGATGTGCTTCGTACGTTTTTTCAGCTGCGAGAAAGTCTTCTAACATGTGCTCCTTCATCCCGTTTGTCATCATGCCATGTTCCATCAATGTACCTATTCTTGCAATTTAATCATGACGAGACAACATCAAATCCAAAAATATCCTAGTCTAGCATAATGCATTGTTTTTGGTTTTGGATTCATGTGACGGGAGGGAGGTCAAGACATTGAAACTGCACAGAGCACAACTCACGCCAGGATGAGGGGCTCAGGAGTATCCTTGGAAAAACTATGCAGAGGTCACTCGTAGGAAAAATCATGCAATCAAGGATAGAAGTGACAGCTGCAAGGTGGAACCTAGCTGGGCAAAACTGCACAATTCCTGGGAGGAAGAAAATGCAGGGTGTGTGGGAGAACTGTTCGACAGTTCTGCGTAATTTTCAAGGTGAGGACTGAGCGGGTGACTTGGGGTCCGATTGAGAATCTGTGCAATTTTTAGGAGGGTGATAGAGCTAGGAAATAGAGGGCACTAACAAGAAATTCTGGGCAATTTTCCAGAGCGGGGCATGTCGAGCTACGTGCAATTGCTAGTCATAACTGTGTGTTCCTGAGAGACAATTCAGGACAGGCAACACTACACAGTTTCCAGAAATAGTGCAGAGTGGGGCAGCAGAAGTTGTACCAGTCATAATTGCACAATTTTTAGGGACAATGCAGAGCAAGCCAGCAGGAGGCCTAACTCAACATGACTACGAAATTTATGTAGGTAGTGCAGGCCAGGAAACTAGGCATGTCTATCGAATTCTGGAGAGTAGTGTAGCCCCAGGTCACAATGCAGTTCTGATTTCCAGTTGACCAAAGGGAGGCTTGATAATTGATCTTGTGGGAAGCACAAACTGGATCGGGCTTGTAGAAAACTTCTACGCAATTCTGGGAGACATGCAGTTAGCTCACTTCCAGGATTGCGCAGTGCAGATGCCCCAGAGGACAACCTCAAGAATTGTGCAATTCTGGGCAGTAGAGCAGGGTCACTAAGAGCTGATACTGCATAGTGTAGCTCAGTCAAGGTCTGGTTGAAGGGGTTTGTCCGGTCGACTGATTTTTAGGAAAAACGGCTATGTGCGAGAGAAAGTGAACTTGTATAGATGTGACATTGTGATCAGACACTTAACATGACTCAGTGACAGGACACCACAAACCAACAAGATAGACATGTGCTCAGTGAGACTGTCTTAGGTTAAGAGCGACAAGTGCGACACTTGAGATAGACCTTTGAATGACCGTGGCGACACTTGCACGACAATGCTTACAACTTTGTGTGTGAGTACGACCAATGTTCACAGAGTGAAGACAACTCATGCACATAAATATCGACCTTCAAAATCACTAAAACAAGATCACAATCATGAAAAAACAATCAACATGCCAAAAGATGATTGTTGGTCAGCCAAGAAAAGGGTGTAAAAGGCTTTACAAGATCTCATGGAATGAGCTCAAGTGTTTGCAACCATCAGTGGAGAATCCAAGGAAGGCTCTGAAATTTGGATGCAAGGCAAAATTTTGGATGGTATTGCAGCTGCTACAACACTTGGCGACACATTGGTTGAATACTGGCTTCTTTATTTTTGGTTCATTTTCAGCACAGGGCCTTGGCCTTTCATGAGTATTGATTTGTTGTGCAAGTCACTTTGGATTTCCCACTTACCCCATGGAAATACATGGTTCACCTTGTGCCAACTCAGTCGAACACAACAACATATTCATCCAGATCACAGTGTTTCAAAATCGAGAAGGGTAGTTTGGCTCACGAGCTTAATATTTTTAGAGTAAATTTTCATCTCTAGTGTTTCTCCACTGCCAGTAGGCCTGGACATTACCCCGGCAGAGTCATGCAGGAACACAAGCATTGATCCACTTCCATCGAGCCTAGTCAGTACCCCTGTGGAGTTGCATGCTTCACCTCTCTGCGTAGGAAGCCTTTCTCTTATTTTGCCTTTGTATTTTTGAAAGAAGACTGTGCATAGACACTTATTTATTTTTGGGGCAGAAGAGGGATCCTGACTTATTGAGAGAACGAGAGGTTGTTCCTTCAGAGAAGCATGTAAGACCTTTGATTTAATTTTCTTGTTTAGATTTTCCCCTTCTCTGTTTCTATTGGTTGGATAAGCTTGAACACATAGAGTAGAAGACTAAGTATAGGCATGGGGTTTCCGATTTTGACACAGGTTCATGATTTGACCAAAGCTTCCCTTATAGATGGATCATATTTTCCATCAAGACTTCAACGGCCAAAAGTTACAACCAAGCACAGAGAAGACAGACACAGGATTGGCCAAGAGTTGTAGTGTCACAAGACTCCTGTACTTCATCCACATACTTATTCAAAAGCTAGAAAAAAGTGCAAGACAACACTTATTTACAAAAATAAATGGTGAGACATTAAAACAAAGCAAAGAAAAACGAAGCAAAAATAGCAAAGCAAAACAACAAAACAAGCAATAAGCATGATATGTACATAGTGCAGGGCGTGATCCCAGATCATTGAAAATAACATTTTTAATCTTGGTCATTGACAGGGAGAGTGTCAATCTCCCCGTCAAGTGATTGTAAGTGATAAGTGTGTTGGCCAAGATTTTGGTGAACCGTGAAAGGACCAATCCATAGGGACTGTAACTTCATGTGGTTGCCTTTTTATTCGATGGTTTATCCCACTTCAAGACTAAGTCACCCACAACGAAGTTGGTGTTCCCTGCATATTTTCTATCAAACTACCTCTTGATACAGTTATGGTGGAGAGAAATTTTTTCTTTTTCTTTCATCCATTCTTCCTATAACTTGTGTACTGTGTCCATCCTATGCTAAACCAATAGAAATGGCTTGCCTTGGGATTCTTGGGATAACTGGAGAGCAAGCAAGTAGATATTTGGTGGGAGGATGGATTATTTTTTGTATACAAGGAAGTATGGAGATGTGTTCAGAGAGGGTTTGGGTGTGACACAATTAGCCCAAAGATCATTCACTAGAGCGGAATTCTAGTTTTTCTATTCAAAGTAAATGGTATTTTTTATGATGCAGATAAGGTTCCATTTCCTTGCGGGTAATAGTTAGAAGAATGTTTCAGCACAACACCATATTGCAATGCAAAATCATAAATCTTCAACGAAGAAAAGTAAGTTACATTTTCAAAAAAAGGTGATACAGGAATGCCAAACCTTGAGATGATGTTCTGTTGTAGGAAGTTGATCACTTCCTGGTCATTCACTTGTTTGAGTGGAATTGCTTCTGTCCACGGCATGAATAATCTATAGCAGTTAGGATCTAGCGGTGCTACTTTGATGAATGTGGGAAAATCTCCCCAATGATGTACAAGCCCCACTGTTCGGATGCTTCGTCCACTGCAAAAGGTTGTAGTACGGCTTCTAACCTTTGCCTTCCGTCGATGCATCACTGACAGACTGGGCACTTGTGGGCATAAGCGTTTGCATATTTGAACAATGTGGGCTAGTAGAAACTGACACTCATGACTTTATGCGATGTTGTGTTACCCACGAAGTGACCCTTGGCTAGTCCATCATGCAGATCATGTAGCACTCTCTTTGAATCTTGTGCTTCCAAGCACCTGAGAAAAATTCCATTGTGCTTTCTGTAAAGCACTCCGTGCACCAACTAGTAAGATAAAGCTTTGAGTCGGAGTGCCCTCTTCTACCACATAGAAAAGTGAGAGGGCATGGTGTCATGCTCAAGGTACTGGCACACTTCTTCGTACCAAGAGTTACTGTGCAAAGTGGGGGGTGCTCACTCTATATTGAACATGTCGATTTCTTACTCCCAACCAGCGATCTCTTCTTCTTCTTCTTTTGCATGCACTGCTTCTGCTTCCAATCTGTAGATACCATGACCCTTGATGGTGTGAACTGGCTTGATGTCAAGATCACACTCTTGCAGTCTTGTCATCTAGTTTTCACTCCTTTCACCAAGCTCTTGTTGATCAATAAACGATCTGACTGTTGGGTGCGACACAAGACTATGCAATGATTCTTCAATAGGTAGGGTCTGAAGTGTTTCACCACCTTATATACTACATATTCTTTCTTATCCATGACGGGATAGTTGATTATGGATTTGAGACTTCTGCGATTTGTATTCTGTGTGATTCTGTTTTTCGGATTCATCACATCTGTTGATTTTGTACATTGACGTTTCGACTCAACCCCTGTGGCTCATCATCAGGATTAGAATTTGTACATCGACGTTTCTAATCCTGATGATGAGCCACAGGGGTTGGTTCGAAACGTCGATGTACAAAATCAACAGATGCGATGAATCCGGAAAACAGAATCACACGGGATAGTTGATCCCGTGTCCCTGCAAGCTTGCACTCATGAAGGAGATGGGACATTCATTTTTGAGCTCGTCCTTTTGAGTGAGAACTACAATGAGTGAAGTGTCAGAAGCAAATGTGTAAAGCAAGAAATCTTTGTTGAAATTTGGTCTGTATAGCATAGGTGCTTTTGCTATTGCCTACTTAATAGGGGTGAAAGTGTCCTTTTCCTTCTTCCCCCAGTTGTAAACTGCATCCTTATTGATAATTTATTGTATGGGTTTAACAATCTACACATAATTTGAGATGAACTTCCAGAGGAAGTTGATCTTTCCCAAGAAGGACTGCATGGCCTTCTTATTCAAGGGATGAGGAATCTACGTGATGGTCCAGACTCGGTTGGGATCTACCTTGATCCCACTCTTGGAAATGATGTTCCCAAGGAGGTTTCCCTAAGACATTACAAATATTCTCTTCTTGGGATTCGAGGATATCCCATACTTGCGACATCGCTCAAAGATCTTCTTGAGATGGCACAGGTGGTCTGACCGTTTTCTAGAAAAAACTATTACTTCATCAAGGTAGACCACCATGCTCTGTCTGATGAGCCCACGGAAGGCAATGTCCATAGCGTGCTGAAAAGTTGCACCTGCGTTTACCAGCCCAAAAGGCATTCTTCGATAAGCGAACATACCCCACTTGGTACAAATTGCAGTTTTTAGTCTGTCAGGTTCTACTACCAAAACCTAGTTATATCCCAAAAAACCATCTAGCAAAGAAAACATTTATGCTCCAGATATTGTCTGCAAGATGTGTTTCATAGACAGCACAGGATAATTGTCTTTGTTTGAGGCATGATTTAGATTTCGAAAATCAATGCACATGCAGATCTCCTGGACTTCTTTTTGACAGGAACTAAGTTTGAAACCCAAGTAGAATGACAAGCCTTGTAAATGATCTAAGCATCCAATAGCTTAGTCAACTCTTTCTGAATGAGGGGCTATAGTGATGGATGTACTTTCCTGAGCTTCTAATGAAATGGTTTGGCCCCTTCCTTGATTAGGATTATGTGTTATATTATTCACATGTCATATGTTTTCAAGTCACCGTATGTCCACATGAATACATCATGGTACTGTATAAACAGGCAGACAAAGGCTTGCCGCTCTTCCGGTGTGCAACATGTACCGAGATTCACAAACTTCGAATCTCTGTCTGTTCCTAGATTAATTTGTTCATGCATCAATGTGGAACTATGTGTTTTATTGTTCCTAGGTCCCTTGAAGTGGTTCTTCAAGTCATATAGCTTCTCAAGTGAAACCACACCCTTGGGGATGAGGTTTCCTTTACTGTCATCAGTTGTGTCTTGCAGAGACTGCTCGTGCATGTCTTCATCTATTGTTGTGTCCTTGAAGACATCAATGTTGGCCATGAAATGTAGTATCTATTCATCATCATCAAAAACACATAAATTAGTGATGTTTTCAGGGATAGATGGCTTATACAAAATTTGAATAGAAAATTTATCCCTAAGCGGTGTCATCCTAGCAGCTACATTTGCCAGAGCATTTGTAGCTGCATTATGCATTCTTGGTACAAAGATGATATTGAAAGCTTGGAATTTAGAGATAAGGCACCATACCTCTTGTTGGTAACTCTTAAGACGATGTGAAACACAATGTATGGTGTTACGTACCTAACGTACCATAATATCTGAATCACCTACCACTTTCAGCACAACAACGTTGAGGCTGATGGCTTTTTCTAAACCCAAAACGAGTGCTTCATATTCGTAAGTATTGTTCGTGCACTCAAAATCAAAGCAACTTGAGACTAAGTGTTTCCTTTGCCTTGGGTCTATCAAAACACAACCAGCTCTAGAGCCATCCTATGTTTTGGATCCGTCGAAATACAAGGTCCACATGTCATCTGTACAAGGACCACTTGCCGCGCTAGTACTACTAACACTACTGCTACTATTGTTACAATGTATTGTACATGTTTGATTTCCATCAACTGGGAAAGGAAGGAGACCCAACTGTGTCTGGTGGGGTGGGGATCGACTGTGCAAGATAACACCCGAGATGCATTTCTAGAAATAAATCTCTGAACAGAAGTTTTGCGAAAGCTAACGGTTCATTTTGACCATTCAAGGAAGTAATTTTATGTTTCATATATCTCTCCGACAACACTCGGATCTGGTTATTTCTGCCCTTGTGTGGAAGCCATAGGTGTGACTAGTTTGTAGAAAAATATCCTTGCAACTTACTGGACCAGTCTCTGTTGAGCAATAAGCCATATGCTTCCAGGATGTCCACGATCACAATGTTAATGCACTGATGAACTCGTTTGTCAGAAGATAACCAAATGATCACATCCTGGAGTTCACCAATGGTAGGTACACATGTTCGGTCAAGTTGGATGATCTGCGCAATTGTACTGCTCCATTGCGCATTGATCTGTTTAGTGATGGAGAGAGGCATGACATTGACTGATGTACCAAAATCAACCAAACAGTTGTGGACATTGAAGTTAAATATTTCAAATGATAATAAAATGATGGGAAGAGCGAGTTCACTTCTTCCATAAAAAGCATGTTGAGCACATATGTGAGTGATTTGGGAGGCTTGCTTGGTCCCTTGCTGGTAGAGGCAACATTTTCTGCGATATTTGCCCTGGTGCCTACAAAAGAATATCCCATTGACCCGTGAGTTTGGTTAACTCATAAAGAGATATTTTTGCATGGGTCTTTTTCATATCTTCAACAATATTATAATCCAGAGTGGGAAGACTCACCGAGTTTTCCAGAGGTATACTTGTGTTTGTGTTGTCCGTTGGGCTGCTTTTATCTTTGCTGCTCACGAACATACTTATGGCCGTAGCTGCCTTCCCATACTTGCCTTGTGTTTTCTGTATCGAGATGACTGGTGGATCCACTATTCTAAGCAGATGTTTTCTTACTTTTTTCCTTGGAATCTTAAAAATAGTGGGGGCCCCTTGACTCCTCAAACTGTATCGATTGTTCAGCTTTGGGGTCGGATGGGCACTTGGAGGCTCCTTCTTTATGGTTGTCTTTTTCTAGGTAGTGTTAATGCATTTATACATGTTGATTACATGCCTAGAACTTGGAGCTTCATCAGATGCAACAACTTTCTCCTCATGTTCACCCTCAGGCTCAGCTTGCTCACCGACCATAAACTGATCAATTAATTGTGTATCCAGTGCACTCATTCCTTGGTTCCAACCTTCACAAGTCCTTTCTGAATGTCATTTGCCATGGAACTTGCAATAATGTTCTGTCGTGATTGCATCCATGTTGAACACAAGGCTAGCGCTCTACGCAGTTTTGGTTAGGTGACTACTACTGCTCGAAGTTGAGTTCTTCCTTTGCACAAATCTGGGAGGTCTATTGTTCACGGTTGTCTCGCTTGTCTGCTGCTTAAGTTTCGAAACTTCGGTTGTCAAGGACTTGATGAGACGAGTAAGGTTTCCAATTTCACTTGCTTCCTTTTATTTTTCCTTACTCACAGTATCATGATACCTCCTGCTCGTATCTTTGGAGTCTTTGGCTAGTTCGTCATCTACAACGACTCCAATAGCATGCAAGTATTTCTCCACATCAATTGCCTCTTAGAAATTTTCTAAAAGTGTTGGTTTCGTAGCTCGCTTGATGAATTGCGAAATGTTGGTCAATAGTGAAGACGTGTAGTAGTAAACTATGATGGAGTTGTGAGGTTTGGTGTCTACAGTGAACTTGTTCAAGATAGGGTTAAACCTCTAGTTAAAATCTTTCACTTTTTCTTTCTGCTCCATCTTGAGACTACCCAACTCTTTCAACAACATGGCAGAGGTTTTCTCCTCAGCAAACTTCTCAAGGAAAATTCTCTTGAACACCTCCGAGTTCTGAATGGAGTTGACAAGAAGGCTATGGTACCATACAACTGCTCTTCCATTGAAGGTACATGGAAATAGTATACATGCAACATCATCATAACATACCTCGAGTGTCTGCAGATGTAGGTAGAACATGTCTAGATGGTCTTCTGACTTCACTGTTCTGTCAGGATCATACTTTGGTAACATCTTCTCTGCGTGTCTTGGCATCTTGTGCAAGACACCTGGGAGTGCCAATGGGCCCTGTGTCATACATTCCAAATTTTGATAAACCATATTGTCATCTTGCTTGTCCTCCTCCTCTTCTTTTGAATCTGATGATTCAACCTCTAAATCTGCTAGTTTGTCTTCACCTCCTTCTCCTCTGTTGCCTCTACCAGAACCTGAGCCCAAGAGTAAGTTGTTATCTTCTTCTCCTTCTAGGAAAATAGAAGGTTCATGTTCATTCTCAATAGATTTTGCCAGCTCTTCAAAGTGGGGAGGATTAGTTCTTCAACAGATGAGACTACAACTCTTGTGGGTGTAGTCTTTTGCTTCCTTTGTGGAGAGGGAAGAGTTTGTACTTCTAGAACCAGTCCGAAAACTTTAGAAAACTGACGGGTGATGGGACAGACATCGCGAATGTGATGATATGAAATTTCTTGTTCGGGTCTAGGAGGTGAGGAGTAACACCCTTCATAGTTGCGCATGGGAAAGAGGTAATTCATGTTACCGCCTTGACCAGATGACAGATGTGTGGGGTTGAGAGGACACTCATCCATAAACTACCGAGATCTCTCCTTCTAGCGCCAAAAATGTTGATGGTGTTGGACCCGCCAACATTCAAGGGATCTTCCTAGTATGAAGTCCCAACTAGACCTCACACCGTTTGGTGTAGGAGTCCCATCCGATATGATGGCCCGGTTTCCATTATCTTAGACATTTTCCTTGGCTCTTGTTGTTCAACACCTGAGAGTGTTATGCTTGTAACTTCAAGAAAGTTAGGTGAGTATGCCTGGTGAGTGCGTAATGTAACTTTATGTCTGGGGTCTCTTACTGTAAGGGAGAGGGTAAAAGTGAGCCTCTAGATGAGAGGTAATAATACCACCCAAGGAGAGATACACGCGAAAAAAACAATGGTCTATCCAACATCCACCAAAATATTCCATTGTGGATGCAGCAGTCGTTAAAACCAAAGTACAAGGGAAAACATGTACATCATCCAATGGAGTAGCCCACATGCGGTTGACGGTCGTTATAACAAAGGAAAAAAAGAATGGTCTATATAATGTTCGACGAAGTAGTCCATATGGACGAGACAACAATGATAAACAATACAACACATCTTCAACAATGTAAGTACTAAAATAATTGAAGTAGTTCAACTATCTTAGTATAGGTTAAGAAAACATGCATTACAAATGTTTAAAGAATAGTCTTACAAACAGATACAAAACATGCGTGAAAATGTGATGCCCTAAGATAGGCTTCTGAATTAAGAAAAAGTTCCAAGACACATCTATACACCATACATTACTAGCCCTAGTAGTGGGACATTGGAGCCACTCCTCACTCCTCAAAGAATAGACTACAGACTCTCAAGGCTATGTGGGAGGAGCCAAGGTGAAAAGTCCTTTGCTCATATAATGAGGGAGTATATATAGCCAAGGGTGATGCTTGACCCTTGTCACTCTTGGACTTCCCTCATGACCATTAAAACTCCTATGACTTTTTAACTGACGTGACTCTTCAACATCATATGTGCGTCTCTTGGAATTTCACATTACATTACATTTGATTACAAAAAGCATGGCCCATAGTAGTGAGGTGACTGAGACAACTCATGACACAACTCAAAAGGAGACTGCTGAAATGTATTGGCTGATTGTGGTGTCCATGTCTAGTTTTTATGTTTCTGAGTGTTGGATGTGCTCTCAGTGTGTTATGTATTCACCTCCGCATGGTAAAGTATTGCGGGGTCTTCAATGGTCTTGGTCTTTTCTTGATAGTTTAGTGCATGTGTCCCTTTCGCTTGATTCTCAATGTGCTTTGTATGTTCATTCAATTGTGAGTAAGTCTTCTAGCATGTGCTCCTTCATCCCATTTGTCATCATGCCATGTTCCATCAATGTAACTATTGTTGTAATTCACTCATGATAGGATGACATCAAATCCAAAAATCTCCTAGTCTACCATGATGCATTTCTTTTGTTTTCAGGTTCAAGTGACTGGGAGGGAGGTCAAGACACTGAAACTGCATAGATCATGGCTCAAGCCAGGATGAGGGGCATAGGAATATTGTCGGGAAAAACTACACGAAGGTCACTTGGAGGAAAAATTGCACAATCAGGGACAGCAGTGATAGCTGCAAGGTGGAACCCAGTGGGGAAAAACCATCCAATTCCTGGGAGGAAGACAATGCAGGGTGTCCGAGGGAACTGCTAGATAGTTCTGCGCAATGTTTAGGGTGAGGACTGAGTGGGTCACTGGGGGTCTGGCTGAGAATCTGTGTAATTTTAAGGAGGGAGACAGAGCGAAAACAGAGGGAACTGGCAAGAAATTCTGCTCAATTTTCCAAATCAAGGCATGTCGGGCTGCGAGGAGCTGCTAGTCATAATTGCACATTTTTTAGAGACAATGTGGGACAGGCAGCATTGCGCAGTTTCCAGAAACAGTGCAAAGTAGGGCAGTTGAAGGTATACCAGTCATAATTGCACAATTTTCAGGGATAGTGCACAACAACCTAGCAGGAGGCCTGACTCATCATGACTACACAATTTTTGCAGGCAGTGTAGGGTAGGAAACTGGGCTTGTCTGTGTAATTTTGGAGAGCAGTGCAGCCCCAGGTCACAGTGCAGTGCTGATTTCTAGTTGACCAGAGGGAGTCTTGATAACTGATCTTACAGGAAGTGCAAACTGGATTGGGCTTGGAGACAACTTCTGCGTGATTCTGGGAGACAGACAACTAGCTGACTTCCAGGATTACGCAGTGCAGTTTCCTTTGAGGATAGCCTCAAGCACTGCGCAATTCTGGGTAGCAAATCAAGGTCACTGAGAGCTGAGACTACATAATGCAACTTAGCCAAGGTCCAGTTGAAGGGGTTTGTCCAGTCAACTGATTTTTAGGAAAAATGGCTAAGTGCGAGGGAAAGTTAACTTGTATAGACGTGACATTGTGATCATACACTTAACATGACTTGATGATGGGACACCACAAACCAACAAGACAAATTTGTGCTTAGTGAGATTGTCTTAAGGTTAAGAGTGACAAGTGTGACACTTGAGATAGACCTTTGAACTAACGTGTCGACACTTGTGCAATGGTCCTTACAAATTTGTGCGTGAGTATGACCGATGTTCATAGAGCGAAGACAACTCATGCACACAAAGACCAACCTTTAAAATTTCCAGAACAAGATCAAAAGCATGACAAAGAAATCAACATGCCAAAAGAAGATCGTTGGTCAGATAAGAAAAGGGTGTAAAAGACTCTACAAGAGCTCATGGAATGAACTCGAGTGTTTGCAACCATCAATGAAAAACCAAGGAAGGCTCTGAAATTTGGATGCAGACCAAAATTTTGGAGGGTATTGCAGCCACTACAACAAATGGTTAGAGATGGATAGGCACTATATGAAAATATGTCAAAATGCTACACACAGTCTATTTATAATTAAAAGGTGCACATGTATTTAAATACCAAGGTATGCATGGTATTTTTCATTTCAACAACACCGTTGAAGTCTAGGTAAGCCCTAAGACATGATGAGAATGTCTCTTTCTTTGATGGCTCATACATGCATATGAAAGCAACTTGCATCTATGTTTCCTATGATGAAATGATGTACTTGGTGTTGAACATTTTGATCTTTTTGAATTCTATGAGGCTTTCTAATATTGATACATTGATACACTTGATGATTGACTAACATCCATCTGTTCGCCATCTTGATCCTATAAAGAAGGCTAGCACCTTGACTCTAGAAAATGATACTCTTGATACTTTCCATCATGGATTTAATATAGAAGGATATCTCATTGACTCTTATACATTGATACTACTGGTAATGCTTGTGATAAGCATGATGAAAGAATATGGAAAGAGATATTGACACTCTTGTTGTTTTGGTAAAGTTTTATTGAATGACCTAATTTGATCTCATTGATCATGATAAGCATGGTAACCTTGATTTCAGAGGTATAACTATGAGATTGATATTCTAGATCTCTTACTACCTGTGGTCTTGTCTTGATGGCATATGGGTAAACTAAATGTCCTAACTTGATGAAGTGACTTGATAGAAAGTGCTCATAATATTTGAGATATGATATTGCATATATATGTTTATTTGATTCTAACCTTTGATGAAAAATTAATGTCATAACCATGATAGATATATGCTTATGATCTAACATATCTTTTGTTGCTTGACTCTAGTAGAGACAAGTTGATGACATGACTGAGGGTGAATGAAGTAGATTTTCAGTCAGAGGGAGAGGCTCTTCTCAAGATTCTTACTCTTATTATTGTTGAAGTATGACTTATGTGCATCTGACATAATTGATCTACAACAACGTCTCAAATCTGAAGCCTGTACAGAAATTAGGGTTTTCACTCCAGACGTAGGCACTGAACTAGCTTTGATTTTGATTACGGATTTGGTTTTGGTTTTATATCCTGATGGTCTACCCTTGATAGGTGATGAACCTCTAATGATCTAAATAAGAGGGAGATAGATTCTGAAGCTCAAAATGATGTATCATGGCATGATGAATTGATTTTTGTAATTTGGAAAATAGATTCTATATTTCAAACCCATTGAAAATGTTTTTGATTAATGAAAATGGAAATCCTTGGATACTCTGATTTGAAGTTCAAATATGTTGTTGAACTTGACATGGCATCCAACTATTGATTGAAGCATTGTTGTTCCATATTGAACATCCATATGTATGATGTGCATAGAACCTGAATAAATTCATGAGAGAGATGCTTTATTCACATAGTGTTACCACCGAGCATCTTTTGAAATATCTGCACGAGATATTCTATTTTTGAGGCTGAGATATTTCTCCTATGATATGTGACTTCATGGATGTATAGTTGTTGATAGAGATTATTGTTAAGCACATTTGGATGCTACTTTAGTATGATATCTGCCGTGATATATTGGATGTGAGGTCCATAATATGATTGAGGATGAGTACGATGTTGCTAGCATGGCTAGCTATGAGGCAGGATGAAGAATCTCCTTAGAGAGTTGTCTGAGCATGATCTGGATATCACATGGATACATTCTGATGACATAGAGTGAGATCTGATTGGAAGAAAATCCCATATTTATAGTTGGGACCAAGATACTCTCATATATTGAGACAATGTAGTTGTTCAAAACAAGCTTAGGCTTGTGGTTGGCACCTCCTTGAGAGGGAGGATGATTATGGTATCCTTTTGTGATTTATATGATTATTTATGTTCTGACATGATATTTTATTTGATGTCATGTATGAATAGGAAACAAATGCTATTGAGACAAGTTGATACCATATTTGAGTATGATGAGAGCAGTGTTGATCGAGGACACTGAGCCAACTCTTCCTCCCTATTTGAGCTCCCAAGGTGATTAATTGAGGTAGAATGGCTCCTAGGGTTGAGGGAACTTTGGACAATAGGATATGACCCCTATCTGTTACCCATAGGGTTGAAAATGTTTCTCCCCAATCTTCATAGGGTCGGAGAATGATGCTCCCCTGTTTGGTCTTTAGAGAGTATACCCTAGTTGGCATCATATCCACAAGCTCGGCTTGTCAGGAATAAGGCTCCTCGTTTGGCAATCGAGTTGAGAGTGTGCATGGGGTGTAAAACCTAAGTTAATTATGATGTGGGTGTTCTACCACATGACTATTCAGGGTCATTGATGGGAAGATCAGTATGAAATAGGATGGGTTGAGATAACCCTATATGATTCCAGGTTGAGATTGAGCTCCTTGATGAGATCCCAAGGTCGAGATGTGCACCCTTGTGTGTTTGGATATCCTATTGCTCGATATGGGTTTGTATATGTATAGCTCCCCCATGAGATTCTGGGTCGAGATGTGTTCCCTGATGTGGTTCTAGGTTGAGATGTGCTCCTTGATGATATGCTCTTTGATGACGATTGATGATGATATTCTGGGTAGTAGCCCACTGGCAGAGATTCCAGGTAGTAGCCTAATGGATAAAGGGTGGTATCTTAAGCTCCCCTCCATTAACAAATTCTTCTTCTCCTAGATTCGAGAATGTTCAACATATGAACAGGAACAATCAAGAGACAAGCATGAATAAACAAGTGATAGATCAAGATGTACATTGATGATTTGTGATGATGAGATACTTGAGGTTTTCATGGCATGATGATTACATGAGAGATATTATCAGGAATGATACGTGATGACACTTGAAGACACGAGAATGGCATATTGATTGATGGACATATATTGGCAGGTGGAATTCTCCCTAGTTGAGAGGAGTGTTAATTTTTGCAGCTACAATCAAATTCCACCTTGGACAACTCATATGACCAAGATGATGAATTCAATAGATTCCTCTTTTCGAGAGGACCAAAATCAACTTAAATATCACCTTATTTGGACAACAGAAAGTTTATTTTTGAATTTATTTATTCACTCATGTATATTGGGTTAGGAAAACCCTAAGCACATGTTAAATTGGATAGGTTGGCCTCAACCCTAAGTGGAAAGCATGAAATCCTATAAATATGAGAGACCTCAAGCTAATTTGGACACATTTTGACAAGCCATCTCCTCTTCTCTTATTGTCTTGGTTCGCATAGGTCTATGGGAGGAAAGTTCGTGCAAGGGTCTGAAATCTCAAGGGTGAAGCACACACTGATCTAGGGTTTTATGATTCCTAGACTCAGGTACAAAACTGGGCATTTTAGTCCCTAGATGCTGGCACACAGTTGTCAAGAAAATGTTCAGAAAGCACTAGACATTGGCACAGAGTGTTTGTGGGAGTGTCTGGGAGGCTAGGGTTTCCACTGCTCAATTTGGTCCCTGAACGCATGCACAATATGGTCTTGCGAGCATCCATAGAGGCTCGCACAAAGGCCTTATGAGAGTGTCCAGGTTTTGAGGTAGATATGGATATGTTTGACCTTGTACGCCTTCATCCAGTTCACCTAGGACACAGTGTTCCAGTTCTACAGAGAGCGTCCAGGACTACTATAGACACTCGCACAACTCCTCCTCCCTACGTATGGGACTCAAATTTGAGATTTCAGTATTCTGAAGATTCTTCTAAGTGACATCAGTGTTCAATGATATCCAGTGGTTGACTATAGTTAGTGATAACACATTACATCCATCAGAATGAGGGTTTTGATTATAAGCATGATTTGATCTATTTCATGGATATGATACTTGTTTTGTTGCATAGATAAAGTTATGGATCATTTCACTCTCTTTTGCTGAATCATTTGATGACGATCTAAGAAGAAGAAGATTTGTAAGGGTTTTCCCCATAGTGGATTTTGCCCTGGTCTCGGACCTATCCTAGTGTCTCTATGTGTGTAGTTTTTTCTTTATTGTTCCTTTATATTTTGCTTCATTGATGAGGATGATGTTGTTCTTTCTATATAATTGCATATGTTGATGAATAATGGTGTAGATCTGAATAATGTAATGATGATATGGGGTGAAATTAATGCATTAATGAAGAAATGAAATTATCAAAGAAAAGAACAATGTATCCCTATGAAAAATTAATAGAACGTAGTTCAATGTTTGGGAGGAACATGACTGCTTCTATTGTATTTCCAAGAATTATAGATAATTACATGAAATTATTTTGAAATTTGGTACTAAAATAGGTGAAGTTTCAAGTTTGGGAATGAGAATGTATAAATAAGTGTTCTGTTATGAGAATGTATTACCGTTTTGTATAATAATGAGTTAGAATTTTTTGTTACTGCTAATGATTTCTATGGAACCTATATGCATTTCTTTGTACTAAAAAACCAGGAAGATTGGGAAATTGATGTGTAGAAGACTTCAGGAGGACATCTAAAATAGTTCAAAACCTAGATATTCCTCCAAATTTGGAAATTCGAGTGAGGGAACCCAAAGCAGGAGCTCGACACTATTGACACTGTATAGAGAGAGTGAGTTAGCAGTAATATAAAACTTGGAAAGAAAAAGGGGTCATTCAAATTAGATTTTAACCCATATATATATATATATATATATATATATATATATATATATAGATAAATTTTTTCAAAGAAAATTGCAGGATAGTAAAATATAAGTAGAATATAAGCATAAAGGATACAACTAAGGTTAGCATGCCAACATGTCGTTACCAAGAAAGGTAAATCCTCACCAACTTACAAGTGCACACAGTCCTTGCTTTGGTTAATAGTGGCTATGTGGGAAATCTATACAGAAACCCATGACAAGAGCCTACAAGGTTCCATGACCTATAGACTTACTGATCATATAAACCTTATATATATTATCTATGCATGTATACTACTCATAAGTAAAGGTTGTAACTCAAGTTACATTGAAGAAAAAACATAACCAAATCGTTTTTCATGCTGAGAATAATTTCAAAGAAAATATAATGTGCATAAACAAACCAAGTATAATTTGTAGTGTTTTCCATGAACCCATAAACTATTCAAAATAAAAATATGCAGTGGATAAAATCACATACATCATAAACATTAAACAATACAATACTTTCAATAATTTGTCCACGATGTTTCATGGTACTAGCCCCAAAATTAAATGACACTGTGTATTCCAGTATATAAAAAGAGGAAACCCTTATACAATAATGTTTGGAGTTGTTGTAGCTATAGGGGTCAGGAATTTTTCCCTATCTCTAAAAAAAATTCTTCAAATAATATACAAAATAAATGGAAACCCTCAGCTATTCAAAATTTCCTTTCCTATGACCTACTGGAAATGAATTTGACTCAGCTTGACAACACATTATCATTCTTGATCTAATAACTCAAAGACCTATGAAAATCATGAAGCCAAAAGGAATGAGTAGCTGGAGGTTTCCAGAAAGGTAATGTGTAGATACTCAATAGTAGATAAAACCAAAACATGCCTCTCCCATTGGACTTCCGGGAAAGGATTAGGGAGTAACTTGCAAGAAGAACCCTTAATTAGACACCAGAACTATGAAGAGGTTGGTAAATAACAATCTAAATAAACTTATGTAAAAGACACTAGTAATTATCTTGAAGAGTAGGTATAACTCTTTTACGTTGCCAAGGAAAAACAAGGTTTTGTTCTCAATCAAATAATTAAATAAAAAAAGGAAATATCTCTGTAAAACCTCAAGCTAGGTTTTAAAAATATCATTTCTAGCCAAATATTAGTTACCTCAAGAAGCCATGAGAGGGGAGAGTGATGCCAAAATTCCATGGAGAAATAATATGGTAGTCATTTTCAAGCCCTGGAAGGAAAGTGCACATTTCTCTACAAGATTTCAAGAAAAGCAACTAGACATTAGAAAATTAGGCCTAGCCAAATTCTTGCAAGAAAGGAACTATAAATTAAGGAATGTGGGGAGCGAAATGAAAAAAGAAAGGATAGGGTTAGAAATAGCCTAGTAAGAAACATGGCTCTATTGGCAGTATAGACATAATAACCCTTGAAAACCTTTTAATTTGAAACCCAATTCACTGAGATGGCTCTTCGATTAGAAAGTATACCTTATTGCTCCAATTTCCTCAGTGATTGCAGAGCTTCACTCTCGAAACATGAAATATGCAAATGGTGTGGATGGTGGAGGAGTGAGGGGTAGTCAGTTACTCTAATGATGCCAGATTAAATCTCCACCATCAAAGTTTCAAGTTAGGTCACCATCGTTCAATGTTTGGGTTCAAGTGATTGGGGTGCAGTTGGCTTGAGGCTTCTAACCATGTGGCCCATCACATGGATGGTGACATGGTGGTAACCCTCCACAATCAAACTAGGGTGTCATAGAAACCTTATTCACTTAGAACCTTCATAACTCAAACATATTTTACCCTCTAAGGTATAACCATAAGAAACTATATATCTTTTATTATTATGTGTGGAGCAACAATTATCAAATTAAGTCAATTTTATAATTGAATGAATAAACTTACATGTATTATTCTTAGTCTTGTTACAGGCCATCAACTTAATATGGTCATGACCACTAATTTAACAAAAATAATGTCTCAAATGATGTATGAGCCATGGAATATAGTCTAGAAAATACACACACCATATTGAGTTTCCAACATGATATACAAACAATATTTGAGAAGGAAAAGTAAACAATGCTTCATGACATATAAGTAAAATTGAAAAGTTCAACTAAAAGTTTTCTCTTCAAGTGATATTAATCGAATAACCCAACTGCTACGGGGAAAATGATGTAAATATTTTTCTTTAAAAAAAATGTTATTGTGTAAATAATGACAATTAATTGAGTGAATTTAAGAACATGTTACATATGGTATCAGAGCAATAGGTTGCAACATTGTGACCTATCAGTTCGACCATGATTCTTTTACAAAATGAATGCCATGTTTTTCATAGAAGAAGAGGGAGTAAAGAAAAGGAGAAGTGATGGCAAGGCATCATGAATAAACACAAATATGCAAAGAACAGATTTGGGTATATTTGGGGGAAGAAGAACCACTTCCTACAGTGAAACTGATGAATATAGTAAGATATTTGAGAACAAAGCTAGTAATATTCCATGTAGGACATGCAAAAAATGTTAAAATTCATCGAGGAATGGGAAAAACTCATTAAAAATATAATATATAGATCAAATATTAGGAATGTGGAAATAGTAGGAGGAGGAGGACATAGGAGAGGCTTCCAAGTGAAAGATTTTGGATGATGTGGCTGAGAGTAAGAAAGCCAAATATGAGGATGAAGAAGATTGAAACTCAATAAAATATCATCTGAATCAAGGGAAGAGACCAAAAATAGAACTATCAGGGGAATTCAAGAAAATTAGGGCCCCAAACCATGATGGAGTGTTTGAAGAAGAAGTTGAGGCATGGCTACTTAATATCAGTCAGTATTTTCAAGTCTATGATTACTCTAGAAAATTAAAAGCTAAATCGGATCCATACTAATTATAGGGAAAAGATACCGTGTGGTGGGATGAAGTCACAACAATGCACAATTTGGAGAATGAGAAGGTTAAATGGGAAGAATTTAAAATGCTTTTCGAGGAAAAATATCTAACTGAATATTACTATAATGATAAGGCCAAATAATTTCATGATTTGAAACTTGGTCAAATGACAATGGATGAGTTGGTGAAAACATTTAGTCATCCTTTGAGAAATGTTTCGTATATACAAGAAGAAAAAGCTAAGGTGCAACATTTTATTAACAACTTTCCTATATCTTTTAAAGAGAGAATTGAATATAATAACCCCACAATGATGGATATGGACATTCAAAAAGCAAGAATTTTTTATGAACAAGATAAAAAAAGAAATGAAAATGTGAAATTGTGTCCCAATAAAAGGAAATATAGGTTTGTGCATGACAAAAAAGGAGGAAAAACTGATATTTTTAATAATTTTGGTAAGAAGTTAAAGAAGATACTGTGAAAGTGTGCCAATCCAAATGCCACTGCTGAATTCCAATTTTGATGACTCAATAATTTTTGTTCTATAAAAGGGAGGGCCAAACAGCTTAAACTTGGTCTCCCTAGGTTTCAATTTCTTGTTTTAGAATATAGAGAATGATATCTGTCCAAACAGTTTAATCTTGGCAGATTTGTAGATAGGTAGAGAATCAAAGAAGCCCAACTGCTTAATCTGGGCCCTTGGCAGAGATAAGTGTAGACTTAGATAGGATAAAAAAAAAAAAAAAAAAAAAATAATAATAATAATAATAATAATAAAAATAAAAAAATAAAAAATAAATAAAAAATAAATAAAAAATAAAAATAAAAATAAAAATAAAAATAAAAATAAATAAATAAATAAATTTGTAAAAGCTGGGTCTGCAAGTCTAAGTCCACCCAAACCAAAGAGAAGAAAAAATGTTAGGATGGTAGGCTCGGTAGGTAGTTTTTGAGGTTGCAGAATGGTGATTCATGATCAATTTTGTGTTTCTAAGTGTTATATCTTTTCAGATCACAGTCATGATGCAGTTTTCATCTGGAGGAAGTCAAGCTGGACATAACTAACTCCCCTTTCATCTTATTCCCCAAATCACTCACTAATTTTCCCAAAGAGGTCAAGATTTGCTTGATGCCTCTTAGTCATCATTTTTCACATCATTGGCTTTGGTGAAGATCTGCCTCACTCAAGGATTTCCATTCTTCTGTTACAAAGTCCTATTCCCCCAAAATGGCCTAAGGTTCCTTACCTTAGCACTTTCTCATCATCTCCATATTAACTCCTGACTATATTATATAGCCCCCTATCTATTTCCTTTTCCCCTACTAAATCTATGCTGAATAACTCCCTTATATACATACCCCACCCTCTAGCACTATAGTTATGTATTTATCAGTTCTGGGACATAATAGTCCACCTGGGACTATCACGAACCCATCCGCGTCCTAACAGGAGTTGGTGTGACACCTGGTCATGTTAACAACCTATTCCCCTAACCCTAAAACCTACAAAACCCACTTCTTTGCCCTTATCCTAAATTTTTACTCATATACATTCAACCCCCGCTCGTTAAACACCCACGAAAACCCGCATTTCCTAAGTTTTTACCCTCCCCGCCGCGCTATATCAAAAACTAAATATTCGCGCGCCCGTCCATTATTCCCCCGCCAGCTCCACGCTCCGTCCACCGTCGGATCAGGCCCTCCCCATCCGACGACTCTCGGTGATTTCGGAGGCGCCCCGCTGCTCAGCCGTTAGCTTCCGATGGCGAGGCGGTTTTTCCGCCGTACCCAAAGGCACTTGTCCACTTCCTATTGCATCGGAGGGGCTCTGATGGATACCGCCCCCGTACAGAAAGTGGTCCAATGAAACCACTTTCTGCCTTCTGTACGCGCGCCCCATGTCACCTATCTTGTCCTACGTACCTGCTGAGTCATCGTGCCACATCACCTGCACAACATCGGCCTCCTGCCGAGTCATCCCTGCCACGTCATCCATCGTACATGCTAATGTCACCCTGCTGACGTCATCCTGCCATGTCATTTGCCGTACCATGGTCCCACCCGCTGACGTCATCATCAATTTTTGAGGCGAAAGGCGAAAATCGTGCTTAGGAAGCCCGGATTCAAATTCCGAGGCAGTTTTTCATGCGCGATTAGCACCTAGCGCTAATCGCGCACGGCTACGGAAAAAGGGCCGAAATGGAAAATCCCTCATTGTGCAGCCCCCAGCAAGCCCAAAAGGCACCGAATGACCCGTTTTTCTTCGTGAGGCATGCAGAGATGAATAAAAGACAATTCTAAAGGAAATAGAGGGCTGAACAGCGGCCATTAAGTTTTGATTTTACCTGCAGCGAGAGACAAACCAGCCCAATTCATTTTTCAAAGAGTATCAGAGGAGAGATGAAGCGGCAAAGAGTATCAGTTAATTTTTTAATGGAAATCTTCAGTTCCCAAGGCAGGTCAGCATTGATTGGCCTCCAGCAGAGTCAAGTCAGGAGGTGTAAGCCCATCCCAGCTCTCAAATCACAATTAAAGCACTTAAAGCCACCAAACTACAATGGAGCAGAAGTCCATGCGCAGTTATTACAGAAGCACTGCACTAAGCCACCGAGGACAACGCATTGATTCAGTTTTGATACGGCTACCCTCAGTGCAGCTCATAGATTTTTTTTTTTTTTTTTTTGCATTTATTTCTGATAAGTTTAGGTTAAAGTAATCATTTACTTTCAGACCTGTTTAGGTCACAGCTGAGATAAACAATTTTGGAGAATCTTCCCTATATATACCACCCTCTGTATTGTTTCAAGGGTTGGTTGATTGATAACTTTTCATTAGAGACTCGCACTGTATGTCTGAGACTTTTCTTTAATCAAAGATTGCTGAAGAGATTGGAAGAATGATTGCCTGATGTGTTGTTAATGGTCTCTGGAGACTGAATGATGGAATTCTTGTGCTGCAACATGAATCAATAAGTGCCTCTTATCTCTGTTTTCATTTTTCACCATCTAAATAGCAAAATAAAGATTAGCTTAGAACTTGTTTAACTGCACTCTAGGCTCAATTTCTGCTATTTCTTTATGTTTTTTCATCTAAAATGAACTGGACATGAATATGAATTCCTTCTGGCTCATATTTACTCTTATTCACATGTGTTTGACAGTTATCTAGGGATTCTTTACTGCCCCTAGATAGAGATCATCCACGTTTCTCTGTTAAGCTGACTGAGAGATTCTTAATTGCCTCTCCTTAGCATTCTTTCCATCCTTTAAAATTTGGAAAATTGTTCCATGTGCAGCTACCTTGCTCCTCATTCCTCTTATGACCAAGAAAATGCACCAGCAGTCTTACTTCCTTGACTCCATGCCCAATGGTTTGAAACTTTCACACTATACTGGCCTCTTTACTTGAAAACATCAATTTTCCCACCAAAACACAAACAAAACACAACCAAAAATCCCTGAACTCAATAGCTAGCCTAAATCATCATCAACAAAGCTGAATCATAAAGAGAGAGCCCTCTCTGACTGCAAGTGGGCTAGAACCTGCAGTCCAAAGTTGGTTTGTGGTTACCTCGGTTGTATCCCTTTACTCCGACCTGGGGGACAACCTGAGTGATAATATAATGGCGACTCCACTTGGGACATCCTCAGTTAATTTCACTAAGAAGGTTGGAAAAGTCCACTGAGCAAATCGATTTTCTAATTGTTATATATCCCTTAAAACTACAGATGAAGCCTGAATGTCAGCCAGGAAGCCTTTGAAACTGTTCCTGTTTTACATTAACAAAAGCAAATAAAAGCTGCTTCAGTCAATCTTCATGCTAGTTTTAAGCTATACATAGCCATTTCAAAATCTGACAGTTCCTTGCCAATTACAAAAATATTCCCATAAAAATACCAAAAAACAACATTCGAAAACTGGCTCCCAAGAAGAATCCACGATATACAAGGTCAAATCCAGATCTAGACCCTCCAACTGTTTTTGAAAATCCGAACCTAATCCCAAAGATCCTAAGGAAGCAAGAGCAAAGACAAGATTTTACTGATTTGAGTCCTGAAGCAGCTCCTCCGAGTTGTGTTCCAACTCCTGTTAATGTTTTATTTCGTTCAACCCCTACTTCCCCTTATTCATCATCCACATCTCAAAGTACTCCATCCACACCTCCATTCACTGCACATACTACAAAAACCACAACTGTTGTTCCAGTTACTTCTGTTATCCCTGTTATCCCTGTTGTACCTGTTATCCCCATCGTCCCACTTATCCCTGCCAATATGGGTAATAGATATGCACCCCTGCAATTGCCTGCTAAGCCCGGGGCTTTACCTCAGGAGTACCAATCTAAAATTACCTATTTTGATAGTATCGGTCCTTTCACAGCCCTTCAGCATACCAAAAAGATGCAAGACTATTTTGAAAACTACGAGATAGACGATGATAGCGTGAGAATGAGAATTTTTGTTCAAAGTTTAACCGGTGATGTAAGAACTTGGTTTAGATCACTTGCTGCAAATTCCATAACTACTCCAGATGAGCTTTACCAATCCTTTACCAACAGATGGGAGAAAAAGAAAGACCCCTTGCACATACTAGCTAAATATGATACAATTAAAAGAGGTCCTCAGGAGACTGCCTTGGAGTACTGTGCAAGGTTCAACAATGTCTATAACGCAATACCATAGAACTTGAGACCCCCACCTGACCTTGCCTTGTATAAATTCCCTGATGGATTCAACCCAGATATGGCATACCAGTTGAAAGAAAGAGCTCCTCAGACCCTGGCAGACATGCAAAATGTTGCTTTCAGCGTAGAGGCCAACCTAATTGCCAAAAGAAACAGAGCCAGAATGGAAAGAAGAACCACCTTCAAGGAAGAATCCTCAGCCTTTGATCAGAAGCTTGATGTGATTATCAGTGGCCTACAAAGGCTGGGAGAAAGAGTAGAAAATGTTGAGAGAAGATCATCATGGGAAGGGCAACAGTCCAATACCATAAGGAACCCAAATTTTAGGAAAACACAGAACACAAATGTTGGTAGGTCAAGCCCAGACCATGACATAAGACCCCCTTTTCAAGATAATTATGTTGAAGGATCTACATCCAATGAGCAAACAGAAGATGCTCATATGAATCTGATGGATCTAAAAGGTGAGCATCAGACTTTTCTGAGCCAAGAAGACCAAGATGAACATAACTTTAGTCAATTTCAGACTAAGTCTGGCGAGTCTTTTGATCTTAAACAAGGATATGATACTGCTGTGTACGAAGTACACAAACAATACAAGTTGAGAACTAGAACCATTGACATTTCTGAACCTAACAAAATAAAGGATGGCAAACAGCCCAACAAGATTAAGAGCAAGGCTGTTATAACAGAACCAACTGATACAACTGTCCCAAATCCGCATCAAGTAACTGTAGAAGACATTACAAAAATGCATCCTTCTGTAGATCAGCTTTTGCCACCTTCTTCCTCTGAGCAAAACTCGAACAACATTCCAAAAGGCCTTCCTGAAGTTGAAAAACCGCAAGCAATCAATTCCCATAACACTGATAAAAAAGAGCAAAACGTTGATAATTCAAATGAAACAGAAAAAATTGCCAGCATCAATACCAAGACTCCATTGGAAAAGCCATTTATTTTGGAGGCAGAAATAGCCAAGTTGAAGATATCCATCCCCCTCTCAGAACTTGCCAAACATGATGTATATAGGCAACAAATTCAAAGATCACTTCAAATCCCAGAGAATAAGGACGATGTAAATGTCCTGGATGATACCCCTGAACTGTTGTTTGGCCCAGAAGTTAATGGAAAATCAACATATGGACCTATTCCACCCTTTTATGTAAGTTTGCATATACATGACAAAGTTCTGCACAACACTATGTTTGACTCAGGAGCATCACACAATCTGATGCCCAAAGCAGTTATGGAAAAGCTGAACATGGATATTACAAGATCCTACAAAGATTTGTACTCATTTGACTCAAGTCAAGTCAAGTGTTTAGGCCTCATCAAAGACTTGTGTGTCTCCTTAGTCCAATATCCCAATAAGACCATCCTCATGGACGTGGTGGTGGCTGACATCCCACCAAAATATGGTATGCTCCTATCAAGATCATGGGGAGCAAATCTCCAAGGATCCCTTCAACTAGACCTCTCCTATGCTACTATTTCGGTCTTTGGGCAACCAAAGAGACTGTACAGAGAAACCCTCATGAAATATGTGGTGAGTAGTGAGAGTAAGCCTGAAAATTTTCCCATTTACTCAATCCATTCTGATATGGATTCTTTTATTTTGTTTAATGATAATACAAATTCTCTAACTGATGATGAGCCATTGGCTCTAGAACAACGAGCACAAATCAATGAAGAATCGGTTGCATATACCCATGAGACTGTCACAACAATTAATGCAACCAGCATGATAGAAGAAACTCCCCAAACAGAAATTTCAACTCTGCCCAATCCTAACATAGCTGAAACTCTTGGCACAAACCACAAGCAAGAAATCACATGGTATTTAGAGTTTGATGGCTCTGTCAACAAGTTAGGAGCAGGGGCAGGTGTGTGGATTCACAATACACATAACAATCATGCGGAAGGTCATGCCTATAGACTGAATTTCAAATGCACAAATAACATGGCAGAGTATGAGGCTCTGCTTTTAGGCCTTAAACTGCTCAAAGCTCTAGGAGCTGCAAAGGTGTCTATTTTAGGAGACTCTGACTTAATCATACAACAGATGAAAGGTAATTTTGTTACCAATGACAATTGAATGAGGGCCTATAGAACTGCTACCACTAATATATTCAATGCATTTACTGAATTCAAACTGGCCAAAATTTCAAGAGAGCATAACATTCATGCACACAGCGTAGCCACCTTTGCTAGTACATGTAAGCTTCCTTTTGAGCCAGGCCACCACTTCACAGCCGAAATAAAACATAGGCCCACTATCCCAAACAAAGTGAAAGATTGGCAAGTGTTTGAAAATGACGCCCAGATCAACAATTTCCTCACCCTTGAGCATGAGTTCTCTAATATCAACATTGACATGGATGCTATGAACGATGTCCAACAACAAACGAATGAAAACCAGCAGGCTGTAACAACTACAAAAGCCAAACAAATCCTAAACCCCACTGTTTTTGACAAAACAAACATAGAGCAGTTGAAACAAATGTAGCTAGAGGAAATTGCCAAAATAGAGGCAGAGATCATTGACCTGAAGGATAATTTTCTGCCTGCTGGCCTAACCCCATTAGAAGACATGTTTGACGCCAATGATGTTCCCAGAAAGCCAAAATTACAACCATTGAACACTGCTATAGAAGAACACAACATTGGGACAGCAAAGAATCCCAAAATGATCAAATTGTCCAGAAATTTACCACCTGATCAAAAGCCCAAGTACATTGATTTGTTCAAAGAATTCCAAGATGTATTTGCTTGGAGTTATGAGGATTTGAAATCCTATGACACCTCGGTGATCCAACACACAATTCCCTTAAAACCAAACCAGAAACCTTTCAAACAGAAACTTAGGAGAATTAACCCTACGCTTCTTCCCATGATTGAGAAGGAAGTAAAGAGGATGTTTGAAGTAGGCATAATAGCACCCATCAGATTTTCTGAATGGGTATCCAACCTCGTTCCTACAAGAAAAAAGACAGGTGAAATTAGACTTTGTGTAGATCTGAGAAATTTAAAGCAAGTCTCCCTAAAAGACCACTACCCTTTGCCCAAAATAGACCACATCTTACAAAGAGTAGTGGGGTCATCTAGAATCTCTTTGCTAGATGGCTTTTCAGGTTTCAATCAAATACTTGTTCACCCGAATGACCAAGACAAGACAGCCTTTACCACACTGTGAGGAACATTTAAGTATGTTAAGATGCCATTCGGACTTAAAAACGCTGGTGCAACCTTTCAAAGAGCAATGGATATTGCTTTTGCCAAAGAAATACATGACTTCCTAGTTGTCTATCTTGATGACCTAACCCCGTTTTCCAAATTTGACGAAGAGCACCTCAAGCATCTTAGGCAAATATTCATCACATGCAGGAAATATGGCATTTCCTTGAACCCCAAGAAATCTCTATTTGGCCTTGAAGAAGGCAAATTACTTGGCCACATTATATCAAAAGAGGGGATTAGAATTGATCCTGAAAGAATCCAAGCCATCCTCCAAATCCCATATCCAAGAAACATTAAAGAGCTACAAGCATTCCTTGGGAAAATCAACTTCCTAAGAAGATTTATTCCAAATCTAGCTGAACTGATACGACCGTTAAGCAATATGTTAAAAAAGGATGCCAAGGTAAAATGGTCTCTTGAAACCAAACAGGCATTTGAGAGTATCAAATCCACCTTAACACAAACCCCTGTCCTCACCAGCCCACATTTTGACAAAGACTTTATCATTTTTTCTTTTGCATCTGATCATACTATAGTTGTTGTCCTTTTGCAAAAGGATGAGCAGGGAGCTGAAAAGCCTATTGCATTTTTCAGCCGAGCTTTAAGAGATGCCCCTTTGAAGTACCCAATCATGGAAAAGTAGGCCTATGCACTTGTTAAGGCCATCAAGGATTTCAGAGTGTACATTTTATATTCCCATGTGATTGCCTATGTCCCACACGCTGCTATAAAAGACATATTGACCCAAGAGGTATTAGAAGGCAAAAGAGGCAAGTGGATAGAAAACATCCTTGAGTATGACATAGAAATAAAACCAACCAAGCTGATAAAGGGACAAGGTTTAGCCAAACTGATGTCCAAAACAAACTTTCAAGCCTTAGACATTAACCAACTAAACAATGAACAGGAGCTGGCGACTCCACAGATCAGTGAGACCTTTTTGCAATCTCCCTGGTATGCTTATATATGTTTTGTACTGTTAAACCTATTTGCTCCCCCAGGATTGTCTAGAACCAAGAAAAGATTTTTGAAAATGAAAGCTTTAAAGTTTTGTGTCATAGATGGTGCATTATTCTGGAGAAATCACGAAGGTATATTGCTTAACTGTTTAACCATGAACGAAACTAACAATGTCATGAAAGAATTCCATGCAGGTGATTGTGGAGGACATCTATATTGGAAGTCCACTACTGATAAAATTTTAAGGGCTGGTTTTTATTGGCCCTCTCTTTTTGCAGATGTAAAGAAGTTTACCATGTCATGCCACAAATGCCAAATCTTTGAGAGCAAGAGAAATCTATTACCTTTGCCCCTGAAACCCATCTCTACCGAGAAGCCTTTTCAACAATGGGGTCTTGACTTCATTGGAGAAATCCATCCCTCTTCCTCAGGCCAGCACAAATGGATCCTAACAGCCACCGACTATTTCCCTAAGTGGGTCGAAGCCATTCCCTGCAGGCAAGCCAATGACACCGTCATTATCCAATTCCTTGAATGCAATATCCTTTCTAGATTTGGCTGCCCTGAGAAAATCATCACTAACAACACTGCTGCCTTTAAATCCAAAAAGATGGTTAGTTTTTTCCAAAAATTTCATATTACCTTGGGCCACTCTACAGCCTATTACCCTCAAGGCAATGGCTTGGCCGAATCATCCAACAAGAGCCTCATCAACATCATAAAAAAAGTGTTGGAAGAAAACAAGAAGAACTCGCACAAAAAGTTGGTAAATGCCCTATGGGCAGACAGACTTTCAAGCAAGAAATCCATTGGAATGAGCCCTTATGAGCTGGTATATGGCATGGAGGCCAGATTTCCATCATCCCTGGGCATTCCTACTATCAGACTGTTACAGGAAATTCAGGCTGAACCAAATGACATTCAAAGAAGGATAAATCATACCATTCATCTTCAGCAAACTAGAGAAAAAGTTTATGACAGAGCTCAAATTTTGCAAGAAAAACTCAAAAGGATGTTTGATAAGAGAGTTAAAGCTGAGGATTTCTACATTGGTGACAAAGTTCTAAGGTGGGACTCACGAAGAGAAGACAAGGGAAAACATGCCAAGTTTGATTTTTTATGGAAGGGACCATTCGTTATTTCTGTTGTTCAAGGAAATAACACTTATTTTCTCAAGTCTGTAGGGGATTGTTTTGTTGAAGAAGGCCCTGTCAATGGCCGCATGCTGAAACATTACCATGATCCCTTTTAAGGGACACAGTGCAGCTTTGTATATATCTTCTGTACAGTGATATTTGTATATATCAGCACTTGGTTTTCATTTTTTTTTTATAAGCAAACCCATTGTCAAGGGAGCAGCAGTAAATTTTGAGAAGACACAGCCAATACAAGTGTTCCAGTTTAAAAGCTCTGTCTCTGCACTAACCTCAAACAAAACAACAAGAATGGCACAGTCACATCACAACAACTCATGGAAAAGGGAAGTTGTTGGTAATCTTCGATCAAAGGTAGCAAAACAGAGCAATATTTCGGTTCATATCAACACCCTTGGTGAAAGCAAAGTAAAGCAAACATATCAGTTTTGATCCATGTTTTGAAAATGTTTCAAAGGCAATGCTCAAGAAACATTCTACATAACAGCAAGCACGCAGAAGAAAGCAGGCAGTGCTATGCATTTCACAATATTTCAGTTGAGGAGGAGGTTGTTTTACAAAGTTTTAACTATCTAACATCCAGCATAAAGAACTCCTTCAATCCACAGCAACCACAGAAGATCAAGGCAGTATGACCTGCTGTTCTTGGCTTTTCACAAGGAAAAGCCATCCCCAAGTGGAGCCACTGTTAGCCTCCTATTGTGACAGGTGTTCATTTTTCATGATTGACATTTGTACATGCCAAATATGTCATACTTCACATGCTGCAGTGTTCCATATTTCCAAAAGAGGTTAAAGAAGATACTGTGAAAGTGTGCCAATCCAAATGCCACTGCCGAATTCCAATTTTGATGACTCAATCATTTTTGTTCTATAAAAGGGAGGGCCAAACAACTTAAATTTGGTCTCCCTAGGTTTCAATTTTCTGTTTTAGAATATAAAGAACGATATCTGTCCAAACAGTTTAATCTTGGTAGATTTGTAGATAGGTAGAGAATCAAAGGAGCCCAACTGCTTAATCTGGGCCCTTGGAAGAAATAAGTGTAGACTTAGATAGGATAACAGAAAAAAAAATAAAAAATAAAAATAAAAAAAATAAATAAATAAAATAATAATAATAATAATAATTTGTAAAAGCTGGGTCTGCAAGTCTAAGTGCACCCAAACCAAAGAGAAGAAAAAATGTTAGGATGTTAGGCTGGGTAGGTAGTTTTTGAGGTTGCAGAATGATGATTCATGATCAATTTTGTGTTTCTAAGTGTTATATCTTTTCAGATCACAGTCATGATGTAGTTTTCATCTGGAGGAAGTCAAGCTGGACATAACTAACTCCCCTTTCATATTATTCCCAAAATCACTCACTAATTTTCCCAAAGAGGTCAAGATTTGCTTGATGCCTCTTAGTCATCATTTTCCACATCATTGGCTTTGGTGAAGATCTACCTCACTCAAGGATTTCCATTCTTCTGTTACAAATTCCTATTCCCCCAAAATGGCCTAAGGTTCCTTACCTTAGCACTTTCTCATCATCTCCATATTAACTCCTGACTATATTATATAGCCCCCTATCTATTTCCTTTTCCCCTACTAAATCTATGCTGAATAACTCCCTTATATACATACCCCACCCTCTAGCACTATAGCTATGTATTTATCAGTTCTGGGACATAATAGTCCACCTGGGACTATCATGAACTCATCCGCATCCTAACACGAGTTGGTGTGACACCTGGTCATGTTAACAACCTATTCCCCTAACCCTAAAACCTACAAAACCCACTTCTTCACCCTTATCCTAAAGTTTTGCTCATATACATTCAACCCCCACTCGTTAAACACCCACGAAAACCCGCATTTCCTAAGTTTTTACCCTCCCTGTCGCGCTATATCAAAAACCGAATATTTGCGCGCCCGTCCATTATTCCCTCTCCAGCTCTGTGCTCCGTCCACCGTCGGATCTGGCCCTCCCCATCCGACGGCTCTCAGCAATTTTGGAGGCGCCCCGCTGCTCAGTCGTTAGCTTCCGATGGCGAGGCAGTTTTTCCGCCGTACCCAAAGACACTTGTCACTTCCTATTGCATCGGAGGGGCTCTGACGGATACCACCCTCGTACAGAAAGTGGTCCGATGAAACCACTTTCCGCCTTCTGTACGCGCGCCCCATGTCACCTATCTTCTCCTACGTACCTGCTAAGTCGCCGTGCCACATCACCTGCACAACATCGGCCTCTTGCCGAGTCATCCCTGCCACGTCATCCACCGTGCATGCTGACGTCACCCTGCTGACGTCATCCTGCCACATCATCCGTCGTACCATGGTCCCACCCGCTGACGTCATCATCAATTTTTGAGGCGAAAGGCGAAAATCGTGCTTAGGAAGCCCGGATTCAAATTCTGAGGCAGTTTTTCATGCGTGATTAGCGCCTAGCACTAATCGCGCATGGTTACGGGAAAAGGGCCGAAATGGAAAATCCCTCATTGCGCAGCCCCCAACAAGCCCAAAAGGCACCGAATGACCCGTTTTTCTTCGTGAGGCATGCAGAGATGAACAAAAGACAATTCTAAAGGAAACAGAGGGCCGAACAACGGCCATTAAGTTTTGATTTGACCCGCAACGAGAGACAAACCAACCCAATTCATTTGTCAAAGATTATCAGAGGAGAGATGAAGCGGCAAAGAGTATCAGTTAATTTTTTAATGGAAATATTCAGTTCCCAAGGCAGGTCAACATTGATTGGCCTCCAGCAGAGTCAAGTCAGGAGGTGTAAGCCCATCCCAGCTCTCAAATCACAGTTAAAGCACTTAAAGCCACCAAACTACAATGGAGTAGAAGTCCATGCGTAGTTATTACAGAAGCACTGCACCAAGCCACCGAGGACAACGCATTGATTCAGTTTTGATACGGCTACCCTCAGTGCAGCTCATAGATTTTTTTTTTTTTTTTTGCATTTATTTCTGATAAGTTTAGGTTAAAGTAATCATTTACTTTCAAACCTATTTAGGTCACAGCTGTAATAAACAATTTTGGAGAATCTTCCCTATATATACCACCCTCTGTATTGTTTCAAGGGTTGGTTGATTGATAACTTTTCATTAGAGACTTGCACTGTATGTCTGAGACTTTTCTTTAATCAAAGATTGCTAAAGAGATTGGAAGAATGACTACCTGATGTGTTGTTAATGGTCTCTAGAGACTGAATGATGGAATTCTTGTGCTGCAACATGAATCAATAAGTGCCTCTTATCTCTGTTTTCATTTTTCACCATCTAAATAGCAAAAAGAAAGATTAGCTTAGAACTTGTTTAACTGCACTCTAGGCTCAATTTCTGCTATTTCTTTATGTTTTTTCATCTGAAATGAACTGGACATGAATATGAATTCCTTCTGGCTCATATTTACTCTTATTCACATGAGTTTGACAGTTATCTAGGGATTCTTTACTGCCCCTAGATAGAGATCATCCACGTTTCTCTGTTAAGATGACTGAGAGATTCTTAATTGCCTCTCCTTCCTTAGCATTCTTTCCATCCTATAAAATTTGGAAAATTGTTCCATGTGCAGCTACGTTGCTCCTCATTCCTCTTATGACCAAGAAAACGCACCAGCAGTCTTACTTCCTTGACTCCATGCCCAATGGTTTGAAACTTTCACATTATACTGGCCTCTTTACTTGAAAGCATCAATTTTCCCACCAAAACACAAACAAAACACAAATAAAAATCCCTGAACTCAATAGCTAGCCTAAATCATCATCAACAAAGCTGAATCATAAAGAGAGAGTCATCTCTGACTACAAGTGGCCTAGAACCTGCAGTCCAAAGTTGGTTTGTGGTTACCTCGACCGTATCCCTTTACTCCGACCTGGGGGACAACCTGAGTGATAACACATACAATCCATCACAAGAGCATCATACACATATTGACACAAGTATTTTTTCTATGGAAACCCAAAGGGAAAAAACCACCAATCTGTTTGTTGTTATGATGTGAATTAAGCACCAACTTAATTACATCAATTTTTTTGTGAGCACCCACTCATAGGAGGCATTGACACCCTTAAGATAGCAATCCCCTACTTTGCAAGAGGCACCATCCTCTTATGAATGTAGGTCACCACCTTCTCTAGCCATTGTTTTACCTATTGTAGCAGCTACAACCACCCTCCAAAATTTTTCCTATGCTTTGATTTTGGAGCCTTCCTTTCTATTGACATGAGCTTACCTTTGACTATCGTTAAGTATTCATGATTTGATCAAGACTTATCTTTTTATGTTGTGTTTATGTTTCCTTTTTTCATACTTAATTGATCTTTTTCTTTTCATAAACATCCTTTTGAATTGATTGTATAACAGTTATGGTCTTGCCTCCAGAAACTATGCAATCCATGATGACAAGCTATCCTTGATGATGGAAATTGCGCAATCCTAACATGCATCTCATCCTTGAGCTTGTGAATTGCATAGTCATGGATGGAAGCCCAACACTAAGGTTAGAACTTGTGCAATCCACTCCTTGAGCTCATAAAATGCGCAATGCACTGAGTTAGAAATTTGTCGAGTTCCCCAGAATTGTGCAATCTTTCCTGGCAGTGTGCATGGCAAGTTTCATGAAATGGAAAAATGCAGAAAAGAAAAAATCAAAAAATAAATCCGTAGAAAGTAGGGATTCATCATTAGTTTCCCGAAGGTGTCACAGTCCCTATTTTTAGAAATTTCCGCCAAGTATTTCTTTTTCCTTGATTTTAGGCATGTGCATCATAAACCCCAATCTGCCCAAATCTATTTAATAGTATTAATTTTTTTTATTGTTCTATGTTGTATTAGTTACTTTAGCCCTATTTACTTCTTCATTAACAATGCACCCAATTAATAACATTGTAACCAATCATAAACTGTAACTAAAGATAGAACAATATATGCAATGACAAAGAAGACAACAACACAACCATAAGAAACAACATATTAGTCCAAGACCAGGGAAAAACCCTTTCAAATCTTCTTCTTTAATAGATCATCATAAAAAAAATTTAGCAGAGAGTACAATGAGCCCAATACATATATTTGCAGTGGATATTTATAAAATAGATATTAAGATCTATAGATATCTATACCAGCAGAGAGAAACCTAGATCTATGATATCATTGAAGCCAATTATCAAACCCAAAGTCAAAACCCTGGACGCTCTCAGCAAAACTAACTTCGTGCATCTGAGGGCTTTTGTGACTTCTCGGATGCTCTCAGGAAGACTCTGTGTATGTGTGTCTAGGATCAAACTCACCCATATCTGCTCCAAACCCTCGAAAACTCTCTTCCAGTTATTGTACGTGTGTCCGTGGTTACCTGGGCGCTGTCAGGATGACTCTGTGCGAGCGTTCGGGGATCGCCACCTTCAGATATGATTTTGAAACCCTGGACACTCCCTTAGGATTATGTGCTAGTGTCTAGGGGTCTCTAGATGCTGTCTTGACCACTATATATGTTGGCTTGAGGGGCTTAGACCCAGGTTTAGAGTTAGCTATGCTAACCAACAAAACCTTATATCACTAGCCCTTTCGACAATGACCTGCTCATGTAGACTGCAGTCTCACCCAAGGTGATATTGGTGGATGCTAGAACCAAGTTTCTACATCCAGAGGGTATATGTAGTATGGTTGTAAGGTTTTTATCAATTTAGGGCTTAATCTGACCTTCATGAACCCTTAACCTTATTGTTACAGTCGTAAAGTGTTTTCCTACTTAAAAGACTTGCGAGTTGTGCGTAACTAGTCTAACATGTATTATTTATCATATAAAACAATCTTTGAACCTTCGCGATGCAATTGCATAAGAAATGTATAGACAAACCATAAATAGGCTAAACCATAGAAACTATGTGAACATAAGAAAATACACAAATTTGACTCAAATACTTCTTTGTTAGTTCAAGTCTTCACAAATACAATCTTCTTGACCTTTCACACACAACTGCAGGGGCTTGTGCACACAGTTTCAGACTTACCAACGTCTCTACGCACATAGCTGCAGGAGCCTTCTTCTTCACCCAAATATAGAAAGATATCATAGACTCAAAAACATATCATATCATCAAATTGATTCCTTCCCTTAGACTTGCTAAAACATCCCTTTATATATTATTTTACCCTTGCAATACCATGGTTCGCAAACCATGGGCGAAGCGCAAAATACTTTAGATAATCCCACCCCTTTACAAAAAAAGGGGCTTTGACCCACCCTAAATCCCCTTTGACTCTTATAACCCTGTGCTAGTCGCGCTCCGCTCCTCAAACTGAGGAGTCTTTACATGAATAAGACAAAACTTAGACATGGGGGACCCCCACCCAACAGGCCCCCAACACAAAGATGTGACTCATCCTCGAGTCACTCAGTTGGTACAAAATCAATATTTTCCTTCAAGCCTATGTATGCAGACTTCAATGGATGAAGTGTTGATGTGTATTGCTCTGTGGCCTGTCCAACTTCCTCCACGAGCTTCTCGGTTTTTGGTCCTTCTGCTGTGAGGCCGATTGTCCTCTTTGTTTTGTTGCATGCTCTTCAATTTTCCCTCCACTTCCTGTGAGAGCTGGCAGGCCTAATCTTCCCAAGGTTGCGTCCGCACAGAGATGTTCTATACCTTCCTTTTCAACTCATCAATCTATCCTTGCAGAAGTGTTCCTTCCTGAAGACGGGAAAACCATTACACAGGTGCTAAGGTTCCTGTCGTTTCTTTAAGCTCATCGAACTGCAATTGCTTGTCTCTGATCTCCACTTTGATCTTCTACACATGTGGGTCCTCCTACAGTAAGGCCCACACTTCCATAGTATTCTCAAAAAGTTGACTACAGTCGTTATTTGTGCCATATCAACTTTTATGGCAGCTTTGCGCTGCTCTCAAACTTCTAGTGGCATTGTAGGTTGCAACTTCATCTAAAGTTCTGCAATATGCATCGGTAGTTCAAATCTAACCTTGCCCACCTCTTCCTTCAATTCTCTGACTACTGCCACCAATTTCTAAATTTTTTCTGCTAAAGCTGCCTTGGCTGGGTTCTAGAGCTCTGGAAGTTCATTGCACACTTTGGTTATGGACTCTTCCAGATTTTGGTTGCGTAACTACCTCCTTGCGATCCTGCATCGCTTTACTCTTCTCTTTGAACATATGTTGGTTGTTGATTTTGACTTCATTGATGACAAACAGAGCTCACTTGTCCTATACCTTGAGCTCATCTGTGACGCCCTGATGTAGCTCATGTAGTGTCTGAAGGGGGAGCATCGTAAGATTGAATCCCATATTCTTAAATTTTTGTGTGCTCTCCCTTTCTTCTGCAGTCTCGACGTGTAGTGATCCTTCTGGTAAATGTATTGCCCATAGGTCTACAATAAGCTTTGTTGTCAAAGGTACCATGCTCTCTTGATTCATGCTCGCCTAAACCACACTCACTTAGATCACGCTTGCCTGAACTTGAAATTCTTTAAGGCCCTGTTGGACATTTTTCAATACTACCCTATATTGATCTTCAATATTCCCCCACATCCCCTCCGTCGCAACTCAGACAGTGTCGCTAATTTATTCAAAGTTCCCCTCAGTGAGGACCAATGGTTCTGCGCTGGTGGATTTATCTGATTTCTCCTTCTTTCATGCACCACCAACTCTCTTCTTCCACTACTTCCTTATTATATACCGGGAATCAATGTCCTCCATGTCCACAATAGGGTCTTCACCACTTTAATCCCCCCCATTAGTCTCCTTCTCTACTGCACGCTCGGTTTCCTACGTAGTTTTTTCCTTGAGGTCGATTGTGACTATCACAGGCACCTTCTTGATATCCTTCATGGCCACTGATTTTTCGGCCTACATACCTATAGTGGTCTTACTTGTGCCTGCCTTCTTTATCACTATTGTATTTGTTTGGGTATGCCAATTTTTTGACCACTTACTGATGACCATCAAGATGTCATATTTAGAAACTAACTTACCGATGACCATCAAGTGTCATCTTCATAAACTAAGTATGGTAGCTGATGTCATACCTTCTCCAAATATTTCTTGGCGCATATAAAGAAACTGTGAAAATTCACTTTAAAGTTAGAAATGTCGCTATATTGTTGAAATAATGCAGGTGGTAGTCATGACCTTTGGTTGATGACTGTGCAACAATCTATCTCGAATATAACCCAAAATATTTTGTTCTCCGTAACCTAGATCAGTTCCTTAGATGCCCACAACGAGGCAAACTTTGTAGCCTCACACACATTAGGGTCCACATTGGGTAATTGCGAATCCTCTAGTGTTCACCATGCTATCGATGTGATTAAGAGTAATAGCCACGCGTAGTGGAATGACTTCCCTTCTTCCTGTGCTTCTTGACAATCATCCAAAAAATCTTAACAATAGACTCCCAACCTAGTTAAGCTAGACCCCCTTGCTTCACAACGCAGCCAAGGATACAACTGGGGTTGGCACTTCATCCGCCCGACACTTCTACATGATCTTACTGTCCAAAGTGGATGCAGAAAAATGCACAGTCTCATCATTAATAGAACTAATAACATAGCCCTGGGACTTATTGACTAAGCCGAAGTCATTATTCATCTGATCAGATAGCTTTTTCTCCTGAGATTTACCGACAAATGCGTCATTGGGGTTCACTCCTTGGTGAGGTAGCACATTAATCCTTCGAATTAACATATCATCAATCAGGATTGGCGTTCTGAGCCACGTACACCCATCATATACAAATGGAAATAGTTGGTGCACATAGATTGTGTTTATGTTGTTGCACCCAAAGTCTGGAACATAAAACATATTCAACAACCCAACGTGTTGAATCCTTGCTACCAACTTCATCAGGTCAACCCTTATCATTCCTGCTTCTTCGTAATAAATAGATTGGATGTACTTGCTAGGATCATATTAGGGATATTTGTTGCAGTCATCAAAATCCTAGTCCTCCATGCATAGTTGTGGAACCCTAGCCAACAACTCTCCCTTAATCGTCACTTCCTCTGGTAACAAGGGTGTAAATATCTTGTATTTGATAGAATATGGGTCCTTTGACACTTTTGAAGTTGGCTTCCTCGGTGGCATATAGGGTGGCAACTCGGAGATTGGTTCTACCTCGTCTACACTAATATCCTCAATTCTGCCAGCTATTTCTTCCTCATCCAGATCTTGGGGCTCCATTGGTTGCTTTTGTTTATCCATTTTCTCCTTATTACATTGTTCTATGGGGATTTTCTTTGGTGATTTCCTAGCCAGGATCCTTTGGGGCTTCTTTTGCTTCTTGGCTGCTGCTATTGTGGGAGTAGGTTTAGTTCTTGGTGATCTTGGTGTTGTAGTATGCACTGGATGATAGATTCTAGCCCTCCTCAGAAACTCTTATTCAGGCTCCTTCCAAATCCAACCAGACATGCAGCAGAATGCTCGGCTCACACTTAGGCGAAAAATCACACAATGACTTCTCAACAAACAAAGTGTCTGAATGTGGAGAGGGGTGCCATATTTATAACCTTTTTCAAATTCAAACCACTCAAACCCCTCTTGATCCTCCTCATAAATACAGACTTGGTGGAAGATTTTCCCAGATATGCTCCTTAAATGCGTTTCCTCCATGCCTTTTAATGGAAAATTCCTTGTCAAATCAACCCCAATGGTCATATTCTGGATGAACTGCGTTAGAACCCTCCTTGCAATGCAGTTACCCCTTCTTTGTTGCACCTTTCTCCATCTGTGCCATCCTCCTGAATTTCATACAACTCTCATTCTTTGACAAGGTCCTTCATTGGCAGAGTACTTTATAGTCCTGTGCTTCCTTCCAACTTCCTGTAGCACTAAGACTGTCCCCCATTCATATAGTCATCATGCAGCCCCAAGGACATAATCGTCCCTATAGAGTTTCAACCTAGTCCCATTTACTTGCCCAACAAATAATTCTCCATTCAGCTTCGTGAGATGAACTGTGCCACCATCTGAGATATCCCTGATAACATATGGGCCTAGCCAATGCATCTTGAACTTACCATGGAACTTCACAAACTTACTATTGTACAACAAAACCAAATATCCATTCTTAAAAGTTCGCTTCTTAACATGTCGATCGTGCAAGGCCTTTTCCAGGGCTTTCTAGACTTGTTGGTGACATCCTGCAATAAAGCGATATTCTTCTAGTGCGAGCAGTTGTTCCAATCTTTCTTCCATAATATTGTTGTTCACCATATTTGTGACTGTTGTAATTCAAAGAATTGGTACTATATATTCTGTCGACATTACAACTTCCTGTCCATACACCATTCTAAATGGAGTCTACCCTATCAAATTCTTGCAAGTAGTCCTGTATGTCCATAACTTTGTAGGTATGCACACATCCTAATCATTCTTGTTGATGTTGCACACCTACGTCAGAGCATTCTCCAAAATTTTATTAAAATCCTCAACCGTGCCATTCACCTGAGGGTGATAATGCGTGCTCTTCTAGTGATGTACCTAAAACTCTTCTGTTAATGCTTCAATGGTCTGGTTGAATAAGTGTGTTCCTCTATCACTCATTAGGAACTTTGGTCACCCAAACCCCAAGAATATATATTCAAAGATGAAGTGCACAATAATGTTTTCACTGCAATCCTTTAAGGGTTGTGCCTCAACCCACCTGGTTAGATAATTCGTCGTAGTAATGATGTATCACGCACTAGTTTTCTTTCTTGGCGGATTGATTGGCCCCACAAAATTAATTTCCCACTTATCAAAATCCTACAAAGTAACTTGTGGATTCAGCATCAATTCATCTCTCTGTGATGGCCTTCCGGTCCTCTGGCAAACATCGCAAGCACTACAATACTCATTAGAATCCTTGTGCACCGTGGGCCACCATAGTCCTGCCCTCAAAATTTTCTACGCGGTTTCTTTCCCTATGTAGTGCCCTCCCGTGACACCACCATGCGCTTCTACCAAAATACTATGTCTTTCATGCTCAGGGACATATCTGCGCAATATTTCATCAGGGCCCATTTTATACAGATTCCTGATAATTAGAGAAAAAAATGTCGCTTTGACTACTAGTTCTTTCTTCTGTTGCATTGCATACTCCGCAGGGGCTACTCTATTGGTCAAAAAGTAAATAATATGTGCAAAATGTTCATTAGCAACCCTTATCATGAAGAGGTGCACATTAGGCAATCCTTCTTCGGTGTTGGTCGATTCTTCACTAGTCTCAATTCTAGATAGATGATCTAGTCCGATGTTCAGTCATCCTATCTTGACTATTACTTCAAAATCATATTCTTAGAACAAAAATATCCATTTTCAAATCTCCCCCCCCAACACAAGCTTGTTCACCAAGTATTTCAGCGCAGAATGGTCCATGAACATCCTGAAGTATGCACCCAACAAGTAGTGTCTGAACTTCTACAATGCATACACCGTAGCCAAGCCTTCTTGCTCCGTCGTTGAATAATTCCTCTCCGCCTTAGACAATTTCTAACTCACAAATGTGATGGGGTGATTGATATCCCCCTATCCGGGCTGTGCTAAGACAACTCCCAAAGCTATACACAATGCATCCACATGAACGTGGAACACCTTCTTCCAATCTAGAAACACCAAGATCGACATATTGACCATTTTCTCTTTTAATACGTCAAGGCTCTTCTAACACTCATCGTCCCAACAGAAGGTGGCATATTTCTTGAGTAATTTCTCCATCGGTGCAGTGATCTGCACATACACCTTAATACATTTCTGATAATATCTAGTGTGTCCAAGAGTTGCGCATAGATGCTTCACATTCTTCGGTGGATCCAAATTAATAATAACAACGATTTTTGCAGGATCCACCATTAGCCCTTACTTACAGACAACATGTCCCAGTAAATTCCATAAGGTACACAAAAAATACACTTCTTCAGGTTTAATGAGATTTGTTTCTTCCTGCAGATATCCAACATCAATCCGAGGCTTGAGACATGCTTTTTCAACAATCCAAATACTGTCTAGCCATCAAAGTAAGCCTCCAAAAACTTGTGAATGAATTCTTTAAATGTTGTGATGACAACTCTAGAAAATATCATCGGTGCATTATTCAACCCAAATGACATGACTGTATATTGAAAGGAACCCCATTCTGTAGTGAATGTGATCTTACTCCTATCTTCCGACGCTATCTTAATTTGATGGTATCCAAAAAACCCATTTGTAAAGGAGTAGGCCTATTTTCCTCCTACATTTTCTAAAACTTCATCACTGAATGGTGTTGGGAACAAATAATGCATGCATGCATCATTCAACTTCTTCAAATCGACATAGATCTGTATTTCTCCCTTGTTCTTTTTCTCCTGTACTACCATTGGGCTCACCCATTCAGATTCTTCCACAGGTTTGATTATGTCAGATGTGACCATCTTCTCAAGTTCCTCCTTCACCTTCTCCTTGTATTTTTGGTTGAGCCTATACAGTCGTTGTTTTACAAGCTTCACATCAAGCTTCAAAGTGATTTTCATGACGCCCAGATCTCCCACAATGCCTTTTAACTCCATGAACTTTGATGGGAACAACTCATGGTACTCATGCAATAACTCAATGACCTTTCCTACTATATCTTCATCCCAGTAATCTCCTATGTGCGCTAACTTGGGCTCCACCTCTAAGCCTATGTTGACCTGCCATGTTTTAATAGGTTGCGCTACATTGGGTATTTCAACATCGGGTCCTACCACTACGCGTTGTCCTTATGACTTAGGAATATTAATGCTGCACGAATATTCCTTACCCTCCTCATTAGTCATATTATAGCATTCCAGTGCGTGCTGCAACTACGCGTTCCAGTCCAGTTGTACCCAATTCATTGGCTCATTGGGTGTCCAAAAAATTGTTACTTTAATTTCTTGAAGGGTATCATCTATACAATGAAAACCATCTTCAAAGCTAAAGGTCAATATAAAATTGTCCTTCATATCATTCCATTCGGCGGTACCATGGCACAACTTCATTTCAAGGTACCAATTCATTGGTATTGCATCCAAAGTGTGAACAAATGTATGTACCCATTTCGGTTGAGGTTCTTTGCCCCATGAATTAGTCCAACGAGACAAATGATCTCGATGATCATCCTTGCCAGTGTACTTCTCTGTGATCCTTATGCTTGCATGACCAAACCTGAGCCTTGTTAACTTTCGGTACTCCCTCCAATCTCCTATATTATCCTTATGTGTGCTCCACCATCATGTAGGCATAGCCCTCAAGGCTATATCCAAGGCCTGGAATCGCTATTCTTCCAGTACGTTCCTTTCGAATTCATCTAGAAATAAACTGACATCACCTATTCCATCATAATATGGTAAATTGCATACCTTGGTTGATATGCAACGAAGATATTTTGTCAATCTATTACAACACGGAGTAAAAAATCCATGCAACTGGTTCTACCAGTTCTCCAATTATTCATCCAAGTCTGAATGACATGAACTATCCTTCTCCAAGCTTATCCATCTATCTACGGTGGGGTTGATCCAATCCCCGTTGCATGCAGCTAACTTGTAAATGTGGTCAATATCTTCATCATTGTATTCTTCACGAACGAGTTATGCATAACACGCTCCTTCAAAGGGATCTAAGGGAATCATGATCCTGGTACTATTCTTTTCAAATACCATAATCCTCCTTTTTAGATTGATTATGGTGTCCATATAAAAATCCCAATTGATTTCGAGAAAAGTCAGATATGGATTACTGTCGTCGACAATATCAATGACTTTGAAGTCTGCCTTCATACTTGCCCCTTCAATATCCACCATAACGCCCTACAACCGACCCATCAGGATAATCTTTTGTTAATTGGCCATGCACAACTGAATTGGTGACCATTGCAGCTTTGGTTTCCCCATCTGCTCCGAAGTCTACTTCAGAAACACATTTTCATTCGATCCAAAGTCTGGAATCACTTGATCCATTTTAAATTCGCCAATCTGCATAGTTAATTGCATTTCCCGGCTAGTCCTTTTCTTATTTTGTTGACTTTATTTTCTACACTTTGTTTAGGTTATGGCTTCTTTTTACTGGCATAGTTGTCAATCAGTTCTTGTAACCCTTCCACTACTTTTTGGTCTCTTAGAAACTTCATACATGTCTGTAGAAACAACTTCAGAACAGTTGAATCAGGGTTCTTCGCCGCAGTACCTACTTCAGGAGTGTCGTTTTGAGGTTCTAGTTGCTTCTGCATCCTTCATTTCGAAGCTCCTCGGTCTATGAAACTCTTTTTCACCTCTAAGAAAGTTGCCTTTTCCTTCTACAGATTGAACCCAATATTCTTCTCTCTTGCCTTCCTAACCCATGTATCTACCACAGGCTTTTTACCTTTTACTCTATCTTTGCCTGTAGCCACACCACTTCGTGTCACAATATTAATGCTTGGGTTATCTTCACATGACTCGGATCACATCATTTGTATATTGTGTGTAGGTTGTTGATTCTTATTTCCCTACATCTTAGCCATTAAAATAGGGAAATCTTCTATCACATGGTCAAACTGTTTACAATACTGACATGAAGGGTGATTGGGATTCTGAAAATCTTGTGCATAATGTCCAGCTTCGCCATAATTATAGGATATGATCTGACCCCGCCCTCATCTAGCACCTCCTCCTCGACCGCGTCTGCAACCTTGGAATCCTCTGTAGACTTCAAGTGAGCCATTATCTTCGTGCTCGGGACCTTCAGCTTGCATCCTATATGTTGGAGTTCGATCTACCATCAAGTCATAACTGCTACAATGGCTCTCACCATGTCCTACCGATCGACATAACTTACAAAATAATTGTTGCATCGTCTGCACATATTTCTGTAATAAATAACAGTGATCGGTCGGGTGTTGGCCTGCAACTTGGAAAATACTACACCATACGCTCGGCCTAGTACTTGGTCCAACACTAAGCTCTGGACTCAAAGGATTGATACCACTGCCAGCCAAATAATCAGGATAGACAAGACACTAGTCCTTATAGTGACCTTCCATTTGATGAAGAGTCCGTCCTTGAATCGCAGATAGGGAAACTATTGAACAAACAGTTGTATATCAGGCCACAAGAGAAAATATGTCATCATAATCTTCTCCCTCTTTCTGAGAGAATCCTCAAGATACAAACCTTTCTTTGTATTTCTCAATGTTGCCATCAATTCCATGTTTGATCTTGAATAGCCACTTTGAAGTCACAACAGACTTCCCATTCGGTCTTTGGATGACACCCCATAGATCATTTTTCACAACTGATTCATATTCCTCAGCCATAGAATCCTTCCAAACTTGTTCTTATACTTCTTCTTCGAATGAGGATGGTTCGGCTTGAATCATAGTGCTCATGGCTGCAACATATCCCTAATACTTGCATGGTTTCTTCCTTTCTCTGAATGATCTACGAATGGGAACATTTCTTTGAGCATTATGTAGAGTATCCTAGAGGCAAAGTGGTCTCTTCCTAGTAGGAGGATCACTTGGAGGAGGATCTAACATATCCATAGGCTCCATGGGATCATCATCCATATCAGACTTGGGCACGGAAGGACCATCTAGAATATCACAGTCATCATTCTCTTCCTTGGGAGGAGGAGGTGGAGGAAGATCTCTTTCTTTTCCAAGAGTTGCATCTTCATTGAAAGTTACGTCCCTGATAATTTCGACCTTCCTCTGACCAGGAATATATATTCTATATGCTTTAGAATTTTCACAATAACCCACAAACATACCTTTTCTTCTTGTATCTTCCAATTTGTTCCTTTGGTCTTTCGGCACATGAAAATATGTAGGGAATCCAAATACACAAATATGACTAATATTGGGCTTGACTCCTGTGAATATTTCTTGAAGGTTCTTGTTTTCTAACACTTTATTAGGCACCCTGTTTTGAACATATACAATAGTAGATGTGGCTTCTGCCCAAAGGAACTTTAACACCTTTTGATCATGGAGCATGGTACAAGCAGCTTCTGATATAGACCTGTTCTTCCTTTCAGCTAAACCATTCTATTCAGGAGTATATGGCACAATTATTTCCTTATTGATCCCTTATTTCTTGCAAAATGATATGGATCCATTTGACATGTATTCTCCTCCATTGCTAGACCTGAAGACTTTGATTCTCTTTCCTATTTTATTTTTTATCAAGGCTTTCAATTTCTTGAACATTTCAAAGGCTTCATCTTTGTGCTTAAGGTAGTATATCCATGTCTTTCTTGAGAAGTCGTCAATCAAGGTGATGTAGTAGATATGACCATCAATATAATGCACAGGCATCAAACCACATATATCAGGATGAATGAGATGGAGGATGTCATTTGTGTTGTTCTTACTAGAGGGAAGTGGTCCCCTTGTTTTCTTTCCACTTGAACAACTTGGACAAACTTTATCATGATGAGTTTTAACAATGGGTATACTGGAGACTAGTTTCTTCAATTTCGGAAGAGAATCATAGTGTAAGTGAGCCAGCCTATGGTTCCATAACTCGCTCAGATGATTGGTACTATGAGCCAATGCTAGAAATTTCCTTCGAGTGACTTTATATAGTCCTTCAAATCTCAATCCTAAGGTGAATGCATCTCTCATTATTGAATCAATAGGCCAAGTCAAAAAATTCCCTTTGATGAAGGAAACCCTCATCCCTTTATCTTCCAATGCAGATATCAATACCAAATTCTTCATTAATCCCGGTACATACATAACATCATGCAACAACAAAACTGATTCCCCAAAATTTAGCTGAAATTTGATGGACCCAAAGCCTTTCACGGGATGAGTGGAGTTGTCTCAAAGAATAATATTCAGCGTAATCTCTCTCTCTACCATATTAGAGAGGACTTCCATGTATCCAGGGAACTGATGAGTGGTCCCATTATCAACCAACCAACTATCCCACGAATCCGGTGGAGAAGAACTAGTAAGGGCAGAAATAAGAATGTATTCATATTTATTTACAACATTACTTTCATAAATAGGAGCCCTTGACTTCTTTTGAGGCGGATGATCTTCTTCACAGTTGCTTGAGGGGTCTCTTCTTCCTCTTTCATATCTTCTATCATGATTATTACTTTGATTTTATTTTCTTCTTTTGTTATTATTATTGCTTCTGGTGTTGTAACGTGGCCTCTTTCTCTTCTTGGGACAGTTTCAAGAATAATGACATTTCTTCTGGAAATTGATGCATTTAATATGAGATAATGATCTGTCATTCCTTCCTTTTGTATTTTGAGAAGGAGGCTTCCTTGATGGACCTCCTTTTGCCTTCTTCCTTTTTTCATGAGTGATATATGCAGAGGGCTCTCCCTCTTCATTCTTTTGAATCCTTCCTCTTGCTACCATCCTCGATTCTTCTTGAGTACGCTTCCCAACAATTTAATCAAATGATAGAAGGACATTTTTATTGTTGATTGTAGTAATGAAGGTTTCCCAAATAGGAGGGAGACCTCTAAGAGTCACAACTACTAGTTCCCTGTCAGACACATTTTCTCCAACTCTCTGCAATTGATCTCTAAGGTGAGAGATCCTCATGATTTAATATTGAACAAATTATCCTTTGTTCATTTTCGTTTCCTTGAGTTGATCTTTCAAGGTGATGATATCATTCAAGTTGTTGATTTCATACATGCTGAGTATCTTATCATACATCTCTTTAGACTTTCTTAAATTCCCAACATATCAAGTAAATGATCTTGTAAACCATCAACTATAATTTGTTTTGCTTTGGACTCACCTTTCTTGTACCTATTCTTGAGGGAAGCGGAAGAATTTTCTGGAGACTTAGGCATCCTTCCCTAGATGTATTCTAGAACATCATTGTTCTCAGCTATGATCTCCAATCTGACTTTCCATGCAGAAAAGTTTGATGCATCACCCAACTTTTCATGCTCCTTGAAGGTAGAGGAAGACATCTTGACCTTGACTAGGAAATCTTCTTTCTGATAAAGAGGGCTTCAATTCTTGTCTTATTTTGGGCTTACCCTCCATCTCAGATCTAATACCATGTTAATTTTTGTGATTGTCCTATGTTGTATCAATTACTTTAGCCCAATTTACTTCTTCATTAACAACTCATCCAATTAATAACAATGTAACCAATCATAAACTGTAACTAAAGATAGAATAATATATGCAGTGACAAAGAAGATAACAACACAACCATAAGAGACAACAGATTGGTCTAATACCAGGGAAAAACCCCACAAGGGGGAGAACCTTTCAAATCTTCTTCTTTAATAGATCATCATAAAAAGTTTTCAGGCAAGAGTACAATGAGCACAATACATATATTTGTAGTGGAGATTTACAAAACAAATCTACAAATCGACAGATCTATATACCAGTAGAGAGAAACCCAGATCTACTAGATCATTGAAGCCACCTGAAGCCAACTGTCAAAATCAAATTCAAAACCCTGGACGGTATCAACAAAATTGACTGTGTGCATCTGAAACTCATTGGACGTTGTCTCTAACACTGTGTGAGGGCATCTGTGACTACTTGGACGCTCTCAGAAAGACACTGTGCATGCATCCAGGGTCAAACTCACCCATATATGCTCCAAACCCTCAGACTCTCTCTTCGAGTTACTATGCATGCATCTGGGGTTGCTTGGATGCTCTTAGGACCACTCTGTGCGAGCGTCTAGGGACGACACCTTAAGATCTGCTTCTAAAACCTTGGACACTCCCTTAAGATTTTTTGCTAACATTCAGGGTTCTCTGGATTCTGTCTTGACCACTGTGTGCTAGCATCCAAGGACTAACATTCCCATTTCTGTGCCAGCGTCCAGGAATAAAAAAGCCCTAGATCAGTGTGAGATCCACCCCTCTGATTTCAGACCCTTGTGCAAACTCCTTTCATCAGACCTGTGAAAACCAAGATAAAAGAGAAGAATAGAATATGGCTTGATCAATGTGATAAAATGAGCTTTAGGTCACTTTTATTTATAGGCTTTCTTGAGGATCCACTTGGGGTTGAGGCCGACCTAATGAATTTCACATGTGCTTAGGGTCGACCCATTCCATAATACATGTGTCAATAAAATAATTCAAAAATATACTTCCGCTTGACCGAATAGGGTGGTCTTTAGGTCAATTTTTGTCCTCTCGAAAATAGGAATTTAATGCAAGCATCATATTGGTCATCTGAGTTGTCCAAGGTAGAATTTGACCCTAGTTTCAAAAGTTAACAGGTAGATGCCTCTAGATCTCATTTGTACATTCGATATTGGATCTCTAACATTCCCAAGGAGATCAAGGAACCTTCGATGGAGTTTTCATCACTTTCCCCGATGAGTTTTTCTTTTATCATTTTTTTGTTTGTTTTCTATCTCTTTTTTTCATTTCGCTTCTATGAGTGTTGTTTTGCTTGTTTCTCTTCATGGTTGCTGTAATTTTAACTTGTTTTAGCTTGTAGAAGTGTTGTTTCAGTTTTTCATTTTCCTTTCATAAGTGTCGCGTCGATTTTATTGTTTTTGCACACTGTCGATCGTCATTTCAGTGAATCTCCTCAAATATTTGTTTTTCCTTCTGTTTTCTAAGTTTCTATAGTTGATTCACATTGATCCATCGACACTTAGTTAAATCTATGTTTTAACTTTCATTATCTTTCATATTTCCTTGTTTCCGATACTTCCACCGGGAAAATTTGCACTTTCCCTTGGCCAGTTTTCACATTTCCCAACTAGGAATTATGCAATTCAGAAGCTCAAGTTGAGGCTTAGCCTCTTAGACTACACAATGTGAAGTACAAGCTAGCCCAACTATGCATTACGCAGTTCGAGAGCTCAGTTGGCCACCTTGGCCACTGAGACTACGTAATGCGCAGTTTCCAGTCATTGCCTAGGCTAGACTATACATTTCACAGTATCAAGCCTCAGGCTACACCTTGGATGTTGGGACTGAAGAATGCACAGTTCTCACAACTTGTCTCCCTCACTTGCTCAAAAACATTTCTCAATATTTCTCACTAGTTCACTGGTTTGCTACCTAATATTGATGTGAAGTTAAGATTGCAAAAGAGAATGTTTTAGTTCCATGACTTCCTTTTCTATCCCATAGGTACCACAATTATTGAGCACTTATCTCCAACAATCACTTTTACTATGGCACCCAAGGGAACTACTTCAAAAGATACCACCAAAAGCAGTACCAGGGAAGCAGTTGAGCAAATGCCAGTAAACTTACCAGTATACTCAGACACTCAACTGTATGTAGAAAAGGACTCAAATCTTACATTGAAGAAAATTAACAAAGCTTTTTCAGCAAAGGACTTCACAACAAATCTAGAGGACCGACAGGTATACATTAATGTACAAATATTAGGGCTACACAGGGTTTCATGCAGATATCCAACCATCCAATGTGGAGATGTCATCAGCTAGATTGTCTCACATATTGATGTGAAGATGATGAATTTGAGGAGGGCCAACAGACGGGTACTTGCTACTTTTATGGTAGCATATTACTAACGTATGTACCATTTTCTTGAGCCAGAAACACTCATGGATTCACTATTCTATGGCACCAAAAACTATGTGGGCACGAAGGATGTTGTTAAGATATAGGTGAAGGAGCCATCAAAATTTTGACAAACACTGACCAACTCATATAAGACAAGGTATCTTAGGAGGGCCTATCAGCGACTAGTCATCTTAGCTTATAGAATCCATGGTCAATAGAGAAAAGAGACCTTTTCGGAAGGGTGGGAAATATTTCTGAACCAGGTTGTGAATGAAGGGAAGTTTCCCAACTGGTCAGACTTGTTGGCTCGACAGTTAAAGATCCATGTAGGTAATGCCCTAAATCCTCCCAATAGTGGGAAAGTGAGATTCTATCCTTGAAGATAGAGGAAGAAATCTTGACCTTGAATAGGCAATCTTCTTTATGATAAAGAGGGCTTCAATGCTTGTCTTATTTTGGGCTTGTCCTCCACCTCAACTCTGATACCATGTTAATTTTTCTGATTTTCCTATGTTGTATCAGTTACTTTAGCCCAATTTACTTATTCATTAACAATGCATCCAATTAATAACAATGTAACCAATCATAAACTGTAACTGAAGATAGAATAATATATGCAATGACAAAGAAGACAACAACACAACCATAAGAGACAACATATTGGTCCAAGACCAGGGAAAAACCCCACAAGGGGGAAAGCCTTTCAAATCTTCTTCTTTAATAGATCGTCATAAAACGTTTTTAGCCTAGAGTACAATGAGCCGAATACATATATTTTCAATACAAATTTACAAAACAAATCTACAGATCTACAAATCTATATACTAGTAGAGAGAAACCCAGATCTACCAGATTACTGAAGCCAAATGAAGCCAACTGTCAAAATCTAAGTCAAAACCCTCGACGATCTCAGCAAAACTGACTACGTGCATCCGAAACTCATTGGATGATGTCTCAGACACTATGTGAGGGTGTCTGTGACTGCTCGGATGCTCTCAGGAAGACATTGTGCATGCGTTTGGGGTCAAACTCACCCATATATGCTCAAAACCCTCATACTCTCTCTTCCAATTACTATGCATGTGTCCAGGGTTTCTTGGACGCTCTGAGAACCACTCTGTGTGAGTGTCTGGGGACCAACACCTTCAGATCTGCTTCTGAAACCTTGGACACTCCATTAAGATGTTGTGCCAGCATCTAGGGTTCTATGGATGTTGTCTTGACCACTGTGTTCTAGCGTCCAGGGACTAAAATGCCCAATTCTGTGCCAGTGTCCAAGAATAAAAAAGCCCTAGATCAGTGCGACCTCCACCCCTGTGATTTCAGACCCTTGCACGAACTCCTTCCATCAAACCTGTGCGAACCAAGACAAAAGGGAACAACAGAAGATGGCTTGATCAATGTGATAAAATGAGCTTTAGGTCACTTTTATTTATAGGCTTTCTTGAGGGTCCACTTGGGGTTAAGGTTGACCTAACCAATTTCACATGTGCTTAGGGTCAATCCATTCCATAATACATGTATGAATAAAATATTTCAAAAATCAACTTCCGCTTGACCAAATAAGGTGATATTTAGGTCAATTTTGGTCCTCTCAAAAAGAGGAATTTAATGCAAAAATCATATTGGTAATCTGAGTTGTCCAAGGTGGAATTTGACCCTGGTTTCAAAAATTAACAAATAGATGCCTCTAGATCTCATTTGTACATTCGATCTTGGATATCTAACATTCCCAAGGAGATCAAGGAACCTTCGGTGGAGTTTTCGTCGCTTTTCTCGATGAGTTTTTCTTTTTTTAGCACACATTAGTTTTCTTTCACCTTGCGACATTTTTATTGGCAATGTGTTTTTGTTTGTGCTAGAAGAAAATCTTGCACACATTAGATTCCTTTCAAAATGCAATTTTGTGATTGGAAATATGGTTGTTTTTTCCTAAAAGTAAATCTAACATTTGTTAGATTTCCTCCACCTTACAATGTTGGTATTGGCAATATGTTTGTGTTTGCGCTAAAAGGAACCTAGCATGAGATATATATTTTTTTGACAAACAATGTTGTTGTTGGTAATATGTTTATGTTTATGCTAGAAATAAATCTAGTATGCATTATATCTCTTTCACCTTACGATGTTATTATTGGCAATGTGCTTGTGTTTTTGATAGAAGGAAATGTAGCATATGGTAGATTTATTTTTCCCTCCATATCATTTTTGGAAATATGCTTATGTTTATGCTATAAATAAATCTAGCATGCACTAAATTTATTTTAGATTGTTAGATTTGTTATGTGCTAGAAAAAAAACTCTAGAAAGTGTTAAATTTCTTTCAACTTGCAATGTTGTTATTGGCAATGTCCTTGTATTTATGCTAAAAGGAAATCTAGTATGCTCTAAATTTATTTTTCCCTAAAATGTTTTTGTTGATAACAATAACCTTATGACTATCGTAGAAGTAAATCTAGCATGCATTAGATTCCTTTAACCCTACAATGATTTTATTTACTTGTAGTGGTGCTAGAAGGAATGATATCGCACAGGTTGTCTTTTTTTCACCTTACAATGTGATTTTGTTTGTGCTCGAAGGAAATATGGCATATGCTAGATTTCTTTTTCCCTATAATGTTGTTGTTGGAAATGTACTTGTGCTTGTGTTAGAACTAAATCCAAAATGCACAAGATTTTTTTTACCCTGCAAAGTTGTTATTTTCTTATGTTTGCACTAGAACTAAATTTAAGATATGTTAGTTTTCTTTCACCTTGCATTGTTGTTATTGGAAACTTGGTTTTGTTTGGACTAGAAGGAGTTCTACCACATGCTAGATTTATTTTGTCCTGCAATATTGTTGTTGACAATGCTTGTGTTTGTGCTAGAAGGAAGTATAGCAAGTGTTATATTTCTTTCACTTTGCATTTTTTTATTAAGAATATACTTGTGTTTGTGCTAGAAGGAAATATAACACATGTTAAATTTCCTTCACCTTGCAACGTTGTTATTGTAAATGTGTTTGTTTTTTTTCTAGAAACAATCTACCACACATTACATCACTTTGACCATGCATTGTTGTTATTGGAAATGTGTCGGTATTTGTGATAGAAGGAAATCTATCATGCGATAGATTTCTTTTGGCCTTCAATATTGTTGTTCACAATATGCTTGTATTTGTGCTAGAAGTAAATCTAACACTTGCTAGATTATTTTTATCCTACAATGTTGTTATATGCTTGTGTTTTTTCTAGAAGGAAATATAGCATACTTTAGATTTCTTTCACCTTGTAATGTCGTTCTTGGAAATGTTCTTGTGTTTGTGTTAGAAGTGTTAGCGCTTGAATCTGCCTCAGGCTGAAGAAGACAAAATCCAAGGCTACATCAAACCACTTAGCCTCGTAGCTAGCCCTACGGAGACAAGAGAGGGCTCTCTCCGGGTCTATCTCGGCAAAAGGTCTTCAAAGGGTGGAGATGACCAATAAAGAACACTGATTTTAGGCTAGTAAACTGATAGGGAAAGTTTGATTTTAAATTTTTAGGGTTTTGTTGGAAAACTGAGCACGACAATTTTGGGTGCGGGGATGAGACACGGTTTTTGCAGAGGTCTTTTTGGGGCAAGGTAGGAGATTGTCTTGATGCCTTTGAAATAAGTGAATGGATAGATATGACCGGTGAGGAGTCAAGGAGAGCAAGAAACCATCGAGAGTTCTCCTTAAACAGATGAAAACATTGATATTAAGCAAACTTAAAGGCAGAGCATAGAAACCATGAATTCTACCTTAACACTTCATTTACTTAATTTGCAGAAGAGAAGAGTAGGAAAATGATGCACATAACAAACTTACAAGTACATGAGAGAAACACACCATCAACACAAATAACCACAGGAATCCCAAATAGTGCTGCAAAACCCTGGTCTTTCCTTTGCCAAAATTGCAGAGATACAAAGTATAAAACAGTGTAAGCTTATCTCTCAAGAGTCCAACCTCTCCAACCATGAAAATGATTGAGAAAATACATAATATAGACCATGCCAACCCATTCCATAGCCGCTAGGGGTCGAGCTCATCCTTCTAGGAGCTGTTTCAACCAATTCTAAACTGAGCACTACAATCTAGGCAATCAAAACAACTTGCCTCTATAAGCTAGGAAACCAATTCATTCATTAAATTTTTGACTTTTTATGAATGAATCTTCTAGAAGAGATAAATAAGTGCCATGACATCATAAAATTACATCAATTACATCAAGGAGGGTGAAAAATCCCATCACAAATCAAAATTGGTCAAAGCTGGGCGAATTCCTGAGCTGGAAGGTGCAAAATGTGGAAAATATCCTGATGCGTAGCGCGCCAAATCTCAACGCGTAGCGCGCCTTTGAGCCCACTTTTGAGGCACTTCCCGGCATCCAAATGAGGCAAAAGTAGGCTTGTTGGAAATTTCTGGATGTCTACTTTCCAGCCCAAGTGGAATTTCTCAATTTGGTAGTCATTTGCCCCTCCAAAATTGCAATCTCCCAAGACTGCTCCTTGTGTGTCCAAAAAGTGGCAGAAAGTCATTTTTTGCATGTTTTTTGACCTTCTGAGGGCTCAAAACCTGATGAAATGTCTTGGTAATTGCTGAGAAAGTGTAATTTGTCATGAAAAATTCAAAAATGCTGAGTTTTTGAGGAATGGAGTTGCCCATCTTCAGGGTAGCGCGCTACGCGTTGAGGGCAAAAACCTGTTTTTTGACCAAAAATTTCAAAATTGACAAAAACTTCTCCAAATTTTTTGAAATTTGAGCTGGGGGTGTGTCATCAAGTACCATGCTCCTTCAAAGAGGTTTCGGCCAAAATTTGGAGTGGATCGGGCTTTTTTCTCCGTTTTAGTGCTTTGCTCAACCTCCTTGGATCTGGCGATTGTATTTTTGACATTTCTCTAAAACCATGACACCTGTATAAAAAGTGAAGGAGGTTTTTCTTCTTTGGCATGTTGTGGACAAAAACCTCTCTCAGTTTTCCAAAATTCATCTTTTATTGCTCTGAAACATCTTTTGAGTAAAACTTATCCCGATGTGTGAAACTAGGAATTTTGTGGAAATGAAGCGAAATGAAGGGGATAAGGGGATTGTAAATTCTTGGGGAAATTTTGGGGAGTAGGGAGGGATGTTAGGAAGCAGGGGAAAGTGGAATCTCAGATATTGAGTGAGGGGAAGGGGTCCAAAAGGAAAAAACACAAGCCAAACCTAGAAAATTGCCAAGTTGTAGCAAGAAACTAGGGTTGGTGTGAAAATGAGGAATTTGGGGGATCTCAGTGATGGGAAGTGTTTGATAAGGTACTTTAATGATAGGGGAAGGTGTATGAACATCTGGATACCAGTTTTGCTAATGATTTGATCATCCAAGAGAAATTGCCTTCAAAACCCTAGGAGAGGCAAATGAACCTTGCCTAGGCGCAACTGAAGCATGAACAAGGTGTAAAATGACCCAATGGAACATGACATGATGATGAAAACCTTATGAATGATGATAGGTTCAGCTGAATAATGACATGGACCGACATTTGGGAAATTTTGAAAGGAGTGAAAGCAAACCCTAGACCTAATGCCTAGTGACCAAATTTTGCTTGAAGACTCACTGAAATGACAAAATTTGACCTTGACACTCTGAGACCACTTTGTAAGAGCATATTTGATCACTGAAGGAAGGCTGGAAAGACTGACACTAACAAGAAGGAAACCTAGGGTGCTCTAGATTTCATTTTCCTTGCAATGTTGTTGTTTGCAATATTTTAGTGTTTCTACTAGAAGTATATATGGCATGATAGACTTATTTAACCTTACAATGTTTTTATGTACTTGTTTTTGTGCTAAAATAAAATCTTACACGTGTTATATTTCTTTCACCTTGCAATGTACTTATGTTTGTGCTAGAAGGAAATATGGCCTGCACTAGATTTATTTCACCCTACAGTGTTGTTGTTGGAAACATGTTTGTGTTTGTATTAGAAATAAATCTAGTACACGTAAGATTTCATCCACTATAATATTGTTGTTATGTGCTTGTATTTGTATTAGAAGGAAATCTAGCTATATTTATTTCACCTTGTAATGTTATTGTTAGCAACGTGCTTGTACTTGGACGAGAAGGAAATCTAACATGTGTTCGATTTATTTTTTTATGTAATTTTGTTGGAAATATGCTTTGTGCTTTGGTTAAAAATAGATATAGCATACACTACATATTTTTCACCCCACAATGTTGTTATATTCTCATCACTACAAATTCACTCATTGTGTTTTATGACCTTTGGTCATTCTTTCAACCCCTTGTTTTCGCTCTCATGACAAATCTGGACTCTCCAATAAACGTTGCATGCGGTATGGTATAAATTTAGACATCCCAAGTTTTTCTCGAAATTTCGACACAAACCGTTGTCGAAACATTGGTCACCGAAACCAAAGGTCTTCGCTGAAATCCCTTCCCATACTTGTCATAAATTCGACAAAGTTTGCATCGATCTAGTGACACCGAGCATAAAGCCATTGTCACAAAAACCTACACATCTTTGTAAGATGACGATGCAATGAAATAGTACCCCAAGAGGGTATTGAAGAGATAGGTTTTGTTATTTCTTCATTTCCTTAACTAGAGGAAAAGGGGGTTGCTACATGCAATCTCCTCATCTACATAATGTACTTGGCATAGTAGAAAACATAACTTGGTTAGATGATTTGAGTACCTAGACATAAATTTATTACTAAGAAATAGAGTTAAGAAATATATATTTGGGGGTTATGACATAGGATCTAGGTTCCGTCGAGCACAATTTGTTATGGAGCACACTAGGCATGCTAGGTGTTGTAGCACAAATATCCTTTTGTTTGTTTTGTGGTGAAGAGTTTTTTTTTTAAATGCTAAAAAGAAAAGAAAAAGAAGCATGATTTTATGTTATGTATTTAAAGGTCCTAAAAGTTCATTGGCCATCAAATATGTTTTGACTTATAGCTTCACAAGTGTAGCTTAAAAGTTTTTAAAACTATATAAAAGTGGGCTCTATGCCAAAATTATTCTAAAGCATAAGGAGTGCACAAGTTTTAGCCCTCATTTCCCCGCGTGTTTGAGGCCCACCATCTGACAACATGTGAGGGTTCATACATATTGGAGTTTAAAACAAGTCGAACCCCTGCACTAGTGGTTTGTTGACATTGTTGATCATCAAATTGATGGTTAAGATTGAATGCAAGACCCCCCCTCTTCTATTTGAAACTACCAAAGCTAGTCCCCACGTAGTGGTTTACGGTTTTGAGAAAACCACTAGTCAAGCAAGCCTAGAGAAACAACGTTATTTTCAAGCATTCAAAGGGCAATTGAGCCTCTAGTTCAAATTATTGCATTATTATCTATGTTGCAGTGTTGTTCTAATTCTTAACGCATATCGAGTATGTTTAATTCTTCCTATATTTTCAAATTTTCAATCCTTGGTGCATTAAAAAATGATGAAAATTAAAGAACCCTGGTCCTATGAATCATAAGCCCCGGGTAAAATCTCTCTTATAAATCGAGAACCATACCTTTATGATTGAAAATTTCCACTTGATCTTCTAACCATTCATCAAGAAGTTGTGGGTTGTTTTAATAAATCAAAAGACCTCTTTCATTTTGTCCAGTCAAGGTTATATCAAATAATTGTCCCCAATATTTATGATTTTCGAGAGTTTATTAGTTGGTTGGGAGCTACCTACATCCCTCAATAGGATGTCATTATTTCTAGAATGGGAAATAAGGTCTTTCAAGTTACCCCAACCCTTGTTCAAGATGCTTTCTAATTCCTTGTTGATGAAAAAATCCAACAATTCACTTATGAAGAGTTGGTCCAGATCTATAAGTCTTTTTCTCAGGGTGATAATGAAAACCTATTTAAATTTATTCTACCCTCAAAAATCCCAATTCCCTAACCAATTGCTTATTACCCTCTTCATATATTTTTTGAGGTTGCTCAACAAACCCTGTGAGTTATTTTATGTGTTCTTGGGGAAGGTAATAGTAAGATGGTCAATAAAAAAGAACTCAATATTCTCAGTCTGACATTATAGCTAGAAATTAACTTGGATTTCCCTACTTACATATCTCATGAATAAATCATTTTTCAATTACAACACTTTTCAGAACATTAGATGTTTAAGATATCCTTTGTATTTCTAGTTCACTTGTTTCTATATCTACATGCATCTAATTTTTCTCATATCAGCTTGAATATGTTGAATTTACAAAATCAACCCCAATCAGTTATCGATTGAAAAATGTAATCAAAAAGAAGGGGGAAAATGAAGGGTTCTCTTAGTTCCTAACTTATTTTATGTTTATTTCCTTCACTCTCCTAAGTGATCAACCTCCTCCTAGAATTTGGCTAGAAATGAAAGAATGTTTGCAACTCAGTGTTGATACAAGGGTAGGAGACTATTTTATTTTCAAAGATTACACAAAATGTAGATGGTATGGTGTAGAAACTCAACCCTAACAACTCCCAGTTTTTCTGGCAATGAGGATCTTCTCTTTGGAGTTTATAAGGCAAAGTTTAATGGTGGACCAAACATATTTTTTCTCTAGGCATAAAGAACATATTTTCAAACTTGAAAGAGACATAGTGGGGCCATTTATTGTGAATATAAGAAAGTCTATAACAAGTGGAGTACATGTTGCAAAATATGATTTTTCTAAAGGGAGAGACATGGAACTATGATCCTCACCATGTCATCTTATATAGGAGACTCAAGGTTGGTTTAAGACCTTACATGCATGACAATAGACCTGAGCTAGAAAAATTAGTCAATCAAGATGATTGGATTAGTGATTATTTTTTCTAGGATCCATCCTTAGATGAAACTAAAGAACAACAAATTATTGCTATTGAGACCCCTTCTTTGAAGGAGAAAGGCTTGAAGAGAGAAATTCCAGAACAATCAAATATTGAGATGGAAGATCAACATTATAAAAAGAGGGCTAAAGTAGGAGAAAAATCCCAGAGATTTAGTTAGACAATTACCTTCACAACAACCTGGCTTTGAAATGCATTTTCAAGCTCTTAAATGGTCACTTCCTCTCTCAAGTGCAACTTAAATAGTAGAACAGTCTATTGGGAGAGATCAACAAGAAATAGAAGCCTTACAAGAGGAGTACAATCAAATAAGAGAAAAGAGAAACAAGACGGAGAAGGATATGATGATACAAACATGGATTCATTCAACCTAGGATTATCAAACCAAGTTACTTTCAGGCATGGATCTTAAAAGGAATCAATTGAGATTATCATTTAGTCATCCTACACAATCTATTCCAGTAGGCCCATAGTTTAAAGCTATGAATGTGTATATTATTATGAATGAGGTTCCTCTACCAAATAATTTTAATTTACATAGACAAGCTGGAGAAATGATTTATAATGATCTTAATAAAATTTCTTTGACTATAAGTTAAGAAAAAAACTACTTCAGAAAATGAAAAATCAATTAAAATAAGGAAGATCAAATTAAATGCAAAGCATATGCAATTAGAAGAATATAAGAATTTCATAATGAAGTTGGGAGTGGATCCAACAAACAAAGAAGCTATCAAGGTTCTTCTACAAAACATAGAAACATAAATGCAATCATTGAGGAAAAAGACGAAAATGTCGAGAATTGAACATGTAAAAACAACATGAATTTTACAGGTAGAAAAAGAAAAGGAGAAACCGCTAGAAGAGCTTATACGTAGTTATAGTGAAATTACTAAACTATAAGAGAAGATTCAACATTTAGAACTATCTAAGAAGATTCATGTGTGTGTCACTTCCACTTCAAATGTCATAGATACTCAGGATCTTGTGAAACAAATGTCCAAAACATTATAAGATCTTAGATTATCTGAAGTAAAATTGGAGAAAACATAGGGAACCCTAGTAGAAGCAAAAGAACAGTTGAATATCAAAAAGAGGCATCTAAATTTAGCAAATGAAAGAAACAACAAATTGATACATGAAAAACAAGTTGCTCAAGAAAAAATCAATAAACTTAAGGCCAAATTGAAAGGGAATGCCACCCTGTTAGAAGCAAAGTGGATAGTTTGGGAAGAAATCATACAGGTGATGCAATCAATTTGGGAATATATTTGTATTTCGGAAAATAAAATAAAATAGAAAACTCTAGTAGAAAAGCCAGATCCAGTCATCAAAAGAATTAAAAATGAGCTGCAAGATAAAGTCCCAAAAGAAAAACAAATGATAAAACTCCAAATGAGCTCAAGGCACTAGATGTGGTTGAAATAACATCTTTCATCATAGAAGTAAAAAAGGTTATGAAGAAAAGCCTTCTTTGCATCTAATCCTCTAACTAACAAAAAGAAGTTCAGAATGTGATCTAAATGTTTAGCAAAAAAATTGACCAAAGAAAAAGAGTTGGAATGCCCAACTGTTGGGATCAAAATGGAACATTTATTTCCTAGGAATCATATGAACAGGAGTTAAAGAATTTGAAAAATGAAGTTAGTGGGCCTCATGAATCATTTAATCTTTAAAGGGTCGAACAATTGTTAACTATTTGCAATGTGACTTTTATATTCTATGGTTGGTGAAGACCCTATTCGTGTCCAAGCCAATTATACTAAGCACTCAAACTTAAAGATAAATTGATAAGAGATGCTTGATTATCCACATACAAAAAAGAAATTTGGCAAAGATGTGAGAAGATGATCTCACCTCCAGTTGTGGAACTAGAAGCTAGTTTATGATATTGTTGGGAAAAATAGTGAGAGGGGGGGAGGGGGTGAATCAATATTTTAAAACTCACTAAAAACTTTCAAATTATTATTCATATTTCTATACGTGACTTTAATTTAGTGAACTAGCATATGTAGGAGACTATGATGAGGATAAGTAGCGTATATCCAGTTAACTAACTTTTCAACTAATTCATCATTTGTTTAACTTGAACTAGTGCATTAGTACTTATTTAGACATTAATTACACAATAACAATGTGCAGTAAAAATAGAATAAACCATCACACATAAGCAATACATCAACATGCATGAACACCAGGATTTTTTAGTGGAAACCCAATGTGGGAAAAAACCACTGTTATTTTGGTCTTCGTCTTCATCTTTTATTATAATGAAAAACTTCTTACAATATTGTACTGGTCAAAACTCATACCAGCACACAAGAACCCACTTTCAGAATTCTACAACCTTCTCTCATTCTCCAACACCCACTGGAAGGGAGCTCCAACCCCCTGATCTCATTTACTAGCACCCATCGGAAGGGAGCTCCAACCCCCTAATCATATTTACCTGCTACCACTAGAAGGAAGCTTCGACTTCCTCACTGAAGGCTCTAACCCTCAATACCTTTGTGGACCACGTTTCATAATATTTTATACTGGATCCACTTGAACCAAAACATAAAATTTGTAGGCTCAAATCATTGTATACCCAATCATCAAAATAACAGACCACATATTGTTAATCACTAAAACCAGATCCTGTCACTACAACCACTGATCAATCATATGTCAGAATGTGTATGCTACTATTCTAAATAATATCCACATATATACACACTTTTCCTTAAGAAAACCTGCGTACAGATCTCAAAAGATTGAACCCCGAATTTGTATCACTACACTACATATTTTTGAACTACACACGTATCATCACATAGCAGTGTCATCTGTAGTCAACATATCATTCCATAAACTAGTCAACTCGAACAAAATTGTCCCAAGTCACCAAGCATTCTCCAAACACCAATCTTCTCTCCCCCTTTGACATCAAGGGAAAAGGGCTAACCAATGCTAAAGGAATTCTTCTCTCCCTTTGTTGACATGAGCACTGTAGATCTGATTTGTTGATTATGAACTCAGAATACTAACCATTCTCCCCCTAAGCACATGCTCAATTTTTTGAATATATACAAAGAATTTCATGACTCTATTACTCAACTAGACATGACCTTTCCTATCACCAATGACTCATGCTTACGTTGATCACCCAACACAGTGGGGTTACATATTTGATTCAAGATTACATCACATGCCCAAAAAGATGGGATTACATGACTTGACCACAATAGTCCGGACATGATTGAATTTTACAGTGATTTATATCATAGGTCTTTACATGACCTTTACATCAAGAGACATATATGTAATTTATAACAAATACCAAATACCTTTAAGACCAAGATAGTCTTCAACAACCATCATATACTATGTAGGATCTGTACCATAGATAGAAACAACAACAACTCATCATCAATATGCAAGATAAGACAATGTAGCTTCAATATCATCAACCTATGACCAAGTATGCAGCATCAACAACATAAGTGAGAACCAATCATGCCATCATAACATATGGCAGTGAAGCATCATTCTTCAACAACATTAAAGTATGCCTTGTTTCCAAGTATCATCCAGCAGATGTAGCAGTAGTATATCAATAACCAAGTCTTTATGAAACCTGCAGCAACATCATTCTCTTGGCCCATTATCTTTATAAAAGAATTGTCACATCAAAAACCATTTCACCAATATTCATCTCAAGTATTCATCCATAAGACCCCTTTCTGAAATATGTATGAACTCATCATCATCAACAAATCATAAGAATGTGAAATCAACCCATCTCCTTGATCTCATATCAACAATATCAACATTGTGTTCTCATGTCATGTGTATCACCATATACATGCATCACAAATTTGATCAACAACATTATTGACATTTTATATGCATCCCTTCAGGAAACATATAAGAATCATCCATATTTCACCATAAGCAACTTATACAAAATGACGACATCAACATGTAGTTATCATTCAAAACTTCAGCAAAATTACCAACATAAACACCATTATTCAACAAGGAATAATAAAGAAATCATAATGCCAACAATGCATTTATTAGAAGCATAGAAAATTCTCCCCCTGAACCTATGCCGATTGTTCACTGTCAGATCTAATCACGTCAGGTCATCCATCAGTTAGGTCATAAAGCATCTTCATCTATCAGCAAATTGATCAAAGCATCAATGTCATATTGTAGAAATTCATAAACCATCATTAGTCAATACCACTTCTAAGTAGCATCCTCAGACTGTAACCATCAACATCAGAACATGAAAGAAAAATAATAACTATATGAAGCATATCATAGCTTTTCCCTGAGCATGTCTTAATGTTTCTTCATTATAGGAAAACATATGCGACTGTCTATACCAGAAATCATGTAGGTACACTATTGTCCTTCATAATATCCTCGTGCATAAATTAAAATTTTGAAATTTCATAACCACAACTCCCCTTGAGCTTGTTTTGTCTATACCCTCTCACTGTTACTGCATAGATGCGCTATCATGAATATAAAAAATAGTCACAGGAGTCATCATTAAGACAACATATGTATTACTCCCCCTGAGATTACACATCATTGATCCTGAGGACCTAATAGTCATATTCTACTCTTGTGAGGTTATGTACCTCACATCACTTCTACAGTCACTATGAGAAGTAAGATTTAAGAACCAATGGACTACAGTAGGGTCAATCTTCCCTATGTTTATGACTGAGATTCCTTCTTCCTCCATATCTGTTTGCAATTTCTAATTATGTGCTAGAACTTATCCCATCTCTTGGTTATATTTTTTACCTACAATCAGTGGCCTTATGCTCAAATGAGTTACAAGAGAAACAATATGCATAAAACCATCCTTTGTGCCTAGGGATAGATCTTGACCTTGGTCTAGGAGATGTGTGACTTGATTTAGATTTCATTGAACAACACTATGATGGTTTTTGTGATCATATTGTGTATGATCATACCCAATGTCTCTCTTGATCAAAGGAGAGTGTTGTTCATTAATAATATTCTCTAGAGACTCATATACTTTTTCCCATTTGTTGATATTCTCATAATCTTCCTTTAGGGTCATAATTTCATATTCTAATGTTTCACAATGTTTTTCCTTTTCTTGAAGTTGTTTTCTTAGGATTTCTATTCTTCTATTGGTTGCTTCTAATTCCATATTTAACATGTTTATTTCCTCAATCATACTGTTTCCTTTTGATTCCAATTCTTTCTTAGCATTCCTGAGTTTATCATTCTCTTTTAGGGATTTCCTTGAATAATTTACCACACAACCATCTGATTCATTTAATGAATGATGTTTTAGAGCCAGAAGTACTTGATAGTGACTGTTAGAATCTGAATATGAATTTTCTTGGTCATCAGATATGCTACCACTATCTTCATTAGAGTAAAATGTTTTCTTGTCAAAGAACTTCTTTTTAGAACCATTCTTTCCATTTTCTTTATGATTTTATCTATAAGGACATTTGGATGCATAATGGCCTACTCTTCCATAAGAAAAACATTCAAAGGGAAGCTTACCTCTAAATTTTCCCGTTCCTACTTACAAATTTCTCACGAAGTTTGTTTCTTCCTCATCTGATATGTAGCTTGTGTCTTTGGGTGCTTCCTTCTGTTTTCCTTTATATGTGGCTTTAAAAGTTGTTTCTCATGTTTGAAGGACCAACTTTCCTCATCTCAAATGATGTCAATATTCCATGGAGTTGAACAAGGGTTAGACTTTTTAGATCTTGTATTTCTTCAATAGCAGAGACTTTGGAATCAAACTTCGGAGTTAGTGATCTCAAAATCTTCTCAACAATAGTAGCATCTTTTATTTCGTCACCAAGGTTTCTCATGGAATTAAAAATTTCATCTACTCTAAAGAAAAATGTTGTAATGCTTGCATCATCATGCATTTTCAGTGTCTCATACTGTATTCTAAATGATTGGAGTTTAGCACTTTTTACTTTGGTGTCACCTTCATAAATTTGGATAAGCTTATCCCGCCTTGACTTTGCTATTTTCAGTTTCATTACTTTCACTCATTTGGACTTGGCCAGACTTCCCAAGATGGAATTCACAACCTTTGCATTGCATTCATATTGTTTCTTTCCTACAATATCTGTGGGAATGGAGGTTGGATATTGATATCCATTTTCAACGATTTCCCATATATCAGCTCCCAACGTCTGCAAGTATGCTCTCATCCTAAATTTCCAAAAGACAAAGTTAGTTCCATTAAATAAATGTGGCTTGATAGAAAATACTCCTTCTCAACTACTCATCTTGATGGATCTCCTTCAAGTGATCAAACTTCTTCTTAAGGAACTCCTCTGATACCAATTGTTGGGAAAAATACTGAGAGGGTGCGGGTGAATTAGTATTTTAAAACTCACTAAAACCTTTCAAATTCTTATTCATATTTCTGTACACGACTTTAATTCAATGAACCAACGTATGTATGTGACTATGATGAGGATAAGTAGTGTATATCCAGTTAACTAATGTTTCAACTAATTCATCATTTATTTAACTTGAATTAGTGCATCGGTACTTCTTTAGACATTAATTAAACAGTAACCATGAGCAGTAAGAATAGAATAAACCATCACACATAAACAATACATCAACACACATGAACACCAATATTTTTAGGTGGAAGCCCAATATGCGAAAAAACCATTGTTGTTGTCTTCTTTGTCTTCATAATTTATTATAATGAATAACTTCTTACAATCTTGTACTACCGCTGACTCATTCCAACACGCAGGCACCCACCTACAAAAGGCTACAACCTTCTCTCATTCTCCATCACACACTAGAAGGGAGCTCCAACCCCCTGATCTCATTTACTGGCACCCACTGGGAGGGAGATCCAACCCCCTGATCATATTTACCAGCTACCACTGGAAGGAAGCTTCAACTTCCTCACTGAAGGCTCCAACCCTCAACGCCTCTGTGGACCACGTTTCATAACATTTCATTCTGGATCCACCTAAACCAAAACATCAAACCTATAGGCCATGTTTCATCAAATTTTCAGACTGGACCCACTACCATCATTTAAGCCCAATATCAAATAACAAACTGAAACCAATCACTGAACCAACTTAATCATTAAATCATTGAATAAACCAATTTTCGAATCTCAAATAACCAAAGTAGCTATATCATATCAAATCATTGTATACACATTCATCAGAATACCAGAACACATATTGTTCATCACTAAAACCATATCATGTCACTACAAACACTGATCAATCACATGTTAGAATGTATACGCTATTGTTCTGAAGAATATCTATGTATATACGAACTTTCCCTTAAGAAAACCTGCAAATAGATCTCAAAATATTGAACCCTGAATCTAAATCACCGCACTACAGATTTCTAAACTACATACAGATCATCACATAGCAGCATCATCTTTAGTCAACATATCATTCCAAAAACTATTCAACTCAACCAGAACTGTCACACACAGATTATCATGAAAGAGACATCATTGACATACATCAACAAACATAACAGAACAAGTCAATCATAATCATCAGCTCAGACTACAAAACCCTAGCATATGCATGTGACATTTATAAGACACTTCCACATATGTACGTGCCTTTTAATAAGCATACCCACGTACAAATATTTACATACTGTAGAATTGATATGTGACTACCAAGAAACAAATCTGCATATGTATGCGATCTTTTTGAAGAAAACCTGCATATAGATCTGTAACTACTGAATCATACCTTCACTGCAAAATAAAACATCATTCAAACCCCAGATCTCACCATATACTGTAAAAGACATACATCATGTCATCATCACAAATCTATCACCTCATAAGCATATTATTCAACATGTAGTCATTTCAGATCTATAAGATCTGATCCATCATCACACTCTTGGGTGCACACTTATTTCAAAACAAACAATTCATCAATAACCCATTACATGCACATGCAACACTTTGATCTCCATCTCCTTATATAGCTTAGGCCTTTGCCAATACCTTAGGCTAATTTCATATTTATACTGATGGTATTCTTTGACGGGATCAAATATCCATTGTCATGCTCATTTTATGGGTTGGTACCACAGTAAAGACCCCTGGTATTTAGAATACCATGGTGCGGAAACTGTTTACGATTTTTCTTCACTAAACCTGCATATGTACGCGACTATACGTCACAGGACCCACGTATACTTCTTCAAACTTTATCTTTATCATTCCTCTGTCTCTGGACTAATATTCAATATGTATTGGCCTAAATACTCCTCCCGCTACCATCAAATTGACATATTTATTAAGTAGGTTGCCATCAAGGACAACACATTTGTCATAATGCCAATAAGCATACCATATTCAATTTTGTCTTTATTTAGATAGTATTTCCAATTTCTCATTTATGAGAAAAAATTTGTATGTAAATAGTTTAAACACTCATTTAGTGAAAGTTAGTTATAGTAGTTAAGAGTTTGACAGTTACTTGATAACTGAAAACTAAATTTTTATGTATTATTTAAAGAGAAATGAATCTGTATTGAAAAGTCAGATTATTCTCTAGTTAGTTGAGAGTATAATTCTGATAGGTTAAGTCAGTTATGGCAGTTCAATTTCTATAACTGTCTCGACTGAGTGTATGTATATATATATATATATATATATATATGATAATGGATGTATCAATGTACTGTTTTTTATTGGCTTCTCAAGAGATCATAATATATTATACTGCTTTGTTGGTTCTCTATTGTTTTGTGTGTCTTCCTTTATTCTTATGTTGCATATATTCATGCGAGTTCTTGTGTCCTTTCTACTGGCAACCAGTGTGCACTATCTTCTAGAGTACTACAAGCCCATCGTACATAAATAGCTAGAGGGGATATTACTAGCTAGCATCATATACCCTATTGACAAGTTAGAATGGGAAAGTCCAATGGTCATGCAACCAAAAAAACATGATCCCACCATATTGAGAATATGTGTCGATTTTCGTGGGCTTAAAAAATTGACAATAACTAATACATTCTCGACTCCTTTTGTTGATAAAATAATAAATGAAATAGACATACCTCACTGGAGTAGAATAATTAATGAGAGAGAAAACACATCTAATTATGTCATGGGAAACAATAATAGACAACATGGAAGCTGGAGCACTCGAGTGGACAAGTCCAATCAATGCATGCCATACAATACTAGGGTCACATTGCAGTCAAAACCATGTCATCCATCAATTCAAATTATAACGAAATGAACCACTAAATTTTTAGAAGCAAGGAACCACATGGTTTACAAGAATCAAATGACATGGAAAAGTTAAATTAGCATGTGAAGAGATGCTTGAGGAGGGTGACAATAGTTATAAATTATGACACAATTAATTTGATTCCTATAAAATCAAGCAAACTATTATCCTTGCTAATTATTCTTTTGGAAGTCTCCCCGATTACACATTTTGATCTTGCAGAATTCTTAGAATTTCCAAGTCCTATTATTATACTAAGCACTCAAACTTAAAGATATCTTGCCAAGAGATTCTTGATTATCCACATCCATACAGAGAAATTTAGCAAAGATGCGAGAAAATGATCTCAACTCTAGTTGTGGAAGTAGTGGAGCCAAGAGCTAGTGGAATCGAAAGCTAGTTTATGATATATCATATTCAATTTTGTCTTTATTTAGATTATTATTTCCAATTTCTCATTTATGAGAAAAAAATTGTATGTAAATATTTTAAACACTTATTTAGTGAAAGTCAATTATAGTAGTTAAGAGTTTGGAAATTACTTGATAATTGAAAACTGAATTTTAATGTATTATTTAAAGAGAAATGAACCTGTTGGAGGGGTTGGTCGACTTAGTTGACTAGCCCTGTTATCACCCTAAAATCTTTGTCTCTAAGCTTTGGAAAGTTGCCTTGTTTCTAGTCCTAGTCTTATAATTTTTGAGTCATCTCATCACAATTAGTGTCATTCTCATTTACAAACCCTTCTTCTAGTCATGGTGTTAAAGGGTCTCTAGGTCATTTCATGCTTTAAGGGTTAGGTCATAAGGTTAGAAGTCTTTTAAGGTCATATCTCTTTTCCAGATAATGTTTGACAGCTTCATTCCATGTTATAGAAGCCTTACCAGGTGTTTAGAAGTCATATCTCACATCATTTTGAAGAAATTTTGAAACTAGCTACGAAATCACTGAACTAGGAGTTTTCGTAGCGCGCTACGAAATCCCTGAAAAAGCCTGTTTCAGCATAAAAAACTCTGCTTTCTGTGTTTACTAGTCAACTTCCAGAAGGGGTCCTGAGCATCTGAGAACTCAATTTTGAAAACTGAAAGAGGCTTTTCTTCCTAACATACCAAAATACAAAAACCTCTTTCAGTTTCTTCAAATCCGTTCTGAGGTGGAAGGAATTTATGGTTAAACTTGCGCTACGAAACTGCTGAAAGTCAAGCTTGGTCTTCTGGTTTTAGCAGTCTTTTTAAAGATCCGTTTATGGTCACTTGAAAAGGTATTTTGGAAAATTGAAGGATTTTTCTCTTCATCAACTCTCCCGCTACAATAACCTATCTCAATTTCTTCATAAGTGTTTTTAGTTGGGAGATAATAAGCTTTCTTTGAAACCCAAAATTCAGAGAATGGATTTTTCCTGTTTGACATGTGTGTTTCAAGGACAGATTCTGGACATCTGGAGAAGTGTTTTAAAAAACCAAGAGAGGTTTTTGTTCTATACAGCATGGAATACAAAAACCTCCTTCAGTTTCGAAAAATGTGTCATGTATGAGGAGATAAAGGCTCTGTCCCACGTGCCATTTTCAGGGATCCTAAACCTAAAAACAGGGAAACATGTTCCCTAATTTCTAGGGTTTGTCTTCAGCAGTCAGATGACCACGTGGGAGGCTTCATAAAATTCGACTTCTTGAGGTTGCAAGTTGTCAAGAATGCTTTAAATGCTTAGATAAGGTTTTTGTAATCATGATAAGGAGTTACACTCCTAGTTGTATTAGGTCTCTAGGACTGCTAGTTAGGTGTCATTTGCATTTAATAGTTAGTTTTAAGTATCAATAGGTGTCATAGTAGGATGAATTCGAGTTCCCCTCATACTGGAGGAGGAATCTCAGTTATTTAAAGAGCTCTATATATAGAAGAAGATCTAATGTACAAAGGGTTGAAGATTTTTCAGAGAAACTCCTTATTGTGCTTTGGTGTAATACTTTGTTTCTAGTAATACAGTACTTGGCTTTGCTTCTCAGGAATCAGAAGGGATTGAATGTTCAGAATGTCTTGTGTTGTTCTTCTATCTTTATCTACAATGGTATGAATGTTTGATTACTTAGAAATCATTGATAGTGCTCTAACTTCCTTTACACATTTATAAACTGTGTGGTCCTATGCTTTTCTGATATATTCTCCATATGTTGAATTCCTATGCCCTGACTTCTATGTAAAGCTAACATTATTGTCAATACTGAAGCATATTTGACTCCATAAGCCCAATGGATATTTTCTAATTGTGTTTCAACCTTCTTCACTAGTTCATTTGTTTCTTAGAGTTAGCCATCTTATTCATTATCAATATCTTTAATCTTGTGAGAGAGCCCTCTCAGGTTGGGGAGGCTAAGCCTCAGCCAAAAGTAGGTCTGAAAGAGTTACACAAGGTCTTCCTGGTCAGCAGCCCATCAGGGTATGATTTTGTGATAACAAGCCCAATCGAGTCGAGAATATAGATTGTAAAGTTTGTTTATTCTCTAGTCAGTCGAGAGTCTAAGTCAAATAGGTTAAGTCATTTCTGACAGTAAAACTGTTGTAATCGTCTTGACTAAGCTAAGAACATTCAATGATTTAGTTAGTATAAATTACAACAACAACAACAAAAAATCAGATTCGACTAACTTCAATTGCATTTCACAAAAAGAAGTGAAGGTTCCATAAGGTTGGATATAAAAAAAATAGAGCACATCTGAGAAAAACATTTTTTTTAGATAATGCTCTAATTATATAATATACATGTGCTCCACTAAGTCCAAACTAATAATAAAGGATGGATAGATGATGTAAATAAGGTAAAAGCTATGGTGACCTTAATATCATCTTTGAGCTTTATATGCATGCATGTAGTAAGTACAAAATCCATGCACTACAAATATTTGGAAGGATAAACACATATGCAAATGATTAATTAATAAATGTTGTATATTTTTCATTTATATAATTATTTTCAATAAAAACAAATCTTTTTTTAATTATTGGGGAGTCACTACTAACCACTATATCATAAAAGAGATAATTCACTATGTTTTTGTACTAAATATTAGTTAAGTGTTTCCTTATTAGTTAAATTTATTCCAAGAATGGGTATCAAGAACATTTCAAATAAGAAGCTAGAGGAAAATTAAGTTATTATTTTAAGTTTGGCTTTAGAAAATTAAGTGTTTAAAGAGGAGAGGAATAGATGCAATGCCATACACATGATATAACACAATATCATAATAATAATAATAATAATCATAATAATAATAATAATAATAATAATAATGACTTTGATCATGTGAATGTTTATTTAATTAATAATAACAAATATGGAATTCATTAGTAAAATACATGGTTGTGACAATATGGTAAGGGCTATGATGTCATGATGCATTGATTTATTATTGTTAACAAGAAAACCATTTGTTTTTAGGTGCTTAAGTGTTAAATCTCATATGAAATGATTGAGGAATTCCCTTTAACATAGAGAAGAATGAAAATACATGTAATGAATTATATGATGTAGAAGGATAATCCCCTCGGGGCTCACTCCAAACTAATAATAAATAATGGACATAGAATGTAAATAAGGGAAATGCTAAATATTTTTTTCAAAGATTATATGAAACATCATTCTCTAAGCTATAAGAATATAACATCAAATGCATTTAACTTTCAAATAGACACTCTTAAGAGGTTTCCTAGTTAAAAATCGATATAAACCCAACTTGGCAAAGTTTTCAAATTCCTAGAGATCCTCTTTGACTCCAATGCCTCTCTAAAAGAGTTATGGGAAGTTGTCCTACAAAGGGTTTCCAAGAAGATTGATATATGAGTAGTTAAACATATGTCATACCTCCTTTTTTTCCACACAAGGTATTGGGGAAATGCATGTCAACTACTCCTCGTATGGGTTCCTTGGGGCCAAAACTTACCACTAGATATAAAATATTATTATATGTGTTATATGGGTTAAATATGGGGAGAGAAGGGTTTTCATAAAGTCGTTTAGAGTTTTATTGTGTACATAATGAAAACATAGAACGCGTATTATTATCGCTAGAACTCAAGCTCGATCCGTTTCAATGCCAAATGGGCCATTCGAATGGTAAAAAGTCATGAAGTTGAAAAAAACCCTTCAAAAAATTGAGACCCTCTAAAATACAATCCTTATATTTATCTAAGTCAACACACATTTCTAATCACCTTACTCCAATCAATATCTAAAAACTATTCTAATGAAAAACAGATAATATAATAACGACAAACCATTAAACATAACATTATAGATATGCACAAGAAACCTCTTAAATTGGGGTTTGTCTTTAAAAATAATGATTTGCACGCATTCTTCAAAATGGCAAGTTGCTAAACAATCTCTAACACTCTCAAGTCACTCTTTAAAAAGGAAAGATGATAATGGGCACAACCCAATTCTCATCGAAAATGATTAAAAGAGGGAATTATAAATTCAAGCCACTTGTGGATTTCAAAATCGCGAGATGATAGATATAACCCAATTCTCATCCAAAATGATTGAAAACAATACTTAAATATTCAAGCAACTCCTGGAATGAATAAACATATAACATAAGATAACACAATGAAATACCAATATAGCATAAGAAAACTTTCTTGTTCCACCCTTTTAGGAAACATTAATTAGATTAGATGGTTGCTTATGGTGTGAAGATATTTCTAAATATGTCATAAATTGATAACCAGGCATAATTTTATTCATAAAATATATGGTTGAATTTTAGAGATGTTATTTTTAAGTGTAAAACTAATAATCACTTACCAAATATGATTTGAATCTAGAAATATTCAAAAATATTAAAAATTAAGAATTAAATATTTTTTGGAACTAGGTTAAGCCTAGGTTGGGGTGAGCCCCAATGTTGGATGGAAGAACAATCTACCCACCAACCCCACACAAACAAATTGGTTTACACTTCATAGGTAATATAATTTTTTTCCCTTTTGATTAGCTTGACCTAGAGCGAATTTGAACGTTGAATCTCACTATTTACATAATACTTCATAATACATGATTATATGCCCCTTAGGATAGTTTAATTCCCCTAAAAGTGGTTCCCATCCTCAAACACTTTCCATGAGATTTGAACTTATAACTTGGTAGGAACTAAACTCCACACAAACAAATTAGTTTACACTTCATCTTTCCTTTTAATTAACTTAACCTATAAGAGATTTGGACTTTTAATCTCCCTATTTATATAATACTTCATAATACCACCATCACCGATTAAACAACGCGAAAACCGGGAACTAAGAAAGTTTGAAAATTAATGGAATACCTAAATAATAATATAAAAAAAAAATATGAGAAGGCTTGCCGACGTGGGTATGGGTGTGAGTATTAATTAAAAATATACAATTGAGCAGTTTTGAACGTGGCGCCTAACTATATGTTGAACAGCTAGCTATATATGTGCATTCTTCGTCCTTCAAGATCAAGATTGGACAAGAGAGTGGATTCTTCGTAGATCAAGATCAGGCAAGGGAGTGCAGCGTTCGTACTTCAAGAAGATCAAGATCAGCAAGACCAGAGCAATAGAATTGTGAAGTGGTAATAACAACGAGTTGAGTGTGCGAAGAACACAAACATAATTATCATGGCGGCTGCTAATGGTGACGATGGGCAAACACAGATACACATAGACGAAGATCTGCACAGCAGACAGCTGGCAGTTTATGGAAGGGAGGCTATGGGACGCCTAGCCGGTGCAAATGTTCTCATCTCTGGCCTTCGAGGGCTTGGGGTTGAAGTCGGTATGTTTTTTCGTTAAAATCCTCGTCTTCATATCAATGAAATTGAAATTGGGAATCGTATTTTCATATCTGACATCAATGAAATTTAGATTGAGATTGAGGGGAAGTTTTTATAATTAAATTTTGGGTTCAGTCCATTTCATGACATTCCCTCCTGTTTCATGTTTTGAAGCCAAAAATGTAATCCTGGCGGGAGTGAAATCAGTGACCTTGCATGACCAGTCAAATGTTGAATTGTGGGACTTGTCTGCCAATTTCTATTTTACCGAAGCTGATATCGGCAAAAACCGGGCAGTTGCTTGTAGTAATAAGTTGCAGGAATTAAACACTGCCGTTGCAGTTTCAGTTTCCACTGAATCTGAGATATCACAAGAACACCTCTCTTCATTCCAGGTAAGTTGCTACCCTGTAAATTAAATTAGCCTGAAATCAAATTAAATGATGGAACTTCAATAGTAATGAATTGCATTTGCATTTGCAGGTGGTTGTGTTCACAGACATAAGTATTGAGAAAGCCATTGAATACAATGATTTCTGCCATAATCATAAACCGCCAATCGCATTTATCAAAGCTGATGTTCGGGGAGTGTTTGGCAGTGTGTTTTGTGACTTCGGGCAGGAGTTTACTGTGTTTGATGTGAATGGTGAGGAAGCACAAACGGGTATCATTGCTTCTATTAGTAACGACAATCCTGCTCTGGTTTCCTGTGTGGATGATGAGGAGAGGCTCCAATTCGAGGATGGGGATTTCGTTATATTCTCTGAAGTTAAAGGTATGAGTGAGCTCAATGATGGCAAGCCAAGAAAAGCGGTGAATGTCAGACCATATTCTTTCCACCTGCAGGAAGACACCAGTAACTTTGGACGCTATGAGATGGGTGGGATAGTCACTCAGGTAAAGCAGCCCAAGCTCCTAAACTTTAAGCCACTAAGGGAAGCGCTTGAAAATCCCGGCGACTTTCTTCTCAGTGATTTTGCCAAGTTTGACCGCCCTCCACTTTTACACTTGGCCTTCCGGGCTCTAGATAAATTTGTTAATCAATTTGGGCGCTTCCCCTGTGCTGCATCGGAGCAAGATGCCAGTAGATTCATTGATGTGGCAAAGGCTTTAAATGATACTGACAGCTGCCTGATTAAGTTGGATGCCAGTGCCATTGATGAAAATGTAAATGTATTCAAACATTTTGCAAGTGGTTCCCGTGCAGTGTTGAATCCCATGGCAGCTATGTTTGGTGGAATTGTCGGGCAGGAGGTTGTGAAAGCCTGTTCCGGCAAGTTTCATCCACTTTTCCAGGTTTTATTTCTTTGACACCCTACATACCTTTTTTATGTATTTCTCTTAAATATAAATGGAATTGTACCCTTTAGGCAGGGCAAGGCAGCGTAGCATTCAATTATTTATGGTCTAATACAGATTTCTATATTCTTGCCTGTGCAGTTCTTCTATTTCGATTCATTGGAATCTCTTCCTGTAGAACCCCTTGGGCCAGAGGATGTTAGGCCTTTGAATAGCCGTTACGATGCCCAGATTTCTGTATTTGGAAAAGAGGTGCAGAAAAAGTTGGAAGATGCAAAATTATTTGTTGTGGGTGCTGGTGCTCTGGGATGCGAGCTTCTAAAGAACTTAGCTCTAATTGGAGCCTCATGTGGGAGCCAGGGAAAGCTGACTATAACGGACGATGACGTTATTGAGAAGAGCAATCTTAGCAGGCAATTCCTCTTTCGCGATTGGAACATTGGGCAGGCAAAGTCAAGAGTGGCAGCATCAGCAGCCACTGCAATCAACCCACATTTGCAGGTTGAAGCAATGGAGAATCGCGTGAGCCCAGACACCGAAAATGTCTTTGGCGATTCCTTCTGGAACGGTGAGGTTGACGTTGTCATAAATGCTCTGGACAATGTCAATGCCAGGCTGTATGTAGATTCAAGGTGTGTTTACTTTCAGAAACCATTGCTAGAGTCTGGAACACTGGGAACCAAGTGCAACACTCAAACGGTTATCCCTCACTTGACAGAGAACTATGGAGCATCACGAGATCCCCCTGAAAAGGAGGCACCCATGTGCACGCTTCACTCATTTCCACACAATATTCACCACTGTCTTACATGGGCAAGGTCCGAATTTGAAGGTCTCTTAGACAAAACTCCAGCTGAAGCAAATGCTTTTCTTTCCAAATCACAAGAATACATAGCAGCAATCAAGTCTGCAGGGGATGCTCAGGCCCGGCAACTGCTGGAGTCGGTTGTCGATTGTTTGGTTTCCCACAGGTGTCTAACATTTGAAGATTGCGTTTCTTGGGCTAGAATCAAGTAAGTAATTAAATCCCCTTTCTATAATTATATATTTTTCATTTGCATCTTGCATTCCAGTAAATCTCAGCACAGTTTACAAAATGATCAAATTTCACTAAACTACATCTACAAATCACTGACTCATTTGAGGATTCAGGTTTGAAGATTATTTTTCAAATCGTGTGAAGCAGCTTACTTTCAACTTCCCCGAAGATGCAACTACAAGAGAAGGTGCACCATTCTGGTCTGCTCCCAAGCGTTTCCCAAAAGCCATCGACTTTTCTTCCCATGATCCCAGTCACATCTCCCTAATTCTTGCAGCCTCAATTTTAAAAGCTAAAACATATGGCATTCCCATTCCTGACTGGGCTTCAAATCCAAATTCAAGCATATTGGCGCAGGTGGTTGACAAAATGCATATTCCTGTTTTCGAGCCAAAAGAAGGGGTGAAGATTGTCACAGATGAGAAAGCTACAGATGTGAACCATTCTTCTACATTATATGATGATGATGCTGAACAGATTGACAAATTGATCACCACACTGCAACGTGGGGTTCAAAATCTGCCCTCAGGCTTTCGCATGAATCCTATTAAGTTTGAAAAGGTTATATTCTCTAACTTTGCTCATTAAAGATTCCTATTATGCTCTACTAATTACACAGGTTCTCCTCTGTCACAAAAATATCATGTTGGGAGGGTTTTGATGTTCCAATTCAACACTATCCATGGCAAGAAAACTGTGTCTAAAATTTTGGTTGCTTCCTTGCCATGCAGGATGACGATACAAATTATCACATGGATCTTATCTCTGGACTTGCTAATATGCGAGCAAGGAACTATAGCATACCTGAAGTGGATAAGCTCAAGGCCAAGTTCATAGCTGGACGAATAATTCCTGCTATTGCAACTACCACTGCCATGGCCACTGGTTTAGTGTGTCTGGAACTTTACAAGGTTATATTAGGCCACGACGTTGAAAAGTATCGCAACAGTTTTGCAAACTTGGCACTCCCTATATTTTCTATGGCTGAGCCTGTTTCCCCACAGGTAATTAAACATGGGTATCTGAGCTGGTCTCTATGGACCCGATGGGTCATACGTGGAAATCCAACAGTGCAAGGCCTCTTGGATTGGTTCCAGGATAAAGGCTTGGATGCCTACAGTGTGTCATTTGGCAAAACATTGATTTACAACAGCTTATTTCCCAACCACACACAAAGATTGGATAAGAAAGTGATAGACCTGGTAAAAGCCATCCCAAACATAGAGATATCTACGGATACTCATCATTTCGACGTTGATGTGTGTTGTGAAGATGATGATGGAGATGACATTACTGTCCCTATAATATCCATATATTTTGCATGAGCATTATTGGTAGAATTTTAAATTACGACTAAGCATTTTGAATTATAAATTTGGATTACTTATTGGTTCCTGCAAAGGATTGGAGCAATTGATTCATCATTATCTACCGATACTCATTATTTCAACATTGAGGTCTCTCATGAAGATGAAGATATATTTTACCTAGGCCTTTAGTTAACCCATAATGGCATAATTAGTGATATTCTTTGGTTGTGTAATACATTTTGGTTATTTATACCTAGTTCACTCACAATGGCATAATTAGTGATATTCTTTGGTTGTGTAATACATTTTGGTTATTTACCTGTTACAGATATTCATCATTTCAACATTGATGTGTGTAATCAAGATGAAGATATTTTACTCAAGTCTGATATTCTCTGGTTGTGTAATACATTTTGGTTATTTATCTGTTACCTATACTCATCATTTCAAAATTGATGCCTGTTATGAAGATGAAGATATTTTACGGAAGTTTTTAGTTAACCTACAATGGCACAATTAGTGATATTCTTTGGTTGTGTAATACATTTTGGTTATTTATCAGTTCTTGCGGAGGTTAAGGGATTACAGCAATGGATTTGTTATTGATTGCACATCAGTTACCAATTGATTTATTATTATTTTTGTATTAGTTATAATTTATCAGTATTTTTGTATTAGTTATAGTATAAATTATTAAATAAATATATTTTATATTTATTTTTTTTAAATATATTTTTATTATTTTTTTAATCTAAACTTTATTGTAAAACTGATTTGAAAATTAAAAAAAATAATAATAAAAAAATAGAAAGATCAACATTAAATAAATTTACTAGTCCCTCATTATCTATATATTTTTCAGTGACTATTCTTTAGTTGTGACTTTCTCTTTCAAAATGAATATTTTAATTTAACAATCTATCGTCACATGATACATTTTCATCATTTTTTTTGTAAAAAAATAATTTAACTTCTACTTGATGGCAGTTGTTAGTTGGCCATTTATACACCTGCATTCTAAGTTTTGCAAACACTCATATGATGAAACTACATGTTATGCCTATCCTAAGTGTAAAAATCAAATTTTGACTCATGTTTTCTTGCAACTTCACGGAGATTTTGTTTATGAGCAAGCATTAGTGAGAAATTCATTCTCAGATGATACATTTTCATCATTTATTTGTTTGGCAAACGCTCATATGATGGAAGTACATGTTATGCCTACCCTAAGTGAAAATCAAATTTTGACTCAGGAGATTTTGTTTATGAGCAAGCATTAGTGAGACATTCTGGAAACACTTTGTCAAATTTTGACTTATGTTTTCCACCCAACTTGATAGAAAGTTGGCTATTTCCAAATGATATTTTTATTAATATTAATTGATAATAAAAAAAATTAATATAAAAACATTAAGTTATAAAAATATATTTATATATATATTATTATGGAACTTAATTGAATGTTAGTAGATAAATTCAGTTCACAATTATATGGAACATCCATATCATTTACATTACTTGAATTTGAATTATCTTCATTAGACTAATCATCCAACCTAATGAGGACAAACACTTTCAAGTGTTTTTAAGTCATTTTGGACCTTCCTATGATGGTTTATGTTTCTCCATTGATTGAGATGGTTTTGCATTCCCATTTAGGTTTAATTTTTCAGTACTCCCAATCACATTGATGAATTGAACTCCTTATTTTGGTGAACTGGTTGGATATTCTTCATGAGGGGAAGATGGTACTTCAAAAGGATATTTTAGAGATTAATCCAATATAGGGATTCCAACTTCAATACATGGAATATCATCATCAAACTCATGATATGCATTTATATCATGGTTGAATATATCCAGATGATTGTTTCCCATCTTGTAATTGTCACTATGAATTGTAATTCATGTAAATAATGTTGAAACATTGATTGGGTTAGAGGAGTGGAAATAAATCAAAGTTTGAGGAGTTGCTTGTAAAAGTGATTAAACTCAGGCTATTTTTTGGATCTTCCTATGATGGTTTATGTTTCTCCGTTGATTGAGATGGTTTTGCATTCCCATTTAGGTTTATTTTTTCAATACTCCCAATCACATTGACAAATTGAACTTGTGGAAACAAATCAAAGTTTCAGGAGTTGCTTGTAAAAGTGATTAAACTCAGGCTATTTTTTGGACCTTCCTATGATGGTATATGTTTCTCCATTGATTGAGATGGTTTTGCATTCCCATTTAGGTTTAATTTTTCAATACTCCCAATCACATTGACGAATTGAACTCCCTATTTTGATGAAGTGGTTCGATATTCTTCATGAGGGGGAGATGGTACTTCAAAAGGATATTTTAGAGATTGATCCAATATAGCGATTCCAACTTCAATGTGTGGAATCTCATCATCAAACTCATGATATGCATTTATATCATGGTTGAATATATCCAGATGAAATCCCATCTTGTAGCTGTCACTATGAATTGTAATTCATGTAAATAATGTGGAAATGTAAACATTGATTGCGTTAGAAGAGTGGACACAAATTAAAGTTTGAGGAGTTGCTTGTAAAAGTGATTGAACTCAGGTTATTTTGTTTCCCATCTTGTAATTGTCACTATGAATTGTAATTCATGTAAATTATATGGAAATGTAAACATTGATTGGGTTAGAGGAGTAGACACAAATCAAAGTTTGAGGAGTTTCTTGTAAAAGTGATTGAACTCAAGCTATTTCTTTATTTCTTTTATGTGCTACGACACCATGGACTATGATTGCATGAAGTATTTAGCAGGTGGAGTCATGGTATGCTATGGAATCTTGTAAGTAGGTGGAGAGATTGTGAGCTCTAGATCCTTAGGTGATATGGTTTATAGGCATTGGTGTGAATTCCCTTGAGCATTTAACTCCTTTGACTTTGAATTTGGCTCAGGGGTGGTTAGTTGCAATAAATATTCTAGTGCATTTGGCCTATGGTTTGGTGGAGAGTTTAAGTCCCTCCTTATGTTACTAGCCTCTGAAGTTATTCAAATAACTATATCTACCTATATATGTCTACCACTATGAATAATGAATGAAGTTGTTATGTGATCTAATGATTGTATCAACATTGTTATGGAAGAATGTGTTGTTGTTAGTTGTTCATTAGATGGTAATGTGCATGTTCACATGGTTTGAAATTGTAGATCCCCGTGGTTTCTAATATGTTCCCGAGTTACAGAGCTAAATACATGGTCTTGTATGAATGCTTGATGTGCTTAATTAAACCATTACTATGTGTGTTTTCCATTGTTTGACACAACCATGGATATCTGACTAATTAATATTGTTAATAGTTCTTATGCTATAGTGCACGTTTCATAAATGGATATGATAGTACTATGTGAGATCTATGATGTGGTTTAATATGATGTAGTTACATATAAGTTCGCGGAGTAGTGTTAGCCATGGCTTGGCTTGTTTTTGTGCTTGTTAGTGTCCATATTTATGGAATCATCTATTGTTTTATGGCTATATTATGTCTGAAAGGTTGGATTTGGAATGGAGGTTTCATTCTTGTCGTGATAATGGTGTTGAGCATTGGTCAAAATGAGCCCTATTAGACTTGTGATAGTTTCAAAGTCTACATAGATGAAGAAATGCCTGTCCCAGAGGGGGAAATATATGTCCTTAAGACAACGATATATCTCTACGGGATGGGAAACTGCAACATTTGGAGACAAACATATGTACATTATGGGAGACAAAGGTATGTCTCCATGGGATGTGAAACTGTGATGCTAGGAAACAACAATATGTTTGTCCCGGGAGATGAAAAAATGTCTATACTAGGGAATGGAGACATAGAATGTTGCATGATAACAAATATACAGTTAGACCCAAAAATTGATTATAACGTGGAACCATTGAATTACATGATGCGGCGTAGCCTTGTGGAACCCCATGGCTTAGTTGGAGGTGGTCAATGCCACACAAGTAGCATAAGGCTATATGGAACGCCATGTGAGAATCCAAAGGATGTGGATTGGTGATGTGGCAAGGATGCTAATGTTGCATGTTGATAATGTGACATGTGGTAGGTAGAAATATCCCTTTGGATGGCTAAGTGGCAGGAAATTGAGTGACACTTGGCACCACAGAAGGATGCCATGTGGAGGGTGATATCACTTTGAAATCAATATGTTTTCAGCAAGTCATAGAAGAGACAGATGATGTGGAGTTAGATGACATGGATGTCAGGTGGCGCCATGAGTCATGTCATTTTGTCTTAAGACAGAAAGCGCAATGCTAAAATTAGCATTCAAAGACAAATTATTGTCAGCGCTTTCTATTTACTGTTGAGTTTATGTGTGTGTCATAGCTAGGATATGGGCATGTACTAATGGTAGTGTTAGATGGAGATTCATCAATTGGTTTACGTGAATAAGTCTATTGTGTTGCGATGTTTTGGAGCAAAATTCTCTTAGTGATTTGGATTTGTGGCATGGTGACACTATTGTGTGGTGCCATAATGGGTGCCATGTTGGAACATGAGTGAGGTGATAGATCCAAGTAGGCACTCAGGTTTCCAAGTTGAAGTCCTTCTTTATGTGGCAGTGGTTAAGGGCCCGAACTTCAAATAGGCTTAACTTTCAATCCATGAGTCAAATAGAGGTAAAATTTATAATGTTGGAAATATCTTGACAAGATGGATGCAATCGTATTATCCAATGTGAATTCCACACACTTTGGGGAAGTAAAAATTTTGTAACCTTTTCTTCATAATGAGACCATGGAGGTTTGATCCAAAATTCAGAATGAACGTTTAATGAAATGATTTGCAATCTAGTTTGTCTTTTAAGCAATGGATCATGATTGCAAAACCACACAAGAAAAGTAAATTTTGCAGGATTTTAATAATTAAAATGGACAATAAGCAACATCAAAACACAACAAATTGATGATGGATTTCACCCCTCCTAGGCTATGTCTCCAAGTCTAGCTTCCAATGGCGGTTTTTTATTATATGCTCAAATGTTCAAATACATCGACATAAAAGTACCAACTTGCAAAAATAACATTTCCATTACATCTAGAATGCCTGAAAAACCACGTGTAAGCTCTTATTGGGCTAAAAAAGGTTAAAAACTGCTTGATTTGAATGGAAAATGGCATCCATCCATGGAATTTACCCATCGTATTGTAAGTGGCATCCACCCATATTATTCATCCACCCATGGTATTGTAAGTGGCATCCACCCATATTATTCATCCACCCATGGTATTGTAAGTGGCATCCACCCATGGTATTTTTTCGTGGTATTGTATGTGACATCCACCCATGGTATTCATTCACCCAACCATGGTATTTACCTGTGGTATTATAACCAAAAAAGGCTATAAGTAACAAGTCGCATTTTGTAAAAGGACATATTGTCCACCATAATGTGGCTTTTACAATTATTCTCTATATAATAAAAAATTCTTTGTATCAGATTCAAGTTATGGCTCCATGGGAATGAGGGGTTGAAGCATATTTTAGTTTCAAAATTTTGCAGAAAAATTCATGCAAGTGCTAAGACCTCCAAAAATCATTCTATAAGGTACAAAATAGCTCATTTTAAATTATTTTTCATTAGCTCAAATGGGTTTTTTGTGGAATTTGATTTCGATCCCCGGTTTGAGAGACATGAGCAATTGAAGTTACACATGTTTGGAATGTTGCGCAACTGCACATCCCATGAGTTTATGCAATCATTTTCTCACTCCAAAGGTCATGAAATTTCAAGTTTCTTATATCAATGGAAATATATCTTCAATATCTCAAATGGGTCTTTGACAGAATTTTATTTCATCACTTTTAGCGGAAGTTATCAGGAATTTTGTAGCAAGAGTTCTATAATGTGAAAGAAACCTTTACAACATCTCATTGGATAGGAGAATCTACAACATCCATGGTAACTTTTGTTACAAGTCTACAACACATTTATACTTTAGGTAGATCTCTGGTGTGGCCTGGTTCTGTACCCCACCCAAAATCCATGAATTTTTATATCTAGAGTAGCATTCAGAGCGGGTTCCCTTTGGAGATGTGCCCTCCCATCCCACTGTAGTAGGCACTTGCTTCACATTCATCAGTTTCAGCATAGCAACATCTTTCTTTGGTTATTTGGAGACGTTCCCTCCCACCCCAGGCTATGTAGGCACCTGCTACTTCATCAACAATCAACATCAAGGTTATGGGTTAACCGCACAAAACCCTTATCATCGAAGTCCATTTGCTAGGCTGCACACCGTTAGTATCACAGTTAGTCACACGCATTGCAGGGTATCTCTATCCTCGAATCTTCATTTTTCATGGTTATGTGTCATTCACAAACCCACGCTTCATCGAAGTCCATTTTGTAGGCCGCACAATGTTGATATCATAGTTGGTCACAAGCATTATAGGGTATCTCTATACTCAGATCTTTGTTCATCATGGTTATGGTTTAACCATACAAAACCATTCTCTTTGGCGGCTCTTCTTCATATTTAACAAAGGATTCTTAGGAGGGAACTTCACGCAATGTGGACCATTTCTTCTTAAGGAGGGAGGAATTATTCGAATGGAAAATGACATCCACCCATGGAATTCATCCACCCATAGTATTCATCCACCCATGGAATTTACCAATGGTATTGTAAGTGGAATCCATATGGTATTCATCCACCCATGGAATTTACCCACCCATGGAATTTACCCTTAGTATTGTAAATGGCATCCACCCATGGTATTCATTCACTCGTGGTATTTTCCCATGGTATTGCATGCGACATCCGCCCATGGTATTCATTCACCCATGGTATTTACCCACCCATGGAATTTACTTGTGGTATTGTAACCAAAAAAGGCTATAAGTAACAAGTCACATTTTGTAAAAGGATAGATTTCCCACCACAATTTAAACTTTTATAGTTATTCTTTGTTTTAATAAAAAGTTTCTTTGTGGTTTTGTTTATTGTGTGTTCACCTCATTTCTTTTGCCCCAAATATATAAAAAAATGAAATTCCAAAAGAAAAGAGGAGAACACATTGTTAACAAAGCCACAAAGAAACTTTTTATTAAAACAGAGAATAATTGTAAAAGCTACATTGTGGTGGACAATATGTCCTTTTACAAAATCCAACTTGTTACTTATAGCCTGTTTTGGTTAGAATACCACAGGTAAATACCATGGGTGGATGTCACATACAATACCATGGGAAAATACCATGGGTGGATAAATACCATGGGTGGATGAATACCATGCGCAGATGAATACTATGGGTGGATGCCACTTACAATACCATGGGTAAATTCCATGGGTGGATGAATACCATTTTCCATTTGTATCACTGCTCTGCAAAAACTCATCCTCTACAAAAATATTGGCAACAAAGTGGTTCTAGCCCAATTGGTATGGCGCTATGTTTGTATTTGGGAGGTTCTAGGTTCGATCCATTGGGAATAGGAGGAATTAGCACGTTATAGTTGAAATGCTACATAAATTTTTTAATGCATGGGTCATATCCCTCTTTGTTACCCTAATTCTTCAGTCACATGGCATCATAATACTATGGGTCATGTGCCTTAGGCCACGCACCCTCTGTGCTTCTTTCCTTTGGTTCATTCAACGTATATGTGACTAGGGTTTTGTACCTTGTATGCTTGCAGTGGCCACATGCCCTATATTTCTGCTGATGGTCATGTAATACCACTGAAATCATGGGCCAGGCCGTTCGATGCGCCCATCAGCCCACCCATTCCCCCAACTGCTCCATGGTTTCATGTTAAATATAACCCACTAGCCTATGTTTAATAATAACATTGAGTGGTCCATTGGTTGGGTGTCCATTGCACATTTGGGAGGTCATGCATTTGATTCCTACAGAGGCTTTTCGATCGATCAACCAACTTTTGGCCTCATCCAAAGTGCCACATGGTACTCTAGGGTTGGGCCACGTGTCACTTTGTGATTGGCCCATTCTTCAAAACCATCAACCAATAATAGCATGTCAAGAGTCGTCATGAGACTGGCCCAAATGGAAGATTTTGATTGGTTTCCATACTGCCTGGTCAACATATGACATCAATATGACGTCATCATATAGACTACCATGTGGCATCCATACACTGCACAGTCAACCCTACAAGTTGACTTTTTAGTTGTTCACAAAAAGGTTTAGAATGCGATAACTTCCTGATACAGTGTCAGATTGAGGTAATTCAAGCGTCATTGGAATCAAAATGATGAGATCTATGATTTTGCACTAGTTTTAGGAGGTTTTGAGTACTTTTATTTTTAGCATATTTTTGATCCCTTGGATTTTTCCTCCCCACTGGAAGCTTTTGGACCACCAAAAGTATGTTTTTAGTTAGCAAGTAAGTGAGGGTACAACTCCCTCACTTTACCGATATCTATAAACCTTGACTTTATTGGATTGGTACCTTTGAGCCCCACACACAGATACTCCATATTACCCCTATGTGAAGGTCTTATCCTCTTATCAAGAATTGAGTCTTCCTGTAACTCATTTAAATATTCAGGAGAAAAATCTTTGATAGATGGAATCTGAACATTCTCTTCTTCATAAAAATCATATGAGGCTCATACAATCTCAAGTTTTCCACATTCACAATAGAATTAATTTGCATGTAAGGTGGCAAATCTAATCAAAAATATTTCTTACCAATCTTCTCCAATATTTTGAAAGAACCATATCTGATTGGCTTGAGCATTTTACCTTCACCTTGTAGTCTTTTGTTGCTCATGTAAAACCAAACTTGATCTCCCACTTGGAAATCATGATCAATCTAATGCTTATCATGTCTTACTTTGTACTTGGCTTGGATTTTCTCCAACTGTTCCTGTACATTTTGATGCACTAGCTGAATTTGTTCAATGAAATGCTTGGCTATTACTATGTCCATCTACTGCAATATATTTACCAAAGATGAAATCCAAAAGATACTTTGGAAAACAAATCAAACAAGCTTCAAATGAAGATATTTGTGTAGATGAATTCTTGGCATGATTGTAGGCATGTTGGATGTAATGCAAATGTTCATCCCAAAGTTTAGGATGCTTACCATAATATCCTCGAAGGAGATGCACTATTGTTCTCTTCACTACTTCTATTTGGTTGTTGGTTTGTCGATGAAATGTTTTTCTCTTCTTCAACTTTCTGTCCATTAGTTCCCATAAACTTGACCAAAACTTCTTGATAAATCGAGAATCTTGATTGGAAATAATCAAAGTAGGTAACCCAAATGAACCCATACATTTTAGAAGAACATCTTTGTGATTTTTTTAGCTGTGACCTATTTCTTACATGGCATAAACACACATTTTGTTGAAACAATCCACTACAACATATAAATAATCATGTCCTTTCCTAGACATTGGTAGTCCCCCAACAAGATCCATAGAAATAATTTCCTAAGGACGAGAAGGGATAGGAAGTGGGGTGTACAAACCTAATTTCCTATTGCTTGACTTGATAGTAGTGCACATAGAAAATCCTTTTACATATATTGATATAGTTTCATTCATGCGAGGCCAATAACAATACCTTTGTAATTATACAACTATTTTTCTTACACCGAAGTGACCAACAATAAGAGAAGTATGGGATTCCCTTATGACATTGATTCTTTCACCCCGTGGAACACATAACTTGCCAAAATGATACAACAACTTGTCATGAACTTGATAAGCCAACTCTTCAACATGGTTTCCTTGAATCAAAGTTGCATAAACATCTTTAAAATCTTCATCTTGAGCATATTGTTCAATATAACTTTCATGCAGTATTGAGTTATGCTTAAGAATAACAAATGCATTAACAATAGGCCTTGATAACATATCTGTAACTTTGTTGTATATACATTTCTTATACCTGATTACCAAATGAAATTGTTGTAGGAATCTCGTTCATCTGAAATGCCTAGCTTGTTGTAGCTTGGTTTGCGATTGTAAATATTGCAAAGTTTGATGGTTAGAATGAATAATTATTTCTTTACCCATCAAATAGTGCTTCCATTTCTTCACACTTTGTACCAAAGTATATAACTCTTTATCATAAGCTGGATAATTAATTACAACATTGGAAAACATTTTAGAATGATAACATATTAGCTTACCATGCTGCATCAAAACTGCCCCCATAACATATTCTCTTGCTTCGGTTTGAATTTCAAATGGCTTCTTAAGATCTGGAAATGCTAGAACCAACGTTGTACTAATTTTCTCTTTCAAAGTATCAAATGTGTAGTCTCTAAATTAAGTTTCTTGACAATTTCTTCAGAGATAAGATTAACTTGAGATCCACTATCAAATAATGTATCAACCTTTGTATTTTTTGTAATGACCCTGATATGGAAAATATCACTTCTTTCTTTATCATTTTGAGATCCAATAGGCTTACTGGAAGAATCAGTACTTGAATTAGAAGCTATACCTTTCATTCCCATGGTTGTGATTTTGGTTTCATCATCTAAATCAGATCCTAGATCTTGTTGAGTTGTAGCAGCATTCTTTTGTTTCCCCTTATTATTGAATTGTTTTTGTCTCAATTTTGGATGTAATTTCCAACATTGGTCTTCATCATGGCCATGTTTTGAACAATGCTTACAAGTAAGTTTATCCCCCTCTTTATTGATAGAATAATTCTTCTTTCCTTTGCCTTTAAATTTCCCCTTTCCTTTGTCTCCAGATTTAAAGGGTTTCTTGTTGGACTCTTGAGGAACATTCTTGCCTCTTTATTCTGAATGAGTCGCCTAAACATACTTCATCTAGATTGGTGGTATTAAACATAAGTATTGTATGTCTAAAATAACTATGTAATCCACCTACACACTTAAGGAGAGTATACTGTTAGGTTAAATCAACACCCAAGATTAAAGCTCTTGTCCTAAATTCTTGTGTGTAACTTTCGACACTCTGACCTTTAACTTGTCTAAAACTTTTCTAATCCATAATTTCTTTTTGCATATAAGTTGATGGATAAAATTTCCTTCTTAATGTAGCTATCAAATCATTCTAAGAAGAGATAATTTTACCACTTTTCTTCAAACTTTCTTGAGTTATGGCCTCCCACCAGATGAGGACTGCACCTTCTAAGCGAAGGGAATAAAGTTGGATATTTGTAACATCATCATCAATCTTTTGAATCTTGAAATAGACTCCAATTTGACAAACCCAATTATCCAAATTTTCAACATTTACTTCCCCATTGTACATTGGTAATTCAAACTTGACATCAAGCGTAATCAAATCAAACTTAACATATCCTCTTGGAGATGTAGGAGGAGTAGGTCTATGTGATGAAGGAGGTGAAGATAGAGGTGAACGAGGAGGTGGAGGTGGAGGCTTTCTCCCATTACCACCATTACCTTCTGGTTAATGAGAACTTTATCCTTGCAATGTCGTTGTTCTCTCATTGTATAACACTTTCAGCATCTCACTTATATCAAAAAAATCCTTTCTAAAATCTCTCTCATCATCAGACATCAATTCTTTTCCTTGTCCTTCTTCACGTGCCATGCCTTGTGGAGTTTGTGGCCTCCTTGAACCATTTTGAGAGTTAGATTCTTCAAGTTCTCCTTCTCCTCTTCTCAATTTAGGCCCAGTAAGCATTCAAAAACCTTGCAAATTCTGTCAAGCCTTCACAAAAACCTTTCTCTGATACCACATTGATCAAAAAATAAAAATGAAGGTTTCATGAAATAATTTGCAAGCTAGTTTGTCTTTTAAGCAATGGATTTTGATTTCAAAAGCACACAAACTAATTAAATTTTGTAGATTTTTAATAGTTAAAATGGACAATAAGCAACATCAAAACATAAAAAATTGATGAGGAAGTTCACCCCTCCTAGGCTATGTCTCCGGGTCCAACTTCCAATGGTGGAATTTTTTATTATATTCTCAAATGTTTAAATACATCAACATACAAGTCTTATATTGTAAAAATAACACTGCCATTGTGTCCAGAATCCCAAAAAACCCTTGTGTAGGCTCTTCTTGGGCTCAAAAAGGTTAAAAAATGACCAATTTAGGCTTCTTTTTCAAAAAATTCATGTTAAATCCTATGCAAAAAATCGTCCTCTGCAAAAAACTTGGCAACAAAGTAGTTGTAGCCCAATTGATAGGGCACCCCATTGGTATCCTGAAAGTTCCGGGTTCAATTCGTCGAAATAGGAGGAATTGGCACGTTATAGTTGAAATGTTAAATAATGTTTTTAACAGATAGGCTATAACCCTCTTTGTTACCTCCACTTTGCTGGTCACATGGAATCATAAGACCATGGTTCACAGGCCTTAGGCCACACACCCTCCACGCTTCTCACCTTTGGTTCGTTCAATGTATATGTGACCAGGATTTTGGACCTTGGGTGCTGGCAGTGGTCACATGCCCTATCTTTCTACTGGTGGTCATGTGATACCGCCAAAATTGTGGGTTAGGCTGATCAGGTGTGCCTGCCATCCTTCCCACCCCCCAACTGTTCCATGATTACATGTTAAATATAACCCGCCAGCCTATGTTTAATAAGAACGTTGTGTGGCCCATTAGTCGTGTGCCCATTGCGCGTTTGGGAGGTCATGTGTTTGATTCCTGCAGAGGCTTGTCAGTTGATCAACCAATTTTTGGCCTCATCTAAAATGCCATGTGGCACCCTAGGATTGGGCCATGTGTCACTGTGATTGGACCATTTCTCAAAAATAACAACTAATAATAATGTGCCAAGTGTCGTCACAAGACTGACACAAAGGACATATTTTGATTGGCTCACGTACTGCTCAGTCAGTAGATGACCTCAACATGACATCATTGTATGGAATACCACATTACATCCGTACATTACACAACCAAGCTTGCAAGTTGACTTTTTAGCTGTTTTCCAAAAACTTTAGAACAAGATAACTTCCTCATACGGTGTCAGATTGATGCGATTCAAGCATCGTTCGAATTAAAATGAAGAGATCTATGATTTGGCACTAGTTTTGAGAGATTTTGAGTATTTTCATTTTTGGGCATATTTTTGATCCCCTGGATCAAGGTTGGTTTAGTTAAAAGCAACACCTCCTATTAGCCTAGAAAATCCAAGGGGATGGGAGGGAGAGTTACAAAGTTTCCACTCAAAAACATTATCATTCTTAGTGGATTCAAGAAAAACCACATATATGGAAAAAATAAACTTTTTGCATATCCTTTTATAAAGATGATATGTCTGGGAGGTGTATGATAACCCCAAGAAGATGAAATTTCAACTCCTTGCACCTAGTTTGTTTATTTTCTTCTTAGATATTAAGGCATAGCTATTGGAACCAAATACCTTGACATGCCTTATTGAAGGAATACATCCATACCACATTTCATAGTGAGTATTGCTTCCAAGAGCATGTGTTAGACTCTTATTTTTGACATATATTACATGAAGAACTACATCAACCCAAAATGCTAACTTCATGTTATTGAAAAATAACTTTGAACATACCATATTCAAGAGTATCATGTTCATTCTTTATGCTACACCATTTTATTAAGGATTATATGGAATAATGGCTTGATTTTTATTCCATGTTAGTTGAAATTTTTAAATGTTTTAAAATATTTAATATTTATTTTCCAAAAAATAAACCCACACATACTAATGTGGTCATTGATAAAATTTAAGATATATTTATTTTGAAATTCAGATGCAATATGCATGGGACCACACAAATCATAGTGAATTAATTCTAGTTTTCTACATGCTCTTGAAGTGAAATCATGAAAATTTTGCACATTGTGTTTACTAAGGATACAAGCCTCACATTACTTCAAATTCCTTGGAATCATAGGAAAACTAGAAACACCATTTTTCTTTAGAATTTGAAAACTATCATAGCTAATGTGCCCAAATCCCGTATGCTACAAAAGATTGGAAGCTAATGCACCTTCATCATTGTGAGAAAGATGTGGACAATTGTGTTCACATGTAGATGCCCCTTTTAACATAAGTTTGATCTCATATTATTGGAACCACAAGTCATAATCCATGCCATAACCGCTGTGTATATATTTATATATAAACATGGGAATCTAACCTGGTTT